>CM056579.1:65425646-67925646 GCA_029721435.1 Gymnothorax reevesii
GATGACGTCATCAGCTATCCAGTTCAATCAGTCATTCAAATATGACTGCGACATCGCTTTATTGGTTTTCACAATACAATACATTTAAAACCAACAAGCTCAAAAATACATATAACATCCAAATACAGGCCAAAAAAATAACATTTCAAAGTCCAACAAACCAATTATACAGTATTATTACAAATTTAAAATACATACAATTCATACATACAGTGAATATACAGAGATTACAAACATAAGATAAAATAGAGGCTCCCAGTAGGGACCCACAAAACCACCACATTTCCAACTTAATATCAAGAAGGGGAAGGTAACAAATTATTTAATTCAACTCAATCAAAACAAACCACATACCTTTTATAAGCAAAAGGGGATAATCAAACACAACCACACATCATTACACCTGTAGACAGTTTTACAAATAACAAACAAGAAGAAAAACATAAAATATACATTTATATTTATACATACACACATACATATAAACACACATACACGCAATAGCCCAACCCACAAAAACATAAACACGACCAACCCCTAAACTACACATAAGTAACTAAACATACAAACATACATACATACATACATAAGCAATACTTAAGCAAATACAAAAAAACCCATACACATAAATGGCCCGCGAAGTATGCCCGGGTTTCCACTCGAGCAGGTGTTCTAGCTGCTGTTGTGATGTCAATAACTTTTACACCCATACTACATAAACGGTGTGCATTGCTGAGCATCAGAACTTATCAATGCCACACTTGAGAGAGCATTTACGATTTTATTGAATTCACGGTGGATATTTTAAAAATGGAGTTTTTCGAGCGTTTGCTGGTGAGTAAATGTTTTCATACGATAGGATTTAAGAGCATGAGAAGTGTGTTCTGGGTATTCATTTCACCACCCTGCATGTTGAAAAGAAAATTTCTTCCGATTTCCCAAAATTGCCTTATATTCTCCAATTGGGGGATGCTGAATTAAGTCCCCGTCACACCGGATTGGAGGTGCCACTGCGGAGCTTGTACGGTATAAGCCGCAGTGGCACCGCTATGATCTCCATGGTACCTCAGTAGTTCCGCAATTGATTGTCGTAGCACCGCAGAAAACTTTCAAAATCGCAGACCCTCACGGTGGCACGGAGGAAACTTTGAACATGTTCAAAACTTCCGCAGTGCCACCGCAGGTTGGACCGATCGCCGTCGCACCGCCATGACCGCCGTGGAGCCGTACAAGGACCTCAGTAGCGCCTCCATCACCGCCGTGCAATCGCCTAAAAAGTAGACAGGCGACCCTTCAGCTATCCCGTGGTGGTTAAGGCGGTCTTAACACGGAGCTACCACAGCAGCACTGCGGGTATGGGGGTGCTACCGCGAAGTCATTTTTAACTCTTGTAAGTTACCACGTTTCGGTAGCATCACCATGGGCATGAATCATCAGCAAACAAAATATTTCAACGAATTTCAAACGAAAACCACCTCTCATTTATAGCTGACACGTAGTCTACCTGCTGCCGCAGCACGACCGCCGTAGCACCTCGGTAATTTTGCCATCCCCGCAGTAGCACCTTACTGGCCCCACAACGCTGCCGCCAACACCGCTATACTGCCGCTAGAAATCGCCGTGGCATTTCCATCAAATCGTAGCGGCAACTTAATGGCATCGCCATGACCTCAGTGACCCCACCGTAATTCCGCCCTAGTTTCCCAGTTGCACCGCGAAGAAAAACACATGTTTGACGGTTAGGGGAAACTATGACTGCGTTTACAAGATCTTTAGTATCCCGGTTTTGAAGCTTATCCCGGCTTCGAGCATAACCGGGATATGATGTTTACATGGAACAGAGAGAAACCCGGTTATTCATATCCCTGTATACATGATAAATACCAGTAACCCGTTTGCTGATCACTGCATCCTATCTGCGCAGGCGTGAGTTACATCTTTTATGTTTTTTGTTCACAACAGATTGAGCGGGAGGTGTGATTTAGAAGTAAGACAAACATAAGACCTCTGTGGTTTCTAGCGGGCTTAGGGTTATAAAAACTCACGTCGCTTAACTGCTATGGCTCATCCACTTCATTTTCAGCGTTGGGAGGAGAGAGCGACAAAAATATTGAATACATCACTAACTTTAATAGGTATTCGCACAGAGATATAAAAAATAGAGTGGTGACGTAGGTGATTCAATATTTGTTGAATAAAGCCTAAACCCTCCTCGTATAAAACGGAAAATCGCTCATGCCAGGCAACAGCTCAAGTCCCGATTTTTCTGTGCTGTTTTTCCGATTAAATAAACATTGAATGTACCGGATTTTATGAAATGGATTTTCGCTTGCATGGGACAAATTTCCAGTCCCGTCACATTGTATTTCCATTCAAATACACTCGTGTATACCGGACAAGCTGGTTTGCACCATGCACATAAGCAGTCGCAACGAAATCAAGTTCGGCTTTCCTAAGCTGTTATAAACTGACTGAATTTAACAGTTAAATTAACGCATTGTCTCCTTGTCATTTTTACTGTAAGTGGAGTCCTGCGCGCATGTTACCGTGGTTTACACTGAACATGCACTGAACTCTGTGGTAAACTTATTGTGAAATTACAGTTAACATAACTGGCAAAAAGCTGCCAGTTCAATTACCTGTCAAAAAAGGCTTCAGTTTATTCGTTTATTATTAACAGTGTATTCGCGGAAACTGGAACTGGCGCGGTTTCATACTTTTTGAGACTTCTACATTGATCCCAATTGGGGAAACGCTGTAGCTACCATCCGGTTATCCATTGCGTCAGGGCAAAGGCGGACTAATTGAAGACAGCAACACTTCAGAATGAAGTTGTTCCGATCTTAATTCTCAAAGTATACATATAAATTCACATATGCATAAAACGACTAGTTTCTTCCATGTATAGACCTGAGTCAGACTCGCAGGCACAGCTGAATGCGAATGTTTTTCTTTGAACCGAAAGAAAACGTAGTTAACTGAGCGATGATATAAATGGTACGGCAATCGTAGCGCTTATTCTTTAGCTTTGCCAAATAATGGAGCATAAATATTGTTGATTTACAATTCCTGATTCGTGTCCTTTCTAAGTATGAGAAGATAAAAAAGAACACGGAAAACAAGTCCCCCCAACCCAAAAAATAACATTTGTTGTCACCCACGTTTACTGTTTACATGTGCCTCATTGGACATTTATGTACATACAAGCGGAGCTATTCTGCCGTGTGCGCTTTGGTCCAGCCAATGACGTTGGCTGTTACTGCCACCACGCATTCACTCCGTTGCCTGCACACACGATGGGCAGCCGTCAGGAACCGGGATAAGGCATATACATGCTCCAGTATCCCGGCTTCTATCGGAGTACTCCAGGTGGCAAAACCGGGTTTCTTGAAACCGGGATAAGGGCATAACCGGGTTTCTGAATTCGGGATATGGTGTTTACATGGACAAACACAAAAACGGGATACTTAAAAAACCCAATCAAAACCGGGATACTAAAGACCTTGTAAACGCAGTCTTTGAAAACACGACTGGCGATGTCACTGCGGTGATGGCGATTTTGACAAAAATCCGCAGTGGTACCTCCAATCCGGTGTGAAGGGGGTATTAACACTGTTAGTAAAAAACCCCTAGCTGTTACTTTCAGTTCTTTTTTTTTTTTCACAAAAGAAGGACAAAGATTTTCCTTATTATATCATGAATATCAGTGGCGGCTGATGAGCTGGCAAAAGGGGAAGCTTAAACCATCCCTTAAAATAATGATTGGTCATGACTTGTTTTGACTCATTCATTTAAATGACCATTACAAAAAACTCAACATTATCAGGAGTGGTCAGTTTTCATTAACAACGCATACTTGTCAATCTCACACATTCAACGTGAGTTTAAATGGCATATTAACATTCCTCTGCTGTAGTCATCAGTTATTCAAAGAGATTCTTGCGCAGAATTGTAGTCCTTGTGCATGGAGGTTTATCAGTTTCAGGTGCGCTACGGTGGCTTTCACCCCTGGTAATTGGAAACCGATTATAACTCTGGACTTTTCACGCTTTTCTTTTCCTAAGGGCTGGAAGCAATGCATGTGTTTCGTAATCGTTTAAATTGTTTAAACATGGGTTTAATCATTGGTAAGGTTCTCTCTCAAGTTGATTCAACTATTCCATTTTCTGAAAGGACTATTTATGTTATATTTCAAATGTTAATAAATGTATAGATTATGAAGTCAGAAACAGCCTTTTGACTGGAATAACTAATCTTGAAGCGGCTTTCAGAAATATGGCCTAATTTTAATTACCTCCACAGATATTTTTTTTCAGTTGTTTCTTTGTAGCTGGGGTGATATTAAAACCCAAGGAATCCGAGAGAATATAAGACCTAATGAACAAGAAACATTGTTCCTAAATATCAAATTGTGATAAATGCTGGTCTGACTCCATTAAAGGTGTATTTCTACTGTGTTTGTGGAAAAACAACACAAACCAAAAACTATTTTCTTGGCTTTGATTATTTTAAATCCAGCACAGCCGTGAACTAACACTCATTTATCTGTGGTGGTGCATGGCTGAATTGAGGAAAATGTAAAGATTTGTCTGTGAGGGTGAATCTCAATTAGCTCTGTTTATTCACCCTTGAGAAAGAATCACTAGAATTGTTATTATAACTGAGAGTAGATAATAAGTAGGATAGAAATTATTATGGTGCGTTAATAGACTTTGATAAATTTATTTTCCGTCATTTAAGTGGCAGAATTGTGATCTGTAGTTTAACACCATCTGAGTCAGGGAGCCAGAAGTACCAATATTTTTTGATTCTTGTGTTTTATTCTCACCCTCCTTTCTTCAGTGTTGTTGCTGTCTGCCGAAAAAGGAGTCTAGAAGAGAACTCAAAGAACATGGTAGACTTCACGAAATGAGTGAAACACTTTCGTCTGATCGAAAGCCAGGGAGCGCAAAGCCATTTACTGCCCAGAATATTCTGGTCACTTCTGATCTGGAGATGCCAACAGCCCAGATAGAGAATGAGGCCATTTCTGATCTGGAGATGTCATCAGCCCAGATAGAGAATGAGGCCATTTTGGATCTGGAGATGCCATCAGCCCAGATAGAGAATGAGGCCATTTCGGATCTGGAGATGCCATCAGCCCAGAGAGAGAATGAGGCCATTTCGGATCTGGAGATGCCATCAGCCCAGAGAGAGAATGAGGCCATTTCTGATCTGGAGATGCCATCAGCCCAGAGAGAGAATGAGGCCATTTCGGATCTGGAGATGCCATCAGCCCAGATAGAGAATGAGGCCATTTCGGATCTGGAGATGCCAACAGCCCAGATAGAGAATGAGGCCATTTCGGATCTGGAGATGCCATCAGCCCAGATAGAGAAGGAGGCCACTTTTGATCTGGAGATGCCAACAGCCCAGATAGAGAATGAGGCCATTTCTGATCTGGAGATGCCATCAGCCCAGATAGAGAATGAGGCCATTTCTGATCTGGAGATGCCAACAGCCCAGATAGAGAATGAGGCCATTTCCTATCTGGAGAAGCCATCAGCCCAGATAGAGAATGAGGCCATTTCTGATCTGGAGATGCCAACAGCCCAGATAGAGAAGGAGGCCACTTTTGATCTGGAGATGCCAACAGCCCAGATAGAGAATGAGGCCACTTCTGATCTGGAGATGCTTCCAGAGAATGTGGAACAGAACGTTCTAGGGTGTGGATCAGAGCAGGAAGAGCACGTGGCTGTAGGTGAAATTCATATGAAAACAGAGATCACTGCACCACACTGTGAAGTACAGGAGGAGAACGGACCCTGCATCTCAGAGGAGAGCTTTGAGTTTCACATGGTGCTGGGCAGAGGCGGATTTGGGAAGGTAGGGCCCGATCATCTACCGGTTCTATGTAAAATCTCAGGTCAATGATGATCTTAAAGCACCCATATAAACTTGTGTCACTAATATGTCCCACCATCTTTTATCTCCTGCTTCACCTCTCTCTGCCTCTCCTCTCTCCTCGGTTTTCTCCTTACTTAGGTCTTGCTGGCAGAACTAAAAGAGAGTGGACAGTACTATGCTGTCAAAACCCTAGCAAAAGCCAATTTCCTGGAGACTGAGGAATTGGACTCCTTGAGAACTGAAAGGAGAGTCCTGATGTTGGCTACGGGAAGCCCATTCCTCTCCCGTCTGCACTGCATATTCCAAACAGAGGTAAAATCACCTCCAGCTCTCCCTCATTCTGCCTTTTCTCAAAAACAGATCATCACATACATACGCAGCACTGAGGCTACGGAAAATCCATCCACTTTTCAAACAATTATATTCGTCCTCAGACCGTGGTAGCTACTGGCTTCTTGCCTGTTTACAGATTTATGCTGGTCATTATGCTTCACTTTACATCCACCGACTGCACTGCGCACATCATCATTACACCCCAAATGCAGGAAAGTCTTTCGCTTCTGTGAGTGACAATGGCATTTGTTTCTTTAGGACTACGTATTCTTGGTGATGGAATACATTAGTGGGGGAAATCTGCGTTTCCACTTAGACCAGTGTGGATACTTTGATCTGGACTGTGTTCGGTGAGTATAAAGCCAGTTGCCCTTTCCACCTAACCTGGGGCCTGTTCATTGCCTTGAGTTAGATACAGATGTTCTGGTTATGGTCAGTGCTAACTGTTCATTGCCTTGAGGTAGATACAGATGTTTGGTTTATGGTCAGTGCCAACTGTCCATTGCCTTGAGTTAGATACAGATGTTTGGTTTATGGTCAGTGCTAACTGTTCATTGCCTTGAGTTAGATACAGATGTTCTGGTCATGGTCAGTGCCGTCCTTGGTTGTAACGGAAACCTCTCATTTGTGTATTCAACTCCCAGATGATACTTAATGAGAAATCTACTTGCCTTGGTGGAAAAACCTCTCTCCTGTATTGTATTTTTATTCAGTAGCCAGGCTTGTTTCAGGAAGCTTTTTGTCCAGAAGTGACCGGTCTTTCTATATCAATGGTCACTATAGTAAGATGAACAAAATGTCTCAAGTTTCTTTTCTTTATATCATATCGATCACATTTTCCTTGCTCTCCCTCAGATTTTACGCTGCAGAGATCATTTGCGGACTTCAGTTCCTCCACAGCAATGGAGTCATATACCGGTACGACACCTCTTTTCCTTCATCTACCGGAAGTTGTTGCTTCTTGTTTGCTCAGGATCGGGTCTGCTAAAGAGCTGACGAGCGTCATGTTTCACTCTGCTGATGTCAGCAACTCTATTATCCTGATGGCCCTGAGTTAGAACCACATTTTAGCTACGTTTTTCTTTAATTATAGGATTTTTCTGTTACTGTGACAATTTTACTCCCATATTTGGGAGCATTTCTGTCTGTACCAGGCCTCAAATTAAGTTATTTTTAGGGCAAGGCCACCTGGCCTTTTAAAATTGGGTCATCTTGGCCAAAATGTAGGGCACCAAAGGCCAAAACCAAATGAATCAATTTTGCAACAAAAATAAGCGATAATTACATCACACTAGTTCCAAAGATATACCAGTACCTCTCTGGGCACGGCCTAAGATAAATTTTAAGGATTCAAACAGAGGCAAGCAACATATTATTTTGATATCTTTGGATAGTATATTGGAACAATAACTACAGCAGAGAAATTCATGAGAGTTGAGTTTGTTGGTTGTTGTATATGTAAAAAATCTGTCAATTCTAGAAACCAGTAGGGGTAACAATTAACATTGTGTAGTCACTTAATACTTCTGGAATTCAAGCCTTTTCCCTGCTGTCCTTTGAGGGCTCAACATTTTACTTGTATTCAGAGGTATTAAGTGAATATTCTGAAGTGATATGTTGCTCACCTCTGTTTTGAAACCTGAAAATTTATCATACACCAGTAGCTCTATGGGCACCACCTATCTCAGTAACTTCTTAAACCAGCCAACTGCCAAAGTAAAATCATTGTTTTCACTATGTATACATGGCACATATTTCTTTTCAAGAGATTTCTCCATGGCACCCCAGCAAAACTGTGCAATAGGAATTCCTATAAATGTGCGATAGGAATCCAAAAGAATATAGAACTTTAGTACCCGAAGTCCTGTAGAAAAAAGTTTGATAGAAAATATTTCCAAAGAAAATCTCTGGAGGACTTTTTTTCAGTTTGGCATCTTCAATCCAACCCAAATTCAGAAGGAAACCACAAACAGAACAACCACTTTATTTGATATTTCCCAGCAATCCTTTCCCAACTTGCATCCCTGTAGCACAATGACCACTCGTGTGCTGCTCTGACTGGGGCTTGAATCCACAGACTTCTGCTCCTCCGAATATTACTGCAAATAGGCAAATTGGAGATTTTTAAAAAATGTCTGTAGCCGCTGCTCCAAGATGGAGCATAGTGCCAAAGATGTTCCTGGTGTCCTTTGTTTAGCCCAAAGGAAGGTTCAAATTCATAGTCTACCTATCCCCACAGGTGTCTGGTTATTATTGTTACTCCACTGTACATACAGGAAAAAATTTGCCTGCACCAAAATTTGACAGCAAATATCTCAAAAAACCAAAAAAGTGCCAAACGAAATACCTCAACATTTTTCTCACCTTTATTGTCTGAAAACAAAAGAGGTAAAATTAATTCGTCACGGGTTTGGTTTAAAAATTAAAATAAGCCTGAATTTGGAAAAATATTCTTTTCCTTTTGTGCACAGATTTATTGTCGCTGCACGTATTACCAACATGATCACCAGGAGGAACTTGGTGAATTTTGCCCATTATTTTATTGCTGTTTGATTGCATGGGGAGAGAAGCCGTGCCTTCAATTGCCAATGGACTATTACTATAATTGGAAAATGTGTCAATTCAGGAAAATGGTTGAGAACCAGCCAGGACTAACATGATATTGAAAAAGTGAATGCGTACTGCCTACATTTATATAATTGATATGGCATTGTAAGGAAGGCATAGCAAAATAAATGAAAAAATCCAAATCTTTTGTTGACTTTGCAACATTTACTGGCACCATCCTTACAATTGTCATTCAGTTGTGCATAGAGCCTAACAACGTCTTTTAGCCATGACTACATTCAGAATAAAGAACGGATTCCTGTGGCTGATTCTCGTAGCCTCGCAAACTAATTTACGCAAATCTGTGCTGTTTCACGGGCAGCACGAGAGCAGACATTATCAGAACATATAGCTATTTTACATTGTCATTTAAGCTCCTCAGTTTTATGGTGCAATTTATAACAATGCTGTCAAAAGTTAATTGGACTCTCATCGGTTCTACCAATGAGTCTGAGCAAATGTTGCTAACTGGGAAAAGTAAACTGCTAGAGGTTTAGGTTCTAAAGCACTGAAAGGTGAGGTTTCCGAAGGCCTATGTTACTGCCGATGGACCGCTACTGCTGAGCTTTCACTGGCACCGCATGGGACGCACTGCTCCAGCTGTCGTTGAGCGAATGTTCTCTCCAGCTCAGTCTCAAAGTTATACGAGGAATGTGATACGACCTTCATTTTCACCCAGCCCGAAAACACATCTATATTTACACCTGCAGTATTTAATTGCTTGTGCTTAAAACATAATATTAGCCGATGTGTCTAAAGCTGGAAGGATGTGTGGGTGTAGGATACAAACCTAACACAACATTGTTGTGTTCTTGAATGAGCGGGCGTGTCTTTGGTCGCACAAAGAGCAGAGGAGTCCAGCGCAGCGGGATGACTGAAGCCGCACAGCTCAGTGGCTGGGTCGCGGTGTCTAAAATCGCCACATTTGGTAATTTTGGGCAACATGGCCACTTGAAAAAGGAGCAAGCTAAACTGGCCAATTGAGAAGTGACGCATTACAGCCACACAGGGCAATTGCCGCTCGGCCGGGGTATAATTCATGCGCTGCTGTACTCTTTTGTAATTGAGAATGTTGTTATGGTTACCCAAAAAACCCAAAATTTTCATTCTGCTCCCTTTTCTCATCCTTTCCTCCCTCAGAGATCTCAAAGCGGAAAACGTCATGCTGGGTCAGGATGGGCACATAAAGATTGTGGACTTTGGGATCAGTAAGGAGAACATGTCGGGAGACAGCCGTACAAAAACATTTTGTGGCTCCCCGCATTATATGGCACCAGAGGTACGGGACCTGCTCCTTTCAATCTACTGTAATCATACCAATCAACCAATGTTCCTCTGAGCTTTTTTTTTTTTTTTTTCACAATCTGTTTATTAGTATTTGCAGTATTGAACAGATAAATGATAAAAATAACAATATAAATGATACAGTAACATTTGGGGAATGCAATAGTGACAAAGCAAAAATGCACGTAAAAACCAAAATAAGACCACACAGTACTAAAAGTGACAGTAAAATAAACAAAAATAGTTTAAAAAATAAATAAACTAATTAAAAAAAAATAATAATAAAATAAAATAAGATAAAATGAGATAAAAAACAATAATACAATCTTATAGATGGTCAGTCTGCTGCTCAATATATCACAAATATTGCGGGTAAGGTATCTGATCAGTCACTCAGGGGTCTCTCTGAAATCCAGTTCTTGTACATATTAAAAAAAAAAAAAAGGGGTCCCACATCTTACTAAACTTTCTCAGGGAGCCATTTTTTATGCACCTAATTTTTTCCAGATTGACACAATTAAGGATTTCTTTTATCCACACTGTATGTGATGGGGCTGTGGAGGATTTCCATTTGAACAGTATCAAGCGTTTGGCAAGAAGGGTGACAAAGGCAATAAAGGCTGCTTCTAGGGAGGAGAGTGGCACCGTAGGTAAGGGTACACCAAAAAGTGCAGTCATAGCATTAGGTTTAATCAGTTTCCCAGTAACTTGGGACATTGATCTGAAGATTTCCTCCCAATATGAATGCAGAGCAGGACAGGACCAAAACATATGGGCATGGCTCGCTAGAGCTTGATGACACCTATCACATGTTGGGTCCACATCTTTATAAATTCGAGAGAGCTTAACCTTTGTAAGGTGCGTGCGATGCACTACTTTACACTGAATCAACCCATGTTTTGCACAGATAGATGATTTGTGTACTCTGTCAAGGGCTTCCTCCCAGAGTTCCTCAGTAATCTCCTCTCCGAGATCTGCCTCCCAGTGTGATTTAATCGAATTCAAGGAAACCAAATGTAAAGAATGGATGTGAGTGTAAATATGTGACATCATGCCTTTTAGAGCAGGTATTGGTTTAAGGAATGTGTCCAATTGTGATTCAACAGGGAGGCTGGGAAACTGGGGAAATCTGCTGCTAACAAAACTGCGAATCTGGAGATACCTGAAGAAATGTTGTTTTGGAAGGGAAAATTTATCAGACAATTGCTGAAAAGATGCAAAGCTGTTGTCAATATACAGGTCTTTAAACGATTTAATACCTAGGTCAGACCAAATTGCAAATGCACCATCTACCAAAGATGGGGGAAAAGCATGATTTGCGGTTATTGGAGCAGATACTGAATAGGTCTGAAGGCCGAAATAACGCCTGAATTGATTCCAAATTCTCAGAGATGTTTTAACTATTACATTTTTCGTGTAACTTGAGGATGGACTCTTAATAGGAGAATGAACTAAAGCTATTAAGGAGACTGGATAACAAGAGTCAGTTTCCAATTTGAGCCAGACAGGCATAGAATAGTGTGAATCAGACTGTAGCCAGAACTGTATTATTCTAAGGTGAGAAGCCCAGTAATAAAATCTCAGGTTTGGCAGAGCCATTCCCCCTAATGCCTTTGGTCTCAGAAGGAATTGCATGCGTATCCTAGGGACTTTTTTACTCCATATGAATTCTGAAATAATGGTATCAATTCTGCGAAAAAAGATCTGGGGAAGAAATCCTCTGAGCTTTTGAGCGCCCTGTTTCTCAGACCACTGATATTTAAAATTTTTCACACAATAATGTGAATTTATTATATTCATTTTTTGACAGGACAAGAAACTGTTTTAGCTCTATTACTGTATTGTGCATGTCCCTACACTGTGTGAGCGCAGCATGTTTGAGCATGTGTGTATTTCCAGTACAGTAAGCGATGGTAGATGAAATGTTTTATTTTAGACTATTTGTCATACATACATACTGTGGACCATAATGTGACACGGTGAATGTCATTGTCCGAGTCATTATTTTTGTGATCATGTCAAAGCCAATGACACTGAATGTTTCCATTTCTTACGCAGATATACCAGGAACAAGAATATTCCACCGCAGTGGATTGGTGGGCATTTGGGGTCCTGTTGTTCCAAATGCTCACTGGCGACAGTCCCTTTCTTGGGGAAGAGTTAGATGAGCTCTGCAAGAGAGTTTGTTCAGATACTCCTGAATATCCAAACTGGATGAACGGGTGCACAAGGGACCTTCTGGGAAAGGTCAGTGTGAGCGAGAACCCATCTTTCCGGCAGCGTCAATGTGGGGCGCATCTCCCAATGAGAGTTCAGAATTCAGCTGCATCTCCCAATGAGAGCTTAGAATTCAGCTGCATCTCCCAATGAGAGTTCAGAATTCAGCTATCAGTTGAGGCCAGGAGGCCATGCAAAAATGACCACACCCGCAGCATCAGCAGTATTGTTTTCTGTGGTTTAATCTGTTTTTGCATTTATCTGTCAACTGAATTACACAAAAACGGCTCAAAATTACAATCCCAATTCCGAAATAGTTGGGACAAAGTGTAAATTGTGAATTAAATCAAAACGCAATGACTTTCAAATCACATCAGACAGTATTTTATTCACAATAGAACAGAGATAACATAGCAAATGTTGTAACTGAGAAATTTTACAATTTTATCCACAAAATGAGCTCATTTCAAATTTGATGACTGCTACAGGTCTCAAAAAAGTTGGGACAGAGGCCTGTTTACCATGGTGTAGAATCCCCTGTTCTTTTTAACACAGATTTGGGGGCTCTGGGCATTGAGGAGACAAGTCTCTTGAGTTTAGCCATTGGAATTTGATCCCACTCTTGTTTAATACAGGCTTCCAGCTGCTGGAGAGTTTTGGGTCTCCTTTGAAGGACTTTTCGTTTAATTAAGGGCCAAATGTTCTCTATCGGTGAAAGATCAGGACTGCAGGCAGGCCAGTTCAGCATACGGACTCTTCTACTACGAAGCCGTGCTTTTGTAACAGCTGCAGTATGTGGTTTTGCATTGTCCTGCTGAAATACACAAGGCCTTCCCTGGAATAGATGTCGTCTGGAGGGGAGCATATGTTGCTCTAAAACCTTTATGTACCTTTCAGCATTCATGATGCTTTTTAAAACATGCAAGTGTCCCACACCATATGCACTAATGCATCCCCATACCATCAGAGATGCTGGATTTTGAACTGAACGCTGATAACAGGAGGGGTGGTCTTTCTCCTCTTTAGCCCGGAGGACATGACCCCCATGATTTCCAAAAAGAATGTCAAATTAGGACTCGTCTGACCACAGGAAACTTTGCCACTTTGCTAAAGTCCATTTTCAATGAGCCTTGGCCCACAGAACACGGCAGCGCTTCTGGATCATGCTCAACAATGGCTTCATTCTTCATGATAGAGTTTTAGGTGGCATCTGTGGATAGCACGGTGGACTGTGTTTACAGACAGCAGTTTCTTGATGTATTCCTGGGCCCATTTAGTAATGTCAATGACAGAATCATGTCGGTGAGTGAGGCAGTGGCGTCTGAGGGCCTGAAGATCACGGGCATCCAGTAAAGATCTTTGGCCTTGTCCCTTACACACAGAGATTTTTCCAGTTCCTCTGAATCTTTTGATGATGTTATGCACTGTCGATGATGAGACCTTCAAAGCCTTTGCAATTTGATGTTGAGGAACTTTGTTTTTAAAGTATTCCACAATTTTTTTATGCAAGCCTTCACAGGTTGGAGAGCCTCTGGCCATCTTTACTTCTGAGAGACTCAGCCTCTCTAAGACATCCCTTTTATCAGGAATCTTGTTACACACCTGATGCCAGTTTACTTAATTACTTGCTTAATGTTCTTTCAGCTGATTCTCTTATATCGTAATTGCTTTTTCATCCCTTTATTGCTTGTGTCCCAACTTTTTTGAGACCTGTTGCAGCCAGAAAATTTTAATTAAGCTCATTTTGTGGATAAAAATGTAAAATGTTTCAGTTTCAACATTTGAAATGTTATCTATGTTCTATTGCAAATAACATATTGGCTCATGTGATCTGAAAGTCATTGCATTTTGATTTTATTCACAATTTACACTTGGTCCCAACTATTTCAGAATTGGGGTTGTACACAAAACTCTAAGGAAAGATGCACAGTGGCCCAATGATCAAATCTTAGTTGTATCAGAAATTTAATGTCACTTCTGTCTGCTTTACTTAACAGTTGTTGCAGAGGGACCCGGACCGCAGGCTGGGGACAAGCGGCAACATCAGGGCGCACCCATTCTTCGCTGCCATCACCTGGGACAAAATTGAAAGGAGAGAGGTCGAGCCTCCATACAAACCTGAACTGGTACTTCCTGTTTGCTCATTGGTTTATGTGCTGATCGTGGAGATATGAATATGTCCCCCAGTATTAGATAAATCAAATTTTTTATGAGAACACATTCAGTTATGCTCAAGAGTATCAATGCTTTTACGATTTGTACGGTAGATCCTTTGAAAGATTGCACTAATTTCAAAGATTTTCAGATTATAGAATCGATGATGTATGAGAGAAATTAAATACTTGTGTCAGGCCAGTACACAGGTGAAGATTTTAATGAAAACTGTTGAAAAAAAGTGCACTTTGAATCTAGCTACAATTTGTGGAAATGGAAAATGAATCCATGAACCAGCTGATGAGTTTGCCATTTGCAAACCCAGAATTTTTTTGAAAGGGATAAAACTCTAGCAGATGGGGCGTCCTGATTTCTTTCATACGCACACAGCTTCATTAACGTCTCCAACTCTGCCTCTTAACTCTGACTGATTCCTCTTTTCTGTTCATCACAGAATGGCCCCCGCGACTGCAGCTATTTTGAAGAGGAGTTCCTTGATGAGACACCATGGCTGTCCCAAGCTGGCGGCGGGAGCTTTTTTGATCAATCAGAATTTTTCGGCTTCTCATTTGTAAATGCAAAGTTTGCAGCTGACATTGAACATTAATGAGTTAGCAAGTTATAACAAAAAGATATTGTTTTTTGTTTCTTTCCCTCAGTTGTATTTTGTTTTGTCAGATGCAAGTGCTTGTGTTTTTGTAAATAATTTTTGGTTAGTGTATATTTTGTGTCGGCCAGTGCACAATCAGGCCTGACAAAGGCATTTCACATGACCGAAAATAAAAATTGTAGAAATCTGTCTTGTTTCATGTATGGAAATTATGTGCAATGTGTGGAGCTAATTTATCCAAAATTTTGTGGCAAAATCTTGAACGACCTTTGAGATATAGCAGTTTCTTGCAGGCATGTATGACATCACTTTCACCTACTACGAGACTGCATTTTAGACAATTGCAGTGGCTATAATAAAATTAACCAAAGTCCAGTGTCTCCTAAAATATTTTATTCCCATGGAAAATATCATGAGACAGTTGTAAAGTACATAATATTATTATCTTGTATGATTCCAAGCAAATTGGAACCACATTTATTGCCGATATCAACAGAAAACGTTTTGGCAATTTTTTTTATGTGCTCTTTGAATTACATTTACAATCACTTCAATAATAGTAAGATGTTATATTATGGCTAAAAATACATATCATGTATTAAGGTGCTTACTTTCAGAAAAAATTTTGTATTCATCTAGGATGATTTTAGAAAATCTGATATATTTTTCGTATATGTATAACAATCACCTAAAGCTACTACGGAGACTACATCCCACGAAAATGTGTTTTAGATATAATGGTGCCACTAAAACAGAAGCAATTTATTCTCTTTGATAGGTATCAATAGCAAAATGAACATAAACTAGTATTTTACATTGTTAAATGCATTATCACTTAACTATATAACATTGTTCAATAACCATTTGATATCATGAAGAATGTAATTGTCAGCAGTATTACACAATCGTGTAATTGACACCACTCCATAATATTAAAACACTCAAGTAGACACATAAACATTAGTCTCATCGACAATAAATGTCATCCTTATCAAGGAATTTCTAAAATACCAGCGACTCAGCTAGTACAAAACCCAAAACCAGTGAAGTTGGCACGTTATGTAAATCGTAGATAAAAACAGAATACAATGATTTGCAAATCCTTTTCAACTTATATTCAATTGAATACACTGCAAAGACAAGATGTTTAATGTTCAAACTGAGAAACTTTATTATTTTTTTGCAAATAACCATTAACTTAGAATCTAAAGGCAGCAACACTCTGCAAAAAAGTTGGCACAGGGGCCTTTTTACCACTGTGTTACATCGCTTTTCCTTTTAACGACACTCAGTAAACGTTTGGGAACTGAGGAGACTAATTTTTGAAGCTTTTCAGGTGGAACTCTTTCCCATTCTTGCTTGATGTACTGCTTAAGTTGCTCAACAGTTCCGGGGTCTCCGTTGTCGTATTTTACGTTTCATAATGCGCCACACATTTTCAATGGGAGACAGATCTGGACTACAGGCAGGCCATTCGAGGACCCGCACTCTTTTACTACGGAGCCATGCTGTTGTAACACGTGCAGAATGTGGCTTGGCATTGTCTTGCTGAAATAAGCAGGGGCGTCCATGAAAAAGACGTTGCTTGGATGGCAACATATGTTGCTCCAAAACCTGTATTTGCCTTTCAGCATTAATGGTGCCTTCACATATGTGTAAGTTGCCCATGCCTTGGGCACTAATACACCCCCATACCATCACAGATGCTGGCTTTTTAACTTTGCGCCTATAACAGTCCGGATGGTTCTTTTCCTCTTTGGTCCGGAGGACACGACGTCCACAGTTTCCAAAAACAATTTGAAATGTGGACTCGTCAGACCACAGAACACTTTTCCACTTTGCATCAGTCCATCTTAGATGAGCTTGGGCCCAGCGAAGCCGGCGGCATTTCTGGGTGCTGTTGATAAATGGCTTTCGCTTTGCATTGTAGAGTTTTAACTTGCACTTGCAGATGTAGCGACGAACTGTAGTTACTGACAGTGTTCCTGAGCCCATGTGGTGATGTGCTTTACACACTGATGTCGGTTTTTGATGTAGTACAGCCTGAGGGATCGAAGGTCACGGGCATTCGATGTTGGTTTTCGGCCTTGTCGCTTACGTGCAGTGATTTCTTCAGATTCTCTGAACCTTTTGACGATATTACGGACTGTAGATGATGAAATCCCTACATTTCTTGCAATAGCTCGTTGAGTAATGTTGTTTTTAAGTTGTTCGACAATCAGCTCACGCATTTGTTCACTAAGTGGTGAGCCTCGCCCCATCCTTGTTTGTGAATGACTGAGCAGTTCAGGGAAGCTGCTTTTATACCCAATCATGGCACCCACCTGTTCCCAATTAGCCCGTTCACCAGTGGGATGTTCCAAATAAGGGTTTGATGAGCATTCCTCAACTCTCTCAGTCATTTTTGCCACTTGTGCCAGATTTTTTGAAACGTGTTGCAGGCATCAAATTCCAAATGAGCTACTATTTGCAAAAAATTACAAAGTTTACCTGTTCGAACATTAAGTAAATTGTCTTTGCAGTGTATTCAATTCAATATAGGTTGAAAAGGATTTGCAAATCATTGTATTCTGTTTTTATTTACGATTTACACAACGTGCCAACTTCACTGGTTTTGGGTTTGTACATAAACACCCTATGCTACTACGGAGACTACATATCTTTCAATCAATTCTTATTATTGAAAGAATATTTATTAGATCACTATTTATGTTCGTAAATACAAGAAGAATACTTGCCATCATTTGGCATTGTAAGAATGTATCAAATGTATTCTTTATGCATATCCACATACCATAGAGAAAAACATTAGAAAATTGCAAACAGCAACTTATTATTAATCTCATACCAATTTTAAACACATTTACAATTCATTTCATACAATTACATTCATAAATTATTCATGCAAATGGCAGGCTAGATGAATGATTTGGCGAACAGTTATGTTGAGAGTAAGGCAGGCATTTACGATGTAACCGCAGTATTCTGGGCAGCGAATGGACTGCGCAGTCAGTAGTTCTGAGACCACACCTCGGTGCAAAGCCAGTAAAGACAGAAAAAATTAAACTGCCTCAAGACACTCCTTCAGTGGTCCGGAACAAGGTTGCTGATTTGCTGTATGCAAATAATTTTCTGTTGGTGTCCGGAACTCTAGTGGGGGGGGAAAGATTCGCTTCCCACACACTGCGCCCCCCCCTTGCAATTCCTCTGTGCCCCCCACTTTGGGAACCACTGGTTTAAATGCAAAACAAACAACATTTATTTATATGTAAATTGAGTTGCATAATATATTTGATGAATTCATGTTACTCAAGATCAGTTTTATTCTCTCTCTCTGTCAAGATATCCATCAATGAAGGTTGTAAAATTACCCATGAAGAATCATATGTTGTAAAAATGTATAAAGAATCAATCAAATTGGGGTTTAAAACACAACTATGGATACCGCATTGAAGAACCAAAACATATTTTAACAAAAAAACAATAATTGATCTCCCTTTTTGTCATAATTTATTATTGATTATTGGCTACTACGGAGACTACATGCTACTATGGAGACTACATTTGGCATATAATTTGTGTTTTAACAACATATGTCAATTGACACTTATATCTCAGTGGAAGTTATTTGAACTACATAATGTATTGAATGTGTACGCAAGATTTGATATAATTATATTTTGCATTACAGTGGGCAAGCATGCTACTACAAAGACGACATAAAATGGTCGCTAAAATATAGACCTCAGGTTCTTATTCGATAAATCTCATCAAAACCCTTTCGGATATCTGTGTGCTTTTGATTAGTTCATAAAACATCACAGGCAAAATGTTTTCACATTTTTTATTCCAGTCAAGTTGTAAATTATCAAACTGATAACAAACGAAAATCATGAATCAAAATTTTGCGATTTTGATAACAAAGCACAGGTCCTCAAATTAGTCTGGAAATCAATCCAACCATGCCAGGTTCATACAGACTGCATCTGAATAACACCAAAGGAAACCTTTATACAATAATTACTAGATTATATTCTGCAATAAAATGCATATTTTGTCAATGATACACTATTCAAAAACATGCAAGATGTCAGTGAAACACTAAAACACACCAAAATTCACCGTTTTTATGCATATAGCTGCCATTTCGCGGAAAATCAACCGATTTCCACACTTCAAAATTTGACTTTATTTACATCATAACCCAGGACACTCACTCACTACATAAATATAAAATTTCCTCCACATAATTTTGAGATTTTCATCGATAACAATCCATTTTTGAAATGTCAGGCCTGATTGTGCACTAGCTGTATAGCTATACCATAGTCCCTTGTAACTACTCGTAAGCTATACGCTTGCACAGCCTTAAGGCCCATTCTTACCAACCGTGGATTTTTATAGGAGCTAATTCCATGGGCTCTAATGTAAACAAATTTTTCGCATGACCGTGTATTCGCGGCTCAATGGTGTGTGACAAAAAGGGAGACCACACATAATCTGCAAAGTTCAACAAAAAGTTTAATAAAATAAGTAAATAATTAAATACCACAAAAGTAATAAACTATGGTGGTCAGTGTGCATGCTGTGTTGAATGAATCAGTCATCAAATCAAATTAACAAACAAACCCAGGTCACTCCCAGTCTGCAGGCCATGGAGAAGAGAGAGTCAGATGTGTGAGCAGGTCTGCTTTATAGCTTCCTGAGCCCAGCCTGCTCAGGTGTGCCAGATTGGTGCCTGAACCAGCCTGCTCAGGTGTGCCAGATTGGTGCCTGAACAGACACCTCCCCCACTACCTGAAACAGAAAGCACAGCCAACAAAAAAGAACAGGCCTCTCTCTAGGCCATAACAATCTGCTCGTATTATAATAGGCTAAATAGCAAAGTTATCTCTGTGGACTGATTCATATTGCAATATTGAGGCGAAAATGAGGAGTTTACACCTTTATCTCGGTTCTGCATTTAACCCTAAAGCCCAACGCCCACTGGCCACGAAGCAAAGCGTCAAGTCAAACTCTGAATGTTGCCTTGACGCTTTTAAACGCCCAGTGAAAGCGTCAGCCGCATCAACATTGACAGCCGTCAACTCGACCGAGATGCCATGAGTGTCAATCTCAAAATATTACACAAGACAACATTAAATTAAAAAAAATAAAATAAACCTACCTATCTAGCTTATTTTAAGTGATGGCAAAGTTTGACGGCCAGGTTACTATGCACTAACTTATACGTTATATACATGTATAATTATCCTCTCAAATTTAGCCATCGAGTAAATTAAGATTAAGATTCATTTTACTTTACTCAGCAACGAATTAGCTTGCTAGCTAATTAGCAGTGTTAAGTTCTCATCAGTGTACCTTGAGTTAGGTACTGTCTAACTGTGGATCGCTTGATAACTTAAATGCCCGCAAAATAACGGATTTCCTTTAAAAACTGCAACTGGTAAAAAAGCAGGTTGACAACTGCATGTGAGGCTGCAGCTAAATGTGTGACTAACTATGACAAGGCGAAATAGTAAAATAATCTAAATGACGAATGTGTTTTTATTGTGTTGACGCTTCAGAGATTCAGCAGTGAGGATAATGGCGCGCTGTGCAGAGGGTACTACTGTTAGGACCTTGTAAGGGGCCGATCACACTGGATGCGCTCTGGAAACGCGAGGCGCGTCTGATCTGTTTTTTTGAAACCAACGTTGTAAAAATGCGCTGGACGCGTCTTTTTTGTGTTGCTAAGTAACGTTCCTGTCACTCATCTGCAAACATTCTGAAATTAACCGTTTCAAGGAACTAGTCAGCGAACTTATTTCAGGTTTTTTCTATATATATATATATATACTTAGTACTGGTCAAAAGTTTGGACACACCTTCTCATTCAGTGCGTTTCCTTTACTTTCATGACTGTTTACATTGTACCCAGAGAGCAAGCTCCTCCGCTGCCACGGCTCCAGCTGATCCGGGGCAGATGCACGGCAGATCCGGAGCGGAGGAGCTTGCTCTCTGGGTAGATTCTCACTGAAGGTATCAAAACTATGAATGAACTCATGTGGAATTATGTATGTATCTTACAGTTGTCCAATAGGGCTATCGGCTGTGTATCAACCTGACTTCTGCGCAACACAACTGATGGTCCCAACCCCATAGATAAGGCAAGAAATTTCACTAATTAACCCTGACGAGGCACACCTGTGAAGTGAAAACCATTTCAGGTGACTACCTCTTGAAGCTCATCAAGAGAATACCAAGAGTGTCCAAAGCAGTAATCAGAGCAAAGGGTGGCTACATTGAAGAAACTAGAATATAAGACAAGATTTCAGCTACAGGTATTTCACACTTTTTTGTTAAGTACATAATTCCACACGTGTTCATTCATAGATTTGATGCCTTCAGTGAGAATCTACAATGTAAATGGTCGTGAGAAAAAAGGAAATGCATTGAATGAGGTGTGTCCAAACTTTTGGTCTGTACTGTGTATATATATATATATATATATTCTAAATATATATCTACACTCATCAAAAATATAAATGCAACACTTTTGTTTTTGCTCCCATTTGTCATGAGATGGACTCAAAAATCTAAAATTAATTCCAGATACACAATATTACCATTTCTCTCAAACATTGTTCACAAATCTGTCTAAATGTGTGATAGTGAGCACTTTTGCTTTGCTGAGACAATCCATCCCACCTCACAGGTGTGCCACATCAAGATGCTCATCAGACACCATGATTAGTGCACAGGTGTACCTTAGACTGTCCACAATAAAAGGCCACCCTGAAATGTGCAGTTTTTGCTTTATTGGGGGTCTGGGGACTCAGAACCAGTCAGTATCTGGTGAGACCACCATTTGTCTCATGCAGTGCAACACATCTTCTTCGCATAGAGTTTATCAGATTGTCAATTGTGGCCTGTGGAATGTTGGTCCACTCCTCTTCAATGGCTGTGCGAAGTTGCTGGATATTAGTGGGAACTGGTATACGCCGGTCAAGCACATCCCAAACATGTGAAGTGCCTTTTTTCGAGGCGCCTCAAAGAGGCGCATCAAAAAACAGCGAGGCGCCTCACCTCTGAACTGCTACTAAATACTGTTTTTATTTTTTTATACGTTAGTGGTCTAAAAAATGCAGACAAAATATAGACAGAGACAAAATAAACAATTGAGCAGTCCCAGCAGCATCCCAGGGCACCCCTGTGTCGCGACCTACAGAAGCCAGGCCCACTCTTACAATTTCTGCGGGAATTGTCTAGTTTTATTAGATCTACACACATGTACTGAGTTAGACTGCAGAATATGCCCGTTGATTCCTTCGGGAAGCACGTCGTTTTCACTCTGGAGCCAGGCCAGGAAAACTGCATTCTGCTGCCTCGTCCTGCCTAGATCCGCCCCTCACAGAGCTGGCCAGTCAGAAGAAAGTGGACACGCGGGGAGTGGGGACTATAGGGGATGAGCCACCCCAATGAGGCAGGCAGAGACAACTATGGACTACAAATTGGGAAAAATAAGTACACTATTTTTACTTTGCGTGATCAGGATTACTCTGGAGGAGTCAAAGACCAAAATATAAACTGGGAAAAATTGCATATTAGGTCATCTTTAACAACAGCATTATTGCAATTGAGGAAAAGAAGCCACATCTTTGACCCCATGCAGCAGATAATCGCCTCTGCTCTACAGTTCTGGCCTTCATTAAAACAACCTGCTCTATACCAAAATGACACCAACTCTCCTCAGTTGTTCTTTATCACTTGGTCATTGTAATTATTAAATTGACGCCACATCCCTATGTCAGTCCTAATTTTGCAACAATACCAATGATGACTTCTTGCAGGCACCTGTAGTTTCTACAGGCGTTCTCTCTTTCAGTGTTTGTGATGTTATTTTCTGATTTATTTCATATTGATAAAAAAAGATCTACATTTCAACTTTATATGAAAAATCCCAAATTAAGGGTAAAAAATGTAATTGGATAAGAGTAAATAACATTTTATACAAAATAGTTTAATAATGTTATTTTTCCTAAGGCAAACTTGTATTCATTTGGGTTTTTTAATCGACCCCTTTCTCTTTCAAAAAAAAAAAAAAAATGCTTTCAAATCATGAGTTGTGTCAAAATTGGTAGGAAATTAATTAATGGTAATTTTAACCTGCTTGTGAGGTTTTACGAAATGAACCAAGAGCAAACACCAGTAAAATGCAAAAAGGAGGCTTTATTTCTGAAGGGGGAAACCCCCCAACAGAGCTGGCAACAGTACAATGTCTGCAATCCAAAATGAGAATCCAAAGGGCGAAATCCAGAGTCATACACAGGGCACCAATCACAAAAAATCGTAGTCAGACAAAAGAGGTCAAAAAACAAGAATGCGGCAAAAGTACAGGGAGTAGGCAAAGCTCGATATCAAGGACGCTCCAGTCAGAAAGATAAACACTGAGAAATCAAGGCGAGAAACGTGGCACGAAAAAACTAGGGAGAACGATCTGACAAGAGTGTGTACCAAACAGACATCTTATATACACACACCCAGGGTAAACACATGACCAGGGAGAACAGGTGCAATCAATGGGAGCAATGATCAGGGAGAGACACATGAGGAATAAACTAATTACATGAATTAGGCTGTAGCCAAAACACAGACAGGGATCACAAGACAAACCTAAGTACAAAACAACAGCTCCGGTTAAGGAGTACTAAAGTGCCAAGATAAAAGAAAAGGAAAGCACAAAGTATAAGTGGAAATCCACAGAAACTTGCAGCAGAGATAATTAGGGATAGGCAAGGAGGCGGAGACTAGAATTGGGCGACAGCTGAGAGATCATTAGTCAAGTAGTCAGTGCAGCTTTACAATCCCGAGTGCATGTTAGAAAGTTAGTAAAAATATACAAGATTAGTGTGGTTAGTAATTAGCAAAAACAATAAACTGTTAGTATGTGTTAGTAAGACAGAAAAAGAGAGAGGAAGGAAGAACATGAGATAATGAAAGAAGATTGAAACCCAGAAACCAATAAATCACCCGAATGAGTGGCACACAAGACAAGGGACCGTGAGCAAAGATACACACATGACAAGACAGGGGAGACAAAGTGCAAAGCATGGAAATGAAAACATGGCTTGGAAACTGAGGCATGAAAAAATAATAAAACATGAAATCTAAATACCAAAATCACAATACATGATCCTAAGAATGGTCAAAGGGCAGGCAGTGGTCACTAAACACAGAAATCCTAAACATGGCTAGAATGGCTAGACACAGGCACAGAACTTACACATGACATGGGATCAAGGCATAGCACAGGGGTGGTCAATCACGGTCCTGGAGGGCCGGGGTGTATGCAGGTTTTTATTCCTATCAATTACCCTGACTAATTGAGTTAATTGATTGCATGCACAAATATAGATTTTCGCAATGATACGATCAAAGGAAAATGTTTTCTGAAGGGAGACAAGACTAGTCTTTGTAGTTTCATGATAATTTAAAGAAATGCACATGAAACGTCAGATTTCATAAATGGTTTGGCTTATTCAGACAATCAACTAATTAAAGGCCAGACGTTGGTGTGAAAACCAGGGACAGATACGACCCTCGCTGCCCACCTCTGGCATAGCAGAACTACCAAAACCAAAAGAGCAGAATTACAACACTGCTCATGATACTCTCAAAGTTGTCACTTTTTCTGAGGTTCTCAAGTTGAACTTTTTGAGAGAAAAATGTCCCGTCTTATCCCAAATTTCATCATATCTCTTCCCCTCCTGAACTAACTTGATCCCATCCCATCTCATCCCGTCCCTCAGCATATCATGATATAACCCTTATATCATGGTGATCAGTCTGTCGTCCATCCACCCGTCTGTCCACAATGGTGGCATGTTTCTTTATCATTAGGGGATGAAAAGTCCTCGGGGACGAAAAGTCCAGGAACGAACAATTTGGGGACAAAAGTCCGGGGACAAAAAATCCAGGGGCATGCAACCATATTTTTTTGAGTCAAAGCAATACATATAAGAAGTAGCCTACCATTTCTCTTCTTGAAAAGGGATTATTGACCAATACAGTTGTCCTTTAATTGATTACAGTAATTGTTGTCCCATCTGGTTCCCCTTCCATCATGTGCCCCCGTGAATTGTTGTGATGGTTCTGCCCTGCAGTCCCTCCTCCTCCTGCTGTCTTCACTTCCACTTCAATGAGCCACGCCTGCTGCTTGTTGAAGTGGAGGTGAAGCAAAGAGTATTTGAGAGCTGCACTTCCGATTTGGCAGTGCAGCTGCATTCTCAAGGCCTTGTTTTGTTGTGCCGCTGCTCCCCTCATTTAAAAAGTTTTAGTCTTTTTTTACTCAGCCTGTGCGTTTGGGTCCCTCCTTTCCCTTTTGGGTACATGGTGTGACACCATGCCGGGCTGTGTGGTGGATGGGAGATACACTCCCCGGAAATGGCTGCAGACGGGACTACCAACCAAGATGGCCACCGGGGAGATAACTACATTTCCCTAAAAGAGGGCTGGGAAGGCTGGGTCTTGCACCTGCAGGGGATCAGCAGCTTAAATGGGTCCAATTAGGCCTATATAAGAAACTGAGCAGCAAACAAAGGGGGGACGAAAGGGTTGAAGCTGATAACTGTGGCCTGCCTTGCACGGTGCCGGAAAAAATGACTTTGACTATTTTTTGGAAGTGACTTTTTGTAAGTTCTTTTTTACTTGTTAAAGAAGGTGATTTTTGTTGGTGATTGTTTGAAGGGAACCTGTTTTTGAGTTTGAACCTTTTTGCAGCCTTCGGGAAATAAAAGTTCTTTCCTTTTGAACCCTCCTTGAGTACTTTCTGATATCCTTTGCACTGCCCAACCTTAGCTTCCTGTGGAACAGCCTCTCATGGTGTCACAATGGTCCCAGTGCCCGCCGGATTGCTGTTTGCAGCCGATGGTGGCAAAACTATGACAATTCTGCGCACGTTCCTATTTCCTACAATGTGTGATGTGGCATGTCTGTAAGTTGCACTTCTGAGCTCTTTCCTTGCTAGATTGCAAAATCCCTAAATCATAATTCTAGCCTTTGCCAATGTAGCACCCCTCTGCTCTACCTGACAAAATTAACCTTTTAGTAGAAGGTTGTGTTTCTACAATTATGGTTAAGTTTTAGGCCAGTTCTAGGTTCGGCATTAAGGGGGGGGGGGGGGGGGGGGGGGGGGGGGGTTGAGGAGAGAGTAAGTTGCCAAAGACACTGTTTAGGTGTAGAAGAAGAGAATAGACATTTATTCATAATAATATTCTGGAAATACTTCTTTCTCACGATACAGAGAATATTCAATCAATACTTATAAATATTAAGAATAATAAATACAATACATAAATAAAATGATAGTAAAATACCCCAAAGTATCAAATAAAAGCAAAGTTTCAAGTAAAATGTTTCACAGAAAAGAAATAATCCGTTACCCGGGTATGTAAGGTGTAATATCAGTGTATGTGTGAAGGCTCATCTGTGTCCAGTGAAAAGAACAAGGGCTGATCCAAGGGGGTTGAGTTCAAGGGGGTTGGGAATCCAGTTCAGTATGGGCAGAACAGTTTGATTGGGATCTAAGGGGACTGACTCGTCATACAATGGAATCCAAAATCCAGAATACATAAAAAACCAATCTGCATACAGCAGTTTGAGAATAATAATCAATATCTAATATCAAATATCAAAGTTATCAAAGTTGAGATCTCATAATGTTCCAATTCTAAAATATATGCAGGGGTTCAGTATAATTACTGTATCCAAATAGACATATATATGTAAGGGAGGTTACTTGTAACCACAGTTAAACAATGCTGTGTCAATTAGATCTGGCACAAACTATGACGTTAGCGTCAATGGTAGTGAGAGAGAAGAGGTGCCGTCTCCTCTCAAACACACACACACACACACACACACAGGCTACTGCGTGCACACCTCAAAACATTCTATTTTTAACGTCTCCTAACTAGGAGTTTGTTACCATCAACGGTTAAAATTAAATTTATTTCTTACAGTTTTTCTCAAATGCTAAAACACAAAAGCCAATCCTCTAAACCAAATGACCAGTTGTCGAAACACATTTACTAAATCTAGCCATCATTTGCCAATATCATAAACACATTTCACATTAAGACACAATTCACAAAACACAGTCCTCCGTTCTCATAAATCTAAACACATTTTTCCTTGCTAAGACACATGTTGCAAAAGAACTGTCAGCAATATTTGAACACAATGAACACACCTGGCGTCATTCATTACACACAACAACTCAAAATTGAAGACACTTGTTGCTAATGCGGTGACCTCATGTATAAAAGCAAGTTCAGAGTGCACAGTTTGCTGAAGATTCCAAACAAACACAATGGATGAGGGCAGAGTCAGGGGAAGAGGAATTCAGGTCAGAGGAGGGAGAGGAGCTGGCCATGGAGGGAGAAGAGCAGGCCAACGAGGAAGAGGAGTTCAAATCAGAGGAGGAAGAGGAGGAGGCCAACAAGGGAGAGAAGGTCCATAAGGGAGAGGAGAAGGTCCAGGAGGAAGAGCAAGACAACTTCACACCATCATCACAGACGAGATGTGAGCAACAGTCATTGACTATGTCATTGTCCATGGCATGACAATGGCTGAAGCAGGACTAAGACTCCGTCCAAACCTGAGTAGGATCACCGTGGCCACCATTATCAGGGCATTCAGACAACACAACATGTATTGTACTCTATTGCTTTCTTTTAGACAATACAGTTTTACAAGCCTGTGAAAGTAGTCTGTTGGTTTCAAATCAGAAGTTGTTGTAAAACATGTCAATTGACAACACGTTTCTTTCTTTAGAGTTCAAAGAATGCCACATAGAGGTGGGAGGGTTGCCATTTTTACAGCGGCACAAGAAACCCTCATTGTGGATATGGTTCGTGAGAACAACCTCATCAGACTCCGGGAGATCAGAGACAAAGTCATTGCCGATAATGTCAACTTTGAGAGCATTGATGATGTCAGCTTGGCCACAATAGACCGAGTTCTCCGGCGCCAAAAGATGCGGATGAAACAGGTCTATAGGAGTCCCTTTGAGCGCAACTCTGCGCAACACAAAGATCTACGTTACGAGTATGTGCAAGTAAGTATACATCCATGTTCACAGTACAGTTAGTGGACATATTGTGTTGCTCAGTGGCCCACATTACTTCTGGACAATACTGTGCTACCTGATTGACTGTTGTTCTGAACACTTGTGCACTTTCACATTTTCACAGAGGATATTACAGTTGGATGCAATGGCCAGACCTCATGAGTACCTCTTCCTGGATGAGGCTGGCATCAACCTGCAGAAACGAAGGCAAAGAGGCCGTAACATCATTAGCCAAAGAGCCATCACTGAGGTTCCTGGCCAATGAGGGGGTAATACTACTCTTTGTGTGGCCATGGGTTCGGAGGGGCTTGTCCACCAGCATGCTGTCCTTGGGTCTTACAACACCCAACGTCTCCTTATCTTCCTAGAGGAGCTAAGAGACATCCTCCTGGACCGCCAACATCATCCTGGGCCCGCACATCCCATTTATGTGATCATTTGGGACAATGTCCGCTTCCACAGAACAAACCAAATCTGAGAGTGGTTCACCACCAACAGTAACCAGTTTTTAAACGTCTGTCTGCCACCCTACTCCCCTTTCCTCAACCCTATGGAGGAGTTCCTCTCATTGTGGAGATGGAAGGTTTATGACAGACAACCATACACTAGAGAGAACCTCCTAAGGGCAATGGAGCTGGCCTGTGTTGACATCCCAGTGGAGGCCTTCCAAGGATGGATTCGCCATTCCAGTGCGTTTTTCCCGCGGTGCCTGGCAAGAGAGAATATAGCCTGCAATGTGGATGAGGTGATGTGGCACGATGAAGCTCAGTGACATGATCCCTGAACTTGTTTTCAAGAGTACTGTTGTGTGCAATAGATTCTGTTTTTGCATTGAGTTGTGTTACAGTAGTGTACATGCAGTATTTTCTGTAGATTTATACTCTTCATATGAAACTCACACATCTAAATGCCTAATCCTCTACAGAGATCTAAGAAGATCCGTTACTGTGAAGTTTCTAAAAATATGCAATGGGAGTTATGAAACAAAGAAGCTTCTCACAAATTGAGCATTGTGTTTTCAATTGTTTTGCTGTAGTGTGTAATGATGTGTATAGTGTTTACATTTTTGAAAGCTTCGAGCTGCTCTTTTGGTGTGAAAGTTTGAGTTTTGAAGTGAGAAGGTTTTGCTTTAGAAAAGGGTGTTGTGTTTAGACATTGGGGAACATAGAGGAAACATTTGTGAAATGTGTTTTAGCATTTGAGAAAAACTGTAATAACACTTATCTCCTCCAATAACATACATAAATACAATATTAATTAAATAACAATATTTGGAAAACAGTACACTAAAAGTCAATCTCCGATTGGTTTTTAAATAGTTGCTAGTTATCCCATTCAAAGTAATGAACAAGAAGCCAACAGTGCTGACACTCCAGCGGATGCCAGCTATAGTTCACTCACCAGAGTTCGAATTATTGACAAAACACAAGGGTCTTCTAGCTTCAGAAAAGGGGTGAAAAAAGATGTAGAATGTAAAAAGAAGATGATTCGATAAAAAGGGCTTTGAAGAGAAAAGTGATTTTAAGTTTTACGCGCACAGGACAGAGATGAAATCACTTGAACGACCGCTATTCAAGTCATTCAAGTGAAGTCTAAAAAAAAAAACAACCCCGTCACCTGGGAGATGACTGTAGATCAAAATGGAAGTCTTTGAGAGTACATTCACTTTCGGCAGAAACGCTGGGGCTCAGGAAGACGAAGGCGACGGGCACACTGGGGCACAGGAAGGCGAAGGCGACTGGCACACTGGGGCACAGGAAGGCGAAGGCGACTGGCACACTGGGGCACCGGAAGGCGAAGGCGACTGGCACACTAGGGCTCAGAAGACAGGTGGCACACAGGGCTCGGAAGACGACAGGGGGCACCAGGGGCTTGAAGGCAGCAGGATGGGTAGTCTGGGCTGGCTAATGCGGCTGACGAGAAACACAGAGAAGATGAGGGGACCAGAGGGAAGTGCACAGGGCAGGGAGTGGTGAGAAGTGAGCGAGCGAAGTCAGATCTGATCTGAAGTGCTGCAGGCTGGAACTGATATAGGCAGGGGGCTCGGGCAGACAGGTGCAGGAACTTAATATAATTAACAAGGGGTGGAACATAAGGGAAACCTAATTACATGAAACAGATAAACATTAACACTCAGACGAGGATCACAAGACAATCCCAAAGACGGGATAAATAAACTGAATAAAAAGACTCCTAAGTGTACAGAATAAGAGCCAAAATGTGTAATGAGAATGCAGAGGTTCTGCAGAACGCATAGCTAAGCCAGTTGAGGAAACGAGATACGGAAACTAGAACAGGGCGAACGCGGAGAGGTAATTAGTCGATTAGTAAGTGCAGCTGTACAATCCCGGGTGCTCGTTAGTAGGTTAGTATTATATACAATATTAGTATGGTTAGTCATTTTAGAAAAACAACGAACTGTTAGTAATGTTAGTACATATAGGAGAGCAAGGGGAAACTAGCAAACGAGAACAGAAGGAAGGATGAAACCCAGAATCCATTAAATCACCCGAAACAGTGTCACAATCAATTAACACAGAAACTGCTAAAAACAATGATGCGACTGGGGAGGAAACAAAGACAGTACATGGGTAAAACGTGGACTGGACTACACGGGAGAGGAATGAAATGTGAACACTAAGACATGGACTAAAACCCACATAACAAAATTAATAAAAACCTAAAATAGACTAACCAACACACAGACCCACGGAACACAACAAAAATAAATATGATCATGTTAACTCAGCTTTCTGTTATTTCTATGTAAGACATATTTATTCTATTTATTCATATTTATCTATTCATTGGGCACTGACCATTACTAAATTTATGGTCCTAATAACCAAACATTAAGGTGGATTACACCGATTACAATTTCTTTTTTGGAAATTACTCAGCAAGTGACTATTAATTGGGGACACTCTCTCCCTGCTCTCCAGTAGTCTCTAGAGCAGTCATAGATGCTAGCATTCTTCAGCCCTTGGGTGTCAGTATGTGCACAGTCCAGCTGACCACTGACCTGGGCTTGCCCAATTCTCCTCATCCCGATCACTGGTCGCCCATTTCGGACCAACCTCAACTTTGTTACTGCCTAGCCCAGACCTTTCCATTAGTTTTCCTCAGTTTGTACTGAGTTCGAGATTTAGCTCAGTACTGAAGTTAAATTAAGGCTTCCTCCAGATCTGCGCTTGGTTCCTTTCCTGAAAACTGTAACAGACAAAGAAAGTGAGGGTTCAGAGAAGGAGGAAAAAAAGAAAAAGATCCTGAAGAAGGAATCAACAACGAAGGAAGAATGAATTGAAGGAAGGATGGGGAAAGGTATGCGTGAAAAGCTTCAGCAACACCAGGGTTCCTGAAGTTGACAGCCTGGCTTTTGCATATTTAATACACGACAAGAGCAGACCTTAACCCCAAGGGATGAAAATGAACATCTGACAAGAAAGAAAAAAAAAACATGCAAAACTGAACTACAGTCATCTCATATTGACTTTCAAACTGGGTTCAAAAATTGCATGTCAAAGAGGCCGTCGGTGGCAATACAGGTAAATGATATAATACATACGATGTATGCAAAGTATACTTGTTCCACTTTCCCAATGAAAGATCTACAGTACCAGTCAAAAGTTTGGACATATCCACATTTCTCTTATAATATATGTTAAATAAAGAAACAAGCTGGCCGCGAGGCCCACGGTCTCCTGTCACCAAAGTAAATATGTACCCTGTGACCTTAAAGGAGCTCAATTCTGTTCAATGTGAAAGTGGATATTTTGCAAATAATGGCAAGGAACTGGATCCATGAAATTTGACCATCAGGTTAAAGAGAATGACCCAAAACACCACAGTGAACAATTTTGAGCTTGTAAATCAAGTATGAAAAAAATGGGTGAAGCACCGATATTTCACCTGTTAATTCCAATGTCAAATAATAGGTCGAGGTGACTGATTATATTGGGAACTGGTTCATAATCTAATCTTCTTATACGCAGAGCATGGGGCTTGTAATCCATTTTCTTCTTGAGTTATCGTGTTAATGCATTTTTCGGAAGGACGGACAGACACACACGCACGGGGTGCATTCACCAGAAGCGATGGGAGACAATCAGCTGCCTTTAGTAAGCGAAAAAAGATTTAATTCTTAGATCCATCACACTAACCACCATTTGCTGTCATATTTGCAGAGCATTCTCACATTTTTTTAACAAGGGCAGTCATAGGACTATAATGAATTTGCAGCTGCACGGCTGTCTAACTTCCCAAAGACATGCAGCACTTGAGGTGGCTTTTCATCAATTTTTTCACCCAGTAAGTCCTAAAACCGCTTGACTTTAATTTGGCTGTTGGAAGGAGCTTATTTGTCTTTTTACTTTGCAAAATATGGCTTCTTTATGAATTCCAAAATTCTGGACACTATACAAACAAGTAAATTATTCTCTTTTCACTTCTGACTGTTTACCTTCTTACAAGATTCCATTTGAGATTATATAGAGAAGTCAAGTCATTTAATTTTCTGTGACATTAGCAAAGTGTGTCCAAACTTTTGACTGGAACCATATGTGACAATTGATTTTAAAATGGGGAACTACTTTTCAAATGTTTCAGATCATCCAATCATCAAAGTAATTTTAGTATTTGCGAAAGATGATCCAAGTAAACACAAAATGCGGTTTTAGATGATAATTTCATTCATTAAAGGAAAAAGCTATTGAACTCAACCTAACCCAAAGTGAGAAAGTGATTGACCGAGTGAACTAGTACCTAGTTCAACCAAGTAAAAAAATTTAATCAATAATTGGGTTTGATTTTACTATGACTGCCAGCCTTGTTGAATCTAAAAATCATTTAAATAGAACTTGTCTGTTAATGCGAAGTAGGCAAAAAGCAGCGCAGGGCTGTGATCAAAAGAAATTTACGAATAGTTGAGAAACAAATTAGTTGATATCTATCAATCTGATCACAAACCCATTTCTAAGGCTCTGGGACTCCAACAAACCACAAAGAAAACTATTATCTACCAACTGAAAAAACTTGGAGCAGTGATGTACCTTCCTAAGAGTGGCCAGCCAACCAAAATTCCTCCAAGAGCACATTGACAAGTTATCCTGGAGGTCATTAAAGAACCGAGACCAACATTTGAAGAACTACAGGCTTCATTCGCTTCAGTTTAGGTCAGTATTCTGTTGTGTTCTGTAGGTCTGTGTGTTTGGTTAGTCAATTCTAGGTTTTTATTATTTTTGTGATGTCGGTTTTTAGTCCATGTCTTAGTGTTTCACATTTCATTCCTCTCCCATGTTATTCCAGTTCACGTCTTACCCATGTACTGTCTTTGCTTTCTCCCCGGTCGCGTCATTGTTTGTAGCAGTTTTCTGTCTTAATTGATTGTGACACTATTTCGGGTGATTTGATGGATTTTGGGTTTCAGCCTTCCTTACTTTCTCGTTTACTAATTTCCCCTTGCTTTTCTATATTACTAACCCCTACTAACAGTTTGTTATTTTCTAGAATTTACTAACCAAACTAACATTGTATATTAGACTAACATACTAACGAGCACCCGGGATTGAATAGCTGCACTTACTGATCGACTAATGATCTCTCAGCATTCGCCCTGTTCTAGTTTTCGCCTCTTGCTTTTCTTTCACTGGCTTTGCTGTGTTTTCCTGCAGAACCCTCTGCATTTATCTTATCTGTCCTGTGTCTTTCTATTCACTGTGAAATATTTATTTAGTTTATTTATCCCGTCTTTGGGATTGTCTTGTGATCCTCGTCTGTGTGTTAATGTTTATTTGTTTCATGTAATTAGGTTTCCCTCATGTTCGGCCCCTTGTTAATTATATTAAGTTTCTCCACCAGTGTCTGCCCGTGCCCCTGCTATATCTGTCTCCAGCAAGCAGCCAGTCTCAGATCTGACTTCGCTCGCTCACTTCGCGTCTCCACTCCTTGCCCGTGTGCACTTTCCCTCTGGTCCTTATTGTCTTCTCTGTGTTCTCCAGCCATCATGCCCCAGCCCAGCCTGCCCTGCCTGCCGTTCCCGCTCCTGTTCCGTCTGAGTCTGCCCCCCGCCTGTTGTTTCCAGAGCCTTCTTCCTGCCAGCTGTGCCAGTCTCCCAGCTGTGCCGTCCAGTCCTGTCCGCCCTGCCTGTCGTCTCTGAGCCCTCTGTGCCCCCTGATGTCTCCCGAGCCCTAAGTGTTCAAGTCGTCTCCCGCTCCAAGCTGTTCCTGTCGCCGCTCCAAGATGTTCATGTCGCCGCTCCAAGATGTTCCTGTCAACGCTTGAGATGTTTTAGTCGTCCTCGTCTGCCCCCTCCTGATGTTTTCCCCGACCCTTCTCCCGGCCAGCTGTGCCTTCCAAGTCAGCCCCCTGCCAGCTGTGCCCGTCTTCTCATCCTGTGCCTGCCCTCTGCCTTTGTCTCCAGCCTCTGTCCCGAGCTCCCCCGTTCCCGAGCTTCCCGAGTTCCCTCTTCCGAGTTGCCCCTATTCCGAGTTGCACCGTCAGTTCCCGAGTCTGCCCCCGTCAGTTTCCGAGTCTGCCCCTGTCAGTTCCCGAGTCTGCCCCCTGGTGTTCCCTTCTACTAGTTTTGGATTCCTGTGTTCTCCTTCCTTCAGTGCAGTTGCACGGTGTTTCTGTTGGCCAGAGTGCCCCGTTTTCCCCTTTCGAGTTTTCTGGTTTTTTTTAATAAATATATTTTGGATCCCTGCATATGGCGTCTCATCCCCCTTTGTCTCTGTGTTTCTGAGTTCCTCGTGTTTTCCCTTCCAGAACTTAACAGTATTCAGTCACTATTCCATAATCAATAAGACTGGGTAAAAATGACATCGACAGTAGAGTTGAAAGGCAAAAACCAATGCAAACCAAAAAGGAAAAAAGCTTTGTCTCATATTTACCAAAAAACATCTTGATGACCCACAAGGCTTTTGGGATAATATTCTCTGAACTGTCAAAAGTAGAACTTCTTGCAAGACCTCTTGTTACATCTATTATAAAGATAACACAACATTCCACAATACGAACATCTTACGAACAGTCAAACATGGCGGTAGTAGTGTGATGGTCTGGGGCTGCTTTCCTGCATCAGCGAGACCTGTATCACTTGAGTGACCTGCCATAATTGATGGAACTGTGAATTCTGTTGTTTTTTTTTTTTTTTTAACCAGGAAATCCTACAGAAAAATGTCTGGTCATCAGTTTATGACAGAAAGCTCAAGAGCAATTGACGGGACTATTTCTCGAAGTGCTGAAGTCAATTTTCATCAAAAATCAGATAACACTACAAATCCTTTCTTTTATTGATGAGGAATAAGCCACATCAGCTAATTTTAGCCAAGAAGCACTCAAGTAAAATATAAAATGAGCAGTGAATTGGAAATTCCCCTAGAAGCTACTTCTAGCAGTGACCAAATCCATTCTAAAACTTCTCCAAGTACACAAGTCCAGTCAGCCAATCAAAGCATCACTTATAAAACTGGTTGGCCAATAGCAGCCACTGTAGCTTTCTAAATCAACCAAAATGGTTGGCTCTACAGGCCAGGATGTGTGTGTGTGTGTGGACTCAACCCAAAAGACCTAAAAAAATTTAAAAAAAGACCCAGGCAACCAACATGGGCTTAAAGCAAGCAGAAAAGAAGTCTGGCAAAAGGTGATCTTTTTTAGCAGCTTATTCTTTGGCTGAACTTTCTAATTACCACGCCACATCCCTATCGATGACGAATGAGGTCTTTAAACCTGTTTGGATGGTGTTACTGCCCATTCGTACTTTATGGATATTGGTTTTTATAGTGACGTTTGTTCAGCTCCATTCACGTTCCATTTCACTGTATGCATCTTCCATTTATTTTGTTCAAGAAGCTCTTTGACATCCATGACCGGTATACTGGTATGAATGACTATTCCTGTTCATTTTCATCAGAAAGTGGCGTGTTTTGCTTTCAAAAAGATGTTCCGTTTTAGTACTCTGAAATGATCAAATTTAATGCCGTTAATTTTTGGAGTTCAATTTTCGTTATTTTGAGGCATTTGCTTCTAAAAGTACTCAAGTCTGCAGCCTGATGTTTGAAATATTTGGACCAAGAATCAAGATAGAGGCTAGAAGGTCTCCTAATATATTTTAAGACCTCTTTTCTGATATTTCATTATGTGTACATCATAATGTACACATAAAGGGAATCTTTCGCAGTCCCTCAAGGAAGTTGCATGTTATGATTGCAACTATTAACGCAAATTCAACCAATCCACGCAAATTTTTTGCGGACAAAAAAAATAATAAATCACCTAGACATCGCAACTTTCATTGCCCCTTTTTGAAAAAGCTACTGCAAAATCGGGCAAAAAAAATCAGTAAAACAATAAAAAAGCCGGGAAAATCCTGGAAGGATTGTTTGTCAATTATGAGAACGATTTAGTGCAAGTCAGGGTTGATAATTGTTTGAAAGGGAAGCTCTGGGCCCCACCAATCTTCAGTCCTAGAGACGCCCCTGGTTTCACAGTAGCCAATGTGTTCAGCCCAAGGCTCCCAAAACGACCATGCAACAAATAATATACAAGGCCACTGTGAAATAATAATTACCGCAAAATTCCAACCAACGTGCTGTTTTTTTTTTTTTCATTTTTATTTTGTGGTCAGCCAGTTATTCGAGAGTAATGTTGCCACAATACTTCTGAATATTTACTGTCAGCAAATTAACTGTACACCGCAATAGCACATTATGTTGTGTTCCGTGGTCTGAGTGTCTGTCTGGTTAGTCAATTTTAGGTTTCTATCATTTTGGTATGTCAGTTTTTAGCCCATGTCTTAGTGTTCACATTTCATTCCTCTCCTGTGTAGTCCAGTCCATGTTTTACCCATGTACTGTCTTTGCTTTCTCCCCGGTCACGTCATTGTTTTTAGCAGTTTCTGTGTTAATTGATTGTGACACTGTTTCGGGCAACACGAAGTCACGAGCTTTACAGATTTACTCAACAATACTACCGTCTTGAACCATGATCCCGTAATGTAGGCTAATTAACCACCTCCGCTACAATGACAGCGGGGAAATAAAAACAAGTGTTGTTACTAGACTAGCGTGATAAATCGTTGCCGAACATTAAAGTTTCTTTGCCAACGCATGCGAAGGCTACAAGAGATATAATTCCAGAGATCCAACCATAGGCCGACTCATGAACAGAGAAATACGACAATAAGTGTTTTCCCGAGTAGCTACATTTCAAATCACTGTGTTAATGTTATATATGTTCGTTCAGCAAGATCATCGAACATTTTCAGCTACTGACCTTATGTTTACCTTTCGTGACTGCATTTTCCGACGCAATCACCCGGAACCAAGCTTCTAACTACAGCTGGGGAGTAGTAGTTTGAACTACACAGCAAAACGACAGTGGTTGCTAACGTTCGTTCGAAATACGGTTTTGGGGAACACCTGCGTCGTTTAACGATGGTTCGCACTACGTAAGTTACCTTGATGGTTCGAACGATGGTTTTGGGAAACACTGGTGGTGCAACTGCATAGTTCGAACTAACGTTATGTAAGTTGCTAACTTACTTAGCAACTACGCTTTTGGGAAACGCACCCCAGTTAGACTGTTGATCATAGGCTACTAAGTTACAGGAGGCAGCTACAGCGACGAAATACAGCCGTGCTAACTTAATGTTGCTAATAACTCTTGATACAAATTAAAAGCGAATAAGAATAATAATATCAATATTATTATCAATAATAATAATCGTGTATGAAATAAAATAATGAGCTACATCAGGTATACTCTTAAAGAATAAACCGGTGTGGGTGAAGGCTTTCATTCTTACCATGCAGTTTCGCACCTGAGTCTACTCATCAAGAGTCTGGCAAAAGTTTGAAGGGTTGCTAAACAGAATCAGGTGTATGACTGGTTGGTTAGAATGAAAGCCTGCTACCACACTGGCTTATTCTGGAAAAGAGTGAGTATCTCTGACCTACGTGTTCATCATGTCGTTGCCATTGCAAATAATAGGTCAATAAGACTAGCTATATATCCCTTTATTAAAGCACGATTAAAGCGAGATTACTTTTGAGTTAGCTGACGATTTCGAACTGCCTTTGCAGGCACATACGTCGCAAGCCTCTCCTGTCAAGTTTACTCGCTCGCTGGGTCGAATTGTTTCCGATTCTCTTCGTAGCTAAACGCTTCACTATTGCCATGGCAACTTTCAAGCACAACCAGTGAAATGGATTCCCCTGCGTCACATGGTGCAAACTGTGAAAGAAAAGCCCGTATATCCCAACATGGCGTATTCTAGTCAACGTGTTATCAATGGTCGATAGATTTCAAGATAATTTGCTTCATCTCTAATCACGTAATTTTTGAATCAACTGATCTGTGACCTCCATGGATTCCCATAGTCCTCAAGATTGTCCCGTGAGCGATTTCGCCGAACATGGAAATGATGATATCGATAGGCTATCCCTGGGATCTGCATCAAGTTACAGCAAGTCCGACTGCTCTGAGTAAGGAAAATACTCGCCGACAGCACAGTTTTATCGATAAACTTATCTGTTATGAACAGTTACTTTTTATATCCATTGAATGGCAGCGAGATAACGAGGTTGTATGATTTTGGTGAACGAGGGTTTGCAAATTTAACATTATTCATATCGGTTTGAATTCCATTATAGTGTTGGACTGTGACAGACTTTTTGTTGATTTGCGCTCTCCAGCATTTTCCTTCCCAAATCGAGCATGATGAAGCTCAGGCTCCCGGATAAATGTTTCACTTTCTGTAGGAATTTCAACCCCTTAAATTCTTAGTGGTCCCACTTTATGTCGGGCGGAAGACATTGAAGAAGTGGGTGTTAATCTGTGTCTTGGCCAACACTGCTTTTCCTTGAATCATTAGATCAAGCTCATATAATCGGTTTGAGGGTCAGAGATGATTGTATACACTTTAAGTACAAAGTGATATGATATTCTTCACTTTTAATCAAGTGACTCAACAGTGCTACAGTACCAGCGTCCACAATGGTTGTGGTTCAAAGAAACAGCATGGCTCTAGCTAACGCGACACTGATGTATAATATTAGTTTTTCCGAGCCACAGTATGCTTTAACAAAAAGCAGGGTTAAAAAAAAATTAAGCAGATATTTCCTTGGTATCAATTTTTTACAAGGCCTCTACCATCATTATAAGCTGAAAATTAACACAATATTTTCCCAACAGAATATTTTATGTACAGTTTTTCAGTGAGGCCTCTGCATACATGTTTTTAATCTGCATACATGTGTGAAAAATGGGTAGTCTCATGGATATCCTTTAAAATTTAGTCTGAGAAATAGATTATCAAGACAAACACAACAATGTAGTTATTTATCATAGCCTTTATCTCTCCACAAAATCATTACAGATCTCAAGTGCATATTCCGTAAATGTACACTACATATAGTACACTGCCCTACAACCAAGTGTTCATTTATTTGCTTACCGGCCCAGTGGTCCGATAAGCTATTGTCGTGATGTGGCGTCCATCGTCTGTCGTACGGAAAGTTTTTTAATCTTTTTTTTTTGGCCCAATTAATTTTTGTGTAAATTTGAAATAACATACTACTTGATCATATCTCCAGACTTTTTTTTTGGATTTTTGATTGAATCAGTTTTGCTCGTTTTATGGGCCCTTGAAATTTTGGCTCCAATGTTGAAGATGGGAATGAGAAATTAAAAAAAATCATTTCTCAAAAACTGCGTGATAAATTTTTTTTATAAATCAGACAATCAACTTACCTTGGTTACGTCAATGTACAGTGCGAGCGCCATTTTGATTGAATCGACGGAAGTGGGTCTTTTGGGGGCGCTGTGCTTTATGAATATTCATGATGGCCTGTGGAGGCCAAATGGTTGCGGATAGAGATTGAGTTTGTATTATCGACATATAGGAAGTCATATATGACCTATATTTTGGCAATATTAAATTTGACCACAGATGACTTTGGGTCAAACTCAAGGTGAGGGAATACAGCGCCCTCCGTAATTATTGGCACCCCTGGTTAAGATGTGTTCTTTAGCTTCTAATAAATTCAATTTTTTTCTAAATAATATTGGACCACAGTGAAAAAAGAGGAAAATCCAACCTTTAATTCAAGTGCACTTATTCAGTGGGAAAAAAATCCCACATTAAGAAATAATTCTTTTACATCAAGTCATGTGTGCCACAATTATTAGCACCCCTGATGTTAATACTTTGTACAACCCCTTTATGCCAAAAAAACAGCACCTAATCTTCTCCTATAATGTTTCACAAGATGGGAGAATACAGAAAGAGGAATCTTCGACCATTCCTCTTTGCACAATCTCTCTAAATCATCCAGCGACCTGGGTCCTCTCCTCTGCACTCTCCTCTTCAGCTCACTCCACAGGTTTTCAAAGGGGTTGAGGTCTGGGGACTGAGATTGCCATGGGATGAGCTTGATTCTGTGTACGGGGAACCATTTGTGTAGATTTGGCCACATGCTTAGAGTCATTATCTTCCTAAAAGACCCAGTGACGATCCATCTTCAGCTTTCGGGCAGAGGCCACCAGATTTCGATTTAAAATGTGCTGATATTTCAAAGCGTTTATGATGCCATGCACCCTAACAAGGTTCCCAGGGCCACTGGAAGAGAAACAGGTGCACAGCATCGCCGATCCTCCCTCATACTTCACAGTGGGCACGAGGTGCTTTTCTGCATACTCACCTTTTGTATTCCGCCAGACCTACTTACACTGTTTGTTGCCAAAAAGCTCTATCTTGGTCTCATCTGACCAAAGCACATGGTCCCAGTTGAAGTCCCAGTACCGCTTAGCGAAATCCAGATGTTTGCGTTTATGATTGTGAGTGAGAAAAGGTTTTTTCCGTGAACTGTGTGTCATAACAAGCACGTCAATGTAGTTACATGGCCAACTGGCTAGCGAGCTAAAAAGGCTACAGTTCGCTCACAATAGTGAGACTACGTTGAGTCGGCTGGTGCGGAGTTTCTCCACTCCGAAAACACTGGAGCATATTCGACATAAAACATCGTAAAGCAGGCAATATTCCAAATGTACTCGGATAATAGTTCCTCGCCTTAAAATCACCAGTAGAGTATTCAGCCAAGAAACAGCAAACGAATATTGTAACAAAAGACTTAAGCCGCTTTCATACTGGACGCGAAATGAATTTATCGCACGACAGGTTACATTCAAAGTCAATGAAAAGACGCGAACACACGCGTTTTCGCATTGACTTTGAATGTAATCTGTCGGGCAAAGAATTTGTTTCGCGTCCGATGTGAAAGCGACTTTAGGATGTTAAATACATTGGCATTGTGAGGAATTTGTGACTGGCTTTCCCTTAAATGAAGGACCCAAAACACCCAAATTATGTTTTCATCATTTAATCAGAAAGTAAGTACATAATCAAGAGAAATCATATGCATGTAATCAAATGAAGGCAACAAGCATCAAAGACAATAATAATCAAACCATCAGATGATACAGTCGAATGTTCCTCTGCGAGAAGTCGAAGTACATCAGGGGGGCTTGCGCTGTGTCCGCCGATACTCTGACTCATCAGAGGGCAATCGAAGGATGGCGATCGAATGCGCTGAAGTTCTTCATGTTATTTCTTTATAGTCCATCTTCCCTTTCTTCAGGCTCCAGCTGTGTGCTTATCTAATTGATGTGGATGTTCGTGAACTCCAGTTGACCAATATCCACTTATTTGGACCAAACCCCAAAGGACATTCACAACTTATTTTGTTCTTTGTCGTCTGTATGAATTAATGCACGGAAGGAGGATTCTGTAATCTTTCAGCCAGGGTCAACAGATTACTGGTGCAACTGGGGCCTTTCAAACAAAGCACAGACAGCCTAAGATACGAACCCACAAAGAGTTCCTTCAGAAATTCAGCACCATATTCTCAGGTTCATTTTTCTTAGACTAATACAATGTTTCAATTAATATTAGTTGAGGTTTAATTCTTATACACATGTTACTTGATTAATAATGTAATAATAATAAAAATATGGTCACAGAATAATATAAGTGGCCTGGGCTTTGCCCAGGCCCACTACACTCCCTCCTATTAAAATTAAAAATGCTCCTGGTTAACTTGTATGCAGTAATTCTGTTCCGTATGCTTGTTACTTCAGTAAGCATCGATGTGGCAGTTTCATCATAACGTTGCCTGATTGTAGCCACTGCAGTTGAAGCTAACCAGAGAGGTTCTGTATGTGTGTGCTAAGTTGGGCTGCGAAGGCTGCATTTAGACCAGACGTAGGTTTTGCAAAGCTTGGGGTGCGTTTTTGGGTGCTTGTGAAACGATTGCTTTACTTATCCATGACTGGGGTCAGCCTTATACTTCTCCAGTATCTGGGCGAGCTCTCTGATGCTACTGGTGAAAACAATAGGGAAACACACAGGCTATAACCTGTCTGGTATAACAAACAATTTCTCTGCATTGCCGTCGATTTAATATTCAATCGCCGATTTAATATTCAAATCTTTCCTGTCGAGGTGATCGATTTGCTAGCTCCACATAAGCAACTGGTTACGCAAACGGAATTTACAGTCTGTAAAACCTGTATTATGTTCATGACATAACCGGAGCTCAATCTAGCTCTCGCACACTATCCATAACGTGCCTTTTTTCTGCAAGGAAACGCTGGTCATTCCGACGCAAGAACCATTACCACGAGCAATTTCAAAGCCTGAAGCTTTCACCCCTTCGTCATATACTAGCGCAGAAGCTGTTCGTTACTCCACGCTCACGACACACCAGTTATTCACACGAACCAGCAGGTCCTTATAACGCACACTTAAGCAGTTCATAAGCTGTTGGTCCACTTTTAGCTGCTGCTCGCTTTCCATGTCTCCCTCTAAACTCAGACCCACCAGATTTCTATGGTCTCCGGACACTTGGGCATGTCGACCCATTATATAAAAGTGTCTAGATGGGGTGGAATCTAGCTTTCCCAGCATCCTAGCTATAGAGTAGAAAAACTGCTGTATTCACTAATGTTGCCGTAGGTAAATGGCAAATTTGTGCTCGAGCTGCCAGACTTTTGCACTGCGTCCTCCATTTCGCCTTTGCGTTTATTAAATGAACCAGAAAGTTCATTTTATAAGATCGATACACATGTACTGCGTTAGATTGCGGAATTTGCCCTCCGATTCTCTCTCAGATGGCAGACGTGTCTCACGTTTCACCCTGGGGAGGCGGACCCGGAAAACTGCGTTCTGCAGCCTCGTCTCGCCCAACTCCGCCCTCCACAGAGCTGGCCAGTCAGAAGAAAGTGGGCATAAGGAAAGTGGGGTCCATAGCGGAAGAACCACCCCAACAAGGCATTTCAGGCAAAGCCTACAATGGACTACAAAAGGGGTTTTTTGAGGATGGCAGTATGAGCTAAATAAGGACCCTGTTTTTGACTTTGAACAATCAGGAGTACTCTAGGGCAGTCCAAGATCAAAATATGACCTTGGAAATATAGCAAAATAGGTTTCTTTTAAAGGAGCACTGTGATGCGGCAAAAAGTATCTAATATGACAAAGGACACCTCGAACAATGCAAGTCCGCTTGTTTCCGCCTTTACACGGGATGTGTACCAGACACAATCGATTTTGAAAATGTAATGTGCGGCGCCATTTTATTCATTTTACCCAAGATCGAAAATGAAGCTATGACATATGCCGGCACCTTGATTCAGCAGCCACTGTTTCCGCTACCATTATTACAATTGACTAGCTTGCTACAGTAGACGGGATACACTTTGACAGCTCCGATTTTTTCTTTTTTTTTTCTTTTCGTGTTTGCTGATTACAGGGCTTGAAGCTCTAGAAATTGCCACGCTGGAAAGTAAAATTACCGCTTGTATACATGATTGCGGTAGACTAACCTTTATTTTACATATCTATTGTCAGAAGTCGTAAAGTGCAATTGACGAGGTCCCCCTGATGATGCACATTCCCCTCACTATGCTCGCTGAAACGAACCACTTCTGAGTTGAATTGCTCCCCACATAATAATTTATATATAAATTTATACAATTATATATTAATATTAATATTTATATCATTTATATAAATTATATTTGCAAATGAGGAACATCGTTTTCGGAGTTCAGAGTTTTCCAGTCAGAGTCATCAAAACTTCTCCCATTGCTATGTGGCTTGGGAATCGCAATTAAACCAGGAACAGCGGCAGCCTGCCAGCTGGCCATTTATCAGACCGCTTATGGTGTACATCATCGGCATTCATTGTGCTTGTTCAAGAGAGGCCGGTGGCGAACCTGCTACTTGGCTAGCTCAAGATCAATTGCTGTCAGCTAGCTAGCTTGTGAAGCCGGGTAAAAAACTCAATCGCATAGCTTAAGCATAGCAATGATTACAAACATTTCCCTTAACTAACCTCAGCAGGGTGGGACGATGGCTAGTGTTGTAATCTGAAAAGTAATGGAATATGCGATAACAGGCATAAAAGAAATGATGTTTCAGGCTGAACTGTCTGTCTGCTCTTTGGGCATGGACAGACGAAATTTGAAATTCTGGCTTCTCTGGCCATGAATTACCAAAAGACCAAATTTCATATACAGCGCCCTCCATAATTATTGGCATCCCTGGTTAAGATGTGTTAAAAGCCGTAAAATAAATTCTATTTGTATTGCAGAAGCATACTCTCACACGGAAAATTGTAGAAAAATGTAACCTTCAACTCAAGTGAATTTTAAGGGAAAAAAATCCCTGACTAAGAAATAATTATTATTTTTCATAAAATCACCTGTTACACAATTATTGGCACCCCTTACAATTCCTAGGAAATAAATGTAATTGAAGTATTTCTGTCATTTCTACAGTAGCTAACAAAGTTGATGAGAGTATCTAGGAACATTTAATTAGTAATTCATCTCTTCCTGTTTCCCTGGGGTATAAATATGACGACACAGAGGCCATTTCTCTTATCCACTCTTCAACATGGGAAAGACAAAGGAACACACTATTCAAGTAAGGCAGACGTGTTTCGACCTTCACAAGTCAGGCAATGGCTACCAGAAAATAGCCACTTGCCTGCACCTGCCCATGTCTACTGTCAGAGGAATCATTAAGAAGTTTAAAACTACTGGAACAGTGGTAAACAAGCCTGGACGAGGACGCATGGTTATTTTGCCACCACGCACAGTGAGGAGGATGGTGAGAGAAATAAAAAGTTCTCCAAAGCTCACTGTTAAAGAATTGTAACAAATGGTAGCATCTTGGGGTCACAAAGTCTCCAAAACAACCATCAGGCGCTATCTACATGCCAACAAGCTGTTTGGGAGGCATGCACGGAAAAAACCTTTACTCACTCACAATCATAAACGCAAACATCTGGAGGTCACTAAGCGGTACTGGGACTTCAACTGGGACCCTGTGCATTGGTCAGATAAGACCAAGATAAAGCTTTTTGGCAACAAACACTAAGTGGGTCTGGCGGAACACAAAAGATGAGAATGCAGAAAAGCACCTCATGCCCACTGTGAAGTATGGGGGAGGATCGGTGATGCTGTGGGCCTGTTTCTCTTTCAGAGGCCCTGGGAACCTTGTTAGAGTGCATGGCATCATGAACGCTTTGAAATACCAGGACATTTTAAATCAAAATCTGGTGGCCTCTGCCTCAAAGCTGAAGATTGGTCATCACTGTGGGTCTTGCAGCAAGATAATGACCCTAAACATGTGGCCAAATCTACACCGAAATGGTTCACCAGACACAGAATCAAGCTCCTCCCATGGCTTGGTTGAAAACCTGTGGAGTGAACTGAAGAGGAGAGTGCAGAGGAGAGGACCCAGGTCGCTGGATGATTTAGAGAGATTGTGCAAAGAGGAATGGTCGAAGATCCCTCTTTCTGTATTCTCCCATCTTGTGAAACATTATAGGAGAAGATTAGGTGCTGTTTTTTTTTGGCAAAAGGGGGTTTTACAAAGTATTAACATCAGGGGTGCTAATAATTGTGGCACACATGATTTGATGCAAAAGAATTATTTCTTAATGTGGGATTTTTTCCCACTGAATAAATGCACTTGAATTAAAGGTAGAATTTTCCTCTTTTTTTTTTTTTTTTCAATGTGGTCCTATTTAGAAAAAAACTGAATTTATAAGAAGCTAAAGAACACATCTTAACCAGGGGTGCCAATAATTACGGAGGGCAGTGTAAATTGGAGAGAGTGAGGTTTAAATATGTAATTTTTTGGGGGGATCTGAGATGGACTGACCCAGGTGCAAAAAGGCTGCCAGACTCCCAAGTCTAAAGGGTTACACTTCTCAACCCATTTCAAAGAACCATTTATAAAGGGTTTATGATCAACGTGGATTACAAAGAAAACCTTTTTTACATCTTCAATAACTTTTAATTGCAGTAAGTTAGTTATGATTGCTGTTAGATGCTCAAGAGAAAATTATGGTGTCAACGCGAGAGTTGTTAAATGAACTGAATTAGTTACGTGGTGGAAAATAATTCACTGTTCTAAGGAATTGTATAAACTCGTTCCAGCATGAATCTAGCTTCTGTCTTCTGCAGGTGGGAGAGTGCAAAAAAAAAAAAAAAACATTATCCCGAGACCAAAATCTGCAAATGATCATTTAAATGCCTTTTAGTGCCTTAGTTTTTACTATAATTATTTATCTACATTTAATGTTTTCTTGACCCAGTCAAAAGTCTCTGCTTCCATTGTCAATGTTACCTTTATAGATGATGTTAGCTGAACTATTAACTGGGAAAGAATTCTACATCCGCCCTCCAGTTTTTCAGCTTTTTATTTGGGAGAAAGATTTGAAAAGGGGGCACCAGTATATTTTGAGGGGTTTTATTAGTGAGATGGCGGTTTAAAATGTAATATTAAGTATGTACATGCTGTACCTGCCCTAGCAACCCAGTGTGTCATCTGTATCGTGGATGCTGCTGATATACAGCATCACAGCCTCTAGCAGCATTAGAAATTGAACTCTAGATTCTCTTGACTGGATATACGCTCGACGTCTTTGCCCACCTGAATGTTTCCATGGGTATGCAAACATTAGGGTAAGCTGAAAAGTACTGATTTCAGTCAATATTGCTTGAGGTTGAACATGAATTATTTCCATTAACTGTCTGACTCTCATAGCCAATTAGCTCTCAACATAAAGTTATCATGGCCTGACACAACCGAAAACAGATATTCAGGCTTAACTTGCTCATGAAAGGTGATTCCCCGAGATTGAATTTCAAGTGTTCGAGGATTGAGTAAGGCATCTTTTCCACTCCATTTCCACACTGGTCTTGGTGGGTTGATGGCAAGGTGCTCTCCGTAGCATGGCTGTAATGTTGACGTATGCTCCAGCTGTTGATGCAGTGTCGATGTACATGTTTTTGGTTTGAATAGCCAGGCAATGAGCTTGTCGCGCACGAACCAATCACACAAACATTTAAACATTTGTCCGAACACCGATTGTTTTGTTGATTAGCTTCTCATTCTTGTAGCCAGGTTACTTTTACGTTTGAGCTCAAGCCATGTCTCTGTTTTTTTTTTTTTTTTTTTGGTCAGCCAACAGAACGCATCCAGTTGTTTGCATTCTACGATCATTCGGTTTAGGCGCTCAACAATAACTTTAAGATGCTGCACCTTAAAGTTGATATGGTGAGGAAAACCCTGCATTCATGGACACCACGTTTAGGTGAAACTTCTTCAAAGATGCAATACACTTCTTCTGTGACTTTGCTGTGAACATTCCTGGAGCCGAGAGTTGTACCTTTGTTGAATTTTCTAGACTCTGTACCCTTTGCGGTAGTGCCTCCCATCAGGTAAACTATGAACTTTGCTTTTGGGGTGAATGCAGTAGTTTTGGGTATACATCCTGCTGTCTTTCGCAAAAAGCATTTGTCTAGTCAGCCCTGTCTCATCTCTCTCCGTAACAGTGACCTTGAGCCTGAATGGCTGGATGATGTCCAGAAGAACGGAGAGCTCTTTTACTTGGAGCTCAATGAGGGGGAGGAGGAGGCAGCAATGGGTCAGTCCGGCGCCATGCGGGGGCTCCCCCCCTGTCATGTGCATTTTAGCAAGAAGGAGGCGGAAGTCATCACAGATGGCCGGAGGAACAAGGAAAAGAGCAAGACAGAGCCCAAGTTGAAGAATCTGGCTGAGATCCTGAGGAAGAAACGTCACTTGCTTGGGCGAGTGGAAGAGTGTGGGGGTGTAGGGTCAGGAAGTGCTGCCCACCAATCCCACCCTAACTCCATCCTGAAGAACCAGGTAGGACAGCGCTTAGGGGTGGTAGTCCACCAGCAACAACTCAAAGAGGTATATGTGCATCTGAATCCAAAAACTTTGGGGAGCTGGTCACCTACTTTGGAGAAGGGTGGCTTGCTGGAGGCGCTGGTGGGAATGGTGCACTGCCCTGTGCGGGGGAAAGGAGAAGAGGGTGTGGGGGAGAAAGACGAGAGGCTCGCCATCCACGGCCTAGTGCCCAACAGCCCTGCTATCAAGTGTGCCCAAATCCTGATTGGTGAGTTTGGAATCACATTTCTACCAAAACCTTGTTTTATTGATTAGTAAATCAGGAAGCGCATTTTTGCGAGCAAAGTTCCTCTTTGGCGAGTTGGGAGTGAAATGGCTACATAAAACTTGACCTTTGTTCTTCTCATTTATACAATGTGTAATTATATATTGGGGTTATACGGAGCTGCTCTTTTTGCAAATATTAAAATGACATTTACGAAAGTTATTAACTATTGTGCCGAATATCATTGCTTATTTGTTATTTTGTATTATGCTGTTATTAATGTTCATTCGGGCCTTGTCCAAAACACTTTCTGCTTTTTTTTCTGCATTTTGGATTATTTCTCCAAATAGCTCGCACTGGCCAGTGTAGCCAAATCCACTTGTTTTAAGCGACCTTGGGCTTCGCTTTTTGTAAAGTCACTTATAAATATTGTTTGTTGGGTTGCGGTTTTTTGGGCTTGTTTCTAAAGTACAGTCGCTCATTTGGGCTTGTTGCCAAAGCAGAGATGCCGAGTCTCATGCATTCGGCTTGAGTCTCTCGGCTCTGAGTGGCATTCATGTTCCTGTGCCGTAGTCGGCAATTATTCTATCAAAGCGCATTAAAGAAATTCACTCGCAGAATTGAAGTCATTGTGCATAAAATTAATCAGTTTTACGTGCGTTACGGTGTATTTCCCCACTAGTGACATGGAAATCGATTATTTAAAGCAACTGGAATTGCATAAAGACATTTCAAATGGTATCATTTCATTTAAACGACCATGTGACACTTGCATTGTTTCCAATCCTTGAGTAAAGAGAAGCACGAGAAGTCCGGAGTCATCATCGCTTTCCATGTTACTTGTGGTGAGGTCCACCTTTACACAAGTGAAACTGAAACTTCAATGCACAAGGATTTGAATTCCGCGTGAGAATCTCATTAATAAGCGTTCATCGAATAATTGCGGACTACGGTGAATAAGCCTCAAAAATGAGCGAGACTTGACGCCAAATGTGGGAGACTTGGCATCTCTGCCAAAGCATGAAATCAAGTTTGAGTGTGTTATATTCAAGCAGCTGGTTTGGTGTCATTCAAGCGCATTGCTTCCCCCACCCCCGTACCCCTTAGACAAGGCAAAGGGCACCCGAGCGGACACTTTCACCTTTCTCACATTGTTTCTGGCTGCCATCTCACGACGGTAAATGGCTACTTTTTGGTTTTGGCTTGTTCCATTAAAAAAATTAAATTTTAGCCTTCTTTTGTCTGATATACCAATACAAAAATTATTTTATTATTTTCAGATTTCACGTTGTCACTTCGACTGATTTAAAGAACATTGTAATTCCTTATTAATGTGTAGTGGATGAAACTGCTTGTGAAAGACAGCTACAGGAGCAAAGTGCACAAGCAAGGCATAAAATGAATGCCTCAACTCTTGCTATGCTCGGCTTTGTGACCTGGTCTCATGATGCTTGCAATGTCTAAGGCAGGGTTTCCCAAACCTCTCCTGCAGAACCCCTTGTCCTGCCTGCTTTAGATCTCTCCCTCCTCCAGCACAGGTGATTCAAATGATCAGGTCATAATTAACCCCAGAAGCTGCTTGATAATGAGTAGATCATTTGAATCACCTGTGCTGGAGCTGGGAGAGATCTAAAGCAGGCAGGACAAGGGGTACTGCAGGAGAGGTTGGGGAAACCCTGGTCTAAGGCATTGGTGTAATGTCAGCCCAAAGAAGAGAGCTAATTTCACTGATAGTGAAATAAGAAAAATGAAAACTTACAGAAAACTATTTTTGTCAACAGTTGAATCATTTATGACTTGTGTGATCATATCATGTTGGCCTTCCACATTTTTTTTTATTATTATTTATTACTTCACCTCACGGAGTGGGCGTGAAGTACTTTTTTTTCAGCTCTGATTGTTTGTTCGTTTGTCCGTTTGTGTTTCCGCACTTGCCAATATTTGCGTGAATGGGTGAAGTCTGCCATCTAGTGGCTGTGCATTTTTGTTTGTGTTTCTGCACTTGCCAACATTTGGGTGAAAGGGGTGAAGTCCGCCATCATTGATTGCCTTGTTTAATTTTTTTGGCCGGTGAGTTTTTAACTTTATAAGAAGTAAAACAAACAAGTGTTGCCACTAAGCGTGGCCATGTCCCCCGCCAGGTCAGGGAAATTGACTGGGGTCGGCATATGACACTAATACACAGTGGCCCTCATTTATCAAACTTGCGTAGGATCTGGTGTAGATTCCGTTGTAAATATCAGCATTCACCAGGTGTCACGTCTGATTTACTAAAAGTGTGTACATCGCTGATTTCGGTGTGGAACTGGCGTGGCGTTGATAAATCTGGCGGCAGAAACCATCGTAATTTACATGACACGCCCCTATAAATTAATGCTCCAGGAGGCATAGTCCTGCCCACTTTACGACTTGGACTCTCGAAAGATGGCAAAGAAGAAAGAACTTCACTGAAGAGGAAATATAAATTATCACGTCCGAGGTGGAGAAAAACAAAATAATTTTATTTGGAAGCCTTAAGAGTGGCATAAAGGGAGCCCAGAAGATCTCCCGGAGGAGATGATCTGTGTGCCAAAAGTTCCTCACGCATTGGACAGAAGCTTATTCCAATGACAATAGAAGGTGTGCCATTGTCAAAATGTGATCATGGCCAAAGTGTAGGCCGGCCTATATATACTGAGCAACAAAAGAAATGCAAGTTAGCAAGTTAGTCGATGTACTCTTATGGTTACTCAGTCAAAGTGACCGCAAAATAAAGAAAAGTTTGATGAAACAAGCGTAAATGTGCATGCGCCAGTAATAAATTTGCTTTTCTAAAATAATTACGTGCAAACTTATTGTCCAGTCTGCCTTTAATTAACTTGTGTTTCTCTTGTTGTTCAGTATATATCTGACTGGATGAACATCTGACATACCACACTGCATATCTGCCAAGCCACGCATTGCGCTTAATCAGATTGATTTTAATTGTCAGCCGTCTGGCCTGACAAGCAGGTTGTCTCAAAATATAAGTTTAATTAATTTCTCAACTCGGGTGTCTTAATTATTTATTCAATTATTAATTTGTTTATTAATTTAGCCTATTTAATCATTTTACTAATAAGAGCAACAACAGCATGACGTCGGCATCGCTGCATATGGTTTATCACTCATTTTGACAGCTGCACTCGTTCCTGTATGTTGTTCACTGGTTTCAAATCTGCGTACACCTGGTCAGACCTGGCGTGAGATTTTTGCGGACAGTTCGCTGACGTTCAGTGGCCGGTTGTTCACAGCTTTGTTAACTTTAACCGGTGATTAAGTTTAAACCACAGTATCTATATCTCTGAATGAAAGCACAGATGTTTGTATGTTTTTTATGCATTTCGCAGGTTTCCCCTTGATTAGTTTAAGTAGTGAAGAGCATTCGCGAGAATCTTATTTAGAGAGTGGTAATAATGTCAGGTGTTTCGCGCTAACCAGCAGTTAAATTAGCGGAGCTTTGAACAACTGGGCCCAGATTGATGAATGCCGATCCTTGCGGGAGATTTGGCGTACACCCATTTTTTTGGTGTACGTATGTTTGATAAATGAGGGCCTCTGAGGCCAAAGATAAATGAAATTGGTCAAACGGTTCTTGAGATATCGCGACCACAACAAACGGGTCGTGATGGACGGACGGAGCTGAGTACTATGTCCCCCTCTCTGCAAGCTACCGCGGCGTTGGGGGACACAAATGTTGCAAGCTCCAGTGTTTTTAGAATGGTTGAAAAAGAAAATAAACAAAACAAATTCAATCATATAAACTGCGTGAGCCATCTTTTGGGCTTTGTTTTCTGCCCAGTTGCTTTTTTCTCTCGTGAGATCGGGCAACGCCGGCAGAAATACAGCGCAGAACTGCAGTGAAAGCTTGGAGAAGCTATCCAAGTGGAATTAAAGAAAGCAATGTTCAGTGATCATCTGCAAGAACTACCAGATAGTGATAGTGAATAATATTTCATAAGTATACATTTAAATTGTTACATAATTAAATATTGAATTGACTAGAAGGGTCATGGTTCATCTCGAGTATAAAGGAATTTGTTTTATTTGTGCACGGGACTTGTAGGCGAGGCGTTTCAATGGCATTGTAAGTTCGTTGATATTACGTTAAGCATTGTAAGCTATCTAATCAATTTTCATTTTTTAAATTTTCAGGCCATAAAATTGGACAATATATTTAAAGAGATTAATAATTAAATATCTAATAGACTATGACGGTTATGGATATTCCTCAGTATATTTTATTAAATATGATATATTTTTTATTAATGTATCCCTTCAATGCATAGTGTGGGGGGGTGTAGATGAGACATTTCCTTATCATTTTGTGGCCGGGGGGTGGAATTTGTGTTTCAATTTGTTGATTTATAATACATTATTACCAGGGGTGCTCAGAGATTTTTTTAAATAAGGAAATTTCACGTGGTTGGATATAAAAATAAGGAAGTATTGACATCACATCATATTGACAACAATTCATAATACATCACCATTTTGGATTTTTTTTTTTTTTTTTTTTTTGGAAATCCAATTTGTATTTCATTCACATTCATCCAGTCATCATAAACAAAGAAAACAACCAATATTGAATGTTCATACATTAATGTTCATACATGCATCAATGTAACACAAAAATCAATTGTGTACAAGCCTATGCAGTTGAAACCACATCAACTGTGACTGACAGTCCTGACATCATTTTAATAAGGGCATCTTCAACTCCTCATCATCATCATCATCATCATCATCATCATCAGCTGCAACTTCCTGTACTGCCAAACGACGTAGAGTATGTCCACAATCTGGAAAGATATCCATAATCCCATCCACAAGCAAGACAGCTACATAAAAGCAGTGCTCCGAATAGCCCAGGAAAACAATGGAGCGTTACTACCTACCTAGCTACGTTAAGCTGCTTTGCCACCGAACGCGAAATGAATTTTTTCGCGCGACAGATTGTATTAAAAAACAACGCAAAGACCAGTGTTCTCTCGTCCTTGCGTTGTGTTCTAGTGTTCTCTAGCCAATACCAATCAAGCTGCATGGTGCTAGGCTGCGAGTTCAGGTCCCACTTGATGACATTGGGCCCTCAGGCCGCCCTCACAGTCCGTTTCTGACAGTTTGGTCTGAAACAGGCATACAAGTAGCCTACTGGAGGTAATTTTGTTGGGCTCTGGCAGTGCTCTTCTATTCCCTCTTGCACAAAGGAGCAGAAACAGTCCTGCTGCTGGGTTGATGCCCTTCTACAGCCCCGTCCAGCTCTCCTCGTGAAACGGCTGGTGTCCTGGTATCTCCTCCATGCTTTTCAGACTGCGCTGGGAGACACCGCAAACCTTCTAGCAACTGCACGTATGGAAATACTGTCCTGGAAAAGCTGCACTACCTGTGCAACCAGACTGGGCTGCAGGTACCGCTTCATGCTACCAGTTGTGACAACGACACTAGCAGAACATAAATACATAGAAGAATCTGTCCGGCCTTTATTTGCTATGGAGTAAAATGGCTGAATGTACATCATCTGTGAGGGTTTTCCATAATTTTTGGCAGGGGTTCACCAAAACAACTTAAGCAATGATCATGTCTGTGTGTGTGTTTCTGTCAGTCTGTCTGTCAGCCCGTGGCTGGGGCCAGGTCTGCTATCTCTGATTGCCTTGTTATTTAAATAAATGGCTTGGAACCTGTAATTGTTTGTCATCTCTCACAAGCTCTCAAAATGTAATGTAAGTGGGCTTAAAATATGTTTGGAAAATAATAAAAGTTCATTATAATTATTAACATTATCCAGGGGTGCTGAGATGGGATTTAGGGGTGCTTGAGCATCCTTATAAAAAGTCTAAAATCACCATTTCTTCGTTCACTTTAGTTTTTTTGCCCCTGTAAACAAAGTTTCGGGGCATATAGTTTTTCACCTGTCCGTCTGTCTGTCCGCACTTTAACATGGCTATAACTTGTGATCGGCTCATGACAGGCCTTTGATACTTGGCATATGCATTGCTTGTGAGAAGGCATTTCAGATTTCGGGGGCACATAGTTTCTCACCTGTCCATCTGTCCGAATGTCCGCACTTTAACATGGCTATAACTTTTGATCGGCTCATGACAGGACTTTGATACTTGGCATATGCATTGCTTGTTAGAAGGCATTTCAGATTTCGGGGGCATATAGCTTTTCACCTGTCCATCTGTCCGAATGTCCGCACTTTAACATGGCTATAACTTTTGATCGGCTCATGACAGGACTTTGATACTTGGCATATGCATTGCTTGTTAGAAGGCATTTCAGATTTCGGGGGCATATAGCTTTTCACCTGTCCGTATGTCCGTCCGTCTGTCTGTCTGTCCGCACTTTAACATGGCTATAACTTCTGATCGGCTCATGACAGGACTTTGATACTTGGCATATGCATTGCTTGTGAGAAGGCATTTCAGATGGGGTTATGACTTTTGACCTTTTGACCTTGACCTTTGAGCATGACGCTTGGTGACAAAAACTTTAACATGGGCCACGGGGGCATCCGTGTTTCACAAACACATCTTGTTTTTTACACATTTACAAGTCGTCCTCCTCTTCTTTCACCGAGTGCGCTGTGCATTGCGTCTTCTGCAAGGAACAACACAAACGCAGCAAAAGAGGTGAGTACATGAAATTATTTTACTTGTTCCTCAATTTTTTAAGCAATGAAGTCTGAGTCTGCAGTTTGGGGTGCAGCTTTAGGCTACTTCAAAGCCCCCTTCAGTGACCGTGTGACACCTATGTTGAAACTTCTCCTCTAAACATTAATCCCCAGAGAGAGGTGTAGGGTTTATCTACCAACTAGGAGCCTGGATAGCGTTTCACCTGCCTGTATACAATTACATACTCTCATTGAATACTTCCATTTTACCAGTTAAAACAATGATTCAACCCTGACCTCAAAGCCCCTGTCCTGTTAGTTCTGTTTCAGGTGACATCTGATCCAGTTAATTATCAGGCCCAAGAAAGATTTGTGTAACCTTTGTCATATAGAATTAAGGACTTCTGTGTATATAATCATCACAGCTCCATAAGTGTTGGACAAAAAGAATACAAATACTGTACCAGGTTCTCAGTAGCCTCCTAAACATCGCTGTGGAGCATTTCACTGATCAGGCTCCTCACATCTTTCTCAGCCAGACCTTGCTTGCATCTCAAGACAGTCTGTGCAATGCATAGGACAGATATCTCAACAATAAAATTAGAGCCTCAACTTCATTTAAGCTGGCTAATTATAATGGCTTTCGCAGATGATGCATCTGTATAGTGCCTAATTCACATCGTTTACCGTAAATTTCTAATGATAAAAGGCACAGCAATCTAGCCGTAACTGTGACATGAAATAATGTCATAACGTTACCCCCATAAGGACTACACTCAAACGTTGGCTACATCTGACAACAACTGAAATTATAGCGCAGTGTTGATCATTCTTGTTGTTTGTGCGACTGATTTGCACTATTGGTTGAGCGATTATATCTAACGCTAGCTTTCTTACTTAATTTGTACTGAGTGTCGTAAAATTTAATTTTCAAAAATGATCAATGGTTATAATAATGTTAATTAACCACCTTTCTCCTGGGCAACAACTTATGGACGTTTTAATCATTTGCCAATGTTAGCTACAAGCTAACATTAGCTATCCAAGTTTTTTTTCCCCAAAATTTACGTTATATTTACAGCAGGTAACAAAAAAAAATCGATGTTTAAATTATTAGTTATTTTAGCTGCTGTACTATTTATATCCTACAAAATGGTTAATATTGACAAATATGATGAAGGAAACTTACCTTTAGCTGACTGAATTGTTGAAGGTGCTTAACGGTTGAGAAAAAAATACGTTATGGAATCACTGTCCTCGAGAGTGAACTTCACCCCGCTGCTGCTCCACGATTAATAAACTGATTATCCTCAACTTGCCAGCATTCGCAACTTAATTACCAACAAGCGACGTGTCCAGGACGTATTGAAAAGGTCGTCAAGTTTGCCAGTATTTGTAACATAATTACCAGACGGGTGATTACTGTTTTGGACCACATATTTACCTTTGCCAGCGACTTCGCTGACGAAGGTAATGTTTTGATCCCCGTGTATTTATTACCTTCGCCAGCGACTTCGCTGACGAAGGTAATGTTTTGATCCCCGTGTATTTATTTGTTTGTGTGTCTGTCTGTCTGTCTGTCTGTGTGTATGTGTATCGAATAACTCAAAAAGGACCTAACGGAATTTCATAAAATTTGGTGGGTTGATTTGGCATGACCTGAGGATCAATCGATTAGATTTTGGGAGTGATCGGGTCAAAGGTCAAGGTCAAGGCCACGAAAAGGTCAAAACCGACTTTCGGCCATATCTCGGTCAATTTTTATCCGATCGGCATGAAACCAACGCCAAAATGTGCAGAATTATATACCCGATCCTGTGATGTGAAACACGGTACAATGGGGTCAATACCCTTCTTAGCGGTTGGGGGTCAAAGGTCAGGGGGGTCATTACCATTCGAACTTAAAGGCGTATTGATGTAAAAAAAAATATATCGTTCTCTTGTCATTCATCAATCATTTAAAAAAATAAATATTGGTCCTCAGAGTTATGTGGCGAGGGATTCAGTGGCGTCGGCGAAGGTATGCGCTCTACCGAGTGCCCGTTCTAGTTTGTTTGTGTGTCTGTCTGTGTGTATGTGTATCGAATAACTCAAAAAGTACCAAACGGAATTTCATAAAATTTGGTGGGTTGATTTGGCATGATTTAATAATAGTAGTAAGTTTATTGACATAATACATGTCCAAAATAACAGTTTCATTTGTTATACATATTAATCATGTTAACACAGCTGTGTGGCCGAGTATATATATTCACAAACAGCTTTTATCACGTTTACATCAGTTGACTCGTAAATAATTGGTATAGAAAACTCCACGTCTGGATACCGGCGCCTCAGGTTATCACACTTAGAACAAAATGTAACCATATGCTGTTCATCCTGTACACCGTCATGAGTACAATCACATACCCGCGCATCTCTAGGCAAACGTGACCATCTTCCTGTCTCAACTCTTAAATTATGTGAACACAGTCTAAAACGACTAAATGGTATACGTAAGTATTCCAGTACAATATATGATTTACAAATGCCATATACAACCAAACTAGGGTTATGCAATATGTAAGTACAAAGTTTGGTAGTAGTGACCTCCTGAATTCTTAACTGTCTCAGCAGAAGATCTTCCTGTAAGTAGTTCTTATTCTGTAACCCATCAATGTAACGCCATGCCTTTAGTTTTTGCGACATTTATCATATTCAACACATATATTAAGGGATCATCATTCAAATTACATCTTATGTTAAACATCTTATGGAAAAAACGTGCTTGTTGCTGTTTAACAAAAGCAGACAAAGACGGTAATCCTATTTCTATTAAACATGCATCTTTTACCGTTGTACAACGGACTCCTAGCACCGCCTTAATTGCAGACATATAAACAGAGTTAAGAACCTTGAGGTTACAGTGGTACCATGACTCACATCCATAGATAATGGCACGTAAAATACCAGACTTCAATACTTTCTCCTTCAATACAAATGGCTTACATAGACATTAACACCGAAGCCGTACAGCGGGGCTGGACTGTGGGCTACGCGCGCCGGGCCCGGTGGGGTAGCAGCTGATCAAGTGGGGAGTAAGCTCGAGAATGGATCTGAGAGATGCCAAGTCTCACGCATTTGAAGTAGGTCCTACGCATTTTTAAGCTTATTCACCGTAGTCCGCAATTATTCAATGAAAGCTCATTAATGAGATTCTCACGAGGAATTAAAATCCTTGTGCATTGAAGTTTCAGTTTCACTTGCGTAAAGGTGGACCTCACCACAAGTAACATGGAAAGCGATTATGACTCCGGAATTCTCGTGCTTCTCTTTATTCAGGGAAAAGAAACAATGCATGTGTTTCATGATCGTTTCAATTGTTTTAATGAAACAAGACCAAATGAAACCAGTGGCGGAGCTAGAAATGGGAATTGGGATGGCATCGACACATCCCTTTATGACAATTGGGATAATCCTGGCTAATTCTCAATTATTTTTTTTCATTGACGCGTTTTCCAATTATTGTAATTGACAACTGAATAAGCGGTTTCTCTCCATATGCGATCTAACAGCGATGAAATCATGGGCTAAATTCTGTAGAACTGAGAATTAGGGTGGACAAAACATCCGTTTCAAACAATTATTAGTCCTGACCTGTTCTCAGTCATTTTCATGATTAACAAAATGTTAACTCCAAGAGCACTCCACACTTAACAGGTGTTGCTTGTTCTCCCCAATTAGGTAAGACGACAGTCATTCATAGGGACATGTTTGCTTAATTTAAATCAACGTTATTCAAAATTACTCTCAGTATTGAGTGGAAAAAAGTGGCACTTGGAAGTGAAATAGGCAATAAAAAGCATGCGGCTCAAACTAGGCCTATTTGACGTTGATTTAAATTCAGCAAATACACGTCCAGATGAATGAATGTCAACAAAATCAAGGATTGATCAAGGCGAAATCAATTATCAGTATAGAACAAACCAATGGTCAATCAGCTGGGAACGTTTGCAACTTGCACTCGTCACAGGTCATATGACTACAAGGACCATGTGCAACCACTTTTTTGAGGGATGGGGCTTAGGACTGTACAAACCAGCCAAATCTTAGTTGTCAAATAATGATTAAAAGTTATAGAAAGCATTCGCAAATGTGTGATGCATATTAATTTGCTACATATTATCCATTTCTTCAAAAAATATCCATTGATTTATCTTGGCGATGTTGCCATAGTGACGCTTAAAACATAGGCGACGTTTTTGCGCATGCGCTGTACGTCAAGACTCAGATCGTCCCGGGAATCAAATCGTCCCTTGACACCTGCATCTCCGCCTTATCGAACCAAGTAGCATCGAGTTGAGCTAGGTTTTTAGTCGAGTATGGAAGCCCACGCTAGCTTGGTAGCTGCGAGCTTAAAGGGCGTGTTTCAGCAAACGAGCTCCATTCGGCCTGCCCACTGGGCTTACGTCAGCTCCAGCAACGGCCCGCCTTTTTGCCCATTTTTGGATTATCTGGAAGGTAGGCGGAGTCAAGTAAGTGCCAAGATGGTGACCAAATTTGCTTCAGAATAGGTATTCAGAATCCTATGGGTAATATCATGGAGGCTTTTTCCATGTTTTATAAGGTCACCAGAATTATTGCACATAAAATTTATTACTAGCGTGTGCACATTTACTTTCGTTTCATCTAACTTTTCTATGTTTTGCGGTCACTTTAAGTAACCATAAGAGCACATTAACTTCCTAGCAAACTCAGTTTATTTTTGCCATTATATTTTAATTGATGAATGGCCGTAATATGTAGCAATTTGATTGCCACACTTCATGTAGCACGGCAAAATTTACTATTAGCTAAGGCCACTGTTGTGACATCCTAGAGCCATGTGCACAGCCAACACTTACCTTTCTTTTTCATATTAAAATGATATGGATATATACATTAACGGAGTTGTATTTTTCCGTAACTCTGAATAGCACTCATTCACATTACTCTATTTGATGCATAATGTGTCAGCTGAGTAGCATCTACCGTAATATCCATATGAGTGCATTTATAGAACTACATAAATTCAGTTCTAACACTGCTTAGCAAACCATTAACTAACCATTCTTTATTCTTACATTAGTTACAGACCTTCATACTTGATGACAAAACTTTTCAGCTACTTGACAGATGAGATCCAAAGTGATAACTATTTTTTGTGCATGATCCGAACCGAGTGGGTGGAACAATGGGCATTCCTTGCTGTCCGTCTGTGATCAACAGTATAGACGCGGCCAAGTCGGGAAAGCGAGCTGGCGTTACGGTGCAAATATTTTAGCCATTTTATTTTACTTGATTAATGGCCATAATATACTCGATTGCCACACTTTATCATGTAGCGCGGCAAAATGTATAGTAAGCTACGGCCGCTGTTGTGATATCCTTGGACCATGTACGCAGCCAACACTCGCCTTACTTTTTCGGATTAAAATGATATGGATATATCCATGAATTGAGTTGTACATTTCCATTACCTTGAATAGCACAAATTCACATTACTGCATTTAGATGCGATATGCATAATGTGTCAGCTGAGTAGCATCTAACGTTAATATCCATATGAGTGCACTTGCAGCACTACATAAATTCAGTTCTAACACTGCTTAGCAAACCATTAACTAACCATTCTTTATTCTTACATTAGTTACAGACCTTCATACTTGATGACAAACCTTTTCAGCAATTTGACAGATGAGATCAAAAATTATAACTTTTTTTGTGCATGATCCAAACAAGCACTGAACATACATACTCATTATTTGATTTACAGCCTTTATTAGATCGAAGTTTTTGGTAGGTGGAAACGTGAGTAAATGAAATCCGAACATCTAATGTTTGTGAGCTGCATCTGAGATCAACGGGAGTGATGCAGGTATATTTGACGGTGTGGCTGATTTTCATCTGGACGAAGATAACTACGAGTCCTAAGAAATGCAACAGTTTAGCATGAGACGAAGATCGAGTTGATGTATAACCCCAATTCTGAAATAGTTGGGACGAAGTGTAAATTGTGAATTAAATCAAAATGCAACGACTTTCAGATCACATGAGTCAATGTTACTCACAATAGAACATAGATAACATGTCAAATGTTTAAATTGAGACATTTTACATTGTTATCCACAAAATGGGCTACAACAGGTCTTAAAAAAGTTTGGGACAAAGGCAAAAAAGGCCGGAAAAGGCTAGCCTAAATTACGCAGAGCCAGTGTTCTGACAAAGTTTGCTACTTATCGAATTATGCTACCTCACGGCACTGCACTGGCGCAAACCTAAAATCTCGGGCCGTTTCCTCGCTCATATCTCAATCTTCAAAAATCATAAAAATAGCCTAGATTTATTTTCAGTGCGCATTTCGACCTGTAAGCGCACATATATTTGCATGTACATGCTGGGATTCCCAAAAATGCGGAAATTAGATGATCATGGTGTATTTGGGCATATATCTTTGAACAAACTTCTCCAACTTGTTAGAAAATCTGCAAATAGTATAATAAGCTAAAAAAAAAACAGTTACTACTGTAAATTGATTCATGTTGCAATATCAAGGCGAAAACAAAGTCTTTACGATCACTTAAATGCATTACGGTAGCATTTATTTTGACAAGGGAGCAAAATTTGGCAGACCACCGGCCACTGTCATAAAATTGAGTACCACTACTACAATCGATGTTAACTCTCACTTAGAAATGTAATGAGACAGTATTATACTCAGGACAGACTTTATTGGAAAGGGAATAGGGGGTTGGATAGAGGCACGGCCTCTGGTTCGCTGACATGCAGAAATTCATGGATGAACTGTTCAATGCACTCCAAGAGGCTCAGATATCTGAGGAAATACAGAAAAAAGGAGCTTTAAAACAAAGGTAAAAATAACGCAGTACAATGTGCGTAGCATTTCACGGTAGACCCACATTTTACGACACTCCACGGGATGGTTATAAGTTACGCAGTGTCTATTTAGCCGTACGACGGTTCCCGTTTTTTTCTGCGGCAATGCCGTTGCTTCCGCTTAACATGCAGCACAGTTGTCACAGATGTGGACTTAATGTTTGTAGGCATACACGGCATCGGCAATTAAGTTAACCAGAAGCATTTTTAATTTGCAGAGCAAGCGAACTAACATGCAGTAGCTGATAAGTGGTCATGACTTGATTAGACTGTGATCTGTCGCGCAAAAAATTCGTTTCGCGTCCGGTGTAAAAGCTGCTTTACACAAAAAATTTGTTTCGCGTCCGGTGTGAAAGCTGCTTAACGCGACTACAACGCCTGTATACGCGTCTTTGCATTGACTTTGAATTTAGCTAATCTGTCCTGCGAAAAATTTGTTTCGTGTCTGATGTGAAATTAGCTTTATGGACAGTATGCGACAGTTTGAGGTAGCTCTGTTATGTTATGAGCAAAGGCTAATGCAGGTTTTGCGTACTGTGAGTTCTGTTAGCGCGGATAAGTTCCTTATGTGGAGCTAGCAAATTAATCACTTCTACTGGAGAGAATTACTTATTTGATCTCCGCCTTTTTCGGCTTTATTAGCCACAACAATTTCTAAAGTGGGATGAAATTATATCTAGGTAGTGCAGAGAAATCATTTGTAAACCAATAATCATTTGTAAGTTCACACCTGTAACAACTGCGCATGTCAACCGGAAGCGACTGCAAAATAGCAGAAAAAATGGGAACCGTCGGATGGCTAAATGGACAGTGCCTATAGGTTACGTAAGCTAAAAGTAAATAGTTTCCTGGAAGCTATTGAAGGAAATAATGCTTTTCCATTCACATTACTACAGTAATCTTCATTTCATATTTATAAAAATGCAGTGAAAGCCTTTTCTAAAAAATAAAATGGTGTGCCTCATGAAGAGTGAATATTAGAATTATATAACCTCCATGATGCATCCATTCGTCAAGTTTCCTGGGTGCTATTTAGAAAAGTAACGAATTTTCAGTTATTATTTTAAATGTCAACATTCAATTAATAATTATAAAAATTCTAAAAAAAGCAGGTTCAGACAAAATGAGAGGTGTGCTTCATGTTGAATTAATATTAGAATTTTTTAGTTTTTGTGCTGCATCCCTGTGTCAAGTTTCCTGGTAGCTATTCAAAAAGGTTGTGCTTTTTTCATGCATATTGATACATTTAGATTCATGTAATAGTTATTATACTATAAAAGCTTATTCTGAAAAAATTAGGTGCACCACATTTGGAGTTAATGTTAAAATTATTTAATATTTGTCTGCATCTCTCCGTCAAGTGGTCTGGTAGCTAGAGAAATTAAGTACACTGTACTACTAATAAATTTGGAATTTATTGACGGTCTCTAACCGCTGCAGCCAGCGCTGAATCCATATTTGACCGCCCGCCTTTGGAGCGCCGTCTCTGCGTAAGATCGAGAAATTATGCCGGAGAGTGCTCCGCGAATGTCCGTCGAATATCCAACGTAAAACTAACTTCACCGCAGTAAAGTTTAAGGCTCCTGACTTTAAAACATTGCGGTTTATAAGGCATGTGCAGTGCGTTGTGTTTGGTTTATCGTCTCGAATCCGGAAAAGATAATGGAATTCGCACGCAGAAGAGCAAGAATCGTCTGACTCCATTCATGTGGTTATTCATCGTTGAACTAAAGAGGACACAAGCCTGGGGCGCGTTTCCCAAAAGAGCAGTTGCAGAGATTAAGTAACTCGTCCATTCAGTCACTGGTTCCAACTATGGAAGTTAGCATCTATGATTTCGGGAAGCGCACCCCTGAGCAATGTCACGTTACACAACAGCAAGTCAACTATTTTTCCGACATTTTTGAGTTGAAATCAATAGTATTACTTGCCTATTAAAATCCTTTTAAACATTTGATATTGCATTTGTGTTTTAAAATTGTATCTCAAACCATGATTAAACCTTTACCGGCGGCTATGTTTTTTTTTTTTTGGTTTTTTTCGTTCCGCTCATATGTACATCAGGGTGCAGTTTGCAGTGGTCAGACTTCCATTTCCGTTGAAAGGTGATAGTGAACACGCACCCTTAGTTGGAGTTCCACTAACGCGAGCCGGTGTCATGGACACCTCGGATACCAGCGCGTTCATGAGCCCCACATTAGAGGGTGACACGGGAGTGGATTTTCATTCCTGTCCCGTCCCACTCCCACAGAGAGAATTTGTGTCCTGTCCCAATCCCGGGTCAGAGGGGGAAAAAAATTCCTGTCCCGTCCCACTCCCAGTAAAGTGACTCCCACTCCCATCCCGCTCCCATTCAAAATGACTCCCACTCCTGTACCGCTCCCATTTTTTTTCCTTCTAGCCTCTATGCATACACGATATTTGACTTGATCTTCTCCCGATTATTTTAAGATTAAAACTGCAGACTACAAAGTATTTTTAAAAAATGCCAGCAAGAACAGTTCATCTGTGGTAATATAGGAAAGTTTTATTTGGAAAAAGAAAAAAAATGCACAAGATTCAAATATTAAATAAAAATACAACTGCCATTTCAGTCTGGTTTGCCACTCTGGATTTTATTTATTATTTGCCTATTTGCAAGAAAACACTGCCCAGAAAGCAATCAGGGCTAACTAATTCATTATTGCAAAATAAGTCCATGTTATTGTAAGTGTGTATGTTGTGTGTATGTCGGATCATATAAAATGTATAAAATCATTAAGCTGTATCACACCCCTCGGCCTGAGTTTAGCTATGGCCCCCTACTTACGATGATGCAGAAAGAAAGCACCTTAATCGCGAAAACCTATATTAACACCCGACAGCAAAGTGCGAATACGATTTTATTAACAGCACTTGCAAAACCTGCCGGTATGTTTATAATGTTCAGTAGCGAGGCTAGATTAAAATAATCTGTAGGCCTACTGAGCATTCATATTTACTTGAATAAAATAACGCAATCTCGATTATTTCTACTTTATATTCATTGGATTTTGTTCGGTGTCACTTACTAGTTTATTATTTATATGATCAGTGCAGGATTAAAAAGCGGCGAGTGCTGGACCACAATCATTGTAACCAGCTCATTTTACCAGCCTCAGATATTTGAAAAAATGCATTCAGAGCGCATTTATCTAAATGGCAGGCTCGAAGCATGATTTGCCCAACAGTTTTGCTGAGAGCAAGGCAGGCATCTTCGATGTAAGTGCAGTATTCTGAGTATGGACTGCGCAGTCAGTGGATCCAAGACCGTGCGTCGGTGCAAGGCTCGTAAAGACAAAAAATGTCTCAACTGATACGCCTTCAGTGGTTCGGTACAAGATCGCTGTACGCAAATGAGTTTCTGTTGGGGTCTGGAACTCATGTGGTAATAAAAATTTCGCTTCCCGCTCCCGTCTGCTCCCGTTAACTTTTTACTCCCGTACCGTCCCAATCACGTGATTAATAGTAAAGTTGACTCCCATCCTGCGGGAATCCCGTGACCCGTGGGATTCCCGAACAAATGTCAGCCTCTGCCCCACACTACGCATGAGTGATCAAAAATCACACAGCACATGTCTGCGTGGGTCCGGAAGCTTGGCCCCCATGTCGGCGTGCTGCGCCATTGAGCAAATTGTATATTCAGTGAAATAGAAAACAGCGGCTGGATCCGAATCTCCTTCTCCGTACTAGAAGACTCGCAGACTTTGCGGGTGCGTTCACGGGAAGTCTGGGAGTGCTGAGGGCTGTCCAAATCCACAATTGATCCAGTCCACATGGGGCCTCAAGCGGACTTTCTGAGGACTTCCAGAGAGTCCCCTTGGGGTGCAGACTTCAGCTGATTTCGCTAGTGTAATTACCTATTATACATTGCAATACGGACGTGACGTTTTAATTTTTCCAAATTGCTGACAGAAGAAAAGCACATCCATACACGCATAAAACCACAGACTAATTAGAAATTTATAATATTAAAACGTTACTTGAATAACGTAGGCCAGATTTAAAATTCAACATCATCATACAGAAAAACAGGCTACAGAGGTAATCAATTTAAATTTGCACGGAAACGAGTGAAACAGACTCGAAGCTTGTCTATCAGCTCATTTTATTTGTAATGTGAATAGAGGCCACTAGATGGCAGTATTCACCCTTTTTTTTGTTAAGCTCAGACTGCGGTTATGTTTGGACATGTTTCAGACATGTCTGGGGCAAGTCCCCGAAAAAAAAAAAAAAGGTCTAAATGTGGGTGGGGTCTGCAAAAGAGTATAAAAGGAAAAGAATTGAGACAGTAGTAGTCGGAGAAATTGCAAGAAGAAGGATACGTGTGACCAGACCTGTAATTTCTGTTCAAGACCTGTGAAGTTTCTTTTGTGGATTTTTGCCTGTGTTTGAGTTTTTTTTTTCCTCACCCAGCACATCACCAGGAAACTGTTAATATTTCTGTTTTTTGTATTCAATCATGGTCAGAATATTAGTTTAGTCGCTATTGTCTTTGTTAAAAATTAAATGTGTTTAAGTTTTTAAAACTGTGTCTGTCATCCCTTGCTGTTGTGTTGTAAATTGTAATAACAAATTGGGGCTATAACAAATTGGGGGCTCGTCCGGGTTAGACCATTTTGTGAGTCATTTATTAAAAATCTAACATTTCAGATTGTAACATTGTTTTTGTGAATTTTCCTATATAAATATATTGACAACAGCAATGGATGATTTCTTGGCATCACCAACCGTAGGGGTTTTGAAGTCTTTTAAAAAGACCGAACTGTTGGAAATATGCAGACATTTGGAGCTGACAGAGGTAAAACCAGCCATGCGAAAAGCAAGACTGGCTAGAGAGATAGTTGAATATTACATTGATGAAAATGTGTTTGCACCAGGAGATCTGGAACAGTTTCCAGTGGAAAATCCAAATATAGAAATGGAACTTAAATTAAAAATGCTAGAGATTGAAAGGGAAGAAAAAGAAAAACAAAGGCAGTTTGAGTTGGAAAAATTAGCTAGAGAAGAGAAGAAAGAAAGGGAACAAAGAGAATTTGAGTTAGAAAAATTTGCAAGACAGAGAGATTTTGAATTAGAGAAATTCGATAGAGAAGAAAGACTCCAAATGGAGCATCTAAAAATTAAAATTCAAACTGAAAATAAATTTCGGGCTAGCCAGGAGGTAAAATTGGTGCCTCCATTTTCGGAAAAGGATGTTGACAACTATTTCCAGTGTTTTGAAAAGGTAGCAAAGAGTTGCCAGTGGCCAAAGGAACACTGACCTCTGATGTTGCAAACTGTCCTCAAGGGTAAAGCTCAACAAGCCTATTCGGCTTTGTCTGCAGATGATTCCTCTGATTATGAGGTTGTTAAAAAGGTTATTTTGAGAGCTTATGAGTTGGTTCCAGAGGCTTACCGACAGAAATTCAGAGGTTTGAAGAAATCTGAAAATCAGACTTATGTTGAATTTGCGAATGAGAAGCAGGTTTGCTTTGAGCACTGGTGTACTTCTATGGAGGTCAAGGATGATTTCAACTCACTAAAAGAGATGGTGTTAGTTGAAGAATTCAAGAACTGTGTTAAGGATGATGTTAAGACCTACCTTAATGAGAAGCAAGCACTGAATTTGCAGTCAGCTGCCAAATTTGCAGATGAATATGTTCTCACACATAAGTCTAAATTTCAGTCTAGCAGTAACAATAGATGGTCCCAATTTCAGAAAAAGGGTTATGGTGATACCCAAGATTCCTCACCCAAAGACAAAGACAAATCTGGTGATGGTGCTCAGAAATCCAGCAACAGGTCTGATCAAAGTGTGAAAGCTGACAGTGACAAAAGTGGTCTAGTTTGCAGTTATTGCAAGAAATCTGGTCATGTTACAACTAACTGTTGGTTCCTTAAAGCTAAAAAAGAAAAAGAAAAGGATACCAAACCAAATGCCTTTGTGAAAACAAGGTTAGAAACCCCTGTAGTAGATAACCGATCTGCTAAATTGCCTGCTTCTTGTGGGGCTAAAAAGCCTGATACAGCTGACTTCGTGAGGGAGGAATTTCTTCCATTTGTGTCAGAGGGATTTGTGGCTCTGAATGAGCATACTACTCCTGTCCCCATATATATCCTAAGGGATACCGGAGCTTCTCAGTCACTTTTGTTGATGGACTCCTTGGAGTTACGTGATGAGACCGCTTCAGGGGATTTCATACTTGTACAAGGTATTGAAGGGAGGACTGTATCTGTACCCCTGCGCTCTATATTCTTGAAGTCAAATTTAGTTACAGGACAGGTAAAGGTGGGACTTATGTCAAGTCTACTTATAAAGGGTGTTTCTCTGTTGCTAGGCAATGACCTGGCTGGGGGCAAAGTAGTTCCCCCTGTACATCTTACTTCACAGCCGAGCACTGAAGATGGGGATGAGGACCCATCTCTGTATCCTTCTTGCGCAGTGACTCGTGCTATGGCCAAGAAGGCTACAGAAGATGATGTTGTGGTGCCGTCCAGCACATTGAATAGTCAGGACTCAGGTGGTTCGCCTCATGACTCTGATTGGCCTACTATGGTTTCTTTGTTTGAGGACTTATCAGATACTTTTATCAGTTCTCTATTCAGCCAGCCGGATGGGTCTGGTGATTTTGATGTGTCTGGAGACTTGTCTCTGTCCAGAAAGCGGTTGATTGAGGAGCAAACTAATGATCCTGAAATTTGTGCACTAAAGAGGAGAGCCCTTCCTGATAAAGAAATAGACGCAGTTCCAGTTGGGTATTATCTCAAGGATGGTGTGTTGATGCGGAAGTGGCACCCTCCTGATATCCCTGCCAATGCAGATTGGGCAGTGGTCAGGCAAATTGTTGTTCCGAAGGTCTACAGGAATGAGATCTTAACAATGGCTCATAGTTTACCTTTAGGAGGTCATCTTGGTGTTAACAAGACTGTTGATAAGATCATGAAACACTTCTTTTGGCCTGGGCTTCGGAAAGACGTTTCCAACTTTTGCAAAACCTGTCACACTTGTCAGGTAGTTGGAAAACACCAGTTAGACCCACCTGTAGCTCCATTGCAGCCTATCCCAGCATTTGGGGAGCCATTCTCTTAGGTCATTGTTGATTGTGTTGGTCCATTACCCAAGACTAGATCTGGAAATCAGTACTTGTTGACAATCATGTGTGCATCTACCAGATTCCCTGAAGCCATACCTCTACGTAACATCAAGGCAACTGCAATCTCAAAGGCTTTGATAAAGTTCTTCACGTTGTTTGGCCTTCCCAGGGAAATTCAGTCAGACCAAGGTAGCAATTTCACTTCAGGATTGTTTCAGCAGGTTGTGTATGAACTAGGTGCAAAGCAGATTCTTTCTAGTGCCTATCATCCAGAGAGTCAGGGTGCCTTAGAGCGGTTTCATTCCACTCTCAAGACAATGATGAGGACTTATTGTTATGACCATGAGAAAGACTGGGATGAAGGTGTTCATTTGCTGTTGTTTGCAGCTAGAGAAGCAGTGCAGGAGTCTACTGGATTAAGTCCATTTGAGCTAGTGTTTGGTCATGAAGTGAGAGGACCTTTGCTATTATTGAGTGAACAATGGCAAGAGGAAGAGCCGTACATCAGTCTGTTAGACTATGTTAGCAAGTTCAAGGAAAGATTGCGTGCAGCTTGTGACCTAGCCAAAGAGAACTTGAAATCAAGTCAGGGAAAAATGAAAACTTGGTATGATCATAAGGCTAGAAGCCGTGAGTTTAAACCAGGAGACAAGGTCCTTGTGTTGTTTCCCTTGCAGTCCAATCCATTGCAGGCTAGATTTCATGGTCCTTATGAAATTCTGACAAAACTCAATGATCTCAATTACATTATGAAGACTCCAGATAGGAGAAAACCAAAACAATTGTGTCATATTAACATGCTAAAGCCTTATCGTGACAAATGCTAGGGTTGCAGCTGTCACTTCAGATTCTCCAATGGTCGAAACGTGTGAAGATGAGGGGGAGTTTCAAGATGATGAACCAAGAATTAAAGCTGAAGTTCTTTCATGTAAATTGTCAAACACTGAAGTGTTGCAAAATCTTGTCGTAAAACTCCAGCACTTAGAACCCTCACAGGGAGATCAGTTTGAAAGGTTGATCAAGAAATATGAGGATTTGTTTCCTGATGTTCCAAAGAGAGTTACTATAGCCTCTCATGATGTAGATGTTGGTGATGCCAAACCAATAAAACAGCATCCGTACCGGATGAATCCTGAAAAGAGAAGGATTGCTGAGAAAGAGGTTGAGTACATGTTAAAACATGATATTATCAGACCCTCCAACTCAGATTGGAGTTCACCCTGTGTGCTAGTTCCAAAACCTGATGGAAGTACTAGATTCTGTACAGATTATCGCAAAGTCAATGCTGTAACTAGAACTGATGTGTTTCCAATACCTAGGATTGATGATTGTATTGATAGTGTAGGGCAAGCAAAGTTTCTGACTAAGATTGATTTATTGAAGGGTTATTGGTGTGTGCCTTTAACTGAGTGGGCCAAGAGCATCTCTGCTTTTGCCACACCATCTGGATTGTACCAGTATGAAGTCCTACCCTTTGGCATGAAAAATGCCCCAGCCACGTTCCAAAGGACGATACAGTCTACAATCGCCGGATTGCCACACACCGGTGCGTACATCGATGACCTGATCACATGGAGTGACTCCTGGGAAGAACATCTAAAAGATGTAGAGACGTTGTTCCAGCGCCTGACCCAGGCTAACCTGACTGTTAACCTGAGCAAGAGTGACTTTGGTTGTGCTACTGTCACCTATCTTGGCTACGTCATAGGCCAGGGTAAGGTGGCACCCATAAATGCTAAAGTCCAAGCCATCATGGACTTTCCAGTTCCTGACAACAAAAAAGCTTTGCGCCGCTTCCTTGGAATGATCGGGTACTACCGCAAGTTCTGCAAGAACTTTGCTGAGATTGCTCTCAGTCTAACTAACCAACTGAAGAAAGGCGTAAAGTTCACTTGGGATGATGCATGCCAGAGAGCCTTCGATCGCCTGAAGTCTCTGCTGTGTCACTTCCCCGTGCTCAAATCTCCTGACTTCAACAAACCGTTCTCCATCGCGGTCGATGCTAGCGACCAAGCTTGTGGATCTGTGCTCCTACAGAGAAGTGACTCTGATGACATTGAGCATCCCGTGGCATACTTCTCCAGGAAGTTCAATCGCCACCAAAGGAACTATTCCACAATAGAGAAGGAACTGTTGGCTCTGGTCCTTTCTTACAACACTTTGAGGTTTATGTTTGTACAGGACAAAAGCCAATGATTGTGTACACTGTCCACAATCCGTTAATGTTTTTGAGTAAGATGAAAAAGAAGAATCGGAGATTGTTGAATTGGAGTTTGATTTTACAGGAGTTTGACTTAGAAATTAAGCATGTGAAGGGTACAGACAATGTAATTGCTGATTGCTTATCCCGTGTTTGAATATGTATATATATATATCACCTGTTTATTTGAATATTGTATGATATATGTGTACGCACAAGTGTCTACTTAACCATTTTGTTGTATTTAAAAGAAAAATTTTGCCTTCATGAGTCAAAATTTTTCCCTTTTGGAATGGAGGTGTAATGTGAATAGAGGCCACTAGATGGCAGTATTCACACTTTTTTTTGTTAAGCTCAGACTGGGGTTATGTTTGGACATGTTTCAGACATGTCTGGGGCAAGTCCCCGAAAATAAAAAAAAAGAGGTCTCAATGTGGGTGGGGTCTGCAAAAGAGTATATAAGGAAAATAATTGAGACAGTAGTAGTAGGAGAAATTGCAAGAAGAAGGATACGTGTGACCAGACCTGTCATTTCTGTTCAAGACCTGTGAAGTTTCTTTTGTGGATTTTTGCCTGTGTTTGAGTTTTTTTTTTCCTCACCCAGCACATCACCAGGAAACTGTAAATATTTCTGTTTTTTGTATTCAATCTTGGTCAGAATATTAGTTTAGTCGTTTTTGTCTTTGTTAAAAATATAATGTGTTCTAAGTTTTTAAAACTGTGTCGGTCATCCCTTGCTGTTGCTGTTGTGTTGTAAATTGTAATAACAAATTGGGGCTATAACAATTATGCTGCCGACTCCCGCTCTTGCAGACTTTATGTAATTATGGTGAAGACATCACATTACACACGCCTGAAGTCCGTGAGGGCTCAGTCTGCAAGTCCAGAGGGTGGAGATTTGGATTCAGCCATCCTTGCGGTGAACTCAATTGTGCTTAACGTACTCCGACTTCCTTGTTTGACGTCACGCAGCTCAACTAAAATGGCGGCACTAGCTTTTTTTCAAGAGGCAAACGGTAAGAAACATTATGAAGTCGTAACTCGTTAACTTTGCCTGGAACGCTATGAAGTCGTGACTCGTAACTTTGAAGATGCGATTCACAGGTTCAAATTTCCGCTGGAATGCAGATTAATGCAGTAAATTAACTCACAACTGGTTAAGGCAGATACGCACGAAAATTAGAAGCCCAATCAACAGTACTGGAACAGCAGCAGCAGGTTATGACCGTATCGATGAGCCAACGTATGCTGGCTACGATAACCAATTAATTCAGCATTCACCGAAGTCAAAATGTAGGGTGATAACACTTGTGATCAGAATGTGCGACAGTGTGGTTGGAAAATAAAGGTCCGTTATAGGTTTGTCAGTAAGGTTACGTAATGCAGTGTTATCGTTTGGCTGGCCATACTACCATTAATGGGACCTGGCTAAGGTGCGTACAAGAGCCAAGACCAGCACCTGCTCGCACTCTAGGGGATACCGAGACTCAGTGAGCCAACCACTGCGACTTCCCAGCGGTGTACAGCGTTCGTTGCGCTACTGCCTCACGGATACGAACAATGGGCCTCATGCAACAACATTTTCTTATTCTTGTCGTAACTTTCTCTTACTTTTTTTTCCTACAATGGGCTCGTACGAGTGTGCCACGTCAGATTCAACAAACGCTCTTAACTTCAGATAACTGCGTAAATTACCCTCGTAAACATGATGCATTCCACCTGTGCGTAAGTGAGCGCGCGTTCACGAGAATTGCAAATCTGCATAATAACTGCCCCAATGATTCCTTATAAGGCTTTGCGACCTCCCACACTTGTCAGGAAGTGTTCATTCACTGAAATGGCCTCAAAGACAACGAAGAAGAACTTCACCAGATCAAAGATCGAGGTCCTGCTGACTGAAATCCATGAAGGGAAATCAGTCATTTTTAGCAGCATCAGCAGCGGAATTAAAGGACCGGCAAAATCCAAGCAGTGGGAAAAAATAACAAGCGCTGTAAACGCTGTGTCGCCTGTCGGTCGCAGTTACAGAAGTTAAAAAGAAATGGTTTGATACGAAAATGGTGTCAAAAAGGCGTCTAGCAAAAGCAAAGCAGTCAATGTAAACTACTGGTGGAAGCCAAGAGGATGTCTCCACCACAGAGGTGGACGAAAGAATCCGGGCCATCATAGGTGATGTTTCCCTGTCAGGCATTATATCAGATGATGTTCCCCTGGACACAGACTTGCTGGCTGCAAGTGAAGATGGGGCCAATAGTCCTGACAAAGATGGTATGTAAAGCATTACTTTTGTTTTTTTTTTTGTTTTTTGTTTACCATATTTTATTTTGACAGCTAGACTGTCTGATATTTTTTTTCTGGAAGACGTGCTCAAAAAAAATCACCTGGCAATAAAACATACTATTTTCTAAAGAACGTCTTATTTCAATTAACTAACATGATAGCGTACCCTAAAGCCGTGCAATCAGCTGTTCTCTAATCATTATGGCATTTTGGTGGTGTGGTCCATGAAGAGGGTCATCTGGCATGTTCTCTGCTGGTGCAGGGTGTACAGTCTATTGCTATTGCTCCTATGACGTTGGGTAGTCCAGCAATGGCATGAAACTCACTCTTAATTTGTACTTGTTCAGCGGCGGTGTGTGGGGAATTTGATGTACCTTGGTGAAAATATGATGAGGGCTTTGAGGACCAAGGGGAGCGCCCGACTCAAAGATGACTGGGAGACACCCAACCTGTCTCCTATCTCCCTTTGAAAAGTTCCTGTAGCGAGGAATCCAAGTGTGGTGAGGAGACATGTGGTGGAATTGGGTTTGATCGCCTTGTTTGCCTGCGGAGTTGTGGCTCTAACGAGTTACAGATTTGTAGAAGCACTGGCCATGGTAATCTATATCATGACAACAACCACTCATCTGTCTCTGCAAAAATATTCTCACGCTGTCTGAAGACACGCTCTCTTCCAAGAGCCTGATGCACTAAGGCATCCAAAAGAAGCAAGTCAGCTGTGACGCATCTGGTTTCACCTTGCGTTTACTTCCTTATATACAGAGACAAATTAACTTGCAATTAGTACATAATTTAATTTTATTTAATCGTTTTGCAGTTTGAAATGTTAATACTGATGTTGAAGTGTAATCCAAAAGCATCAATTATACATTGAAATTAACGATGATATCAGGCTATGTGAATAAAAATATAATTTCTAATTCAAATTGCAGAGTTAAACAGGATACATAATGATGTGTAATTTATATTGGATTTTAAAACTCAAAATTGCTTCAAAGTAACGACAAATACAATCCTTTCGTGAAAAACTTGGGTTCGGATAACAGCAGACTAATTGCGCAAGACTCCTACGTCAGGTCTGGAGCACTCATAAAATTTGTTCGTGCCTGAGAGAAGATTAAAAATATGAGAAAATTGGTGAATGCGGCAGTTTCTCCTAAATCACTCGTACGAACCATTTAAGAACAAATCTGTTCATACAAGTGCTTCTTGCATGTTCGACCTGCGACCGCTTCACGAATATAAACAGCGTTCGATCCACCACCGCAAGCTACTAGGCAGGATCCATTGCTTTACTAGGACAGATATGACCCTGAATCTCGGCCTTAGCGAACCAAGTCGCATCGATATGAGTTGGGTTTTTAGTCGAGTATGGAAGCCGAAGCTAGGTTGGTAGCTGCGAGTTTACAGGGCCTGTTTTGGCAAACTGGCTCCATTCGGCCTGCCCACTTGGCTTGCGTCAGCTCCAGCAGCAACCCGCCTTTTTGCCCATTTTTGGATTATCCGGGAGCAGGGTTCTAACTAGACCAATTTTAGAACTGGAAATTTTAGAAGTCGCAAAGCGTAGCGAGCGGAGCTGTCGCCTTTCACGGTCGGGGGTCCAGGGGAAATGCCCCGTTGGGGGTGGAGGGGGGTGCAGCCCTCCGAAGCCCTTGGGGATTCACCCTTAAAATGGGCCCAGGAAGCAGCAATTTCAATTCAATTTTAGCCCCATTTGTTGGCATTATTTATTCACAAATTAGTAACATTAGTGAATAAAATATGTCATCAAATGTCACAAGTCACATTATCATTCTGTCATGTATGATGTTCTGTATTTAAGTTTCATTATGTTTTAATTTGTATTATTTTGTATTTTTATAATAGTATACAAACCAAAAATTAATGAAACCTGAATTAAAGTCGTTGTTTCATCGAACATTAATGAGTAGTACTGGTTCTTACGAAGGTCTTCTAAAGTCTCTGCCTCTATAACTTCACTGAGACACATTAAAATCTCTCTTATTGCATTGTCAGATGTGTAGGTGGCATTTGCACCTTTCAAGATTTTAGCTTTAATATCTAGGCCAAGCTGGGTTAAGAAGATCTAGTAATGGCTCAGAATTTGTTGTGTGTGGGATATTTCTTTTTGCCAGCCAGTACAAACATTGGAATGTCTTAACCATGGACTCACGGCTTATTTCTTTAGGTTTAGTCAACATTTCTCTTACATGGTGTGATGCCTTGGCTTGCATTTGCATGGACATCGGATCACGATGTTCATGTGTCTCTTCATGGGCTTTGATGCTCTCCTTTCAAACTCTTTTACACCCGGTCGTATTCCACACTGTGCCGTTGTTGAACTGCTTGCACAATTTGCAAAACATTACCTCTTTCTGCGATTGTCGGTCAATCTCACAGATAAGCCATGGAAGTTTATCTTTCCATTCTGGATCGAATTGTGAAGCATGTTTCTGTTTTTTCTGCTTATTAGTCCACGTTTTACCTCTGGTTTTGGGCCCCGCGGTACTACTAGTACCAACGCTCGTACGCACAGCATTGGCTACTTCTACAACATTGCCATGAGTGTCCTTGTTGCCTTCTTCCTTGTCGTCTCTGCTCCGCTTTGATCCACTGCTCACAGAACTCGCAGCACCAAAGAAATCCTGGATTTTTCGCTGTTGAGCCATGTTAAATTTTTCAAATCTTGCGGCAGAAAATGCATTAAAAGTTAAGTCACTATCTAATCGCCCGGCTAAAATGCACACAATACCTGTCAAAACATGCTTTCAATGACGATTAACCTTTCGCAAAACTTTTTTATAAGCTTAACGATACGTGTGAGATGTCATATTTTTGCGGCGAACACACGATGCCACAGGGGAGGCTATAGGCTATCATATCCCATAATAATCAAAACAACATCCGGGTTTGTTATGATGCTTGCTAGACGTTTTCATCGCTACTTGATGCGAAATAGAGTAGACCATGTGATATCCACGAATGCGTGAGGGGCCAGGTTTGAGGGAATCCCAGAAAGGGATATCCCCATACCATGCATACGTCATCATAAAAGACATGACAAGTCCGAATTTCGTTGATCAGTGGCTGATTTGATGCTACGAAAAATGATAAAATATAATTTTAATTCTTTAGTAATTTGTTGAAATTGCAACATAATGGAAAACTACGACTCTGAAGGCTTGCAATTACAATCAAATGAGTACATTTTCAGCAACATTTCAGTTTATTTTTGGAAAATGCGTGCCGGGGGGCACAGCTAATTTTTCATCTGAATACGGGGCGGATATTTGCGGTACCGGGCAGTGCCGCCTGGCGCCGCCCACCGTAGCTGGAACACTGTCCGGGAGGTAGGCGGAGTCAAGTAAGTGCCAAGATGGCGACCAAATATGCTTCAAAATGGATATTCATAAACCTATGGGTGACGTACGCTACCCACATAGCAAGCACCTCCGCTCCAGATCTGCCCCGGCTCTTTGCCGACTCCAGCTGATCCGGCTCAGAGCCGGGGCAGATAAGGAGCGGAGGAGCTTGCTATCTGGGTACGTCCTTGTTTTATACAGTCAATGATTAAATAGTGGGCTAATAACTTGTCCATCAGTGGGGTTGTTTTGTCAGCACGTGCAAATTTGAAATGAACACATACACTACTGGTCAAAAGTTGTAGAACATCCCAATTTTTCCAGTTTTTTTTTAATTGAAAATTACGCAGTTCCAGTCCAATGAAAAGCTGGAATTGGTACAAAGGTAAGAGGTGAACTGCCAGAGGTTTTAAACAAAAGGTAATGTTACCCAAGTTTTTTGTATGCCATTGAGTCTGTGAAAGAATGGTTCCTCAGTGGGCGACATCAACTGTCAAACATCGAGGAAGAAGCGTGATGGTCTGGGGGCTTTTTTGCTGGATCCAGGGTCGGTGACTTGTACACAGTGAAAGGCACCCTGAACAAAATGGCTACCACAGCATTCTGCAGCACCATGCAGTACCCACTGGTCAGGGGTTCATCCTACAGCAGATAATGACCCAAAACATAAGTCTAAGCTCTGTCAGAACTACTTTCAGAAAAAAGAACAAGGTGGTAAGCTTGAAACATGGAGTGGCCAGCTAAGTCTCCAGACTTAAACCCAATCGAGATGGTTTGGTATGAACTGGACAGAAGAGTAAAAGCAAAACAACCTACAAGTGCTACACATTTATGGGAACTTTGCAACAGAGTTGGGAAGAACTTTCTGAAGAATATTTGATTTCGATTGTAGAAAGAATGCCACGAGTGTGTTCAGTTCACTTATAGCTGCCAAAGGTGACTACTTTCAGTCAAAAGTTTAGAATACATTTTGGTTTATAAATTAATTCCACAATTTCTTTTTTAACTTCAATTGTTTATTCTATCATATCTATGATTTTTTTGCAGAGTACAATGAAACATTAAACTGCATTATTTTAAATAAAAAAGTTGGGGTGTTCTAAAACTTTTGACCGGTAGTTTACTTGCGATAGCCTACTAATTTAACGTCAATCTTACCGCTTCCGTATCTCCCTCCAAATGAAAAGTACTTTCCACCATGGCCAAGCAAGTCAATTTTTTGCCTTTGAAGGCCAGAGCCTCAAATACCCACTTCCTTTACAGTCTAAGCTTTTCAGCTCCTCCTGTGCTTTTAAACATCTTCGTCCGTAGTCGTTGCAACGTGTTTTTAGCTCACCCGGCCTATGGGCCGATAAGCTATTGTCGTGGTGTGGCGTCCGTCGTCTGGAACATTTTTCTCTGGGTCGCCGAAGGCTGCAGGTCTAGGAATGGCTTTTTGTCTTCCGCACCTGAACTCCGAAAAATGCTCAGAGGACAAAAATCTCTTGGAAGAGCGCCAAACTCATCAAATTGAGCGGGTGAATTTTTGTGGACCATTGTCCATCCTTCATTCCATCCGTCTGAAGTAACAACGTTATCGAGAGAACTCAAAAAATAATTGGCCCAGGAAGTTCTAATTTGGTATGATGATGTATCTTGACCCCAGGCAGGTCACTATTGAAAATTGGCGCGCTGTGTCAAAATCCAAGATGGCCGCCGCTTTTTTTTGTAAAAACAATGTTATCAAGATGATGCAAAAAACAGGAGTCCTGGGAAGTTAGAATTTGGTATGCTAATATATCCTCCTCCAAGGCAACTCACTATCGAAAACGGGCGTGCTTTGTCTAAATCCAAGGTGGCCGCCGCCGTTTTTGTAAAAACGACGTTATCGAGAAAACGCAAATAATAAGTATTGTAGGATGTTCTAATTTGGTATGCTGATGTATCTTGATGTAAGGCAAGTCGCTATTAAAAATGGCTGCGCTGCATCAAAATCCAAGATGGCCACCGCCGTTCTTGTAAAAATGGTGTTCTCGAAATAACGCAAAAAATAAGTGTTGTTTGAAGTTGAAATTTGGTATACTGATGTTTCTTGATCTAAGGCAGTTTGCTATTGAAAATGGGTGCGCTGCATCGAAATCCAAGATGGGCGCTGCCGTTTTTCTGAAAACGACGTTATCGTGAACGCGAAAAATAAGTGGCCTAGGAACTATTCATTTGGTATGGTGGTGCATCTTGACCTATTGCATGTTCTTACAGAAAATGATATCACAGCATCAAAATCCTAGATGGCCACCAAACAACGTTATCTAGATAACTCGCAAAATAAGTGGCTGACCCAAGGCAGGTCATTATTGAAGATGAGTGTGCAACGCCAAAATCCTTTCCAGTTTCTCTTTTCTATATGGGTGCATCTATCTAACATCATCATCGTCGTCATCATAACAATTGAAGCACTTATTACTAAAACTCCATAAGTCACACTTTACTTGACTTGAGGGGTTTTAGTAATCAGTGCTTCAATTCACCATCACTCAATCAATGCAGATTTTATTCACCAAAGCATACTTCTACATAACACGTGCAGAGACGCAGGTTCAGTGACTTCACACTCATTTATCTTTGTTTTGGCCGGATGAAATTTCATATAAATGTGCAATAACATACTACGAGACCATATCTACAGTCTTTTTTTTTCAGATTTTTGATTGAATCATTTTTGTCCGTTTTATGGGATCTTGAAATTTTGGCTCCAATGTTAACGATTGGACTGAGAAATTTATCAAAATTATTTCTCAAAAACTGCGATCAGCTTACCTTGGTACCGTTAATGTACAGTGCAAGCACCATTTTGATTGGATCGGTATGTTGGTCTGGGTCTATTGGGGGCGCTTTACTTTATGAATATGCAAGATGGCCAGTAAAGGCCAAATGGTTGCAGATTGTGATTAAATTTGTATTATCGACATATCGGAAGTCATATATGCCCTATATTTTGGCAACATTAAATTTGACCACAGATGACTTTGGGTCAAACTGGAGGTCTGGGAATATATTAACAATGTTAAAAGATAAGACTTAAAATTTGAAAAAACTATAACTTTTTCTAAATCTGGCAATCAACTCACCTTGATACACTTTATGTAGAGTGCAGATACCATTTTGATTGAACGACGAAAGTGGGTCTAGTGTTTCGCTGTACTTTAACATGGGGTCTTATGGAGAATGGGCCAAATCGCCTGTGGAGGCGAAATGGTTGCAGATGGAGATTAAGTTTGTATTACTCAAGGTTTTCCCCACATGTTAAACTGAAAGGCGTGCCGCCTCCCAACTTTCCGTGGCCGCCTGTCTAAAATTGCCGCCTTTCTCAAAAAAAAAAAAGCGTCATTATGATTTTGTAGTTAGTAAACATGTACCTGTACACAGCTTAAACTGACATGTATGGTTTTCCTACATATTGTGTCGATGCTATTTTGACTTCAGAAAACGCGAAAACAAAATTATCACAGTGTCGATCAATGTCTGTTGAGTTGTTGACAGTGGGTTGTGTTTCTGGCGCGTTGTTTCCGCAATGCGTGCAGCCTCACTTCCACGCACCGTCAAGCCCCCACATTGTCAAGGCATCGTGGTCAGGACCTCGTGGTCATGGGTGCGGAGAGCGACATACTTGGATGACAAGTACCTGTATCCAACGATGTCGAACAAACGGAACAACATACAACTGAACATGCTTCAGTTTGTGACAAAAAAAGGTAATTAAGAATTAATTTTCAGCGAAATCTAGCATTTTATCGGCTTATAAATTGAGATTTCTTCAGCAGACCTGTTTACTTCTACAATTTTTCTTTGTATGCGACTTTGAATGCGAAATACGCTCTATGGATCAGCTGTCAATTTTTGCGGTGACGGCAAAATTTCGATGTAATTTTCATAACATTGTAAAGTTATTTTCTATAGAAGCATGGTGTCCAGACTACTATCGTTAATAAGGGACGTACTCATATGTGTCGTTCTGTTCAGTCATCCTGAGCACTGGGGATTTAGCATGCCCGTGCCAGGCCAGAGGCTTTTGACAGCTGAGCGGATTAGCGTAAATAGCGCTCCCCTTGAAGTCCAGTCAAACACAGGTCGGTCTGCATGTGAAAGGCAGTATCCTAACATACAGATTTTAGCAAATCGATTGTGGTTTCATATCACAGCAAGATCAGTTGTTTAAAATAAATTTGCCCAGTGTTTTGGGACAGTTACGATCCACGGGCATCATACATGACGTACCGATAAACATGAGAGACCGTTAAAATCTTACATTATCGCCCTTGTTAGCGGCCGCGCTAATACGATCACCGTATAGCGTATACTCTTCGTGTGTCAGTACATTGAATGATTGAGTGTGGTAGAAGAAAGTGTTTTATGATACTGCACAATTAAGATAGTCAATTTGACAAATATCAGGAAGAGCATTAAGTACGTGCAGCAATGTACACAGCAGGGATTTCACAGGTGAGAAAATGTTTTTCCAAACTAGTGTACATGATAGTCTGATAAATGCTTGTCTTTTAGTTTTAGGCGAAGGATTTATATTGGATGCCCAGAGACAATGGCAAGGGTTGTGTGAATATTTATGTATGCAAGTACTTAGTAGGCTTAAAATTATTTTGAACCCTACACTACCATGACTACTGACAAGTCTCAAAGTAAACAGGTCTGCTTCAGCTGTTCCAGACATGAGTTGTGGGTCATTCTTGGACTTGGTTGCCATTTTTCAATCAGATACTGTTTACTCTTACTTATAGGCCAAATGATAACTGAAACTGAAAATACTCTATTTTTTTAACAGACACTACAGTCTTTTTAGTCACATCAGTTTTGTTTGTTTGGTTTTTTTTTGGCAGTCAATTAATAAAAGAGAATTTCTGAAATGAAAATTTACTTTGTTCTTTTATTTATTGCAATTAAATGTTTCCTAATACACCAGGGCTCTACAATTTGCATGTCTGCTACTCCAGAATTATTTGCGAGGCAATTCTACCAAAATGCGAATCTTAAATTACCAATGGCTCGCCTTGTTGCAAATCAATCAAAAAGTTAGTGGTTTATAAACCTTTTTGTGTAAATGCTTGTTGTGATAGAAATCAAAGGAGCTCGGAGCTGCTTCAAGCCTTGTCATGTCCATTTCTGTCCTGAAATAAAAGCTAAGAACTTGTCACAAGCTGTGGTCAGCAAGGCACCCTTTCGAAAAGCATGAGCCTGACAGCCCCGGCAAGGCAGGTACCCATGTGTCAGGTATTCTCTTTTATCCCAGGAGAACCCATACATGCAGTTGCTGACTAGGTACTTCATGCATGGTAAGAGACTGGTTAAAGGCAACAATACACTACAGTCAAACTTGTGATTTTGATTCTTGAGATAAAACATTTTCATCTTCCTATAATTTGATTATTACTAAAATGAAAGTACAGTTGTCTGTCATATTGTTGCCTTTATGTGTTAGTAAAAGCAATGATTACTAAATGACAATTCTGTAAACACAACACTGGTTAAGTTTCTTGGTTAATGTATTGCACAAGTTAGTTTTGTAAACTGATCCCTGTTCAAACAATTTTGGACCAAAACTACTTGTTATGGAGCCACTGATTACAGGTAAATAATTTATAACAAGGGTCCCAAAAATGCACCAGAATGCTGTTTTGAGGACTCTAATTTTCAAAAACACCCCCCTCCCGCACCCACCCCCTCTCGCCGCTTAGCGGCTCGGCTGTTGCCTTCAGCAACAGTTACCACCTTCCACCTTCTCCAGGCTGGGGAAAACCCTGTTACTGACATATAGGAAATAATATATAACCTATATTTTGGCTGTGTTAAAGTTGACCTCAGATGACCTTGAAAGGTCAAACTTGAGGTCAAGCAAAATGTTACAATTTTCAAAGGTTTCCAGGCTTGAAAATATTTAAGATTGGGAACATATGTGCATTGAACACTTATAGGAGTCATGTATGAACGTTCATTTGGTAGCCTTGAGCTTGACCTTCGGCGACCTTTGAAGGTCAAACTTCACATCGTGAAATTTCAATGACTTTTATCACCAAAACTATTACAGATGGAGCTTAGGTTTGTATTGCGGGCATATAGGAAGTCATGTTTGAAGTTTCGTTTGGTGACATTTAACTTGACCTTCACTGACCTTGAATGCCCAAACTTCACAGTGAAATTTCAATGACTTATATCAGCAAAATGGTTACAGATAGTTTCAGTTTGTATTGGAGATGTATAGGAAGTCATACATGAACTTTCATTTGGTGGCCTTGAATTTGACCTTCGGTGATGTTCGAAGGTCAAACTTCACATAGTGAAATTTCAATGACTTCTATCACCAAAACTATTGCAGATTGAGCTTAGGTTTGTATTATAGCCATATAGGAAGTCATGTATGAAGTTTCTTTGGGTGATCTTGAACTTGACCTTCAGTGACCTTCAACGGCCAAACTATAGAGTGAAATGTCAATGACTTATATCAGCAAAATTGTTGGATTGAGTGCATTTTTGTATTGGAGACATATAGGAAGTCATGTATGAACTTTCATTTGGTGACCTTCATATTGACCTTCGAGATCTATTACATACAGATACATATTGACATATCATAATGACCTGTATCACCAAAACTACTACAGAGCTTAGGATTGTATTACAGAAGGTCTTTCAATGTATGAGAACTTTTATTGAGTGACCTTGACATTGATTCAAATGTCAAACTTCACATGAAATTTTCATAACTTGTATCATCGCTGTAAGATTGCTTGCCGGTAAGCTACAGCACCCTTGGTCCTTTTTTGGACTGTAACGCAACAAGGGACAAGCAAGGCCATCGGTCAAACAAATTTCCCAGAAAGCCTGCCATCATAAACTTTTAGCACAAAAACAACAAAATTAAATAAATTGTGTATAGTCATCTTTTTTCTTTTTTCTCTCTTTTTTTTTTTGCAAGGAAACAGTTTTTCAGTCGTTCCTATTGTATAAAGAAACTATATAAAGAGATCATAACAAAATTGATCTGAATGCAAGACTACCGGAATAGTGAACTACAGCCATCTAAGGTAGTTTATAGTGCCTTGAGCTCTCTGAAAGTATAACTCAAGCGATCCCAGCTGATTTTCATTTATAAGTCGTTCAAATCGAACTGATTAATATATGTGTGAATAAATATTAGAAATATATTTAGTAATAAATTTCTATGCATATGACAATAATGCTGATTCTAAATGTAACCCTTTTTAACTTTTCATATTACCTTAATATTTCATTATAAGTGAAAACATTACAATTTTGCTGGTAAATTGATTGAAAAAATAAAAACAAACTAGATTATATTGGGTCAACATACATGAAAAATTAATTTTGTTCCGTAAGGGCTGTACAAAAAAAAAGAATTTATGAGAACAGGCGACCGGCTCAACTACGTGGTTGCCTGCTGGGACTAATTCCAGCAGCCTATATCCAATGTCCAGTCTACCTTTGACAGCATCTGAATACTGATACATGAGTTGTGCATGGCGGCCGACCGACCTGCGGGAAAGCAGGCCACGTGGGGAAGCTGGCTACTAGATCATTGCCGATGATGAAATAGGATAACAGCAACAATCCCAATGAGGAAACAATGTTGCATTGAAAATTTAGCGATGCAAAAGCAGATTTGCATCGCGCTATTGCTGTATTTACATTGCATATAGCAATGCGATACCGGACATTTTGGACCCTGAAATGTCTTAAATTGTGTACTGAAGACTTATACCATCTTTTTCTCCTTGAATGACAAGTTTTTGGACACTTTGGAGTAATATAGCTGATTGTCATTGCCAGATGAGTGGGGTTTTTTTTTTCTTTTTTTTCCCTCCCTCTCCAGTTTTGCGCACAACTGATTAGCTTGAATTGTCCTATGCTGTAATATTGGACTGACACTGCATTCTTGTCCTCACAGGTGATGTACTTGTTGCTATTGATGATGTGGACGTAACATCAGAGAATATCGAGAGAGTGCTTTCCTGCGTGCCCGGTCCAATGCAGGTACGTTGTAATCAGGGCTGTAGTGGTGAAAATAAAGGTGGACAAACTATACTAAGTGCCATAAAAACACATTAGTGAGGTATGTGCTGTATTTGCAGCTACTTGAATCAATAGATTTTTAAGAGTTTTCCAGTGAGATACGAGCAGAGGTAAAGAAAAGTGCATGATAATGTAATGCTGATACGCTCCCCGTAAAACGTGCTGAGCACATCACAAATATGACATGAGTAGCGAGAACAGGCCGTTCAGCCCAACAAGGCTTGCCAGTTTCCTATTACTATTGTGAATCTATCACTTCAGATACTCAATGACTTAATGGAATGTAGCATGAAATCAAGCCTGCTCCTGAAACTTCCCAAGGTTTCTGCCTCAACAATATGGTCAGGCAAGCTATTCCACCCTGAGATTACTCTGTGGGTAAAAAAATATTTCCTAAGATCAGTGCAAAATTTACTCTTCCCCAACGTCCATTTCAGGGATGTGATTTTTCCGCTAATTCGCGGAATTCCGCCTTCTTATCTTCAAAATAAAAAAAATAAATAAAACTCTGATTTTTCTATCATGAAAATCCGATTTCATATCTACAGCATACTTTTAGTATTTCCGTAACTGAATTGATCTTATGCATGATGCTTTCTACAGAACTTCCGTTTTCAAATTAGCCAGCTAAGGCACTTCGGTCAAATGTCATGCTGTGTGGGCAGGGGCCGCAGCGGCAAGTTTCAACACTGCGGAAAAGAAAGGACTTAGATATTGTGGATATTCGAGAAGACAGATAGCTTGTAGTAAAATAATAATAATAATAATAATTAATAGTCCGTATACCTGTATTTTGTGAAGCCCATTCGGCTAGTGGATCTAGGATGAAGCAGTCTTGTCGCCTAAGTTTCAGCGGCGTGAGTGGTTGACTGCTGAACACTGCGGCGTCCCTTTATGTAACTCGTTGAGACAAATGCTGTGCAACGCTGGTAAGTTGCGTGGTTGGTTCAGTGTGTATCAGCATCCCCCGGGAGTGCAAATGGGTGCTTGCCTTGGCTCTTTGACGCACTTTCGCCAGAATGGTAGTATGGCCAGTCAAACCATAACATTGCATTACGTAAGCTTACCAACAAACCTGATGGACCTTAATTTTCCTACCCCACTTTCACACACTTTAATATGAAGCATTTTCACCCTACATTTTGACTTCGGTGAATGCTGAATTAATTGGTTACTGCGGCCAGCATACGCGCGGGTTATCAGTGCTGACGCAGCTGGGCGTCTAGCTGCAAAGCTAAATCATGTTTATTTAATCAGTTGCCCAGCTAATCCATGACCTTTAGCAATATTAGCGAAAGATACCACTATGACACGCATCTTTTCTATTGCGTTGTATAATTAAAGGTGCTTCAGAACCTCGACGAGGAGCCCTTCCTCATAGTTTCACTTTTGTTTTTTCATGTAAATGGAGCGTCACTGCACACCTAATGTAGCTAGTTAGTGACACTGTTTTCCGTTGTCGTTTGGCTTATTCACTAGGTTACTACGTAATGCATAATATGTAATGCGTATTTCCAGGAGTTCCATCAGGATTGTGTTTTTAGTCAATAATTGGAAGCTGAAAATACTCACAGAACTCATGAATGGTTTCTACAGATGATTGGATAAAGAAAAAAGATTTATTAGTGGTGTGTATCTACAGTGATTATTTTCTTATTTTTCATTTTTGCTATTACACAGTACATTCAGGGAAGTCTAAATTCATAAAATCCCTTCAGCATGTGACTTTGCGATATGATTTTGGAGTTGACTAAGAAGTCAATGATTTTATTGATATATTGGCTATATTCAATGAATATTATTTGACTTTTATCCGAGTGCAATACTGGCAGATTAAATCCTTTCCAAGCTTGGAGCTTTTGACTAATTTTGACTTGCATGTGTTTGTTGGCTTGAATATACATTGGGTAATAATTCTGTTTTTTATTATTTTATTGAATTCTTAGTACACTTAGGGCACTGAAAATCACTGAAACCTAGGATCTTCGGGGGGCTCCCATGAGGTAATCCTGTCGAAATGTTTTTATTACCTAAATGTAGGAGTTTACATTTCCCTACAGTAAATTTCATCTGCCACATTTCTGCACAATTCTGAATAATCTAAATCATCCTGAATCATGCTAGTGGACTCAACTGTTTGCCAGACCTCCCAATTTAGTATCATTTGCAAAGGTGGTGCTGCGTCAGAATGGGAAAATTGACTATTAAAGCTTTTGATTCCTTATCATATTGCAGGCCTGGAAATATACAACGGCACTCGCTGCCGAAATTCGACAGAATCGCCGCCTATTGTACTATCAAACGATGGCAACCTTTTGGCGAGAAAATCTTATTTGTCTTTCTTCTTCATCCCCATTCTTTGGAATTGGTACAATAACTGATCCGAGTGTGTCATCTAGTGATACAATATTGTAACTGCGTGCATAAATTTGCAGCTCCATGTTGCTGGCATCAACATCTGCACAAAGCGGCTAAGATACCCTGCGAACACTGTTGCTCTACTCGAACGCGCCATATGCAGATAATCCTTAATTGAGGAATTTCATTCATATTTTAATGCGTAACGTGTAACGAAGTGGTCTGTGTCAAAGTAACGAAGTGAAAGTAGACTTTTACTCTACTACATTTAAAAGATAAAAAGTCCCAGTTCAAAAAAAAAAAATAAATCAAGTGAACTACAAACCCCAAAACCAGTGAAGTTGAAACGTTGTGTAAATCGTAGATAAAAACAGAATACAATGATTTGCAAATCCTTTTCAACTTATATTCAATTGAATACACTGCAAAGACAAGATGTTTAATGTTCAAACTGAGAAACTTAATTTTTTTTTTTGCAAATAATCATTAACTTAGAATTTAAAGGCAGCAACACATTGCAAAAAAGTTGGCACAGGGGCCTTTTTGCCACTGTGTTACATCGCCTTTCCTTTTAACGACACTCAGGAAACGTTTGGGAACTGAGGAGACCAATTTTTGAAGCTTTTCAGGTGGAACTCTTTCCCGTTCTTGCTCGATGTACAGCTTAAGTTGTTCAACAGTCCGGGGTCTCCGTTCTTGTATTTTACGCTTCATAATGCGCCACCCATTTTCAATGGGAGACAGGTCTGGACTACAGGCAGGCCAGTCTAGTACCCGCACTCTTTTACTACGGAGCCATGCTGTTGTAACACATGCAGAATGTGGCTTGGCATTGTCTTGCTGAAATAAGCAGGGGCGTCCATGAAAAAGACTTTGCTAGGATGGCAACATATGTTGCTCCAAAACCTGTATGTACCTTTCAGCATTAATGGTGCCTTCAAATATATGTAATTTGCCCCTGCCTTGGGCACTAATACACCCCCATACCATCACAGATGCTGGCTTTTGAACTTTGCGCCTATAACAGTCCGGATGGTTCTTTTCCTCTTTGGTCCGGAGGACACGACGTCCACAGTTTCCAAAAACAATTTGAAATGTGGACTCGTCAGACCACAGAACACTTTTCCACTCTGCATCAGTCCATCTTAGATGATTTTGGGCCCAGCGAAGCCGGCGGCGTTTCTGGGTGCTGTTGATAAATGGCTTTTGCTTTGCATTGTAGATTTTTAACTTGCACTTGCAGATGTAGCGACAAACTGTGGTTACTGACAGTGGTTTTCTGAAGTGTTCCTGAGCTCCTGTGGTGATGTCCTTTACACACTGATGTCGGTTTTTGATGCAGTACCGCCTGAGGGATCGAAGGTCACGGGCATTCAATGTTGGTTTTCGGCCTTGTCGCTTACGTGCAGTGATTTCTCTAGATTCTCTGAACCTTTTTACGATATTACGGACCGTAGATGATGAAATCCCTAAATTTCTTGCAATAGCTCGTTGAGGAATGTTGTTTTTAAACTGTTCGACAATCAGCTCACGCATTTGTTCACTAAGTGGTGACCCTCGCCGCATCCTTGTTTGTGAATGACTGAGCATTTCAGGGAAGCTGCTTTTATACCCAATCATGGCACCCAACTGTTCCCAATTAGCCCGTTCACCTGTGGGATGTTCCAAATAAGTGTTTGATGAGCATTGCTCAACTCTCTGTCTTTTTCGCCACATGTGCCAGCTTTTTTGAAACATGTTGCAGGCATCAAATTCCAAATGAGCTAATGTTTGCAAAAAATTACAAAGTTTACCTGTTCGAACATTAAGTAACTTGTCTTTGCAGTGTATTCAATTGAATATAGGTTGAAAAGGATGTGCAAATCATTGTATTCTGTTTTTATTTACGATTTACGTAACGTGCCAACTTCACTGGTTTTGGGGTTTGTACAAATCCTCAAAAAAAAAAGACTTAAGTTTGCAACGAAGCACATGTACACCTCGAAGCACATGTATGATGATGAATTCCAAGTCCCTTCATTGTATCCGTTTTCTCTCGTATCGGTTGCAAGATTCAATTGGAAGATTAACCTTACAGTATACTCAGTAGACGACCCGGTACCGACCCAAATGCCGTCGAACGATAATTGAAATGAACGGTAAACGAATTGGAATGCAACCCATCATGAAATAACATAGTAAGAGCGCATATCATTGGAAAGCTGAGAGTCTTGGGAATCTATATAAACACAACTTAGTGAAAAAACATGTTTTGTTCACTAAAACAGTCAATTTATGTCACTGTGTCACGTTTCAAAACACCCCCCAAAACTCCCCCTTGAATCGCGTCATCCTACCTTTTGCGGAACATTCACATTGGCGCGGCGCGTCCGTTGACGGCTACGCCTCCCCATTCATTTGCGATGGAAGGCGGCGAGTGTGTCCGTAGCCGCGGCGCAATGCATGATGGAAGCGGCGCGTCAAATTTTGTGCTTGCGGCGCGTGGAGGAAGCTGGGAAAAATTAAGTTTATCGGAATATACTCATTGGCGCGGCGCGTCGGTTGACGGCTACGCCTCCCCATTCATTTGCTATGGAAGGCGGCCAGCGTGTCCGTAGCCGCAGCGCAATGCATGATGGGAGCGGCGCGTCGAGGAAGCTGGGAAAAATTAAGTTCATGGTAATGAATCCGGGAAACAGAACGCGTATATCCCATGGACCTATGAGGAGATCTGGACACACAAATCGGGTCGACCACATAATCCTCCATGGTCCTAGCGGCGAATGTGATATTGCAGGTCACGTGATGCCATGGGGGCCAAAAAGAAATTTCTCCATAGGGAATAATTGAAAAAGACACGCTGATAAATCCGTGAATAATTTTTTTTGACAGCCACAAATTATCGATACCAAAACGGTTTATTTTTCTCTTTTAAATCATTAATGCCTCGTTTCTCGGCAAAGACAAAATCTTTTATTTATATTCAGGCTATGCGAACACCAACGGGTCCTCATATGTAAGCGCGTTCCCGCTCCTCCAAATTTATCATTGCAGCGGATGTGAGTGGGTGGAGCAATGGGCTTTCCTTGCCATCTGTCTGTTCAACATTAGAGACGTAAAGTCGGTGAAGTGAGCTGGCAAGTTACGGAGCATATGTATTGAGCGACAAAAGAAATGCAAGTTAATTAAAGTCAAACCAGAAAATAAGTTTGCGCGTAATTATTGAAAATCAAATTTATTACTAGCTTGTGCGCATTTACACTCTTTTTATCAAACTTTTCTTTGTTTTGCGGTAATTATGAGTACCCAGATAGCAAGCTCCTCCGCTCCAAATTTGCCCCGGCTCTGAGCCGGATCAGCTGGTGCCAGGGCAGATCCGGAGCGGAGGTGCTTGCTATTTGGGTAACCATTAGAGCACATTAACTAAGTTAGCTAACTTGCGTTTCTTTTGTTGCTCAGTATATTTTTGCCATTTTAATTGATGAATGGCCGCAATACGTAATAATATGTAGCACCTCGATTGCTGCACTTCATGCAGCGTGAGAAAATGTACAGTAAGCTAAGGCTGCTGTTGTGACATCCTAGAACCATGTACGCAGCTAACACTCACCTTACTTATTCAAATTAAAATGAAATGGTTAAATCCATTAACTGCATTGTGCATCTCCATTACTTTGAATAGCACTAATTCGCATCACTCTATTTTGATGCGTTATGCATGTCAGCTGAGTAGCATCTAACACAACGTAATGTGCATTTATAGCAGTATATAAATTCATTTCGAAAACTGCTTAGCGATCCATTTATCAGGCTAACTATTCTTCGTTGTTCAATTACTTACCGACCTTCATACATGATGACGAAACTTTTCGGCAACTTGACTTATGAGATCCAAAATGATAACTATTTTTTGTTCATGATCCGAACCAAGTGGGTGGAACAATGCGCATTCCTTGCCGTCCGTCTGTGATGAACATTCTATATGTGGCCAAGTCAAAAAAGCGAGCTGGCGTTACGGTGCAAATATTTTATCCATTTTATTTTAATTGATGAATGGCCGTAATATAGGCCTACTCGATTGCCACACTCCATTATGTAGTGCCGCAAAATGTACAGTAAGCTAAGGCCGCTGTTGTGATATCCTAGAAGCATGTATACGCAGCTAAAACTCACCTCACTTTTTCATAGTTTATGGTTATCATTGTAATGATTTGTATATTTCCATTACTTTGAATAACACCAATTCACATTTCTGTATTTTGATGCATCATGCATCATGTATCAGCTGTGTAGCATCTAACGTAATGTCCATATGAGTGCATTTATAGCAATACATAAATGCAGTTCGAACACTGCTTAGCAAACCATTTATTAACCATTCTTCAGTCTAAAATTATTTACTGACCTTCATACTTGACGATGAAACTTTTCAGCAACTTGACAGATGACATCCAAAATGTTTATTTTTTTTGTGCACGATCCGAACATCCATGAAAGCACTGAACATGCATACACATTTTTTTGTGGTACAGCCTTTATTAGATTAAAGATTTGGGTAGGTGGAGACGTCAGAGAATACTAAATCCGAACATCTAATGTTCGTGAGCAGCATCTGAGATCAACCGGAGTGATGCAGGTAGATTCGACGGTGTGGCAGATTTTCATCAGAATGAACATAATACGAGACCTAAAAGAATGCAACAGTTGGTAGCGTAAATATGCACATTCACATATGCACAGAAAAGTGATCCCATAGGGTCCCGTCTCGTTTACAACTTATGATTTTAGATTGATAGAAAATCTACATAACTTTTAAAAAATCAAATACAGAGCACTGGAGAGGAGTAAATGGTATTGCAATGCTCTGATACACACACACACACACACACACACACGCACACAAATAGAATAAGAATTAGAATTATTTGTGTTTTGTCAGTTTTTGTTTTTTGTCAGCTCTGCTTAACATTTGAAGATGAACTCAAGTACTCAAAATCAAAAGGGGTTTAATGCTTAACTTTCGCAGATCATAAAATCTACCACAAATACAATCGATGTTAACTCGCACTTAGAAATGAAACGTAGAGACTGTATTAAAATTATAATCGAGACAGACTTTATTGGAAAGGGCTTTGGGGGTGGATAGAAAGGCACGGCCTCTGGTTCACTGACATGCAGAAATTCATGGATGAACTGTTCAGTGCACTCCAAGAGGCTCAAATATCTGGGGAAGGACAGAAAAAGGAGCTTTAAAACAAAGGTAAAAATAACGCAGTATAACGTGTGTAACATTTCACGGTAGACCCACATCTTGCTATACTCCACGGAATGGTTATAAGTTACGTAAGCTAAAAGTAAATTAGCTTACCAGAATTGACAATAGTTTAAAGCTCCTGACTTTAAAACATATCGGTTTATGAGGCACGTGAAGTGCGTTGTGTTATGTGTTCGGTTTATTGTCTTTAATCCGGAAAAAGATAATGGAATTTGCACGCAGACGAGCAAAAATCATCTGACTCCGATAATGTGGTTATTCGACGTTGAACTAAAGAGAACACGAGCCTGGGGCGCTTTTCCCAATAGCGTAGTTGCAGAAATTTATACGTCCATTCAGTCAGTGGTTCCAACTATGGAAGTTAGCATCTGTGATTTCGGGAAGCGCACCCCTGAGCAATGTCATATTAAAGTTACGCAACAGCAAGTCAACTATTTTGCCGAGATTTTTGAGTTGAAATCAATAGTATTACTTCCCGGTCAAAGTCGTTTTTAACATTTGTTATTGCATTTGTGTTTTAAAATAGTATCTCAAACCATAATTAAACTTTTACCGGCGGCTATGTTTCGTCAGGGCGCAGTCTGCAGTGGTCTGACTTCCATTTCCGGTGAAAAGTGATCGTGAACACGCACCCTAGGTCGGAGTTCCACGAGCCCGAGCCGTTGTCATCGACACCTCGGATACCAGCGCGTTCATAAGCCCCACACTACGCATGTGTGAGCAAAAATCACACAGTGCATGTCCGCGTGGCTCCGGAAGCTTGGCCCCCATGTCGGATTGCTGCGCCACTGAGCAATTTCCATTGAAATGAATGGGCAGCCATTTTCCAATTGTATATCCAGTGAAATATAAAACATCCTTGGTATATCCAATCAAGTGGTTGAAGGCAGTGTGTACGTTGTCTTCCAGGAACGTGGGCTACGAAATAATGGTTCCGTTTATTGCAAGTGATTCGAGAACACAATGGAGGAAAAGCTTATTATCGCCGTGATCTCTTTTCCTGTTTTATATGACAGTTCCCTGCCTAGTTACAGGGACAATGAGAAACGCAACTGCGCATAGAGGAAGGTAGCTGAGATTGTTGGTGTCTCTGGTGGGTTTGAGCATTCTGTCACTGTTAAAAATGAAATAAAATACGGTATTGTGCTGCTCTAATTACTAAGACCTGGCGCTCAGCAAAATCGCGTTTTTTACTGGCTCAGATACTTGCCCAGACCGGCGCCGTTTTGCCGAAGATGCAGGATGGCAACTAACAGAACTGTCCTCGTTCTCCGATCCATGACAATGATTAAACTCCGTGACAATAACGGATTGCATTTATACACAACTGCAGTCCCTCAAAAATTCAAAATCCAAGTGGGAAAAACAACAAATGGGTGAATTAATATCGCTGTCAATGAAAACTTGCTTCAGCCAGTTGACAGCTGCATTTCGCTTCCATTTTGGACGCGTTGTGCTGCAGCAAGTATGTGCACTCACAAAGCACACTGTGTACGCGTCCGTTCGGTCACGCAGCAAGTATATTCCAGGCCTAAACCGGTGTTTACCTGTACATCCGAAGCCTGTATCCGACCCTGGCATGCTTGGTCTTTAAATGACCGTAAGAACACAGCAAATTCGAATATCCACCGTGTTTTGCTGATATTACGTATGGTAGATGCATTATCCAACTCAAACAAAACAGTTTTGTTATAAAAAAAAAAAACAAACGCGAACTTTCTCCGCTAAAAAATTAAGACATTTTGTATAGTTCTCCGTTATGTACACTGGATTGACAGATTTCTTGGAAGGGAAGGAGCCCGATTTTGAATGGTGAGTAGCCTAATCATTACGTCTATATAAACAAAACGATATAAACTATGCTTATTTTTATCATAACATAATTACAGTGCATAATGAGGATTTTCCATTGATGTGTAGCATGTTTGCGTAGAATGCGAATTGAGTTGGGAAGAGTTGGGAATTGCTGCCGTTAGAACTCAAGACTGCTGTGGAGAGCCCTTCATCTTCACAGCATTTCTTTTAGAAATGCTGCTCTGTAAGCAAATTGGGAATTTCCAGGCCTGTATTAACTGTGTGGAGAGATATATCTGGGCCTAGAAAATGCATTTGTTTTATGTATGATATGTGAAAAGACAGATGTGGGCCAAATTTAAATAAGCACCCCCCTCAAACCAATATATGGGGATAAATCCATGAATTACTCCCAAAAAGTCAGGCAATTCCTGAAGAAATTGCAATTGTGAATGCTGAAAACTGAAGCCACACTGCAATGCTGTCTTTAATACAACCCCAATTCTGTGCAAATTCTGAATAAAATCAAAATGCAATGACTTTCAGATCACATGAGCCAATATGTTGTTTACAATAGAACATGGATAACATTTCAAATGTTGAAAATGAGACATTTTACATTTTTATCCGCAAAATGAGCTTATTTCAAATTTTCTGGCTGCAACAGACCTCAAAAAAGTTGGGACACAGGCAAGAAAGGGCAATTCATATATAAGAGAATCAGCTGAAGGAACATTTAGCAAGTAATTAACTGGCATCAGGTGTGTAACATGATTGGCTATGAAATGGATGTCTTAGCGAGGGTGAATCTCTCAGAAGTAAAGATGGCCAGAGGCTCTCCAACCTGTGAAGGCTTGCGTTCAAAAATTGTGGAATACTTTGAAAACAACGTTCCTCAACGTCAAATTGCAAAGGCTTTGAAGGTCGCATCATTGACAGTGCGTAACATTATCAAAAGATTCATAGAAACTGGAAAAATCTCTGTGCAGAAGGGACAAGGCCGAAGACCTTTACTGGATGCCCGCGATCTTCAGACCCTCAGGCGGCACTGCGTCCCTCACTGGCATGATTCTGTCATTGACATTAATAAATGTGTCCAAGAATACTGCAAGAAACCACTGTCTGTAAACACAGTCCACCTTGCCATCCACAGATGCCACCTAAAACTTGATCTTGGAAAAAGGAAGCCATTATTGAGCATGATTTAGAAGCGCTGCCATGTTCTGTGGGCGAAGAGTCCGAAGACTAATTTTAAATGGACTGTAGCAAAGTGTCCTGTGCTCAGACAAGTCCAAATTTGACATTCTTGTTGGAAATCATGGGCGTTGTGTGCTCTGGGCTAAAGCGGAGAAAGACCACCCCTCCTGTAATCAGGGTTCAGTTCAAAAGGCATCATCTCTCATGGTATGGGGATGCATTAGTGCATATGGAGTGGGACACCTGCATGTTTTAAAAAGCACCATGAATGCTGAAAGGTATATAAAGGTTTTAGAGAAACATATGCTCTCCTCCAGACGACATCTATTCCAAGGAAGGCCTTGTGTATTTCAGTAGGACAATGCAAAACCACATACTGCAGCTATTACAACAGCTTGGCTTCATAGTAAAAGAGTCCGTGTGCTGAACTGACCTCCCTGCAGTCCTGATCTTTCACCAATTGAGAACATTTGGTGCATAATTAAACGTTAAGTCCGTCAAAGGAGACCCAAAACTCTCCAGCTGCTGGAAGCCTGTATTAAACAACAGTGGGATCAAATTCCAATAGCTAAACTCAAGAAGCATGTCTCCTCAATGCCCAGACGCCTCCACTTTGTGTTAAAATGAAGAGGGGATGCTATACTATGGTAAACAGGTCCCTGTCCCAACTTTTTTGATACCTGTAGCAGCCATCAAATTATAAACAAGCTCATTTTGTGGATAAAATGGTAAACTTTCTCAGTTTCAACATTGGCTATGTTATCTCTGTTCTAGTGTGAATAAAATACCGGCTGGTGTGATTTGAAAGTCATTACGTTTTGATTTTATTCACAGTTTACACTTTGTTCCAACTATTTCGAAATTGGGGTTGTACAATAAAGTTTGAACGATTTGAATGTTTGCGGATGCCACACTGAATAGGTGTCATGAAAATATAATTACATTTGAATTTGTTGAATGCTTGAATGTTTTTGAAAAAAGCTGAAGAAAGAAAGAATAATGGTAACCATGCTAACCAGGTTACTCAGCAAACTAAGCTAATGTTTTGAACAGTTATGCTAAGTATGCTAACAATGCTAGATATGCTAACCACGTTACCTAGCTAACAATGCTTACCATGCTAACCACATAACTCAACTAACTCGGCTAATGTTGTTAGCAGTTATGCTAACTATGCTAACAATGCTAACCACGTAATTCAGTTAACTTGGCTAATGTTAGAAGTCGAATGAAGTGTCTAGGAGAAAGAATGCTGAAGTTATAGAGTTTTAAAATAGAACACGAGTTTAAAGACTTTCAATGGGGAAAAAAAGCTTATATGATTGAGCACTCACAATGTATTCTGGTTACTTTGGACACTTTATACTGCCTGGAATTGGATAAGAGCACTTCAAACGAGGCATGGCTGAGGAGTTTAATGTAACATCCTGGAAATCAGGGGTAGGGTCGAACGTATCAATATTACAAACCGTGTTCAGCTCGCCAGTGAATATTCATTGACTGATCCGGGTGTGCCATCTAGTGACAGAATAATGTAACTGTGTGCATAAATAGAGCAGCTCCATGTCCTCTGTCATCAACATCTGCGCACACGGGTCATGAATCAGATGGGAACGTATGAAAAAAAAAAAGAAAAAAGGCCATTCGCACGTACAAACTCGAGCCATGAAAACCATAATATGACATACAATATGACAAAGAGTTGTGAATGATAGAAAATATTTCAAGTGTTCATTTGATGAAATTAAACCAAATACTTGCCGGCATTTGCAGATGCACCACTAAATGCACTTCAGTCGATAAGAGCTGCTATGGCAAGTAGAGGCAGCTGGTGGATAGAGAGCTCAACGTTGTCTCCATGAATATTCCTCGGAGGTGTAGATAATCTTAATGGTACCGCTGGCAAACCGATACTCTCGACTTAGAGCCTGTATTCCAATCAGTGAAGACATAACGTCTGCGAATGAAGGTAGTGCTATATACAAAACCCAAAACCAGTGAAGTTGGCACGTTATGTAAATCGTAGATAAAAACAGAGTACAATGATTTGCAAATCCTTTTCAACTTATATTCAATTGAATACACTGCAAAGACAAGATGTTTAATGTTCAAACTGAGAAACTTTATTTTTTTTTGCAAATAATCATTAACTTAGAATTTAAAGGCAGCAACACATTGCAAAAAAGTTGGCACAGGGGCCTTTTTACCACTGTGTTACATCGCCTTTCTTTTTAACGACACTCAGTAAACGTTTGGGAACTGAGGAGACCAATTTTTGAAGCTTTTCAGGTGGAACTCTTTCCCATTCTTGCTTGATGTACAGCTTAAGTTGTTCAATAGTCCGGGGTCTCCGTTGTCGTATTTTACGCTTCATAATGCGCCACACATTTTCAATGGGAGACAGGTCTTGACTACAGGCAGGCCAGTCTAGTACCCGCACTCTTTTATGCCATGCTGTTGTAACACGTCCAGAATGTGGCTTGGCATTGTCTTGCTGAAATAAGCAGGGGCGTCCATGAAAAAGACGTTGCTTGGATGGCAACATACGTTGCTCCAAAACCTGTATGTACCTTTCAGCATTAATGGTGCCTTCACATATGTGTAAGTTGCCCATGCCTCGGGCACTAATACACCCCCATACCATCACAGATGCTGGCTTTTGAACTTTGCACCTATAACAGTCCAGATGGTTCTTTTCCTCTTTGGTCCGGAGGACATGACGTCCACAGTTTCCAAAAACAATTCGAAATGTGGACTCGTCAGACCACAGAACACTTTTCCACTTTGCATCAGTCCATCTTAGATGAGCTTGGGCCCAGCGAAGCTGGAGGCGTTTCTGGGTGCTGTTGATAAATGGCTTTCGCTTTGCATTGTAGAGTTTTAACTTGCACTTGCAGATGTAGCGACAAACTGTAGTTACTGACAGCGGTTTTCTGAAGTGTTCCTGAGCCCATGTGGTGATGTCCTTTACACACTGATGTCGGTTTTAGATGCAGTACCGCCTGAGGGATCGAAGGTCACGGGCATTCAATGTTGGTTTTTAGCGACAAACTGTATTTACTGACAGCGGTTTTCTGAAGTGTTCCTGAGCCCATGTGGTGATGTCCTTTACACACTGATGTCGGTTTTAGATGCAGTACCGCCTGAGGGATCGAAGGTCACGGGCATTCAATGTTGGTTTTCGGCCTTGTCGCTTACGCGCAGTCATTCCTCCAGATTATCTGAACCTTTTGACGATATTATGGACTGTAAATGATGAAATCCCAAAATTTCTTGCAATAGCTCGTTGAGGAATGTTATTTTTAAACTATTCGACAATCAGCTCACGCATTTGTTCACTAAGTGGTGACCCTCGCCCCATCCTTGTTTGTGAATGACTGAGCATTTCAGGGAAGCTGCTTTTATACCCAATCATGGCACCCACCTGTTCCCAATTAGCCCGTTCACCTCTGGGATGTTCCAAATAAGTGTTTGATGAACATTCCTCAACTCTCTCAGTCTTTTTTGCCACTTGTGCCAGCTTTTTTGAAACATGTTGCAGGCATCAAATTCCAAATGAGCTAATATTTGCAAAAAATTACAAAGTTTACCTGTTCGAACATTAAGTAACTTGTCTTTGCAGTGTATTCAATTGAATATAGGTTGAAAAGGATTTGCAAATCATTGTATTCTGTTTTTATTTACGATTTACACAACGTGCCAACTTCACTGGTTTTGGGTTTTGTACATAATGATTTTTGACATGAAGAAGCAGTTCTCTATTGAAAAGGGTTTAGTGAAATAAACCAGCCCATTTACCTGAAAAGTTACACGAGCTTACCTAAATTCTGGATTTTTTCTTTAGTAACATGCTATTCCATAACTACAAATACATGTACTACTGATACAGTAGTGTTTCATAATGGTTTCAGAATAGCTGTTTGAAGAAGTCACATTTGAAGAAAACTGCCCTAAAGGGCTTTCTGTGAAAGCAATCATCATGTTACAGACACTTCGCAGCGTGACGGACACTACAGAATGACCGCATGTCTGATATAAACATTTAAGAACCCCTGTTTTTATGCAACTACTTTGCATCCTTAGTAGTCAGTCAGGAAGGGACATTATGGAAACACAATTGAAATATAGCTAATTTGTTTATCAGACTTATAATTTACATGTTATGGACACTACCAAAATATTGGGACGAATTTCACCAATTTTTCACCGATAATTTTACTGATAACTATTACAATAGACCCATAAGCAAAAGCCTGACTGAGTTCTGTACATTAATATTGAATATGCAGACCAATTTTTCTTCAGTATTAATACGCAGTTTAGTGAAACAGACAAACTTGAATCATTAATTAAAAAATGTTTAAAATGTTGTAACGACTTGATAACTCGACATTATTTGGAGTAACTTTGTTACTAAATTATGGATTTTCAATCTGTAAAAAGCAACAGAAAGAAAACAGTTGTGAGTAAAAAACAAACAGAAAAAAACATTAAAAACACAGAGAAACTATTCCTAACAACTCCTAAAAAAGTAAATTTTGAGTTGCAAATAACGTAACAGGGAATTTTGATTACCTAGTTACTCGTGTGTCCTGTGAATTATTTCCCTGTAATAAAAACAGTGTATGTTTTGTTAAGTGTCCTTTACAGCAGTCTCTACCCATATTTTGAGATTCTTTCAATAGGTCTGGGTCCATTATTCTGGTCATGATAAGTTTGTAACAGCAGCTTTCATGGGGATGCACCTTGATCTTGGCTACACCGTAAGCAATACAAAATTTGCATAAAGTTTGTCACAGATAAACCTTGCTACATCCTTCCATAGTTTCGTAGTGAGATCAAAGTGCCAGAAAAAATGTGGCACAGTTTCAGGGTGAGCTGAACAAAATGAACATTTGGTATCAATATCAGCTCTAAACTTTTTAATCAAATGCTTTGTAGAGTAAATTTTGTGTAGAATTTTAAAGGGAATCTCTCTGATGTTGTTGGTAATCAAATACTTCTGCGGCAACAACCAAACTTTTGACCAAGGAATATTTGTGTGGAGAGAAAACATATGGCTTTGTAGTAAACTCGCTCTGAAACAAAGAACGAATGGCACGATTATTATTCTTACGAGAGGATGACACCACAAGGGTTGTTATCAGGGTTCGTAACAGGCACATCATGAGTAGTAACACCTCTAAATAAACAATCGAGCCATCTGGAACAGATCCTACAACCTGAATAAATTCCTTAAGCGGCACAGGAAAGTTGAATTTATGACAGAATTCTTCATGACTCATTCAGTGACCTTCAGGAGTTGGTAGCTGACTTTCTGGCAAATATTTTGGTCTAACCATTTCTTTATGAAAAGACTCTTATTCTTATACAAAATATCACCTTAATTCCATATATAATACCATTGTGGTGGGAAGTTGTTTGTAAATTAAATTCCAAGCCAATAACACCTGTTTATGAAAGTCAGCTAATATCAATGGTAACTCATCTATTTTATAATTACAAATCAGTAGGAAAGGTAGTCCCCCAATCTGGTTAAATACAAATTTAGTAATGAAAAACCACATTGGCAAATCATTTTTCATGAACTGCTCGAACCGTTTAATTTTAAATTCAGTTCAAAGAGGAAAAATCCCAAAAATCAAGACCCCAACTACAGATTTTCTAATGTGATGTATATGATTTCTCCACTAAAAGTTGAATAGTAATTGGTCAATTTTTTTGGGCAACTTTACTGTCAAGAAATAGACAAGATGCAGTATAAACGAACCTTGATATCCCCTCAGCTTTCAATGAAAGAACCTGCCCCTTTAATGATAGATCTCTCTGTAACCATAGATTAAATTTGTTCTCTGCCTTATCATTGGATTAAAATTAAGAGCACATCTTTCTTGTCTGTCCTTTGTTATAGTGATGCCTAAATAACAAACTTTTTTTTTTACAGCTATGTCATCAATGGAGGTTATGTCAGAGTTTTTTAATGCCCATAACTCACATTTGTTTAAGTTCAGACAGAGACCTGCAGCTATAGAAAATACTTCAGTAGCATTGATTGCTGGTTTCACTTGCAGAGCATTTCTTAAAAATAATGCAGTATCATCTGCTAGTTAACTCAGAATGATATTTCTACCAGCAATGAAGATACCCTCCAATTTACTTGCCATTATAAAGTGACAGAACATTTGTGCAGCAACAAGAAACAAATAGATACTGGACAACCTTGTCTTATGCCTCTTTCTAAACGAAATCCTTGTGTGGTACCATCTCTTAATTTAACTGAACTATTTCCATTTGCATAGAGAGTTTTCATGGCATTACAAAGGTAGGTTCTGAAGCCAAACTTTTCAAGGCTATAAAAAATAAAGGGATGTTCAACCATATCACACGCTTTATAGAAATCCAAAAAATAGGCGTGCAATACACAAAATACCCCCTCAGCCCGATGTCGAAGTTCTTTGGAGACGCCCAACTGCCCGCCCGCCCAAACGCACGAAGGATAGCAATACCCCGTCAGCCTTGAGGGCTGAGGGGTAAAAAAAAACACAAAACTATCATCAGTTATCAAGTCAGAATAATCAATAAGGTCAAAAATCAATCTTGCATTGTTGAAAATATATTGATTACTCATAAAACCAGACTGGTTTTCATTAATAATTGAGTTTAAAACATGTTTAAACCTCATGGAAAAGACACCTTTCCTTTGGTTTAGGTATTAGACATATTAGACCTTGGGTCATGTTTGTAGGCAATGTAGATTTAGCAATGCTGTCTGCAAAAACGTTCAGGAGAAAAGGGGCCACTAACTGAGAGAAATGCTTGTAAAACTCAGAGGTGATTCCATCACTCCCAGGAGACTTATTTGTTTTTTGGTGATTTATAGCATCTACTACCTCCTGCAGCATAATTGGACAATCACAACTTAATTCCATTAACCAGGAAGAAAAGTTAACAGAATCAATACAACTAAAAAAATCAAACATGGCATGTTTGTCAAATTTAGATTTGTACAGAGAGGAATAATAGTTATGACAAAAAGCTGAGATATTCTTCTTGTTATCTGTAAGAGTACATCAGCACAATTGGCGATCGCGCTACAGGGTTTCAAATTGGGAAGGGACTGCCGGATTTGGGTATACAATAACCGCTTTGTTCGTTGCTCCAGCGCTTCCTGTTGGCCAGACGGGCGCTCGTCAGGAAGACTCTGGGTTTGTTCACGTCCGGGTATCCTCCGCCCTCGTTCGGAACTTACGAGGATTCGACCAATGAGTGTATAAGAATCAGTGGCTGACGGACACGTGCTTCGGAGGAGAGCCGTGAGCTGTCTTCACTATCCTGAGTTGGCAGCAGGGGGTCGCATACGAGCAAGCTCGGGTGGGATTGGAGATGCCAAATTAAAAAAAAAAAAAAAGGAGTTCATCAATATTTAATTGGAGTACAGAGTTGTGTCTGGCTTGTGATTTTTCTAATTAAAAAAATAGGAGGACATCTGTTCACCTTGCTCAAGCCACTTCTGTCTAGATCTTACAAAGGCTCCCTCAGCCCTTAATTTATACATGTCATCTAGATTTTTTTTTTGTAGCACAATTAATTTAAATCTTTCTTTGTCAGTTACTTTTTCAGGTGGTATACAACTCAGAGATATTATTTCTGAAGTTACTTTTTCCTCTAAGATTCGCCTTTATTTAGCCAGCTTGCTACCATACCATCTCATGTATTTCCCAATTTCAAATTTACGGAGCTCCCAGTTCGCACCAAAAATACCTTCCTTTTGTGCCTTGCTCCAATAAATTTTAATCAACTTAGTTAATTCTAATTCTACACAGTTGTGACTTAGAAGGGAATTGTTTAATTTCCAATACAAAAAGCCTTTCAAATTTTAACTACTGGGGGGAAAAAAATCAATATTAATAGTTATAGCCTTATGATTACTTAATGGGGTAGCTAAAATTTTGGCTGCGACACTATTTACAGGTAGAGATTTTGAAATGAGCCAGAAGTCTAAGTGCGATTGCCTGGAGCCACTTTTGTTACTCCATGTATAAACCCTACTATTTGGGAATTTCTCCCTCCATATGTCAACGGGTCATGTTTGTTCATAAGTGTCTTTAAACAGGGATGTGATTTTTCTGCTTATTCGCGGAATTCCGCTTTTTCATCTTTAAAATTAAAAATATAAATAAAACTGATTTTTCAGTCATGAAAATCCGATTTCATATCGACAGCAGTCCAACTTTTAGTATTTCCGTAACTGAATTGATCTTATGCATGATGCATTCTACAGAACTTCCGTTTTCAAATTAGCCAGGTAAGGCACTTGTAGTCAAATGTCATGCTGTGTGGGCAGGGGCCGCGGCGGCAAGTTTCAACATTGCGGAAAAGAAGCGACTTAGATATTGCGGATATTCGAGACGACAGATAGCTTGTAGTATAGTAATCATAATTAATAGTCTGGATACCCGTCGGGACAAATGCTGTACGCCGCTGGTAAGTTGCGTGGTTGGTTCAGTGTGTATCAGTATCCCCCGGGAGTGCGAGTGGGTGCTCGTCCTAGCTCTTTGACGCACCAGTCAAACCATAACACTGCCATACTTAAGCTTACCAACAAACCTGATGGACCCTTATTTTCCTACTTCACTTTCACACACTTTAATATGAAGCATTATCACCCTACATTTTGACTTCGGTGATGCTGAATTAATTGGTTACTGCGGCCAGCATATGCGCGGGTTATTAGTGCTAACGCAGCTGGGCGTCTAGCTCCAAAGCTAAATCATGGTTATTTCATCAGCTGCCCAGGGAATCCATTACCTTTACCAATAGTAGCGCACGATACCACTACGACACGCAACTTTTCTATTACGTTGTATTATTAAAGCTGCTTCAGGACCTCAACGAGGAGCCCTTCCTCGTAGTTTCACTTTTGTTTTTTCATGGAAATGGAGCGTCAGTGGGCACCAAATATATACTCAGCAACAAAAGTTTCTGTGACACCAATATTGTTAATTATTTTTCATAACGCAATTATGAAATTGTCATACATGGTGATATCAGACTGAAACAGTACACGTAAACACAACATTGAAATGGAAATCATGAAAATGCGAGAAAATGACTTTGCACGTGAAAATGTGCGTAAATCATGCTTGTGGATGGCAATAAAAGAGGAGAATTTTTGGAATGTTCACATTGTGCCTGATGAACGACGGAAGCATCACTTTCGAAAACACAGCCATTTCGGATCAGGAACTCTACCCTCTAAATGCCAAGACTGTCTGAAAATGATCGGTGGAGGGCCATTGGGATGATTGAATCCGGAACCTCGCAGAGGGAAGTTGCTCATCGCCTGAATGTCCACCGAAACACCATTTGGAACTTATGGCAGCGTCATCAGCAGACAAGACATGTCAGAGACCGTCCTCGCAGCGGCTGTCCACGAGTAACCACTCCCAGACAGGACAACTGGATTCGAACAACCCATCTCCGAAATCGATTCCAACCTGCAACCATAACTGCAAGAACGATACCTGGTTTGAGGCGACTGTCTGCACAGACAATCTGTCGCCGTCTCCGTCATTTTGGCATTGTCCCACGTCGGCCAGCAAGACGTCCAATACTCACAGTACAACACCGACGACTGCGTCTACAGTGGGCACAACAACATCGACGGTGGATCCAACGTCAGTGGGATCTTGTACTCTTCACTGATGAATCAAGATTCATGCTTAACCGATATGATGGTCGTTTACGTGTATACCGTCGACGTGGAGAACGTTATGCCAACAACTGTGTTCAGGAATTTGATCGTTTTGGAGATGGTAGTGTCATGATTTGGGGAGGGATCACGGCTAGAAACAGAACAGATTTGCTTGTTATTGATGGAAATCTGACAGGTCAAAGATATCGCGATGAAGTGCTACGGCCATTGGTGGTACCATTTTTGATGCAACATGGTCCCGGAATAACGCTGCAACATGATAACGCCAGACCACACGTTGCAAGGATTGTACAGCAGTATCTGATGCAACAACATGTCAATGTCCTGCCATGGCCAGCCAGATCCCCAGACATGTCCCCAATCGAGCATCTTTGGGACGAGATGGATCCACGTTTGCGGCGGTTGGATAACCCGCCAGCTACACTCCAGGAATTGCAACAACATCTACGTCAGATTTGGAATGACATCCCACAGCAATTTCTGGCACATCTGATTCGGTCCATGCGCCGGAGATGCGTTGCTTGCATCATGGCACGAGGAAGTCACACCCGGTATTGAAGTGTGAAGGTCACAATTGGTTAGACGTCAGACAAGTGCTTCATGACGCATGAAAATGACATTTTTCGTTTTGAGTGACGTTGGCACTGAAAAGTCAGTGTTTCTCCTGTTAAATAAACATATTGATTGCATTGAGATCTTTGCGTGTCATTTATAACATACACATAAATGGTGTCACAGAAACTTTTGTTGCTGAGTATAGCTGAATGTGGCTAGGTAGTGACACTGTTTTCCATTGTTGTTTGGCTTATTCACTAGGTTAATATGTAATGCATAATATGTAATGCATATTTCCAGGAGTTCCATCAGGATTGTGTTTTTAGTCAATAATTGGAAGCTGAAAATACTCACAGAACTCATGAATGGTTTCTTCAGATGATTGGATAAAGAAAAAAGATTTATTCATGGTGTGTATCAACAGTGATTGTTATTATTTTTCATTTTTGCTATAACAGTACATTCAGGGAAGTCTAAATTCATAAAATCCCTTAAGCATGTGACTTTGTGATATGATTTTGGAGTTGACGAAGAAGTCAATGATTTTATTGATGTATTGGCTATATTCAATTAATGTTATTTGACTTTTATCTGAGTGCAATAGTGGCAGATAAAATCCTTTACAAGTTTGGAGCTTGTGACTAATTTTGACTTGACTTAGAAATGAAAGATTACATGTGTTTGTTGGCTTGAATATACATTGGATAATAATTCTGTTTTTTATTATTTTATTGAATTCTTAGAACACTTAGGGCACAAAAAAATCACAAAAACCTAGGAGCTTCGGGGGCCTTCGCCTCCCTGTATCCCCCCCACCAGGGCGCAGATGGGGCCCCCAGACCCCCGGCTAAATTTTCAGATAATTTTACTTCACCCAAATCACATCCCTGCTTTAAAGTAGTGCTTGAAGTTGAAGATTGACCAGATGGCCATCTATCAATAATCCCATCCAAAACTACAGCGCCCGACATAATTATTGGCACCCCCGGTTAAGATGTGTTAAAAGCCTTAAAATTCAATTTTTATTGCAGAAGCATACTCTCACACTGAAAATTGTTGAAAAATGTAACCTTCAACTCAAGTGAATTTTCAGGGGAAAAAAAAAATGCCTGACTAATAAATAATTATTTTTCATAAAATCACCTGTTCCACAATTATTGGCACCTCTAACAATTCCTAGGAAATAAATGTAATTGAAGCATTTCTGTCATTTTTACAATAGTTTACAAATTTGAACAGAGTATCTAGGAACATTTAATTAGTAATTCATCACTTCCTGTTTCCCTGGGGTATAAGTATGTTACACAGAGGCCATTTCTCTTATCCACTCTTCAACATGGGAAAGACAAAGGAACACACCATTCAAGTAAGGCAGATGTGTGTTGACCTTCACATGTTAGGCAATGGCCTACAAGAAAATAGCCACTCACCTGCACCTGCCCATATCTACCGTCAGAGGAATCATTAAGAACAACTGGAACAGTGGTAAACAAGCCTGGACGAGGACGCAAGGTTATTTTGCCACCACGCACAGTGAGGAGGATGGTAAGAGAAATAAAAAGTTCTCTAAAGCTCACTGTTAAAGAATTGCAACAAATGGTAAGATCTTGGGGTCACAAAGTCTCCAAAACAACCATCAGGCGCTGTGTACATGCCAACAAGCTGTTTGGGAGGTATGCACGGAAAAAACCTTTTCTCGCCCACAACAATAAACGCAAACGTCTGGAGTTCGCTAAACAGTACTGGGACTTCAACTGGGACCGTGTGCTTTGGTCAGATGAGACCAAGATAGAGCTTTTTGGCAACAAACACTAAGTGGGTCTGGCGGAACACTAAAGATGAGTATGCAGAAATGCACCTCATGCCCACTGTGAAGTATGAGGGAGGATCGGTGATGCTGTGGGCCTGTTTCTCTTCCAGAGGCCCTGGAAACCTTGTTAGGGTGCATGGCATCATGAACGCTTTGAAATACCAGGACATTTTAAATCAAAATCTGGTGGCCTCTGCCCAAAGGCTGAAGATGGGTCGTCACTGGGTCTTTCAGCAAGATAATGACCCTAAAAATGTGGCCAAATCTACACAGAAATGGTTCACCAGACACAGAATTAGGCTCCTCCCATGGCCATCTCAGTCCCCAGACCTCAACCCCATTGAAAACCTGTGGAGTGAGCTGAAGAGAAGAGTGCAGAGGAGAGGACCCAGGTCGCTGTATGATTTAGAGAGATTGTGCAAAGAGGAATGGTCTAAGATCCCTCTTTCTGTATTCTCCCATCTTGTAAAACATAATAGGAGAAGATTAAGTGCTGTTTTGTTGGCAAAAGGGGGTTGTACAAAGTATTAGCATCAGGGGTGTTAATAATTGTGGCACACATGATTTGATGTAAAAGAATTATTTCTTAATGTGGGATTTTTTTCCCACTGAATAAATGAACTTGAATTAATGGTTGGATTTTCCTCTTATTCATTCTGGTCCTATATTATTTAGAAAAAAACTGAATTTATTAGAAGCTAAAGAACACATCTTAACCAGGGGTGCCGTACATTGAAGTCGCCTCCAATCAACAGATAAGCATCAGGAAATATGCATATAAAATTTGCAATTTTATCATCCAGAGTATTTTAATAATTTGTCATTCTCCAACTTGGAATTGAAGCCATAAATATCTGTCACAATAAGAATTTTACTGTTCAACTTGATAACTAAACAAACAAAATAACCTTGACTGTCACACTCATGCTTTTAAATATCACCACTTGTTTTTTAAACAAGATACTCCTGCTGAATGCTGAGTGCCATGAGATAACCAAATCTCGCTACCCCATTCAGATTTCCAAAAATTGCGATCTTTCATTATTGAGTGTGTTTCTTGAACGAAAACAAAATAGGCGTGCAAAGCACGGAATACCCCTCAGCCCGATGTCGAAGTTCTTGGAGACGCCCGCTCGCCGGCCCGCCCAACCGCACGAAGGATAGCAATACCCAGTCAGCCTTGAGGGCTGAGGGGTAAAAATCAGTTTTTAACTGTTTGACATATAAAAATAAGGCCTTACGCTTAACATTGTCCCTGGCATTTAAGGAAACAACTACACGAACAAAAAACCAATAGAAGAAAAAAACCTTACAACCTTTTTTTAAAATTCAAGTCTTAATTCAAGGAAATATATGCACTGATGCAGGCAAGTTACTTGGTACTTTAAATAGTACAACAAAATACTGCATTTAACCATAAATATCTTGTAACAAAACTACTAATATTACGATAATACCATTTGCTATACAAATAAGCATGTATCAGTGCTTGACCAAAACCCTGCGATTTCAGGGCAGGACAAAAATTATCACATCACTCAAAAGGACCACGAACGATTCCAGTTGCGGAAATCAAATTTAAAATCGAAGTTCTCTTTAAAAAATCCTGCAATTTTGATTTTTTGTGGTAGGCATCCACAAAGATAGGATTTGACAACTTGAAAACCTTGAACTTTGTTGTTTTGGACTAAGTTAACAGAGATGCCAAGGCTTGCCTATGCGTGAGTTTCTCCTCTTAGTGACATTCACTTTTCTGTGCTGTAGTCAGCAATTATTCAATCAAAGCGCACCGAGGAAATTCACTTGCGGAATTTAAGTCATTGTGCATCAAGTTAATCAGTTTCACGTGCATTACGGTGGATTTCCCCACTAATGACACGGAAATCGATTATGACTCGGGAATTTTCAGGCTTGTCTTTACTGATGGATTAAAAGCAATGGAATTGCATAAAAACGTTTCAAATGGTCTTATTTCATTAAAACAATTTAAATGATCATAAAACACAGGCATTGTTTCCAACCCCCGAGTAAAGAGAAGCACGGGAAGTCCGGAGTCATAATCTCTTTCCATGTTACTTCTGATGAGGCGCCCCTTTACGCAAGTGAAACGAAAACTTCAATGCACAAGGATTTTAATTCCGCATGAGACTCTCACTAAGCATTCAATGGATAATTAGGGATTACGGTGAATCAGCCTAAAAATTGCGTAAGACCTACGCCGAATGCGGGACGCTTGGCATCTCTGAGTTTAGTGAATATACCAGTTCATTGAAATCACGTGGTTTGCATTTTAATGAGGTCCTTTTGAGCTCTGTGAACGAGTGCTTACCCGAGCATTTGTGAATCGCTGTAATGTGGATCTTCCGCGGAGAAGTGTAGCAAAAGTCACATGTAAGAACCCATCCAATCCCAGTGCCTGATATTTACACAGAGTTTGTTGTACGCATTTGTGGATCTAGATACAGACACGGATACTTCTACACATTTGTGGATCTTAATACAAATTGTTTTCACGCATTTGTGCATCCGGTTACACATTTGTGAATCTTGTTACAGGCACGGATTTTTTTTACACATTTGTGGATCGAAATACAAATACGTTTACGCATTTGTACATCCGGTCACACATTTGTGAATCTCGTTACTGACTCGGATTTTTTAGGCACATTTGTAAATAGTTTTGCGACAATAATGCCCCCATAATCATTGGTCACCAGTAGCCTCTCCAAACACAAAACATGCCTTTTCTTCATAATAAAGTAAACAATATTATCAATTTTTCTTTGAAGTCCCCCAAGCATTAAATAAAGAGCTGATTAAACAGCCGTAACATTCACGCTGCAATGAAAAGCTAACCACTCTCACATCCGAGCTCATAACCTTACACCTTATAAGGGTAAAAACTCACTAACTCAGTAATATTTGAATTCTGAAATACACCTAATTTTAACAGAACAGAAATTTCACTTTCACGAAAAATCAAGCGACATTTACCTCCATATTCAACAGAATGGTGTAATGAACGTACCGAGGGATCTACCGACGTGCGTGGGCTGCACGCATTAGGAGAGACGAAAAACCTCGGCATTCGATGTCTTTGAACGCGGTATAAATTCTACAGCAAAAAGCTATAATGAGCAAAATGCGAACACAGTAGAAGTATAACCTGTTTTCTTCATTGATGCCCTCCTCCAGAGACAGATGTATCGGGTAGAATGAACCCTCCAGTACAGTTTCATTCGGAATAATTCCCATTGACCGCGTCCATACAACATTTATCTCGTAAATGAAACTCAACACTTCAGGCCGGTTTCGGGTGTCTTTGTTTCTTTGATATCGCATCATTTTCAGCTGCGCAACTGTGGCCAACCTTCGAAGAACGCAACTGACCTTACTTTTACGCTTTGCTTTGTATCCTATTTTTATTGTCCGATCAATACATTTCAGTTATTGAGGAAAGTTTAAACACTCGGGAAATGGATAAGAAACGAGTCTATCAACTGATCGTTACTGGGGAAGCTTCACGAGGGCGTGAACTATAACTGTACAGTTACGCAGATGAATCGGAGTATATAATTGAGTGACTGGCTATCGACACCAGTACTTGGGTGGATAGAAGGGAGCGCTGAATTTGTCAGTGGAGGAATATACGCGTTCATCCATGGGAGGGAACTACGCATATTTTGTGTGTGATGACTGTAATTGACAGTAGAATGTGAGAGAATCAACACTATGTCGGATTTTTGCTTCGCAAAACGAATTTTTTTAACCACTAATTGGAATACTTTTGGCTCACTGTAGCTAGTGTGGTTGCTACAGAGTACTAAGTTTTTTTTCTGTCGCAAGTGATAATTTTTTATAACTACTGGATCGATACTATGGGCAAGGATATTGAGCAGTTTGCACATCAGGCTTAGCTGAGGAGTTTAATTCATGCAACTCCTGAAAAACAGGGATTGGAGGGAACTTCTCCATACTCTAAATCGCGTTTCAGCTCTGCCTGCTTGTGAATATTCAATTGCTGATCCGGGGGTGCCATCTCGTGGTCGAGTACTGTAACTAAGTGCTTAAATTTTCATATCTATAGACGCAAGCGTCTACATCTGCAGAAAGGGGTTAAATAAGAGCAAATCATCAGAGCTAGCAAAAAATCCTTGTGAAATACTTAAGTCTTGCGTATTCAACACCACAAAAAGTAGATTTCGTTATCCAGGAAGGATGATCTCTCGTTCTCCTTCGATAAAAGCCCTAGCTCTGGCAAAGAAAGCCTTCTTCCCCGCAGCATGCGCCTTCTCGACTTCAGGCCTCAGTTTCTGCCTTTTATTCCTGGTCTGTTTTGGAGAAATCTTCTTGGAAGCAGAATCCGCATTCTTTCAGGTAGATAGTATTTTGCAGCTCTCCGCACCTCATCTCTGCAGACACATGAGATAAACTGCAAAATAATGCCCCTGGGCCTCATCTTCTCTGTGGATTGTGGCTTTTTCCCCAGGCGATGGACGGCATCGATGGCATCAGCTAGCTTTTTTTTCATGCTCGGCCGGACAGCTTGACAGATTTTAATGACTTCGCCTCGCACATTCTCTTGGTGTAATGGGATTGTTTGCGAGATAAACCTGTAGCCTAGAAGGTAATATAAATATTTGTTCTTCTATTACCTGTTGTGTTCTCAAAATGCTTCATTTTGGTCTGCTTATTTTATTCAGCTCTGCAGAATGCAATAGTGGCTTTAGGCTGATGGACCTAGTCACATCGAAACCCTATTCATGCATTTATACATTTCATGTGGGTCCAGGTTGATGAGTGTCAAACTCACACCTCTACGCAGGTCCTGGAATTCCCAAGCTCTGTGTAAAATACTTGTCTGCTGCCCATCGCTCATCAGCGAGCGCAAGAACTGGCTAAAGTAGCCAAAATTGCAACTGACAACAACTGAAAATTAGATTTAGGCTACAGAGCGTAACGGTGTTAGCAAACAAATAAAGGCAAGTGACGGTGAATCCTTTCTCAAGAGTGGTTACCGCGGCATGATGCATTAACTGAAATTAAACAATAGGTTGGCGTTAACAGCAAGCTTCATTAGTCTCTGTTAATCAAATGCTCATATTAGCTTTCACTGAGAGGCTCTGCGATGCTAGCCTGGTAAAACCAGACTCTTACTTCGCTTTGCTACGTACACCGAGTCTGAGACAGTCGTCCTTGACAAGTGTTTACTTCCTGGTGGGTGGGCACTTGTCAGAAGTTTAAAATCATTGGTGTACTCATAAAATCATTGGTTTATAAACTAATGACTGACGTTTGCCGTAGACTTATGTTATGCGCCCGCTCGGCCGCCTAGTACTTCTGTTGTAAACACAGTCCTTCATGCCAGGAATGCAGCGAAAACAAACTGATCAGTACATTAAAGTTAATACTCTATTCATACATATGCCCATCTACCAAATTTTAGCCTTAACTCATTCACTTTAAAGAACCAAAGGTGCTCTGTCTGTTCTCCTTACAAGAAACAAACTGTTGAGCTACCGTTTTTCCTGCCGATACTGCCAGGGCTCAAAATAGCGGGTGAATAGGTGCACGTACACAGTGGGCCGATTCAAGATGATGGCCTGAGCTGAGGGTCTTTGGTACGCGGCGCACCAGACTTTTGGAATATACAAGTGAAAAGTGCACCTTGCGAATACCTGCTCCTCTGTGTATAACGCGAGTGTGTCTAAGTGCTTGACGAGTGATTTTTTTTTTCTTGAGTTTGAGCCATTTTGTTGCAGTGATGGGCAAAAAACGCCAACATGCATCTCTTTCTCAAGGACCACTAGCTAGCCCGACTAGCCCGCTGGCTAGCCGTGGACATGATTATGTAAAAGACCTGGATGAAGAATTTACTTTATCCGAGGACAAATTCCCACCTTTGCTGGCAATGCCATCCAAATCTCCGGCGGTGAAGAAAAAGGCTGGTGAAGTTCTGAACTCTGCTCAGGTTAGTGACATTAGTTTTCAGCTTTCCAACCTGACAAGTTTGATAAACAGCAGATCTGACGCCACTGAGGGCAAAATCTGTGACCTGAATGATAAGGTAGAGAGGGTGTTCACTGATTTAAAAGATGTCTCTGTGAAGATGGCTAATCTTCAAAAGCGAATTGAAGTGATGGAGTGCCCAGTCAAGTTGATACAAAGGAGAATGGATGACATTGAAACATATACCAGAGGATGGAATTTAAAGCTGCTGGGGGTCCCAGAATCTAACCAGGAGAAGGCAGGGTCACGTTCATAAATTAGCTTGCTGGCTTGGCTCAGTAGCTCTGCCCCTGACGCAGCACTCTCCCCCAGCAGCCCAAATGTCACCAACTACTTGCTAGCTGGCAGTTAGTGAAATAATTTTCGAATTCACCCTTGTCATTGCTAACGAAGACAAGCTCTGGGCTTATCAATGCTGCTTTGATAGCAACTGATGTTTGAAATGGTTCTGTTCGGATTCTTTTATCTATGAATTTTAAGAGTGATGATTGCCAAAGTTTAGAAATGATGTGATCTTGCCTTGTTCGGCTGATCGCATCCAATTTTGGCTCACTTCAGGCGACACTTCATACTGTCGCTAGAGGAATATTGCCCAGTACCTGCCCGAATAGCCCCCCTCCCAAAAAAAAGGATTGACAACTTAGCACCCAGTCACGAAATAATATGAACACTCACGCAGTCATGTAAGAGGACAATTTCATGAATCCAGCGGAAACCCTGCCAGTATGTTACCATTTCAAATTTTTTAGGTCCTTTATTGCTTTTATTTTTGTGTCATAAGTACTTTACAGTATCCGCTATACCCTTATTCTCAGACAGCAGTGATCCATCTTCATTCAATAAACACTTAACCTCTTCAACTTTTTTGGCTAGGCTGAGCAGCGGCTAGGCCCCTATAAACGTGAGTGAGTTTAACGATTGGCTGGCCGGCAGGGAAGAAATTCAGCGATTGGTCAGCCGGAGGGGAAGCACTTCAACGATTGGTTTGCCTGCGATTGGCTGGCTGTTCAGTGATTGGTTAGCCAGTGGAGAAGAACTTCAACGATTGGTTGACTGACAATCGGCTGGCTGGTTGGCCGGGCGTCGACTTCCCTGGTATTTACTGGTCTGTGTATTTATATTAGAAATACATGGGTCTCGGAATTTCGCCTTGGAGACATTGCAACAGAAACTGAATACTTTGCTGCTGTTGGATCTTGCATTTGAGAGTTTGCCGCAGAAACGGAAATTAAAAACAGGAATTGAACGCACCACACTCATTTATGTGTGTGACGGACTATTTACGTACATGGTGGAAGTGGCTCCGCCACTATTAGGTTTCAGTACTTTCAAGAATACCGGAAGAATTCATGAGTTCGCTTGAACAGAAGCAGTTGTGGCGGCTCCTTTCATTGCATCTATAAGAGCGACTGTAATCGACCCCAATGAAAACAATAAATTTAAGAAAATATTAAGTTTAAAAGATCGTGCAAAGCTGGATTAGACATACCGTCTTTGAAGTAGCTACTTCACTACGTTGCTGTACCCACTACGCCAAAGTAACAGTACTTGAATCCAGAATGGCTCTGCTTGAATCCAATCTAGCAATAGTCTGCAATAATCAGGTGAATGTACTGTTAAAACACATTTTGTTCACATAGAATGTTCACAATGGGCAATTTTTGATGCCAATGAATGTTTCTTGGCGATATTGGTCGCCATTTTACGAAAATTAATGCGTATTTTCTTCTAATGGACAGCAAAAGGTGGATTAAATATTCATATCGCGGATGCATATGATGTGCTTGCCCTAGCTAGATTCCCGGTCTTTTAAAAAGTTCTATTCGATTTTGTTGTATTACGAGCACAATCTGACCATTATTGGGCTAATCTTCTTTCACGCTAGATTGGTTCGGTTTGTTTCAGTCCTCCATGCTTGTTTTCTCCGGTACCGGTTGCGAGATTCCATAGAGATAGAGAAATGTAACACATCATACCAATCTATCGTTAAAGAATCTTAACAAAGGTCGGAATGCTTTTTTAATTTCCCTATTCAATCTCGCTACTGATACGACAGTTAACAAGCATGGAGGAAGCTGTCGGATAGCTCACTCGGTTAAGGCACTGCGCTGCAGTGCAGAGGTGACTATCACATCGCGGGTTCGAGCCCCGGCGTACCCACCGGCAGGGGTCGGCAGCTTTTTCAGAGTAGCGCACAATTGGCCATCGTGCTACAGGGTTTCAAATTGGGAAGGGACTGCCGGGATACATAATCGGGATACATAATCAGCTTTGTTTGTTGCTCCAGCGCCTCCTGTTGGCCAGACGGGCGCTCATCAGGAAGACTCTGGCTTTGTTCATGTCCGGGTATCCTCCGCCCTCGTTCTGAACTTACGAGGATTCGACCAATGAGTGTATAAGAATCAGTGCTTGACAGGCACCTGCTTCGGAGGAGAGTCGTGAACTGTCCTCACTATCCTGTGTTGGCAGCAGGGGGTCGCATAAGAGCAAGCTTTGTTCATAGTTCACCAAATGGGCATTCCAGATTCGGGTGGGATTGGAGATGCCAAATTAAAAAAAAAAAAAAAAAACAAGCATGGAGGACAGTATCGGTTGCGAGGTTGAATAGGGGAATTCAAAACACATTCCTGCCATTGTTAAGATTCTTTCACAATAGATTGGTGCGATATGTTACATTCCTCCATCTCCCCTTTGAATTTTGTAGCCGGTACCAAGATTATTTCCTTAATCTTCCTATTGAATCTCGCAACCGATACAAGAGAAGACTGGTACAATGGGATACACCATCATCAGAGATGTATAGTAACAAAGTACATGCGCTTCGTTACAGTACTTAAATAGTTTGAGGATTTATACTTGAGTTTTTTCTTTACACCTGGACTTTTACTGTACTACATTTAAAAGATAAAAAGTATACTTTCACTTCTTTACTTCAACACTGGCCACTTTTTTTCTGGCACTAATCAGGCCTTGCCTCAGTTGAAGTCAGTGTTCATGATTCAACAATAAGAAAGAGACTGGGCAAAAATGGCATCAGTGGGAGAGTTCCAAGATGAAAACCACTGCTGACCAAAAAGAACACAAAGGCTTGTCTCACATTTGACAAAAAAAAACATCTCGATGATCCCCAAGACTTTTCTTGATAGGTCCCGCAATGCCTACATTTGGGTCTGACTGGTGTTTGGTGTTTATTAATAGCATGCTGGTATGCCCTTGTGGGTAGACTTTAATCCTGCCCTGCAATTATAAAGCCTTCTGTTTCAGCTTTAAACCCAGAATTCATTTGCTACTGATGTGTTTGGGTGATGTCTACCTCAGGTTTAGAACCTCGCAGGGCGTATTGACCATGCATAGCCTAATTTTCCCATGCTGCTTTTAGCTGGTCCATTGCAACTTGTTTTGTCTCATTCTTTTTTCTCTTTGCTTGCTCATTTACTGATAGGTCTTCATGTTCCAGGATGGTTTTTGTCACTAGTTGGGAGTGAAAGTTGTTGGCATCTTTGACCATAGTGTCAAGCTTATGACTTTGCTTATGTCTGTACACTAAATGTATAAGTGTATCTTTGCTGTGCTGTAGGTACTCCAGGAGACCAATAGTTGTGATCTTGTCCTGCCTCTCTAGCTGCTGCAGACCCCTGCTTTCATTTGAATTGGGTGTTTACAGCCTCTCCATATCTGCTCTTGGGTGGTGCATTCTGGGCATGGTTTGCATTTCGGGGGTTTTGGTATCCATTTTCTGTATCTCATCTAGTTTCCAATGAATGCTATGCAATCTGTAGGTTATAGCTGGTACAGCCAGGGTATTAACCCCTTTGTGCGGATGTGTCCACCCGTGGACATGGAGCTGCAAATTTATGCACGCAGTTACATTATTCTATCTCTAGGTGGCACACCCGGATCAGTTATTGAATATTCACAAGCAAGCCGAGCTCGAACATGGTTCAGAATATGGACAAGTTCACTCCAATCCCTTTTTTTTTCCAGGAGTTGCCTGAATTAAACTCGTCAGCTAAGCCTAATATGCAAACTGCTCAATATACTTGCCCATAGTATCTATCCAGCAGTTCAAAAAAATGATCTCTTGCTACAGAAAAAATCATTGTCCTCTGTTGCAGCCACTTCAGCTACAGTTAGCCAATGGGATCCCAATTAGTAGTAAAGAAAAAGTCATTCTGCTATCAATTATAGTCATCGGATATGAAAAACGCGTAGTTCCCTACCATGGATTTACGCGTAGACTCCTCGATCGACGAATTCGGCACTCCCTTACAGTGCCCTCAATAATTATTGGCACCCCTGGTTAAGATGTGTTAAAAGCCTTAAAATAAATTACATTTTTATGGCAGAAGCATACTCTTACACTGAAAATTGTAGAAAAATGTAACCTTCAACTCAAGTGAATTTTATGGGGGGGGGAAATCCCTGACTAAGAAATAATTATTTTTCATAAAATCACCTGTTCCACAATTATTGGCACCCCTAACAATTCCTAGGAATTAAATGTAATTGAAGTATTTGTCATTTCTACAGTAGTATCTAGGATCAGAGTATCTAGGAACAGTAAATTAGTAATTCTTCACTTCTCACTTCCCTGGGGTATAAATATTTCCCCTATCCACTCCTATCCACATGGGAAAGACAAAGGAACACACCATTCAAGTAAGGCAGATGTGTGTCGACCTTCACAAGTCAGGCAATGGCTACAAGAACCAGGGATGCAAACGGCGCGCCTTTCGGCGGATGCCGCCTTTTTCACGGCTGTCTGGGGGACTTGTATGAATCGTGCAGATCCGATTAGTTTTTTTTTTTGGGGGGGGGGGTGTCCGTTGGAGTGCCTGATTATAATTATCAGGGCTCTCAAGTCTCACGCATTTCAATAAGTTCGCACGCTCTCACGCCACACATGACATTTCTGACGCTGAGAAGTGATTAAACCGCCGCACATTAGTAACATAGACTGCATAGAAGAGATTAGTAATCTATGAATGGATGAGGAAGGCAGACTGCTCTGCATGAACCAGCAACCTATCAGCCAATCAGAAAATAGTATTTCTTGTTGCTAGGTGTAAATTTTTTTTTACAACGGCTGCCGATTAAAGTCGAGGAACTATGTAGGATACTTGCTTTATGGATCATTTTTTGCCTCAATTTAACTGCTTTGGACGGTTATGGTTAGATGAATTAACTTTTAACTTATTACGGGGAGAGAGGGGGCTCTCTGCCCTCCATGTAGTGTATTTTGGCTGAAAACAAACCCTGCTACGATCCGGTGTCAGAGGTGGTATCGCAGCGTCTCTTGTTTGTGACAGACAAAATGATACAAATACAAAAAACAATGATTTAATTTAGCCTTTATTATAGTGGGGGAATCCCACTGAAATAAAAGGTACTGGTATGGCTAAACATTATCTTGTTCAAAATCTAACAATTATTCCAAGGGTAACTGCTAGCAAGTTGAAATAAAATTTTTAAGCTCATGTCAAATAGCGTTCTAGAATGCCGTAGCTGTCCAACTAACTCATATTCGTGACGCTGTTATAAAATGCTTGATGGTGCAAAGTAAAAGGAAATATACACGCAATATGCAGATATAAGATAGATACTTGTCTATCGCAAATGTATATTGTATATTGCTCGCCTACTTGGGCTAACGTTACCACTTCAGACAACAGGAAGAACGGATAACGCGGTCAGCATTCATTCCGCAAATAGCCTACAACGCGCACAAAACTTCCGCGACCGATCCTGGTGTTCCATCTAGTGGTAGAATATTGTAACTGCGTGCCTAAGTTTGCAGCTCCACGTCCACTGGCGGACACATCTGCACAAAGATACAACTTTGTTCTTCGCAAACGCGCCAAATCCGGATTATCCGTAAATGATGAATTCAATTAATATTTTAATTTGAAACGAGTAACTAAGTTGCCAGTGTCAAAATAACGGAGTGAAAGTATACTTTTTATCTTTTAAATGAAGTTAAAAGTTCCTGTTCAAAAAAGAAAAAAAAAAACATAAGTAATGCACAAATCCTCAAAAAAAACTTAAGTGCTGTAACGAAGTACATGTACTTAAGTTACCATGCATCTTTGAAAACGAGAGTAACATGCACCCCCCCGGAGAAAATCTCACGCGAGCCTGCATTCAAAACTTGAAGCCCCGTATTATAATTTCATCAAAGGAAATTCTGTATTTAAATTACTAAATAAACAAATGCTGTTACAGTTCATGAAACATAGGAAGTATAAGTATGAGAAGAAAACAGTAAATCAGAAAGCTGCGCACGTAAAGCCAATTGGCTGCGCACCATTATCTGCTGCTGGCTGCACTTCACTGCACTGCAAGGATTTCCAACAGTCTGAGATCCCACGGGGGCGTGGGCTTTGATAATCTCACTCCTTTTTGACCATACCTCTGTTTGCATCCCTGAAGAACATAGCCACTTGCCTGCACCTGCCCATATCTACTGGCAGAGGAATCATTAAGAAGTTTAAACTAACTGGAACAGTGGTAAACAAGCCTGGACGAGGACGCAAGGTTATTTTGCCACCACGCACAGTGAGGAGGATGGTAAGAGAAATAAAAAATTCTCCTAAGCTCACTGTTAAAGAATTGCAACAAATGATAGCATCTTGGGGTCACAAAGTCTCCAAGACAACCATCAGGTGCCATCTACATGCCAACAAGCTGTTTTGGAGGCATGTAGGGAAAAAACCTTTTCTCACTCACAATAATAAACGCAAACATCTGGGGTTCGCTAAGCGGTACTGGAACTTCATCTGGGACCGTGCGCTTTGGTCAGATGAGACCAAGATAGAGCTTTTTGGCAACAAACACTCTAAGTGGGTCTGGCAGAACACTAAAGATGAGTATGCAGAAAAGCACCTCATGCCCACTGTGAAGTATGGGGGAGGATCGGGGATGCTGTGGATCTGTTTCTCTTCCAGAGAGTTTAAACATTCCGCAGTGACCAAAGGCCGTTTCTCAATAACAAGTACACCAAGTTCGTACTTGTGAACTCCGTGAGTCTGGACTTGCCGTGTTCAGATGAAAGATTGAACTCCCTGGGGATGGGAGGACGAGAGTACGGTCTTTCTGCAATTGGAGCAGGAACATAGTTGATGACGTTAACGTCGTCGTCTTCGCTGGTGTCGGCATTTCAACTTCTAATTATTTTCACTGGTTTACTTAAAATAAAATGCAAGCACAATGTGCGCTTCCAAGGCTAGGAACACTCAGAAGAGGGGTCTGTGAGCGTGAGCTACTTTAGGTGCTTAGCTACATTTCGCTGGCTGTTGCGGAGTTTCTCTACTCCGAAAACACTGGAGCATATTCGACATTAAACATCGTAAAGCAGGCAATATTCCAAATGTACTCTGATAATAGTTCCTCGCCTTAAAATCACCAGAAGAGTATTCAGCCAAGAAATAGCAAACGAATTTTGCAACAACCGACTTAAGCTGCTTTCATACTGGACGCGAAACGAATTTATCGCACGACAGGTTACATTCAAAGTCAATGAAAAGACGCGAACACACGCGTTTTCGCATTGACTTTGAATGTAATCTGTCGGGCGAAGAATTCGTTTCGCGTCCGATGTGAAAGCGACTTTAGGATGTTAAATCCATTGGCATCCAAGCTATAACATTATAGATATCGATATCTCTTTATCTTGCTAGCTAGCTAGCCAAATATCTTGCTCTCGACCATTCCATTGTGAGCGAACTGTAGCCTTTTTAGCTTGCTTGCCAGTTGGCCATGTAACTACATTGGCGTGCTTGTTATGATACACAGTTCAATAATTGCTACCCAGATAGCAAGCACCTCTGCCCCGGCCATGTGCCGACGCCAGCTGATCCGGCTCAGATCCGGAGCGGAGGAGCTTGATTTCTAGGAAGCCAACTAGCTCGCTAATGAGTATGATAGTGTACGCGAACAGTAATTCTGTTCTGTAATTCAAAAGAATTCTGGGTTATGCGCGCTGTCAAGTTCACACAAGTTACCATCCGATGCATCCTCGGCAAAATGGGCGTGTCAAGAACACTTCCGTGACTGGTAACTGTTCTAGTCGAGATGCGAACTTTGAATTGAGAAAGTACTTGGTCTCAGACTGTTCACAAGAACAGAAGTACAGAGAAGAACGCATATTGAGAAACGGCCATTGATTGGACAATAAGAATAGTATTTAAAAAAGTAATGTAGGTCGTATTCTCCTAAAGTTGGGCATGGTTGAGCAGGTGAAAATGAAGCGATTTCAAAGTAAAAAAAAGACATCCAAAAACAGTGTGAAGTGTTCTGTTACATTTACGGGGTTTAAGTGAGGTGCGGACATGGTCAATGGGAATTATTCCAAATGAAACAGGACTGGAGGGTTCCTTCTACTCGATGCATCTGTCTGTGGAGGGGGGATTCAATGAAGAAAGGTTATACTGCTATTCTGTTTGCATTTTGCTGAATATGGCTTTTTGTTTTAGAATTTTTACCGTGGTTCAACAAAATCGAATGCAGAGGTTTTGGTTTCTTCAAAATGCAAGCAGCTCACGCACTTCGCTGTACCCCCGGTACGTTCATTGCACCATTCTCTTCAATTTGGGGTAGAAAATTGGCTGATTATTCCTGATAATGGAATGTCTATTCTGTTAAAATAAGGTATATTTCAGATGCCAACGAGTGACTTAGTTGGACGCGTTCCTTATAAGGTGTGGTAGGCGTTTATATAAGGTCGCAAGCTTGAATGTTGGAACTGCTAGCTTTTCATTGCAGGGTGAATCTTCTTACCGTGAAATAAGCAGCTCCTTTAAGGGCGATTCTACACTCTTATCCCAAATTATTTGACTTAACTCAACAATTGCATGGAAACCTGTTGCCTTAAACTGCTTGAGTTTTTACAAAAGGTGAAACTAAACAGGTTAAGTTGTATTAGCATAAAACGTTACTTGCATGCAGTTGCTGCATTCAGTTTTTGCAGTATTTTACTCAGAATCGTTAGTTCAATAAAAAAATTTCCAAAGAGTACAAAATTCAGTATTATCAGTGAAGAACTGGTGTCAATGTCCTGGTTGATCACATTACACATCACGCAAATATTTTGTTTGAATAGGAATTTGCTGTGGACTAAACTGGGAGAAGTTACCGGTATGAAGACATCGCTACCAAATCTTCTGGGGTATTCTATTGATGACCTAAGGTTTTATTATCAGAACCTTCCATGAAAGGAGAGGAAGGCAACAAACAGCAACATGATCCACTTAACGGTGGCACCCAACTGAACTCAAACATGGACCAAGAAAGGAAAGCATCTAAATAAGATAACTAATATGTATGACCAATAAACGCATAAATCAGCAGTTATTCAACAACAAAACAGTAAATTATGTGTGCTAGGCATTGTTGGTAATGGACAAGGACAAACTCCAGGCAAAACTAAACATTAAGTAATTTTTGCTTAACACGATCAATTGCATTGCATATTTCAGCTGATTATTACAAACAACTACTTCAATTTAGGAATGGCACCACTTTTTACCATTCAGCCCTCAAGGCTGAAGGGGTATTGCTATCCTTCGCGCGGTCGGGCGGGCGTCTCCAAAAACTTCGACATCGGGCTGAGGGGTATTCTTTGCATTGCACGCCAATTTTTTATTTTTTTTTGCAAGCCATGGAAAAACTAAGTAATGACAACTCAAAAGTTTTAATAAGAAAGAAAATCTGGGTTTAAGGTGCATGCTAGAAACTGCAAAAAATGCTTAATTTGAGAAATGTTTTAACTGACTGGTCCATTTTTTGTAATTTTTGTAATTTTGTAACCCTGAAGTTACAAGTCATTTAAAACAAGTTAGTTTTCTCACTTACATGAATGCAGAATGGTGATTTGGGGTGGAATTAAAGGAAACATGAAATTTTTAATTTTTATTTTTCCCCAATTTTCAATCAATTGCCTTAATTCCCACTAATTGATGTCACTCAAGTTCCCAGTCTCTACGAGTACCCCATCTAGAGCAAAGTCTGTCCACTTGCAAAGTGACTGTCACATGATCCCTTGCTTGACAGAGAAAAATATGATAAATAATGGGCTGTTTATTGTCATGGCACGTACAACAATTCGACAGCAAAAAGTTCTTGCCATTTTTTTATTTCTTGAATGGGAAACTTTTTATTACAAATTCTCAAATTTTCTACTAAAGGTACTAAAATGCTGCCGTCTCCCCATAATACCATAATTGCAATTAGTTTACACATAATTAGCCTAAAAAGCATTGTCCTGTACGACAGATCATTGGTACAGTCCTTTAAGAACTGCTTAGACACGACTAGTGACTGTTTCAAAGGTATACAAGTGGCTGTTCAGAGTTTCTTAATCGCATCAGTTGCCGATTCAGAGGTAAGTAAATCATTGAAAATGCTTTGAAATTAAATGAATCATTAAATAAAGATATTTGTGAAGGTAACATCTGCCATATCTGTGTATCTCATTAGTTTTTTTTGCATTAGAAAGACAGAAAAGGCCTGACTGACTGTCTTATGCATGAACATGCGCTGTGGTTGTGTACATTTTATGCACGGTCAGACTGGCTGAATAAAAAATCTGCAAAATATAGTACAAATTATGAACCCTTCAAATGAGGGTTAAAAAGCATAATGCTTTGTCAACACTTGGCTGAGGACATTTTTGACCCTGAAAACTACTAAGGCCTTGAGCCTAAGGGCACTTTCACTCAAGGAACAATTGTTCCGTACCGTGCCACAGTACGGCCACAGCTTTCACACTAGCAGTGTCGTACCGTGCCCAAGTACGGATTATTTCATCAAAATTCCAATACAAAAGGTGGCAGTATTTACCTAGGTGGTTTTTAAATAGAAAAATATACACAAACAAGAAGAAGCAGCCACAGAAATGGAACTTTTTCATCACTAAAACTGCTAGACTTTCGCACCATGTTCTGCACTTTTAAGATATTGCAGCCGCACTTTCTTTAGTTTGTCATGGCGCTGTTCTGTTGTTCGGGATAACCACGCAAATATGAATGCTTCCAAATTATTCCATAAATCTCTGCGGTTTTGTGTGTACTGTCCAGTTGTGATTGCATGTTTTTTACATCTGCCCAAATTTCGGGCAAGCATTTAATTTTGTCTGCCCAATTTCTTTGTTTGACCAGAGAGATCCTCTTGCTGCTGTGTGTGTCAGAACAAAACAATAGTTAAGTGCAATACAATAATTTACAATAGTGCAATAGTTAAGATGTCATGTAATATTTCCCTTCTGTGCTCGAGTACGGTTCCTTTCGCGTTCGACGCAAGTATGGATAAACCGTGCCCGAATCCACCTCTTCCAAGGGAACTCGCGTACGCTTATATTCACTGTTACCAAATGAACCGGACTTTGGGGGCAATTGTACTCTGATCCGTGCAGGTGAAATAACACTTCAGCATTTTTCAGCATTCACCATTTGATGCCAGATATGACATTACTGATAAAGGATGACGTTGTCAGCTTAGTGACATTGTCATTGTCACATCTGGCATCACATGGTGAATAAAGACGTGTTATTTCACCATTTGCAAAGCAAGACAATGCGTGATTTATGAAGACATTATGTCTCATTTATAAAGGCATTATACATGCTGTATAAAACCCTTATGAGCAACGCTTCATCTAAAGTGTGAAGCTTGTACAGATAGAAGTCTTGTTTCTCATTAGCTGCATGCAAAACAGCTGGTTTCTGCTCTGTTTCTCTCAACTGGACTATGGTGTTACCATGTACAGATTTGCTTGTCCCTCTGTCTTGGCGAAACCTGACCCATGCTATCATGCTGCTTTGAGATGCATTACAAACCCAGTCTACCAGACTCACCACCATACACTATGTAACCTGGTAGAGTGGCCTTCTCTTGCCATACGCAGATTGCAGCTCTGGCACGTTTTAATGTACAAGGTCATTTTGGGAAGGTTACCCAGATATGTTCTAAGTTTGACTTTGTTCAAAATACCTACAAATAGAAAAAAAACCCTAAGATCCAGTAATCGGCTACGTTTAAAGGTGCCACTTTCGCGGACTGAGGCTGGAAAAAGGAGTCTATTTTATTTCAGCCCTTGGTCTTGGAATGTCCGGCAGGCTACCCTTAACCTAGGCTCCTTCATCTCTTTTAGTGTTTTTAAAGAGGACTTAACATGCTGATCCTTCTTTTCATACGTATTAGTAATGTTATAATGTTGGTTGTCCATGCTCAACCTCTGAAAAGTTTCTAAACATAAGATACAGAGGTTTTGTCGTAATCCAAGAAGGTGATTTTGTGAACATGATTTCCTCTCTGAACAGCTCGTCCCAAGATCTTTGCGAGATCTGGGCAAAATCTGACGTCAGGTTGTGCCGTCCAATTAGTAGAGACCTAGCCAGAGCCAATCATGGCGCTGGAACTGCCCACACCGGAAACTATTCTAGCAGGCTCTAACAACAGCAGATCATACTATGTCTAAGTAGCGTCTACACATCTGGAAATGCAAAAGAAGAACCGCAGATCATTTGAGGTGCAGTTTTGTCAGTATCTCTCCCAAAGCTGCTTGTCTGTTTACTTTTGGACACAAAGAAATGCACCTATTTCTCTGCCAAAATACAATGCCACCAAAAATCTGTGGGTAGTTTTTTTTTGTTTGCTGGCAGCAAACAGCCATGGCCAAAAGGATTACGTTAGCTGTTTGTGTTCAGCATTTCACCAAAGACAGCTTTGTCAATAAAGGATAATTCGACACAGGATACGCATTTCAGGTGCTTTTCAAACCTGTTTCAGGTTTGAGAGCCACAAGCTGTAAGTAACCAGAGAACCGCAAATAATGTAAGTGAAGCTAACGTGTTTCGGGTGCCTAGCAGGACCGCTAGCGATAGTTAGCACTAACAACTGGCCTCAAACGCAGGCTTTATTAAATATCTGAAGATAAAGTCTGTATTGATTGCGACTGTCCGTGACTCAGACACAGAAGCTGTAAGTTGCTTTTACTAAATAAGGCAACCTGACGTGATGGCCAGTTGATTGTGGCTGTAGCACAGCGGCTAACGTAGCCAAGTTACCGTGGCTAATGTTTGTGTCCTAAATATGCAACAGTGAGATCAGGGGAAATTCTACAGAAGGTGTGCAAACATAAACCTCATTTGAAGCTAACTTTTAATACTTGTTTAATTTGAATGCTTGGTACAACTGTTCACAGTAACAGAACTTGCGGTCTGTAAAACCTCTTTTGCAAGGGTTTGTCTCTGTGGTTATGACCGCTTGGTTACCACCTACTGCATGTTCGTTTGCGTGTTGTGCCACTTAAAAATGCTCCTGGTTAAACTTATATGCAGTAATTCTGATCAATATACTTGTGTTACTTAGGTAAGCATCAATGTGGCAGTTTCATCATGACGTTGCCGGATGTAGCCACTACAGTTAGTGATCGCTTCACTTATCCATGAATGGGAACTGCTGGATACTTCACAAATGTGAAGCTCTCTGAGAGCAAGCTCTCTGGTGCTACTATGAAAGCAATGCGAAACGCAGAAGCTCTACCGGCTTACGAATGATTTCTCTGCACTACCTTGACATAATTTCATCCCCTTTTAGAAATTGTTATGGCTAATAAAAAGCTGGAAAAGGCGGAGATTAAATTGGTAATTCTTTAGAAGTGATCAATTCGCTAACTCCACATGAGCAACTTGTCCGCGCTAACGGACCTTACAGTCTGCAAAACCTGTATTATGTTCATACCATAACTGAGCTCTCTCTAGCTGTCGTGTACTATCCATAAAGCTGCTTTCGCATTAGACATGAAACAAATTTCTCGCAGGACAGATTAGCCTACATTCAAAGTCAGTGCAAAGACGCGAATACATGTTATGGGCGCGTCAAGCCGCTTTCACACCAGACGCGAAACAAATTTTTCGCGCGACGGATTTCAATCAAAGTCATGACCGCTTAGCAGCTACTGTATGTTGGTTCCCGTGCTCTGCAAATTAAAAATGCTTCTGGTTAACTTATATGCAGCAATTATGATCAGTATGCTTGCGTTACTTTGGTAAGCATCAATGTGACAGTTTCATCATGACGTTGCCTGATTGTAGCCACTACAGTTGAAGCTAAACGGAGAGTTGCTGTATGTGTCTGCCAAGTTGGGCTGCAGTTAGACCAGAGGTAGATTTTGCAGAGCTTGGGGTGCGTTTTTGGGTGCTTATTAAATGATCGCTTTCTTTATCCATGATCGGGGTCTCTGATATTCTCTGATACTACCAGTGAAAGCAATATGGAAGCGCACAGGCTATAACGTGTCCGGTATAACAAACGATTTTTCTGCATTGAAATCGATTGAATATTAAATTCTCTCTTGTAAAAGTGATCGATTCGCTAGCTCCACATAAGCAACGGTTCACGCAGACTGAACTTACGGTCTGTAAAACCTGTATTATGTTCATGACATAACCGGAGCTCTGTCTAGCTCTCGCACGCTATCCATAATGCGCCCATTTTCCGCGAGGAAAAGCTGGTCATTCCGAAGCAATAAACCATTACCACGGACAGTTTCCGAAAAGGCCGTTTAGCTTGGAGCTTTCACCCCTCTGTCATATAACAGCGCGGAAGCTGCTCGTTTCTCCACGCTAACAACACACCACAGCTATGCACACGAACCAGCAGGTCCTAATACACACTGAAGCAGTCGGTGTTGGTCCACTTTTAGCTGCTCCTAACTGTTCATGTTTCCCTCTAAACTCAGACCCACCGGATTTCTATGCTCTCTGGTCTACACTTGGGCATTTCAACCCGTTCTGCAAATGTGTCTATATGGGGTGGATTCTTGCTTCCCCTGCATCCTAGGTACGGAGTAGAAAAACCGCTGTACTCGCCAACTGTTGCTGTAGCAAACTGTAGCTGATAGCAAATTCGTGCTTGAGCTGCCAGACTTTCGCACTGCGTCTCCTCCACTTGCGCCGTTGCGTTTATTAGAACAAGTTAATTTCATTAGATCTATACACATGTACTGCGTTAGATTGCAGAATATGCCCGTCGATTCCTTCGGGAGGCGTAACAGTTTCGCTCTGGAGCCGGACCAGGAAAACTGCGTTCTGCTGCCTCATCCCGCCTAGATCCGCCCTCCACAGAGCTGGCCAGTCAGAAGAAAGTGGGCACACGGGGAGTGGGGGCCATAGCAGAAGAGCCACCCCAATGAGGCGTTTCAGGCAGAGACTACTATGGACTACAAATGGGGTTTTTTGAGGATGGCAGTTTGAGCGAAATATGTACCCTTTTTTTATGTTGCACGATCAGGTGTACTCTAGGGGAGTCAAAGACCAAAATATAAACTTGGAAAAATAGCATATTAGATCACCTTTAGACAAAAGTTAACCACAGTTTGTACCACAAACTTCTTGTTTTATTGCAAAATAATCTTGACGCATTTTGATGCATTTAATTTGCATATACAATATGTTTTATGTATTTGCATCCCCTTTTTTAACCTGTCAATTCCCCTCCATGTGTTGTTTTGAATTCTTTTATACAACCCAAAGTCCAAAAGAGTTGGGATGCTGTCAAAAATGTAAATAACAGAATGGAATGATTCACAAATCTAATAACTAACATTTTATTCACAATAGATCAGACAACATATCAGATGTTGAAAGTGAGCCATTTTACCATCTCATGAAAAATATGAGCTCATTTTAATTTTGTTGGCAGCAACACATCTCAAAAAAGTTGGGCCATGTTTACCATTGTTTAGTTTCACCTCTTCTTTTAACCCTTCTATTATGTTCAGATTACTAAGCCATTTTTGGTTTGAGGTCAGTTTGATCCCCGCAATGAAAAACTGCATGAGATGTTTGTAACTGAAAGTTTTACCCAATCTCCTCTCAGCTCATTTATGCCCTTCTACTGACCATTTTAATAGCCAAGTAAATAAAACACGACTCGCCCATCCTCCTCTTATACAATATTCATCGATTTTACATGATTATTGCAAAATGAATGGGACCAAATGTGAAATGAATGAGAAATTAATTTGAACACGCCCTCAGTCTCAGGAAACACTATAAAAACAAGATCAAAATTATGGTTATATGTAATAATTGATCCTGGGGTCAAAATGACTCAAACAACGCTGATGCTTACAAAATGAGTTCAGAATATGAAACATTTTTTCAGTGAAATTCAAAGTCTACCCGTAGAGTTAGCGGGGAAAAAACTAGCAGAAAAATGTATGTTAACCATTTGTTAAGAGACGTTGAACATTAAGTCGGGTCAAATTGACCCGGAACATAATAGGAGGGTTAAGAACAGTCTGTAAAACGTCTGGGAAGTGAGGAGACCAATTGCTGTAGTTTCGGGAAAGGAATGTTATCCCACTCTTGTCTGATGTTGGATTCTAGCTGCTCTAGCTGTTTAGTGAATGGTCTGGACTGCAGCACTCACTCTTCCACTGCGAAGCTATGCTGTTGTGATGGATGCAGTATGTGGTTTGGCATTTTTTTGCTGAAATATGCAAGGTCTTCCCTGAAGGAGACATTGTCTGGATGGGAAAATACATTGTTGTCAAACCTCCATATACTTTTCAGCATTGAAAATGCCTTTACAGTAGTGTAAGCTCCCCAATCAGGGGCGGAGCTAAGCTCTCACCCCAGAGGGGGCGAAGCATTACAAGGTGCCCCTCAGATCGTCATTGCAGTCAAATGTAAAATAATGGATAGGTCTGCATCATATTCTATCCTAACCAACACAAATTGTCACTTATTGAGCCAAGCAAACTTATGTTTCAGATAAAATACAGCAAAGCCACTTTGCCAATCAAATGGTTCAGAAGGAAGAGGGAAAAAGAAAAAAGTCGCCAGTGCTTTGGTATTAAAAGCATACAGGGTATGGTTGCTTGACTTATATTAAACGAGAATAGTCATTTCATTTATTCCAAGCCTTTGGTGAGGACAAAAGTAGTCATTTTCATTTATTCCAAGCCTTCGGCCAGGTAAAAGTGAGAATTACTACATGAGTTTCATTCATTTGATTTGTTGGCAAGGCTGGATCTTCCCATTTTTTGCCACAAGCCGGTCAAGCTTGTGAGAGAAAGAGTCACTGGCCCTCTTAGACTTATATTAAACGAGAATAGTCATTTCATTTATTCCAAGCCTTTGGTGAGGACAAAAGTAGTCATTTTCATTTATTCCAAGCCTTCGGCCAGGTAAAAGTGAGAATTACTACATGAGTTTCATTCATTTGATTTGTTGGCAAGGCTGGATCTTCCCATTTTTTGCCACAAGCCGGTCAAGCTTGTGAGAGAAAGAGTCACTGGCCCTCAGAAGATTTAACAAGCCCGACTGAAAAAGACTGGAATATCACATGAAATTAAATTGCACAGGTACAAACGTGATTAAAACACTTTATACAAATCTAAAAGAAATTTAAATAAATAAAAAACGCTAACAGTTTAAATGAAGCATATTATTTCATTTCTTGAGTTCATACACTGCCCGGCCAAAACATTCACCTCTTGGATTTAACTAAACAAGAAGGTAAGAGCCTTCCATTGGATAATTACTGCAGTGATTAATACGTTTCAGCTGGTAATGAGTGTTTTAACCCTAACTGCTGCAGTGAGTAGCTTCTCATTTTTAAGCAGTGATGTCAGATCATATCCTGCGGCCATGGAAATGTTGTTGTGGTTGTACTGTTTCAGAAGGGTCAAATTATTGGCCTGCATGAGGTAAAGAAAACAACTGAGATTTCTGAAACTACTGAAATTAAGTTAAGAACTGCGATTAAGAGCTGTAAATTCAGATTTGGTTAAGATACAAAACATCAAAGCCTACTACCCTGCCAAGACATCAACCACAAGCGTATACATGAGCAAAAAAAAATAAAGAAACGTTACATTACTACTGAGAGTGAGATAACGACGTTGATCTTTAGGCATGGGCACTCTGACAAAGCGGCCGTGAACCCGCTGATTGGCTTTCGGGGGAGCCCATTTTCTGGTGCGCATCACAACATAACTATGTCACCTGCACATGCATAAATACAAGTGTGTGGCAGCGCGATCAGTAACAGGGTTACTGCGAAAAACTTTGTACGAATACCACTGCTAGGAGTTAATATTTCATAAAGGCCCAAGTGAATGTCAAATTTATGGGAAGAAAACGAAATTGGCAATTACCTTGGAAAGAATTCCTGCACAGCGATAATTGGGTCAGGTAAAATGTCCAAAAACGCATTTCTGTGCAGTTACCTCAAGAGTGCAATATCTGACATAAAGGTGACATAAAGACAGGACATAAGTGACTTGAAAAAGCACGCGATGAGACAGACGAAAGCTGCAATATTTAACGATTTTTAAGCATATTTAAAACAACGCCACAATGTCACCTAAAGCGTCTGCATTAACCCCATAAAATGACCAATTAACTGCACACTAACTGCTTTATTTCTGCCATAGATCTCAAATACATAACAATTGACTCTGGACTAAAAGAAAAGTCACTTGTAGGCCTACTCACCTATTTGAATGGCATTCGTCAAACTTTGCTCTGAGCAAAATTCTCGTCTTGTCTTGAAATTAATACAGTAGCCATGGAAGTTATCATTATTTATGTCAAACTTGTTGGCTGCATTGCTGCTTGAGGAGGGGTCGTCCGTGGTGTGGCAACTGCTTGAAGCCAAATGAACTTTAATGTTGGTAGCTTTGCTACCCTCTCCTCCAGTTCTTTCTTTTCTTTTTTGACTTCTGCTTTTATGTTTGAATGGAATGACTGCTCGCAAGTTTGCAAATATGATGATGATCAGATTTTGCGTTTGAACTCAGAGGTTACAGACATTAACGTGGTCACATGATCAAATCAAATACAGACTTCACATTGGGCAACTCATTACCCTGCAATCATCTTGACAATTTGCATATCAGTATGAAAGAAAAATACCAAATAAAATAAGAAAATAGTTGATTTCAGTAATAGTCTTTAAAACGTGGGTGTATTAAGCATGAAAACTTCATATAATAGTTATGAATAATTTAAAAAAAAAAAAAAAAAAAAAACCCATGATAGTGACTAGATTACCAACATAGGGGTTTATATATAGACCATCATGCTTAACCTCTTTAGGAGTACATGTAGTCACAGTACGCTTGATGACTATTGCGGTTGTTTTTTCTGTTTGACGTCATGAGAATATAGCTCAGCGAGGCTGCGGCGGGGGCCTCACTGGCCATAGGCCCTGGGGCGGCCGCCCACTTGGCCCACGCGGTTGCTCCGCTTATGTCCCCAATGCCATAGGCACAAGTGCAACCTGATACCATCAGAGATGTGTGCTTTTGAACTGTATGCTGATGACAAGCTGGATGATCCCTCTCCTCCTTAGACTGCATGACACGGCGTCCGTGGTTTCCAAAAAGAATTTCAAATTTTGATTCATCAGACCACCGAACAGTTTTCCATTTTGCCTCAGTCCATTTAAGTGAGTTTTGACCCAGACAAGACTGCAACATTTCTGGATCGTGTTCAATATGGCTTCTTCTTTGCATGATGCAGCTTTAGCTTACGGTTGTTGATTGCACGGCAAACTGTGTTCACAGACAATGATTTTTAGAAGTGTTCCTGAGCCCTTGCAGTGAAATCCGGGGCAGAATTATGCCTGTTTTTAATGCAGTGCCGCTTGAGTGCCCTAAGATTGCAAGCATCCAGTATTGACCTTTGGCCTTGTCCCTTGCACAGAGATTTCTCCTGATTCTCTGAATCTTTCGATAATATTATGTACTGTAGTTGGTGAGATATTCAAAATCTTTTTTTCTGGACATTGTCATACACTTTTTAGACTCAGTTTTTGCAGATTGGTGAGCTTCTGCCCATCTTTTCTTCTGAGAGACTCTGCTTCTCTAAAATGCTTTTTTTATTACCATTTATGTTACTGACCTGTTGCCAATTAACCTAATTGGTTGTAAAATGCTCCTCCAGCTGTTTTTTTTTTTTTTTTTTTAATTCGTACCTTTTACTTTTCCAGCCTTTTGTTGCCCCTGCCTCAACTTTTTTAGATGTGTTGCTGCCATCAAATTTCAAAATGAGCTCATATTTTTCATGAAATGGTAATAAGTCTCACTTTCATCATCTGATTTGTTGTATATGTTCTATTGTGAATAAAATGTGGTTTCATGAGATTTTCAAATTGTTGCATTCTGTTTTTATTTACATTTTACACAACATCCCAACTTCATTAGAATTGAGGTTTGTATTAATCTCTTCCTTAACTTAAATATCTACTACACAGGCATGGATTTTCAGTTCTGATGGAAGCACAGGTCTTGGGGTATCTGCACCCCGTAATCACTCACAGTACAGTAAGCACTGTCACAAATACATTTAATTGTGTAATTGCAGGCTGTTCTAGCCAGAGGCACGTCCGCATCCACATAGCTAGATCGCATCCGTACAACACCACACTTCAGTCACGTCCAGCCATCTGTGTACCATGGTCAGGGTACAGGACGGCCAAGGATAAATTCATATGGAGTCAGATCATTGTTGTATCTCCCCGACGACGATAGTTGGGAGATACTATGGTTTAGTTCCGGGGCCGCCGCAGAGATTTTCTGTTCCAGGCTCTGGAGGTTTCAAAGTTCTTAGAATTTTTCTCTCAATTTGAATAGTCAAAGATGTTTATTTGGCAATGCTCAGGATCAATTCTCTGCAATTTCCGAGATCCACTATGGCCACCAGCAGCCATTTTGTCGATTTTTTTTTTTTTTTTTTTTTTGCAGATTTTGTGTTTTCTGATAATTTTGAGCCACATTCACACACACACACGTGTGTGTGTGTGTGTAAATGTAGCTCAAAATGAGCAGAAATAATATACACACATATACAGGGGTGCGTATTAATGTCATAGCAAGAGTAAAAATGGTTATATTGCGGCTGAAAAAATTTACAAGTGATCTCTCATGGAGATTGGGGAGATGCACGACTCAGTCCCTGTGGCGACCGAGTTATCTAGATACAAGCTTTAAATTACTATTGATCCAGTAATATGGCAAGCCGACACCTGTTCTTTCGCCGCTTAGATACTTACGACTTGTGATATATTTGAGAGGGACTTCTACAATTGGTGACGCTGAAGTGATAAGTTCTGACTCAAATCAGATGCGGTTTTTCACTGTTGGACTCGCCATTTGTGAGAACTCTACTTGTGAAAATGATTCCTCAACTTTGCTGAGCCACTCTTTGATAATACAAGCCAGATGAATCTTGGCATTTTCATCCTGGACTATGCCAATGCTGTGATTAAAAAAATCATTGATAGTATTACCTGCTAATTCAGTATGTTCCAGTAGTCTGCTGACTTAATTTCATTTCTTCATAATGTTGCTGAGCCTAGACTTGACAAATTGAAACAGCCCCAGATCATAACACTGTCTCCAAAAGCTTGTACTGTGGCCACTATGCATGACCGGTACATCGCTTCATAGGCTTCATTTACAGCCATGATGCATCCATCGGTCTGTAATTGGATAAATCTGGACTCATCAGACCACATGACCTTTTTCTACCGGCTGACAGTCCAATCTTTACAGTCCGCAGCAAATTGAAGTCATTTTTCCCCAATTAACCTCACCAACCAAGTGGCTTTTTCGTGGTCAAGCAGCTGTTTTGTCGCAATCCTGCAAGTTCTCGTCGCATTGTGTGTGTGGAACTGCTCTTACTTTCGCAATTAAGCATGAGCCATGATTTCTAGTGCTGACTTTTAAGGATGAGACTTCACCAATTGTTTCATTCATGATTTATTTTCAACCACTTTCTTCCGCTGAATTGACGATTCTCCACTGTTTTTCCAGGTTTTGGTAATGCATTGGACAGTTCTTAACCAATTTTAGTAGTTTTAGCAGTCTCTTCGATTGTTTCCTTTGCTTTATGCAGGCCAAAAGTGAAACCATCCTGAAACAGACTAGCATCTTTTCCATGACTATAGGATATGCATTCCAACATGGTTATTGAAGAAATGAGAAGCCGGTCACTGCATCAGTTGGTGTTATAATGTGTTGCCAGCTGAAACATATGAATCACAGCAGTAATTATCCAATTGAAAGGTCTAACCTACTTGCATAGTTAAATCCTGGTGGTGACGTTTTTGGCAGGGCAGTGTGTAATCATATGTGTATCTCTTTTTATCCCCCCGGCGTGTAATGCGGGGGGATATAGCGATGGCCATGTCCGTACATCCGTAATCATTTCGCTTCCGGACCGTAACTCAATAACCGTTCAATATTTCTTCACGAAATTTGGTGTGTAGATCTGATATGCAATGTAGATGTGCCTTCTGGTACTTAGGAATTTCTGAAATTTGGATTTTTATTTTTTTTTTGTTTCCATGGCAACAATTTGGACTTAGTCTCTGGGGAGGGTAGGGCTCGTTTCTGGACCATAACTCAATAAAAGTTCAATATTTCTTCTCGAAATTTGGTGTGTAGATCTGATATGCCATGCAGATGTGCCTTTTGGTATTTAGGAATTTCTGAAATTTTGATTTTTTTTTTTTTGTTTCCATGGCAACAATTTGGACTTAGTCTCTGGGGAGAGTAGGGCTCGTTTCCGGACCATAACTCAATAACCGTTCAATATTTCTTCTTGAAATTTGGTGTGTAGATCTGATATGCCATGTAGATGTGCCTTTTGGTATTTAGGAATTTCTGAAATTTTTTTTTCTTGTTTTTCCATGACAACAAGTTGGACTTAGTCTCTGAGCAGTGTATGACTCGTTTCCAGAGCAAAACTCGACAACCGTTCAATATTGCTTCACTAAATTAAACATGTAGGTCAGGTGTTGTATGTACATGTACCGTTTGGTATTTAGGACTTTATGAAATATATTTATTGCGTTTGAATGGCAACAAGTTGGGATTTAGTCTCTGATTAGGGTATGGCTCATTTCCGGAGCATAACTCAATAACCGTTTAATATTTCCTCACCAAATTTGGTCTGAATGTAGATGTGCCTTTTGTTATTTAGGAATTTCAGAAATTTTTATATTTTGGAGTTTCTATGCTACCAAATTGGACTTCATCTCTGGGAAAGGTCTTGCTTGTTTCCGAAGCATAATTCAAGAGCGGTTTCATATTTCTTCTCAAAATTTGGTGTGTAGAACCAACATGTCATGTGGCTGTGCCTTTCGCTATTCAGGAATTCCAGAAATTATTACTTTTTTTTTTGTTTTTGGGCACGAATTTGGACTTAGTCTCTGGGAATGGTATGGCTTGTTTCCAAAGCATGATTCAATTGCTGCTCAATATTTAGCCATGAAATATGATATGCAGATCTAATGAACTCTGCTCTTTCAGGTGTGAATGGAGAATGAATGTGTGTTTGATGTTTTTGTCTTTCTTTAAAAAAATCGCCTATCATTGCACAATGTATGTAACTGTACATTGTACCTGTATCTGGTCAGTAAAATGTGCCTTTGCCATGGAGGAATGTTGTGTGTTTCAGTTTCCATGGCAACAAGTACAACTCAATAACACTTTGATATTACTTCTTGAAATTTAGTATGTAGATCTAATATACCATGTAGGTGTGTCTTACCACTAACGTACCCTCTATGATTTTGCCGGGGCTGGGGGGGATATGCCGTCTTCTGATGGCTCTTGTATGATGTTTATTGGTGATTGGCATACCAGCTTAGACTTTTCAAATCCTTTGCCTAGTGGTAAAATAGCACTTTGAAACCTCAAATTTCTGGATAACTCTCCTTGATATAATGACCATAATGCCTCAGCCACTATATATATATATATATATATATATATATATATATTCAGCGCCCTCAATAATTATTGGCACTTCTGGTTAAGATGTGTTAAAAGCCTTAAAATAAATTTAATTTTTATTGGAGAAGCATACTCACGTTGAAAGTTGTAGAAAAATGTAATCTTCAACTCAAGTGAATTTTTAGGGGGGAAAAAAATCCCTGACTAAGAAATAATTATTTTTCATAAAATCACCTGTTCCACAATTATTGGCACCCCTAACTGTTCCTAGGAATTAAATGTAATTGAAGTATTTTTGTCATTTCTACAGTAGTTTACAAAGTAAGGAACATTTAATTAGTAAATCACTTCCTGTTTCCCTGTGGTATAAATATGACGTGACACAGAGTCCATTTCTCTCATCCACTCTTCAACATGGGAAAGACAAAGGAACACACCATTCAAGTAATGCAGATGTGTGTCAACCTTCACAAGTCAGGCAATGGCTACAAGAAAATAGCCACTCGCCTGCACCTGCCCATACCTACTGTCAGAGGAGTCATTAAGAAGTTTGAAACAACTGGAACAGTGGTAAACAAGCTTGGATGAGGACGCAAGGTTATTTTGCCACCACGCACAGTGAGGAGGATGGTAAAAGTAATAAAATTTTCTCCAAAGCTCACTGTTAAAGAATTGCAAGAAATGGTAGCATCTTGGGGTCACAAAGTCTACACAACAACTCAGGCGCTATCTACATGCCAACAAGTTGTTTGGAAGGCATGCACGGAAAAAACCTTTTCTCACTCACAATCATAAACGCAAACGTCTGGAGTTCGCTAAGCGGTACTGGGACTTCATCTGGGACCGTGTGCTTTGGTCAGATGAGATCAAGATAGAGCTTTTTGGCAACAAACACTCTAAGAGGGTCTAGCGGAACAAAAAAGATGAGCATGCAGAAAAGCACCTCATGCCCACTGTGAAGTATGGGGGAGGATCGGTGATGCTGTAGGCCTGTTTCTCTTCCAGTGGCCCTGGGAACCTTGTTTGGGTGCATGGCATCATAAACGCTTTGAAATATCAGGACATTTGAAATTGAAATCTGGTGGCCTCTGCCCGAAAGCTGAAGATGGATCGTCACTGGGTCTTTTAGGAAGATAATGACTCTAAACATGTGGCCAAATCTACACAAATGGTTCCCCGTACACAGAATCAAGCTCCTCCCATGGCCATCTCAGTCCTCAGACCTCAACCCCATTGAAAACCTGTGGAGTGAGCTGAAGAGGAGAGTGCAGAGGAGAGGACCCAGGTCGCTGGATGATTTAGAGAGTTTGTGCAAAGAGGAATGGTACAAGATCCCTCTCTCTGTATTCTCCCATCTTGTGAAACATTATAGGAGAAGATTAGGTGCTGTTTTGTTGGCATAAAGGGGTTGTACAAAGTATTAACATCAGGGGTGCTAATAATTGTGGCACACATGACTTGATGTAATATAATTATTTCTTAATGTGGGATTTTTTTCCCACTGAATATGCAATGGTTGGATTTTCCTCTTTTTTTCATTGTGGTCTTATATTATTTAGAAAAAACTGAATTTATTAGAAGCTAAAGAACACATCTTAACCTGGGGTGCCAATAATTATAGAGGGCGCTGTGTGTGTATATATATATATATATACACACACACACAATATATATAAAATGCAGAACAAGGACGGATTAGCAGTGATGGAATCAGATTTTGACTTGCATTCGGGCAGATTCACTTAGTTTGATTTCTTGTTAGTTTTTACAGTTTTTCTCAGTTGCTTTGGTACGTTTCTCAAATCAGAAATTAATTTCTCAAAACTACTTGTTCAATCTTCACATCATCTTATCACTTTTGCACATTATATTAGCACTTTGTTATTATTTTGACCTATTTGCTAATGCTTTGGTACATTCATGCAATTGATTAAGTACAATTCTCAGCTGTGAGCCACATTTTCAATTGATTATGTCATGTTGATAAAAACATTTAGTACCATTTGCTTTTGAATAGTTTTATCCCCAAAACATCTTGGCATTATTTCATCATATAAGTCATTCAATGCAAAATGAAGGAACGAGTTGTCATAATCTTTTGTCAGATATATTTTTTGCGCATTTCTCAGGGACTTCATTTGTGAAATGTCTCCCTAATAGATGAAATTGCTCTCACTTGAATCTTGGCTTTCAGTAATGCCAGGGGAAGGTTTGAAGTGTCAAATCCACCCATGATCAATCAGTTCACAAGGTGCATTTGATGAACCTTAAATTGACAAGCATGTGTATATATACAGGGCACAAAACAGTGTTACTATTTATGAAAATGGAAGAACAGAGAGTTCATGAGCGTGAACATGCAGGGAGACGGAGAAGAGGAGTAAAAATGGGTGATGGAAGGCGAAACAGAGGGAGAGGACGAAGGAATATCCCGGATGAAATAAGGGCCACACTCATTGACCATGTTATCAATCATGGTCTAACCATGGCTGAAGCGGGTCGAAGAGTGCAGCCAAATGTTGGAAGAACAACTGTGTCATCAATTGTCCAAACATTTCGTCGGGAGAACCGGTATGTATCTAATGTATCATGTGTTGAAATACAGTATACATACTGTGGTGCTTCATTCTATATCCACTTCATGCGAACATGCTGAAAATACATGCTCTCATATTTGTAGTCTTGCTCGCTCTTGTGATTTTTGTTCCTAAATAGGACTGCAAGACTACCTCACAGAGGTGGCAGAGGGCCCATTTTTACACCTCAGCAAGAGGAGGCTGTTTGTGCCATGGTTAGGGAAAATAACTCCATTAGATTACGGGAGATGCAGAGTGCAGTGCTTGCAGACAACAATGTCTTTGCCAACATCCCAAATGTCAGCATATCAACAATCGACAGAGTGCTGAGAAAACACCAGATTGGCATGAAACAGCTGCACCGTGTACCCTTTGAACGTAATGGTGACAGAACAAAGGAGCTGCGATTCCAGTATGTTCAGGTAATGAACTGTGTTCACTCAACAAGAAAAGGTACATGCTTTGTCTGTGGAACATACAATATGCTTTGCATTTCATGTAACTGTATCTTTATGTGAGAACCTTTTTTTTGTCCTCTGTAATACAGCGTGTGATGGGACTGGAATCAAGTGAGCCATTGCGCACCTTCGTCTACTTGGATGAGATTTGGCTAACCTGGCTAAATGCAGAAGGCGTGGTCGCAATCTCATTGGCCAAAGGGCTACAATCAATGTGCCAGGCCAACGAGGAGGGAATATAACAATGTGTGCTGCTATATCTGAGAATGGTGTTCTCACTCATATTCCCATCATAGGCCTATACAACACCAATAATCTCCTCCACTATTTGGAAACCCTCCACCGGGATCTCATCCCTGAGGAGGAGAGGGGTATAATTGGTGATGCTTTGCCAAAGTTTGTTATAATTCTGGAAAATGTCAGTTTTCATCGCTCTAACGCCATCAGGCAATGGATAGTGGCCCACCCCAGGATGATGATTGAATTCCTCCCTCCCTATTCCCCCTTCCTCAATCCAATTGAGGAGTTCTTCTCAGCCTGGAGGTGGAGGGTATATGATCACCAGCCCCATACACAGATGACCCTGCTGGAAGCCATGGGTGCAGCATGTGAAGACATCACTGCAGACGCCTGCAGGGGCTGGATAAGGCACGCAAGACGATTCTTTCCTTGCTGCATCGCAAAGGAAGATATCCGTTGTGATGTAGATGAGAATCTGTGGCCAGACAGAAGGGAGCGTCAAGAGGTCTAAATACCCTGCACTGCATGCCACATTTTGAGTGTATTCCCTCCCTCCAACTTGTGCTATAATTTTCAAAAGATGTCATTTTAATAAAAGTATATTGTGAACTGTAATGTGACTCGATTGTATTCTTCCATATTAGTCTGCAAACTTGTAATTTATGAGCCAGACCAGAAAAGGGGTGACCTTGTACTTTCAGTAAAAAGAAAAACTAGTGTTCAATTGACAAACATGACTAAGCCATTTGACTGTCTTGTTCATGGACAATGAAACAAGGACTTCACATTTTGATGGCACTGACATGTTCATTGACATAAATACTTACTTTTGAGAGAGGGACAGAGGATTTTGAGAGGATGACGAGCTTTTGCAAGTAATCCAAAATGTGGTGCAGTTTGTTCTAATTGTTTTGAGAAATGCACTTTCTGTTCTGCAAATTTAGCTGGTGATTCGGAAATGAGTCAAAGCAACTGGGAAAAACTGTAAAGTTTTGAGCATGTGCAGCAATCGTGACACAACTCCTTGTAAGCCCTCTTTATGTCACTGTCCAAATGAATGTTTATGGACATAACTAAACACCTTAGTTATCTGGCGGCTTAAAAGGATAGGTCCAGATGGTTGTGACAGCCGGCAGTTCTCATCAGCCCTTCATTTTTTCCCCCTCTCGTCATGTTTCTTGTTTGCCTTTATTACACAGGTGAAGCTGACGCTGGGGAGAAGCTCCTCATGGGAGAGTCCTGACTCCACCCCACCCAGTGGCAGGCCTTCCCTTCCTGTCAATCCACTAATGAAGCTGCTGTGTGGGGAGGACGAGAAGGAGCTACAGATGTCCAACAACCACTTCCCTCACATTGTCATGTATCTCACCCTAAGACGAGACTCTGACTCCACGGGAGAAGATGTATGTCAGCCCTTTCTCTTCTGCTTCTGCTGGTTTTCCGTGGCCAGTATAGCTTTGTGCCATGTATGTGTAATATAAGTAACATATAGTGCAGGGTTATTCATCTAAGACTGTCAGAGTCGGGTCCAGTAAGTCAACTTTGTTGACTTCATCTCTGGAGCACAACTCAAAAACCATTCAATATATCTCACTGAAACTTTGCATGTGTATTACCCACATACTGAAGTGGTGCCTTTTGATATTTTCACATTTCTGAAAATGTTATTTTTTTTTCCTTTACATGGAGACCAGTTGCATTTGGACTCTGTACAGAGATAGGTTCATTTCCGGAGTACAACTCAAAAACTGTTCATTACATCTTTCTGAAACTTTGTATGTGTATTATCCACATACTGAAGTGATGCCTTTTCAGATTTCTGAAATGTATTTTTTTTTTTTCGTTTCCTTAGAAACGAGTTGGATTTGGACTCTGCACAGAGATGGATTTGTTTCCAGAGCAGAACTCAAAAACCGTTCATTATATCTTTCTGAAACTTTGTATGTGCATTACCCAAGTACTGAAGTGGTGCTTTTTCATATTTTCAAATTCCTGAAATTTTTTTCCTTTTAATGGAAGCGACATGGATTTGGACTTAGTTCGCAGGGTTGGGTTTGTTTCCGGAGCAGAACATTTATGACCATTGTTTTTTTTTATTGCCTTTGTCAACGTGTGCTTCATAGTCTTTGCTAGATGTTTCCAGTACATACTTCCAGATCATTCTAGAGGAAAATCACCTCAACATTCTTGTTTGAATTTCTTTGAAGATGAAGGATTGACATGATTTTCGCAAATAATCAGCGGCCGTTATCTTCTAATGACTTGTTTTTTTAGCTCGCTGGGACGAATGTCCGGAGAGCTATTGTCGTACCCCCAGCGTCCGCGTCCACGTCCGCGTCCGTCCGCGTGCAGAAAAACTTTAACCTTGCCTATAACTTTTGAACCATGAGAGATAGGGCTTTCATACTTTGCATGTGTACTCCTTGATGCCAGACCTACCCACCGATGCCAAAATTTCTGACCTCGTGACCTTGACCTTGACCTTTGACCGACCTTTAGAAAACTTTAACCTTGCCCATAATTTTTGAACCGTGAGAGATAGAGCCTTCATACTTTGCATGTGTGCTCCTTGATGCCAGACCTACCTACCGATGCCAAAATTTCTGACCTCCTGACCTTGACCTTCAACTTTGACCGACCTTTAGAAAACTTTTAACCTTGCCCATAATTTTTGAACCGTGAGAGATAGAGCCTTCATACTTTGCATGTGTGCTCCTTGATGCCAGACCTACCTACCGATGCCAAAATTTCTGACCTCCTGACCTTGACCTTCAACTTTGACCGACCTTTAGAAAACTTTAACCTTGCCCATAACTTTTGAACCGTGAGAGACAGGGCTTTCATACTTTGCATGTGTACTCCTTGATGCCAGACCTACCTACCAATGCCAAAATTTCTGACCTCGTGACCTTGACCTTGACCTTTGCTCGACCTTTAGAAAACTTTAACCTTGCCCATAAGTTTTGATCCGTGAGAGACAGGGCTTTCATACTTTGCATGTGTTCTCCTTGTTGCAAGACCTGCCTACTGATGCCGAAGTTTGACCTGATGACCTTGACCTTTTACCCGACCTTTAAAAAACTTTAACCTTGCCCATAACATAAACTTTAACCTTGTCTATAACCTTTAAACCGTGAGAGATAGGGCTTTCATACTTTGCATGCAAAACCTTGGTGCAAAACGTACTGATGCCGAAATTTTGACCTGGTGACCTTGACCATGACCTTTACCTGACCTTTTTAGCTCGCCGGGACGAATAACGTCCGGAGAGCTATTGTCGTACCCCCGGCGCCCGCGTCCGTCCACGTGCAGAAAAACTTTAACTTTGCCCCCCGGCGAGCTTTGTTGTCTTTCTGACAACTCTTGTGAAGATATGACTTTGATTTTGCAACACACAGTTTAGCAGGTTTTGAAAGTGGAGTTAGTGGTCTTAGCAGGTTTTGAAAGTGGAGTGGAAATTTTGCAGGTTTTGACAGTGTTTAAACCAGCAACGTTGCTCAATAGCTGAAGGTATTTGACTCAGGACCCACTATACATGCAACTCAATGCAACAGACATTTATACCATCTCCATCGTTCACAGTACTATCCGTCCCGCTGCCGTCACAGTCTTCATCTCCCCTGTCGTAAATTTGCGCGCCTCCCTTCCCATAAAAACTGGTAAATAAGACCATAAATTCTATATTTTTCCCTTAAAAATGCATTGCGTCTTATAAAACCGGTGCGTCCGATACACCAGTAAAATGCTGCGAGAGGTAAAGGAGGATGTTCCAATGTGTACAAGGGAGAGGGCGCTGTGAGCTAGACCTTGCTTGCATGTCCTAGAACATTCGGCTAATGTGCAGAGCCAGTCTACGAAAATTCTCTGGCTACGCATTGGCTACGGCTCTCTTTCTTTGACCGTCTATGATACGGCTCGAGAATCTTGTGCTGGACCTTCCCAGGGATAGCTGTGAGTCCATAAACCTTTGAGCCAAAATTTTAGCCAAACAGGATTTTAATTAGCCAAATTCTACCTGTCTCAGCCGAATGCAAGGCTATTTATAAATTATTACAAGTCGCTGTCCGAATAATTAGAGACATATAAATAAATACGTTTTCAGAGAAACCTTCCGATCTCTGACTCGAACACCCAAGAGTCCCGAGCACTGGACCCGTGTCAGTCAGAGCGCAATTGTAGAGGTGCTAAAGGAAACCTTTATTTATTGCTTTGCAAATATATTTGGGTGGAATTTGCTGCATGATTTGCATTAAACTTACTCTACTTAGAAAAGGTCAGATTTCCTTTCAGACTAGTGAATAGGGGTGTCAACATTCACAATTTTTTCTACACGTGTACACGGGACTACTAACGGACGTGTACCCGGTTACACGTTCAGAGATTTATGAGCTTTTTCTATCGCAGTTGCGCTGTATAACCACAGAGAGTAAAATGAGTTGAAAATAAAATCCTCTAATCATTTTGACAGATAACGTACAAGTCAAAGCTGAGAAAGATTTAACCTTCTTTTTTAATCACTGTTTTAACTATTGCTCACTTTTGTACATTTTTTTTTTTTTTTAACAAAGTGCAAACTGCATCCCTCTCTCGCAACGGGAGCTGCGTCTGAATTTTAATTTGCGTCTCATAGTAAAAGTAATCTGGAATTGGCGAGAAAAAGCAACTCAAAAAGAAGCCAACAATTATTCACTAAAATTGGCGGGAAAAAAAAGTGTTTTCTTCCTCCTCTTTAGACGCGAGGATGCGTGATCAGGTTGTGAAATGCTGACAGAACACCAACCAACAATATAACGAACAACAACACGCAACAATATAGGCTAGAATAACAAGCCATTAACAGTTTTTGTTTTCAGCTGCACAACATTTGCACATGGAGAAGATGATGAGCGCAGCGCTCTTCTCAAGTCCTCCTCAGCCTATTCTTGATGTGGCGCGATACTGGCTGTGGGGTTTTTTTTTTTTGTTTTTTTTTATATCTAGGTAACATTGCGCCCCATGGATCTGAATGTGGATAACTGCACTAGTGGGAACATTTAAGTGTATTGTTAGTTCAGGGCCGCTGACAGCCTTGGCCAGGCCCGGGACAAAATACTCTGAATGGGCCTCGCCCCCACCTAATCACCCCAACCTCCGGTCCATTGACTGTATATAAAGATGGACGAAGCAACCATGATGTCACCCATTAGTTTCAGCATACCATAAAGGAAGCCTTGATTTTGGCAATTTGAATTGCGCCATGTTGTCATTTTGAAACCGGATGTGATTTCTATTGGACGAGAGCGAGAATCAAGATCCGGGGAGGGACGCGAGAGGTGGATCTGACCATATCGGACAAGGACCAGAGAATAGCCACGTCTCTAGAGCATATTCTGACTTTATTCTTTATTCTCGTCTACTTGGGACCATACTTTACAAAATTGAACATTATGATATATCAAAGGAGACTTGAAACCTGCTATAGCTACCATAAGATAATGTGAAAAATTATTATTTAAATGAAAAATCAGGTGGGAAAGTAGGGTCATTTTCTCAGTCTTCTGTAGCATTGAACTTCTTTCAGCAACCACCGATGTCGCCATCTGCTGGCCATTAAATAGAATTCCATTTTACCGTACTTCTGTATGGGCTTTTTTCCGACCGGAGTGCTGCGTCCATCTTTTTACACAGTATATGCTCCGGTCCCAGCAGCGCGATAAGGAACGGAACGTTTTAAACATAAAATAGCTTGTTGTCCCGTGTGGCTGATGCGCTCTTGACTTAAATTTAACTAGTTTAGTAAGACTATTCGGCAGAATGACGGGCAGTTTAAATTTCCGCGGCGTTATTACTCAGTATATCGAACTTGAAATGCTCAAGAAACTGCAGATATGCGAGTATTTGCTTACAGGAGGCCTGAGACGTGCGGTGAGGTGAGACAGTGACACAGACTTTTTCATCACAGGATTTTGTGAACCTGTTCCCACGTAGGCTACTACCAATGATTGACAATCAAAACAATTAAGACCAACCCTATAGGAAGCCTGATACTGATAAAGGAGATGATGACTTCATTCACGTATACGCTGCAATTTGTGACTGCAAGGATGGAAATCTGAATAATCAATTAGGAAAAATTCTCGGTAATTCTGTGTATCCTTTAAACATTTAATTAATTGTTAATCGAGCAAAGGGGAGGTTTCTGCCTCACCAAACTAACCTCTACCGCACGTCACTGAATCATAGGGCCCTATTTTGGTGCATAAAAACCTATTTACAGTAAAATAAATAAACACGTGACGCTTAGCCTGGCGGGTGGGCAAGAAAAGCTGGACCGGGTGACTTAACGGGGCTGGAAAACGGTGGCTGCTCTGTGTCTTACCTGGCTCTGCCCTGCCTTTACTCGTACCTGCATCATCAGAAGAACCTTTTTGAAATATATATTTAGTGAATCCCTAAGGCTCCTGGTTTCTTCTTCTCGTTTTCTTTTTCTTTGCTTTTTTGTGCCCCTGACTCACACTGACACATCGTCGGCAGACTGAAGCGCAAATCAAATGAGGTCGCATTTTTGATCACAGGCCAAACCATTTTTGTGTTGGGAGTGGCTAGGGGTTCTTGATCCCTATTTCAAGGACAATAAAGGTAAAATCAATTAGAAATCATTTCTTTAATGCAAGTAATATACATTTCTTCCACAAATAGGCATATTTTGAAATAAATTTGAATAATTATTCCACAATTTCATGAGGGCCCAGTTCTGGGCCCCCCTCCTCCCTGGGCCCGGGACAAGATACCCGTTTGTCCCCCCCTGTCAGCGGGCCTGTGTTAGTTAATGTTATTATCTGAAGCTTTCAGGCAACATTATCACCCCTAAAAATGGGCGACTATATGTATTGGTGAGAAATGGACGAGGAGGAAAAAATGACGTGTACACAGTTATTGATTTTTCTAAACGGTTATGATTTGTTATCCGTGTAAACGTTTACACATGTAGATGTTGACACCACTACTAGTGAACGCAAAAGAATAGAAAATACATTTGTAAAATCCGGTCCTGTCAATGACTCTAGTCAAGGTGAAAAAAAAAGTCTGGCCAAGGAGCGAGCATATTCAAATACCGGCACGTGCATGACGTGAACAGGCAACGAACATGAGGGTCTGGTTGGATGAGGGGGGACACTGTCTTTTGATCCTAGTTTATGCATAGGAGACCGCAATGTTGTTTTAAGAATGATGATAAAGAACCTTGGCGTGCAGGGTATGGAAGCGATAATTGGGTACAGATGGTTGGTTGCTGCCAGTCTTGTGACAGTTTGCTCCCATTTTGCGCCTATATTGTGGTGCAGGGAACCAGCATATGGCCCAACTAGACACCGCGGCGCGAGCAATTTTTCCATAAATTATGATGAGCGGAAAGCATGCAGTTATGGTAAGATTGAGAGCGGGCGGCCCGGCGGAGTGCGTATCGGGGAGGGGAGGGGCTGAAGCGGACTTTCTGAAGTGGAATGGGGAATATGAGAGGCGATACGCATGACAGACAGGAAGATTGATTCTATGTACTGCTGGAGCAAAATAATGCTTTTTGCCAAATTTTTCGTCACCTTCAGGTTTTTAGTCGCCAGATTGGAGCAACGTTCGCCAATGGCGATTTGGCGAGCGGGTAGCGCGATCCCTGCCTTCCTGCTCCACTCGATGAAACGCCAAAGAATTCCTTGTGGTGCATAGATATATATTATACAAAACCCAAAACTAGTGAAGTTGGCACGTTATGTAATTCGTAGATAAAAACTGAATACAATGATTTGCAAATCCTTTTCAACTTATATTCAATTGAATACACTGCAAAGACGATGTTTAATGTTCAAAATGAGAAACTTAATTTTTTTTTGCAGATGATCATTAACTTAGAATTTTAAGGCAGCAACACATTGCAAAAAAGTTGGCACAGGGGCCTTTTTACCACTGTGTTACATCGCCTTTCCTTTTAACGACACTCAGTAAACGTTTGGGAACTGAGGAGACCAATTTTTGAAGCTTTTCAGGTGGAACTCTTTCCCATTCATGCTTGATGTACAGCTTAAGTTGTTCAACAGTCCGGGGTCTCCGTTGTCGTATTTTACGCTTCATAATGCGCCACACATTTTCAATGGGAGACAGGTCTGGACTACAGGCAGGCCAGTCTAGTACCCGCACTCATTTACTACGGAGCCATGCTGTTGTAACACGTGCAGAATGTGGCTTGGCATTGTCTTGCTGAAATAAGCAGGGGCGTCCATGAAAAAGACATTGCTTGGATGGCAACATATGTTGCTCCAAAACCTGTATATACCTTTCAGCATTATTGATGCCTTCACATTTGTGTAAGTTGCCCATGCCTTGGGCCCTAATACACCCCCATAGCATACCATACCAACAGATGCTGGCTTTTGAACTTTCCGCCCATAACAGTCCAGATGGTTCTTTTCCTCTTTGGTCCGGAGAACACGACGTCCACAGTTTCCAAAAACAATTTGAAATGTGGACTCGTCAAGACCGCAGAACACTTCTCCACTTTGCATCAGTCCATCTTCGATGAGCTTGGGCCCACCGAAGCCGGCCGCGTTTCTGGGTGCTGTTGATAAATGGCTTTTGCTTTGCATTGAAGAGTTTTAACTTGCACTTGCAGATGTAGCGACGAACTGTAGTTATCTGACGGTGGTTTTCTGAAGTGTTCCTGAGCTCATGTGGTGATGTCCTTTACACACTGGTGTCGGTTTTTGATGCAGTACTGCCTGAGGGATTGAAGGTCACGGGCATTCAATGTTGGTTTTCAGCCTGGTCGCTTACGTGCAGTGATTTCTCCAGATTCTCTGAACCTTTTGACGATATTACGGACCGTAGATGATGAAATCCCTAAATTTCTTGCAATAGCTCGTTGAGGAATGTTGTTTTTAAACTGTTCGACAATCAGCTCATGCATTTGTTCACTAAGTGGTGACCCTCGCTCCATCCTTGTTTGTGAATGACTGAGCATTTCAGGGAAGCTGCTTCTATACCCAATCATGGCACCCACCTGTTCCCAATTAGCCCGTTCACCTGTGGGATGTTCCAAATTAGTGTTTGATGAGCATTCCTCAACTCTCTGTCTTTTTTTGCCACTTGTGCCAGCTTTTTTGAAACATGTAGCAGGCATCAAATTCCAAATGAGCCAATATTTTCAAAAAATTACAAAGTTTACCTGTTCGAACATTAAGTAACTTGTCTTTGCAGTGTATTCAATTGAATATAGGTTGAAAAGGATTTGCAAATCATTGTAGTCTGTTTTTGTTTACGATTTACACAACGTGCCCACTTCGCTTGTTTTGGGTTTTGTAGAACACTAGATTGCTGATAGGGTTTGCATAAGTGAAGCATCTGTTGAGTGTATAAACCCAAAAGTAAAATTCGCACAGTCTCCCATTCATTTTTGCCTACTTTAAAGGGGACCCATTATGCTGATCCTTCTTTTAATACACATTGGTAATGTAATAATGTTGGATGTCCATACTCAACCTCTGAAAAGTTTCTAAACATAAGATACAGGGGTTTTGCCGCAATCCAAGAAAGTGATTTCGTGAACGCGATTTCCTGTCTGAACAGCTCCTCCCAAGATCTTCACCAGATCTGGGCAAAACCTCAGATCATCAATCAGATCAATATGATGTCATATTGGGCCATCCAAATAATACAGACCTAGCCAGAGCCAATCAGGCGCTGGACCTGCCCACAGCAGAAACTATTCTGGCAGGCACTAACAACCTCAGATCATACTATGCCTTAGCAGCGTCTACACTTTTGGAAATACAAAAGAAGAATCGTAGTGTCATTTGAGGTGCTGTTTTGTCAATATCTCTCCCAAAGCTGCTAATCCGCTTACTTTTGGACGCGAAGAAAAGCACCCATTTCTCTTCCAAAAGATGCAACCAGAAATCGGTGGGTAGCTTTTTTTTTGCTGGCAGCAAACAGCCACAGCTGAAGGGAACGTTAGCTGTTTTAGCTGTTTGTGCTCAGCATTTCTCCAAAGACAGCTTTGTCAGTAAAGGATAATTCGACACAGGATAAGCATTTCAGCTACTTCTCAAACCTGAAGCAGTTGCATCGATCAAGCGTTCGGAGCCACAAGCTGTAAGTAACGATATAACGGCAAATAATGTAAGTGAAACTACTGTGTTAAGGGTGGCTAGCAGGACCACTGACAATTGTTAGCACTAACAACTGACCTCGAACACAGGCTTCGTAAAATATCTGAAGATAAAGCCTGGATTGGTCGCGACTGTCCCTGACTCACAGATGCAGAGGCTGCAAGTTGCTTTTACTGCATAAGCCAACCTGACGTGACAGCCAGTTGATTGTGGCTATAGCACTGCGGCTAACGTAGCCAAGTTACTGTTTCTAATGTTTGTGTCCAAAATATGCAAGAGGTAATATCGGGGGAAATTCTACAGAAGTTGTGTAAACATAAGCCTCAATTGAAGCAAACTTTTTAGACTTGTTTGCAATTTGGATGCTTGGTACAACTGTCCTCGGTAACTGAACTTGCTGTCTGTAAAACCTGTATTGCAAGGGTTTGTCTGTGTTTGTTATGACTGCTCGGTTACCAGCTACTTCATGTTGGTTTGCGTGCCGTGCTAATTAAAAATTCTCCTGGTTAACTTATATGCAGTATTTCTGATTGGTATGCTTGTGTTACTTCCGTAAGCATCAATGTGGCAGTTTCATCATTACGTTGCCAGATTTTAGCCACTACAGCTGAAGCTTACCGGAGAGGTGCTGTAAAGGGCTGCATTTAGACCAGACGTAGGTTTTGCGGAGCTTGGGGTTTGGGTTTGTTTCGCTTCACTTATCCATGACCGGGATCAGCCGGATACTTCACAAATATCTGAGTTAGCTTGCTAATTCTTCCGTGAAAGCAGTGCAAAATGCAGAAGCTGTAACTTGTCCGGTATAACAAACGATTTCTCTGTACTACCGTGACATAATTTCATCCCCCTTTAGAATTTGTTGTGGCTAATTAAAAGCCGAAAAAGGTGAAGATTAAATAGGAAATTCCTGTAAAAGTGATTGATTCATTAGCTCCACACAAGCAACTTGTTCGCGCTAATGGAACTTACGGTCTGTAAAACCTGTTTTATATTCATAACGCTACCGAGCTCTGTATAGCTGTTGCGTACTATCCATAAAGCTGCTTTCACATCAGACACAAAATGAATTTTCGCGGGACGGATTACATTCAAAGTCAATGCAAAGATGTGAATACAGGCATTATGGGTGCGTCAAGCAGCTTTCACACCGGACGCAAAACAAATTTTTTGTGCGACAGATTACATCCAAAGTCAATGCAAAGACGCATTAGTGGCCAGTTAAGCTGCTTTCACGCCGACGCGAAATGAATTGTTTGTGCGACTAATTAGCTACATTCAAAGTCAATGCAAAGACGCGAATACACACGTTATGGGCGTGTTAAGCAGCTTTCACACCGGACACGAAACAAATTTTTGTCTGCCATTGACTTTGAATGTAATCTGTCGCTCAAAAAATTTGTTTCGCGTCCAGTGTGAAAGCTGCTTATTGCGCCCATTTTCCACGAGCAAACGTTGGCCATTCCGACGCAATATGTAAACCATTACCACAGGCAATTTCCGAAAAGACCATTTAGCCTGGAGCTTTTGCCACTCCGTCATATAAGTTACCAGCACAGAGGCTGTTTGTTACTCCACACTAACGACACACCACAGTTATACACACGAACCAGCAGGTCATTATGATATTACACACTGATAGCAGCTGCCTTAGGTGCACAGTCTGGGGAGACTGACCCCGAAAACTGCGCTCTTCTGCCTCGTCCCGCCTAGATCGGCCCTCCACAGAGCTGGCCAGTCAGAAGAAAGTGGGCACACGGGGAGTGGGGGCCATAGCTGAAGAGCCACCCCAATAAGGCGTTTCAGGCAGAGACTACTATGGTCTACGAATTGGGTTTTTTTAGGATGGCAGTATGAGCGAAAAAAATTCCCTTTTTTTACCCCTCAGCCCTCAAGGCTGACGGGGTATTGCTATCCTTCGTGCGGTTGGGCGGGCGAGTGGGCATCTCCAAAAACTTTGATATCGGGCTGAGGGGTATTTTTTACTTTGTGCGATCAGGAGTATTCTAGGGGAGTCAAAGACAAAAATATAAACTTGGAAAAACAATATATTAGGTCACCTTTAAATACAATTTTAAGGAACTTGAGACATTTCCCTTCTCATCGTTTCAAATAGCTGCTTCAGGTCCAAAGAGGTAAAACTCTCCAAAATTACGAAAATGCAAAACAATCTGAAAAATTAATCCATTAATTTATGCAGCAGAATGTTTCTTCTTTTCTGCCCAATCCATCATCTCACAACCTCTCAGATTTATTCTGTGACTGTTTCAAAGCTGTTCAAACGTTCTCCACATTGAATGCTGCTTATGCCTTTACTCATTAGAATTAACAATGTGACATTTCTGTAATATTTAGTCACAGTTCAATTTTCTGTAAAATCAGTACTTTAATACCTTACTTTTACTGAATTAGGATTTTAAATGGCAGACTTTTACCTGTATGTAAGTATTTTTTCATTATGTTATTGATATTCTTGCTTACATAAAGGATCTGAGTACTTCTTCCACCACTGTTTATATCAGTGGTTCTCAAACTTGACCCTGGCCCCCACTTTGTATGCTGGGTTTTATTCCACCCGCAATTGCAATTGGTCAATTCCATGATGAGAAGGACACAGGAGAAAAAAATAAAACTTCAGCTTTCAACTAGAAAACAATTGAGATGGTTATTTATGATCTTAAGGGTCATGGATTTACTAAGTTTGGTTTGTTTCATTACTCTAAACTTTTTTTCAGCCACATGACACATACAATAAAATAAACTTGTAAAACGTTAAGAAATTACTAGCTTTTTCAGCTAGGCCTGCAAAGTAGATTTTAAGTCCTTTTCAGTGAGTCTTTAATTGATTGCATAGGATAAGTCCCCCTTTCATTGTAAACAAAGCAGAGAATCACAGATATCTGAACTCTTTCCAAAAAATATTTCCAATTATTTCATCATAAAATATGTAACGTTTGTAACGAAAATGACTAGTATTTGGTGCTGCTTGGTGATCCTTTGAAGTTATAAGTTGCCTTTTAATTTTCTCCTACTACAAACTAGTTGGTATAGATTGAATATCAGTATCATCCTTTAACTTGCATACTTTGGATAAAATGAAGGCATGAAATATGTAACGTCAGTAACGCATGTAACGTCAGTAACAATATTTTACAAGAATTAAAGAAGCAGTTGATGGTTTTAATATGTACTAAGACAAAGGCTAGTTGCCTTCTCTGGCTAGGCTTCCAGCAGTATTTTGAACTTTATGAGGTAGACACTACTGATGTCACATGGTATGTCTGGAAAAATGATGAAAATGAGAGACTGTGTAAGACTATTGAAGAATGGACAGTGGAAGAGTTGAAGGACTATCTCATTGACATAGCACCCATATTCTTGACTCACTGCTACATTAAACGTCAGCAAGCTGCAAAGTATGCTTAAGAACGCGAAGCTGCCATGTCAACCAGTTTCAGTGCCTCGGATGCTCTGTTGCAGGTTGATTATTCAGAGAATTATACCTGCTTGTATCAAGATGAGGTCCAAAATGCACATTGGCAGCAAAGGCAGGTCAGCCTGTTTACTTTGGCACTCAGGGAAGCTACACTCAAAGGTCATAGCCTCAGGTAATCTGAGACATTCGAAGGAAACGCTCCTCGCATGTCAGCAGGCTGCTTGACGACGTCCCAAAAACTGTTAAAAGATGACAATATATGACATTTTAATGCATCTGCCTGTATACACCCCTTAAAAATGTCATGCGGTAAAACCAATTTATTTTCAGTATAATATTAAAATGATGTTAGAGGCTCTATTACAAACAATCAAAATGTAATTATTGATCTACACAGATGCTATACCCAGTTGCAGAATGTCAACACTAGAATTTCAAATATTAGATATTTTGTCTTTGAAGACAGCTGCTTGTTATTTCTCAACATTTGTTTCATCTTTTTTCAATTAGAGAGGCAAAACTGCTTTAAAATCTGGCATATCTTTAGATTTTATTAGCTCTTCTTGATTGTGTTCATACACAGTTTAACTTAAGAGTATTTTGTTTATTTATTTCAAAATTAAGCATTTTACTGCATGACATATTTTGTTTTACCGTATGACATAGCACAACTGCATTGGACCATAACACATAAATGTAACAAGTTCAAGATGGCTACTTCTGAAAAATGTCAAAGATACTCTGGGCTTTCGAAGTGAACCTTATAATGACATTAAAATGTATTTTCCAACTGAAAATCAAGAATCATAATAAAACTATTTATTTGGTGATATATGAATAAAATATACTAATTAATAGTTCATTTATTCATATTTTTATTTACTGCAAGTCATTAAAGACAATTTATGCTAGTGTCGATGATGAAGACTATAATTTAGGCTTAAAGAGAATGCAGCCTGTACTGACATAACTGACATGTATATAGACATTAATACCATCATATACTTTCACGGTTGTACCTTTCCCTTCTCTTTTCTAGTCTCTCCTCTCAAGCAGCAAGATCTGCCCTGATCTTTGCACGGATGTATAACTTGCACCCCTCTCTTTACTGGAAAGAGGCATCTGTAAAAATTTACAACCCAATTCCAAAAAAGTTGGGACAAAGTGTAAATTATGAATAAAATCTAAATGCGATGGGGTCTAATTTCGTAGACTAGGCGCAGGCGTGGCGCATGGGGGGTGCGCCGCGCCAACGGGGTGTGTCCAGGCGTATGTGGCAATTTCGTGCCCGGCGTAGCCTGGCGCAAGTACTCTTCTGTCCCGCCTCTGCCCCTCCTTCCAGCGCAAGTTGGCAAAGAAGGCGTGTTTGGGTATAACACAGCCGAGTCAAATCTTCACCAGTCAAATGAGCTCCTCACCTCACCTTTAATGTGTTAGAATATAGAAGGCGACACAGCCGAGTCAAATCTTGCTCACTGGCAAGAGAAATGATGGATAGCGTGTTCCTATTATTACAAACTGTTGCTGCTTAAAATTTTGGGATTAACATGCATGGACAACAAAGCAAGATACGTTACACATTTATTTTCAATATGTGATCTTAACTCAGTATGAGATCATAGCAATCAGGCTGTATTCATTTCCCCCACTAAAGTCGATAAAACCTAAGTGACAATAATAGTAGCCTAGTATTAAGCCGCTTGCACACTGGACGCAAAACGAATTTTTAGCTCGACAGATTGCGTATCGTGTCCAAAAGTCTGACAGGGTTTTAATAAATCGCCGTGTCTGACAGTCTATTATTGTTTTTAATTTCTTCAAATCTACTGACTCTTTTAGATATTACACGTGAATGTTTGTTTGAAAAGAGAGTTCAGTTCTTCAAGATGAGTACCGAGAATTTCAATCAATGTTTCTGTGTAAGCTCTGCTCAATAAAGCGAGTCGACATTGGCGCGAGACAATGTACAATGCCTCCGTGTCTGACAGCCAAAAAAAGGACGATTAGAACAGATTGATAATGTAATAAAGAATGAAAAGAAACATTTTAACAACAGAGCATCCAATGAACACTGCGATTTATTAATTGGCGGGTCATCTTTGTTTGATATCCCGTTTGTTGCTGATATATTTTTATTCTTTATTTCGTTATAAATCTGTTCTCATATCAATACTTTTACTTTTTGCTGGCTGCTGGACATGGAGTATTTTGCATTTGTGTGAATGTCGAACACAAACTTGGCCAAGTTTGCACGTCTAATAATTCCTGGAATTCTCAGAAAAATTAGAACTTTTATGACTCTCGGACACGGAGCTATATTAAAACCCTGTCCGACTATCGCGTCTTTGCATTGACTTTGTCTGTAATCAGTCGTGCGAAAAATTTGTTTCGCGTCCAGTGTGCAAGCGGCTTTAATGACCATAGAACGCAAGCATTCGATAAATATATATTATACAGTTTGTGGTTGGCTGAGAAAGATGTGAAGTCGTTAGTTTGCATCACAGATTCAGTTGCGTTGATTAAGCCAGGTCAAGTTTCCATTACGCGTGGCAACTGCCTGACATCAGGACAATCGATATAGATACTATAATTTATGTCCTTATTCAGATAGTTACATTAAATAGTGCTTCCTGTAATTATTTCTTGCATTGAAATGTGCCTGACATTCTGTAAACCTGCCTGTGAGATTTCGGTGACGTGTGCGCACTCTGCGCCGGTCAGCCAAATTACCACTGCACTGAAATTAAACCAGGTTGGAGCTGGCGAGTTTTCTGCGCAACTCCAGCGGAGAATTTTTTTTCCAAATTGTCACTGCGTCTTGATGAATATGTGACACCTCCCCCTACTACGCCGCCACACCCATTTCGGCGCACTTTCGTCTTCCGAAGGCTGCGCACCTCACGAAATTACCACTACGCGGGCTGCGCTGTACGAAATTACCACTGCGCGGGCTGCGCCTCGCTACGCCACCTGCGCTGCGCCAGGAAATTAGAGCCCGATGACTTTCAAATCACATCATCCAGTATTTTAGTCACAATAGAGCAGAGATAATGTAGCAAATGTTAAAACTGAGAAATTTGACAATTTTATCCACAAAATGAGATCATTTCAAATTTGATGGCTGCTACAGATCTCAAAAAGTTGTGACAGGGGCCTGCTTACCATGGTGTTGCATCCTGTCTTCTTTTTAACACAGAGTGGAGGCGTCTAGGCATTGAGGAGACGGGTGTCTTGCATGTAGCCATCGGAATTTGATTCCACATTTTTGTTTAATACCGGCTACCAGCTGCTGGAGAGTTTATGGTCTCCTTTGACTGATTTTTTGTTTAATTATGCACCAAATGTTCTCAATCGGTGAAAGATCAGGACTGCAGGCAGGCCAGTTCAGCGCACGGATTCCTCTACAACGAACCCAAACTGTTATAATAGCTGCAGTATGTGGTTTTGCATTGTCCTGCTGAAATACAAAAGGCCTTCCCTGGAATAGATGTCATCTGGAGGGGAGCATATGTTGCTCTAAAACCTTTATATACCTTTCAGCATTCATGGCGCTTTTTAAAACATGCAAGTGTCCCACACCATATGCACTAATGTATCCCATCAGAGATTCTGGCTTTTGAACTGAACGCTGATAACAGGAGGGGTGGTCTTTCTCCTCTTTAGCCCAGAGGACATGACGCCCATGATTTCCAACAAGAATGTCAAATTTGGACTTGTCTGACCACAGGACACTTAGCCACTTTGCTGCAGTCCATTTTAAAGGAGCCTTGGCCCACAGAACACGGCGGCGCTTCTGGTTCATGCTCAGCAATGGCTTCCTTTTTGCATGATAAAGTTTTAGGTGGCATCTGTGGATGGCACGGCAGACTGTGTTTACAGACAGTGGTTTCTTGAAGTATTCATGGGCCCAATTAGTAATTTCAATGACAGAATCATGCCGGTGAGTGATCCCGTGGCGTCTAAGGGCCTGAAGATTACGGGTATCCAGTAAAGGCCTTCGAGCTTGTCCCTTACACTCAGAGATTTTTTCGGTTTCTGTGAATATTTTGATGATGTCATGCACTGTCGATGATGACACCTTCAAAGCCTTTGCAATTTGCCGTTGAGGAACATTGTTTTTAAAGTATTCCACAATTTTTTTTAATGCAAGCCGTCCACAGGCTGAAGAGCCTCTGGCCATCTTTACTTCTGAGAGACTCAGCCTCTCTAAGACATCCCTATTATAGCCAATCATGTAACACACCTGATGCCAGTTAACTTAATTACTTGCTAAATGTTCTTTCAGCTGATTCTCTTTTACACTAATTGCTTTTTCAGCCTTTTTTTGCCTGCGTCACTTTTTGGAGATCTATTTTGGCCAACATTTGAAATGTTATCTATGTTCTATTGTAAATAACATATTTGCTCGTGATTTGAAAGTCATTGGATTTTGATTTTATTCACAATTTATATTATGTCCCAACTATTTTGGGATTGGGGTTGTAAAATAATGTTTAAAATATACAAAAATGTATTACAAATGTTAAATTTGATAATTTAATAATTAAGAATAATTGTACAAACTTTACAAATGATTAAAATAATCTGTTGGTATGGGTTTTTAACTTTAAAAAACAAAAACCGTCTGCACTGCATTGTAAAAGAGTGTAGCAAGATTGCTGGGGCTACGTTAAATAACCTGTTGTCCTTACATAAACACAGAGCCATTAAGAAAGCCCAGTCGATTCTGGATGACCCCAGTCACCCCCTGCACCCACAATTCACACTGCTTCCATCTGGCCGTCGATTCATGTCCAAGAGATGCAAGACCAACAGATACAAGAATTCCTTTATTCCCACTGTTACTAGTCTTTTAAACACTATCACTTGAGTCTTTTGTTTAGCCCCTCTTTTTACTTTTTATCCTTTATCTTTATGCTGCTTTTTATTTATTTTTTTATTTATTACTTATTTTGTTTTATTGTATGATGTGGTGCTTCTCTCTGCTGGGAGTACAACAAATTGCCCCATTGGGGATAATAAAGATACCTTGACCTTAAGAAGGAAAAAGATAATTCAGTTTAAATCTTCTGTCATGTGGTAGAACAGCATGTCATTTGTAAAAACGTTTGTCCACATGACATATTTTGTTTGTCTGCATGACGGATTCCATTATTTTCATTCCTAACAGGGAGTTGCATGGCCACCTATTCACCACACTAACCTTGACCTTGACCTATAAACTTTAAATTTCATGTATAAATCAGTATTTATAAAATGTTCAACTTTATCAACACTTTTTTGATGTTGGACCGCATGACGCTCATATCTGCGACACTTTGTATGACCCCTGGAAAAGGTGATAACTTAAATATAGGAGCACATTTTTGAACTTTCCTCCAACTCTGGTTGTCGTCAGGGTCCTCTGAGTGATGTCATCACAGGTCACATGACTTGAGTCTTAAGTACAAAATGGCTTCCAATCTTTGTTTGACTACATGACATTGAGGGAAATCTGATGAGATCTTGTGAAGATCTGGGGAGGAGCTGTTCAGAGAGGAAATCAAGCTCACGAAATGAAGTTCTTGGATTACCGCAAAATCCCTGAATCTTACATTTAGAAACTTTTCAGAGGTTGAGCACAGACAATCAACATGATAACTATACAGCCGCAAGCGGTAATTCCGGGGTTCAAACCAAGGAAGACCATTAGTGGTTGAAAGCTTTAACAGCTTAATTAACAAGTGTTGCCACTAAACGTGGCCATGTCCACCGCCAGGTGAAAATCGACTGGGGCCGGCATATCACACAAATGCACATTGAAGCCAAAGATGAATAAAATCGGTCAAAGTGTTCTTGAGCTTTCGCATTCACAACAAACGGGACGTGACAGACAGCCGGCCGGACGGATGGACTGACGGAGCTGGATACTATGACCCCAGGCCCTAAAACACCATGACACCAAAGATGAATGGAATCAGTCAAACCGTTCTTGAGATATCATGTTGACAAGGTATTTGTAAGTGGTCAAATGGTCATAATGACCTTGAGAATAATGGCAAGGTCACGTAAATCGAGTGGGCTGTGAGCCCTCCCCTTATTCACCTTGACACCAAAGATGAATGGAACCAGTCGAACCGTACTTGAGATATCGCATTCACAACAAACAAGACATGACGGATGGACGGAGCTGAATACTATGTCCCCCACCCCTAATACACCTTGAGACCAAATATGAATGGAATCCGTCGAACCGTTCTTGAGATCATGTTGACAAGGTATTTGTCAGTGGTCAAATGATTGTAATGACCTTGAGAATAATGCCAAGGTCGCGGACATCTACTGGGATCGGCGTGTCACACCAATATACTTTAACACCAAAGATTAATGGAATCGGTCAAACTGTTCTTGAGAGAGCGCGTTCAGAACAAACGGGACATAATGGACAGCCGGCAGCGGGGGACAAAAACCACTTTAAGAGTGTGTTTTAGGTATTTATGTGGAGCAATTTTTCCAGTGTAATGATTAGACCCACAATTTATGATGTATAGTCTGATTTTAGTTATGTTAGTCTATTTTGTGCATTTATGGCGCCCCCTACTGGTCTATTTGATAAAATTTCAGGCTATGTTTCAGGTTCTTTTGCGGACATATCCTGTGAGTTTTGTAAAGAGTGGAAAAACTATTTATGATATATAGTCCGATTTGTGTTACACCATGTTGTTTTTTTTTGCATTTATTGCACCCCCTGTCGGACAATTTAAATGAAATTTTCAGAGTATGTTTCAAGTACTTATATGAATATATCCTGTGAGTTTTATGGCTATAGGACAAACAATATCTGATTTATAGTCTGATTTGTCTCATACCACGCTGCTTTGTTTTGCTTTTATAGCACCCCCTATCAGTCAATTTGAACAAATATTTCAGAGTATGTTTGAGGTACTTATATCCTGTGAGTTTTCTGGCTATAGGCCGGACAATTTCTGATTTGTAGTCTGATTTGTGTTATACCATTCTGCTTTGTTCAGCAGTTATAGCGCCCCCTATCAGTCAATTTTAATGACATTTTCTCGGTAGGTTGCTGGTACTTTTGTGAATACATCCTGTGAGTTCTATGGCTATGGGACAAACAATTGCTGATTTATAGTCTGCTTTGTGTTATACCATTCTGCTTTGTTTAGCAGTTTTAGCGCCCCCTAACAGTAAATCAGACTGAAATTCTCTGGGAATGTTGCTGGTACTAATTTGAATATATCCTGCGAGTTTTATGGCTATAGGCGGAACAATTTTTGATTTATAGTCTGATTTGTGTTATACCATTCTGCTTTGTTTAGCAGTTATAGCGCCCCCTATCAGTCAATTAGTATGAAATTTTCTGTGTATGTTTTGGGTACTGACATAAATATATCCTGTGAGTTTTATGGCTATAAGACAAACAGTTGCTGATTTATAGCCTGATTTTGTTGTGTCGCCTGCGAAGTATAGCGGCACATAGGGATCACTTTGTCCGGCGTCTGTCTGTCCGGTAGTCACACTTTCAGTTGGTAGTCACACTTTCACATAAGCTTCGCAGGTGACACGTGTTCACCTGAACACTCTAGTTTTAGTGCCCCCTATGGGCCGATTTGCATGAACCTGTCAGAGTATGTTACTGGTCATTATATGGATATATTCTGCAAGTTCTGTGATTATTGGCCTTATGGTTTTTGAATTTTGTCCATTTATGAGCTAAGCCACGCCCCTGCTGAAGTTCATTGGTCAATATCTTGGAAACGAGAAGAGATTTCGACAAGTTTTATGCAATCTTTGATAAGCTTGGTCCACTGATGACTCACAGCAAATGTCGAAGGAATCGGACAGACGGTTTAGGAGATGTTTAAAATGTGTTTCTCAACAAATTCCGGAAAATCACATACGGCGGACCTTCAAGTTTCTTATGGGAAAGTTGTAGAGAATGTTCCAAGGAATATCTTTACCAAGTTTTGTGTAATTTGGACTTACACAGTAGGAGTTATGACCTTTAAAGTGAAAACCTCTTTTTCTTGAATTATAGCGCCATCATTAGGCCGATTGAATTTAAAATGCTTTGGTCAGCATTTACACACAACTTCCAACCAGTCTGCAAAATTTCAGGACTCTGCCATCTACCATCTCGGAGGAATTTGCAAAAACATTTCTGAAGAAGACGGAAAATAATAATAACTAGAAGAGCACTCAGAGAGCGCAGAACCTCCGCCGCCAGGGAGCAGCAAAGCCAAAAGCATGGCGATTGGAACTCCGGCCCATAGAAAAGACTTGAAATCTTGAACTTTGGAGTATATCTCAGCAGTACTTTGGCCTAGATATGCCACCATATCACCTCTTCCTTGACTTAATACCCACCTACCCTGAAAATTTCATCAAAATCCGGACGTTAGTTTTTGAGTTATCTTGTACACAAACAAACAAACCAACAAACAAACGGCACCGAAAACATAAACCTCCTCAGCGGAGGTTAAATATAGCCGCGAGCGGCAATTCCGGGGTTCAAGCCAAGAATGACCATTAGTAGTTGAAAGCTTTAACAGCTTAAAAAACAAGTGTTGTCACAAACGTGGCCATGTCCCCCGCAAGGTGACGGAAATCGACTGGGGTGGGCTGGTGTCAAAAATTTTGGGGGGGGCGCAATTTACCTAGGCGCAGCACACCGGACAGCTGCTGTGATGTCGACAGTCAGTTATTAAGAAGGAAAATGTAGCCTAAAGTTTTTCATGGTTTGTACCCCTTTATTACGAATTGACAATGTATCCCCTATGTCCACAGATCACTATGTCCTTATATTACTTACAGATTGATTGTAAAATAGGGCTGGGACGATTCTGAATCGATTCTTTTTTACGGCGTAGTACCACTACCTGCTGGCATGGGGCGAACATCCGAGCTTTCCCTTTTCCTTTATAAAACCCGGTGCAGGTTAAACAAAAGCGCTAAACATCAGAGGGAAATGCTTCCGAAAAAAAAAAACTTAATTCTGACATCAGTATTTTTCGGCAACATGGTGCACTGAGCCAAGTAAAGGACTACAGAATCGTCTCCTATTAACCAATTAGGCTACTCTAAAAAAAAAGTAACCTGTTGCAGTTTACTTTGCTTAATTAGCAAATCAATCAAATGGTTGATGCGTTTACACTCAAAGTTGAATGAATGCTGTTTATTAAGACAGAATGTTTGATTGCTGCATTTTGAAATTTAAACAGCCATAGAACAACACAGTATGAACACAATTTCTATTGCCACGCATTTCGTGCGACTGTGATAATTTATATCTCACATTCACGTTTCATCCGCTTTTCAGAATGTTTTCCACCTTGTGTATTTTTTAGACACTTGAAATCTTATAAGAAATCTGTTTTAAATTAATCTTTAATAATGTCCTAAAATGCTGAGAGATGAAATGCAGAGGAAGATTTTTTTTAAATTATTCAAATTATTGGTATTCTTTCACTCTAATGCCGTAGCTCACTTAGGCTTGCCTGCTTTTCAACATCACATCTTAATCGTTATAGGCTATTGGAATTGCTTGATTGTTATTTAGGACAAGTACACGGGTGCAGATTTAGGGAAGGGCGGAGCGCCTGCAGTTATCGAAATCTAAACTCGGGCTTCTTCCCAATGGCATTTTAAATCGTGCCGCTTCAAGTGTGTCTGTTTCAAGAAATTACACGCGACCCCATTACGCCAAGTGGTTATCACACTTTAAAAAAATCCTTGTTCAACATCACCACATCCCAACTCTGCATTTCATCTCTCATTGTAGTATTTTTAGGAGATCCATAATGATAAAGTAAAAATAAAGAGATTTGTTTCTAGTTCACAAGGTGGAAAACATTCTGTAAAGCGGATGAAACGTGAATGTGAGATAATTTATTTCACAGTCGCACGAAATGCCGAGACAATGGCAATCGTGTTCATGTTGTGCTGTTCTATGGCCATTTAAATTTCAAAATGCAGCAATCAAACATGCTGCCTTAATAAACAGCTCTACTCATTAAACTTCGAAAGTAAACGCATCCACCATTTGATTACTAATCAAGCAAGTAAACTGGAACAGCTTACTTTTCTAAGAGTAGCCTAATTGGTTAATAGGATACGATTCTGTAGTCCTTTACTTGGCTCCATGCATCATGTCGCCGAAAAAAACTGATGTCAGTAAAGTTTTTTTCCGGAAGCATTTCACGTGCCCTTTGAAGTTTAGCACTTTCGTTCAACCTGCGTTGGGCTTAATAAAGGATAAGGGAAAGCACGGATGTCGCCCCATGGCAGCAGGTACTGGTACTACGCCTTAAAAAAGGATCGATTCAGAATCGTCCCAGCCCTATTGTAAAAGCAGTCAAGTTAAAGATATTCCACCAACTAACTGGGATTTTGATGTTCTGTAAAGATGCAAGCAAAAAAGGGAACTTAGTTAAACAGAAAAACAAAAATCTAAAAACACACCACTGTAATGTTGTCTACGGGGTTCGTACACCTTTTACAAAGTGAAATTCAAGCACTTTTCAAGGATTTTCAAGGTGTATTTTCATGCTTTTCCAGCACCCTACAGCTGTGGTAAATTACATATTTATATACATTTATGACAGATTTCACAGAAAGTGTAACCAACAGGTCTCACTGTACTTAACAGGATGAAATTATAAATTAATGGTATATATGCGGTTTATTTCATTGATGACATAAAAACAAATGTTTACAGGAAGTTTCAGACCTGGATCGCTGCAATTTTGGTAAAAAAAAAAGGGGGGGGGGTTTAAAAATTTGGTCTTGTTGTTAATGTTACATGAACGGAAAATTGGTGTTCACAGGACGGAACTCAAACGGTGCCAAGACTGTCTGAGCCAATGCCAATAATGACACGATGAACAGAGTAAAGGGAAGGCACACCAGTGACCAACCCGCTAATCTACAATAAGCAGGGCTTTGTTAGAGTCTGTATATCTACTCTTGAACAGTGCCTTGAAATGCACAGTTTTTCCCCGGGATTATTTTGAGGCAATAAAATTCATACACTGGATAATGAGTCAATCCTGCCCACTTATTTCCAAGTTCCTCATCCATCCTAGAGTTCTGAGAGGAAGGACAGACGCTTTGTTGGACCACCCTGTCGTGTGGATGTGCCAACCCCTTTAAGTCAAACCAAGGTTGGCTTGATCCATCCAGGGATTGGAGTGAATTTGACCGTTTAATATAAAAACCGTTTTAACTTGGCTTGCTAGTGAAAATTCAATAACTGATACGGGTGTGCCATCTAGTGATAGAATATTGTAACTGCGTGCAGAAATCTGCAGCTCCGTGTCCACTGGCGAACAAATCTGCACAAAAGGGTCTAAATACCCTGCCAGCAGCCGCCAAATCTCAGTCACAGCAGTGCTGTACTGAGATTACAGGTTGTTGCAGACGTTATCCCTGTGGACGGAAATTTTTACCTTTTTGACAAGGGACACAAACGCGAGTCAGTGAAGATTCTACAAGGCCAAGAAATAAGCCAAAGGCCAAAGCCCGTTACCGCATGCACTTTACCCCGCTTTCACACTACCAGTTGTTATAAAATAGGGACTTCAATGCGGAGTGCAGAGCAAACCTTTAGACCACACATCGGACAGAAATTACGTTCGCGGCACAAACTGGCTTCACGGTATGAAATAGGGCTCAGGATATTTCAAAATGGTATCTAGCATGGTAAAATAAAGAATGGGGAACATATTCCTGGCCAGACCCTCAGTAGTAGATGTACTGTTCTTTTCACAGTGGCCCTGTTAAATGTATCAAACTTGGAACAGCAAACAGGGAAAGCAATACAAGGCGTTGCTAATGCCACATCCAGCTAGCCATCGCTGTTTGTCATAACAAGTGCAGGAGAAGCCTCGGGTATCAACTCGTCCACGATCACTTGCCTGCTGCTGAATCTTTAAATCGGGTCGGTCAGGTCCAAGCTCCGTTATCCTCTTTTTCTCTTCCAGTGTGACGTTACGCCTGGAGAACGGGTTATTCTCTAGTGAAAAAACCGAGTTTTCCGCGGATCCACTGAAAGCGGCAGTCTGAAGTTTTAGAAAAGTAACTTGTCATTTTTGCTAAAACTGTCACTGTGTACAGACAGTATTACATACAACTAGTACTCTGTAATTAAAAAAGGCTCATTTAAACCCACCTAATGCTCCTACTGCAATTTAAAAGAATCGTTTGGACCGACTAAAAGAACCAATTAGAGCCTGGATGGTGTCTGACAGCCGTCAAACAGTGTACATGCACGCGCTACAGACAGCCCACCTCCCCCCCTCAGTTCACGCCAGTGCTCAGACAAGTTCAAATCTCCGAGAGCGGGTTCAGGAGCTTAGTCAGAGCCATTAGCGAGGGAAAAAATGCCGATACCTCAGTTTCCAGAAACAGCACACATGGCTAAGACTAGTAGAAAAGGAAGCCAGAAGAAAAAAAAAGCGCAAAAGAAAGAATTTAACAAAACCCAGGATAAAACCAGAGTGAACATCGGGGTGGATTTTTAAAAGTGGAAGGAATCCGTGATCTGAAAGGATTAAAAACTGAGCAGAGTTTGCGACTTTTGTCCTTGACAGGTAAACCCCTTGCTTTATTTGTTGGTTCATTTTTGCTTTGCAAATAAGCGAGTTGGCGTCACTGACATGATCACCAAACTAACCCCAGCCCTAACCAGCAGCAATTCATTTTCGCTCTGCAAATAAGCGAGTGAACGTCGCTTACAAGCACAGTCACTGTTCGAATAGCCAGAGTCTTGTAATTGTTACAGTACTCCGCAGTGCATGTGATGTTACAGTCGAACTAACGTTAGCTTGTTTCGGATGCTAGGGCTAACGTCTCTGGCGTTGTTTTATTAGAAAGCAGCAGAAAATCTCTTTATTAAGTGACCTGGCAGTCTTATCAGTTGTGTTGTTGTCCTTATAAATATGTGCAACGTTTCTGTGCTCTCACAGCTAAATGCTGACATGCATGAGTTACTAGCCATTCAGCTGGATTCACAAGTTTCTGTACTCAGAAAACGGGTAACTTCCTGAAATAAGAGTGTGCTGGGTTTTTAATGAATACATACTGCTGTAGATTGCCTCTCATGTCGACGTGATTTATTTCTGCTCGTTTGTTGGCAGGTGTGTCGTTGGACTAGAAAAATCCGTGGCTAATAGCCCTGATTTTTTTTTTTGAAAATAATTCATCCTGGCTAATTCTAGATGGGTTTCCGTTATTAACTCGTTTTTCAATTCACAAATAATCAAGTGTTAATCGAAGACACGGCTTCTTTTCCTCATGCGATCTAAAAGCGACAAAATAATGGGCTGCATCCAGGACAGAAAAATAATTTAATTATAATTATGTCTATGCACCTGCACTCGGCGACGGCATTTCAGACTAGTAAGTGGTTTCGTCCGTTTACATTTTCCAATCGGACAAATGTCTATTTTTTTATACGAATTGAGCAACCGTGCGGCAAAAACAGGTGTATGCACTTGTCGCCGAAATTACATTCATTTGCTGAAGAGTTATAAAATGCCATCACCGAGTGATGGTGCATAGACCTAATTATAATCTAATTATTTTTCGGTACTGAATGTAACCTATTATTTCGTCGCTTTTAGATTACATGGGGGAGATAAGCCATGTCTTCAACTGCCGCTTGATTATTATTGAATTGGAAAACGTGTGAATTGAAGGAATTTGCCAGGACTAATTATTATCCCTTGCCGTGCGATTAGCGCGAAGCGGGGATATAGCATTGGGCTCCGTCCGTATGGACACATAAAATTGAGGCGGCGGGGGATATTGCCATGTTAGTGGCAAACACTTGTCTTCAATAAAAGGAGGGATATTAGCCCCGGAATTTTCAGGTCTAACGACGTGCTGGTTTGTTGGCCAGTGCAGTGTTGGCAACTTGGCTGCTTTCATAATGTGAACGTGCAAAATCTCTCCGCAGTTGCATGCAACAGTTCGCGTGCCTTTGCGTAAACGGTAGCTTTCTAGGGGAGGGTCTGAGGAGTGCAGTGGAGAGGGAGGGGGAGGGATCTGAAAGTTGCATTTTTCACATTTTTGTGCGAAGTTCTCTCTCTCCTCTAAGTTACAGACTGCAGCTTTAAGCTGCCATTTTGAAGCTGCCATCTATCGGACAAAGAATGAGCGTGTGTGTGATCTGCTTCTCTCTTTGGAGTTTAATGGCGGTTGACAACCCAATTGGTGTACTACTGCCACCTACTGTATTTTACTTTCGCTTGGAGAAGCTTCAACCAGAAAAAAAGAAAAAATTTAAATAAATAAAATTCTCTGCTTCAATTATTTCCCAGGCTTTCTGATTCTCCTTAATTTTCTACAGTCTGACTACCACCGAACCCTCTTTCCAAAATTCTCTGTATCTCTTCCCTCTTTACATCCACTACGCCCAAAATCTCTCTTGCCGCATCTACCACCATCTTAATTCTCTTCGTTTTACTTTCCATCTCACAAGCACAATTTAAAACCATTGAAATGAACGCTAAAAAACTTCTTCTGTTCATCCTAATTTCATCCTCCTCAAACTCCTTTTGCTTCTTTTCCACTGGCTGTACTCTGACCTGCTCTTTCCCCACCTTTTCTTTTTTATTCACGACTCTTTTAGTTGCTTCTGCATATATTTTTCCCTGCACTCTTGTCCTTTCCACCTCTCTTTCCATTTTCCTTCTTTCACACTGACCTCATCTCATGACTTTCCCCACAGTGAAAACATGTCTTTGCCACTATACAATTATCCTCAATGCATCCCTCCTGTCCACACCGTCTACACCTGTGCATTTCTTTTTTACGCACAACAGCAGCGTGTGCGTGATGTTTGCGCATGAGTAAATCATATCTGCTGCAGTGACGTGTTGATATGATTGGCAGCTGTCGATGTCCAATCACATGAGGAGGAGAATCACAAAACAATACTAATTCCTTGCCATTCAGAGTGGAAGTGTCCGGGGCGCATTTCTCTACACCCCGCAGGAAAAGTTGAAGCGACCAATTAGAAAGAAGCCTCAGGTCACATGCTGGGCAAAATTTGAAAGACTTGCATTGACTCTCTTTAGACCGGCGCCCCTGCATTAATAAACTATGAATTCACAACATATTTATTTAATAATAAATTTTGTGAAACCCCTTTTATTTAACGGCGACAGGTGCCAACAGGCTAGCATTATGTGGAAAAAATAAATCATTTAATCGGTTATTTTTTTATAATTTAATGACAAATATTGGTAAGTTTAAGTGAACTTCCTCTGTTGAATTTTGGCTGTATTGATGAAGGGGGCAGCGCCCCTGCGTTCCCTATTGACAAACCGCCACTGGTGGGCATATCACGAAATGACAAAAGATGAATAAAATCAGGCAAATATTCTTGAGATTTCGCGTTCACAACAAACGGGACGTGACGGACGGACAGCTGGACAAATGGACTGATGGAGCAGAGGACTATGTCCACCAGCCCTAATACACCTTGACCCCAAAGATGAATGAAATCGGTCAAACCGTTCTTGAGATATTGTGATCACAACAAACTGAACATGACGGACAGATGGTCGGACGGACGGAGCTGAATTCTATGTCCCCTGCCCCTAATACACCTTGAAACCAAAGACGAATGGAATCGGTCAAACCGTTCTTGAGATATCGCGTTCACAACAAACGGGACATGACGGACAGATGGATGGATGGACTAAGCTGAAGACTATGTCCCCCGCCCCAATACACCTTGACACCAAAAATGAATGGAATCGGTCAAACTGTTCTTAAGATATGATGTTGGACAAAGTATTTGTGAGTGGTCAAATGGTCGTAATGACCTTGAGAATAATGGGCTGTGAGTGGGCTGTGAGCCCTCCCGTAATACACCTTGACACCAAAGATGAATGGAATCGGTCAAACCATCCTTGAGATATCGCGTTCGCAACAAATGGGACATGACTGACAGACAGACGGACGGAGTTGAACACCAGGTCCCCCGCCCCTAATACACCTTTACACCAAAGATGAATGGAATCGGTCAAACCGTTCTTGAGATATGTTAACAAGGAATTTGTAAGTGGTCAAATGATCGTAATGACCTTGAGAATAATGCCAAGGTCACCGAAATCTACTGGGGTCGGCATGTCAAACCAATATAACTCAACACCAAAGATAAATGGAATCGGTCAAACCGTTCTTGAGATATTGCGTTCAGAACAAATGGGACATAATGGACAGCCGCACAGAGCTGACAGCCCCCCCCCCGCCACAATAGCAAGCGAAGCGGAGGACAAAAACCGCTTTAAGAGTGTGTTTTAGGTATTTATGTGGAGCTATTTTTCCAGTGTAATGATTGGACCAACAATTTATGATGTATAGTCTGATTTGTGTTTCTGATTTTGTGGACGGACGCTGACGCTGCGGACGGAAAAAGCGGCGCCTATGTCTGGCAAATCCCTTCGGGGCGAGACAAAAACCAAACATTTTGAATAAGAAATGCCGTAGCATTTTTTTTTTTTTTTTTTGCTTGAGTGTATTAATGTGTGGAGGGATGGATTTGGGGGTGGGGGCGGGGCCCTTAGGCCTCAAAAAACCCACTACTAGAAACTAGACCACCACTCTGTACCATTACATCACCCAGAAATTTTCACTGCACCCCTAGTCAGAGCAGGCTGGATCCGTGGCGTGTATAGATTTGTCAAATGTGGCTGAAGAGGACAGTTTACTGCTCTGAACATAAATGCACCAAATTAAGACAAATCAAAAGATTAAGATTGTAAGATTGTAATTGTGGTTGGAAGAAAAACCAGCATGCAGTTTGAGAACTACTGGTTATATTGATGTCAAAACGCAAAGTACAACTAATCCTCCATTGTCTCACCGCTCATCATGACTAAGCACTAGTGTAAGCTAGCAATACATACTACCAGTGGCACGTCATCAGATATTAAGAAGGCCTTCAGTAACACCACCCTTTGCCGCATCAAATTCGACTCAAACAATTTATTGACTGAATAACCAAGACCAATGCATGGCCAGTAATATTTCAGAAATGCTAATTATGGTGATAAAATTGATGCAACACTACAAGGATGGCAATACAGTCACTCCTCAATGCGTGTGCCTCACAGCGCCCTTTAGTCGCGACTTTATTCAGAATATTGAACAGATTCTTCTACCTTATTGCTAAATGAGCCTCTCAAACTAATTTACGCAAATCTGAGCCATTTCTTGAGTTAACATTGCATGACCTCAGTATTTATTAAGGCATATCGACATTTCACAATGTCTTTTATGCACAGAAGAAAATTTTGTGATGGAATGTGATACATTCAACTGATTTTTCCAAGCCACTGTTGCTAATCAGACAAAGTAAACTGGGAGAGGATAAGGCAATTAAACACTGAAAGGTGAGGTTACCACCGACGGACCACTACTGGTTAGGACATCTTATATTGAAATGCCAAGCCATAGATACACGTTAGCGTTTACCTCCACCAGCTTGTCTTCTTCCCACTCTGCATACTGGTACTATCTCTTCCCCAGGTAAATTGTGCGCGCTTACCCGGCCCTTGTGCGTGAGGTAAAAGAAAACAGGACTTACTGGACTAGGTGACCTTCTTCAATTCCTCGAAGGACCAGTTTCGACACTCGTGCTCATTGGAGGTGCTTTCAAAGATGGACTGGGGTTAGAATGTTAGAATCGCTACAAAGCACTTATATGCAGGAGGTTGCGATGCACTGTGTTGTGACGCATTGCTCATCTAACTACTATTAAAATTTTTTGCAACTTTTGCCACTGTCACCCTTCATTCAGTTTGGAATAGACAGGATGATCTTTGTGCATCAGTGAGCCTTGGGTTACCAGCACCCTGTTGCAGGTTTATGGTTTGTCTGTCCTTTGAACACTGTCATTAGGTACTCGCCACTGCTGACTAGGAGCACCCTAGAAGTCTTGCAGCTGCTGAGATCCTCTAAACCACTAGCTTGGCTGTAACAATTTGGCCCTTGTCAAAGTTGCTCAGGTCCCATTTCTCCCACATCCAGCTGGTCTATTTATGCTTTATGTTTTATCTCCCCCTTTGATTCCCTCTTTCCCCCATTCTCTTCCTCTTTTGCCTCTCTGCAGCAGGAGATTCTCTATCACTACCCTGTGTCGGAGGCCTCTACTCAGCTGAAAGGGGTGAGAGGCGTATTCCTCACGCTGTCTGACATGCTGGAGAATGTCACAGGGGGGCAGATTGTCAGGTAGGAATGCATCTTTGTGTAGAAGTGCCGCCTCTAAGCCAGGAGTATGCAGATTCACTTCAACCATTAATCAATACTGCACCTGTCGCTTACACTAACGCTCCTGGTGCCAGAAAGGAAGGACTTAATTGACCAAATCAGTTGGCAGAGGGATTGATTGGCCAGAGTACCTGCATATTACTAAGCCCCCATGGCACATAATTGGAAAGGACAGTTCTTGGATCTCATCCATAAGGGTAATGGACAGTTACTGTTGGTCACAGCTTCTCAATACCTACTCAGCAGAGACATTGTCTACTCGGCTGTGTAACGCTTGATTCTAAACCAAAGGGTTAAGTAACACAGTGCAGAACTCACTTGTACGTGAGTGCTCCATGAATGGAACTGGGGCCACTGTCAGTTTGTACTGTTAATCAGAATTCTAGTCACTTTTTCCCATTTAAAGGGGCACGATCACGAAATGGGCATGCACAAATCTTGGCTCCTGTCTTTAAATCGTTCATCTTAACATTTTCAAGAAGTGCAAAGAATTTCTCATAAGAGTCATTCAGTGTCAGATCTTTTTGTAGAATTGTGGACTTAAAGTGGAAAAACTCCCGCACACAGTCTTCTCTGCATAGAAAAAACTTAATTGTGAAAAACCTTTTGGTCGTGTGACCTTCATCAGGTTTTTTTTTTTCATCAACCTGATGAAGGTCACACGACCGAAACGTTTTTCGGACAGCTCTTGATTTTTATCCACCTGATGAAGGTCACACGACCGAAACGTTGTTCACAATTAAGTTTTTTCTTTGCAGAGGAGACCGTGTGCGGGAGTTTTTCCATTTTGATTTTTCCGACCTTTGGTCCTCTCCTACGCACCTGTCAACCTACTAGGTGTGCAAAAGCCTTCCTACCATAGAATTGTGGACTGTCACATGCTTAAAATGCTTGATTTTGAACTGCAATGAAGCTTATTTTGATTTCCATTTTTAGGCTTCAATATCTTTCCATATACTAGTGTGAACGTGACTAATACGTATTTAATGTTAACGTCAAATGGTTTATTAGAGGCACTGTACAAAATTTGAGATCTCTGACATGATTACAGAGCTGTCCACATGGCCATGAAGCTTTATTCGAGGATTAGCATTCCAATATATAACATAATTTTAAAAATTCATATTGGGGAAAAGAGAAGGAACATCATCACAATTTTTGGATAAATCATTACTAAAAACCTGCTCTTTAAGGTGAACTTGATTTCGATTTGATACATAAGGCTCTAATTTCTTGGCGCAGTGCAGGGTGGTGCAGCGTGGCGCAGCCCAGGCAGTGGTAATTTCGTCCGGCGCAGCCCACGCAGTGGTAATTTCGTGCGGTGCAACACCGTGCGCAGCCACTTTGGCAGTTTGGTAGACGGACGTGCACCGAGATGGGTGCGGCGGCGTAGTAGGGGGAGGTGCTACATATTCATCAATGACAATTTTGTTGAAAAAGTCTCCGCTGGAGCTGCGCAGAAAGCTCGCCAGCTCCAACCTGGTTTACTTTCTGTGCAGTGGTAATTTGGCTGACTGACGCACAGTACGCACACGTCACCGAAATCTCACTGGCAGGTTTCCAGAAAATCAGGCACATTTCAATGCAATCAGTGCTTTAAGTGGGAAAAAAAGAAGTGCCGGTACTCCCCCTTTTCAATTGTTGGCAGGTAAATTAAGTTGGCGGTGAGCGGACGGTACCAGCAGATCATTAAGCGAAACATTCAAATACTAGAACATGATGCTGATTTTAAGAAAAATTGTTTAAACACTTCACAAAGAGTTTTAACAAGTATTTTCTTGTTTAAATCCATCCATACAAACACACCACCAACACAGACTTTCCACTGATTGTGGTGGATTCATCAATCAACGCGCAGTATTTTCGTCTGTTTTTGACAATGTCATCAGCCTCTTTTTTTTGTAATCATGCTTGCTAGCTAATAGTTGAAGAAACCAATATGGCGTTCAGTGCACCACACTCTCCAGTTTCCCATATTATACAACATGTAGACATGCCTGAGAAATCTGATTGGTCAATTAAACGTTTAGAATGTTCTCAAATGAGCAAGACAGTATGGGTCGCCTGTGGTCAAATTAAAAATACCTCATCACCAAAAATATTATTCCGCCTATCTGATGTGCCTAGGCCATTGATTTAATTAATTTGTCAATTTGTTTGCATTTGTGCATTGAAATGAACATATAATAAATCAACAGATCTGTGAAAACTGCTTATTTCAGAGGTAATTTGATAGTAGTCTTAAAAGGTGATTAGCGAAAGCCCCCGCTAGGTGGTGTTGAAATTATGTAACTCTGTTCAGCCTTAATGTTGCTGGTTACTTCTACTGCTTTGCCACATTAATTGGAGCTAACGTTAATTAAGCGTTATAAAACGGGTGCTTCCCATCCCTAAATGTGATTGGCTGAGCCGCGTTCCATGCTGGTATAAAATTACTGTAACCCACTGTGGCAGGCCGCAGCACAAAATATCCCTGCGCGCAACGAACTGATCTGCGCTCAGCTGACTCGTTAGGTTACGTTTGTTTCAAGACTTTAAGCTCCCTATTTCAGTCTCCGCGAAGTTCAGCCTTTTAACCAGATAACCAGTTGGCCATCTACCTAGCTAGCTATTGCATCACAAAGTTCGATATCACTTTCGTGTTGCAAGCTATGTTGCTAACTTGCTCGTTATTTTAGTAGCCTATTTTTTAGTTGCGATAAATTGTTGACTTTTTCTTGTGTGTTTATTTTATGGGCTGTGTGTAGGGTAACCGCATCCGTTGTAGTGAACGCTAGCTAGTTGACAAGCTGGCAAGCAAACTTATGCACAATTCTACATATTTTCCTCCATATTTTCCTTATAAAATCACTGTAACCCACTGCTTCTCGGGATTTATTCCTTTATTATTACACGCGAGGATGTGCTTGACTGTCATTCTTGTCACGAAAGTGATGCGGCCAGGCGCCGAGTTCCTTTAGCATCACCGAAGTGACAAGAATGACGGTCAAACACACCCTCGAGTGAAATAATGCGATTACACAACTATTGCCATCAAAATAAAAATGTTCAATCAAAATTAAGTCATACTATGGGCATTTCGCTCTTAAAATATAAAAGTTTTTTGTGAGTATACTCTCCCGTTTCCACGGAAATACATGAGCTCTCACGTTAACTAGTCCTTGCGAGCCAGCCAATTTGGGCTTATGTTTTCGAGATATCGTGATTTCCCAAAACTGAATAAATACCACACATAGCAACACAAAACTGCTTTGCTAGCTAAAGCAAGTTGTAACTAGAATATTTTTTTCATGGACTGATAGTTACACTTCTGCCGACATCAGTCATTTTTAAGCTAACAGGTGCTGTGACAATGACTCAGCTCATCTTAATCGAACTAATATATTAACGGTTAGGCCTATATTTAAATATAGGCAATGGCTTTCCAGTGTCAGCGCCAGAACAAAAATCTTTCTTTTAATAAACTCAGATGCAGATGTTTCATTTCAGATGTGGGCGTGTCACTCCAATTAATATAATGGAGAATCTGAGCCATTTCCTTTTAAATTAAAGGGTCTGGTGCCGTATTTTCAATATATATATAACTGGAAAGCATATAAGAATAATAATGACTACCGACTGCGTTTACAAGGTCTTTAGTATCCCGATTTTGAGGCTCACCCCAGCTTTGAACGTAACGGGGATATGATGTTTAGACTTTCATGGAACACAGAGAAACCCGGTTATTCATATCCCTGTATACATGATAAATACTAGTAACCCGTTTTCTGATCACTGCATCCTATCTGCGCAGGCGTGAGTTACATCTTTTATGTCTTTTGTTTACAACAGATTAAGCCGGAGGTGTGATCTAGAACTAAGACAAACATGAGACCTCTGTGGCTTCTAGCGGGCTTAGCATTACTAAATACTCGCGTCGCATAACAGCTATGGCTCATCCACTTCATTTTCAGCGACAGGAGGAGACAGTGACTAAACATATTGAATACATCACTAACTTTAATAGGTATTCGCACAGAGATATAAAGAACTGTAGTGTTGACGTAGGCTATGCAATATTTGTTAAATAAAGCCTAAACCCTCCTCGTATAAAACGGAAAATCGCTCATGCCGGACGACAGCTCAAGTCCCGATTTTCCTGTGCTGTTTTTCGATTAAATAAACATTGAATATACCGGATTTTATGTAATGGATTTTCGCTTACATGGGACAAAATTTCCAGTCCCGTCACATTGTATTTCCATTCAAATACACTCGCGAATACCGGACAAGCTGGTTTGCACTATGCACGTAAGCAGTCACAACAAAGCGACGAAATGAAGTTCGGCTTTCCTAAGCTGCTATAAACTGACTGAATTTAACCGTTAAATTAATGCATTGTCTCCTTGTCATTTTTACTGTAAGTGGAGTCCTGCGTGCATTTTACCTTCGTTTACACTGAACATGCACTGAACTCTGTGGTAAACTTATAGTGAAATTACAGTTAGCCTAACTGGCAAGAAGGTGCCAGTTAAATTACCTGTCAAAAAAGGCTTCAGTTTATTCGTTTATTAACAACAGTGTATTCGCGGAAACTGGAACTGGCGCGGTTTCATTCTTTTTGAGACTTCAACATTGATCCCAATTGGAGAAACACGCTGTAGCTACCATCCTGTTATCCATTGTGTCAGGGCAAAGACAGACTAATTTAAGACAGCAACACTTCAGAATGAAGTTGTTCCGTCAAAGTATACGTATAAATTCAGATATGCATAAACGACTAGTTTCTTCCAGGTATAGACCTGAGTCAGACTCACAGGCACAGCTGAATGCGAACGCTTTTTCTTTGAACCGAACGAAAACGTAGATAACTGAGCGATAATATAAATGGTACAGCAATTGTAGCGCTTATTCTTTAGCGTTGCCAAATAATGGAGCATAAATATTGTTCATTTACAGTTCCTTATTCGTGTCCTTTTTAAGTACGAAAAGATAAAAAAAGAACACGGAAAACAAGTCCCCCCATTTGTTGTCACCCACGTTTACTGTTTACATGTGCCTCATTGGACATTTATGTGCATACACAATACTGCGGAGCTATTCTGCCGTGTGCGCTTTGGTCCAGCCAATGACGTTGTCCACTATAGTTCTTTTTTTATATCTCTGGGTAATTGGCTGTCACTGCCACCACGCAGTCACTCTGGTGCCTGCGCACAAGATGGGCAGCCGTCAGAAACCGGGATAAGGCGTATACATGCGCCAGTATCCCGGCTTCTATTGGAGTAGCCTATTCCAGGTGGAAAAACCGGTTTCTGAATTCGGGATATGGTGTTTACATGGACAAACACAAAAACAAGATACTTAAAAAACCCCATCAAAACCGGGATACTAAAGACCTTGTAAACGCAGTCAATGTTGAGCTCTCTGTCCACCGGCCACCTCTGCTTGCGACAGTAGTAGCCGACTACTTCCTTGTAGCTCTTTGCATTGCGCAGCAGCAAACGCATGTATGTGTTTAGTCTGCTCATTTCATCAAACGTATACCTGAAATAACCTCAGTCCTTCGCAACTCTGTCTCATATCGTATGTTTCATTGTCTGTGTCCTTTCTTGTAAAAAAGAAAGAAAAATCATTGAAACAATTCAAATAACGTACCGTGGATAATTTAGGAGGAATAAATGAGTGAAGGCTGGATCACGGTTTAGAATACTGATACTGATACAAATCATCTATGCCCGATTTGCAAACTGTTCTTATCTAATTCCAGGCAGTATAAACTGTCCAAAGTAACCAAAATACATTGTGAGTGCTCAAGCATTTGAGCTTTTTTTTTTTTTTTTTTACAGCATATGTGTTGACTACCTAAAATGGTTTGTGGCACCCTAAAAAACTCTGTTGGATTTTTGCTTCTCTCAATTACTTGGCTTGTGTCAGTTGTGTATGTTTGTCTGTTTGCGCAGAGGGTCAGGTGGAAAGGTCAGCAGGTAAACATGGATGAAAGTTTAACATTTATGTTCGCAGCTCGTGGTAGGTACATTCAAAATTTCTCCCAGGAAAGTTTTTGTCTAGTTGTTGCTATTGCTATAATAATAATAATAATTATTATTATTATTATTATTATTATTGTTATTATTATTATTATTATTATTACAATTATTTTGGGTTCAAGCCTGTAGGACATAAACCCTATTGTTTTGGTGCTGGACTTTATTAACCGGGGTTCAAGCCAGGAGAGCAGAAACCCTCTTGTCTTTGTGCTGGTTTATTATTATTATTATTATCTCCGCCAAGGAGATTATGCGATCGAGTCGGTTTATTTATTACCTTCGCCAGCGACTTCGCTGACGAAGGTAATGTTTTGATCCCCGTGTATTTATTTGTTTGTGTGTCTGTCTGTGTGTATGTGTATCGAATAACTCAAAAAGTACCTAACGGAATTTCATAAAATTTGGTGGGTTGATTTGGCATGACCTGAGGATCAATCGATTAGATTTTGGGAGTGATCGGGTCAAAGGTCAAGGTCAAGGCCACGAAAAGGTCAAAACCGACTTTCGGCCATATCTCGGTCAATTTTTATCCGATCGGCATGAAACCAACGCCAGTGGCGAGGGATTCAGTGGCGTCGGCGAAGGTATGCGCTCTACCGAGTGCCCGTTCTAGTTTATTTATTTGTCTGTCTGTGGACAGGATTTCTCGGAAACTACTGGACGGATCTTCTTGAAATTATCACCAGAGATAGATGTTGGTCCAGGGACGACTCCATTAAATTTTGGTGACTATCCGGATCTGGCATCTGGATCCGGATTGGGATCTGGATTCTGGATCCGGATTGGGATCTGGATTCTGGATCCGGATTGGGATCTGGATCTACAAATTTAGTGACATTTCTCGGAAACTGCTCAAGGGATCTTCATGAAATTTACACCAGAGATAGATCTAGGTTCAGGGACGACTCCATTAAATTTTGGTGATGATCCGGGTCTGGATTCTGGATCCGGATCGGGATCTGGATCTACATATTCAGTGACATTTCTCGGAAATTACTAAACGGATCTTCATGAAATTTTCACCAGAGATAGATCTTGGTCAAAGCAGCATGGTGTAACACAAATCAGATTATAAATCAGCATTTGTTTGTCCTATAGCCATAAAACTCACAGGATATTTTCATATAAGTACCTGAAACATACCCTGAAAATTTTATCCTAATTGACCAAATGGGGGGTGCTATAAATGCAAAACAAAGCAGCATGGTGTAATACAAATCAGACTATAAATCATAAATAGTTTTTCCAATCATTACAAAACTCGCAGGATATGTCGACATAAGAACCTGAAACATAGCCTGAAAGTTTTAATCAAATTGACCACTAGGGAGTGCCACAAATGCAAAAAAAGGGACGTATTACACAAATCAGATTATAAATCAGAAATCGTTTGTCCTATCGCCACAAAACTTGCAAAATATGTCCACATAAATATCAGAAACATACCTGAAGAGTTTCATAGCAATCAACCACAAGGGGGGCTACAAATGCACAAAATAGGCTAACATAACACAAATCAGATTATTCATCATAAGTTGCTGGTCCAACAAAAAAGTTGTTGTACCTGGCAAAATAGGTCCACATAAATATCTGCAACCTACTCTTAGTGATTTTTATTGAAGCTGTTAAAGCTTCAACTACTAATGGTCTTTCTTGGCTTGAACCCCGGAATTGCCACTCGCGGCTATATTTATTATTATTATTATTATTATTATCCTTTCCTCACTTTGAACGCAAATTTGACCCCTTGAACATTAACAAAAGTCAATTTTATTCAACCAAAAATTCAAGCCCGGCAAAAAATTTATTATTTTTTTTTTTGGAAATCCTGAAGAAAAAATATTGAAAAATGACTTGGCCCCGCCCCGTCAAAAAACAAAATACATTACGCTAATGGGAGCCCACCCCAAACTTTTTCCCTCGTAGAAAAATGAAACTTGGTAGAGACATAGCCCTTGTTGGGACAAGTAAAAAAATGACACTGGCCCCACCCTAAACCCAACAGGAAGGCGGCCATATTGGGCGGAAGCGTGGACATATAAAATCACACCCGTCATACTTTCAACATCTCCTCCTATGGTTTTCATCCAATTTGAAACAATCAAGAACATTGTAAAAAAGCACTGGTACATTCAGATCCTAATTTTTGTCACATTTTCAAACACCTGCCTCTTGTGGTTTTTAAACGAGAAGCCAATCTGAGGGATCACTCAGTAAAATCTACTTTAATCCCGTTTTCTGATCCTAACCGAAATTTACTTGCGCCTATCTCAGATGGTAATAGACGCTGTCCATCCTGTGCTCAATGCCACTATACTTACCGTTGTAATTCCTTTAGACACCCACATTTCTCCTGCCGTACTAAAGATGTGATTTATCTTATTTCCTGCCCATGTGGGAAGACTTATGTTGGTGAAACAAGTAGGGAATTAAAAACCTGCATTGCGGCGCACCGCAGCACTATCAGATGTAAAAACCTTAATCACCCTGTGGCTGCTCATTTCATAGAGGCTAATCATCCCATAACCATTCTCAAGTATATTGGAAATGAGGAGGTTTCCCTCCCTAGAAGAGGTAGAGATTTTCTAAATTTCCACCTCTTCTATCTGGTAGGGAACATTATTATATACATTTCCTGATTACTTTGGCACCAAACGGCCATAATATTGATTTTGATTTAAGGTGCTTTTTATGATTTTGTGCTCTATTGTTGCATTAAATTTGGTATAACCATCAGGTGCAACCTGGTTGCTGGGTACTGACTGATCCACGCTGCTTCACCATTGATAATTGTTAGCTGATTTGCGCACTATTTAGATATCTATATAACCTTTCTTGTGCACTTTTTAGGTATATTGAAATTCTTGGGTCTCCTTGGTTTAAATACCTCAAACCATGTACATATTTGCAGTTCTAATTCTGTATGTGACACCCAAAGAAGTTAATTAATGTTATTGTCTCTGTAATTTGTTGGATGCACACCAGGTGTGCTTATCACCTTTTGAAGACCTAAATTCCTCCCTTGTCTCACGTATTTTAAGACTTGACAAAGGCTGTCTGCCAAAACGTTGTCCTATGGAATTTTTTGGAGTCCTATAAAGAAATTTGGTGGAGTTTGAACTGCGTGGAATCTCTTTCTTTTTAATTTTTGTGATTGCCCTGTCGCCTGCATCTCAACTTTTGAAAGACTCTTTGGAGTGTGTTACCACTTTTTACCACCTTTCATCCAATTTGCACCAATCATGGTGAAAATCACGTCCACAAATTTGCAGTCAAAAGTTACCAATTACATTTTTGATATAATGTAGGGCTTGGCTGTGAAGAGGTGACATTGAAGTGGCCATTGTCAGAAGTATAAAAGTGTATCTATCTCACACATAGTGTGTTGGATTGAGTTGGAGCCAAGGTTAACATCTGTGAGGAATGACAACTTGAACACAATGATATGAAGCTCAAGAAAAAATAATGAAAACGGACTTTGCCCCACCCATCAAAAATCAAAATACATCACACAGATGGGAGCGCACCCCAAACCTTTTTCCATATAGAAAAATGAAACTTGGTCGAGACATTACCCATGTTGGGACTAGTAAAAAATTACATTACGGCCTTACCCTAAACCCAACAGGAAGTCGGCCGTATTGCACGGAAGCATGGACATATAAAATCACACCCCTCGTACTGTCAATATCTCCTCTTAGGGTTTTTAACCAATTTGCACCAAACTTGGTGAAAATCACCTACACACATTTCTGGTCAAACATGACCAATGACATTATTGATAAAATGTAGGGCTTAGCTGCGATGAGGTCACATTTTAGTGGTCGTTGTCAGAAGTGTAAAAGTGTGTCTATCTCACACATACAGTGTTGGATTGAGTTGACCCAATGTAACATCTGTGCGGAATGACTACCTGAACACAATTATATGTAACTTGTATAGCTTTAAGGTAAAATGGCTCTTTGATGCCCCCTACATTTTTTTGAACGGGAGAAAAAAAATATTTTGACATAGTTAAAAGAAATTTGGTACACACATCTCTCATGTAAAACTGAACCCAAAAGCACATGAGAACACACCCCTATTTTTAACAGTGTTCCCATGGCAACAACAAAAATGCACAATGTACAAATTTTTAAATTACATAGGAAATTGTGCACTGAAAGACAAGATATGCTGTCCTCTCATTGTTGAGTGGCCCCACCAATCGCAAGGGAGGTGATCGGACCGGAGGGCGAGGGCCATAACACTGCTTACGGTTTTAATTTTTATTATTTTTAGCAAAAGCTGGACACAGCCATACACTGTCAAAATTATTTCAAACTCAGAGTATCCACAAGATTCTGGTGAATTATCGAGTTGGTGTTCTTTGCAAATCTTTGCATATTAGTAAAATTTGCACGTGGTATGACAGTGCCGCTTTAAAGTCACCCAGGGTTGAAATGCTTCATGATGCCAGTCTCCCAATGGGCTGAGGCTGCTTTTTACAGGAGTATGGTTTCTGTGTGTTTTAATTGATAGTACACTCATTTCTCTTTCCTTCTTCATCCTCAGTTCCTCCCTGCTGCTCAGTAAACATCTTGTCCATGTGGGCTACTGGAAGGAAGGACACAATCTTCTTGTGCTTGGTCTCCCTGCAGAAAGGTGCTGTAGATGTGACTGGCCATGTTCTAAGGCTTCAATGTGTCGACGGGCAAATATGCTTGCTCAAAACTGAAATAGCCCACAAAGGAGTCACTCAGTCTTTGCATTTTGGCTCGTATTGGACTTTTGTAATTTTGAGACTAGTGTTCCTGTGTGTTCCAGCGTCCCGCTCTTGCATTTGAAAACTGTGATTGGAGGTGTGGTCCGGACGTTGAAAGTGATGTATGGTTCCCTGGACAGGTTAGTTTTTCTCCAAAACTCATTGTTGGAGACCAACTGTTTTTGTCCACAAAATTCCATTTTACTTGTTTATAGCAATAACATAACATGAATGGCGACAACAGGCCATTCAGCCCAAGTACGCTCGCCAGTTTCTTTGTACTATTGTGAATATATCCCTTCAGATACAGTACAGCCGCCGTTAAAACCAAAGAAAAAGTCGTTAATCAATTGGATTATGAAATATCATGCTATTTTTGGAGAGGATTTTATTTATTAGGTATCATTTCTGCAATATTTTATGTTCGGACATAATACATGCTTTTATGTAGACTACTAGGCCTATTTTACACTCAAGTGCCGAAATATATTATTTTTCCTGTTGCAAACCTGAAATTTAGTATAGCCTATCCATTCCTACAGCACATTGACCGGTTCCGCAAATGTAATTTGTTTGAAGCGTCTGGTATCGATACAGAATTCGCTGGCGGAAAGTTATCTGTTCACGAATTTATGGAAATTAGCCTACTCACGGTTTTTGTGGATCAGTTAGTTTTTTTCAGTCATTAGGAATAAAGCCTTGCACAGTCATTTTTCAGTGGCACGTCCTTTGACTGGTTCCGCAAATAATTTCCAGTTTTGCAAACAGCGCCCTTTGTCAGGCCGAACTTATGATATTCTTATGATATTCAGACACATGTATTTTCCACCAATTTTAGCCAGCATTAGCCTACACTATAGGGGATATCACAATAATTGGTTAAATTTATGGCTAACTGTTCCCTGTGTCGACATTGTGTCAGCTGGAATCCACGTGCGCTGGCCTCAGTTCACGATGATTTGTAAATCCTGCTATCAGCGACTACGGATGATTCTTTTTACTCTTTCCAATTCAAGTAGGCCTAGTAAATGCCAAGTATACGTTAAAATTATCAGGATGAGACTACAAGTTCAGAATAACACAGGACATGAGTCATGATCAGCCCGTTGAGCCACAGAAAAACAGTTATGGTGGGAGGAAAAATGTTTTATTTCACCCTGACTACGATAAACTTTCATAAAATTATTTCAGAAAAAATCAACAAGAATAAACACGTTTGAAAACCAACAAAATGGCGTTTGCGGAACTAGTCAAATGACAAGCAGTCACTCCAATGGGTGTCAATAGTACGAAATTGGGATTTATAAGGTCAATTATAAGATAATTTCCGATCATAATGACACTAATAACGTGATGAATCCCAGGAATACAAGTGTTTAACGGCCACACACTGCACAGTGCGCCTTATCACAAGCGTTGATTTGGTAGCCCACTGCAACGGCAAGCAACAATTATCGGGCATGTAAATCTCTATGAAGCCAAATATCTCGAAACGATAGTTAAGAGTTAATCCACAATAATTTACCGTTCTAGCGGTGTCAAACTCAAGGCTGACAGCGAAGTCGTTTTCCCGCAAAAAAAAGTTTGATTTCTGCAAATTGCGGAACCGGTCAACCCACTGTAGCCTATATCGAAGATCACTCCCACCCCGTCTCAGTAAAATTCATTTAGGGAAAGAACTTGAATGTTTTTAGACTTTATAGGCTACTGTTTCGTTTTAAAATGCTAATTGGCAATTTTTAACCATTTTTTCAAAACGTTTTGCATCTTCTGTATTTGTTTTAATGACTTCTCATAACCATTCAGATAACCATTCAGATGTTCAAACATAATGTTCACAAAGCTTGCAACTATAAAATAATTTCGTACAATATGAATTTAATTTGACCATAACGACTCTCGAATGCACTAAAAAAAAGCAAAATAAACTATTTGCGGAACCTTACACAGGATGTTTAGTAAGCTTATTGTATATCTATCAATAAGGAAACGGAAATTTAAAAAAGATCTGCTCAATATCTTTTCTCTAAAGGACAATGTCACTTAAAACTGAATGGCTCTTTCGTGAACTGAATTCACGGAATTGAAAGCGGATACACTTGGCACTGATTCAATACAGCTCAGTTCGTGTCATTTCTATTTATCACTCATTGTCACCCTAATATTCCCTTTAAGCTCTTTGTAGCCTATTAAAGAATTAATGACATGGTCAGCGCGTGGCAGTAATTTTCTATAAAATGCCCAACCATAAACTGACATCACATTCACAACTATGGCACCTGTCACTATACGACGCATTTCCCCAGAGTTTAGGACGAAGATTGACTCCTTGGCGAGAACCTCACACCTCTGCAGGTCTGAAAACGCATAATTTCGGAGAATAACGTGAGCATAAGCTCACAGGCTATTAAGTTGTATATTGCCAATTTGTTTATTTATATTGCGGCTGGCTTTTCAAAACCAATAAATCAATTGTGGCAAACTTCGATGAAGGTCTACCCACAAACTCTCAGAATCACAGTTTCTGCAACAAAAAGACATATTTAAAATACCAAAGAAATTTCCTTCAAGAACACAATTTCTTAGGTTATATTTCGCTGTAAAATTTTTCATGATAGGCTATTTTTTTTTTCTTGTTTATGCTAGGCTTTTTAAACAGAGGATCAGCCAAGCGCTTTCCAGAGGTCGCATAAGCTCTCACTTGCACTTTCGCAGCAAGAGAAAATAAAAAATGCTAAAATACATAACAGCAAATACACGTAATTCTAACTGTCAAAATGCCCTCTATTCTTTAACTTACACGCGGTACTACATTCAGTTCCGCGGAGCCACATGTGGTTATTACTGGCGGTAAATTGTCCTGTGATACGGCTCATTGGTTAGATCGTGGTTAGAAATGGGTAAGAAGGGCAAAATGTTCGAGATAACGGGGCGTGAACTAACGCTGTCTCTTTGGTTTTAACGGCGACTGTACTGTACTCAATGACTCAATGGTATCTAGCTTTAAGTCATGCCTGCTCTTGAAAACCCCCAAGGTCTCTGCCTCCACAATATGGTCAGGCAAATTACTCTTTGGGTGAAGAAATATTTCTGAATATCAGTGCTAAATTTACCTCTGATCAACTTCCATTTGTGACCTCAAGTTCTACTCACAACACTTGGTCGAATGAATCCTACATAATTCACTTTGTTAATCCCTTTAACATGTTTAAAGACCTCAATCAAATCACCCCTGAGTCTCCTTTTCCTAAGACTAAAGAGATTAAGGATCTTCAGCCTCTTCTCATAGCTTTCATCTTTTATACCTAGAATTAGCTTAGTGGATCTTCTCTGAACTTTCTCTAGAGCCTCTATATCTTTATTAAAGTATGGTCTCCAAAACTGTATACAATACAATACACAATGAAAAATGTGTTGTGCAAAAGAAGCACAACCTCCTTAGAATTGTACTCAATACTTTTGTCAATGTATCCCAGCATCCGATTGGCTTTTTTAACTGCTACGGCTCAATGGCTAGAGCCTGTGACGGTTTGGTCAACTATCACTCCCAGATCTTTCTCGTGTGGAGCACATTCCAATTTTAAACCTCCCATGAAGTAATCCCTTCTAATGTTTTTATTACCTACATGTACAACTTTACATTTCGCTACAACTTTACAGAATTTCTCTTCAATTCTGGATTCTATCCAAATCATCCTGAATCACTTTAGTGGACTCTAAACTATTTTCCAAATCCCCCAATTTATTATCATCTGCAAATTTAACTAATCTGCTCTCAATATTCCAATCAAGGTCATTAATGTAGATGAGGAACAGCAGGGGTCCCTACACCGATCCCTGGGGGACACCACTCCCCACCATACCTAGCTCAGATGAGATACCACTGACCTGTCCTGTAACCAGTTTTGAATCCACTCCAGAATACCTCCTGTAACTCTCAATGGAGCTCATTTTAAAAATCAGTCTCTTATGTATCAAGTACTGTATCAAATGCTTTCTGAAAATTCAAGTATATGATATCAAATGCTTTCTGAAAATTCAAGTATATGATATCATAAGTCCTGCTCTGGTCATACGTCTTGGTGGCCTTTTCAAAAAATTCCAGAAGGCTTGTCAGGCATGACCTTCCCTTACAGAAACCATGTTGGCTATCCCTCCAGATACTGTTACATTCAAGAAATAAGTCCAGCTCATCCTTTATGATGGATTCCAATATTTTGCACGCAATGCAAGTTAAACTGACTGGCCTGTAATTTCCTGGCTCGGTACAGTCCCCTTTCTTATATATTTGTATTATATTGCCCTGTTTCCAATCATTTGGTATTTCTCCAGTTTCCAAAGACCGTCGGAAGATGGCGGATAGCGGTTTAAAGATGATCTCACCAACTTCCCTGAGCACTCTAGGATATAAGCCATCAGGACCCACCGCCTTATCTGCCTTTAGTTTATGCAACTTGTTTAATGCTTCGTTATCCCTAACCTCTATTTCCGCTAAATAATCTTGAGCATTTAACATGCCCTCTGGCTGAATAAAGACCCACTCTGAGGTAAAATTCAATCCATAAATCTTGGCCCTTAGATACCTTTGGATTTGTGGAAATGCTGATTATATAATCATTTAGAACCTTTTGAATCAACACCATGTGAAGGGCTTTCTAATATGCACTCTTTCTGGGGTTGGAACTTGTCGTATTTGTTTTCACTTTAATTCATAAACCACTTGTCTATATGGTTTTTACTTTGTTTATCTCTGAGTAGTAGGCAAATGACACTATTAACTGTGATTTTCAATGACCTTGGAAAATAGGCTGTACTTTTTATTATACAGCACATTACATCATGAACATAATCTGTTTGCTTAGCAAATGGCTAACTTTGCATAATACACAGCCTTTGGTATTTATCTGTGCAGTTACTGATTATCTGCTAAACGGCAGCAGAATTGGGATTTGGAATTCAAAAAAGTCCTCGCCCGCCATCAGATCCAGAGCTCTAAACATAAATTCCCTTCCCCCCCTTCTCTACAGGGCGTTTTCTAAATCAGAAAATGGTCCAAGGCTGGACCACCTCTTTTGCCTGCTTTTCCAGCAGCTGATCCAGCCCTTCAAACTGAGCAGCAGCTCCAGAACCAGATATCTGGATGTTTCCAACACACTCTTCCTGGATGGGCTGCCTGCCATTCGCTGGCTCACCCTTTCCCCAGAAATCAAGGTGATGGCTCTGCAGCAGCACCGGGGCTTCATTGCACGTGTTACAAGTGCAGGACTGGATTCAAGCACGCCAGTAATATTGACAAGCAGAAAACTTGTATGCTCTCTTTGAGTTATGAATTTAAAGTCGACATGTATTGATTTAAAACTTTTTTTAAAAATCGTCCTTTTTGGTATCATCGGAAAGGGCATGTACTACTCTCTATTAAAATTTTTTAGCAGGAGATGATGGTGTAATAGTGTAATAATGGATGTAAAACGGGCTTTCAGCAACCCCCAATATCACTTTTGAACAGCGCTGTGAATTGGGCCAAGATCTTTGACATTAAGTGTGGGATCAATTGTGACACATAGGCTAGCGTATGTGTATTTTACATTGCAAGCGAGATTTCCAAATTCACTAAAAATGTCCACTAACAATTTTTATTTGACTTGGACGTCGAAGTTGAAGAGGATGATTTCAGTGCAATTTCAACAAGTAGCGACTGCGATGATGATGATGGAGAGGTGAGAGAGATAGAAAATGAAGAAGAAATCAGTGACAATATGGATGCAGCTGAACACCAACAGGTACTGCGAGCATGCCAGCGCAAACCGGAGCCTCTGACACAGGCGAATGAGCGGGAAGCCAGCATTGGGTGTGTAACTACTCGATGTGTGGTCGAACTACACTACAAGCCAAAAGTTTGGGGCCACCCTCAGATTTTTTATGGTGCAATTTGACCACTTGTTTTCGGGGAAGGCATTTATACAGCATGCCTTCTTGTTGCATAACATGATTTTATGTTACTAGGACGCGAACAATTTGAACATGAAGGCACTGTTACTCAATTATAAAAAAATGTTTTGATCAGTGATCAGTCAGTCAAGACAGCTTTAAGATTTGGTCTGAGGTCTGGAATTCACCCAAAACCTTTTTGCTTCTTATATTTTATGCACTGAAGTCATTTCATGTGCAAAAAATGAGGAAAGAACAGTTGATGTGTGACTTTTTTTTTAATCTGAGGGTGGCCCCAAATGTTTGGCCTGTAGTGCTAACAAAGTTAGCAACTAGGCTTATGAGAAACCTACCCCTGAGCAAGGGCGGAGGAAACCCGAAAATGTTCAAGCTTAGAATTTTACTGACGAGCGCCAAGCTGGCTGATGGGAGGCCCTTGAGCAACAAACAATGCTATAATTTCATAATCTTTATGCAGCAGTCCCTCCCAATTTTTTTTCCTGCAGCGCAAACCAATTGTCCGCTGCTCTGAAAAGGTAACCGCGCACTGGCGCGACGCGGGCTCCAACCTGGGCCATGGTGCTCACTGCTACTTTGCAAAACGGCACCTTCGCCGAGTAAGTTAACCCAGTAGCCAAACAATTAAATACTTTTTGATGATCATAAATCTCATCTGCTAGAAATATAAAATGAAACGAGACTAAGAAATGAACAAATTAGGATAGGGACCAAATTTCTAACATTACTACCTTGCAAATAAATTAAAATATAACATTAAATGGATCCATGCAACCCATCATCAGTACCCATAGCTTGATATTGAACAAAAGGAATGCCAGGACATGGTTGTGCTGGTCACGAAAATGTAACAATGTAGCAATCGGTCAGACGTTTTGGCAGTATGAGCTGAAAAGCATCAGGAGCACAAACCGAAACTCCATTAACTCCTATATTAAATGAGACAGAAAATTTTGGTTGGCAAGCAGAAAAACATAATTTTACAACTTGCTCTTGTTCCCACATTTTTGGCACTATATGCACAGTTTTGACATATTTTGCTCAGCAGACTCTCCTCTTTAGTATGAGATCTCCATTTCATTGATTGGACTTACTATCTTTAAGGTAGAGGCAGTTAGAGATGCCTTAGCTAAAATCTCTGTTGGACCAAATGCTTGAACCATTAACTAAAATGGCTCAGCCAAATTGTGGCATAGCAGTATTGCAGTTCAATGCTGCCCTCTGCTGGACTTTTTCCTGTCTTCAGCATTATCATCATTTGGATAAAGATTGATAGGATTGTAAGACAAATCTCATTCTTTTGCGTCAAACTCAGTGAAAGAATTTTCGGTGTCGTCGTTTGTACAGTCGCTCAAACCAGCTCCAATAGAGCACATTTAGAGCAGCAAAGGCCGGTCTTTTTGCAGGGCGGGTCCATAAGAACACGTTACAGTAAAAAAAAAAAAAAAAAAAAGCTCAGCAGAAAAAAATTGCTCAAGGTCCTATTCCTGTATATACAAGCAACTATTTGCACTACCTAGATATATTTCCGATTGTATCTGAAACAGGCAAAATACTAATTTCAAAATGACCGTAACTGCCATCCTTGCCAAGCCAGCAGACATAACTTTTCCAACCTTTTTGAGTAGTTAAATAGTTAACGTCAGCTAAATATAGATTATGTCATCTGTAGTGATTGCAATTTCAATATATTTAATTTTGACCCGTTTGGAACACATACTGTGCACCGTATGTTTGCGATCGAACTAGCTAATAGTGGCACAGAAATAAATAAGGAGCCGTGAATAATGTAACAACATGTGTTAACGATATCTTGCAGCCTGCTATTATTAGCTATTTAGCTAGCAAAGACAGTGCACACATGAATAGAGAGCCGTGAATAGTAGCATTTCACTACTTGCCGAGGTCACCGTTGTGTAGTTCAAGACTGCTGGAGACACTAACGATGAATTAGAGAACAGTTGGGGCAGTCTGCCAATGTGGCCCGCCATCACGAACTGCCAGGCCTATTCATCATTTAACAGCATTGGCTCTGACCATCGTATCGTTTCCTGCACCATTTGCTTAGGTCTTAGATCATCCAAAAGGTCAGACACTAACCCATTGAAAACCATCGACTGGGAGCTGGTCCTCTCAGAATCAACCATCCGTCAACAATTCGCCATTGATTCGAGAAACTGTTACAATGCACTTTCAAAGCCAGATGATGATATTGAGACAATCTATAGTAATATCACCATCTGTACGGAAGAGGTCGCTCTGTCAACTCTGCCCAAAAGAAAGAAGCAGAAACCACCACCCATGAGTGTCCACTTCCTGGTTAAGGAAGCACGAAAGGCTGTCATCGCCGCCAGAAAACAACATCAGGATAAACCGTCAAAGGCCTCGCTTTAGAAGATGAACCAAGCACAGAGACAGCTTGACGAAGCCTATGCCAATGCTGAAGCAGAATATATGCAAGGCAAAATCGATCGATTACCACCCAAAAATGCAGTCCATCAGCATGTCTCTGCATGGAATACTGTCAAAGACCTTACTGGACGCAAGAGCAAACCATCGATTCATGTAAAAGGAGGCTCGCCGTCGGAAAGGAAAAAGAACTGGCTAGACCACTTCAAAAATCTTCTAGGTGCAACTCCAACAACCTCGGAAGACCAAGAGTTACCAAGGATCCAGATCGCTGATGCCCTCAATATTAGGACGGAACTCTTCTCCATGGAAGAGCTCAAAGCAGTTACCAGTATCTTAAAAGTCCAAAAGTCACCAGGTCTTGACAACATTCCTGCGCTTATCTGGAAAGACCCAATCTTCCACCACTTATTGCTGCGCATCTGTAACCACACAATTCTTCATTGTAACCCTCCATCAGCATGGCGGAAGACCAGTATTACTAACCTTCCTAAAAAAGGAGACTTGACCCTTCCATCAAACTATCATGGCATTTCCTTGTCTGCGATAGTCTCCAAGATCTACAATAAGCTCCTATTAAGGCGTGTCGCCCCTGAAGTGGACCCTTTGCTGCGTAAGAACCAAAACGGGTTCAGAAAAGGACTTTCTACGATATCACAAATACTATCTCAGCGGCATATTATTGAAGAAATATGGAAGCACAACAAGGAATTGACTTTGTTTCGTGGATTTCCGCAAGGCATTCGACTCGATAAGTGGACAAGCTGTATTTGACATTCTTCCGCTATATGGAATACCCGAGCCTATTGTCAAGGCAATAAAGTCATTGTATACTAAAACCGTGGCTACTGTCATCACACCAGCTGGAGAGACAGAGTTCTTCGAGATCACAGCTGGTGTACTCCAGGGCGATACCCTCGCTCCCTTCATCTTCATCATCGTCTTGGACTACATACTTCGCCTATCCCTTGACAATTTGAATGACAGGGGTTTACAGATCCAGCCCAGGCGTAGTCGAAGACACCCGGCACAGTACCTCACAGACCTTGACTTTGCAGATGACTTGGCGCTTATCACAGGACTAGTCGGTGACGCTGAAGTACTACTCCAGTCTTTAGAAAGGTCAGCCGCGCCAATTGGGCTTTATTGCAACGAGAGCAAGACCGAGCACATTAACTCTATTGAAAGCTCCCATAATTTGAAATCTCTTTCGGGAGGAACCATCAAAAGGGTACAAGACTTCAAGTATCTTGGAGCGTGCATAATGGACTCTGAAAAGGACTTTAAAGTTCGCAAATCGCTAGCCTGGGTGACTTGTAACAAGCTTCCAAAGCTCTGGCATTCAAACCTGCCGAATGAATATAAAATTTTCCTGTTCCAGTATCTCGTTGAACCAGTGCTTCTTTACGGTGCAGAGACCTGGACCCTTACACAAACAACTCAAAAAAGGCTGGACGAGACATACACGAACCTTCTTCGCCGGGTACAGAACATTCATTGGTCAGAACATGCAACAAAGGAGAGGATTTACGGAAACCTACCTCCTATCTCAGACACTCTATTGCATCGTCGGCTCCAGTTTGCTGGTCACTGCCTAAGAGCAGAGAGCGAAATTATATCATCCTTGCTGCTTTGGAACCAAAGGCTCCCGATTCGCAACCGAAAGATGACGTACCCGCAAACATTATTGAGGGACTCGGGCATTGAGGTCGGCGAATTGGGCCAGGCAATGAGGGACCGAGCACTGTGGCACGCTGTTGTTGCTGACATCCCGGCCTCGGATGCCGAAGGATGATGATGATGACGATGGCCTGGCATGTTTGTTCCGCTAGAGAGCTAATTTCTCAGTATGCACTGCATTGACCTAGATACGCACAGAGCCATAGAGAGAGATTCATCAACCTCATTGACTCCAATTCACTCGAGATGCATCGATGCGGCCGAAAATGGCAAAAAAACGCACACTACAATCAACCCATTATGGCACTACAGTCTGCAAGTGCTTAATTGTAATTTCCGTTTGACATTGTCCTGATGCATAGGATAGCAGCTGGTGTTGTGTCCGATTCAGTTACACATTAAATAACTTGCCACCTAAAAATTCAAAGCAATAATATCTGTAAAAGGCATGGAGTATTCATAGAAAAAGGCAATATATTCTCATGGCATTTGTGTACCATCAGTATTCCATAATGTAACTACAACCCCTGGAAAAAAATATGAAATCACCACACACCAAGGATGTTAATTTACCTTTTTTCCTTCACAACAAAGAAGCAAATAACACATGACAAAACAATGATTGTTCATTAGCTTGACATTCAGGCTACGAACAGGGTCACAGGCAAAGAAACACGTCTCATAAATGCAGCAGCTTTGGTGTTTCGGTTTTCGGCCAAGCGTTTCTCATTTTCGGTTTCAGCCAAAAATTTTCATTTTGGTGCATTCACCTTTTTTTTTTTGTTGTTGTTTTTTTACAGCTTGGTGGAAGCGGAGTAGACTTGGTCATGCTGCAGCTGAAAAGTCAGATTTCCTTTAACTATTACTTTCAGCTTCAAAGTCTTGTGTTTACACTTCAGCAGTTTTTCAACATTTTTTTCAGCAATTTTCTTTGCCTCTCGGTTTCCAAGCACCTTCATTTTATAAGCCAACGTCTTCAACTTTTTTCTCGCTGAAGCAAGCACAAAAATTTTCTTCAGAAAATGTAGCCTTCTCTAGTTTTTTTATGATTTCAATGCTGAATTTTCATTAAGATTTTTTATGTTTTCAGCCCCTTTTCCCTGCCAAAATCATGAGAATAATCTGAAATACGATGAAATTCTAAATGCCGCTTATGTCTAGTCTCATTTCACCCAAAGTCCCCCTCTCCATGAAGCTTAAATCTTGAATTATAAAGGATTAAATAGGGCAACGCATAAACAGCCATATTTTGCCTCTGCGCAAAGGGGTAAATAAAACATATTCAGCACACCTCAACTCTATTCCACTGCTGGTGAGCTAATGCCATATCACGGCAAAACCCAAGTACAACCCCAGTTTCGAAATAGTTGGGACAAAGTGTAAATTGTGTATAAAATCAAAACGTATTGCCTTTAAAATCACACCAGCCAGTATTTTATTCACAATAGAACAGAGATAGCATAGCAAATGTTGAAAGTGAGAAATTTTACAATTTTATCCACAAAATGAAATCATTTCAAATTTTATGGCTGCTAAAGGTCTCAAAAATGTTGGGTCAGTGGCCTGTTTACCATGGTGTGGCATCCCTCTTCTTTTTTTTTTTTTTTTTTTTTTTTCCCAAAAAATTTGGCATCTCCAATCCCACCGGAATCTAGAATGCCCAATTGGTGAACTATGTACAAAGCTATGCGACCCCTTGCTGCCAACTCAGGATAGTGAAGACAGTTCACTGCTCTCCTCTGAAGCACGTGCCCGTCAGCCACTGCTTCTTATACACTCACTGGTTGAATCTTCGCAAGTACAGAGCGAGGGCGGAGGATACCCAGACATGAACAGACTTTGAATATTCCTGACGAGCGCCTGTCTGGCCAACAGGAGGCGCTTGAGCAACGAACAAAGCTGTTTATTTATTTTCCCGTACCCGGCAGTCCCTTCCCAATTTGAATCCCTGTAGCTCGATGGCCAATTGTGCCTTACGCTGAAAAAGCTGCCGACCACTGCCGGCTGGTACGACCGTGGCTCACACCGCGATGTTATAGTCACTACTGCACTGCAACGCAGTGCCTTAACCGAGTGAGCTATCCGGCAGCTAGCCCTCTTCTTTTTAACACAGGGTGGAGGCGTCTGGGCATTGAGGAGAAAAGTTTCTTGAGTTTAGCCATTGGAATTTGTTGCCACTCTTGTTTAATACAGGCTTCCAACTGCTGGAGAGTTTTGGGTCTCCTTTGATGGACTTTTTGTTTAATTATGTGCCAAATGTTCTCAATCAGTGAAAGATCAGAACTGCAGGCAGGCCAGTTCAGCACACGGAGTCTTCTATCAGAGATGATGGCTTTTGAACTGAATGCTGATAACAGGAGGGGTGGCCTTTCTCCTCTTTAGCGTGGAGGACACGACGCCCATGATTTAGTAAGTAAGTAAATATTTATTTCTATAGCACCCTTCATAGTACGGGTACACAGAGTGCCTCACAAGGATGCAGATAAAAACATACATCAACACGCTGTTTAAATAGGAATAAGAAACATGAAAGGCATTGCATAAATAAAATGCAGTACATAAAGTCGTGGCAGTCATGTGACAAACAATGGAAACAGGCAGTGGGTACCACCCAATCCGCGAAAGCTTGTCTGAACAAGTGAGGCTTTAACTGCCCCTTAAAAGTGATCACCGAGTGGGCGGATCTTAGCTCCAGTGGGAGCGCATTCCACAGCCTGGGGGCCACTACCCCAAAGGACCGGTCCCCCTTTGTTTTGAGCCGGATCCGAGGGACTGACTGGAGGCCCTGGTCGGATGATCTCAAAGACCGGCTGGGGGTATGGTGGTGAATGAGGTCGCTGATGGAACTAGGGGCTTGTCCGTGAATGGCTTTTTAAGTGAGCAGTAGGACCTTGCAGTGAATTCTGAACGGGACGGGCAGCCAATGCAAGGAAGCAAGTATGGGTGTGATGTGGCAGGATTTTTTTGACCTTGTGAGTAGTCTGGCAGCTGCATTTTGTACAAGTTGAAGGCAGTCAATGGATGATTGATTGAGACATGTGAAAAGTGAGTTACCATAGTCCACCCTGGATGATATGAAAGCATGTATTGACATTTCAAGTTCTGAATGAGACACTACGGAACGGAGCTTGGCGATGTTTCTCAGATGGAAAAAACGGTTTCGGGATATGGACTTCACATGATTTTCTAGCTGTATGAATTGGTCGAATTGCACCCCTAGGTTCCTGATGTTTGTGTGGATGTGTTTTTTTAGGGGCCCCAAATGTTCTTGTACCCTGGCTGTGACACTGCCAAAAGCGATGATTAAGACCTCAGTCTTTGCGGTATTTAACTGCAGGAGGTTGTTTGCCATCCAGACCTTGATAGCTGCCAGGCATTACAGGAGGGTGCTGAGGCTCTGCATTTTTCTGGTTTAAATGAAAAATGGAGCTGAATGTCATCCGCATAACACGGAGATGCCTGGGAACTGATGATGTGACTGAGGGTACAAGGCGAACAAGAAAAGGGGCCAAAACGGAGCCTTGAGGTACACCACAATGGAGGGGAGTGGGGTCTGACCTGTAAGGGCTGACAGCCACCGAAAAACACCTGTCACTGAGGTAAGAGGCAAACTAAGCTAGGGCAGTGCCAGTCACATCCACCTAGTCCCTAAGCCTGTCTAGAAGTAAGCGGTGGACAATGGTGTTGGATGCTGCGCTTAAATCTAGAAGGACTAACACTGAGCTCTTGCCTGAGTCGGCGGACACCATGATGTCATTGGCCACTCTTTGTAGGGCTGTTGCGATGGAGTGGTTTTTACGAAACCTGGATTGGAATTTGTCTACGATGTGGTTTGCTGTGAGATATGAGGAGACTTGATTGGCCACCGCTTTCTCTAGCAGCTTGGAGACAAATGGGAGCTTGGAGATGAGTCTGTAGTTTTGTGCTATGGATGGGTCCAGGTTGGACTTTTTAAGAAGGGACCGTACGGCCGCCTGCTTAAAACAGTATGGAACAACACCACTGAACATGGATTTGTTTGTTATAGTGACTCAACTTGGATTTCCAACAAGAATGTCAAATTTGGACTCGTCTGACCACAGGACACTTTGCCACTTTGCTACAGTCCATTTTAAATGAGCCTGGGCCCACAGAACACAGCGGCGCTTCTGGATCATGCTCAGCTATGGCTTCCTTTTTGCACGATAGATTTTTAGGTGGCATCTGTGGATGGCACAGCAGACTGTGTATACAGACAGTGGTTTCTTGAAGTATTCCTGGGCCCATTTAGTAATGTCAATGACAGAATCATGCCAGTGAGTGATGCAGTGGTGTCTAAGGGCCTGAAGATCACGGGTATCCAGTAAAGGTCTTCGGCCTTGACCCTTATGCAAAGAGATTTTTCCAGTGTCTCTGAATCTCTTGATGATGTTAGGCACTGTCGATGATGAGACCTTCAAAGCCTTTGCAATTTGACGTTGAGGAACATTGTTTTTAAAGTATTCCACAATTTTTTATGCAAGCCTTCACAGGTTGGAGAGCCTCTGGCCATCTCTACTTCAGAGAGAGAGAGCCTCTCTAAGACATCCCTTTCATAGCCAATCATGTTACACCCCTGATGCTTGTTAACTTAGTTACTAGCTAAATGTTCTTTCAGCTGATTCTCTGATGTGTTAATTGCCTTTATAGTCCTTTTTTGCCTGTGTCCCAACTTTTTGAGACCTGTTGCAGCCAGAAAATTTGAAATAAGCTCATTTTGTGGATAAAAATGTAAAATGTCTCAGTTTTAACATTTGAAATGTTATCTATGTTCTATTGTAAATATATTGGCTCATCTGAAAGTCATTGCTTTTTGATTTCATTCACAATTTACACTTCTTCCCATCCATTTCGGAATTCAGGTTTACATTAACACTAAACAAAAAAATTATCGTAATATGTAAATGAATGAATCACTTCCCTGTCTGCCCTTCTACTTTGTTAGTTTGGTCTATGTCTAACTTAATTTCAGTCTTGGTCCTAGCTGTCTGCACCTCCAACCCCCACCCCCATTTGTCTGATATCTGTCCCAACCACCTACTGTTACCGTTATTTATTAATTTATTTATTTATCTTTTCTTTTTCATGCATTTCTTTTGTTTCACGAAAGCCAATACCCAAATCATCTGTCAGTTTTCTTGTATGGTTTTGTTTCATCGAGTTTTGTTTGTTTGCATCGATTTGTATTACCCATCCTCCTGTCTTTCTTTTGTACTCTCCCATCAGTACTTTAAGTACAAAATTATTGTGAATTAAAATAAAGCTGACCTCCCAAGGGGGGTGCAGAAAGTGTTTTATTCATCATCTCCATAACATTAGCTTTCCGTAGATGTATAATTTGCCCATTTTTTTATTTCTCAATACATGTCTACTTTAAGCATATTGGTTGAGTACTTTAGGTGAGGATTATATCATGCACAATATTTTGGGATTTTTATTTTACCAGCAGCAACAGCATCTTTAGTATTGCATTTTTCTTGTGTGCATATGTGTGTGTGTGTGTGTGTGTGTGTGTGATCATGGCAAAATGTATTGCTAGAGATGCCTATTGTTGCGGGACAGAAGCAGTTTTGCATACTTTGCCAGGTCTGTCTGTTTATACAGTGCATATCGAAAAAAAAAAAAAAAGGTAATCCAACTTCAGCAGGTTAATATACCACGTTTATATCGTCTCACCATTTCTGTGCAATTTGCCAAGGAAGAGCATGTCCTTAGCTTTATATGGATACCACTGACTGCAACATTGCTTTTCCACATGCCTGATTAAATGATTAAGTTTTGTTTATCAATGAGAGTCAGAAAAAAAAGAGTCCATGAAAGTCAGTGAAAGTCAACACACGGCCCTCTGCCTATGCACCAATACCTTCAACACGTTTACCTCCCCTTTCGATGCAAAGCTGACAGCGACGGAGCATGTCCTCAACTGCACGTTTCACCATAGCCGGATCATTTCGCAAAGCCTGAACTCCATTACGAGTGCGCTCTTGCTGTCCGTCAAGATCTCTGGGAGGAGTCACAAACATTTTGTTTTTCAAATGTCCCAAAAGGAAAAAATCATGTATCGATGTCTGAAAGTCTTCCATGCATTGCCAAAACTTGGAAAAATGATATTCTAATCTACCATTTTCAACGGTCATTTAATCAGGCATGCGCAACAGTGATTTTGCAGTCAAGGGTATTCATGAAGAGCTCAGAATGTCCTCTTCCTGGGAAAATTGCATAGAAATGGTGAAACTATGTAAACTCAGTATATTAACCTGTTAAAGTTGGATTACCTTTTTTCGATATGCACTGTATATCCATATGTGGACAAATTTTGTTCACGCGATATCACAGCCGTGCAAGATACAGTCATGAAACTTTATAGGTGAGTATTTGTGATGAAAATGAAGGCAAAGGTGGGCATGGTCTAAGCAAGGGCACAGGAAGTAGGGTGTATAAAGAGCAGCTGTGTGATCTCATCGATGGTCTTGAGTTAAGTTTTTTTTTTTTTTTTTTTTACAGTCAATGCTTACATCCAGATGTTTTCCCATTTCTAGCATCTTTCAGTTGAATAAACACCGGCTGGTCCATTTCTCATTTGTATATGAGAAAGTTAATTCTGTGAAAAGAAAAACGTCACATTGATCCTGCATCCTGCCAATGCTTTTATCAGATGTAATTCAAAGGGGTATGGAAGATGCGCTATGAAAAATAAGTTGTTTTCTTTGAAAAGGCCACTTTGCAGTGCAAAGTCATTAACTTCTCTAATTATAGTCCTCATCAAAGAGGGTGAATTTGAAAATTCAAAACTTATATGGAACCTCTGAGCCGTGCATTGTTTTGGATTCAAACAATGATCCCGTGCCAATCTATTTTTAGTATGATGGGTCAAGAAATCTGATAAACTTGAGCATACAATCTAATATCAGTACAAATATTAACCCTTAAAGTGCTTAATTTTTATGTGTCCTATCCCGCTAAAAGTTAATAATTCATTTAGTCGACAAATGACCTTCAGAAGGACTCAAAGGTACCTTCAGGCCACTGCCAACTAATTTGACAACATAAAATGGACAAAATTGTTGACCTTTTGAAGGCTGAAATCTTGCTTCATATATTTTGTGTATATTTTGTGTGACTACAGCAGTAATTACCACTTTTAGGCTTAACTGATATGTTTTCACTGTAGACCTCTATGGAGATTTTTATGGCACCACCATCAAATATGCTACTGTATTTTTAATACTTCACTTGTTTTGCACAGGTGGAAATTGACACTGTTTTGTCTGAGTTTGAGTCATCTGATTTTGGAGAGATCGTAAGTAAAACCATCACTGGTTGACTCCTTGTACTGCAATTGTCTCCTTGATTTTAATCTATCTTGTGAGAAGCAAAATTGTTTGCATTCCTACCTTTATGGGCTGTGTATTCTTTCTGAAAGCAGAGAAGGCACCTCCTAACTCATATTTTCCAGTCCTTTGTTCTTGAAAAGGCAAATGAAAACGCCTAAGTTGATTTCAGTAACCCTGGATCTGGAATTCACCGTGCACCAGTTGCGGTCTGCCGGCGGTAATGAAGACCTTTGGTAACCTCACCATTCAATGCATTATTACCTAATCTTATTACTTTGCCTGCTTAGCAGCAGTTGCTATCACTAATTGGTAGAATGACTGTCAAATTTATTTTTTATAGCATTGTTGTTATGTATTACATCGCAAAGTTGAGGCGTTTTCTTCTGCATATACTACATGACGTAAAATTTCGCCATCTTTATAAATTCTGAGCTCTTGTAGCCTAGCTCATGAAACTGTTCAGATTTGCGTAAATTAGTTTGAGACTCATTAAGCAATAAGGTATGAGAATCCATTCCATATTTTAAATATAGTCATTGCTAAAGGGCGTTTATAGGTATGACGCATAGTAGAGTGACATTGTGCAGATGGCGATAATCCATATAAATGAAAACTAACCAAGTGAAATGGAAGTCAGCGAAAGTGCTGGATTTTTCAGCGCCTTGTTATTATTTAGTTTCTAGTCGCAGTCTGGTGCCCAATGTTTTACCTTAAATATTAGAAAAATAAATATTTTTAAGTCTCGAAATATGCACTTCAATAGATTGCTTGCAACTGGTACCTTAATACTAGGTTTTTGCTGTGATTTGAAATGCTAACCCTTGTTTACGCTGCATTGTTTAATAGGCCTATTTCACATTTCCGGGTCTCTAAGAAGGATGTGGGTGCCTTGTTTTTCCGATTCGCATCTGTAGCTGTTCTTAAAGTACACGACTTGTCAGCATGGAGCCGGGACATTTCTTTAAATGCCTTCTTTCACTCCACTATAATGTGGTTATCATTTCTTAAAAGTTTGGTGGACAAGTCATGCAAGTTATTTTACAAGCAGTTCATGGAAAGACTTCCACCCATACCCCCATTCCCTTTTTTTCAATCTACAAGGTCCAGTATTCATTGCAAAAAGGGCAGTTCTATCCCTTACAATATCCACTTCCTAACGCTAACCCTAATCCTTACCCTACCCCTAACCCAGTTTTCCCCAAATCATAGTCCTTGTGGGCCATGACCTGATGGTTTTCCATGCTCCCTTTGTGTAGCCCTGCCATTTTGACCCCGATAACTTGACAGAGAGATCTTGCCCAGTTTATTGATGGTGAAATACAGATTTTGGTGGCGAACAGGTAGCAGCGACACACACTGTTTTTCTGCTTTTGGGGTACACGTGTCACAGGCTATGACAGCAGTAAGCAGCCTCTACTCTAGGGCATTTGCATCTAGCAGCCTGCCTCAAGTCTGACTGTTTAACACAAGGATACTCACTCTTTTCCAGAATGAGCCACAGTGGGTGCAAGCTTTCACTCTATCCAACCTGTCGCACGCCTGATTCTACTTATCAACCCTTAAAGCTTTCACCATAGACCCTTGATAAGTAGAATCAGGTGTGTAACTGCATGGTTAGAATGAAAGCCTGCACCCACTGCAGCTCATTCTGGAAAAGAGTGAGTATCGCTGGTCTAACAATTGCAAACAAGGAGATTCATTTCAAAAGTTATAATTTTGATCAAAATGCAGTTCTCAAAAAGTGCTTTCTAAGCATATAATTTTTATGAGAAAATACTAAAGTTTAGCAGAGTAGAGGCCTCTTGTTTTGCTGACCTATCCTGCTTGCTGCTTGTTCCTCAAGCCTCTGACTGCCTAACAATTACAGAGAAGATGATTCAAAGAAAAAGGCTACAAAAATGCTGTATTTAACTTTTCAAAGTCATAATTTTGATGAAAGTGTAGTTCTCAAAAGGTGCTTTATGAATATATAACTTTCATAGAAGAAAGCCTACTTTTAGATATGAAGAAAGTCATCTGTAGCTCAGTAGGGCAGAATGACATTCTCCTACCGACTGGCAATTACACACAGTGAGATTCCTAAAGGTGCTTGGTTTACCCAGAAAATATGCATCTTTATCAATAAAATTGTATTCAAAATGAGTTTAGACAAAGTTATCAACTCCATATGTCTTTATCTGTAATCTGTTTGTCAGGGTGATGGCCGGCAGACCCAAGGGGTCTGAACCTCATGTGAACTGGAGAAACTGACATCCTGATTACAAATTGTTATAAATTGTTAAATACACACCCACTGATGGCAAATTTGATATGGCTGTTTTACTTACCTTCTTATTTGTCAGAAAGTATTAAGATAATTAGTATTTGACACCTTAGAGCCTTGATAGGGAGGAGAATGTGTGGAAAGTTTGAGCCTCTTGTTAGTGCGGAGAATGCTAAAATAACAGTTTTGGGGAAAAAAACACCTTAAAATATTAACAAAAAATATTTTTAAAAGCACAAATATTTACACATATACATTTAGTTTAGATTCTGTAAATTAAGTACATAATTGATTAGTGTGATTATAACTTTAGGAGTAATTCAGTTTTAAATGTTGAGAGCTGTAAAACATAAGCTGTAAAACAGAGACAGCTAAGTCATTAGCCTGTAACTTTGATCCTAATGAATTTTTGAGAACATTTTTATCTCAGATAAAGCTATGTTTTTCAGATTTTGTTTCAGTTGTATTTTGAAACTTACCAAAAGTTATTTGTTTACTGTGTCGTTTGATCCTGTGAAACGTCTGTTGCTGGCTGTCCGTTTAACCTGTGTTTGTTGATGTCACACACTTTCATCCAATCTGCACAAATAGTAAATCACTCTCAGAATCTATCCTTTTTAATATTAAATGTGTGGCGTACATGCACAGCACAAAAATGCTATTTTCAGGTGATGCGACAAATTTAACAGCCTGTCGCTACAAGAGGAGGATTTCAGCGATCTCAATGCAGTATTGCACATTGTGAAATTATTTTTGCATAACAAAATGTCTTTTATCGATTTACCAATTGCCACACTAATATCCAATTGATCAATCACGCAGCGTGTTTGGTAAAACGCTCAGATTGGGAAAATGTGCGTGACATTGACATTAACGTTTTCTGCCAGAATTTCCATTATGCAGCTATCGGAGACCTTAATAGCTATGCCTGTCTGTTTTGCTGCATGCAAGAGAGTTTGCTGGCTTTTCGAGGCTTACTGATAATTATTCATAACTTCACAAGAACGGGCATGATGTAGAAAGCTGCAGTAAGCTTGGCCAGGTGTCGTAGCCAACGTTTTTTGTCTGTTTCATCTTCAGTTGTGAAATCTTGCTTTACCTACTGCCAGTAAAACTTATATACAAAAGTATTCAGTCAATGTGTTTGTGTTTGCCATAGTTTAACTGCCTAGTCCCTAAACATTTTAGCAGGAAAGGTTCGTAAGAGCCAAGTGCTAAAGATCTCTTAGGAAGAGCTAGGAACCACGTGAACTTGAGGTCAATACAGCCTGTGACGTGACATGTATTTCTGACTTACAAGTCTAACTATAACGGAATGTAATGCTTCACTTCATGTTCAGCATAATGTTAGAGTTTGTAAGTGAGGCAAACCATGGTTCAAATTACGGGGGAGCTAAGGGGAGCTTGGCTCCCCCGAAGAGGACACCAGTTCCCCTGAAAACCTCTCTTGAGACATTTTGGGGAAGCTCTGAAAATTACTATTTGTTTGTTTGAGGGTTTACATTTCTTCTGCACGTATATTTTCCTGAGTGTTTGCCTAAGTAGAGATAGCTCAACGGATACAGATGCACTGAGATCGAAGGGCAAAGTACTTCGAATCATACCTGGTCACTGCAATTTCCCCGCTGAATAAACAAACTGCTAATTATTCTGACATGCATTTTTGAAACATCTTGACAAATATTTTTCATATTGTAATCTCTTAATTTTTAATCGGTTGCATGCGCTGCTGCCCACCCCTGCATCAGTATTATGTAACAAGCAGAGTGTAAGTGCATTCTGCACTCACCTGCAAAGAGGCATAATACTGTCTAATCATGCACCTTGTAATGATCAGTCAAAAACTGACTATTGACTTTACACCAGGTTTTTGTTGGTCAGTAGCACTATTGCTTTTTGCGGTCACTAGGCCACTTCACCACACCTCATTTTAAGCTCAAAATGCCCATGTGTGCTCAATTTGACACAAATGTATTCCATATGTAGGCAGACTGGACGCGGGGTGGGTTATAGGTATTTGCGTCGGTCGGAAAGTAGCGAAAATACGCGCTTTACACTTCCAGCTGGGTGTAAGATAGAGCCCAATATCGTCAAATATTGCAACTCCAGACGGTCTCATTGTGTGCTTATTCAAGTCTCTATCGTGTCCTGCCTTTATAACAAATGATGCTCTAGTGAGGTCAAGGGCGTAGGAATGAGTTTAACATTGGGGGGGACCAAGGGCATAGGTTTAATGCAGTGGTTCTCAAACTTGGTCCTGGCGCCCCACTGTGTATGCAGGCTTTAGTTCCGACCACAGTTGCAATCTAAGGACTTAAACAAGCTGTTGATTTGCCTTAATTGGATGCATTCCTGTTTAGAGCAGTTATTTGTCCTCTTAAGCCACATTTGACAAATCTGCACATGCCATGAAGAAGTAGAATTTCATATGCACAATGAGATATGTTCGAAACCAGTAAGAATAACTGCAGAGGGAAACGATTTGACCGAACCTTTAATCAACGTGAACAATCAACAGGTTCCTCATAGGTGACAGTCAACACATGGTCGCGAAAACCAACAATTTATTTGGCAAACAGTAAAGTCACACCTGTTTCATTTCATGTTCATTTTATTACGTTCAGGAAAATTATTTTGAAAGAATCCGAAACACCTGTGTTCAGCAACCCAATTTGGAGCTTACTGATTTTCTCAGTCTAGTTTAATCTGTTTATTATTTTTTTTTACCTGCAAATCCTCACAATTTGGGAAAAATAAGCATAACATGTTTGAGGATGTTTATTCTTCAAGGCACAGTGGATATGTCCATAAAAATGCAGCTAAAGGTGGTAAATCACTGCGCTAAACATGGAGTGCAGCTAATTAAGACAAATCGACACCTTGTTAAAATTCTAAGATTGCAGTTGTGGTTATAACAAAAACCAGCACACACAGTGGGGCGCCAGGAACGAGTTTGAGAGCCACTGGTTTAACGTGAGAATTGGTAGGGACACGTATGTCATGCGAGTTACTGCATTCAGAGATTATCCGAATGAGTGTTTCTCCATTTTTTTTTTTATGCCCCCGCCCTCCAAAGAGGAAAGGGGGCATTATGTCGACACCATGTCCGTCCGTCCGTCCGACCACTTTTCGTTACCGTGGGATAACAATAGAATCCCTCGTCGGATTGATGCCATTTCTTAATGGCGTATTGGGAGTGGCTAGAGGAAGGTTCCTTTCGAAAACCAGCGTTGTGTGATATATGGCCGCCACAGCAGCCATCTCAATATGCCCTTGATCATCATACAGGTGGGGGCATATGCCACACTCTGTGTTGCTCTTGTTTTAATTAGGCTACGCAAGGTGCCTCCATCATTTTCATACAAAGATGCCACATACATAAATTTGCATACATAAAGTTGGTTCGGACATTTTGACTTTCAAAGGTTATATTTGATGAACATCATAAGATGAACGGTAATGCTTTCCCTATAATTCCACAGAATAAGTCATAATTATGACCTCACCTGAAGCCCTGATACACCTGTATCCTCGACAGCTTGCCCTGTTGCTCTAGCTTGCTGCTGTGGTTCCTGCATATAAAAATAATTCCTTAATAATGGCACCTTCGCGGGATTTCTCCGCTGAAATTCACCTCATAATTTGACATATCCACCTGTCTTATATTTAGTTTCTACTGCTAGCAACCCGATTACTTACCAACATGTGACAGAAACCATGTTTAGTTCGCTAGTTGAAACTAGCGAATATGTTTAATTAACATTCGTCGACCCTTATAGTACTGTGGGAATAGTGAAAAGAGCTTCTGTCATCAGACCGCCTGCTGTCGACTGCTGCTGTCTCCCGCCTCCCAAACACTCTCAGAGCCGGTGAGGGAGGGAGCGGGCCAGTGACACGACACTGTGTTGCGCTTTCAAAGTAAAAGCACGTAAGTGAAAAATTTTGAAAACAAATATTTTTCTCCTCCGCAATGTAATTTTTGGGTGGGACAAATGCGCCTGTCTCCAATGTTGGAGGGGACACGTACTCCCCATTCCCCCCCGGTTCGTACGCCCATGAGTGAGGTAGTTGTACAAAAATGCAAGTTCTTGGATGTTTTAAGTGACCCATTATCGCAGTAGAGGAGAAAAAGCATGCAATAAATGAGGATGTGCAAATTTTGATTTCATTGATCTATATCAGTCTCCCGGGAGCAAAGTAAGGTAAAGTAAAATAAATTTAAACCCTAAATTTAGAGAATAAATTAAACGCCAAATAATTGTCTTAGTGAATTGTGCAATATACAAAGTAAAACAGTTGTTTTCAAGGACTGAGGTCGCCTGGTTTTTCTGTAGCTGATTCGGCTAACAAACTTCAGCAACGCCAAGAATATTATCGAATTACCTGGATATCTTATTATAACCCAGCTTGGTTTCATACTTGGTTGCTTGCCTTTCATACAGTCTTCTAGCCAATAAATATTGACATTCACCGGGGTTTTTTAGTCCCCTTGGTTCTCTATCCTGACTACATTACTGCATAAACGCATTGCCAAGCTTGAATATTAACGTGAACCAGGGTTTTGTCTTTCTCGTATTTTATTATTACCAAAGGGCTCTTCTGATTCTATAATAGTCCCCCCAGGAATCCGCGATTCCGCGATCGCGGAATTTACCGCGGACTTCAAAGCCCTCCGCGGAAATCTAAGCAGTCCGCGGAATATAGGGCGAGGTGCAGAATTTTATATTTTACTTGTATTTTTCATCCCGGCCGCTAGAATTTTGTGGTCAGATAAAACGGGATCTAAGACTCACAGCTGGTACTGCCGGTTACGGAAACTGATTTTTTTTCTGCTGTATGCAGCATAAACTATATAAAAAGATGGACGCAGCACCCTGATTTGAAAAAAGAAGCCCATGTGGAAGTACCGTAGAATGGCATTCTATTTAATGGCCAGCAGATGGCGACGTCAGTGCTTGCAGAAAGAAGTTCAATGCAATAGAAGTCTATGAGAAAATGATCCTACTTTCCGACCTGATTTTTAATTTAAATAATGATTTTTCACATCATTTTATGTTAGCTATAGCAAGTTTCAGGTCTCCTTCGATATATCATGACATTCATTTTTGTGAATTATGGTCCCATATAAACTAGAATAAAGTATAAAGCCTCTGGTCCTCGTCCGATACGGTCAGATCCAGAGCCACGTTCCTCCCCGGATCTTCGATTCACTTCTTCATCCTCGAACCAGTGGGTGACATCACGGTAGCTTCATCCATCTTTTTATACAGTCTACAACGTTTACAATATCCTGAGGATACAGTGAATAATGTACACTTTGTTTAAATCTTTACTTTGATCTTTGGCACTTGTTCAGTTACTAAGCCTCGTTCACCCATAGTTTGGCGAAATGTTTTGCACTTTATAAGTTATGCAAATAAATCTGCTCAAGAGGGACAAAAAGAATAGTGATGCTGCTTATATTATAACCACAATGTTTCGCAGTGTTTTGGTATTGCAAATAATTTCATAAGAGAATTTTTGCTTCATTATTACATAAATTTGCTTTATAACTGGTCATTTTAGGGTTTTTTTAATGCCCACAGAAAATCTACTTTCAAGCCGCGGAATCAAGAATTTCTCTCCGCAGAATCAGGAATGTTCTCCGCGGAATCAACACTTTTTCTCCGCTGATTCCTGGGGGGACTACTATAAGATTCACCCAATATATAGAAGGGGGTGATACATCACCATTCAGTTTGACAATGAAACTTTTTTTATGGGTAGATATATCCTACAAACTGACGAAAAATATGTTTTTTATTCGAAAGACCCCTCCGGTTGAAAAATCCAGCCCTTTTTAGGGTAGGGGTCCGAAGGGCCGAAATGGGGCCGAAGTCAAAAATGGGATTTTGTCCTCTGATTATCTTCTTTTGCCCTCAAAAAGCCTCCTTCATCCTATGGTATTTTGATATAGGGGCAGAGTAGTTCCAAATAACGTTAGAATTTTCGAGGCTGAGGGCACCACCAATTTTTGGCATTTTAGACTATGTTTGAGGCCCTCCCAGTTCCTGCGTCCTCAAAAAGCCTTGCTGGTTTATGTTTATTTAGACGTATAGGGGACTTCTAGTTTTAAAAATAACATTCACAGCGAGGCTTAATGAGGGCACTTGTGTAATAGAGGTTGCTTTTTGCAGCATGAAACACCATTTAGGGCAATGTTCATCGGGCCATACCTCGGTGCGCCCTCTATGGTTTTTTTTGGAACTTGTTTTATTATGTTCCACTATATCTCTTTTATTCATTATGTAAATATCTACGAGGTTTTTTAGGCATGCCCAGAGTGGACATGGTGGTCAAAGGTTTTGTCACTATGACTTCATGTGTAGATCCATAATAGCTCCAAGGTAGTTCATTCACCAACCAAAAATAAGAACAGGATAAATTCAGAAAACCACCCAACAAGAATGAGCAGGATGAATTCAGAAAACAAGAGTCCAAAAGTCCCAAAGTAACTGAAAGTAACCTGTTCAAGCCTGACGGGCTGCATCTGATCCAGTACCTTTGCACTGGGCCAGCATATGTTGAGGGTAGCACAGGATTATTTAAGCTAGGGACTTGGGGGGCAGGGAGGTTAGTGAGTGTTACACATAGGGAAATGCAGTTTGCCCCGATGGAAGCTGACGGCTTTACATGCACTATTGATGATATACTTTTAAAGCAACAAAGCGTAGTGGGGGGCTTGAAGTTGTGGCCGCATGGGAAATGAAGGGGGAATAACCTGTAGTAATAACCTGAAATGTTTTTATTTAAATGCAAGAAGCATAAAAAATAAATTTCCGGAGCTTGAGGCCGTTATGATTAGTGATGGCTATGACATAGTTGGGATTACAGAGACATGGCTTAGTGAAGAGGATGGAGATGAAAAAATATATATAAGGTTAAAAGCTCTTTAGTAAGGTTAGATGTAATACGTGAGGAGGGGGCGTAGCAATCTATGTGAACGAAAACATAAATGTACAGGAAATTCCCCAAATTGAACATTCCTTGCCCTGTGAAGATATCTGGGTGAGGCTCATTGGCAAACACGAGACAGGTTTAAACATAGGAGTATGCTATTGACCACCAGCTTTGGACAGTGCAGTCAATGAAATGCTTTTTAAGACGATAATGCAAGCTTGTAGAGGTGGAGGGACTATTATTATGGGAGACTTAAATTGTCCTGGTATCGATTGGGAAATGGTGAAATGACAGGGTAGCAGGGAGGAAGAATTTCTAGATGTTATAAATGTCAATTTTTTGGTGCAGTATGTCAATAAACCTACAAGAGAGAAGGCTATTTTAGACTTGGCGCTCTGTAATGACCCAGATAGAATTAGTAAAGGTTGAAGTCACTTGGGACAAGTGATTACTCTGCTGTTAATTTTGATGTTTCATGGGAAGTTAAAAGGTGTATTCAAAAAGAAAAAATGTTCAATTTTAGGCGAGCAAATTTGACAGGATGCGCTCATATCTAAGTGAAATCAAATGGGAGACACTCCTGGACTGTGACGCTGTAAATGAGATGTGCGAAAGATTTAAGGGGGTTTTACTTGAATCACAATGCAATTTCATTCTTAAGGTGTCCAAAAGTAAGCTGAAAAAGCAGAATCCTCAGTGGATGACCAAAGGTATTCGTAGGATTTTGAGGGAAAAGAGGAATTTTTATAAGATGTACATAAAGGATAACAATGAGAACACTAAGGCTGAACACTGTAAAATGAAAAGTACTGTAAAAAAGAGCTGAGGAATGCTAGAAGACTATGAAAGACAAATTGCAGAGGGGGCAAAAACTAACCCTAAGCGCTTCTTTCAGTACTGTAGCAGAAAAAGAAAAGTCAAAGAGCAGGTTAAGTACATAAAGAATAAAAATGGATTGCTGCTATATGATAACAAGGATATTGCGGATGACTTTTTTGAGAATTTTACCTCAGAGTGGGTCTTTATTCAGCCAGAGGGAATGTTAAATGATTATTTAGCGGAAATTGAGGTTAGGGATAACAAAGCTTTAGACAAGCTGCATTAACTAAAGGCAGATAAGGCAGCGGGTCCTGATGGCTTATATCCTAGAGTGCTCAGGGAAGTTGGTGAGATCATCTTTAAGCCACTATCCGCCATCTTCAGACAGTCTTTAGAAACTGGAGAAATACCAAATGATTGGAAACAGGGCAATATAATACCAATATATAAGAAAGTGGACCGTACCGAGCCAGGAAATTACAAGCCAGTCAGTTTAACTTGCATTGTGTGCAAAATATTGGAATCTATCATAAAAGATGAGCTGGACTTATTTCTTGAACATAATAGTATTCTGAGGGATATCCAACATGGTTTCCGTAAGGGAACTAAGGAGTATTCTGGAATTTTTTGAAGAGGCCACCCGACTTATGACCAGAGCAGGGCTTATGATATCATATACTTGGATTTTCAGAAAGCATTTGATACAGTACTGCATAAGAGACAAATTTTTTTAAATGAGCTCCATCGGAGTTACAGGACGTATTCTGGAGTGGATCCAAACCTGGTTACAGGACAGAACAGTGGTCAGTGGTATCTCCTCTGAGCTGGGTATGGTGGGGAGTGGCGTCCCCCAGGGATTGGTGTTGGGACCCCTGCTGTTCCTCATCTACATTAATGACCTTGATAGGAATATTGAGAGCAGATTAGTTAAATTCTCAGATGATACTATATTGGGGGGTTTGGCAAATAGTTTAGAGTCCACTAAAATGATTCAGGATGATTTGGATAGAATCCAGAATTGGGCAGAAATGTGGCAAATGAAATTTAATGTCGCAAAATGTAAAGTTGTACATGTAAGTAATAAATACATTTGATGGAATTACTTCATGGGAGGTTTAAAATTGGAATGTGCTCCACACGAGAAAGATCTGGGAGTGATTGCTGACCAAACCCTCACTGGCTCTAGCCATTGTGCCATAGCAGTTAAGAAAGCCAATCGGATGCTGGGATACATTGCCAGAAGTATTGGGTACAAATCTAAGGTGGTGATGCTTCTTTTGTACAACACATTCGTCAGACCTCATCTGGAGTATTGTGTACAGTTCTGGGGACCATACTTTAAGAAAGATAGAGAGGCTCCAGAGAAAGTTCAGGGAAGAGCCACTAGGCTAATTCCAGGCATAAAAGATGAAAGCTATGAGAAGAGGCTGAAGATCCTTAATCTCTTTAGTCTTAGGAAAAGGAGACTCAGGGGTGATTTGATTGAGGTCTTTAAATGTGATAAAAGGGATTAACAAAGTGAATTATGTAGGATTCCTTCCACCGAGTGTTGTGAGTAGAACTCTTGGTCACAAATGGAAGTTGACCAAAGGTAAATTTAGCACTGATATTCGGAAATATTTCTACACCCAAAGAGTAATTTCAATGTGGAATAGCTTGCCTGACCATATTGTTGAGGCAGAGACCTTGGGGGTTTTCAAGAGCAGGCTTGACTTAAAGCTAGATACCATTGAGTCATTGAGTATCTGAAGGTATATATTCACAATAGTGTGAAGAAACTGGCGAGCGTAGCTGGGCTGAACAGCCTGTTCTCGCCATTCATGTTATGTTATGTTATGTTATATCCGTCTTCGGGTATATTTAGGCCATATTTATAAAGCTAATGAAAAGTATTCTGCAAACAACCTCCAATTTAATTAAAAAAAAAAAAAAGGATCATTTTTTGGGGGATTTTTCTTTTATTTGACAGTTATACAGTGTAGAGAGATAGGAAAGTTGGGGAGAAGAATGGGGGAAGACATTCAGCAAATGACCTGAGCCGGAGTCGAACCCAGGTCCCTGCGGGAAGGACACAGCCTTTATGGTATGTGCACTTAGACCGAAGAGGCACCGGGGGGCCAGTTTATTTTGGGGGTTTTTATTAATGAGAAATGGGTTAAGTATTTAATATTAATATTAAATATTGCAAATGTATATGCTGTGCATGCCCTAGCAAAGCAATATGTCATCAGTAACATGGCTGCTGCCATTAAATACCATTACTGCGTACAGCAGCACTTGAAATGAAACTCTAAATTTTCTTTACTGGATTTGCGCTTGACATTTTTGGATTTGCGCTTGACATTTTTACAGACACTGAATGTTTCTCTGGGTACCAAAACAAGGTAAGCCAAAAAAGTGCTGATTTCATTTGATATTGGTGGAGGTTGAATATGGAATTCTTTCCAAGCTAATTACCAATTTTGTTTTCCTTTTCTTCCCAGAAATTTACATTCGCTTGTGCCTCTACAAAATATTACCTGCGGTAGTAACTGCTAGCAGTGGTATTTATACAATATTTTTTGCAGTAACCCTGTTATTGACCGTGCTGCTACACACTTGTATTTATGCACGTCCATGTGACAGGTTTTAGTAGTGGTGCGCACAGGGAAATGGGGCTCCACCAAAAGCCAGTGTGTAATTCGAACCCTGAGGCAAATCACTAACATTGCATGTAATTCAAGCACAATTACATACAATTACGCTTTCTGACACTCCATGATCAAGCATGGATTTACCTTGCTCCATTTCTTTAGCCAGAACTTAGGGAGAAAGCGCAGCCCTAGCTATGAATAACTACAATGCCTTGTTTTACATGGTCAATGATGATTGTCACTCAAAAGCTGTTAGCATAATGAAACTGGTTAATTCTACACCATATTGACCATAAAACATAATTGGACAGCTTCATGACTAGAGAAATGTTCTATTCACTCAATTTCGTATTCATTCAATGCCCAAGCTTTATCCCTCAACAGTGATGGCTCTTCTGAGCATTAATCTAAAATTTGAACTGAAACCTGGGCATATCTTCACTGTGAAACACAATGCAGAGTTGTGCATATGACCAAGTATTGGATCTGTTCATATTTGGTACTGGATATGTACCAAGCATTATTTTGTTGGCCACATAGGATAATTGCCAACGTCATTTTTTTTTTTTTGCCAAATTGAGATATCAGCTGCCTGTGTTTTTTTCTTATTTCTTAAAAGAAGAGGCTATTCACCCCGCAGCGGTTCAGCGTGAAAGATTAAAGAGAGGGGCAGGTTGCAAACTGAAATCTCTTCTAGGGCAAATAGCAGAAGTGCTTCTCTTATTGGTCCCTCCCCGGTGCAAATACCAGAGCTGCTTCTCTTGACGGCCCCGTTGCGGGGCAGATATTCGATCTCTTTCCCCCAGTTCACGCCACTGCGTGGCGAATAGCCACTTCCTTTCTCAAACCTTAAAAATGAGATAGGCAACTATTCTACGCGGGTGTCGATTGTTGAAATTAAAATTAGTTATCAATCCAGGGAACGACTCCAGTGAAGTAGGAGCCGGTACCTCATTAACAAATTATGGCATCAGAGCATTGTCATAAAGCTTGGGCAGTAAAATTTTTATTGTAGAAACAAGCAAGGATTGATGCCGGTTACAGCAGTCATATCCCAACTGTGTCATAATTTTGCAAGCAGTTCTTGGCATGTTTCGAACAAACTTTAAATGAGGACAATTCTACTCCAATGTGTATATAGCAATATTATGATATACAGTATGTCACAAAAGTGAGTACACCCTTCACATTTCAACTATTGATTTAGTACATCTTTTTAAGGGACAACGTTACAGAAATGAAAACTGAATATATTCTAGAGTAGTCATTGCATAATATGTGTAGCAGTGTAGATTTACTGCACTGTCCAAATAACTGAACCAAACAGTCACTATTTCCAAAATGGGTGGCAACAAAAGTGAGTACACCTCACTGTCAACATGCCAAATTGTGGCCACAGTGTCAATGTTTAGTCTGACCCCCATTGTTGTCCAGCACTGCCTTGATTTTCCGAGGCATGGATTTCACCAGAGCTGCACAGGTTGTTGCTGGGATCCTCCACTCCTCCATGACAACATCACGGAGCTGGTGGATGTTGGACACCTGCTGCTCCTCCACCTTCCTCTTGAGGATGCCCCACTGGTGCTCAATGGGATTCAGGTCTGGAGACATACTTGGCCATACCATCACCTTCAGCTTCTTCAGGAAGGCAGTTGTCATCTTGGAGGTGTGTTTCGGGTCGTCATCATGTTGGAAAACAGCCGTGCGGCCCAGTTTCTGAAGGAAGGGCATCGTGTTCTGCTTCAGAATCTCACAGTACATGTTGGATCCATTATTTCATTAACGAAGTGCAGCTCCCCAGGACCAGAAGCACTCATGCAGACCCAGACCGTGATGCTGTCAGCACCATGTTTGACTGTAGGCAGTACACACTTGTTTTGAAACTTCTCACCAGGGCGCCGCCACACATGCTGGACACCATCTGAGCCGAACAAATTTATCTTGGTCTCGTCAGACCACAGAACATGGTTCTAGTAGTTCATGTTCTTGGACTGGTTGTCTTCAACAAACTGTTTTCGGGCTTTCTTGTGGGCTAGCTTCAGAAGAGGCTTCCATCTTGGCCGACAGCCATGCAGACCAACTTTGCGCAGAGCATGGCGTATGGTCTGAGCACTGACAGGCTGTTATCCCACTGCTACAACCTTGGCAGCAATGCTGCCAGCACTCCTGCGTCTGTTTTCTGAAGCCAACTTGTGCACCTGACGCAGAGCACGAGGACTCAACCTCTTTGGTCGACCCGACGAGGCCTGTTCCGAGCAGAACTCGTCCTGGAAAACCACTGGATAACCTTGGCCACCATGCTTTAGCTTTGTTTCATGGTTTCGCAGATCTTCTTGTAGCTTAGACCATCTTTGTGGAGAGCAACAATTCTCTTTTTCAGATCCTCAGAGAGTTCTTTTCCATGAGGTGCTATGTTGACCATCCAGTGACCAGAATGAGAGCATTGCACCCAAAGCACCACAATTTAACCCTTAAACATGTTGCACAACCTCATATGGCCCAGTCAACCAGACAAAAGCATGAAAATGATTAACAAGTCGCGTTTCATTGCTTGGTTGACCATTATCAATCGGGGTGTGCACTCACTTTTGTTGCCAGCCATTTTGGAAAATAGTGACTGTTTGTTCAGGTATTTGGACAGTGCAGTAAATCTACACTGCTACACATATTGTACCATGATTACTCTAGAATATATAGAAGTTTCACTTCTGTAGCATTGTCCCTTGAAAAGATATGATGAATTAATTGTCAAAATGTGAGGGGTGTACTCACTTTTGTGAGATACTGTATGAGAAGTCATTGATTCTTTTTAGATTTGATCCCCAATCCCTCAACAAAAGAAAGAAAAAGAAATAGCACAAGGTAAATTCGCTTTTTCACGGAGCATCAGGAAACATTATTTTTTGTAATGAAGGATGAATGAAGTGCAAAATTACTGGTTTCCTTCGTTTATGTTCAGATTTTACTGTAAACAGAATGAAGCATTTCGTTCAGTTAAAGTAAAACGTGTCACACAACGGACTTTATTGAGCTCGAGTTTATGAAGTTCCTTTTCCTCAGAGATCTTTAGCACCCATAGGTATACATACAGTATATAGAACATTAGATTGCTGACAGGGAGAGCTCAACTGAAGCATCTGTTCAAGCAGCGGATACATCCAGAAGTAAAATTCACTTATAGACTCCCATTCATTTTTAAAAACACTTGCGTGCGAGTTGGTGTTATTTTGGTGTCGTTGTGGAGAGCAACATTTTGTCTCCCTAAATGTTTGCGTTTTGCTTTGGGAAGAGGTACACTCACGAAAGGGAAGTCTGAAATGTGACTGAGTGACAATGTTAACGTGACAGCAGAAAAGTGAGGCCAAGATGGCGGTGGTGTAGCTGGACGTGTGTCTCTCGCTCCGTTGGGTGCTCAAACTCTCCCTCTTGGGGAAGCGCTGATGACATGACTGCCGACGAGGTAAACGGAGTACAAGCCTACAATAACTCATCGAAAGAGGTATGGTTTGATTCCGACCCAAACCTTCAGATTGAAGAGTTTGAAACTTTGACAGCCACTCTCCTGGACACTCCTCTGAAACCTCCGGCTAAAAAGATGAAGCGCGCCGATACCGGCAGCAGAGATGGCGGGGAAATTCTTGATGCCATTCGGGAGCTGTCGGAGAAGCACGACAGTACTCTTCGCTCCATTTCCGACATTAAAAAAGCAACTGAAGCTACCTCAAAGCAGCTGGAGAAGCTCACGTCAACTGTACAACTGCTTACCTTAGACGTAAACCAGCAAAAACAAGGGCTAGTTTACGTGGAAAAAGTGGTCCAGAAACTACAAGAAGAAAATAAAGCTCTGAAAGCGGAGGTCGCTGAATGCCAACGCTACAGTAGAGGATGGTCTCTGAAAATACATGGAGTGAAGGAGGATGAAGGAGAAGACATCAGGCGCAGGATTGTGGACATCCTGGGCAAAACTGCCCCCAAGATCCGTCAGAGCTTGGAGGATGGGATCGACATTGTTCATCGCGTTGGACGGAGGGGGCAAGACGGCTCAAATAGGTCGACCACCGTCCTATTTGCCATGAGACGACTTTGAGACGCTGTTTGGAGAGATGCCAAGGGCTCTAAGCTCCTGCTGGAAAACTGACTGAGAATAACTGAAGCACTGTCACCGGGGGACAAAGCTGCATGGGAGAAGCTGTGGCTGATTGTCAAAAAAGCTTGTGAAGAAGGGAAGAAAGCGTCTTTCCGTGGACCCTTCGTCTTCATTGACGGGAAAAAAATTGACTCCTCAGAGGTAACTTGAATGTAAAATCTGTAACTCTCCCCCTTTTGACTGCCTTATCTGGAGAGTCATTGTAGTGGAAAATTAAGACACTAGCGAACATTGATCATATTGACTGATTAACAGCTCATTTTATTTATTTTTTCTACCCTTGCTTTTGCTTTCTTTTCTTTAAAATATTGAAATCTTCATGGACACCGTGGGGAGGGGGGAAAAAAAAGTTAAAAGAAGAAAAGGTTTATTTGAAAATTGACCATTCTATTGCTTGATTAGTCATTATTTTGTACTTTCTTTTCTACTCCTGTTTATGCTATTTCTTTCTTGTTACTGGAATGTTCATGAAAATCGTTGGGATGAATAAGAAAGGGGAAAAAATATAAAAATAAAGATAAAATATATTTAAAAAGTGTAAAGGTATAAAACAGGCAGTTAATGTTAGACATTTCTGCTGACTTGCCATTTTGTTGCCATAAAGTTTGCTACAGAATACTGCGGTTTAGTATTCTAGATTGTCATATGACAAACCATGAACTGGTTGTTAACTGCCACCTCATCTTCGGTGGACTTTTCTTCAACACTTTCCAAGTCGTAAGTTTGTTTGTTTTCAGATATACCTTGTTTATTTTTTTCTTTGTTATATGGAGTTTATGTCCAACTCTTTCACTGTTATGTCCTTAAATTTCAGAGGTATTAGGGATAATACTAAGAGAAAAGCAGTTTTTTTTTATCACGCAAAAGGTCTAAAGCAGATTTGATCTTACTACAAGAAACACACTCTAGCGAATCTGATACTAAATTTTGGAAATCACAATGGGGTAATGCCGGTCACTTCAGCCATGGCACAAACCACTCGGCCGGGGTATTAATTTTTCAACATAAATTTAAAGGGGATGTTCTTGAGTTCATATCTTCTGATTCTGGTAGATGGATTACACTTGTAGTAAAGCAAGATGATGCTACTTTCATTGTTTGTAATATATATGGTTTCAACTCTCAAGCCTCCAACAAGGTTTTATTTAACAAAGTTAAATCTCTAAACTGAAAGGACTGCAAAATAAATATTTAGACTCTTACACAATTCTCTGTGGAGACTTTAATGAATGCCCAGATGAAACAATTGACAGATATCCGCCCAAATTTAGTCCATCATTACAGAGTACAAATCTTATTTCACTATGCTGCTCCAGCCTCTCCTTGACTGACGCCTGGAGATTTTTCAATCCCAACACCAAGATTTTACATGGTGTAATAATAGGCTGTCCTCGAGATCAAGGATTGATTTATTTTTAATTTCTTCTTCAATTCTTCAATTCGTAAAAGACATTAATCATTTTTATGCCCCTTTATCTGACCACAAACAAATAACTTTGAAACTTTCTGCTTCTCAGGAGACTGCTGGCATGAGAGGCTACTGGAGACTCAATAATTCTCTCTTAACAGACAATGTATTCAATGATTCAGTTAAGAATTTGGGAATTCAAATTCTCAATGATGGTGTGAATGACAATTATTGCAAAAAATGGGAATTCTTCAAATATAAAGTTAGATGTTCAGCAATCAGAAGAAGCAAGGAAATTAAACAAGAAAGACAAAAGCAAGAAATAGTCTTGACTCAAAAGCTCAACCTCTTGCTCTCTAAAGACATTATCACTGTAGAAGAATAAATTGAATTAAAAAACATTCAGATGCAGCTAGGCCAATTTTACTTGAATTTGGCAAAGGGTGCCGTTATCAGATCGAGAGCCAAATGGCTAGAAGAAGGCGAAAAAAACACAAACTATTTCTTTGCACTTGAAAAAAGGAATATTAAACGCAAATCCTTAACTGCTCTTAATATTAACGGTACTCTCTCTAAAGACCCAAAATTAATTTCTGACTTTGTCACTGACTTTTATGGAAACCTTTACAAATCTAACTTTAATTCCAAAGACTGTGTAACTTTCTTAGACAACATTCATAGAAATATTCCTTTAATTTCTCAAGACTTAAAATACACTTGTTAATCTGGCCTATCAGCTATCGAAATTAAAAATGCCTTGTTTTCAATGAAGAAAGGAAAATCACCGGGAGTTGACGGGGTATCCGTTGAATTTTACACCCATTTTTGGGATCTCATTCAAGTCCCATTATTAAGCATGTACAAAGAATGTATCTCCCAAGGCGAAATGACTCCTTCTATGAAACAAGGCATAATTTCCCTTATACCCAAACCTGAAAAAGACTCCACGATCATAGAAAATTGGCGACAAATTACTCTCTTGTCTATTGACTACAAAATTCTTGCTTTATCATATGCTAGCAGATTAAAAAAGGTTCAGACACCATTATCAGTGAAACTCAAACCGGGTTTATGAAAAAAAGACACATTAGCTGCAATATTTGACTTATTTTAGACCTTTTAGATTATTCAGACGCAGTAGACTCTAATGCACTCATCTTATTTCTGGACTTCTATAAAGCCTTCGATACTATTGAACATAAATTTACTTTGCATTCCCTCAAAACTTTTGGCTTTGGTAGTAGTTTCATTGATATTGTCTCCATGTTCTATAACGACATTAACAGCTCAGTCATTATTAATTTGAGTACATCTAAGAGATTTCAGATTAACAGAGGTGTTTGGCAAGGCTGCCCCATCTCACCCTTCTTATTTATTTTAGTTACCGAATTATTGTCAATTCACATTAAAAATGATATAAACTTTAAAGGTATTTCAATTTTTGACAAGGAATTAAAACTTTCCCAGTTGGCGGACGATACTACAATTTTCCCTAGAGATAAGAACCAACTATCTATCTCTATTAACTTGATCAATCAGTTCTCCAGTGCCTCGGGCCTTAGATTGAACATGTCAAAATGTGAAATTTTACCCATCCACGACTGTGAATATTCGTCAATTGAAAACATTCCTGTTAAAGATTCGGTCAAATATCTTGGCATTTATATAACAAAAAATCATATTACCAGACAATAACTCAACTTTTCCAATAGAATTAAAAAAAACTGCCTCAATTCTTAATCTTTGGTTGCAAAGGGACCTTTCAATTTACGGAAGAGTTCTCCTATCTAAAGCAGAAGGTCTGTCACGCCTTGTATACCCCTCTCTATCCTTATTTGTTAATAATTTGACAGCGGCACAAATTAATAAATTATTCTTAAGCTTTATTTGGGAAAATAGATCACACAAACTTAAAAAAGTAGTTCTCTCAAATAACAGAGAGGAAGGAGGCCTTGAAGTGTTGATCTTCGGGGATGTTGTTAATACTTTTAAAATCAATTTGCTAAGGAGATGTTTGATGAATCGAGACTCGATCTGGTACTTTATTCCAAACCATATATTTAACCAAATCGGTGGCCTATCCTTTATTTTAAAGTGCAACTTTCTATCCAACGAATTACCAGTCAATCTGTCCAAATTCCATCATCAAGCCCTTGTAGCTTGGAAGTTGGCCTTTGTCCACAATTTTTCACCACACACAACTTTCCTTTGGAACAACTGCGTTATACTTAGAAGGAATAAGTCTTTGTTCTTATCTAAATGGTTCCAAAGAGGTATTCTCTTTGTGTTTAATCTTTTTGATGAAAATGGCAATATGTTTACATATGAACGCTTTATGACGGTATTTAAATTTTCCTGTTCCTTTCAAAGGATTTAATGCTGTAATCCAGGCTATTCCAAAGGAGCTTTCTCATGCCGTGAAAAATCATCTGACTTTCAATGGACATGGAACTGCTCAACCGTTGCTGTTGTTGGATGGTCTAGATCCTTAGGACAAAAAGTGTAACAATAAACTTATATCAAATATTTCAGAGAAAGAACACTATTGTACCTAGAGGAAAGTTTTTTTGGAGTTCTCAGATTGTAGACATTGGTTGGCGAAGGACCTGGCTTTTACCACACAAATATTGCATCTCTAACAAAATCAAAGAAATTCACTTTAAAAATTTTACATAAAATCTACCCTGTTAACTGTTTCATCGCCAAATTTACAGAAATTGATCATTTCTGTTCTTTTTGTAACCAAAATGTTGAAACCGTTTCACATTTATTTTTTGATTGCAGAATCACCAAAGCGTTCTGGTCAGCTCTTAATCTCTATTTTTTCAACTCTGCCAATATCCAATACTCCTTTACATTAAGAGATATCATCTGCTACTACAATAACAAAAATAACAAAGACGTTGAATTTTTATTAAATTTTGTAATCCTCAATGCTAAATTTTACATTCACAAACAAAAATTTGCCAAATCCTGCCCCAATTTTAAAATCTTCCTCTTAGAATTTGAGTATACTATGAAAGTTTTACGCCTAATTGAAAACCGTAAAAGTATCAAACTTACTGCTCTTTATGAAACGTTTTTTCCATCTTCTGACTAAAATACGTTTTTCATATTTTATTGTCCTGTTATACTGTCTTTATGTCTGTACCAACACTTCTTAGAGTCTTGGATGTATTTTTGCACTGTCCCCTTGTGGTGTACCTGCTTGTTAATTCTTTCAATAAAAAAAAAAAAGTGAGAGCAGTAAAGTACACAAAGTAGCGTGACAGAAGCTAATATAACTGCTCGGAAGTTTTTGTCGTTATAAGAAACGTCAATGAATGTTTGGATACGTTATCAAATCACACTCTGGTTCCCGCACTTCATTGTACCCTGGTTGAGCATATTTGCCATCAACTGAGAAGTTGATACTGAATCCTATAACTAATGCCAACATTGTGAAAGGAAGCGCTTGTTAACTCTGACTACTCCTTCACTGAGTTTCACCTTTGCCTTTGTCATGCCAAAACACTGCTCCCAAAAAATGATCACTGCACAGCACTGATCGAGGGGACCACAAAGTTTTTTTTCTCCTGACTTTTAACAGCCAAGCCTTTCTCTCCTCCTCGTCTTTTGGAAAACCATATAAACAGGCAAAGCGACCTGTCCTCTGTTTTCAATATTTTGCAGGTAAGAAGTATTGCCCTTGAATATTACAATTACAAGTAGCTAGCTTGTTGACCACCTTGTTAATTTTATTAACTGCCAAGTCTATGTAGTCCCCGTGATGATAAGGGTACCAGGGTAGCTGGTGAGTGTTATCAATCGCTGGCGTTTGCTTTTAGTCAGCGGTCTATTCAAGTTCATGGGATGGCTAATTTTCTAGATAGCATGCAAACACGTTTTTCTCCATTAAATAAAGAAATGCGCTTCTATGATAACTTGCACGTGAAAAGTTTTATTACAGCCTTTTGAATTAATATTGCTGCAAAACTCAGCCGCACATCTCGGCATTTTAACGATTATATTAAGGTATTTGAAATGAGCCTCATAGGAAACAATTCATTTTATTGAAGAAATTGGGTGTGTAAATATGGTGGTTAGGCGCTTCACTTTGGGTAATGGAAATATGACGACATCAGCAATTTAGTGTTCTTAAAGTATATATCTATTTTTGCACCTGGCAATTACGAACACCTTGCCAGCTACAATGTTTAGACTAAGCAGGTATTCAATGGCAAACAGAGACGCATACATTTGACAGAATATGCTTGTTGTCTGAAATTATGGCGAGTTGACCAAGCCAGCATACTCTCCTGCATCAAGCCAGACAGGTGTAGCTACCAAGGTGTCTGATAACTAAGGTACAGAACTGACACTACCAAGCAACGTTAACGTGAGCAAATGCAGGTTTAACAAACAGCCATGAATGAAAATGTAAGTTTCAATTACCGGAACAAAAACCAAATAACTGTACTTTAGCTAAGGTCATAATCATTCTTTCAAATTAATTATAATCAAAACTACGAGGTAGTAACTCAACAAATTGAGTCATTATTTCTTGTTTTATACATGCATACATTCAGATTTCTTGATTTTATTTTTTGGCTCTTAAAGCTTTAAATTTTTCCCCTATTTTTTTTTTTATTTTTTTCCATTCTGAGCCAAGTGGCAAAACTAAAGTAAGAGGGCTGTTTTTTGCATTAGCCATCCTTGCAGCGATGTCACATCAGTTATATACTCGCAGCTAATAGGCAGTCAGCTTTTAATCTGGTGAACCTGAACGGGAACATCTTGAGAGCATGTGCTGAAGGGTGAGGTTACTGAAGGCCCGCTGAGCATCTGACGGCATGCCACTGCAGTGCAACATTGCAGTGGTTGGTTAAGTTTCTGGGAAAAAATGCCAATTTTTGAAGCATGAAAAAGGAGGAGGAATGGCTCCATGGAAAGTCGTTTGTTCATAATGCTTGTCTGCTGTTTCCTGAAAAATAATTGAGCTCATGAATGCTAATCAGGCAATCCACCCTCCAACCCCCTCCCCCCCTAAAAACCCTTTTCTGCAGTCGGAGGATTTCTTTGACATGCGGCGGCTTTATGTTACACTGGGTTCCTGTTTGTTCTACAAGGTGAGTCCCACACCTGTCACATTAACTGTCCCAGTTGCGGTCATGTCCCAAATTCAGAGATCCCTCCCGATTTCTCAGAGAGGCTCCCGGAAAATAAGGCTGCCTCTCGACCATTTGAGCGTCTCTGAAATCCTCCTGATTTTCTAATTTTTCAAGCATTTATCATCTCTTGTATGCATTACATGTATACTATGCACCAGATTTGGGTTCAATAACTTTTTATTACCCCTCAGCCCTCAAGGCTGACGGGGTATTGCTATCCTTCGTGTGGTTGGGCGGGCGGGCGTCTCCAAAAACTTCGACATCGGGCTGAGGGGTATTCTGTGCATTGCACGCCTATTTTTTTCAGTTGCAATTGATTGTGATTACAATTACATTTACAATTACTTTCTGGACAGAATGTTCAATTGCAATTACTTTTCAGGAAAAAAAATAAAGATTAAATAAAAAATTACGAAAGTAATTGATTCCAATTACTGTAATTGTAATTGAAAAAAGTAATTGAACCCTACTCTGCTATGCACACGCAATGTGAAGTGGTACAGTGCATACACGCAGTCAATGCGCTTCGCGATCGCCCAGTTTTGCATTTAATTATCGCATATTTGGTTGCATTTTTGGTGACCAAAAATATTGAGCCAAATCAGCTCAAAAGTGTACCACATGAAACAAGTGCCAAAATGCACCCTACATCCTCAGAAATGATAAACAGGCACTGACAGACATTTCTGGTGCTGGGACACTCCCACCAGATTTGCATAACTGTCCCACCATAATGGAGCTCAATCAGCTGAAATCCAAACCGAATGAAACCAACTGGAGATTGTTCAACACTGTCCCAGGTATCATGAATGCCCACTGTCAGACAGTTTCTGTGGTGTCGTACCCCTGACAGACATCCCCAAGCATGCCAAAGTGCCACACTCCCAAAGTCAGGTAGATCAACTTCAACTCAAGAGAGAATTATTGCCAGACGAACACTGTGGGTATTTTTCCACCACACTTCCCCATAACATGATGGTGCCTAATGACGAGCCATAGACATGCCCTAAGATCACTATATTGAAGCCCAAAAGTAGCAAATCTGAAACCAAAACATGCCACAGATAAGAGCATCAAAAGATCACAGCTGTTTCGAAGAATGTTTATGATGTGCCTGACTTGATACCTCCTGAAGTTAGTCGGCACCCTCTTTGACTATACGTAATTACTACCGCATTGCATTTGTATATCTAGACTGCTTGAACACAAAGTATTTAAGTCGAGTACTGTGTCTGTTTTACTGGGAATCAAATTTTAAATTACGTATTTCACCGTCTGCGCTTTCGCAAGGTGTGATTTTTGCTCCGTGAATTTGAGGATTTTGTTGATCATCTGTTGGCAGGGTAAATTTTTTTCACGTAAATCTGATCATTTCTACAAAACCCAAAACCAGTGAAGTTGGTACATTGTGTAAATCGTAAATAAAAACCGAATACAATGATTTGCAATTCCTTTTCAACCTAAATTCAATTGAATACACTGCAAAGACAAGTTACTTAATGTTCAAACAGGTAAACTATGTAATTTTTTGCAAATATTAGCTAATTTGGAATTCGATGCCTGCAACATGTTTCAAAAAAGCTGGCACAAGTGGCAGAAAAGACTGAGAGGAATGCTCATCAAACACTAATTTGGAACATCCCACAGGTGAACGGGCTAAATGGGAACAGGTGGGTGGCATGATTGAGTATGAAAGCAGCTTCCCTGAAATGCTCAGTCATTCACAAACAAGGATGGGGTTAGGGTCACCACTTAGTGAACAAGTGCGTGAGCTGATTCTCGAATAGTTTAAAAACAACATTCCTCAACGGGCTATTGTAAGAAATTTAGGGATTTCATCATTTACAGTCCATAATATCATCAAAAGGTTCCGAGAATCTGGAGAAATCACGGCACGTAAGCGACAAGGCCGAAAACCAACATTGAATGCCCGTGACCTTCGATCCCTCAGGCGGTACTGCATAAAAAACCGACATCAGTGTGTAAAGGACATCACTACATGGGCTCAGGAACATTTCAGATAACCACCGTCAGTAACTACAGTTCGTCGCTACATCTGCAAGTGCAAGTTAAAACTCTACAATGCAAAGCAAAAGCCATTTATCAACAGCACCCAAAAACGCTGCCGGCTTCGCTGGGCCCAAGCTCATCTAAGATGGACTGATGCAGAGAGAAAAAGTGTTCAGTTGTCTGACGAGTCCACATTTCAAATTGTTTTTGGAAACTGTGCACGTCGTGTCCTCCGGACCAAAGATGAAAAGAACCATCCGGACTTTTATAGGTGCAAAGTTCAAAAGCCAGCATCTGTGATGGTATGGGGGTGTATTAGTGCCCAAGGCATGGGCAACTTACACATATGTGAAGGTACCATTAATGCTGAAAGGTACATACAGGTTTTGGAGCAACATATGTTGCCATCCAAGCAACGTCTTTTTCATGGACGCCCCTGCTTATTTCAGCAAGACAATGCCAAGCCACATTCTGAACGTGTTACAACAGCATGGCTCCGTAGTAAGAGTGCGGGTACTAGACTGGCCTGCCTGTAGTCCAGACCTGTCTCCCATTGAAAATGTGTGGCGCGTTATGAAGCGTAAAATACGACAGCGGAGGCCCCGGCCGGACTGTTGAACAACTTAAGTTGTACATCAAGCAAGAATGGGAAAGAGATCCACCTGAAAAGCTTCAAAAATTGGTCTCCTCAGTTCCCAAACATTTACTGAGAGTTGTTAAAGGGAATGGCGATGTAACACAGTGGTAAAAAGGCCCCTGTGCCAACTTTTTTTGCAAAGTGTTGCTGCCTTTAAAATCTAAGTTTATGATTATTTGCAAAAAAAAAAAGTTTCTCAGTTTGAACATAAAACATCTTGTCTTTGCAGTGTATTCAATTGAATGTAAGTTGAAAAGGATTTGCAAATCATTGTATTCTGTTTTTATCTACGATTTACATAAAGTGCCAACTTTACTGGTTTTCGGTTTTGTAGATTTTCAACATTTTTGACTGTTTTCAGATCAATTTTACACGTTAAAATGCTTTCATCTTACCTGGATCCAGCAGAATTGCATGCATAATTCGATACATTGTAAAACATCTTATCAATGTATAAAACATATTAGAATGTATAATTATAATTTCGGAAAAGGGACATTGGTTGGCCATTCTCTTTGGGGTCTATTCTCCCATTATCACGTAAGTTCTTTTTTAAGCGATTTAAGTTAAGCGCTTTTGAGTCATGCTTATTCTCCCCTACTCGCTTCGATCACGCCCACAGTGCTTAACTTCAGAATGCAGGCGGCCTTATAAAAGAGGTGTGACTGATCCAAAAGTGAGGCATACTCCATGGAAAACGCAAACCAGACTTTAAATTTTAATTCGTGGCCCTGCTGATAAAACCTCGTATCTCCAAAGTGATAAGAAACAAAAACTCGTATGTACACTATTCTTACATGCAGAATTAAACAAGTTTTATTTAATTTATATTTTAAATTATACTTTTGTACTTATCAATTTATAACTATTCTTTATTTTATATTATATTTATTTATTTTCCTGTGAAGTTTATCATTTCGAAGATACAAGGTTTTATCAGCAGGCCTGCGATATGCGGCTGTAATAGTAGGCCTATGTATGTCTGTTTCAATTACAAGAAGTAATGCAGACAGCTTTAATTTCTTACTCTAGCCACCATGCCATTAAAGCTATGCAATCAAACTAATTGCCGCAATACTGAAATGATGAAGAATTTAGCGCTTCTCAAGCAGCGTAATCAGACCATTGAAAATGTGCCCCTCTTACACGAGCCTGTTTGTTCCGTGGAAGACAGGGAAGAAGACAGAGAACCTTCTAGTCACACAAAAATAACAATCAATGACAGTTGATATGATCTCATTTTGAAATCACGCGCTTGAAATTTCAAACTATTCCAATGTCCAGTTTACCACTAAAGGACATGGCAACGCATAAACAAACAAAGGATTCTTACCCCGCACGCGAAAAAATCTGCGGGGCACTGTAAAAGCCAGGCTCTCTGCACATCGGAGACATGTGCACGCAACAGGTGGCGGGCAACCGTCATCCCTGGTGCATTTCACTGCACTGAGGAGGGAGGTGGCATCCACTCTTTCTGCAGTGGAAGTGCATGGAGAATAACTTGGAGTGGATACGGATGAAGGAGTGTTATGTAAAACGGTCATATTTATTTGCCTATAGCCTACTCAAAGTATCACTGTGATAGATACTGGAAACAAGCTTAATATGGTTTCAAATATTTATTGTATTTTTTGGCATTTCAAGCAGTTGCGCAGTACATAGGCGTCATGGGCCGAGCCAGGGAATTTGGCGCAGATGCTTAATATGCGCGTATCATGATCGTACACAACCTGAACATAAATGCTGTGCCGACGTCTTCGGTCTCTGTACATATTCTTATTAGTGGAAGGGGTTCTGATTGCAACGTGAGTACAATCATTGCCTCCCACAACACTGGGGAACTTGGCGACCCAGTTGAACCCCCCCCAGCGCAGTTGTGACCTTGATGACAGCGCAGACCGACATCGCAGTTGTGACCTTGTTGACCACTGGTATGTTTGTAATTGTTTGTAATGCATTTGTAATTGAACTAATCAGAGAACAGGCTGTTGCGTAATATCATATGATGATTTTGTTTGATAATTCATTATGGTTATGAGAAAAGTTTAGAAATACGGATGAACAATCGAATATTGAATGTCTCAACCTTTACCATGTAAAATAAAATAAAATTAATGTTAAAATTCGGCCTATAACCAACATCAAACACAATATTCCAATTGCGCCTTATGTTGTCGCTTGACCTTAATACAGCCCTCAAAAAGTGCTTAACAGAAAAAGCACGTAAGCCAGGGGGAGAGTACGCGTAAGTGTTATTTGCCTGAGAAATGCCCGTGTTCCGCCCCAAGTGCGTAACTGCCTTTGGGGCGCGGAATGCACAGACTTAAGTCGAGGGGAGAATACACGTAGACTGAAAAGCGCGTAGCTTTATGGTCATCATATGATATTACGCAACAGCCTGTTCTCCAATTAGTTTAATAACAAACGCATTACAAACAATCCCTCTCCCTAGTCCAAACGTCTGTACCTCCTAGGCATGCGCAGTTGCCACATCACGCCCGCGTACTGGAAAGCTCCCCAACCTACTAGATATGGCTTCTGTTCGACTTTACAATAATTTCCGAATGTAATGCCTTACTTTTTAGATAGAATGAACTCTATACGTGAAGTAAAAACGTTAACTTGCTTGTCATTCTTGCGTCATTACATAAAATAACGTTTTCTGTCTCTCCATGATTTACCAAATTTACCTTGCTCTTCTCTGGTAGTAAAAAAGGGCAAATGCATGGCCATAGCTATGAATAACTACAATGCCACGATCAGTGATGAGTGTCACATGAAATACTTTTGGCATAATAAAGCAGGTTCATTATACCTCAATCGCCATAATCAAGCACTGCATAGCATGACAATAAAAAAAAAAAAACTTTACAATTCAGGGCAGTGTAGATATCCATAGCTTGGGTGAGAGTGGCTAAGCCCCGGAACTGGTGAGCCAGCGCGAAGTGGGAGCTGCAATCTAACTTTGGAGGGAGTATGCCTCTCCCATTCCAAAACCGTGCGGTCCCGATGTCACGACGCTGGCTAATTCCTTCAGCTCGCTGGCAGGACTGTGTGGAGCAAGCAGGACATAGACTACCACGACTTTCAATAATCTTGCCGCAGATCAAAGAAATGAATTAGAATAATTTTAAACAACATTCATTTCATCTCCCGTGTTTGTGCTTACATAGCACAGGCGAAATCCGTTCGGTCCTTTTCATAGCAAATAATATGTTGACAGGATGAATATGCTAAGATCTCTGACATGAAAACGCATAGGTTTAGTATGGAAACGTTTGTCATCATTATAAACATGAGGAAATTCTTTGACACGTTCAAAGACGTTTTCATTTTGTCTAAATATATTAATGGAAGGCAATAATCATCGCCTAGGCTGAAGCCTCGGAGGCTCAAAAAGGGGAATTTGCCAATACGATCAATTATTCCGAATAATGAGGATAAGGGGAAGTTTGCCAAACAGTGCAAAACGACCACTGTGGTTCTGTATGACGAGGCCACCCCTGACTGACAGGAGAACGGCGCTGCGAGCTCAGTCCTAGGGCTCCTGTTACAGAAGCTCCGGGATGACGGTCGCAAGGCCGTTATTACCTGGAGGGTAAATGTAATGTTATTTTATACACCTATAGACATGATCTACAATTTAATTGAACATATCGCGATTTCGGCTGGGCTAGCAGGAGCTATCTGATTTCATAATGTTACAACGATCGTTATCAAACAATGTAACGTGTATGTTCTGAGTAGCGAACCTCATTTCTCAATTAACTTCCTCTTACTAAAGTTTAAGTTAGCCTCACCTCACATCAAGCTCTAACAGGATGTTTTCTAGTTGAAAACCATGAAACTTGGATAGCTAGCAGGTTATTTATCAAATCAGGAACTAGTTGGTCCTTAATGCCTGGATTGTATATGCTTGAATGGAAACATGTTACAGCTCTATTAACACACAGATTCCGCGAACTTCGGTATCCAGTAAACGAACATTAATGTCAACTCCATTGTCATCGTTATGTCGTTGATTGACCTAATAAGTTAGCTGGGGTCTAATGAATTGTCTACTTTGCTACTACCTAGCTACTCTGGCCACCGAAGCGTGTGTTTGCTCTCTGTCAAAATGGCTCATAATGGTGAAGTGTGAGAATGGCAAATTATGTTGCTCCACTGTTTAATGCTAACTTCACATCTAGTTAGCCAGACGAATTTGCCACTTGCGTGCTTACAGTATGCTGGGGAATGACAGAATGTTGTTAGCTTGCAAGATTGTTGTTGAGCTCGTTTAATTAAGATGGCTAGCTAGCTACGTACCTAGCAAGCTAACGTTTAACCCCATAAATCGATTATGTTGCACCGTTAACTTCAACTCACGCAACCGGAAAAATACACTTCCAAGATGAGGGCATGGCTAGCAAGCTAAAGAAAAGACGATTATTAGCTTTATTGGTTTTACAATCAGTACAGCATTAAAACCAACAAGCTCAAAATTCACAATACATTCAGATTCAGGCCAAAAGGAAACTTTAAATAATACCAAACAAGACAAGAATAATAATTCAGAATTCCACTAAACCAATTATACAATTAGAATTACCATCCTAAATTAAAGAGTAGAAAGAATATACATACAAAAAATACAGAAAATACAGCTTAATAGTAAATAGGGGCTCCTAAAGAAGCCCACAAAACCATTACAGTTCTCAACTTTACATCAAAAAATAACAAAATATTTAATTCACCAAATCAAAGAGATACAACAGACTTTTTGTAAGCAGAAAAAAGGGGAAAGACGAACTAAAACACACACTCACAATAAAGCATGTCAAACAATTTTACAAAAGATAAACAAGACAAAGCTATAAAATATACATAGACATACATATATACATACATACAATATTCATGCACATACATAAACACATACATATACACACGTACACGTAAGTAAATGGCCCGCAAAATATGCCCGGGTTTCCACTCGAGCAGGTGTCCCTCCAATTAGAAGGGGGGGTGGACTAAATAACCAGTTCTTTCCAGTGGTCCACCCCCCATTTCTCCCGTGCCAGGTCCTTGTTTTTCCTGTAGTCCGCCAGTATGCCGTCTTGAAGGAGGCTCTGGATTCGCCGTCGAAGAGTGACCAGGTCCGCAGATGTTTTTTGGAAGACCCTGATGTTCCTCGTCTCCCACAGTGCCTGTTCAATGATGCCGATGATCCTCCACTGACGCTGGCTTGTAGATGTCTTGCATCCCTGCGGTGGACCGTAGAGGATCAGCTCAGCAGTCAGGGAGGACCTCGGCAGCAACCTGTTCAGGGAGACAGAGGAACAAACAAGGCCCCAGACCCGCCTGGCCTTGGTGCACTCCCAGAAGAGATGATGAACACTCTCCTGATCAGTGCAACCGTGAGGGCAGCGCTCAGTAAGGGCCAGGTGCCGCCGGTACATAAAAACCCTGGTGGGGAGACACCAATGGGCCGCCATCCAGGCAATGTCTTTCTGCTTATTTGTCAAACAGTGATGAGTGACATTTGCCCAGATGACGTGCGGGTCTCAGGTCGGTCCACCTCTCGGGAGCTCTACTGTCTGTTTAGATCTTAAATAAGACATGAAATTTTTGTTGCTCCACGAGATGAGGCCGACCCGAGGCAATCCCGTCCTGTAGGCAAAGTCCTTCAAAGCCTGATAGACATAAGGGGGGTCCCAGCAATATGGAATCTTATGGTCTAGCACGCCCAAGCCCATCGCTCTAAGGAAGGGGGTGGCATAGTACCTAGTAAAGGCACTTGCTGTTTCTCCCCCTTCCCAGTGTTCTGGACAAGGGCAGCCAGACCCTGTGCCATAATGATTGGAACAATATCTGGGACCCCCCGGCCCCCATTCTTCTCCTCTTTGAGGAGGGTAGTTCTTTTGAACCGTTCCATTTTGGACCCCCAGACAAACGGAAAGGCCAATCTAGCAATTTGTTTGCTGGTGGCTTTGTCTGGGGGGAAAACCCTCCCCACATAGAGAAGAATGGGGAGGACTATTGCCTTCAGGACAAGGATCTTACCCACCATGGTCAAGGGTCGTGCGTTCCAGCTCAGGATCTTATTTTGGACGCGGCGGAGGGCTTCCCTCCAGCTCGCCTCTCCTCCTCCATTTGCCTGGAAGGTCACCCCCAGGAGCTTGATGTTATCTTTGCGCACAGGGAAGGAAACGGTTAGGGGTTCAGACCAAGCAGGAGACAGGAACAGCTCACTCTTGTGCCTGTTGACCAGGGCACCAGTGGCTTCACAGAAGTCGTCCAACACCTTGGAAGCAGAGGTGATGGAGCGACTATCTGTGGTGACGATGGTAATGTCATCCATCTACGCCATCACCTTCAGCTGCTGGCCTTGGGCCCCCGGAAGCGGATAACCCACCACCTCCGGTGTAGCCCTTATGGCCTGTAGCAGCGGCTCCAGGTAGATGACGTACAGGAGGGCTGCTATAGGGCACCCCTGCCTGACGCCTGATCTAATGGCAAAAGGGTCAGAGGGCTGCTGGTTAATAGCCACTCTGCCCGTTATGCCAGTCAGGGAGATCTTAACCCAGCGCAGGAGGGGGCCAGGGATGTTAATCCTCTCTAGCACCCGCTCCAAGCACACATGGTTCACCCGGTCAAAAGCCTTCTCTTGATCTAAACTGAGAAGGCCCAAGGGGGATCTGCGCTCCCCGGAGTGGATAATTAAATCCCTCACGAGGAGCAAGTTGTCATTAATGGACCTCCCGTCGACGGGACCTCCCGTCCACTGCACGTCTGGTCCGGTCTAACCACCGATGGTATCAGGTCTTGAAACCTCCTCATCAGCGCCTTCACCATGATCTTGTAATCAACTGAGAGGAGGTTGATCGGCCGCCAGTTACAGAGGTCCTTCAGATCCCCATTCTTCGGCACAAGAGCGACTGCACTCTGCCTCAGTGAATTACCCAGCCGTCCTTCCCTGTACGCCTCTCTAAAGACCTCCACCACGTCCCCCTTCAGGAAATCAAAGAAAGTCTGGTAAAACTCGGCTGGGATTCCGTCAGGGCCAGGAGCTTTATGTTGGTTAAGGGAAAGCATGGCCCGGGTGAGCTCCTTGGCACTCAGCTCCGACTCCATCTGCTCATCACCCAGGCGTCTGTCCAGGCGGTCCAGGAACGCGTCCATGAGAGCCATGTCCGAGGACCTCCCACTATAGAGGCCTTGATAAAACTCCCTGGCCACCTCCCGAATCTCCGCCTCTCCAGACACCACCACACCTGTGCTGTTACAGAGAGACAAGATGTCATTAGTCTGGGACCGCGCCCTGTGGAAAAAGTACAGTGTGCATCTCTCATCTTCCTCGAGAGCCTGGAGTTTGGAGCGGAAGGTGTATTTTTTCCGCTCTTCCTGGTAGAGGGTGGCGAGGTTCAGCCGAGTTTCTGCTATTTCGCTGCCAACATCCAGGCCTCGTGACTGGAGGAGGCTCAGTCTTTGGAGGGCAGCATCAGACCCAGCAAACGCTGCCCTCCTTTCCCTCGCCTTCCTCCGCCCGACTGCCTGGAAGTAGCCCCGCACTCGCTCCTTCACCATCTCCCACCACTCCACCGCGGAGTCAAAGAGATGTTTCAGACTCACCCACTCCAGGTATCTTCTTGAGAAGGAGAGACGCACCTGGGGGTCTTGGAGATGGCTGATGTTCATTCGCCAGAGCCCCTCCATGGTGATGGAGTTATCCCAAGCCAGGGACGCGGTCACCATGTGGTGGTCTGAGAAATGCACAGCCTAGGTGATATAAGCTTGCATCCTCAGGCCTGGGGAGAGCAGAAAAAGGTCAATACGAGAAAAAGAGTTGCCAGAAGAGCTCACCCATGTATACTGGGGTGGTGAAATGCCCCTGGCGTCGTGGAGGGAGAAACCACTTATACACACTCACGGCTTGATCTATCTGCTCGTGGGCGGCTGCGGTCCTCCTGTCTTAGGGTACAGTTGAAGTCTCCCCCCACGACAACCGGTATAGAAGTGTGCAATATTGGTGGCAGTTTGGAGAAGAGGGATACCCTCTCGGCAACGCTGGTGGGGCCGTATACATTGACAATCCTGAGTGGGGAACCCCCGACATCCAAATCGGTGACGAGGAATCGCCCACTCTCAATGATATTGCAATATGTTATTTTAACAAAAGGATTCTTGGTCAATGTACCGACCCCATCAACGCGGGCGATGTTGGAACCAGACCAGAGAGAGTCCCCTCCTCTCCACTCCTCCCTCGGAGTGCCGTCCATCTGCTGGTAAGGGATACCACACTCTTGAAGAAGGACGACATCTGAGGGAACCTGCTGAAGACAAGAGAAAACAGCGTAACGTTTAGATGGGTCTTTAATGCTTCTTGTATTAATTGTAGAGATAGTTAGGGAATGAACCATACACGATATTGTTTATGTTTGTCATGTGCTCCAGATTTATGTTTTCCTATATCCTGACATATTTTGTTTATGCGGTGAAAGACAGTGTCCGGGTTATTAGGGCGCTCACTCACCCCTTGACCATGGCTGGTGTTTTTCCCCTCCAGGCTGCTCGACTGGTTCCTGCCTGAAGAGGTGGGCCCGATTGACTTGGCCCCAGGCTTCCCCCCAGTCCCTGGAGGTGCTTGAGAGGATACCTGTAAGGTTTGTTTTTTCTTATCGGTAGTCTGGACTGGAGCAGGCTGGTTGTTTTTGCCTTGATTGGAAGTGGAGGGGTGAGATGTTGTAGTTAGAACAGAATTAGAAGGGTGTGATGCAAGGCGAGGAAGAATTGGTGGATAAATTTCAGTGTGTGGATTCTGGACCAGATTTTCATAAATTCGGGAGGGAGGTTTGTTCTTTTCCAAAAGAAATTGGATGGCAGCTGGGTTTGGTGGAGTTGGTGGGAGGGCTATTGAAGCTGTAGGAGGGGATCTTGTTCTTTTGCCCTTTCGTTTTCCAGATTGCTGCCAGGGGGTGATGGAATCAGAGTCTTGTTCTGAGCAAGAGGAGTCTGACACGTCCTCCAAGATCAGGGTGTCCGTGACAGACTCCTCTTTAGCCGGATCAGTGACTTTATTAGACAGTAATGCCCCGTTCACACATATCGCTACTCGCTCATCGCCCCTAGCTTCTCGCAAGATCAGGGTGTCCGTGACAGACTCCTCTTTAGCCGGATCAGTGACTTTATTAGACAGTAATGCCCCGTTCACACATATCGCTACTCGCTCATCGCCCCTAGCTTCTCGCAAAAAGTTTACTCGCCGGTAGGAAAATTCTCTGCCGCTGGCGTAGGTTGCCATGGCTTCCCGATATTTTACTTCCCACCGCAGAAGTGTCGTAGGGGAACAAGTTTTTGCTTCAGACATGATGATAGGAACCAATATTCTTGACGTGGTGTTCAAACGGCAGCTCTCTGTGGAACTGTCTGTTTTCGTCAAGTGTCAATCAAGTGTCAATGACCGTACCCGCCCACATCGCATCGCCAGTCCTAGACTCGCCAATCCTCGCCACATTCTGCTGGAACACGTTCACATTCCACTGATGGTTCTCGCTCAGAGATGTGCGAGTAGCGATATGTGTGAATGAGGCTTAATGAAGAAACAGAAGGGTCAGAGATAGTGGCGGTTCCATTAATTGAATCTTTGGAAGAATTAGGTGGCTCAATTTGAGCAGAAATACCAGTGTCAATTTCAGGCTGAGGAGGTGTTGGTCGTTTAGTACGAGGTGCCGGAACCGGGGCTTCCTGAACAAGGGAAATTAAGGGGATTGGGGGGGATGTCAATTGCGGGGGCGCGGTGCTCTGGGCCCTGTTTGCGTAGGAGATTGGACAATCCCGAAAGAGATGCCCCCTCACCCCACACAGATTACAGGGCCTCGGATCCTGGCATGCCCTAGTCTCATGTTCACCCCCACAGGTTTTACATTTGACTACTGTGCAGGCTGCGGCTAAGTGGCCTAACTCACCGCAGTTCCTGCACAGCTTGGGCATGCCATTGTAAAACACCACGCCACTATGCCTCCCCAGCGTGATAGTGCTGGGGATATGGCATACCCCCCCAATTGCTGAGGGATCAGGGTTTAGTTGAACGAGCCATTTACGTGCTCCAGTCCAGACTCCGTCCTCATCAAGCACTCTCCGGGCCTCAAATTTTACTATGCCATACCTGCCTAACCACGTACTCACATTGTGGTCATGTACAGCTTCATTATAAAACTGCACAGTGACCACTTTGTTTTCCGTGTCAGACAGGGGCTCCACACAGAAATGACTGAGGGGAGCCTTGTCTTTCCCCTCTCTATAGAGGTTCCAGAACCTCTCCAGGATGCTCGCATTCCTGAAGTTAACCTCAAAGATGTCAGCATTACCAGGAACCTTAATCAAGCAGTTCAAGTCCACCGGCACAAAACCCATTCCTCTCTGTAGCACTGCCCTACTAAATTCCAGACGGGTCATACCTGTCACTCTTCGGCCAGATGCAGCAGCAGCTCCGTTCTGCCCCCCGATGGATACCTGCCCAGGGGCGCCTGAGACTATTTCACTCCCGGCGCCATCCGTTGACCGGGGGGCGATTGGCTGCTGCTCTCCTCCTCACTGCGATGTAATTGCAGTATCAGTCTGACGGCATTGTGTCGGAGGACTCCTGCCTGAGCTGCCTATAGGGTTCGGCCTGGTCCGCTGGTCCGGTGATCAATACCAGGCCGCGGTCAAGCCACTGGTACCTGGTAATCACACCGGACCTTCGAGAGAGAGAGAGCAGAAAGCAAGCGAGAGCAATGGGAGAGACACCTGCTCAAGCTACAACACCGTGTAATCCCTCCAGCTGTCACTAGGAGGCACCCCTAGTGGCAGTCAGAGGAATCCGTTTTGAAGAGAAACCCGAGCAACGTCTAAAGAAAAGACGATATCACGATATTCTGACTCGAAAACGAGCGGGATAACCACCGATTCCAGCATGCCTGAAGTATTTATATTGGTACGGGGGTGGGAGGAGTTATGCAAGTAGGGGGCCGCAGTGCGTCATGCTGCCCTCTGTTTAAGCCCACCCAAAAAAACCCTAAACCACTAAAACAGAGTGAAACAGTTCAACTGTCTAACTGTAAAATTAAGCACAATATAGAAGTGAGTCTTATGTGTGTTTTTAACAATTAATTTGCAACATTTATAATATGTTTTGAAACAAATCTCTGATTTTTCTTTACACGGCCTTTAAAAGCTTGGAGCTTGTGACTGATTTTGACTTGACCTGGAAATCAAAGATTGCATGTTTTTGTTGGCTTGAATATAAATTGGATAATAATTCAGTTTTTTTTATTATTTTATTGAATTCTTAATACACTTATGGCAGTAATAATCACTAAAACCCAGGAGATTCGGGGAGTTTTGCCTCCCTTGTCCCCCCCACCAGGGCACTGCCCTGGACCCAGACCCCTTGCTAAATATTCAGATAATTTCACTTCACACCAAAATCACATCCCTGTCAAAGGTTTCAGATGATTGGTGAACTAAGACTGAAGCCTAGTTTATGCTCGACGCAGTCACGTGCCCGAGGTTCGCGCGCCACAAAAGACGTAATCGTGCACCAGGCACAGCAGCGCACACTGGCGCTTTGCGAGGTCGCGCTCCTCCAGGATTTTGAAACATTTCGCAAGCCGCGCTAGTGTCGCCCAGTTCAAAAGGGATGAATTTGAGGGAAGATGAGCTGAGCTGCTTCTACTTCTACTGTTTTTGCCTGCTTCTACTACTTCCTACAGAATTTTTTTTCTACCGTCTCGTCTTTGCGGCGAATACTGCAATGGAGAATGTGCCAAGTATAAATGCCTCCGTGCTCTGTTGAGGTGCGCTCGCAATCTGAGAAAAGGAAGCCAGGCGAAGGTATAACTGGGGCTTAATAAGGCTATAGGATATATTTGGAAATCTCATAGATTTTTTGAGTAGGCTCCTACATGAAATGAAGCTGTTGTATAATGCATTTCACCATATTATTTTATGATTTTTTCACAAATTTACTAGCCAGCCACACCCACCGAAATGGCCAAGTGAGATCTCCAAGACCGCTGCAAAACACAATATGCTTGACATGACACATCTGATGATGAGCCATGGAGTGAGGACTCAGATTCTGATGTTGAAGAGGCAGAGCAGCCAAATTTGTTCTGCAGTGTAGCACTTCCGGGCAATACCCTGTCACTGCCGTTATTGCCTCCTTCCTTATGGATGGTGAATTCCCATAATGCATTTTGATGTTAACTACAGAACCTAATCATTGCAGTTTTAAAACATTATGAGGGTTGACATATTCTGTTTAATTAATCTGACTTAACTTCTTGTCAAGCATGATTTGGGTTTTGAGTTTGCAACCTTTGTACACTTATCGACAAACACTGTCTCCTCAAGTTCGGTGTCATAGGTATATAGTTGGATTAAGCCTATTCTAATTGCATATTTTATTCCTCTAAGATTATATTACATATTATCTGTTACACATTTGACTATTTTTGGTGAAAATCTAAAGGCATCTTTGATCAGCAGCATTTTGTGACTTGAATATGACACTGGAAAATGGAAATTCTCAAGTTTTCAGATTTGTGAATTATTATCTTGTCTTCATACATTTAGAAAATTAATGTAGATTGAAGTAGAGTTTCAAATTTCAACTTTTTTATTCCTAAGTTTTAAAGGATGGTCCAGACGATTTCCCAAAGACAGAGTGTGTTTTTGTCCCTGTTTATCTATTGAATATATGGAAGTATGAGGATGCCCACCACAGAAATTGTTTGGCGATGAGCATTGATGATACCTGGGATGGTGTTGAACAATCTCCAGTTGGTTTCATTTGGTTCGGATTTCAGCTGATCTAGCTTAATTGGAGGGTGTGGCCCTTTTGGCGTGTTTGTCAGGGGTCAACCACCCAGAGGTGTAAAATCCTGGGGTCAGAAAGTAAAAGTCCAGCCAAGTTTTTCTCCCTCCCACGGAATGAGCTGATCACTCATATTGGCTCCTGTCCGAAGTAAATCAAGGTGGTTGGAATAAAGTTCTGGGATGGATTTTTACTTTCTGAACCTGGACTGTACACCATTGAACCCACCACAGAAACTGTCCGGCAGTGAACTTTCCTTTCATTTCATTCAGACTTGCGTAACTGGTGAGACAGTTACGCAAGTCTGGCGGGAGTGTCCCACCACCAGAAATGTCCGTCAGTGCCTGTTTATCATTTCTGAGGATGCAGGGTGCATTTTGGCACTTGTTTCATGTGGTACACTTTTGAGCTGATCTAGCTCAATATTTTTGGTCCTGTGTGTCAGACCTCCTGGCCACACCCTCCACCAGGGGCCCGGCAGACTTCTATTCTCATGAAAAGCGATGTACATGCAGCAGTATTACACAAGAGAAAATTTGTTCCCCTTTCAGCTAGGCTAACCCCTTTGCGCTCCTGCTCTACTGTGGGGATCAGGCTTTTCCTAAAATGAGCCCTCCTGCACCTTAATGTCCTGAACCTGTGCCCTGGGGGCAGTGGGGTGAGGTGTTCATGTAATGAGTGTGTTGAATCCTGTGCTATTGAGGTTGCAATGCGTATGATAGCGTTGTTATTGAGTTTGGGTGTGGGTAGACCGATGATTTTTGCAGCAGTGTTGGTTATGGGTGTGAGTTTGACATAGATATTTATATAATTTTAGTTTGTCGCCTCGCAAGATCACGGCCAGAGTTAAATAGGTCTCTGCTGCGTTTGTGGAGTAGCGGTAGCTTCACGGTTTCTCCATCGACTCAATCGATCTGGTCCGTCCGAGCAGCCGGTGTTTGGACTTCACTTGACTCACACTCATGCGGAGTTTGAATTTAAACAGGCGCATTATCTGTATACTGGTATCCCGATCTAGGTGATCATTTATTGACACGCTGGGCTTATTTATTTGTGTTGTGGGCATATAGGGTTGTGCTACTTGTACAAACTACTTAACATGTTGTTGAGCCAACTGTACATTTCAAAACAACATTTGAATGCTATCAAAAAGTTGACAAAATATATCCATTGGAGCATATGCCCATTTGAACTGTTCCATGTGCTTTGAAAGTTTGAATTTAATCATCATTTTCCCCATTTTTGTCTTCTAGTAATGGTGCAAACGTGGCAGTCTTTGGTGAAAGCTAAGAAAACTACCAAAAAAGGTCCTAGAAATTGATATTCTGGTACCAACACTGAGTGTAACAAATCGACACATTTCAAAAAATGGTCGTACAAAAATAACTAATATTGCACATTCTTGATGAAATAAGTCCCCCGCACCATATAACATTTTATAGTAATTCATATTTATAATCAAACTTCATGTCCATCTTTTGTGTATGCGTGTGTTTATGTGTGTTTGTGTAACTGAATGTGAAAAGCTATAAAAACGACCAATGATGATGGAAAAACTTCAGACATCTTTCATAATTGATTCAATTGTCGTGAACGGGAACATTAAAAAAAATGCTGATAGGGGAGTGTGAGTAGAGACTTTTCAAAAACTTAAACTCCTGGAGCTTCTGGGGGTGCTGTCCCTTAGACCCCCACCAGGGGCATTTCCCCTGGACACCACCCCCACCCGTGAAACAAGCACGCTTTGCTTCCTCAGTTCAGCTTGCCATGATAAATCCTCACTGATTCCACTGTCAAAAGTTGGCATCTCTGCAAATGGCTTGGAAAGTTGATGCCTCCCCAGAGAAACACAAAGCCAGGATCTTCTGCCAAGTCGTGTACTGAAGGAGACTGAATGTTATGCCTATTCATTCTCTAATTTCAGAAAAGTGCTGAACAATTCTGACTGAAACATTGATGAAGGGTGTGGTGGGGCTTAGTATGCTTTTTGTGGTTAAAATCCTGTTGTGGCCTGGAGGTTTTTCAGAGAGCACACAAGGCTTGCAGAGCACGTTTTATGCAACGTTTAAAAGTGCGATTACTTTTATCTGTCAGCATTAGTCTGACCACGATTATTATCCTTCTGATAGTAACCTGCAGTCTGAATGCACTATGCTAATTAAGTGCTTGTCAGTTTGGAATCCAAATTGGGGTTCAAATATTTTGCTATTTAAGTATTTGCTCATATTAAGTTCAATATGAGTTGTAATTTCTCAGTGTATATAAAACAGACCATGAATTTTAGATAGATGAATCATTCTGACTGCACTGTTTGACCTCTAACAAAATGCACTGAAAAATGTATCTATCCAGGTTTTCAACAAATTGCATACATAAGCCAGAAACTGGTACATTTAGTGAAGAATACTATTTGATTAAGTGCATCAGTAATCTTAGCGTTGCATGTTTCGTTTTTTAGACTGAATTATGTTACTACAATGAAGCACTTGGATTCAGCCTTGTTCCTGTACTGCAGATTGGGCTCATTTCTAGATTTAATCACTTGAAACCTTTGCTTGGTGTAAGCGTAAAAGTACTGTGCAATAGTCTCTAATATGCAAAGAGTGGAAGCTAAAAGCAGTTAAAGGATCAGGTTTTATGAGTGCCAAAATCTATTTTTGTGAGACAGTTTTTCTGTCTCTGGGACTTATCCCAGTTTCCTGTACTCATCAAAGCAGGACTTGTAAACTTAGACTGTCAGAGATGGTGATGCACACTGTTTGGTTCTTAGTGCTTACTGTGTTTCAGGGATACCTGATCGCTAACCACCTGCCAAAGGAAGACCTGCTGGACATCTCTCTGTACTGCCAGCACTGTAGCTTGCTACCTGTAGCCTCTGAGAAGCGTATCGGTCAGCTGGTCATATGGAGGGAGGTGTTCCCCCAGCGCCGGGGCCAGTCTGCCCCCAAAACTGCAGGGGGCTACTGTGAGTCCCAGGGGCGCTGCTTTCTCCTCATTGTGGGACTGGTAAGACTTCTCCACTCATCTGCCCCCTCCACTGAAACAAATCCTCACTTTTTTTGTCTTGCTGAATAGCATGTTTTATACTGCTGTACAGGACAGAAAGGTTATGTCCTGAAGAAGTTCAATTGCATCAAAATTACTGAAAAGGTAATCCATTTCTCTGGAGGCTAAGTGAGGATGAATGTGATTTTAAATATACTGACCAAAAAAAGAAAAGGCCATTTTCTATTCCTTGATTTTATCGAGTGTAGGGAATCTCAGACAATTGATTGAACAGAAAATCGGGTTGGAATTTCGCCATGTTGGCTTTTATTCAACAAGGTGAAGTTTGACATTACAAAACACAAATGACACTATCAGTATCTCGTATGTCCCCCGTTAGCGTCGCGCACGGCGGTACATCTGCGTATCATAGGCATCACCAGACGTCTGATTGTTGCTTGTGGAACGCTGTTCCACTGTTCAATCAGTGCCAGTCTTAGCTGACATACCGTAGCTGGCGGTGGTTGATGTGTCCAGGTCGCTCTATCCTGAATGTCCCACAAATGTTCTATAGGTGAAAGATCTGGAGAAAACGCTGGCCAGGGAAGGATTTGCATGTTTTCGGCCTGAAGGAACTCCATTCAGATACGTGCCATGCGCGGACATGCGTTGTCCTGTTGGAAAGTAAGTCAGGACAAATGGAAGGACGACTGGACGGAGAATTTCAATGCGGTAACAGACGGCGTTGAGGTTTCCTTCAAAAAAAATGAAGGTTGGTTCGGTGTGTAGCAGACGGTCACACGCTGAAGTCTTAACATGTGGCCTACAGGATCTGGGGCGATCGGCCATGTGTCCAGTGGCATTAAACCTGGGTCTGAGGCGACTTATTGTTCCAGAATGCACGCTGAATTGACAGATAACTCTATCTACCTGACTTCCGGCCTGTGGCATCCCAATTGCGTGTTCTTGTTTAACTTCCATTGTGTAACATGTTGAAGGCTTAAATTGTGGTGCTTTGGGTGCGATGCTCTCATTCTGGTCACTGGATGGTCAACATGGCACCTCATGGGAAAGAACTCTCTGAGGATCTGAAAAAGAGAATTGTTGCTCTCCACAAAGATGGTCTAAGCCACAAGAAGATCTGTGAAACCATGAAACTGAGCTACAGCACGCTGGCCAAGGTTATCCTGTGGTTTTCCAAGACGAGTTCTGCTCGGAACAGGCCTCGTCAGGGTCGACCGAAGAGGTTGAGTCCTCGTGCTCTGGGTCAGGTGCACAAGTTGGCTTCAGAAAACCGACACAGGAGTTCTGGCAGCATTGCTAACAAGGTTGTAGCAGTGGGATAACAGCCTGTCAGTGCTCAGACCATACGCCATGCTCGGCGCAAAGTTGGTCTGCATGGCCGTCAGCCAAGATGGAAGCCTCTTCTGAAGCTAGCCCAGAAGAAAGCCCGAAAACAGTTTGTTGAAGACAATCAGTCCAAGAACATGAACTACTAGAACCATGTTCTGTGGTCTGACAAGACCAAGATAAATTTGTTCGGCTCAGGTGGTGTCCAGCATGTGTGGCGGCGCCCTGGTGAGAAGTATCTGTACTTCTGTACTGTACTGCCTACAGTCAAACATGGTGCTGACAGTTTCATGGTCTAGGGCTGCATGAGTGCTTCTGTCTTGGGGAGCTGCACTTCATAAATGGAATAATGGATCCAACATGTACTGTGAGATTCTGAAGCAGAACATGACGCCTTCCCTTCAGAAACTGGGCCGCACGGCTGTTTTCCAACATGATAATGACCCGAAACACACCTCCAAGATGATAACTGCCTTCCTGAAGAAGCTGAAGGTGATGGTATGGCCAAGTATGTCGGACCTGAATCCCATTGAGCACCAGTGGGGCATCCTCAAGAGGAAGGTGGAGGAGCAGCAGGTGTCCAACATCCACCAGCTCCGTGATGTTATCATGGAGGAGTGGAGGATCCCAGCAACAACCTGTGCAGCTCGGGTGAATTCCATGCCTTGGAGAATCAAGGCAGTGCTGGACAACAATGGCGGTCACTCTAAATATTGACACTATGGACACAATTTGGCATTTTGACAGTGAGGTGTACTCACTGTTGTTGCCACCCATTTTGGAAATAGTGACTGTTTGTTCAGTTATTTGGACAGTGCAGTAAATCTACACTGCTACACCTATTGTGCAATGACTACTCTAGAATATATTCAGTTTTCATTTCTGTAACGTTGGCCCTTAAAAAGATATACTAAATTAATAGTCGAAATGTGAACGGTGTACTCACTTTTGTGAGATACTGTAACTCAGAGCAAAAGCATCTTTCTAAATGGGTTTGTTGAAATTTGGCACCGGATTACGTAATTGCTTTTCTTTTTTTGGTCAGTATACATTCTTCTCTCTGTAGTAGGGTCATTCCATATGAAATCAACAAATTCCATGGGCATTGTCGTGGATTTTCTTCAAACTCTAATAGAATGTTGCTTTGGGTGGCAAATTAAACTGTAGTTTTAGCTCAATCAGCCCACGAGTTTAGATTTTTTGGGGAGTTAAAAAAGAGGGTGTGGCACCTCGGTTGGTGAAATTTGCATTTTTAAATTTTTAGCAGGTTGTAACTCTGGAAGTAATAAAGCTAATCCCATGATTTTTTCAGGACTGGTTCTCTAGGCACTGTAATACCCTTCATTGCAAATCAAGGTAGTTTTAATTCTTTTTGTGTGGTTTTATAGGCTCTCAATAGTGCTACTTTTAGAAACAAGTACACAAAACATACACAATTTTGGGTACCTTTTTCCAAACCTTTCTGATGACATATGTGGATGTGTGGTAATATCAGCTCTTAGTAATAGTAAAAAGCTTTCTATAGCCACAAATTAATATCCTGTAGCATTTACAGTTCTTTGGTAACATTGACCCTTATTTTACCCAGCTGTGGGGGGTGACCCTCTTTTACCCCTTTTTTCAGTACATTTTTTGAGGGAGGAGGATCTGAAAAAAATGTACTCTTTGTACACTTGTGAAAATGTTGAGAATTGTGAATGACCCCTAAAAGGGGATTCATTTTAGGATGAAAATTGAGGAAAATGACTCAACATTTTTTCAAATGAAGGTATGCTAGTCCATAATGAAATTCCCAAAAAGGGGCTGAAAAAGGGTCACCCCCCACAGGGGTGTAAAATAAGGATCAATTTGACCAAAGGATTATAAATGCTACAGAATATAAATTGATGGTGATAGAAAGCTCCTGACCTGGTAGGAAAATGGTACCCTAAAATGTTTGTTTTGATACCAATTTGTAAAAGTAGCATTTCTGTGAGCCTATAAGACCACAATAAAAGGGTTAAAACTACTTTGATTGGCATAAAGGGTAGTATAGTGCCTACCGAACAAGTTCTGAAAAAATCATGGGGTTGGCTTTATTGCTTTCAGAGTTGAAGCCTGTTAAAAATGGAAAAAATGTACATTTCGCCAACCAGAGTTCCACACTCACTTTTTTGACTCCCCAGAAAACCAAAACTAGTGGGCCAATTGGGCTAAAACTTGGTATGTCTAAATTTGGTGCCCAAAGCAAAATTCTCTCAAAGTTTGAAGAAAATCCATGGCTAACTATGCCCATGGGAGCCCTGGTTGACTTCCTGTGGAATGACCCAGTAACTTTGCTGGAGGGCAAGCAAGAATGACCTCATCTGTGCATTTGTGTTGTGTTGCAATATTGATTAATGAATTCCAAATTATATTCTGTGCTATGAGTAATTTTTTTTTTCTCCAGGATTTAATCTTTGCTATCTGCAATACGTATGCTTTTTCTTGGGATGCATTCTCTATTGCACGTTTTCATTTTTTTCTAATATTTGCTAGACATCCTCTCCCCCCAACAGTGTTGTGCCATTTAAATGGTAATAACAAACATAAGCAATACATTTCTCTACCAGCTGTGCAAGTTCAGGTCTTTCTCTCTCACCTTGACTGCAAACTGTGAAATGCCTAATATCCTAAGGGATAGCTTATTGTCTGGTGCACTCTCAGTCAGCCCTCCTCCAAGAAATGAACCATCCTATTTGTTTGCAATCCAACTATATCAAAGCACTCCTCATTGACTGGGTTTCCTCAGCTCTGTGGACTGGTGTAGTGATGTCACTAATTCACTGCTCAGTTTTTTAATCAGTTTGTAATCACTTTTAGTCAAATAAAGTGATTTAATTTTGAAGCATTTGCACTGTACAAATTTGAGTAGTTTGTTGAGTTTGAAGCGTAATAAATAATGTAAATAAAACAAAATTTACAAAAGTAGAACTTTTTTATTTCACTTCTTGTTACACTTTCCATAGGCAAGAACCGTACGTACTTCAGCTCTCTTCCAAACCTGGGATGCACTCTGGAAATCGCTAGAACTGGGCTTTGGGGGGGGGGCGGCATGGACACATCCCTCTATGACAAGAATTGGTCCTGGCGAGTTCTCAATCATTTTCCTTCATTGACGCGTTTGCCATTTATCGTAATTGGCATCAGTAGACACAGTAACACCGATGAAATCATGGGCTAAATTCAGTACAGTGGCGAACCAGAACTGAGAATTTGGTGCACATAACATCCGTTCAAAACAAATATTAGTCCTGACCTGTTCTCAGTCATTTTCATGTTTAACGAAAGTGCGTATTTTCTGTATTTAAATCAACGTCATTCAAAATTCCATACCTGCGCAAATAGCTTGGGCCACACGCTTTTCACAGCATATTTAACTGCCAAGTTAAAGTAAGTAATAAGTATATTATTTTCTGAACTGAATTTAGCCCATGATTTCATCGCCGTTGGATCTCGCACGCACGTGGCCTATATAGCATATCTGATCGGCTATATCGCCTGGACTGTTGCCAAACGTAACTTAGGAGATCTTGATGTTTTGCACATTGGGTCTTCTGCATACATTACTAGACTGGCGGCAAGCGGCCGGCTGTCTATGATAGATCGTCAGTGTGGGTCCTCAGTACGCAGACGGATTTCGTGACTGTACAAGAGGTCCGTACCCCAAATGAGCTAGACTGGCCGAGTGCAGATTAAAATTATGGTAATCTTTGGAGAAAAAAAGGCATTTGTCAGTCTAACGCTGGTCTGGCACTGCGTACTCATCAACTGGGATTTTTTTTCGTCTTCTGACGAGCTGACGAACGGACAGCGGGAACCAAGATTGAATAACTAAAGACCTTTATTGAGCTGCCAATTAGTTAATTTAGTGTGTAAATGTGGAATGGGTTGAGGAGGGATTATGCAGGGGTCTCAAAATGATCCTGGAGGGCCTCTGTTAACCCTTCTCCACAAAAAAAGAACCTGGCGCTTGCGCTGTGCTGGTGCTTGTGCCAATACTTAGTTGGTTCAACCCACACACCTCCTCAGAACCTGTTTGCTTTTCCATCGCCAAGGAGCCAACTCAGAGCCATGCGATTACCTCACGGACCGCGCAAAGCGGCGGGATATAGTATTCACGACCGTCCGTCTGTTCGTACATCCCGAATCCTTGTCAGCGAGATATCTCAAGAACGAATTGACGGATTTTCTTCAAATTTGATGTCAACATGTATTAGTCTGATACCCCGACGCCAGTCGATTTCGGTGATCTTCACGCCATTTTAACGGTCACACCGAGAGATTGTGCATTTTCACACTGATAGCCTTGTCAGCAAGACATCTCAAGACCGAATCGACGGATTTACTTCAAATCTTATGTCAACATGTATTAGTGTGATACTCCGGCACCAGTTGATTTCGGTGACCTTCACGCCATTTTCACGGTCACACCGAGAGACTGTGGATTTTCACACTGATAGCCTTGTCAGCGAGATATCTCAAGAACTAATCAACAGATTTACTTCAAATTTTATGTCAACATGAATTACTGAGAAACCCCGGCGCCAATCGATTTTGGTGACCTTCGCGCCGTTCTCAAGGTCACACCGAGAGATTGTGGATTTTCACACTGATAGCCTTGTCAGCGACATACACTGCCCGGCCAAAAAAAAAGTCACCGTTTGGAAATTAATGAACAAATTCTAGAATTGGATCATTATTGCGGTTACTAATATGTTTCAGCTGGCAATAATCATTTTTCCCCTGACTGATGAAGCGCATCGCTACTCATTTCTCAAAAAATCATGTCGGAAGACACATCCCTTGCTGGTGGAAAAGATGTTACAGTATTTCAGAACAGGCAACTTATTGGCCTGTATTTAGCAAAGAAACTCATGAATGCAAAAACAAGTATGAGGAATCATTTTCACAAACATATTTTTTGTCCTTGTCAGAGAAGGCAACAGCAAAGTCAGTTGAGTAAATGTTCTGCAATGAGTGCTAAAGCTCTACATGCCACCCCTCAATCATAGGATTGAACAGTCAGTGTTCACTGTTGATTGAAAGGAAATGCCAAACAAAATGTGTCGTTGAATACCCCTCGGCCCGTACATCATTTCCTGTCTCAAGGTCACAGCGCAAAGGTGAAAGGTGAAATCCAGCAAAAAAACGTGACGTTGTACATCTATGTGTCACAGTGAGTTACCATACCAAATTTAGTTAAGCTGCAATCAGTAGTTGCTGAATACTGAGCCGTACAAGATTTCCAGGGTCAAGGTCACAGCGCTAAGGTGAAGGGTAAAATCCAGCAAAAACCATGACCTTCCGCAATCTCTGTGTCACATCGAGTTACCATACCAAGTTTGGTGAAGCTGCGATAATTGGATGCCGAGTACTGACCCGGACAAGATTTCCAGGGTCAAGGTCACAGCGCTAAGGTCAAAGATGTAATCCAGAAAAAAACATGACGTTGCTCATTTTTGTGTCACAGAGAGTCACCAAACCAAATTTGGTCAAGCTGCGATCAGTAGTTGCTGAGTACTGACCCGTTCAAGATTTCCTGCCTCAGGGTCACAGCGCTATGGTGAAATCCAGCAAAAAATATGACGTCGCTCTTCTGTGTCACAGTAAGTTAGGATACTAAATTTGGTGAACCTGCAATCAGTAGTTGCTGAGTACTGACTCATGCAAAATTTCCTGCCTCAAGGTCATAGCGCTGCTAAGGTTAAAGGTCAAATTCAGCAAAAAAACATGACATTGCACATCTTTGTGTCACAGTGAGTTACCGCACCAAATTTGGTGGAGCTGCGATCAGTAGTTGCTGAGTACTGACTCGTAGAAGGTTTCCTGCCTCAAGGTAACAGCACGAAGGTCAAAGGTCAAGTCCAGCAAAAAAATGAATGTTGCACATCTATGTGTCACAGTGAGTAACTATACCAAATGTGGTAAAGCTGTGATAATTAGTTGCTGAGTATTGATGGACAAGATTTCCAGGGTTAAGGTCACAGAGCTCAGTTCAAAGGTCAAATCCAGCAAAAAACCTGACGTTGCACATCAATGGGTCATAGTGAGTTGCTATAACAAATTTGATGGAGCTGCGATCAGTAGTTGCCGATTACTGACTCGCAGAAGATTTCCTGCCTCATGGTAACAGTGCTAAGGTCAAAGGTCAAATCCAGCAAAAAACATGAACGTTGCACATTTTTGTGTCACAGTGAGTCACCAAACCAAATTTGGTCAAGCTGCGATAATTAGTTGCAGAGTACTGACCCGGACGAGATTTCCAGGGTCAAGGTTTCAGCGCTAAGGTCAGTGGTCAAATACTGCAAAAGAAAACCTGACATTGCACATCTATTGGTCATAGTGAGGTACCATACCTAATTTGGTGAAGCTGCGATCATTAGTTGCTGAGTACTGGCCCGGACAAAGTCATGGACGGACGATAGTCGACAGACACACAGGTGATGACAATACCCATACGACCAAAGTCGGCTGAGGGGTAAAAAACCATATACACTGCAGCTTTGAGGACTGGAGTTTGACATCTCTGGCTTAGTGGCTTAGGTGCTTGGTCTGGTGGTGCATCTGATTGTCTGTCCTGTTATCTTCCTCCACAGAGGCACTTCATGCTATGTGTTTTGCTGGAGGCAGGGGGCTGTGCTGCCCCTGCCATGGGGGTCCAGGGTCCAGACTGCGTATATGTGGACCAGGTTAAAGCCACCCTTCTGCAGCTGGAGGGACTAGATGGGAGCATTGAGGAGTATCTGGCCATGCCCCCGACTCCCTGCCTCTCCTGCGGTGACTGGTTCCTTTTGTCGGACCGTGACCGCTTGGACAGTACTGCCGGCTCACCCATGATTAGCAAGCTGCCAGGCACTGGCAAAGTGCCTTCCTCCACGGGGAGACACATCCCGTTGGGAGAGGTCACCTTCTCGCGGCATAGGCGCCGCCTTAGCCCCCATCAAAGTCTTTTGGACAGTAGAATCGAGAGTCAGGCAGACAGGCTGTCCATTGCCCAGGGGCTTGGCCCCCATGCCCTACCTGACTTAACCAGCTGGGACCGCCAGGATTCGCTGGATTTTCGGGGCTCTAATGGCAGCGGGGGCAACGGGAGCATATTCAAGGTGCGTCCCTCACCCTCTACTGCATCAGCAATGGGCTCTCAGGAGTCAAAGGTCACTGTACTACTTGTTGTATGCGAAAGCTCATTTTTCTTTAAGAGCTTGCTGTTTTAAAGCATGGCCACGCTGACACCTTCTTTTCAGTTAACATGCGTAGTGTTGTCAGGTATGGTTGATGAAAATAAAGTTTTGAAATGTGTGCATCTTTGTCGGACCAGCTATACTTGAAAATGTTTTCTTTCAGGTATACAGTCCCTCCTCTTTCATTCTGTTCTTTAACAGCGTCACTTAACGGAGCTGTGTCATGATTACTGTGCATGCTCAGAACTTAGATCCAAAGAAAGTGAATCTGCTTGGCTGCAAGTCATAATCCGATTCCATCCTTGCCAATCTGTCTTCACTTTGCATTGTATTTATATATTTAACTCCTTTAATGGACCTTTCCAACCTGCCAATCAGATGTAGCAAAACAACCAATCAGATTGCCTTATCTTACTAGTCCAGCCTACCCTGATAGCGCTGCCATATTATCCCAGACTCAATGCAATCTTTAGAAGTTTGTAATAGGCCAGGTATCAGATTTTCCAAAAATGGTTCTTAGATGCACTCGGGGAACGTGTAGTTCAGACGAAAGGTAGCCTGCCTGGCTACAGGGAGCTCAATTAATCCAATTCCCAAAGCCAAAAATGCAATTAGAGAAGTGTTTGCGATGGTTTAAGACTTGGATGACCTCACACAACTCAATGTGAATAGGATCAACAAACACAATGGACTGCATGCTACAAACCAGGAGTTTTTCTACTGAGAGCAGGATTCATTCGTACCACCTAGCACAGACATTCACAACCCTGTATAATATAAAACGTTTTGCCAGATGGTAAAGGATTTTGTAATGGCATGAAGTAATCTGCTTAGAAAGTTAAACGTGGGAAAAGTTGGTTAGGTAGCTAGCCAGCTGACTCAGAATGTCAGTCCCTTGCCTGAAATGAGTAAAGTTAGCTTGTCGTAGTAACTGGTTTGGAGGAAAATGCCAATACAATGAATGTTAGATTAATAACTCGATCATGTCTAATGCAGCTTAAGGGTTAGCTGCATTGTGTAATATGATTTATTATAAAGTCTTGCTCGCGTATTGCCTGACTCATGGCCAACTGACGTTAGACAGCATACTCGATCCAGTGATATTTTTAGCTCAGTGATGGCAACAAACATATAATAACTTACCCTGCTTTACGTATGCAGTATGACTCCTCTATTTTGCCTGGTTTGATCTAAATGTGCAGTTTATTAGATGCTTGGCTTTTCTGCATTGATTGCACTTCGCAGTTACTTTTGTATTTCCACCCATTTCGTAAAAAAAATGGATGTCATGGGTATATCCTTGCATTGAATAGTTGAGGCCTCTCTGGAAAATTTTGCCGGACGAGTTGGATGTATTCGGCATGAAATAAATCACAATATTTTAAGCTTACATGGCCGAAGGCCATATAAGCTATTCTCATGGGTTTACGTCCGGAGTAGTCCGTCTTCTGTCGTCTTTCGTCTGTAAACTTTGCTCTTTTTCTCTGAAACTGCTGGACGGATTGTTTTTTGTGGATGTTACATATCAGGTGGGACTAAAGTTTGTTCAAGGCTTTTGAAAATTTTTTAAATTGAATTTTTGAGAAATTTTTGTTACAATGGAGCCTTATCGGAGGGAAATTTTTGACTGGACAGATTGTTCTGAAATTATGCATAGGGGGGCACTTTTGAGATGATTGAGGTGTAGACGCGGTTTTTTTGAGCGCCTCGTGGTACACGGTTTTATTGTTTAAAAACTGCCTTATTGATCATCAAACTCTTTAATTTTTATGATTAAGCCTTTGCTATTTGCTTTATGTTCACGCCGCTAAAAGTTTAATCCTGATATGCCAAGTAAAGCTGCACGAGGCGATAAGGGAGCTGCTCGCCCACAAGCAAGTGCTATTGTTAGCCATGACCAAGCTAGCATGGAGCCTTTAGATATGTCCTCAGTTGAAGAGGAAGATGAACTTCCACTCGGTTGAAACGAGGAATTTTGCTGACTAAAAACTTTAAATAATGAATGAAGAGTAAAAATGTACATTGAATGGATCACAGTTTTTTCCCATGTTGTAATCTCTGTCACTTTCTGAATATGTGCCAGCGAGGGGCAGTGAGTTAAAGGAGAATTCTGGTGTGAAATTGACTTGGGGTGTATTGAAACATGATAATGAGTACTAACTTTTGTTGAATACCCCACCTCCGTACGCACACAACATTTCGAAATAAATGGCTTTTTAGCCGAAGCTCCCTACAGGGTTACAATGGTAGTGAGTCGGGCATAGCTTTGCCATGCAAAGAAATCGCCATTTTTTCATCATTAACAAGGCTCAAAGTAGCTCCACACTTCATCAGTAGAATTCCGAGGGCCCTGACATTTAAAACGAGGCACTGAGAACTTTGAAAATGCACCGGTAGTTTATTAAATAAGAATTTTTATGCAAACCAGTACCTTGAACAAGTTTCCAGTCGCCTCCATCTTGAAAGTCACGATAAGTCGATTGACGAGCACGAACGAATGGATTGCCATCTGTTCCCCTATCCTTCCTATTCCTTCGTGCTCGTCAATCGACTTATCGCGATTTTCAAGATGGAGTGTTGGATTTTGCCTGAAGTATACGCGGAATCGAGCTGCAGTTCAAAATATAATCCTTGCGTTAAAAGATAATGTTTATGGGTTACTCCTTACAGTTAAAAAAAAGTCACTGCTGCAGTTCTTGTAATTATGATTTGTTGTTCATAAAGAGAACAAGATATGATTTGTTAACCCCTTGTTTCCCGTAAATTTACATCAAGGAATCACGCCTTCGCAGCAGTGACCTGCGCGGAGTACAAGATGTACACCGTGTCCGCACCACAGCCGCAGGTTGCTTCCCCACATCCGCACCGCATCCATAGAAATTGGGTCAAAATCCACACCACTCTGCGGTGCGGTCGCGGAGTTACTTAAAGAGTTGATATTTTTTCCCAAATAATTATTGAGACTTACTTCGTTGCAGTCTCGAATCAAAGCATAAAGGTAAATTAATATTTTTGTCATGATCACCTCTTAATCATTACTGGTTTAATTGACCAGAAAAAAAGGTCAAATTGATCGATTGACAATCAGGCGTAGTACATGAAAACAGGTTGACAAGATCTAGCGATAAAAAAGAAGTCACTGCCTACCCTGACTGCACATCCCAAGTCCCGGATCCGTCTTATCACAATGCTCGCTTTGCATCTAAACACGCGGAACCATAATGAATTTTTTTGCTTTGCATCTAAACACATACAGTGGTTCGAGTTCATGTGACATTATGATTGGTCTCGGATGATATAAATAGTCACGTGCATACATTCCATTACTTTCAGTTTGAAAATATTGTTGCGTTCATTTTTACTGTGACCACATCATGACAGCTAAACGAACTGATGCTGGTCCTGCTGTGGCAGGAAAAAAAGCTTGTGAGGATGCTGTCAACCAGCAGACCACCATATGCAAAATAGGACTCGACAGAGTGAGCGAATGGTGAAACCACGTCGTTTTGTTGATTACGACTACGGAATGATCAGCATTAATCGCAGTGAGCAACTGGCTAGTTCACACCCGCTGACTGCGAAAAGGTTGAGACCATATGAGCCTTGTGTAGTTTGCGGCAAGAACAGTGTAAAGAAAGAGTCATGCTACATTTGCGTGAGTTATGAGATTCCACTATGCGTTGAACCGTGCTTCCAAACTTTCTACTCTGTAAAGAATTTCTGATATAAGTTTTTTTTCATGTCACGTCATTTTGTCATCTGTTTCTTCGTAAGTAAAAAATGTAAATGTCATATTTGATTGCATCCTTATCGTACATCACATGAACTCAAGTCTGTGTTTGTTTGTTAGATGCTGAACAGCACAGTTCTTATCACCCATTACGCCAAGGACCATGAGTGAAAATATTCCAGACCAGCACGCATGGCAGCATTGACTGCTGACCTGTTTATTCGACCCGCGTGAGCTATCGTTCAGAGATGTATCCAGGACTCAAGCCCGACTGTTGTTTGCGAGTAAACACTGCTCTGGGCGCTAAGTGGTTAATGTGTGGAAATTTTATATATATTAGTTTAGTTCTTATTTTTGTTGTAGATAATTTCAGACATTTGAAGAAGCAGGTCCTGCAACAACGATTTGTTGAAGCACAGCTAAATATGTCTGTCCAGTTTCATGATTACTGCATGCCGCTTTAAGGTTAATTACTTATTTGGCTCGTGTGGTGCTATCAACTTGACTCATTTTCTACTGCGTGCATAAATGGAACACCTCTGTGTCCGTGGATGTCTTCATCTACTCAAAGGCGTTTAACAGCCAGCAGGCTGTAATTGTATACATATGATTATTACAGCTATCCAACATGTCCAATGACAGCTGGCGATGCCTACCTGTTTGTAGCACCATTCCTGGATGTCACCTTCATCAAAGTGTTAACTATCCCGGTCTAAACACTTGCTGTTTCTGCCACACTTCTCCACAATGCGATCATACATGAAGAAATTTAATTGGGGGTATTAAATCAGTGGTGGAGTTAGCGATATATCTGACCGCCTCGAGGGCTGCGGTAGCGCTAATAGGCTCGGTTTTGCAGCCTGTATTTTCTTTCATGAGGCTCTGTTCGTCAACACTCGCTTCAATCAGTTCAGCCTTTTTCATTCCCACGTGGTTTATGTTCAAATCCTTGCACATCTGCCATAATTCTTGCACTTTAACCCGTGAAATTGCTTATCGCTTGATGACATTTGACAGATGCTATGACACCTCTTCTTGCCATACAAACTCGTGCTTACTCCAAAACGGTCTATGAACCTTGTCCCTTTGTTTAAAACAAGTGAATTTTGCGTTGAATCTTTTGATTATGATTAACTTTTGCAGTGTTTTATTGTATAATAGACTCTTTTGGCTCACCAGGCTTCAATTGGGACCGTTTTGGGCCAACTTAGATTGGACTCCACTTTCACGATTTTTCCATATTGGTCAACTTTTAGGAAATCTAGGCCAAAATATCACCATTTTGGGTCGCCGGTGGTCATTTGGGACCATTTCAGGCCAACTTCGACCAGACTCACCTGTCATAAATTTTTTTTATTTTGGTCAAACTTTGGGTGTTGTGGGCCAAAATGTGACCTTTGGGGTTGCCAGGGGTCATCTGGCACCATTTTGGGCTGACTGCGATCCAGCTCAACATTCACGGTTTTTTCTTTTGAGTCAACTTTTGGGGTGTTTTGTAACAAAATACAAACATTTTGGGTCACCAGGGGTCATGTGGGAGCATTTACGGCCAACTTTGAACCAGGTCCATTTTCGCAAGTTTTCAATTTTGATCAACATTTTGGGTGTTTTGGGTCAAATTACAACCCATGTGCATCACCAGGGCTCATTTCGGGCCAACTTAGATCCAGTTCCACTTTCATGTTTTTTTTATTTTTTAAAGGATTTAGATATTTGAGGCCAAAATACAATCCTTTTCAGTTACCAGAGGTTATTTGGGACCTGTGACTGTGACCATTTCAAAGTGCCAACTTTGATCTGCCTTCAGTTTCAGAAATCTTCAATGCTGTAAACATTTGGGCCATTTTCTGCCAAAGACCCTTTTGGATCACTAGGAGTAATATTTTTACCAATATATTTCACATTTGCGTACCAGAGTATGAACATTTTGAATATTCTTTGCAGTCTGAATAGCCATGTAAGCTACAAAGTCTGCAGTCTTTTATTAAAATACTCGCGCAAGAGATCTGAATAAACTTCTGCTGTGCTGTGGAAACTGAGCAGCATAGATGAGGGCCTTAGCAACAGTATCAAAGGGGGGCGTGGCTGGTCAGAGCTAGTTGGAAAGGTCTGTTAATCTAGGCTGATCAGAAATCATCAAAAGTTGTAGCCCTTTTTACTATAATATTCAGTTTTTTGTAGTCACCTCACTGGGTTGGCCTTTAGATCCCCAGAAAGAAGCTCCCCAACCCTTTCTACCCTGGGACGCTGAAGAAGAGCCTGACAGAAAGAGAGGCTGAGGATTTGAACAACACTATGAAGTGAGTGAGCTGACTTGCTTGAGATCCAACCAGCTCTTCCATTCAGTTTGAGCCTTTAGCCTTCTGGTCATATTTCCACTTCCATGACCCCCAAAACCAGACTGGATCTTATTACTTGAGTTTGCAGCTTTCATCTGATGGGTGTATCAACAATGTATTTGAGTTAATGCTTATTCTAGCCAGTACAATTTTAAACATGTCTTAAGTGTGCCATTAGTGTATTTTATTATGAAAATGTATAAAATTTCAAATCTGTTGCTCAGATTATTTTGTTGGGTACCCCACTGCAGGCTGACATCTGGGGCAGAGAACACACTGTTCCACTACGTGTGCATGGAGTCGGTACATGGCATCTTCATTGCCCCCACGCACAGGGAAGTGTCCCAGCTGAGCGGCTCCATCCACCCCCATCTCATCCGAAACTTTCACCACTGCTGCCTGTCCATCCGAGCAACATTTCAGCAGAGCCTGCTGTTCAGGGTTAGCATGAGCGCACACAAACTCAGGTGCAGAGGCATACACAATACATACAAACAAATGCACATTTGCACAGGCTCAGGTGCAGGCACACACTCATATGCGCAAGCACTTGAACACGCTTGCACATGTTGCAAACATGAACAAACCGTGGCATTTCCACTTCAACAAGTGAAGAGAATGTACATATTGTGTAGAATAAAGCATACAGCAACCATATTAGTCAGGACTTCCATTTTCGTAAGGCATTAAGGTTACTTCCAGCCCTTGGTCAGGGACACCCTGACCACAGCTGTCTGAACTGAGGGCCAGAATTCTGAGTTCAGACTGCTTACTGTGAGCTGATAACAGTGCTGTGTTTTCATGTTTGAAACTCAATTGGCCCAAGATTTGAGTGACTAATAAGTTAGGTGATTGTACTGCCAGTGATTTGTGTGTCAGAGTTCCATCATATGCTCTGGGTACATTCCCAACTGTTTTCAGGAGAAGAGGAGTTTGGATAGGCATCAGGGAACTGAGGGGCTGGGCCCTGTGAAGGAGCATGGCCTTCTGTTTCAGTGCAAGCCCCAAAATTGGACTGACCAGAAGAAGCCTGCCCCCACCATGACCTACTGGGTGATTGGGTATGTACCTCTGAAGTTATAATAACTGCGGTAATGTCACCTGTAATTTGTAGTTCTGTGAGAATGACTGTTGAAGTGCAGAGCACTATCATTTTTGTGGGAGAGTCCAGTTCGGCAGAAATTTAGAGAAGGGGTTTCTTTCCTCTGGAAAGTCTGTGTCCAAGACATTGCAGCTGTTTCTGGGATCACTGCAGCTAGGATGGATCTGTCTGTGGAGTAACATTAACAGCAGTGTTGAAAGGGAACTAAAAACAGCTGTGATGCCGGTGTACATTAATATGATTGCTATTTTATGCAATATATACATTGATGAGCCAACATATTGAGACCACTCACAGATGACATGGATGACCTGAGTTATTTTGTTACAACAGCAAATTTTAAAGTCAACAAACACGACTTAAATAAAAGGCAAGCCGTCAGTTTCTATTGTCAAGATGAAGGATGCAGGAGGAATGTGACCTGACTGACTTTGACTTTGGCCAATTCTTAATGGCCTGATAACGGTGTCAGAGCAAGGCTGGGTGGTAAGGCTTGTGGGTTGCTCGCATTCAGCAGTGGTGAGAACTAAACGCCAGCGGTCCAAGGAGGGACAAACCAAGAACATAAGACTGGGTGTTGATCGCCCACTTGATATGTAAGGGCAGCAAAGGCCACCCTGCCTGGTTCATACCAACAGAAGGGCCAAGTTGCAGATAATTTTAACAAGAGGGATGAGTCACAACATGCAGTGCATTATATTCTGCTGCTTATGGGGCCTTGAAGGTGCAGACCATTCAATGCCCCCTTTGATCCCTGCCCTTTGTCAAAAACACATTTCGGGCCTGGTCCTTGTGTTATGATTCAGACAAGGTACAAAACACAAATTCAGGGTACAATCCACTAGGAGGAATAAAGCTGCTGTAGGTGATATATTTTTGTTAAAACAAGTGTTAAATTGCTCCACATTCCAACTGAGATCATTGATTTAGAATGTCTGGTCAATAACACAGAACTCCGTCACTTTCCTCTGCATCAAAGCAGCATATAAAATGCTGGTCATTCACTGCCTCTATCCAATTACGCGAGAAAGCACCATAAAGGGGCGGTCCTATCTGCCCATGAACGCGCAGAGAACTGATTCTGTTGTTGATCATGGTGGAGCAGTTGAAGCTACCGATACCAGCGCTACGAGAGACAGCGTACACAATTAGCACATTGCTTGATGACGCACACACTGGGCATTATGGGATTGAAGTGTGGGGCCTCACTATCTTGCTTTGCACTAGAACAGATATGTTGTCGCCGACGAGGTGATTAAAATTCTATTGAATCTTTGAAGATGCATTGTATTATCTTACTGAGTATGCATTTACGCACCGCATCTCATGGATTTAAACAATCCAGTGGGAATACACATTGCTACTTCTGTCTAACTTGCAGATCAAACTACAAACCCCAATTCCAATAACGTTGGGATGTTGTGTAAAACGTGAATAAAAAAGGAATACAGTGATTTGCAAATCCTTTTGAACCTATATTCAATTGAGTACGCGACAAAGACAAGATATTTCATGTTCAAACTGATAAAATTTATTGTTTTTTTTTGGAAGTATTCACTCATTTTGAGTTTGATGCCTGCAATACCTTCCAAAAAAGCTGGGACAGGTGCATGTTTACACTTTGTTGCATCACCTTTCCTTTTAACAGCACTCATTAAGCGTTTGGGAACTGAGGACACGAATTGTAGAAGCTCTGTAGGTGGAATTCTTTCCCATTCTTGCTTGATGTACAAACCGCATTTCCAATGAAGTCAGGACGTTGTGTAAAACGTGAATAAAAACAGAATGCAGTGATTTTGAAATCTCATAAACCCACATTTTATTCATTGGAGAACATAGACAACATATCAGATGAAAGTGAGACATTTTACCATTTCATGAAAAATATTAGCTCATTTTGAATTTGATGGCAGCAACACATCTCAAAAAAGTTGGGACAAGGCCATGTTTACCATTGTGTACAGTGGGGTGCAAATATTTGGGTACCCCTGGTTTAAATGTCTGTTACAATTAATCCCCAAGTGATTGAAGGCCAACCTGAACAGTAAATGCTATAAAGTTAAACATTAAGACACCTTTCTGCAAATTTAAAAGCGAGGTTTCTTTTTATTAAAATTTTTTTTTTTTTTTTTTTAAATTTTTAAATGATAAGAAATGAAAAGGGACCCTGTGCAAAAGTTTGGGAACCCTTTTGGATTATTCTTCGTTATTTAAGGAGATAATTACTGAGGCCCAGACCCAGGTGATTTACTCATTAGGGCTTCATTGAGTCAGGTCAATATAATTCCAGGGTTGAACTATATATTCTGAAGTAACTCCACACCTTCTAAAGTATCCGACTGTGGTGGCTGTTGTGTCTGGTGTTAAAAACAATGTGTTCCTCTAAACAGTTGTCCAAGGATGTCAAAATCAAGATAATTCACTTCCACCAACAAAGAGAGGGCTACAAAAATATAAACGCACCACTAGATGTTTTGTGAATTTTATTACATATGGGATAATGTGAACCTCAGCAAATTTTACGACATGATAAAGACATCTATACTGATCATATTGATGTCCGTTACACCTTGATACACGCACAATCAAAAGTTTGGCAACAGTTTCAACAGGGCAGGGGTGGATACCATAAATTTCACAGTTTAGTATCGCGTATGTCCGCCACGCGCATCTCTCAACGAGACACATCTCCTACGCATGGAGTTTACCAGAGTGTCTATGGTGGCCTGTGGAATGTTGTTCCACTCCTCCTGGAGCGCTATCCGGAGTTGCCAGACATTACCTGGGACTGGAACACAGTTCCGGATACACCGATCCAGAGCATCCCAAACCTGTTCTATGGGCGACATTTCGGGCGAATATGCGGGCCAGTCCAGCACCTGAATGTTCTGAGCTGTGAGGAACTGGGTGCAGACCCTGGCGACATGAGGACGGGCGTTATAATGCTGGAACGTGACATTATGCTGTTGGACAAACGGTACTACAGTTGGTGCAAGGATCTCATCACGGTACCTTTGGGCGGTCAAAGTTGCTATCAATGAAATGCAATCGAGTTCTCTGTCTGTGTGCAATCCCTGCCCACACCATGACACCGCCTCCGCCATGGGCGACTCTCTGGGTGACATTTGTGTCAGCAAACTGTTCACCGACACGGCGCCACACACAATGTCTCCCATCCGCGTGATACAAGTTGAATCTTGATTCATCTGTGAACAGCACATTTCCCCATCGAGCCAAGGGCCAACCGAAGTGTGCGTTAGCCCATGCGAGACGATTCTGGCGGCGTACGTCTATGAGGTCCAGCCCACGGTGAGGGCGTCGAGCATGCAATTCTGCTTCTCGGAGGCGGTTGCGAACTGTTTGAGCAGAGATTCGTCTATTGTTCAGACCGACTGTCTCATCGGCCGTGCGTGTCACTGGTCTGAAACGTTCCTGCAAGTGCACCAGCCGGATGTGACGATCCTGAGCAGGGGTGGTCACACGTGGACGACGCCGATGAGGCCTGTTTGCAGTGCCTCCAGTCTGTCGGAAACGCTGTCTTAGACGAACTATGGTACTGTAGTGAACATTCAGCTGTGCAGCGACCCCTCTGATGGACATTCCAGCATTCAGCATGCCAATGGCACGCTCCCGCATAATTTTAGACATCTGAGGCATGGCTGCGTCTGACAAAATCCAACATTTTGGTGTGGCCTTTAATAGTCCCCGGCCCAAGGTTTGTCTGAGCAGTTTCAGGGTACACCGCACTCGTTTACTCATACCAATCATTACACTGGTGAAAAAATACTCAATGTCTGAGCTGAACTCAAATTTTAGACATCAATCAATGGAAACATTGCTTTTGCAAATGAAAACAAATATATTTGGTATTTCATAACGGCATACTTGAAATGGTGCCAGTATTGCAAGTGGTGCGTTTATATTTTTGTTCATTGTAGAATGGCCCAAGATCTGGTGCTCAGAAGAACCCTCACATCACTGCAAAAAAGAGTAGCAGACACAGGTCTAGTTGTTCACAGGACAACAATTTGGCGTACCTTAAACAACAAAGACCTACATGGCAGAGTTGCAAGAAAAAAGCCTTTCTTATGACCTCAACACAAAATTAAGCGTCTGAAGTACGCAACATAAAATCTTGAGAAACCTCAATGGAGAAAAAACAGTGAAGCATTTGTAGTGAAGAACACATTCCCAACTGTTAAGCATGGAAGTGGATCCATTATGCTTTGGGGTTGTGTAGCAGCTGGGGGCACAGGCAGTTTTGTGTGGGTGGAAGGAAGAATGGATTCCACTAAAGACATTCGAGAGCTGGGGTCTCCAACCCTGTTCCTGGAGAGCTACCATCCTGAAGGTTATCACTCCAACCAAAGCAAAGCACATCTGCTTTACCAGTTAGAGATCTTGACGAGCTGCTAATGAGCTGAATCAGGAGTGTTGAATTAGGGTTGGAGTAGAAACCTACAGGATGGTTGCTTTCCAGGAACAGGGTTGGAGACCACTGTTCTAGAGGCTAATGGTCAAAGCTCAGTCCAGAAATTGAAGTTGAAGAGATGTTGAGTATTCCAGCAAGACAATGACCTGAAGCATACCTCAAAATCCACCATGAAGTACCCCCATAAAAGACAGATGAAGGTTTTGGAATGGCCATCACAGTCCCCAGACTTGACTATTATTGAAAATCTGCTGAGAGACCTCAAACATGCTGTGCATGAGGAAGGCCGAAGAATATTTCTGAGCTAGAGGTGTTCTGTCAGGAAGAATGGGGAAAAATTCCAAAGACAACAATTGAAAGACTCTTAGCTGGCTACAGGAAGCATTTGCAAGCTGTTATAGCTGCCTGAGGAGGAGTTGCAAAGTACTTGCTGACAGGGTTCCCAAACATTTGCACTTGGCATTTTTCCTTATTTCATTTTTTTGAAGCTGTAAATAGTTAAAAATAGAAATTATTCTTGCTTTAAAATGTCATGAAATGTGTCATGCTAAACTTTGAAGCATTTAGTTTTCAGGTTTGCTTTTAATCACTTGGAGATAAATTGTAATTTAAACCAGGGGTGCCCAAATTTTTGCACTCCACCGTAGGATCCCCCCTTTTTTTAACAACAGTCTGTAAATATCTGGGAAGTGAGGAGCCCAATTGCTGGTTTTGGAAGCGGGATGTTGTCCCACTCTTGTCTGATGCAGGATTCTAGCTGCTCAACAGTCCTGGGTCTTCTAAGCCAGATATTTGGTTTTTTGATGCGCAAAATGTTTTCCGTTGCTGAAATGTCTGGACTGCTGGCAGACGGATGTGATGGATGCAGTATGTGGGTTAGCATTGCCTTGCTGAAATATGCAAGGCCTTCCCTGAAAGAGACATTGTTGTAAAACCTATATATTTCTAGCATTGATAATGCTTATCCAGATGTGTAAGCTGCCCATGCCATAGGCACTAATGCAACCCCATACCATCAGAGATGCAAGCTTTTGGACTGAGCACTGATAACAAGCTGGATGGTCCCTCTCCCCTTTAGTCCGCTCGACACGCCATCCGCGGTTTCCAAAAAGAATTTTGCTATTTTTTTTTGGTCAGAAATTCATCTGAACACAAAATAGTTTTCCATTTCTCCTCAGTCCGTTTTAAATAAGCTTTGGCCCAGAGAAGACGGGAGCATTTCTGGATCGTGTTCACATATGGCCTCCTCTTTGCATGATACAACTTTAATTTGCACTTGTGGATTGCACAGCAAACTGTGTTCACAGACAATGATTTCTGGAAGTGTTCCTGAGCTCTTGCAGTGAATTCCAGGGCAGAACTATGCAGGTTTTTAATGCAGTGCCGCCTGAGGGCCCAAGGATTTCAAGCATTCAACACTGACCTTCGGCCTTGTCCCTTGGGCACAGAGATTTCTCCAAACTTTGTCTTTTGATGACATTATGTACTGTATTGTAGATAGTGGGATATTCTAAATCTTTGCAATTTTACACTGAGGACATTTTTCTGAAATTGTTCAACAATTTTTAGACTCTGCAGATTGGTGAGCCCCTACCCATCTTTTGTTCTGACTGACTCTGCCTCCCTAAAATGCTCTTTCTATATCCATTAATGTTACTGACCAGGTGCCAATTAACGTAATTCATTGTAAAATGCTCCTCCAGCTATTTTCTATTAGTACCTTTTACGTTTCCAGCTTTTGTTGCCCCTGTCCCAACTTTTTTGAGGTAAATTTCTGCTATCAAATTCAAAATTGGTGAATATTTCTCATTAAATGGTAAAATTTCTAACTTTCAGATATGTTATCTGTGTCCTATTGTGAATAGAATGTAGGTTTATGAGATTTGAAAATCATTGCATTGTTTTCATTCATGTTTTACACAACGTCCCAACTTCATTTGAATTGGGATTTGTACGACTTCAGTTGCTCAACAGTCTGGGGTCTCCCTTGTTGTATTTTGCGCTACATAATGCACCACACATTTTCAATGGGACACATGTCTGGACTGCAGGCAGGCCAGTCTATTAACCGCACTCTTTTACTACGAAGCCACGCTGTTGTATCATGTGCAGAATGTGGCTTGGCATTGTCTTGCTGAAAAAGCAGGGATGTCCCTGAAAAACACATCGCTTTGATGGTAGCATATGTTGCTCCAAAACTTGTATTTACCTTTCAGCCTTCACAGATGTCAAGTCAAGTTCAGTTTATTGTTGCATCTCATTATATTTCCATATTACAAAGAGGAAAGAGCTTATGTCCCCACCCCTCACAGCCTGATATATAACAATAATAAGTTAAATAACTACTAATGAGTGCAGATAAAAAAAGAGACAAGTATCATACACTAAAACCATACCCTGAAATCATAATACGCTAAAAGAACACACATTAAAAGGGAAATAGAACAGAGTTTTTCCCCCATCCCATTACCAAAGTCCATAATACGGAAGGAGTGTGGACACGTACAAGTCTATTATAATCACATGGAATTGAGTAGCCTGATGGCTTGGTGAGAAAAAGAGTCCCTGAGCCTGCTGGTCTTGGCACGGAGACTGCAATATCGCCTTCCAGAAGGCAGGAGCTGAAACAGGGCATTATTAGGATGGCTGTGATCTTTTATGATCTTGAGTGCCTTCCTTCTGCACCTCTCCTGGTAGATGTCATCAATAGAGGGAAGCTCACAGCCAAAGATCTTTTGAGATGTTCTGACAACCTTCTGTATTGCTCTGCGGCTGTGGGTAGTACAGTTCCCATACCAGGAGGTAATGCAACCTGTAAGGACGCTCTCAATGACATGGGCATGCCATGGGCACTAACACATACCATCACAGATGCTGGCTTTTTGCACTAATAACAATCTGGATGGTCCTTTTCCTCTTAAGCCCGGAAGACACGACGTCCATGATTTCCAAAAACTCGTCAGACCACAGCTCACTTTTCCACTTTGCGTCAGTCCATCTCAGATGAGCTTGGGCCCAGAGAAGCCGGCAGCGTTTCTGGGTGTTGTTGATATGTGGCTCTCGCTTTGCATGGTAGAGTTTTAACTTGCACTTGTAGATGTAGCGAAAAACTTTTTTAACTGATAATGGTTTTCCAAAGTGTTCCTTAGCTCACATGGTGATATCCTTTACATAATGATGTTGGTTTTTAATTTAATTTAATTTTAGTTGGTTTTTTCAAGGCAGTGCCGCCTGAGGGACCGACGGTCACGGGCATTCAATGATGGTTTTCAGCCTTGCCGCTCACATGTAGAGATTTCTCCAGATTCTCTGAATCTTTTGATGATATTATGTACAGGTGTTGGTCAACGAATTAGAATAATTTGAAATGGTGCAATCATTAAATTTTTTAATGTATTTTTTGTGCCGCGCCTGTCCTACCTGTTAGAGTAATCACAGAACTCGCTTCCTGTAAAGAATTTGCTCAGCTGAGCTTTCCAAAAGGCCCATTTAGGCCATTTGACTGTGACTCTGTCGTTTTATTGAATTAGAATAATGGAGAAACCGTTTCACTGAATTACAAAACCCAAAACCAGTGAAGTTGGCACGTTGTGTAAATCGTAAATAAAAACAGAAAACAATGATTTGCAAATCCTTTTCAATCTCTATTCAATTGAATACACTGCAAAGACAAGTTACTTAATGTTCGAACAGGTAAACTTTGTAATTTTTTGCAAATATTAGCTCATTTGGAATTTGATGCCTGCAACATGTTTCAAAAATGCTGGCACAAGTGGCAAAAAAGACTGAGAGAGTTGAGGAATGCTCATCAAACACTTATTTGGAACATCCCACAGGTGAACGGGCTAATTAAGAACAGGTGGGTGCCATGATTGGGTATAAAAGCAGCTTCCCTGAAATGCTCAGTCATTCGCCAACAAGGATGGGGCGAGGGTCACCACTTTGAACAAATGCGTGAGCTGATTGTCGAACAGATTAGAAACAACATTCCTCAATGAGCTATTGCAAGAAATTTAGGGATTTCATCTACGGTCCATAATATCGTCAAAAGGTTCAGAGAATTTGGAGAAACCACGGCACGTAAGCGACAAGGCCGAAAACCAACATTGAATGCCCGTGACCTTCGATCCTTCAGGCGGTACTGCATCAAAAACCAACATCAGTGTGTAAAGGACATCACCACATGGGCTCAGGAACACTTCAGAAAACCACTGTCAGTAACTACAGTTCGTCGCTACATCTGCAAGTGCAAGTTAAAACTCTACAATGCAAAGCGAAAGCCATTTATCAACAGCACCCAGAAACGCCGCCGGCTTCGCTGGGCCCAAGCTCATCTAAGATGGACTGATGCAAAGTGTTCTGTGGTCTGACGAGTCCACATTTCAAATTGTTTTTGGAAACTGTGGAAGTCGTGTCCTCCGGACCAAAAAGGAAAAGAACCATTTGGACTGTTATAGACGCGAAGTTCAAAAGTATGGTATGGGGGAATATTAGTGCCCAAGGCATGGGCAACTTATACATATATGAAGGCACCATTAATGCTGAAAGGTACATACAGGTTTTGGAGCAACATATGTTGCCATCCAAGCAACGTCTTTTCCATGGACGCCCCTGCTTATTTCAGCAAGACAATGCCAAGCCACATTCTGCACGTGTTACAACAGCATGGCTCCATAGTAAAAGAGTGCGGGTACTAGACTGGCCTGCCTGTAGTCCAGACCTGTCTCCCATTGAAAATGTGTGGCGCATTATGAAGCGTAAAATACGACAACGGAGACCCCGGACTGTTGAACAACTTAAGCTGTACATCAAGCAAGAATAGGAAATAGTTCCACCTGAAAAGCTTCAAAAATTGGTCTCCTCAGTTCCCAAACGTTTAATGAGTGTCGTTAAAATGAAAGGTGATGTAACACAGTGGTAAAAATGCAATGTGTTGCTGCCTTTAAATTCTAAGTTTATGATTATTTGCAAAAAGAAAAAAGAGGTGTCTCAGTTTGAACATTAAACATCTTGCCTTTGCAGTGTATTCAATTGAATATAAGTTGAAAAGGATTTGCAAATCATTGTATTCTGTTTTTATCTAGGATTTACATAACGTGCCAACTTCACTGTTTTTGGGTTTTGTAGAATAATTTTTATTATAATTAGAATCATCACTTTCTGAGTATTTTGTGGCTGCCCCCTTGGCTTGTATGACTGCCTGAAGTCTCCGCGGCATCGATTTGACCAGCTTGTCACAAGTTTCCGCACTCACAGCTTCCCAGGCAGTGGCGATGTTCTGCTTCAGTTGGTCCAGCGTAGTCGGCTTTCTGTCATGAATTTTCCGCTTGACGATGGCCCAAAGGTTTCTAATGACATTGAGGTCAGGCGAGTTGGCCGGCCATGCCAAAACTTCAAGCTGTTTTTCGGTGAACCAATCTTTGGTCGACTTTGCCGCATGAGCCGGTGCAAGATCCTGTTGAAATATGAGGTCTTCTTCGCCGAACTGTTCCTCACCAGTCGGAATCAGGAACGTTTCCAGAACATCTTGGTGTACCGCAGCATTGACAGTCTTCTTGAGGAAGCAGAGTTTCCCTACACCTCGAGCGGACATGCATCCCCAGACCATAACGCTCTGGGGAAACTTGACGGATCTTTTCACGCACTCGTGGTTGTAGGTTTTCGGACACCAGAACAGTTGATGCGCTTGCTGCAGTCTTTCTTGAGAGATTTGCAGATGGAAGACTGGCTGATGCCGAGCTGCTCAGCAATTTTAGTTTGGGTCAAGCCTTGTTGGCAAAGAGCTTGAATTTGAGCCACTATTTCGGTTGAGAGGTCGCGTTGCTTACCCGTGATTGATTTTACAACTTAGAAATTCTACTCAACCCTGACTTTATACTGCACAGTGAACACTCTTCACAGAAAACAAAAATTCGAGCACTTATTCTAATTCAGTGAAACAACAGTGTCACAGTTAAATGGCCTAAATGGGCCTTTTGGAAAGCTCAGCTGAGCAAATTTTTTACAGGTAGCAAGTTCTGTGATTAGTCGAACAAGTAGGACAGGCGCGGTGAACACCTGAACCTGAACACGGTGAGCACAAAAAATGGCTTAAAATATTTAACGATTGCACTATTTAAAATTATTCTAATTCGTTGACCAGCACCTGTACTGTAGATGATGAAATCCCTAAATTCCTTGCAATTGCGCATTGAGAAACATTATTTTTAAACTGTTGGACTATTTGCTCACACTGTTGTTCACAAAATGATGAACCTCGCCCCATCATTGCTTGTGAAGGACTGAGTCTTTCAGGGGTGCTCCTTTTGTACCTAATCATGACACTCACCTGTTTGTAATTAACCAGTTCACATGTGGAGTGTTCCAAACAGGTGTTTTTTTTGTGCATTTCTCAACTTTTCCAGTGTTTTCTTGCCCCCGTCCCAGCTTTTTTGGAATCATTGAATTCTGTTTTTATTCACGTTTGACACAACGTCCCAACTCCATTGGAATTGGGGTTTGTATAGTGCAATAAAATTATAAGTCACTCAGTCAAAGCCTTGTTCTGTAGCAAGCTGGCTGGCGATTGCAGGCACAAATTGGAGGTATGCGCTTCTTATGTTGGTGCAGTACACTTCAACTTAGCCAGAAACACAAGACTAACATTGTTATTGTAACAACTGGTGAAATCGAGCCTTTATAAGACACTAATAGCTAGCACTCATCTCATCTGTTACAGCGAGACCCCACTTAAATCATGTAATGCCAAAGGTATACATCATCATGCTATGGGCTAATTAAATGGCCAATGTGCCAAAAAAAAGGTTAAGGAACAGATTGGGTCAAGGAAGAAAAAGACAATAGATGGCCAAGAGCCATGTATATCGAGGGCTGACTGCGATTAACAGTTATTTCTAATGTAAAACATTTGGACATAACTGTTCGTTGCAGTCAGCCCTCGATATATTGGTGCCGATTTCGAGAGGTGGAGAAAACTAAAGGAATCCTATGGTCTAAAAGGTGATGCGTAGTTAGCCTTGCTGCTACTGGACAGGTAAGCTATGTTTCATTCTGTAGTACAAAGTAAAACCCCAATTCCGAAATAGTTGGGACGAAGTGTAGATTGTGAATAAAATCAAAATGCAATCACTGAGATCATGAGCCAATATCTTATTTACAATAGAAAATGGACATTTCAAAAGTTGTAATTGAGACATTTTGCATTTTTATTCACAAAATGATCTTATTTAAAATTTTAAGACCTGTTGCAGCCAGAAAATTGTTGGGACACAGGCAAAAATAGGGCTGAAAAAGCAATTAACCCCTTTGTACAGAAGCCAAATTTGGCTATTTATGGGTTACTCACTTTAATGCTCTATAATTCAAGATTTAAGCTTCATAAAGAGGGAAGTTGTGGCTCAATTGAGGAAAGACACTTACAGCATTTAGAATTAAATTGTATTTCAGTTTATTTTCATGATTTTGGCAGAGAAAATGAGCAGCAAACATAAAAAATCTTCATGAGAATCCACCATTGAAATTGCAAAAAAAATAATTCTGAGGATTGAAAAACTGCTGGGGCTTAAAACTATACATTTCTGGTATCATAAACTCCTTGAGCACAAGTAGAATTCATCTTCAACATTACATTCCAGATTACCTACATGCTATTAGCCAAATTATACAGCTACCCAAGTGTCTCCCCAAAGTCTCAAAATGATTTACTGTCAAATCGTAAAAAAAACATGTATTTAACACAAATAAAGCTTTAAGGCATGAAATTTAATATGAACGAATGATTTTCTGGTTGAGTTTAGTATGAATTTATCAATATCAGTGCAGTTGAATATCAGTGGTCACCAGCAACCTCTCCAAATACGAAACATGCCTTTTCTCCATAATAAAGTTTAGAGTTTTGGCCATTTTTCTTCAAAGCCAGCACAAACACGCATGAAGTAAACTGTTTATTAAACGGTCAGAACATTCACCCTGTAATGGAAGCTACCAGTCCCCTCTTCAAAGCTCACAAACCCATTTCAACACTTATAAGGAGCAAGTACACCTCACTAACTCAATAATATCTGAATTCTGAAATATACCTTATTTTAACAGAACAGACACTCCACTTTCAGGGAATATCAAATCCATTGCCTCTCCCGATTCAAAAGAAACGTGCAATGAACATACCGGGGGTCCACACCAAAATGCACGGGCAGTTCGCGTTTTAAACAGGAAAAAAAACTCGACATTCGACTTTGTTTCGGAATGTATACGTACTCAAAAAAAAAAACAAAAAAAAACAAAAATAGCAGCCTGACCTTTTTCGTGAATCCCTCCTCCAAAGACATTGACTGTATAAAACAGAGACCGATGTATCCAGTAGCAGGAACCCTCCGGTCCTGTTTGTTTTTTTTTTTAATTCACTCTTTATTGACATTCAGTGACAGATGTATATACACATGCTTTAATTATTAGTCGCAGAATATCAACCTGAATGTCCTTTTTTTCCCTTAAGAAAAAAGAACACAAATAAGGAAAAACAACAAAAACACTAAACACATAGGGAGTGAGGTGTGATTATTGCTGCATACATGTATAGAATATTATCTGAGGTTAGCAAAGTCAAAGTCTGGCCTGCGTGGTATTATATAGTTCATCCACTTCTTCCAACGTGAAACAAATAGGTCCCTTTTGTAATTCACATCTGCTGTCATTCTCTCCATCCTGCAAATGTCCATTGTGATGTCCATCCACATGTTCAAGGTTGGACTTTCCTGTGAAAGCCATTTTTTTGTAAGGGACTTTTTGACTGCCACAAACAGAATACTAAACAGGTATTTGTCTCTCCTCGGCCATCTCTCGGGCATAAGTCCAAAAAATAAAGTTTTACTTTCCAAAGGCAGGTGACATCCAAATATTTCTTGTATCGCATTATGAATTCCCTTCCAAAAAGTTTTAATAACATTACAACTCCGGTCCTGTTTCATTCGAAATAATTCCAATTGAGCATATCATTCTCATTTAAATCCTGTAATATAACTGAACACTTCAAGGTCAGTTTTGCGAACAGATTTTCTATAAATCGCGTCTAGCCGCGTAATGTCATTACGTAGACAGGATACAACCGAGCCTCCTGATACGCATTGGTTTGTATGCTCTGTGTTTGTCCGATCAATGTGTTTTACTTACTCTAAAATGTTTAAACACTCGGGAATTGGATAAGAAACGAGCCAATCAATTCATTGTTACCAGGAAAACTTCACGAGGGCATGAAGTGTGACTCTACAATTACTCAGAAAAGCTTGAGTGTATGATTGAGTGATTGGCTATCAACGCCAGTACTCGGGTGGATATAAGGAAGCGCTGGATTTGTCAATGAAGGAATCTACGCGTAAATCCACGATAGGGAACTACAAATTTTTTTGTATGTGACAACTGTATTTGACAATAGAATGTGAGAGAATCAATACCATGTCGATTTTTTTGCCTCAGAAAACTGATTTTTCTGAACTACTAATTGGAATACTGTTAGCTCACTATGACTAAACTGGTTGCTACAAAGGATAACGATTTTTTCTGTGTCAAGATATCGTTTTTTTTTAAACTGCTGAATCGACACTATGGGCAAGGATACTGACCAGTTTGCACATCAGGCTTAGCTGAGGAGTTTAATTCATGCAGCTCTCGAAAAACAGGGCGTGGAGTGAACTTCACCGTATTCAGACCCGCGTTCGAGGTCTGCTTGCTTGTGAACATTCAATAACTGATTCGGGGGTGCCATCTAGTGATCGAGTACAGTAACAGCGTGCTTAAATTTGCAGGTCTATAGACGCAGGCGTCTACATCTGCAGAACGGGGTTAATATATGAGAGTATAAGCTGAAAGAATATTTAGCATGTATGTAAGTTAACTGGCATCTGGTGTGTAACGTGATGGGCTATAAAAGTGATGTCTGAGAGAGACTGAGTCTCTGAGAAGTAAAGATGGCCAGAGGCTCTCCAACCTGTGAAGGTTTGCGTAAAAAGAATTGTGGAATACTTTAAAAACAATGTTCCTCAACGTCAAATTGCAAAGGCTTTGAAGGTCTCATCGTGGACAGTGCATAGCATCATCAAAAGATTCGGAGAGACTGGAAAAAACTCCATGCGTAAGGGACAAAGCTGATGATCTTTACTGGATGCCCGTGATCTTCGGGCCCTCAGACACCCCTGCATCATTCACCAGCATGATTTTGTCATTGACATTACTAAATGGGCCCAGGAACACTTCAAGAAACCGCTGTCTGTAAACACAGTCTGCCGTGCCATCCACAGATGCCACCTAAAACTCAATCATGCAAGAAGGAAGCCATTGTTGAGCATGATCCAGAAGTGCTGCCGTGTTCTAGGGGCCAAGGCTCATTCAAAATGGACTGTAGCAAAGTGGCAAAGGGTCCTATGATCAGACGAGTCCAAATTCCTTGTCGGAAATCATGGGCGTTGTGTCCTCCGGGCTAAAGAGGAAAAAGACCACCCCTCCTGTTGTCTGCGTTCAGTTCAAAAGCCAGCATCTCTGATAGTATGGGGATGCACTAGTGCACATGGTGTGGGACACTCGCTTGTTTCAAAAAGCACCATGAATGCTGAAAGGTATATAAAGGTTTTAGAGCAACATATGCTCCCCTCCAGACGATCTCCATTCCAGGGAAGGCCTAGTGTATTTCAGCAGGACAATGCAAAACCTCAGACTGCAGCTATTACAACAGCATGGCTTCGTAGTACAAAACCCAAAATCAGTGAAGTTGGCACGTTATGTAAATCTTCGATAAAAACAGAATACTATGATTTGCAAATCCTTTTCAACTTATATTCAATTGAATACACTGCAAAGACAAGATGTTTAATGTTCAAACTGAGAAACTTTTTTTTTTTTTTTGCAAATAATCATTAACTTAGAATTTAAAGGCAGCAACACATTGCAAAAAAGTTACCACTGTGTTACATCGCCTTTCCTTTTAATGACACTCAGTAAACGTTTGGGAACTGAGGAGACAAATTTTTGAAGCTTTTCAGATGGAACTTCCCATTCTTGCTTAATGTACAGCTTAAGTTGTTCACAGTCCGGGGGTCTGCGTTGTCGTATTTTACGCTTCATAATGCGCCACACATTTTCAATGGGAGACAGGTCTGGACTACAGGCAGGCCAATCTAGTACCCGCACTCTTTTATGCCATGCTGTTGTAACACGTGCAGAATGTGGCTTGGAATTGTCTTGCTGAAATAAGCAGGGGCGTCCATGAAAAAGACGTTGCTTGGATGGCAACATATGTTGCTCCAAAACCTGTATGTACCTTTCAGCATTAATGGTGCCTTCACATATATGTAAGTTGCCCATGCCTTGGGCACTAATACACCCCCATACCATCACAGATGCTGGCTTTTGAACTTTGCGCCTATAACAGTCCGATGGTTCTTTTCCTCGTTGGTCTGGAGGACACAACGTCTACAGTTTCCAAAAACAATTTGAAATGTGGACTCGTCAGACCACAGAACACTTTTCCACTTTGCATCAGTCCATCTTAGATGAGCTTGGGCCCAGCGAAGCCGGCGGCGTTTCTGGGTGCTGTTGATAAATGGCTTTCGCTTTGCATTGTAGAGTTTTAACTTGCACGTGCAGATGTAGCGACGAACTGTAGTGATTGACAGTGGTTTTCTGAAGTGTTCCTGAGCCCACGTGGTGATGTCCTTTACACACTGATGTCGGTTTTTGATGCAGTACCGCCTGAGGGATCGAAGGTCACGGGCATTCAATGTTGGTTTTCAGCCTTGTCGCTTACGTGCAGTGATTTCTCCAGATTCTCTGAACCTTTTGACGATATTACGGACCGTAGGTGATGAAATCCCTAAATTTCTTGCAATAGCTCGTTGAGGAATGTTGTTTTTAAACTGTTCGACAATCAGCTCATGCATTTGTTCCCTAAGTGGTGACCCTCCCCCCATCCTTGTTTGTGAATGACTGAGCATTTCAGGGAAGCTGCTTTTATACCCAATCATGGCACCCACCTGCAAAAAATTACAAAGTTTACCTGTTCGAACATTAAGTAACTTGTCTTTGCAGTGTATTCAATTGAATATAGGTTGAAAAGGATTTGCAAATCATTGTATTCTGTTTTTATTTACGATTTACACAACGTGCCAACTTCACTGGTTTTGGGTTTTGTAGAAGAGTTTGTGCGCTTAACTGGCCTGCCTGCAGTCCTAATCTTTCACGATTGAGAGCATTTGGCGCATAATTAAACGAAAAATCCGTCGAAGGAGACCCAAAACTCTCCAGCTGCTGGAAGCCTGTATTAAACAAGAGTGGGATCAAATTCCAATAGTTAAACTCAAGAAACTAGTCTCCTCAATTCCCAGACGCCTCCACTCTGTATTAAAAAGAAGAGGGGATGCTAAACTGTGGTAAACAGGCCCCTGTCCCAACTTTTTGGAGACCTGCGGCTGCCATCAAATTTGAAAGGAGCTCATTTTGTGGATAAAATTGTAAAATTGCTCAGTTTCAACATTTGCTATGTTACCTCTGTTCTATTGTGAATGAAATATTGGCTGGTGTGATTTGAAAGTCATTGCTTTTTAATTTTGTTCACAATTTACACTTTGTCCCAACTGTTTCGGAAGTGGGGTTGAAGTTATGCAGTGTTATTGGTCTTAGTAGTCCTGCTGGTGGTTTTCAATCCTGCTAAAGGTAGTTTATTAATGTTCAGTCGTCTTTGGCGGCCGACGACAGCAGCAAAACTTTGTATCTTTTGTTATTTGTTTTGACAGAGGGAGGCTGTCGTCTATCGATGACAGCAATGGCATCCTTCAAAAAGGGGCTGCATCAATATTACCAAAGAACTATAAATGCTACAAGATATTAATTGGTGGCTGTAGAAAGCTTTTGACCATTACTAATGGCTGATATTACCACAAATCCACAAATTTCATCAGATAGGTGTGAAAATGGTACCCGTATGCTTTGATTCAGGTTTGTAAACATAGCATTTTTGAGTGGCTACAAAGAGTAGTACAGTGCCAAGAGAACAAGTCATTAAAAAATCATTGGGTTAGCTTTATTAGTTTCGGAGTTATAGCCTGTTAAAAATGGAGAAAATTCCAGCCGAGGAGCCAGGCTCATTTTTAAACCCCCTCGCCCCAAGAAGTTTAAAACTAATGGGCTGAAACTTGGTGTGCCTTCAGTTGGCCCCCAAAGCAACAATTTATTCAAGTTTGAGGAAAATCCATGACTCTGCCCATGGGAGCCCTGGTTGACTTTGTGGAGTGACCCTCCAGTGAAGCAAGAAATTTAATTACAGAATCATTTTGGAATTAAATTTTTGGAATTAACGGGTTCCGGTGTCTTTATCTTCGCAAAGGGGTTAACTGCTCCAGCACAGAGGATAGAACCTGTAAGGGTCTGGTTAACAATCACTCCTAGATCTTTTTCAAATGGAACACGTTCCAGTTTTAAACCTCCCATAAAGTATTCCTGTCAAATGTTTTTATTTCTGACATGTGTAGCACATTGTACATTGAGCTGCATTGAATTTTATTTGCCATGTTTCTGCCCCATCCTGAACTCTATCTAAATCATCCTGAATTGCTTTAGTAGACTGTAAACTGTTTGCTGAACATCCCAATCTAGAATCATCGGAAAATTTAAATAATTTGCTTTTAGTGTTCTAGCTAAGGTCATTATTGTAGATGAGGAAGAGCAGGGGTCCCAACACTGATGCCTGAGGGACTCCACACAATGCCTAGCTTGGATGAGATCCCTCTGATCACAGTTTTGTGTTCTGTCCCAATTCCACAATACTTCTTATAATTAATACGGTCCTTATTTTTAAAAAATTAGTGCTATATCAAATGCTTTCTGAAAATCCAAGTATATGATATTACCCGCCCTGCTCTGATCATAAGTCTTGGTGGCATCTTCAAAGAATTCCAAAGGGTTTGTCAGGCATGTTAGACCATGTTGGCTATCCTTCAGGATGTTATTACATTGAAGAAATAATTCCAGTTTATACTTAACGATAGATTCCAGTGTTCTACATGCAATACAAGTTAAACTGACAGGCCTGTAGTTTCCTAGCTTAGTATTGCTTACTATTGCAATATTAACACATCTGACACATTTTTGAACCAGATTGGTGTCAGAACGTATGGGGTATAACAATAAAACCACACTGCAAATTACAATCATTGATTTCATTCATCTTTCCAGCAAGCAATACTAACAACCAACAAATACCCTTCACCCCAGTTCATCTCAAATATAGCAGTCACAATCTTTCTAACACTGTCATAGGACAATATGATGCGGAACAAAATGATCCAGAACAATTAATCCAGAATAATGATAGGGAACAACGTGGCGACATTCAGAACATCATAAGGAGGGCTCACAACAAATTAGACAAAAAGTTATCAGTTTTTTTAGATATTATTGAAAGACTGAAAAAATTAGCACAAACACTGATTTTCTAAGTCCAAAATGCTGAATTTTTCAAAAACCGTGATGTAGAATTTTCTTTTCGCAGGGGATTATTGAATATCATAAGGAAGGCTCAAAACAAATTAGACAAAAAGTTATCTGACAGTTTTTGAGATATGAATGAAAGACTGAAAAAATGAGTGCAAACACTGATTTTGTAAGTGTAAAATGCTGAATTTCTCAAAAACCGGGACAGAATTTTCACAGTGAATATTCAGAATATCATAAGGAAGGCTCGCACCAAATTGGGGGAAAAAGTTATCCGACAGGTTTTGAGATTCAAATTTGAAGTGAAAAGTTGATGCCGGACAGACAGACAGACGGACGCCTCGTAATTAGAAAAGCTCCGCTGACTGTGGCTATCATCAGAGTAGAGCTAAGAGAAATTCCACAAACTAATAAATACTCTTTAAAGCATCCAAATGTCTGAGTTGTGGTGCCTGTAGCTCCGGGAATTGGCAGGGCAAGGGTGGCGTAAAAATGGTTCAGGACAGCAGCAGCTTGTGACCACATGGTGAGAGACAGGGCTTGAGTGATCCATGGACTTAGTGTTCCCAAGGGAAAAGATCCCCGGTAAAACACACAAAAAGGAGGTTAGACACTAGATAAATCTACTGCATGCTAAATAAAACTCTGTCCTTTGTCAGGTGCCATGTTACATTTGAAGAGTTACAACTCTGGAGCAACTAGTCTAGAAAGTCTTCTTTTTATCCTCAATCTCAATTTCAGCAATGTGAGCATTGGAAGTGCCCCGTGACCAAACAGAAATCAGCTCTGTGGTAAAAATTCTCAATAAAATAATTATTAAAGGTATCAGCAGTATCCCTATTCTCATAAAACAATGATAAATCTGCATTCTTGATACACTTTACCTCCTCTTTAACTTTCCCTTTTCCCAGTACTGAAAAAAAATGCTTTCAATTAGTTTTTGCCCCTTCCACAGTTTCTTTCATAGTCTTGTAGCATTCCTCAGTTTTTTTTTTTTATGACATTAGCACGGATTTTACAATATTAGGCCTTCATATTCTCCTTACTATCATTTATGTATGTCTTATAAGGAATAGTCCTTTCCCTCAAACTCTACTGAATAGCTGTAGTCATCCACTGTGGATTCAGCTTTTTCAACTTACTTTTGCACACCTCTGGAATGAATTTACATTGTGCATCAAGTTGAACTCCCTTGAATCTACCCCATGTCTTTCAGTCTTACCATCAAAGAGTTTCTTCCAATATGTTTCACTTAGATGTGTGTCAAATCCTGCTGAAGTTAAATAATGTACAATATACAAAGAAAAATGAGAAAATGAAGGTGGATGGTAAGGTCTCAAGAGTCAAAGACACTGCCTCAGATTTGTAGTGATGACTGAAAATATTTTTTGTCTTACTAAGTCACAACTTTGTTTTTTTTTTTGTTTGTTTTTTTTAAATCCTTCTCAGTATTCCCTTAAAAGCTTAAGGTGGTAACAACCCATCATTTTCATGCAAAAGTTAAAAGGTGGTGTTGCGCCAATATGGGAAAAATGCCCATGAAAGCTTTTGATTCCTTACCGTTTTCACCATGTGGAGAGATGTATATGGGCCTAGAACAGTGTTTCCCAGTCTGTGTGCCACGGCACACTGGTGTGCTGTGAGAGCTTCCCAGGTGTGCCGTGAGAAAACCCACTTGCTATTTTTTTCCCTGATAGCCTAATAATATAAAACAGCTGAACTTACAGGATATAAAAATAACAAATCGTGTCATTATCAATTCATTCAATTCAGTTTATTAAAATGCCCATTTTCAATTCCTTCTCAATATTTCTGCATAATGTATCAAATATTCAAATTCGATTTTTGAATATTTGCCCATTTGCATTTGTGTATTTGCATAAACCCAGTTTTTGCCCATTTACACATGGCTGCCCTTACCGTGGTCGGTCAGCGACAGTCCCTGTTTTCCATTCTCAGACAGAAACAGGGAAATAAAGTGCCAAAAAATTACACTCAGGTGCCGAAAGTCAGAAGTGGAGAAATCCTACTCCTGTTGATGGACAAAAAATGGGTTTCCTGTAGGGGCCGTGTGCACACGTTTTGCTCGCGTAGACTGCGTCAAACGGTACCTCAATCGTCTCGGACCCCTCATCTCATGATTAGTTTTGGTTGCAGTCCGGAATCTGTCATGTGCAGACTGTAACCAGATGTGGCGCTCTTGAGCTGCCATCGTCATTCGTGGCTGTCCTAAGCGGGGTCGGTCAGTGACAGTGCAAATGCCGCACCTCCTCTTGGTGGCTGAGATCTGCCCGTAACATGCCAAAGGCTCTTTTTCTCTCTCCTCTGTCACAAACCGTTCCATTTTCTTGATGCAGTAGCATTTTTTGTTTTTTTTTTTTTTTGTTTGCTTTATGTTGACCACACCAAAAAGAACAAGTCAAGTGTCACTGTACACATCACAAACAGCTCAATGTTTGTTAATATCGAAGTGCTTGGCACGTGCACGTGGTGCACGTCAAGATTACAATACCACGCGCTTTTCTTTTTTTTCTTCTCGTGCCTCACTGGAAAAGCAATAAAAATCAATCAATGCTTCAATTTGCCGCAAATACAGTATATACCTCACCTGTGAGTTTTTAATGGCGCCGAGTATAGTATAGATATAGTATATCCAAATGTACCTAAATATTTGGTAAAAAGTAGGTGCAATATGCCAAGTTCGTTTGCACAAAGTTTCAAGAAATTCTTTCACCAGTAACAATGTAGTAGGATGGCTGCATGTACACCATCCTTGGAAAATAGAATAAAATCTAAAAAGCTATTTTGAGGCAAAGGCAAACTAGATCATGAAAACAGTGAATAAATATGTGACAGGGGATCCAGTATTCATCATTTAGAGCCTTTACCATCATAGGAATAATTAAAAAGCAGAGATTATATCTGAATCTCCCTTGAAAAGATCCAGCATGTATCATGTGTATTGTATATTATAAAGATGAAAGATTTATGATCAGCAATATGTTGTGGTTCAATTAGTTGAATATCTAATCTTCAAGGAGAATTCCGGTGTGAAATTGACTTGGGGTGTATTGAAACATGATAATGAGTACTAACTTTTGTTGAATACCCCACCTCTGTATGCACGCAACATTTTGAAATACATGGCTTTTGAGCCGAAGCTCCCAACAGGCTTACAATGGTAGTGAATTGGGCATAATGTTGCCATGAAAAGAAATCGCAATTTTTTTCATCATTAACAAGGCTCAAAGTAGCTCCACACTTCATCGGTAGAATTCCGAGGGCCCTGACATGTAAAACAAGGCACTGAGAACTTTGAAAATGCACAGGTAGTTTATTAAAAAAGACTGTTAATGGAGACGGTACCTGGAGGTACTGTAGTTTCTAGTCGCCTCCATCTTGAAAGTCACAATAAGTAGATTGACGAGCACGAACGAATAGATTGCAGTCTGTTCCCCTATACTTCCTATTTGTTCGTGCTCGTCAATCGACTTATCATGAAAAGAATTTCTTGAAACTTTATGCGAACGAAGTTGGCATACTGCACCTACTTTTTACCAAATATTTAGGGTGGATCCCTTTGGGAACTGCATTAATTTTAATGTTAAACTTTCAATTTGTGATATAAAATGAAGCCAAATATGCCTTTTCAGCTTCTATTCCTCCTGGGTCTCATTTTTTCAAAGCAATGAAGCCATATTTGGTGTCAAATTGTCCCTTGGGATGGCAAAAAACAATAACAGTTATAAATTTTAGAACTAGCACTGTGATCATTGGGAGTTATTCATTGATTTATCCCCTTATGTTGGTTTTAGGGGGGTACTCATCTAAATTTGGCCCACATCTGTCCGAACGCAGATGATACAAAAAACAGATGCATTTTCTAGGCCCACATGCATCTCTCCACAAAGTCAATGTGGTAAGGAATCAAAAGCTTTCATGGACATTTTTCCCATACTGACGCAACACCACCTTTAAGAAAAAAATTTTTTATCCTCAAAGGCTACCATACTGCATACACCCTCAAGTCAGTTAGTATTGACTAAAAAGTATTTATTATAATAAAATAATATTATTATAATTATAATAATTAGTATTTCAATTAATAATTAATTCGCAGAAAAAGGGTATTTTTAAAGGTGTTTATTTCATGCGAAAAGTTTTTTTTACATCCTCATTATATATTCAAACAGTCATAAACTTCCCTCAGAAACAACAGAATTCTCACTCAAGATGAACTACTTCTGGGGTGTACGCATGGTTTCACTCAAAATCAGAATGAGGCAATAAATCAGCTGTACTGGTTTCAATGTCTAAAAGGAGTTGCGTAGGAAAGGATGTGCTCAAGTTTGGATGTATGACTCAATAATCAACTATAATAGTGGACTAAAAGCCCACAGTGATGTTCTAAAGCACACAGGACTTGATCCTAGGTCACACTTGGCAGGGTATAACAAAATCGATGGCAATAGGCAATGCCAGGCTGACCGTAAAGTCTCTGAAAAGGAATCAAAGAGGACAAAATATCCCAGATGGAAAAACAACTGCAGATGGGACTGGCTTCAATAAAAGGAAGGAACACTGTACGAGTTTGGGGCATTTCGAGGCCAAATTGTTTTATGTTGAAAGCTGTTCGTGGGTAAGAACTGCACAAACTTCCAATGCGTTTTTCTCTGAAACTTGGTTTTATGACTTCAAATGTCATAAATGTTGCCAGAAGTATTAGTCCCACTGAATTGAGCTTTGGACAAAAGCTAGAATTTATGGAGTTTTATGTAACCTACCAAACTGAACTCTCAACTGTTGCCATGGATACCCCTCAAAAGACTGAATGTGATTCAGTTATTTTTTCATAAAAATATTTCCTGTGGACTGAGATTCTAGATTTTGGTAGGTTGCATGAAGGAAATGGTCTTGTTTTATTGGGAAAAAAAAATCCAGACGCAGAGGTAGCGTGTGACGTCATCCACTCCACCATGTTAACTGCCCGACCAGGAAAACAAGACAACAGACCTCCTTTATGCCAATCTGAAGGATGCATACTGTTCCATTCCCATGTCTCCACTGGGGAAATCAGACCATAATCTTGTCCTTCTCCAGCCCCAAAACAAACCACGGGTACTCCGGGAACCCACAACTATATGCTCCTTCAAGAAATAGTCTCCAGAGGCAGTGGAGGCTCTGAGGGACTGTCTGTACTGACTGGAGTGTGCTACAGGAACCACACAGCGAGGACATTGAGGGGGTCACACACTGCACCACGGACTACCTGAACTTCTGCATGGACATTGTTGTTCCCACTAAAACTGTGCGCTGCTTCCCTAACAACAAGCCCTGGATTACCAGTGATGTCAAAAACCTCCTCAACAAGAAAATGAGGGCGGTTAAAGACTGAGACCGGGCAGAGCTGAAGCATGTACAGGGAGAACTCCAGGTCCGACTGAGAGAGGCAAAGGAGTCCTACAGCTAGAGCAGAAGTTGGGCAACAATGGCATGAGGGAGGTCTGGGATGGGATAAAAACCATCACAGGCTGCAACAGAAAGACCACCAGCTCAGCAGAGGGGGATGGGGTGAGAGCAAACCAGTTCAACCACTTCTACAACAGGTTCTCCTCCTCCCCTGCTTGCTGCCACAGCTTTCCCCCACACACATCCCCCACTTACTGCTCTTGGCATCCCCCTTCACACCTCTTCCACACCATCAGCTGCATCCTCAGTGGACACCAGACCGGGTGTGTCCAAGAATGCTCAAGTCCTGTGCTGCTGAACTGGGGGAGCCTCTTCAGCATGTCTTCAACCTGAGCCTGCGACTGGAAGGTTTTGATTCACTAGCACTCTTAATCAGCTGCAAAATCCAGGTGTGACATTATGACGGTTTATAATACCTGCTTATGTAAGGGTAATGGTCAAGCGCAGTGGTCAAGTCGGCTTGACTTGAGATCGTAAGGTCCTGAGTTCAAGCCCCGACCATGGCCTTCGCGGTGTGTTCTTGGGCAAAACACTTCACTCCCACACTCCACGCCTCCCAGGTGTATAAATGGGTACCCAGGGAAACCTGACTAAGAGCTGGGGGGAGTACCTGCGATGGACTGGCATCCCATCCAGGGGGAGTAGTAATACTCCTAGCCGCTTCATGCCACAGAAACCGGGGTTAAGCACCGGGCTGATGGGCCACGAGGCTTGAAACAGGCTTACTTACTTACATGTAAGTAATGAATAATGAATATTCATGAGTGCTTTTAAACGTTACGACTTGCCTGGGAACACATAAATTCTTCTAGAGCCATTTAGAAAGTTCTATTATCTGCAAGATTTTAAGAGCCATCTGGAAAGTTCCATCACCTTCAAGACACTTCTTTATGACATCATGCAGGAGTACACGGTCTATATAAAAGGAACTTGCAGCCAATGGACATTGGATCATTTCCGGTCTGCTATACCTGGAAGCTAGACTGGCTTTGCTGGGTGCAATCGGACTTTGGATTATTCAGACTCTAGCCGTAGCAGTTAAGAAAGCCAATCGGATGCTGGGATACATAGCCAAAAGTATTAAGTACAAATCTAAGGAGGTGATGCTTCTTTTGCACAACACATTCGTCAGACCACATCTGGAGGACTGTGTACAGTTTTGGGGACCATACTTTAAGAAGGATCTAGAGGCTCACTGAAGAAAGTTCAGAGAAGAGCCACTGAGCGAATTCCAGGTATAAAAGATGAAAGCTATGAAAAGAGGCTGAAGATCCTTAATCTCTTTAGTCTTAGGAAAAGGAGACTCAGAGGTGATTTGATTGAGGTCTTTAAATACACTCAACAAAAATATAAACGCAACACTTTTGTTTTTGCTCCCATTTGTCATGAGATGGACTCAAAGATCTAAAATTCATTCCAGATACACAATATTACCATTTCTCTCAAACATTGTTCACAAATCTGTCTAAATGTGTGATAGTGAGCACTTTTGCTTTGCTGAGACAATCCATCCCACCTCACAGGTGTGCCACATCAAGATGCTCATCAGACACCATGATTAGTGCACAGGTGTACCTTAGACTGTCCACAGTAAAAGGCCACCCTGAAATATGCAGTTTTTGCTTTATTGGGGGTCTGGGGACTCAGAACCAGTCAGTATCTGGTGTGACCACCATTTGCCTCATGCAGTGCAACACATCTTCTTCGCATAGAGTTTATCAGATTGTCAATTGTGGCCTGTGGAATGTTGGTCCACTCCTCTTCAATGGCTGTGCGAAGTTGCTGGATATTAGTTGGAATTGGTACGCGCTGTCTTATACGCCGGTCAAGCACATTCCTAACATGCTCAATGGGTGACATGTCCGGTGAGTATGCTGGCCATGCAAGAACTGGGACATTTTCAGCTTCCAAGAATTGTGTACAGATCCTTGCAACATGGGGCCGTGCATTATCTTGCTGAAACATGAGGTGATGTTCATGGATGTATGGCACAACAATGGGCCTCAGGATCTCATCACGGTATCTCTGTGCATTCAAAATGCCATCGATAAAATGCACCTGTGTTCTTCATCCATAACAGATGCCTGCCCATACCATAACCCCACCACCACCATGGGCCACTCGATCCACAACATTGACATCAGCAAAGCGCTCACCCACACGACGCCACACACGCTGTCTGCCATCTGCCCTGAACAATGTAAACTGAGATTCATCCGTGAAGAGAACACCTCTTTAACGTGCCAGACGCCATCGAATGTGAGCATTTGCTCACTCAAGTCTGTTACAGCGACGATCTGGAGTCAGGTTAAGACCCTGATGAAGACAACGAGCATGCAGTTGAGCTTCCCTGAAACGGTTTCTGACAGTTTGTGCAGAAATTCTTTGGTTATGCAAACCAATTGTTTCAGCAGCTGTCTGAGTAGCTGGTCTCAGACGATCTTGGAGCTGAACCTGCTGGATGTGGAGGTCCTGGGCTGGTGTGGTTGCACGTGGTCTGCGGTTGTGAGGCCGGTTGGATGTACTGCCATATTCTCTGAAACGCCTTTGGAGAAGGCTTATGGTGGAGAAATGAACATTCAATGCCCGAGCAACAGATCTAGTTGACATTCCTGCTGTCAGCATGCCAATTGTACGCTCCCTCAATGCTTGCGCCATCTGTGGCATTTTGCTGTGAGACAAAACTGCACATTTCAGAGTGGCCTTTTATTGTGGGCAGTATAAGGTACACCTGTGCACTAATCATGGTGTCTGATGAGCATCTTGATGTGGCACACCTTTGAGGTTGGATGGATTGTCTCAGCAAAGCAAAAGTGCTCACTATCACACATTTAGACAGATTTGTGAACAATGTTTGAGAGAAATGGTAATATTGTGTATCTGGAATGAATTTTAGATCTTTGAGTCCATCTCATGACAAATGGGAGCAAAAACAAGAGTGTTGCGTTTATATTTTTGTTGAGTGTATGTTAAAGGGATTAATAAAGTGAACTATGTAGGATTCCTTCAACCAAGTGTTGTGAGTAGAGTAATTTCAATGTTGAATAGATTACCTGACCATATTGTTGAGGTAGAGACCTTGGGGGTTTTCTAGAGCAGGCTTGACTTAAAGCTAGATACCATTGAGTCATTGAGTATCTGAAGGGATATATGCACAATAGTGTAAAGAAACTGGCGATCGTAGTTGGGCTAAACGGCCTGTTCTCGCTATTCATGTTATGTTATTTTATGTTATGTTATGTTAGATACTTCTTGGATACGGACTTTGTGGTTATCAGGATCATCACATTTTGGACATCGTTGTGAACCGGACCATCTTGTTCAGGACACTGTGATCAGGATCACCACCTGGAAGATATCAGATTCCTGTGGATTTTCACCATCGTCTTGGGAACATTGCAAGGACGGACAGTTCGGGCTCGTGAATAGTATTTCTATTTTTAATTTAGTAATCCATGCCTTCTCATTTGGTTTTTTCCACAAACCCTCTCAGATTTTAATGAAATTTGGTGTACTTGGGGGTTATCCAGAAAAATAATGCAAATTTTCAGCTCATTGCGGTCATTTATACAGGAGCTAGAGGTCCTTGAAGATTTGATGGATTTTAGAGAACATTCTGACTCGAGACACAAAATTGGCCATAACTCCTACGAAATGATCCAGTTTCTACAAAATTTGGAATTGGAATGAGGAGATAATTCTTTCTAATGATATGCAACACCTTGACCTTTTGATATTGGTCATCTTTTAGGTTAAGTCACATGACTTTGACCTTTGACCCAATTTTTCGGGTTTACACTTATGATTTTCTTGAAGCTCGTTGCATAGGTAGAGTGTGATCTAAACAGACGTCCTGCAAAAATTTCATTTTGGTGAATTTATTTTTTCCTATCATAATTGAACAAATACTGTTAGTAGGCATATAATATATAATACATGGTGAACTGAAAACACTAACTCGACAGCACCGAGATGATATAGATATATGTGAAAGTACATTGAAAACAATATAAATAGAATGAGTCAGTGAGTGGACAAGTATGCTTTCCAAACGGCGCTTAAGATTCCCCAAGTAAAAATGTCTGCCCCCTGATATTGACGCCGATTTAAAGACTCGCTGGTTTTAAAATGCGTTGCACTGGATCAATACCAAATTGATATTTATGAAACTATGCATTTTAGACACATCAAGACACTTTCCACTGAAATATACTTTGCCAAGGTGCAGCCTCCTTTAAAGCTATAGTGTGTAACTTCTGTCGCTCCTTAGGGGAATTCTGCGTTATTACAACAATACAGCCGGCAATTCCATATGACGTATGCCCAGGTTTACCCAAGAGGGTAGGAACACACCCGGAAGTTGAAGCTCAATTGAACGCTGAAAGTAGATAGCAGATGATCAACTTGCGGTAGCTTCTCCATTCACCCCCATTCATTTAGCCTGACATTTGACATCAAATAACTTTACACTAAAAACATTATGAGCCTCAATGTCAGCGATAATATTTTCCACAAAGAAACTACATTTTATAGCAGACGTCTTTACTTCGTATGTAACATTATGGTCTAATAGTAAGCATTTTTAGCCGATGGCACCAGGCTAGGCTAAAAGTGAAGTGAAATGCCAGCAACTTTCTGTCGCACAGGACGTAAATAACCACACTGTTTAGACCAGAAGCCCATAATGAATCATAAACAGAAGACGATTGAGCTACATCGCTAACAAAGTGAAGTACCTATGAAGTAATAATTTGCAAAACATCATAACATCGAACCGAATCAGACTATACTGACCAACGCAATCGCTTGCTTGCTTGGAATTATGTGAAGGATACATCTACCAGACGAGTTACCGATTCTCAGGACGTTGGTTTACGTCAGTGGGCTGACATCAAGCCTGCACAGTAGGTGTGGTGTCAACAGAAAACTCGTTCAATTGTGCTTCACCCTCTCCTGTTGAAAATGGCGCCATCCCGCCGTCCACTTCTTCTACTGTCTATGGGTGAACCCCGTCCCCCAACTATGCCCCCCACTACCCCTTCGCCACCGTGCTACGCAATTCCACAAAATTTTTTATTCTGCTTGAAGAAGGACAGTCGGTGGAAAAAATAATTGACTCTTCAGAAAGAGGTCATTATTGTATGATTTTTTTTCTGCCACAAAAAGGCTAAGAAGTATGTTTAGCTAGCCTATTACAAACGGGAGACAAGGTGCCTGCAAATTTGTAACTGACAGGTTAGTGGATGGAAAGACTCAGTGGTAGTCAGCAGAAGTTATTTGTTGTTCACCGGTCTCCACACCGTGTACTGCTCGCCACGATACACAGAGGAAAGAGGCTTATCCCGTCGGAGGCGACGGCTTGGGGTATATCCCTGAACGCCTCCAATTCCCCATTCCTTGAATAGACCTAATACAATATAAAGCCCCTCAGGTCATGACCTTTCATTAGAACTTAAATCGGACAAATGGTTCCAAAGATATGGCAAAATTGGTGAATTTTATGTGACAAAGCTCCACCTTGTGTCAAAATTTTGAACCAAGCAGGTATAATGGGACACATCCATAGGTCATGACCTTTCATTTGCACTTGATTTGAGGTCAATCGGTCAAATGTTTCCAGAGACATGATAAAAACAGTTATTTTTTTCAGTTTTTGCCCCTGTTGAAATGTCTAATTGAAATATTACTGAAGTTATCGCGTTAACACGTGGGGCGGCGGCGGTCGGACCAAAAACATAATATCCCTGAAACGCTGTTCGGCGTTCAGGGATATAATAATCGCTACACACCATGTACTGCTCGCCACAGTACACAGAGTAACACTCGTTACACAGTGTACTGCTTGCTACGGTCTCTCGCTACACTACGTGGCAAAAAAGCTTAGGAGCTGTTCCTCCTCAGTAGTTTTCTCCAGGCTTCTACCAGTAGCACATGCAAGCAGAAGGAAGCAAAATTTTATCTGGAGGTTTAAAATGTAGCTATGAACCTGGTGTAAGAAAGAGATATACAGGTTTATGGGGCGCTGGAACTACTTGTGGGACAGGGGTAACCTGTACAACCCGGAGGAGTACCGTTGCACTGGGTCAGTGCATGTTGAGGGTAGCACAGGGGTTATTTAAACTAGGGACTTGAGGGGCAGGGAGGTTAGAGTGTGTTATAAATAGAGAAATGCAGACTGCCTTGATGGAAGCTGACAGTGCTACATGCACTATTGATGATATATTTTTAAAGCAACAACGCGTAGTGGGGGGCTTGGAGCAGCAGGGATCTGGGAAATCGAAGGGGAAGTGCATTTGTAATACCCTGAAATGTTTTTATCCCTCGGCTGACTCCAGTCCGGAGGGGTATTGTTGTCACCTGCGCGTCTGTTGTACGTCCATGATTTTGTCCGGGCCAGTACTCTGCAACTAATGATCGCAGCTTCACCAAATTTGGTATGGTAACCAGTGTTGGGTTAGTCACTCTAAAAAAGTAATGTATTACACATTACTAGTAACTTTTTAAAAAAGTAATCCCTTACTTTACCTAATTACTCACTGCTTAAAGTAAATAGTTACACTACTAGTTACATTACTTTCGGATTACTCACCGCCATCATCTGAAATTCACCATAAGTTAATTAATAAACCATGTCATGCTAAAACCTGGCATATGCCCAAATCCTCATTAATCCTCATTAGAGCACAAACAAGATCTCTCTTTCATGCTCTTTAATACTGCAGAGCCAACAGCAAAGTTTTAAAAATCTGCCCAAACAGCACTTTACAGAAAAGTGAGTCAAGTAAAAGGCTACAGAACTGGCATGAACACGCATGAAAAAGGACGCTTGATTTGATTTCTGTCCTCAGTCTCAATCGCCAATATACTCAAAAGGAAGAAGAAGAACAAGAGGATGAATACGTTTTTCTGGCCTCCCGTCCTGCCGATAGTTGAGGAATTTAAAGTAATGCAAGTACCTAGATCATTTATTTGTTAGTGACTGTAATCTGATTACTTAAGTTTCAAAGTAATGTGTTACATTACTGCCTTACTGATAAATGTAATCTGATTACAGTAATTAGTTACTTTGTAATTAGTTACTTTCAACTCTGATGGTAACTCACTATGACCCATAGATGTGCAATGTCAGGGTTTTTGCTGGATTTGACCTTTGACCTTAGTGCTGTGACCTTGACCCTGGAAATCTTGTCGGGGTCAGTACTAGGCAACTAATGATCGCAGCTTCACCATATTTGGTATGGTAACTCACTAAGACCCAAAGATGTGCATCGTCAGGGTTTTTGCCGGATTTGACCTTTGACCTTAGCTCTGTAACCATGACCCTGGAAATCTTGTCCGGGTCAGTACTCGGCAACTAATTATCAAAGCTTCACCAAATTTGGTATGGTAACTCACTGTCACACACACATGTGCAGTGTCATGTTTTTGCTGGATTTAACCTTTGACCTTAGTGCTGTGACCTTGAGGCAGGAAATCTTGTCCGGGCCGAGGGGTATTCAGCAACGCGTTTTATTTATTTAAATGCTAGAAGCATAAAAAATAAATTTCCAGAACTTGAGGCTGCTGTGATTAGTGAGAGCTATGACATAATTGGGATTACAGAGACATTCCTTTGTGAAGAGGATGAAGACAAATAAAATATAGAAGGTTATAAGCTCTTAAGAAAGGCTAGATGTAATTGGCGAGGAGGGGGTGCATCACTCTATCCGAACGAAAACAATGTGCAGGAAATTCCTGAAATTGAGCATTTCTTGCCCTGTGAAGATATCTGGGACAAGCTCATTGGATGACACAAGGCAGGTTTAAACATAGGAGTATGCTATCGACCGCTAGCTTTGGACAGTATTGTGAATGAAATGCTCTTTTAGAGGATTAGGCAAGCTTGTAGAGGAGAAGGGACTATTATTATGGGAGACTTCTACTATCCTGGTATCGATTGGGAAATGGTGAAAGGACAGGGTCAAGGGGAGGAAGAGTTTCTAGATGCTAAAAGTGATTATTTTTTGGTGCAGTATTTTAAGAAACCTACAAGAGGGAGGGCAATTTTAGATTTAGTGCTCTGTAATGACCCTAATAGAATTAGAAATGTTGAGGGACAGGAGCCACTTGGGACTAGTGATCATTGTACTGTTCATTTTGATGTTTCGTGGCAAGTTAATAAGGTGTCTTCAAAAACTTTTAATTTTAGGCGAGCAAACTTTGACAGGATGCACTCATATCTAAGCAAAATAAGTCTGTAAATAAGATGTGGGAAAGATTTAAGGGGTTTTTACTTGATTCACAATGCAAATTAATTTCAAAGGTGCCCAAAAGTAAGTTGGAAAAAGCAGAATCCGAAGTGCGCGACCACAGCTGTTCGTAGGAGTTTGAGGGAAAAGAGCAATCTTTATAAGATGTAGGGGAGAGCGGGGGCAAACTGATCATTTTTTCATATTTCATATTTTCATATTTCTCTGCACAGAGATGCATTTTTTTAAGGTAATAATTTTTTTTTTGTGAACAACATACATATGTCCTCTACAAATCCCAACCAAGTCTGCTAAGAATGGATGAACGAGTATGACGTAATCGGACAGGAAAATGCAGCTGCGCGTTGATTCGTTTGCCCCTGTCTGTGGGGACGAACGGATCAAGTGACAGGGTCGAACAGATCAGCTGCATAAATCGACCACAAAACAATTAAGTACTTAATATTATTTGCATGTAACACCAGGGATTAAAGTTTTCCGTCGTTAGACGGATTTCCGTCATTTGGAGTCTATATATGCCATTTACTGTATGTGAGATCAGTGTGAATCCAAGAGAAAAAAAGGGCGGCGGGGGAACGCTAGTCCGCAAGGTTGGCATCCATTGGTACCAATTAAGTCACTTTTGAAATACCCACGCGATAATTTTGTCCGATTTGAGTTTTCTACCTTGATCGCAACCACAGCGAACACAGCTCAGTTAGCTAAATGGGAAAGTCGGCTTTTTGTGAGAAAGAAAAACATAGCCGATATTTGTGGTTATGATTCATATCTATTACCGCCTACTTTATTTTGTCCCTGGGCATTTGTGAAACATCAGTCAAAATGTATTTTTCCTGACATTTAAAACGTTATCCATCTTGTAGCTACGTGATTCATTCCCATACACTAGAGAGAGCCTGAAGGTTTACAGAGTACGGATGAAGAATCAGACTTATGTGGAATTTGCTAACGAGAAGAAGGTTTGCTTTGAGCGTTGGTGTACTTCTATGGAGGTTAAGGATGATTTCAACTCACTGAAAGAGAAGGTGTTAGTTGAAGAATTCAAAAACAGTGTGAAGGATGATATTAAGACCTACCTTAATGAGAAGCAAGCACTGAATTTGCCATTGGCTGCCAAATTTGCAGACGAATATGTTCTCACACATAAGTCCACATTTCAGGCTAGTAGTAACAATCGATGGCTCCAATTTCAGAAGAAAGGTAACGGTGATACCCAAGATTCCTCACCCAATGACAAAGACAAATTTGGTGATGGTGCACAGAAATCCAGTCACAGGTCTGATCAAAGTGTTTAAGCTGACAGTGACAAAAGTGGTCTAGTTTGCAATTATTGCAAGAAAACTGGCTATGTTACAACTAATTGTTGGTTCCTTAAAGCTAAGAAAGAAAAAGAAAAGGATACCAAACCTAATGCCTTTGTGAAGACAAGGTTCGAAACCCCTAGTAGATGATCGATCTGCTAAACTGCTTGCTCCTTGTGGGGCTAAGAAGCCTGATACTGCTGACTTTGTGAGGGAGGAATTTCTCCCATTTGTGTCAGAGGGATTTGTGGCTCTGATTGAGCATTCTCCTCCTGTACCCATATATGTCCTAATGGATACTGGAGCTTCTCAGTCACATTTGTTGATGGACTCCTTGGAGTTACGTGATGAGATCACTTCTGGGGATTTCATACTTGTACAAGGTATTTAAGGGAGGACTGTATCTGTACCCCTGCGCTCTGTATTCTTGAAGTCAGATTTAGTTACAGGACAGGTAAAGGTGGGACTTATGTCAAGTCTACCTATCAAGGGTGTTTCTTTGTTGCTAGGCAATGAACTGGCTGGGGGCAATGTAGTTCCCACTGTTCATCTTACTTCACAGCCGAGCACTAAAGATGGCGATGAAGACCCATCCCTGTATCCTTCCTGTGCAGTGACCCGTGCTATAGCTAAGAAGGCTCAAGAAGATGACGTGGTGCCGTCCAGCACATAGTCATGACTCAGGTGGTTCGCCTCATGACTCTGTTCAGCCTACTGTGGTTTCTCCATTTGAGGACTTATCAGACACGTTTATCAGTTCTCTGTTCAGCCAGCCAGATGGATCTGGTGATTCTGATGTGTCTGGAGACTTGTCTCTGTCCAGAAAGCGGTTGATTCAGGAGCAAACCAATGATCCTGAAATTTGTGTTCTAAAGAAGAGAGCCCTTCCTGATGAGGAAATAGACGCAGTTCCAGTTGTGTATTTTCTCTAGGATGGAGTGTTGATGCAGAAGTGGGGCCCTCCTGATATCCCTGCCAATGCAGATTAGGCAGTGGTTAGGCAAATTGTTGTTCCAAAGGTCTACAGGAATGAGATCTTAACAAAAGCTCATAGTTTACCTTTAGGAGGCAATCTTGGTGTTAACAAGACTGTTGACAAGATCATGAAACATTTCTTCTGGCCTGGGCTTTGGAAAGACATTTCCAACTTTTGCAAAACCTGTCACACTTGTCAAGTAGTTGGAAAACACCAGTTAGACCCACCTGTAGCTCCATTGCAGCCTATCCCAGCATTTGGGGAGCCGTTCTCCATGGTCATTGTTGATTGTGTTAGTCCATTACCCAAGACCAGATCTGGATATCAGTACTTGTTGACAATCATGTGTGCATCAACCAGATTCCCTGAAGCCATACCTCTACGCAATATCAAGGCAACTACAATCTCGTAGGCTTTGATAAAGTTCTTCACATTGTTTGGCCTTCCCAGAGAAATTAGGTCATACCAAGGTATTAATTTCACTTCCGGATTGTTTCAGCAGGTTGTGTATGAACTAGGTGCGAAGCTGATTCTTTCCAGTGCCTGTCATCCAGAGAGTCAGGGTGCCTTAGAGCGGTTTCATTCCATTCTCAAGACCATGATGAGGACTTATTGCAATGACTGAGAGAAAGACTGGGATGAAGGTGTTAATTTGCTGTTGTTTGCAGCTATAGAAGCAGTGCAGGAGTCTACTGGATTCAGTCGGTTTGAGCTAGTGTTTGAAAAATGAAAACTTGATATGCTCATAAGGCTAGAAGCCGTGAGTTTGAACCAGGAGACAAGGTCCTTGTGTTGTTTCCCTTGCAGTCCAATCCATTGCAGGCTAGATTTCATGGTCCGTATGAAATTCTGACAAAACTCAATGATCTCAATTACATTGTGAAGACTCCAGATAGGAGAAAGCCAAAACAGTTGTGTCACATTAACATGCTGAAGCCTTATCATGATAGAAATGCTAGGGTTGCAGCTGTCACTTCAGATCCTCCTATGGCCGAGACTTGTGAAGATGAGAGGGAGTTTCAAGATGATGAACCTAGAATTGAAGCTGTTTAAGAATTTAAGTTCTTTCATGTAAATTGTCAAATTCTGAAGTGTTGCAAAATCTTGATGTAAAACTCCAGCACTTAGAACCCTCACAGAAAGATCAGTTTGCGAAGTTGATCAGGAAATATAAAGATTTATATCCTGATGTTCCAAAGAGAGTTTCCATAGCCTCTCATGATGTTGATGTTGGTGTCTGGTGATGCCAAACCAATAAAGCAGCATCCGTACCGGATGAATCCTGAAGAGAGAAAGATTGCTGAGAAAGAGGTTGAGTACATGTTAGAACATGATATCAGACCCTCTAACTCAGATTGGAGTTCGACCTTTGTGCTAGTTCCATAACCAGATGGAAGTACTAGATTCTGTGCAGATTATCTCAAAGTCAATGCTGTAACTAGAACTAATGTGTTTACTATACCTAGGATTGATGATTGTATCGATAGAGTAGGGCAAGCAAAGTTTCTGACCAAGATTGATTTATTGAAGGGTTATTGGTGTGTGCCTTTAACTGAGAGGGCCAAGAGCATCTTTGCTTCTGCCACACCATCTGGGTTGTACCAGTATGAAGTCCTACCCTTTGGCATGAAAAATGCCCTAGCCACGTTCCAAAGGATGATACAGTCTACAATCGCCGGATTGCCACACACGGGTGCATACATCGATGACCTGATCACATGGAGTGACTCCTGGGAGAACATCTAAAAGATGTAGAGACGTTGTTCCAGCGCCTGACCCAGGCCAACCAGACTGTTAACCTGAAGAGTGACTTTGGTTGTGCTACTGTCATGAATCTTGGTACGTCATAGGCCAGGGTAAGGTGGCACCCATAAATGCTAAAATCCAAGCCATCATGGACTTTCCAGTTCCTGACAATAAAAAAAGCTTTGCGCCGCTTCCTTGGAATGATCGGGTACTACCGCAAGTTCTGCAAGAACTTTGTTGAGATTGCTCTCAGTCTCAACAACCAATTGAAGAAAGGCGTAAAGTTCATTTGGGATGAAGCATGCCAAAGAGCCTTCGATCGCCTGAAGTCTCTGCTGTGTCACTTCCCCGTGCTCAAATCTCCTGACTTCAACAAACCGTTCTCCATCGCGGTCCATGCTAGCAACCAAGCTTGTGGATCTGTGCTCCTACAGAGAAGTGACTCTGATGACATTGAGCATCCTGTGGCATACTTCTCCAGGAAGTTCAATCGCCACCAAAAGAACTATTCCACAATTGAGAAGGAGCTGTTGGCTCTGGTTCTATTCTTACAACACTTTGAGGTTTTTGTTTGTACAGGGCAAAAGCCAATGACCACAATCCGTTAATGTTTTTGAGTAAGATGAAAAACAAGAATCGGAGATTGTTGAATTGGAGTTTGATTTTACAGGAGTTTGACTTAGAGGTTAAGCATGTGAAGGGTACTGACAGTGTAATTGCTGATTGCTTATCCTGTGTTTGAGTATGTGTATATATATCACGTGTTTATTAGCAGATTGTATTATATTTGTATATATAAGTGTCTACTTAGCCATTTTTGTCTTCAAAAGAAAAATTTTGCCTTTAAGAGTCATGGAATGGAATGTAATGTGAAAAAAAGCGACTAGATGGCAGTATTGACCTTTTTTTTTTTTTTGTTAAGCCCAGTCTGGAGCTAGGTTTGGGCATGTCCTGGGCATGTCTGAGAGGGGAAGTCCCAGAGAATTTAAAAAAAAAGTCTAAAAGGTGGGAGGGGCCTGGAAAAGAGTATATAAGGAGAAAAACTGAGAGAGTAAAGTAGTTTGAGAAATTGCAAGGAGAAGGATACATTTGTCCAGAACTGTCACTCTTTTCAAGACATGTTAAGTTTTTTTTGTGGATTTTTGCCTGTGTTGGAGCTTTTTTTTGTCCCAGGACATCACCAAGCAACCCCATCTCAAGGGACTGTAAATATTTTTTTTCTTGTATATGTCAATCTTGGTCAGTAGTATAAATTGTAGGTTAGTTGTCTTTGTATAATTAAATCTGTTTAAGTTTAAAAACTTTGTCTGTCATCCCTGGCTGTCCAATTTGCCGAAACAAATCAGGGCCATAACAGCAGGGAAAACGCTAAAAATAGAAACATGATGTTAATGAATTAAATATACCACTGTGTGGTCTACTTTAAATGAACGTACTGCCTAAAGGGACATTGTGTAGGAATTACTCCCATCCAGCATTGGAATCATGTATGACATTCAAACGAATAATGCACTCTCGCGCCTCACTTTTTTTAAACAAGTTTTGCAAATATGGCAGCCGCCGTGTATCAAAAAGCCTCGTCAACGCTGATGAAACCATGGATGTATTAATAGAACTGGTACTACTGAACCGAAAGCCAGCATATTATGGGCTGACTGCAATAAACAGTTATGCCCAATACATAAGATCCGGACATAACTGTTTATTGCAGTCAGCCCTCGTTATCATACACGAAGCAGCAAAACACAGTAGCGTGAATCGGTGTAAGATATTCAAAGTAATGGTAATAAACAACTCAGCTTGGGTGCATCTTGAACATTTTATACTACGAAAAAGCAAAGCAAGTGTAAGCTGCATGCACGCTTATAAGATGTCACCTTCAATAGTTACCAAATACATACAGCATCCAACCCAAGTTGAGCAAAAACAGCCTTTGCTACCTCACTGTTTATTCTGTAACGTTACATGAAAGATAGGTGAAGCAGTCGTGTCGCTATATAACAAAGCCATTCATCAAATACAATAACTGAAAACACTGGTGTCGTTACACCTGCTCACTTTACCGACTTGGTAATGGCATAAGTCGACAGCAAGGAATCTTCTGACCAGTGCTACATGCAGAGAACCGCAGCAGTGCAGCTTACGAGAACTCTTCGAGACGAGGTCACCTTGGTGTTCGCATAGCCTGAATTAATATAAAAAAATTGTCTCTGCCATGGAAAAAGACTGACAATTTATCAGAGAAAAATCAACAGATTATATATTGATCATTCGCGGTAGTCAAAAAATTTATTCACAGATCTATTCAGACCTATCGGTGTCTTTTTCAATTTGTTCCTTATGGAATCATGTCCTTTTGTCCCCCATGGCATCATATCACTTTGGATCAGCTTGACCGCAAAGTCCTTGCGCGTATAGAGCTAGAACTAAGCTAAAACACATTTGTTTGCGCATTGCTAAACTAAAGTTTTAAGCGCTCATTACAAAAAACTTTTAATGTCTTACTACAGTCACCTGAGGTAAGTAGATGTTTAGCTGTACTCGCGTAATCAAGCGGTCAGGCGGAGTTGACTACGTTTTATTGTTCGGCCTGTTACTTGCATAATGCATTTGGGGAAGTAGGTGTACATTGAGTAGTGTATCTTGACCACCTGTAGATGCAAAATTACGGACAGAAGACACCGTTGTGACAATTTAATGTCGGATGAGGCGGACCCTCATAGAGACTGTCAAAGCACGGAGAGGTGTCATTTGTGACAGGAAGGCTGATGCAAAGTCTCACGAAAAGAAGTCTGCTACATGGACCAGCATCCAGAAGCGCAAATCGAACGGGGAATTGGAAGGGACATGGACACATCCCAACAATTAGTCCTGGCTAGTTCTCGATCATTTTCCTTCATTGAGGCATTTTCCAATTATTTTCATTGGCAGCCGAAGTCACGGTTTATCTCCATATGTGATCTAACAGCGATGCAATCATGGGCTTAATTCAGTACAGAGAAACAGTGTACTTATTAAAAGGCTAATGCTTCGCCTCAATTGAACTGGTCCGCTTTGTAATGAAATATCGCCTTTCACTCTCGGTATTGCATGGGTTGATAAAAAAAAAGACACTCTGCTGTTAAATAGGCGATTAAAAGCATGTGGCTCAAGCCACTGGCGTGACAGTCGACAGGTATACAATTTTTAACAACGTCGATTTAAATGCACCAGACAAGCGTCCAGATGAATGATTGTTGTCGTAACAGGTGCTGCATGTTCTCTCCGATTAAGCAAGGAATGCTCTCGGAGTTAACCTTTTTTTAATTATGAAAATGACTGAGAACAGGTCAGGACTAATAATTGTTTAAAACGAATGTTTTGTGCAAGCCAATTCTCAATTCTGGCTACGCCACTGTATACTGAATTTATCCCACGATTTCATCGCTGTTCGATCGCATATGGAGAGAAACAGTCTCTTCAGTTGCCAATTATGATAATTGGAAAACGCGTCAAGGAAAGGAAAAAGATTGAGAGCTAGCTAACTAACTAAACACCCCCTCCCCATTTCCCCGTTCGATTTGCGCCACTGCCAACATCATAAAGTGCAATAACAGCATTCTTTCCGGACCGCGCAAGAAGAAACGTCAAAGAGTACAAAGAACTCTGGCAGCGATTGAAAAATCAAACTTAGTCTGCCGATCAAGCCCGGAAAATTAATGCACTGAAAACAGGTGGTGGCACCTTCCCATTATTAAAACATGACCATATGTGTAGCTTATTCTTTAGTCCTATATGACAAAAATTAAGCATGTTTTAGGAACTGTTTAGCCGTTTCATTCACGTATAGGCAATAAGCACCTTTCGTAGTTATGAGCCTGTATGTTGTGGTTTCAGTAGCTTAAGTCGCGATAAACCCCGGCTTTTAGTCACAGTAAATGCCAGCTTCTAAAGTCTACCCACCAGCTTCACTGCCACTAAAAGCCGGTGGGTAGGCTTCGAAAGCCGGGCTTTACCGCGATTATGAAAGCTACTGAAACCACGTAAACATTCAGTTCCACCTGTAACAACGAGGATGCCGTATTTTTGCAAGATCTACTATTATGCTGTTTATGATGACAAGCAACAGTGTGTTCCAAACCTGAATGAAAAGTTGCGTTTAGGCTAATTTAGGCAGTACAGCTGACTTACTTGTCGAAGAGAAAGCTGGCAACTTCAGCGTCCCTTAGAAAATCTTTCTCCTTCATTAGCTCCTTCCACCTGGGGAAGGCTATCCCGATGTTCGCCCTTGTTTTTTTTTGAGTGCGCCTGTCGTGCTGCCTTTTCAATTCTCTTTTTCGTTTTTTTTTTGTGGATGAGGATTCCGTCTCCTGTGCTGCTGCATATGTATGGTCCTGCATTATGCTCCAGTAGTACTGATTTTCAAAGTCACCGCGATAGCCTCTCTTCCTGATTTCCTCCGGTGTCTCAATCACTCTGCACTGGCTGGCAGGGCAAACGCGGATATTTTCCGCGTTTGGTGCCATTTGTCCCTTGCCGGTGGCAACAGTTTCATGATGGCTGACTGTCATGGCGCTCCCCTACCAGCTTACCCGTCCAATGTAGAAACAAGCCTAAAATTCTTTGTTTAAGAGAATATATCTTATTAGCGGAGGTCATAATACACCAATGATGACATGTATATGAATGCAGACTTAGGTTATGGCAAATAAAAAAATGTAAATGTTACACATTGTCCCTTTAACGAAACTAATGTTTGTCAAACGTAGCAATTCTAGCCTTTTACTTCGTGCAGGAAAATTAAACTGCCAGGTGTGTGTTTCTGTAGCTATGGTTTGCTGCAAAAGAACACAGTATGGCAGTAGTGGAAAAAAAGTGAGAGCTCGCTATCAGTCTGAAGCGTGTCACAAGGCTGCTCTTCACGCTATTTAGACCGCTCTTTGCTCCTGGGTGCGACAGCCACCGCAACGGAGGTTCAACAGTTCATTGCCGTCCGTATGTAAGTGCGCGTATGTTCTTTTATTGCGAAACATGACCTCTCACTGTGGTGTTATAAATTAAAGAAAAGCATATATATTGAAAAGTTGTATAGATGGTGGATTATTTGAAAGAGTAAAAACTGAGACAAGCTTTGCAAAATAATATTATTATTATTATAGCTACAACCTCAATTCTAAAAAGGATGGGATTCTGTTTTAAATGTAAAAAACAGAATGCAATGATTTGCACACCACTTACACTGTTGTAAATTAACTGAATTTAACAGTTAAATTAACTGTCAGTGGAGTCCAGCACGCAGAGCCTCTGTTATAAGCTGATTGTAAAATTACAGTTAAACTAAGTGGTAAAAAAGGTGCCAGTTTATAACACTGTAAACCCTATATTTAATTGAAAATAGTACAAATACAAAGACAACATAACATGTTGATGCATTGTTTTTTGAAAAATGTCTGCTCATTTTGAGTTTGATGCCAGCAACATGTTCAAAGAAGTTGGGACAGGGGCAACAATAGACTGGAAAAGTAGTGTGATGTTAAAAATACACCTGGTGGAACATCTCTCAGGTAATTAGCTTAAAAAGCAACAGGTCAGGAAAATGATTGGGTTTGAAAAGTCTTTCAGAAGTAATGGGGCGAGGGTTTTTCCACTCTGGGGAAAAATGCATGGGCAATTAGTTCATTGATATGAGAATAACATTTCTTGATTAAAAATTGCAAAGACTCTGGTGATTTTATACTCTATGCTACATTACATGTGAAGATTCAGGGAATTCAGAAAAATCTACATGCAAGGCTCAAGGCCAGAAGCCAATGTTGAATAACTGTGATCTGCTGGCATCAAATACAAAATGAGTATGTATTTACAAAAAACAATAAAATTTAATCTGATATGTTGTCTTTGCACAATTTTCAATTAAATCTAGGGATTAAATGATTTGCATATATACTCAGCAACAAAAGTTTCTGTGACACCAATATTGTTAATTATTTTTCATAACGCAATTATGAAATTGTCATACATGGTGATATCAGACTGAAACAGTACACGTAAACACAACATTAAAATGGAAATCATGAAAGTGCGAGAAAATGACTTTGCATGTGAAAATGTGCGTAAATCATGCTTGTGGATGGCAATAAAAGAGGAGAATTTTTGGAATGTTCACATTGTGCCTGATGAACGACGGAAGCATCACTTATCGAAAACACAGCCATTTCAGATCAGGAACTCTACCCTCTAAATGCCAAGACTGTCTGAAAATGATCGGTGGAGGGCCATTGGGATGATTGAATCCGGAACCTCGCAGAGGGAAGTTGCTCATCGCCTGAATGTCCACCGAAACACCATTTGGAACTTATGGCAGCGTCATCAGCAGACAAGACATGTCAGAGACCGTCCTCGCAGCGGCCGTCCACGAGTAACCACTCCCAGACAGGACAACTGGATTCGAACAACCCATCTCCGAAATCGATTCCAACCTGCAACCATAACTGCAAGAACGATACCTGGTTTGAGGAGACTGTCTGCACAGACAATCCGTCGCCGTCTCCGTCATTTTGGCATTGTCCCACGTCGGCCAGCAAGACGTCCAATACTCACAGTACAACACCGACGACTGCGTCTACAGTGGGCACAACAACATCGACGGTGGATCCAACGTCAGTGGGATCTTGTACTCTTCACTGATGAATCAAGATTCATGCTTAACCGATGTGATGGTCGTTTACGTGTATACCGTCGACGTGGAGAACGTTATGCCAACAACTGTGTTCAGGAATTTGATCGTTTTGGAGGTGGTAGTGTCATGATTTGGGGAGGGATCACGGCTAGAAACAGAACAGATTTGCTTGTTATTGATGGAAATCTGACAGGTCAAAGATATCGCGATGAAGTGCTACGGCCATTGGTGGTACCGTTTTTGATGCAACATGGTCCCGGAATAACGCTGCAACATGATAACGCCAGACCACACGTTGCAAGGATTGTACAGCAGTATCTGATGCAACAACATGTCAATGTCCTGCCATAGCCAGCCAGATCCCCAGACATGTCCCCAATCGAGCATCTTTGGGACGAGATGGATCGACGGTTGCGGCGGTTGGATAACCCGCCAGCTACACTCCAGGAATTGCGACAATGTCTACGTCAGGTTTGGAATGACATCCCACAGCAATTTCTGGCACATCTGATTCGGTCCATGCGCCGGAGATGCGTTGCTTGCATCATGGCACGAGGAAGTCACACCCAGTATTGAAGTGTGAAGGTCACAATTGGTTAGACGTCAGACAAGTGCTTCATGACGCATGAAAATGACATTTTTCGTTTTGAGTGACGTTGGCACTGAAAAGTCAGTGTTTCTCCTGTTAAATAAACATATTGATTGCATTGAGATCTTTGCGTGTCATTTATAACATACACATAAATGGTGTCACAGAAACTTTTGTTGCTGAGTATAATTGAATCACGAGTTCCAGAAGGCTCAATGAATGGATGACGTGCGGACGAAGTTTGAGTGAACCTGGGATTATGGGAAGATGGCGGCATCTTGCGGACCGCTGTCTCAGTAACAGAAAACAAAACTTTTAAACACAACTTTTAAATATAATATTCGACATCGAAGGCCAGGAGTAAGTGACTATGCCACCAAAGAAATCTCCAACCAATCCCCAGATGGAGGATGACATCGAGGAGATTCGTAAGTCGCTAAACTTTATGTCGGGCGAACTGACAAGAGTGGCGGACCAGCTGACGGCGTTGACAGAGCTCGTGAGTGAAGTCAAACAACTTAAAAGCATGATCAAAGAAAGGGACAAAACAATCAATGATCTTGAACGAAGGATACATGACTTGGAGCAATACTCACGAATGGAAGACGTCATTATTACTGGATTAGATGTCAAACCGCGATCATATGCTAAAGCGGCGGCTGAGGGCAGAAACGTTGCAGAAGATGCCGAGATTAGAGAGTCTGGAAATGCAGGTCGTTAATTTTCTTGAGAGCAAAAATATCTATATCAATACGAACAGCATATCGGCGTGTCACACACTTCCTCGAAAGGACCGCAAATCTAAGCCTGCCATTATAGTTCGCTTTGTAAATCGTAAACACAAAACTGAGCTACTGATGCAGGGGAAGAAGCTGACGGGATCAGAGGTTTTTTTAAATGAACATCTAACTAAAAAGAACGCCGAGATCGCCCGCGAGGCCCGCTACCTGAGGAGAAATAACAAAATCAAAGCAACATGGACCGGGAATTGCAAGGTATTGATAGGACTGAACGGTGTTACACCCGAAGAAGCCAAAGTGATCACGGTAAGAGAACTGAATGAACTTGACAAATACCGATAAATGTGCTGTTCCTCCAAATGAGAGCATGGCCTGGAGGTCTCTTGAGGGCGCTAAATGAATGGGGCTCTTGCCATCCTTCACCTTTTTTTTTCCTCACTAACTCTATGCAGCCTGCTACATTTTTTTGGTTTATGTCTGCTTGCTCTTTTCTTCTGGATGGATGTATTGTACTCCCCTTCTGCACTATTGGCCAGTTTTTGGGGGAATCTGCATGTACTTTTGTTTTTTATGGATTTTGCATGCAATTTCTATTTTTGGAAGTCTTTGCAAAGGATGATGACCTCGCCTCGAATTAAGGCAACTTTGCTTCCCCTATTTGGATGGGTATTGTACGGGCATTTATGCTGGATGGACCAATGGTGGTGCTTGCTTTTTTTTTTTTTTTGCTCCTTTTGCTCATTGGACTTGCTGGATGGACCTAAGGTATTTGTGGTTTTTTTTTTCACTTTTTTTTCTCTCTCTTTCCTTTTTTTTTGTCACTCGATTGGACCTGTCGATTGGATTGGACTTGCCGCTTTATATATGGGACTGTAATGTTTGTGATTATCTGGTGTGTGTGTGTGTGTGTGTGTGTGTGTGTGTTTGGGCCAGTTTGCCTAAAATACAATGACAGATTCTGAGGAGGACTTTCTGTTCCCATTTAGAGATGCTGATCCAGTAGAGTTTAATGACACTGGCAAAAGTTATGAAGGGGGTGATGATGTGTATAGTCAGTATAGAAAGTATGAGGATCTTAACTTAAATAATTTTGATTACTCTGAACACAAAATGCATGGAATTGATGAAATCGACCCTGATAATCACTTTTACAATAGCATAAACCTAAATTGTGAATACTATACGGATGATCAATTCAGTAGCGCTAAAATAGAAGGCAATTTTTCAATTATACACTTCAACAGTCGGAGTCTTTTTAAAAACTTTAATAAAATCAAAGAATATCTGAATAAATTTAACAAATTCAATGTGATTGCAGTGTCTGAAACTTGGCTTGAGGAGGAGAAAGGTCACAATGTAGAAATGGAGGGGTATGAACTGTTTACATTAAATAGGAATAATAAAAAAGGAGGAGGAGTTGCACTATATGTGGACACAGCTCTGAGATGTAACACAGTTAAAAGTATGACAACCACCATAGATGAGGTTCTTGAATGTCTAACCATTGAAATTTTAATTGAAAAATCCAAAAATATAATCATTAGCTGTTTGTATAGAAAGCCAGGATCTTGCCTAGACACATTCAATCACAAAGTAGATACTATGTTCAGCAAACTAAATAATAATAAGATGTATATGCTATGTGGTGACTTTAATATTGATTTACTAAACCCCCATGGAAACACTAAGACAACCGATTTTATCAATGCAATGTACAGTAATAGCCTTTTCCCTGTTATCACCAAGCCAAGCAGAATAACAACTGATTATTGATAGATAATATATTCATAAACACCCTTGAAAACCAAGTAACTTCTGGGCTCCTAATTAATGATATAAGTGATCACCTCCCAGTTTTTGCTATTTTTAGACACCCCAAAATTGTGAACATAAGTATGAATTATGCACGTGTACTGACTAGATGCAGAACACCACAAACCATTGCTGCCTTCAAAGCGGACTTATATACACAGACATGGAGCGAGGTTTATGCTACCACTGACCCAGACCAGGCCTATGAGGCTTTTCTGACCACATTTCTAAAACTGTATGATAAACACTGTCCTTTAAGGAAGTCACAAATTATCAAGCGACACAGGCAGGATATGCCCTGGATGACCAAAGGCATCGTAAATTCATGCAAAAAGAAAAATGCATTGTACAATTTATTTTTAAAACATAGAACAAAAGAAGCCGAAACTACGTACAAAGTGTATAAAAATAAATTAATAAGTATTATGAGAACAAATAAAAAGGATTATTACCACAAGGTACTGCAACAACATCAGAGCAATGTCCAAGGGACATGGCGAATATTAAATAACATAATTAAGAAGGGTACTGTTAATGTTGGGTATCCTAATTGTTTTTTAAAAGCTAATATGATTATAAATAAAACAAAAGAAATTGCAAATGAGTTTAATAACTTCTTTATAAATGTCAGACCAAGTTTAGCAAAGGAAATTGTACAGCCAAAAGATAGAGAAGGCCTAGGTGAAAAGATAATCAATCAAAACCCCTCCTCCATTTTTATTAAGAGTGGACATGAAAATGAAATACTTGAAATTGTAAAAAAATTTAAGAACAAAAAATCCACTGACAGCACTAACATTGATATGATGCTGATTAAAAATATAATTGAATACATAGTGACACCATTTACATACATATGCAACCAATCTTTTCTTGCAGGCATCTTTCCCCAGGAAATGAAAGTGGCTAAAGTAATTCCTATTTTTAAAAGTGGAGACAGATTCCTGTTTACAAATTACCGGCCTATCTCTCTGCTCTCACAATTTTCCAAAGTCCTAGAGAAACTCTTTGCTGAAAGACTAGACAACTTCATAGACAAACACCATCTACTCAGCAATCAACAGTATGGGTTCAGGTCTAATAGGTCCACTTCGATGGCAGTAATGGAGCTGGTGGAACAGATATCTGATGCTATAGATAACAGAGAATTTATGGTGGGAGTCTTCATTGACTTAAAAAAGGCTTTCGACACCATTGATCATCAAATACTAGTTAATAAATTACAAAGATATGGAATCAGAGGAATCGCTCTTTCATGGTTACAAAGCTACCTCAGCAACAGACACCAATATGTCCATATAGAAAACAATAATTCTGACCTGAATAGGGTTACATATGGAGTCCCTCAAGGCTCTGTGCTGGGCCCTAAATTATTCATTCTGTATATCAATGACATCTGTGATGTGCCAAAGCATCTGAAATGTGTCCTGTTTGCCGATGACACCAGCCTCCACTGCTCGGGAAAAGATCTTGCACTGCCTCTGAATACAGTTGAACAGGAATTAGCAATACTAAAAAAATGGTTTGACATTAATAAATTGTCATTGAATTTAAGCAAAACAAAATACATCATATTTGGAAATAGAAGAATTAACATACCGGTCAAACTTCAGGTCAATAATATGGAACTTGAACGAGTGTATGAAAATAAATTTTTGGGTAACTCAACTGGAAACCTCACATCAACATCTTGCAAACAAAAATATCCAAAGCAATTGCCATAATATGTAAAATGAAATATTTCTTAAACAAACATTCACTATATATTCTGTACTGCGCTCTCGTGCTTCCACACATTAACTACTGTGTGGAGGTGTGGGGGAACACACATAAAACTAAAATAAATCCAATCTTCCTCTTACAGAAAAAGGCCATAAGAATTGTAAATCAAAAAGGTTATTATGAACCAACAAACCCACTGTTCATTAACTTATACTCCTTAAAACTACAAGACATTATTGATCTAAACACTTTAATTATAATGTACAAGGCTAACAATAATCTGCTCCCACGATGCATCCAGGAACTTTTCTTGTTAAGAAAGAGTGATCATAATTTAAGGGGTATATGTATGTTTAAAAACACCAAAATAAGAACTACTATCAAAAGCAAATGTGTATCCGTTAAAGGGATATCTTTATGGAACAAATTGGACAATGAATTAAAACTCTGCAGCTCAATCAGTCTATTTAAAAAATGTATAAATCCATGGTAATAGATAAATATAGATCTTTATTATAATTATAATCGAAATAATCTGTACTTACTAATCCTTTGATTTTGCTTTTATATGTGCGTCTGAATTAATTATTGTTTTCTGATATGTCATGACATCCTGATATTGTAATTGTATGTTTGTAACTTAACAAGTATGTAAGAAGGGTAGGCACAATAAGCCTTGGCTTCAGCCTACACCTTTTCGGCCTCTGGAAAAGAAATTTTTCTTGTTTTTGTAAATGCCAATGGATTGTATCTGAGACCGAAATAAACTTCAAACTTCAAAATCAGAGGTCTGAATATCTTTTAACAAAAAGGGAACTTTCTTGTACTTTCAGCTAAAAGTATCCCAATGACACTCTCTTGTAAAGAAGTTGTAAAAAATATATATATATGGGTCACAACATTGGCAAAAAAATGATTAAATAAAAGCATTTTTCTCTCTCTTTAAATAGTGTGTTCCTTGGAGTTGGGTGCTTTGGAAACTTAAGAATTCAATTAAATTCTGTTTTATTTCCCAGTTTACACTGCATCCCAACCTTTTGGGAAATGGGGTTGGAATAATAATAATATATCAGAGTCATTTCATTGATAAAATATTACTTTGGAAAGACAAAGAAAACTGGCAACAGAAAAGCTGTTCAAAAGCATCTTCTTCATTTCAAACATTATTGTTCTGGAGTACTTAAACTTGATGGCTGCATTAGAGAACAGCATCATTGGTTTTGTGTGTGTAGTGGTGCTGAAATCTCACTTTTACATCCTGTTTTTTCTTTAGTAGGTGTCAAGAAGTGTAACATTTTTTTACAACTTGAAAATGGGAAATATAACTTGGCTGCAGCTTGAAAAAATTTCAGTCAAAAGATTTTTCTTTGCTTTAATCCCTGTAACACTCATTTAAGCTTCAGTTGAGTCCTTAGAGCAAATGAAGATGTTGAATTTATATCATACCAGTTTAGCTATCGCTCATCTTCACCGGCATTTACCGCACATCCCTCTTTCAATTAACAGCAAGGCAAGTCATCCAACTGCTTTAGTTGAGGTAAGTTGTTTCAGATAATGTTTTTCTGTTCTTATCAGCCCTTTCCACAAGATATTTTCTCTTGTCATTTATGGGAAATGACAAAATATTAATAAATAAATGGTTATGTAGACATGGGAATAGAATAGTCTGGTAACCTGCTTAAACCTATTTATGCAGTCGAGACCATTCACCTGCAGTCGAGACCATTCACTAAGAAGACATTTGGCGCATCATAAAATGAAAAATCTGGCAATGAAGACCCAGGACTGTTGAGCAGCTAGAATCCTTTATCAGACAAGAGTGGGACAACATTGCTCCCCCAAAACTCCAGAAATTGGTCTGCTTACTTCCCTGATGTTTACAGACTGTTGTTAAAAGAGGGGATGCTACACAATGGTCAACATGGCCCTGTCCCAATTTTTTTGAGGTGTGTTACTGCCATCAAATTCAAAATGAGCTCATTTTCTTTCATTATACAGTAAAATATCTCACTTTCAACATCTGACATGTTGTCTATGTTCTATTATGAATAAAGTATGGGTCTATATGATTTGCAAATCATTCTGTTTTTTTGCACGTTAAAGACAATGTTCCAACTCCATTGGAATAGGGGTTTGTACATAAAGGACAACATGAGAATACTAAGGCTGAATACTGTATATGGGAAGTGGTCAAAAAAGAGCCGAGGAATGCTAGAAGACTGCATGAAGGGGCAAAAACTAATCCTCAGCACTTCTTTCAGCACTGTAGTAGAAATAGGAAAGTCAAAGAGGAGGTTAAGTGCAATACAGATGGATCGCTGTTAAGTGATAATTAGGATATTGTTGTTTACTTAAATAATTACTTTGTTACCATGGAGTAGATTTTTACCAGGCCATGTTTAAACATGAGGCCATGTTTAATGCTCAAGATTGTTTAGCGGAAATCGAGTTTCAGGTTCATGAAGAATTAGACAAGTTGCATAAACTAAAGGCAGATAAGACGTCGGGTCCTGACGGCTTATATCCTAGAGTGCTCAGGTAAGTTAGTGTGATCATCTTAAAACCGCTCTCCACTGTCTTCAGACGGTCTTTATAAACTGGAGAAATACCAATAATTAGAAACAGGGCAATATCATACCAGTATATTTGAAAGGGGACTGTACTGAGCCAGGAAAATACAGGCTTGTCAGTTTAACTTGCATTGCATGCTAAATACTGGAATCTATCATGAAAGACAAACTAGAATTATTTCTTGAAGGTAATTCTATCTTGAGGGATAGCCAACATGGTTTCCGTAAGGGAAGGTCATGCCTGACAAACCTTCTGGAATTCTTTGAAGAGTCCACCAAGACTTATGACATCAATGTTTGAGTCCACTAAAGTGATTCAGGATGATTTGGATGGAATCCAGAATTCGGAAGAAATGTGGCAAATGAAATTTCACGTAGCTAAATGCTTCTACTTTTGTACATGTTGGTAATAAAAACATTAGAGAGGATTACTTCATGGAAGGTTTAAAACTGGAGTGTGCTCCAGATGAAAAAGATCTGGGAGTGATTGTTGACCAAACTCTCTCAGGTTCTAGCAATTGTTCCGTAGCAGTTAAAAAGGCCAATCAAATGCTGGAATATAAATCCAACGAGGTTATACTTCTCTTGTGCAACACATTCCTCAGACCACATCTGGAGTATTGTGTACAGTTCTGGGGACCATACTTTAAGAAAGATATAGAGGCTCTAGAAAAAGTTCAGAGAAGAGCCACTAAGCTAATTCCAGGTATAAAAGATGAAAGCTATGAGAAGAGGCTGAAGATCCTTAATCTTTTTAGTCTTAGGAAAAGGAGACTTAAAGGGCATCTAAAGTCAATTCTCAGGCGGGACGTTGAATGTCCAATGTTTACAAACAAATCACTTACTTTTGTTGACATCTTGCATTGTCACGTGACCAATTTCATTCATAGAAACCAATGTTTTATGTACATGCGTCAATAATCTTTCTATTTCGGTTTGCTTGCGCAGGTGTGGCTCGCTGATTGGCCGATAAACAAAAACAATGCAAATCAACTTTAGATGCCCTTTAAGGGTGACCTGATTAAGGTCATTAAATATGTTAAAGGGATTAATGAAGTGAATTTTGTAGGATTCCTTTGGCTAAGTTATGCGTGTAGAACTCGGGGTCACAAATGGAAGTTGACCGAGGGTAAATTTAGCACTGATTTTAGGACATATTTTTTCACCCAGAGAGTAATTTCAATGTACAGACCATATTGTTGAGGCAGAAACCTTGGAAAGCTTCAAAAGCAGGCTTGACTTCAAAATACCTTTGAATATCTGAAGTGATATATTCACGATAGTGAAAAGAAACTGGCAAGCCTAGTTAGGCTGAACGGCCTGTTCTCGCCACTCATGTTATGTTATGTTATGTAATGTTATGTTATGTTATGTCAAGTCTGTTTCAACATTATTCTTTTGTTGTGTATCTCAGGCGGATGCTCTTAGAACCTGTTCCAAAGGAATTCTACGTGTGTTTCCATGATGCTGTCGCCGAGGTCCCTTTGGAAATGGCCTTCAGGCTCTCCTTTGGATTGTCTTTGTGAGGAGACAGTCTGTGGATCAGTTTTAGATGACAGCAATACTACCTACTCGGAATAGGTCCTGGAGCCACTGAAGAGGGACCTTTCGCCAAGATTTCTGGGCCTGGTGATATCAGTGATGAATGATGATAGCAGAGCAAAATTCAAAGAGCAACATATGAAACTTTACTATCTCCAAACTTTATAGTCACCAAGTGCTTATTAACAGATACTCTTCCAGTAGCGCTTCAGGTTGCCTTTGTCTGTGCTTCAGTACCACTTTCCTAAGGTGCGTGTATATGAACTTAAAACATGTTCGTAGGTGCCTGACTGAATTGAGAACATTCTTGTTTTGCCCTCGTCAAAACTGACAAGGCAACCACCTTTAACTAAACAGATTGATTCAATTTTATGGAAAAGATATTCTTTTTATGCCATTAAAATGTATATGTTATGAAATAATACACAATGTTGCCTGTTGTATGACACAAATCTTTAGTAAATGGCATTTTTTGACTAGAATAAATGCAGAGGTAGTAGTTGATGTCTGGAGTCAGCCTCTTGTCTCTCATTCCCTAGCTAGAACATTATTAGCACCTTGAAATGAGATTCTATGTTCTAGAATGCCTTTACATTAAATTGTCTTCATTTCAAACATTGGTTCCTCAAATTTATTATTGCAAATTTGCATCATGGATGGATTACCAAAATGTCGAATATCACAAAATAAACTTGGCAGTTACATTTCTTTCCAAAGCATAATTAAAGTACATTGTTCAATGGAGGTTTATTGGCGATCCAATGTATGCTGGTTTTTGTTCCAGCAACAATTGCAATCCCAGAATAATTAAAGTGTGTGTGCCATAGGTTCTTAAAATTTCCCAATGATGGGCAACGGTCAAAGGTAGCACTTTAGTGCAAGATGGTTTATTGGGTCCGGTTTCCCAAAAATGGCAGCAGATTTGCAATGCAGGAAAAATTATTAGAATAAAAGAATAGGAAAAAAATGTTTCAAATCAATGTCTACAAAACGAAAATTCTTTACAGCAATGTTTGGCGCAAATGGCGCATAAATTAAAAATATGGCGCATTATAAAGCCACCAAGCGGGCCAAGTGTGCCCAGGTCACAGTTAAGTCTAAATATTTTTTCCCCATTGTACAATTCCAAAATTCTTCGAACGAGCTCTACTGATCGCAGTTGATTGAGTACATTCTGATGCTAGATCAATTCTAGTCCCAGGCCCACGCACGGCCAATCACCATTGCGAGGCTGTGAAAATCTCCATCGCATGAAAGACTGATTGGGAGTTTATTTTCTCAGCGGAATGAGTTTGTGAGAAAGTTCTTTGAGATCACTTTGCGTTTATATCAATATGCAGTATCGAATGACAATCTCGGAACAGCGTTGTAATACTAACTGGATATATATTTAAAAACTATTTCTTACCTGTTTTCGAAGTCAGAGGTGATTTACTTTGTTGTCAAATTTACAGTTGTTGACGGAAAAGGTTCAGGGTTCACTTTGATCCAGAATGACCTACTTTTTTCTGTCAGAAAACCATACATGATGATTCAGACAAACGAACAGTAATCTTTTATTTAGAAAAACCACGAGGGCTATCCACATGTAGTGGTCTGGTCGATTGTTTGGTTGATGCGCTTTTGTTTTGGCAGAGCAATCGCAAATAACATGATAGAATAATCCATTTGGGACGCGGTGGGTATTGTTGTGACAGTCCTTCATTCTCAGCCCTGGCCTGTGTTTACTCTGAATTAATTAGGTAATATTGATGTGTACAATTCATCTGAACTAATAAACGCGACATTTCATAGTCAGCCTAATTGTCTTTTTACACTCAACAAAAATATTAACGCAACTCTTTTGTTTTTGCTCCCATTTGTCATGAGATGGACTCAAAGATCTAAAATTCATTCCAGATACACAATATTACCATTTCTCTCAAACATTGTTCACAAATCTGTCTAAATGTGTGATAGTGAGCACTTTTGCTTTGCTGAGACAATCCATCCCACCTCACAGGTGTGCCACATCAAGATGCTCATCAGACGCCATGATTAGTGCACAGGTGTACCTTAGACTGTCCACAATAAAAGGCCACCCTGAAATGTGCAGTTTTTGCTTTATTGGGAGTCTGGGGACTCAGAACTAGTCGGTATCTGGTGTGACCACCATTTGCCTCATGCAGTGCAACACATCATCTTCGCATAGAGTTTATCAGATTGTCAATTGTGGCCTGTGGAATGTTGGTCCACTCCTCTTCAATGGCTGTGCGAAGTTGCTGGATATTAGTGGGAATTGGTACGCGCTGTCGTATACGCCGGTCAAGCACATCCCAAACATGCTCAATGGGTGACATGTCCGGTGAGTATGCTGGCCATGCAAGAACTGGGACATTTTCAGCCTCCAAGAATTGTGTACAGATCCTTGCAACATGGGGCCGTGCATTATCTTGCTGAAACATGAGGTGATGTTCATGGATGTATGGCACAACAATGGGCCTCAGGATCTCATCACGGTATCTCTGTGCATTCAAAATGCCATCAATAAAATGCACCTGTGTTCTTCGTCCATAACAGATGCTTGCCCATACCATAACCCCACCACCACCATGGGCCACTCGATCCACAACATTGACATCAGCAAAGCGCTCACCCACACGACGCCACACACGCTGTCTGCCATCTGCCCTGAACAATGTAAACCGAGATTCATCCGTGAAGAGAACACCTCTCCAACGTGCCAGACGCCATTGAATGTGAGCATTTGCCCACTCAAGTCTGTTACAGCGACGATCTAGAGTCAGGTTAAGACCCCGATGAGGACGACGAGCATGCAGTTGAGCTTCCCTGGGACGGTTTCTGACAGTTTGTGCAGAAATTCTTTGGTTATGCAAACCAATTGTTTCAGCAGCTGTCTGAGTAGCTGGTCTCAGATGATCTTGGAGGTGAACCTGCTGGATGTGGAGGTCCTGGGCTGGTGTGGTTGCACGTGGTCTGCGGTTGTGAGGCCGGTTGGATGTACTGCCATATTCTCTGAAACGCCTTTGGAGACGGCTTATGGTGGAGAAATGAACATTCAATGCCCGAGCAACAGATCTGGTTGACATTCCTGCTGTCAGCATGCCAATTGCACGCTCCCTCAATGCTTGCGCCATCTGTGGCATTTTGCTGAGACAAAACTGCACATTTCAGAGTGGCCTTTAATTGTGGGCAGTATAAGGTACACCTGTGCACTAATCATGGTGTTTATATTTTTGTTGAGTGTATAAACTAACGTGTAACATCTCCTCTCATAGCCACATTATGTCCTTCTTAAATATGCACACAAATGTGCACTTTAATTGTGGCTTGCGGTTTGTTTTTAGCAACAGTTAAGATGAGTGATATAGGCGTAGGCCTAATTTAATTGCTCATTTCAATATAGCCTTGAAACAGAATGCTAAAAAGAAAAAGCTTGCAGCATTTCTTTTTCAGTCGCAGACTATCGAATAAAACTGGAATTATTTTGCAGGCAAAGTTTCGCTTACCCAGTTAAACAACGAACATGACTGGCGACAATTGAAAACGGCAGATCAGCGAGTTTACTGAATATTCTTTCCGCGCATTAATGCGTTCTACGTTCTTGATTGGATCAGTGAACATTAAGACTGAGTTGGTATATGTTAGCTAAAGTCATGTGAACCACGTTATTTATGTGCTACTTAATTTGAAAATGTATTTGTAGGTGGATGCATCTCCATTATATCGCGAGCAGTCCAAATGCAAATTAAGGTTAACAACAGACATAAAAATAGCCACATGTCTAAATGCGAACTTGGAGCTGAAGCCCGCCTGGGTTATGCCGAATTCAGCCTTCAAAGCGCGGTTTCAGATGCTGGTCACTGCAGTCTGACTAGCTGAATCCATTTGATAAATTTGGAGCCTATTAACAAAATAAAGCTTGCATCTTTCGCATGGAGGCTGTCATTTATTTGTATTAATGCGATGACACCATTTAGAACTTAGCGTAGCGGAACATTCACCGGGCAGGTATAGCATTTTTAGCGCAATTTAATTTTTTATTAATGTGACCATGCTTTAAGACAGTAGGTGGCCGCAGAGGGAATGTTTTTACGATAGAGACCCATTTATGGTCACTCAAGATTACAATTAATTTGCCATTTGAGCAGAGGCGTTACCAGGATGCCAAGCTTGGGTGGGCATTCGTCCTCGTTGGGGGGCCAAAAAAAAAGAACTTCTAAATCGCCGTAAAAAAAAAAAATTCCCTTTCTGGGAATGATTGGGGAACCCTGATTAAACCCAATGCAGGTTGAACGAATGTGCGAAACATCAAAGAGCATGTGAAATGCTTCCGGAAAAAAAACTTGACTGACGTCAATATTTTTCGGCTACATGCGGCACAGAGCCAAGTAAAGGACTACAGAATCATCTCCTATTAACCAATTAGGCAACTCTCAGAAAAGCAAACCTGTTCCCATTTACTTTGCTTGATTGGCAATCAAATGTTTGCTTCGTTTACTCTAGTTGAATGAGTAGAGCTGTTTAGACAGCATGTTTGATTGATGCATTTCGAAATTTAAATGGCCATAGAACAGCAGATTTGCATGAACACGATTGTCATTGCCACGCGATTTTGTGCGACTGATCATTTATATCCCACTTTCACGTTTCATCCGCTTTTGGGGAAGAGGAAGATTTTTTTTAATAATTATTCAAACTGGCATTCTTTCAATCTAACACTGTAGCCCATGGTTTGTCTGCTTTTCACCATCACATCTTAATCGTTATAGGCCACAGAAATTGCTTGACTGTTATTTAGACCAAGTACACGGGAGAAGATTTAGGGAAGGGCGGAGCACCTGAAAATAGCGAAATCTAACCTCAGGCTTCTCCCCGGCGGCATTTTAAATCATTTTAAGCTGACTCAGGCGTGTGTTTTTTTTTTTTTTTTTTAATTTGGCATCTCCAATCCCACCCAAATCTGGAATGCCCAATTAGGGAACTATGTACAAAGCTTGCTCGTATGCGACCCCTTGCTGCCAACTCAGGATAGTGAGACAGTTCACGGCTCTCCTCCGAAGCACGTGCATGTCTGCCACTGATTCTTATACACTCGTTGGTTGAATCTTCGCAAGTTCAGAACTAGGGCGGAGGATACCCGGACATGAACCAACCCGGAGTCATCCTGACGAGCGCCCGTCTGGCCAACAGGAGGCGCTGGAGCAACAAACAAAGCTGTTATTGAAAACCCATATCCGGCAGTCCCTTTTCAATTTGAAACTCTGTAGCGCGATCGCCAATTGTGCGCTACTCTGAAAAAGCTGCCAACCTCTGCCGGTGGGTACGCCAGGGCTCGAACTCGCGACGTGGTGATCACCTCTGCACTGCGGAGCAGTGCCTTAACCGCGTGAGCCACCCGGCAGCTCAGGCGTGTGTGTTTAAAGAAATTACACGCGACTGCTTACACATCCCATGACGGCAAGTGGTCTCATCACACTTAAAAACAAGTGTTTGCCACTAACATGGCGATATCCCCCGCCGCTTCAAATTTATGTGTCCGGACAGACGGAGCCGTGACATCACGTGACATCAGCCTGATGAGTTTCGACGGCAATCGAAGAGAATAAGAGAGTCTCTAGTAATTCGAAAGTGCCCATTGGTTTTACAGCAGAATAGACTGGCGAAGGAATCCACCAATCACACATAATGATTGATAAATGAAGCATACGTAAAGCTCACTCTAAATGGCTGTCTACGTCCGGCTGTGAATCAGTTCGAAATCGCGTGTTTGCAGACAAATAGTAGTGAATCAGTTTCCTTGAGTTTTCATTGGGTGGGCAGAGCTTCTCTCAGGGTGGGCACTGCCCACCCCCTGCCCCCCCTTGGTAACGCCCCTGCATTTGGGGTATTATGCGTGAATTTCCTTTATCCTACTTATTTCTTTGGTAATTCCTTTGTTATTCATAATATATTGTGTCATTCCATATAAAATCTACAAGTGCTTCCCACATGACCCCCTCAGAATCAGCTGATTATTCTAATAACTTAAATTTATATAATGAATCCTCACCAAATATTACTTTGATCTTGTGAAGATTTTTTGAGCTACAGGCTCTAAAAGTGCATGGGAATAGGTCGAAATTTTGTGCTTTCTAACTTTTTCTTGCATTTTTGAGCCCTCAATACTTCATTTGTATGAAAGATGGCCAAATGAAATTTTCAGAGCTGAAAGACATATCGGAGCCCTGTAAACTATAATTATATCTATTGTGTGGCTATTCGAGGTGTCACAAAGCGAAGATCTGTGTCTTCTTCAAAGAGATTTGTTATGAAACCAACTTCAAGCTTCAATATCATGGGAAGTAGCCTATGGAAGTTTTAATAGCAACCCTGCACCAATTTAATAACAATGATAGACAAATAAGTACTGGAACCATGGATTTTTCCTGTGTTTTCTGGTAATTCTTGAAACATGTGTGTTAGGAAAACTTCACAGGGTCGTATCATCATGTAGGATAGGCCCATCCTGTAGCCGCGATCACTTTTGTGTCAAAAAAATTCACACTTGTCAATGTAGAAGGGTTGCAGCCAGTGCTGCTACAAGATTTTAGTGAACTGTGAGGATAAAGTAAAAAACTATCAACTTAGAGTTACTTATAAGAGTATCGACAGACTAATGCCACAGCTAGTAGTTTTACTGAATAATTGAAACCGAAACGGCCGATTTTCCTCTTGTGTATTTGAGTACATAATCTTGTCTTATGTATTAAGTAACGATTCTTTTTGTTTTAAGTAATATTCTAATGCTGAACTTTAAAAGCAAAATGTATGTATCTAGCATTAAACATTCAAAGCAAAATGTATGTATGTATGTATATGCAGGATAAATTTTGATTAAAAGTATGTTATGGTTAAAATTATTGGTGCATTGAATTTTGGGAATTGCCCATACATTTTGAAAATGGCCCATTGATTTTCCATGACACAGGCCATTGGCCCATGGGCCTTGCTGTCCAGCAACTGTATACAAGCATGTTTTCAGACAGTGCCCGAGACCCAACTAACTTACCTCCCTTCAGAGGGCCAGTTATAGTTGCCTGTCCCCACCCACTGGAAGACATCAAATTCTTTTCAGTATCGACATCACATAAACTACACATTCACATAACAACTTCCGGTCCAGTTGAATGCCAGTACTCTTAATAATTCATAATCAAAATGCCCAATTATAATACATTCATACATTCTGTATGTAATGTGGAGAAGAAAAGCCACTAGATGGTAGTATTGACATTTTATTTTTGTTAAGCCCAGTTTAAAACTAGGTTTTGGGCATGTCCCGGGCATGCCTCAGAGGGGAAAGTCCCAGAGAATTGAAAAAAGTCTGGAAGGTGGGAGGGGGCTGGAAAAGAGTATATAAGGAGAAAAATTGAGAGAGTAATGTAGTAGGAGAAATTGCAAGGAGAAATAGTGGAAACATACATTTGACCAGACCTGTCACTCTTTTCAAGACCTGTGAAGCTCTTTTTATTAGTCCCCCCAGGAATCTGCGGAGAAAAGGTGTTGATTCCGCGGAGAACATTCCTGATTCTGCGGAGGGCAATTCTTGATTCCGCGGCTTGAAAGTCGATTTTCCGCGGGCATTAAAAAAAAACCTAAAATGACCAGTTATAAAGCAAATTTATGTAATAATGAAGCAAAAATTATCTTATGAAATTATTTGCAATACCAAAACACTGCGAAACATTGTGGTTATAAAATAAGCAGCATCAATATTCTTTTTGTCCCTCTTGAGCAGATTTATTTGCATAACTTATAAAGTGCAAAACATTTCACCAAACTATGGGTGAGCGAGGCTTAGTAACTGGACAAGTGCTAAAGATTTAAACAAAGTGTACACTATTCACTGTATCCTCAGGATATTGTAAACGTTACTGCATACCATAGACTGTATAAAAAGATGGATGAAGCTACCGTGATGTCACCCACTGGTTCGAAGATGAAGAAGTGAATCGAAGATCAGGGGAGGAGCGTGGCTCTCGATCTGACCGTATCGGACGAGGACCAGAGGATAGCGACACCCCAGAAGCATATTCTGGTTTTATACTTTATTTTAGTTTATATGGGACCATAATTCTCGAAAATGAATGTCATGATATGTCAAAGGAGACCTGAAACTTGCTATAGCTAACATAAAATGATGTGAAAAATCATTATTTAAATTAAAAATCAGGTCAGAAAGAAGGATCATTTTCTCATAGACTTCTATTGCATTGAACTTCTTTCTGCAACCACTGACGTCACCATCTGCTGGCCATTAAATAGAATGCCATTCTACGGTACTTCCACATGGGCTTCTTTTTTCAAATCTGGGTGCTGCGTCCATCTTTTTATATAATTTATGCTGCATACAGCAGAAAAAAATCAGTTTCCATAACCGGCAGCACCAGCTGTGAGTCTTAGATCCGGTTTATCTGACCACAAAATCTAGCGGCCGGGATGAAAAATACATGTAGAATATAGAATTCTGCACCTTGCCCTATATTCCGCGGACTGCTTTGATTTCCGCGGAGGGCATTGAAATCCGCGGTAAATTCAGTGATCGCGGAATCGCGGATTCCTGGGGGGACTATTTTATGGATTTTTGCCTGTGTTGGAGCATTTTCCTGTCCCCGGACATCGCAAGATAGCAACCCCATCTCCATGACCAAGGGACTGTAATTATCTCATTTTCTTTATTGTTTCAATCTTAGTCAGTGCTTTGTTTTATTAAATCTGTGAAAGTTTTACACTTTTCTGTCATCTCTTGCTGTCCGATATGTTATAACAAATTGGGGCCATAACAAACTGGGGCCTGGTCTGGTACAGACCATTGTGTGAGTCATTTATTGAAAATCTAAAATTTCAAATTGTGAAATTGTTTTTTGAATTTTCCAAGATAAATATTGACATATGAACAGCAATGGATTATTTCTTGGCATCACCAAACTTAGAGGTTTTGAAGTCTTCTAAAAAGACAGAACTGCTCGAAATATGCAGACAGTTAGAGCTGACGAATGTAAAACCAGCCATGCGAAATGCAAGGGTGGCTAGAGAGATTGTTGAATACATTGATGAAAATGTGTTTGAACCAGGAGATCTGGAACAGTTTCAATAGGAAAATCTAAATGTAGAAATGGAACTTAAACTAAAAATGCTAGAGATTAAAACAGAGGAAAAAGAAAAAGAACGAGGGTTTGAGTTAGAAAAATTAGCAATAGATAGAGAGAAAGAGGAAAGAGCAGAAAGAGAGAGACAGAGAGATTTCATTTTACAGAAGTTAGAGAAGAAAGGCTCCAAATGGAGCTCCAAAAAAATCAAAACGGAAGCTGAAAACAAATTTCATGCTAGCCAGGAGGTAAAGCTGGTGCCTCCATTCTCGGAGGAGGTGGTTGATAAGTATTTCCAGTGCTTCGAGAAGGTAGCTAAGAGTTGTCAGTGGCAGTGACAGCTTGTGAGTTGGTTCCAGAGGCTTACTGACAGAAATTCAGAGGTCTGAAGAAATCTGACAATCACACTTATGTGGAATTCGCTAATGAGAAGAAGGTTTGCTTTGAGCGCTGGTGTACTTCTATGGAGGTCAAGGATGATTTCAATAAAAGAGATGGTGTTATTTGAAGAATTCAAGAACTGTGTTAAGGATGATATTAAGACTTACCCAAATAAGAAGCAAGCACTGAATTTGCAATCAGCTGCGAAATTTGCAGACGAATATGTTCTCACAAATAAGACCAAATTTCAGTCCAGCAGTAACAATAGATGGTCCCAATTTCGGAAGAAAGGTAACGGTGATGGTGCTCAGAAATCCGGTCACAGGTCTGATCAAAGTGTGAAAGCTGACAGTGAAAAAAGTGGTCTAGTTTGCAATTATTGCAAGAAATCCGGTCATGTTACAACTAACTGTTGGTTGCTTAAAGCTAAGAAAGAAAAAGAAAAGGACACCAAACCCAATGCCTTTGTGAAGACAAGGTTAGAAACCCCTGTAGTAGATGACTGATCTGCTAAATTGCCTGCTCCTTGTGGGGCTAAGAAGCCTGATACTGCTGACTTTGAGGGAGGGAGGAATTTCTTCCATTTGTGTCAGGGATTCGTGGCTCTGAATGAGCATTCTCCTCCTGTACCCATATAGGTCCCAAGGGATACCGGGGCTTCTCAGTCACTTTTGTTGATGGACTCCTTGGAGTTACGTGATGAGACCGCTTCTGGGGATTTCATACTTGTACAAGGTATTGAAGGGAGGACTGTATCTGTACCCCTGCGCTCTGTATTCTTGAAGTCAGATTTAGTTACAGGACAGGTAAAAGTGGGACTTATGTCAAATCTACCTATCAAGGGTGTTTCTCTGTTGCTAGGCAATGACCTGGCTGGGGGCAATGTAGTTCCCCCTGTTCATCTTATTCACAGCCGGGCACTGAAGATGGCAATGAAGACCCATCCCTGTATCCTTCCTGTGCAGTGACCCGTGCTATGGTAAAGAAGGCTAAAGAAGAAGATGATGTGGTGCCGTCCAGCACATTGAATAGTCATGACTCAGGTGGTTCGCCTTATGACTCTGTTCGGCTTACTATGGTTTGTCCGTTTGAGGACTTATCAGACACTTTTATCAGTTCTCTGTTCAGCCAGCCAGATGGATCTGGTGATTCTGATGTGCCTGGAGACTTGTCTCTGTCCAGAAAGCGGTTGATTCAGGAGCAAACCATTGATCCTAAAATTTGTGAGGACCCTTCCTGATGAAGAAATAGACGCAGTTCCAGTTGGGTATCTCGAGGATGGAGTGTTGATGCGGAAATGGCACCCACCTGATGTCCCTGCAAATGCAGATTGGCCAGTGGTCAAGCAAATTGTTGCTCCGAAGGTCTTCAGGAATGAGATCTTAACAATGGCTCATAGTTTGCCTTTAGGAGGTAATCTTAGTGTTAACAAGACTGTTGACAAGATCATGAAACACTTCTTCTGGCTTGGTCTTTGGAAAGATGTTTCCAACTTTTGCAAAACCTGTCACACTTGTCTGGTAGTTGGAAAACACTATTTAGACCCACCTGTAGCTCCATTGCAGCCTCTCCCAGCATTTGGGGAGCCCTTCTCTAAGGTCATCATTGATTGTGTCTGTCCATTACCCAAGACTAGATCTGGATCTTGTTTCAGCAGGTTGTGTATGAACTAGGTGCGAAGCAGATTCTTTCCACTGCCAATCATCCAGAGAGACGGGGTGCCTTATTGTTGAGTGAACAACGACAAGAGAAAGAGCCGCATATCAATCTGTTAGACCATGTTAGCAAGTTAAAGGGAAGTTGCTGCAGCTTGTGACTTCCCCAAAGAGAACTTGAAATCAAGTCAGGAAAAAATGAAAACTTGGTATGATCTTAAGACTAGAAGCCATGAGTTTAAAACAGGAGACAAGGTCCTTGTGTTGTTTCCCTTGCAGTCCAATCCTTATGAAATTCTGACAAAAATCAATGATCTCAATTACATTGTGAGGACTCCAGACAGGAGAAAGCCAAAACAGTTGTGTCACATTAACATGCTGAAGCCTTATCATGATAGGAATGCTAGGGTTGCAGCTGTCACTTCAGATCCTCCTATGGCCGAGACTTGTGAAGATGAGAGGGAGTTTCAAGATGATGAACCTAGAATTAAGGAATTTAAGTTCTTTCATGTAAATTGTTAAATTCCAAAGTGTTGCAAAATCTTGATGTAAAACTCCAGCACTTAGAACCCTCACAGAAAGATCAGTTTGAGAGTTTGATCAGGAAATATAAAGATTTACATCCTGATGTTCCAAAGAGAGTTTCCATAGCCTCTCATGATGTTGATGTTGGTGTCTGGTGATTCCAAACCAATAAAACAGCATCCGTACCAGATGAATCCTGAAAAGAGGAAGATTGCTGAGAAAGAGGTTGAGTACATGTTCGAACATGATATTATCAGACCCTCTAACTCAGATTGGAGTTCACCCTGTGTTCTAGTTCCAAAACCTGATGGAAGTACTAGATTCTGTACAGATTATCGCAAAGTCAATGCTGTAACTAGAACTGATGTGTTTCCGATACCTAGGATTGATTATTGTATCGATAGAGTAGGGCAAGCAAAGTTTCTGACAAAGATTGATTTATTGAGGGGTTATTGGTGGGTGCCTTTAACTGAGAGGGCCAAGAGAATCTCTGCTTTTGCCACACCATCTGGGTTGTACCAGTATGAAGTCCTACCCTTTGGCATAAAAAATGCCCCAGACATGTTCCAAAGGATGATACAGTCTACAATCGCCAGATTACCACATCGAGGACCTGATCACATGGAGTGACTCCTGGGAAGAACATCTGAAAGATGTTGAGACGTTCCAGCGCTTGACCCAGGCTAACCTGACTGTTAACCTGAACAACCCCATCTCCATTACCAAGGGACTGTAATTATCTCTTTTTGTATTCCAATCTGGGTCAGGTCTTTGTTTAATTAAATCTGTTTAAGTTTTAGAAGTTTGTCTGTCACCCCTTGTTGTCTGATATGTCATAACAAATTGGGACCATAACATGTATTACACACATAATTAATGTTAATTGGGTGAAACCATAATATTCTATGCACGAGCCTGTGCTCATGCCTGAGACTGGCGCTACAAAGCCACCCCAGCTGCCATAGTTTGGGTCCTTTGACCCAGGAACCCGGAAGTCCTGCAGTCAACTGAGTGAAGCAACGAGAAAATGCAGCTCTCGAATATACAATCACAGATAAGTAAAATAAAAGACCTGAACTTGACTAATGTGTTTGTGTGTGTTATATGATTACTGCAACTGTGTATGGTAAGAGAAGATGTTCAATCAGAAAATAGGTTACACAATAACGCACGTGCACCCGCAAAGTTATTTAGTGGCTGGCTAGCCATAGCTTGAGATGTTACAATGTGTCAGTATAGTGAAGTGTAATGTGGCGTAAGAACATGCATCAATCTCAGGGCTTCCGCCAAAATATTTTTCAGGGGGGGATTTCTCCCTTTCCAACTTTTTTTAGGGGGGATTTTCAATTTGTCAGGGGGGGATTTCAGTATATTACGGCTAGTTGTCACAAACATAAGAGACTGTAACAAGTATCAATTTATGATATTGAGATGAACTGAAACTAGACAAAAGTTCTCACAAACATAAAACATTTATTCAAAAAAAGTAATTACTGCACTCAGTGACTGAGTGACCGTGAAAAATGAAAGAAATAAAAAGTTACAACTGCCATTGATTATAATCAGATAATGGATCTTACGCGACAGAACTGTATGCTTTAGAACAGGACTGGGCTTGACTAGATTCTCTGGTCAACAAACAAACCTGCAAAGACACAAAAAATAGCTGTGCTTTCGCAAAGCAGCGCGATTCTCGGTCGCTACGTATATCCGTATGGAACCTCTACGTGAAAGAAGAAATTGACAAGAACGGAAGGCGACATTTTGGAAACCGTTATCATACACCCTTAAATTAAAGACTGGCATTGACAACATGAAAAAAGCTTATACGTTAATAATTTATCTCCCCCATTATAAAAATTATTCACTTGATTTGAAGCGAGTCCGGTGAATAAACATTTTAATGAATAGACGACAGGTGCAGATGCCGCAAACCTTGTCCCAAAGACGAAAATATGTACAGCGCTGGGCAGGCTAGTGATTACCATGTCTGAAATTAGGGACGACGTTGGCCATGAAGCTGTATAGCCACTGCCCTCATTGTGGTGCTGCGCAACAGGGAAGATTTGAGATCATCTGTGGTCAGTGGCCAGCGGCAAGGCAGAAAACGTACCCAGTGATTGGCTAGTTACTCTCTGAATGTCCAATCTGTTCAGATTTTGTGTGCGTGAATGAACATGCGAGTCAAGCAGTACTTGTATAGGTACTTTAAAGCCGCTTGCATACTGGACATGAAACAAATTTTTCCCACTACAGATTACATTGACTTTGAACATAATCAGTCATGCGAAAAAATTGTTTTGCTTCCGTGTGCAAGCAGCTTAATTCACTGAAAACGTGCGGGAATGGCCGGCTTTGACTATTTTTTCTTGCGGGCGCTAGGGCAGTTTTTGGGGGAATCCCACAATTGCGATGCTTAGCGGAAGCCCTGAAGCTTCAGAATTCTGTGTCACAATACTCTCTCCTTCCCTGAAGCTTCGGTCGCACCTTTGCATATTTGGCTTGCGTATTGCCCCAACGCAGACATAGACCATACCCAATAAAGCGCAATGAAACGTGCTCACTACATACTGAATACGCAGACGAGCGCATAGGCCTGCGTTAGTCACTCGCTCGTTAAAAAATTTTCCAAACTATCGCAAGCAATCGCAAGGTCAAATCGCCTACGAGCGGATACGAGTGGTAACCAGTGAATGCGAGCAACAGCGAGCGACAGCAAGTAGCTTAGCGCAGGTATATGCAATCGTATGCACCTCTTTTTGGAGGTATCAGACGGCGGGGCGCCAAAGGGGTTGGAAATCAGTTGAACTAGAAGATGCCGTGAGCCAAAGCGAACTGAACTTCGTCGAAGCAAGTCAAGCAGCAATTTGCCTTGATCATCATTTGGTTCTTCTTCCAGCTGAACCAAAAGCTTAAAGAGGAACTATGCAGGATTTGTAGCTTAACTCTGCTACATTTTTACCTTAATTAAACAGCTTTGTAGTAATTGTGATGGTTTAATAAATGGCTTAACATGTTACGAGGGAGAATGGAGGCTCTCTGCCTTCACGTCCGTGTCACTTTTTGCATCTCTTGGCTGAAAAACAACTTTGCAAGATCGGGATCGCCTCCCCAGTGTTTCAGCTCTCGTCTCTGGGCACTGCGACACAAACAGGCCCCGTAACCCATAATCTCGTTAACGGCAGATTAAACTACACATATATCCAAGTTGTAATATTGTGTATGAAATAAAACATTATCTACCGCTCTATTGATTGATTTCATTTCATTGCCGACTTCATTGTATACAAATGCTCATGGCCAGGAGGAGGGTTAGCAAAACAGTGGAAAAGAGGCCGGACTCGCTTAGTTCCTCTTTAAGCTTTTGCAAGGCAGAGCTCTGCTGCAGGGCCACAGTTATCAGATTTATTTTTCTTGTGGATGTAGACTCATCAGAAGCTAAGATGCTTCTACCTAGTCCCGCAAAATGACTAGTATTTATACACCACTGCAGCCAAAGCGAGCTGGTATGCTGTACAGCGAGCTGGCACGCAGCAGTACGAACAACAGACGAGGTAAAGCGAGGGAACAAGCAGCGCGATGCAACGAGACCAACTGTCACGAGCGGCTAGCAAGCAGCAAACGAACAAAGAACGAGCTACATACGCAATGTGGCAAGCAAATTGCGCATTGAATCGTACTGCTATGAGGAGCAGCGAGCTATAGCATGGCAATGGGCAACTATGGCCAACTGTAGGCAGTCCTTGTATGAGCAGCGTACGAGCTAGATATGCAATAGTGTGACTGCTACTTACAAATTTTGTCACATTTCAGGGGACGGCTGCGTATTGATATACCCCGGATAGCGCCGCAATACACGGAAATATACGCAAAGGTGTGACCGAGGCATAAGGGTGACATTATTGGGCAGGCTTGACAGGTAGTCTGCAACAACGTTCTGTTTGCCTCGTTGTGAAGCACACAGAACTGGAATGGCTGCAGCTCCTAGTACCATCTGGTCACCCGGGCATTGTTCCGCATTTCATGCATCCAGGTTAAGGCCCGGTGGTCAGTATACAGGTCAAACTCCTGCCCCAACAGGTAATATCGAAGACTGTCTAGTGCCCACTTTATTGCGATGCATTCTTTTTCAATGGTAGAATACCTTAACTCCCTGGAGAGAAGTTTCTGGCTTAAGTACGAGATGGGTCTCTCTGCTCCTCGTTCTCCATGCACAAGAATGGCACCAATTCCGGTTCCTGAGGTATCCACCTCCACCAGGAAATGCTAGTTAAAATCTTGAGTCTGGAGGACAAGAGAAGCACACAGACAATCCTTCAAAGCAATAAATGCTACCTCACATTCATCACTCCAAACTTACTGGCAGATTTCTTAGTCAGGTTGGTAGATGGAGCAGAAATGGCAGAACAATGCAGAATGAAACTTCGGTACCACCCAACCATGCTGAGGAAGGATTTCACCTGTGTCTTAGTTGTAGGTCTTGCACATTCCCTGATGGCTTGAATCTTGTCCACCTGTGGCCTGATGCTTCCTTTCCCCAGCTGACAGCCCTGGTATTTGCTCTCCTCAGCCCATTCACACTTCTGCAGGTTCAGGGTGAGGCCAGCTCCCTGGATTCATTGAAGGACACAATGTTGGTGTTCCAGATGTTTAGGCTAGTAGTCACTAAAGATGACCACGTCATCTAAATAGGCAGTGCTACAGTTGCTGCAGTCCTCAAGTATACAGTCCATCAACTGCTGAAAACTGCCTGGTAGCCCATGAAGTCCGAATGGCATCATTTGGAACTGGAATCAGCCCCGGGGTGTGCGGAATGTGGTGTAGGCTTTGGACTTTTCTTCCTAGGGGATCTGCCAATAACCCTCAGAGAGATCAAGAGTAGTAATGAAATATACATGGCCCTCCTTTTCCAGAATTCATCAATGTGTGGCATCAGATATGCATCCGAGCGAGAGGTGGCGTTTAGCTTCCAGAATTCCAGGCACACTCGTAGGAAGCTATCCTTCTTCGGCACGATTACGATTGGGCTGCTCCACTCACTGACTGACCGTTTGATCACTCCAAGATCCAACATGGCATGGATCTCCTTGAGGGCATTGACTAGTCATTCAGGAATGGAATGCTTCTCACCATCCAAGTGTGGCAGGGTCACTTCTGCTACACCGCTCCACGCCTGCAACAGCTCCTCTGGTTCGGCCTCATCCTTCAGGTAACGCACCAGCATCACTGCCTTCTTGGAATCTTTCCGCTCCCAGGGTTTGAGAAGATTAACATGGTAAGTTTGAGAGGATTTACCTCTGTCTGGATGATGGACCTCATAGGTGGTCGAGCTCATTTTCCTCAGGATGGTGTGTAGCCCTTGCCATTTAGCCAACAGCTTGCTAGTGGAGGAAGGCGAAAGGAGAAGCACTTTTTGCCCCAGCTGAAACTCCCTTGAGCGTGCATGTTGGTCATGCCACAGTTTCTGTGTACCCTGTGCTTCCTGGATGTTCTCTTTGGCTTGCTTGTGGTATTTCACCAGTCTGTCCTACATCTGTAGCACATACTGGACAATACCCTGGCTGTTGGACTCCGAGCTGGCACCCTCCCATAAGCTCTTCAGGAGGTCAAGTGGCCCCCTCACTGACCACCAGTACAGGAGTTAAAATGGTGAAAATCCTGTTGACGCTTGGGGTACTTCCCTGTAAGCGAACAACAGGAATGGTCACCATTTGTCCCAGTCTCGGCCAGTGTCTTCCACGAACTTACGGAGCATCATCTTCAGTGTCTGGTTGAATCACTCTACCAATCCATCTGTCTGGGGATGGTAGGTTTGTGGTCTTCAATCCTTTTACCCCAAGTTAACGATAAAGCTGGGCCATCAACCTGGACATTAAATTAGTCCCTTGATCAGTGAGCATTTCTTCCGGTATGCCGATTCTGGAATACAACTGGACCAGAGCACTGATCACCTTTGGGGTAGCGATGCTTTGAAGAGGGAAAGCCTCTGGGAATCAGGTTGCGTGATCACAGACCACTAAAATATACCTGTAACCAGTGCTGCTCCTCTCCAATGGACCCACAATTTCCTTCAGAATGGAGATACGATGACTAGCAATGGACTCAGCTGTGCTCTCTCAGATCTGCGAACAGCAGAGGTTTTTTGATAGAGCATGTTCTGCAGTAATTGTGTGTGTCAGTGTACATGGTTGGCCAGAAAAAACTAACCCCTAGTCTAAGTTAAGTTTTCTGCTGACCAAGATGCCCAGCCTCTGGTACCGTATGTGCAAGATGGAGGACTGAAGGCCCACAGCTAGTTGGCACCACTAACCTCTTCCCACCTGCCTCTGACTGATTGTAAAGGATGTCGCTCTCAATTAAGTACCTAAGCTTGGCTTTCTGAAAAAATGGCTGCAAGGATGCATCTTCCCTTTGCAGCTCCACAATGTCATAAGGTACCTCCCATACAACCTTTAACTCTTTTGTATCAAGTTGTTCAAAGGACTCCCCATTACAGTACTTCTCCAGCCTTTGCTGGCGCTTTGCTTAGCGGGGCCCCTTTTCTCCACCTTGAATGACATCATCTGGGAACACCCCACACTGGTACATCCCTCCTCAGGATGACATCATAAGGCAAGTTATCCACCACCACCATTCTCAACAGATACTTCACACCATCAATTTCAACAGTAAGTTCAACCTGAGGATGTTGTTTTCCATCTCCATGCACACATTCAATTACTGTCGGCTTCTGATACTCAATACAGTCGAGAGGGACATGGCATTTTTTTAATCAAAGCGACACCACTGCCAGTGTCCACCATTGCAGCAAGGATGGTCCCATTGACCTTTACTATCTGGTTAAGTGGCTACCCCTCATTAATATCAGATTCCTCATTCCACTCTCTCAGAAAATAACAAAAGCTTGTTAGGTTTTCTTAGGGGACAGACTGAGGCCTTATGACTTGACTGTTGACAGGAAAAACAAATGAGTGCCGACTTACTGACTAGTTCACTTTAAACTTTTTCTTTCCCAGTTCCAATCTCACCCCCAGAGTTACCAACCCCAGGGTTACCATCTCCCTGCTTGGCGTTTTGGGCGGGTCTTTGGGAGAAGACAGACATATTGGTGCTCCCTTGTGTGGGTTGATATACTGCAGTGCCAGCTTCACTGCAGTCATTCCATCTTCTGGTTCACACTCACAGACCCAAGTCCGCACCTTAGGAGAAAGGAAATTCAACAGCTGCTCTATGACCTTTTACTTGACCTCCTCCTTGGTGTGTAGCTCAGGCTGCACCCAGCAGCAGTAGAGATGCTTCAGCCAGTGGTAGGTCTTCAGAGGCGTTTCTCCTGCTGGTGTAATGCCCTTCCGGAATCACTTTCGATAGGTCTCAGGGGAGATAACGAACTTCATCAACAGCGCCTCCTTGAGCTGCTGGAATTCACCTGCCTGATCTTCATCCATCGCCAAGTAGGCTTCCAAGGCTTTACCCGTCAGCAAAGGAATCAGCTGAAATGCCCGCTCACTGCCAAGTATGTGCCAGATGTTCAATAGGTAATTTTCAATATCCTCCCCCTGCTGGTATGGTGGCAACTTCGGATCTTCTCGACGCACTTGTTGGTTTGGGACCTGAGTGTACACCAGACCTGCTGGCGGCAATGCTGGTGCTGCTGGCAGGAATGAAGGGCCTGCTGGATACACTGGGCCCACAAGGTCACGTGCTGGATACGCTGGGCCTGCTGGACGACGTGGCGGTGCTTCGGAGTGATATACTGGGGCTTCCAGTTGATGTAGTGGACCCTCAGGTTCGTTGCAGCCAATACCTGAACTCTGAAAAGCCCTTAATGGTGCTGGCTCTGGTTGCTGACCACCTCCTGGGGGCTGGAATGGTGTTGCTGGAGGAAGGTCCAGCCTGGGGCTTTCCTCCCCAAGAAGGCTGGAAAACCCCATCTGATGTGGAAGAGAGTAGTCTGGTTGAGGACACATGGTCCTGAAAAACTCTCACAGCTCCTTCTGCATGGCTTCGTCCCTCCTCATCTGTGCTTCTTGCTGGGTATCGTCCCTCATCTTCTGCGTTGTGAGGAACTCTCAGACCAGCTCAGTCAGGGATGTGGCTGGGACAGAGGGCTGTACCCGGGATGAAGCACCTTCCGCTCCCTGTTTCTCATAGTCGGGGACAGCTGCTTCTGCTGTCTCTGGCTCTTTTACGGACTGAGCTGTCTCCAGTCATCATCTTTCAGTGTGCCTGGGTTGACAGACTTTTGCGCAACAGCTCCTTTATGGGTTGCACAAGTCCCTTTTCTTCAGCCGACCTTCCCACTTCTGACACCATATGTCACCTAGGTTCTTAAAATCTTTCTTAAAAATCTTAAAATTTCCCAATGAAGGACCATGGCCAAAAATAGCACTTCAGTGCAAGATGGTTTATTGGGTTTAGTGTCCCAAAAATGCCAGCATATTTGCAATACAGGAAAAATTATACGAATAACAAAATTAGGGGGAAAAAAATGAAAAGGTTTCAAATAATTACTGGGAAAAAATATACTAATAAATATATCTACAAAACAAAAATTATTTTCAGCAATAATTTTGCATGAATCTATACAAGCACGTTATCATACTATATCAGACAGTGCCCGAGACCCAACTAACTTCCCTCCCTTCAGAGGACCAGTTATAGTTGCCTGTCCCCAACCACTGGAAGATACAAAATTCTTTTCAGTATCGACATCATAAAAACCGCACATTGACAAAACAATTTCCAGTCCAGTTGAATGCCAATACTGTTCATAATTCATAATCAAAATTCCCAATTATGATACATTTATACATTCTGTATTACACAATTATGGGTGAAACCATTACAATGCTCGTGCCCGAGACTGGCGCTACAAAGCCACCCCAGCCTCCGTAGTTCGGGTCCTTCAAACCAGGAACCCGGAAGTGCTGCAGTCAACAAACATGGGCTGTGTCCCAATTCAGAGGCTGCATCCTTCGAAGGCTACAAATGAGGACCGGTTGCGTCACAGTGGCACGACTCGGCCGTCTCATTTCGAAGGCTCCTTCAAATGCGGCCTTCTTTTCGCGGGCAACGAAGGCTGCAGCAGGTGGATCCTTTGTGGTCCAACCTTTCCCAAGATTCATTGCGTGGTGGTTAATCCAAATCGAATCGAACAATGGCGGCTGCGGGAAGCGAGGAGTTCAATTTTAAATGCAAGTACTGGGTTTTAGCGAAGGTACTCAGGTACATCTGGTAAATAGCGAAAAATACATAAAACCAAGGGGCGTTAAAAGTTGAAAAAGGAGTTAGCAACATGTTTTGAATTAGCTACGTTATTGGTTAGCTACCTGACTGCTGCGGCTCGCATCTGACCTGTGCTTTAGCCTTTGACTCTAAAAAGCAGTGACGACTGCTGAACAGAAACCAGGAGGGCTTTAACCCCTTAAGCCCTGAGCCTCTTTTTTTGAAAAAGACAAGCCCAAAATGAAATGAGTATAAATGAGTATATATCTGCGACTGCTTGGTCCATTTGAATAATCTTGGTATCGTAATAAAGGTAAAACCATTTGAGATTTCATACCTTGTGTAAAAATCACTATATGTGTCACTGAGTCAGAGTAAATGGAGATGGAACACTGTAAATGAAAGATCTCATTTTGCACCTAACAAAGTTTCCCTACGATCCCTTGTAAATTTGTTGAGTTGCAGCCTGAAACCTCTAAAAATGACAGCACAGAATGTCATTATTATCTGTACCGAAGTTTATTCTGATCAGGTTAATCAGAACAAAATTAGAGAGGAATGTCTAGATGGCCTCTCCATTTTGGCAATTTAGGTACCTTGTGTTCCATCTCAGATTTCTTACATACCAAGCTGTAAAACCCATAAAATTTAACTTATATATCACTACAGGCATCCATTCCAACCAAATACAACATTTTTTAATTTTTCGAATAAAAAAAAAATTATTTCTGCCAGTTTTGTTGCCTATACAATTTCCCATTCAAGGATAATAAATACAATGAAAATTAAGTTTGACTCCACTGGAGCATATTTATTAAAAAACAAAACAAATAAGTAAAATGATAAATACAAAGGCAATGTGAAAATATGTTAAAGAAAAGTAAGAATAATAAAAACCCCAGCGATTATTTGTAGAAGGCAACTGCGATTATTTCCAAAAAATAAATACATAGAATAAATAGAAAAAAGGTACCCCGATCTGGAATCGTACCATCACAATTTCCTCTCAGCAGCGCAGCATTTTATCCAATAGGCTGCGTCAATCGACAACAGTCTATGGTGAAATTAACCATTCAACGTATGGGTAAGGAAAATACGTAGACTACTAGACCGTTGTAGGCTCAGTATTTGTGCGGAATAGTGCAAAGATTCTGTCAGAAAACGACTTTAAAAATGAATGTTGAATATTTAGCGGATAATTATTCGGACAATACCTCAAACAAACTAGTTATGCATTTATATTGTCGCGCTATTCAAGAACATTCATTATGTCCCATGGACTCAGTTTGACGCACTCGGAACGCAAGGCTGTAGCTCAGGCTCGGTTTCTGCCATAAAGGTGGTTTAGAGTTCCTTAGAATCATCAGGACTCATACAATCAAATTCCTACCAGCATAGCCTTCCTGACAGCATCACAAGCCGATCTCAGAAAGAATAATACATTGCAAGGAGGCGGAATGCTACGGAGCTGAGATATTTGAAGCAATGCCCTGGGAGAGAACATGCTAGGATCCCGGCAGATCTAGTTCCGTTATAACACGAACACGTTAGGCTAACAATAGCAAGCGCAGATTTACCCACGAGCAGTTTTTTTATTGCAAAATATCAAAGTTAAGAAATTTTTTCTGCTCATCTCTGTAGACTGTGAAGTGTATGCCTGCTGTTCTTTCAATGTGGTGTTGGTTTAAAATGACAGGGCTCATATCATTGCATTCTGTGGACTTTCCTCTTTTATTTGAGGTATCGTTTTTATGCATTGCACGAATTCAGCAGAAATCCTGGTGATTCAGCGCTGATATGATTTTATCCTATGTTCTGCTGCATGCTTATTAACTTGCTTGGTGCTCGAATTGTGTTCGGTTGAGGTAAAAATGGTTTACATGAGCTTTTGGCCGAGTTTCTTCGCGAAATGTGGATATGCCCGTTGACAATGTCGCGATTTGAAAAAATGCTGTATTTATAATGCGTAATAACCGTCCCCGGTACCGGGGTTCTTAAGGACCTCAGTTCTTAAGGGGTTAAGTATCACCTAAGCTGCTTTCACACCGGACGCGAAACCAATTTTACGCACAACAGATTTCATTCAAAGTCAATGCAAAGACGCATGTACTCGCGTCTTTGCATTGACTTTGAAAGTGATCTGTCGTTCAAAAAATTAACCTGTATGATACAGTCGTTATGTTGCGCTCCTCACTGACTTGCTGTCGATATACCAATGCCTGTACGCGAAAGCTCTCAAAGTGCTTTGCGCGGCCTCTTAATAGGTAGGAGAGCTTCTTCTTCTTCTTTTTGGTTTTATGGCTGTTGACAGACCTGGAGCCGGTTGCATAAAATTAGACTCAGTCTTTGACTTAAATGTAATTTTAAGTCAGACTTACTATTGACTATGAAATATGCCTGTTGCATAAAACCTGTCTTTGAGTGACTTATTTAAGCCTAACTTGGATAGCCAGTCACGCTATGTATCATGGGTAAAATAAGGCACTTCGCAGAGGAGAAAAACATGGCGGACAAAATAGCGACACTCGGTGGCAGCGGGAGATCACCGCACTGAAGCGCAACGGAAAACCTTTTCGTTGCTGGAGGAGTATAAAGCCGAAAGAAGTCTTTTATTCATTAGTTTTAATCAAGCGAACGGAAATTTGACACGTCATTGAATTAGGGGAGAAAATTACAGAAAAGGCGAACGGTACCAACGATCGCGTGAACCGTAAAAGATGTTCAAAAACGTTTAAAAAATATAGTGCAAGAATCCAAAGCTGCTTTCACACCGGAAAGCGTTTCGCGTGTATTCGCGTCTTTGTTTTGACTTTGAATGCAATCTGTCGTGCGAAAAATTAGTTTCGCGTCCGGTGTGAAAGCAGCTTAAGACGGAAATATGGAAGAGAAAAAAAATCTAGCCACCGGAGGAGGACCCCCTCCAAAACTACAAAATAAATACAAATAAAAAAAAAAACAGAGCTGATATTCCTGTTTCCAATGTACAATATTTTTTGTCCTTTTTTGTAAGAAAAACAATAAATATTGCTGTATCTTTGTGTCCTCGAACAGGTGTTCTAAAAATGTGTTGCCATGGCAACAAAGCTCTCATCTCAGGGTTAGCCATGGGGAGAGGTGGCTAATTTTAATGCCTCAAATTAAGTCAGTCTTAAGCTTTATGCAACAGACAGTCTTAATTAGACTCGTCTAACTTGACAATTTCAGACCAGTCTACAGCGAAAACCAGTCTTAAACTCAGTTTATGCAACCAGCCCCTGTTGGTGTATTACCGCCAACTACTGGATTCATTCAACATAAATTTCCCTATTCCTCTGATATCGAATTCTCACCAAAGCATCGCCAAATTGAAAGGTGCACTGTGTCTAACAATGCGTTTGCACTCTGCATGTGTTCAGTGTGATTACACTTTCGATTCGTGTAATCTCCGAGCCGAATGTAGACGCAATGCACTGGCTTTTGAAGAAGGAAATGACGTCAACACCAAAGCTGCCAGCTGATTGGTCCAGCCAAAAAAATTTCAGGCGAAGCGCCGCGAGGTAGCTTTCCTTTAACACCCTGATGGGAGCGATCATCAAAGCCATTTAGCGGACACAAGGGCGTTAATCATTAATGTTAGCAAAAAATTTGTTTCGTGTCCGGTGTGAAAGCAGCTTTAAATTGGTAACAGCTAGCCCCAATCAGTTTTCTGTCATCTTGTTTGATTAAAGATAGCTGAATGTTAGAATAGTTAACATGGCTATTTCAGGTGCGCCTAACTTGCTTTTAGTTAACTCGCCGAAGTCAAGAAACTATTTGAATGTGAAATGCTTTTGTTACATAAATCATAAAGCGCAGGTTTGAGTTGCTGCTTCGCTGGACATCGGAAATTAACTCCGATAATCCTGAGTAGTTTACATCATGTCGTTAGATGGATTGATAATTTATTCGCCTGAACATTGCACTGAGCTGCTTGTTTGACTGTCAGTGGATTATTGATATCTGAAAACATGTAAATGAAAACCTAAGATTTAAAACATGTTTATAATCAAGGGGAAATTTTCTGTCCCTCTTGTTTTCTGTTTAGCAGCTCCACTGCTGTAAAGCCATAAATGCCTTCAGTTTTAAAATTTAAACGTTCAAATGTTGATTTATATCATAGCTAGATTGTGGTGACTTTGTAGCTTTTCATGCTCAGGAAGTATAATCATGACCGTAAAAAAATGCAGCACTGAGTGATATTTTTTTTTATTTCTGCATTATAAAGTATTGCTCACTGTAAATGAGTGGATTTCAATTGGCTCAGCACGTAGATGAGGGTAAATTAATTGTTCCAAATGAAATTAAATGACTGAAAATTGATACATTTTATGTATTGTTTTTATGGTCATGAGTGTAGTATGCAGAGGCTCATTGTGACTTATGATGATATACTGAGTACAACTGAAAACGCACCACTTGAAAAAAGTCAATATTTAAGTTAAAATGAACTTCAATATAATTTTTATACAACAACAACACTACAGTGACGTCACCCGACATGCCAAGTGCAAGAAATGCGAGAATTTCAAGATAACTGTAACGCTAGGCAATTTTTTGCCAAAACGCAACATCTTGCACGCACACCACGGGAAAAATGAATTTCACTCTGAATTTGTGCACACATTGCCTTTAAAAGCATGTGAATCCAAATAAAATTTTCACTTCACTGACACTTGTGAAACGTCGACACTATGCCGCGACTTACAGCCCCTGAACGGGAACGTGCCATAGGCATGCTTCAAATTGGCGCCAGCACCAGGGAAATTGCCAGAAGACTACACTGCGCACACAACGATCGCAAGACTCCAGCAAAGGTTGGAGTTTCTACAAACGGGGAGCACTCGGGACCGTCCTCGACCGGGTCAACAACGTGTGACAACGGCACGTCAGGACCGTCAGATCGTACGGGATCATGTCCGAGACCGAATACTACCAGCGACAAGAACGGCTGCAAGTCCAAGGACGACGTGGATTCATTCACCCCAACACCATACGGAACCGTCTGCAAGCTGCAGGCCTGCGTGCACGACGTCCTTATTTCGGCCCCATATTGACGGATCGTCACCGAAACCAGCGTCTATAGTGGGAAAACAGGCACCAGAATTGGCGACTACGACAATGGCACGGTGTCATCTTTTCTGACGAGTCACGATTTCACTTAAGGAACGCAGATGGCCGTATACGTGTTTGGCGGAGACGTGGTGAATGTTATAACGCCGATTGTGTCGTTCAAACGGACCGTTGGGATGGTTGCAGCGTTATGGTGTGGGGTGGAATAAGCTACCGTCACAGAACCCCTCTACATATCTGCAGAGGAAGGGTGAACGGCGTCTACTACCGGGACCAGGTGCTGCAGAACCATGTTGTGCCGTTCTTCAACCAACACCACGATGTCCACACGTTCCAACAGGACAACGCTAGGGCACACACTGCAAGGGTGTTCATGCAGTGCCTTGCACAGCAGAACATCCCCGTGCTTCAGTGGCCATCTCTGTCACTCCACCTCTCCCCTATCGAGCACTTATGGGATGAAATTGGACGACGTCTTTCACGTTGACGCCAGATGGACAACATCCGAGAACTTGAGGTTGCCCTTGTTCAGGAGAGGAATGCTATCCCTCAGAACACTATCCAGAGACTGATCAACTCCACGTGACGACGATGCACCGCATGTGTCAATGCAAATGGCGGTCACACCCGTTATTGACTTTCCTGTTTGACCCCTACACCAGTTAAACCTCTCTCGCGCATTAACATTATAGTGAATGAAATTGAATGATGTTTACATGTCTTCTTAAATCATTCATTATCTCAAATGCATCATACGTATATACTTCACATATCAATCCGTGGAGCTATTCCAGATTTCGTGAGTGGTGCGTTTTCATTTGTACTCAGTATATGATGAGGTTTCTGCTTCAGGTGACCTGATAGCAGAGGAGGAGGAGCGACAGCAGGAGGGAACAGGAACAAGAGCTCCTAACAGAAGACATGAGATGGCGGGGGAGAGGAGAGCTCAAGAGAGCAGGGATAGGATGGACAGGCTCTTGTCACTACTAGAGAAAATGGTGCAGAAATAATGATAAAATTAGTTTTAAATCCATTGTTTATTCTTCATTTATTACTGAAAACTATTCTTACGATGAAATGAACGAAATGCATACTGTTATGGCCCCAATTTGTTATCTCATTTACAACATCCACAACAGCAAGGGATGACAGAGACAATTTTAAAACTTAAACACATTTAATTAACAAAGACAACTAACAACTAACTAATCTACTGACTAATCTAATGACCAAGATTGATTAGCAAGAAAAACAGAAATTTTTACAGTCCCTTTTGGTTGGGTTCCTTGGTGATGTCCTGGGTGAGGAAAATCATTGAACACAGGCAAAAATCCACTATAAGCTTCACAGGTCTGAAACAGAATGACAGGTCTGGTCACATGTATCCTTCTCCTTGCAATTTCTCCTACTACTTTACTGTCTCAATTCTACTCCTTATATACTCTTTTGCAGACCCCACGCACATTTAGACCTCTTTTTTTTTTAATTTTCTGGGACTTGCCCCAGACATGCCCAAACATGTCCAAACCTAGCTCCAGTCTGGGCTTAACAAAAGAAAGGTAAATACTGCCATCCAGTGTCCTATATTCACATTACACCTCCATTCCAAAAGGGAAAAATTTTGACTCATAAAGGCAAAATTTTTCTCTTCAATATAATATGGTTAAGTGGACACTTGTCTATATATACATATCATACAATATTCGAATAAACGCGTGATATATATACATACTCAACCACGGGATAAGCAATCAGCAATTACATTGTCAGTACCCTTAACATGCTTAATTTCCAAGTCAAACTCCTGTAAAATCAAACTCCAATTCAACAATCTCCGATTCTTGTTTTTCATCTTACTCAAAAACATTAACGGATTCTGGTCAGTGTACACAATCATTGGCTTTTGCCCTGTACAAACATAAACATCTAAGTGTTGCAAAGATAGACCAGAGCCAACAGCTCCTTCTCTATTGTGGAATAGTTCCTTTGGTGGCGATTGAACTTCCTGGAGAAGCATGCCACAGGATGCTCAATGTCATCAGTCACTTCTCTGTAGGAGCACAGATCCACAAGCTTGGTCGCTAGCATCGACCGCGATGGAGAACGGTTTGTTGAAGTCAGGAGATTTGAGCACGGGGAAGTGACACAGCAGAGACTTCAGGCGATCGAAGGCTCTCTGGCATGCATCATCCCAAGTGAACTTTACGCCTTTCTTCAGTTGGTTGGTGAGACTGAGAGCAATCTCAGCAAAGTTCTTGCAGAACTTGCGGTAGTACCCGATCATTCCAAGGAAGCGGCGCAAAGCTTTTTTGTTGTCAGGAACTGGAAAGTCCATGATGGCTTGGATTTTAGCATTTATGGGTGCCACCTTACCCTGGCCTATGACGTAGCCAAGATAGGTGACAGTAGCACAACCAAAGTCACTCTTGTTCAGGTTAACAGTCAGGTTAGCCTGGGTCAGGCGCTGGAACAACGTCTCTAAATCTTTTAGATGTTCTTCCCAGAAGTCAGTCCATGTGATCAGGTCATCGATGTATGCACCCGTGTGTGGCAATCCGGCGATTGTAGACTATCATCCTTTGCAATGTGGCTGGGGCATTTTTTCATGCCAAAGGGTAGGACTTCATACTGGTACAACCCAGATGGTGTAGCAAAAGCAGAGATGCTCTTGGCCCTCTCAGTTAAAGTTACACACCAATAACCCTTCAATAAATCAATCTTGGTCAGAAACTTTGCTTGCCCTACTCTATCGATACAATAATCAATCCTAGGCATCGGAAACACATCAGCTCTTGTTACAGCTTTAACTTTGCGATAATCTGTACAGAATCTAGTACTTCCATCAGGTTTTGGAACTAGCACACAGGGTGAACTCCAATCTGAGTTGCAGGGTCTGATAATATCATGTTCTAACATGTACTCAACCTCTTTCCCAGCAGTCTTTCTCTTTTCAGGATTCATCCGGTACGGATGCTGTTTAATTGGTTTGGCATCACCAACATCTACATCATGAGAGGCTATAGAAACTCTCTTTGGAACATTTGGAAACAGATCCTCATATTTCTTGATCAACCTCTCAAACTGATCTCTCTGTGAGGGTTCTAAGTGCTGGAGTTTTACGTCAAGATTTTGCAACACTTCATAGTTTGACAATTTACATGAAAGAACTTCAGCTTTAATTCTAGGTTCACAATCTTGAAACTCCCCCTCATCTTCACAAATCTCGGCCATTGGACGATCTGAAGTGACAGCTGCAACCCTAGCATTTCTATCATGATAAGGCTTTAGCATGTTAATGTGACAAAACTGTTCTGGCTTTCTCCTATCTGGAGTCTTTACCATGTAATTGAGATCATTGAGCCTTGTCAGAATTTCATAAGGACCATGAAATCTAGCCTGCAATGGATTGGACTGCAAGGGAAACAACACAAGAACCCTATCTCCTGGTCTAAACTCACGGCTTCTAGCCCCATGATCATACCAAGTTTTCATTTTTCCCTGACTTGATTTCAAGTTCTCTTTGGCTAGGTCACAAGCTGCATGCAGTCTTTCTTTGAACTTGCTAACATAGTCTAACAGACTGATATGCGGCTCTTTCTCTTGCCATTGTTCACTCAAGGTCCTCTCACTTCATGGCCAAACACTAGCTCAAACGGACTGAATCCAGTAGACTCCTGCACTACTTTTCTAGCTGCAAACAACAGCAAATGAACTCCTTCATCCCAGTCTTTCCCATGGTCATAACAATAAGTCCTCATCATTGTCTTGAGTGGAATGAAACCGCTCAAAGGCACCCTGACTTTCTGGATGATAGGTACTAGAAAGAATCTGCTTTGCACCTAGTTCATACACAACCTGCTGAAACAATCCGGAAGTGAAATTGCTACCTTGGTCTGACTGAATTTCCCTGGGAAGGCCAAACAACGTGAAGAACTTCATCAAAGCCTTTGAGATTGCAGTTGCCTTGATGTTATGTAGAGGTATAGCTTCAGGGAATCTGGTAGATGCACACATGATTGTCAACAAGTACTGATTTCCAGATCTAGTCTTGGGTAATGGATCAACACAATCAAAAATGACCTTCGAGAACGGCTCCCCAAATGCTGGGACAGGCTGCAATGGAGCTACAGGTGGGTCTAACTGGTGTTTTCCAACTACCTGACAAGTGTGACAGGTTTTGCAAAAGTTGGAAACATCTTTCCGAAGCCCAGGCCAAAAGAAGTGTTTCATGATCTTATCAACAGTCTTGTTAACACTAAGATGACCTCCTAAAGTTAAACTATGAGCCATTGTTAAGATCCCATTCCTGTAGACCTTCGGAACAACAATTTGCCTGACCACTGCCCAATCTGCATTGGCAGGGATATCAGGAGGGTGCCACTTCCGCATCAACACACCATCCTTGAGATAATACCCAACTGGAACTGCGTCTATTTCTTTATCAGGAAGGGCTCTCCTCTTTAGTAAACAAATTTCAGGATCATTAGTTTGCTCCTCAATCAACCGTTTTCTGGACAGAGACAAGTCTCCAGACACATCAGAATCACCAGACCCATTCAGCTGGCTGAATAGAGAACTGATAAAAGTATCTGATAAGTCCTCAAACGGAGAAACCATAGTAGGCCGAACAGAGTCATAAGGCGAACCACCTGAGTCATGACTATTCAATGTGCTGGACGGCACCACATCATCTACTCCTGGAGCCTTCTTAGCCATAGCACGAGTCAATGCGCAAGAAGGATACAGAGATTGGTCCTCATCGCCATCTTCAGTGCTCGGCTGTGAAGTAAGATATACAGGGGGAACTACTTTGCCCCCAGCTAGGTCATTGCCTAGCAACAGAGAAACACCTTTGATAGGTAGACTTGACATAAGTCCCACCTTTACCTGTCCTGTAACTAAATCTGACTTCAAGAATATAGAGCGCAGGGGTACAAATACAGTCCTCCCTTCAATACCTTGTACAAGTATGAAATCCCCTGAAGCGGTCTCATCACGTAACTCCAAGGAGTCCATCAACAAAAGTGACTGAGAAGCTCCGGTATCCCTTAGGATATATATGGGGGCAGGAGTAGTATGCTCATCCAGAGCCACAAATCCCTCTGACACAAATGGAAGAAATTCCTCCCTCACAAAGTCAGCGGTATCAGGCTTTTTAGCCCCACAAGAAGCAGGCAATACAGGGGTTTCTAACCTTGTTTTCACAAAGGCATTTGGTTTGGTATCCTTTTTCTTTTCTTTCTTAGCTTTAAGGAACCAACAGTTAGTTGTAACATAACCAGATTTCTTGCAATAACTGCAAACTAGACCACTTTTGTCACCGTCAGCTTTCACACTTTGATCAGACCTGTCACTGGATTTCTGAGCGCCATCACCAGATTTGTCTTTGTCTTTGGGTGAGGAATCTTGGGTATCACCGTTACCTTTTTTCTGAAATTGGAACCAACTATTGTTACTGCTTGACTGAAATTTGGACTTATGTGTGAGAACATATTCATCTGCAAATTTGGCAGCTGATTGCAAATTCAGTGCTTGCTTCTCATTAAGGTAGGTCTTAATATCAACCTTAACACAGTTCTTGAATTCTTCAACTAACACCATCTCTTTTAGCGAGTTACAATCATCCTTGACCTCCATAGAAGTACACCAGCGCTCAAAGCAAACCTTCTTCTCATCAGCGAATTCCGCATAAGTCTGATTTTCAGATTTCTTCAGACCCCTGAACTTCTGTCGGTAAGCCTCTGGAACCAACTCATAAGCTCTCAAAATAACCTTTTTGACAACCTCATAATCAGAGGAATCATCTGCAGACAAAGCTGAATAGGCTTGTTGAGCATTACCCTTGAGGACAGTTTGCAACAACAGAGGCCAGTGTTCCTTTGGCCACTGGCAACTCCTTGCTACCTTTTCAAAACAATGGAAATAGTTGTCAACATCCTTTTCCGAAAATGGAGGCCCCACTTTTACCTCCTGACTGGCACGAAATTTATTTTCAGATTCAATTTTAATTTTTAGTAGCTCCATTTGGAGTCTTTCTTCTCTAATTCAAAATCTCTCTGTCTTGCTAATTTTTCTAACTCAAACTTCCTTTGTTTTTCTTTTTCCTCCCTTTCTTTTATTAGCATTTTTAATTTAAGTTCCATTTCTATATTTGGATTTTCCGCTGGAAATTGTTCGAGATCTCCGGGTGCAAACACATTTTCATCAATGTAATATTCAACAATCTCTCTAGCCAGTCTTGCTTTTCTCATGGCTGGTTTTACCTCTGTCAGCACCAAATGTTCTCATATTTCCATATTTCAAACCATTACGGAAACTCCAAAACCTCTGTACATTATCAGGTGAGGCCAGTTATCATTTATAAGACGTACCTGTCAACTCTCATGCATTCGGTGTGAGTTTAAGCGGCATATTAACGTTCCTCTGTAAGTAATTATACAATCAACGTGTATGCAAAAGATTCTCGTGCGGAATTGGATGTCATTGTGCATGGAGGGGTTGGAAGCAATGGAATTGCATTAAAGCAGCACTGTGTAGTTTATTCACTCTCAAATATATTTCCAAGATCATTCTGGTGACACATCAACTCACAATAGGTTGAATGACACCTTTGTCATGGCTCGATAGCGCCTGCGTCGCCTTCACTGGCACTATGTAACTTCGGGTTTCGGGAAAGAACCCAGGCTACGAGGCCCGAAAAGCACTACAAACTTACTGACTGCTTTACAGCATACTTCACACAATCCCCCTCCCCCACGTCTCTGAAGACCAGCGAGTGAATGTAGAATGAAGCAGAGTCGAAAGTGGTTGTCATGGCTGAAGCGGCGAGGACACCGAAGAAAGCAAATGTGTTGTCCGAATAGATGTTTAAGAGAAAAAGAGAAAGCGATAAAATCAGATCCAGGACTGGGGTCGACATTGGGCCAGCTTTCACTCGCTGGCGAGAGCTGAAAGCCTTGAGGATGAGGGATGTCTGACCGGTGGCGACCTGGCATTTTGGACAAGTAAGTGCAAATCGTTAGCTTAATCCCTCATTCTAGATCTGGTTCTAGTGCGTTTGAACTTTCTTTGTGTCAGGCTGCGTCATTAAAATCATCTAGTACCCCGTTTATGCTCAGTCAAATAATAGTTTCCAGCAATTTATCTAGCTAGCTGGTATCTAACATGCTAGCCAATTTTCATGTTATTGCCTGCTGGCAAACATTGCTAAACTAGTCACCAGTTGAAATTTGTGATCATAAACATTGTAATGAGCACGATAAACCGGTATGCGTGTGACTGAACGATAAAAGTTGCCCGGAATCAATGTGATGACATGTATTTGCATGCGAAGTGATGATATACAAGGATCTGGGGTGCGTTCGAGCGTCGGTGCATCTCAAAGCATAGGCTACATCCTTCGTAGGCTGCATTTTTAGGGGCCGTCACTTAATTCCATCCGCCAAAACTTTCCCTAACCCCAACCTTGACTCTCACACCTAGCCCTAAACCTAACCATAAATTTCTTCTTATTCCCAACCCTAAATGCTAGTTTGGCGAATGGTAGTAAGAGACGATCCCTAAATATGCAGCCTTCGAAGACAGCAGCCCATGCTTTGAGATACTCCCATTGGCCGTTTCTCAAAGCCTAGGCTGCATCCTTCGAAGGCTGCATTTTAGGGGCCGTCGCTCAATTCCATCCGCCGGACTCACATTTAAGGTAAGAGACAAGGGGTTCATCTCGAAGCGTAAGCTGCAGCCTACGAAGACTATGAAGTTTACTCCTTTAAAACATCCACCAGGCCCGGATGTTTGCATCATGCAAAACATACGTCACCATACTGCGCTTTCAGAACTGAACCAATTATGAATGGCAAGACGCGTTTGTGCTTACTGCTGTTTGATAAGTTCCAGGAGATTGAAGAGGAGTTGGAGGAAGAGTACCGGCGACGAACCCGACGCAGACGTATTTGTGCCCGACTGGTAGAAAGGTAATTAGGCATTTTATTTACATAATTGCATATATTTGGGTTCCTCGGTATCATGAGGCAAACTGATCACTGGTCGCAATGTATCAGCATACTGAATCGTCTGCTTTGGTTTCATAATAGGACTACATGTTCGGGCTACAACCTTGGTGATCCAAGACAGGTTCGTAGTCCTGGATGGGTTGCTACTTAAAAAAATTACTCTGTCGGCTATTATGAATTAAAGGATAATGCAGGCGTAGGCAACCAAAAGCAGTCAAATATAGATATAAATAAAACTTTTGCCAATATTTTTCACACATCCAAACGTCAGATTGGAAGACTTTCATTTATCCCCCTCCGCAAAACCCGTGGGGGCAAACTCTGGACATCGTCTCCGATGAATTATAAATTGCATTAACGCGTTGCTGACAACCGATTGGAAAAAATCAAAACGACAAAGAGGCATCAGAGGTTCAGTCACGCACTTGGTCTGAAAATATTAGGAGAGAACCCGTGTTTCGAATTATTATTTTCCCCCCGCATACAGCAGCCATTATAACTCAGTGAAGTGGTTAGCAGCTGTCTGAGGATTACATTGATTTGACATGTATTCTACCCATGGGTATTTGGTCAGGAAGTGAAGCACACCTTTGTGCTCAGTCCTGTTAAAATTTAACAAATTTGAGTGCTGAACGCATATACAGACATTGTAGCATTCTGCAAAGGAGAATCTCTGATACTGAGCCCCCTAAAAGTGCATTTTATTAGCTGTAATATCACAGTACATTTATTAAATGTCCCAATTCATTTTCTTACATTATAACCATATCCAAGATATATAGTGAAGTTATCAATGTTAAAAATTGTGCGAATTATATCTGTTCTCCCTCCATCCTGTAGGATGTATCTGTCCCAGTCCTGGCCAGATATTTTGAGGGCTGCAACACAAAGCCTGACTTCTGGCTTGGAAGACCTGCTATTGCAGCCCTCCTCCAGTTGTTGCACATGGACAGGCAGCATGGTTAGGGTCCAACGCTGGAAGTCCTTGTGCTACTGTTTTGTGGCTGTTTTACTGGCTTGTGGCTCCTCATAAAGGGTGGTGGCAAGGGCGTTCAACATACCCCTTGCCATAGTACACAGGGTAGTCCATCGTGTGGTGGAGAAAATGATGACGTGCCTGCCCTCAGTCATCCACTTCCCGTCCACGGAGACCGAGATTGTGGCTGTGGGATGTGGTTTTGCTGGGTTGGCCCAACACCCTGCTTCACTCATGCAGCCGGAGCGATGGATGGCTGTCATGTACATATCAGCCTCTGGCTGGTCCTGATGGTCACAGCTACAACAACAGAAAGCTGTTCGCCTCTGTTGTACTGCAGGCAGTGTGTGACCATTAGGGCCGATTCATTGATAAATTTGTGGGCTACCCAGGCAGTGTACATGATGCACACACTCATGTACATAAATTAGTTATGAATGTATCAGTGTATGGTACATATGCAATGAAAACATTTCTGTATTATTTCAGTAATAAACATACTTTAACAAACACAATGTTCATTTTATAATAAAATATATTATTATAATTATAACATTATTATAAATATTGTAGTACTTTGTAATAAATTGTCCCATTTATTTTTTGCTTGGAGAGGGGACACCTTCTCCTCCAGGCCCATCTTCTGCAAGATTGTTCAAACAAAATAATGGAAAGTGGAGAATAGACACAGAAAACCAATTATAAGGAAATTCTGATTCATAACCTTGGTAACCTGAATGATCTACGTTGCAAGAACACTGAGAAATGGGCATCATCTGTTGGAACTGCTACTTGCAGCTGGTACAATTTTCTGCCTTAATGCCTTAGGCAAGAGTATGGAGCCCTGCTCCTGCGGACCCATAACCCTGCAGTTTTACATGTCTTTGCTGTAACACGCATGATTCCAATGATTACAGCTTGTCAAGGCCCTTGACCATTCAGTGGTTTGAATGTAGTGTGTTACAGCTGAAAATGTGCAGGACCACAGCACTCCAGGAGCATGTTTCCCTGCAGAAATACTTTAACCTCGTACATTAGGTAGCAGACCATCTTTAAGCAGCAAATAAGGAGCACTGATAGCCGCAAGAGGTGATAAAACACAGAATTGATGGACCTCACAAAACATTTTTTTTCTAATTTTCTGTTACTGTTGCAGTTGCCCTGTTACTGTTCATTCTTTTCTTGGCCGACTGTTTGGTTTGTGCCCTGATGAATTCAAAAGTGAACAACAACTTGTGTCCCTCATTCTCTGCTCTGCACTTGTCGGAAACTCTCCTTGGAAATGTCACAAGTGAACTAGTGCAGTACATGTGTAACAAATAAATTAAGGTATGTATGCTGAACATGAACACAATTAACATACTCAGCAGCGCAAATTCATGACTCATAGACAATGAATGACACTGAGGACTGTACTGCCATTATTCGTCATCCGTTGACCGCCAAATTCCTAACACCAGTAAGTTGGTAGTCGTGTGCGGCCCTGAGGCGGATGAATTTCCCCGTTAAGTTCTTAATCTTTGAAAGGAACTTGTGTTTAATTAAGACGGAACGTCTTATGATCGATGTGTTACATCTGTGGTAGCTAACATTATTTTTGCTTGGTGGAAATACTGGTCATTCAGGGCTTCGCGGTGCGCAATTTGCCAAACTTGTGGATGTTGAGCAGTCCATAACTTCCTTAATATTTTACGTAGAAAAATCTTGGTACCATTGGATTCGTATTGACATATCCTTTGATATGACACCATTTTTGTTAATGTTGGACAATTATGATTCTCTCCCCCTCCGTTTCGGTGGCGTATGCGTATGTTTCATTACAAACTCCACCGAAATGGTCGTGTCTGCGGTCTCTGCCATTTTTTTCACTCTATTAATTAGGCACCAGGGTCCTGCGCCCGCACAGGGATATAGGATACATACGGCCGCAAAGGATATACCTGAACCTTCCTTTGACGTCCAGCCGATGAAGGCTACATTTGTTATAGGAAAACCTAGTTTGCCACAAGGGGCAGATTTTCACTTAAAAGACAGAGTCCATTCCTCTGGGGTTACGCTTTTGTCCGACAATGCAACTGACTTGGCCCGTATTTGTTCATTTGCTACATAATTAGAAATATAAAGGGGAACATTTTTTATTTATATTTATTTATTTTGTCAGTATCCATACCTAAATGATCCAAAAGTGCTCATTATCAATTATAAAAATTGCGAAAAAAAACCTTGCAATTACGTCGATGCCACGGCGTGTGACAGTTTTTTCAGGACATACTACATGCTTCCCTCTTGAGGCTATTTTTCAGTTGTTATTTGCATGTGAATAACATGAATTCTGACCATGTAGCGGCTATGTCCTGCACATCAAATGGTCTGCAAGGGGACTGACCAGACAGATTATGTAATAGGTGTGCTGTTTCATAATTGGCTAATTCAACTTGGTCGGTTTTGTCATTAAAATAAAAATCGATAATTTAATGGAGGATCAACACGCTTGTTTTTGCTTCACAGACATTTAAATACCGATGACTCGTTAGGTTTTGCCATAGCAAAACAGAGAATCAGAGATTGTCTTTTATGTATCTTACTGTAGCCTGAAAGATGAGGCAATGCCGAGTAGATCCTACAAAATGTTCCAATTGCAGTTTCGACTAAAATATGACTTATTACGATTTTTTTCATATCTCTTAAAGTTCCTCGGGCGCATTAAGCAATGCTTTCACCTCGGAACCCACGGTGACGGTGTAGCAGCCTAGAAGTGATGCCTATCAAGGCTGCTGCCTACGTTTCGCAGTGCAGCCTGTCGAGACTCAGCCGGCGAAGACTAGGCCTGAATTTTTCTGCCGCATTCGGAGGCGCCTTGACAGAGGCAGAGTCTTCACTAATTTTGCAGCCCTCGAATGCAGCCTTCAAAGACTGCAACCGACTCATTAAGTTTCACACGAAGTTAAATGTCGGGTTGTGTTTAAGGCTAGGTTTAGAGTTAGGGGTTCGTGTTAAGGGGCCACATTTTTATACGGTGCGTAGGCACAAAAAAAGATACGTACTACGTCACTTTCTTTGCAGATTTCTGATTTATAAACACAAATCTGCCAGGATTGATGTCAGGATGGATTATGTCAATAATTTCCAAGTCCATCCTGATTAATAGATGAAAATTCCATGCAGTTTATTTTACCCATAGGTTTATAAATTAGGATATTTTCCACAAAATGTCATTTTTATTTTTTTGGGCGTATGTATTATTTAGGTATGAAATCCACTAAATTTTTTATCAATGAGACCCAAGGTTAGGGAAATCAGTGGCGCTTAAAACAAAGCTGCTTAACGGAGGTTAAATGACATTACATCGATTTGGCGGATGGAATTGAGCGACGACCCCTAAAAATGCAGCCTTCGAAGGCTGCAGCCTACGCTTTGAGAAGCGCCCATTGTCCGCAAGTAAGCCGGCTGCGTGAGATTCCCGAAAAATTACGCGAGAATCTTGCTGAAGTTGAGCGATAAGACCTCCAAACCATGCGATTGCTGCAGGATCTTGCAGCTATTGCAGGGTTTGGAGGGCACTCGAACGCACCCCTAGTGTTGTGCACATTACTTGTGAGAGTGAGAGTGAGAATGAGAGTAGGAAAATAGTGGACCACTCGTTGGGCGTTAATGAAGGCACTTGATAGCCATGTGTAAGTGAAGCCGCCCCCAAGTTCAAGTCCGTCTCCTTTCTGTATATGGATCGGGTTGCCTACCTCGCATTCTCCTCCTCTCACCACTTGGACGATCCAACCCGCCGGAGCAGGAGCATCCCTTCCCGGTCATTGAACCCAGATGCACGCTCCTCAGCCACAGACGGATTCGTCACAACGTGTACTTCAGTCCCGTACAAAGTACTTAAGGTAGAAGATTTTTTGTGTTTTATTTTGGAAGGATAAGGTAATGATCTGAGTTGGCATGTACTCATTTCGTTTCAGGGATTTTCTGTCAACCCCCTGCCGCCCTCTTGTTTTATTGAACAAGCTAATCGGTTCTGGGCTGAGGACTTTATGGTGGAGTTCTAAAAAGGGACTGGATATTCGAACAATGGCTGTGCATGTAAGCGACGTGCACCCACTTCTTAGCAGAGCAAAAATGAATTGATGCCGGTTAGGGCTAGGATTAGTAGCAGCTGTGCATGTAAGCGACGCCGACTTCCGTGTTACTTTTGTTCCTGACATTCAAAGTGCATGCATAAAACACTAAAAGAGTCGTCCATACTGAGAAAGATGACTATAATGATAACCATAACCATAACGATTTGAGCATCAATACTGATGAACAATATCGTTGTGTAAATATTGATGTTGTAAGTTCCAGCTGTGTCAGAGCCTTTTTTCTCTGCGATGTCATCTGCCATGTTGAATGAACGCAAAGCCCTGTAAATTCCAACTGATTTCGATTGGTGGTCAGTTTTTCTAAAGAAAATAAAAATCGCTCTGAAAGTGACCGCAACAATGTCGTTTGCCAATATCGTTGTCGTTATAGTTGTAGTGTGGAATTTGCCAACTATGTGAGTTAGACCGATTTTTTTGTCGCCTGCGAAGCATAGCATAGGGATCACTATGTCCGGCGTCTGTCTGTCCGTCCGTCTGTCTGTGTGTCTGGTAGTCACACTTTCAGTTGGTAGTCACACTCCAAACTAAAGCTTCGCAGGCGACGCATGTTCACCTGAACACTCTAGTTAAGTATACCTTACCTGTCTGAAGACATGGTTGATTGGATCGCACATTATACGTCCTGCTTCAGAAAGTTCGCTGGTGTCATTGGCATTGCAATAAATGCACATGTAGATGGATTTTACAACAGTTGTTACAGACAATACCATTTATCAACTGCAGGGGGACACCACGAGTGAATCCAGCAAAAACTATATAGTGCTGTGTTAAAACGTTTCAAATAAGCTTATTTAATTTGAATGATCATGAAACACAGGCATTGCTTTCAAAGAAAAGTAAAGAGAAAAGAAAAGCGTGAAGTCCAGAGTCGTGATCGGTATGCGTTATAAATGAAAACTGGCCACACCTGATAATGTTGAGAGTTTTCGGAGTTTCTGTAATGGTAATTTAAATTTATGATTGAATACAGGTCGTGACCAATCATTAATTTTAAGGGATTGTTTGAGGCTCCCCTGTTGCCAGTTCATGAGCTGCCACTGATGGAAATGCTCTTGCCTTATAAATGAAACACAGCCTTGAGTTTTACGGTTGATTTTTTTTTTTTTAATCATGAGACTTAACCCAGAATTTTAGAGACCTCTGATCTGGACCAGTCATGATTTTTCTTTAACCCATTTTTTTTTTAACAAAGTTGATTGGGCACCACTATCTTTCCAGGTTTCAATGAATTTTTGGACTGATCATGACCCCATTCTAGTGATTTCAGCTATGTCCCAAGTGGTTTTTTTTGCTTGATGCTTGCCAATAATTGGCACCTCTTGAAACACAGTAACATATTTTCAACGACCAAGAGATACATCTTCCAACATGATTAAGAAGTGAGAAGCTACGCACTGAATCAGTCAGGATTAAAATAATTATTGCATATTCATCACTGCAATAATTATTCACTCATGGGCTTGAGTATTCACTTATTTAAATCCAAACGACAACTTTTTCTTGGACAGGCAGGATACATAATCTCGTTTAACAATGAAAAAAATTTGCAGTCGTGGAATGAAAACCAGCATATCCAAATTGAGCTCTAATGAACCCCAGTGGAGGATATGGACATAAAAATTGCTATTCTATGAAGAACCACATCTCCTCTTTGAAATATGATGGCGGATCTTTGATGTGGGGGAGAACTTGTTAGAATTCATGGTACCTTGAATTCCATCAAGGACTAGCAGGTTTTAATAAAACCTAGCCTGCCTCAGCTAGAAAGCTTCAGCTTGGGCATGGTTGGATCTTCCAGCAAGACAATGATCTAAAGCAGTGTTCCTCAACCCTCTCCTGGAGGCCCACCTGTCCTGCATGCTTTGGATTTCTCCATGCTTCAGCACAGGTGATTCAAATTATCAGCTTGTTAATCACCCCCTAAAGCTGACTGATGACTGCTTCATCATTTGAATCACCTGTGCTGGAGCAGGGAGAGATTTAAAACAAGCAGGACAGGTGGGCCTCCAGGAGAGGGTTGGGGAACACTGATCTAAAGCATACATTTAAATAAACACAAAAATAATTCAACACCCACAAAATCAAGGATGTGCAGGGGCCTTCCCAGTCTGCTGACTTCAATCCAACAGAAACCTGTGGGACAAGCTGAAGAGGAGAGTCTATTCACGTGGACTGGATAATTTGATGGTTCTAATACCCTTTTTCTACCAAAAAGAACCTGGTGCTAGTGCCGTACTGGTGCCGGTGCTAAATTGGTTCAACTCGCGCACCACCTGCAAACCGGTTCGCTTTTCAGACGCCGAGGAGCTAACTCAGAGCCATGCCATTACATCACGGTATAACACCAGTATTTCACTATATTACTTGTGGGATTGCCAAGCTCGCTACGGCCCGATTTGTTTAGCAAGGAAAGTGTGCGCGGTTGGAATTATTTTCTGTCCCTGTTCGGGTGTAGAATCAGATCTGACAGGGTATTTGGATGGGTAATGGACATCTTATTTGTACGTCATTACATAAACATTTGGTTTTACCGATTGCTACTGAGTGCTATATTTAGTCCTAACAAGCAAAAATACTGCAGCACTTTCAAAATCCCATTTTGAGACTTACCATGGGGCATCAGATGAGCAGAGTTTGAATAGTTGTATTCCTCATCGCGCATGTTTGTCTCGGTTGTAGTCGATCCGTGTATTTGTTTAATGTCTCGTCGATTGAAATGTTTCGGTGGGCAACAAAAACAGTCTTGCAATTCTGCAGCATAGAATCCAGTATCGGCTTTTTTTTTCTTAAAAATACGTGTCTAGACGCTGCCGGGTTAGCTCACCCTGTTAAGGTGCTGCATTTGCAGAGTAGTAGTAGTGACTACTATGGCGCAGGTTTGGTCCCTGGTTGTATCAACCAGCAGTGGTGGGCAGCTTTTTCAGAACAGCGCACAACTGGCTAGAGCGCTGTGGGAATGCAAATTGGGAAGGGACTGCTGGGAAGGAAAATTAAAAATTATTGCCTTGTTCGTAGCTCAAGCGCCTCCTGTTGGCCAGCCGGGTGCTCGTCAGTGAGTTTCTAAGCATGCTCATGTTCGGGTATACTCTGCCCTTTTTCAGAACTTGCAATAGTTTCGACTAATGAGTGTAAAGATGCAGGGGCTGCTAAGGAGGAGAGCCGCGAACGTCTTTCTCTCATAGGCTGGAAACAGGAGGTTGCACACAAGCAAGTCTTGTACATAGTTCTCGGATTGGTGTTACCAAAAAAAATAATAATAATAATAATAAAAAAAAGTGTCTGATCCAATTACAAACAAAGGTAAAAAAAAAATGATGTGTGATGTCCAATTGCAAACCATAGTTTTTTTATTTAAAAAAAAAGGCATTTCTTCAGCACTAGTTTCTGACCATGGCAGCTGTCATAAGACATTTGTTATCAATGTTCCCTGCATTTGCGATGATACATTATACTATGAGTTAACAAGTTCCCTGCCCAAGATTGTGCTGCTAGAGAAAATTAACCCAGCCTGACAGAATGAGAAAGGTCATAATATTACCGTAACACCTCTAACGAAATCAGTGCTTGGCTTGAGACCAGCATGGAGTTAGTGCTTGCTCTGGCACCAGTTTTGAGAGCCAGGAGCTGGTGCTTAGACTGTGGAAAAGCAAGGCGTGGAACCATTTTTTATTGATTCATTTAATTATTATTAATTGTTTATCTTTGCTTGCTCATTTTCTGTTTTAGTTTATAACTTCATAGGCCTAGAGTGTGTGTGTGTGCTTACATATTTCTGATTTAGCAGGGGCCTGCATCACTGTACAAGTGTGTCATGAAATATAGCCTATCTAAAGTCATGAAGACCTGAATGTCTTTACCAAGGGAAAGATGTTTTTCTCTTTCTCTTAAGTTTATGTGTTTATAGAAAGCTCCGGAATCCATAACAAGATAAGCTGGAGCCAGGGCTGAGAGAGAGGGCAGGTGCTCTCCTCCGTAACGGATGTATGGGTGCATCCCTAGACAGCTTGACGCGATTGCGTGAGACGGCGAAGGCTCCAGATTACTGTATGATGTGTAAATCATGCTGAGGGGGAGGAGAACGTCATGGAGTACCCCTACAAAAACCAGAGAGAGACTACCTGTATCATCTTCCATTTTGCTGCTTGACTTTGCTGTGTATGAGGATCCTTTTTTCTGCAGAAAATTAGTAAACAATTTTTGGTTTGGATATTAATTTCTCTGCCTCCGACTGATTTTTTCCTCTGAGTCATCTGAGTTTCTCTTGTGAAGGTAATACTAGGAATATTAAAATGAAAATTCCTTTAACATTGGGGGCTCGTCCGGGATTCCAATATCTCACCTGCACTCCCTGGAGAATCAGCGCCGACTGAAAACCGTGCGCACGGTCGTTCAAGGGGACGTTGTGGAAAGACCACAGCCCAGGGCGCTTGAGAAGGCCCTTTTGGGGTGTGTAGGAGGTCAGAAACAGGGGGTTCTCCAAACAATGTGTGGAGGTGCAGGTGAATGACGGAATTTTTACTAATTCGGCTTAGTTGTGAGGCAGAGAAAGTAATATTGCCAATTATGGGACTGATGAACAGTAAAGGGGTTGTTGTTGTTGTTGTTGTTGTAAGGACTGCTGTTCTGGGACTGATGATGGCGTGGCTTTGACTGGGTAATTCGTTGAAAGTTGCCATAATGGTTCTGGGAATCATTGTGGGTAAAGGAATTTGGGTTTAGTTGAAATAGAGCATTGTCTGTGTTATCAAAGCAACAATGGTGTCAGATCGTAAGAAAATTAGAGCCTTGGATCTTTTCCAATGTGAATGAATGTGAGAGAGGAAAGTGCACTAAGGTATGTGTGTGTGCATGTGGAAATCAATGTGAATGAGCCTAACTCAGTGTCTGTAAACAACTGCATTGCTGGCATATTTGTTAGTTCTGTCTTTTTTTTATATTGAATCTATTCCATGAAGTGCATATAGATGTTTTCAATAAAATTAGCATTTATTTGAGAATAAGTTAAGGTGCCAGTTGATTAGCTAATATTTACAGTATTGGTAAAAAGTGAAAATTCTGAAAAAAAAAAGTGTTTATTAGCAGTGCACATTTGTAGGAGTTAAGCCATTTTTAATGACTGTGTATTTGTAAAAGGACAAAGTTGCAGAAGTAAGCAGAATAATTTTTCCTTATCAAACCGAGCAAAAGTCCCCATTTCTTGATAAAATAAATGCTAACCCCTCTTAAACTATCGGTAACTATAAACAGAGGGAAGTTTAGACGAAGTAACAATTGAATGTAAATTATACAAACATGGACAAGTGTTTCTATTGTTTTGCCTAACTGAATTTCTTTAAGATGCAGGACTAAGTGAATATTTAAATGCTCTAATATTTGGTGGTAGTAATACATTGCAGAGAAAACTACCAGTGATATCCTCTAAGAGCATGAAGTGACTACACTATTTGAATTTGGTAAATATTTTTAAAGAGCTAGAAAATCTAAGCACTTTTCTGTAAATAATTAGGCTGTGTGAGATTGGTGTCCTAGAAGCATATCTCTGAAAAGAAAATGAAGGAAAAGTGGAAACAAGAATAACACAATGTGTTCAAAATTTGCCAAGTACTGTTTAACACTGAATACAATAAGAGACTGTGTGCCAAATTCAATTTAGAGGTTTTTCTATCAAGCACTGAAAAATTGCAATTGCTATCTGAAGGAAAAAAAATTTAAGTAAAACGTTCAGAAAAGTGCCAGTAAATATAAAATATAATATGAAATTTAATGGTACATATTAAATTGATATTTTTAAAAAATCAAATGAAGTATTGTGGGATTAGAGAATCAATGGTTATTTAGATGGGGAAGCGCTAAGCGGATGAACAAATGTGACTGAAAGTTTCCCTGACCAAAGAAATGCAATTAAAAATCTTTTCTCGATTTTGAACAGGATCGGTCATCGAGTGTCTTCATGGCAAAGGAACTGATTGGCTGATCAACTTAATCTGTTTAACTTTTACAGGGAATGATCTGTACGAGCTGAATTAAAAAACAAAATTGTTCATTATTGTTTGTCTCTAACTCCTCTTGGAACTTATCTTCAGCAGTGCTCTCTGTGGAAAAGTGATGAGCTGGCCAGCTGGGGATTCAACTGTGGGGTTTCAGCTTGAAAGTTTTCCTTCTAAAATAGATTTGGGGAAATACAATTTGAAGTATTAACACGAGACTAAATTCAAAAGTCCACAAGTAACATGATCACATATTACTTTGCTTGCGATTTCTACATTTATTTTTGAATAAGTCAATAAAATAAGAAGTGCTACCTGTATGTGCTAGGAGCCCAAAGTGAAAACTACCATTACGTATGTAGCAATTTTTGTGAATAAAAAAAAAAATTACAACATTTTTTTTTGCGTATTGTAACATGGTCTAAAGTGACTCCACCCGGTTCTGCTGATGATGTGGGAAAATGTAAGGATGGTCGGGGCTGATAAGCCCTGACTATGTATTTCCTCCATGCTTTTAGCGGAACCCTAGACTGAGGTGGATTGCTTAATCATAATTCATTGAGAGGAAAAAAATGTATTCTCCATAGGTGTAAAAGGAGTCCTATCCAATAGTACTGCATGTCCTGGACATAAGTGACCCCACGATCAAAACTTGATCTTGAATACTTTGTTGATGGTTCGGCGTCAAGAGTCGATAAAGTGAACCCATATGTTGGATATGCATATGCTGTCTGTACTCATGATAGCTGTGTTGATAGTGGCCCTCTACTCACTCTGTAGAAGCACAGAGCTGATAGCTCACACCAAAAAATGTTGACCAAATCAGTTTGGCTGACGCGTTTGCAGACAGAGAAACAAGGGCAGCAGCCAAAAACACTCTTGTGGGGCTATTACACCAATCTGAAGACTCAATTTCATGTGACCTGCAGTGAGCAGAGCATGATGCTGCTCCCCCACAAGAAAAATGTCAATGGACATCACATGGAACACAACACACTGATGGCGGGTGGGTAGGACCCAATGGTAAGCCTATGTAACCAAAATCCCTCTTCCATATTACTGTAGATTTGGTGCATGGGCAGTGCCATGTACCAAGAGTGGGGGCTAAGGGGTTAATAGAAAAACTTTTTTTAATGAAATGAACAACATGACAAAGTTATTACGCACAGAACACACAGGGAAGCGTAGTAGTACAGAGGGGGGCAATCCCTACAGCCCCTCGGCCATTCCACACATTTCATACATTTAACACTGTGTGAAGGGAAGAGGTATGCGTTATTATTGATGTGACCTTTTTCTAAAGGAGGTAGAAGCTACAGATGCAATCACAGTAGCAAAAATCCTGAGTAGGGAAATTGTTTCTAGGTGGGTGATTCCAAAAGCATTATATAGTGATAATGGGTCAGAATTTAGAAATGAAGAACTAGCTCGTTTGGAAGTAAAATTGGGAATAGAATTGAAAAAATATTGTGCATATCATCCACAATTAGCAGGATAAATGGAGAGATCTAATGGGACCTTAAAAGCGAAACTGCGCAAAACCATAGCAGAAACTAAATGGAATTGGGTAGCATGTCTGCCATTAGTATTAACTAGCATGAGGATAACCCCACAACGGGGGTTGGGGTTGTCACCTTATGAAGTAGTACATGGGAAACCTTTTGAACGACCTCATTTATTGCAGAGAACACAAGTAGAAGAAGCGACTTTGGCAGAGTATATGAATAGAACGTTGACTAACAAAAGAGAGATGCGAAATATGCTTCCTCCTTGATCAGTAGCGGAATTGCCGCCTCGTGAGATAAAGCCTGGAGATTGGATCCTGGTGCGGAGTGTCAGAAAAAAAAGTGGAGGTGGAGTGAATCGGCGTGGAAGGGTCCATATTAAGTGCTCCTGACCACACCGACTGCAGTAAAGATCCAGGAGAGGGAGGTGTGGATACATCAGTCACATTGTAAGGTGGTATCTCCTCCTCCAGCGGGTGTATAGGTACATCTGGGTGAGTCAGAATAGACTTGGAGGGAGTCCGGCTACAAAGGGGGGCGTGGCATATAGAGCCCGTCCGTCTCAAACCCGGTGAAGAGTTTATTTACGCTCCAAGTCAGTAGAGACTCCGGACTCATTCATAAAAAAAAAAAAGAAAAGGGGTTTAATAAAATGGCTCATCTCTCCCTGTGTCTGTTCATTTTTAAACACACACTGCCCGGCCAAAAAAAAAGTCACCGTTTGGAAGTTAATGAACAAATTCTAAAATTGGATCATTATTGCGGTTATTAATATGTTTCAGATGGCAATAATCATTTTAACCCTGACTGATGAAGTGCGTCGCTATTCATTTCTTACAAAATCATGTCGGAAAACACATTCCCTGATGGTGGAAACGATGTTACAGTATTTCAGAAAAGGCAAGTTATTGGCCTGTATTTAGCAAAGAAAACCATGAATGACAAAACCAAGCAGGAGGAATCATTTTCACAAACAAATTTTCCACCACAAAGTCCTGACCTTGAACATAATAAAAGTTATTGGGATGTACTCAAGACCACCGAGCGGTTCAACCATTATGTCGAGAAGACAAGATCTTGGACAAAAATCATGGCATTTCTGACAGAAAAGAAATGTTCTGGCATTGCATATAGTTGTCAAAACAATGACAAGACGAATATGCATTGTAATCAAAGCTACAGGGGTTCCAACTAAATATTTGAGTGTGCGACTTTTTTTTTGGCCAGGCAGTGTACGTTGCGCCTACAATGAATGTGCCCCGATTGTAAATGACACACCAATTTCTTTTCTATGTGACACAGGAGCATGTTGAACTGTTATCAGAAAAGTAAGTGCAATTTTTCCACATCGGCTCTGCACTATTATGACACAAACTTGTGCTGCGAATGGGGCAACGTAACAGCGTAGCAACAGAGGAACTCAAATTTCAGGATCCTGAGGGGATTGCTACACTCTGCTCTGTAATAGTGTCCACACAGTGCCCAGTAAACCTCCTGGGGAAAGACGTAATGTCTAAACTGGGGCCCGGGGTGGTTCCCACAGGTCCTACTACGTGGGAGGCAATGCGCGTGTTCGAGGGAAACGAACAGGGTGAGATTGCGGGGGATCTGATGGTGGTTCTGGGAACCGGACCCCCAGCAATCTACTAAGCGTTGCAATTTGCAGATTCGCCCCCTCGCAAGCCGATTACAGAAAAGTTGCAAATAGTGCTGGGGAGAGGACTGAAGACCCCTGTGTCTGGTGAAGTAGTGTCTGGTAAAGTATGAATTGATATATTGCCATGGTACTATCTAGTCGGCGTGTTTGTCGCATGTAAGGTTGTGGGCAACACGTGGTACGTGGGCGACAGCCCACAGCTAGCAGAGGGGCGATGGAGACGACCTCTGTGAACCGGCGAGGCTGGTGAAACTGTCAAAGCAAATGCGCCAGTCAGCGAGTGGTGCTTCTGTGATCGGTGGGCTTTGAAAAGAAGACACCCGGAAGCAGAAAGCAGAGTTCTCAACCTGGGGGAGCCCGGGCGGAGATCTACGTGGAAAGGGATCAAGAGTTTTCAAAGGATCTAAGTGGTCAGAAATATGTGTCCAAGTTGGAATTGCAGGATGCTACTACTGCTAATGGTATCTGTTGACGCCAGCACGGGGGGGATCTGTCAGCTTATAGGGCCCACACTGTACCTATATACCAGCTAATGATGAGGCAAGAGGGGTGATTGATCAAGCCTTGCAACGTTTGAAAGGTATATCTGATGCACAAGAGCGAGACCTTGCATCAGCAGTGACAAATTCTTGGTAGGACTGGCTTCTGTCTGGGGGTTGGAGAACGGGAATTACATCTGTAATGAGTCTTGTAGTTGGGGGATTCGCAGTACTGCTCTTTTGCAGTTGCTGTGGAATTCCCTTAATTAAAAGAATGATATCAAGAGTATTGAGTGCTAATCCACAGTATCAGATGTTTCTATCACAGGACAACAATGAGATGTATACTCTGCCCGAGGAGCTGAAGGAATCATACAATGATGTAATTGAGTTGGAGGGTTTGTTTGAACAAAAGGATGGAGTGTAATGGTAATATGATGAAACATCTTCCCTGTCAATGAATCACAAGCTGAAAATTGAGAGAAGTAGCATGCTGGCGGATAATCAATTATAAACAGGGTGGAAATGTGGAATCATTTTTTATTGATTCATTTAATTATTATTGTTTATCCTTGCTTGCTCATATTCTGTTTTAGTTTATAACTTCATAGGCCTAGAGTGTGTGTATGTGCTTACATATTTCTGATTTAGCAGGGGCTTGCATAACTGTACTAGTGTGTCATGACATATAGCCCATCTAAAGTCATGAAGACCTGAATGTCTTTACCAAGGGAAAGATGTTTTTCTCTTTCTCTTAAGTTTATGTGTTTATAGAAAGCTCCAGAATCCATAACAAGATAAGCTGGAGCCAGGGCTGAGAGAGAGGGCAGGTGCTCTCCTCCCTAACGGATGTATGGGTGCATCCCTAGACAGCTTGACGCGATTGCGTGAGATGGCGAAGGCTCTAGATTACTGTATGATGTGTAAATCAGCATGGAGGGGGAGGAAAACGTCATGGAGAACCCCTACAAAAACCAGAGAGAGACTAACTGTATCATCCTCCATTTTGCTGCTTGACTTTGCTTTGTATGGGGATCATTTTTTTCTGCAGAAAATTAGTAAACAATTTTTGGTTTGGATATTAACTTCTCTGCCTCCGACTGACTTTTTCCTCTGAGTCGTCAGAGTTTCTCTTGTGAAGGTAATACTTGGAATATTAAAATTAAAATTCCTTTAACAAAGGAACCGGTGCCAAGTCAGACTCTGGCTCCGAACTAGCACAGTGGAAAAGGGGTATAAGAGATTCTGCAAAGAGGAACAGTCCAAGAGCCTTTAACATGTCTCAGCCAACCTCAATACTCACACTTGACGACTCACCTGTTGGCACAGGGAAGCTACGAAGTTTATTAAATGAAGTGGATCCAATCGTTGAGACGTAAGTTTCTTTCACAATACTGTATTTCTTAGAAAGGCAGTTTTTTGTAAATATTTTCACATTAATATCAAGTGGATTAAAATAAATGCATAAATTCATGACTACTTTTGTTGTTGATATTAATCAAAGCCACCATTAGTTAAGGGTAATGTGTAAACCCTGGTCACCATAGGATCGTCCCACATGACATCATTGATTTCTGCAATGACAGGATATCAAACTAGAGTGTTCAGGTGAACACGTGTCGCCTGCGAAGCTTATGTGAAAGTGTGACTACCAACTGAAAGTGTGACTACCGGACAGACAGACAGACAGACGCCGGACAAAGTGATCCCCATGTGCCGCTATGCTTCGCAGGCGACACAAAAATAAAGGACATTTGAGCAGAGTACAGTTTTATTTCCATATTGCAGAAATTTATTTATTTTTTTATATAAAGGCTGAGAAAGATTGTGGCAAGGCGCCATAAGGGAGTGATTTTTAAAAGCCAGTGTGATTTTTTTATTTATTTTTTTTTAAGGGGACCTAACATGCAGATCCTTCTTTTAATACGTATTAGTGATATTATAATGCTGATTGTCCATGCTCAACCTCTGAAAAATTTCTAAACATAAGATACAGGGATTTTGTCGTAATCCAAGAACGTGATTTTGTGAGCGTGATTTCCTCTCTGAACAGCTCCACCCCAGATCTTCACGAGATCTGGGCAAAACCTGATGTCAGGTTGTACTGTCCAATTAGTACAGACCAAGCCAGAGCCAACCACTGCACTGGACTTGCCCACACCGGAAACTGTTCTAGCAGGCACTAACAAGGGCAGATCATACTATGCCATTGTAGCATCTACACTTCTGGAAATACAAAAGAACAACTGCAGATCATTTGAGGTTCAATTTTGTCAGTATCTCCCGCTACTTGTCCATTTACTTTTGGACATGAAGAAAAACAAATATTTCTCTTCCAAAAGATGATGCCACCAGAAATCTGTGGGTAGCTTATTTGTTTGCTGGCAGCAAACAGCCATGGCCAAAGGGAATGTTAGCTGCTTGTGCTCAGCATCTCTGCAAAGACAGCTTTGTCAATAAAGGATAATTCAACACAGGATAAGCGTTTCAGCTGCTTCTCAAACCTGAAGCCATTGCATCAATCAAGCGCTCAGAGCCACAAGCTTTAAGTAACCATAGAACAGCAAATAATATAAGTGAAGCTAACGTGTTATGGGTGGCTAGCGATAGCACTAACAACTGGCCTCAAATGCAGGCTTTGTAAAATATCTGAAGATAAAGCCTGCATCTGTCACAACTGTCCGTGACTCACAGACACAGAAGCTGTAAGTTGCTTTTACTGCATAAGCCAACCTGATGTGATAGCCAGTTGATTGTGGCTGTAGCACAGCAGCTGATATAGCCAAGTTACTGTTGCTAATGTTTGTGTCCAAAATATGCAAGAGTGATATCAGGGGAAATTCTGCAGAAGGTGTGTGAACCTCATTTGAAGCTTACTTTTAATACTTGTTTGTAATTTGGATGCTTAGTACAACTGTTCACAGTAATAGAACTTGCCGTCTGTAAAACCTGTATTGCAAGGGTTTGTCTCTGTGGTTATGACCACTCAGTTACCAGCTACTGCATGTTAGTTTGTGTGCTGTGCTAATTAAAAATACTCCTGGTTAACTTATATACAGCAATTCTGATCGGTATGCTTGTGTTACTTCGGTAAGCATCAACATAACAGTCTCATCAGAACGTTGCCCAATTGTAGCCACTACAGTTAGTGATTGCTTCACTTATCCATGAATGGGATCAGCCGGATACTTCACAAATGTCTGAGCAAGCTCTCTGGTGCTACCATGAAAGCAATGCGAAATGTAGAAGCTCTACCGGTTTACAAATGATTTCTCTGCACTACGTTGACAAAATTTCATCCCCCTTTAGAAATTGTAATAAATAGTAATAAATTAGTAATAAATTCTAATAAGAAGCTGAAAAAGGCGGAGATTAAATAGCTAATTCTTTCCTGTAGAAGTGATCAATTCGCTAGCTCCACATAAGCAACTTGTCCGCGCTAACGGAACTTACGGTCCGCAAAATCTGTACTATGTTCATAACAATAACCGAGCTCTCTCGAGATGTTGCGTACTATCCATAAAGCTGCTTTCACATCAGACACGAAACAAATTTTTCGCAGGACAGATTAGCCTACATTCAAAGTCAATGCAAAGACGCGAATGCACGTTATGGGCACGTTGAAGCTAACCGGAGAGGTGCTGTATGTGTCTGCCGAGTTGTGCTGCAGTTAGACCAGACATAGATTTTGCAGTGCTTGGGGTGCGTTTTTGGGTGCTTATGAAACGATCGCTTCTCTTTTCCATGACCGGGGTCAGCCTGATGCATCTCCAATGGCTGGGCAAGCTCTCTGATACTACCGATGAAAGCAATAGAGACACGCACAGGCGATAGCATGTTCGATATAACTAACGCTGCATTGCCATCGATTGAATATTAAATTCTTTCCTGTAAAAGTGATCAATTCGCTAGCTCCACATAAGCAACGGTTCATGCAGATGGAACTTACGGTCTGTAAAACCTGTATTATGTTCATGACACAACCGGAGCTCTGTCTAGCTCTCGCACGCTATCCATAATGCGCCCATTTTCCACCAGGAAAAGCAGGTCATTTCGACGCAATGAGTACACCATTACCATGGGCAATTTCCGAAAAGGCCGTTTAGCCTGGAGCTTTCGCCCCTCCGTCATATACCAGCGCGGAAGCTGTTCGTTTCTCCACGCTAACAACACATCACAGCTCTGCACACGAACCAGCAGGTCCTTACACACACCAAAGCAGTCCATAAGCTGTTGATCCACTTTTAGTTGCCCCTCACTGTACATTTCCCTCTAAACTCAGACCCACCAGCTCTCTACGGTCTATGGTCTACCCTGGGGCATGTCGACCTGTTCTACAAATGTGTATATATGGGGTGGATTCTAGCTTCCCCTGCATCCTAGCTAGGAGTAGTAAAACCGCTGTACTCACCAACTGTTGGCGTAGCAAACTGTAGCCGATAGCAAATTCGTGCTTGAGCTGCCAGACTTTCACACTGCGTCCTCCACTTTCGCCGTCGCGTTTATAAGAACAAGTTAATTTCACTAGATCTATTTACTGCATCTGAGAGCAGAATTTCCCCGCTGATTCCTTAGCTCAGATGGCAGACGCGTCTCACGTTTCACTGCGAGACCCAGAAAACTGCATTCTGCTTCCTCATCCCGCCAAGATCTGCCCTCCACAGAGCAGGCCAGTCAGAAGAAAGTGGGCACACGGGGAGTGGGGGCCATAGCAGAAGAGCCACCCCAATGAGGCATTTCACGCAGAGACTACTATGGACTACAAATGGGATTTTTGAGGATGGCAGTACAAGCGAAATAAGTACTTTGCGCTGTTATAGCCCCAATTTGTTATGACATATTGGACAGCAAGGCATGACAGACAAAAGTGTAAAAGAACAGATTTAATTAAACAAAGCACTGACCTAGGGCTGGGCGGTAAACTGTTTGAACCGGTATACCGGTAATTTTTATTTTTATGATATGAATTTTTCATTTACCGCCATACCGCGTGTGCGCATTGTGTCGGCAACACGGAGTGGCGGAACGTTGCATAGTGGTAGACTGAGCGGGGGGGCTGTTTTGCAGTTTTACACCAAACAAGCCAACTCTGCAGGAGAGCGTGGTAGTAGCCGAAACTGGGTGGTAGGACAGCGAGTTGAGCGGCATGGACGGAGAAAATGACACAGACACAGAATTCATTCCGAAAAAGGGAGCCGTGTCTGTTGTTTGGAAATACTTCGGTTTTAAAAAATCTGATGCGGATCAAACACGCATCATCTGTAAGTGTTGTTGAGCTAATGTTTTAGCCGCAGGAGGCAACACAAGCAACTTGCTTCACCACCTCTGCCACAATCATATCCTGGAATAGGAACATTGCATGAAAGTAAAATCTGAATCTTCTCCCCAATCTCTGCGTAACGTTGGCACTGCAGCACAAAACACTACACAGATGTCCCTTGTAGGCGCGTTTGCTAAAGGGACCGTCTACGACAAGAAAAGCAAACGGTGGAATGATATTACCAACTCCATCACACTCCACTTAGCCAAAGACATGGTACCGATTAGTACTGTTGAGAAATACGGCTTCCGGGAGATGATTAAAACGCTGGAACCACGATATGTTTTACCAAGTCGAAATTACTTCAGCCGAACAGCAATCCCCGACTTGTACCAAAAGCACAGAGCCAAGGTAGAAGCAGACTTGGCTAACGTTAGCCACTTCTCCGCAACAACCAATTTATGGTCTAGTCGCACCATGGAGCCGTATCTTAGTTTGACTGTTCACTTTATAAGTGACGACTGGATGTTGCAAAGTCATTGTCTGCAAACGAGCTTTTTCCCCGATGATCACACTGGCGAGATACTAGCAGCTGGCTTGCAAGGGGCACTTGATTCGTGGGGGCTGTTGGAGCACAGATTAGTGGCCATTACAACAGACAGTGGAGCCAACATCGTGAAGGCTGTGGAGCTGAATAGTTGGACAAGACTCCAGTGCTTCGGTCACAGACTCCACATAGCCATTGGTAAGCACTAGTTATCTTATTAAGTTGAACATTAATGAATCTGTAATAATAATAAGTCCGTTATACGTCTATTTCTTCTTCTTCTTCTACTACTACTACTACTACTACAATAATAATAATGATAATAATAACAATAAATTGTTTTGTGCCATTTTTACGGAGAGAGCTATGAAAGATGACCGTATACAGCGTGCAGTTGGAGTTTGCAAAAAAATTGAGGCAGCCTTTTTATACTCCTGGAAAAAAAGGAGGGCCATTGTACAGGAGGAACTGGGCCTTCCAAAATACCAGCTCACAACAGAGACACCCACCAGGTGGGGATCGCGCCAAATGATGATACAAAGGGTACTGCAGCAGGAGAGAGCCATCAGTCAGGTTCTAACGGCTGACAGGAAAACAAGGAATTTGGTCCTCAGGTGGCAAGATATGGAGGTCCTGGAGGCTGTTAACAAGGTGTGTGTGGTTGTTTTCCTTTCTAATTTTAACTCTATTTTTCCTATTCCCGTTATAATCTGTGGATGCACTTCTTTAATTTTACTGTTATGAAAATAACAATCTTTCCCTTGTCTCTCTCTCTCTCCCTCTGTCACAGAGTAGCACAGTTCAGGTGTAGGTCCACTCATACATAAACTGGCTCCGCCACAGCAGCACTTTAGTGCAAGGTGTTTATTTTAAAAAAAATGCACCAAAATAGACCAACAGTGCAAAGGTGAGGGTTGTAAATAAAGCTGGCCAGTAGAAAAATATATTAAGGAAAAAAAACTAACACTAAAGAGAAATAAAATACTTTCCTAATGTAACAAATCAAACACAAGAATACTCCAACGCAATTCAAGTCAGTTCAAATTACATCCAACAACTACAGCCACAATCTGCATTACCATTGGTTACCTGAGCTGGTACTCTGATGCTTCTCCCTCACTCTCTCTCTCTCTCCCACAGAATGATCAGGGTGAACATTTTAGGCTCTCAACCCCTCCCCCAGGTCATACCATTACACAGTTTTAACAGAATTACCACAAGTAAACATTTTCAGATGTAAATAACACAGCCATCATATAGTTTAACAATACCCTGCATCAGCATCCATTTCACAACAGTTTATACCCCACAAACGCTATTATTTCATTCGCTGGCAAAACACCCCTCAAAACTTGGTTTTGCCTATACCCATGCTGCATTGCGCAGCCCTGTCACTACTGACTTAGCCCTCAGTTACTGCTGTTCGGGTTGGCCTGTCATGGCGGCGCGCAAGCCATTCAAACCTTCCCCAAACAAACGCCAACCGGACTAAAACCCCACGGAAAAGACGGACAAGACAGCAAAAACTAAACACAAGACACAATCAACACCACCCAGACAGCTCAAACAAGTAAGTGTTTATTTTAGCGAGTTGTGTTTTTACCGCGGTAGAGGAAAAAAAAACGCGAGTTTAATTGAATTTGTGCGCGATTGCGTGTGCGTGTTTGTTCGCGGTTGTTTGTTACCGTGTGTGCGTATATGCGCTGCTACTAAAGTCAGGTGTGCACCCCTGCTGTAGTAACTAATTGGGAAAGGAAAAACAGACTTAAGGAGGAGCTAGACAGAGCCCTCCGTCACATTACCTCCCCCTTCTCTGAGATTGCAGAGCATCGGCAATCTGGACAGGTAGTCAGCCATCAGATTTTGTTTTCCCGCTTTATGACGGATCTGGAATCTATAGGGCTGTAACGCTAGATACCATCTTGTCACTCTAGCATTATGGTCCTTCATAGTCTGTATCCACGTCAGGGCCCGATGGTCAGTATCTAGATCAAATTCTCTTCCAAGCAGATAATAACGAAGGCTATCCAGTGCCCACTTAATTGCTAGGCATTCTTTTTCAATGGTGGAGTACCTTTGTTCCCTGGGCAGCATCTTCCGGCTGAGGTAGAGGACTGGTCTTTCTTCTCCTGGCTTCCCTTGTGCTAGGACTGCCCCAATCCCCACAGATGAGGCATCAACCTGCACAAGAAATCGCTGAGTGAAGTCGGCACTTTGCAGAACAGGAGAGGAGCACAGACATGTCTTCAGGGTGGTGAACGCTCTCTCACACTCTTCCGTCCACTCAACTGGATTCTTGGCGGCTTTGCTTGTAAGGTCAGTTAGAGGTGCGGCGATGGTGGAAAAATTGGGTATAAAACGCCGATACCACCCAACAAGACCCAGGAAAGACCTGACCTGTTTTCTGGTGCGAGGACATGAACTGTTCTTAATGGCCTCCACCTTGTCTACTTGTGGCCGAACCTCCCCATTGCCAACCAGGTATCCCAGGTACTTGGCTTCAGCCTTGGCCCACTCGCACTTCTGGACATTCAAGGTCAGTCCTGCCTCTTGGATATGGTGGAGGACCCTCCGCAGGTGATGGCAATGTTCTGCCCAGGTCTGGCTAAAGATGACCACGTCATCCAAATAGGCAGCACAGCAGTCGTCACACCCCTGTAGGACTCTGTCCATAAGCTGTTGGAAAGTTGCTGGGGCCCCATGCAGCCCGAATGGCATTACGGTAAACTGGAAGAGCCCTACAGGTGTTCTGAATGCTGTATACTCCCTGGACTTCTCCTCCAGTGGCACCTGCCAGTAACCTTTGCAGAGGTCTAGTGTTGTAATGTACCTGGCATGACCAATCTTCTCTAGCAGGTCATCTATTCGAGGCATTGGATAGGCATCGAACTGTGATACTGCATTGAGTTTCCTAAAGTCCATGCATATCCTCAGGGACCCATCCTTTTTTGGAACAACAACAATTGGACTGCTCCATTCGCTTGTTGAAGGCTCAATGACCCCCAGCTCCTGCATGGTTTGAATTTCGTCCCTCAGTCCAGACACCAGGGTCTCCGGCACCCAGTAGGGCCTTTGCCGAATTGGAGCAGGGTTTTTTAAATGTATCCTGTGCTCCACCACTCCAGTGCGGCCCGGCCTAGGCTGGAACAAAGCTGGGAAGAGGTCAAAGACCTTCAGAAGATCCCCCTGCAGGTCATTCTTCAGATGACTAAGGGTTGGTTCTGTCTCTCTCTGCTGCTGCCAGGTCTGCACATCATCTTCATCCTCTCTATCTGCTTCCACCCTCCGCACCATCATCACCTTGGCTTCCATTTGGTCCACCTCTGCCGTCACTTCTTTCACCTCCTTTCTATTCACCTCTGGCTCCGCTCTTATTTCATCTGTCCTCATCTCCTTCCACTCCTTCATCAAGTTCACATGGTACACCTGTTTAGTCTTACCCTTGTCAGGGTGATGTACTTCGTAGGTAACTGGACCCATTCTCTTGGTGATGACATAAGGGCCTTGCCACTTGGCAAGGAGCTTGCTGGCACTGGTGGGAAGCAGCAACAGGACCTTCTGACCCGGCTTGTATTCACGATGTCTGGCATACTGGTCATACCAGAGCTTTTGGGCCTTCTGTGCCTTCCTCAGATTCTCTGCAGCCTCTTCTCTGTACTGGTCCAGGCGATCCCTCATTCGCAGCACGTACTGCACAATTCCTACTTCTGATGAAGCGTCAGGTGATTTCTCCCAGGCTTTCTTCAGCAAGTCCAATGGGCCCTGAACCTGCCAGCCATACACTAACTCAAATGGGGAGAACCCTGTGGATGCCTGAGGCACCTCCCTGTAGGCAAACAGGAGAAAGGGTAGCCACCGATCCCAATCTTTGCCAGTATCGGAGACGAACTTCCTCAGCATGTTCTTGAGGGTGTGGTTGAATCTCTCCACAAGCCCGTCCGTCTGCGGATGGTAGGGACTGGTCCGGATGGCTTTGATACCCAGTTGCTGGTGGAGCTGCTGCATCAGTCGCGATGTGAAGTTTGTTCCCTGGTCGGTGAGAATTTCCCTCGGGAATCCAACCCGGGAGAACAGCTGGACCAGGGCACTGATGACCTTTGGTGTGGTGATTGATCGCAGGGGGAAGGCCTCTGGATAGCGAGTTGCGTAATCGCATATGACAAGGATGAACCTGTACCCAGCGCTGCTCTTCTCAAGTGGTCCCACTATATCCATAGCGATCCGTTGGAAGGGGGTGGAGATCATGGGTAGTGGATGCAGAGGGACTCTGTCAGCTCTCCTCACAGCACCTGTTTTCTGACACACCGGACAGGATGCACAATATGCACGCACATCGGCATACATAGAGGGCCAGTAGAACCGTGCACTTAACCTAAGGTAGGTTTTTTGTAGAGCTAAATGACCTGCCCAGGGAAGTGTGTGTGCGAGGTGAAGCACTAACGGTCGACATGTTGTTGGTATGACTAAGCGTTTGACATCATCTCCCTCAATGTACAAAGTACCATTTTCCACCAACACCTTTTCCCCATCTACCCCCTTGTGGTCACCCACTTTCCCATTTACTTTGTCCAATAAAGATTTCAAAGATGCATCTGCAATTTGCAAGGCCTCAATGTTCTCCGGTACCTCCCACAGCCCCTCAGCTTCAAGCCCACCTACTTCTGGTTTGACCACCGGTGTACCCAGATGCTTCTCTAGACGCCGTTGCCTACGTGTCTTTCTGGGGGCTTTGGACCCGCCCTGGCACAGACTACCACACAAGTCTGGTAGGGGCTCCAGCCCTCCCCGAGTTTGGGATCTGGTAAACACCGGACAAGACAGATGCACATCTGCAGTTTCACCCTTAGGGGCAGTTACGAGATCAGACAACACTGGTAAGTCCCTGCCCAACACCATGTCCATTAGTAAACCCTCCACCACTCCAGCATTAATCAAAAACATTTGTGCATTTACAGTTACCGTGACCTCCATTGTTGGGTATTCTTTCTTATCACCATGTACACATTGCACAACCATTTTCCTTTCATAGTTCAAGTTCTCAGCAGGAACAAGACATTTGTTAACAAGAGTCACAGAGCTTCCAGTATCAATCAGTGCTTGCACAGCTTGACCATTCAACAAAAGTTCACATTTCAATTCATCACCATCAGCATCCCCACAAAGACGGTCCCCCTCCCTTGGTACATAACAGAATCCATTCAACTTCGGCTTTCTCATGGGACATACAACAGCTTTATGACCTGGTTGCTGACAGTAGAAACAGACTAACTCCGGAAATCTATTCTGCGCATTGTCCCATCTTACAGCCCTACCCACGGTACCTCTACTCTCCCGCGTAGATGCTTGAGGTTGTGCTTGAGGTGGTGGTGTTGCTTGAGATCGTAGTGGTGCTTGAGGTCGCTGATTACCCCTCCGATGCGCGTTCATATACTGCATGGCAAGTTTTGCAGCCACTTGCCCATCCTTTGGCTCATGCTCTTTGACCCAGGTTCTGATGTCGTACGGCAGGACTTGGATCAGCTGCTCCAGAATGATCATCTCTGCGATGTCCTCCTTGGAATGCTGCTCAGGTCGTATCCAGCGACGATACAGGCCCTTCAGGCGGTTGTAGGTCTCAGTAGGGGTCTCTCCAGGTGGTGTCGTGGACGCTCTGAAGCGCTGACGGTACGTCTCTGGTGCAACATCAAACTTCTCCAGCAGGGCCTCTCGCAGGTACTTGTATGTGTTGGAACGCTCCTCGTCCATGGCTGTGTATGCAGCAAGCGCCTTCCCAGTCAGCAGTGGCACAAGGCGACACGCCCAGTCTCGCTCTGGCCAAGCCCAGGTTCTGGCCATGCGCTCAAACCGCAGCAGGTAATCTTCAATGTCTTCCCCTTGCTGATAGAGAGGCATCTTTGGCTCCTTACGCACAAACCTTTCGGGCTGGGCTGGCTGGACTAGCTGAGAAGCAGGAGCCTGGGTGGATTGAAGAGCAGGAACTTGCCATGGCTCAGCAAAAGAATCTGCCAATGTCTCTCGGGCCGCTGGACGTCGATGGGGGGTTGGTGTGGGGAGGCCCATCCGTGGACTCTCAGACGCAGTTGCTGACGCTACCGGGGGGTGTGGAGGTTGTCCTCCTGCTTTCCCTTGGACGAAATGGGTAGCCAGGCCACGGATTTCTGCCAAGATGCTCTCCTCGCGTCGCTGCTGGATGGTCAGGAAATCCCTCAGCAGTCCTGCTACTTCTCCCATAGCCCTGTCTCAGGTACTGTCGCTGTAGCTGCTGCTTCTGTGTGGAACCGTGCTCAGGCTTTAGCGTGCTGGTCTGCTGGTGTGCTAGCCATCATCTTTGGCCTTACATCTGGTTGCGTCTGCTCCAACTGCTCCTCAGAGGCATCCGCCCAATCATCGCCCTTCTCACCCTTCACATCTGCCATTTTGGGTCTTTCAGATGCACTTTCTGTGGCTGGTCAATCCCACTTCTGACACCATGTGTCACAGAGTAGCACAGTTCAGGTGTAGGTCCACTCATACATAAACTGGCTCCGCCACAGCAGCACTTTAGTGCAAGGTGTTTATTTAAAAAAAAATGCACCAAAATAGACCAACAGTGCAAAGGTGAGGGTTGTAAATAAAGCTGGCCAGTAGAAAAATATATTAAGGAAAAAAAACTAACACTAAAGAGAAATAAAATACTTTCCTAATGTAACAAATCAAACACAAGAATACTCCAACGCAATTCAAGTCAGTTCAAATTACATCCAACAACTACAGCCACAATCTGCATTACCATTGGTTACCTGAGCTGGTACTCTGATGCTTCTCCCTCACTCTCTCTCTCTCTCTCCCACAGAATGATCAGGGTGAACATTTTAGGCTCTCAACCCCTCCCCCAGGTCATACCATTACACAGTTTTAACAGAATTACCACAAGTAAACATTTTCAGATGTAAATAACACAGCCATCATATAGTTTAACAATACCCTGCATCAGCATCCATTTCACAACAGTTTATACCCCACAAACGCTATTATTTCATTCGCTGGCAAAACACCCCTCAAAACTTGGTTTTGCCTATACCCATGCTGCATTGCGCAGCCCTGTCACTACTGACTTAGCCCTCAGTTACTGCTGTTCGGGTTGGCCTGTCATGGCGGCGCGCAAGCCATTCAAACCTTCCCCAAACAAACGCCAACCGGACTAAAACCCCACGGAAAAGACGGACAAGACAGCAAAAACTAAACACAAGACACAATCAACACCACCCAGACAGCTCAAACAAGTAAGTGTTTATTTAAGCGAGTTGTGTTTTTACCGCGGTAGAGGAAAAAAAAACGCGAGTTTAATTGAATTTGTGCGCGATTGCGTGTGCGTGTTTGTTCGCGGTTGTTTGTTACCGTGTGTGCGTATATGCGCTGCTACTAAAGTCAGGTGTGCACCCCTGCTGTAGTAACTAATTGGGAAAGGAAAAACAGACTTAAGGAGGAGCTAGACAGAGCCCTCCGTCACACCCTCTCTCCCTCAGGTGTTGAGCCCACTCCAGGAGTTCACAGATGCCCTATCTGGAGAGCATTATGTCAGTGTGTCGTACGTAAAGCCAGTACTTCATCTGTTCAACAATACCATTCTTGCTGAGGAGGAGGGGGACACTGAATTGGTCAGGGATGTGAAGAGAAACATTCTAGCCTACTTGAACGAGAAATACTCAGATCCAGGCACCGATGACCTGCTCAATTTTGCATCTTTCCTTGATCCACGATTCAGAACCAACTACTCAAAGAAAGAAAATGTGGAACACATCATTTGCAGAGCAGTGGAAGAAATCAAGTCATTCGAGGGTCAACATCAAGACCCTCTTTCAGGGCCTTCTGGTGCTGCAGCAGCTGCTGCAGTAGGGCCTGTTGGTCCACCTGAAGAGAAGAAGAAGAAGTCTTTGTCCAACTTTTTCAAAAAGCAGTTTGGCGGCAGCATGGGCTGCAGCAAAGTAACCCCCGAGGAAAGCATCAGGATGGAGCTGAGAGCCTACTTGCACACCACAGAGGTTGACAGTGATGCTGATCCTTTGCAGTGGTGGAGATGCCATAAGGCAAGCTTTCCTTGTGTTGCAAAACTAGCTCAACGGTATTTATGCATACCTGCCACAAGTGCTCCATCCGAGAGAATGTTCAGCACTGGTGGCAATATCGTCACATGCCATAGAGCTGCACTCAAACCAGATGCTGTGGACCGTCTGGTCTTCCTTGCTCAAAATTTGTGATGGCTGAAATGCCTAATTTATGGAACTTGTCCATTGAGTTCGAGAAATTGTTTTTATCTTTATGTTTTTGTAAAATTATTTCTATGCTACAGGACAAGCCTGAAAACTCAGTTGCACTTTCTGTTACAATTTTGATACTTGAATATTGTGCTTCTTTTGCAAGTGGCATACATTACAAACATACATTAAGTTTACTTTTAATTATTTGTTTAAATTTGTATATTGTTTCTGTTGTCCAGAAAAAGCCTGCTAGCCAACTTGCACTTAATTTTTGATATTTGAATACACTGCACTGCACCTGGATAAGAGCAATACTATTATGCAAGTTGCAAACTTTTTGTTTAGTTTTTATTATTTGTTTAAGTGTTTGTAGGCCTACATACCTCAGTTTCAAGAAAAATGTGTATGGAAGCAAGTTGTTTAAGAAGGTGTGGTTGTTTAAGAAGTCTTCGCTTTCACAGGGGACACATCTCTTACATAGCAGTCAGTTTTTAAGTTGCACAATAAAGAATTCTGTATTGTGACTGCAACAGTCTGGGTCATGCATTCTGATTTCTGCACCTCATTACAATTATGAGTGCCTGGCACTCAATTCTTTTGTGGGACCATTCAAACCAGGGTAATTTACTGCAGTAATTATTCTCTAAACGATCAGGAATTGGGGTTAACATGTAAACATCCTCGCAAAAAAAAATACCGTCAAATACTGTGATACCGTAATCATTTTTAAAAATACCGTGATATCAATTTTTGGTCATACCGCCCAGCTCTACACTGACCAAGAGTGCAATATATTAAAAAAATGAGATAGTTACAGTCCCTTGGTAATTGAGATGTGGTTGCTATGTTGCGATGTCCTGGGACTGGAAAATGCTCCAACACAGGCAAAAATCCACAAAAATCTTCTCAGGTCTTGAAGAGAGTGACAGGTCTGGTCAAATGTATCCTTCCAGAATTTCTCTTTGCAATTTCTCCTACTATTTTACTCTCTCAATTTTTCTCCTTATATACTCTTTTCCAGCCCCCTCCCACCTTCCAGACTTTTTTCAATTCTCTGGGACTTTCCCCTCTGAGGCATGCCAAGGATATGCCCAAAACCTAGCTCCAGACTGGCTTAACAAAACAATGTCAATACTGCCATCTAGTGACCTTTTTTCCCCACATTACAGCGCGATCAGGAGTACTCTCGGGCAGTCAAAGACCAAAGTATAAACTTGAAAAAATAGCTTATTAGGTCCCCTTTAAAGTTCATTTAAAAAGAAATCATACTTAAATTGTGCACAATTCGCTGTTCCTCTGCTTCCCTCAGACACAAGTTATCTGTCATATAACTCATCTTTTACACTGAGCTCTCACTCAACTATTAAACAGTTTTCACATAATTAATCCTGGTTTCATCACTCGACTACAGTGCATGCATTTTCTGTCAATATGTGTGCAAATTAGATTTTTTATGGCCCTTGATAACACAAGGAAATGCATGTTAAATAGGGAAAAATATCTAAATTCAGCCAATTTTCCTTTCAACCAATGAGACCTGTGTAAATTTAAGCTGGATTTATGCTTCTGCGTCAACTCCACGCAAAGGGCACACCGTCGTGGACCTTTGGAAGTTCTGCGTTGAGGTCGTTTGCGTCGTGCTGTGCCGCGAAGCAATTCACCGTCAAACCGCTCGGTGGCATCAGGTTTCCAAAGGACCTGTCGGGGAATCACATGAGACTCGTTGGAAGAGCGTTTACGTTTCGTTATGGGCTGTATTTCATTCCGTAGGGTAATAATCCCTCCATCCTCCGCCCTGCGAAATCATTTACCTTCGTTCTGAAAACTCTGAAGGGCAGGAGGGAGTAGGGTTTTCAATTAACGGTCAGTTGGAATGTCCTTCAACATATTTCGCGGCTGTTGCTTTCTGCTTAACCCCTTAAGCCCTGAGCCTCTTTTTTGAAAAATGGCAAGCTCAAATGAAATGAGTATATCTCTGCGACTGCTCTTGGTCCATTTGAATAATCTTGGTATCATAATAAAGGTGAAATCATTTGGGATTTCTGCCCTGGTGTAAAAATCGCTATATATCACTGAGTCAGAGTAAATGGAGATGGAACTCAGTATAAATGAAAGATCTCATTTTCCACCTAACAAAGTTTTACTTCTATCCCTTGTAAATTTGTTGAATTGCAGTCTGAAACCTCTAAAAAATTACAGCACAGAATCTCATTATTATCTGCGCTTAAGTTTATTCTGATCAGGTAAATCAGAGCAAAATGAGAGAGGAATGTCTACGTGGCTTCTCCAATTTGCCAATTTAGGTACCTTGTGTTCCATTTCAGATTTCTCAGATACCAAACTGTAAAACTAATTTAATTTCACTTATATATCACTGCAGGTATCCATTCCATCCAACTACAACATTTAAAAAAAATTTTAGAATAAGAAAAAATGTATTATTATTTCTGCCAGTTGTTGTCGTCTAAACAGTTTCCCATTCAAAGATAATACATACAATGAAAATGAAGTTTGACTCCACTGGAGCAGATTTATTAAAAAACAAAAACAAATAAATAAAATTATAAATACAAAGGCAATGTGAAAAAATGTGAACGAAAGGTAAGAATAACAAAAACCAAAGCGATTATTTGGAGAAGGAAACTGTGATTATTTCCCAAAAAAAGTGTACCTTGACCAGGAATCAAACCTTCAGACTCCCCTTGCAATGCAGCATTTTAACCATTAGGCTACGCCAACTGAAAACGACTCTGAGGTCAAATTGTCCATTTAATGAATGGGTAAAGAAAATTAGCACTGTACTGTTGTCTCAGTATTTGTGCGGAATAGAGCAAAGATTCTGTCAGAAAACAACTTTGAAAATGAATGTTGAACATTTTGCGGATAATTATTCGAACAATACCTCAAACAAACTACGCGTTCATATTGTCGCGCTATTTAAGAACATGCAAATTGTCCATGGACTCAGTTTGGCGCACTGAGAACGCAAGGCTGTAGCTCAGGCTAGGTTTCTGCGATTAAGGTGGTTTAGAGTTCGTTGGAAACATCAGGAGTCATAGAATCAAATGTCAACTGGCATAGTCTTACTGACAGCATCACAAGCCGATCACAGAGAGGAAAATACATTGCAAGCAAGCTGAATGCTAAGGAGCTGAGATCTTTGAAGCAACGCCCTGGGAAAGAACATGCTTGGATACTGGCAGGTCTAGTTTCGTTATAACACGAACACTTTGAGCTAACAATAGCAAGCACAGATTTACCCTCCAGTAGTTTTTTATTACAAAATATCAAAGGTAAGAATTTTTTTTTGCTCATCTCTGTAGACTTTAACGTGTATGTCTGCTGTTCTTTGAGTGCGGTGTCGGTTTAAAATGACTGGGCATTCATTGTTGGATTCTGTGGTCTTTCCTCTTTCATTTGAGGTATCATTTTTTATGCATCCCAGGTGAAAAAGTATTACACTTAATTATATTAAAAGTATATTTGTTGCATACAAAAGTTATTACAAATAAACTTTTGCAAATTAAGCCCAAAAAGTAATATATTTAATATATACTTTTAGAAAGTGTACACTTTTAAGTGTACTGAAGTAGTACACAAGTAGTATTCAATGATTACTTGAGCACACTTAATTACACATAAAGCGGGCGAAAAAAACATACACCATACTTAAAACAGTCTGTAAAAGTGTAATTCAAGTATAGTATTTTTTTACCTGGGATAGCACAAATTCTGGAGAAATTCTCGCAATTCAGCGCTGATATAATTTTATCCAATGTTTTGCTGCTTGCTTATTTGCTTGCTTGGTGCTTGAATTCTGTTCGGTTGAGGTAAAAATGGGTCTACATGAGCTTTTTGACCAGTTTCTTCGCGAAATGTGGATATGCCGCATGACAATGTTGCGGTTTGGAAATATGCTGTATTTATTGTGCATAACAACCAGCCCCGGTACAGGGCCGTAGGGCTTTTAAGAGATTCAGCAAGTGTAAACAAATGCAGCCAGTTCACGGGAGAACTGTTTTCACTGGCCATTTATCGGTTTCTCAGTAGCTTTAAAAGCAACCGCATCGCCTTCATATGGCAACGAATAGCCGCGGATTAAAATAAAAAATGACATAACTGGTGATAGCCGGTCGACTGTAGTAAACCATCAAGCTAGGTTCGTCAGCTTTCTATGCGCTAGGTTGCTACTAGTCACCATTATCTTACCTAACGTTAAAATCTTTTATTTTGATTGGCTGACAGACGTTTAATTCTTTTCCATGTATGGAAAAGAATTAAACGTCTGTCAGCCAATCAAAATAAAGGAGCCTGTAAGGAGCCTTATGAAGGCTTCGCCTTGGGGAACATAGATTCGAAGGCAGGGTATATCACGCCATATACCCCTTGAAAGAGCTGGGCAACTTACATTGTCATCTTCTTGAATGACGTTGAATCACACACCTCACTAGGCTCGGGTAGGACCAATCAGTGTGCCCTTGCGGCCTGCGCCGCTTTGACGTGCAATTTGAAAATTTTCAACTGCGCGGCAGGCGACGGCGTCGGTTCGACGTAGAAGCATGAATCAAGCTTTAAGCCCAGATTGGACCATGCTAAGAATTATATCCCTTTAAAGCCTCAGGAAACTTGTCTTGACATAGTGAGAATTCAGGTATAATATCATAGTTGGGTGTCTCATAAAGCATCTATAAAAAACTGAGTGAAAATTAACATTCATAACAATTGGAAAACTTAGTTCAAAAATAGCTCATTTTGCTATTCAGCCCATTTCTCAAGGCGGTGTGAGCGTTGCGCATTGTGGTGTGACTGACCACTCCTTCGATTTGAGGGAAATCTCACTGACAGTAACGGTAATGGCGCAAGGTTCCGTATATTTGAGCCAACTGTCTCAAGCCGCCTGCACACTGCGACGCGAAGTATTCGCACAACAGATTACATTCAAACTCAATGCGAGGGCTTGAATGCACGCGTGTATTCGCGTCTTCGGATTGACATTTAACGTAATCTGTCGTGCGAAAATTTTGTTCCGCATCCAGTGTGCAAGCAGCTTCAGAATCAGGCCAAGCACCTCCTCTGCCGTCTGGGAACACCGTCCAGCCAGTTATGGAATGGTACATCGTAAAATCCTTTGCGGTTTTTATTATTACCGAGTTAGCGCATCTCCGCTTTAATTCAACGTTGGGATGCACCAAACGGCGGCCTGTTGGTACTGTAACGTTAGCTAGTAGTACTGTACAAAGTTATTGCATGGTAATTAACTGGCTAGTTACCCGGTTACTCCAAGTGAAAATAATTTCCATTCAGCAATGTTTTACCCTGAAGTACGCATATTATGACATCAACGCCCACTGACCAATGGAACTATATTATGCTTGTAAGTATTCCTGTGAAGAATGCCACTTCAATGGCAGAAAAGATATGCTGGCGGGCGCTTACAGTAGACAAGTTGGCTAAGTATATTGCTTTGTCCAGTGAGATACGAGTGGGATTCTAGAAACCGTGACTGCGCCCAGCACTTCAGTCATGAAGAACATTTGCTTTTTTCTGACGTGTACAATCTTTGAGTGTATTCAATAGCCGACATAAAGCCAACCAAGTAATAAAAAAATGCAACGACATCAGCGAAATGGCGTGGCTAACGACACGAAAGGGAAAAAAGTATCATTGGCACTTTCACAGGTCAACAATTGGCTGTCTGTCCCAGAATGGAAAACAGGCCCCTTCGCTCACCAACCCCGATTGCACCAGCCGCGAATGATAACTGCAACTCAAGGACGCGATATTCGGTCACAGCATGCACGGGACAGATCCTATACAGCAGCCCAAACTCGTTGAGATATAAGTGTCTTGGGCTGCGTTCATGCCGTTATGCTGAGCAGACCTGCCAACATGTACGCATTTTGCGTACAACGTACGCATTTTGACATCAAAGTACGCTGGTACGAGTTGATGCTATTTGAGTACGCATATCGCTGGATCTCTCCAGTTTCAGTTTTTGCGTCAGTTTAAGTTGACACACTCATCAGTTGATGTCCGGTGAGCAGAGGCGCGTATGCAAAACGAAAATATTTCGACCAATCAGAGAGTGCGTGTGCCTCACCTGCCCTCCCAACCACGGCCCTCTCGGAAAAAAATCTCACCTCGTTTTGGGTTTAGTCTCATTCCCAAGTTATAGGCTCTAAACCCTCTTCGCCACACCTCTGGGTCATCATATGTTGAAAATACACCCAATTCAAACATCGGTGAAATGGTAAATTCTACTATGGATGCAGCGAATCCTGTATTTTGATTAGTAGAATACCTACGGTAGAATACCTGGCGCTGCTTGAAAAGCTGACGTTCGATTATAATGCCGTTTCACTGCGTATTAATCTCATTGTCACGAAAAGCGAACGCCATTTACTTTACTTTGAAATAATTTCGCTTTTATTTGGGTTTGTGTTTGCAGAAGTACTGTGAAACGGCCTAAAACAATGAAATGTAATAACGAAGTTCGCAAAAGGCTTTCTGACATTCTGTGTAATGTTCCACATGATTGCCTCCAAAGGCAATCAAATGCACCACTAATGGCGCTTTTCCACTACGTGGTACGGGCTCTACGCTACTCTACTCGGTACCGGATATTTTTCTGGGAGGTTGTTTGCCTTGAGTGGATAGTACTGCCTCTGTGAAGCTGGTCATCATAGTGGCGCAGCACGAAACTTCCGCGATGTCATCCTCAATACGACACACAATGTAGCTACAGTTATATCAAGTTTACATTTATTCCATCGATTTTGTTGAAGATTTTTGTGTTCAAATCCGGTATTGTATTTTCTGAATTGAATTGCATTTTCTATTTGACATTGTCGTGTACAATTCAGTTGCCCGTAAAATTGCGTGCCACCCCACAACGCAAAGCAGTGAAATCCATAAAAGGCATGGAAAGCGAATGTATATTTCACTCTAAAGTTCACGGCAAAACAAACGAATTGTTAAAGTATGGGATAATTAAGTGATCATTGCAGAGCAGAGTTCCTCGTTGCAAATCGCAGGACATGGCAGCCATCAGAATTAATCGCTTATGCGTCATCTCATTTGTGATAACTTAAAGAGAAAAATGATTCGTTGACATCCGTCATGTTTTTTTTCTGTGCGATTTTATTAAAACGAGGCTTGATAGCAGAACTTTTTTAAGGGGAATTAGTTAGGGAACATAACTGGACACAAGACCGTCACTTAATTTCGCCATGAACGGGCCACAAGCAAAGAGAAACACATTTCATGAATGTAGCTTTGATGAATAAGCGAAACTGTGTTTGAAAGGTAAGGCAACGCACAGTGTATCGAACAAGATGCCTATAAAGGTATAATTCGATGATTATTATAACTGCGCTAATCTTAATACTCCTCAATCTAACTTGAATGAGAGGTCGACGACAGTCGTCTTTCGCAGTGACGATACACTCTGACCAATCAGTAGGCCTTAGTGTGTCACATCACTTTTTAGTACCTAGTACCCGGTTGGCTTTTTTGGAACCCCGGGAGAGCAGGTACCAGAAAAGGTGGTACCAGTAGGTACTTTTTTCTAATGGAAAAGCAAAAGAGGCGAGTAGAGTAGAGCCGGTACCGCGTAGTGGAAAAGGGCCATAAGATGAGAATGATGGAAAGTTAAACAGTGCAAGTGTTTAATGCATGGCAAATTGTATTTGTTTTGGTATTTTTGCCCATTTATTTAATTAATGAATTGATTCATTTGCAATGAATGTCCTCTGTTGACTTGCTTTTCTGGCAACATTTTCAGTTATTATTGACTATGGATTACGCAGTTATTTTATGTATAACTAAGAAAAGCAAAGTACTACATTACAAATTCATTTTTACTGCTGTTCTGACAATAAATTCGCTGGCTGTTTGAAGTAAATTGTATCTCTATGCAATTTTATTTACCAGTAGGGTGGGAGGTGATTGGGGGGGCGTGGGCGGTCAGGTTGTACTCATAAATTTTCTTCAAGGTTGGCAGGTCTGGCAATGTCCTCAAGTGGGACCTGAACTCACAGCCCAGCACTTACAGAATTGCAGCATGCATGACCTTGCTTGCCATGGTTTCTGATCCTCATAGAGCCGGGCTCCGACGACAGGAGATTTAAAGTCCTCTCTGATTTGAAATTGTGATATAGCTCACAGAAAAGGATGAACTTTTCCGATTTTTTTCTCTCAATTTCCAAACAGGCTCGAACTGCACATTTAGAAATTTGCAATCCATCATACCATACATGTTATGATTAAGGTCATCTTGCCTGAAAGAGCTACTGTATACCATGACTCAGGTGACCATGGGGAGGCAGAAGGCAGATGATTAAAGAAAGATTTTGAGGCAGCGGTTAGGGAAAGTGGAAAACACAGTTCATTTGTTCTCCAACAGCTGACAGTGAGAATTTAACATTCAGTTTTATTTAGGTTTTATAACTTTTGTTACTCGGCTAGCCTCTCAGTGGCTAAGGTTTTACCATTGCTTTTTGATACTGTTATGGCCCCAATTTGTTATTACAATTATAACACAACAGCAACAGCAAGGGATGACAGACACAGTTTTAACAACTAAAACACATTTAATTTTTAACAAAGACAATAACGACTAAACAACTAACAACTAAGACCAAGATTGATTATAACAAAAACAAAAAGAAATATTTACAGTCCCTTGTTATGGGGCGGCTTGGTGATGTCCTGGGTGAGAAAAATCCACAAACACAGGCAAAAATCCACAAAAGAAACTTCACAGGTCTTGAACAGAAATGACAGGTCTGGTCTCATGTATCCTTCTTCTTGCAATTTCTCCTACTACTTTACTGTCTCAATTCTTTACCTTATATATTCTTTTGCAGACCCCACCAACATTAAGACCTCTTTTTTTTTTATTTTCGGGGACTTGCCCCAGACATGTCCAGGACATGTCTAAACATAGCTCCAGTCTGAGCTGAATAAAAAAAAAAAGGTAAATACTGCCATCCAGTGGCCTATATTCACATTACAGCTCCATTCCAAAAGGGAAAAATTTTGACTCATAAAGGCAAAATTTTTCTTTTCAATACAAAATGGTTAAGTGAACACTTGTCTATATACACATATCATACAATATTCAAATAAACACATGATATATATATACATATTCAAACACAGGATAAGCAATCAGCAATTACATTGTCTGTACCCTTCACATGCTTAATTTCCAAGTCAAACTCCTGTAAAATCAAACTCCAATTCAGCAATCTCCGATTCTTGTTTTTCATCTTACTCAAAAACATTAACGGATTGTGGTCTGTGTACACAGCCATTGGCTTTTGTCCTGTACAAACATAAACCTCAAAGTGTTGTAATGAAAGGGCCAGAGCCAACAGTTCCTTCACCATTGTGGAAGAGTTCCTTTGGTGGCGATTGAACTTCCTGAAGAAGTATGCCACGGGATGCTCAATGTCATCAGGGTCACTTCTCTGTAGGAGCACAGATCCACAAGCTTGGTCGCTAGCATCGACCGCGATGGAGAACGGTTTGTTGAAGTCAGGAGATTTGAGCACGGGGAAGTGACACAGCAGAGACTTCAGGCGATCGAAGGCTCTCTGGCATGCATCATCCCAGGTGAACTTTACGACTTTCTTCAGTTGGTTAGTGAGACTGAGAGCAATCTCAGCAAAGTTCTTGCAGAACTTGCGGTAGTACCCGATCATTCCAAGGAAGCGGCGCAAAGCTTTTTTGTTGTCAGGAACTGGAAAGTCCGTGATGGCTTGGACTTTAGCATTTATGGGTGCCACCTTACCCTGGCCTATGTCGTAGCCAAGATAGGTGACAGTAGCACAACCAAAGTCACTCTTGCTCAGGTTAACAGTCAGGTTAGCCTGGGTCAGGCGCTGGAACAACGTCTCTACATCTTTTAGATGTTCTTCCCAGGAGTCAGTCCATGTGATCAGGTCTTCGATGTACGCACCCGTGTGTGGCAATCCGGCGATTGTAGACTGTATCATCCTTTGGAACGTGGCTGGGGCATTTTTCATGCCAAAGGGTAGGACTTCATACTGGTACAACCCAGATGGTGTGGCAAAAGCAGAGATGCTCTTGGCCCTCTCAGTTAAAGACACACACCAATAACCCTTCAATAAATCAATCTTAGTCAGAAACTTTGCTTGCCCTACTCTATCGATACAATCATCAATCCTAGGTATTGGAAACACATCAGTTCTTGTTACAGCATTGACTTTGTGATAATCTGTACAGAATCTAGTACTTCCATCAGGTTTTGGAACTGGCACACAGGGTGAACTCCAATCTGAGTTGGAGGGTCTGATAATATCATGTTCTAACATGTATTCAACCTCTTTCTCAGCAATCTTTCTCTTTTCAGGATTCATCCGGTACGGATGCTGTTTTATTGGTTTGGCATCACCAACATCGACATCATGAGAGGCTATAGAAACTCTTTTTGGAACATCAGGAAACAGATCCTCATATTTCTTGATCAACCTCTTAAACTGATCTCTCTGTGAGGGTTCTAAGTGCTGGAGTTTTACATCAAGATTTTGCAACACTTCAGAATTTGACAATTTACATGAAAGAACTTCAGCTTTAATTCTAGGTTCATCATCTTGAAACTCCCCCTCATCTTCACACATCTCAGCCATTGGAGGATCTGAAGTGACAGCTGCAACCCTAGCATTTCTGTCATGATAAGGCTTCAGCATGTTAATGTGACACAATTGTTTGGGTTTTCTCCTATCTGGAGTCTTCAAAATGTAATTGAGATCATTGAGTATTGTCAGAATTTCATAAGGACCATGAAATCTAGCCTGCAATGGATTGGACTGCAAGGGAAACAACACAAGGACCTTGTCTCCTGGTTTAAACTCACGGCTTCTAGCCTTATGATCATACCAAGTTTTCATTTTTCCCTGACTTGATTTCAAGTTCTCTTTGGCTAGGTCACAAGCTGCACACAATCTTTCCTTGAACTTGCTCACATAGTCTAACAGACTGATGTTCGGCTCTTCCTCTTGCCATTGTTCACTCAATAATAGCAAAGGTTCTCTCACTTCATGACCAAACACTAGCTCAAATGGACTGAATCCAGTAGACTCCTGCACTGCTTCTCTAGCTGCAAACAACAGCAAATGAACACCTTCATCCCAGTCTTTCTCATGGTCATAACAATAAGTCCTCATCATTGTCTTGAGAGTGGAATGAAACCGCATTAAGGCACCCTGACTTTCTGGATGATAGGCACTAGAAAGAATCTGCTTTGCACCTAGTTCATACACAACCTGCTGAAACAATCCTGAAGTGAAATTGCTACCTTGGTCTGACTGAATTTCCCTGGGAAGGCCACACAACGTGAAGAACTTTATCAAAGCCTTCGAGTTTGCAGTTGCCTTGATGTTACGTAGAGGTATGGCTTCAGGGAATCTGGTAGATGCACACATGATTGTCAACAAGTACTGATTTCCAGATCTAGTCTTGGGTAATGGACCAACACAATCAACAATAGAGAAGGGCTCTCCAAATGCTGGGATAGGCTGCAATGGAGCTACAGGTGGGTCTAACTGGTGTTTTCCAACTACCTGACAAGTGTGACAGGTTTAGCAAAAGTTGGAAACGTCTTTTCGAAGCCCAGGCCAAAAGAAGTGTTTCATGATCTTATCAACAGTCTTGTTAACACCAAGATGACCTCCTAAAGGTAAACTATGAGCCATTGTTAAGATCTCATTCCTATAGACCTTCGGAACAACAATTTGCCTGACCACTGTCCAATCTGCATTGGCAGGGATATCAGGAGGGCGCCACTTCCGCATCAACACACCATCCTTGAGATAATACCCAACTGGAACTGCGTCTATTTCTTTATCAGGAAGGGCTCTCCTCCTTAGTGCACAAATTTCAGGATCATTAGTTTGCTCCTCAATCAACCGCTTTCTGGACAGAGACAAGTCTCCAGACACATCAGAATCACCAGACCCATCCGGCTGGCTGAATAGAGAACTGATAAAAGTATCTGATAAGTCCTCAAACGGAGAAACCATAGTAGGCCAATCAGAGTCATGAGGCGAACCACCTGAGTCCTGACTATTCAATGTGCTGGACGGCACCACAACATCTTCTTCTTTAGCCTTCTTGGCCATAGCACGAGTCACTGCGCAAGAAGTATACAGAGATGGGTCTTCATCCCCATCTTCAGTGCTCGGCTGTGAAGTAAGATGTACAGGGGGAATTACTTTGCCCCCAGCCAGGTCATTGCCTAGCAACAGAGAAACACCCTTTATAGGTAGACTTGACATAAGTCCCACCTTTACCTGTCCTGTAACTAAATCTGACTTCAAGAATATAGAGCGCAGGGGTACAGATACAGTCCTCCCTTTCAATACCCTGTACAAGTATGAAATCCCCTGAAGCGGTCTCATCACGTAACTCCAAAGAGTCCATCAACAAAAGTGACTGAGAAGCTCTGGTATCCCTTAGGATATATATGGGGACAGGAGTAGTATGCTCATTCAGAGCCACAAATCCCTCTGACACAAATGGAAGAAATTCCTCCCTCACGAAGTCAGCTGTATCAGGCTTTTTAGCCCCACAAGAAGCAGGCAATTTAGCAGATTGGTTATCTACTACAGGGGTTTCTAACCTTGTTTTCACAAAGGTATTTGGTTTGATATCCTTTTCTTATTCTTTTTTAGCTTTTAGGAACCAACAGTTAGTTGTAACATGACCAGATTTCTTGCAATAACTGCAAACTAGACCACTTTTGTCACTGTCAGCTTTCACACTTTGATCAGACCTGTTACTGGATTTCTGAGCACCATCACCAGATTTGTCTTTGTCTTTGGGTGAGGAATCTTGGGTATCACCGTAACCCTTTTTCTGAAATTGGGACCATCTATTGTTACTGCTAGACTGAAATTTGGACTTATGTGTGAGAACATATTCATCTGCAAATTTGGCAGCTGATTGCAAATTCAGTGCTTGCTTCTCATTCAGGTAGGTCTTAACATCATCCTTAACACAGTTCTTGAATTCTTCAACAAACACCATCTCTTTTAGTGAGTTGAAATCATCCTTGACCTCCATAGAAGTACACCAGCGCTCAAAGCAAACTTTCTTCTCATTAGCAAATTCCACATAAGTCTGATTTTTCAGATTTCTTCAGACCTCTGAATTTCTGTCAGTAAGCCTCTGGAACCAACTCATAAGCTCTCAAAATAACCTTTTTGACAACCTCATAATCAGAGGAATCATCTGCAGACAAAGCCGAATAGGCTTGTCAAGCTTGACCCTTGAGGACAGTTTGCAACATCAGAGGCCAGTGTTCCTTTGGCCACTGGCAACTCTTTGCCACCTTTTCAAAACACTGGAAATAGTTGTCAACATTCTTTTCCGAAAATGGAGGCACCAATTTTACCTCATGGCTAGCCCGAAATTTATTTTCAGTTTGAATTTTTATTTTTAGTTGCTCCATTTGGAGTCTTTCTTCTCGAATTTCTCTAATTCAAAATCTCTCTGTCTTGCAAATTTTTCTAACTCAAATTCTCTTTGTTTTTCTTTTTCCTCCCTCTCAAATTCTCTTTGTTTCTCTTTTTCCTCCCTTTCTTTTTCTCTTTCCTCCCTTTCAATCTCTAGCATTTTTAATTTAAGTTCTATTTCTATATTTGGATTTTCCACTGGAAACTGTTCCAGATCTCCTGGTGCAAACACATTTTCATCAATGTAATATTCAACTATATCTCTAGCCAGTCTTGCTTTTCGCATGGCTGGTTTTTCCTCTGTCAGCTCCAAATGTCTGCAAATTTCTAGCAGTTCTGTCTTTTTAAAAGACTTCCAAACCTCAAGGGTTGGTGATGCCAAGAAATCATCCATTGCTGTTGTCAATATATATCTAGGAAAATTCACAAAAACAATTTCACAATTTGAAATGTTAGATTTTCAATAAATTACTCACACAATGGTCTATCCCGGACCTTGAGCCCCCAATTTGTTATGGCCCCAATTTGTTATTACAATTATAACACAACAGCAACAGCAACAGCAAGGGATGACAGACACAGTTTTAACAACTAAAACACATTTAATTTTTAACAAAGACAATAACGACTAAACAACTAACAACTAAGACCAAGATTGATTATAACAAAAACAAAAAGAAATATTTACAGTCCCTTGTTGTGGGGCGGCTTGGTGATGTCCTGGGTGAGAAAAATCCACAAACACAGGCAAAAATCCACAAAAGAAACTTCACAGGTCGTGAACAGAAATGACAGGTCTGGTCACATGTATCCTTCTTGCAATTTCTCCTACTACTTTACTGTCTCAATTCTTTACCTTATATATTCTTTTGCAGACCCCACCCACATTTAGACCTCTTTTTTTTTTATTTTCGGGGACTTGCCCCAGACATGTCCAGGACATGTCTAAACATAGCTCCAGTCTGAGCTGAATAAAAAAAAGGTAAATACTGCCATCCAGTGGCCTATATTCACATTACAATACCATCAGCTCTTAAACCCTGAATGGAATGTTAAAATTTATTTTCTGCCAGAATATCCCAGTTCTAAAACCTGAATATCAAAATGACATTGTCAGAGCTGCCCTGATGAGTGTGCAAGCAGTTTGGGAGGAATAAGACTGGATCTGTAAACTCCTTACATCACCAGATAATCTTGGCTGAAAATCATTTCTGACCAAGATCCCAGGCCAGATTTCTGTGATTGTTGGGAGGGGTGAATCTGGGATACATTAGCCTAAAACTCAAGTAGTCTGAGCCCGCCTTATATTGGTGGGGAAATGTACCTGGAATTAACAGTCAGTTTAAAAACTATAGGTCATACTCTTTCTTACAGAATATGGTTTCAACGTCTACTGTCCGCTTTGGAGCCACTACAGCTTCACACTGAACCACACCAGGGGCCTCATTTATAAATGGTGCGTAGGCACAAAAAATATATGTATGTCACTTTCTTTGCAGATTTCTGATTTTTGAAAACAAACTTGACATTATAAAAAGAGTAATTATTAAGACTATGCGCAATCTCAATGAATTCCAAGTCCATCCTAATTAAATAAATTAAAATTCCATGCAGTTTATTTTAGCCATAGGTTTATAAATGACGTTATTTTCCACAAAATGTCATTTTTATTTTTTTGTGCGTACATATTACTTGGGTTTGAAATCCACACAAATTTTTATAAATAAGGCCCCTGATCCTTTACTTTTTTAGAAAGTTATAGTTTTCATGATTGAGTCTTTGCCTCAAGTTTCATTAACTGACTGGGCATCCTCTCTGAAACTGGTGAATTCAATTGAAATCTGTGATAGCTCATTCTGAACCTTTATTATTATACTCTACAATACAGCACCCAACTAATCAGGTTCCCTCTTAATGTAAGATTGTATGCCTAACTGAACTGATGCGTGCCTTATTTGTAATGTTAATAAAATACTTTGTGGTGCAAAATGCATGTTTCTGTCTGGTAATTCATTAAAATACATTTATTTAATTGTAAATTAAAATATTATATACTGTTTAAAAGTAGACCTAATGTATACAGTTCATATAAATTTATATTGATGTATTAATTGTCATCAATTGAAATGCGTGACTTAGCAGGGGGTTTAACAGTTTTGCGACGCACATTATGCATGCAACATCCTGAGCCACCCAAAATAGGTGTTCCTGGACTGAAGAAGTGTTGTGGTAAATGAAATTGTTTTTAAACAGACTTGCGATGTTTGTGCTCTCAGTGGAGCAGGGTTAAGCATGTGCCAATGTAAGCCAAGTTGATTGTATTTTATTTTTTTATTTAAATTCTCCCCCCCCCCCCCTTCCCCCATTTCGTGAGGCGAATACAAGTAGTGTGGCGATGAATAAAGGAGACAACGAAGTTACAGGTTAGCCAGTCTTTACTCCTTCAGCGCCAAAAACAGAATAAACAGGAAAAGAATAATGCCCAAGCTTATTGGGGAAAAACACACCCCCCAAAACCCCAATGCCTGCTGGGTGAGAGAACACCTCCCTGACACATACACCACACAGCCCCCCCCCGAACACCCAGAAGGGAACATCACAACAATTAGTCCCTCAGCGGGGGCCTAATCAGCCTGCCATAACGGCTGCGTCGACCGCCGTCGGGGCCACCAATGTGGCGATGAATAAAGGAGACAACGAAGTTACAGGTTAGCCAGTCTTTACTCCTTCAGTGCCAAAAACAGAATAAACAGGAAAAGAATAATGCCCAAGCTTATTGGGGAAAAACACACCCCCCAAAACCCCAATGCCTGCTGGGTGAGAGAACACCTCCCTGACACATACACCACAGTAGGCCTGTTAAGTCGTGCAGGCCAAATGCTAAGTAAAGCACGAGGAATCCATCCTATATAAGCGTAAGGAAGCATGAGCCGAGTGCAAGCATCGCGGCCGCTGTCATGGATGATTTGAGTCCCGGGACGAGTCTCACTATGGCAACATCGCTAAGACAAATCATTGGTGGGGACAATTTGAGTCTTATAAAAAGCGCGTACAAACAACAGAAGGTTACTTATTTTCTTGCGAGCTACCGAGATGACCAACTTTGAATTCTTTCTTCGGAAATAAAATCACAGCATTACGAACTACAGTTGGACCATTAACCCATATAGAGATATTAAAACCTGTTTGTATAGGCTATTACAACTACAACACTGTATAATTAAGGCAACGTGAATGAGTAAGTAACGTGCTGGATATGGCACACAGATGTCGATAGATGGAAAACTCCCAGTGAAACGACGTAAAGTCTGTATCTTTAACTTGTTTTATTATACAAAGCCTCGGAATGAACACGACTAACAAATCCAATGGAGCCCTCTTTACGGTTAAGTTTATGTATTCGCGGGAATGTTAGGACTCAAATCGTCCGGGTACCAATGACTGGTATTGGTCTTAGTGATGTTGCCGTACTGACGCTTATAACATGGCCAACGTTTCAGCGCATGCGCTGTACGTCCAGAGTCAGAAAGCCTTCGGATTCAAATCGTCCCTTGACAGCCGCAATAAGGTACTACTAGGTTACCAACTGGCGATCTTTGATAAATTACATTGCCACAATGTGCAGAAGACGAACTGACAAAGTTACTCAGTTACTTTGCCACGACAAATCTAGGAATTTCACTTTGCCGGTTGCCACGACACGCAATATGATCATGAGAATTTGTCAGCAGGTGGTCGTCTGCCAATGTATCTCGTTGGTCGTCACTTGTAGGGCTGGGTTTAAAAAAATCAGATCCATTTTTTAATTTAAATTTTCGATATCGATTCATTTTATTAAAATATCAATTGTTTATTAGTGCATTTCCATCTTGCTTGTGAATATTCAATAACTGATCCGGGGATGCCATCTAGTGATAAAATATTGTTCTGCTTGCATAAATTTGCAGCTCCATGTCTGCTGGCGGACACGTCTGCACAAGGCGCTTAAGATACCCTGCCGAGCACCATTGTTCTTCTCGAACACGCCAACTCCAGATGATCCTTAAATGATGAATCCATCCATCCATCCATCCATCATCTTCCGCTTTATCTGGGGCCGCGTAGTGGGGGTAGCAGTCTAAGCAAAGATGCCCAGACTTCCCTCTCCCTAGACACTTCCTCCAGTTCTCCCGGGGGTATCCCGAGGCGTTCCCAGGCCAGCCAAGCACTTCAAATAAGTCGTTTTTTCTTTTTGGACACTCTTTAAGTAATGAATTTCCCGACGCAACAGATAATAATGAATAAGTTAATTGCAGGTAAAATTATTTTGACTACATGTCATATGAACATACATCGAGCAGTGTTTCATTGATAGAAAGCATGCTGCAAATGCGAAACTACCTGTTGACGGTGAAAATGTACAGTGATCCGTACGTAACTGCAGTGGACACGACTAGTCACGCACAGAACGGTAAATTTAGGCCGGATTTTCAAGCAACGTGATGAGAGAACAATATCAACGTTGGATATACATTTCGGTATCAGATCTTTATTTTAAGATATGTATTTTCAATAACAGCGTCGGGTGGAAGTTTAGTAATAAAACGTCCCAATTTTCCTCCACCATTTCAACTAGTTTTCGAATAAAAAATCCAATATTATTATTTTCTTTGTTGAATGTATCGTGATATTTATTTCTGTACAGTCGAACATGTCCATGTGGGGTATTTTAGGCAAGGATATTGGTTTAAATTCAATACGCAGTGTCTAGAGACACGGCAGTTTTTATTAGTACGGCAATCGATTTCAAGGGATTAGGATAAGAATTCGCGATTATGGTTTGGGGAAGGGTTAGTGTTTTGACTATCACGAAAGTCATCACGACTGTTGGACTGGTTGACATTATAGTAGACTCATGAACCCGATATACGACGACTCCAAAATATGATGCAATCCGTTTATTTCCGATAAAAAACGCGACAGCACTGGCTTACTTCGCATGGCTCAAGGTCAAAGACTGTTTGCTTCCCAGTCCCAATCAGCAACACCTGTACGGGTGAGCTCACCTATATCTGCTGTCGGCCGACACCAAAATCACCCAGTGGTCATATAGTGACATTACAATAATAAAGCATCATTACCATAATGGCTGCAACAGTTAGGGTTAGGTTAGCGTAGGGCTTGAAATGGGGACCGCCGTACCTCTCCACATTGAAATTCGTTGAAAACTGCCGTACCCGTAGCAACTGCCAATTCAATTACATTTACAGGAAAATGAACTTGCAAAGTGAAGCATGTAATATTGACGCAGTTTCAGAGAATAATAGTCTACTGACTGTTAAGTCTATGCTTTACTTTATGTTGATTGATCAAATGTGTTGGTCAAAAAAAGTATTTTCAGGAAACAAGTTTGGGGTCACTTTTTAGTGTGAACTTTAATATTTTAAATATTGTACCTAGTTAGGTTTCTTATTAATAATTCAACAATGTACAATTTCTGCCATGAGTTCTCCAAGACTCCCTTTCACATTCAAGCAAAACAGGTACTGTAGCTGAAATATCCTTCAATGAATCAATATTGAATGGAATCGAAAATCGAATCGAGACCTTGTGAATCGAAATAGAATCGATTCAGGAAATCAGTGGCAATACCCAGTCCTAGTCAGTTGCACTCCAGACGAGAGAGGAGAACACAGTTAAGAGAATACTATGAGAGAAGCTGCAGGGCCTCTCCTTTATATGCTCAAAAGGTGTTTGGATGACAACTGTACGTCGGAAAGTTTTTGATATTCATGCCAGAGTTGTGGTGCAGCTTAACGGTGACATTTCAACTTAACAGGGACTTGAATTTTACCAACATTAGCTTGTAGCGTATGCTTCGTAAGCAGCACGTTAGTTTCGAAAGACTCAAATCTGTGCACATGGAGCGAGTGGGTGTGTGTCATTATATGCACAAGGTATTTTAAATGTATTGTTCTGTTAATTTTTCCAGGTATTGACTTGAATGTGTTCCAGTGTGGCTGTCACCAGGACAAGCCAAACGTTTGGCTATCCAGCAAACATTTTGACGTCTATTTCATGTCTGATTAACGTCGGTCAGGCAGGTCGATTGGACGTCTATTTGAGGTGCTGAAATGATAGTTTTCTGTCCTCGTTTTCATGACCAATGTCATTTCGACGGCTCATAGATGGCATCAATTTACGTTGTTTAGACGACAAATGAACGGCTCACAGGGCAGGCTACTTCAATCTCTTTTCAACATCTCTACGTGACGTCTATTTCACGCCTGATTAACGTTGATCAGGCAGGTCGATTGGACGTCTGAGGGATTGAAATGTAAGTTTGACGTTTTCATGATCGACGTCATTTCGACGGCTCTTAGACTGCATCCATTTACGTTGTTTAACCTGTATATTTTAAAGAATTTTCAGTCAAAATACACATGAAAAAAAAAAAAAAAAAAAAAAAAAAAAAAATGCATTGCAATTAACAAGCTTCTTGCCCTAAAATGGGAGTTTCAACTAGTGCCTACATAATTGGCATTACCACATCCATAAATTCTATGACAAGCACAGCTTGTGCGCTGCATACATGTGTAATTCTCAATGCTGTAATCTACAACTATTTAATTAACTTTTCAATTTCAGCAAACAATTCAAACTGCATCAAGGTCTAAAAGTCCAATAGACATCAAGTCACACCAGTAAATTTTACTTTTGCCAACTTTAAAACATTACAGGAATGGAGAACCTGATTGAAACTTTGATAGCAAATAAACTCACCTGTGATTAAGTTAAAAATATCCGATTTTCACCCATAGTGTAAAATACATCATCCATCAAGTAATATATGGACTCATCTTAAAAAAAGGGAAAAAGACAGCATTCACAACCAGATACATTATTTCAGATTGCACATTTTGGGTCCTGACCAACCACAGCGAGGTCCTAGTTTACAACTTGCCCCCACTTCGTGCAGGCACATGTTTGAGGTGGGACTGCATTGCAGATTCAATATCTGCATCTGTGGCTCTCGCATTCCATCTCTTCACAGCAGCTGGAAAGAGGGCATGAAAAAATTAAACATTTTTACAGAGCGCCTATTCAGATGTTAAATGCACTCCATACACCGCTCAAAAAAATAAAGGGAACACTAAAATAACACATCCTAGATCTGAATGAAATATTCTTATTAAATACTTTGTTCTTTACATAATTAAATGTGCTGACAACAAAATCACAAAAATTATCAATGGAAATCAAATTTATTAACCCATGGAGGTCTGGATTTGGAGTCGCACTTAAAATTTAAGTGGAAAAACACACTACAGGCTGATCCAACTTTGATGTAATGTCCTTAAAACAAGTCAAAATGAGGCTCAGTAGTGTGTGTGGCCTCCTGTATGACCTCCCTACATTGCCTGGGCATGCTCCTGATGAGGTGGCAGATTGCCTCCTGAGGGATCTCCTCCCAGACCTGGACTAAAGCATCTGCCAACTCCTGGTCAGTCTGTGGTGTAACATGGCGTTGGTGGATGGAGCGAGACATGATATCCCAGATGTGCTCAATTGGATTCAGGTCTGGGGAACGGGCGGGCCAGGCCATAGCATCAATGCCTTCGTCTTGCAGGAACTGTTGACACTCCAGCCACGAGGTCTAGCATTGTCTTGCATTAGGAGGAACCCAGGGCCAACCGCACCAGCATATGGTCTCACAAGGGGTCTGAGGATCTCATCTGGTACCTAATAGCAGTCAGGCTACCTCTGGCATGGAGGGCTGTGCGGCCCCCCCACACCATTACTGACCCACTGTCAAACTGGTCATGCTGGAGGATGTTGCAAGCAGCAGAACATTCTCCACGGTGTCTCCAGGGTCTGTCATGTCTGTCACATGTGCTCAGTGTGAACCTGCTTTCATCTGTGAAGAGCAAAGGGTGCCAGTGGAAAATTTGCCAATCTTGGTGTTCTCTGGGAAACGCCAAACGTCCTGCACAACCCCCACCTGTGGACGTCGGGCCCTCTTACCATCCTCATGGAGTCGGTTTCTGACCGTTTGAGCAGACACATGCACATTTGTGGCCTGCTGGAGGTCATTTTGCAGGGCTCTGGCAGTGCTCCTCCTGTTTCTCCTAGCACAAAGGCGGAGGTAGCGGCCCTGCTGCTGGGTTGTTGCCCTCCTATGACCTCCTCCACATCTCCTGATGTACTGGCCTGTCTCCTGGTAGCGCCTCCATTCTCTGGACACTATGCTGACAGACACAGCAAATGTTCTTGCCACAGCTCGCATTGATGTGCCATCCTGGATGAGCTGCACTACCTGAGCCACTTGTGTGGGTTGTAGAGTCCGTCTCATGCTAACAATAGAGTGAAAGCACCGCAAGCATTCAAAAGTGACCAAAACATCAGCCAGAAAGCAGAGGAACTGAGAAGTAGTCTGTGATCACCACCTGCAGAACCACCACTCCTTTATTGAAGGTGTCTTGCTAATTGCCTATAATTTCCACCTGTTGTCTATTCCATTTGCACAACAGCATGTGAAATTGATTGTCAATCAGTGTTGCTTCCTAAGTGGACAGTTTGATTTCACAGCAGTGTGATTGACTTGGAATTACATTGTGTTGTTTAAGTGTTCCCTTTATTTTTTTGAGCAGTGTAGATAGCAGGAACATTTTGTTGTGGGAGTTAGAAGACTAATGAATTAACCACTTCTTAGACCTACACAGTAGCCCGAATCTGATGTTTCCTAATAAAGCCTTTCGGCATCAACAATCCGTGCTATGGTAGCCCAGCTGAGCCTAGGAAACATGCAAATGAAACTCATTCAGTAATTTCAGTCATGTCAATCAAAAGTTTCTTGCACTTGATCATGACACAGCTTTGTGGCCTTAAAGGGAAGTTTATCCCATTGTCCCACTCCATGCATGTTGTAAGTTTCTAGAACTACATTCGTCAAAAGCCTGTAAAACAAAGTATATTGCCCATATAACAAGAATTTTCAAGATAAAAACAGCACCAAAGGGTGTGTTTACATCATTGGATCAGTAATATAGGAAGTTGTGTACTATAACTTTAACAGAGAGAGACGACTAGATTCCTGTTTTACGTAGAGAGATAGTTACATTGATTAACTATGATATTATCAGGCTCAGTAGTGTTTAATGATCTTACAATGTTTGTCATACTAACGAAAGAGGTCATAGTCATGTATGTTGCTTATGAGAAAACTAATGCAGTGATTGTAATTTTTCACAGCAGCCAATTTTCTTGTTTCTTAGGAGGGTTTCCTGCCTTTCTTGGTCTAAATTTTGTTGATGTTCCAGCGCCTCAGTAATTAATGTAATTTGGTGTACAAACCAATCAAATTTTTGGTTTGAGTATGAGGAATTCAGCATAACCTGCTATGAAACATCAAAATGGCTGACGTTGAAGAAGCTATGTCAAGATAAGTATCAATCCTGAGTAGCTCCCATGTTCCTCCAAATAGGAGGCCCAGTTGCATGTAGCATAGAAAATTCATTTGACTGTTTTATGCTTTTATAAATACAGCAAAATTACACTTCAAACATCTTTAACAGAAGCAAACATTTTTAAAAATTTAACTGTAGGCATGTGTTGTAAATTCAAACTCAAATTTATCCCTGTAATACCTAACCCCAGAAATATTGGATCGAATTTTTCTTTTTTTGTTAAACTGGAGTGTTTATTGAGCCTTCTGACAAATTTGAACACAAAATTAATTCAATACAAATTTGAATATATATGAGTTCTAATTTGTATCATTTGATTCGTCAACCATTTGTGTGCACACAGTTTGTTAATCTTAAAACAAAATATATAAAATGCAACATTTTAAAAGACTAAACTTTGAGTTTCTCAAGTACTTGTAAACATACAAAAGAATAATTATTTTGCAGTAAATATGGGTGAAGTGCAGAGGCAGACGGTACACAACTTCATTACTTAAGTAAAAGTAATGTAACAAATAAAACTTGTTAAATTTTACTCAAGTACAAGTAAAAGTTCTACAGTAAGATTTTTACTAAAGTAAAAGTACTGGAGAATTTATTTTTAAAAATGCTGAAGTACCAAAAGTAAAAGTAAATTTTCTAAATATTGTGGTATTACTGCCACAATGCTTACCTTTACATATAGAAACCTACTGGATGGAGCTTTTATAGATACTTTAAAGAGATGGTTCACTCATCTTGAAATTGAAGGAATCAATAACAAGATGTGTTTGTAAAACACTAATGCCCCCGAATGCCAAGGTCAAGAAGACATGATCAAGGCCTAGATCACCTTTCTTCAATGAGAGGAATCGTATACCTAAGTATCAAAGACGTACTACTAACCAGTCAAAAGGTTATGGCCAAGGTTAAACTTTTATGAAAATGTGACCGACGCCAAGGTCAAGATCACAAGGTCAAATTTGATGACCTCATCTGAAAGGTCTCGTCACAAGGGATGCACATGCCAAGTATCAAAGACCTACCACTAACCAGTCAAAAGTTATGGCCAAGGTTAAAGTTTTATGAAAATGTCACCGACGCCAAGGTCAAGGTCACAAGGTCAAATTTGATGAACTCATCTGAAAGGTCTCGTGACAAGGGATGCATATGTCAAGTATCAAAGACCTACCACGAACCAGTGAAAAGTTATGGCCAAGGTTAAACTTTTATGAAAATGTCACCGACGCCAAGGTCAAGGTCACGGGGTCAAATTTGATGACCTCATCTGAAAGGTCTCATCACAAGGGATGCACATGTCAAGTATCAAAGACGTACCACGAACCAGTGAGAAGTTATGGCCAAGGTTAAACTTTTATGAAAATGTCACGACGCCAAGTTCAAGGTTACGAGGTCAAATTTGATGACCTCATCTGAAAGCACTCGTGACAAGGGATGCACATGCCAAGTATCAAAGACCTACCACTAAGCAGTCAAAAGTTATGGCCAAGGTTAAAGTTTTTTTCCCCACTGCGGACAAACAGACGGACAGACAGACAGACGGACAGGTGAAAAACTATAAAGATATCCACCAATTATTATATCAGTACTTTGCTTTTGGTTCAATTCTACATCATCACCAAATGTTTTGCTTATTTGTCGAAATTGTAAAGCGTCATGGGCGCAGCCTGATGTCACACGTGCGTAAAGCCACCAAGGCCAATCCGACCACAAGAAATGCCTTACGTTTATGTTTCTGTGCCATTCTTCTCTGTCGTGCTGTTTTTTTTTTTTCCACCCGCCACCACCCCCCCTCTTCGGAGGACAACTTCATTTTTAATGTGAATTTACAACAGCAAACAAAGAAACAAATTACTGTTAGCCATCAGTGACTGAGGGGTGATAGAGGCTGGACTATCATGTGTGCATGTGTGTGTGTGTGTGTGTGTGTGTGTGCGCGTGCGCGTGTGCGTGTGCGTGTGTGTTGGGGGGCTGCAGTTAAAAACTGCTGGTGAGAGCAGAAAAAAGAAAAGGAACAGGACATTAAACACTTACACACTGAGGGACACGTAACAGACGAGACACACGAAGACATATAAACAGGCCACTAGCTGTGGTTAGCGTGCCTGCTCCACACAAACGAGCAGGGCCGCCACCCCCAACGGAACAGCTGGGCAGCAACAGCCCCGCCCACCAACACAGAGCAAGCACTCCAACAACCACAAAGGAGGAGTGGTCAAAATCTACTAATAATGATAATAAACTTTCTTATGGAAGTGTGTGTGTGTGTGTGTGTGTGTGTGTGTGTGTATGTAGGGTCAAGCAGGATAGTTGAAGAAATTTGAAATATGGTAAATTTATTATTGAGAATTGGCATCAGATTTGTAAAAAAAAAATGTTAAATGGTGACCAGCTGGCAGGCAAATTTATTGCAGACTGTTGGTTAGAAGGCAAGACGTTTTCCAGTGAAATGCGTTCGGTGATTGCATTTCTCCACTCGGCAAGGGTTATATTCTGTTTTGTTTTCCAGTTCTTCAGGATTGTTCTCTTGGTGACAGTGAGTGCTGAGAGGAGAATTTTATTACGTGAAGCTGGTAAATTTGTAACGGATGTGTCGCCTAATAGACATAGTAATGGGGATAAGGGGATGTGGCAGCCCAGAACAACAGACAGTGAATGTGTGACATCCACCCAAAATTGTTGTATTGGTGTGCAATCCCATATAGCGTGAATATATGTATCTGGTGTATTCTGACTACAGTTAGTGCAGGTGTCTGAGGTGAATCCCATTCTAAACATCCTATGCCCAGTGATGTGTGTTCTGTGCAGAACCTTGAATTGTGTTAACTGTAGACTTGTATTTTTTGACATTGCGTAGATATTTCGGCAAATCTTGGGCCAAAAATCGGCATCAGGAAACATTGAAAGGTCTTCTTCCCACTTTATTATTGGGAGTGAAATTGATTTGTCAGCATGTGATATGATTTTATATATCTTTGACAGAAGTTTCAGAGGAGTTTTGATATTTTATAAATCTTTAATTGATGGGGGGAGTTCGAGATCAATAGCTGTGATGTTATATTTAGCTGTAATTGAGGATTTGAGTCTTAAATATTCCAAATACTGATTACTCCTGATGCCAAAGTCCTGGACCAAGTTTTGAAATGGTGTGAAGGTGTTATTTTGGATTATATGTTGTAGGTGTGTGAGACCCTGGTCTACCCATGAACTAAGCTGAAGTGGCTTTTTATTGCTTATAAAGTCGGGGTTCCAGAGGGGTGTGAATTTCGATGGTACCAGAGTGGAATTAGTAATTTTGTGAAATTTCCACCAGGCTGTCAGTGCTGCTGATATTGTTTATGTCTTGAAACAGGAATGGGATTTAATGGATTGACTGAGAAATAGCAAATCGTAGATGAGTATGCCTTTACAAAAAGTCTGTTCTATATCTAACCAAGAGTTATCTGATTGCTGAGGATGAATCCATTTGTATATATATTGAAGTTGGTTAGCTATTGAGTAATGAATGAAGTTTGGAGCTGCCAGCCCTCGTAGGTATTTGGGTTTCTGTAATGTTGCCAGTTTGATTCTTGGAGTTTTATTTTTCCAGTAAAATTTGGTAGTGATTGAATTGAGAGATTTGAACCAGGAGAGGGTTGGTTGAAATGGAATCATAGACAGAAGGTAGTTTATTTTAGGTAGGATGGCCATTTTAAGTGTTGCTATTCTACCTGTTATGGAGAGTGGTAAATTCATCCATCGATTGAGATTCTCCGTTATTTTTCTGAGTAATGGGGCATAATTCAGACTGAACAAGTCTGACAGCCTGGGGGAAATATTGATACCTAAATAGGTGATGTGTGTTGTACATAGAGGGATCAGGGGTGGGTGGGTTGCCACATCCCAGCTATTTTTTTGTAGTGGAAGAATTGAAGATTGATGCCAGTTGATGGAGTAATTGGAGATATTTGAATAGGCTTCTATCAGTTTAATTGTTGCATGTAGAGATGCAAAATGTAGGCATTTTGGCGAATGGCAGCAGCTAGGGGTTCGATGAATATCATGAAGAGAGATGGACTGAGTGGGCACCCTTGTCTAGTGCCCCGGTGTCGAGTGAAAGGTTGTGACGTTATTCCATTTGCGATGACAGTGGCTGTAGGTGCAGTATATAGTATTTTAATCCAATTGATAAATGAGTCCCCAAAGCCAAATTTCATTAAAGTAGAGATGAGAAATGTCCAATTAACTCTATCGAATGCTTTTTCTGCATCAAGTGTGATTATAATGGAATGTGTTTGGCATTGTGATGAATAGTCCATTAGATTGAAGAGTCTACGTGAGTTGTTGGATGAGTGTCTTCCTTTGATAAATCCAGTCTGATCAGGATGAATTATTGATGGGACGATTTTTTCCATTCTGTGGGAGAGTGCTTTGGTGATAATTTTAAGGTCTACATTCAAAAGGGAGATGGGACGGTGGCTGGAAGGGAGCGTTGAGTCTTTGTTAGGTTTCAGAAGCAGTGAGATTGTGGCTGTATTCATGTGTTTTGGTAGTTGGGATGTCTGCCTTATTTCAGCGATGACCCTTTGGAAGAGAGGAGCTAAAATAGACCAGACATGCTTGTAAAACTCAGCAGGGAGGCCATCAGGTCCTGGTGTCTTATTATTAGGCATTTTGTGCAAGGCCGTGGAGAGTTCTTGATAGGTGAGAGGAGAATCAAGGGTCGAAACTTGATATGGGGACAATTGAGGAAGGTTAATACTATCAAAAAATAGATTAATTTCTTGAGGGGTGGGTTCTTTTTCTGGTGAGTATAATTTAGCATAGAAATCCTTAAAAATATTATTTATTTATTCTGGTGATTGCTCAGGCTTCCCTGCTGAGTCCCTGATGATAGAGATAGTTGTTTTTTGCTAGTTTATTTGCTAAATATTTACCTGATTTATTGCTGTGGTGGAAATTTTCTTGCCGAAGTCTCTGTATCTGAAATTTTTTTAATTTTTTTTTGTTTATGATTTCATTCATTTGATTTTTATATTTTCTTAATTCAATTTGAGATTTTACTGATGGGTTGTTAGCAATTGTGTCTTCCAGTTGTTTGATTTTTTGTTCTAGATCCATTTTTTGTTGATAATCTTTCTTCTTTTTGTGCGTAGAACATGAAATGATGATCCCTCTTAAAACTACTTTCCCTGTTTCCCAGAGTACTGATGGAGATGACTTTGAGGAATCATTTATATTTAAGAAGGATGCCCACTCTTGTTTTATAATTCTGTTGAATACTGAGTCTTTCAACAGGGATATATTGAAACGCCATCTAGTATTCGGTTTATGTGAGAAGGATCTGTTCCGTGTGAATGTAACAGGAGCGTGATCACTGATAATAATGGATTGATTTGTGCTTGACATATTTGAAATGATTGAATTGCTAGTGAGAAAGAAATCGATACGTGAAAATGATTGGTGGACTGGCGAAAAGAATGTATACTGTTTTGCTGTTGGGTATTGCATCCGCCAACCGTCACCAAGGCCCAGGTCGCTCATGAACTGTTTGATTATTTCAGTAGATTTCCAGATACGTTTATGGGTTTGGTTGCTGCTCTTATCTAATGACGGGTCAAGTACAGTATTAAAATCCCCTCCTATTACAATTGGGCTATGAGAGAATGTGGAGATAGAAGAAAAAAAGTTGTGAAAGAAACTGGGTCATCAGTGTTTGGGCTGTAGAGGTTACCTATTGTGATTGGGTTGTTGTTGATCGATATATTTATAATGATAAAGCATCCCTCAGGATCAGTGATGGTGGAGTTGTGTGTGAATGAAACTTGGTTGTTAATTAAACCTCTTTGTTTGCTGTTGTAGTGGGCTGAATATGTGTGACTATAGTGTGCTGATTTTAATTTATCATGGTCAGTATTGGACACATGTGCTTCTTGCAATAAGCAGAAATCTGCTTGTAATCTAGATAAATGACTAAAAATTTTGATTTTTTTTGCCTGTGTGCCAATCCCCCTAATATTCCAGGAAACAAATTTTAGTGAAGCCATATAGTAATTACTATTTTACCAATTGACTGTGTGTGTGTGTGTGTTGCTTGGGGTGTGCGTGGGTATGAGTGTGTATATGTATTTGTATGTATGTGCTTGTGCAGATATGTATTGTATGTATAGGATAAGTGCCTGCCGCTGTAGAACAAACAACCAAACAGGAATAAACAAACAAGCAAGCAAGCAAAAAAAAAAAAAAAAGACAGAAGGAAAAAAGGTAGAACAAAGAGACCTGCAAACAAACAAACAAGTAATAGGTATGCGAGAGCATGGCGGAGGGGGCAGAAGAGTTGAGGGAGACTTGTGCAGGTAATGGCACATTAGCTACCAGTGGCCCAAATTGAGACTAAGTGCTATGTTGAGTAATGGTTATAGCTGTGACTGATAAGTTTTGTAATTTCAGAGAGAAAAGAAAAGAAAAAAAAATGATTGAAATGGGCAGAGAGCAGTAAGGTCTGTGTTGTTGAAGGGGATGAGATGTGAATAGAAAAAAGAGAGAAAAAAAACCACACAACAATCAGAAGAACTGCTTTCTGTGCATAGATGTGTGTATAGACCTACATATTCACATAATGATATATGTATATCAGTGTGGAAGGGTGACTGTTTGCATGTGCAAGTGTAGGCTATAAGGGAATATTAGTGGGAAAAGACATAGTCAGAGTAGGTGAATAGTAGTGAATAATGGGAAGTAGGGATAGAACAGCCAGGGAGTTATGTCCTTGTCCCGATAGAGCTGACCATCAATGTAAAGTCTGTCGACAGAGAGAACCGCTTTCTTTCCTTTCTGGATCATTTGCTTGCGGATGGGATGTAGTGTTTTACGGCGCAGCATGATCTCGCGTGGAAACTGGTCGTTCAGTCCATAATCGGTTCCTTTCAGTTGTCTGCCTTGTTGCTGCGTAAGAATTTTCTGTTTAAAATGTTCGAACTGGGCAACGATGGGACGTGGTCTGTTGGTATTTTTCACATCCATACGGTGGACGCGGTGAAATGTGATGACATTGACTGTTTCGGAAGGGAGTTTTAGCTGTTTAATCATAAAATCCTTAACGGCATTCTCCGGATTTTTAGCGGGTTGCTCCGGAATACCGGTGAAAACAAGATTATCCCGCATACTGCGTGCTTGTAAGTCCAGAACGGATTCCTTCATTATTTTGTTTTCAGCGGTAATGGAGTCGACTTGAGTAGTAAGTTTGCTAACCGATTGTTTGAGTGTATTGTTTCCTTTTGTGAGAGTTTCGACTTGCGCTTGACTGTATTCCAGGCTCTGTCGGATCGCCTGGAACTCACGGTGGAGGACTTCTATCAGCCCAATTCTGTTATCCAAGGCGGTAACAGACCTGCCAACCTTGAAGAAAATTTATGAGTACCACCTAACCTGCCCCCCCCCCAGACCCATCACCTCCCACCTCCCACTAAGTACAATTTACTTCAAACAGCCAGCAAATTTATTGTCAGAACAGCAGTAACCATAGTCAATAATAACTGAAAATGTTGCCAGAAAAGCAAGTCAACAGAGGACATTCATTGCAAATCAATCAATTAATTAATTAAATAAATGGGCAAAAATACCAAAACAAATACAATTTGCCATGCATTAAACACTTGCACTGTTTCACTTTTCAACATTCTCATCTTATGGCGCTTTCCCACTACAAGGTACCGGCTCTACTCTACTCGCCTCTTTTGGTTTTCCATTAGAAAAAAGTACCTACTGGTACCACCTTTTCTGGTACCTGCTCTTCCGGGGTTCCAAAAAAGCCATCCGGGTACTAGGTACTAAAATGTGATGTGACACACTAAGGCCCACTGACTGGACAGAGTGTATCGTCACTGCGAAAGACGACTTAGTCGTCGACCTCTCATTCGAGTTAGATTGATGAGTTTTAAGATTAGCGCAGTTAAAATAATCATCGAATTATACCGTTATAGGCATCTTGTTCGATACACTGTGCATTGCCTTACCTTTCAAACACGGTTTCGCTTATTCATCAAAGCTACATTCATGAAATGTGTTTCTCTTTGCCTGTGGCCCGTTCATGGCGAAATTAAGTGACGGTTTTGTGTCCAGTTATGTTCCCCAACTAATTCCCCAAGCCTCGTTTTAATAAAATCGCACAGAAAAAAACATGACGGATGTCAACGAATCATTTTTCTCTTAAAGTTATCACAAATGAGATGACGCATAAGCGATTAATTCTGATGGCTGCCATGTCCTGCGATTTGCAACGAGGAACTCAGCTCTGCAATGATCACTTAATTATCCCATATTTTAACAATTCGTTTGTTTTGCCGTGAACTTTAGAGTGAAATATACATTCGCTTTCCATGCCTTTTACGGATTTCACTGCTTTGCGTTGTAGGGTGGCACGCAATTTTACGGGCAACTGAATTGGACATGACAATGTCAAATAGAAAATGCAATTCGATTCAGAAAATACAATACCGGATTTGAACACAAAAATCTTTCTCAAAATCGATGGAATAAATGTAAACTTCATATAACTGTAGCTACATTGTGTGTCGTATTGAGGATGACATCGCGGAAGTTTCGTGCTGCGCCACTATGATGACCAGCTTCACAGAGGCAGTACTATCCACACAAGGCAAACAACTTCCCAGAAAAATATCCGGTACCGAGTTGAGTGGCGTAGAGCCCGTACCACGTAGTGGAAAAGCGCCATTAGTGGTGCATTCGAAACAGTGTATCAAACGCTGCTTTTGGAGGCAATCATGTGGAACATTAACGTTACACAGAATGTCAGAAAGCCTTATGCGAACTTCGTTATTACATTTCATTGTTTTAGGCCGTTTCACAGTATTTCTGCAAGCACAAACCCCACTAGAAGCGAAATTCTCTCAAACTAAAGTAAATGGCGTTCGCTTTTCGTGACAATGAGATTAATACGCAGTGAAACGGCATTATAATCGAACATCAGCTCTTCAAGCAGCGCCAGATATTCTACCGTAGATATTCTACTAATCAAAATACAGGATTCGCTGCATCCATGGTAGCATTTACCATTTCACCGATGTTTGAATTGGGTGTATTTTCAACATATGATGACCCAGAGGTGTGGCTGTGAGGGAACTTGGGAATGAGTCTAAACTCGATTCGAAGCGAGCTTTTATACGAGAGGGCCGTGGTTGGGAGGGCAGGTGGGGCACACGCACTCTCTGATTGGTCGAAATATTTTCGTTCTGCATACGCGCCTCTGCTCACCGGACATCAACTGATGAGTGTGTCAACTTAAACCAGTGGTTCTCAAATTCGGTCCTGGCGCCCCCCTGTGTATGCTGGTTTTTGTTTCAGCCGCAACTGCAATTCTGGGATTTTAACAAGCTGTTGATTTGTTTTAATTAGGTGCATTTATGCAAATATCCACAGGTTCCTCATTGGTGAAACTCTTAACACATGGAGGTAAAACCCGACAATTTACTTGGCAAACAATGGAGTCACACCTGTTGTGTTTTCTGTTGATTTTATTTGGTTCAGGCAGGTTATTTGGGAAAAACTCAAAACACCTGCATTCAGAAACCTAATTTGGAGCTTATTGATTTTCTCAGAGTCTAATTTGATCTGTTTAAAAAAGTTTTCACCTGAAAATCCCAGCAATATTGAAAATTAAGCACAAGATATTCAAGGGTTTTTATTCTCCATAGCAGAATGGATGTGTCCATCCAAATGTGACTTAAGATGGTAAATAACTACTCTAAACATGGAGTGCCGCTAATTAAGACAAAGTAACAGGTTATTAAGATCTTAGAATTGCAGTTGTGGCTGGAACAAAAACCAGCATACACAGGGGGGCGCCAGGACCGAATTTGAGAACCACTGACTTAAACGGACGCATAAACTGAAACTGGAGAGATCTAGCGATATGCGTACTCAAATAGCATCAACTCGTACCAGCGTACTTTGATGTCAAAATACGTACGTTGTACGCGAAATGCGTACATGTTGGCGGGTCTGCGGTAAGTCTTTGTCGAAAGAAGAGTATCGCTTACCTCGAGGCTGCCTGGAGTTTTAGATGGTTTTGGTGGTGTGTTACCTGTGTCCGAGGAGAAAACACGGGCTCTTTTCTTGTCGTTCGTAGGCGCAAGGTTAGGCTGGCTGGTGTTATTGTCGTGCTGTTAAAATTGGCGCTGGAATGTCATGACGTGAAACATCTGGAGCAGCAAACATACTTGGCACTGCATGTGGCTGCAAACACGAGATTGAGAGTCTCACTTTCTCTGCTGGCAATTCCCCAGCCATTGCTGGCTTACTTAGCTTGGAGGGCAAGGTAAAAAAAAAAAAAAAAAAATTTGCCGATTTCGGGTTCTCTCGGTCGGACACGTGGCAATACTTTGCAATACAATGAGGCATTTTTGCCCACAAAAGAGCGAGCAAGGATGACAGCACAGACCAGACGCTTGCTAGTCAAACAAGGTTGGCTGAGTTACTTGTGGCTGGCTTGGCCTTGGTGGCTTCATGCACGTGTAACATCAGGCATGCTAGATGTCGTCACACGATCACAACATGGCTGCGCCCCTGACGCTGTACAAATTTCTGCAAATACACCAATATTTGGCGATGTAGTAGGGTTGAATAAAGAGAAAAATACTGATATATTAATGGGGGTGGATATTTTTATTGATTCCTTCAATTTCAAGATGAGTGAACCATCTCTTTAAAGTATCTATAAAAGCTCCATCCAGTAGGTTTCTATAGGTAAAGGTAAGCACTGTGGCAGTAATAAGACAATATTTAGAAAATTTACTTTTACTTTTGATACTTTAGTATTTTTAAAAATAAGTACTCCAGAACTTTTACTTGAGTAAAAATCTGACTGTAGAACTTTTACTTGAGCAAAATTTAACAAGTGGTATCAGTACTTTTACTAACAGATTTGCAAACAACGTAACTTAAAAACCGGCAGTATTGAATTTGATACACACATTTTCCACACAGTGTTACATAGCATCATTCCATTAAATATTCCTATTGAAGTTCCATTAACAATTTGAAAGTTGTTCTTACCTGAACTTTCAAAATTGGCAGAAATATACATGAAAAACCCTAAAGGGTCACTGACTGACAGCAGCCATTTTGTTGAAGACCCTTTCACCAAAGGGCCTTCATGAATACTGACCTCTAGTGAATTATCCATGCAATGCATGTGTGTGATTGTATACATCAGGTTCCTCAGGAAAATATCACACTGATGATGTAGAGGTCTCTAAAACTCTTGTATCAAACATGAAGCATTCGGTATTAGAGTTAAAATGAACTAAGATATTGAAAGCAGTATGAGCGGACATTCTATTTATCTGACTAGGCCTCGCCTAACGTGGCATGTACGGGCCAACTCTCAGCTAGTCCATTTAGCTCTAAAGGGCAAAAGCTATCATCCCTCCCATTTAGGCACACGACTATTTGACACGGCAGCTATTTTTGCAGCTAGCACGCCCGCCGCTCGGTTACGAACAAAAGCAAAAACCAGCTATCTGTGACAATACACAATGTGCCATCAAAATGAAAAATTTAACATGCAATTAATACAAATACAATGTCTTACCAGAGACAGTTAAAATTAGAGCATTTTTTTTAAAACTCACCATCAACGCGCGTGTCTCTCCTCACCTCGCCACCAATCGCAAACTACTAGATTTATGACTTCTTGCGCATGTGTCGTAGACCAGGTGCGCTACGTTATAGGTACACGAGGAAAAATAGTTCCTAGATAGAAAATGCAGACATTTCAGCCTACATTGCCAGTATGCACGGTACTACATAGTTTTATAACACTTTTCTTTAATGCACAAACATAACGAACACGTATTTCCACAATTTCGAACAGTTAACAGTTGCACCTTTTCCTGTGGTCAAGGGGAAAACTGCAGTGTCCCGAGGCAGAAATGTTCACAGGTAGTGTTTACAGTTACACCTCTCCAAAACAAGCTTTCAGCATATCTCGCTGATTATATATAGGCCTATATACGGTATAACAGTTTTTATGTTGGAAAACAGTCTAATTAAAGTCCCGACATGACTGGATGTCGACTGGATGTCTTCATTTAGACACCGCTGTGGGTAAAGAAAATAATTTGTGGCAGTGTTTATTCAGGTCAATATGTTTTCTTTGAGATCGTATTTTCCCTAATATTAGGCTATGTTATCATATCAACAAAAAGTCTAATTAAAGACCCGACATGACTGGACGTCGACTGGATGCCTTCATTTCGACACAGTGGAGGAAATATTTGCTGGCAGTATTTACTCAGTTAAACCACTCTAAAATGTATATTTTTTGAGGTCATATTTGCCCTGATATTTTTCTATCATGTCGAAAAACCGTCTTAAGTCCCAACGAGACGGGACGTCAATTGGATCTGTTCATCTCAACGCAGGACGGGAAAATGTTTGCTGGGGAGCTCTTAAAATTTCAGTTGGGGGTGGGACAAATGACAGAGATTTTTTTTTATTGGTTTGGCTTATTACGTAATAACCCACTTAGAAATCCACGCCCAGTTGAACTGCAGTAAGAGGATAGTTGCTCAAAATTAAATGACAAAATCTCGGATTTTCATTGGACATAATTTCTAGTACTTTAGTATTTTTACTATTATGTACATACAACCCCAAATAATGTGGTTCAAAGGTTTTTGCGAAATTAGTGTTTTCAGAGGCTTTATCAATTGCTAGGCATGTTTCAACATTTTGGCAAATGCCAACGTGTCCATTGTTTTGAGGTTCCGGGGGGGTGGGGGATGCGAGCTGCTGAAAAGGAATGAATGAAAGTGAAAGGTACAGGTCCCTCCCTCCTTCAAAATTCTTCAAATACACAATCCAGCAGCTCCAAAACGCTCTTGTGGACAAGTTGTGAACTGCACATTCACCACGCTATGAAATGATAATGTATAATTATGAAACATTACGACACGAAGCAAATACTCGGAACTACGTTCTTGAGTAACCCGCTGGGCGGATTAACACAGTGTGCACCTCAGACGTTGCCAGAAGTTGCAGTAAACATACACTTTTGAAATCACTACGCCCAGCCGGTATGTCTGGAATGTAGTTCTGGTTATGCATTTGCCTTGAAAATAACTGTCTCGTAATTATACATTATTATTTTACAGCATGGTGAATGTGCAGATCACATATTGTCCACGAGAGCATTTTGGAGTTGCTGGATTGGGTATTTGATGAGTTTTGAAGGAGGGACGGACCTCTACCGTTCACTTTCATTATGTTCGTTGAGCAGCTTGTGTCTTTCCCCCCCAATCTCAAAACAACGGGCACAGATATCTAAAGGTAATGTACCTACTCATATAACGATAGGGATTATGGCAATAGGCCAATTTGCCAAAATTTTGAAATATTCCTTTAAGAACGGACTGATCACACATCACATTTGATTGACAGAATCATTTGGACGAAACCGTAATTCACAGCACATCAGCACAGTTGCAAAAAGGAGGGCCCCTGGAGCATCAGTCCCAAATCAGTCTTGCCTGCGTACAGGTGTAAATAGTTTGCTTGAGAGAAATTTTATGAGGTAGTAGATTCTGAGTTAAGCTTGCTGGCTAATGCCTGCAATTGTCAAAATACAGGAGATAGTGGTTTGTGAGAGAGAGATTTTGCGCAAAAAGTGGATTTTAAGCTGAGCCTGCTCCATTTTGGCTCATCCCAAAATAAATTTTGTTCAGAAAGTGCGCTCGACTCCAACAAGTTTCTTTTTTTTAAAAAATCTTCGGGTGCGAGCGAACTGGAACGGTACATTTGTGGTGAGAAAGCCGCACTCTCGACTGCAGTTCTTGATTATTTTAATGGATTAGCATGACAGATAGACAGACGTTTCGGCCCAAAGTGCCTTCTTCAGCGTCTTACTTACTTACTTACTAACTTACTTACTTACTGTAAGACGCTGAAGAAGGCACTTTGGGCCGAAACGTCTGTCTATCTGTCATGCTAATCCATTAAAATAATCAAGAACTGCAGTCGAGAGTGCGGCTTTCTCACCACAAAATCATCCCAAAATAAATCCACAGGACAGCCACCAAGTAAACCAAAATCAGCCCTGATGAGACTTAAAGAATAATGAAAACCAGGAGCACTACTGGCCCTGACTTGACATATTCAGTGACTACAATTTAGACCATATGGGAAGATGACAGTTGGCCGCAGTTGAGATGAACAAAACTGATTATTCTGCTGTAAAGAGGGGCCTATCACTGATTGTGCACTGCTTAGAGAAAACAAAGTGGTTTCAAAACATTTTTGATGAAAAAAAACCTTTCTGCCAATCTGGGGACTGAAGCACAAATCCTTGAAGCACAAACTCTCATCATCCTCCACTTCACAAGCAATATATTCAACATAAAAAAAAGCCAAAACCAGGTGCTTCAATGTCTACCTGTTAGGAACTCCATTTATTTCACAATATTTCACAAAAATAAGCTCAGCCTTATTATTTGTATATGATCTACAGCAGGGCTCTCAAAATCAAGGTCCTTGAGGGCCGAGAATGGCTTGTTTTCCACCCTTCTTGTATGTCAGGTGTGAAGACAGTCTGGCCCATCAGTGGCAGCAACATTCACTCACTTGTCTTGAAGGACGGAAAACCAGGGCTGAGTTGGGTTCGGGGGACAGATTTGAGGAGTCTTGATCTAACTAATTTGGCTATAACATGAATTTTGCCAAGTTACTCGTTTCAAATTTTCAGTGATTTAAAAAGTGTTCCCAACATAATTTTAAGCATAATTTCATTAAGACAATGGAGGACAACAATATTCAAATAAAATTCACACTATTCCTTCAATGTCAGGTTTTGAAATTAGGGCTAATGACACAAGAGTCCGTTAACAGTCCAGAGGCCCTGCTTCATGAAGTAAGATTGCAGAGTCAGCTGGATAAAAGAAGGAAACAAAACCTCCCTAATTTGGAATGTGGACTGACAAACAGCTGATATTATTACTGTGCATAGTCATACACCCATCTCGATAACACAGCCTTGTGAAAAACCACATGGTCAAACCCCACCCAGAATCAGGAGGTTCTTCCTGTAGCACTCTAAGCTACAGAGTGGTGTTCCAGTCTTGGAGCAGGAGTATCTCTTCAAGTTGAGGCAGCCTGTCACCCCGCAGCTGACCGGGGCAGGAGGGAGGTGTAGGGTAGCAAGCGTTGGAGTGGGTACACCCAGAGAGAAGGAGATGGCGGTGCCATGGATGGAGTTAGAGTAGCGGACCATGGGGCACTGGGCCTGTTTGGACTTGCGCTCTCGCATGCTCTTCACCTTGGCTTTGCTGGTCTTGGTGAGCCTTTCGATGGTCTGCATCTTGTTTTCCTCGGCCTTTTTGGCAGCCTGAAGGCGCCGTTTTCGGGCCCTCTCCTCTCTCTTCTGCATCATTTCCTCAGTTATTTCCTTCTCCTTATAGCCCATTGGCAGCTCCAGCAAGGGTTGAATTTGCTGCTTGTGCAGCAGGGCCTTCTGCAAATACACAGGCACACATAGGTTTCCGCAAATGAACACAAATCCATACACTTTCTGAGACACAGTTACGTAGCCATGAATGGCTTACCTGTCTGACAGTGAGGAGTGACTCGTCTATCTCTTTTTTCAGCTCCCCATTGTCATCCAGCTCACCCTTCTCCAGGGCATCCAGCCATTTTTCCTCTTCGTCCATGGGGCCCCCAAGGAATGATTCTGTGACCATGTGAGGGAGTGGGGAGGGGTCCAGGTTGCTATCCTCATCTACAATCAATCATTATTAATTATTAATCATCCCACCATCTTCATTTTAACCAGACCAGCAGTAATAAGCCACTTTGCAGAGAGTAGCTGCACTTATGCAATGGGATAAAAGGTGGCTGAGTTGTTATGCAAATTTTTCGCATGGCCAGATTACATTCAAAGTCAATGCAAAGACGCGAATCACGCGGGAGAGGTGGCATGACACAAAGTGGATGGGGTGCACGAACAGCTTGAATACATTTAATTTGCATACCTCTCTACGTCAAAATATTCTTTTGAGAAGAATTTGCGCAAGTAAAACAGTGCTCTGAATAGCATCATTACTACTAGCAGCAACATTGGCAAGCTAGGCTACCTAGCTTCATCTTCCTGCCGCAGTTAGCTGCATTTCTTGAGATAATGAGCACACTAGCTACCCAGCTGCATCAAATAACCTATGTAACACAGTTTCACAAAAAAAGTGGATTTGCTCAGGATTGGATATAACAACATGAGCAGTTGTTTGAATAATTTATTCTCAAGCAGGTACGATGATCATAAAGTAAAATGATTGTTACGTTTGCGGAGCAACATTAGCGTCATCATCTTGTTTTCGGAGATTCCAGCAACTACCACCCCTTTGTAAATAATTCTCAACTTGCATTGCTATTGGTTGGTGTTGTGAATTCTTGTGTCAATCCTCTATCTAGTCTGGGGCCGTTTAGCGGCTGTTTTGGTTAGCAACCGGAACCAGGGCGAAAGAGGCAGGATCTGGAATTTGATGGATGGTTCCAAGCTAATAAAATGCGGTGAAACTTATTAATTTAAAGAATATGATTTTGTACGTCCATGTTCAAATGAATAAAATGTTTCAAAACCAGAGACGGAAATCGATGGTGCACCAGAATTGAATGTTTTATTTTGGTGAACAATTCTACTTTGGCGAATTTGGTGAATTCCAAATCCGCTCTCCAGACCGAAACCAGAATACAGACAAAATTCTGAGTGAGTGGAAACCAGGCTCTTCGCCCCTGTATGAAGAGCCTGGTGATGCGAGCCTTCCTCTATCAAGTTGTTTTCCCATAGAAGGGAATGTGATTTCATGAAAATAAAGAGGCAAATCCTCAAATGGAAAAAAAAAAAATTTAATGATCCAGCGGTCAAACTCCTGAGAATAAAGCGAAGAGAAATTTAGTTTCACATTTGGTGGAAATACGGCAAAAGGTAGGAGCACACTGCAGTGGAATTCAAATTCGCTGATGCTCATAGCCGCCGGTGTCATGTAAAATCTGGTCCTCCCATGAAATCTGGTCGCTTTTGGGCGCTTCCATTAAGTATAGATGCAACTCTGGAATAACAGAAGAGCCAGATTGATAATAACGGCGAACACAAATTTAAGCACAATCAATGACAGAGAGCAACATAACGCGTTGCTGAATACCCCTCGGCCCGGACAAGATATCCTGCCACAAGGTCACAGCGCTAAGATGAAAAGTGAAATTCAGCAAAAAACATGACGTTGCACATCTGTGTCTCACAGTGAATTAACAAACCAAATTAGGTGAAGCTGCGATCAGTAGTTGCTGAGTACTGACCCGCACAAGATTTCCTGCCTGAAGATCACAGCGCTAAGGTGGACGGTGAAATCCAGCAAAAAAACGTGATGTTGCACATCCATGTGTCACAGTGAGTTACCATACCAAATTTAGTGAAGCTGCGATCAGTAGTTGCTGAGTATTGACCCGTACAAGATGTCCTCCCTCAAGGCCACAGCACTAAGGTTAAAGATGAAATTCAGTAAAAATATGATGTGGCACATATACTGAGTACAAATGAAAACGCACCACTCACGAAATCTGGAATAGCTCCACGGATTGATATGTGAAGTATATACGTATGATGCATTTGAGATAATGAATGACTGAAGAAGACATGTAAACATCATTCAATTTCATTCACGATAATGTTAATGCATGAGAGAGGTTTAACTGGTGTAGGGGTCAAACAGGAAAGTCAATAACGGGTGTGACCGCCATTTGCATTGACACATGCGGTGCATCGTCGTCGCATGGACTTGATCAGTCTCTTGACAGTATTCTGAGGGATAGCATTCCACTCCTGAACGAGGGCAACCTCAAGTCCTCGGATGTTGTCCATCTGGCATCGACGTGAAAGACGGCGTCAAATTTCATCCCATAAGTGCTCGATAGGGGAGAGGTCGAGTGACAGAGCTGGCCACTGAAGCACGGAGATGTTCTGCTGTGCAAGGTACTGCATGGACACCCTTGCAGTGTGTGCCCTAGCATTGTCCTGTTGGAACGTGTGGACATCGTGGTGTTGGTTGAAGAACGGCACAACAAGGTTCTGCAGCACCTGGTCCCGGTAGTAGACGCCGTTCACCCTTCGTCTGCAGATATGGAGAGGGGTTCTGTGATGGCAGCTTATTCCACCCCACACCATAACGCTCCCACCACCCCAACAGTCCGTTTGAATGACACAATCGGCGTTATAACGTTCACCACGTCTCCGCCAAACACGTATACGGCCATCTGCATTCCTTAAGTGAAATCGTGACTCATCAGAAAAGATGACACTGTACCATTGTCGTAGTCGCCAATTCTGGTGCATGTTTGCCCACTGTAGACACTGGTTTCGGTGATGATCCGTTAATATGGGGCCGAATTAAGGACGTCGTGCACGCAGGCCTGCAGCTCGCAGACGGTTCCGTACTGTGTTGGGGTGAATGAATCCATGTTGTCCTTGGACTTGAGCAGCCATTCTTGTCGCTGGTAGTGTTCAGTCTCGGACATGATCCCGTACGATCTGACGGTCCTGACGTGCCGTTGTCGCACGTTGTTGACCCAGTCAAGTATGGTCCCGAGTGCTCCCCTTTTGCAGAAACCTTTGATGGAGTCTTGCGATCGTTGTGTGTGCGCAGTGTAGTCGTCTGGCAATTTCATGGTGCTGGCGCCAATTTGAAGCATGCCTATGGCACGTTCCCGTTCAGGGGCTGTAAGTTGCGCCATAGTGTCGACGTTTCACAAGTGTCAGTGAAGAAGTGAAATTTTATTTGGATTCACAATGCTTTGAAAGGCAATGTGTGCACAAATTCAGAGTGAAATTAATTTTTCCCGTGGTGTGCGTGCAAGATGTTGTGTTTTTGCAAAAAATTGCCTAGCGTTACAGTTAACGTCAGTTAACCTGGCATGTCGGGTGACGTCACTGTAGTGTTGTTGTTGTATAAAAATTATATTGAAGTTCATTTGAACTTAAATATTGACTTTTTTCAAGTGGTGCGTTTTCATTTGTACTCCGTATTTGTGTCACAGAAAGTTACCATACCAAATTTGGTGAAGCTGCGATAAGAAGTTGCCGAGTACTGACCTGGACAAGATTTCCAGGGTCAAGGTCACAGAGCTAAGGTCAAAGGTCAAATCGAGCAAAAAATCTGATGTTGCACATCTATGGGTCATAGCGAGTTACCATACCAAATTTGATGAAGCTGCGATAAGTAGATGCCAAGTACTGACCCGAACAAGATTTCCAGAGTCAAGGTCACAGAGCGAAGGTGAAAGGTCAAATACAGCAAAAAACCTGACGTTGCACATCTATGCGACATAATTAATTACCATAGCAAATTTGGTGAGGCTGCGATAATTAGTTGCCAAGTACTGACCCAGACAATATTTCCAGGGTCAAGGTCACAGTGCTAAGGTCAAAGGTCAAATCCAGCAAAAAACCTGATGAGTTACCATACCAAATTTGGTGAAGCTGTGATGTTTACACTGAACAAAAATAAAGACAACACTTCTTATTGTGAGAAATATGATATAAGTATATATGTGACATATGAAATATGTTCAGAAGCTTATTGTACTTTCGATCAATGATTTTAAAAGACAAACAAGAATCTCACAATGGCGTGATGATGAAGGGGATGGGGTCTATTGTCCATATTTCACAAATCAATATTGGGAATGTCTGCCTTTGGCCTGCTGCATTGCTACACATCTCTGCTGTGTGGACTGTAACAAATGGTCAATGGTGACTTGGTGGATATGTTGCCACTTCTCTTCATAAGCTGTGTGGAGTTGGCAGCTATTGGCTGAAAATGGGAACCAATGACAACTCGTTGCTCATTGTGGACATCCCAAAGATGCTGGAAGGGGGACAAATCCAAGGAATAAGCCCGCCATTCAACCACACAAATGTTTTCAGGCTCAAGGAATTCTGTACATAGACGGGTGACTTGGGTCTGGCATGGTCATGCTGAATGGTTATTGTTTTCATGGATGAATGGTAGGACGATAGGCAGCAGCATCTCATCATGACATCACACTGCATTCAAGTTGCTTTTCATCAACTGCAGTAGGGTGCGATGTCCTTGGAATATTCCCACCCAAACCAGTACTCCACCACCATGTGCCACCTTAAGCACCACAATGATGTCAGCAAAGCGATCCTCCGCCCAGCCGCTCTGTGAAGTTGGAAACGTGACTTGTCTGTACAGAAAACGGTCCTCCATTGTGCCATTGGGCACCAAACGTGTCTATTCACTCAGTCAAACCAATTTTTCCACTCCACAAAGGGCAAAAGACATGGATTTCCTGGAGATGAGGCAGAGACCTTGGGAGTTTTCAAGAGCAGGCTTGACTTAACGCTAGATACCATTGAGTCATTGAGTATCTGAAGTGATATATTGACAATAGTATAAAGAAACTGGCGAGCCTAGTTGGGCGGAACGGCCTGTTCTTGCCATTCATGTTATGTAATCTTATTATTTTTCACTGTTTCAGCAAAAATGGAGTGATGGTGGGGACCAGCTGTCTCATATGCAGTGGGAGTTACTGGTCTCAGACGATCACAGAGATAGAGTCCAGATATGGCGGTCTGAGGTGGGGGTTGACACACATGGTCATCATGCATGCGGGCGGTCTGCTGTCTTGCCTCATTACTCAAAATGGTGTTTTAAGTGACTTTTATGCAAAACATGGACATTAAGAGCCCTTTCAACATCCCTGAGAAACATTCCTGCATTGAGCGTGCCAATGGCACGCTCCCTGATGGCTCGAGTCATTTATGGCATTTTGAACAATGGCAGAACTGGGACTTGTGGGGTGGCCTTTTATTGACCAGAGTACAGGATGCGCCTGGGCTGACTGCACCTGATTTCAATAGCCCTGGATCATGCCCCACCTCTGACAGGCCAATTTTGAGAAAGTGCATGAACTTTACAATAATATGGAGAAGGTGACTGAAATGCACACCGTCCAGTGGTACAAAACCTTGATCACATAAATAAACCCAACTAAGTCAACCTCAGAAATAATTATGCAAAATATTGAAATGACTAAACTGTTGTGTTTATATTTTTGTTCAGTATAGTAGCAGTATAGTTGAGTACTGACCCGGACAATATTTCCAGGGTCAAGGTCACAGCCCTAAGGTCAAAGGTGACTTCAAGCAAAAGGCCTGATGTTGCACATCTATGGGTCATCGTGGGTTACCATACCAAATTTGGTGAGGTTATGATAATTAGTTGCCCAGTACTGACCCGGAGGACATTTCCAGTGTCAAGGTCGCAGAGCTAAGGTCAATGGTCTAATACAGCAAAAAACCTGACGATGCACATCTATGGGTCATAGTGAGTTACCATACCAAATTTGGTGAAGTTGCAATGATTACTTGCAGAGTACTGACCCGGGCAAAATTTCCAGGCTCAAAGTCACAGCGCTAAGGTCAAAGGTCAAATCTAGCAAAAAACCTGACATTACACATCTATGGGTCATAGTAAGTTACCATACCAAATTTGGTATAGCTGCAATCATTAGCTGCCGAGTACTGGCCTGAACAAAATCATGGACGGATGACGGACGACAGAGACACACAGGTGACGACAATACCCCTCCGGGCCGGAGACGACCGAGGGGTAAAAATTACGCAGAAGTACATTTTCAAGCGCAAAACGAATGCAATGAAGGCCATAATTGCACTAATTTACTGATACTCTTTTGAAAGATAAATATTTTGTCACTTAGGGCTCAGTTTTTCCAGTCAACAGTTAAAGTTCAGTTGAGTCATGGATTGTGGTTGAAAAGATGTTTAAATTTTTTGTTCCTGGTTTAGTATAATAATAATAATAATACATTTTATTTATAATGCACTTTACATTTCAGAGAAATCTCAAAGTGCTACAACAACAGTACCAGGGTTAAAAACAAGAACAACAAATAACAAAATTTAAATACAATGCAGCAATAAAAACAATGTCATTAAAAGACTTCTAATAGGCCTTTTTGAATAAGAAGGTCTTAAGGCCTTTTTTAAAGACCTCCACACTTTGTGGAGCCCTCAGGGTCTCTGGGAGGGCATTCCAGAGTCGAGGGGCAGCTGACTGAAAGGCCCTGTCTCCCATGGTGGAGAGTTTAGTCCTTGGTTGGTGGAGGCAGTTGGTGGAAGAGGAGGAGCGCAGGCTTCGTGTGGCGGTGTGGATGGTGAGTAATTCGCTAAGGTAGGCAGGGGCAGTTCCATGGATGCACTGATGGGTGAGGAGGCAAAGTTTATATTGTATTCTGTATTGTATGGGTAACCAGTGAAGGGATTTGAGGACAGGAGTGATGTGATCGTATTTGCGCCTCCTCATCAGGATCCGGGCAGCACAGTTCTGAATGTACTGGAGTTTTTGGAGGCTCTTGCCAGGGATCCCGACAAGGAGGGCATTGCAGTAGTCCAACCTGGAGGAGACAAAGGCATGGACCAACCTCTCAGCATCCGGTTTGGAGAGGGAGGGACGGAGTTTGGAGATGTTTTTGAGATGGAAGAAAGAGACCTTGCAGAGGTGGCGGATGTGGGTGTCAAATGAGAGATGAGAGTCCAGTCTAATTCCTAGATTTGTAACAGAGGTGGACCGGGGAATGTTGTGATCAAGAATAGGGAAGCTGTTGAGGGAAAGAGACTGGGTCTGATGCGGAGTGCCTATGATGATGGCTTCAGTTTTATTGCTGTTGAGTTGAAGAAAATTGGTTGCCATCCATGCCTCTATCTCCTCCAGGCAGGCTTGAAATGTAGCTGGCAGAGCTGAAGGGAGTGTAAAGTCCATTTTCATATATAACTGTGTGTCATCGGCGTAGCAGTGGAAAGAAACCTTATGCTTATTGAATATCTGACCTAGGGGGAGCATGTAGATGGTGAACAGGGTTGGACCAAGAACAGACCCTTGTGGTACTCCACAGGTGACAGTGTGCGGTGATGATGTTGATTGTCCAAGGGCCACATGCTCTGTTCTGTCAGTGAGATATGATTTGAACCAGTTTAGTGCTGTACCAGAGAGTCCGACCATGGTCTTGAGCCGATGGAGCAGGATGGTGTGATCAACAGTGTCAAAAGCAGCCGACAAATCTAGCAGGAGGAGAAGGGATGGTGAGCCCTGGTCCGCTGTCATCAGCAAATCATTGATAACGCGGACCAGGGCTGTCTCTGTACTGTGAGATGGGCGGAAACCAGACTGAAATTTTTCATACAGATTATGAAGGTGAAGATGATTATGGAGTTGATTATGAACAACTTTTTCCAGGGCCTTTGATATAAACGGGAGGGTTGATACAGGTCTATAGTGGACTAAAATGCTTGGGTCGAGAGTTGGCTTTTTTAAGTGGGGGCGTATAACAGCAGTTTTGAGAGGTGGGGGGACATGACCGGATTGAAGTGACTGATTAATGATGACAGTGATTAATGGACTGATGGCAGAGATGTTTGATTTGAGTAACTGTGTTGGGAGAGGATCCAGTGGGCATGTAGAGGTCCTCATGCTTTTTAGAACCCTCTCAAACTCTGACCTGGTGACCTCTGAGAATAGAGAGAGAGTGTTCAGTAGCTTAGGGAGAGAAGTGTCCAAGAGAGGTGTGGTTGAGGGCGAGAGAGCAGACCGAATTGAAGATACTTTGTCAGTAAAGAAGTCCATGAATTTATTTCACTGATCCGTGCTGGAGTCGGCATGTGAGTATGTGGGAGGTTTGAGTAGCTTGTTTATTGCTGAAAAGAGCTGTTTAGAATTACCAGTGTTAAGTGATATTTTATGAGAGAAATATTGGGACCTGGTTGTAGTGAGTGCTTTTGAATATGATTTTTGATGGTCACGGTAGGCTTGCTTATGAACAAGGAGGCCACTGGAGATATACCGCCGCTCAAGGGCGCGACCAGTTCTCTTCATGCTCCGGAGCTCTAATGTATACCAAGGAGCAGACCGAGAGAATGTTACAGTTCTTGTTTTGACTGGTGCGTGTGCTTCAAGGATATTGCTAAGGCTGGTGTTATAGTAGTCAACAGATCCATTTACTGATGTGAACTGTGTGACTTGTGAAATGTTGTGAATATCCTGATTGAGGAGGGCGGTGTCTATTGCTTTCAGATTTCTAAATTGAATCTGACGTTTTGTTTTAATGTATGGGCCAGTTAACAGTAGTTTTAAGGATATGATTTTATGATCTGATACACCTAAGTCACGGACTTGTACATTTGTAATTGGGGCAGAGTCGGTTATGACTAAATCAAGAATGTGACCTTTGGTGTGTGTGGGTTCTGTAACATGTATGATCAACCTGCAGTTGGAATTGCTATACATGCGATGAAACATGTTTGGACACCTAGTGGTTAGATTCCTGAAGCCCTCCACTTAGTGATGCAAAATGTATCATAGGCAAAAATGACAGTATTCTTTGGAACATAGTAGTTCTCTCAGTTGGATTAGAGCTGATCAGATGTCAGGGTGTGTGCTGGCCAAAAATCACCCCGAAGTTCAGTTAGCCACAGAGAAAACTATTTAGCCACACATTTTGCCTTTAATTTTAGATAGAAACCTTAAAAAACTTGGATTCAGCCATCCAGTGTGCGTACACAGTCACAGAATAAGAGCACAGACGTACAGAGACTACAGTAAGTATGCATCACCTTGTCAGCGACTCCTGTACTATAGTGTTTTGGCCAGATTCTCCTCTTATCAGGGTGGGTTACTGGCAGTTACAAGAAATTTCAGAGTAGCAATGAAATTTGCACAGGCTGCAAAATACATTGAAAAAAAATCATTTTTTAAACTTTGGTTAAAATTCAAACATGGACGGAAATCCATTAGGTAGGGACGACCCTGTTCAAATTCTGTGGTGAGAGAACACTTAACTAGTATCCTGACCTCTGTCGGTGTTGGCTTTCCAACAGCTGTAATGTAGTTCGCATTCTACTAGAGTTTAAAAGAATAAAACGAAGTTGTTCAGAAAATGGAATTGCTGCACATTTTTCACAGAAAAATAGTAACTTGTATAACGAACACCCACCAAAACTTTACGACAAACTGCACACAGTGACATGGTATAACAATATTGTAGTGACGGAGAACTGGTTCAAGTGCCAGCTTTGCAAGAGTGCTGGGTAAGTATTAAGGACTATTAAGGCCATCCCCCAGTCAAATTATCTGGCTGCTACTTTAGACAAATGGGAACCCGATCGATAGAAGTCCAGTATCACTTTGATGACAAAGAGTTGAATTACTAACTTGATAGGGCCAGCTAACCATGCTAAAGATACCGCACAAGAAGAAACGTCAAAGAGAAAAAAGAACTCTGGCGGCGAATGAAAAATAAAATTAAGTCTGCAGATCGAGTCAGGAAAATTGATGCACTGAAAACAGGTGGTGGCACCTTCTCATTATCAAAACATGACCATAAGCGTATCTTATTCTTTAGTCCTATATGACAAAAATTAAGCACGTTCTAGGAACTGTTTAGCAGTTTCATTCATGTATAGGAGAGAAGCACCTTTCGTAGTTATGAGCCTGTATGTTTAAGTGGTTTCAGTAGCTTTAGTCGCGATAAACACCGGCTTTTAGTCACAGTAAATGCCAGCTTCTAAAGTCTACCCACCAGCTTCACCGCCACTAAAGCCGGTGGGTAGGCTTGGAAAGTCGGCGTTTACCGCGATTATGAAAGCTACTGAAACCGCGTATAGTTCCACCTGTAACAATGAGAATGCAGTATTTTAGCAAGATCTACTACTATGCTGCTTATGGTAACAAGCAACACTGTGTAACAAAACTGAATGAAAAGTTGTGTTTAGGCTAATTTTGGCAGTATAGCTGACTTACTTGTCGAGGAAAAGCTGGCAATTTCAGCGTCCCTTAGAAAATCTCTCTCCCTCATTAGCTCCTTCCACCTGGGGAAGGCTAGCCCGATGTTCACCCTTGTTTTTTGAGCGAGCCGGTCGAGCTGCCTTTTCAATTCTCTTTTTCGTTTTTTTTTTTTTTGTGGATGAAGATTCTGTCTCCTGTGCTACTGCTGCATATGTATGGTCCTGCATTATGCTGCAGTAGCACTGATTTTCAATGTCGCCGCGATAGCCTCTCTTCCTGATTTCCTCCGGTGTCTCAATCGCTCTGCACTGGCTGGCAGGGCAAACACGGATTTATTCTGCGTTTATTGATATTTGTCCCTCGCCTGCGGCAACAGTTTCAAGATGGCTGACTGTCATGGCACTCCCCTACCAGCTTACCCGTCCAATGTAGAAACAAGTCTAAAATTCTTCGTTTATGAAAATATATCAGATTATTAGCGGAGGTCATAATACACCAATGATGACATATATATGAATGCAGACTAAGATTTTGGCAAATAAAAAAATGAAAATGCTACACATTGTCCCTTTAATTTGGTTCATACAGTAAAATATGACTTGAATGCCATGAACCCACACTCAATTTAGCACTTCTTCCAATTGGTAATAATAGTTGTCAGAATTATTTTACTAAACCTCAAATTTCAGATTGAAGTATCAAGAAATGTGAATATTTACATTACGTAAATTCCATTTGATCAGAATGCAATATGTTCAGGTTTGAACCATTGACTGTATTTTTTATTTATTTTTTTTTTTATTACATACTTTTTGTTGTATAATAGAAACACCAACATAAATCCAGTTTTTTACATTGTAAAAATTAACAACATAACAATAGTCAATGAACATGAATACAAAGGATAGAGACAAAGACATTAAGAGGATTCGGGGAAGATGGTATAGTATTTGTACAGTAAATTTTCATTTTTTTTTTATTCTTAACTAATTTCAAAGACCTAAGAAGCATATTAAATTCCAGTGTGAAATGCATAAAGACCGGGGCTGAGTGAGAGAATTTTTGCTTATGAATAAAAAACTTTGCATAGAGGATAATGAAATTTATAACCAATTCTAGGGATTTATCCTTTGAAAGATCAAAATAAAAGATAACTCACTCTTTCAATATGAAAGACATTATGTCAAGACATTGAAGAAAATGAGAAGCAAAGTTCCTCCAGAAGATCTGGGAAACAAGGCAGTTGAAAAACAGATGGGGAACAGTTTCAATTTCAAGACTACAAAAATGAGCAAGAGGTGTTGACTTCAAAAAATCTGGCAATATAACTGTTTGTGGGATATATATTATGTAAAATTTTAAAACTTCTTGAGCTCTATTAGAAATGCAATACTTATGAGATAATAGCCATGATCTTTTCCAATGTACATCAAATACCAAGGCCCTCCAATAAAATCTCCCACTGGGGATAACAGATAACATGCTAATTGGTGCATTTTCTATCCAGTATGTTTACACCATTTAAGATAAATAGAGGTAAAGACATATCCTTTGTACTGAAGCACAAATGATTTCTAAATAATTGCTTTAGACCATTTGGAATGGCACCTGTTAGGGATTTATATTCTTTATAGGGGACCAGAAAATTATGAGCAATCATGAATTGTTCATATGAAAGCATATTACCGCTGTCATCAAACAAGCAAAGAACATGATGGATACCTCTGTCAAACCACTTTCGGAAGAAAATAGATTTATTACGAATGAGTATGTTGCAATTGTTCCAAATCAGAGATTTATGGGGGGAGAAGTTGTGGACAAATGAGAGTTTCCATCAAGGGATTGTTGATGAAAATTGGAGAGCTTAACAGGTAATTTGTTTGGAAGATGGTTGCATCGTAAAAGAAACAAAAGACCTCCTAACTTGTTAAAAATATGGTTTGGGATAAAAAAGAAAATGGAATCAGGGTAATTAATGCATCTTTTTAACCAGTTAATTTTGAAAGTATTAATCACATCAGAGAAATCCAAAAAGTCAAGACCTCCAGCTTCTCTAGGGTTTGAAAGCAAGTTCTTTTTCAACCTGTGACTTCTATTTTTCCATGTGAAGTCTAAAAAAAATTTTGTTTATTTGTTTGACAGTTGAGTCATTTACATATAAGGACAGGGAAGGGTAAACAAAGCGAGCCAGGCCTTCTGCTTTGGAAATCAATACTCCACCAAATATGGATAAATCCCGTTGTAGCCAACAGTTAAAAATTGACTTGGTTTTCTGTAATCTAGTTGAGAAGTTAAGTTGTTGTCTTGCAATTAAATTCCTGGTTATATGAATACCTAAATACTTGACTGTCTGTTTAACTGGGATGTCATCGATTAGATCCCCACAATTGTGGAGTGGTAACAGTTCACATTTAGATCTATTCAGTCTCAAGCCAGAGGCAGAAGAAAATTTGTCTACCGTTTTAAGGGCATTGCTCAGCTGTTCCTTATTTTCCAGGAAGAGAGTAGTGTCATCCGCTAGCTGCGAAATCCTTATTTCTCTATTAAAAATTCTGATACCTTTAAAAGTTGTATCTCTCACCATACTAATAGATAATAGTTCCGTCACCAAAATAAACAAGAAGGGAGAGATATTACAACCCTAAGACATTAATAGGACATCCCTATTAATAGGAAATCTTTGAGTAGTATGGCAATTTATTATAACAGAACTAGTGATGTCACTTTAAAACATGCTGACGACATCAACAAATGAGTTCCCGAAACCAAATGCGTTAATGGTGTGTAACAAGAATTTATGTTCAACCGTGTCAAAGGCTTTATAAAAATCTAGAAATAAAATAAAAGCCTCCGAGTCAATATTGTCAGCATGGTCAATTAGATCCAGCACAAGCCTGATATTATTACTAATATGTTGGTTTTTCATAAACCCTGTTTGCATTTCTGCTATTATGGTGCCTAGACCTGATTTTAACCTGTTTGTGTATATTGAAGCCAAAACTTTATAATCGACAGTCAATAAGGTAATAGGGCGCCAGTTATCAATCAATAGGGAGTCTTTCCCAGGTTTCGGTATCAAAGAAATAATTCCTTGTTTCATTGAGGTTGACATATTTCCATGACTTATACAGTCTTTGTACATCCTCAATAAGACATCCTGAATTAAGTCCCAAAAATGAACATAAAATTCAACGGACAATCCTTCGACACCGGAGGATTTGCCAGTTTTCATAGAAAATAAAGCTTTTTTTAAATTTAATTTAGAGTTATGTCAGAGTCGCACGTTAATTTATACTCTTCACTGATATGAGGGATGTTTGGCTTAATACTTTCAAAAAAACTCGTGCAATCCTGCTCATTGTAATTGGACTGATAAAGATTTCCGTAAAAGGAGCTTTCAAATTTTGAGATTTGGTGAGGATCTTTGGAGAGGGAGCCTTCAATATTAAGGGCAGTAATTGAGTTCCTTTTGGCATTACGCTTTTCCAAAGCAAAGAAATAACTAGTATTTTTTTCTCCTTCCTCCAGCCATTTAGCTCTTGATCTGACGAAGGCACCCTTTGCCATATCTATATACATTTTGCCTATTTGAATTTAGGTGCGTTTTTGCTCAAGTTCTTCCTCTGAGTTAATGTTATACTTTTGCAATAGTTGAGTTAGTTTGTCAAAAAGAGATGTTTCGTGCTCCTGTCTGTCACGTTTCAGCTCCTTGGATCTTTTTATAGCAGTTTGTCTAATTTTATACTTGAAAAATTCCCATCTCTCTTTATGATAATTAGAACTTGTATTCTTTTGAAAGATGTCTTGAATCACTTGTTTTAAAGAGGCATTAAAAGCATTGTCATTCAAAAGACAATTATTAAGCTTCCAATACCCCTCATGTTCTGTTGCTCCTGAGCCATCCCCATTTTCAGAATGATCTGTTTATGATCTGACAGAGGTGCATGAGTAACACCCTTAACATACTGGAGAGAAGAGGAGGAGATTAGAAACAGATCAATTCTAGATTTTGAGGTTAACCCTCTATTACTCCATGTAAAATCCTTTAATCCTGGATTGAAAAAATGCCATGCGTCCGTCAAAGCTAGATTTAAGCATATGGAATTAATGAGACTGTTACCTAGGGAGGAACATTTAACCCCTTTCTGCAGATGTAGACGCTTGCGTCTATAGACCTGCAAATTTAAACACTTAGTTACAGTACTTGACCATGAGATGGCACCCCCGGATCAGCTATTGAATTTCCCCAAGCAGGCAGAGCTGAAACGCGATATAGAGTATGGAGAGCTTCCCTCCAATCCCTGTTTTTCAGGAGTTACATAAATTAAACTCCTCAGCTAAGCCTGATGTGCAAACTGGTCAATATCCTTGCCCATAGTATCGATCCAGTAGTTTCATAAAATTATGACTTGCGACAGAAAAAAAAAAACTCTGTAGCAAACATTTAAGCTACAGTGAGCCAACAGTATTCCAATTAGTGGTTAAAAAAATACATTCCGTGAAGCAAAAAATCCGACATTGTATTGATTCCCTCACATTCTACAGTCAATTACAGTCATCACAGACAAAATATGCGTAGTTCCCTCCCATGGATTAATGCGTATATTCCTCCATTCACAAATTCAGCGCTCCCTTCTATCCAACCAAGTACTGGTGTCGATAGCCAGTCACTCAACTGATATACTCAGATTCATCTGCGTAACTCTACAGTTATAGTTCACGCCCTCGTGAAGCTTCCCCGGTAATAATGTATTGATAGACTCGTTTCTTATCCAATTCCCGAGTGTTTAAACTTTACTCAATAACTGAAATACATTGATCGCACAATAAGAGTAGGATACAAAGCTAAGCATAAAAGTAAGGTCGGTTGTATTCTTCGAATGTTGGCCACGGTTGTGCAGCTGAAAATGATGCGATATCAAAGAAACAAAGACACCCGAAACCGGCCTGAAGTGTTCAGTTTCATTGACCAGATAAATGTTGTATGGACGCGGTCAATGGGATTTATTCCGAATGAAACAGTACTGGAGGGTTCCTTCTACCCGATACATCTGTCTCTGGAGGAGGGCATCAATGAAGAAAACAGGTTATCCTTCTTTGTTTGCATTTTGCTCTAATATGGCTTTTTGCTGTAGAATTGATACCGAGTTTAAAGACATCGCATGCCGAGGTTTTCGTTTCTCCAAATGCATTCAGCCCACGCACGTAGGTAGATCCCTCGGTACGTTCATTACACCATTCTTCTGAATATGGAAACATATGTCCTTAGATTTTTCTTGAGAGTGAAATTTCCGTTCTGTTAAAATAAGGTATATTTCAGAATTCAGATATTATTGAGCTGGTGAGTTTTTACCTTTATAAGGTGTAAGGTTATGAGCTCGAATGTGAGAGCGGTTAGCTTTTCATTGCTGCGCGAATGTTATAGCTGTTTAATCGGCACTTTATTTAATGCTTGGGGGACTTCGAAGAAGAATGGCCAATATTGTTAACTTTATTATGGGGAAAAGGCATGTTTTGTGTTTGGAGAGCTTACTGGTGACCAATGACGTTCAACTGCACTGATATTGATAAATTCATGCTAAACTCAACCAGAAAATCATTAGTTCATGCTGAATTTCATGCCCTCAAAGTTAATTTGTGTTAAATATATGATGAATGTATGATTTGACAGTGAACCATTTTCATGGATCCCAGACTTTGGGGAAACACCTGGATAGCTGTCTAATTGGGCTCATAGCAAGTGGGTAATCTAGAATGTAATGTTCAAGATGAATTGTACTTGTGGTCAAGAAGTTTATGATTCCAGAAATGTATAGTTTTAAGCCCCAGCAGTTTTTCAATTGTCAGTATTATTTTTTTTGCTAATTCTAAGTTGAATTTTCATGAAGATTTTTTTGTGTTTGCAGCCCCTTTTCTCCACCAAAATCATTTAAATAAACTTAAATACAAAACCCAAAACCAGCGAAGTTGGCACGTTGTGTAAATCGTAAATAATACAATGATTTGCAAATATTCATTTGAATACACTGCAAAGACAAGTTACTCAATGTTCGAACAGGTAAACTTTGTAATTTTTTGCAAATATTAGCTCATTTGGAATTTGATGCCTGCAACATGTTTCAAAAAAGCTGGCACAAGTGGTAAAAAAGACTGAGAGAGTTGAGGAATGCTCATCAAACACTTATTTGGAACATCCCACATGTGAACGGGCTAATTGGGAACAGGTGGGTGCCATGATTGGGTATAAAAGCAGCTTCCCTGAAATGCTCAGTCATTCACAAACAAGGATGGGGCGAGGGTCGCCACTTAGTGAACAAATGCGTGAGCTGATTGTCGAACAGTTTAAAAACAACATTCCTCAACGAGTTATTGCAAGAAATTTAGGGATTTCATCATCTACGGTCCATAATATCGTCAAAAGGTTCAGAGAATCTGGAGAAATCACTGCACGTAAGCGACAAGGCCGAAAACCAACATTGAATGCCCATGACCTTCGATCCCTCAGGCGGTACTGCATCAAAAACTGACATCAGTGTGTAAAGGACATCACCACATGGGCTCAAGAACACTTCAGAAAACCACTGTCAGTAACTACAGTTTGTCGCTACATCTGCAAGTGCAAGTTAAAACTCTACAATGCAAAGCAAAAGCCATTTATCAACAGCACCCAGAAACGCCGCCGGCTTCTCTGGGCCCAAGCTCATCTAAGATGGACTGCGGCAAAGTGGAAAAGTGTTCTGTGGTCTGACGAGTCCACATTTCAAATTCTTTTTGGAAACTATGGAAGTCGTGTCCTCCGGACCAAAGAGGAAAAGAACCATCCGGACTGTTATTGGCGCAAAGTTCAAAAGCCAGCATCTGTGATGGTATGGGGGTGTATTAGTGCCCAAGGCATGGGCAACTTACATATATGTGAAGGCACCATTAATGCTGAAAGGTACATACAGGTTTTGGAGCAACTTATGTTGCCATCCAAGCAACGTCTTTTTCATGGACGCCCCTGCTTATTTCAGCAAGACAATGCCAAGCCACATTCTGCACGTGTTATAACAGCATGGCTCTGTAGTAAAAGAGTGCAGGTACTAGACTGGCCTGCCAGTAGTCCAGACCTGTCTCCCATTGAAAATGTGTGGCGCATTATGAAGCGTAAAATACGACAACGGAGACCCCGGACTGTTGAACAACTTAAGCTGTACATCAAGCAAGAATGGGAGAGAGTTCCACCTGAAAAGTTTCAAAAATTGGTCTCCTCAGTTCCCAAACGTTTACTGAGTGTCATTAAAAGGAACGGCGATGTAACACAGTGATATAAAGGCCCCTGTGCCAACTTTTTTGGAATGTGTTGCTGCCTTTAAATTAAGTTAATGATTATTTGCAAAATAAAAAATAAAGTTTCTCAGTTTGAGCATTAAACATCTTGTCTTTGCAGTGTATTCAACTGAATATAAGTTGAAAGGGATTTGCAAATCACTGTATTCTGTTTTTATCTACGATAAAAACGTGCCAATTTCTCTGGTTTTGGGTTTTGTACGATGGGAGTCTAAATGCTTCAAGTGTCTAGACTCAATTGAGCCAAAGTTTTTCTGCCTGTAAAGCTGCAATCTTAAATTATAAAGTCTTAAATCAGGTAACACCTAAATAGCCAGATTTGGCTTCTGCGCAAAGGGGTTAACCCTCGGGGGGTCTCTGTCCTCCATCTCATAAGGGCATTCATTGAAGTCTCCACCTAAATTTTAAAAGAGCTTGTATATTTCCTTCCAAACATTTCCAGTTTAGATGTAATGTTATCAAATGAAATTGTTAGCAGCATGTGAATTAAACCCTTAAATATTACAAATGACAAAGACAATATTGTCCTGTTTGACAACAATTATTATCCATCTGCCACCCTCGTCAAGCATATTTTCCAAAATATCCCCTTTAAACCTGTGAAGAAGAATTGATACTCCAGCTGAATAATTAGTGCCATGACTAAAATGAGCTCCTTTACCCCACTGCGAAGTCCAGAATTTAGAGTCAGAATCCCCTGAATGGGTTTCTTGTAAAAAGATTATTTCAGCCTCAGATCTCTAACAAAATAAAAACAATGCTTTCCTCTTAGTTTGGTCCCGAATACCTCTTACATTTAAAGACATAACATGAAGTTTTTTGAACATTAAATCCATACCTGAACGCGCTATAAACTCGAAGAAAATTGTCAAAACAAGGTAGCATTGAGCTGCCACATAAACTTGGCAAGAATCACAGTATAAAGGCAGGCACCATACAGCTAACTCAAACCCAAAGGAGATAAACAAGTGAAGATATGAAAGTATATCTCCATCCATTAACCTAAATAAAAGGAGATAAACATAAGTATAAATGTTTTTAAACATAACCATATTGGTTGCCGGGTCACTTGCAAACAAATTTAAAAAAAATTTTTTTTTAATCTCTTCCTTCTTTTTTTTCTTCCTTCTTTTTAGTTAAATAAATCAACGAACAAGTAAATACACAGCCCGGCCAAAAAAAAAGTCACTATTTGGAAATTATTGAAAACATTCTATAATTGAATAATTATTGTGGTTATTAATATGTTTCGGCTGGCAATAATCATTTCAACCCTGAATGATGAAGCACATTGCTAGTTATTTCTTAAAAAATCATGTCGGAAGACACATCCGTTGATGGAAGAAAAGATGTTACATAATTTCAGAACGGGCAAGTTATTGGCCTGTATTTAGCAAAGAAAACCCTGAAAGACAAAAATAAGTATGAGGAATCATTTTCACAAACAAATTTGCCACCACAAATAACGCACCACAAATAACCTTAAACGCATTAAAAGTTACTGGGATGTGTTCAAGAAAGACTATTGAGTGGTTCAACCACTATGTCGAGAAGACAAGATCTCAGCCAAAAATTATGGCATTTCTGATGGGAAATAAATGTTCTGGCATTGCATATAGTTGTCAAAACAATGGCAAGACGAATATACACTGTAATCAAAGCTACAGGGGTTCCAACTAAATATTTGAGTCTGCGACTTTTTTTTGGCCGGGCAGTGTAAGTAATGTGCAAGTCATCCCGAGGCGGAAGAAAACCTCCGTTAATAAACCATAATAATAAGCAAAAATAAATAAATAAATAAATAAGCTCAAAAGGGAGACTTGTATATCACAACTAATAGCAATAGACAAGGATATATATGTGTATATATGACACACCTCCATTAACAAAGAGAGACGAAGAAACAAAGGACATCCCTCAAGTTAAAGAGCTTAATGAAAAAGACACCAAAACATAGCTCAACTTGCTGTCATAATACCTGAGTTGCACCACTTTGAATTGAGGAGAGTGTGGATTTAAGTTATTTCAGAAACCTCCGAACAATCCACAATCTTCCCGTTAATGACAGCTAATGCACCTCGGAATGAAGCTTTTTTTTCCTTCCTCCCTCGCCTTTTTAACCAAGGGCCACAGTTTATCCCTAGCTGTTTTGTCCTCCGGTGACAGGGCCTCGGTGATACGCAGGTGGTTGTTGTGCAGGACTTTGGAGCCTCTCGCCTCCCTCCAGATAGCGTCCCGGAGGCGCCGCATGGAAAACCGGACGATAGTTGATCTGGTTGCGCCGTCTTCCTTTGGTCTCCCCACACGGTGTAAGATGTCGATTCCATCTTTTAGGCTGTCACGGAGCTTTGGCGCCATCCTTCCTGAAATATCAATTATTTTATCTCTGATGTTTTCGTCTTTGGACTCCTGTACGCCGTGCACCTTGAGGGACCACCTCTTGCTGTACCGCTGACAGTCAGCAATGGCTTGCTTCAGCCGTGTGTTTTCAGATTGCAGTTTAGTAGTAATGTCACTCACTTTCTCCAGCGACCGCTTCTGCAGTTGCATGTCCACAGTGAGCTGCTTGACCATTGTTGTCAGCACTACCACTTGTTCGGAGGTAGCCTCAGTAGTGCGCACTATGGCAGAAACTTTACGGAGAGTTTCATCCTGCTTGCTCGTCAGCGCATGTATAGCATCCAGAATCTCGTCATTACCCTTCCTTCCAATATGATCGCCGTGTTGGGACTCACGGGTTCTTTTCTTTGTAGGGGGTTTCTCCGGAGTTGCTAAGAAAGGGAATGCGAGGGGGTCAGACAGGTCTGGGATTTCTGTGTCCGCTTCAAACCAGCTCACGTCGTCTCCACTTAAAGGCAGCTCGGGGTCGCTAGATATCGGCTCTTGGGGCAGTCCCTCTTCTGCCTCCTTATTCGACATTTATTGAACTGTCGGAGACAAACGCGGTTTCCTATTCTTCTTGTTCTTGTTTTTTGTCATTCAAAGAAAATGTCGTTAACTGAGCCACTTATACAGTACACGCCTCGTTTGCTATGGAAATTATAGTATTTTCGGCAGTCCAAAACAAACCCTGGAAGTTTTCTCGCGGAGCATGAAAGCACACGTCCTCTTACATGGCAGCCATCTTGGCCCAATTGAACCATTGACTGTATAAAACATGGACGTAGCCTCCGTGACGTCACCCATAGGTTTCTGAATATCTATTTTGAAGCAAATTTAGTCGCCATCTTGGCACTTATTTGACTCCGCCTACCTCCCAGATAATCCAAAAATGGGCAAAAAGGCGGGCCGTTGCTGGAGCTGACGCAAGCCCAGTGGGAAGGCCGAATGGAGCTCGTTTGCTCAAACGCCCTCCAAGCTCACAGCTACCAAGCTCGCTTCGGCTTCTATACTTGCTTGAAAACTTAAACCAGCTCGATGCTTCCTGGTTCGCTAAGGCCGAGATGCGAGGTCATATGTGTCCCAGTAAAGCAATGGATCCTGCCAAGTCGCTTGCGGTGGCGGGTCGAACGCTGTTTATATTCGTGAAGCGGTTGTAGAACGAACGTTGTTCGTATCCGTCAGGCAATAGCGCGACGAACGCTGTACACCGCTGTGAAGTAAGAGGCCGTTGGCTGACTGAGTATCAGAATCCCCCGAGTGCGAGCCGGTGCTCGTCTTAGCTCTTGAACGCAACTTACCCCGGTCCCATTGACGGTAGTATGGCCATCCAAATGATAACATTGCACTGCGTAACCATACTGACAAACCTGACAAATCTTTATTTTCCTACCACACTCTCGCACACTCTGATCACAAGTATTATTACCCTACATTTTGACTTCGCTGAAAGCTGAATTAATCGGTTGCTGTAGCCAGCATATATGTGGGCTCATCAGTACTAACACAGCTGGGCGTCTGGCTCGAAGGCTCCATGGATATTTCATCCGCTGCCCAGCTTATCTTATATTAGCTAACAATACCACTGCAACGCGCAACTTTTTTTAAATCATGAAATTAATGTTAATTTCGGGGGGGAAAGCATTTACTCCTATTAACACTGAATATAGCCGAACTTGGCTGGTTAGTAGCACTTTTTCATAGCCGTCCTGCTTAATTGTTGCGTTAATGTAGTTAGCTAGTTTGTGGATTGTCACTTTTAGCGACAGCTAGCTAGCTTGCTAGATAATGTGGGATATGTTCAATTGCAGCTAGCTGGCTAGCTAGCCTTTCTGGTTCCGTAATCGCACTGAAAATGGAACGAATCCATCGGTGGAGAGCGCAGTTCTATACGGTACTACTGAGTGTATAACCACGGCACTCTCCGGTCAAGCCTTCCAAATACTCCGGGGAATCAGCTGAAGAGCCCCGTCAATTGGTAGCGTGCTATCGTGGTTCTAATGTAGCTGACCAGCCAGTTACGTTGGCAACCTGTTAGGGGAACCGTGACGGTTTTCCAACAACTGACTGACAGCATTTGTACAAAAATATGTTAACGCTTCTGTTCCGCCATTACTTCGCTGCATGCCGGTGTAATAACTGTGGCAGGCGTACGGGGGTGTTTACTGTATTCATTCTCTGGCTAGTTGGCTAGAGAACGAACTAACGCTACTTTGTGTTGACCGCGAATTTTATATGAAATAATAATGGTATTTCATCATCTTACAAAATAGACTGATCTATTTACCACGCGGCAAGACATTATCACCCTGATATTCGATTAAAAAAAATCTCCAGTCAGGAACGCGGCCGATGGATGAAGTTCCGTGACTCGTATGAACCTAGGTAGGATAACGGCTCACAGATGACTAGAAAAGGCCAAGGGTTAGCTGCTAGGCGAGCTGAGCTGTAGTAACCTTTGGACTTTCATTTTGTTGTACCACTGCCCCACTCAGGCGAGATGTAGAAAAATCCATATAGGTTTCCTATGGAACGCGCTCATTGGTCGTACCGTCAAATGCTGATATTGTCCATTGAAAATGCTAAAGGCACGTACAACTGCTGCCTACTGTAGTTAAATCTGCGGTCCTTGAGGCATTTTTCGTCCAGTCAGGTCGATCAGAGGAGGAAACATAAAATACTGCCTCTTCCGTGTCTGTGAAAAGATATCTTCTCAATTAATTATAGGTTGGCTGCAACGTGTTCAATGTGAGTAATGTTTTGAGAGATTTCAGTTGGGCATACCAATATGGCGGCATGGTTACTTCAAAATTATGACGTCATCAGCTATCCAGTTCTTATATATAGATTAGCGGTTCGGTCACTCAACGTGGCCATGCCCTTAATTATGCAGAAATTTAAGCCTTTAAATAGTAGAGTTACAAAAAATTACAAAAAAAAACCGTATTTTGAACCAGGCTGTAAACATGTTTATTTTCTCTGTAAAATTGGGCTTTTTAACATGGGGGTCAATGGGGATTGACTCATTTCTGCAGCCAGCCTCAAGTGGTCATTCGAGGAACTGCAGCTTTTGGCACTTCCGTATTTGCTTCACCTTACAGCCTCGCAGGTTGCCGCATGGTTTGAACATGGCCATCTAAATAAAAATTACCTGAATAACAAACTAGTAGTAGAAAAAAGTGTTATAGGCAAACGTATGCCAATATGAGGGAAATAATGCCATAGGTTTGGCGAAAAATCGGTCGAAGTTTTCAAATTCAACTGTATTACAAAGGTCTATGTTGTATGTACTTCTAAGCTTAGTTTTTTGGAGTAATATGTCTGGATGCATAATGCAACCATAAAGCAAAACAGAGATGATTATCATTTTGTCGACAGCACAGTTTGTAGTAGCCAACTCGCGTTGTGGATTTGTTTCTGAAAGCAACAGCTTATAACGTAAAGCCCAGAGGCTAAATCATGTTTTGGATTTAACTTAAACAATCATACTTATCGTTTGCTTCAAGCTTCTTTCTGTCTCAAAGTTATGCACTGGGCTGCTTGAAGTTCGGCTGAAAATGACTCGTGGCCGAGTCGAACGTAACCGACAGGCTTTATGTCATTTTAAAGTAGCGAAAATGCTATCATCGCTGTATACTTACTAACAGTTAGCAGGGTAGTCAACTGATTGTTTGTCGCGGTTGCACTAAACTCCGTTATAAAGAGTTATCCAGTTCTGCCTCGAGTAGTACGTTGGCTCGCACAAGCAAATAATCTCTGCTAGCTATATTACCAACTAATTTGCGAATCTTATTTTCCGCTGTGTCTGACCAGTCACTGGGTGGCGACGTTTAGAATACTGGGCCATTCTGACAAATAGCTGGCATACCAACAACAAGTATGCCATTTATTTAGTTATACAGTTGCTCTCTGACGACTGCGGGTGGACGGCTTTTGTAAAAGGTAGCCCATGTGATATAAAATACCAAGGCAAAGCACATTACTATCAGTGCTGAAAAACAGTAACTTCATGCGTGGCTCAGTATTGTATTTTAAGGGCATCAAAACAAAGCTGAAGAACCCCTAATGATGTAGAGGAGGTTTCTCTAGAGCTTCTCGTAGTTCCCGTACACACAACCCACTATTTTCAATAAACTCAGTATATTTGTCCACATAGTAGAGGGTGTCGTTACTGTTAAAAATATACAAAAAATAATTATCGATCATAAATGAATTTAAGCCCTTTTCCTTTGCACGACAGAACTGAGCTCGAAACTGAATCTTGTCCCAATTACATTACATTTCAGGTTCTTAGCAGACGCTCTTATCCACAGCAACGTAAAGTGCACAAGATCAGTACAAAAGTGCAGAGGTCTTAGGAGACAACTACAAGTGCTAACAGTCAGTGACGGAACACATTCCATTGTTACAAATCTAAACCAATAACAAAAGGGCAAGGGCAAAGTCAAGTGAACAAAATGGTAACAAGGTCAAGTGCAACATAGGGGCAGAGTCAAGTGCAAGAAAAGGGCAATAAAATAAAAATAAGTGCAACAAAAGGGCAACAGGTAAAGTGTAACAAAGGGGCAGGAAAATCAATTAAACTGACAAAATAGGGTACAAAAAATGAAGGGCAACCAAATCAAGAGGTAACAATCAGGAAATAAGGTAAACAAAATTAAGTGCAACAAGAACGTTTTTAGGGCAACAAATCAACTCAACAACAAATCAAGGGATGTAGGGACAGGACACTGTCCCTGACATTTATGCGCTGCTTTATCGAGGGTTTGTTCATCAAGAAAAACACTATTGCATGCTTACTTTCGCTTATCAGTGGATGTCCTGCTTGATTCATAATTTAATATTACTGAAGTGGTCAATCTAACCCGGAATTCCTTTTCCGACACGTGAATTACAACATAGAGAAGTCCAGAATGGAATAATAAATAGTCAGCCAATCAGTGCAATCGGAATGACCGCTATAAAGATAATTATCATACATCAGTCATAAATTAAGTATGAACCAAGTATAAACCAAATATGATTGCGAGTGCCGGTGGCGATTGGGCGATTGGACTTGACGTAGGCATCAGGCGGCCTTGGCGCAAAATCTGAGGTCATTACTTCACCACTCTCTCCATTAGGCTTTCGCCAATGTGGCGCTTTGAGGCCACCACATGCCACACCACTTTGCCAATGGCGACGTGGCGATCGGGTAGCGCGCACCCTAAACCCTACAGTGCTTGTCCAGTATCTTAAAAACTTTAAACAATTTTTCTTGTTCTTTCAGTTTCTTAAAGTTTTGTTTAATTATGTCAGTTGTTGCACATTTATATGTTGAATGCAGCATACACCAAAATCATTTTCTGAAAGCATGTCTCTCTCAGGTCTGGCATATCCCTGACATTCTGCTTTGATGGAGAAAAAAAAAGACAGATCACCTACCTACCCTAAAAATTTTAGAAAAAACTTTCAGTATAAAAAAGAAAAAAGCATACCCTACCGATTTTTCAAATCAGTGTCATAGGAAACACCTATTATTTTATTTGGCCTAATTCAGATAGAGTGCTCGGATGTGTCTATTCAGCTATTTTCCTAATGCATGTGTTAATTTTTCTTCTATCCAAAGTTTGGGATCGATGATTCCCCATCTTTCCACAGATCAACACTGCATGCAATGTGACAGCAGATGCGGGCAAACTCTGGTCTGTACTCACCAAGCCAGGCCCGGTACTGCTCAATGGGGACTCCCTCCGTAGGCTCATCATCGTCATCATCGTCCACAATCAAAGGTGAAGGCGATCTCCGAACCGCTGGGACTACCGTGAACGTGGGCACACTGATCATGCACAGAGAAAGCAGCAGTGAATTCACTGGGCCAAAAATATAACTGGTGAGCACACAACAGCAGATCTACCATTAATATGCTGTCTGACTGAAAACCTCAACGGAAGGCATCTCATGGACTAAATCTATCCATTCAAATTCGGCTTTAAAGTGGTAATCCGTAAGATTTGAATTGGTTTGTTTATACTGATATCTGTGGCAGTAAGCTGTAATTGCAGGTGCGCTTCTGGACCTCATTTTCCATAACTCTTGTTGAGACCCAACAGTGTCGCCTGTATGATGTCGGTAAATTGACGGCACTTACCAGTTCCATGTCTCCTCAACCTCTCATGCAGACGGGAAAGATGCTCTTTGACACGGCAATTGAACTCAATAGAAGTAAAAATTATGTGACGTTAGTCGTCCATTAGCGTCATCTCATTCCAGTAACATGTTTAGTAGGTCTGCATGATAAATCGCCAGAAGATCGTGATCCCAATTCACTCCTACGCGCAATTTCTAATTAATAATAATAATCTAATTTCTAAATGTCAACGATTTTCCAGCATTATTTCAGGAGTCGCAGAGCAAACAAACTAGTAGTTTTCAAAGAAAGTGAGAAGTAGGCGGTCTAACGCAGCACTGACGTTGCACTCGCGCTCATCCTATGTTGGCAAAGCAGCTCTACATCACTTGAGTTCATGTAGAAGCCAGAGAAGGTAAACAGTAAATGGCGCTGGTCTTTCAAATCGAAGAGAGTTGGCTTGCATTGCAGATTCAGAAGCAGCGAGGGAGACACGGAGAAATGTTAAAGTGCAGAATGCAGGAAATTTTGTGGTCAGGAAAAATAAAAGCAGAACGCGCACTGAAAATCCATCCAGGGCATTAATAATAACTCCCGCAACGGGGCGAGCGGAAGAGCTCGCCATTTTTGCTCTACGGATCAGACCTGATGATGCAGTCATGACCATACGGTTGCCAAAATTCAAAGCCATCGTCAAAGTTTGCAGAATTAGGGCCGATTCATAGTCGATGCAGAGGCATGCAGACGCGAACGCATCGAGGCACATTGCGACGCTTCAAGACGTATTGGCCGCCATGATGCGTTCGATTGTGTAGTCTGATTTTCCAATACGCGACGCAGCAACGCATGTAATACCATCCGTTGCCAACGGCGGATATGTATATAATGTACTAAAAATATACTTTTTAGCCCACATAATAGAAGACTGCACTGAAAAAAAAAAAAAAACTGATACCGTTGGGTATTCGTGATAGTGCCACTTCAAGCTGTAGTCTACGATTTGAGAATCAGTTGAGAAAGATAGAGATGTCGAGAAAAATTTGAAAAAAGCATCCCACTCTCACACACACACCCCTCCCCTCTGTCCTCCCTGATCCCTCCCACTGATCACGGCCGTCCGCCAGGAGACTCCCAGACACACCCCCTCTACCAGAGCAACAAGCCGGCCAGTGTTCTGGTAAATTTTGCACCCTTGTCAAAAAATGCTACCGTAATGCAAAGCGATCGGTAAGTCTTTGTTTTCGCCTTGATATTGCAATATGAATCAGGCTACAATAGTAACTTTGTTGTTTGTTAGCTTATAATTACAAAAGCAGATGTTATAATGAGTTGGATAAGTTTGTTTGAAGATATATGCCCATATACGTCATTATCATCTAATTTCTGCATTTTCAGGAAAACCCAGTGTGTACATGCAAATATATGTACACTTACAGGTCAAAATGCGCACTGAAAATAAATCTATTTTTATGATTTTTGAAGATACTTCAGACATGAGCGAGGAAACAGCCCGAGATTTCAGGTTTGTGCAAGCGCAGAACCGCGAGGTAGCATATTTTGATAGGTAGCAAAATTTGTCAGAGCACCGGCAGTAAACAGACACAAAGCCAGCCTTGAATGAAGATTTGCCATGTCGGATTCGCAGGTATAGCAACATTCAAAGTTATTAAATGCATGTTAAACCTAATGTAAATTACAATTACAACAGCTATTGTGTCTTCCTCACAGTATTACAATAGGCCTAACTCAATAACAAGCCCATGATATTTCGTTAAGGCTGTCATGATAGTCATTAAAGTCTCGTTATTGATAAAACCACAACAGCTCCACAGTGCAATATTTATTCCAGATGGCTTAAGCCGGATGGCTTACATTGGTCAACGTTTCTGCAGCCCTGCAGCCACTAGAGTGAATGGATTTATTTCGTTTTTTTTGCTCTTCACATTGTGTAGATAGTACTATAGGGCCATGACGACCATCTAAATTAGGTTATTAATAATGATCAAACTCTCAAATCGTATACTAAAGCTTTCAGCAGCAATACATTTCCACTGGCAACCGAGCAAAATTTGATTAAAATCAGATTTTTGGACAATACGATGGGGTTCTCTTTGTTTGTGCTGGTTAAAATTAGCCTTGATGATATAACCAGTAACTGCCTAACGTTAACCTGGCATCCGAGCATCAGTCAGACTATGGACCGGTCCTGCTTTCGAAACATCAACATATTCACGATCATACGCAAAACAGGCGAAGTATTGGTATTAACCTGTAGCTAGCTATGTGGAAAAAATGCAATCGATTTAACTTATGGCGTATGGGTGGTTTTTTTTCAGCTTGTTTTTTTTTTTTTTTCTCCCTTTAGCTTGAAAATAGTCAGGGACGTCCAGTGGTACACGTACCCTCAGTACTCACCTCCGTGTAAGTTTAGCTTTCCATAAATTAGCCAATTACCCCATCTACCGCCCAAATTTTGTTTTACAGCATTTGTAAGCCCATTCAATTATAAAACAACGTTGTGTATCAACGATGCTGGCTTACAAAAAGTTATGGCGTATGACATGGGTCTCATTGATAACGTTAGATGCAGTCGTGAAATCTTGTGAATAAATTAGGCTAACGCAAAGGGTTACTAATTTGAAGTAGGCTATATGCTAGAGAAGACCACCCTGACTAGTTGATTATAGCTGGCTTAGGTGTCATGTTAAGGTAAATCTATAATAGCCATTTAACGTTCACTTATTATTCATGATATATCCATCACAACGACAGATAATGACTTTTCTTGCCAAATCACTTGCTATTAGTTTGCTGCGCTGGAAAGACTCGGGGTCAGTCAGCTATCCAGTCATTCTATAGAGATCAGTGAATGTCACTCAGAATATCAGCGGAAATGTCACCCAGAATGTCAGCCGAAATGTCACCAGTGACGCTGCTACCCCCTATTGTGTGAGCGGTGTATAGCATTTCGCGTATTGCCCATGCGGCTTGCGTCCAATTCATAGCTTTCATGTGACGTCACGCTCCCTAAGGAACGCCCCCTTGGAGGGCAAAACATTACGCTTGCCCGCCACCTACAGCCTAGAACCGCTATAGGACACTCAAGAAAAGACGCACTACATCACAATGCCGGACAGCGGTTGTGCGGTCGGATGTTCGAACCGTCGGGGAGGAAAGCCGGGATTGTGTTTCTATCGCATTCCGTCTGAAAAAGAAAACTCTGAGAGGAGAAAACTTTGGATCAGCGCTATCAAGCTGCAAGCAGGGCATACAGAATGGCTCCTACTTATGAACACACCTCTCCAAGACCTGCCATACAGGTGCAGTGACCAAAACGCACCAATCCCTCCTTCTCCACAGCAACCCAAGCTGTTAGTGGGGGGTCATTTAAGCTGTAGGAATGGTTTACTTGCCATCAGAAAATAATGTTTGATCAAATTTATCTTATATTGACTGTTATGGCATAACGTGACAAAATAATCGCTACGCACTGACTGACTACAGTGTCCCTAAAACTGACTCGTGATCGTTTCGAAAATGACAATGAATTGGATGGCTAATGTTAGCTAAATTAGTACTCACCTTTGCTCGTAGAATGAAGAAGAACTTATCCTTCACCTCCCAAACAGCAGCATTATTTACTCATCCAGACATAAAATAACGGTAACTGTCGGTGCTTTTATATGCCTTTATTCTGGCAGCGGTGTAAGGTGACGGGTTCTCAACCAAATAAATGTAAACATCCCTTAATTCCAATTTCGGCAAGGACCTGGCGGTGTGTAATTGCTCAAATAACAAATCCGGTGCTGTATATGGGTCACAAGTGCCCAACACTTCTAGCTTGTTTCGGTATCTCTCCTTCTCGGCCGCTGCCAGGTGAAATAAATGAGTATTTTGTTTTTTGTCCGCAGAGGTTGCATTTCGCGCTGTCATTTTTGAACGTTGTTTTGCCCTCCAGGGCTCCCGGCGAGTCACGTAACTGAAAGCTATGAATATTACACTATGAAAGGGAGTGCGTTACTTGCGTCGGTCGCGTTCCTTGCTTGCGTGACTCGCGTCGACTATGAATCAGCCCTTATCATCGTCTAAACAGCAATAGTTCTCACCTTGGTCCCATGCTCAATTGACAATCAAGCACTTGATTCGCACAATTACAAATTTGAATCGGAAGATGGTCCAATTTATTTGTATACTGCTCTTTTGGCAGTCGCATTTGGAGATTAAAATGACCGGGAAACAGCACAGATTCACCTGTGTGCATTTGTCGGATTGTTTTTATAAGTTTACATTTGACGAATTGATGTGAATTCGAAAATAGATCACACCAGTGGATAGGCTTAATGAAATGTTTCCCACATTGTGTCGGCCTATACTGTTAGATTTTTGAAAACCAGGGCCATATTAAAATTATTGTTATTGGTTATTAGCACTCTTACACAGAAGCCTTGTTTGGTACTCATTATCGCTTTTTAATCATTATAGGCTACATGCCGGTTGTACTTGTTGGCTAAATAAATTGCTTGATTTTTAAACTGCTTCTCCACCGAACGCGAAACGAATTATTCGCACGACAGATTGGTGCATTCAAAATGAACGCGAAGACGCAAATATACCAAGGGGTGCGCGGTTTGGCTGCTGACCCTGTGCTTCTCGCTCCTTGTGTTTGTTGATATTTCGGCGTTTTATGTGGCATAAATTGCTTGTCATCTCATCGTTTGTTTAAAGTACAAAGTGGCAATGGATTACTCACTAGCTGTGGTGATTTCATTTATCTTGATCGCTTTCATACATGACAATGTTGCAATAATCGGCATCAACGGCGTTCGCGAGTAGGCTACCAGTTCATTCATTCTCTCAAGCTCTTCCCCACATTTCATATTCCAGGAATTTTCTGCTCGCCCATCGAGATTAAGCAAACTCTATGGACTTGAACCATTTACCATCTGTACTGCTTGCACAACCCAGAGACAAATTTAAAAAAGGAAGATGAGAGGCTCAAGATGAGGGGTACAGAATAGATTAAGAAGGAGGGGAAGCAGGCACCCGCTTCCCGTCATTACCTTGTCCAATGTCAGATCACTTAATAATAAACTGGACGAGATCTCCGCGTGACTCAGACTTGATGAGGATTCCGAAGGAGTAACATGATCTGTTTCACAGAGACTTGGCTCCATGATGACAGCGCTGATGTTGGCTTTGCAGGATATACAGCCATAAGGGCAGACCGCGACAGGTCTTTATCTAATAAATCCATTGGTGGAGGTCTTTGCATTTTGATGGCTGGGCAACTCCGTTCAAAGTGCACGAGAAAGTTTGCACGAGAGACTATGAGTTACTGTCTGTTTCATTCCGGCCGTTTTACCTCCCACGGGAGTTTGGTCAAATCATAGTAATTCTTGTTTATGTCCCAGGGCCGAACAACAAGGTATCTGCTGAACCCATAACTGATGCAGCGCTTTCTCGATCGGTTGATCAGCCGGTTTTTGTCTTGGGGGATTTTAATTAGGGATGAGCCGTCAGGGTAGGCAGGGTAGGCACTGCCTACCCCAGGCTATCATCAAAAATAAAGTTGTTAACAATTATTGATCATTTTAATATCTAATCTAATTTTGAAGCCATTTGATATTTAGTTTGTCTTTATGCTGTTGCTTTAAGCCATTGAGTTATAATGACACTACAGCGCCTGGCTCTGGCCTGGCAGGGGCTTTCAAATCAGTCTTATCTTTGCAGGGTAGGCACAGCTCTGACATGCCTTTGAATGACGTTATCAGAGACGTTGTGTTCGCGCATGCGCAGTGTTTTTTCATATGCTTTATTATGTACGCAAAAAGGCAGGACGCTACGCTGCCTTTATGCGTAAGTGTCACAGGCTAGTCTGTCAATCTGGACGTTCGGTGTCTTTGTGGATTCGCACCGAGTATACTGGGGAGGCCGCCGCTTCTTTCTACGAGCGCAGTTGAAGAAACCAATATGGCGTCAAGTGCACCGCACTTCTCAATTTCCCATTGACTGTAATGTAGAAATTCCAGCTATTTTCCGCCGAACTAAGGGGTCTTCCGAAAAGATTTCAACATATTTGTGATCGAAAAACAAGAATAAACATTAATGCGCAGTTCTACATGACACTGTTTGAGACGTCGAAAATATCAAAACATGAATGGGAAGCACAGCACTAACTAGCCACTTGTGTAGCTGGCGTGTTAGGTAATTGAGTCGCTGTCAACGGCTGTGATGGCAAACTTTATCTGTAATTTTGCTAGCTAGATAAACTTAGTCGGCACAATAAACTCATGTTGCTTACAAATGGTGATGGTCACTTAGCTCCTATGCCCATGTAATGTTAGCCAAGTTGCATATCTACGTATAGCATTAGCCATAGCGAATGACCTCGCAAACGTTCGTGTAACGTTAGTGGTGTTCATTCAGGATGAATTGTACATATAAACGCATCCTTATCAGGCATCTACCTATCTAGGTACTATTTAGTGAGCAAGCTTTGATTTTTTTGTATTTATTCATTTAAATTACGATAACGCAATCCTAGCTGGGGCTATATACACTCATTGATTCACACCTACGTCATTCAAATTTAAGGCTTAAATTTGATTAAACCACCTAGCTAGTGTTATGTCATCTTGTTTGTTTTGGCAAAACAAACAAGATGACATCGCTAACGCAGCAAATATTTTGATTTTGTCAGGCTCAAGGCCGACCTCATCGGCTTATACAGCCCTGCGATGGTCAAGGAAAAATCTCCCTAGCTTCAACTGCTGGCTTTATTGGTGGAGAACGACCTTGAACAAACTGTTCGAGGCCACAAAACTGCTGAAATTGGTGCCGACAATTCCAGCTACCAGAGTCAGTGGACCGGTCTTTTTTCTGCCCTAAAACACCTGCAACCGCAGTAGAACGGAGCAGGGGAGACTTTCATGATTGGCTATCATGTCAATTGAGAAAGAGGGACTTGTTAAGCAGAAGGCCAAAACAGAAGAGTTTTACAACGCTGTCATCAACATCTTTGTCAAAAAGGACAGACGCATGGACATCATATTCAAATAGCCTTAAGTAAGTGCGCTTTAACCACTTCTCTTCCCCTCCGCTCTCTTTTACGCACACAAGAACTTTCCGGACTGTCATGTCTGTCGTTATGCATCTAATAACAACCTTGTGGCTAAAGTTTTTTTAAAATTGTTGTTTGTTTGATAGAATTCTGTGGGTTTTTAGGTTTTGTAGTTTGTGTGTGTTGACATTATGATGCGGTGAAGAGAGATGTGATCAAAGATGGAATGTGTTTGAAGTGTACTTCGCTTGTCTGGTTAATATGGTTTAGCAATAGGAAGATAAATTGCATTAAGTATAGGGAAGAGATCCACTTAAGCATGCATCGGTGCAGGCAAGCCGTTAGGCCTATGTTGTTTTGCGCGCTTTCACCAACTTTCTCTCGCTAGAGCCTTCAACTTTTATTCAGACATAAAAGCGAAATTAAAAAAAAAAATTGAACCTTCAAGATTATTTGAAAACAAAGTACACATTCATTCTGAATGCATACAATAAATCAAATTCGCTAGAAAACGTCATAAACTTCAAACATTTCACACTAAATTGGTTTTAAACCTCCCTCCTATGCTCACATAGTGCGACAAGTTAAATAATACATTGATAACTCAAACACGGATTTGATTTCACTCTTAACAGTTTCAAAATAAACTAAAAGTCAAAATCTAACGAAAAACGCAACTTTGTGCGTGTACGGTGTCTTTCAAGTGTCTTTTAAGTCCCTTTAAATCTGTTAATCCCCGCAAATGCATGATGTCATCAATCCAGGTTCGCAGTGTTACTATTTACTGCATTCAACAGTTTTTGGAGTAATAATGTTTGATTTTGCCGGTGTTTTTACCGCTGACTTTATACATAAAATATGAATTAGTTTTTACGTTTCAGTCTGCCACTGCCTACCTCGACCCAAACCTCACGGTTCGTTACTGATTTTAATACATACGAACTGTCACTGCATCTCCCCAATCGGCAGGAGTATGTTGCCACGCTCACTCGCTCTACGCGTATTCCAGATCAATGCTTTGGTAACATTACAGCCGCCACGTATACGTCAGCAAGCCGGCCTCCACTCGGAAGGTCGGATCATGAGGTTATCCAACTCCTCACAACCTACAGTCAGAAAGTCAAGTACGAAAAACCGCTCTTGAAAACCGTACAGCTATGGTTTGACGATCGAGTGGAAAAAATTCAAGACTGCTTCGATTTCACGGACTGGCGCATGTTCTTTGACGCCTGCGCTGATACACATGAACTGACAGATGCCATCACTTGTTACATTAAATTCTGTGAGGATGTGGTCATCACGTCTAAGACTGTAAAGGTGGACAGTAATAATAAACCGTGGCTGTCAAAGGATCTTAAAATGTGTTTAAACAAGAAAAGGGCTGCATTTTTGAAAGGTGATATGGATTTGGTGAAGGAAAAAGAAAACTAATTTAGACACGCAGTTTTTACAGCAAAAATAGATTTTAAATATAGCCGCGAGCGGCAATTCCGGGGTTCAAGCCAAGAAAGACCATCAGTAGTTGAAAGCTGTAACAGCTTAAATAACAAGTGTTGCCACTAAACATGGCCATGTCCCCCGCCAGGTGACGGAAATCGACGGGGGTCGGCGTATCACAAAATTACACATTGAAGCCAAAGATGAATAAAATCTGTCAAAGCGTTCACGAGATTTCGCGTTCAAAACAAATGGGACGCAACGGACGGACAGCCGGACAGATGGAGCAGAAGACTATGTCCACCGGCCCTAATACACCTTGACCCCAAAGATGAATGGAATCGGTCAAACTGTTCTTGAGATATGATGTTGACAAGGCATTTGTAAGTGGTCAAATGATCGTAATGACATTGAGAATAATGGCAAGGTCACGTCAATCGAGTGGGCTGTGAGCACCCCCGTAAAACACCTTGACACCAAATATGAATGGAATCGTTCAAACCGTTTTTGGGATATCGCATTCACAACAAACGGGATGGGACGGCCAGACAGATGGAGCTGAATATTATGTCCCCCGCCCCTAATACACATTGACACCAAAGACAAATGGAATCGGTCAAACGATTCTTGAGATATCATGTTGACAAGGAATTTTTAAGTGGTCAAACGATCGTAATGACATTGAGAATTATGCAAAGGTCACAGAAATCTCCTGGAGACGGGGTATCACACGAATATGCCTTAACACCAAAGATGAATGGAATCCGTCAAACTGTTCTTGAGATATCGCGTTCAGAACCAACAGGACGTGACTGACGGCCGGACGGAGCTGAGTACTACGTCCACGGCTCCGCTCGCTATCATGACGGTGGGGGACAAAAACCACTTTAAGAGTGTGTTGCAGGTATTTATGTGGACCTATTTTTCCAGCATAATGGTTGGACCAACATGATGTACAGTCTGATTTCTGTTATGTTAGGTTATTTTGTGCATTTATGGCACCCCCTACTGGTCGATTTGATTGAAACTTTCAGGCTGTTTCAGGTTCTTAGGTGGACATATCCTGTGAGTTTTGTAATGATTGGAAAAACGGTTTATGGTCTGAATTGTGTTATACCATGTTGCTTTGTTTTGCATTTATAGCGCCCACCATCAGTCAATTTTAATAAAATTTTCAGAGTATGTTACAAGTACTTATATGAATATATCCTGCAAGTTTTATGGTTATAGGGCAAACAGTTGCTGATTTATAGTCTGATTTGAGTTATAGCACCCCCTACGGGGCTGATTTGCATGAAAGGTTTGTTCAGGATACTTATATGGGCATATTCTGCAAGTTCTGTGATGACTGGCCCAATGGTTGTTGAATTTTGTCCATTTATGTGCAAAGCCACGCCCCTGCTGAAGTTCATTGGTCAATGTCTTGGAAACGAAATGAGATTTCAACAAGCATCTTTGATAAGCTTCGTCCACTAATGATTCACAGCAAATTTCGAAGGAATTGGACCTATGGCCTAGGAGGAGATGCCAAAAATGTGTTTTTCAAAAAATACAGGAAAATCAAATATGGCGCACCTTCAAGGTCCTTATGGGAAAGTTGTAGAGAATGGACCATGGAATGTCTCTACTAAGTTTCGTGTAAATTTGACTTACACAGTAGGAGTTATGACCTTGAAAGTGAAAACCTGTTTTTCTTTAATTATAGCGCCACCATTAGGTCGATTGAGTTAAAAATGCTTTGGTCAGCATTTACACACAACTTCCATCCAGTGTGCAAAATTTCAGGTCTCTGCTATTTACCATCTCACGGGAATTTGCAAAAACATTTCAGAAGAAATAATAATAATAATAATAATAATAATAATAAAAAGCATAAACAATAGGGTTTCAGCCCTATGGGCTTGAACCCTTAATAATAATAAAAATAAAAAGCAGAAACAATAGGGTTTCAACCCTTCGGGCTTGAACCCCTAAAAATAAAGTTGAGCAAACATTTTGTTCAGTCAATGCAAAGCAAGCATGGGAGGGGCCAAATACTATGATGGGTAAGGAAAGGGAAAGGCTAAGGCTCGGGCCACACTGCCTGCAGCTGCGATGCGTCTTCCGCATATCGAATGCTTCTTTTCCCTTCGGTTCCCATGCTATTCAATGAAAGCGGCCACACCGCATGCCGAAGCTGCGCGACTCAACCATGCAAAAGCCGTACTGCTACCTAGCGGAAAATATAGATTCGGACTCTTGCCGAATTTTTCTGGGCTACGCAAGCAGAGAAAGGCAAAGCAGAGCTGAAAATGACTTTCAGAAACAGTCATATCGCCATAAATACATGGATTTCGCTAAATTGCCGAGGATGCTAGTCTGTTGCAAGCATGAAGCAGACAAACAAAGTGTTTATCATATTAAAAGCCCGTTTATAAGTACATATTCCCTTCCGCTCAATTTAGCAATGCTTCGTGAAATATTGAAACATGTAGTGGGAAATTTGCGACTTTCATCGTAGGTTGCTGTCATTAAAGGGGATATAGCCTATGGAAAACTATTGTAATAAACTTTAATTTTAATGAAACATAGCGTAACCTGCCACCACCTTTGTTAACCCGGTATGTTCCGGTGTCAGGAGCAAGAGAATACACCCCACGCACGGATTCATTATTAAAAACCCAATTACTTTATTTACCATTAAATTAAGAGCAGACACTCAAACCAGAAGCTCCTAAAGAGTTCTCGAAATGGCCACAAGTGGCCCCCCTTACAACCGCGGCACAGCAAACCCGTAATATACATCCATAAAACACCTTAGGATGCACACTGCACACTCTTAAATATTACCACTGCAACTGCATAAACTCAGAAATCACTGAATTGCACACCATTGGAAAACAGCATCTCCCAGCATTGACACACAGCATCAAATTGCACAGCGCACAATTAAGCCCGCCCGACTGCAGGCAGAGCAAAACCACGTCTACCATTCAGGGGATACAGGAGGCCTCATGGCCACAGCGTTACCTCTGAAAGAACCCCTGGCAGACTATCCTGCAAATTAAGATATATTAACACATATATACAAAACCCAAAACCAGTGAAGTTGGCACGTTATGTAAATCGTAGATAACAAGGCAATCAGAGATAGCAGACCTGGCCTCAGCCACGGGCTGACAGACAGACTGACAGAAACACACACACACACACACACACACACACACACACACACACAGACATGATCATTGCTTAACCTGGCCCCCTAGGGGAGGGGCCAGGTAAAAACAGAATACAATGATTTGCAAATCCTTTTCAACTTATATTCAATTGAATACACTGCAAAGACAAGATGTTTAATGTTCAAACTGAGAAACTTTTTTTTTTTTTTTTTTTTTGCAAATAATCATTAACCTTAAAACTCCGGGAAAATTTGCCTAAAATGCCTATGAAAAGCGTACCCAAAGTAAATTGAACGCTGTTCTTAAACCGTTTGGACTATATGGATGGTTATGGTCTCATTTGAAAGGAAACACTCTGAAGTTTTCCCCTAGCTAAAAGAAATACTCTAAGTGCTACTGTCATTGTAATCCAAGCTGGAACACACTGAAGTAGAAGGTTTTTACTCTCGCCAAAATTTTTTTTTGCAAACAGATGCCTGTAGATGAGAGCAGCTGGGACTTATTAGCTGAAAAACACAATGGGACCACAGCATGAAGTCTTACTTAGTTCCAGTTCAAATTTGATAACAATCCTACAGAAAATGAGCATTTTACACATGTTTTTCTAAGGCCATGTCTAGGCGTTTCCAAAAATGGCCATTTGGAGACCCCAAAAGGACCCTTGGATAACCATGGTCACATACCTAGGATAAAAGGGCATAACTCTTGAACGCTTCAACCTACAGTCATAATGTTGGGCTCTAATGAAAGGTGACACTTAGAGGAATCCAATCCCATATCCAGATTCACTATCAATATTGCTGAAAAAAAGTTACTGACGCATAAGCTCAAATTTGTGCACATAAGAGTCAAAACGAGTGCCTTTATGTTAAAAAAATGCTTTTTTATATGAAAGGTAAACAAACAAATGACCTTTACGCAGCAAACTCACAGTAAAATATTTACAATATATGATCAATAAAAAAAAGTAAAAGTTACTGAAGCATAAACTCAAATTTGTGCATATAAAAGTCAAAACAAGTGCTATCATGTAAAAAAATGTTTTTTACATGAAAGGTAAACAAACAAATAACCTTTCCATAGCAAACTATTTACAGTATATGATAAATAAAAAAATTAAAAGGTTACTGAGGCATAAACTCAAATTTGTGCATATAAACCCCAAGGGGAGGAGATTCTGACTTTGTGCTTTTACATATATCCAAAGCAAAAGGAGAGATTCCTTTGTCTTCGTTCTTGCCTGTAACGAAGACCCTATGTGGCACATAGTAAAATGGATCCTATTTACTTACTTTGTCTCACTCTGATTTCTTACAGGGATGAAAATTTAAATTCCCACAACAACCAACGCCGGCGAAAAAATAACTTCCTTCCACCTTCGGTAACGGAGGTAATAATGCGTAATATGGTAATAATATAATCATCATAATATCAGCATCATATTATAATATCCTTTTCCCGTAATTATTTACACAGAATTACTCCGGTGAAAACATGACGGTGAACTCCAGTGAAAACATGACGTCCTTCCACCTTCCGTGACAGATGCAAATAATACGTAATGTAATTTTATAATAATAATAATAATAATAATAATATAAATGTAATGTTATTATATAATGAAACATAAGTTATAATATGATGCGTACTTGTCAAGAGTAATGTCATCTCCCCCGAGAAACATTTCCTCTGCTACGGAGCCATCACGGTTTTGGTCGGATATTTCTTCCCCTGAGCTATCACTTGCACGCCGAGTGCACAGCTCTGCAGCTTCTGAACTGAAAATGATTTTTTTCGCAACCTTTTGGCTATTTTTTCTTTCAAACTCCGTAAACAACCATCAAACATTCGCTGGAAATCTCTCTCTGCCTCGCTCTGTTTTGCGGAACGCACAGCACGCATTACGCACAGCTGAGCCATATTCTGTCCATTCTCTTACGCGAGCGATAGGCAGCGCCAGCCTTTTCGCCACCCCAACAACCTATATATCGGCGTTTCCAGAATTTCGTTGGTGTCATAATGCAACAATCGTCGTCTCGATTGGTTGCTGGTTGCTCGGGCTACACGCAAAAAAAGGAGGCATGAGCTTCGTTTCAACACAGGCACTCGTTGGCTATAGCAGGCTGTAGACAGGGCAGGGAAGCTCGTAACTGGTCGAGTGAGGTGTCAATCGAAAGGTTAGAGTGCAGACTCCATTTTGGCGCAAATGGCTATGTACTGTCTAAATCTGTTCCGAAGCAACGACCACTAATGCAGCGAACTTTGTGGGTAACCACCGATTCATTTCAAACGATGCAGCAGCTGTTCATGGATATTTACCGGTATAATAGTGTGTTTTGGACTAAAAACTTTACTTGGTTGGATTTACTGGAACTTCGTGGATGTAACAAGACCATTTTTGAGGGGATATGTCGGACTGGAAGAGTACTAGGGGGCTTCATCGGTGAGTCACATCAGTTTTGTAACTGTTCGTTTGTTTGTTTGTGGTCTGACATGGGCGTTGATTAAAGCTGCTGGGATGATTATACTTTGAAATGGTTGGCATCATTCGAATCTCAAGAATCTTAGCTTTCTGACGATATGTGGCATGAGTATCTAAGTTGCATACAAGCTGTGTAAATGACGTAGTATGTTTTCAACTTCCCTGACGGCCCGATTACGGGCCGTCGGAGTGGTAACGGGTTAACTTAGAATTTAAAGGCAGCAACACATTGCAAAAAGGTTGGCACAGGGGCCTTTTTACACCGTGTTACATTGCCTTTCCTTTTAACGACACTCAGTAAACATTTGGGAACTGAGGAGACCAATTTTTGAAGCTTTTCAGGTGAAACTCTTTCCCATTCTTGCTTGATGTACAGCTTAAGTTGTTCAACAGTCCGGGGTCTCCGTTGTCGTATTTTAAGCTTTATAATGCGCCACACATTTTCAATGGGAGACAGGGCTGGACTGCAGGCCAGTCTAGTACCTGCACTCTTTTTCCACGGAGCCATGCTGTTGTAACACGTGCAGAATGTGGCTTGGCATTGTCTTGCTGAAATAAGCATGAAAAAAACGTTGCTTGGATGGCAACATATGTTGCTCCAAAACCTGTATGTACCTTTCAGCATTAATGGTGCCTTCACATGTGTGCAAGTTGCCCATGCCTTGGGCACTAATACACCCCCATACCATCACAGATGCTGGCTTTTGAACTTTGCGCCTATAACAGTCCGGATGGCTCTTTTCCTCTTTGGTCCGGAGGACACGACGTCCAAAGTTTCCAAAAACAATTTGAAATGTGGACTCGTCAGACCACAGAACGCTTTTCCACTTTGCATCAATCCATCTTAGATGAGCTTGGGCCCAGCGAAGCTGGCGGCGTTTCTGGGTACTGTTGATAAATGGCTTTCGCTTTGCATTGTAGAGTTTTAACTTGCACTTGCAGTTGTAGCGACAAACTGTTGTTACTGACAGTGTTTTTCTGAAGTGTTCCTGAGCCCATGTGGTGATGTCCTTTACACACTGATGTGGATTTTTGATGCAGTACCGCCTGAGGGATCGAAGGTCACGGGCATTCAATGTTGGTTTTCGGCCTTGTCGCTTACGAGCAGCGATTTCTCCAGATTCCCTGAACCTTTTGACGATATTACGGACCGTAGATGATGAAATCCCTTAATTTCTTGCAATAGCTTGTTGAGGAATGTTGTTTTTAAACTGTTCGACAATCAGCTCACGCATTTGTTCACTAAGTGGTGACCTTCGCCCCATCCTTGTTTGTGAATGACTGAGCATTTCAGGGAAGCTGCTTTTACACCCAATCATGGCACCCACCTGTTCTCAATTAGCCCGTTCACCTGTGGGATGTTCCAAATAGTGTTTGATGAGCATTCCTCAACTCTCTGTCTTTTTTGCCACTTGTGCCAGCTTTTTTGAAACATGTTGCAGGCATCAAATTCCAAATGAGCTAATATTTGCAAAAAATTACAGTTTACCTGTTCGAACATTGAGTAACTTGTCTTTGCAGTGTATTCAATTGAATATAGGTTGAAAAGGATTTGCAAATCATTGTATTCTTTTTTTATTTACGATTTACACAACGTGCCAACTTCACTGGTTTTGGGTTTTGTATGTTATAAACAAAAATAACATTAAAATATTTTGAATATTCCCTACTCGCCGGTCTGGCGACAACACCCCCCTCCCCCCCCCCGTGGGGTGCGGACAGTGGAGTCAAAGAATCACTTTAATACAGGGCCCAGTAATTCACCTCTCAACATAATCCATGCGATTCATTCTTTGACAAAAGTCAGTGCAATTCATCCATCGGCATAAACCAATACAATGCATTCGTCGGCGAAAACCAGTACAATTCGTTTCATACAACCAGCGGAAGGTTTTGAAACATACGCCAAGTTCGTAACTACAAGCAGGCAGCGGCACTCTAGACCCCGGTCCCTCACTACCTAAAGGAGGTATCTAGCCTCCCCTCCTGCTTCAGGAACAACTCCCCTATTCAACTGTCTTCACTGCCGGCAACACTAAAAGTTGCGAGCAGCACCCTCCCGTCCCAGTGCCACCGCCACATGGAAAACAGGTCATCTCTTTCATCGCTCACGCCGTTTTCTGTCCACTTTTCATTTTCCAGTGTCCTCCTCCCTGCACGCCAAGCACAGGTGACTGTCATTAACAATCAAATGCAGACGCAGGGAGACTGCAATCCTCCCTCTCACTACAGTATTTTGTCATTCTTAACTATTTAAAAAAAATTTTAATATGACGTTGCTTGTTTTATTTTGGATTTAGATGTCGAGATTTAGCGAGAATATGCCATTAATTGCGGTGCCAAGCCAATGAATATAGCTTATTATGTTGATGATTAAAGAGTATCACAGCAGTACTTTTCCGTATCTCTCACTCTGGCCATGACACCAACGCGATTTCTGAACCTACATACAACCCCCCACGTGTCAGCAAGTGCAGGTGACTGTTTCCACTTGTAAAGAGAGAGAAAAACAAGAGCAACGCAGAGCGTGGCGTATGCCCCCACCTGTTTGTTGATCAAGGGCATATTGAAATGGCCGCTGTGGCGGCCATATTAGATATCTACGACACTGGTTTTCGAAAAGGAACCTTCCTCTAGCCACTCCCAATACGCCATTAAGAAATGGCATCAATCCGACGAGGGATTCTATCTTTATCCCACTGAAACGAAAAGTTAACGGTCGACATAATGCCCCCTTTCCTCTTTGGAGGGCGGGAGCATAAAAAACTAACTAAAAACCTAATGCTGCCCCCGGTCCTGACTGCTTTAGAGGAAAGGTGCTTAAAGCATGTTCTCACCAGCTTACAGGGGTGGTTACACTGTTGTTCCAGATACTGCTTAACAGCTGTATTTTTCCTAATACATGGAAAAAATCCACAATAATACCTGTACCTAAATCTCCAGAGCAACATCAATCAAAGATTTTAAGACCAGTGGCACTTACCTCTCTCCTGGCAAAGTGCATTGTGAGAGTCGTCCGCTCCCACCTTAATACCTCTGTCTGGAATCAATTTGATTCCTTACAATTTGCATATAAATCGCACAGGGGGATAGAAGATGCGACAATCACTATAGCGGACCATCTTGCTAGACATCTACAGCAACCAAAATCATACACTCGTGTTCTTTTTATTTATTTCGGCTTTGCTTTTCATATTTTGCGAATTGATATTCTTTTAGAACATCTTTTTAAGATGAACGCAAATGGTGGCCTAATTTATTGGATCAGGAGCTTTTTTACCCTCTCCAGCCCAATTTTTTATTTTGAGATATGAAAAATCTTCTATTCATGTAGAATAGTTCTCATACACTATTGGTGGAACTAACGTTGTATTTTTGCAATACTGAGCTGGTAAGGTAACTTTATCAAACCATTTCCCATGTGGTCTTTATATTTCATAATCAGTCATCAGTTGATTTACTGTTGCAGATTTGCAACATGAGCCTGGAGAGGGTTAACTGACCGCCCTCAGAGAGTTATGACGAACGGGGTCTATTCAGATGAGATTGTTTTGAACACTGGGGCAACCCAAGGCTGTGTGTTGTCACCACTTTTGTTTTCCATTTACACAAATGAAATGTCTGTTCACAGCAATAATGTCAAGCTTTTAAAATACGCCGATGATATGGCTCTGGTTGGTCTTCTTCGGGAAGACAACTCTGTGGATGAGGAGGCTTACTTTAGCCAGGTCACTGTACTGCAGGACTGGTGCCAGGCCAGCAACCAGCAAATGAATGTGGCCAAAACAAAAGAGCATATGTTACTAATGAAATCAATAGGTAGTGGCATCATCCTCCCTGTCACGCTTTAGAACCAGCCTGTTGAGTGGTTTAATCATTTTAAGTACCTAGGCACAATTATTGACCAGTCCCTAACTTTTAATGAGAATTCTGACAGCATTTTTAAGAGCCAATCAGGAAGCTTCAGAGATTTGGTGTCAGCCAACACAAACTTGAAATGGCATACAGGAGTCTGGTGGAAAGCATTTTATCATTTAATATTACTACTTGGTTTGGTAATCTGAGTGTAAAGTACAAAAACAAGCTCTTTAAAATTGTAAAAATTGCTGGGAAGGTGATTAGCAAGCCACAGACTCCCCTCTGCAATATTTTTGACAGGGCTGTACTCAGGAAGGCTAAAGGTATAATTGCTGACTGCTCACACCCACTGCACTCAGGTTCAGTTGCTTCCGTCTGGCCTTAAATTTAGGGTGCCAGAGGCCAGCTGGAATACATATTTACAGACATGTATTACATACAAATACATATTTGTTCCTCATGCTGTTCTGGCACTGAATGCTGATTGACAGCGTCTGGTTGGACGAATGTGGTTTTCATTTGATAGTTTTTACTTGTTAAGCACATGTGTATCTTGTTATTGCTCTTGATGTTAGGGGTTATGTAATATGTAACATGTCATCTGCCTACTGCGGCTGGTCAGGCCATTGCCACTGTCGTATTCTGCACTGTCACTTTTTATCCTGTGTTGAATATCTGTTTGTTTTAATGGTGTGTTGTCATCTCTGCCGACCAATGGCAGAACCTAGTAACTCACTTTTATTTGATTTTGAGAAAAAAACAGGAAATGAAACTATCTATCTGATATTAAAGCATGGTTATTTGGGGAAGGTTAGTTTTATAGTTCATTATTATTCTCTAGGGATCACCAACTCAAGGACAATTTTAACGCTTAAAGGTCATTTTCTGCTTTTTTCTCAAAATCAAATAAAAGTGAGTTACTAGGTTCTGCCATTGGACAGCAGATCTGTACATATTTGTGAGAAGCCAAAGACAAATTTCCACCTCGGTGGACAATGAAGTCAATCAATCGATCAATACACGCAATATATTTGCGTCTTTGCATTGACTTTGAATTTTATCTGTCCTGCGAAAAAATCATTTCACGTTTGGTGGAAAAACAGCTTTAGTTCAGCAAAGTACTCAGGAATACACTCAACAAAAATATAAACGCAACACTTTTGTTTTTGCTCCCATTTGTCATGAGATGGACTCAAAGATCTAAAATTCATTCCAGATACACAATATTACCATTTCTCTCTAACATTGTTCACAACATTGTTTATCAGATTGTCAATTGTGGCCTGTGGAATGTTGGTCCACTCCTCTTCAATGGCTGTGCGAAGTTGCTGGATATTAGTGGGAACTGGTACGCGCTGTCGTATACGCCGGTCAAGCACATCCCAAACATGCTCAATACGTGACATGTTCGGTGAGTATGCTGGCCATGCAAGAACTGGGACATTTTCAGCTTCCAAGAATTGTGTAAAGATCCTTGCAACATGGGGCCGTGCATTATCTTGCTGAAACATGAGGTGATGTTCATGGATGTATGGCACAACAATGGGCCTCAGGATCTCATCACGGTATCTCTGTGCATTCAAAATGCCATCAATAAAATGTACCCGTGTTCTTCGTCCATAACAGATGCCTGCCCATACCATAACCCCACCACCACCATAGGCCACTCGATCCACAACATTGACATCAGCAAAGCGCTCACCCACACGACGCCACACACGCTGTCTGCCATCTACCCTGAACAATGTAAACGGAGATTCATCCGTGAAGAGAACACCTCTCCAACGTGCCAGACGCCATCTAATGTGAGCATTTGCCCACTCAAGTCTGTTACGGCGACGATCTGGAGTCAGGTTTAGACCCCGATGAGGACGACGAGCATGCAGTTGAGCTTCCCTGAGACGGTTTCTGACAGTCTGTGCGGAAATTCTTTGGTTATGCAAACCAATTGTTTCAGCAGCTGTCTGAGTAGCTGGTCTCAGACGATCTTGGAGGTGAACCTGCTGGATGTGGAGGTCCTGGGCTGGTGTGGTTACACGTGGTCTGCGGCTGTGAGGCCGGTTGGATGTACTGCCATATTCTCTGAAACGCCTTTGGAGACTGCTTATGGTGGAGAAATGAACATTCAATGCCCGAGCAATAGATCTGGTTGACATTCCTGCTGTCAGCATGCCAATTGCAGGCTCCCTCAATGCTTGCGCCATCTGTGGCATTTTGCTGTGAGACAAAACTGCACATTTCAGAGTGGCCTTTTATTGTGGGCAGTATAAGGTACACCTGTGCACTAATCATGGTGTCTGATGAGCATCTTGATGTGGCACACCTGTGAGGTGGGATGGATTGTCTCAGCAAAGCAAAAGTGCTCACTATCACACATTTAGACAGATTTGTGAACAATGTTTGAGAGAAATGGTAATATTGTGTATCTGGAATGAATTTTAGATCTTTGAGTCCATCTCATGACAAATGGGAGCAAAAACAAAAGTGTTGCGTTTATATTTTTGTTGAGTGTAGATATCGGTTATGCTAATTATGTCAAGGTGATGGAGCTGACGTCAAAGCCCCGGAAGCATTTTAACCGCTTAAGCCCTGAAGAATGTTACGTCAGTTACCCTACTTTTTGACTCAGAAAATATAATTCAGCCAACATACACATTTTCTTCATTCTGATTGCTGGAGAAGTGACTATCAACCTTCTTTTGACAAAGACACTAAGTTGATTGAAGGAAAGAATTCAGAGAAATCTTCAATTTAAAAAAGCATGTAAAAATCAAGGTATTTTTTCATGTTACGTCAGTTACCCTGTAAAATGACAAACTGTGGGATAGTGCAGTATGCAAAATAAAATCTATTACATGGGTTCCAAGCACCAACAAATGTTTGAATCCCTGTGATATTTTGTAGTGATCCGCCAAGTAATTACAGAGTAACTGAAGTTAAAGTAGTTCTAAATGTTACATTAGTTACCGAGGAATTAACCTGAAAGCTGCAGTTGGTAACTTTGAGGAGAGAGAGGACTAGGTATAAAAATTTGAAAAAAAATGTAACTTTCAGATTTCTCCCCCTCCCCTCCCCATTGCACTCCTGCCCAAGACCCTCCCTCAGAAGGCTGCCGTGCATGCGAAGGCACTCGAGCTGTTATGCATGCGACCAAGTTGCCAAGGCTAGACATCACGGTTGTGAACAGTCAACACTGCTGGCCAACAAACGAGCAGAAATAAATCATGTTGACATGAAAAGTAATATACAGCAGTATGTATTCAGTAAAAACCCAGCACACGCTTATTTCAGTAAGTTACCCATTTTTTGAGTTCAGAAACTGTCGTGAATCCTGCTGAATTGCAAGGAAACCATGTATGACAGCATTTAGCTATGAGAGCACAGAAACGTTACACGTATTTATGAGGACAACAACACAACCGAAAAGACTGCCAGGTCACTTCATAAAGATATTTTCTGCTACTTTCTAATAAAACGACGCCAGTAACGTTAGCCCTAGCATCGGAAACAAGCTAACGTTAGCTCAACTGCAACATCACAGTAACATCAAATGCACTACGGAGTACTGTAACAGTTACAAGACGCTGGCTATTTGAAAAGCGACTGTGCTTGTAAGCGACATTCACTCACATATTTGCAGACCGAAACTGAATTGATGCCGGTTAGGGCTGGGGTTAGTACCAAGTGAGCGACGCCAACTCATTTATTTGCCGAGCATTGCGGAGCAAAAATGAACCAACAAATAAAGCAGGGGTTTAACCTGTCAAGGAGAAAAGGCGCCAACTCTGCCTCGATTTTTCATCCAGATCCAGGAGTTCCCTCCACTTCTGAAAAGCCACTCCGATGTTCACACTTGGTTTATCCCGGGCTTTGTCTAATTCTTTCTTTTGTGCTTTTTTTTTTTTTTCTTCTTCTGGCTTCCTCTTCTTACTTGTTTTAGCAGTGTGTGCTGTTGTCTGTAATGGAGGCATCGGTATTTTTTTCCTCGCTGATGGCTGTTGTTGCACCATTAGTTTCTCTAAGCTCCAGAACCCTCTCTCGGAGATTTAAGCTTGACTGAGCACTGGCGTGAACTGAGAAGGAAAAGGGGGAGGAGGCTGTCTGCAACGCATGCATGTGCACTGTTTGACGGCTGTCAGGCACCATTCTGGCTCTAATTGGTTCTTTTTGGTCGGACCGAACGATTATTTTAAATTGCAGTAGGAGCAGTAGGTGGGTTTAAAGGTGCCTTTTTTGAAATTACAAAGTACTAGTTTTATGTAAAACTGTCTGTGCACAGTGACAGTTTTAGCAAAAAAGTTGCTTTTAAAAGACTTACCAGCTGTAGCTTTAACGCATTATTCAAAAGGATTTCTTAAAAATAAAATCATCTTAAGATGGCCCTGGTTTTTAAGCGTTTAAAAATATACGCCAGGTGCAAAACATTGTGTGAAGCACATTGAACGTGAATGCGAGAGAGAAAATATTTTCTCATTGCAAGTAATGGACAAATGCACCGAAGACTTGGCAAGCACGTTCAGGAAAATCTGTGATGCTCATTTTTTGAGCACTTATTTAATAAAGGAACAAGATTAATTTGAAGTAAAGTATTTCATAGCTCTTGATTTTAGTTTCTATTGAGCTTCTTAACAGCATACAGTGAAGGTGGAAAACATTTTGTTCAAGCAAATGTAAATGTAAATTGTTATCGCATTCGCATACAACGACCAAATGTAGTAATCCAGCTAACACATTCAGGCAAATTGCGTGCTAAACCAAGCAAGATAAAGGGCATCTAAAGTCGATTTTTGTTTATCGGCCAATCAGCGAGCCGTACCTCAACAGAGTTGCGGCAGCACTTGCGCATTGCTGCCCCCATGGGTCGGTTGTATAACTCAATTGAGTGCTCTCTGACTTTGAATCTCCTATTCTAATTTTAACCAGCCACATTGGCTTGTGGGCTGATCAAATTCACCCGCCACTTCATAAATTTACCCGCATTTGGCCAGTGGCGGGTGCTGATTTCCCACCCTGGGTTAAAGGGAATTTGTCCCGACAATTGGCAGGAAAATTAGGTGATCTGAAAATCCTGATTTTTAGCGGGCACCCTCCCCATTCTGTATCACAAGAGGTTTTCCTTGGAAAAACTAATTTCATTCATATCGGTAGCAATTTGATACACCTGGCCCCACGTGACTAAATTCAAGTTATTTTCCCGCCATCTCAAAAACGTAATGTTTTTGAATCTGTGACAGGGTCCCTTTAATATATATTTTATATTTTTAAACATTATAGCCATTATATTGACAAGCACGAACGAATAGGAAGGATGGGGGAACAGATTGCAATCTATTCGTTCGTGCTCGTCAATAGACTTAATGACAGTTTCAAGATGGAGGCGACTGGAAACTACATCCGAGGTATTGTTTGCATAAATAGTCTTTTTTTAATAAACTGCTTGTACATTTTTAAGGTTCACAGTGCTTCGTTTTAAATGTCAGGGCCCTCGGAATTCTACAGATGAAGTGTGGAGCTACTTTAAGCCTTAAATAGCGATTTCCTTGCATGACAACGCAGTGCCCGATTCACAACCATTGTAAGTCTGTTGGGAGCTTCAGCTAAAAATCCATTTATTTCGAAAAGTTGCGTGCATACAGACGTGGGGTATTTGACAAAAGTTAGTGCTCATTATCATGTTTCAATACACCCCAAGTCAATTTCACAGTGGAATTCTCCTTTAAGTCTGTTTCGCAAAAGTGAGAATCCACCTCAAGCGAGTGTAAAAACGTTTTTTTTTTTTTTTTGCGAATTAGAGGATTTATTTTCGAATAATAGTGTTTCCATGAGGCTACCTTTCTTAATGTGTAACTTCAAAATATGCATTAAAACAGGGAAATGGAGCTGCCGGATAGCTCACTCGGTTAAGGCACTGCGTTGCAGTGCAGAAGTGACTATTACGTCGCATGTTCGAGCCGCGGTCGTGCCAGCCGGCAGTGGTCGGCAGCTTTTTCAGCGTAGCGCACAATTGGCCATCGCGCTACAGGGATTCAAATTGGGAAGGGACTGCCGGGTAAGGGGATATAAATAAACAGCTTTGTTCATTGCTCAAGCGCCTCCTGTTGGCCAGACGGGCGCTCATCAGGAAGATTCAAAGTTTGTTCATGTCCGGGTATCCTCCGCCCTCATTCTGAACTTGCGAGGATTCAACCAATGAGTGTATAAGAAGCAGTGGCTGAAGGGCACGTGCTTCGGAGGATAGCCGTGAACTGTCTTCACTATCCTGAGTTGGCAGCAAGGGGTCGCATACAAGCAAGCTTTGTACATAGTTCACCAAATGGGCATTCCAGATTCGGGTGGGATTGGAGATGCCAAATTTATTTATATATAAAAAAAACAGGGAAATGGAAACTCAGCTACTAACATCGTCTAGGCTAAATCTGCAGCTAATATGAAAACCAGTGATGTGCACACCTTTATATCCACACAACTGACTGCCTGCCTTGCAATAACGAATAGCTATGAAATCGCATAGGGTCTCATAGGCACCTGAAATATTCTCCTCTTTTGATTGTTCGTATTCGTCATACGCTACCGCTCAAAAGTTTGGGATCAACTGGAAATTTTCTTCCATGGTAACACACATGAAATTAGTCTGAATAGGAAATATAGCAAATGAACAGAACGTGCTGACATTAATAATAATAATGCATCAATTTTATAAAGCGCTTTTCTGGGCACTCAAAGACACTTCACAATGGATACATTATTCATTCACTCACACATTCACGTACTGATGGTAGTAAACTTCATTTCTGTAGCCACAGCTGCCCTGGGGCAGGCTGCCAGAAGCGTGGCTGCCAGTATGCTCTTATGGCCCCTCTGATCACCACCAAGTATTCACAGACAGCCATACAGGAGTGTTCCTATATTGCATGTTTTTGTGGGTGGGAGAAACCGGAGTACCCAGAGGAAACCCATGTAAACACGGGGAGAACATGAAAATTCCACACAAAGGCCCCAGGCCGGATTCAAACCCACAACCGCCCAAGAGGCGGAGTTAGAAATTATGATTTAAATGAAAAATGATGAATATGTACTTCAAACTTGTAGTGCAGTGCAGTCACGTTGGTTGTATTTACGGAAGTAGAAGGGGTCATGGGAGAGAAAAGAAATCAGAGTGAAGGTATCAATGCGCTGTCGAAGCGCGCAGAAGGTGGTACTACGCCTGTCATTATAGTACGCACTTCCCACAGCATAGAAAAAGCCACATTTGAATTTGCGTACCCGAACCCGAACTCATGTCACTGATATAAACCTAAATAAACAGCAAAAACGTGGAAGACTTTGGTCGCATCTAACTACAGCCCTGAAAAATACCGTTGCCCACACTGAGTCTAGCTACAAATGCTAACAGGAGTGGCAGCGCGTCTGGCTGACTGGGAGGTTGCTCAAAGCTCGGAGAGGTACGTATCATCTCGTCTCATTTCATAGAAGAACATATTTCATTATGAAAGCACGGTGGACTGTTCCTTTAAACTACACAATCTCAGATATTTGCCTTCTTGCACAGTTGTGCATCTGGGCCTCCCACTCCTTTTTTCTGTCCTTGTTAGTGCCAGTTTGTGCTGCTCTCTGAAGGGAGTAGTTGACAGCCTGGTAAGAGATTTTAAGTTTTCAATTTCTTGCATTGAATAGCCTTCTTTTCTAAGCACAACAATAGACTGACGGGTCTCTTAAGGAAGTTCTTTCTCTCTGGCCATTTTGAACCTGTAAACAAACAACTGCTGATGCTTCAGGTAATAAACCAACCTCATGAATGCCATGCTCCCTTTTGCGCTCCCTTATTAGTTCAATGGTTTTCAGCTGTGCAACACATTTGCAGAAGGGTTTTCTAGAAATCAATTAGCCTTATAAATTGCTTAACTTGGATTAGCAGCCAGCCAGGAGATTGATGCAGAGGACTGACAGTTGCTGATAATAGGCCTCTATGCAAAAATGTAGATCACTCTTTGAAAATCATCTGATTAATTTTAATTGTTTGTGAAATGGATAAAAATGTTTGTGAAATGGGAAAAAAAAAAGTTTGCGAAATGCATGAAAATATATTTTTCTGTGGAAAACAAAGAAATTTGCAAGTGATCCCAAATTTTTGAGTGGCGGTGTACATAATTGTAGACTGGCGTTCTTTTTGTGAACAATGTTGGTCGATTTGAAAGGAAGCGCGATGGGTATAGGTCAGGATTGTATGCAGGATCTTTGAATGCCGGGTTGGGGGCAGGGCTGAGCATTCCCGAGTATACGTCGCACCCAAACTGCCGAACTGTTGTGAAAAAAATACTAATTTTTAGGAATGTTCCCAAACATAGTCGTTTTGTTTATATTTCTACGTTATAGAATGATTTTTGGTAAAAACATGGTCATATTCTAATTCAGAAAGAAAACTTACATGAAATAAGTTCGACTTGTAATTCCGTGGCAGAAGACCTTTAAGGGGTTAAATTTTAGATAAAGACTGAAGCCAGGAGCTTGGAAATCACCTTGTGCGTGGAAGCCCCTTTCCTTTGATATCCTGGAACTAGAGGGCTGCTGGACTTCTGAAATTTCTGCAACATATCGACACTGACACAGTGTTTCCCCTAGAATTATTTTCAGCAGCGATGCTACTGTGTCCGTCCCCATAAGGATGCAACGTCGACCCGTATTCATGTGCATGAAAATAGTTTCAAATTAAATGACCGTGGAATCCTTATAGACAGGATTATAACATGTTTGTATTTTGTCTCAATTTACAGCTTTTGACATTCATCTGAAGAAAATAAAGATAATCCCTGCTCCTCTCCTTGCATCTCTCCCTGCTCCTCTCTTCGCTCCTCTCCCTGCTCATGACCCCCTCCTGCTTCTCTTTCCTCACTCACCTGCACTACCCATCTTCTTTTCGATATCACACTTCACAACTTTAGCAACATGTTGTAACCAGCACTTTCAGTGACATAATCATATATAAACAGGGGTACATTAAAATCCAAAATGACTCATTATCTTAAAAGTGACTGGTTTGCATCCAAAATTTACTAACTTCAGCTCCTCCATGGTCACCATCCTCTTTTCTCTTCCTAACTACCCAGTTTAACAGACTCATCTGAAAATTGAAATATCATTTAAGTATCAACATGTAGAAAAATAAATATATACAAGCTAAAATATATCTAAGAAAAGACAGTGGCAAAGATATAAACTGTATAAATATGGCAAGTGTAGTAGTATAAACAGAATTAACAGTTTAAATATGGGGATATAAAGAGATTTAACGGTATAAATACGGCTAATATGCAGTGACGGTCCGTCAGCAGAAATACAGGGCCAACAATAACCTCATCTTTCACTTCTTAATGACAGATACCTCTCGCAGTTCACCTCCCCGATTAGAAACAGTTGCTCAGACTGATTGGCGGAACTGACGAGAATCTAATTTATTTTTGAAAGCCTTGTTATACATTGCACTCCTAATATATACGGCGTTTAATTCCGCACATCAATAACAATGGAGAATATCAATCGCCCACGTCTTTATAATTTCTGGATTTGCGTAAATTAGAGCGCGAGGTTCATTGAGCAATAAACAATGAGAATCCGTTTTATAGTCTGAATGTAGTGACAGCTAAAGTGCGTTGTTAAGGCCCTGTCACACAGCCCAAAACTGATGGATCACGAATGGAAAACGCACTTAGCTGCTAAGTGCGTGCATGTTAGTGTAAAAATTTTCCCAAATTTGGGCGTATGAGAAACTGATAAATAGCGCATGTTCCACTAATAAATCATGCACACATCACTTGAAAATCACGAATAGAACGCCTACTTCGGCGAACAAGCCAAAAAACCACGTGCTATACCGTGGTGTTCCTTATTTAGCCTGTAGGTGGAGCCCTAGGCAAGGCGATGTGTGCTCCTGCGGAGGGGGGTTAAACGGTGGACGTATAGGACTCGGTCAAGCATTCAAGTAGACTCCTGTTAAGGTCCTGTCACACAGCGAAAACGCATAAAAAGCGCATAAAAAACGCATAAAATCTAGGTTATACGCGATTGTGCGTGGAAAATGCGTGATATGCGTAAATCATTAGTGGAGCCTGAGTAAGTCATAAGTTATTATGCGTCGTAAGTGGGGGCGGGGGTGGGCTTGCGCACTCGTACGCGAAAATAGTTTTGAACTGCACAAAATTTTAGGCTTTGTGTGATTTTGGAAGTGGGCGGGGCCTCTGCGTAAATCGTGCGTGGAATATGCGTACTTAAAGTGTGAAACATGCGTCTTGGGCGTGTTAAGGACATGTTTTATGCATCTTTTTTGCGAGTTTGCTGCGGGATTCTGGCGATGTTAGCGTCTATTCTGCGCATGTCCACGCATTTAAAGCAGATGTATCGCAGACATTTCACTAACCATTCACTTTCATAACGCGTATATGTTGCGTAGTAGTAAGGAGGTCGGACTGGCTTGAATTACCTTACTTTATTTTCAAACTCATCTACCTAACAGGAGCCTACTTGAATGCTTGAATGTCCTTTATGTCCACCGTTTAACCCCCCTCCGCAGGTGCACACATCGCCTTGCCTAGGGCTCCACCTACAGGTTCAATAAGGAACACCGCAGTATAGCACGTGGTTTTTTGGCTTGTTCGTCAAGTACACGTTCTATTCGTGATTTTTAAGTGATGTGTGCATGATTTATTAGTGGAACATGCACTATTTATCAGTTTCCTTTTCGACGCATACGCCCAAATTTGGGAAAATTTTTACACTAACATGCACGCACTTAGCAGCTAAGTGCGTTTTCCATATGTGATCCATCAGTTTTGGGCTGTGTGACAGGGCCTTAAATTTTTGAGCAGTTCAAAACGATTTTCGCGTACGAGCGCGCAAGCTCACCCCCACCCCCTCTTTCGACGCAAAAAACTTATGACTTTCGCAGGCTCCACTAATTATTTACGCATATCACGCATTTTCCACGCACAATCGCGTTTTTGCTGTGTGACAGGGCCTTTACAGTTTTGATTTACGCAGGGGTTACTCATCAGAAATGCACAGCTCTTTCAAAAGTCATAGTAAGTACCAACATCTAGGAAGAGAAGAAGCCTTAATGCATTATTTTACACAGTTCTGGAACGTCAGACCTCCCAATATTGCTTCAGAGCTAAAAATGGCACTTTTGGTGGGTTTACGAGCCTCGTGACGAAATACTGCAGGTTATCTTGAGGAGAACTTTTAACACAAGATCCAGGCGGTCCTTGCCTACAATAATCTACAGAGAAGTAGTCGTGCCCCTGATGTGGGAACGAAATGCATTTTCTAGGCATCCTATGGCTTTCAGCTGATGGCCTGTGTGTAAGAGATTCACGCACAGAATTGAGGTCCATGAGCATGGAGGTTTATCAGTTTCACCTGCGTTATTACTCTAGACTTCTAACGCTTTTCTTTACTAAGGGGTTGGAAGCAATGCATGTGTTTCATGATCGTTAAAACTGTTTAAATGAAATAAGATCATTGGAAGCAATAGAGTTGCAAAAAGATGTTTCAAATGATCTTATTTCCTTGAAACGATCGCGAAACACATATATTGCTTCCAACTGCTAAAGAAAAGCGTTAGAAGTCTGGAGTCAAAATCGGTATGCATTAGAAATGAAAACTGGCCCCAACTGATCATTTTGAGAGTTTCCGGAGTTTCTTTATGGTAATTTAAATGAATGACTGAAAACAGGTTGTCACCAATCATTCTTTTTAAGGGATTGCTTGAGCCTCCCCTGTTGCCACTCACGAGCGGCCACAGTGGCAATGGCATGTATTTATGAGGAAAAAAATAAAACATGCTTTAAAAGGGCTTGCAGAGAAGCATTTTTGTACAGACGGTTGTGATTTTTTTTCTGTATCAAGGCTCTCCTCACCATATTTGGGGATGCTATCATGCAATTACCTTTTGGGGAGGCTATAGGACACTGAGCTTTAGCTAGCTTTAGCTAATACTTTCAAAACGCCATTCATACAGAAGATTCTGTCTGAATGTAATCAGGGTTGCTGCTCACTTTGTAAGACCGAATTCAAGACTTATAATGACCTTATAAAGACCAAAACAAAAGAAATTTGACCGTCATTGCATGGATGGACCATGCAAAATCTGGAAAAAGTGATGACCTGCGAGGTCCACGGATTTTGTTAAGATTCCTACCGTAGACTGTTCCTGGGCTGGAATGAAGGCAGGTAAAACCATTTGGTGAATAATCACTCTGTTCAGGAGTAAGCAGCAATCAAATCTTCCTATGCATTTTTCTAATCAAATTTTGATAAAATTGACAAACTTTACCAATTTTTGATACAATACTTGACAACAAAGACAGACCTTGCGTATAGGTAAACTGCAGCAGACATCCTAGTCTTCTTATAAAAATAATAAAATGTTGCATTCTGCAATGCATTATGGGTATATTAACCTCTTAAAAAAGGCTGATCCCACAAAATCATAAAATAATGCCATACTTACATGCCAATATCCCAACTGTCACAGGGAGTTGGTCAACGATTTTCCCAGACGAGCAAGTGTCATTTGATAATTCAAAAAGAATTCTTGCCGCTCATTTCGGTTTGGATGTTGAGCACTTCGATCGACCCCATGTCCTTATACTTGTCCACAAATCATAACACCATGTTTTGTGGCTAGATATGACCAGGGATTACTTAAAAATGCCTGATGGACCATAAAGAGGCAAGTCAGGTCCTCCCCCATCAATCCAGCCCCACCATTACCTCACACCCGCTTCTCAACTGGCTACATGGCAGCAGCAGTATTGGACTGCCCCTGTTATTAACACTTAACACATTCCAAACACCTAGTTTCAAAATGGCACCCATGCCTGCAAGCAGTGATGAATCCCAGACCACTAAGGCAATAAAATGCAGGTTTTTCAATCTCTCTCCCGCCATTGCAAGTAGCTGTATTGCTTTGAGAAAGTGCGACAAGTCCATTGAAAGCCATCTTTCGGGGCTGAAAGTTCCTCCTAGACAAGAACATGGAGAGAAGGGCCCACAACTGCCACTGGAGCAGCAGTCTGACCTCATTTCACTGCGTGCTGGGCTATTCCATGCTGTTGACAAGGATATCACCATCTGTCCAGCACATAGATACAAGCTTGGCCTTGACTGGAAGCTGTCACGGAAGTGCCAGCACCCCCTCCACCAAAGAAGTCGTTGGCCGCATCAAGAACACACAATTCGGGCATCAATGTCAAAAGAAATTTTATATTTGGACCGTTTTACTGCCAATTGGATCAGGAAGGAACTTGAGAATGTACAACCGGTGCTAGGCCTAGGCCTATATTTGAATGAATGCCATGGCAGTTCAGTCGCATGCATTGAAGCAGCCACATCGTTAAATCCTATGGGTACAAAGTAGCTTGATCAACTTGATGAGTGGAGTAGCGACTGGGAGGAAGGAAAACCCTGAGTTGGTGTCTAAGAAAATCAAAGCCTGTTTTGTAAAGGAGGACTGGCTAACTACCCAGAAGGTTTCAAGCTACTTCTTCCATCTCTCTGTCTAGCAGAAGTGTGGCCACTTGACCAAGGATAATACTGACACTCCTTTAGATAAACAGCACTTGTTCATGTCCTCCATGACAAGATCGCACCTGCAGACAAAGGTCATCGAACTTATTCCACGGGGCTACAATTAACACAAGTTTAGAATGCGCAACCTTTTATTTATTCAAATTGAATTTTTTTTAAAAATTATATGCAGATGACATCTTTTGGCTGAGATGTACTAATTTACGTTCATGAAATTTAAAACAATGGTTTCTGGAACCAAATGTTAAGTCTTTATGCAATTCTGACCAAAGGAAGAAAAAGAAAACCAAAAGAAAGAAAAGGAAAAAAAGAAAAGTTTTGAGAGGAAGTTTGTCATTTTGTGAAGCCACCTCTACATGATTCTTGGATACCACACAGGGTCTGAAATGTTCGTTGTCACATCGCAATTTGAAATGCAAAAACAGCTACAGAGCGATGCAAATCTACTTTTGCTTTGCAACATTTGCGAAACATTATTTTTAACTTCAGAGCAACTGTAACTGATGTCCCCTTTTATCATCAGCAGCGGTGTAGTTACTAATTTCCCATTTGTCTCATTTTCCTGCTTCCCAGCATTGATGCAATTTTCATATACCGGTCCACAGGTGCAATCAGTGGTAGCCGTTCAGCATTGCATGCCAGGAGACCGGCGCGATAATAATAAATTATCAATAGCTATAGCTTTTTGTGGTTATTTTAAAACAATTGTGCAAATGTTTTAACCAGTATGATCAATGAAATTGGAGAAGTATGGAACTTAGTTAAGTTTAATGTAGGCTGATAAAAGGTATGAAAAAAGGTGTGCCTATTAAAAAGTGACTTTCCATGTTACCGTTTACTGCTTTTGAAGAGCTAGCCTACATGTGGTGATATACATTGTGTTGTATCAAGCACATGATCGGAGAGTGAGTGTAGCCTATACTGTAGCCTCCCTGTTGTCACTGACAGGGCATGTGATCTTTGTCCAGGCCAAAACAAAAAATCACATGTGCATCACTTGTTGATTTAAATTTAGGTATTCATGGCAAAAAGATCATGTGATCATTGTCCAGGCCAAAAAGAAAGAAAAAGGACCTGTGCATAAGTTATAGTTGTTTGAATTGTCGTCTCAATAAAAAAAGAGATGTATATAGTAAGTCATCTTGTACAGTATTTTATTCAAGATGCCTCTGGTGATACATGTTTCTATAACGCAGACTATGAAATTTACGTTTCCGTTCGCGCCGTGTGTCTGTGCGCCCTTCTCACCTTTTTCACCCATGACCAGTTTGCATGCCTGAACTGTATAAATAAAGATACTCGCCTCGTCCAGACAGTTCCGTGTGCGTTTGCATTTCTCCGTGACACAAGCTAAACCTCTAGCTTAACATGGCTCAGTCTAAACTGTACAGTCAAAAGTACAGAAAGGAGTGAAAATCAAACCCTGAATTCAAAGGCAGGTTGAAGCAGTTTATTGGGGGTGATACTCGGGCATACTGTATATATTGCAAGGCTGATCATCATGTGAATTATGAATTATTAGTTGTCTTATTCACTAATTTACTCACCATCAAAAACATTTTCAGACTGCTGGTGGTGAGGATCTATTGCTGGGTCAGGTTCAGATGAAGTGACTACAGCTGATTCTGAAGTAGCAGTGCATAAAGGTTTAATTGTTCCATTTCATATTACTTTCGTAAACATTTATGGTTATGTTCCATGGAACAACTGATGAAGAACTAACCTACCGAGTCTTGGAATAAACAGAATCTAAATGGGCTTCCCAGTGCCATAGCTCTGAGCACCCAGCTTCATTTTGCTATTGTAAGGAGGAGGGCAAGCTCTGTAAAATTACCCCCTGCATGAGCAAGACTTATGCCAACAGGCTAAAGTAGCAGTTTAGTTTTAGTAAACAATTAAGGTAGAAGTAATGTCAGCCTTGAAAAGCGATTATTTAAGTTACACCTAGGCTGCTGCTACCAAATTGTTTGACGGCATATTATGATGGCTGGCGAATGATAACCTTACCAATCTTTTCTGTAGATGATACCGTTAATAACTGAGTAATGTCATTCTTGTCAGACGATTATTTACTCCGCTGACTGCATGATACTTTAACGTAACGTTAGCAGCTGAATAGCCAGCCTGAACAGCTAACATAGCAAGCTAGTTTAATACTCTCACCTCTCTTTGAAAAGAATTTTGTAATGTTCTGGACCCCTGCTTTGCTCTTCCTGTCCTCTCTCTAGTCTTTTCTGGCGTCCAGATTTGTGTGCGTTTGTTTGTTTGCTCTTTGACATCATATTCGCAAGGACGGTGATACCTGTTTGCTGCTTTAGTTCGCGACCTCGCCAGCAGACACGCACAAACAATTTTCCAATACGAGCAAGAAGCATGGATTGAACCATTTTTAAAGAAGGGGGTTACTGAAATTTATTTCATCAATATTGCATGCCTTAATGGCTTTGTTTAAACTCTGATGCATTAGTATTAATATTAGGTAAATCTATGCAAAATTATTTTGTCATGGCGTCTACTGTGGGTTTTGTGGGCCCCAATGGACTGGGAGCCCTTATGACGGCGCTGCATTAGAGAAATAGTGGAGCTTCACTCCTCCGCGTTTGCAGCTAGACCCTTTTGGCTGAATTGTGCACGTGAAGCATCATCTTCGGCTGACGCATGCAGCAACTACAGCACCTAATAGCTGCTATGCTTCCTCCCTGGGAAAGCATCCGGTTAACTCTGACTGAACAGGACAGTAATCGAGGGAGAAAACGAAACTATTAACGAAAACGAAGCAAATTTTAACTGCAATTCAGTTTAGTTTTAGTTAGTTTTGTATTGTCCATTGTAGTTTTTATTAAGTTTTCGTTTTTAAAAAAATTGACATTTTTATTTTTATTTCAGTTAACTAAATTATTTTTTCCCTGCTTGTTTTAGTTTTAGTCTTAGTTTTCGTTAACTATAATAACCCTGGTGTAGAGGCGGGCCATAAAGCATCTAACCAGTCACAACACAAGTCCTCTAAAAGAAAAACGGTGATTGCTGTAATTTCTATCAATCCTACCTTTGATCACAGAGTTCATGTTGGCTACGTGTGCACTACGCAGTGAGGGGGCGTGTTCTCTGTCAACATAGTGCTGCAAGCGCTGCTGCTGTTGCAACAAGTGTGTGTTGTCCGCCTGGAAACAGCGGGCCAGTGGCTGCATTTTATTTATTGGCAGCCAGGCAGGCCAATAAGGACACAGGCCACCGGGAAAAGTCCAGAGCGTCCAGATGGGCCTGCACGCGCCTGTATGCCATCTAACAGCGATTAAATGATGGGCGAAATTCTGTACAATAAAATTATTTACTTATTAATTGGCCAATGCTTTGCGTTGATTGAACTGGTCCGCATTCCAATGAAATATCGCCTTTCACTCTCGGGATTGCGTGGGGAGATTAAAAAAAAAAAAAAAAATGTGGCACTCGGCAGTTAAATAGGCCATAAAAAGCATGCGGCTCAAGCTATTTGCGTGAGAGTCAACAGGTATGCAATTTTTAATAACGTTGATTTAAATAAAGCAAACGCCTCCAGATGAATGATTGTCCTCTAACTAAATCGAGGAGAACAAGCAGCACCTGCCAAGTGTGGAGTGCTCTCGGAGTGAACCTTTCGTTAATTATGAAAATGACTGAACACAGGTCAGGGCTACTAATTGTTTTAAACCAATGTTTTGTGCAACCCAATTCTCAGCATTCTGCCAATATTCCGCCACTGTACTGAAAATACATCCATGATTTCATCGTTGTTAGATCGCATATGGAGAAAAACAGTGTCTTCAGTTGCCAATTACAATAATTGGAAAACGTGTCAATGAAGGAAAATGATCGAGAACTAGCCAGGAATAACAGTTGTCATAAAGGGACGCGTCTGTGCCACCCCAATTCCCAGTTCTAGCTCCGCCACTGGGGCGCCAGCGCAATTGCGCCCACGTCTTGACATGCACTGCGTTCAGCGAGCATGACGGAATTAATTTGGGCAGATCGCCGCATAGCTGAGCCGGTTACTTTCTCTCATAGACCTGACTTCCCACAACTCGGGATATAGGCTATTCAGCAACTAGAGGCATGTCAATGACGCGCCATCGCAAATCTCCGCGCTCCGCAATGAATGTTATGGGAGTAGTAATGTAGTAGTAATGTGTCAGAGGGCAATTCACTGAACTGGCATTCTGCTGTACAAATGATAATCTGCTTGTTGCAGTGACAAAGCAGTGACACAGATCAGAGTTATAGCAAGGTGATATAGTTGGTTAGTTAGATAGAGTACCTTTTGAGTGTCTCAAGGGCATAAATTATTATTTTTTTTAAATGAGAGTATTATGAAAGGAAGGGACATACGGTACAGCGATTGGCACACCTGACGCCATATGACCTTGAAAACTGTCAAAATTAGATCAAATCAAAAACCAGCCTGCTTTGATTGTGATTAAGGGTCATCCCATGCACCTCCCATAAATATTTGAGCGTCCTAGCTCAATGCATAAGGTAGATATGGCCATTTTTCTTTGTCCACAAAAGGCCCCCTAGTGGCCAAAATATGAATCACAGGATGCCAATTTTTGGCATGCAGGTTGCTAACACCAAGATACATATCCATACCAATTAGCAGCCTTCTACGTTGAGTAATAACAAAACATACCATCCTTTTCAACGATTGCCACACCTGATACCATTTGACATAGAAAACGGTCAAAATTAGATCAAATCAAAACTTGCCTGATATGTGAAGGGTCATCCCATGCACCTCACACGAAAATTTGAGCGTCCTAGCTCAATGCATAAGGTAGATACAGCCAATTTTCTTTTTTCAAAACATGTCCCCTAGTGGCCAAAATATGAATCACAGGATAGCAATTTTTGGCAGGCAGGTTGTTATCACCAAGATACTAATCCTTTCCAATCTGCTGCCTTCTATGTTGAGTAACAACAAAACGTGCCATCCTTTTCAATGATTGGCACACCTGACACCATTTGACCTGAAAACAGTCAAAATGAGGTCAAATCAAAAACCAGTCTGATTTGTGATGAAGGGTCATCCCATGCACCTCCCATAAAAATTTGAGCATTGTAGCTCAATGCATAAAGTTGATATGGCCATTTTTCAATTTTCACAAAAAGGCCCCTGGTGGCCAAAAGAGGAAATTAATTTAAATTCTAAATGCGTTGTGCGCCCCTCTGGGTCACTACCTTACACACACCAAAGTTTCAGGTTGATTGGTCCGACGGCCTAGGAGGAGTTACTGTTTCGGATGGACAGACGGACAGACGCTGAACAGTATTACAAGATCTCGCTTTTAAGGAAGCGCGAAGACAATAAACCGCCATGTACGCTTACTTACAGCACAGAACACACTAGGGATGTCAAAGTTTACAATTTTTTCTACACGTGTATACAGGACTACTAACCGACGTGTACCCGGTTACACGTTTGGAGATTTTTGTATCGCAGTTGCGCTGTATAACCACAGAAAGTAAAATTAGTTGATAATAAAATCCTCTATCATTTTGACAGATAATAAAACATTCAGGTGAAAGCTGAAAAAGGTTTAACCTTCTTTTTTAATCACTGTTTTAACTATTGCTCACTTTCGTACATTTTTTTTTACTTAAAGTGCAAACTGCATCCCTCTCTCGCAACGGGAGCTGCGTCTGAATTTTAATATGCGTCTCATAGTAAAAGTAATCTGGAATTGGCGAGTGAAAGCAACTCAAAAAGAAGCCAAAGTAAGCTGAAGTGAGAGGGAAAAACTTAACCTTCATATGCACAAAGTAAAAAAAGTAGAGGGGGTCTCTCACAATTCTTCACTAAAATTTGGCGGAAAAAATTTGTTTTCTTCCTCCTCTTTAGACGCGAGGATGCGTGATCAGGTCGTGAAAAGCCGACAGAACACCAACCAACAATTTAATGTACAACAACACGCAACAATATAGGCTAAAATAACAAGCCATTAACAGTTTTTGTTTACAGCTGCACAACATTTGCGCATGGAGAAGAAGATGAGCGCAGTGCTCTTCTAAAGTCCTCCGCAGCCGATTCTTGATGTGGCACAACACTGGCTGTGGGTTTTTTTTTTACTTTTTTTTATATCAAGGTAACATTGCGCCCCATGCATCTGTAAGCGGATAACTGCACTAGTGGGAACATTTAAGTGTATTGTTAGTTAATGTTATTATCTGAAGCTTTCAGGCAACATTATCACCCCTAAAAATGGGCGACTATATGTATTGGTGAGAAATGAACGAGGAGGAAAAAATGACGTGTACACGGTTATTGATTTTTCTAAACGGTTATGATTTGTTATCCGTGTAACCGTTTACACATGTAGATGTTGACACCCCTAAAACACACAGCACAGAACACACCTTTACAGTTTCTTTGCCTCAACGTATTATAGCTTTCTAAACCACTTTTTTTGGTTGTACTTTGCTATTTCGGGTGTTCTCCAAGTCTAATCAATGTCTATCTCTTTATGCATATTTACCATTCACCATAGAAATGTTCAAAAAACTGTTTTCTGCTTTGGCAATCCACCATTTATTTAATTTGTATATTTATATCCCAAATGTCTATAAAGGCAGGCTTGCTGGAAAATTTGTTTGACCAATGGCCTTGCTTGTCCCCTGTTGCGTAAAAAATTTAGGAACGCACATCAATGACTGCAGAAATTAGACAAAAATGTTTAAAAGCAAAGGAGGAGGGGAAAGCCTAGATAATTCAAGAGGCAAGCATGAGGAGCAGAGCAAAATGCTAAAACCTGACCAGCTATTTGGCCATAATGATCCTCATGGGCCAAGCAATTTTCATTTGGAGGGGTACAACGAAATGACTTTAATTTTGTCATCATCAATACTAGCATCAGTTTCGATGCATCCCCTCTTCAAAAGCCATTTAGGCTTTATGTTGTCGTCATAAATACCTTTGTGTAATGTACTGTAATCACTTAAAAAATAAATTTCAACAAATTTGAAAGTCATTCAACCAATTAGTCTTCACAACTTTTTGCAAATATTAAGGCAAGGCAAAATGCAACAGAATTAGATGATTCAACATTGAAATGTGAAAATACCAAAGTTCTTTGTTTTCAATTGACGGACAGCTAGTGATTCAAGAACGCACAACATGTTATCATTCCTGAAGGAATGATTTTTAAAGAGTCAAGCGACAAAGGGCTAACAAACCACTGACAACTCAAGGGGTTGCTTGGTCCCCAACCTCAGCACCACAATATCACCCTTAACTTCAGTGAAAAACTTATCAAAAAAAAAAAAAACAGTTAATTGAAATATCAAACCCGTGAGAAATAATTTCAGGCTAGGAAATAAACTGGCTGGGGTTTCAGTTCCTGCCCAAGAAGATAGACGTCAGCATTGTAAAGATCTATCCAAGTCAGATTTCTGATATTGAACTGAACAAGAAAGTACCACAGCCTCTCAGTCCCAGACTAACCTCTTTGTGCCCAGGGTCTGGCCACCAAGTTTGATCTTAAGCTTTAGTTGGGGCTTGATGATGATCCCAGAGTTTGACTCCAGTGCCTCAGAGAACCCGTGGCCCCCATCATCCCGGTGGTGCTTCTTTTTGTGTTTCTTGTGCTTCTTGTGCTTTTTCTTGCGTGAATTATGTCCGCCAGACAAGTCTCCATCCCCTGAGGAATGCAAAAGAAAGGGGGTTATTCCACCTCAAATCATCAGGGCCCTTCTGCTCGAAACTTTTTTTTTTTTAATCATAAAATATGGATATTTAAAACGGTCAGGTCACCATGTAGTCATAGATTGCTTCCATATTTTCAAATTAGATAAATATGTATTAGTGATGAACAAATCCAAAATTTCAGCTCATTCGGACCAAAAATGTTTTTATTTCTAAGGGTACTATCCGTCCGGTTTTTTAACAAATTCACGTCAATAAGCCTTTTGCAGTAAGCAGGTCACGTGACCATTCTCCCATAGCAACAAGTCTCTGGTGGGCAAGCAAACCAGACATTCCTTGGCAACGCTAAGTGCTTGACTGACCAAGAGTGGAATACCTACAATATAGAGGCTGTTTATGTAATTATTCTTTAAGTTCGCGACTTTTCCTTCCAGATATAGCTAGAAGAAGCATTGATTATTAGTTGTAGCTAATTTTTTAGACGAAAGAACGAGTGAAGGCGAGTTATCGAGGGCGATTGCTTTGCATTCGGTGGACGCGACACGCCAACATTGCGGCGTTCTCAGGTATGTTTACTACCATTTAAACACTCGTGTTTATACCGCTAATCGTCCCGCATTTTGTAGAGCTTCAGGATTTTATTTGTAGAGTCACTAGACGCTCTAGTTTCAGCCATAAAAGCGAACATTTTTGCGATCAGATCGTTTCGCGACCAAAGATACTGTGTTAGTTTACATATGCGAAGTGCGCCATAAAGATGTCATTAGTCTTATTTTCACTATTACAGAGCAAAAGATTAAAGATAAAACAAAATAATAAATAACTAGGTTCTAGTACTTTGTTTTGTCAAGTTTGTCACTTATGACGCACTTCGCACATGTAAACTAACAGTATCTTTGGTCGCGAAACGATCTGATCGCAAAAATATTTGCTTTTATGGCTGAAACTAGAGAGTCAAGTGACTCTACAAATAAAATCCTGAAGCTCTACAAAATGCGGGACGATTAGCGGTATAAACCATAGATATATATAGAACACTAGATTGTGATAGAACAGATGCTTCACTTGAGTGCACCCTAAGACCCTATACACCCGGAGGTAAAATTCGCTCATAGACTCCCATTCATTTTAGCCTACTTTAAAATTACATTTTCAAAAACACTTGCGTGTGAGTCTGTGTTATTTTGGTATCGCTGCGCAGAGCAACATTTTGTCTCCCTAAATATGTGCTTTTCGGAGGATGGAAAGCGGCACAATTTCTAAAGCGAAGATCAAAATGTGACTCGCTGTTAACGTTAAAGTGCAACAGACACGTGACGTTAAAGTGACCGAGGCTTTTACCTCTGATAAGATAATTGCTTGGAAGTTATCGCCGTAATAAGAAACGTTGATGAATGTCCGTATACGCTATCAAATTACACTCTGGTTTCCTCACTTCATTGTACCCTGGTTGACTATTTGAAATCACCCGATTTAATGCCAACGTTAATAAAAGGAAGCGCTAGTGAAGCCTTTCTCCCCTCCTTGTCTTTTGGAGCTCTGTATGAAACAGACAATGCGACATGTGCACTGTTTTAAATATTGTGCGGGTGAGAAGTATTGTCGTTGAATGTCAATTACAAGTAGCTAGCCAGCTTATTAGCCACCTTTTTCATTTATTTACCACTAAGTCGATGCAGTCCCCGCAACGCCAAAGTAGCTTGCTGGTGACCGTTATCAATCGCTAGCGTTTGCTTTCAGTCAGCGGTCTGTTCAAGTCAACGAGACGGCTAATTAGCTAGCTAGCATGAAACGCGATTTTTTTACTATTAAAGTGGCAACTTTGCGTTTATACGTTAACTTACGCATGAAAAGTTTTATTACAGCTCTTCAAATATTTATTGCTGCAAAAGGCAGCCGCACATCTCTGCATTTTCTCGCTTGTATCGACTTATTTGAAATTGGCCTCATAGGAAACCATTCATTTTTATGAAGAAGTTGGGTGTATCAATATGGCGGCCGGGTGCTTCACTTTGGATAATGTAAATATGACATCATCAGCAATCTAGTGTTCTAAATATATATATCTATGGTATAAACACGAGTGTTTAAATGGTAGTAAACATACCTGAGAACGCCACAATCTTGGCGTGTCGCGTCCACCGAATGCAAAGCAATCGGCCTCAATAACTCGCCTTCACTTGTTCTTTCGTCTCAAAAATTAGCTACAACTAATAATCAATGCTTCTTCTAGCTATGTCTGGAAGGAGAAGTCGCGAACTTAAAGAATAATTACATAAACAGCCTCTATATTGTAGGTATTCCACTCTTGGTCAGTCAAGCACTTAGCGTTGTCAAGGAATGTCTGGTTTGCTTGCACACCAGAGACTTGTTGCTATGGGAGAATGGTCAAGTGACCCGCTTACTGCAAAAGGCCTATTGACATTTTTATTGTATTTAACATGGCATAACTTTTTTATTATTACACATATTGCTTTGAAACTTTGCACCTAAGCTACTGTTATACTGCTTAATCAGGAAATGCATCCATTTTACTTGTTCTTGTTTGTGGAGCTATGAGGACACCAAAAGTGCCTTTTGTTCAGTCAGTTCCATGTTTATGTCCCCAAAGCACCCCCAATATAAACCCTAGCATAGGCTCTCTGGCATTTTTTCCATTCATTTGTTCCTGCTGAATATAAATCAGGCTGAATTCGCCATGAATTACCTTGCCAAGTACCTTGCCAAATGTGTAAAAAAAAAAAAAAAAAAAAAAAAACCTTGGATTTTCTTTTATTTTTCTTAACTGATTCCTCTATTATAGACCAACCACTCCAAAATTGTTGATGTGTTTTGAACAACATAAATTTTGCAGGTGTCTGAACAGGGGTGGGGTAATCTCGAGAATCGCGTGGCACTTTCAGCTTCTTACACATTTAACTATGCAACATTTTAAAGGTTCCCTGACATAGAATAACTTGAAATTAACATTTAGAACTCCCTTTAGTAATTTTTCGCAATGAAAATGAACATGCAAACACTCTTCCATAAAAATTTGCAGTTTTAATTTCAGATTAAGGAAGCTGATTGGGAACACTCCCTTCGACATGGGTCAAAATTCCGGAACTGACCTTATCGATCACCGTGTCGTCAAGCAAGGAAGGCAGTTGGTCAGATCCCGCTCGCTCGACAAAGAAAAGTATGTACACTACGCTTTATTTACCATAGCCAACTGGCAGACACCTACAAAAAACTACTATTGGAATACCATAAAATTTACCACCAAAAAAAAAAACTATAGTATTTCACTGGGTTTATACATAGGCACGATGCGTTACGAATATAATTTTCCCATCATTCGTGGCACATTCCTGACATTTGAAACGTGACTTAACGCACCTGAATGGGGTTCTGAACCGCACATGTCGGTTCGTGACATTTGTGGAGCATGTTTTTGGCAGTCAAAAAATCTTTCACGAATGTCACGAATCACCCTCGATTCATGAAGTTTGCAACTCAGCGTTTCAATTCGTGTTGACTGTAATAGAGCGTGACAGCATTCGTAGTGTATTCTTGCCATTCTTGGAGCCCATACTGTCACGCGTCATTACGAATTGACACGAAAGCTGTCAAGAACTGAACTAAATGACGCATGACGCTTCTGCCCCAAATCATCAAATTGAATTCAAATTCGTGATCCTCAGTCACGAATTTAGATTCGTGGCATTCCTGACTTGTCGTCGTTATGTGTAAACCCAGCATTACTGCAGTAATTGTATGTTTTTTTTGGAACACAGTAAAGAGATTTTACTGTTGCTATTAAAATATTGTAGGGCTACCATAGCTAATAAAATAACACTATAGGGGGGAAAGAAAAAAAAAAAAAAAAAAAGGGCCTCGCTGAAGCAGGCAATACCCCTCAGCCCCGAAGGTCACTGCTGCAAGCTCAAAGGTCAAACTGGGACGAAACCTCAAAAAGGCACACCTACCCCCCCCCCATGGGGAGTCCACATATGCAATATGAACTTCCTAACCCAAGTGGTTACTGGTTACAGAGAAATAGCCCAGACAAAATTGGCAGCCGCCCGTCAAAGGGACGACAATACCTCCCGTGCCCTTGTCGGGCTGAGGGGTAAAAACTATTGTAATACTATAGCTGGTGAAACATACTATAGAACCCCACAACCACACTTTAGAACACTATAGAATTCTTATAGTATAGTAACTTGGTTCATTTTCGTAAGGGGAGGAAACTACTTTCCCTCGTATTAGCTCAAATCAAAAATATCTTGATATTTTGCCATCTTATGGATCAGATTATTTTATTATTTCGCGTGTATTCGCGTCTTCGCATTGACTTTGAATGTAATCTGTCATGCAAAAAAAATCATTTCGCATCCGGTATGAAATCAGCTTTATACTCGCACGCAAGCTACCTGACGTTAATTTCCTGCAGTAGTTAGCCAGCTAACTTAGGTTTGACATAACATTAGATTATCATGAATTTCGATGATGAAATTATACACAAAGCGTTCAGTCCAGTGTTGAGAGAACTGCCAAATTAAGCCGCTTGCACACTGGACGCGAAACAAATTTTTCGCTCGACAGATCATTCAAAGTCAATGCAAGACTTGTGTATTCGCACCTTCACATTGACTTTAAATGTAATCTGTCGTGTGAAAAATTTGTTTCGCGTCCAGTGCGCAAGTGGCTTTACACACCAACTACTACCCATTTAGCAAGCTAACGTTAGTTAGTGACAGTTGCGTGTATCTCCCTCGATGCAATCGCCACGGCCACGGTTCAGGCGTTTAGCGAACTTTATGAGCAGAGCTGACATTTACTGACATTTGGCACCAGGTGAAGGCAGATATGGCTCATTCCTACCCCAAGGAATGAGCCATATCCACCAATAAAAGTCACAGGCACAGGAGGCGCAGCACAAAAAGAGTAGATATTTATTAAGTTCCATAAATGAATAAAAATCTTTAAAAAGACAATATTTAGAGTGAAATCGGGAACTGGTCCTTTTGCTGTCTAGGGCACTCCTCTCAGCTAAATCGGGTCCTCCCGCACCAAACATTCAAGCCCCCCCAACTGCCTTTTTCACTGTCTGCAAGATGTTTAACCTGTTCAAACTGTATTTTACATATGTAAAAGTGAACATTTTTACCAATGTCATTACTTTTTCATGATATTATTAAAAAATATTCACCTGCCTCCCTAGCCATTTTTTTCTGATTTGGATGTTACAGCAACATATCTAAGGATGGCCAGCGTTGGTAAATGAGAGGTTGGCAATAGTAAATGAAAGGCCGGCGGTAGTGAATGAGGACCCAGCAACCAATTCACTGAGGTTTGTAACCCAGTGGATTTGCTATTGACTTGGCTGGTCACTGGCATTCCTCCGCTAGCCACTAGCATTCCTCAGTAAGCAACGCACTGGATTTGCGACTGACCAGGCTAGCCACTCGCGTACCTAGGCTGGTAACCTATACGCAACTTGGCACTGGATTTGCGACTTTATTGTCTCTAAATTATCATGGGATCCTGTCTGCAAATTGTGAAAGAGTGGGTCAGGAAGGGAGTGTACATCGTACACGTAATGCATTACCACCAATAGAATAGTACTGCTGTTTGCTTCCCTCTCTTTCCATTCCTATAATAATAACTGAATAAACAAATAAAAAATCATTGCCCTCCGCAATAAAGTAGTGTTATGGCCCCAATTTGTTATTACATTTACAACATAACAGCAACAGCAACAGCAAGGGATGACAGACACAGTTTTAAAAACTTAAACACATTTAATGAAAAAAACAAAGACTAAACTACTATCTACAACTAATAACCAAGATTGATTGACAAGAAAAACAAAAATATTTACAGTCCCTTTTTGATGGGATGGCTTGGTGATGTCCTGGGTAAGGAAAAAAAATGCTCTAACACAGGCAAAAATCTACAAAAGAAACTTCACAGGTCTTGAACAGAAATGACAGGTCTGGTCACATGTATCCTTCTCCTTGCAATTTCTCCTACTCCTTTACTGTCTCAATTCTTTTCCTTATATACTCTTTTGCAGACCCCACCCACATTTAGACCTCTTTTTTTTTTTTTTTCGGGGACTTGCCCCAGACATGTCCAGGACATGTCTAAACATAGCTCCAGTCTGAGCTGAATAAAAAAAAGGTAAATACTGCCATCCAGTGGCCTATATTCACATTACACCTCCATTCCAAAAGGGAAAAATTTTGACTCAAAGGCAAAATTTTTCTTTTCAATACAAAATGGTTAGGTGAACACTTGTCTATATATACATATCATACAATATTCAAATAAACACATGATATATATATACATATTCAAACACGGGATAAGCAATCAGCAATTACATTGTCTGTACCCTTCACATGCTTAATTTCCAAGTCAAACTCCTGTAAAATCAAACTCTAATTCAACAATCCCCGATTCTTGTTTTTCATCTTACTCAAAAACATTAACGGATTGTGGTCAGTGTGCACAATCATTGGCTTTTCCCCTGTACAAACATAAACCTCAAAGTGTTGTAAAGAAAGGACCAGAGCCAACAGTTCCTTCTCTATTGTGGAATAGTTCGTTTGGTGGCGATTGAACTTCCTGGAGAAGTATGCCACGGGATGCTCAATGTCATCAGAGTCACTTCTCTGTAGGAGCACAGATCCACAAGCTTAGTCGCTAGCATCGACCGCGATGGAGAACTGTTTGTTGAAGTCAGGAGATTTGAGCACGGGGAAGTGACACAGCAGAGACTTCAGGCGATCGAAGGCTCTCTGGCATGCATCATCCCAAGTGAACTTTACGCCTTTCTTCAGTTGGTTAATTAGACTGAGAGCAATCTCAGCAAAGTTCTTGCAGAACTTGCGGTAGTACCGGATCATTCCAAGGAAGCGGCGCAAAGCTTTTTGTTGTCAGGAACTGGAAAGTCCATGATGGCTTGGACTTAAGCATTCATGGGTGCCACCTATCCCTGACCTATGACGTAGCCAAGATAGGTGACAGTAGCACAACCAAAGTCACTCTTGTTCAGGTTAACAGTCAGGTTAGCCTGGGTCAGGCGCTGGAACAACGTCTCTACATCTTTTAGATGTTCTTCCCAGGAGTCACTCCATGTGATCAGGTCGTCGATGTACGCACCCGTGTGTGGCAATCCGGCGATTGTAGACTGTATCATCCTTTGGAACGTGGCTGGGGCATTTTTCATGCCAAAGGGTAGGACTTCATACTGGTACAACCCAGATGGTGTGGCAAAAGCAGAGATGCTCTTGGCCCTCTCAGTTAAAGGCACACACCAATAATCCTTCAATAAATAAATCTTGGTCAGAAACTTTGCTTGCCCTACTCTATCAATACAATCATCAATCCTAGGTATTGGAAACACATCAGTTCTAGTTACAGCATTGACTTTGCTATAATCTGGACAGAATCTAGTACTTCCATCAGGTTTTGGAACTAGCACACAGGGTGAACTCCAATCTGAGTTGGAGGGTCTGATAATATCATGTTCCAACATGTACTCAACCTCTTTCTCAGCAATCTTTCTCTTTTCAGGATTCATCTGGTACGGATGCTGTTTTATTGGTTTGGCATCACCAACATCGACATCATGAGAGGCTATAGAAACTCTTTTTGGAACATCAGGAAACAGATCCTCATATTTCTTGATCAACCTCTCAAACTGATCTCTCTGTGAGGGTTCTAAGTGCTGGAGTTTTACATTAAGATTTTGCAACACTTCAGAATTTGACAATTTACATGAAAGAACTTCAGCTTTAATTCTAGGTTCATCATCTTGAAACTCCCCCTCATCTTCACAAATCTCGGCCATAGGAGAATCTGAAGTGACAGCTGCAACCCTAGCATTTCTGTCATGATAAGGCTTCAGCATGTTAATGTGACACAATTGTTTTGGTTTTCTCCTATCTGGAGTCTTCACAATGTAATTGAGATCATTGAGTTTTGTCAGAATTTCATAAGGACCATGAAATCTAGCCTGCAATGGATTGGACTGCAAGGGAAACAACACAAGAACCTTATCTCCTGGTTTAAACTCACGGCTTCTAGCCTTATGATCATACCAAGTTTTCATTTTTCCCTGACTTGATTTCAAGTTCTCTTTGGCTAGGTCACAAGCTGCACGCAATCTTTGCTTGAACTTGCTAACATAGTCTAACAGACTAATGTGCGGCTCTTCCTCTTGCCATTGTTCACTCAATAATAGCAAAGGTCCTCTCACTTCATGATCAAACACTAGCTCAAATGGACAGAATCCAGTAGACTCCTGCACTGCTTCTCTAGCTGCAAACAACAGCAAATGAACACCTTCATCCCAGTCTTTCTCATGGTCATAACAATAAGTCCTCATCATTGTCTTGAGAGTGGAATGAAACCGCTCTAAGGCACCCTGACTTTCTGGATGATAGGCACTAGAAAGAATCTGCTTTGCACCTAGTTCATACACAACCTGCTGAAACAAACCAGAAGTGAAATTGCTACCTTGATCTGACTGAATTTCCCTGGGAAGGCCAAACAACGTGAAGAACTTTATCAAAGCCTTTGAGATTGCAGTTGCCTTGATGTTACGTAGAGGTATGGCTTCAGGGAATCTGGTAGACGCACACATGATTGTCAACAAGTACTGATTTCCAGATCTAGTCTTGGGTAACGGACCAACACAATCAACAATGACCTTGGAGAACGGCTCCCCAAATGCTGGGATAGGCTGCAAAGGAGCTACAGGTGGGTCTAACTGGTGTTTTCCAACTACTTGACAAGTGTGACAGGTTTTGCAAAAGTTGGAAACGTCTTTCCGAAGCCCAGGCCAAAAGAAGTGTTTCATTATCTTATCAACAGTCTTTTTAACACCAAGATGACCTCCTAAAGGTAAACTATGAGCCACTGTTAAGATCTCATTCCTGTAGACCTTCGGAACAACAATTTGCCTGACCACTGCCCAATCTGCATTGGCAGGGATATCAGGAGGGCGCCACTTCCGCATCAGCACACCATCCTTGAGATAATACCCAACTGGAACTGCGTCTATTTCTTCCTCAGGAAGGGCTCTCCTCTTTAGAACACAAATTTCAGGATCATTAGTTTGCTCCTCAATCAACCGCTGTCTGGACAGAGACAAGTCTCCAGGCACATCAGAATCACCAAACCCCTCTGGCTGGCTGAACAATGAACTGATAAAAGTGTCTGATAAGTTCTCAAACGGAGAAACCATAGTGGGCCAATCAGAGTCATGAGGCGAACCACCTGATTCCTGACTATTCAATGTGCTGGACGGCACCACAACATCATCTTCTTTAGCCTTCTTAGCCATAGCACGAGTCACTGCGCAAGAAGGATACAGAGATGGGTCCTCATCCCCATCTTCAGTGCTCGGCTGTGAAGTAAGATGTACAGGGGGAACTACTTTGCCCCCAGCCAGGTCATTGCCTAGCAGCAGAGAAACACCCTTTATCGGTAGACTTGGCATAAGTCCCACCTTTACCTGTCCTGTAACTAAATCTGACTTCAAGAATATAGAGCGCAGGGGTACAGATACAGTCCTCCCTTCAATACCTTGTACAAGTATGAAATCCCCTGAAGCGGTCTCATCACGTAACTCCAAGGAGTCCATCAACAAAAGTGACTGAGAAGCTCCGGTATCTCTTAGGATATATATGGGGACAGGAGTAGTATGCTCATTCAGAGCCACAAATCCCTCTGACACAAATGGAAGAAATTCCTCCCTCAAGAAGTCAGCTGTATCAGGCTTTTTAGCCCCACAAGAAGCAGGTAATTTAGCAGATTGGTTATCTACTACAGGGGTTTCTAACCTTGTTTTCACAAAGGCATTTGGTCTGGTATCCTTTTCTTTTTCTTTCTTAGCTTTAAGGAACCAACAGTTAGTTGTAACATGACCAGATTTCTTGCAATAACTGCAAATTAGACCACTTTTGTCACTGTCAGCTTTCACACTTTGATCAGACCTGTTACTGGATTTCTGAGCACCATCACCAGATTTGTCTTTGTCTTTGGGTGAGGAATCTTGGGTATCACCGTAACCCTTTTTCTGAAATAGGGACCATCTATTGTTACTGCTAGACTGAAATTTGGACTTATGTGTGAGAACATATTCATCTGCAAATTTGGCAGCTGATTGCAACTTCAGTGCTTGCTTCTCATTAAGGTAGGTCTTAATATCATCCTTAACACAGTTCTTGAATTCTTCAACTAACACCATCTCTTTTAGTGAGTTGAAATCATCCTTGACCTCCAAAGAAGTACACCAGCGCTCAAAGCAAACCTGCTTCTCATTAGCAAATTCCACATAAGTCTGATTTTCAGACTTCTTCAGACCTCTGAATTTCTGTCGGTAAGCCTCTGGAACCAACTCATAAGCTCTCAAAATAACCTTTTTCACAACCTCATAATCAGAGGAATCATCTGCAGACAAAGCCGAATAGGCTTGTTGAGCTTTACCCTTGAGGACAGTTTGCAACATCAGAGGCCAGTGTTCCTTTGGCCACTGGCAACTCTTTGCTACCTTTTCAAAACACTGGAAATAGTTGTCAACATCCTTTTCCGAAAATGGAGGCACCAATTTTACCTCCTCGCAAGCCCAAAATTTATTTTCAGTTTAAATTTTAATTTTTAGTTGCTCCATTAGGAGTCTTTCTTCTCTATCGAATTTCTCTAATTCAAAATCTCTGTCTTGCAAATTTTTCTAACTCAAATTCTCTCTTTGTTCTTCTTTTTCTTCCCTCTCAAATTCTCTTTGTTTCTCTTTTTCCTCCCTTTCTTTTTCTTTTTCCTCCCTATCCTTCTCTTTTTCCTCCCTTTATTTTTCTCTTTCCTCCCTTTCTCTTTTTCCTCCCTTTCTTTTTTCTCTTCTCTTGATAATTTTTCCAACTCAAACTGCCTTTGTTTTTCTTTTTCTTCCCTTTCAATCTCTAGCATTTTTAATTTAAGTTCCATTTCTATATTTGGATTCTCCACTGGAAACTGTTCCAGATCTCCTGGAGAAAACACATTTTCATCAATGTAATATTCAACTCTCTCTCTAGCCAGTCTTGCTTTTCGCATGGCTGGTTTTACCTCAGTCAGCTCTAACTGTCTGCAAATTTCTAGCAGTTCTGTCTTTTTAAAAGACTTCAAAACCCCGACGGTTGGTGATGCCAAGAAATCATCCATTGCTGTTGATCTATATATATGTATTCAATTAAAAAAATCAATTTTACAATTTGAAATGTTAAATTTTCAATAAATGACTCACACAATGTCTATCCCGGACTTGAGCCCCCAATTTGTAATGGCCCCAATTTGTTATTACATTTACAACATAACAGCAACAGCAACAGCAAGGGATGACAGACACAGTTTTAAAAACTTAAACACATTTAATGAAAAAAACAAAGACTAAACTACTATCTACAACTAATAACCAAGATTGATTTACAAGAAAAACAGAAATATTTACAGTCCCTTTTTGTTGGGGTGGCTTGGTGATGTCCTGGGTAAGGAAAAAAAATGCTCTAACACAGGCAAAAATCCACAAAAGAAACTTCACAGGTCTTGAACAGAAATGACAGGTCTGGTCATATGTATCCTTCTCCTTGCAATTTCTCCTACTCCTTTACTGTCTCAATTCTTTTCCTTATATACTCTTTTGCAGACCCCACTCACATTTAGACCTCTTTTTTTTTTTAATTTTCGGGGACTTGCCCCAGACATGTCCAGGACATGTCGAAACATAGCTCCAGTCTGAGCTGAATAAAAAAAAGGAAAATACTGCCATCCAGTGGCCTATATTCACATTTCAGTAGCCAGTACAAAACAAGGAATTGATCCGTCCCACCGGGCACCTTGATGTCAATATGCCGTTAAATTGATATTACTGATGTTAAATTGACATCAGGTGAGTATTATTTTAGTATTAGCGCCATCTTTGACTGATTTTGCTTTGGCATTTGAATTTTAAGACAGAATTGAGCGTGGTAATATAATTGAATCAGTGAATTCAACAAGGGCCCAACTCCATTTTGTTTGTTTGCTGTAACATCCAAATAAAAAAAAAATGGCTAGGAAGGCAGGTGTATATTTTTGCATAATGTCATAATATCATAAGAAAAAGTAATGACATTGGTAAAAATGTTCACTTTTACATTTGTAAAATACAGTTTGAACAGGTTAAACATTTTGCAGACAGTGAAAAAGGCAGGTGGGGGGTGGGTTTGAATGTTTGGTGCGGGAGGACCCCAATTAGCTGACGGGGGTGCCCTAGACAGCCATAAGACCAGTTTCCAATTTCACTCTATTTATTGTCTTTTTAAATAATTTTATTAATTCTTGGAACTTAATAAATATTTACTCCTTTTATGCTGTGCCTCCTGTGCCTGTGACCCTTATTGGTGGGTGTGGTTCATTCCCTGGGGTAGGTGGTTAAGGTGGGCGAGCTTGTGCCTTCACTTGGTGACAAATGTCAGTAAATAGAAAATCTAAGGTGGTTAATGTGAAGTTGCCAAAACATGATATCAGATGGATTGCAGAATGCATTTTAGAAATGGGTTGTAAGACTTAAGCAAAAGGATGTAGGCTATTTCCTTGGCTTGGTGAACAGACTGCAGCACATGTGAGACTGCAATTTAAGGCAAAAAAATAAAATTCCAGGCTACCAGCAAATTGGTTCATAGACGTGTACCCTGGCTTAATGTACTTTTCATCCAAAATCACTAAAATCTAAGAAAAAAAAATTGAGGGGGCATCCTGTATAAAGCGTATGTCTCCACTGGGATTTGAACCTGTGGCTCCTCAGGCAAATGCAATGGTAATTCATGGGTGTCACCCTCTCAGCCATCTGGTGATTGAAGGAGAATGATCATAGATTTTCTAGCTATGGTGATACAATTCTAAGAATAACACGATTATCTGTCAAATACATGTTTTTAATTATTAGAGAAATGTGGACCAACTGCTCAAGATGAGGCTGCAAGGTACAGTAAGGTAAAATACAGAGATCATTGCTGAATAAATAGAAAGAAATTGTAGTTCTGATATGCTTTTATGATTAGGGATGTGATGCTATATACTGTAAGATCCTCATACATAAACAGTATGCTATGTAACTGGCAATATTATTCACAAAATAGCGACATTGTTTTACAAAGAAATGTTTAATTATTGAAAAAGCGTGCACGGGGTTCAATGCAGACCCTGATCAGTAAAATCAGGTGCAACACTATTAAGCTGCTTTTCCACCGGATGCAAAACAATTTTTTTTTTGCACGACAGATTACATTCAAAGTCAAGGCAAAGACGCAAATACACGCAAAATGCATCGACTTTGCATTGACGCGCGTCTTTGCATTGACTTTGATAAGCAATACAAACTATGTTTGTGGTGATATGTTGCATTGGAACTTGGTTCAGACAAGCTGGTTAACATGATTGGGGCTCAGAGATAATGAAGTAAAATTGCTGGGCCGACTCCCGAAGTATATTTGCCTACTTTCTGGTCAAAAGTTAACCGCGATTGACGCAGGATCTTATTGGAATGATTGGACGACGATAAGCCTTCACACGTGCTATAACGTAACCAGATGAACCACAGATACTGCTCATACATATAAACAGTAGGGTGAAGCGGGGTAAGCCGCCCTCCTGAAGAAGAGTGTCCATTTTCTCTGAAAATATAAATAATTTGAATGTCAACATAATATGTACAGAAGCAGTATGCCTAAGTAAACACATTTAGAGGTTAATCAAATCACATCAGACTACAACTTTGTGATTATAAAACAAAATGTGAAATCTTGAAAAGGGACATCTTACCCCAGGGCCTGGGGAAGATGCCCCCCCTACTGGGGAAAGACGCAATTTTGATCTATACAAACTTGGTATTTTTGCATAATATAAAACTTTATTTTCAAATTTTGGCATTGCTCTGAAACACAAATGTTACGTAACACATTCAAAAATGATTGATTGTTTTTAACAACCGTTTCATTAATGCCAATACCAAATTAATAGGCCTGTGACAAATCACAATTGCAAAGATTGGTTTTAAATCTTTTTGTAATTTTTGGCTTGAAATCCCCCCCCTATACACACACAGACACGTGTGTGCGCACACACACACACACACACACACACACACACACACACACACGTGCAGTACACAGGCTACAGTTTGTGAAGAATCCAGCTACGAATCCAGCTAGCTAGCCTCAGCAAGCCAATATAGCTTAATGCTATTCTCGTGACAAAGTCAGCTAAGTAGCTTTGTAAACTGGTAATAATACGTTTCTTAACGCTAATAGGTTAATTATGTTAGACGATGGTGTACATACTTTCCCAGATATATAACATTAGCAAGGCTAGATATTCAAAATCATGGGGTCACATCTTACCCCATATGGGTGGGGGGCATCTTCCCCCCCAATGTCATACTTTTACACTTTCATGTATTGCAAAAAACTTTTCTGTATCTTTTGTTCAAACTAATAGATCGCCCTCCACAAGACTATCATGTTAACATTTTTTTAAAAAGTTTGTGTATATATTCTTCCAAAAAAAAAAAAAAAAAGAAAAAACGGTGGCTTATTTGGTACCATCAAAATATTACATCAACTTACCCCAAAATCTGTTCTCTGGATTCCTACCTAAAAGTAAAATGATTTCAACACTAAATAAAGATTAGCAAGGCCACTATGATTCAAGGAAAGAGCTGAGATGAAAATTATCGTCATCTAGGGGTCAGGAGGGGAATAAAGGGGGGCGGGGCTTCTTAACCAGAGGGGCTTCTTACCCCACTCTACCCTATGCTATGAAAGTGGCAATATTTTTCATAAAATGGCAACCCTATTTGTCAAAGAAATGTTTAATTATTGAAAAAGTGTGCGTGGTTTATTTCCTTCAGGCTCGCATCAGACTGTAGCTATGCACTGCAGGTTTGTGCAAACTTTCTTGCAGGAAGATCTGCAGAGAGAAATCTGGGTTGCATTGATGTGGTCTGTTTCCCTTGGCAGGTGATTGGAGGAGTGCAATTGAAATGTGTCGGCTGAAAGAAATCAATGGGAGGAGCTCACTACCATGGAAACGGCTTTAAACACCGTTAATTTGCATATGAAAACGGCGCTTTTAATGCCAATTTCCACAACGCCGTAAATAACGCCGCTAATGTTCATATGAAAACAGCGCTTTTAACGTCGTTGTCGAGAAACGTTAAAAGCGCCGAAAAAAGCAATAACGGCGTAAAGCGTGTTCTCGTCCCAAAAAGCGTTTTGTACAGATTAATTATGGCACTATCAGTTTGCCATATTTTTGGAGGGTGGAAAGCAGCACACTTACTAATGGGAAGATCGAAATGCGACTCTGCGTCAAAGTTAAAGAGCGAGCAGAAAAGTTAACGTGACGAGGCTTTTAAGGGGTGACCTGGGGTTAAGAAATTGTTTGATTAAAAACTACCGAAATTCATTGACCATTGCTTGTGGATAGCGTGAATAGATCTGAAAGGTTGGCAGGAGATGGCGGCGTCGTCAGCCGGGTATGGACGGGGAAAAAAATAATCAGCAGATTGTGGGAAATACAAGTCGAGTTGAAGATAATTTCCTGGTGGTTGAGCACAACTGTTCCGTGAATGGATCAGACGCAGGCAGTTGGGCAGATATGGATGAGGAGGAAGAGGGAGATCGTGAGTTTGAAAGGGGAGCGAGAGGCAGGAGTAATGGGAGAAATAAAAGGAAGAAAAACGGCAATGACAACAGTTGTAGCAGTGAAGAGGAAGGAGCTGAGCATATTGAGGAGACACCTGAGAATTGTTTTGTCATTATACGATTCAATGAAAAGGCACAAGAAAACATGAAGAAGCTTAACCCCTTTGTGCTAACAACAATTCTAGCAAGTAAAATAGGGGAGATACAGTTTGCAAAGGTTCTGGGTGATGGTAATTTATTGGCGAAATGTGCTAATAAAGAGCAAGTTTAGAAGGCACTCAAACTGAAAGAGATGGGGAAAAACAAGGTGGTAAGCACAGGAAGGGTGGGAGCACGAAATGGTGGTGGATGCAAAAGAGTGATGACAGGGGTGGCACTGTGTGCGAGTATGGAGGAACTTAAGAGGAATATATAAAAGAGGAAAAATAATGAATGTGCAAAGAATGAAGACATCAAAAGACAGAGTAAGAATGGATAGCGAAACTGTATTGATTGAGTTTGAAGGAGAGAGTGTGCCTAAGAAAGTTTTCCTGGGTTTTATGAGTTACCCAGTGAGAGTTTATGTACCAAAACCATTAAGATGCTTTAACTGTCAAAGGTTTGGACCCATAGCCAAAAACTGCAAGGAGAAGAGGAGATGTGCTAGATGTGGGGGAGATCATGAGTATGGAGAGTGTGAGGTTATGAAAAGGGAGAATAATATCCAAAAAGTAAGAGTGGAAAGAAAGATATCATATGCTGAAGCTGTCAGAGTGTCAAGGGGGCAGAATAGTGGAACTAATGATAAAGGTCTAATGGGAAGTCGAGAGGGGCAACAAAGAACAAATGACAGGATATATGTGGATAAAAGGGATTTGGTAACATTCATTGCAGGGGTTGTAAACAGTACGGCTGAGGTGAAATCAAAAAGAGAAAAAATCCAGCTGATTGTTAAAGCAGCAGTGCATCATTTGGGATTAGTGGGACTGACATGGGAAGAAGTGAGGGACAATCTCACTAATCAGTCAAGTCAGGAAACGCCATGGGTTGGGTAATATTAATTATGGTAATAATCCTACAATGGAATGCTAGAAGCTTACTGGCTAATGGACAGGAATTCAAGAATTTCATTAAAGAGATGGTTGAAAAACCAGATGTAATGTGTGTGCAGGAGATGTGGTTAAAACCAAATCTAGACTTTGTGGTACATGGGTATACAGTGATAAGGAAAGACAGAAGTCAAGGAGGAGGAGGAGGTTGTGCTACATTTATTAAACAAGATATTCCATAAGCAATTGGAAATGGGAGTGGACCAGGAATATGTAGTGGTGGAAGTACGGGAAAAAGGGGAGAAAGTGGTTATAATCAACTACTATAATCCATGTAAGAGGTTGGTTTTGGATAGCCTACTAAGGATAAAAGGACAAGACAGAAATAAGGTAATTTGTGTGCAGATTTCAATGCTGACAGCACGATGTGGGGAGGATTACAGACAGACACGAATGGACAGGTCATTGAAGATTTGATGGATGAAAGGGATTTGGTGTGTGTGAATGATGGCAGAGGAACAAGGGTAAACATAGCAGCAGGTACTGAGTCAGCATTGGATATAACTTTAGTGTCAAATACATTGGCTGGAATCAGTAACTGGGAAGTATGGACAGCATCAACAATAGGAAGTGATCATTACCCAGTCTTATGTATGATGGGAGAGAGAGTAGAAGTGAAAATAAGTGGGGGAATTGTAAAATGGGTATTTCAAAAAGCAGATTGGGATGAGTTTCAGAGATTGAGTGAGGAATCAATGAACAGGATAGAAATGCTTGGAGATATTGATGAAATAAATAAACAGGTAACTTCGGCAATTGTAAGGGCAGCAGATGGTGCAATACCCAAGAGTCAAGGCAAGAGGATCAGGAAGCTGGTACCATGGTGGACAGAAGAGTGTCATTAGGCTGTAAGAAATAGGAACAGAGCATTCAGACTAGTTAAAAGAACCCATAACCTGCAGAATATGATTCAGTACAAAAAGGTGGTGAGAAGAACAATACATCAAGCTAAGAGAGCAAGCTGGAGGAATTTCTGTGATGAGTTAGGAAGAACTACACCAGTGGGAGAGGTATGGGGAATGATAAAGAAGATGGGAGGGGACTGAAGGGAATGGGAATATCTGGTCATAACATCTGAGGAGGAGATGGCAGTTTCCAACAGGGAAAAGGCAGAGATCATGGCTAAGGCCTTTGTAAAGGTGCACAGCTTAGAAAATGTGTCAGAAGAAGGGAAACGGAGAAGAGAAAGAACTATGACTCAATATCCAGAGATTTTAAACAGGAGGGAAAATACAACTAGCATGATCGATGAGCCATTTACCTTGGCAGAGATGATGAGGGCTATTAAGAGATCACGACCAACTTCTCCAGGGAAAGATGAGGTGTGTTACCTCATGTTAAAGTATTTGGGGAAAGGAGTATTAGTGAAGTTGCTGCAGCAATATAACAAAGTGTGGGAGGAGGGAAGGTTACCAGGAGCTTGGAAAGAAGCAGTCGTGATTCCAATAAGAAAACCTGGCAAAGATCCATCCAAACCCACTGGTTATAGACCAATAGCATTGACATCAAATATATGCAAGGTAATGGAAAGGATGACAATGGAAAGGTTGTCATATGAACTTGAAAAGAGGGGTTATCACAGTGGTTTCAGGAAAGGCAGGAATACCATGGAATCAGTGGTAAGGTTATAGAGTCTGAAATAAGGACGGCCTAGGCAAATAAAGAGTCAGTTATTGCAGTGTTTTTTGACATTGAGAAAGTTTATGATATGATGTGGAGGGAGGGGTTGTTGATAAAAATACATAAGATGGGTGTTGGGGGGAGAGTTTTCAATTGGATTAAAGATTTTTTATTTGGGAGAAAAATCCAAGTACGGATTGGGTCACAAATGTCCAGCCAGCATACAGTCGGAAATGGTACACCTCAAGGGAGTGTGATAAGTCCGCTACCCTTTATCATCATGATCAACGATATATTTTCAAAAGTGTCAGCAGTTATAGGCAGATCACTTTTTGCAGATGATGGGGCTTTATGGAAAAGAGGGAGGAACATGAAGCACACTATAAGGAAAGTTCAAGGTGCAATAGATGAAGTGGTGCAGAGGGGGTATGATTGGGGAAAAACAGTATTTTTCACAAGGAAAAGAGGAAGGGATGAAGGAAGGGATGGAGGAAGATGGAAGATGTATGGGGAAATTTTAGAAAGGGTTGGATCATTTAAATTTCTGGGAGTTCTTTTTGATTCACGGCTAACATGGGCAGATCATATTAGGAGAATTTAAGAAAAGTGCAAAAAGGTAATAAATGTTATGAGGTGTTTGACTGGAAGGGAATGGGGTGCAAGTTGTTCAGCATTGAAGAGGCTATATGTAGCACTAATAAGGTCTGTAGTTGATTATGGCAGTGTGGCTTATGGGTCAGACTCAGCAGCTAAGTCTCTTTTAAACAAATTAGATGTAATTCAGGCACAGGCTCAGAGTGTGCAGTGGGGCAATTAAGACTTCACCAGTTCCTGCACTACAGGTAGAATTGGGTGAAATGCCTCTAGAAATCAGGAGAAGGCAATTACTGACAAACTACTGGGCTAATATGAAGGGGCACAATGATTCTCATCCCACGAAGGGAGTCTTGCAGGAGTGCTGGGAGGATGGGAGGAGCCAGAGGCAAAACTTTGCTAGAGTAGCGAATAATATTGCAAAAGAATTTGGAGTATTTAATCTGAATATAAGTCCAATGGTAGTTTATCCAGATGTGGCTCCATAGATGCTTGAATGTCCTGAGGTTGACTGGTATTTGTTAGAGGCTAAAAGAAAGGAAAAGGGTATGACTCATTTGGTGAGTGCGTTTAGATGTCATGTAATGACAGAGTATAATGATTTTACACGTATATACACAGATGGTGCTAAACAACCTGAGAAAGGAGCGACAGGATTTGGGGTGGCAGTACCGGCAAACGGAATAGGGATTAATAGAAGAACAACTAATAACTTAGGAGTGTACACAGTGGAAATGGTGGCAGTGCTGGTTGCGTTACCGTGGGTGGAGAAAGTTGGTGTGGATAAGGCATTGCTATGTTCAGATTCATCTTCAGTGCTAGCAAGTCTAAGGTCATTCCATTCAAACAGCCGTCAAGACATACTGTACATACATCCTCCAGTCAATAACAAGAATAGTTAATCAGGAGGGTCAGGTAAAGTTTATGTGGGTTCCAGCAAATGTAGGGGTGAGGGGGAATGAGAGGGCGGATGAGTTGGCTAAGAGAGCTTTAATGAAAGGAAATGTAGATATGCAAGTCAGTATCAGCAAAACTGAAGTTAAAAGTGTAGTCTGGGAAAAGACCAATGCAATGTAGCAAGAAAGGTGGGATATCGAGGAGAAAGGGAGGCATTTTTATCAAATTCAAAATAGTGTTAGAGGTGGGAGGATGAGCAGTGGATACAGGAGAGGAGAGATTATGTTGACAAGGTTAAGGTTGGGTCATAGTGCACTAAATAAGGCATTGAAATTGATGGGGAAGCACCAGACAGGCTTGTGTGAGGAATGTCAGGATGAGGAGTCGTCAGTGGAGCATGTAGTTCTGAGGTGTAGGAGGCATGAAGTACAGAGAGAGGAGATGATGAATAAGATAAAGGATGTTGGGGTACAGGAATTTAAAGGATTGCTAAGTATGGGAGAAGGGGCACAGATTAGGGCACTGATAGATTTCTTAAGGGGGACAGGGGTTTATGATAGAATCTGATGAATAAGCAGGGATAAAAGAATAGGGTGGTTGTAGATGAAATGGGTGTGGAAACTTTAAAGTAATTTTTTTTTTATATATATATATATAATATTGTGTTTGATTAAGTCAGGTTAAGGAGTTAGAATGTAAGGCTATTGTCTGGTCCACACTCCGGAACAGAAGGTGGCGGTAATGCACCAATAAGTTGGATTCCATCCACCGTTAAAACAGAAGAAGACGACATGGGATTAAATGGGCAAAATTCTATTATTTTTCCAATTTTTTTTTTAAATAAAAATATTCTATAATAACCCAGCTTTAATAACTACTAATTGCTACAAGGATTAAAAATAGGCATGCAATGCACGGAATACCCCTCAGCCCGATGTTGAAGTTTTTGGAGACGGCCATCCGCCCGCCCAACCGCGCGAATGATAGCAATACCCCGTCAGCCTTGAGAACTGAGGGGTAAAAACTGAATTTTGCCATAGGGTCATGATTTAAAAGCAACTGTGGTGATGAAATTCATGCTTTTCACTCCAGGAAGGTGACAAACATTTGAATAGTCAGAAAATACAGTTAAAAAATGGGTGGAAGCCATAGACTAAGACTGAACTCAACTTTTTAATGCGGTCTAATGCACTTTACATTGAAAAAAAGGAGCGTTCTCCGCGCTTCTGCCAATTAAGTCAATCCAGATAATCCGGTGCAACCAGGACAGGACCAAAATAATATGAAGTAAAAAGAATGCCGGTGCAGCACGGATATCTGCTAAATTCTCACTTTTTATTGAATAAGGTACATAACAATAGTGACTAACGTTTCGATGTAGACCCTACATCTTCATCAGAGTCCTTGGAGGAAATGAGTGAACAAGCCTTTGATAAATTGAAAGAAATCCTCAACAGGTGTGCTTTAAGTAAGCTACCTGAAGATTCACCCATATCAACCAAGGTGCTACACTCATTACATCAATTGTAGAACAACGCCCACTCACAAGTCAATAGTGATAAAATCAGTTTTAACAGACATAGATAAAAATACATACATAATCAAAGACATATCCTCATCATTATTCAATTTTAGAGAAAGCAAGATAGGTTTAATTCCTCATTTAGACCTTGAGGTTCTAAAGTGCCTAGTGTGTGTATCCAAAATGCTTCCCTGCATAGAAGTTTTTTAATAATATCACCACCCCTAAGTGGGGGTGAGATTTTCTCAATCCCCAAAAATCTTAAGGACGCAGGGGAGCCATGATTTGCCATCTTGTAATGCCGCGCCATGGCATAAGTTAAATTCTGGGTCCGAATAGCTGTCTTATGTTCAGCCACCCTTAACTTCAACTGACGTTTTGTTTGGCCTATATAAGCCAGCCCACAAGGACACTTTAAAATATATATTACATGTGTACTATTGCAATTGATAAACGAAGAAATAGGGAATCTTTTACCAGTGCGAGGATGTAAAAAATATTTCGCATTGGCCGAATTAGAACATTGCGCACAATTTCCACATTTAAAAAAGCCTTGAGGTGGACTAGGCAGCCAAGTGGTGGGGGATGGGATGGTCATATCAGAATGGACCAATCGGTCTCTGATGTTACGAGCACGCCTAAATATAAACCTGGGCGGTTCGGCGCTAAAAACTTTAAGCGTCGGATCAGATTTCAAAATATGCCAATGTTTATAAATAATTTGTTTTATTCTTCCAGCTGCCGGTGTATAGCAGGTGGAGAAGGATAATCTAGACGTAGTACTAGGTAACTTGGATTTTTTCTTTAACAGGTCAGCGCGCTCCGTCTTGAAAGCCCTATCCCATGCTTTAGTAATGTCCGCTTTATGATAACCGCGTTGTTCAAAGCGATGAGCTAAATGAGAAGCTTTAGACATAAAATCAGTCGTGATACTACAATTCCGCCTAACTCGCAAAAACTGCCCCACGGGGATGTTGCGGAGTAAATGAGAAGGGTGATTACTATCCGCTTTCAATAAGGTATTCCTGCTAAGGGGTTTTCTGTATATAGTAGATTGTAAAGTATTATTCATGTCCTTAAAAATGGTAAGATCTAGAAAATCAATGGATTGATTATTGTATTCCATAGTAAAGGACAAGTAATTTGTGGTGGAATTCACATAACTCAAGAAATCATTCAATTCAGCAAGTGTACCCTTCCATATCAGAAGAACATCATCTATATATCTACGCCACAAAGATATTTTAGAATGAAATGGGTTATGCACGGTATTGTATATATATTTTTCTTCCCATAGACCCATTACCAAACAGGCCCCTTCTAACCGCATTGACTCCTTTTCATTAAAAGTGGACTCGTTTAAATTTTTTAGACAACTCCATCTTAGACATTTTTTCTTGAAGCCCAATGTCCTGTCAACTAGTAATGTTACAAATAGTGCTTATGATTCCAATATAAACGCAACTCCCAGAGAAGTGACCCCCTTTAAAAAGAAATCAAGGTTTTTGCCCTCATCTAATCTAAATCCTACTATTGTCACATTCAGCCAGTTGGTTGAGCGAGACATGGCTAAACTTGGTGCATTTTGTCCTTCGAAAAACAAAAATATGAAAAAAAGCGAATTGGATGCGTTGCGTGCTTTGGAATCTAGACGGGACATTCTAATTCGCCCTGCCGATAAGGGGGGCGCGGTTGTTGTTATGGGCTTACAGAATTATGATTGTGGTATATTGAAATTGTTAAATGATGAAAAACATTATAAGCCTCTTCCTTGTAATCCTATCTCTAACATAAAATACACGATTGATGAATTTATTGATGCATCTTACAAAAAAGGTTGGATTACTGAGAAAGAAAAGGGTTTTCTTTTAAGCGATCACCCCCGTTGTACAGTATTTTATGGTTTACCCAAAATCCATAAGTGTCTTGATGACCCCCCTTTGCGTCCGATCGTTTCTGGTATTGGAAGTGTCACTGAGCCTCTTTCACAATTTGTTGATTTTTTTCTGAAAAAATATCTCCATAGTTTACAATCATATCTTGGGGATTCCACAGATGTTTTGAATCTGATTAACAACTGGAATTGTGAAAGCAGTGATATCCTTGTGTCTTTGGATGTGCAAAGCCTCTATACTTGCATACCCCATCACATAGGTCTACAAGCCATGTCTTATTACCTTGCCAAACGCCCCACTGATGTTTTGCCTCCTTCAGAGTTCCTTGAAAGCTTAGTTGAGATAATTCTATCAAATAATTTCTTCAGTTACTCGGGAAAATTTTATTTACAACTACAAGGGACTGCAATGGGGAGTGCTTTTGCTCCATCTTATGCCTGTTTGGTAATGGGTCTATGGGAAGAAAAATATATATACAATACTGTGCATAACCCATTTCATTCTAAAATATCTTTGTGGCGTAGATATATAGATGATGTTCTTCTGATATGGAAGGGTACACTTGCTGAATTGAATGATTTCTTGAGTTATGTGAATTCCACCACAAATTACTTGTCCTTTACTATGGAATACAATAATCAATCCATTGATTTTCTAGATCTTACCATTTTTAAGGACATGAATAATACTTTACAATCTACTATATACAGAAAACCCCTTAGCAGGAATACCTTATTGAAAGCGGATAGTAATCACCCTTCTCATTTACTCCGCAACATCCCCGTGGGGCAGTTTTTGCGAGTTAGGCGGAATTGTAGTATCACGACTGATTTTATGTCTAAAGCTTCTCATTTAGCTCATCGCTTTGAACAACGCGGTTATCATAAAGCGGACATTACTAAAGCATGGGATAGGGCTTTCAAGACGGAGCGCGCTGACCTGTTAAAGAAAAAATCCAAGTTACCTAGTACTACGTCTAGATTATCCTCCTCCACCTGCTATACACCGGCAGCTGGAAGAATAAAACAAATTATTTATAAACATTGGCATATTTTGAAATCTGATCCGACGCTTAAAGTTTTTAGCGCCGAACCGCCCAGGTTTATATTTAGGCGTGCTCGTAACATCAGAGACCGATTGGTCCATTCTGATATGACCATCCCATCCCCCACCACTTGGCTGCCTAGTCCACCTCAAGGCTTTTTTAAATGTGGAAATTGTGCGCAATGTTCTAATTCGGCTAATGCGAAATATTTTTTACATCCTCGCACTGGTAAAAGATTCCCTATTTCTTCGTTTATCAATTGCAATAGTACACATGTAATATATATTTTAAAGTGTCCTTGTGGGCTGGCTTATATAGGCCAAACAAAACGTCAGTTGAAGTTAAGGGTGGCTGAACATAAGACAGCTATTCGGACCCAGAATTTAACTTATGCCATGGCGCGGCATTACAAGATGGCAAATCATGGCTCCCCTGCGTCCTTAAGATTTTTGGGGATTGAGAAAATCTCACCCCCACTTAGGGGTGGTGATATTATTAAAAAACTTCTATGCAGGGAAGCATTTTGGATACACACACTAAGCACTTTAGAACCTCAAGGTCTAAATGAGGAATTAAACCTATCTTGCTTTCTCTAAAATTGAATAATGATGAGGATATGTCTTTGATTATGTATGTATTTTTATCTATGTCTGTTAAAACTGATTTTATCACTATTGACTTGTGAGTGGGCGTTGTTCTACAATTGATGTAATGAGTGTAGCACCTTGGTTGATATGGGTGAATCTTCAGGTAGCTTACGCCCTCTTTAAGCACACCTGTTGAGGATTTCTTACAATTTATCAAAGGCTTGTTCACTCATTTCCTCCAAGGACTCTGATGAAGATGTAGGGTCTACATCGAAACGTTAGTCACTATTGTTATGTACCTTATTCAATAAAAAGTGAGAATTTAGCAGATATCAGTGCTGCACCGGCATTCTTTTTACTGCACTTTACATTGATTTCCTAAGGTATTACTTTTTCCACATTTTTTGTGGCACCCATAACTTTTTTATTTATCATTGAAAATCAATGAAATTTGGGCTGCAGGTACTTTACTTCATTAGAAATGCAATGACATAGGCAAAATTTCCCTATCTGTTACGTACTTTGAATATTTTGAGTATTCGCCAGACTCTGCGCAAAATAATTTCAAAATTTGAGTAAAATACCCCAAAAATCACAAAACTGATAAACTGGGCAAAGAATGACTACATCATTGCATTTGGATAAGCAATGGCTTTTAAATGATGAAAGAATAACTATGATAGAATTCAGTTTAAGAGGAATTGGTGCCAGAAGTTTTCTGCATATTACAAAACCCAAAACCAGTGAAGTTGGCACGTTATGTAAATCGTAGATAAAAACAGAATACAATAATTTGCAAATCCTTTTCAACTTATATTCAATTGAATACACTACAAAGACAAGATGTTTAATGTTCAAACAGAGAAACTTTATTTTTTTTGCAAATAATCATTAACTTAGAATTTAAAGGCAGCAACACACTGCAAAAAAGTTGGCACAGGGGCTTTTTTACCACTGTGTTACATCGCCTTTCCTTTTATTGACACTCAGTAAACGTTTGGGAACTGAGGAGACCCATTTTTGAAGCTTTTCAGGTGGAACTCTTTCTCATTCTTGCTTGATGTACAGTTTAAGTTGTTCAACAGTTCGGAGTCTCCGTTGTCCTATTTTACGCTTCATAATGCGCCACACATTTTCAATGGGAGACAGGTCTGGACTACAGGCAGGCCAGTCTTGTACCTGCACTCTTTCACTACAAGCCATGCTGTTGTAACATGTGCAGAATGTGGCTTGGCATTGTCTTGCTGAAATAGACGTTGCTTGGATGGCAACATATGCTGCTCCAAAACCTGTATGTACCTTTCAGCATTAATGGTGCCTTCACATATGTGTAAGTTGCCCATGCCTTGGGCACTAATACACCCCCATACCATCACGGATGCTGGCTTTTGAACTTTGCGCCTATAAGAGTCCGGATGGTTCTTTTCCTCTTTGGTCCGGAGGACACGACGTCCACACAAAAAACAATTTGAAATGTGGACTCGTCAGACCACAGAACATTTTTCCACTTTGCATCAGTCCATCTTAGATGACCTTGGGCCCAGCGAAGCCGGCGGCGTTTCTGGGTGCTGTTGATAAATGGCTTTCGCTTTGCATTGTAGAATTTTAATCTGCACTTGCAGATGTAGCGACGAACTGTAGTTACTGACAGTGGTTTTCTGAAGTGTTCCTGAGCCCATGTGGTGATGTCCTTTACACACTGATGTCGGTTTTTGATGCAGTACCGCCTGAATGTTGGTTTTCGGTCTTGTTGCTTACGTGCAGTGATTTCTCCAGATTCTCTGAACCTTTTGACGATATTACGGACCGTAGACGATGAAATCCCTAAATTTTTTGCAATAGCTCGTTGAGGAATGTTGTTTTTAAACTGTTCGACAATCAGCTCACGCATTTGTTCACTAAGTGGTGACCCTCGCCCCATCCTTGTTTATGAATGACTGAGCATTTCAGGGAAGCTGCTTTTATACCCAATCATGGCACCCACCTGTTCCCAATTAGCCCGTTCACCCGTTCCGATGTTCCAAATAAGTGTTTGATGAGCATTCCTCAACTCTCTCAGTCTTTTTTGCCACTTGTGCCAGCTTTTTTGAAACATGTTGCAGGAATCAAATTCCAAATAAGCTAATATTTGCAAAAAATTACAAAGTTTACCTGTTCGAACATTAAGTAACTTGTCTTTGCGGTGTATTCAATTGAATATAGGTTGAAAAGGATTTGCAAATCATTGTATTCTGTTTCTATTTACAATTTACACAACGTGCCAACTTCACTGGTTTTGGGTTTTGTAAATGAGCTTGCTCGGTTACCATGGCAACCGCATAAAAAGAAAAATGCCAAGTTGTATCTTTTTCAGTGGTTATTAAATATACCTCTTTAGATTAATTCTGAGTTGTTTCCTGGTGTCATTTTTCATTTAAACCCAGATCACCCCTTGATTACCCTCTGATAACATAATTGCTTGGAAGTTTTCGTCATTTCAGAAACGTAGATGAATGTCCATATACACTGCCCGGCCAAAAAAAAAGTCACCGTTTGGAAATTATTGAACAAATTCTATAATTGGATAATTATTGCGGTTATTAATATGTTTCAGCTGGCAATAATCAATTTAACCCTGAATGATGAAGCACGTCGCTAGTTATTTCTTAAAAAATCATGTCGGAAGACACATCCTTTGATGGTGGAAAAGATGTTACATAATTTCAGAAACGGCAAGTTATTGGCCTGTATTCAGCAAAGAAAACCATGAAAGACAAAAAAAAGTATGAGGAATCATTTTCACAAACAAATTTGCCACCACAAATTCCTGACCTTAAATGCATTAAAAGTTACTGGGATGTGCACAAGAAAGTGGTTGAACCCCTCGGTAGTCTATGTCGGGAAGACAAGATCTCAGCCAAAAATTATGGCATTTCTGATCGAAAATAAATGTTCTGGCATTGCATATAGTTGTCAAAACAATGGCAAGATGAATATGCACTGTAATCAAAGCTACAGGGGTTCCAACTAAATATTTGAGTCTGCGACTTTTTTTTTGGCCGGGCAGCGTACATTATCAAATTACTCTCTGGTTTCCTCACTTCATTGTACCCTGGTTGGGCATATTTGCCATTGACCGAATTGTTCATCCTGAATCATATGGGTAATGCCACCATTGTTAAAAGGAAGCGCTGGTTAACTCTGGCTACTGCTTTAATAAGCTTCATCTTTGGCCCCTGTCCCATTAAAACACTGCTCTCAAAAATGATCACTGCACAGCATGGATCGATCGGACAGACTTTTTTTTTCTCCTGATTTCTAACAGCCAAGCCTTTCTCCCCTCCTTGTCTTTTGAAACTCTGTATAAACAGACAAATCGACTTGTCCACTGTTTTAAATATGATCCAGCTAAGAAGTATTGTTGTTGAATGTCAATTACAAGTAGCTTGTCAGGTACCTTGATAAATTTATTAACTGCTAAGTTAATGCAGTCCCTGCGACGGTAAGGGTACCAAGGTAGCTCACAGATGACCGTTATCAATCGCTAACATTTGTTGTTAGTCAGCGGTCTATTCAAGTCAATGGGACGGCTAATTTGCTAGCTAGCATACGAAGATGGTTTTTTCCATTAAAGTGACAGATTTGCATTTCTACGTTAACTTACGCAAGAAACGTTTTATTTCAGCCCTTTTAATGAATATCGCTGCAAAAGGCATGAAAATATAACTGTGAAGGTTTGTTTGAAAAAAAGTGACTTCTGTAAAATTCGTGTCGTAATTGTAATTATCTTGTGAGATTTATCACCAATGAAAAAGACTAATTTCACAACTTTTTCAGATCTTTTTTTAATTAGTTTAGAAATGCATTAAAAAGCTTGTTATGGTTCTGGAAATGAAAAACACGCCTGTAACACGATCGTCATGTAAAGTGTCCCTAACAAGAGACGGCTGCCTACGACAAAGTAACCAAACTGGTCACTTCCTGTTACCACCAGGGGGCGGCATTAGTGAAGTGGGAAGATATGATATTGTGACGTTCAGGACAGAGCCATCATCATTTCCAGCAAGTTTGAAGCTTCGTCGATCAAGTATGTTGGCGTGAGAGCATTTTGAAATTTTGATGTCAAGTCGCGAAACTGTCACGCCCTTCCAGCCACGCCCTCTGACGGACAGACATGCAGAGCAGAAATTTTGATCAGCTGGGTCTCTAGATGATCTGTACCAAATTTGAAGTCGATCGGGCAAAATCCCTAAGAGGAGTTCGTTTTAAAATTCAAAAATTCAAATCCTGTTGGGTTTAGGGCGTGGCTGCAATGAAATTTTTTGTCTGTCTGGGCATGATAATGTTTACCAAATTTTGTCTGCCAATGACAAAGTAACCAAATTTCCCTATGGGAATTTTGAAACGTGTTTCGGGGCGCTATTTTGGCATTTCCCATCGACCACGTGCGAGCGCACAAAAATATCGAATTTCGGATCCAGCCGGACGAATATGGAAAGTTATACGCGTTTTCACCATTGGGAAAGGGGCGAAATTGGCCTTTGAAATGTCGGAAGAATACTAATAATGATAATAAAAATAAACAGCGCGATTTCAATAGGGCCTTCGCAGACGACTAGCAGTCAGCTCAGGCCCTAATAATAATAATAACAAAAATAATAATAATATTAACAAAAATAAACAGCGCAATTTGAATAGGGCGTTCGCAGATGACTTGCCGTCAGCTCGGAACCTAATTAAAGCTGCAAGCAGCGTCGCCCTCCCACCCTTGCGCACGTTGGGGGTAGTGGTGAGATCCTGACGGGTAAAGGTGAGCACTCACGACCAGTGGACAGGTCAAGTGCAGTCCCCAACCTGTGATACAGTGTCGAGCGAATCGGACAAAGCATGAAGGAGTTATGACAAGTTGAAAGCTCATTTACCAGGGGGCGCTCGGAGCGTAAGCAAACATGGGCAGGTGCATTCAGGAGCAGACCCTCAGCAGAAATGTGAAGTTTCGAGAAAATTGGCCAATGTCAATGCAAAATATGGCATTTCCTGTTTTCACAAGGAAGCACCACGAGCAGGATTGCACATATATGGAAGGGTTCAGGATGGGGTTCTTATGTACAGGAATTTTGAAGCCGTTTGGATGAAGTATGAGGGAGAGAGAGGTGCTCGAATGTGCATGGCGAGGCATCAGAAATGGGGACGCCAAAGTGGCCGTGCCCATTGAGCAACAGACAAGCAGAGCACAACTTTTGATCAGCATGATCTCTTGATGATCAGTCATAAATCTGAGGTTGATTGGACAAAATCTTGAGGAGGAGTTCGTTAATACAGTCATGTGAAAAAATTAGGACAACCCATTAAATAGTCAACTCTTTGTTAAGAAATGTTCACATAATGTCCAATCTTGTTTTTTTTTATTTCTGGAAAAGAAAGTGATTTAATTGTAATTAAACAAAATAAATTTACATATTTTTACTTATCAAACAAAAGATATGAACAAAAATGAGTATTTCAATGGAGGAAAAAATCAGAACACTCTACCCCCTAATAACTAGTGTTACATCCTTTGGCTGAAATAACTTCAGTGAGACGCTTCTTGTAGCCATCTACCAGTCTCCGACATCGATCTGAGGAAAGTTTGCCCCACTCCTCAATGCAGGATTCTTTCAGCTGTGAGATGTTTGAGGGGTTTCTTGCATGCACAGCCCGTTTCAAGTCACCCCATAGCATCTCAATGGGATTAAGATCCGGGCTTTGACTGGGCCATTCCAGGACTCTCCACTTCTTAGCTTTCAGCCAGTCCTTGGTGGATTTACTGGTATGTTTAGGGTCACTGTCATGTCGCAGTGTCCAGTTCCGCTTCAGCTTTAATTTTTTTACAGATGGTTTCACATATTCTTCAAGCACCCTCTGATACACAGTAGAATTCATGGTGGATTCTATGATGGTGAGCTGGCCAGGTCCTGCTGCAGCAAAGCATCCCCAAACCATGACACTTCCACCTCCATGCTTCACAGTTGGTATGAGGTTCTTTTCCTGGAATGCTGTATTTGGTTTACACCAAACATGCCTTCTGTACTGGTTTCCATATAATTCAACTTTAGACTCATCTGGGTCATTCCAAGTGAAAGGACCAGATATTCCTAGGGAGTGTTGCTGCACCATTTTCACATTAGTCTCAAATTTACATGCCACTAGATAGTCACAAAAGTACTTTCGATGCAAAATTGTAGGCCTGTAGCTCAAATAGTTACTAAGTTATGGGGGTCAGAAATTTTCAGAATTTGGGCTATACATAGCCAAGAAAAGCCTCGCCAGGGTTTTTTGCATCTTTAAGTGGTTAATTCTCAGCCTCTAAACATATCAGAGAGCTGTAAGTTGGTATACAAGGCCTCTGCGTGTAGCTAGTGCTCCACAAACATCCCCAGGTGTTTCCCTACACTCTGCAGGCCATGAAGGCTTGCTAAAAATGCCAAAAATTAAGAAAAACCTACTCGCGAGTGGGGTTTGGGGCCTTAAAGGTACTAGAAATACTGCACAGAAGTGTTCTGATACCCCCGGGTTCCATTCTACACAAACTTGTGAGATAACTTAGCAAACTGAAGCTTTCTGGGTACCTCAGTTTGGAAAAAATGAGCTCCCAAAGTTGGACGAGATTTTTAATTGGCTGTTTTTGGTGGCAAAAATCTCCATGCGGGATAGGTACCAGAGACCCCAACTTTTTTCTAAAAGACAGTTCCATCGGTCTTCTATCACTGTACAAAAAAGCAGCAGGGTTATATTTGTAGTTACTGAGATATTCTTATTCAAAATGGCATGGGTGATGCCAAAATCATTTTTTGCTTTTCAGTACTCTAAATTGGGATACAAGTAGAAGTCATTCCAATGGCAGTATTATGTATATTTTGTTCTTTTTGAAATGTTAATTGTTAAAGATTACTACTTTCAAAAAGTATAATGCCCTTTTTGTGTCACAAGGTCTAGCTTAGAGGCATCCCTGTAGATATGCTGACACCGATTTGCAATGCATACATGTACATGTACATGTACATACATGCAATTATAACATAAACATACATATACAAATTTCATGTACTAACTTGAATTTTCATGATTGATTAATTTTAAAATAGCAACAATAATTTTGAATTTTACAGTGTCAGTGCAGTGGGATTAAACATGTTAAATTTAATTGTACAATGTCATCTTAAAAGCAAAATAACCTGTTCCTAAGTTATGTAAATCTGTTAGATTAGAAGCTCTGAAAGGACTTTTCAACTTCTTTTCTTGCTGTTGAGTCAAGCTAGTACATGTACATGTACATGCATTGCAAATCAGTCTTTGTCGATGTTCTCCGGCAAACTTCAGTCTGGCCTTAATATTCCTTTTAAAGAGCAAAGGTTTCCTCCTAGCACACCTTCCATGAAAGTCAAACTTGTGTAGTCTCTTTCTGATAGTAGAGTCATGCACTTTCACATCAACAGTAGCGAGAGCCTGCTGTCGGTCCCGGGATGATATTTTAGGACTTTTGATGACTTCTTCTAGCATCTTGCGGTCTGCTCTGGGGGTGACCTTGCTTGGACGGCCAGACCTGGGCAGGGTAGCAGTTGTTTTGAATGTCCTCCACTTGTAAACGATCTTCCGGATGGTGGAATGCCATATTTTTAAATCCCTTACCAGACTCATAAGCAGCCACAATCTTCTTTCTGAGGGCCTCAGACAGCTCTTTGGATCTCACCATGGTGCTCAGTCTCACTTCAACAGAAAGGGGCAGACCAAACTAAATGTCTGAGGTTTAAATAGGCAAGCCTCCTTCAAAATACTGCGTAACTATTTTCTGATCATGTGCTCCTGATCTGATACACCTGTGTGTGATTATAGCCATTTTAAGTGGGAAAATATGTGGGGGTGTCCTAATTTGTTCCTCCATTAAAATATGCATTGTTGTTCATATCTTTTGTTTGATGAGCAAAAATATGTTAATTTATGTTGTTAAATTACAATTAAATCACTTTCTTTTCCTGAAACAAATAAAAACAAGATTGGACATTGTTATGTGAACATTTCATAATAAAGAGTTGACTATTTAATAGGGTGTCCTAATTTTTTCACATGACTGTATACATCATACAGAAATCAGGCCAAAAGGACACTTTAAAATGAAAATGGCCAACCTCCTGTTTGGAATAGACCAATGGTCGGCTCGGGCCCTAATAATAATAATAAACAGCAGGATTTCAATAGGGTCCTCCGAGGACGACTTGCAGTCGTCGCTCGGGCCCTAAAAATAGATTTCCAAGTGTGTCTGTAATTTTCAAACTTCATGCACTTTAAATGGCTGTAATTTTTTTTCACATCTTATATTGAAAAAACAAAGTTAGTTCCATAAACTAGACAGATTAAGCTACAAGATCAGCCCATTCACCATGTGTTACAAAGAAATATAATTTTCATCTCATATTCACTTTCGCTTGGCCAGACCCATCTGAGAGGCCAATATCTTGAAAATAAAAAAAGCTAAATCAATTTTGACAAGAGATTATGAACGCCTGGAAGTACTCCCAAAATAAATTTGAGCCAAATCTAAGTCAGTGACTTGGGGACCTCTGGTTGACTTCATATGGAATGAGCCACAGGCTGATAAAAAGCCACAAAGCATGGTAAACAAAAATGCCAGAATTTTTCTAGAACAAGTTGGAAACACAAGATGAATTTTCTACTGTTAATTTCCCCCAATATAAAAGCTGCTCCACAAATTCTCTCAGATTTTTCTGGCATGTCCAAATAACCAAATCATTCCTTGAATTTAGGAATTTTTGGGCATTTTTTTTATAAGCATTTTCAGATGCAAGTTACTCCTTAACTAGAGACAGGAGATTGGAATGGGTTTAAGGAGCCAATTTGCTGTAGCTGCTGAGGATTAGGCTGCAATATGAAACCCTGATTGTGCATACTTCAGTCAAGGGGACCAACTAAAAATCAAATAAAAAATTTGATTCTGTAAAATCTGTCATTTTCAACAGCCTGTTACAGGAAAATCAAATGAGATATGCCACATCTGATAGCGGATTTAAAAATGTCATCTTATTTCACCTACATGCACCAATAGACATTACTTTAGGAGCAATGGAAAGTGTACTTCAATCCCTTCAAAAATGCTGATAAGTCACTGCCACATTTGCAAGTGACTTGACACCCTCTTAAAATGGCAACTACTCCATTAAAAATTGACGTAGGAACTTAAGATTTGGGATTTGTCGATTTGAAATGATGGCAAGCACTCGTGATTTTTTTTTCAAATTTTTCTGAGACGGTGCGGTCAGGCCCTGGTCCAGTTGGCATGGAATGACCCTTCGATTTTCAAAGCCTCATTTTTTTTTTTTTTTTTTTAAGTACAGTCCACAGGCTGTGATAATTATTTTCCTTATAATAAATTTTACATTTTTGATTGAGCCTAACATATTAGTTTATTCTTTTTCATGTATTTATTACTTCCGGGGGCCGCAAAGCCAATGTTGACATGGAGCTTAAAAAATGTTTTTGAAGTATGTATTATGATTGGTCATTATAAGTGGAAAACTCATTGTAATATATTTCTAAACTGTAAATATGTAAATAATGATGTATATATGTATAATATATTGCAATAAATACATTGAAACTAATTAATACTATTGTTGTTATTCCGTGACATTGACTTTTTGAAATTTCTTGCCCATAAAGCAGGGTTAAAGTCAATATTTGTTTCTATAACTTACAGAATTTACAAATAACACCTTAAATATGAACATATTGAGGTTTCATAACTTAACTATGATAGGAACATCACTTTCTGGATAGTTAAACACAACATTTTAAAAAACCACATCATTTTTGTGTAATTCCGTGACGGAGTAGTTTTTGTGTGTTTCTTCTATGAAAATTTCTTTAAAAATATATTTTTTTCACTGAATAATATTAAAGAACAAATTAATACCTTTAATATCACATATCATACTTGATTTTATCTTATTTAGTTGTAGAGTTACAACCCAAAATGTAATGGGACTGTAATTCCGTGACAGCTTGGCGGCCCCCTTCCATCTATTTCTTCACTGATTCACTATTTACTCACTGACTTCAAGCATGCGACATCACCTTCTCCGTTTGGTTACTTTAATTGCGAAACGCAGTGCCTATTTCACCGTCCGACGGTTCCCGTTTTTTTCTGCTATTTTGCCGTCGCTTTCGCTTGACATGCGCAGTTGTCACAGATGTGGACTTGCAGTTTGTAGGCATACACGGCATCGGCAATTAAGTAAACCAGAAGCATTTTTTGCAGAGCACGCGAACTTACATGCAGTAGCTGATAAGCGGTCTTGACTTGGTTTGACTGTAATCTGTCGCGCGAAAAATTCGTTTCGCGTCCGATGTGAAAGCTGCTTAACGCGACTATAACGCCTGTTTATGCGTCTTTGCATTGACTTTGAATGTAGCCAATCTGTCGCGCGAAAAATTCGTTTTGCATCCGGTGTGAAAGCGGCTTGTGTATTCGCGTCTTTGCTATGAATTTGAATGTAGGTTAATCTGTCCTGCAAAAAAATCGTTTCGTGTCTGATGTGAAAGCAGCTTTATGGACAGTACGCGACAGAGAGAGCTCTGTTATGTTATGAACATAACACAGTTTTTGCGAACTAAGTTCCGTTAGCGCGGATAAGTTGCTTATGTGGAGCTAGCAAACTGATCACTTCTACTGGAATGAATTACCTAATCTCCGCCTTTTTCGGCTTTATTGGCCACAACAATTTCTCAAAGGGGGATGAAATTATTTCAAGGTAGTGCAGATAAATAAGTTCACATCTGTGACAACTGCGCATGTCAAGCGGAAGCGACGGCAAATTAGCAGAAAAAAAACGGAAAACGTCGGACGGCTAAATAGAAACTGCCATTGCGAAATGTGCGTATTAATGTTTTCATTTATTCAGTCATTGATTTACTACTAACAGACTGACTTAATGGATTCAAAATCACGTTCCCTGTAAGATTGCTTTTATTTTGAAATCAGTTTTGACACGGTCTTCACATACTGCAAAACGACATGAGGGCAAGTTTAACCATGTTTCTCGGAGAGGAGGCTGAAATGACCGCAGTAGGGACTCTGGGTCTACATCCATGCGGTCGCGGCCGACCGGACTTTCAAGGTTGATCACGCGTTAATTACGGTGACCTACGATGCCAGGCGGCCAAGTATGAAGTAACCAAACAACGCTACCTCTCTAGCGAGTCAGGAAGTCGTGTCTCATGCTATAAATAAGAAGAATCCGAGAACTTGGGCTTTCAACGCGGCCAACCGTAACGTCTTAACTTGGATAACTGTTATTCACACTGAATGACATGGAATGAACACGTAAAAATCCAATTTTCTCACCTGAAAGAATCCTAGTATGAATGATTTCTTTCTTCCTCCCCATTGATACCAATGACGGAATTAAACACCAAACTCAACAGGAACGGAAGACAGTATTGACTGCAGCTAACGTTAGCTAGCCTACATCCCAGCAACAGATAAACTGCGCTCCTCAGTAGATATTGGTTGCGCTAACCTGATCTGTTGAATTGCTGTTGTGATGACAACTTGTCGCAGTCACTATGTTGACGTGCACGTGATTAATTCAACAAGCCCACCGAAAAATATAACAATTTTGACAAACACTTCTGAAAGCAGCATCTAACCGCGGATTCTTCTTCTACTGCAGTGAAGTTGTGTTGTTTTTATTCTTCTTTGTTGTGTTTTATTTGCGGCTACATACAGCTACTAGGTGCATTACCGCCACCAACTGATACGGAGTGTGGATCAAGAGGTCGAGTATTGATCATTCGTCAAAAACCAAAAAAAAAAAAAACTCATATCTAGTCAATACGGTTCGTTATTATAAGAACCTGCAGCATTATTTTATGAGACTTTATGAGACTTACTTCTCAAAAGCATTCATGGGATATCTATTAAATTGAATTAAATTGATCTATTAAATTTCCTTTCTGAAGTTTTCTGGCATTAGCCTCCTCTCAGCTTCACATTTCTCACCGTACTTCACCATGTTCTTTTGTCTCTTCCTGCCCACAGTGGTTTGAATACTACTAAGTACAGTGTGTCCAAATCTTAGTCTTGATATCATTCAAGATCCTCCTCATCACCTCCAAAGCTCTGAACAACCTCGCCTCCTCCACCACCACTCCCCCAAATGCTGGCTCCGCTCTGCTGATGCCAACCTTTTCACCCCCATTACCAAGACCAAGTACTGCACCGTGGGGGACAGAGCCTTCGCCATCGCCGCCCCAACCCTGTGGAACTCCCTGCCCCTCCACATCCGGAACTCTGACGCACTCACTGCATTCAAAAGTCAACTCAAATCCCACCTCTTCAAGATCGCCTACAACATCTGAACATCCTCCTACACCCCCCCTCCTCTTATTATCCCCCGGCAACATGAGGTGGGAGGGGGATATAGGTTTGACCTCTGTCCGTCTGTTCTTCCGTCCGTCCATCCTTCTGTCCGTCCGAGATAAAGGGGACAGCTTTACTCAAAAACTACTACAGATACAGAAACCAAATTTGGTGTGTAGCTTCAGACCATTAAGGCCTTGATCGAGTTCGAAAATAAGAAGCGCACGATTGGCGGGGGATGTTGTAGACCATGTTGACTTGTTGTTATTGTTATCTGTCCTGTTCACATGTTTACTTGTCTCTCTGTTTAATGCTTTTTTTTTGCTCTTATTTAAAGCGTCTTTGAGTACTTGAAAAGCGCCATACAAATTTGATTTATTATTATTATTATTATAATGATTACTACCTGGCCCCTCCCCTAGGGGGCCAGGTTAAGCAATGATCCTGTCTGTGTGTGTGTGTGTGTGTGTGTCTGTCACTCTGTCTGTCAGCCCGTGGCTGGGGCCAGGTCTGCTATCTCTGATTGTCTTGTTATTATTAGTGTCTTGTCTCTTCTATTCCCTCCTGCACACATCCTATCTCCCACTTTCCTTTGAATTCTATAAAACCATCTTCCTTCCTCCCACTGCTTTTGCCATCTTTCCCTCAATTTCTGTTTAATAATTACGGCCCGAGCCGACTGAAAGTCCTCCGAGGGCCCTATTGAAATCGGACTGTTTATTAGGGCCCGAGCACGACTGCAAGTCGTCCGCGGAGGACCCTATTGAAATCATGCTGTTTATTACAATTATTATTATGAGGACCCGAGCCGACTGCAAGTCGCCTGCGGAGGGCCCTATTGAAATCGCGCTGTTTATTATTATTATTATTATTAGGGCCCGAGCCGACTGCAAGTCGTCTGCGGAGGGCCCTATTGAAATCGCGCTGTTTATTATTATTATTTTTTTTTTTTTTTATTATTCTTCCGATTTTACAAAGGCAAATTTCGCCCCTTTCCCAGTTGTGAAAACGCGTCTAACTTTCCCGATTCGTCCGGCCGGATCCGAAATTCGATATTTTTGGGCGGTCGCACAGGTTCGACCCCAAATGTCGAAATAGCGCCCCCTAAACACGTTTAAAAATTCCCATAGGGAAATTCGGCTACTTTGTCGTAGGCAGACGAAATTCAGTTGTTATGTGCCTTGTAACAAGGCATACAAAAAACTTCACTGGAGCCATGCCCTAAACCCATCAGAAAGTCGGCCATTTTGATTTGAATTTTTGAATTTTAAAACGAACTCCTCCTAGGGATTTCGTCGGAACGGCTTCAAATTTCGTAAACATCATCGAGAAACCAACCTGATTAAAAGTTGTGCTCTGCAGATCTGTAGGTCAAAGGGCGTGGCTGCTAGGGCGTGACAAATTTTAGTGACTTGAGGGAAAAATTTCACAACAATCTCAAACCCAAATACTTGATTAGAGTAGCTTCAAACTTGCTGAACATGATGAGGGTACCGCCCTGAACGACCTGATATACTAACTTTTCACTTTGCTAATAGCGCCCCCCTGTGGTAGCAGGAAGTGACCACTCATTACTTCCACTGGGACTGATGGCACAATGTTGAACCAATCAACTTCTTTCTTCTTGTAAAACATTCACAACAAGTTGCTGAAGCTACATTATGAACATTGTGTAGCTACGAGTAATGGCATCCGTTTGGCAAAGCGGCGACTTTGGATCCCTCGCCATGAAAATACGTTTGGGATTCCCAATGCTCTCACGCCCACATACTTGACTGTAGTAGCTTCAAATTTGCTGGACATGATCATTGCTCTGCCCTGAACATCCAGATACATTAAATTCCCACTTTACTCCTAGCGCCCCCCTGTGGTAACAGGAAGTGACCAGTTATTGCTTTCACTTGTACTGATGACACATAGTTGAACACACCAACCTCATTCCACTTCTATTACATGCAGAACAAATAGATGAAGCTACCTTATGAATACTGTGAAGCTACGCATAATGGCATTTGCGTAGTGATGCAGCGACTTTCCATCCCTCGCCATGAAAATACGTTTGGGTTTTTGATGCCTTTAATAAACTTGTATCATCATAAAAACTGATTGACAGGTCAAATGTGTCAAGCTCTCACATCTGATTAGGGTTTTGCCCATGAGAGCAGCAAAATGCCTCGATAGCGCCCCCTTGAAATTTTCAAAAACCCCTCCCCATAGGGGTTTTTTTGGGTTAGGAAGATGAAAATTGGTACACGTGTTTATTTGGCCAAGACGGACAAAAAAGTCTCTGGCATCATTTGTCTACTCCAAACAGGAAGTCGGCCATTTTGATTTTAACGTGTCATTCTTGCCTAATTTCCACATATTGTTTTTTAAAGCACTCCTCCCAGAGATTTCATCCATTCAAAACCAGATTTATTAATAAACATTGAGAGACCATGCTGATCAAAAGTTGTGCTCTGCAGGTCTGTAGGTCAGTGGGCGTGGCTACTAACAGGAAGTGACCAGTTTTTACTTTCACTTGTACTGATGACATATAATTGGACCCATCAACTTTTTTCCCCCTGTACAACATGTAGAAGAAGTTGCTTCAACTACCTTACGAATGCTGTGATGCTTCGAGTAATGGCCTCCGTGTGGCGATGCGGTGACAATGGATCCCTCGCCATGAAAATACGTTTGTGCTTTTGATGTTTTGATGTTCTTAATGAATTTGTATCACATGCAAATTTATCTGCCGGTCAAGGGTGGTGAGCTCCAACATCTGATTGGGGAGTTGCCAATGAGGGCAGCAAAATGCCTTGATAGCGCCCCCTTGAAATTTTGAAAAACCTCTCCCCGTAAGTGTTTTTTTGGAATAGAAAAATGAAAATTGGTAAACATGTGTATGTCATCAATTCGAACAAAAAAGTCCATGGCACCATCGGTCAATTCCAAACAGGAAGTCAGTCATTTTCATTTTAATGTGTCATTTTGGCCCGATTTCCACATATTGCATTTTAACGAACTCCTCCTAGCGATTCCGTCCAATCAATCTAATATTTATTTCAGATCATCAAGAGACCATGCGGATCAAAAGTAGTGCTCTGCATGTCTGTCGCTAAATGGGCCTGGCCGCCATGGTGTCCCCATTTCAGATGCCTCGCCAAACACATTCGAGCTGCTCCCTCTCCCTCATACTTCATCCAAATGGATTCAAAATTCCTGGACATGGTAAAAGGCCCATCGTGAAGGCCTCGATGTGCTGATCAACAATCTAGCTCATCACGCCCCCTTATGGAAATATAAAATGCCACATTTTACGTTGAAATTGGCCGATTTGCTCAAAACTTCACATTTGTGTTTAGGGTCTGCCACTGAATGCACCTGCCTAAATTTCGTTACACTCTGAGCGCCTTCTGGTGGATGAAGTATCAACTTATCATAACTACTTCAGCTTTGTCCAATTCGCCGGCACTTGACCTGTCCAATTTTTGTGAGTGCACAGCTGCACCCGTCAGGATCTCACCACAACCCCAACATGCGCATGGGGGCGAGGGCCCATTCAACGCTGCTTGCAGCTTTAATTATTATTATTATTCCTCTGACATTTCAAGGGCCAATTTCGCCCCTTTCCCAATAGTGAAAAACGCGTCTAACTTTCCACAGACGTCCGGCCTCATCCGAAATTTGATATTTTAATGTGGTCATACAGGTTTGACCCCAAAGGCCGAAATAGCGCCCCCTAAACACGTTTCAAAATTCCCATAGGGAAATTCGGTTACTTTGTCGTAGGCAGTTGAAATTTGGTAGTTATATGACTTGTAACAAGGCATACAAAAAAACTTTATTGGAACCACACCCTAAACCCAACAGGAAGTCGGCCATTTTGATTAGAATTTTTGAATTTTAAAACAAACTCCTCCGAGGGATTTCGACGAATCAACTTCAAATTTGGTAGAGATCATTGTGCGACTAAGATGATCAAAAGTTGTGCTCTGCAGAACTGCAGGTCAAAGGGCGTGGCTGCTAGGGCGTGACAAATTTTAGTGACTTGAGGAAAAAATTTCACAATGCTCTCACATCCAAACACTTGATTTTAGAAGCTTCAAACTTGCTGAAAATGATGAGGGCGCCATCCTGAATATCCTGATATTTTAACTTTTCACTTTGCTAATAGCGCCCCCCGGTGGTAACAGGAAGTGACCACTCGTTACTTCCACTTGTACTGATGACACATTGTTGAACCCATCAACTTCATTCTACTTCTAAAACATGCAGAACAAGTTGATGAAGCTACATTGTAAACGCTGTATAGCTACGAGTAATGGCGTCTGTGTGGCGAAGCGGCGACTTTGGATGCCTCGCCATGAAAATATGTTTGGGATTCCCAATGCTCTCACGCCCACATACTTGACTGAAGTAGCTTCAAACTTGCTGGACATGATCATTGCTCTGCCCCGAACATCTCATTGCATTAAATTTCCACTTTGCTACTAGCGCCCTCCTGTGGTAACAGGAAGTGACCAGTTATTACTTTCACTTGTACTGAGGAAACATACTTAATCAAATCAACCTCATTCCACTTCTATTACATGCAAAACAAATTGGTTAAGCCACCTAATGAATAAAATAAAGCTACGCATTATGGCGTCCGTGTAATGACGCGGCAACTATCCATCCCTTGCCACAAAAATACGTTTGGGTTTTTGATGCCTTTAATAAACTTGTATCATCATAAAAATTGATAGACAGGTCAAGGGTGGCAAGCTCTCACATGTCATTGGGGCTTTGCCGATGAGGGCAGCAAAATGCCTCGATAGCGCCCCCTTGAAATTTTCAAAAACCCCTCCCCATAGGGGTTTTTTTGGGGTAGGAAAATGAAAATTGGTACACATGTGTATTTGGCTAAGTCGCACAAAAAAGTCTCTGGCATCATTTGTCTACTCCAAACAGGAAGTCGGCCATTTTGATTTTTACGTGTCATTTCTCCCTGATTTCCACATATTGTATTTTAACGCACTCCTCCTAGAGATTTCATCCATTCAGAACCAGATTTATCAATAAACATCAAAAGACCATGCTGATCAAAAGTTGTGCTCTGCAGGTCTGTAGGTCAGTGGGCGTGGCTACCAACAGGAAGTGACCAGTTTTTACTTTCACTTGTACTGATGACATATACCGGCCTCATCCGAAATTTGATATTTTTGTGCGGTCGCACAGGTTTGACCTCAAATGCCGAAATAGCGCCCCCTAAAGACGTTTCAAAATTCCCATAGGGAAATTCGCTTACTTTGTCGTAAGCAGACGAAATTTGGTAGTTATATGCTTTGTAACAAAACATACAAAAAACTTCATTGGAGCCACGCCTTTAACCCAACAGGAAGTCGGCCATTTTGATTTGAATTTCTGAATTTTAAAACGAACTCCTGCTAGGCATTTCGCCGGATCAACTTCAAATTTGGTTAAGATCATTGTGAGACCAAGCTGATTAAAAGTTGTGCTCTGCAGATCTGCAGGTCAAAGGCTTCTAGGGCGTGACAAATTTTAGTGACTTGTAGAAAAAATTCACAACGCTCTCACACCCACATACTTGATTAAAGAGCCTTCAAACTTGCTGAACAATGATGAAGGCACCGCCCTGAACGTCCTAATATCTTAATTTTCCACTTTGCTAATAGCGCCCCCCTGTGGTAACAGGAAGTGACCACTCGTTACTTTCACTGGTACTGATGACACAATGTTCAACCCATCAACTTCATTCTACTTCTAAAACATGCAGAACAAGTTGATGAAGCTACATTATGAACGCTGTGTAGCTACGAGTAATGGCGTCCGTGTGGTGAAGAGGCGACTTTGGATCCCTCGGCATGAAAATACGTTTGGGATTCCCAATGCTCTCACGCCCACATACTTGACTGTAGTAGCTTCAAACTTGCTGGACATGAACATTGCTCCGCCCTGAACATCCAAATACATTAAATTTCCACTTTAGAACTAGCGCCCCCCTGTGGTAACAGGAAGTGACCAGTCATTACTTTCACTTGTACTGATGACACATAGTTGAACACACCAACCTCATTCCACTTCTATTACATGCAGAACAAATAGATGAAGCTACCTTATGAATGCTGTGAAGCTACGCATAATGGCGTCCGTGTAGTGACGCGGCGACTTTCCATCCCTCGCCATGAAAATACGTTTGGGTTTCTGATGTCTTCAATAAACTTGTATCATCATAAAAATTGATTGACAGGTCAAGGGTGTCAAGCTCTCACATCTGATTGGAGATTTGCCTATGAGAGTAGCAAAATGCCTCGATAGCGCCCCCTTGAAATTTTCAAAAACCCCTCCTCATAGGGGTTTTTTTGGGGTAGGAAGATGAAAATTGGTACACATGTGTATTTGGCAAAGTCGCACAAAAAAGTCTCTGGCACATTTGTCTACTCTAAACAGGAAGTCAGCCATTTTGATTTTAACGTGTCATTTTTCCCTGATTTTTACATATTGTATTTTAACACACTCCTCCTAGAGATTTCATTCATTCAAAACCAGATTTATCATGAAACATCGAAAGACCATGCTGATCAAAAGTTGTGCTCTGCAGGTCTGTAGGTCAGTGGGCGTGGCTACTAACAGGAAGTGACCAGTTTTTACTTTCACTTGTACTGATGACATATAGTTGAACCCATCAACTTTATTCTCCCTCTACAACATGTAGAAGAAGTTGTTTGAACTACCTTATGAATGGTGTGATGCTTCGAGTGATGGCTTCCATGTGGCGATGCAGTGACAATGGATCCCTCGCCATGAAAATACGTTTGGGTTTTTGATGTTCTTAATGAATTTGAATCATCATGGAAATTGACATGCCTGTAAAGGTTGGCAAGCTCTCACATCTGATTGGGGTTTTGCCTATGAGAGCTGCAAAAGGCCTCGATAGCGCCCCCTTGAAATTTTTAAAAACCCCTACCCATAGGGGTTTTTTTGGGGTAGAAAGATGAAAGTTGGTACACATATGTATTTGGCCAAAACGCAAAAAAAAGTCTGTGGCATCATTCCTCTAATCCAAACAGGAAGTCGGCCATTTTGATTTTAACGTGTTATTTTTGCCTGATTTCCACACATTGTATTTTAACGCACTCCTCCCAGAGATTTCATCCATTCAAAACCAGATTTATTACTAAACATTGAGAGACCATGCTGCACCCATTAGGATCTCACCATAACCCCAACGTGCGCATGGGGGCGAGGGCCCGTTCAACGCTGCTTGCAGCTTTAATTAGGGCCCGAGCACCGACCGGTGCCAGGGCCCGGAACGGGTCCCGGCACCGAAGGTGCGAGGAACCTATTGTTTTTGATGGGATTTTTATTATTCTTCTTCTTCTTCTTCTACTTCTTCTTCTTCTTCTTCTTCTTCTTTTTATTCTGCTGCGAGAACGCATTTTTGAGGGCTTTGCCATGCACGAAAACTCACAAAAATTTGCCCACACGTCAGTCGTGGTGAAAATTGCAAAATATTATTAATTTTGTGCTTGGACATGCCCTGGTGGCTCTATAGCGCCACCAAACACGAGGCCATTTTGGAACGCACTTGCTCGTATTCTCACAAAATTTGATAGGGTCATAGTAGTCATCATAAATTTTTTTGTCAATTTTTTTGAAATTTTTTTGCCCCACAGGAAGTGAGCTATGAGCCATTTCCTGCGTTTTTTCAGATTTTACGAACTCATTTTTGAGGGCCTTATCATACTCGAAAACTCACCAAACTTGGCTCATAGACTAAAAATATTGGGTTCTTTGATTCTTTATCTCATTCGGCACTTGATGTGACATGGTGGCTCTATAGCGCCCCCTAATACATAATTGCATTTTTGAGGGCATCAGCATGCTCGAAAACTCACAAAACTTTGCAAACATATTAAGCTGGTCATACTTTTTACTAAGAGTTTGAGTGTACAGATGGATGTGGCAAAATTGCATTACAGCGCCACCTAGAAAATTTCAATGAAGCAGCCCTCGCAGCATGTTTAACCTACATGTACAAAATTCGGTGGACATGTGGACTATGCCAAGACCTTAAAAAAAGTATTTTGGTGCCATGACCTAGACTCAACAGGAAGTCCGCCATTTTTAATTGAATTTGCAAATTTTTTGAATTTTTTGCCATTCACAGGCGTCGTACTTTAACGAACTCCTCCTAGAGATTTTATCCGATCAACTTAAAATTCCGCATATGACATCTTAAGACCTTGTCGATGTTGAATTGCGAAGCTTTTATTGGATTCATCGAACTTTGTATCCATGGCATCGCGGCGAATTTCGATGTTCCGCCATGAAACAGGAAGTTGGTTTTGCGCGCACATGCTTTGTGAGATTTGCGCGAAACTTCACAGGCTTGATGAGAGTCTACTTCCAAGTTTAGCTATATGTTCATATTAGATTGGGTGTGGTCAGGTGGCTCCACAGCGCCCTCTTGACACAGCCATGTCGAGTTAAAAATGCTTGAATGTTCATGAAATTTGGTCTGATCATTTTATTTGTTTTTCTTGGCTGTAATTATTTTTTTGACATTTTTTGGACAAACAGCAAGTGAGCTATGAGCCATTTCCTGCGTTTTTTCAGATTTTACGAACACATTTTTGAGGGCCTTATCATACTCGAAAATTTACCAAACTTGGCTCATAGACTAAAAATATTAAGTTCATTCATTCAATATCTCATTTGGCACTGGGTGTGACATAGTAGCTCTATAGCGCCCCCTATTACATTATTGCATTTTTGAGGGCCTCAGCATACTAGAAAACTCAAGATACTTTGCAAACCTATTAAGCTCGTCATAATATTTACTAGGATATAGGGTTTACAGATGGACGTGGCAAAATTGCATTACAGCGCCACCTAGAAAATTTCAATGAAGCAGCCCTCCCAGCATGTTTAACCTACATGTACAAAATTCGGTGGAGATGTGTACTATGCCAAGACCTAAAAAAAAGTCACTTGGTGCCATGACCTAGACTCAACAGGAAGTCCGCCATTTTTAAATTTTTTGCCATTCACAGGCGTCGTACTTTAACGAACTCCTCCTAGAGATTTTATCTGATCAACTTAAAATTTCGCATATGACATCTAAAGACCTTGCTGATGTTAAAGTGCGAAGCTTTTTTGGATTCATTGAACTTTGTATCCGTGGCGTCGTGGCGAATTTCGATGTTCCGCTAGAAAGAGGAAGTTGGTTTTACGCACACACGCTTTGTGAGATTTGCGAGAAACTTCACAGGCTTGATGATAGTCCACTTCCAAGTATACCTATATGTTGATATTAGATTGGGTGTGGTCAGGTGGCTCCACAGCGCCCTCTTCACGCGGCCATGTTGAGATAAAAGTGCTTGAATGTTCATGAAATATGGTGTGATCATTATATTTGTAATGTCGGGGAAAGTAAATTTTTTTGAAATTTTTTGGCCAAACAGGAAGTGAGCTAAGAGCCATTTTCTGCGTTTTTCCAAATTTTAGAAACACATGTTTGGAAGCCTTAGAATACTCAAAATCTTGCAAAAAGTTGCACAAATTATAATTTCTTATTGTCTTCAATTTCATACATCAATTTACACTAAATTTGGCACAATGGCTCTTTAGCGCCCCCAATCAGATTTTTAAAAGAATTGCCCTTTTGAGGGTCTCAGCATGTTCGAAAACTCACAAAATTTTTTAAATGTATAAAGACTATCATTTGCATTACTCTGACAAAAAAGTTACATATAGGCATGGCAAAATTGTCATTATAGCGCCCCCTGGAAATTTTCATATAAGCAGCCCTCGCAGCCTGGTAAACCTACATCTATGAAATTCGGTAGACGTGGAATATGCTGAGACCTAAAAAAAAGTCTCTTGGTGCCATGACCTAGACTCAACAGGAAGTCCGCCATTTTTCATTGAAATTGCCACTTTTTTGGATTTTTCGCCATTCACAAGTGTCGTACTTTAACGAACTCCTCCTAGAGATTTTATCCTATCAACTTAAAATTTCGCATATGACATCTAAAGACCTTGTCGATGTTAAATTGCGAAGCTTTTTTGGATTCATTGAATTTTGTATCCGTGGCGTTCCGGCGAATTTCGATGTTCCGCCATGAAACGGGGAGTTGGTTTTACGCGCACGTGCTTTGTGAGATTTGCACGAAACTTCACAGGCTTGATTAAAGTGTCTGGATAAGTGTAAATATATGCTAATATTAGACCGGGAGTGGCCAGGTGGCTCCACAGCGCCCTCTAGATACGGCTATTTTAAGATAAAAGTGCTTGAATGTTCATGAAATTTGGTGTGATCATTACATTAGTCATTCCGAGCAATGAGTAATTTTTTGAAATTTTTTGGCCAAACAGGAAGTGAGCTAAGAGCTGTTTCCTGCGTTTTTCCTAATTTTACGAATGCACGATTGAAGGCCTTAGAATCCTCCAAAACTTGCAAAACCCTGCACAAATTATAAATGTCTTACTCTCTTCAATGTCATTCATCAATTGGCAATAAATGTGGCATAATGGCTCGATAGCGCCCCCAATCAGATTGTTAAAAGAATTGTCCTTATGAGGGTCTAAAAATGCTGGAAAATTTACAAAAATCAACACATTCATGGAACCCGGTATTACAATTACTATGTTGTAGATTTTGCACACAGGCATGTTAAAATGGGATCATAGCGCCCTCCAGAAAATTTTTGCACTCCCCTCTGGAATCCACACTGCACACAATCTAGCAGTGTCCAAAGGCTCTGAATGGACACCTGCACCCATCAAGATCTTGCTGCCACCCCAATGTGCACGAGGGGGGCGAGGGCCCTTTCAACGCTGCTTGCAGCTTTAATTATTATTATTATTCCTCTAACATTTCAAGGGCCAATTTCGCCCCTTTCCCAATAGTGAAAACGCGTCGAACTTTCCAGATACGTCCGCCCTCATTCGAAATTTGATATTTTTGTGCGTTCGCAACCCCAAATGCCAAAATAGCGCCCCCTAAACACGTTTCAAAATTCCCATAGGGAAATTTGGTTACTTTGTCGTAGGCAGACGAAATTTGGTTATTATATGCTTTGTAACAAGGCATACAAAAAACTTCATTGGAGCCACGCCCTAAACCCAACAGGAAGTCGGCCATTTTGATTTGAATTTTTGAATTTTAAAACAAACTCCTTCAAGTTGGATCGACTTCAAATTTGGTAAAAATCATTGAAAGACCAAGATGATCAAAAGTTGTGCTCTGCAGATCTGCAGGTCTAAGGGCGTAACCGCTAGGGCGTGACAAATTTCGATGACTTGAGGAAAAAATTTCACAATGCTTTCACACCCAAACACTTGATTTTAGATGCTTAAAACTTGCTGAAAATGATAAGGGCACCGCCCTGAACATCCTGATATATTAACTTCCTACTTTGATAATAGCGCTCCCCGATGGTAACAGGAAGTGTCCACTCGTTACTTCCACTTGTACTGATGGCACATTGTTGAGCCCATCAACTTCATTCTACTTCTGAAACATGCAGAACAAGTTAATGAAGCTACATTATGAACGCTGTATAGCTACGAGTAATGGCGTCCGTGTGGCAAAGCAGCGACTTTGGATCCCTCGCCATGAAAATACGTTTGGGATTCCCAATGCTCTCACGCCCACATACTTGACTGTCGTGGCTTCAAGCTTGCTGGACATGATCATTGCTCCGCCCTGAACGTCGAGATGCATTAAATTCCCACTTTGCCACTAGCACCCCCATGTGGTAACAGGAAGTGACCAGTTATTACTTTCACTTGTACTGAGGACACATACTTGATCCAATCAACCTCATTCTACTTCTATTACATGCAGAACAAATTGGTTAAGCTACCTTATGAATGATGTAAAGCTACGCATAATGGCGTCCGTGTGGTGACGCGGCAACTATCCATCCCTCGCCATGAAAATACGTTTGGGTTTTTGATGTCTTCAATTAACTTGTATCATCATCAAAACTGATAGACAGGTCAAGGGTGGCAAGCTCTCACATCTGATTGGGGCTTTGCCCATGAGGGCAGCAAAATGCCTCGAAAGCGCCCCCTTGAAATTTTCCAAAACCCCTCCCCATAGGGATTTTTTTGGAGGAGAAAGATTAAAATTGGTACACATGTGTATTTGGCCAAGACGCACAAAAAAGTCTCTGGCATCATTTGTCTACTCCAAACAGGAAGTCGGCCATTTGGATTTTAACGTGTCATTTTTGCCTGATTTCCACATATTGTATTTTAACGCACTCCTCCTACAGATTTAATCCATTCAAAATCACATTTATTAAAAAACATTGAGAGACCATGCTGATCAAAAGTTCTGCTCTGCAGGTCTGCTTTAATATATTGTTGTCATTTCCTCGTCAAAACACTTCATCAGCGCACTTCTGCTTTGGCAGAGCGTGAGGAGCAAAACAGCGCCCCTCCTGTCAAGCTCTCATTGAGTATTACACTTCGTGTCTCATGCCCTCCGCTGTCTGTCAGTTCGGAGGCCAGCTTCACTTTGCTTACACTCCATCTGCAGTGGGTAGGTTAAGTCCTTCTACCCACTGCACACTTTCATACTCTTTTATAATAATGGCCACCAGGTGGCAACTGCAAGTCTACGACAACTGAGGACCAATCAGCGCCAAGCTTACAAATGCGTCGCCAGCAGCAGACGGAATAGCGGAAGCAACATGTAAACGGTAAACAATCCGTGTTGATCATGGCAGAAAATACTCCCAAAAAAAAGGATATACCGTTGTGCTGAAGGGCTTTCATGCTTCTGCATGGTATGTCAGTGCGATATAAGATTAGGAAATAAGTTCGAACGTGGAAGACTATGTGTGACATCGCCGGCAAACGGTCATTTGCGACAAGTTTTGACATGGGTGGACACAGACTTGGACGAGTTCTGGCAGTTCGTGTTGCCACTAAAACGCGAGTGATTACGTTCAAATTCAATGCAAAAAACACAAATACAGGCGTTATAGCGAGTATTCGCGTCTTTGCATTGACTTGGAATGTAATCTGTCGTGCAAAAAATTAGTTTCGCGTCCGGTGTTAAAGTGACTCTAGCATGTTAAATAACATAACATTGGCATGCTAGCTAAAATATTATTGTCATCGATGTCTCTAGCAAAACAGCTCACTCGTGAGTATTCAATTGTGAACGAACTGTAGCCTTTAAGCTCGCAAGCTAGTTGGCCATGTAGCTAAATACAATGGCGCGCTAATTGTGACAAAGCTTGGCATCACTTTGGCTTGCTAGCTATCCTATTATTAGCTAGGTAGCCAACTGGCTTGCTAGCGAGTAAGGCTCAAACCGTAGCCTTATTTTGCCGGCGTAATCATAACCCAAATTGAGCCCTGTTTAAATCAGGATAATTAGACTGTCACTTCACAGCCTGAACTGAATTTTAAGATGATACTTATAGATCTAGACAATTATTATAACAGATTTACAAACCTGTTCTCAGACTCAGTCTTCAACACCCGGTCCAAGTTGTCACTGTCAGCATGTAGATCGAACGCCGTGATGCCGATGCTCCTCAAATGAGCAACCTGGGTGCTAATTAATGTCACCAACGGAGACACAACTAACACGGCTGGATCTGCAGCCTGGCCCGAGGGTGACAGAAGTGACAGGCCTGACTCACGAGCGGTCGAAATCGCCGAAGTCAGGCCTTCAAAACACAAGGATTTGCCGCTGCTAGTCGACATACAGATGAGAACATCTTTCCCCAGCAGCACAGACTTTATAGCTTCCATCTGGTAGGTTCTTAAACTGTCGATATGCCATATAACGCACAGTTTTTCCTCAAGATTTTTCATCAAAACGTCCATGACGTCGCTTGCCTTGGAGGAAGCCATAATGCTTGATCACGTGGGTCGCCCGGAGGCAATGACAAAAGATGTCGTAGATTCTGAATTTTAAGGCAAGATTAGTGCACTGATTGGATGGTTGTGATCATGTGACCTAGTGGCCATGATTATGAAATAGTACGAAAGCGTGCAGTGGGTAGAAGGAATTAACCTACCCACTGCAGATGGAGTGTACACTTTGCCTCCCTTAAAAAAAAAAGCCCGTTTTAGCCAATAAGATTGAAGCAAGGCTCATCCTTAATGGTGGATGCATCATTAAAAAAAAAGAGGGAGGCCAGATCAAATCTGGCTTCCAACCAATCACAAACTGTTACGGAAAATACACACCAATTCAACTGTCCCGATATCGCCGCCAGCGATATTTTTTTCCGTACCGTTAATGCGTCGCTATTCTGAAATTCTGGTTCCCCCACGTGACCTTCGGCCCTTAATGCGCGTCAATTTGCGTCATGATTACGCCGAAGTTTGCTTACAGTTTGGTTTTACTCGCTAGCGAGCTAGTTGGCTACCTAGCTAGCAATAGTATAGCTAGCGCTTAAATGTATTTAGCTACATAGCCAACAGGCTAGCCAGCTGAAAAGGCTGCAGTTCGCTTTCAATGACCGAAGAATTCTCAGAAATAATTATGCCGACAAAATGAGGCAACAGTTCGCGTACACAGCCATGCTCCTTAGCGAGCTAGTTGGCTTCCTAGCAAGTGATATTGAACTGTGTCTTAACTAGCACGCCAGTATATTGAGCTACATGGCCAACTGGCTATCGAGCTAAAAAGGCTACAGTTCGCTCACAGTGGAATACTCGCGTGCGAGCTATTTGGCTAGCTAGCCAGCAAGATAAAGAGGCATTGATATCGATAATGTTATTGCTAGAATTCCAGTGTATTTAACATCGTAAAGTCGCTTTCACACTGGACGCGAAACGATTTTTTCGCACCACAGATGAAAGTCAATACAAAGACGCGAATACTCGCGAAAACGCTTGTATTCACGTCTTTGCATGGACTTTGAATGTAATCTGTCGTACGAAAAAATCGTTTCGCGTCCAGTGCGAAAGCACCTTAATTTTCTCCATTTCAGGAGGACATTCACAGTAATTATCACTGGGAATCAGTAATATCTCTTCAACGATGAAAAGCTGTAGTGCCTAGTTTTCTTCACATTGGATATTAGGATGTGGACTATGGAACTGTTATTTTAGGGGACTTTTTTTTCTTGGTCTTTGAAGTTGAAGTTGTGTGGAGGCCCATTTCTGCCAATGTGAAAGAAAAAAATATATTCTTTAAGTCATTATAATGAGATACTATCTCATACTTATGACTTACTATCTCTTAATTATGAGATAATTTCTCATAATTACGACTTACTATCTCATAATTATGAGATACTTTCTCATAATTACGACTTACTATCTCACAATTATGAGATGCTATCTCATTATTATGACTTACTATCTCTTAATAATGAGATACTAACTCATTAGTATGACTTACTATCTCATAATTATGAGATACTTTCTCATAATTAGGACTTACTATCATAATTATGAGATGCTATCTCATTATTTTGACTTATTATCTCATAATTAGGAGATAATTTCTCATAATTATGACTTACCATCTCATTATTATGACTTAATATCTCATAATTACGACCTACTATCTCATAATTATGAGATAATTTCTCATAATTACGACTTACTATCTCATAATACTTTCTCATAATTACGACTTACTATCTCATAATTATGTGATACTTTCTCATAATTACGACTTACTATCTCACAATTATGAGATACTTTCTCATAATTACGACTTACTATCTCATAATTATGAGATACTTTCTCATAATTATGACTTACTATCCCATAATTATGAGATACTTTCTTGCTATCTCATAATTATGACTTAGTATTTCATAATTATGACTTAGCTGTCATTTAAAAAGGCTTGTTTGTTTCGTCTTCATATGAATGCACCAAAGCAATAGGAGTGAGAAACGGCTTAGCAGACCCAGATGGATACCATCATTGAAGACTATTTTAGACGCGGATTCACAAATCGTGAAATTTTAGTGCTTTTGGAGGAATCGCATAATATCAAACTGAGCCTACGTACCCTGGAGAGAAAGCTGCAAAAGAACCAGCTTTGGCGGAGAAGAAATAAGACAGATGAAGCTGAAGTGGCATCCTTCATTGAACAACAGCTACAAACATCTGGGAAACAGCACGGCTACAGATGGATGCACCAGAAATGTTGGATGGCTGGGATTATAACTGACAGAGAATCTGTGCGTCAACTAATGCGACTGATGGATGGGAATGGCGTAAATCTGCGTGCTCTCAACCGCTTGAGTAGCCGTATATATGTCAGTCGTGGGCCAAACTATGTATGGCATATAGATGGATACGATAAATTAAAACCTTATGGCATATGTATCAATGGATGCATAGATGGTTTTGCAAGAAGAATGATCTGGCTAGAGGCATACAAGATGAACAGTGATCCCCGTATTATCGCAGGTTATTTTATAGATGCTGTGACAGAAAACAATTTATGTCCACAAAAAGTCAGGTTAGATCTTGGTACTGAGAATACCCATATTGCAGCGATGCAAAAGTTTCTGCGCAACAGTGAGGATGAGAATGGAATGGAGTGTGTCACTTGCGGTCCAAGTACTGGTAATCAAAGGATTGAACGATGGTGGTGCACCTTAAGAAGTGAATGTATCCAGTTTTGGATGGAACACTTCGACCAACTGAAAGCAGATGGCTACTTTGTTGACAGTTTCATCGACAAAGCTCTGATCCAGTTTTGCTTCTAAAACACCATACAGGTAAGCCAATAGTATCCTAAAACCCATTGGACATTCAGGACATTTACAGCTATGATAGATAATGGTACAGCATCCTTTAGAAATGAGTACACAGCATCTGGAATCTGAATGATTTGATATTTACTTTTTTTTTGCTTTTGGATTCATGGAATTTTTTGGGGCTAGCAATATTTATTTCTTCGTATTTCATTTTGTCAATTGCAATTTAAGCATAGCTTTATTCACTAGTGATAATTATGCAAAATTACAAACTTTGACAATAGCAAAATTGAGTACACAGCTTAAACTTTATCAGAATTTTGTATTTTGTATGATTCTACTTGTAGGGGCCAATTAGGGATTAGCTAATTCATGTTCCTTGTTGGTATAATATTGTTCCTATTATTCCTAATATTGCATATTGTTCCTTTAATATTTTCATATTTGATAATTTAGTTAAAAAGACTGTGATAATTTCATAGCATAATTACATTTAGAATTCATTAGTTTAAAAATATAGACACAGAGACACGTGAGATAAAAACATTTTTATTATTTAGAATTGTGGACGCAGAATTAGGCATGTGACCTATTAACGGTATTTTAGGAATGCAACCCAAGCTTCTCCAGTCAGTTCGATGAAACCATTTCCTGATAGCGTCACAGTTTTTTGACCATTCGACATGATTTGTAAAAAGGAAGATCGTTATTAAATCGATAAAACTATATCTTTCTTGTCCTGTCGTCTGCGTTCAAGACTCCACGTTACTCTGGTTTCAAAAGGTGTTTCATGAATAGAAGACATTGGAAATACACACCTACACTACTTGTTTCAGATAACTTCAGTGAGCCTTCTGCTCATAGTGTGGACCAAAGTCTTGCAGGTGGCAGCAGCAGTGTCATTCCATCACTGCCTGATGACTTGCGTCAGCACTGGGGCCTGGGTTGCTCCACCTTTCGATTGAGTCAGAATGTCCCCAAATATCTTCAATAAGATTAAGATGGGGGGACATACTTCGCCAGGGCAGGGCGTTGACGTTCTTCTCAAGCAGGAAGGCAGTAGTGGCTCTAGGAAAATGCTTAAATCATGCATAAATACAGCCCTGTGCCCAACTGCACTAAGACTTGGTTGCAACTTTTCTTTCGCCTTACTTGTACGGTGCCATACCCACTAGATTCCGTCTTAGCTAAATAGGCTGATTTTGGTCTCATCTGTACAGAAAACTTGTTTTCCTTGTTGACGTGACCCTGTGAAAATTCCAGCCTGTCATTTTTGTGTCTTCGTTTGAGAAGGGGCTTCCTGTGCGGTCTGCTTCCTCAAAGGCCAAGTCTGCATAATGTGCGACGTACGGTAGCACTTGACACAGACTTCCCTGCCTGTGACTGGACAACCTCTGCCAACTCTGCAGCTCTTAATTTGGGTTTCAGATTGACAGCTCTGACCAGTTGGCGCTCATCTCACGCTGGATGCTTCCTGGTTCGCCCAGGTCTCTTCAGATTTGTCACACTGCCCTCTCTTTAGGCAACCGTATTCCCACTAAGTAGCAAAGATTTGCTTACTTTTGAGTAGCTCTGACCCTTGCAGGGCATTTTAATCACTTTTTTGTGAGTAACATCTGTCAACTCCTTACCATGAGGTGCCATGGTCAAAGATTATGTGAATGATTTAATGAGGCACTTAAGAATAAAATAAGATCACTTTCAAGTGGTTGTCAGGGCTCAGTGACCATTTGTACAATCTCCATAATGTTTGTTTTTAATCCGAATGATTAAAAATCATCATTAAGAACTCTAGCAAAATCGAGTTGATGATTGTGAGTGACAGGTGTGTACTAAATTCTGCACTGCGATATTTCATGTTTATATTCAATATTTGGAAATTTCCTCTTAATACCCAATTTTTGGCTTTCAAAATTGGTTAACCTATAAATGATAAATACTGTCTCACAATGAGTTAATCAGTTTCCTCTTATTTTGACCTTGCACAGCAAAATTTTCAACACTGACCAAGGTGTGTACTCATATCTGAAGGATACTGTATAGAACATGGATTATTTTTAACAAACATTTTCACCCTGTTTCTGGCCAACCATCCATAGGAGGAGCTTGATGAAGTCGTTTCTGCTTGGAATGACCATCGTATAAGAAGAACCAACAACCCTCGGGCTCCTCATGGTCGTCCTTCAATTATGTATGCGGTTCCCCACATCTATGGGGCTCAAAACTTCTTGCAGCCAGCTGATCAAAGCAAGATTGAAATATGTGGAGAGGACTGTTGTTTTAAGGACTATCCCTGTGATAAGGATGTGTTTCACTTATGTACGGAACTTATGGCAGAGCACAACCTCACAATGTCTGACGATGTGTTTGAAATTACTGACCTTTATCTCAGACTTCGTCAAATTATTATGGCTGGACTTGGGGAATAAGTTATGTGCTTTGAGGAGGAGCACCAACTAAACATGCCCTGAATTGTCAATTGTACAGTCCATTTAAAATAGATATACAAGGTGGAAATATAAGAGCCAGTTTTTGAATTCAATGAAAATTGGTTAAATTACAAGCTGATGTTTTTTTGTGGTCCACAGATGTATGTTATTGTTACTAAAAGAAGGCCAGATAGCATATCCATTATACAACCAAGCCTACATGAAATAAAATATGGTTTAAAATGGAATCCTTTCATAATTTTGTATGATCCCGTTTTGTAAGGTGGACAGTATGGTTGAGTGATTACAGTCCCAGCTTTGTAATTGCTGATCCCTTTCAGACACTGGATCTAGGCTATAAACAATGACAGTATTTATTCCTTACATTTTTCTTAAATGTTCTGCATGACACAATAATCTATTTTTTCATTTATGGGTTGGTGGAAAAGACTACACAATGAAGTAGGGGGGTCATTCTGTGAAAAATCAGTCAATGCTTATAGCATGACCCCTTCAAATTTTGATGAAAATATTTTTGTGAAAGCCCCTAATGGTCAATAGTCGAATGCCCAAATTTTAATCCAGAATTCCAAATCGTTCTTGAGATAGAACCCTTTGAATTTTGCTGACCATGGTCATTTTGCCTTTCGACTCATCCGAGCCATACGTTTAAGGGGCTACTATCTCCTCACACAGCCAAGAAAATCACAAGAGCTGGTACAATGGCTCTTTCTGCCTGACAGGCATTAGGAATTGACATTTGGTTGCTTTGTGGAAACTATATTCTCCATGAAAAAGGGGGCTAAAATATGCGTTCAGAGTGAGTTTCAATTTTTTACCACATTTCTTGGCCATCACTCTGAGGCTATCAAGTACACCACTATCATACTGCATAGTTGTTTGTGTATATGTGTTTGACGTGCATGAAAATGGGTATCAGCCCTCCAGTCATGTTAGTTCCGGTAATGGGAGGATTTGAAATTGACCATGCGACCGAAAGTGCAAAATTTGCATAATTTTCAGGCTTGTATATAACAATGTTGACAGTTAAAATCTGGAAAGATCTTCACACTGGTGCAATGTTCAGGAGCTTATACATATTTCATGTGAGTGCCATCACATATCTTGAACAAGCAGATAAGACTGCTTGTAAACAATTATCCCAGATATTTTTGCAGTGATGGTCAAGAATCAAGGGGCTACACATTCATGCTGCGTCACATATTTGAGTGTTGAATTTATTTTTATTTTTTTAATGTTGTGTAATGTTGTTCTTGTGGTAAGCTGATGAGTCGCTCTGAGAATTTTGGGGGGTTTTATCTTACAGAGCTGACAAATGGCACATAAAATATTGATAAGGTACTGAGGACTGTATGAGTGTAAAGATCTTTCCAGATTTCAACTGTCAATATTGTTATTGAAAATCATGAAAATGTTGCACTTTTGGTCCATTTCAAATCTCCCTATCACTCACATTAACAGCACAGAAGTGTCTGTAATAATTTTCACACAGATCGAGCACCCAAACAACACGATGAAATATAACTTTTGACAGTGGGATACTTGATAGCCTTGGAATTGGGCTTTCAAAAATAGTGGGGAAAAATGACACTGATGAGTGCCTTATAAATATTGTCAAATTCCTTTCAGAGGGAGTTCAAGATAGGCGATGGCACTCACTAGAAATGTGCATAAGGTACTGAAGATTGTACAAGTGTAAAGATCTTTATGTATTTTTACCGTCAACACCTGAAAATGATGCAAATTTTGAACTTTTGCACTTACATCTTACTTCATGCCATTTGAGGTTACATAGAAGTTAAACCACTTGAAGTTCACAAAAATCAGTGCATTATGACATTAGCAAAGTGTTTCCAAACTTTTGACAGGTACTGTATGTCTCTTTGTATTTGTGTGGTACAGAATTGCTTATTGCTTAGGTGACAAAATTATTGCTGTCAGAATCAAAACGCCAACAGTTTGCCCACTTGCATGTCATAGATTGTATCCACCTGCTCTATGGAAAGTGGTCTAAAGAAATATAAATGAACTGCAATTATTATTTCAAAAATCCACGTCTGACTTACCCAATATTGCATTTCGCAAAAGAAGGCATTTTATGCAGTTATGGAATTTAAGGCCATGCGTAAATATTTTATACAAGACAAAGGTTGATACAAACAGCTCATATGAGTTAAACCATTCTGATAACTAAACAATTATTAACTTTGGCAGTCAAACATCTTGCAAATACTTCTTAAGACCAAAAGCAGCCTGTGCAGATGATGAACAATTGCGCCCATTATATTTTTATTTTAATCAAGCTGTCATGTTGATGTTGCATCTTCGTCAGAACCATACTGGTTGTCATTAGTCTCACCTCAAATTAGCCTACTATTACGACTATTTTGCTGATAAGGCAATTTAAAAAAATTGAGTTGCTAATTTCTTCAAAGATAGTCCAATATATTGGGAATTAAAACACTCCCCGTATCTGCCTGTGGAGGGTGCTGTCCTTTATGCCAAATAGTTTAAACTCGGCAGGCTCTTCAGAAGTTGAATAGTCTTACCATTCCTGTGTCCATGGTGTTGCTGGTTATGTAGAAAGTGATGGTATATATAGGCAGACTAGGCAATGCTGTTCATCAGTAGAAGCTAATTCTTCTTATTACTATTCATCATTAATGAATACACTGTTTACTGTCATTTAGCCTGGATTTTATTAAAGGGCCTCAAATAGGTAAAAGTAACGCACAGGAGTACATTTTTTAAAAGTGTCATTAAAATAACACCACTACACAGGTTATGATAATGGTTACAATCGTAACAGGTACAACAACGTTAGAACATTGCAATTACTTTCGCATATACATTCATTATTTGGAATCTACACCATGTAAGAAAAAGTGTAGGCCTACTGTGAATATTACCTTCCCTTTCTGCCTTTATGTGTGAACAAAAAAGATTTTTTGGTGTCTAAACTGCATAAGAACAAATGTACCATTTAGGTTTTGTGTATAAATGGATATGATTGACGATTTTGCGCGGAGATTCTCATTTGTAGTGCTTGTTTTGAGTCACTGAACAAAAGAGCTAAACATTCTGTAACAATACTGAGTAACTTGTACCATTTAGCAGTCTTTCCTTACATTTTCTCAGAGCAAAAGAACTATTTATGAATTAATTTCAATGAATTCACTTGAATTCCTATACTTATACTTCTGAACATTACTAGATGCTTACACTATGACTGCACGTAAAACATGTATTTATAAAAGTCTAAGGCCTTATCCCAAACCAACATTAACTAAGGCCAGCCAAAATTTTACTGTGGCAGTATTAACTAGTATTAACTTTACAGAAGAAATCCCTTAGCTCCAAAAACAATTTCATATTTCACATCAATGTTTTATGAATAGTATTGCCATACACTCCCTGGACAAGGTTACATTATGTCCATGACCCACACATTAGATTCCAACACCTTGTTCATCTCAGAGCTGAAGTCAGGGTAGCTGTCATAATGAACTGACAGCTCAAGCACACAGCCACAGGTATGGGCCACGGGTCTTCTCTGAAAACCTTGAATCTGAGTAAAGTCAACGATGATGTTTTTTCCAAGAAATAGATCTGAACCTGTGCAGAACCTGAGGAACAAAGACAGATGGCGCACATCAGCATTCCTCAAGAATGTGGTTAGGTGCTTCTGAATGTCACTCTGATGGACATCCATTGTCTCTGGGAAAGCGATGGACTTTAGAACCTGATTTTGGGAGTTCTCCTGTCTCTCCAAAGTTGGAGCCAAACCAATGCTGTGACTGTGTGGACTGTCCATTTCTTTTTTCTTGGTGGTCAAATAAAACCTAAGAAGAGGGAGTTTTGTTTCAGTGTACAGTTGTCCAACTGTGATTACACTGTCAACTGCAACCTCTTCATAGTTTCTGAGATCTAACTCAAAGTCTGTTAAGGGCCCCCTACTATTTCTCCCATTTGGAAAAAACAGGCCCGTTGCTATTGGTATCAAATCCTTTTTCTGAGCATCTTTCGAAATGCCAACTTTTCTTGTTCCCCCTCCTCGCTTGGCTCTTACTTGTTTGAAAATTTCATTTTCCTCATCATAATGCATCCATCCGATTTCTATTTTTCTCACCGTCTTCAACGCATTTTTTTTCACAGTCGGTTGGGAAGGCTGCCCTTGGTTTTTGCTGCTGTTTTCTTCATCGCCAGGTTTCCTTTTGGCCAACCTTGTTTTAAGGCGCTCAAAAAGCTTTGATTTGCGAGTGTTGTTGTCGCCATTTTCCTTACGTCTACAAAATCCTAACACTGCTAGGCGATCACCATATGATGGCAAATAAGTCTTTAACTGTTCATCTGTCATCAGCTGTGTGGTGCTGGCATCAATCTAAACAAGAAAAATGGAACTGGTTAAAAAAAGAGCAAGCTTAATGAGATAATCAAATCATTGTTGATAGCATTCACAATAATAACTGCAATACAAGAAAGTTAGGTGATGCTTTATATGACAGCACACATCGTACTGTGTAATTATACAGTAAAGATACAGTGTAATCTTCTGTATTAATCGTGTACCAGCACAGTACGTACTCATACATATATGGGTTCTGTTATGTGAAGTTTTAGAATAAGGGGCTAACAATTTGGGATCTTACCAAGAACTTACATTATAATTACTTCATAACCACTGGGTAACTATTCTATAATTACAGGTGTTAGTTCCCATTTTGTATTAAGGTAATGGATAAATACAGTCTTTGTGGGCAGTAATCCAAAGCATTGTTTGTTGCATTTAACTATGGAATAATTACATGGTATGCAGGCTCATATCTAAAGCAGCGTCACTTCTCCCATTGTCCCTCCCGAGCCAGGCTTGGAACCAAACTCAAACCACTGTGACAAAAACTACTTTGACACATAGTGCATGCACTTTCCCATATTAGCTGCCATGACACTTTGAATATCAGTCACACACAACTTGGGCGGATGAATTCTGTCCATTGATGGCATGCAGAGCCAGAATTGAAACGATTGTCCAGTAATTAAGTTTGATGTCGAAGTGAACGAAAGCTGACGGTCTTTAGAGTCCCACAGTATCCATGCGAACACTGTAACTATCAGTTGCTCATTTCATTGCTTACGCCACATGCCATCGTCGGGCAAAATGTGCTCACCTTGGATGTCACTCTCTTCTGTTTTGGTATAACCACATGACAAAAACGGTGTTTCAGCAGCTAATACAATATGCACATGCACTGAGTGTTAAGGTGCAATTTTAATTATAGCAGTTTGGGTTCAGTTCCAGCCCCAGCTCATTAGAAACAAGGTGAGAACTAACACTGCTTTAGATCACAGCCCGCATGCCTTATCAGTGCCCCATAGTTAAATGTAACAAAAGGGGAACAAACAGGGCTTTAGATTATAGCCTGTATTTATCCTTTAGTTTAATATGACGAAGGAGAACTAGCACCTCTAATAAAGGAATAGGTGCCCAGTAATCAAAAATAACTAGTCAGTGTCAGTTCTTTATAAAACCCAGAATTGGTAACCTCATGTTCCACAACTCTCATTTCATCTTGTTCCCCAGTACCTACAGCGCCGTGAAAAAGTGTTTGCCCCTTCCTGATTTTTTTTTTGCAATATTTGTCAAATGTTTCAGATCATTGAACTAATTTTAATATGAGAAAAAGATAACCCGAGTAAATAAAAAATGCAGATTTTAAATAATTTTATCTATTAAGAAAAAAAGCTGTCCAAATCTACCTGGTCCTCTGTGAAAATGTAATTGCCCCCTTGGTAAATCATGAATTAATTGTGATTATCCACATTTTTTTAGTTCAATTTCACCGTTCAATTGACCTCCTAGATGAGTAGGGTTCACCACTGTTCCAAGTTTTCTCCATTTGTGGATAATGGCTCTCATCATGATTCACAGGAGTCCGAAAGCCTTAGAAATGGCTTTGCAACCCTTGACAGACTGATGGATGTCAATTTCTTTCTTTCTTTCTTTTTTCTCATCTGTTCTAGAATTTCTTTATTATGTGGTATGACATGTTGCTTTTTGAGATCTCTTAGCCAACTTCACTTTGTCAAACAGGTTCTATTTCAGTGATTTTTTTTTGTTCAACATATCTGGCAGTAATGAGGCCTGGGTGTGGCTAGTGAAATTGGACGAAAAATGTGGTTAATCACGGTTAATTCATGATTTAAGAAGGGGAAGACAATTGCTTTTTCACATAGCTATCCAAACCTGCCTGGGTTTTTCTCTCCTGAATAAATGAAACCATCATTTAAAAGCATTTTGTATTTACTCGGGTTATCTTTGTCTTATAATAAAATGTGTTTGATGATCTGAAACATTTAAGTGTGAAAAATATGCAAAAAAGTAAGAAATCAGGGAGGACAAATTGGCACTGTATGTAATGGCTATAATCTTAAGCGTTACCGAAAGATAAGAAAAAACAATAAGAAGCAATAAAATGTCTCCATTTAAAAAAAAAAAAAAGGTTGTTGGACAGAAATATTCTGCCTATGCCATTAGTTATACCTTCTCATGTACCAGAGCCTCTACTGTTTCCTCAGAAACATTCCTCTGTCTCAAAAAGTCATATAGGTCATCCATCCTGTGAGCATGCATTACAAGGAAAGTTGTTGTGGGCCATCATATGACATCCATTATATATGGCTACACAAGAAGACTTAAGCTTTTTTAAGGGAAATGGACATTGTAACCTCACATTTACCCAGTAATAAGGATACTCCAATCAATCCTCATATAAAAAACAGTGGCAGCACAAGTAATACTGTGTTCTGCAATGTGTAATGCCTTAAAGGAGCAGTTTGCAATATTTGGCACGGTTTATTGGCAAAATCAAAATTTCCTACCCATTAGTATATTTTTATAAGTGTATAATCGCTATAAAATAAAATTCTTTTGGTTTTCTTAGCCTTATAATTATGCGTTTATATATACATATAGCAGGGGCCTTGCATTAGGGACGTTGCCATCTTGCACCGCCATGTTGGTACTGCAGCCCGAACCATAGATATAACGGACAATCCAGCCAGCTAGAGAATATGGTGCAATGTGGCAAATGCGCTCAATGTGGCTACACGCAGAGGAGCAAAACATACGCACATCCACACAGCGGTAAAACTTTGGATATTCGTGGTGTCATCACATGTAATACACAGCATGTTGTGTATTTGATTAAATGCCCATGTGGACTGGCCTATGTTGGCAAGACCAATTGAGCCTTACGCACCCGCATATCTGAACACCGCAGCAATATAAGATGCGGTGACATTCGGAATCCCGTCGCGGCGCACTTCATTGCTGCAGGGCATAGTGTGTGCACCATGAGATACATGGGGATTGAAAAGGTTGAGAGGCCTCTAAGAGGTGGCAACCATGAGCGCCTACTCTTACAACGAGAGACATATTACATCTACTATCTCAATACTATGTCCCCATACGGGCTGAATGAGGAGTTCGACATCAAACCCTTTTTATAAGATGACTCTGAATTTGGGTAGTAATGTTTTCCATTACTTTTGTATATTTTCGTTTTTATCCGGTGAAACTACACTGGTACTGGTGATATGTATATATATATTTTTTTCACTACGTGGGTTTTATACTTGTCTTTATTCTTGTCTTTCAATACTTTTTTGGGACATTTATGTCATTGTATATTATTAAGTGTTTGTTTTCTGACTTGTTGGGGTTGTGGAACATTGATGTTTTTTCACCTGATACTAAGCCCGCCCCTTCCTGTTCTATAAAAGAACTGTCACTCAGACACAGACACATACACCTGACGAAGACCGTGTGAGGTCGAAACGTTGTGTTTAATAAATCGGTGAGCAGCAACAGTGTGCAGATTTTCTTCTCTCTCTGTACGTCTTTATTGATCCAGCACCTGTTTATTGGATGTGCGCGCATCCACACACTACTTTTGTTCTTTGGGTTGTACTCTGTGTTCTTTGCCCTCCAAACACGGCAAGTTGAGTTGAGCCAAAAAAGTTCTATTTTGGTCTCATCTGACCACATCACCTTCTTCCAGGCCTCTTCTGAGTCATCCAGGTGGTCAATGGCGAACTTCAGGCGGGCCTGTACAAGTGCCTTCTTGAGCAGGGGGACCTTGCGTGCGCTGCAGGATTTCAATCCATGACCGCGTATGGTGTTACCAACTGTTTCTTTTTTAACTGTGGTTCCAGCTGCCTTCAGTTCATTAACCAGTTCCCCCCTTGTGATTCCTCACCGTTCGCATGATCAGGGACATCTCACAAGGCGAGACCTTGCATGGAGGCCCAGACCGAGGGAGGCTGGCGGCAGTGTGGTACTTCTTCCATTTCCTGATAACTGCACTGACAGTTGATCTTTTCTCTCAAAGTTGCTTTCTGATTCTCTTGTAGCCCATCCCAGCCTTGTGTAGGTCAACAGTCTTGTCCCTGATGTCCTTAGACAGCTCTTTGGTCTTGCCCATGGTGGAGATGTTGGAATCTGGTTGTTTGGGAGTGGACAGGTGTCTTTTATACAGGTAATGAGGTGAGGCAGGTGTATTTGATGTAAATAATTAGTTGGGATTGGGGGTGTGTCTTAAAGAAAGACTAACTGGCTTGTGGGATCCAGACTACTTGCTGTTTGGTAGGGGGTCAAATACTTATTTTTCCTCATCAGATGGTTATCAATTTTTATAAATTCATCTGATGTGATTTTCTGGAATTTTCTTTGTGATTCTGTCTCTCACTGTTAGAATGTATATACAATTAAAATTATAGATCGTTGCATTCTTTTTAAGTGGGCAGACCTGCAAAATCAGCGAGGGGTCAAATACTTATTTCCCCCACTGTATCTCCAAAACTAGTGGAGATAATGGCCTAAAATTTTTTACAGCGGTTATTAGTTACAAGGACATTAAAATTAAAAAAAAAATGAACAAAATCTGAGATGGTCAATCGGAAACCTTCTCTGAAATCTGGTGATTTGACACAGAAATACCCATTAAGTGAAATTAAATGAGTTCTACAAGTTTGGTATCTGAGAACACCCTGTCGTCTTAGAGAGGCCACCCAGACATTCCCGAACTCAAACCTTTAATTTTACTCTGATTTACTTGGTTAGAATACACTTTGGCACAGATAATAGTGAGATTCAGTGTTGTAATTTTATAGGGGTTTCAGACTGCAACTCAATTTTATGACAGATAAAATTAAAACATTGTTTGGTGCAAAAAAGATTTTTCATTCATGAAGTGTTCCATCTTCAATTACTGTGATGCAGTGACCTATACATGGATTTTTTGCATCATGACAAAAATCCCCAAGGTGTTACCTTTATTATGATATGAAGATTATTCAAATCGACCAATTTGTTGCAGAGACAAAGTCATTTACTTTTTATCATGTCATTTTCAAGCCAGAGGCTCAAGGCTTAATAGGTTCAGGTAGCCTCAAGGTGACAGGACTACTTATGTATGTTGTCTGCCATAACTGAAGAATGCTTTGAGTAATTATAATGAAACTTGGTCCTATTTTGTATAACTGTGAAAATTACCGAAATAGAAGTTAAGGTTAGGATGAATTAAGGTCACAGTGTGTAAAGAAAATACTACGTTTCAGCAATAAAGACATATTTGTCCCCAGGTTTCAGTTGAATACATACAGTGCCCTCCATAATTATTGGCACCCCTGGTTAAGATGTGTTCTTTAGCTTCTAATAAATTAAGTTTTTTTCTGAATAATATTAGACCACAAAGAACAAAAAAAGGAAAATCTAACCATTAATTCAAGTGCATTTATTCAGAAGTAAAAAAATCCCAAATTAAGAAATAATTATTTTACTTCAAATCACATGTGCCACAATTATTAGCACCTCTGATGTTAATACTTTGTACAACCCCCTTTTGACAATAAAACAGCGCCTACTCTTCTCCTATAATGTTTCACAAGATGGGAGAATGCAGAAAGACGGATCTTCGACCATTCCCCTTTGCACAGTCTCTCTAAATCATTCAGAGACTTGGGTTCTCTCCTCTGCACTCCCCTCTTCAGTTCACTCCACAGGTTTTTAATGGGTTTGAGGTCTGGGGACTGAGATGGCCATGGGAGGAACTTGATTCTGTGTCTGGTGAACCATTTCTCTGTAGATTTGGCCACACGTTTAGGGTCATTATCTTGCTGAAAGACCCAGTGACGAACCATCTTCAGCTTTCGGGCAGAGGCCACCAGATTTTGATTTAATATGTCCTGGTATTTCAAAGCACTGATGATGCCATGCACCCTAACAAGGTTCCCAGGTCCTCTGGAAGAGAAACAGGCCCACAGGATCACCGATCCTCCCCCATACTTCACAGTGGGCACAAGGTGCTTTTCTGAATACTCATCTTTTGTTTTTCCGCCAGACACACTTAACGAGTGTTTGTTGCCAAAAAGCTCTATCTTGGTCTCCTCTGACCAAAGCACACAGCCCCAGTTGAAGTCCCAGTACCGCTTAGCGAACTCCAGACGTTTGCGTTTATGATTGTGAGTGAGAAAAATTTTTTTCCGTGCATGCCTCCCAAACAGCTTGTTGGCATGTAGATACCGCCTGATGGTTGTTTTGGAGACTTTGTGACCCCAAGATGCTACCATTTGTTGCAATTCTTTAACAGTGAGCTTTGGAGAACTTTTTACTTCTCTTACCATCCTCCTCACTGTGCGTGGCGGCAAAATAACCTTGCGTCCTCCTTCAGGCTTGTTTACCACTGTTCCAATTGTTTTAAACTTCTTAATGATTCCTCTGACAGTAGATATGGGCAAGTGCAGGTGTGAGGTTATTTTCTTGTAGCCATTGCCTGACTTGTGAAGGTCGACACACATCTGCCTTACTTGATTGATGTGTTCCTTTGTCTTTCCCATGTTGAAGAGTGGATAAGAGAAATGGCCCCTGTGTCATATCATATTTATACCCCAGGGAAACAGGAAGTGATGAATTACTAATTAAATGCTCCTAGATACGCTGATCAACTTTGGAAACCACAGTAGAAATGACAGGAATACTTCAATTACATTTATCTCCTAAGAATTGTTAGGGGTGCCAATAATTGTGGAACAGGTGATTTTATGAAAAATAATTATTTCTTAGTCAGGGATTTTTTCCCCCCCTTAAAATTCACTTGAGTTGAAGGTTACATTTTTCTACAATTTTCAGTGTGAGAGTATGCTTCTGCAATAAAATTTGAATTTATTTTAAGGCTTGTAACACATCCTAACCAGGGGTGCCAATAAAAATGTAGGGCGCTGTATATGTCTTGTTCTTATTGTTTATCCCAGTAACTCGTCAATGCAAATAAACTTTGTTGGGCCTGCATGAAACTTATTCATTCATGATATGTAGGTACAGATTATCTGACCTACCTTCGGGGCCAGGAGGTCAAGGTTCATATGTAAACTGCATATTTCATGTATGCATGTCAAGTCAACATGTTCTAAAACTGATGGTAGTGCAACATATGAGTGTGTATGCCACTGTATTGTTCACATAGATGAATTATAGTTTGCAGTTGGCCAGGTAGGTTTGGATTACTTTTTTCCCTTAATAAATGAAATCATAATTTTTAAAACTGCATTTTGTATTTACTCTGGTTATCTTTGTCTAATATTAAAATGTGTTTGATGATCTGAAATATTGAAGAGTAAAAAAATATGCGCAAGAATAAGAAATCAGGAAGGGGTCAAAGGCAAATTTTTTTTTTTTTTTCTTTTACAGCATTGTATATTGTAATTGCCATTTTATATCTCACCTGCTCATGATGTCACATGAAATCTGATTAGGATTGAAGAGTCATGTATGGTATTAGACAACAGTATTGTTTTTTGGGGCGTATAAAAAGCACTTTTAAAAAATCCTGCAAGCATGAGACTGAAAAGAACTACTTTATAGATCTATCAACAAAAGAACATTGCTAAAAGTTGTCAAAAAGAAAAAGAATAGTTGAACATCGGCAGTAAAAACTAAAATTTAGACCAAAATTTGAGGAAAGAATAATAAAATCCGTTTTCAGGCTTTTTTTTTTTGGACAAGTGCTTATGGTGTCCTTTTCGCAGGCTGCAATTTTCTTTTTTTCTATATCGTTAATGCATCACAACTTCAACTTCAGAGAAAAAAAGTCCCCTAAAATAACACTTCCATAGTCCACATCCTAATATCCAATGTGAAGAAAACTAGGCACAACAGCTTTTCATCGTTGAAGAGATATTAATGATTCCCAGTGATAATTTCCTTTCGCGAAACGAGTTTTTCGTACGACAGATTACATTCAAAGTCCATGCAAAGAGGTGAATGCAAGCGTTTTCGCGAGTATTCGCGTCTTTGCATTGACTTTGAATGTCATCTGTGGTGCGAAAAAATCGTTTCGCGTCCGGTGTGAAAGCGACTTTACGATGTTAAATACACTGGAATTCTAGCTATAACATTATAGATATCGATGCCTCTTTATCTTGCTAGCCAGCTATAGGGATGCACCGATACCGATACTGGTATCGGGTATCGGCCCGATCCAGCCCCTAAAAGCTGGATCGGGTATCTGTGGAAAGGTCCCGATCCGCGTTGCCGATCGAGGCGCCCCGCACGCGAATTTTTTTTCCCCAAACGGTTCGTCCATAGAGATTTTTTCTCGTCTCCTTATTGGTCGAAATATGTGAATTAATTATCTTACCACGTGCTTCTGTTGACTGTCGCCCATGAGATATTGTTGACAAAATAAAGCGTTGCTAATAGTGCGCCAGCACATTAGTGACCGTGCACCACAAAACCAGTCGTATGTCGCCCCCCGGTAACAATACTAGTAGTTTTGAGTACAAGTACTAGTACTACTAGTAGTTAGCGATAAATTATTGATATTTTATGCGCTGTGTGTTGGGTAACCACATCCATTGTAGTGAACGCTAGCTAGTTGACAAGCTGGCTAGCAAATTAATGCACGATTCAACATATTTTCCTAGACACCGGCAAGCGTGGAGAACAAAAAGTCAATCGTTCCCTACTCTCGCTGCTGGTTGTAATGATTTGGCCGATCGGCGCAAGTTGTGAACAAGGGGAAACTCAAAAACCGGAACGAACATAATATTATTTAACGGGGTCAAGCTAGTTGACAAGCTGGCTAGCAAGCTAATGCACAATTCAATATATTTTCCTGGACACCGGCAAGTGTGGAGGACAAAAGTCAATCGTTCCCTACTCTCGCTGCTGGTTGTAATGATTTGGCCGATCTGCGCAAATTGAGAACAAGGAAACTCTTAAACCCAAACTAATGAAATTATTTAACTGGGTCTTTGGGAGACTGAAGGAGACATTCAAAATAGCCTGCTTTCATCGTATATCTACATTAGCGAGCCCAAATAGCCTGATGTGACATGACATTGCTTTTAAGTAAGTGTTCTGCATAAGACAAAAAGGTGACTAGAAGTCATATGTGACATGGACACATTAGCTGCTTTAAAAATTGTTACAGAAGTTCAAAGGCTACTTGAGATAAACATTTTAGGTGGTTGTTACTGCAGGAGAATTTTTATTGTACTTAGTTGTACAGATAGAATTTTATTTTGTACTTGTATTTTTGTTGTCACTTTAAAAACTTGACGCTAAGGCTAAGTTATGTTGTAACAAACAAGGTTGTTGGCACCTTTGCACTTTTTCATTAAAGTGCCACTTTGTTTTCAATAAGCATTTAAAAACAGTTGTTATATAGTTTGCACTGGAATGTTACTCTGATGCACTTTGTTTTTCTCTATTACCAGTCCAGTCAACAGGGTATAAAAGTTTATGATTGAAAAGTATTTTCTTTAAATTCAGATGCATTCCTTTAACCGGCTGTTGAAATGTTACTCTAATGAATCTTCTTTGTTTTTCTCTATTACCAGTCCAGTCAACAGGGTATAAAAGTTCATGATTAAAAAGTAATTTCTTTAAGTTTTGAAGCAGCAAGCATTTCTAACAGACTGTTGGTGAACATTTAAACATTCTAAAGTTTAAATAAATCTGGACTTTAGAACTGCCATATGTACTCATTTTTTTGCCCTTTACCCATAACATTACCATTCCTATCCCACAGTACAGCATACAGGTTATTATTTAACACTGGTATCAGATCGGTATCGGTATCGGGCGATACCTGAAGCCTAGGTATCGGTATCGGGACCAGAAAAGTTGGATCGGTGCATCCCTAGCTAGCTAGCCAAATAGCTCGCTCGCGAGTATTCCACTGTGAGCGAACTGTAGCCTTTTTAGCTCGATAGCCAGTTGGCCATGTAGCTAAATACACTGGCGTGCTAGTTATGACACACAGTTCGATATCACTTGCTAGGAAGCCAACTAGCTCGCTAACGAGTATAGCTGTGTACGCGAACTGTGGCCTTATTTTGTCGACGTAATTATTTCTGAGAATACTTCGGTCATTGAAAGTGAACTGTAGCCTTTTCAGCTGGATAGCCAGTTGGCTATGTAGCTAAATACATTTGCGCGCTAGCTATACTAAGACCAAACTTTTTTCTTTTTTTTTTATTGAACAAAATACCAACAATTATTATATACATATAACAGTCAGGGGAGTACTAACATGTTTAAAAAATAATAATAATTAAAGCATTTACAAGTATCAATGTTACGTTTTGCTTTCTTATTTCTTACATTTTGTAGCAATTTTATATAGTTCTCCATTTCAATTTTAAACAGGGTAATATTAGGTTTACCATTTGCCCATTTCTGTTTGTGAATATGGTATTTTCCAAAGATAATCAAAAGGTTGATAATATAAGTCATTTTTAGGTCAACTGCTGTACGTTTAAATATTAAAGGGATAGTTCGGGATTTTTCACATGAATCTGTATGGCATCACCGTCTTTAGTCTCGTGCACACACAATGACTTTCCCCCGACAGTGTCCTGTGAGCCGAGTTCTGTCCAGTTTTGGTCAAAGCGAAAGTAGTTCCAGCAGGTTTCCTGGGGTCTGCAAAGTAAAACGTTTTTCTTCTCAAAACAGTATGTGTTCGAACGAGTGATTTATTTGCATAACAAAACCCTGGTATTCCAAAAAGTCACATCTTGTAATTGCTTGGGGCTACTTTCTCTCAACAGCGATCACTGCGCGCTGTCACTGCTAACAGCTGTGCGCATTAGCCAACTACTTTCATCAGTTGTTCGACAGTGTTTACATATTCCAGCCAGAGGAGGATGTCGCCTTACGGTCGAGGACGGCAGACTCGAGAGACACTACTACTTCTTAGCGAACTGACCCAGGGATAACCGGAGCAGCGTTGGCTAGTCACAGCGTTGGCTAGCATAATCAAGACAAACTTGGCTACCTTTCTGAGCTACTAGAGCGAGGGATGACCGCAGCACCCAGCATACATATTTATATTGGTGTCGACGCACCAGTGTCTTCCCGAAATAATAATAAAATCCTTTGGAAAGTTACTCCGAGTGCTCCGGTTATCCCTGGGTCAGTTCGCTAAGAAGTAGTAGTTTCTCTCGAGTCTGCCGTCCTCGACCGTAAAGCGACATCCTCCTCTGGCTGGAATATGTAAACACTGTCGAACAACTGATGAAAGTAGTTGGCTAGTGCGCACAGCTGTTAGCAGTGACAGCGCGCAGTGATCGCTGTTGAGAGAAAGTAGCCCCAAGCAATTACAAGATGTGACTTTTTGGAATACCAGGGTTTTGTTATGCAAATAAATCACTCGTTCGAACACATGCTGTTTTGAGAAGAAAAACGTTTTACTTTGCAGACCCCAGGAAACCTGCCGGAACTACTTTCGCTTTGACAAAAACTGGACAGAATTCGGCTCACAGGTCACTGTCGGGGGAAAGTCAGTGTGTGTGCACGAGACTAAAGACGGTGATGCCATACAGATTCATGTGAAAAATCCCGAACTATCCCTTTAATAGAATGTCTTCATCCATCAGCTGTGGCTTCACTGTACATTTTCTAAAAATGAGGTTTTCCAAGTCACACCAAAAAATTTTGCTGTAGATACAATCATAAAACAGATGTACTATAGTTTCCTTCTCTGAATCACAAAATGCACATTGATCATTTATATCATTCACAAATCTTGATAAAATGTGTTTCACAGGATAAATTAAGTGGACAATTTTAAACAAAACTTCTTTTACCTTGTTGATGAGACAATATTTTCCAGTCAGGTTCCATATTTCTTTCCATTGTATATCTTTGTATTTAGAATTCCAAAACGTTTTACAAGAAGGATAGATATTCTCTTTACAGTTCTCTCTGATAAATGCATTATTAAATTTTTTGTCATTAATGTGAACACCGTTGACAATTAAGTCATGTGATAACTGATGCTCAGAATAATTGCACATATTGTTTGATATTAATTGCCTAAGCCCACTGGGAATAGCATCGAGCACTATGGCAAATTCTTTCATAGTGATTGGGATTCCGTATTTCTGAAGAAATTCTGTGTAATTGAGTAACTGACCTTGACTGTTAAATAATTGCCTCACCAGTACAATATTATTTTCAAACCAATTTAAAAAAAATAAGGTCTTATTTTTGTACTTGATATTCTTATTGTTCCATATTAAACACTTGTGTGGAGAGAAATTGTGCTTATACATCAGTGACCAAGAAAGTAAAACCTGCTTATGGAAATTGGCAAGCTTGAATGGGATTTTGTCAATATCATAGTTGCAGTTCAGTAAAAACCTAATACCACCCATTGGTTCAAACACAAGATTGGGGATTATATTCCAAATTGAATCTTTCCAGTAGAAGTAATTTCATATCCATTTGTTCTTAAAAATAATGTTAGAAATACCAAAGTCTAGTACATTAAGCCCTCCGTTATCTACAGAGTTGCACAAAACACTTTTCTTTAAATAGTGAGGTTTGTTCCTCCATATAAAATTAAATAATGTGCGGTTCACCTCTTTGATTATTGAATGTGGGACATCTAGTGCAAGTGCAGTGTACACAAGACGTGATAAACCTTCTGCTTTCGACAACAATACTCTGCCATTCAAAGATAAATCTCTTAAAAGCTATGCATTTAATTTCTTTTTTAGTTTTTGGATAATGGGAGAAAAATTCAGTTCAATACGTTTACCTTCATCTTTGCAAATCTTTATCCCAAGATATGTTACAACTTCTTTAACAGGTATACCATCAATATTTTCTAAATTGCATGCTTTCAGAGGAAGCAATTCACACTTTTTAATTTTTAAATACAAACCAGAAACAATGGAAAATGTATCCAGACAGTTAATTACTTTCTGCACCTCCGAACCATTCCTAATGAAAATGGTAGTATCATCAGCAAGTTGACAACATTTTAATTCTTTATCCATTAATTGTATACCTCGGAAGGGGTCTTTCTCTCAATGAAGGGTCATTGTTTGAGTGACTAAAAGAAATAAAAAAGGTGAAATTGGACAACCTTGCCTAATATCTCAATAGAGGTATAGATTTTCTATCAATAGAAAATCTTGGGCTAGTTCCATTTGGCAATTTTATTGAGCCATTAAAATCATTATATGTAGTTTGTATTGCATTTGTAAAGTAGTCTCCAAAACCAAAAAATTTTAACGTTTCAAGCATAAAGCTGTGTTCCACAGTATCGAATGCTTTAAAAAAATCTATAAACAATATGTAGCTCTCTTCAGTAATAAAGTCATTGTAATCCATTAGGTCCAAAACAAGCCGTATATTATTACAGATATGACGTCCTTTCATAAAACCAGATAGACAGTCATCGATAATAGAGCCAATGCATTTTTTTAATCTTTCTGCAAAGATGAGGGCTGTGATGTGAACATAGGCCACTAGATGGCAGTATTTACCTTTTTTTTGTTCAGCCCAGACTGGAGATATGTTTGGACATGTTCTGGGCATGTCTGAAACAAGTCCCAGAGAAAAGAAAAAAAAAAGTCTAAAAGGTGGGAGGGGTCAGCAAAAGAGTATATAATGGGGAGAATTGAGACAGTAAAGTAGTAGGAGAAATTGCAAGAAGAGGGATAAATGTGACCAGACCTGTCATTCTGTTCAAGACCTGAGAAGTTTCTTTTGTGGATTTTTTCCTGTGTTAGAGCATTTTCTCCCCCAGGACATCACCAAGGGACCCAACTAAAAAGGGACTGTAAATATTCCTGTTTCGTTTATTCAATCTTGGTCAGTAGTTTAGTTAAAGTCCTTATTTTGTTAATTAAATGTGTTCAAGTTTTTAAAACTGTGTCTGTCATCCCTTGCTGTTGCTGTTGTTTTGGAAATGTAATAACAAATTGGGGTCATAACGGGGCAAAGAGCTTTGCATCATTGTTTATTAAAGTTATTGGTCTCCAATGTTCTATAACCAGAGGATCCTTGTTGGGTTTAGGTATTAGTATAATCAAACCTTGAGTTGAAGATGTAGGCAATCAATTAACTGTAAGAGCTTCTATAAATACCATAAGTAAAAAATTGGATAATTCGTCTTGGAAAGCTTTATAAAATTCACTGGTTAAGCCATCATTTCCTGGTGATTTATTTTCTTTCAATTTGTTGACACCCATTTTTATCTCTTGCAAAGAGATTTTTGGGTCACATAATTCCACATCTGATTTACTTATTTGTTTAGCACAATCTTTAATAGCTCTTAGGAAAGTAGGTATGTCTCCAGTTTCACCCCTTTTAAAATATAGCTGTTCATAATATTCTGTCACATGACTTCTAATATCACTTATATTTTCTGTTATGTGATCATTTGATTTGATAAGGGAGGTGAGTTCAGCATTTTTTTCCATATTGAAGAAGTATTTTATAACAAACAACAAAAGCTCCTTTTGCTTTGTATTCATATATTTGGTCCAGTTCAAGCTGTAATTCCATTAACCTTACCTTCTCTTGCTGATTCTGATTTTGAATCTCAGATAGGGTAATAATTTCTTTAATTACCTTTTCTTCGTTTTCTTTTTTACCAAATGCTATATCTTTTCCTCTCCTCATAGCCAATCTTCTAATTCTATATTTCATGAATTCCCAATTAGGGCCATAATTTTTAGAATTATTAGCATTAATCCAACATTCATTTATGATAATTTTAGCCTCATTTTTTAACTGTGGGTCTTTCAAAAGGGCCTATTTAAATTTCCAATATGACGTGGATCTCCCTTCAATGTATTTAGAGAAAGCAAATGAAAGATGAATAGCCTTATGATCAGTAAGAATGGATGATTCGACGGATACATTTTTTACCCATTTTTCTAATACATAAGAGATTAACCAGAAGTCAATGCGTGATTGTTTACTCATATCCTTGTTTGACCATGTGAATTGCTTTCTATTCGGGTTTTTTTTGTCTCCAAATATCAGTTACATCCAGTGATACACAAAGGTAATGAAAGGCAGGAAGGTAATTTGAGTTTGTATTAGGAGGAGGGTAGCGATCTAAATTTGCATCCGATACAGAGTTAAAGTCTCCACCAAATATAAGTTTAGCTTCTCTATATTGATCCAATATTGACTGGACTTCCTCTTCAAACTCGAGAAACATATTCTTATTGTATGCACTAGAGTTGGCAGCATAGATGTTTCCCAAAACAAAAAGTTCACTTTTTATTTCTATAACTAATAACAACCATCTACCTGGAGCGCGTTTCCCAAAAGCATAGTTGCTAACTAAGTTAGCAACTTACATAGTTCGTCCATTCACAGTCAATGAGCCCAACTACGTAAGTTAGCATCTGTGATTTTGGGAAACGCACCCCTGAGTGATGAACCTTACTCTTAAGAACTTTCCCTTTAAATATACCTTTTAAAATAGCAACACCTGCAGAGTGATTACTTCCATATGGCATCCATATGTCATTACCCCAATGATTCTTCCAGAAATGAAAGTCTGACAATGAAGCATGAGTTTCCTGAATAAGGTAAAAATCATATTTAGATCTTTTGCAAAACAAAAAAATAGCTTTTCTTTTTAACAGATTGCGTAAACCCCTGACGTTGAGAGAAAAAATGGAAAAATATGCCAAGTTTAACAGTAATAATATTCAAAATACAAAGAACAATGTAGGAAAATTTCCCAAAATAGCAAGTTAATAAAGAAAACTCACTTGGTTATAAACTAAAAATTCACCAAATTTAGTTCCTTCCCGGATACCAACCTAAAATAAAGTAAACATACATTCGACTCCTTCGGGAAAGTAGAACCCAAAATATGCTTATATTACCTTGTCAAATGGGAGACACAAAGTCTCCTTGGCCATAGACTTATGCAAACCACATACCCGGGTACGTTTTAAGTTCAGTCCTCATTCAAATGAATCTCTTTTCCTTCCACAAATGCGCGAATCCCAATATAGTAGGCCTTTTTTCCTGCCCGTCGTGTGGCTTCCACTGACGGCCACAGTTGTTGCCTACGGAGCTTGTCAGCTGCCATCAGGTCCTCTCCAAATCGCAATTTATTTTTCTTGAGGGAAGCACACTCCTTGGCGGCCTTCCATAAAAAGTCTCTTGTGGATCTGGATGTAAACTGCACTATCACAGTCCTTGTTGTTGCTCTACCCTCCCCGTTCTTCCTTCCAAGTGTCAATTTGTTTTGTTATTTTTGTCTTTTTTTTGGGAAATAACGGAACAACAAATATCCATCACTTTTTGTTTAATGTCCTCGTCTTTTTTTCGCAAGCCTGTAAAGCCTTAAATTCCATCTGCGCTTGTTACGTTCGAATTGGTTTTTTTCCTTTCAATGTCCGAGAGTTTCTTCCGATGTGAAGCGTTTGCTTCCCGAATTGAGCCAATATCTTTCTTGGTACATGTCATGTGGTTTTTCATGTCTTTAATTTCGTTGAAAAGAAATTCGTTCGATTTTTTTAAGGCTTCAATGCTAACGGAATTTACCCTGACAATTTCCTCCAGCTTATCAGCTCTTTCGTTGATTTTCTCAACGATGTTGTTTTGAAGTTCCAGTAGTGTTGGTTCTCGTTTACCCCGTTTCGGATCAGAAGTGCCCGGGGCCGGGGGAGTTGATTGACAAGGCCTCGCCATCACAGGATTGCACCGTGTATGAATGATCAGAAAATACGTTGCTACACCCCAATTCCACACCCTCCATACTGAACTCTTTCGAAGCGGTAACCGTTTGCTGCATTTTGTGTTTCTTCCCGCGATCCTTACGTTTCTCCGCCATGAGTTTTTTAATGACCGTTCATAGTGCAAACAATAAGTTCAAGGCTAACTAGCTAGTTATCGACGTTGTTATAAAGTGTTCAAAAGAGGGATTCGGGCATTATTGTGGAGTGAAGAAATGTTCTGTCGTTTGAATTCCCATAATGTCTCGGGTTTGGCGTTAAAAAATGGTCAATTTCAAAAAATTAAACACTGGGAAATTTAATTTTCATACTCAGTCTCCAGCATTCGCGTCCGCATTGGCCGCCATCTTGCGCCGCTCTCGAGTAAGACCAAACTGAGCAAACTTCGGCGTAATCATGACGCATGAAGGGCCGAAAGTCACGTGGGGGGACCAGAATTTCAGAATAGCGACGCATTAACGGTACGAAAAAAAATATTGCGTCCCGCCAGGCGCCAGCCAGCCCACACAGAAAGTGTGGCCATTAAGTCAGAGAATGGATGGTGACAGGGACTTTGAGTTTCTTGTAAAAAAAATACTTCACAAAACTTCCTTTTGAGGTTCAACTAAAAGTCTAGCGGGGCGGTAGGCCGACTCCAAAGCTCAGTTTAACTAAGGGCAGAGCAGATGGAAAAGTTAGCTCTTTTTGTGAAGCTAACTATGCTAGAAACGAGTGGCTAACAGGAAGTGCCTAGCTTAACCGGCTTTTCTGCTGGCCTTGTCTCCGATGGCCCGCCGTAGCCTTTTTGATGACCGGATTGTTGTCACATTTTTCTTATGTGATGCATAAAATGTGGTGTTTTATTCTTTATTATTCTTGTCGTGTCAAGTGGATTTCAGACCATGATGGCTAAGCTGTACTGTTTTTTTATGCTCTCAATCCTTACCGAGACTGCATTTAGGTCCACTGACATCAGCTGCACTATCAGGTGACAGCATATGGCTGACACCTGTAAGATTTACAGTTGATAGCGCTGCAGCATGTTTGATATCAATTTTTATATAAACCTTTGTAACGATGTGTTTTATATTTAGTTTATGTAATTCAGATGTTGCTTACGGGTTGTGCATTCATGTTGAGTGTGTTTTTGGATGTATGAATTGTGGGCATACTTGTGATTTGTTAATTTCAGCTGCAAGGCTGGTTTTTGGGGTTTGCCTGTGTTTCTGTACAATAGTCCACGGCTATCTTGCAAATGCTTTTGTTGCCAATTAATTAAATATGAGTCAGAGAGAAGCATTATCCACCAAACGGAACTTAATTAAAACTGTCTGGGGGCCGCCAAGCTGTCACGGAATTACAGTCCCATTACATTTTGGGTTGTAACTCTACAACTAAATAAGATAAAATCAAGTATGATATGTTATATTGAAGGTATTAACTTGTTCTTTAATATTATTAAGTGAAAATATATTTTTTGAGAAATTTTCAAAGAAGAAACGAGCAAAAACTACTCCGTCACGGAATTACACAAAATTGACGTGGTATTTTTTAATGTTGTGTTTAACTATCCAGAAAGTGATGTTCCTATCATAGTTAAGTTATGAAACTTCAATATGTTCATATTTAAGGTGTTTTTTGTAAATACTGTAAGTTATAGAAACAAATATTGACTTTAACCCTGCTTTATGGGCAAGAAATTTCAAATAGTCAATGTCACGGAATTACAAGAGGCAAATTGTCTCGGAATGATAACAATAGTATTAATTAGTTTCAATGTATTTATTTCAATATATTATACATATATGCATAATTTTTTACAGTTTAGCAATATATTACAATGAGTTTTCCACTTATAATGACCAATCATAATACATACTTCAAAAAATTTTTTAATCTCCATGTCAACATTGGCTTGGCGGCCCCCGTCCTTGAAAGCAATGGCTAAAATATTTTTGTTGTGTCTAGATCTTGTCATAATTGTCGTCTGATCGCTATGTGTTTAGCTTTCTGCTGTAATAAAGCTACGAGACGTTTACCAGCTTTGCATGGGCTTTCTCTAACTTACTTACTACTGTTTGCCAGAGCCATAAGCACGCGCACAGCCCGAAGCGCGCATCCACAGCTCTCCCTCGCGCTTTCCCTCTCTCTCTCACACGCTGTCCTCTTTTTTAAACTCTCTTTTTCACTAAAATGAATGAGAAGTCGGTAGAATAAAGGTACTGTAACAGTTGGCTAATTTGTTTGTGTGACAGTTGTTGGGTCCTGCCACAAGCAGTGTCTCCTAATAATACGTAAAGACTGAATTAAATTCGTTGTTCATTCTGGCTTCCTCGGTAATTTTTGTCATGGGCCGCCACTTGTGATGAATGTGAGCAAATCACCACCTTGTCTTGTTATTTCCACCCAACGTAATGCAACTTACATCGAAGTTGGCTCTATGATATTATTCTATTGATGTCGTCTTGGTGTTACATACTCTTAGGTGGCGCGTACAGTAGCACGATGTCTGCTAAAATTTGAGTAAAGTGGTCGAAGCTGCTGTGTTTACGACGCCACATAGATATAGTCGACAACAACGGGAACGCCCACAAACTTCACATCTGGTTTGAGCCACTGCGGTCACGCCATCTGTGCTTCGGAAAAGCACGGTCACGCTACCTGTGCTTTGAAATTTGGTGCGCGTCTAGTGCGCGTCTATATTTTTAAAGTGATCAGCACTGCTCGAAATCAGGAATCGTATTTGACTTTTTATATTTTATCTGATTGCGTTACTGTATGTAACTAAGTTTTAGTCAAAGTATCGATGTCCAAATATGAATAAAGCACCTTGTTCTGTTGTCCTAATGCAGTCTGTATCTAAGCAATTTTACTGTATAGGAAGGCTATGTTTATCCCAAAAATGTAACGCAAAATGCGTGCATCTCAGAAAATTATGAAAAATACTTAAATTATTTTCAGAAAAGAGCTATGAGGTGTTGTTCTACTAGATCCCAAGTATGTGCCTGATGATTTTCAGACTATTCTACTGTAGCATTAGGGAAAACAGCCCACAACATTAATACTCCCCATAGATAATCAATGGGGCGAATTAAAAAAAAATAAATAAATAAAAAATACTTAATCAAATTGTTTTCAGAAAAACAATGTGTGAAAAAAAACCTGTGTGGCATGGAGTCAACCAACTTGTTGCACCTTTCAGCTGTTATTCCACTTCAAGATTCTTTAACAACATTCCACAATTCATTTACAATTCTTAGTTTTGCTTCAGAAACAGCATTTTTCATGTCACCCCACAAGTTCTCGATTGGATTAAGGTCCGGAGATTGGGCTGGCCACTCCATAACATTAATTTTGTTGGTTTGGAACCAAGATTTTGCTCATTTACTAGTGTGTTTGGGGTCATTGTCTTGTTGTAACACCCATTTCAAGGGCATGTCCTCTTCAGCATAAGGCAACATGACCTCTTCATGTATTTTGACATATGCTAACTGATCCATGATCCCTGGTATGCGATAAATAGGCCCAACACCATAGTATGAGAAACATGCCCATATCATGATGCTTGCACCACCATGCTTCACTGTCTTCACTGTGTCCTGTGGCCTGAATTCAGAGTTTGGGGGTTGTCTCACAAACTGTCTGCGGCCCTTGGACCGAAAAAGAACAATTTTAATCTCATCAGTCCACAAAATGTTGCTCCATTTCTCCATAGGCCAGTTGATGCGTTCTTTGGCAAATTGTAACCTCTTCTGCACATGCCTTTTTTTAAACAGAGGGACTTTGCGAGGGATTCTGGTAAATAGATTAGCTTCACACAGAAGTCTTTTAACAGTCACAGTACTTACAGGTAACTCCAGACTGTCTTTGATCATCCTGAAGCTGATCATTGGCTGAGCCTTTGCCATTCTGGTTATTCTTTGATCCATTTTGATGGTTGTCTTCCGTTTTCTGCCACGTGTCTCTGGTTTTGCTCTCCATTTTAAGGCATTGGAAATCATTTTAGATGAAGAGCCAATAATTTTTTGCACCTCTTTATAAGTATTCCCCTCTCCAATCAACTTTTTAATCAAAATACGCTGTTCTTCTGAACAATGTCTTGAACGACCCATTTTCCTCAGGCTTTCAAAGAGAAATGCATGTTCAACAAGTGCTGCCTTCCTCCTTAAATAGGGGCCACCTGATTCACACCTGTTTTTTCACAAAATTGATGACCTCACTGATTGAACAGCAGACACAGTGCTATTTTTTTGAACATACCCCTTTCAACTAATTGCCCAATTGCACAGCCTTGAGAGCATGCATATCATGAATGCTGGGTCTTGTTGGTTTTCTGAGAATCTACTGCACCTACTGGTAAATTGTTTGACCTGTAGCAATAAAAAATATATTAACCTGGATTAATGTGGTTAGTCACATTGGACTGCTATTATTTTGAACACTTCTGTAGCTGTTAATAAGTGATGCATCCAGATTATTAAAAAAGAGGTTAAATTACTGCTGTCTTTAAAGCCTTTGGGAAGGTGCCTATCTAGTGAGAACTGTTGACTATCTAGTACATCTGGTGCTAGACTGTTAAAAACTTTTTTTTTTTGAGTGGGCAGAGCGTAAAGGCTGCAGGTAGTGGGGCTAATGTGCTGGACTATGTCTGGTAGAGCTGCATAATCTAGAGAGTGAATGTGTGGCAAGTTAGCCAAAATAATTTTGTTTGGAGGCAAGGGTGCTACAGTCATATTGCCTGAAGCAGACAGGCCAACTGTCTGTCTTATCTGTTGGATTTTTTGGGTGAAATAGGAAGCAAAATCATTGCATGCCTAGTAGATATTAGTTCAGGAGGGATTGATACTGAGGGGCTAGTCAGCCTGTCAACAACACTAGACAAAGAGTGTGCATTGTTGCTGTTTGCTGATAATCTCTGAGAAAAAGGACTGGCTGGCCCTTTTTATTCCAAAGTTGTATAGGTGGAGATTCTCTCTACGGCATAGATGTCATTGTGAACATGGAAATTAGTCAACTCCATGCGTTAGAAGAGCCTTTATTGGCCCATATTCATGCCATAAGTGAACCATTAGATAGACACATATAAGCCAAAACTCTTCAACAGGCTGGCCAGAAAACAGCATGCAATTATCAAAATCACATCAGGAACAAGCCATAACTGTCCAAAAAGAACTTTAGTTCAATACAAAAGCTCAGAGAGCACTTGTGTCCTACTCTTCCAAAGGGGCTGTGCAGTTGGGGTCACGTCTCTTCTTCCTCCCCCCAACTAGACCGCAAGCCAGGTAGAGCCCACGTTTCAGGAGCTGCTCCACGTCCTTAGCGCTAGCTTCTCTCCAGGCAGGATTTCTCCAAAGCCTATGGCAAATTAAACATTAAGCAATAAAACATGCAGGTTTAAATAACACATTAAGGCATGGTTTAACATTTTGACTACAGGGTTGGTATAGATTTCAACCAGTTCTCACACTGGCTCAGCAAAGTTGATCCATTTTATGTTTAATTCTGCTTGTGTGGGAAACAAAAAAGGAACAGGCTGAAGGCCTATGCTTACTTAGTTTAACCCATTCTTCATTGACTAATCTCTTAACAGAAGTACAGTGACAAGGAAAAAGGCCCATTGCTCATTGGTTAGCATATGATGCTTAATAACAAAATTATTTTTTCTGTATTTAAGGAACCTTGACTATTATCTGACCCTCAGCCCCCAGAGACCTTTTGCCCCAAAAGCCAGGGAACCTTTAACCCCAAGCACAATCATACAGAAATTGTACTCTAAACAAAAGCAATACATTTCTTTTTTTCTGATAACTGGTGAATTATTTACCCAAAGCCCTCCCTAATGATATACAAACTAAAGGTGAACAAGTCTATATCCATAATATTGAGTTTTCAACTTTTTATTTGAGTATTTTTCATCATTTTTTACTAGGCCCACTGATTCTCTTTGGGGCATGCTAATATAGCATAACATCTCATAGCTCCTCTCTGAAAACAATTTGTTGAAGTATTATTAATCATTTTTTAATTGCCCCCATAGATTTTCTATGAGGAGAAGTAATGTAGCGGGCTGTTTTCCAAATGCTACAGTACAATAGTCTGAAAATCATCAGGGACATACTTGGGATCTAGTAGAACAATACCTCATTGCTCTTTTCTGAAAAAAATTTGATTAAGTGTTTTTAATATTTTTTAATCGCCCCATTGATTATCTATGGGGAGTATTATTGTAGTGGGCTGTTTTCCCAAATGCTACAGTAGAATAGTCTGAAAATCATCAGGGACATACTTGGGATCTAGTAGAACAACACCTCATAGCTCTTTTCTGAAAACAATATGATTAAGTATTTTTAATATACTGACCAAAAAAAAAAAAGCAATTTTCCGTTTCTTGATTTTATCGAGTGAAACAGTTATTAGTCAACACTTCATTGGTATCAAATGAAAGAGGGAATCTCAGACAATAGATATAACAGAAAATCGGGTTGAAATATTGCCATGTTGGCTTTTATTTAACAAGGTGAGGTTCGACATTAGGAAACACAAATGACACTATCAGTATCTCGTTTGTCCCCCGTTAGCGTGGTGCACAGCCGTACACCTGCATCTCATAGACATCACCAGACGTCTAACTGTTGCTTGTGGAATGCTGTTCCACTCTTCGGTCGGTGCTTGTCTTAGCTTACGTACAGTAGCTGGCAGTGGTTGACGTCTTTGGATCGCTCTATCCAGAATGTCCCACAAGTGTTCTATAGGTGAAAGATCTGGAGAAAACACTGGCCAGGGAAGGATTTACATGTTTTTGGCCTGAAAGAACTCCAAACAGATACATGCCATGTGCGGACACCTGTTGTCCTGTTGGAAAGTCAGTCGGTGATGTCGAACAAACAGAAGGACAACTGAACGGAGAATTTCATTGCGGTAATGGACGGCATTGAGGTTTCCTTCAACAAAATGGTGGTTAAGTGTATCGCAGACGGTCAGTCGTGATACGATGGTCAGACGCTGGAGTCGTAACACGTGGCCTACCGGATCTGGGGCGATCGGTTGTGCGTCCAGTGGCATTAAACCTGGTTCTGAGGTGACAAATCGTTGCAGAATGCGCGCCGAATTAACAGCAAACTCCATCTATCCGACTACTAGCCTGTAGCAACCCAATGGTGCTTCCCGTTGAGCTTCCGTTTGTCGTGGCGTTATAACCCGTCTGATTTTTGCTCATTTTTGGTCGGACTTTTATAGGCCCCGGTGTCTACGAAGAACTCAAAACAAAAATGAGAGTAAGGAGAATGGTAGTACTCGAACCCAAGCACTGCCGATGTTTGGTTCTGGACGAATGGCGGCTCCAGAATACATGCTGTGACCACAAAAATTTGCCTGGTAGAAGTACTCACCTCGAAAAATAACTCTCAGTAAAAGCATCTTTCTCAATGGGTTTGTCGAAATTTGGCACCGGATTATGTAATTGCATTTCTTTTTTTGGTCAGTATATATTTTTTTATTCGCCCCATTGATTATCTATGGGGAGTATTAATGTCGTGGGCTGTTTTCCCAAATGCTACAGTAGAATAGTCTGAAAATCATCAGGGACATACTTGGGATCTAGTAGAACAACACCTCATAGCTCTTTTCTGAAAACAATTTAAGCATTTTTCATAATTTTCTGAGATGCACGCATTTTGCGTTACATTTTTGGGATAAACATAGCCTTCCTATACAGTAAAATCGCTTAGATACAGACTGCATTAGGACAACAGAACAAGGTGCTTTATTCATATTTGTACATCGATACTTGACCCACCATGTGAAAACGGTCTGACAACGTTGTCAGTTGGTAATTCAGTTACGTTACTTGACGACCTTTTCAATACGTCATGAACAAGTCGCTTTTTGGTTATTTGGTTACGTCGCCTGCTGGTAATTAAGTTACGAATACTGGCCAACCTGACGACCTTTTCAATACGTCGAGGACACGTCGCTTGTTGGTAATTAAGTTCCGAATGCTGGCAAGCTGAGGTTAATCAGTTAATCTCGCGGAGCAGCAGCGGCGGGAAGTGAAGTTCACTCTCTTGGACAGTGATTCCATAACGTTTTTTTTTCAACCGTGAAGGACCCTCAACATTTCAGTCCGCTAAAGGTAAGTTTCTTTCATTATATTTATCGATATTAACCATTTTGTAGGATATAAATAGTACAGCAGCTAAAATAACTAATAATTGAGACATCCCTAATTTTTGTTCTTCGTTACCTGCTGTAAATATAAGTTAAATTTTGGGGGGGGGGACTTGGATAACGTTAGCTAATGTTAGCTTGTAGCTAACATTGGCAAACGATTGAAACGTCAATAAGTTAAGTTGTTGCCCAAGAAAAACGTGGTGAACCACTGATCGTTTTTGAAAATTAAGTTTTACGACACTCGGTATAAATTATGCAAGAAAGCCAGCATTAGCTATTCTCGCTCAACCAATCGCGCAACTCAGTCGCACAAACAACAACACTGATTAACACTGCGCTATAATTTCAGTTGTTGTCAGATGTAGCTAACGTTTGAGTGTAATCCTTATGGGGGTAACGTTATGGCGTTATTTCAAGTTCCAGTTATGGCTAGTTTGCTGCGCCTTTTATGATTAGAAATTTACGGTAAACGTTGTGAATCATGCACTATACGGATGCATCATCTACGAAAGCCAATATAATAAGCCAGCTGAAATGAAGTTGTGACTCTAATTTTATTGTTGAGATATCTGTCCTATGCATTGCACAGACTGTCTTGAGATGCAAGCAAGGGCTGGCAGAGAAAGATGTGAGGAGCCTGATCAGTGAAATGCTCCACAGCGATGTTTAGAAAGGAGGCGACTGAGAACCTGGTACAGTATTTGTTTTCTTTTTGTCCAAATCTTATGGTGCCGTGATGATTATGTACACAGAAGTCCTTAATTTTGTATGACAAAGGTTACACAAATCTTTCTTGGGCCTGATAATTAATTGGATCAGATATCACCTGAAACAGAACTAACAGGGCAGGGGCTTTGAGGTCAGGGTTGAATCATTGTTTTAACTGGTAAAATGGGAGTATTCAATGGGAGCATGTAATTGTATACAGGCAGGTGAAGCGCTATCCAGGCTCCTAGTTGGTAGATAAACCCTTCACCGTTCTCTGGGGATTAATGTTTAGAAGAGAAGTTTCGACATAGGTGTCACAAGGTCACTGATGGGGGCTTTGAAGTAGCCTTAAGCTGCACCCCAAACTGCAGACTCATACTTCACTGCTGAAAAAAAATTGAGGAAAAAGTAAAATAATTTCATGTACTGACCTCTTTTGCTGTGTTTGAGTTGTTCCTTGCAGAAGATGCAATGCACAGCGCACTCGGTGAAAGAAGAGGAGGACGACTTGTAAATGTGCAAAAAAAAAAAAACCTAAACTGAATGAAGAAACAGCAATTTTTGACTTTGAGGGGTGCTTTAGAATCCATATAAAATTTCATCTCAGCACCCCAGGATAATTTTAATAATTATAATGAACTGTTATTATTTTCCAAACTCATTTTAAGCCCTCTTACATTACATTTTGAGAGATGACAAACAATTACAGGTTCTAAGCGATTTATTCAAATAATTAGGAAAAAAAACAGCAATATGAAACCTGTTTTGAAAATAAGTTGGTTTATGGAACCCCTGGCAAAAATTAGGGAAAACCGTCACAGATGATGTACATTCAGCTATTTTACTCCATAGCAAATAAGGGCAAGACAGATTCTTCTGTTTTTATGTTCTACTAGTGTCCTTGTCACAACTGGTAGCATGAGGCGGTACCTGCAGCCCAGTCTGGTTGCACAGGTAGTCCAGCTTTTTCAGGACAGCACTTCCATATGTGCAGTTGCTAGAGGGTTTGCTGTGTATCCCAGCGTTGTATCAAGAGCATGGAGGAGATACCAGGACACCGGCCGTTTCGCGAGAAGAACTGGACGGGGCTTTAGTAGGGCATCAACCCAGCAGCAGGACTGTTTCTGCTCCTTTGTGGAAAAAGGAATAGAAGAGCACTGCCAGAGCCCTACAAAATGACCTCCAGCAGGCTACTTGTGCACATGTTTCTGACCAAACTGTCAGAAACAGACTGTGAGGGCGGAGTGAGGGCCCAATGTCGTCAAGTGGGACCTGAACTCCCTGCCCAGCACCATGCAGCTTGATTGGTATTCGCTAGAGAACACTAGAATTGGCAGATTCGGCATTAGTGCCCTGTTCTCTTCACAGATGAGAGCAGGTTCACACTGAGCACGTGTGATGGGCGTGAAACAATCTGCAGACACTGTGGTGAATGTTCTGCTGCCTGTAACATCATACGGCATGACTGATTTGGCAGTGGATCAGTAATGGTCTGGGGAGGCATATCCTTAGAGGGTTGCACACCCCTGTATGGGATTGCCAACGTTACCCTGACTGCTATTAGACACTGGGGTGAAATCCTGAGAGCGATTATGTGAACTTATGCTGGGGCAGTGGGTCATGGATTCCTCCTGGTGCAGGACAATGCCTGGCCACATGTGGTCACAGCATGTAGGCAGTTCCTGGATGATAAAAGCATTGATACCATAGATTGGCCCTATTGTTCCTTTGACCTAAACCCAATTGAGCTCCTGTGGGATGCTATGTATCAGTGCTTCCAACGCTGATAAGTGCCACACAACCAACTGTGCAGGAGCTCACTGATGCCATGATCCAGGTCTGGGAGGAGGTCCCTCAGAACACCACTCATTAGGATACCCAGATGCTATCGGTAGTATTTTTATTAGTGAAGTCCATGCCTCCAAGAATTCAGGCCATAACAAAAGCGCGGGGTGGAGCAACAAAGTATTTATTCTGGATTTTTGATGATTCCATAATTCTTTCCTCAAATTATAGTGATGGCATACATTTCTGCTACTGGTTTCTGAAAAAATATGCCATTTATTAAAATCTAATTTCTTTGCTGTGGATTTCATGAAGCCTGAATGTTAAGCTAATGAACAAAAATTGTGTGTCAGAAATTGGTTGATTTGCTATGAAGAAAACAAACTGAATGAACATCCACTGCGATGATTCCAGAATGGCAGCACGCATGACCTTGCTTGCCATGGCTTTTCTGATCCTCATAGACCCAGGCTCAGACTACAGGAGATTTAAAGTCCTCGCTGATTTGAAATTGTGTTATAGCTCACAGAAAAGGATAAACTTTTCCTATTTTTTTTCTCTCAATTTCTCAAATTGCACATTTAGAAATTAACGATCCATCATACCATACAAGTTATGAATAAGGTCATCTTGCCTGAAAGAGCTACTGTATACCACAACTCAGGTGACCATGGGGAGGCGGAAGGCAGATGTTTAAAGACAAACATTTTGAGGGAGTGGTTAGGGAAAGTGGGAAACACAGTTAAATTGTTCTCCAACAGCTGGGGGTGAGAATTTAACGGTCAGTTTTAATTAGGTTATATAACTTTTGATACTCAGCTTGCCTCTCAGTGGCTAAGGTTTTACCATTGCTGTTTGATACTGTCAGCTCTGAAACCCTGAACGGGATGTTAAAATTTATTTTCTGACAGAATATTCTAGTTGTAAATCCTGAATATCAAAAATGTTTAATAATAATGCATCAATTTTATATAGCGCTTTTTTGGACACTCAAAGACGCTTTACAATGGAGGCATTATTCATTCACACTCTGATGGTGGTAAACTACGGTTTTTGTAGCCACAGCTGCCCTGGGGCAGAGTGACGGAAGCGTGGCTGCCACCACCAAACATTCACACACAGCCATACGGGAGGGAGGGTTCCTATATTGCATGTTTTGGATGGGTGGGGGAAACCAGAGTACCCGGAGGAAACCCACGCGAACACGGGGAGAACATGCAAACTCCACACAGAAAGGCCCCAGGCCGGATTCGAACCCACAGCCTTCTTGCTGTGAGGCAGTAGTGCTAACCACTATGCCACCATACCGCCCATGTAAATGTAAACTCCTTACATTACCACATAATCTTGGCTGAAAATCATTTCTGACGAAGGTCCCAGGCCAGATTTCTGTGATTGTTGGGAGGAGTGAATCTGGGATACATCAGCCTAAAACTCAAGTAGTCTGGGCCCGCCTTATATTGGTGGGGAAATGTACCTGAAATTAACGGTCAGTTTCAAAACTATAGGTCATACTATTTCTTACAGAGTATGGATTCAATGTCTACTGTATGCTTTGGAGCCACTACAGCTTCACACTGAACTGCACCAGAAGCCTCATTTATAAACGGTGCGTAGGCACAAAAAAAGATACGTATGTCAATTTCTTTGCAGATTAATGATTTATAAAAACAAACTTGACATTATATCAAGAGAAATTATTAAGATTACGCACAATGTCAATGAATTCCAAGTCCATCCTGATTAAATAAATGAAAATTCCATGCAGTTTATTTTACCCATAGGTTTAATAAATTGGGTTTTAGTCCACAAAATGTCATTTTTAGCTCGCCGGGACGAATGTCCGGAGAGCTATTGTCGTACCCCTGGCGTCCGCGTCCGTCCGCGTGCAGAAAAACTTGAACCTTGCCCCGGCGAGCTTTGTTGTCTTTCTGACAACTCTTGTTATTTTTTTGTGCGTATACATTACTTAGGTATGAGCTGGTGTTCCTAGCCTTCTATTCAGGCACTGCCCCAATACTTATTGGAGCCACTGTAAATCCTTATTTTTTGAAGATTGGTATGAGAGGAATATATGGTTTATAGTTGACTTGATGGAATGGCAATTTCTTAACTTATGAATAATTCTGTATGAAATATACAATGGCTCCAATAAGTATTTGTACACTACTGTACTTCATGGAGCCAGTTACGGATGGCCTGGGCACAAACATGGCTTCCAGTTGCTTCCTCCACTTTGGTGGCAAGACTGGAGGCCGAGGACTGTCTCTCCCTCTGTACCAGCAGGGAGATGTACCGGTCAGTGCGCTGGCTGGTCTTCCTGGGACGTCCTTGACTGGCTGCATTGGCTATGCGTTCAGACTGTTTGTACTTCTTGATGATGTACTGCACGGTCGTGTGGCATAACGATAGCCGAGTTCCAATTTTTCTGGTGCTTTGGCCTTCTTTATGTAGCTAAATGATTTGCTCCTGCATTCAACGGGGTATCTCGCCTGTCTTAGCCATATATCACAGGAATACATTATGGGCATGGTCAGCCCATTTACATGGGCCAGTCTGTGTACAGAGGGAGTGTCCAGTATGGTCACGCTTGACCAAATCAGACCAAGTGAGTCAACCATGACCTGTAAACATCTTGTGTCAATTTAAGGTGAGTATTATAAGTTTTGTGACTCACTAATGGAACTGTACAGATACTTATTGGGTCAGATAATCGCCTTTCTGACCAAATATGTCATTGTGACGTTAAATATTTGTTTAAAACATATTGATTATCAAATATTTGAATCACTTTTACACACAATAGCAAGCATTTAGCCGAATATACAAAAGCTGTTATGTAGTTGAATTTTCAAGTAGTGTACAAATACTTATTGGAGCCACTGTAGGCGTTTGAAACTGGCATTCTTCCTAGGAAGGAATCGACCAGGCTTAGAGGAAGATCGTGCATTCAGGTTACTCTTCCTACATAACCTCCACCCCTGCATCCGAGCTCATGTTGTTTTGTCCTCAGTAGAAAAACAATCAGTGCGTGAAATTCTGAATATTGCTCAAATTGCTTGGGATGCCTTACGCATCTCTCCTGCAAAGATAGATGACCAAGTGAGGGATAATCCAAATGCTGACAGTAGCTCCCTCAATGCCTCCCAGCATTCTACATCAGAACCTAAGACCTGCGGTCAGCGAACCAAGAAATCATTCTTTCCAAAAGGTTACCGAGGTGGTTTCTCACGCCCTGATGCTAGTAGCAACTGGAGAGAGGACAGGTTAAGTAGCGATGCAGATTCCGATGAAGCCTCAAAGTAATCAGGCAAAAGGGATTAAATTTAACAATCGTATTCTCCACATGTTGAATATAATAAGAGTTCTGTGTGTCTCTTATGTGGGTTTGCTCACCAGGTGGCTTAAGGCAAGCAAAACTCACTTGGTAGTTTGGTTTAAAGGATAATGAATTTGGTCTTCTGTTTTTCTTTTGGCAGCCATAACTACAGTGCAATCTTTGTATGTGCGTAGCCCCGCATTACTGATTTGCCTTTCACACGTCCACATGCTCATGGACCACCTTACATACAAACCCAAAGCCACTCACATGGTTTCGAGTTACCACTTCTGGGCCACATGCTAACGCTTCTCCTTTATGACACAGCCAGCAGGTCAATACTTAAATGGACACTGTCCTGTACAAGCCTTTAGCTTTAAGGGGAGCACCCCTCTACAAGCCAGGTGTGATGCACCTCGACAGCGACTTCTGTCTGGAGGGCACAACCACAATTCTGCTCAAATTAGGCTTAATTTAAATTTGACCTTAAACATCCTTGAGATGAACATCCACTGGATCCCGCACTGGCTGCGTCATAACTGCTAGCGCTTTGCTCTCCACCCACACTTACATTACTAACACCTAAACATTAGCTGTTAATTGCCATGTCATGATGTAATGTCAACTGGTTAGTATTGACAACTGCCTGGATGTTTTTGTTAGTCTGTCATAAAATGCCTGGATGTTTCTCAGTCACATGAATGTCTTGGACATTGTCAGACTTTGATAACTATATTGAATTGTTTGTAACATGCACAGGAAATTGACTTTAATGGACACCCATGCTGCAATATGGCAAAGGTCCTTCAGACCTGTGGACCCTTTTAACAATTACTTTGCTCTCAAGAACACTGGCATACGCTGCATTTTGAGATCAAAAAGGGGGGTATGTAGGGGTGTAAGGGACCACAGAACTACATTTTCCCATGCAGTGACCTGGAAACAGAAACATCCTATACAGCACCACCCGCTTCCTTTACGTTTCCCCCAATAGAATGCGTCTAAAAGCAATAAAACGCGCAACAGAACTTTAGAACTAGGGACCCACCCAGTTCACTCTCTCTTCTTGGCACACTCCCAACGGAGGAGGTCACGCTCTCTCTCAGCGCATCTTCTCTCAAGGGAAGATACACTCGCTTTTGGGCCATCTCCCCCCCTGGGTAAACAAGACTCTTTTCAAGCGAAAAGATGGCATTTTCATTGGAATTCACGCATCCTGCTAAATTTCATTTGGCCTATCTCCAGAATCCCCACATCTCTGTGAATCTCCCTTTAAGTTTGGACTGGAAATATCTTTAAACTAGCTCATACTCGGCGCTACTGCTAGTTGGACACAGAACAACTCCAAAAGAACTTCTCCAAATTGGCAGGGACATTCCGACACAGCGGAGTTGCACGCACTCCTCAAGTGGACATAGAACTTCGGCTTTGCGAACCCCGCAGGACATCCTCGGCAGGACTGCAATGCTCAACGGACCCAGAGAGGAATCCCGAGCTAAGAACTTCAGTAAGACTAACTGAACAATCCAGGTAGTAATGCAATTTTAGCGATTTTCAACTTGAACTGTACCACATTTAAGTTGTATATTACTGATGTAATTGTATAATCGTATTGTGTCTGATTTTATATCTTATGAAGTTGAATAGCCATTGATTGTTTGTTTTTACATTCATAATCTTTTCCCTGGCTAACTTTCTAATGCTGTAATTGACTAACACGCACGCCTTAGTAGGGATGATAACTCAATTAGTAATACAAATTGCGTATGAGCTGAAGCAAACTCTTCTCGCAATTCGTTGACGCTAAATCGAGTTATCCCCCCGCGCATCGTCCGCTTATAACTACATTTAGAAATTCTAAACCAGCCGTGCGCTGAAAGAATTCGTCTCAAGACAAAGGAACTCGTGTCCACGAGCACGCATGCGCGCGGACACGCGCCTGCCCACATCCAAAATCGCGCACACTCCTGCGTCCTGCACGCGTGCCAGAACACACATGCACACTTGCACGTACACACGCACACCATTGTTTCTTTCTACCTAAAAACTTTATATACTTTCGTATTTAGTCCTTCCGTGGATTAGCCCATGTCTATTCTGTGTTCGTTTGTTAAATAAATTAGTTTATTTTATTTTATTTTATTTTTTATTTCAGCATGATTGTAAATCATTTCATGACAATTTCAACATGACACAACTGTATCATGACCGAAAGGGTCGCGGGGGAAGCGAAATTGCTTATCAGAGTCCCGCCCCCAGCTTCCAAAAAAAAAACTGTTTGGTTATGGTTAAAATATCATAAGGATTATAAATCACAGCAGAGTTAATGTCCATGTACGCTACGTTTTAACGTCAGAAAGTAAGATCATGAAATTTATGAATATCATAAGAATTATAATTGCAGATTAAGTGAGTGTTCATATAATTTAAATTCAAATGCCACTGTTAATCCAAAGCAACATTATCCCGAAACCCCATTCTTGATCATTTGATTTGTTCCAGCTAATTTGGAGTAGATGAGAGGAAGCAATGATACCGGATCTATGCTTGGATCTCTTGATCAGTCCTCATTTTCATCACCTGGGTTCACCATTCCCTTATCGGATGTAATGACTTCTCGCAGTTTGTCCAGTCCATCGTTGCCTTCCTTAACGTCAAGCCCAATTTTATTGAGCTTTCTGACAAAGGTGGCCATGCCATTCCAGATTTTCTTTATCCTTTGGTCAATCAAATGCAGTCCAAACCCCAATGATAGCAGACCCACAATCATGAATCCAGTTATAAAGACATCCTCTACATCCTCGATGTCCAGGACTGTCAAGCGTCCAGTGACAGGATACAAATTAACAAGATTGAACATGCTTATAGGTTTAATAATTATTAAACCTGGTGTCTGTCTGGTGTTGTAACATGTGGGATATAGCCTAAGTAGAACTCAACATTCCTACAGATTATTAATTAAATTGTTTTCTTTATTCACTAATATTGGTTATTTTAATCATTAATTAAAATTCGATATTTTTGGTTATTTTTGTAATTTTATGAGACTGGTTACTGAATTTGCAGGTTTTCTGCTGAAACAAATGGTTATCCTGCGGGATAGATTATTAGGAAGAAACGTCTGAATAATCCATCTTTGCTACTTTACGTATCTTAAAGGCAGATTCCCCGACGCATTTTGATGCCTCGTGAGAGGAACTTTAATATTTTTATTAAAGTTTTAATATATAATTATTAACTAATTTTATTAGTTATTAATTAGATGTGATAGCCATTTAAATGCTTTTTTTTAGCTGTTGCACCTACACATTCAACTTCTCACCTTTTTCGGGTCATACAAGCCCCATGAAATTCATGTAGGGGTCTATTCTCCCATGCGCTTAAGTCGAAAAAAGCGCGTAGCTACGCGCTTTTTAGCCTACGCGTATTCTCCCCTCGACTTAAGTCTGTGCATTACGCGCCTTGAAGGCAGTTACGGGCGTGGGGCGGAGCAAGGCCAAAATCGGGGCGTTTCCGGGCGTTTCTCATGCAAATAACACGCGTATTCTCCCCCTGGCTTACGCGCTTTTTCTGTTAAGCGCTTTTGAGGGCTGTATTAAGGTCAAGCGCCAACATTAGGCGAAATTGAATATTGCGTTTGATGTCGGTTATAGGCCAAATTTTAAAATTACTTTTATTTTATTTAACATGATAAAGGTTGAGACATTTAATAATCGATTGTTCTTCCTTATTTCTAAACCACATTTCTCAAAGCCATGATAATTTATCAAACGAAATCATCACATGATATAAGTTCAGTTCAGTTCAGTTCAGAAAACTTTATTTATCCCATTTGGGCAATTCAGTTGACAGCTCCCAGTTCAATAAACACACAACAATACAACAATAATTCATTAAACAGACGGACAACACTCAACTCTCAATCAATCAATTGTCAAAGAGTCAGTTAAGCAATGGTTTCCCCAGCAGTGATACCCTGTATCTGTGCAAATATGCATAATAAATATTCAATCAAGGGGAGAATAATAATAAATAAATAATAATAAAATGAATAAAAATGAATAAATAGAGGATAATAAATAATGAATAAAGCAACAAAACACAAACCTACTCATTAAAACTGGCATTCATTAGCCTAATAACTGAAGGAGTAAAAGAGTTTGAGTAGCGATTTGTCTTCCTCAGGGGTGCATAATAGCGCCGCCCTGAGGGCATTAAGGTAAATCCTCCAGACATAATATGGTCTCCCCGCTTTATAATGCATTTCACTTTCTGGACTGCACGTTTCTTCCAGAGCACACTCAGATCTGTTAGCTGGACTCCAATAATCTTGGAGCGAATTCTCACTATCTGATTCAGACTGTTCTTATCCTTCACAGACAGACCATTAAACCAACAGATAAAAGAAAATGTTAAAAGACTCTCAATGAAAGAATAATAAAAGGAACATAAAATGGTTGTAGAAACACTAAAAGAGTTAAGCTTCCGCATAAGATGGATTCTTTGTTGTCCCCGTTTGACAAGTGACTCTGTATTCTTATCAAACTTAAGATAAGAGTCAAATGTGGTTCCTAAATATTTGTAGGTTTCGACAATTTGGACTGGTTCACCATGTATCATGCTGTTTTTTGGCTGTACACTATTATTCCTAAAATTGATGATCAACTCCTTTGTTTTTGTTACGTTAAGATCCAAGAAGTTGTCATCACACCATTTGATAAAATCATTTAAAGCCGATCCATGATCCGATTGCGGATCCTGAAGAAGCGACAGCAGGGCGGTGTCATCAGAAAATTTTACTAGGTGACTGCCCTCTTGTGAAGCTCTACAGCTGTCGGTATATATGATAAAAAGTAATGGTGAGAGAACACAGCCCTGAGGGGAACCAGTGCTCGAAATGATGGGGGTAGACATGTGGTCATTGACAAAAACACACTGCATTCTGTCTGTTAAGAAGTTTAAAAGCAACAATAAAATCTGATCAGGGAGCATAAAATTAGAGGCTAGCCGTTCTATTAAAATATGGGGCTGCATCTTATTAAAAGCGGAAGAAAAATCAGCAAATAAAAGTCTCACGTGGGATTTCGGTTTTTCAAGGTGCTTTAGTGCTCGGTCTAAAATGAAAAGTTTTGCGTCATCAACACCTTTATCAGTTTGATAGGCAAACTGCAATGGATCTAGTCTGCCGTCAATTAAGGAGACCACTTTTTCTTTTAAGATTTTTTCAAAGTTTTTCATCACAAGAGATGTCAATGCAACTGGCCTGAAATCATTAAATTCTCTTGGATGATTTGACTTTGGAACAGGAATAATAATAGAGGTTTTCCATATTTGGGGCAAGTAGCCACTCTCAGCACACATCTGAAAAAGTACTGTGAATACCTCACTGAGTTGATCAGCACAGTGACGCAAAATGCGTCCACAGATAGCATCAGGACCAGCTGCCTTATGAATATTCACCTTTCTGAACAAGGAAGCGACTTTTAACGCATCAGCCTCTTCTCCAATCAGTTAAATTACGAACGCAAAACAATTAATTAATACAAGTATACATAAGACCATCATTCTACCATGCCCTCAAAATCTAAAGCCAAAATTCCAGTCCTGCATTTGCTTGCACTCCTGCGTGATTGGGAAAGAGTAAGAGGAGCGCGCCAAGCTCGAAGACGAACACGCATATATCGGCTTCGTTTGGACATCCTGGGACTAACAAACATCGAGTGCATCCAGCGCTTTCGCCTGGACCGTGCATGAGACAATCATCTATCTTTGCCGACTTCTGGATGAACAGCTATCCAGCCGCAGCAATTATCCACAAAACATACCCGTGGTCATCGACGTCAGAACTGCGCTGTCGCTCCTGACATCTGGGTCGTTTCAGAGAGTGGCTGGTGATGTCATACACATATCACAGGCATCTGTGTCAAGGTGTCTGACGCAGTTTGTTGGCGCTTCAAGTTCTTCTCCATGCACTTCCACTGCAGAAAGAGTGGATGCCATCCCCTCCTCCTGTGCAGTGAAATGCACAGGGGATGATGGTTGCCCACCACCTGTTGCATGTACACTTCTCCGGTGTGCAGAGAACCTGGCTTTTACAGCGCCCCGCAGATCTCTCCATTTATGCTTTAAATCGGGGATACTGGCTTACATCTCCCCACCGAAGCCACATCCAGAAAGATTCGCAGCTTAATTCCTCGGATCAGCCTTCATTGCTCGCTTGCCATACAACACCAACATCTGTGAAATCTGGTTTTCGGCTTTGGCTCGACGTCGCCATCATTGTCTTCCATGTTCTATTAACAAATGCGACTGCCCTATATGTTTGTGATAATCTAAAAAGTTGTGATATTCTCACGAGTGAGGGGATTGATTTTCTAATTGAGGATATCTGTATTAACTAACTCGTGTCCAAGTAATTTTTTTTACCATTGGTAATACTGTGTAATTTAATGTGTGAATAAAGATATTATTAAATAGGCTACTCTAGATTGAGCCCTACCCTGGCAAATACCAAAGCACTGTCCATTTGTTAATCAATTCTAGCCTAGAAAGAATAGCCAACATGGGAAGAATCATTATCAGTAAATGGGATAAATGTAGCTTTGAGTAATTCTGATGGGCACGGAGTCAAGCTTGGTAACTATAGTAGCCGCTTCTCGAGCTTGAATCACCTGAGTGCTCTTGGATGTCATCTGATTTGCCGTCACATGATTGCTCGATTGATATGCTAGTTTACTTAAGCTCGCATTCTGAGCAGAGGCTCTGCAGCATGTACGCTTAACATTGCTGCCACCGCAAACGGAGCCACCTGTAACAAGGTTCGTGGTTTTCGTTATCACTGCTACTTTTATAACATGCTTATTTTGGTTACTGCATTTCGTGATTTTCTGTGGTTTGATGTCACGCTCGCATGTCGTCTCCTTGGAAGTGCTAGGTTATGCCGGATAACCAGCGTAATACAAAGTTGTATCATGATTTATGTGGCTTGCTTCGGAAGCATTGCGTTTGTTTTTGCCGAAGGCGAAGGAACGTTTCGCATCGGCCTGTCATTTATCAACCGTAAATTTAAAGCAGCGCATGGTCATCAGGGTGCAGCCACAAATGCTCGATTCCAGTTCTTGTTTAGCGTACCGGTACTCTGTCAGAAGCTGATCCTTTGCGGGTGTCGAAAACCTTTGGATGCTTAGATAACGCAGTAACGCGCTGCAGTCTTGTCTTAATCGGGAGCTTGGTGCTTAAATCTGCATGTCTTTCAGACAAGCGTGCCGGAATGCTAATTTCAGCCTTTGCAGTGTTTGTACTCGCAGCGCAGAGCTGCATGTCATGTCTTATTTCGCGAAGTTACGCGAGCCGCTAGCTTTCCTTTTTACACGGGATGCTGCTGTTCATTTGTACAGTCGGGTTATGATTGGAAAGCCTTGGTAAATGCATGTGGAACGTCATCTTTCTGCAGCAATGAACGAGCTCGGCTTTTGAATCGCATTTATGGTTTACGCCTTACGGAGTCTACAAATAATCACTTTGTCTTTCCAGCTGCACCCATTTCACTTGGCCTGGAATATTTGAAACTGCAATTAAATTTTTGCAGCAACCTCTGGGTTGGATGCCACTTGGTCCAGTGATTTAAATTTTAAACCCTTGGGTTTAGCTCAAATTGTTAATTCTTTTTCCCAGGTTCTCAGTAGTGTAACTACATGGATTGACTGGGCACTACTAATCCGTTTCGCTCGAACTGGTTCTGAGGTCTATTGGATTGCGGCTTAACTTTTGCCTTGTACCAAGCCCGTTTAGAGCAACTTACGGGCCGAAATGCTATAGTTTGCCAGTTATTCCGATTCTCAGCGCCCATGTTGGCATAGTTGGAGTGTCTATCAAGAAATGTCCTATGGCTCAGATTGTCTTCGACCCATTATTTATTTAAAAAAAAAAAAAGTCTGATGTACATCTAAAGCAATTGGCTCTTCATTAATGCTTCAACAAATGTATGTGTGGCACAGGAATTGTAGTAAATTCAGTAATTCATGTATCTGCGGCCAAAACAAAAGCGTTATTCTCATGTTGCCCTAATGCTGTTCAAATGACTGGTCCAAATTGCAATCCTCATTTAAGTTAAAATCGATTGCCGATATGCTGCTTGGATCCAATAGTTATACTGCACTTACTTCCCTGTTGGCTTTATTCATCTGCTCCTAGCAGGTGCTGCTATTGTAAGTGTTAAGTTGTGGTAACTGTTTGGAAATTGCATGTGTAGCCGACTTGAACTGGTCAGCTACATTACAAATATTAAACAGTCTTTGCTGATGCAGAGATGAAGATGAGGAGGCGGGGGTTTCTTGATCAGTCAGTGTTTATTGCTCCCTACCTAAGCTTCCAAAGTCTGCAAAACAGACGGGGCAGACAATTTACATACACCGAAGTGAGGGGAATAGTTGTCATGGCATTCCCCTATCCAAGCTTCCAAAGTCTGAGACATAGCATACAGTAGGCTACTGTTTACATTGTGTAACAACAAGGCTACCATAGCACTTCAGATCGTATAGTATGAATTACAGGATACAAAAAGCAAATAAAATGTACAGTACCACATTAAACACATGACAGATCTCTTTTTTATAAAACAACATTACATTTAACACTTCAACACATACCTGCAAAACAGACGGGGCAGACAATTTACATACACCGAAGTGAGGGGAATAGTTGTCATGGCATTCCTACAAAACAATGGACCCGTTAGCGCCTACTTAACTAGCAAACAATCGTCAGAATTAACGACGCTAATTTGCATATTAAACAGCGGTATTGCAACCGAAAACATTACAGAATATCTCTCCATCAAAACTACCGAAATAACTTAAAAAAGGTACAGTAAATACATCATATTAATCAATATCACTCGCGGAGGAATCACACGCAACTTACCCCTATCCAAGCTTCCAAAGTCTGAGGAAGCCCCCAGGTGTGCAACCCCAATTATCGCCCCATCAGAAACAATGCAACAGTGGAACTTAAAATATTTACAGCAGAGATTTTGGGAAGCTCACTACTGGAGAACGTTTTGTTATTTTTAAAACTACTACACATGGCATTCACCTCGCACCAGCAAACTAATGGGAAATGCTAACTTTGGCCTGCTCAGTCAATCTTAATTTAAAAAAAAAAAAAAAAAAAAACACACAAGCTGCGGAATCGGTGGGAACAGCCATCCCAGTCAGCTTTAGTTTCTGAAATCAATCTGGTATTGCTTCTCCTTGTCAGTAATTGACAAGTCTTTGTATACTCAGCAACAAATGTTTCTGTGACACCATTTATGTGTATGTTATAAATGACACGCAAAGATCTCAATGCAATCAATATGTTTATTTAACAGGAGAAACACTGACTTTTCAGTGCCAACGTCACTCAAAACGAAAAATGTCATTTTCATGCGTCATGAAGCACTTGTCTGACGTCTAACCAATTGTGACCTTCACACTTCAATACCGGGTGTGACTTCCTCGTGCCATGATGCAAGCAACGCATCTCCGGCGCATGGACCGAATCAGATGTGCCAGAAATTGCTGTGGGATGTCATTCCAAATCTGACGTAGACGTTGTCGCAATTCCTGGAGTGTAGCTGACGGGTCATCCAACCGCCGCAAACGTCGATCCATCTCGTCCCAAAGATGCTCGATTGGGGACATGTCTGGGGATCTGGCTGGCCATGGCAGGACATTGACATGTTGTTGCATCAGATACTGCTGTACAATCCTTGCAACGTGTGGTCTGGCGTTATCATGTTGCAGCGTTATTCCGGGACCATGTTGCATCAAAAACGGTACCACCAATGGCCGTAGCACTTCATCGCGATATCTTTGACCTGTCAGATTTCCATCAATAACAAGCAAATCTGTTCTGTTTCTAGCCGTGATCCCTCCCCAAATCATGACACTACCACCTCCAAAACGATCAAATTCCTGAACACAGTTGTTGGCATAACGTTCTCCACGTCGACGGTATACACGTAAACGACCATCACATCGGTTAAGCATGAATCTTGATTCATCAGTGAAGAGTACAAGATCCCACTGACGTTGGATCCACCGTCGATGTTGTTGTGCCCACTGTAGATGCAGTCGTCGGTGTTGTACTGTGAGTATTGGACGTCTTGCTGGCCGAGGTGGGACAATGCCAAAATGACGGAGACGGCGACGGATTGTCTGTGCAGACAGTCGCCTCAAACCAGGTATCATTCTTGCAGTTATAGTTGCAGGTTGGAATCGATTTCGGAGATGGGTTGTTCGAATCTAGTTGTCCTGTCTGGGAGTGGTTACTCGTGGACGGCCGCTGCGAGGACGGTCTCTGACATGTCTTGTCTGCTGATGACGCTGCCATAAGTTCCAAATGGTGTTTCGGTGGACATTCAGGCGATGAGCAACTTCCCTCTGCGAGGTTCCGGATTCAATCATCCCAATGGCCGTCCACCGATCATTTTCAGACAGTCTTGGCATTTAGAGGGTAGAGTTCCTGATCCGAAATGGCTGTGTTTTCGATAAGTGATGCTTCCGTCGTTCATCAGGCACAATGTGAACATTCCAAAAATTCTCCTCTTTTATTGCCATCCACAAGCATGATTTACGCACATTTTCACGTGCAAAGTCATTTTCTCGCATTTTCATGATTTCCATTTCAATGTTGTGTTTACGTGTACTGTTTCAGTCTGATATCACCATGTATGACAATTTCATAATTGCGTTATGAAAAATAATTAACAATATTGGTGTCACAGAAACTTTTGTTGCTGAGTATAACTTCCCATAATGGGGGAAACGGCTATCATTGGTGGCATCTACGTCCGCAATGCGAGTTGGCAAGAGGTCATGTGATCCGTGCATTTGTTTGTTTTGTGTGAACGGCTTATCGCATATGTAATGAGCAGATATTTCTGAAAATCCTGTGGGTGGGTCACAATTACATCAGGGATAGACCCTGCTGATTTTGATCACCATCACTAGCACAATATGGCATCCACCTTGAAATCTTATGACTCAATGATTGTACTTACTCCACTCAGCAAGATTCAGACTGTGAACTCCAGAGTCCACTCCACAGGTTTGCACTCCAGAAGTGCCTCTAGTGTTCCTGTATAACCATACACTAGCACCCTAGTTGGTTTAAAAAATATATATATATTAAAATTAAAAATTAATAAATATTTTGCAAAGCAGAACATGGCAATCAAGGAAACCTCGGAGCGCTTGCCAACTTCAAACTCATATACTCAAGCTGTGGCTTATCTTGCGCATGCTCAGCAATGCCATGATGCGGCATGTTGCCATGCTTCACTAAAATTTACCCCATGTCGGCATCCAGCTAGTGCTTGTGGTCTGCTACTCATTATATTCAAACTGATTTGCTTTGCCTGCTCAGTATGTCCTACAGTCTATAACAGCCAGTTGCTGGATCGACCCAAAGGTCACTGCTGCAGGGCTCGGTCATTAGCCTCTGATGTTTGGTTTTGCTACATCATTGTTTCGGGGGATTCGAGCAACTCTCCCAGCTTTCAGATTCAGCAAGGTTTTTACCGTTTTCATTCATATGTGTGCACATGCATGTATGTGTATATATTTATATTCTCCCTTTTATATCAACTTTATGGAGTTGGCAGCATTTATTCATGGTACATTCCTAGCATGCTTCCCACTGTGTTCTCCACTAATTGTCTGCTTTTCGTTTCTGCATGTCCACGGTGGACCCGGCCTTGAGTATGCTGCTGCTGATCTTTGCATCAATGCAACCTGGCCTCTGCACAAGCGCTGCTTCACATCATGGACTGGGTCATGGCATCAGCAAACTACAAATACTGGGCTGCTTGTCAACTTCCCTTTCGCATTACGGCAACCATGAACTCAGACCCTGGGACGGTCAGAGGAGGATGGACCTTCCCTCTTAAGCCTGGTTCCTCCCAAGGTTTCTTCCTATATTTTAGCACATAGGGAGTTTTTTCTTGCCACTGTCGCCACTGGCTTGCTTTCGAGGGGTTCAGACCAGGGTTTTCTACAAAGTGCATTGCGACCATAGAGTTCCTTTGATCATCTCGGAGGTTTGGGAACCCATTTCTAGTTCACCGCTCAGCTCTGCTTCATTTCTATATTCAAGCAGTGCATCGCTCCTTCGTGGCTTAACAAAGGCATTAACCCGTTACCACTCCGACGGCCCGCAATCGGGCCGTCAGGGAAGTTGAAAACATACTACGTCATTTACACAGCTTGTATGCAACTGAGATACTCATGCCACATATCGTCAGAAAGCTAAGATTCTTGAGATTCGAATGATGCCAACCATTTCAAAGTATAATCATCCCAGCAGCTTTAATCAACGCCCATGTCAGACCACAAACAAACAAACGAACAGTTACAAAACTGATGTGACTCACCGATGAAGCCCCCTAGTACTCTTCCAGTCCGACATATCCCCTCAAAAATGGTCTTGTTACATCCACGAAGTTCCAGTAAATCCAACCAAGTAAAGTTTTTAGTCCAAAACACACTATTATACCGGTAAATATCCATGAACAGCTGCTGCATCGTTTGAAATGAATCGGTGGTTATCCACTAAGTTCGCTGCATTCGTGGTCGTTGCTTCGGAACAGATTTAGACAGTACACAGCCATTTGCGCCAAAATGGAGTCTGCACTCTAACCTTTCGATTGACACATCACTCGACCAGTTACGAGCTTCCCTGCCCTGTCTACAGCCTGCTATAGCCAACGAGTGCCTGTGTTGAAACGAAGCTCATGCCTCCTTTTTTTGCGTGTAGCCCGAGCAACCAGCAACCAATCAAGACGACGATTGTTGCATTATGACACCATCGAAATTCTGGAAACGCCGATATATAGGTTGTTGGGGTGGCAAAAAGGCTGGCGCTGCCTATCGCTCGCGTAAGAGAATGGACAGAATATGGCTCAGCTGTGCGTAATGCGTGCTGTGCGTTCCGCAAAACAGAGCGAGGCAGAGAGAGATTTCCAGCGAATGTTTGATGGTTGTTTACGGAGTTTGAAAGAAAAAATAGCCAAAAGGTTGCGAAAAAAATCATTTTCAGTTCAGAAGCTGCAGAGCTGTGCACTCGGCGTGCAAGTGATAGCTCAGGGGAAGAAATATCCGACCAAAACCGTGATGGCTCCGTAGCAGAGGAAATGTTTCTCGGGGGAGATGACATTACTCTTGACAAGTACGCATCATATTATAACTTATATTTCATTGTATAATAACATTACATTTATATTTATTATTATTATTATTATTATTATTATTATAATGATAATTATTATAATTTTTATTATTATTATTATTATTATTATAAAATTACATTACGTATTATTTGCATCTGTCACGGAAGGCGGAAGGACGTCATGTTTTCACTGGAGTTCACCGTCATGTTTTCACCGGAGTAATTCCTTGTAAATAATTACGGGAAAAGGATATTATAATATGATGCTGATATTATGATGATTATATTATTACCATATTACGCATTATTACCTCCGTTACCGAAGGTGGAAGGAAGTTATTTTTTCGCCGGCGTTGGTTGTTGTGGGAATTTAAATTTTCATCCCTGTAAGAAATCAGAGTGAGACAAAGTAAGTAAATAGGATCCATTTTACTATGTGCCACATAGGGTCTTCGTTACAGGCAAGAACGAAGACAAAGGAATCTCTCCTTTGCTTTGGATATACAGTATGTAAAAGCACAAAGTCAGAATCTCCTCCCCTTGGGGTTTATATGCACAAATTTGAGTTTATGCCTCAGTAACCTTTTAATTTTTTTATTTATCATATATTGTAAATAGTTTGCTATGGAAAGGTTATTTGTTTGTTTACCTTTCATGTAAAAAACATTTTTTTACATGACAGCACTTGTTTTGACTTTTATATGCACAAATTTGAGTTTATGCTTCAGTAACTTTTACTTTTTTTTATTGATCATATATTGTAAATATTTTACTGTGAGTTTGCTGCGTAAAGGTCATTTGTTTGTTTACCTTTCATATAAAAAAGCATTTTTTTTCACATAAAGGCACTCGTTTTGACTCTTATGTGCACAAATTTGAGCTTATGCATCAGTAACTTTTTTTCAGCAATATTGATAGTGAATCTGGATATGGGATTGGATTCCTCTAAGTGTCACCTTTCATTAGAGCCCAACATTATGACTGTAGGTTGAAGCGTTCAAGAGTTATGCCCTTTTATCCTAGGTATGTGACCATGGTTATCCAAGGGTCCTTTTGGGGTCTCCAAATGGCCATTTTTGGAAACGCCTAGACATGGCCTTAGAAAAACATGTGTAAAATGCTCATTTTCTGTAGGATTGTTATCAAATTTGAACTGGAACTAAGTAAGACTTCATGCTGTGGTCCCATTGTGTTTTTCAGCTAATAAGTCCCAGCTGCTCTCATCTACAGGCATCTGTTTGCAAAAAAAAATTTTGGCGAGAGTAAAAACCTTCTACTTCAGTGTGTTCCAGCTTGGATTACTCAATGACAGTAGCACTTAGAGTATTTCTTTTAGCTGGGGGAAAAACTTCAGAGTGATTCCTTTCAAATGAGACCATAACCATCCATATAGTCCAAACGGTTGAAGAACAGCGTTCAATTAACTTTGGGTACGCTTTTCATAGGCATTTTAGGCAAATTTTCCCGGAGTTTTAAGGCCTCAGGACATTGGACTCGCAGCCAAGAACATTACCTTCACCCAGGAATTAAAGACTTTGTGGAAGCTCAGTTGGATACGTAAGACTGTAAGTGGTCACCAGGTTTTGTATGATAAACAAATCCTCCTGTACGTCTGATTCATGCATCATTTAGTATACTCTATACACATAGTCAGGGCACGAAGCGTCACTCTTCGGCACACATGTCATGTCATTCACCACAACATACACTTCAGTTATTATAGGTTCTGCCTCATGTCATTTACCTCAAATCATATAGTATAATTCTCATGAATCTTTGAGAGGACTATCACTACATTTTGAATATTTCTCTTGTGTTTAGCTTCAAGAGAAATTGTGCCAGCCACCGGGCTGTCGCGCCACACAATACACTCACATAGAATATTTCTCTTGTATTTGGCTTCAAGAGAAATTTTGCCAGCCGCGGGCTGTCACGACACATACTACTCTTCTCATAGATTATTTCATTGTACACAGCTTCAAGAATGGTGCCAACCACTGGGCTGTCTCGGTACACTCACATAGAATATTTCTCTTGTGTTTGGCTTCAAGAGAAATTGTGCCAGCCTCCGGGCTGTCACGACACATACTACACCTCACATAGATTATTTCATTGCAGACTGCTTCACTACAGGACTATCACTACATTTAGAATATTTCTCTTGTGTTTGGCTTCAAGAGAAATCGTGCCTGCCGCCAGGCTGTCACGACACATGGTACACTCACATAGAATATTTCCCTTTGGTTTGGCTTCAAGAGAAATTGTGCCAGCTGCCGGGCTGTCACGACACATAATACACTCACATAGAATATTTCTCTTGTGTTTGGCTTCAAGAGAAATTGTGCCAGCCGCCAGACAATCACGGCACACAGTACATTCCACATAGAATATTTCTCTTGTGTTTGGCTTCAAGAGAAATTGTGCCAGCCGCCGGGCTGTCGCGACACATAGTACACTCCACATAGAATATTTCTCTTGTGTTTGGCTTCAAGAGAAATTGTGCCAGCCGCCAGGCAATCACGGCACATAGTACATTCGGCATAAAATATTTTTCTTGTGTTTGGCTTCAAGAAAAATTGTGCCAGCTGCCGGGCTGTCACGACACATAGTACACTCCACATGGAATATTCCTCACCGCTCAGCTCTGCTTCATTTCTATATTCAAGCAGTGCATCGCTCCTTCGTGGCTTAACAAAGGCATTAACCCGTTACCACTCCGACGGCCCGCAATCGGGCCGTCAGGGAAGTTGAAAACATACTACGTCATTTACACAGCTTGTATGCAACTGAGATACTCATGCCACATATCGTCAGAAAGCTAAGATTCTTGAGATTCGAATGATGCCAACCATTTCAAAGTATAATCATCCCAGCAGCTTTAATCAACGCCCATGTCAGACCACAAACAAACAAACGAACAGTTACAAAACTGATGTGACTCACCGATGAAGCCCCCTAGTACTCTTCCAGTCCGACATATCCCCTCAAAAATGGTCTTGTTACATCCACGAAGTTCCAGTAAATCCAACCAAGTAATGTTTTTAGTCCAAAACACACTATTATATCGGTAAATATCCATGAACAGCTGCTGCATCGTTTGAAATGAATCGGTGGTTATCCACTAAGTTCGCTGCATTCGTGGTCGTTGCTTCGGAACAGATTTAGACAGTACACAGCCATTTGCGCCAAAATGGAGTCTGCACTCTAACCTTTCGATTGACACATCACTCGACCAGTTACGAGCTTCCCTGCCCTGTCTACAGCCTGCTATAGCCAACGAGTGCCTGTGTTGAAACGAAGCTCATGCCTCCTTTTTTTGCGTGTAGCCCGAGCAACCAGCAACCAATCAAGACGACGATTGTTGCATTATGACACCATCGAAATTCTGGAAACGCCGATATATAGGTTGTTGGGGTGGCAAAAAGGCTGGCGCTGCCTATCGCTCGCGTAAGAGAATGGACAGAATATGGCTCAGCTGTGCGTAATGCGTGCTGTGCGTTCCGCAAAACAGAGCGAGGCAGAGAGAGATTTCCAGCGAATGTTTGATGGTTGTTTACGGAGTTTGAAAGAAAAAATAGCCAAAAGGTTGCGAAAAAAATCATTTTCAGTTCAGAAGCTGCAGAGCTGTGCACTCGGCGTGCAAGTGATAGCTCAGGGGAAGAAATATCCGACCAAAACCGTGATGGCTCCGTAGCAGAGGAAATGTTTCTCGGGGGAGATGACATTACTCTTGACAAGTACGCATCATATTATAACTTATATTTCATTGTATAATAACATTACATTTATATTTATTATTATTATTATTATTATTATTATTATAATGATAATTATTATAATTTTTATTATTATTATTATTATTATTATAAAATTACATTACGTATTATTTGCATCTGTCACGGAAGGCGGAAGGACGTCATGTTTTCACTGGAGTTCACCGTCATGTTTTCACCGGAGTAATTCCTTGTAAATAATTACGGGAAAAGGATATTATAATATGATGCTGATATTATGATGATTATATTATTACCATATTACGCATTATTACCTCCGTTACCGAAGGTGGAAGGAAGTTATTTTTTCGCCGGCGTTGGTTGTTGTGGGAATTTAAATTTTCATCCCTGTAAGAAATCAGAGTGAGACAAAGTAAGTAAATAGGATCCATTTTACTATGTGCCACATAGGGTCTTCGTTACAGGCAAGAACGAAGACAAAGGAATCTCTCCTTTGCTTTGGATATACAGTATGTAAAAGCACAAAGTCAGAATCTCCTCCCCTTGGGGTTTATATGCACAAATTTGAGTTTATGCCTCAGTAACCTTTTAATTTTTTTATTTATCATATATTGTAAATAGTTTGCTATGGAAAGGTTATTTGTTTGTTTACCTTTCATGTAAAAAACATTTTTTTACATGACAGCACTTGTTTTGACTTTTATATGCACAAATTTGAGTTTATGCTTCAGTAACTTTTACTTTTTTTTATTGATCATATATTGTAAATATTTTACTGTGAGTTTGCTGCGTAAAGGTCATTTGTTTGTTTACCTTTCATATAAAAAAGCATTTTTTTTCACATAAAGGCACTCGTTTTGACTCTTATGTGCACAAATTTGAGCTTATGCATCAGTTACTTTTTTTCAGCAATATTGATAGTGAATCTGGATATGGGGTTGGATTCCTCTAAGTGTCACCTTTCATTAGAGCCCAACATTATGACTGTAGGTTGAAGCGTTCAAGAGTTATGCCCTTTTATCCTAGGTATGTGACCATGGTTATCCAAGGGTCCTTTTGGGGTCTCCAAATGGCCATTTTTGGAAACGCCTAGACATGGCCTTAGAAAAACATGTGTAAAATGCTCATTTTCTGTAGGATTGTTATCAAATTTGAACTGGAACTAAGTAAGACTTCATGCTGTGGTCCCATTGTGTTTTTCAGCTAATAAGTCCCAGCTGCTCTCATCTACAGGCATCTGTTTGCAAAAAAAAATTTTGGCGAGAGTAAAAACCTTCTACTTCAGTGTGTTCCAGCTTGGATTACTCAATGACAGTAGCACTTAGAGTATTTCTTTTAGCTGAAGGAAAAACTTCAGAGTGTTTCCTTTCAAATGAGACCATAACCATCCATATAGTCCAAACGGTTGAAGAACAGCGTTCAATTAACTTTGGGTACGCTTTTCATAGGCATTTTAGGCAAATTTTCCCGGAGTTTTAAGGCCTCAGGACATTGGACTCGCAGCCAAGAACATTACCTTCACCCAGGAATTAAAGACTTTGTGGAAGCTCAGTTGGATACGTAAGACTGTAAGTGGTCACCAGGTTTTGTATGATAAACAAATCCTCCTGTACGTCTGATTCATGCATCATTTAGTATACTCTATACACATAGTCAGGGCACGAAGCGTCACTCTTCGGCACACATGTCATGTCATTCACCACAACATACACTTCAGTTATTATAGGTTCTGCCTCATGTCATTTACCTCAAATCATATAGTATAATTCTCATGAATCTTTGAGAGGACTATCACTACATTTTGAATATTTCTCTTGTGTTTAGCTTCAAGAGAAATTGTGCCAGCCACCGGGCTGTCGCGCCACACAATACACTCACATAGAATATTTCTCTTGTATTTGGCTTCAAGAGAAATTGTGCCAGCCGCGGGCTGTCACGACACATACTACTCTTCTCATAGATTATTTCATTGTACACAGCTTCAAGAATGGTGCCAACCACTGGGCTGTCTCGGTACACTCACATAGAATATTTCTCTTGTGTTTGGCTTCAAGAGAAATTGTGCCAGCCTCCGGGCTGTCACGACACATACTACACCTCACATAGATTATTTCATTGCAGACTGCTTCACTACAGGACTATCACTACATTTAGAATATTTCTCTTGTGTTTGGCTTCAAGAGAAATCGTGCCTGCCGCCAGGCTGTCACGACACATGGTACACTCACATAGAATATTTCCCTTTGGTTTGGCTTCAAGAGAAATTGTGCCAGCTGCCGGGCTGTCACGACACATAATACACTCACATAGAATATTTCTCTTGTGTTTGGCTTCAAGAGAAATTGTGCCAGCCGCCAGACAATCACGGCACACAGTACATTCCACATAGAATATTTCTCTTGTGTTTGGCTTCAAGAGAAATTGTGCCAGCCGCCGGGCTGTCGCGACACATAGTACACTCCACATAGAATATTTCTCTTGTGTTTGGCTTCAAGAGAAATTGTGCCAGCCGCCAGGCAATCACGGCACATAGTACATTCGGCATAAAATATTTTTCTTGTGTTTGGCTTCAAGAAAAATTGTGCCAGCTGCCGGGCTGTCACGACACATAGTACACTCCACATGGAATATTCCTCACCGCTCAGCTCTGCTTCATTTCTATATTCAAGCAGTGCATCGCTCCTTCGTGGCTTAACAAAGGCATTAACCCGTTACCACTCCGACGGCCCGCAATCGGGCCGTCAGGGAAGTTGAAAACATACTACGTCATTTACACAGCTTGTATGCAACTGAGATACTCATGCCACATATCGTCAGAAAGCTAAGATTCTTGAGATTCGAATGATGCCAACCATTTCAAAGTATAATCATCCCAGCAGCTTTAATCAACGCCCATGTCAGACCACAAACAAACAAACGAACAGTTACAAAACTGATGTGACTCACCGATGAAGCCCCCTAGTACTCTTCCAGTCCGACATATCCCCTCAAAAATGGTCTTGTTACATCCACGAAGTTCCAGTAAATCCAACCAAGTAAAGTTTTTAGTCCAAAACACACTATTATACCGGTAAATATCCATGAACAGCTGCTGCATCGTTTGAAATGAATCGGTGGTTATCCACTAAGTTCGCTGCATTCGTGGTCGTTGCTTCGGAACAGATTTAGACAGTACACAGCCATTTGCGCCAAAATGGAGTCTGCACTCTAACCTTTCGATTGACACATCACTCGACCAGTTACGAGCTTCCCTGCCCTGTCTACAGCCTGCTATAGCCAACGAGTGCCTGTGTTGAAACGAAGCTCATGCCTCCTTTTTTTGCGTGTAGCCCGAGCAACCAGCAACCAATCAAGACGACGATTGTTGCATTATGACACCATCGAAATTCTGGAAACGCCGATATATAGGTTGTTGGGGTGGCAAAAAGGCTGGCGCTGCCTATCGCTCGCGTAAGAGAATGGACAGAATATGGCTCAGCTGTGCGTAATGCGTGCTGTGCGTTCCGCAAAACAGAGCGAGGCAGAGAGAGATTTCCAGCGAATGTTTGATGGTTGTTTACGGAGTTTGAAAGAAAAAATAGCCAAAAGGTTGCGAAAAAAATCATTTTCAGTTCAGAAGCTGCAGAGCTGTGCACTCGGCGTGCAAGTGATAGCTCAGGGGAAGAAATATCCGACCAAAACCGTGATGGCTCCGTAGCAGAGGAAATGTTTCTCGGGGGAGATGACATTACTCTTGACAAGTACGCATCATATTATAACTTATATTTCATTGTATAATAACATTACATTTATATTTATTATTATTATTATTATTATTATAATGATAATTATTATTATTTTTATTATTATTATTATTATTATTATAAAATGACATTACGTATTATTTGCATCTGTCACGGAAGGCGGAAGGACGTCATGTTTTCACTGGAGTTCACCGTCATGTTTTCACCGGAGTAATTCCTTGTAAATAATTACGGGAAAAGGATATTATAATATGATGCTGATATTATGATGATTATATTATTACCATATTACGCATTATTACCTCCGTTACCGAAGGTGGAAGGAAGTTATTTTTTCGCCGGTGTTGGTTGTTGTGGGAATTTAAATTTTCATCCCTGTAAGAAATCAGAGTGAGACAAAGTAAGTAAATAGGATCCATTTTACTATGTGCCACATAGGGTCTTCGTTACAGGCAAGAACGAAGACAAAGGAGTCTCTCCTTTGCTTTGGATATACAGTATGTAAAAGCACAAAGTCAGAATCTCCTCCCCTTGGGGTTTATATGCACAAATTTGAGTTTATGCCTCAGTAACCTTTTAATTTTTTTATTTATCATATATTGTAAATAGTTTGCTATGGAAAGGTTATTTGTTTGTTTACCTTTCATGTAAAAAACATTTTTTTACATGACAGCACTTGTTTTGACTTTTATATGCACAAATTTGAGTTTATGCTTCAGTAACTTTTACTTTTTTTTATTGATCATATATTGTAAATATTTTACTGTGAGTTTGCTGCGTAAAGGTCATTTGTTTGTTTACCTTTCATATAAAAAAGCATTTTTTTTCACATAAAGGCACTCGTTTTGACTCTTATGTGCACAAATTTGAGCTTATGCATCAGTAACTTTTTTTCAGCAATATTGATAGTGAATCTGGATATGGGATTGGATTCCTCTAAGTGTCACCTTTCATTAGAGCCCAACATTATGACTGTAGGTTGAAGCGTTCAAGAGTTATGCCCTTTTATCCTAGGTATGTGACCATGGTTATCCAAGGGTCCTTTTGGGGTCTCCAAATGGCCATTTTTGGAAACGCCTAGACATGGCCTTAGAAAAACATGTGTAAAATGCTCATTTTCTGTAGGATTGTTATCAAATTTGAACTGGAACTAAGTAAGACTTCATGCTGTGGTCCCATTGTGTTTTTCAGCTAATAAGTCCCAGCTGCTCTCATCTACAGGCATCTGTTTGCAAAAAAAAATTTTGGCGAGAGTAAAAACCTTCTACTTCAGTGTGTTCCAGCTTGGATTACTCAATGACAGTAGCACTTAGAGTATTTCTTTTAGCTGGGGGAAAAACTTCAGAGTGATTCCTTTCAAATGAGACCATAACCATCCATATAGTCCAAACGGTTGAAGAACAGCGTTCAATTAACTTTGGGTACGCTTTTCATAGGCATTTTAGGCAAATTTTCCCGGAGTTTTAAGGCCTCAGGACATTGGACTCGCAGCCAAGAACATTACCTTCACCCAGGAATTAAAGACTTTGTGGAAGCTCAGTTGGATACGTAAGACTGTAAGTGGTCACCAGGTTTTGTATGATAAACAAATCCTCCTGTACGTCTGATTCATGCATCATTTAGTATACTCTATACACATAGTCAGGGCACGAAGCGTCACTCTTCGGCACACATGTCATGTCATTCACCACAACATACACTTCACTTATTATAGGTTCTGCCTCATGTCATTTACCTCAAATCATATAGTATAATTCTCATGAATCTTTGAGAGGACTATCACTACATTTTGAATATTTCTCTTGTGTTTAGCTTCAAGAGAAATTGTGCCAGCCACCGGGCTGTCGCGCCACACAATACACACATAGAATATTTCTCTTGTATTTGGCTTCAAGAGAAATTTTGCCAGCCGCGGGCTGTCACGACACATACTACTCTTCTCATAGATTATTTCATTGTACACAGCTTCAAGAATGGTGCCAACCACTGGGCTGTCTCGGTACACTCACATAGAATATTTCTCTTGTGTTTGGCTTCAAGAGAAATTGTGCCAGCCTCCGGGCTGTCACGACACATACTACACCTCACATAGATTATTTCATTGTACACAGCTTCAAGAATGGTGCCAACCACTGGGCTGTCTCGGTACACTCACATAGAATATTTCTCTTGTGTTTGGCTTCAAGAGAAATTGTGCCAGCCTCCGGGCTGTCACGACACATACTACACCTCACATAGATTATTTCATTGCAGACTGCTTCACTACAGGACTATCACTACATTTAGAATATTTCTCTTGTGTTTGGCTTCAAGAGAAATCGTGCCTGCCGCCAGGCTGTCACGACACATGGTACACTCACATAGAATATTTCCCTTTGGTTTGGCTTCAAGAGAAATTGTGCCAGCTGCCGGGCTGTCGCGACACATAATACACTCACATAGAATATTTCTCTTGTGTTTGGCTTCAAGAGAAATTGTGCCAGCCGCCAGACAATCACGGCACACAGTACATTCCACATAGAATATTTCTCTTGTGTTTGGCTTCAAGAGAAATTGTGCCAGCCGCCGGGCTGTCGCGACACATAGTACACTCCACATAGAATATTTCTCTTGTGTTTGGCTTCAAGAGAAATTGTGCCAGCCGCCAGGCAATCACGGCACATAGTACATTCGGCATAAAATATTTTTCTTGTGTTTGGCTTCAAGAAAAATTGTGCCAGCTGCCGGGCTGTCACGACACATAGTACACTCCACATGGAATATTCCTCTTGTGTTTGGCTTCAAGAGGAATTGTGCCAGCCGCCGGGCTGTCACGACACACAGTACATTTGGCATAGAATATTTCTCTTGTGTTTGGCTTCAAGAGAAATTGTGCCAGCCGCCGGGCTGTCACGACACACAGTACATTTGGCATAGAATATTTCTCTTGTGTTTGGCTTCAAGAGAAATTGTGCCAGCCGCCGGGCTGTCACGACACATAGTACACTCCACATAGAATATTTCTCTTGTGTTTGGCTTCAAGAGAAATGTGCCAGCCGCCGGGCTGTCACGACACAGCGCACTTCACATGGGATTTCTCTTGTACTTGGCTCTAGAGAATTGCACCAGCCGTCGGGCTGTCACTACACACAGTGCATTTCACATGGAGTATTTCTCTCACACTTGGCTTCAAGGGAAATTCTGAAAGCCGCCGGGCTGCTTTAAACCTATGGAAGCACCATTTTTCATCGTTGGGGGGCATCAGTATGGTTCTGTTTTGGGGGGTTAATAGCAGCTCCCTGCCTGCGGTTCCACGCTGGACGGGCAGGGATCTCTCGAACAGAGCCATACCGCCAAACTCAATGTATGCTTCTATGTTTTAATAAATGTTCTCTTTGACATAGTGTCCCATCAGAATTGATTATAATAAAGTATTAGGCACAAGTTCAAGTGAATGTGTCGCTCAAATCAAATAGGATATGGTCGGCTATAAATATGGAATTCCGTCATTGCTGAGGCGGTTTTGGGGCGGGGAGATGACCGCGTGCGGGGTAAGAATCCTTGTTAAAGCGTTTCCATGTCCTTTAGTTGCAAACCTGACATCGGAGTAGTTTTCAAGTGCGCAATTTCTAAATGAGATTATATAAACTGTCCTTGATTGTCTTTGTGTGACTAGAATGTTCCCTTTGTCTTCTTCCCTGTCTTCCACGGAACAAACAGGCTGGTGTAGGAGGGGCACATTTTCAATGATCTGATTGCGCTGATTGAGAAGCACTAAATTCTTTATTTATTATTTCATTATCACGGCAATTTGTTTGTTTGCATAGCTTTAATCCCATGGTGGCTAGAGTAAGAAATAACGAGTGTTTGTCACTAACATATCCCCCGCCGCCGCAATTTTATGTCTCCGTACGTACGGAGCCCAATGCTATATCCCCCGCTTCGCGCTAATCGCGCGGCGGGGGATAAAAAAAGAGATGTCTGAATTACTTTTTGTAATTGGTATGGACATACATAGGCCTACTATTACAGCGGCATATAAAACCTTGTATCTTCACAATGACAAACTTCACAGGAAAATAAAAAATAAATATAAAATTAAATTATAATATAAATGGATAAATATAGTTTGAAATAAAAATTGTTTAATTTTGCATGAAAGAATAGTGGACGTACGAGTTTTCGTTCCTTATCAGTTTGGAGATACGAGGTTTTATCAGCAGGCCGACGATATTCAAATTTAAAGTCTGGTTTGCGTTTTCCATGGACCACAAATGCATTTTCATGGTTTATCATAAAATCCTTTTTCCATGTTTTCCTGATAGCCATAATCAATGAGCTTTGTACAGAGTCTACCTCTCTTTTGGATCACTCACACCCCTTTCATAAGGCCGCCTACATTCTGAAGTTAAGCGCTGTGGGCCTGATCGAAGCGAGTAGGGGAGAATACGCGTAACTCAAAAGCGCTTAACTCGAAGTGCGTAAAAAAGGACTTTCGCGCTAATGGGAGAATAGACCCCATAGCGAATAAAGGGTGCAAGCAAACATGCTATTCTTCCTTGAAAGGGGCTCGCCATTTTATTTGAGCAGTCACTTAGCTATGACGCTATTCCAGCTTCTCTGCGTATATGGTGCATACACGCATATGGTGCCAAATGTCTCTGACTCAAATAAGAGTAATAACTCAAAGTAATGCAACTTCCTGAACTATCCTGCCACAGTGCAAAGTTTCCCAAAAGCTTAATTCGTACATACACGGTCAGTGGTTCTGACTAGGGCTAAGCAAGTTAGCATCTGTGATTTTGGAAAATGTACCCCAGATTAGCAGGCCAACCATCTCATAACTGATACGAGCTAATAGCAACTGTTGCTACTGTTTTTCACATTCATTATAAACCTTGACTAGGTCGTACAACCGATTAAATCATCTCACAATTTATGATTTGAGCACTCATCAGGACACTGCATTATTAACTAACGCCCAAAGCAGTCATATTTTTTTGCCAGATGACTAGCTAATTCATGAGCTGACTATGATCATATACAAATAAAACTGACCAACGTAACCTTAGTCAGGCTGCACAGATCACGGACTTAGTTATCTAATTTGCATCATGACACTGCAGCGAGGGTAAACATTGGATAAAAAAAAAAACTCACACAGAAGCAAATGTTTTCTGTAGCTTTGATTAATATCTGTTCAGTTGATTTCTGTGGCTACGTTCATTATCCGTTCGGTAGAACCATTTGTTATATAAATATATACACATTACTTGAAACATAATCAGTAGGGCAATTTGCGTATCTATTCGCATCCTATTTTTTTAATGTATTTTTCTTTACCTTTAAAACATACATCAGTGCGCCTCCAATATTTTTTAGAAAACGCGGCAATCAATAAGGGAAGGGAAAGCGATAAGAGATAACCAGAGTAATGTGATTGGAAGATGTATTTTATACAAACAAGTACCTGTCACTAGCATGACTTTGTCCCCTGCCGCATGTATACGTTGGTGCTAAATATGAGAAAAATTGGTCAACTGGTTCTTGAGATATTGCGTAAACAAGGTTTACGAAGCCAAAATCTACGTAATTGCTCTGTGATTTTGAAAATGATCTCAACGACACCAAAATCGACTGGTAGCCCAGAAGCCCCCCCACCCAAGTACACATTGGTGGCTAATATGAGCAAAAAAGATCCACTGGTTCTCGAGATATTGCGATAACACCAAGGGGAAGGCCGTACGTATGGACAGACGGACGGAGCTGAATATCATATCCCCTGCTCCGCGGCGGCAGGGGACCAGAAGGCCATTTGGAATGAGCGTAGTAGTGTTTTTGGCATGCAAGGACAACTCCAGGCTTTTGGTCATTGTGTCATCATGAGCTGAAATAAAGTCGGATCATTACCATAAGATTGTGCCTCTCTGCAATTATGTGAGGAGAAGATCGCCTCGAAAACACAAGAACATATCTGTTGTGGTTCCCCATTCAGATGTCGTGGAAATATGAGTGCATTTCCTTCATTGATAAAATGCACGACACAGTGTAGATCTTTCAAGGTGTGAAGTGTTTCCACAGTGACAGCATTTCAATGCTCATTAAGGATTCAGAGGACAAACTAGTGCTTTCCCAAAATTCTTCAGTATTATTGCCTCATGTTGGGTGGAATGATGATGATAATAACAACAGCAAGGGACTTTTTCCCAAAATTTACACATCATTTGCAAGGTTTGCTTTTCACTATGGGCAAATAAGAGGGGCTTACCGCACCTGGTATTCCCAGGTGGTCACCCAACCAGGTAATAACCAGGCCCTACCCAGCTTAACTGCCGAGATCAGACGAGATCGGGCATATTCTAAGTGGCATGACCATAAGCCAGAAGCAACCCAACAAATTCAGGATATTCATATAGCGAACAAAGGGTGCAAGCAAACATGCTATTCTTCCTTGAAAGGGGCTTGCCATTTTATTAGAGCAGTCACTTAGCTATGATGCTATTCCGGTTTCTCTGCGTATACGCTGCATACAGCATAGACATCATTGTCCAAAGGCTACGACAGTGCACAAGGGAACCCCATTCATTGATTGTGCCACTGAAAGTGAGTGAAATAGATTTGCCAAATGTCTCTGACTCAAATAACAGTAATAACTCAAAGTAATGCAACTTCCTGAACTATCCTGCCACAGTGCAAAGTTTCCCAAAAGCGTAATTCGTACATACACGGTCAGTGGTTCTGACTAGGGCTAAGCAAGTTAGCATCTGTGATTTTGGAAAATGTTCCCCAGATTAGCAGGCCGACTATCTCATAAAAACTGATATGAGCTAATGGCAACTGTAACTACTGTTTTTCACATTCATTATAAATATTGACTAAGTCATACAACCGATAAATCATCTCACAATTTATGATTTGAGCACTCGTCAGGATACTGCATTATTAACTAACGCCCAAAGCAGTCATATTTTTTTGCCAGATGACTAGCTAATTCATGAGCTGACTATGATCATATACAAATAAAGCTGACCAACGTAACCTTAGTCAGGCTGCACAGATCACGGACTTAGTTAGCTAATTAGCATCATGACACCGCAGCGAGGGTAAACCTTGGATTTAAAAAAAACTGGCACTCGCCTTCCGCTCTTGATTAGCTGCTCACCCCACAGCTGCACATCGTGTGCGAAGACAAAAAAAAAGGAAATAAAAAAAATACATATATATATATAAAAAAATTCTCATTCATCAGCCGTGTTTACTCTTGCTTCATCTTCTGCTCAAAAGACTGGTTGTTCTTAGAAACCTCAGGTGTGTCAGTACAGTTTCGTCACATAGGAAGCCCTGATTGGTCGAAGTACATCACAGCAGCAAAGCGAGGGGAGAAGGGATACTTTTCACAAGGTAAACAAAAAGTATGCAGCCATATCAGTCAAGATTTGTTTTTGTTTTTTTAATTTCTGCCAGGTGTCAGGAAGGTTGGACGAAAGTTCTTGAGTATTAGACACGGATTTTAAAGCTATTTTAAAATGAGGTTCCCTTGATAGAGGTGTTTTTCAATTGAACGCTCTTTAAATAAGCTGAAATACACAGAACTCTGGCATTAAGTCTCAAATGCAGACTCTTACAAGCAACAAGATTTTGCGATAACACCAATGGGAAGGACGTACGTATGAACACAATACAGTTTGAATGTTTGCTGATGCCACACTGAATAGCTGCCATGAAAATATATTTGAACTAGGCTTATGCCATCAGAGGCGACGGCTGGGGGTATATCCCCGAATGCCCCCAATCCTCCAATTCCCCAATCCTTGAATAGAGCTTGAATAGACTTTCATTTGAACTTAATTTCAGGGGAATCGGAGAAGTGGTTCTGAATATATGGCCAAAATGGTAATATTTCCATCAAAAAGCGCCACCTGGTGGCAAAATATTGAACCATACAGGTATGATGTCATCATATGACATGTTGTGAGGTCATGACCTTGCAGTTGCACTTGATTTGAGGTCAGTTGGACAAATATTTCTAGAGATATGATGAAAACAGTGATTTTTTCCAGTTTTTGGCCCCTGGTGGCCAATGTAGGAATTGTAAATAGTCCAAAATCGAATCAGTTCTTCCTCTTTATGATACTGACTTATCTGCAAAATTTGGAATTTCTAATTGAAATATTACTGCAGTTATCGCGTTAATATGGAAATCAGTTTTTGGCCCCTGGTGGGCAATCTAGAAATCGTAAATTGTCCAAAATCGAATCAGTTCTTCCTCTTTATGATACTTACTTATGTGCAAAACTTGAAATTTGTAATTGAAATATTACTGAATTTATTGTGGAACGGTGATTTTTTTCAGTTTTTGGCCCCTGGTGGCCAATCTAGGAATAGTAAATTGTCCAAAACCAAATCAGCTCTTCCTCTTTATGATACTTACCGTATTGGCCTGAATATAAGACGACTCTGAATATAAGACGACCCCTCTTTTTCAAGACCCTTATTTAGAAAAATACTTTTTATTTGAACGAAATCTCATTTCCATAAAAAAAAACATTTCCTTGTATATATCAACATCTTTGGTGTTTATCATGGGTGGGGAAAAAATCATAAAATCCTCTATAGCACCGCAAATAGGCAAAACGCAGAACGCACTTCACGGTTCTTTGCTATGAAAACAGTGCAACAAAACAGGCATAGACCTACTGGCCTAACCTGTGCAATAAACGGGACACATTTGCTTGACCGACAGTGTCAGAACAGTGCAAAATGTAAGAGCATTAACATCCAAAAAAAAAAAAAACACCACGAACAGTTTTTGCCACATTCATTTTGAATGACGTTGATTTAAATACAGCAAATACGCGTCCAGATGAATGACTGTCGTCTGACCTAATCGGGGAAAACAAGCAACACGTGTTAACTGTGGAGTGCTCTCGAAATGAACCTTCTGTTAATTGTGAAAATTACCGACAGCAGGTCAGGACTAATAATTGCATTAAACGGAAGTTTTGCGCAACCCAACTCTGTTCTTGTTCCGCAACTGTACTGAATTTAGCCCATGATTTAATCGCCGTTAGATTGCACATGCAGAGAAACCGTGTCTTCGTTTGACAATTACGCTAATTATGCTGTCACATCATATCTTTTTACTGCCTTCACTTTGTTCGTTCTCTCAGCTTTGTTTACAACCATAAGTTTAAAATTCGCATCATAACTTCTCCTCTGACTTTTATTCACCTGACCGACTTCGGAAGCACGTTTTTAAGTGGATCTCTGTACCCTGGCTGCATCTTTTCATAAATAAATAAACAATAAAAAATAAAAAGTATAAATAAAACAAAAAAAATGTATTCCGACACTTCATTCTCTATGGTTATTGTTATTATTATTATTGGTTGTTGTTATAATTGTTGTCACCATTGTTACCGGTGTCGTTGTTATTGTAGTTGTCATCATTGTCACTAAAATTATTACCTCCGCCAAGGAGGTTGTTTTTGCCTGGGTTTCTTTGTTTGTTTGTTTGTCTGTCCGTTTGTTTGCCTGTTGGTTTCCAAAATAACTCAAAAGGTTATGGACAGATTTTCATGAAATTTTCAGAGAAGGTGGGTATTAAGTCAAGGAACAGGTGATTAAATTTTGGCATATATAGGCCAAAGTACTGCTGAGATATGCCAAAGTTCCAGATTTCAAGCCTTTCCAATGGGCCACAGTTCCAATCGCCGTGCTTTGGGGTTTTGCTGCCCCCTGGCGGAGGTCTGCGCTCTCTGAGTGCTTTTCTAGTTATTATTATTATTATTATTACTACGACTATTATTATTGCATAGGCTCTGCCTCGGGTCCCTGAGGGCCTGGGTGGGCCGGGCCGGGCCCTGTCTGCAGCTGAGTGATCCCGGTGGGGTAGCGTTTCCTCCCCCCTCTTGGCGTCTCCCCTGGGCTGGGTCTGTGCTGCGCACATCAATTTTTAATGCATCACACACCTGCTTAGGAAAAGAACAAAACAATAACAAATCGAAATAAACAATACATACATAAATAAATAAAAAAATAAGAATAGGGCAAGTGGGGCATGCATGTGGCAGCCGGTCGTAGGACGGGCCCCGCAATGGAATTCCCACATTGTTTTCAATGCACCACACGTCCAGACACAGACAAACACAACTATACATATATAGGGCAGGTGGGGCGTGCGGCGGGGGCCTGGGGTACCTGGAGGTGGAGGAGTTGGCCAGGAGGGGAAGATTGGTGGGTGACTCAGGGCCAGTACCGCATGGTGTAGCCTGCTCCCCTTGCGTCCCATAGCAGACATGGATGGGGGTTGGCCTGCTCTGTGGCTGGGTGGGGATCTGAGGCAGATCCTTGTTTCAATTCCTCCAATCGTTCACTATTATTTTTACTATTATTATTATTTATTATTATTATTATTATTACTGTTAATTTATTCTTTCTTTTATTTGCTTATCGTATTTATTTGTTTGTCTATTCGCTCTTCTGCCCCCTCTCTCCAATGCCTATGATTACAATGTCATTGATCATTACTGCTTTTATGGTTGTAATTATTATTATTATTATTACCATTACTATTATTACTATTTTTATCATTATTATTATTTATTGTTATTGTTATGTCTATCCCTACCGTTTATATTTGTTGCTCATTACGTACTCTGCACGCACCCACGCATTCACGCACCCACAATCACTGATTGTTGTTTCTTCATGTTCTACATTTCCTTTATGTTTTCTGTTTTCTTTCACAGCTCATGAAACAGCACTCTGTTCACCGTATCGAAGTAGATGTTGAACAACATGGGTGATTCTAATCCACCTTGCCTGCAGCCTGTCTTGACTTCAAATGATTTTTTAAGCCTTAAATTTTCGCAGTCGTGTTGGTATAGATTGACAGGATAAGCGAGACCAGGTGGTGACATCCCAGACAGACATTCAGGCAGCGGAAAAGAAGTTTTTTAGGGATTTTGTCATATGCACCTGTCAAGTCAATGAACACGCAGTACATCATTTGACCGGAGTCGATTAGGTTTCTCAAAATGAAGATAGCACCGTCGGTTAGGTCGGAAACATTGTGACTGGTCAATAGTTGCGTCGTAGGCGGAACGGATACGATCAAGGATAATCATCGGGATGATACGTGCGAGTGTAGCAGTGATACTGATACCTCGGTAGTTTGATGCTTTGGCATGGCTACCCTTCTTGAACAAACGTGATTGAGCTTTGGAGCCAGATTGACAGGATTTTGAACGTATTCCAAACCACACATGAATCAGCAAAAAGTGGCACAATCCAGCTGACTCTGCCCCATATTTTAGCGTCTCCAATTTGACTTTATCAGCCCCAAGGCAACGTTGATGCTTCATATTCTTCAGGTGCTTTTTGAGTTCTTCTTCTGTTGGCGCATTCTGGTTAACATCCCTTCCAGCATTGAGATGATCTTTGAGACATGACTTCTCAGGATTCTCAAGCTCAGGAGGCATAGGCAGGACGTCTTCACCACCGAAATGAGAGCTGCAATGCTGGTGGAGTTTGTCGTTGTAAATCTGGAGTTTGGAAGACTTTTTGTGCATTTTGTAGTTTTTTTTTATTTTTTAGCTTCTTTGAACTCACGGGCAACTTCACGTTGGATAACAGCATCATAAAAAGATGCGACTTTCCCTTCGTAGTAATGGTTAATGAGAATCTGATGGTGGTTCTTGATGTGTTTTCGTAGCTTTTTCAACTCGTTGTGGTCGCGAGTTTTCCATTGTTTGTTCATGAGAGATCGAAGTTCGTTGTCTTCCCAAAGTTTGGATTTGTGTTCTTTGCCAAGATTTAGACAAACAGCTTTAGGAGCTTCGTCAAGACCGGCCCAGGGGCACTCATTTAGGGCTTCGACGTCCTCGGGAGGAGTTTCTTAGGGGTCCAATAGTTCATCCAGCTTCTTGATGTATTGATCACGGATAGCATCATCTCTGAGGATGTTGACGTCAACTTTTGTCTAGTGTGGGCGAGTCGCGCAAAACGCAATTTTGCGTTGAGAACCGGGGATTCGAAGTTCCATTTCAAGCAGAAAATGGTCAGAGTCGTAAAGCTCGGGAGAGCCTCATCGGGTCCTAATCTTGTGAACGAATCGTTTGACGAAATTACTTGTGAGGATGTAGTCGATACGTCTTTCAAAACCTGTAGCCGATTACCATGTAGCAGTAAGGCGTTCGTTAGATGAGCGAAAGGTGTTTTCCAGCCGAAAGTCAAACTCTTCAGCAATTTTGAGAAGTCGCGAGCCGTTGTTGTTTGTCTTTTCTTGATAGTTCGTTCTGCCTAAGCAATTTCAGAGATCGACGTTATCTTTTCTGATGGTTGCGTTGAAATCACCACCGAGCAGGTGTTTGTATGAGACCGACGTTTTTTTGATGGTTTTACGAAGGTCGCGATAGAAGACGTCTTTTTGACTGTCTTTGTCGCAGTCAGTGGGGCTATAGCAGCACGTGATGGCCAATCGGAGTCCTTTGATGATGACTAGTACTTGGAGGATTCGAGGGGAGACATATTTAGCGTCGATGAACTTCACATTGTTGGACAACATGATGCAGACACCAGCAGATTTTTTATGGGCCATATCAGACCAGATAAATTTTTGTCCAGCATCTCCGTCCATACACCCTGATCCTGTTCTCCTTACTTCCTGTAACAAACAGACATCATGTCGTAGCGCGTCAAAAATATCAAACGTTTGACGAAGCTTGATGTCATCGCTGAGTGTTCGTACATTGATCGGAAAAATGTGAGTTGGCGGCACAACATAGTTGTGTAGAGTTCCAAGAGGAACTAAGTACGATGCTGAGTAGAGAAATGGTGTGTACGCTGAAGCAGTACACACAGTACTGGGATCCCAGTGCAGGCAGGGAGAGAAAGTTGGGTGACTGTAGGTCGACAGCGCAGGAAAGGGCATGCACATCATACAGCAACAGCTCCTCCAGTGGTTTAGGTGTCCGACCGATTCCGGCACTTGCAGGAACTCGACTTGGCCCTTGACCCTGAGAGTGAGGGGACTGATGAGCAGCAGGGCACCCTGTTGGCCTCTACTCCTCAGAAAAGAGAGTTAGTGATAGTGGGGGACTCAATAGTTAGGAATAGATAGCTTAGTCTGTTCACGCGACAAGGAGTATGTAAGGTGTGTTGCCTGCCTGGTGCCCAGGTAGGAGACCTCCAGGAGCGTGCGGACAAGCTCCTGGCCAGAGTGGGGAGGGATCCAGTTGTCATAGTCCATGTTGGGACAAATGACATAGGTAAGGGTAGGTTTGAGGTTCTGCAAGGCAAATTTGTGGAATTAGCTGAGAAGCTTATAAGCAGATCCTCAAATGTAGTGTTCTCCAGGATCCTACCGGTACCACATGCAAGCAGAGGAAAGCAGAATTTTATCTGGAGGTTTAACACGTGGCTACGAACCTGGTGTAGGAAAGAGGGGTATAGGTTTATGGGGCACTGGAACTTTTCTGGGACAGGGGTGACCTGTTCAAGCCTGATGGGCTGCACCTGAACCAGAGGGGTACCTTTGCACTGGGCCAGCGTATGTGGAAGGTAGCACAGGTTTATTTAAAATAGGGACTTGGGGGGCAGGGAGGTTAGTGAGTGTTACACACAGGGAAATGCAAACTGCCCCGATGGAAGCTGACGGTATTACATGCACTATTGATGATATACTTTTAAAGCAACAAAGGGTAGTGGGGGGCTTGAAGCAGCGGCCACATGGGAAATCAAGGGGGAAGAGCATTAGTAATAACCTGAAATGTTTTTGTTTAAATGCAAGTAGCATAAAAATACATTTCCAGAGCTTGAGGCCGTTATGATAAGTGAGGGCTATGACATAGTTGGGATTACAGAGACATGGCTTAGTGAAGAGGATGGAGATGAATATAATATAGAAGGTTATAAGCTCTTTAGGAAGGATATGTGTAATAGGCGAGGAGGGGGCGTAGCAATCTATGTGAATGAAAAACATAAATGTACAGGAAATTCCCGAAATTGAACATTCCTTGCCCTGAGAAGATATCTGGGTCAGGCTCATTGGCAAACACGAGACAGGTTTAAACATAGGAATATGTTATCGACCACCAGCTTTGGACAATACAGTCAATAAAATGCTTTTTAGGCGGATTATGCAAGCATGTAGAGGTGGAGGGACTATTATTATGGGAGACTTATCTAGGTATCAATTGGGAAATAGTGAAAGGACAGGGTAGGGGGGAGGAAGAATTTCCAGATGTTATAAATGATAATTTCTTGGTGCAGTATGTTAATAAACCTACAAGAGAGAAGGCAATTTTAGACTTAGTGCCCTGTAATGACCCAGAAAGAATTAGTAATGTTGAGGTACTGGAGCCACTTGGGACTAGTGATCACTCTGCTGTTGATTTTGATGTTTCATGGGAAGTTAACACCTTAAGAACTGAGATCCTTTAGAACTCTGGTACCAGGGACGGTTATTACGCATTATAAATACAGCATTTTTTCAAAACGCGACATTGTCAAGCGGCATATCCACATTTCACGAAGAAAATCGGCCAAAAGCTCATGAAAACCATTTTTACCTCAAACGAACACAATTCAAGCACCAAGCAAGTAAATAAGCATGCAGCAGAACATAGGATAAAATCATATCAGTGCTGAATCGCCAGGATTTCAGCTGAATTCGTGCTATGCATAAAAACGATATTTCAAATAAAAGAGGAAAGTCCACAGAATGCAAGGATATAAGCCCTGTCATTTTAAACCGACACCACATTGAAAGAACAGCAGGCATACACTTTACAGTCTACAGAGATGAGCAGAAAAAAATTCTTACCTTTGATATTTTGCAATAAAAAATCTGTTCGAGGGTAAATCTGCGCTTGCTATTGTTAGCCCAATGTGTTCGTGTTATAACGAAACTATATCTGCCGGGATCCTAGCATGTTTTTCCCAGGGCATTGCTTCAAATATCTCAGCTCCGTAGCATTCCGCCTCCAATCTGCAATCGCCTTGCGATGCTGTCTGTAAGACTATGCCGGTAGGAATTTGATTGTATGAGTCCTGATGATTCTAACGAACTCTAAACCACCTTAATGGCAGAAACTGAGCCTGAGCTACAGCCTTGCGTTCCGAGTGCGTCAAACTGAGTCCATGGGACATAATGAATGTTCTTGAACAATATAACAATATATACAATATAAACAATATAAACGCATAACTAGTTTGTTTGAGGTATTGTCCGAATAATTATCCGCTAAATATTCAACATTCATTTTCAAAGTCGTTTTCTGACAGAATCTTTGCACTATTCCGCACAAATACTGAGCCTACAACAGTACAGAAGCCTACGTATTTTCCTTACCCATTCATTGAATGGGCAATTTCACCAAAGACTGTTGTCGATTGGCGCAGCCTATTGGATAAAATGCTGCGATGCTGAAAGGAAATTGTGAAGGTACGATTCCTGATCGGGGTACCTTTTTTTAATTTTTTTAAATTTTTATTTATTTTTGGAAATAATCGCAGTTGCCTTTTACAAATAATCGCTGGGGTTTTTGTTATTCTTACTTTTCTTTAACATATTTTCACATTGCCTTTGTATTTATCATTTTACTTATTTGTTTTGTTTTTTAATAAATATTCTCCAGTGGAGTCAAACTGAATTTTCATTGTATGTATTATCTTTGAATGGGAAATTGTATAGGCAACAAAACTGGCAGAAATAATAATAATTTTTTTGAATTCTAAAAATGAGAAAATGTTGTATTTGGTTGGAATGGATGCCTGTAGTGATATATAAGTGAAATTTTATGGGTTTTACAGCTTGGTATGTTAGAAATCTGAAATGGAACACAAGGTACCTAAATTACCAAAATGGAGAAGCCACCTAGACATTCCTCTTTAATTTTGTTCTGATTGACCTGATCAGAATAAACTTTGGCACGAATAATAATGACATTCTGTGCTGTAATTATTAGAGGTTTTAGGTTGCAACTCAACAAATTTACAGGGGATTGAAGTAAAACTTTGTTAGGTGCAAAATGAGATCTTTCATTTACACTGTGTTCCATCTCCATTTACTCTGACTCAGTGACATATATAGTGATTTATACACCAAGTACGAAATCCCAAATGGTTTTACCTTTATCACGATACCAAGATTATTCAAATGGACCAAGCAGTCACAGAGATATACTCATTTATACTCATTTCATTTTGGGCTTGCCATTTTCAAAAAAGAGGCTCAGGGCTTAAGGGGTTAAAAAGGTGTATTCAAAAACAGAAATTTTCCATTTTAGGCAAGCCATGTTTGACAGGATGCGCTCATATCTAAGTGAAATAAAATGGGAGACACGCCTGGACTGTGAGTCCGTAAATGAGATGTGGGAAAGATTTAAGGGGGTTTTACCTGAATCACAATGCAGATTCATTCCAAAGGTGTCCAAAAGTAAGCTGAAAAAGCAGAATCCTCAGTGGATGACCAAAAGTATTTGTAGGATTTTGAGGGAAAAGAGGAATCTTTACAAGATGTACATAAAGGATAACAATGAGAACACTAAGGCTGAGTACTGTAAAATGCGGGCTGTGGTCAAAAAAGAGCTGAGGAATGCTAGAGGACTGTATGAAAGACAAATTGCAGAGGGGGCAAAAACTAACCCTAAGCGCTTCTTTCAGTACTGTAGCAAAAAAATGAAAGTTAAAGAGCAAATTAAGTGCATAAAGGATAAAAACAGATCGCTGCTATATGATAACAAGGATATTGCGGATGTCTTAAACAGTTACTTTGTTGAGAATTTTACCTCAGAGGGGGTCTTTATTTGGCAAGAGGGCATGTTAAATGCTCAAGATTATTTAGCGGAAATCGAGGTTCGGGAGAACAAAGTATTAGACAAGTTGCATAAACTAAAGGCAGATAAGGCGGCGGGTCCTGATAGCTTATATCCTAGAGTGCTCAGGGAAGTTGGTGAGATCATTTTTAAGCCGCTATCTGCCATCTTCAGATGGTCTTTAGAAACTGGAGAAATACCAATTGATTGGAAACAGGGCAATATAATACCAATATATAAGTAAGGGGACCGTACCGAGCCAGGGAATTCCAGGCCAGTCAGTTTAACTTGCATTGCGTGCAAAATATTGGAATCTATCATGAAAGATGAGCTGGACTTATTTCTTGAACCTAACAATATCTTGAGGGATAGCCAGCATGGTTTTCATAAGGGAAGGTCATGCCTGACAAACCTTCTGGAATTTTTTCCAGAGACCACCCTGACTTATGACCAGAGCAGGGCTTATGACGTCATATTCCTGGATTTTCGGAAAGCATTTGATACAGTACTGCATAAGAGACAAATTTTTAAAATGAGCTCCATTGGAGTTACAGGAAGTATTCTGGAGTGGATTCAAAACTGGTATCTCATCTGAGCTAGGTATGGTGGGGAATGGCATCCCCCAGGGATCGGTGTTGAAACCCCTGCTGTTCCTCATCTACATTAATGACCTTGATTGGTATATTGAGAGCAGATTGGTTAAATTTGCAGATGATACTAAATATGGGGGTTTGGCAAATAGGTAAGAGTCCACTAAAGTGATTCAGGATGATTTGGATAGAATTTAGAAGTGGGCAGAAATGTGGCAAATGAAATTTAATCTAGCAAAATGTAAAGTTGTAGGTAATAAAAACATTAGACAGGATTGCTTCATGGGAGGTTTAAAACTAGAATGTGCTGCACACGAGAAAGATCTGGGAGTGATTGTTGACCAAACCCTCACAGCCACAGCTCTAGCCATTGTGCCGTAGCAGTTAAAAAAGCTTATCAGATGCTGGGATACATTGCCAAAAGTATTGAGGACAAATCCAAGGAGGTGATGCTTCTTTTGTACAACACATTCGTCAGACCACATCTGGAGTATTTTGTACAGTTCTGGGGACCATACTTTAAGAAATATATAGTATTTGTTGACAATCATGTGTGCATCTACCAGATTCCCTGAAGCCATACCTCAACGCAGCATCAAGGCAACTGCAATCTCGAAGGCTTTGATAAAGTTCTTCACATTGTTTGGCCTTCACATGGAAATTCAGTCAGACTAAGGTAGAAATTTCACTTCCGGAATGTCTCAGCAGGTTGTGTATGAACTAGGTGCGAAGCAGATTCTTTCCAGTGCCTATCATCCAGAGAATCAGGGTGCCTTAGAGCGGTTTCATTCCACTCTTAAGACAATGATGTGGACTTATTGTTATGACTATGAGAAAGACTGGGATGAAGGTATTCATTTGCTGTTGTTTGCAGCTTGAGAAGCAGTGCAGGAGGCTACTGGATTCAATCCGTTTGAGCTAGTGTTTGGCCATGAAGTGAGATGACCTTTGCTATTGTTGAGTGAATAATGGCAAGAGAAAGAGCCACATATCAGTATGTTAGACTATGTTAGCAAGTTCAAGGAAAGACTGTGTGCAGCTTGTGACCTAGCCAAAGAGAACTTAAAATCAAGTCAGGAAAAAATGAAAACTTGATATCATCATAAGGCTAGAAGCCATGAGTTTAAACCAGGAGACAAGGTCCTTGTGTTGTTTCCCTTGCAGTCCAATCCATTGCAGGCTAGATTCCATGGTCCTTATGAAATTCTGACAAAACTCAATGATCTCAATTACATTGTGAGGACTCCAGATAGGAGAAAGCCAAAACAGTTGTGTCACATTAACATACTGCAGCCTTATCATGATAGGAATGCTAGGGTTGCAGCTGTCACTTCAGATCCTCCTATGGCCGAGACTTGTGAAGATGAGGGGGAGTTTCAAGATGATGAACCTAGAATTAAAGCTAAAGTTCTTTCATGTAAATTGTCAAATTCTGAAGTGTTGCAAAATCTTGATGTAAAACTCCAGCACTTAGAACCCTCACAGAAAGATCAGTTTGAGAGGTTGATCCAGAAAATAAAAATCTATTTCCTGATGTTCCAAAGAGAGTTTCTATAGTCTCTCATGATGTAGATGTTGGTGATGCCAAACCAATAAAACAGCATCCGTACCGTATGAATCCTGAAAAGAGAAAGATTGCTGAGAAAGAGGTTGAGTACATGTTAGAATATGATATTATCAGACCCTCTAACTCAGATTGGAGTTCACCCTGAGTGCTAGTTTCAAAACCTGATGGAAGTACTGTACAGATTATCACAAAGTCAATTCTGTAACTAGAATTGATGTGTTTCCAATACCTAGCATTGATGATTTTATTGATAGAGTAGGGCAAGCAAAGTTTCTGACCAAGATTGATTTATTGAAGGGTTATCGGTGTGTGCCTTTAACTGAGAGGGCCAAGAGCACCTCTGCCTTTGCCACACCATCTGGGTTATGCCAGTATGAAGTCCTCCCCTTTGGGATGAAAAATGCCCCAGCCACGTTCTAAAGGCTGATACAGTCTACAATCGCCGGATTGCCACTCACGGGTGCGTACATCAACGACCTGATCACATGGAGTGACTCCTGTGAAGAAGATCTGAAAGATGTAGAAATGTTGTTCCAGCGCTTGTCCCAGGCTAATCTTACTGTTAACCTGAACAAGAGTGACTTTGGTTGTGCTACTGTCACGTATCATGGCTACGTCATAGGCTAAGGATAGGTGGCACCCATAAATGCTAAAGTCCAAGCCATCATGGACTTTCCAGTTCCTGACAACAAAAAAGCTTTGCGCCGCTTCCTTGGAATGATCAGGTACTACCGCAAGTTCTGCAAGAACTTTGCTGAGATTACTCTCAGTCTCCAACCAACTGAAGAAAGGCATAAAGTTCACTTGGGATGAAGCATGCCAAAGAGCCTTCGATCGCCTGAAGTCTCTGCTGTGTCACTTCCCCGTGCTCAAATCTCCTGACTTCAACAAACCGTTCTCCATCGCAGTCAATGCTAGCAACCAAGCTTGTGGATCTGTGCTCCTACAGAGAAGTGACTGATGACATTAAGCATCCCGTGGCATACATCTCCAGGAAGTTCAATCGCCACCAAAAGAACTATTCCACAATTGAGAAGGAGCTGTTGGGTCTGGTTCTATCCTTGCAACACTTTGAGGTTTATGTTTGTACAGGGCAAAAGCCAATGATTGTATATACTGACCACAATCCGTTAATGTTTTTGAGTAAGATGAAAAACAAGAATTTGAGATTGTTGAATTGGAGTTTGAGTTTACAGGAGTTTGACTTGGAAATTAAGCATGTAAAGGGTACTGACAATGCAACTGCTGATTGCTTATCCAGTGTTTGAGTATGTGTATATATCACATGTTTATTAGCATATTGTATTATATGTATATACACAAGTGTCTACTTAACCATTTTTGTGTTGCCTTTATGAGTCAAAATTTTTCCCCTTTGGAATGGAGGTGTGATGTGGAAAAAAGCACCACTAGATGGCAGTATTGACATATTTTTGTTAAGCCCAGTCTTGGGCTAGGTTTTTGGGCATGTCCTGGGCATGCCTCTGAGGGGAAAGTCTCAGAGAATTGAAAAAAAATCTCGAAGGTGGGAGGGGGCTGGAAAAGAGTATATAAGGAGAAAAATTGGGAGAGTAAAGTAGTAGGAGAAATTTCAAGGAGAAATAGTGGAAGGATACATTCGAGAAGACCTGTCACTCTTTACAAGACCTGTGACCTGTCCCAGGACAGGAACAAAGCAACACAACAATCACAACAAAGCAACCCTATCTCAAGGGACTGTAAATATCTCATTTTCTTTATTATTTCAATCTTGGTCAGCCTTTGTTTTATTAAATCTGTTAAAGTTTTTAAATTTTGTCTGTCATCCCTTGCTGTCCTATATGTCATAACAAATTGGGGCCATAACACGGCAAAGATAGCCTTTGCAATTTATTCTATCAATTTGGGAACTGAATATTCCAGTTGCTGCAGTTGCAAAGGATTTTGGTCCATATTTCATTTTTCCCTTCTTCCCAGGTTGGTCCCATTGTTTCCTTGCAGTAAGACTTACTTACTGCAAGACATTTAGCAACGTAAGAGCTAAATGCGTCCTTTTCTCCATGAGATAAATGAGTTGGACTTTCGTTGCGATGGCTACCAGCTAAACTATTTTCCTTGCTCTTTAGAGAATTTGGATGCAGCCCCACTTTGTTATGAGTACACTTTGAGGACTTAAACAGTGCACACTGGGTGTATTTTCCCTGGGACTCGCATTTGAGTCAGCTGGGCCAGGAATTGTCATTCGTGTTTGCATACTTGTATGGACCATGTTTTTGCCCTTAGGGCAAGTTACATACAAACTCGGCTCAACACAAGTTATCCTTCACAAACATAAATTGACTAATGTTAGCATTAGTCACCTTCCACTGCAGCAAGAGATGAAAAATCTTCAAGAACGAGCCTCAAGTGCTTGATGTGCAATTTCCGTGTATGTTTGTGCTATTAAGAACACACTGCTTATGACATCAATCAGGTCAAAAGGCACCTAAATAAGGAGTCCTGTCACGGTACCGCTTGTCCTTGAAATCGTATTTTCATTTGAACTCGGCACTTGAATTTCACATGATTTCTGCCTTTAAATATTTTCGTCTTATAGCTTTTGTGCCTCCAGTCCAGTCTGGAAGGACCTCCCCATAAATTCTATTCTTGCTTGCTTTTCCAAATTTTTCATACTTTTTTATTTTCTTAAATAACAAATTCTGCAACGTTAAACACTTTTCACCAAATTGCACAACTTTGGTATATTCAGATGAAGTGCAAACTGATTAACTTAATTTCTCATTTGGGGTGGCTGTGGCAGAGGACAAGCACAGGATATATAAGATGTGGAGCAAAGTTCCAGAAAGGCTGCGTCTACATGGCTAAATAGAATTTAACCAATCCACCCAGTACCCATTTCTGCCTGCAGAATTACAGTTTTCCCGAGAATTGACAGGGATTCAGGAAATGACCCTACAAACAGTTGTTCTCGGCGCAATCCGCGCGGCTGTAAGATACCCAATAATCACTCAACCCGCTCTTCCTCCCCAACCCGTGTTCTTGCCCCTCCCTTGCCTGTTTTGGCAGTGCAGCTACCTCAACGTGCACTCAGTGTGACTACAGATAGTTGCTCAGCGCTTGCAGTGTACACGGAACACTGGAGTCCATGTGCTCTGTATGGATGTAGAAATCGTGAAGTGTAGCTTGAATAGCGGCCGACAGACAATATGTCCAGTACTCCCCACGACCCGTTCTATTCGTCCCCATTTGGACCGTTCTACAGAAGGCATTCACCGTATATCGTCCAGCCCGAGTATCGGATCTATGAGATGAATAAACGGCTTCAGTCTCGTTCAGAGGTGAGTTCGGTTCGCAGCCTCAGCTGCAGATGTTTATCAAATGCTGAATGGCGTGTTTTGCGTCGGATTCCCTTCGTTTTGGTGGCAGGCGATGTCAGTGTGTCACGCGTTTCCAATGTTATTTTGCATGTTGACAGACACTAACTGTGTGCGCTCACGTGTAGCCTTGAGCTCCAGTGTCCGATGTTACCGAAATGAAGGCTCGCATGCAAGTGATATTAACATAAATGTTGTGGAATTTCAGACGACAGTGAAGATCTCTATTGATGTATCAAGAGGTTCTCATATTTCTCTTTCATCTTTTTTAACGGCGGTATAAAATAAAATCGCATTCGCATGAAAACTGAACTGTGCAAGAAGCAGTGCAGGTATTTTTTTATTTTTATTTTTTGGAAAACTGGGGCATGAATGAACGAACACAATTGTAGCTGGCGTCACTCGAGGAAGTTTTAGTGGTCAGTGTAGGGTTTGCAGGGTATCTGCAAACATTAGTTGCGGGTTATGATGCCTGGCGAATCAACTGAGAGCAGGGTAGCCTACTTGAAAAGTCACACCGAAGTTTAATTAAACGGTAGCATAATCATGGATTTGATGGGCTGCTGTACAGGAAGCCTATATGTCTTCTTTTCATCATTTCATTTGTAGGTGTTGATTATTGGTATATCGCTGCTTCTGCTGTATAATTCAAAATGATAATCAAAACGCACGCATTAACTCATTAATCGTGCTTTTTTTTCTCCAGAATTCAGTTTATGGACTTAGACGATATATTCTGCTAATCTTTTATATGGATATTGCATGTCAGAGTATTGTGAATAAATCATTGGTCCGGCCATTTGTCTTTATTTTAAATGGAGGGATCTAGATTGGTAAACATATAGCAAGGTGACCTGAGTTGTGATTGGGGAGTGGAGGAGAAAAGGTGGTGCCTCAGAGTTCGTGTGTCAAATAAAAAAGTATGTAGTGCAGCTGACTTATTCACAGCATTTTCTCTGCCTGTTTACATCCATGCACATAGGCATAATAGGTTAGGAGGAAAAAGGTGGTCAAGCCTCGCGCCGCCCACAACTCAACTAATATCCCCTCCCCTACCCCCACGCCATTGTGGATGGGGGGGGGGAATATTGAATGACAGAGAAAATGTCGCATTAATGCGCATTATATAACAAATTCTTACGATTTCTGAAACTTAAAACATATTAATATTAATTTCTTTATGATAAATGTGCATGTTCAAGCAAGGAGTGATGAAGAAAAACGGACAATATTTCTCATGGAGCAATAATCATTATTCTACTTAAGTTAGAAAGCTGTAGGTAGAACATAGCTGTAGGTAGGTGGAAATATTGTGTCATTGCGTTTGATTGTTTCCTTCTGTACCACAGAAAACTACTTTATGATTGTGTTTTAACATTTTAAGCATCAACCTTTGAATGATTCTCTGATTTTAGTGCAAGATGAAAAACTATGACAGCAGACTTCTTACAAATAAAAAAAATAATGAAAATAATAATTTTGAATAAGTTTTTTAAAATAATTTTTTAATAAGTGTTAGCAATGTAAACTTACCAATGATTGGCTAAAGAGGGACTGTGCTGAGTATGAGAATACAAAATATAGTATTTATTAAAGCAGTGTCAAGTAATGGCTGTGTTTGAGTAGGAGCCATTTGCTCTTTATATATCTAAAATCAGATTTCGTTTGCGTGTGATCCTCTGTGTTTTTCAGAAAATGATATCTGGAAAATATTCTCGAGAAAGATGCTGTGTTCCGGCTCGCTCTTTGCTCATAAATTTAGTGCTGTGTTGAGTTCTTACAAGCATGTAAATCAGGTCACAATTGTGAATTAAAAGGGGCGATTTGTCACTCTGATGTGACCCACAGAGGCCTCAGAGTGAGGAGTCTCTGGGAGCAGAGAAGTACACAGAAGTTCCCCATCCAGTTCATCATCACATGTTTACATTATAATATGAGCACACTGTTAGGATGCATAGGGATGTTTTGGGTATGCATATGCAGTCTTAAAATATGCTAGCTGTTGGGCTACTTTTACATAAGAAGGGTGTAGGCAGAGATGCATTGTACCATATCCACAGGATGTGGAGAAAGGGGAGACAGCAAATTGTTCGGTGTGAAATCAAATCTTATATGTTCCCAAATTGTGCTTGTATATATATATATATATATATATATATATATATGCGCTAGTTTGTGGATGCTAATGGAAGTATAACTTTTAATGCAGTATTCTTATGACACTATTTAAAAATTCGGCTGAGCTATTGAAAAATGTGCAAATTGCTAGGTTGAATAAGGGCTAATATAAAAAATGTAATTGATATGTCTGGATAACACAAGTGGTGTTACCTTTTCTTTGAGCATTATAACAGATAACAGACATATTACATCTGGGATTTTACTTGCTTTAAGTCAACTTCATGCTTGAAATGAATCTTATGTCATGTAGTGAGATTAACAAATTTAAAAAATCAAAGTTTATTTATTCAATTGATTTCAGTAATTTCATGAGCCACAATATCAGTTTAGGCACCAAAAAATTAGATGCAGTAGCTTTGGAAGTCAGTGTTGCAAATGTGAGTTTACTCTGAAGGAGTTTGAACAATCTGTGTTAGCTGTATGTGAATCCGACTTTGGGTGGAGGGAGGCTTAGAATGGTGCTGTGCACTGTAGCTTTAAGAAAACTGAGGCTATGTTGCAGAGAAGCAACAGCAAAACACCATGAATTATTCATAAGTGGTGTAAACCCCTGAAGAGTTCCACTCCCTTGTACTTGTTACCAAGGATGTATTAAGTCTATGGCACACCAGCATTTGGCCAGATTCAATCTCAAGAAGTGATAGTTTTGCAGAAAATTATTCAATGTATTAAGACGCTTGAGACGTCAAGTCAAGTTTGGTACATGAAATCAGCAATGTTGCGTGCTAGCATATGTTTTTGTTGAATTTAGTTGGGAGAAATGTTGCATGGACAATGGCAGAAATACATGATAAGGTTTTTGAGAACGGAAGCAAATAACTGCAGTATTCTAATGAAATAAATTGCTTAGACCTGGTCTCTATAGGGAGCATTTATGTCAAAAATGAAAAATTGAATACTATCGTGATTTATCCTCATGCAGTTCAATTATCAGTTCGCCGAAGCACATTATGCAATTATAATCCTAATAGCAACAATTGATAGATTTGGAATTGGCACAAAATTGTCAGTCCAAAAGGAGTTATGGAAAAAATAATAGTCTGTTGAATGAATTTTTTGGTAGAACTTAGTCACGTAGCCAGACCTATCTGAATGGTGGGGGCAGTCAGTTTTCACAGAGGGCGCAGATTTTGAACAGGGTTAGAAATGGAAACACATATAGAGTAAAAATGCCAATGCCACTTTTTGATGAGAGAACCCTTCATGTAATATAAAAATGCATCACAAACTTCTTAATGACATACTTAGTAGAAGAGGGTTCACTCCATTTCTTTGTTGGAGAGCATCACTGCATAGTACAAACATATTCAAATATAACATTAATGAATAAAAACGAGAACATTGCAGAAGCCAAAGCAGATTAGGTTCACCAAATGCCACAACATAACAAGCTTGTGTTTAAATGTATTTACTATAATCTGTCTTGAGCAGCATGAATATTCCATATATTTCCCCACCTTTTTAAACACACTCTGCAACACGCACCCACAGTTTTTTTCAAACCACTGTACTGCAAGCTACGAGTCTTTATTTTTGCCTTTAGAATTTGGATGAACGTTAAGCCACTTTCGTATATCCAAAACCATTGTACATGCATACTAATGCTAGCTCCCTACTGGTTAACTAGTCACCTACTTGCCAAAGAAATCATGACTGGTTACAAAGAATTTATGGTTGAAAATCGTTTCGTGGTCCAATATTTTTTTTATATATACTCAGCGCCATGAAAAACGCACAGGTGAGGTATGTGCTGTATTTGTGGCAAATTGAAGAATTGATTGATTTTTATTGCGTTTCCAGTGAGGCATGAGAGGAAATAAAGGAAAGGGTGTGGTATTGTAATCCTGACGCGCACCTCATGCGTGCGCCAAGCACTTCAGTAATAACAAACATTGAGCTGTTCATGATGTGTACAGTGACATTTGACTTGTTCTTTTTGGTGTGGTCAATAGCCTACATAAAGCCAACAAAAAAATGAAAAATGCTACAGCATCAAGAAAATGGAATGGCTTGTAACATAGGAGAAAAAAAGAGCCTGTTGCATGTTATAGGCAGATCTCAGCCGCCGAGAGGTGGTGCGTCGTTTGCACTGTCATCCTTCAACAATCAGTCAGCTGTCTATCCGAGAATGGAACAGAGGCATTGTCACTGACCGACCCTGCTTAGGGCAGCCACGAGTGACGATGGCAGCTCAAGAGTGCCACATCTGGTTACAGCTTGTACGTGACAGATTCCGGAGAGCAACCGAAACAGATCATGAGATGAGGGGTCCGAGGCGATTGAGGGTGAGCGCAAGTACCATTTGACGCCATCTATGTGAGCAACACGTGTGCACAAGGGCCCTACAGAAAACGCAGTTTTTGCCCATTTACACATGGCTGCCCATACCGTGGTCGGTCAGTGACAGCCCCTGTTTTCCATTCTCAGACACAAATAAGGAAATAAAGTGCCAAAAAAATACACAGAGGCAGGTGCCCACAGTTGGAAGTAAAGAGTTTCTACTCCCGTTGATGGGCAAAAAATGGGTTTTCTGTATGTAGATCTGCTAAAGATGAGATCCTGGCACTGGTTGCTGCTTAGGCTACTCTGCTCAAGCCGTGACCAGCAAGTGGAGAGGGGCAACCATGTTGCTGCTAATCGGCGTGCTTGAAGCAGCAGGGCATTATAATTCATAACTTCTTCTTTTTCTTGTGAATGCACTGCAGGGTGTAGCCTATGCTATTTAGCGTAATTCATTACTCATGGGAAACATTTCATTTTCAAAGAGCAATATACTATCAACCAAGGAGCTATATATACTAGAGGTGCTATATTACAATTTCAATATGCAGGTCTGGTCGTCATCTTGTGACAGGTGTCCAATACAGCAATGTGCAGCAAAGCGAATGCTTCTTTCCAGAAATTTTTCTCAGAATGCCTGACCACTGTGTCGCCGTAAATAGCAGCCACAGGAGAGGGAAAGTTGTCGACTTAATCTTTCACATGTTTTTATTCGCTCTATTTGTTAAAAGGATCCCCATTAGTTGCTACAGGGTCGCAACTAGTCTTCCTGGGGTCCATCAAAAATTACATTTGATATGTATATAACATAAGAATTCAATGGTTCCGACATTTAGTTTTCATACAGTCATGGTCGCCCTCAGTCAAACCCACAACCCACTCAGAAGCTAATACTGATGCTAGCAGCAGCAATACCTACCACAGTAGATTTAATACAAGGAAAACAGAGAGAAGTATAGCACATATGATCTTTTCCGATGTAAAAATGTCTCACTGGCAATACTTTCCATTCAACCTTGCAGAAACAGACAGGTTACAATCAGCGGATAATCACCTATTTTTAGAGTAGAATACAAATGAATTTCCTAAGTTCATTTTTAAATTGCATTTTGGTGTTAGATATTTTCAAAGTACATGGTAATAATATCCCCGAACGCTGAATGGCGTTCCGGGGGATATTATGTTTTTGGTCCGACCGCCGCCGTCGCCGCACTAGGTGTTAACGGGATAACTTCAGTAATATTTCAATTAGAAATTTCATGTTTTGCATATAAGTAAGTATCATAGAGAGGAAGAACTGATTCGATTTTGGACAATTTACAATGTGAAGATTTGCCACCAGGGGCCAAAAACGAAAAAAATCACAGTTTTTATCATATCTCTGGAAATATTTGTTCGATTGACCTCAAATCAAGTGCAAATGAAAGGTCATGACCTGAGAATGTGTCCCACGATGACATCATACCTGTTTGGTTCAAAATTTTGACACAAGGTGGAGCTTTGTCACATAAAATTCATCATTTTTGCCATATCTTTGGAACTATTTGTCCAATTGACATGAAACTATGTGCAACTGCAAGGTCACCACCTCAGAACTTGTCACATGATGACATCATACCTGTATGCTTCAATATTTTGCCACCAGGTGGCGCTTTGTGATGGAAAATTACCATTTTGGCCATATCTTTAGAATAATTTGTCCGATTGACCTGAAATTAAGTTCGAATGAAAGTCTATTCAAGGTCAATTCAAGGATTGGGGAATTGGATGATTGGGGGTGTTCGGGGATATACCCCCAGCCATCGCCTCCGACGGCATAAGCCTAGTTTACTCCACTGAGTGGAAGTTCTGTACATAAGTCTTCTGTGTAGCACAAGTTCCTGAAATGGGAACAACAAGACAACCTTGTGTAAACTGCCTTGTGCTATGGCTGTGAATGCTATTGATGTATGAGATCCTGGCATAAAGGCTTTTTGGCTTTGTTGTAGTGATTATGCAATAAAAAAAAGACTAAGATATTCACGGATAGTCTATCCTCAACTTTTCGCCAAGACAGAGCTTTGTGCATACTATCGGTGCTTGTCCTAAAAGAACAGTGAGGTGCTAAACGAGCGGCTTTGTTTTGCAAAAGTTGGAGTTTGTGCAGACCTTTCTTAAGTGCACATGACCAGATAACAGAACAAAAATCAAGATGAGACAACACCAATGATTGGATAACTTGTCAGATTGTAGTATCTGTCATAAAATATGCACACCATCTAATGCTGGACAAAGCTCTTCCCATTTTAATTAAAATGCTGCTAATATGACGGGACCAATTTAGCTGTTCATCTCTGGTAACACCAAGAAGCTTAATTTCATGCACATGCTCCAGATCAACACCTTTGATATTCAGAGACAAAGACCGCCTGTTTTTTAATGCATGATTAGAACTAAAGGTTATACACTTTTTGTTTTTGCTATATTCAAAAATAGCTTGTTATTGGACACAAGTCTCTTCATCGTGACTCATTTAACTGGTCTATGTTGTTAGCTGCTGTATATATTGTTGAATTGTCAACGTACATTATGACTGATGAATTGTTTAGCACTAGAGGTAAGTCATTCATAAAAATGTAAAACAGAAGAGAACCAAGGCAGCTACCTTGAGGGACTCCACATTATAGCTTCTTTGTACAAGAAAAACTACCGTTGAAGTACACGGACTGAGATCTATTCGTTAAGTAACTCTTTATCCACTTAACCGCTTCTGTCTGGAACCCATAAGCTGTGATATTTTTTCAAAAGCATTGTGTGGTCAATTACATCAAAAGCTGCACTGAAATCTAACATTACGGCACCTACAACATTCCTGTTGTCTATTTGATACATCCAGTCATCGATCATGTATGTGTCTAGCTAGAGTGTCTAGCTTTGTAGGCATGTTGAAACTCCAAACATAGTTTATTAACAGAGAAATAGTTTGAAATCTGAGAAGATATCTGAGTTTTTCCACGATTTTACTAAGAGCTGGAAGAATACTAATGGGCCTACTGTTTTCGCCAGTGAAAGTTTTTCTATTTTCTTTTGTATCGGTATTATTTTTGCAACTTTCCAAGCTTGGGGGTAAATACTTTCCTTCAAGCTGAGGTTAAAAATATGGCACACGGGTTCACAAATGTTCTTCGCGATAATTCTTATTAATTTTCCATCAAGATAATCAAATCCAAACTGTTTATCGCTCTTAACTAAGAGAAGACATTTTTTAACTTCCTCTTTTGTCACTGGATCAAAGTTAAAACTGCAATTTCTGTTGATCATTATCAGTCGATTGATAAGTTCTATAGATTGTTCATAGTTGGAGTTATTCATATTCTATCGAATACCATTTACCTTTCCACAAAAAATGCATTGAAATAATTAGCAACATCAATAGGTTTAGTTAAAAATTTACCTTCTGCTTGTATAAAACTAGGATTATTATACTTAGACCTGCCCAGTATATTGTTGAAGGTGTTCCAAAGTTTCTCTCCATCATGTCTTGCTTCATAGATTTTCTTTAGATAGTAGGATTTCTTCTTCTGCTTGTTCATTTTAGTTACTGTGTTTCTGAGTTTCCGGTAACTACTCCATAGAGCTGGATCATGTGATTTTATTGCAGCTCGTTTTGTCATATCTCGGTTAGCCATACAAGTTTTTAATTCATGATTAATCCATGGGGCAATGGTGTTTTTCACCGTGAATTTTTTTACGGGAGCATGTTTATCAGTAATTTTCGACAGGATATCTAAAAACAGTTTTAGTGCTGAGTTAGTATGCCTTTCTGAATAGATTCTATCTCATTTTAATTTTTTAATATCATCAATTAATTTTTCTTCACAGAATGATTTATAGGATCTTTGCATAATAATCCAAGGTCCAGCTTTAGGCACTCTTGCTTTCCTTACCAAAACCACAACATTATGATCACTGAAACCAACCGGCTTTGATACAGCCTCAGAGCACAGTTTGCTAACATTAATAAAAATGTGATCAATACATGAGGAGGATGTAACACCCGAACCATTAGTATTAACCCTAGTTGGAACATCAATTATTTGTTTTAAATTACATATGCTCATAGTTGCAATTAATCTGCCCTTCAAATGACAGGAGGAGAGCCAATCTATTTTGAAATCCCCCAGTAAATACACTTAGTTATTATTATCCGTGGTATTCATAACAGTGGCACAAATATCATCAATGTACTGTACAGTGGAACTAGGAAGTCTATAACAATAGTCAATAATTAAAGGTTTAATGTAAGGAAGATGTACTTGAAGCTATATAATTTCTATAGATGGGTCCATCAAGTCTTTCCTTATTTTAACTGGGACATGATTCTGTACATAAATTGCTACTCCTCCTCCATATTTGTTTCTATCATGCCTGAAAATACTAAAATGAGGTATGGCTACCTCAGAGTCATTGACAGAAATGTCCAAATGAGTTTCAGATACTGCCAAGATATTTACATTTTCATTACTGATTAGAATAGCGTGGTCGGGGACTCCATGTAACAGACTGCAGATGTTGACATGCGCAATTCTTAATCTTTTTTTAGACAACTCCAGATTGCTATATCGTTTCTTTCACGGAGGTCTTAACTGTTTTGTGAAAATATCCTCCATATGCGTGTGTGTGAGTGCATGGAGTTTGTTGCACGCATACCTGTAGTTAGTTTAAATGTCCTACGGAGGCTTCGGTGTGCTGCTGCAGGGATGGATGATGAGTTTGTCGTGCCTTAAAAAGGAAATGTCCCCTTTCTCACGCGCAGCTTTCATCTTGGGCAATAGTTCTTTCCTTTTTAACCGAACAGCATCTGTATAGTCTTCATTGATGAATATTTTGATACCTTTAAGGCACCCAACCCTCTGTAAAACCGCAAGGTTGTCCTTACACCTGAGAAACTTTACAATGATGGATCTTGGCCTGTCACTGCCAGCCGTGGGTCTCCCTGTTCGGTGCGTCCACTCCACCTCTACCTCCCGTTGGAGCTGCAGCGTTTCCGCCAGGATTTCGCTCACCTTTCCCTCCGAGTCGACCCAGGTCTCGCCTGGTAAGTCCTCGATCCCATCGATGATCAGGTCGTTACGTCTGGATTGCCCTTCAAGGTATTCCATTTTATCCGTGATGGTTTGTAAACTGGTACATATTTTCATGATATCCATCTGCAGTAAGTAGTGATTTTCTGTGTACTTGGTGTTGTTCATTTTGATTTCATCCACTTCTTTCTGTGTGAACTGGATACTTGTTTTGATATCTTGAAGCTCTCTGGAAAGCGCATCAAGTCTCGTGTTTGAAGAGTCCATAATAAGTTTGACAAAGCTTTTAAAGTTGTCATGCTGTTGTTGTGGCAGGGTAGTGAATATTTCTTTTTGTTGAAGCAATTGCTCATTTACCTGTGTGAGGGACACAAACTCCTTTTCTGGTCTCATGTCATGTTTCTGTTTTGGTGGCATTGTTTGTCCTGAGGTGTGGGAGTGGTGGGGTGAGCAGCAGATCCAGCTGCTAGGCAAGGTTAGCCGTCAGCACGGGCCTGCTGGTGGTGGTGGAAGCCCGCTAGTTCAGCTGCTAGGTCCAGTTAGCCTTTAGCACTAGCCCGCTGATGATGATGGTAAAGGCTCGCGCTCCAGCTGCTAGGCTGCGGTTGGCCATCAGCACGGCCCCGCTGGTAATGGTGCAGACCTGCCCAGCTCCAAATGAAGCGTTTGGTCTCTTGACTTCAGCGTTTTTGGATCCAGCTCTTTTTTATCTTTCAAATGATTTAGTGAGACGACAAACGTTCACTTATAAATTTCTTTTTAGCTTGAACAACGGAGATTATTTGGGTTTAAATCTTCAAATTTAGCGATAAGGTATAAAGCTAGACTTGACTAGCCCTTTCCCACTACCAGATCACCTGGTTACCTTGGGGGTAACGTCGTGGCTTATAGTTTGATTAATTTAATTTATTTGTATAGAGCTTTTTTTTATTTTGTATAGTGGTATTATCAACCTCGTACTCTGTCAAGACAAGCCTAGCAGTAGGTGGGCCGCCAAACCTACACACACATGCCTAGAGTTCTGCCAAATGCGCAATGTAATGTAGTCCGAATTGGGCCTATGCACAGTTGTTGCTGAGAATGACTTTTTAGATGCAGATTTAATAGATATGATACGTTGTTGCGTTGCTACGTGGTTGTTGGGAATCACTAATCACTAATCCGTGAAAATCGAGGGTGGGGTGGGCTGAAGAAGAGTATACGATATCCAGCATCGGTTGAAGAATCACTTTGAAAATCTCAGTAGCCTATACATGTACCGCTGGTCTGAATGAAACATAATGTGCCACATACATCTAGATTCTAATTTTGCATTTATTTCAGGTCATGAGGTAGAGTGAGATAACTCATGTTTGCTGCTTAATAGCCTTTTGTTTGATGATGTTGGTTTATTCGGTAAATGCACCGTAGAATGTTTTCTGTGCACGTCTCATTGCGTCATAAATAAAGCAACAAATCTATCGATTCACATGTCAAATTCTATTTAAAGCGACGCCTTGTTGCAGTATCCTGAAAACGACAGAGCTCACATTCCATGTCTTTTTTCCTTCAATTGGAAATGGTTAAGTGTACAGCAATTATAAGTTTTGTATTTGTTTGGCATATAAATTTTGTCTGGGTATGTACAGTTTGATGGATTTAGTTTGAATGGATATCCCTTCTTCTGCAATCAGACAGTGTCTTATGGGCGATGGCATTTCTTGATTTTCATAGAGACATACGCGCTCCTAAGGGAAATACGATGCATCTTCTCTTCTGACATCTTGCTGACTGAATGATAATTTTGCTCATTACGTGGACAATGAATTTAAAGGACTGATGAACGGGCCTCAAGCTGCAGATTAAAAAAACGACTGGTTTTCCATTTTGATTTCTAGAACTCGCGACCTCTGTATTGTCTAAACCATGGCTTCTTTCATAGGTGGCATGAAACACTTGAGTGCAAAGGGACATTGATTCATTGATCAAGTATAGGATCATAAAAATAATGTCACGCAGGGTTGCATTGTTAACAGAAGAATTTGGTTTTTCCCTTTCTGTATTTGTGATAATATAGCTATCCTTAAACACACCCCACGTCCCAATTGATCAGTCCAAAACTCTAAACTTAATAATCACATAAATCTTTTTTTGACCAGTTTAATAATAATCCGAATATTACATTTATTGATTTTGTTACTTTTAACAAAATGTTTTACAAATGAGCAAATTTGTTCCATGAGAGATGAAAATTAATTTGTTAAAATCATAGAAGTAACAAATTAGTTTGTTTTATTAACAAAGTAAAATTGTTTCTGTATTAACAAAATATTGTGTTAGACTAACAATGAAGTAAAAAATGTGTTTTGCTAACACAATTGGACAATAAATCATTTTGTTAGGATTTTTGTTAAAATAAATCTGCACAAACTGATTATGTGGCCGATGTTCATGTAGAGGAAATAATTTAAGTGCATACTTTTATTACTTCACTGTGAAGTGGTTATGCAGAAAGTGAACAGCAATGTTTAATGACCTACTTTGCAGAAGATGAAATATGGTGGGATAGGAATATCATCTGCACACACAGATATCTAGATTGCGACACAAAAATAAAGATAGAATAACGTTGATGGTGTATATCGCTAAATATTAAAACTTTAAGAACGACGACTTATAGTATACAGAGAAAATATGGCATAGGTTAAAACTCGCCTTCCCGTTGCGTTTCTGCTCATTTCAAGATCCTTTGCAGTCAGACGACACTGAAAGTGGTGCAAGTGATCGATTCTCGCCAATGAAAAGTGACAACAGAAAATTCGCTGGGGCCGTGTGGAAAAGTAACAAATATATTTTGTTAAAGACTACAGGACAAAATCTATTTTGTAAAGATTTTTGTCAGAATAACAAATCAGATTCTGTTGCATCAACAAATTAATTTATTACAAAGGCGTAACAAATGTATTTTTCTTAAATTTTAACAAAATACAGTCATATTTTGAGTGTATTATCAATCCATAAGAAAATCAAAACCATAAATGACATGGTCCTGGAGCCATATTTTAACGCGCGTGAGACATTAAAACTCAAAACTGGATGTTAGACATTCGGAATCTCGTTCACTAACAATGCTATTTACAGATGCCAGTTTCATGCAAGACTTATCCCAGTACACATGTATACTTGTCACCGGCACTAGGCCTATTACTTTTCCTACGCAAGATATATAAGACTCCTACAATTACGCTGCGTCGCAATATTCTCGTGTGCGTCTCGTCTATTTCTCCCGATAACCTCGCGTAGAAATGGCACTGTCTGCTGGCCTGTACGGTAAAGTAAATGGCGAAAGAGTTCCATTTAAGTCCATTTCAACAGTGGCGTCTGTGGCACCAGGAAGTGGAATGTCGAGGATGGTGCAGAACTGGATCAGGACAGCAGGACAGCAGCAGCCAGCGCTCAGGACTTTGAGTAGTGGACGGAAAGATCCTCGGAAGGAGACACAGGAAAAAGGGGGTGAGGTACTGGATAAAACTACTGCAGGTTAATAAAAAAATCATCCTGTGGCATGTGCTAAGTGAAAAATTATTAGCAGACTGGTCAGGAAACCAGTCAACACCCCTCCATCCATTTCCTGCAGCATAGAGGCCCTACACTTACACCAGGCTGTAAGATCACTTTTGATTTTCTAAACTAGAGTACCATATGGACCTCGCCAGTGACGAAGGCTGTGGCAAGCCCCACTGGCAATGTTGATGCATGCTCAGTGCCACCGGTTCCACATGGATTAGCTTAACACTACCACCAGTACCATATGGACCTACCCAGTGACTAAGGCTGTAGCAAGCCCCACTGGCACCATTAATGCATGCTCAATGCCACCGGTTCCACATGGATTTAACTTAACTCTGGCTTCCAATATTTTGTGAACCGATCATAACACTAGGTTGTAATCAGTCCCACCAGAGACAAATAAATGTTTATCCATAACTAATCATGAACTAATCATTGGCTTGACTAAAAAGCTAAGTTTTTAAGCCTACTCTTGAAGACAGAGAGTGTGTTTGAGGCCCAAATGTTTGTTGGGAGATTGTTCCACAAGATTGGAGCATTGTGAGAGAATGCTCTGCCTCTGGATATATTTGGAATTTTCAAATATTCAGCACCTTGTAAACGAAGTAATCTTGGAGGGGAGTAAGGACCGAGAGGTGCACTAAGATATTCTGGGGCCAAATCATTTAAGGGCTTTGTAGGTAAGAAGTAGAATTTGATGCTATTAATTTATTTTAGTTCTAAATTTGACAGGCAGCCAGTGAAGATTTCGGAGTACTAATGTGGTCATATTATTTTGTCCTGGTCAGAACTCTAGCAGCAGCATTCTGCACTATTTGAGGACAATTCAGGGTAGAACTGGTGCAGCCTGACAGTAAAACGTTACAGTGATCCAGCCGAGAGGACACAAATGCATGAACCATTTTTTCGGCTTCATGAAGAAACAACATTTTTCTCAGTTAAGATACATTTCTAAGATGGAAGAAAGCCACTTTTATGATGTTATTAATATGACAGTGGAGAAAGAGTTCTGAATCGAGTGTGACACCAAGGTTTTTGACAACTGCTTTGGCAGAAACCGAGAGTCAACGTTGAGGGAAAACTTCAGGAATGTGTCTCTGAGCGATTTGGACAAATTACCAATATTTCAATCTTATCTGGATTTAAATAGAGAAAATTCTGTGTCATCCATGCTTTAGCAGCTTGAAGACACATCTCTAATCTAGTTAGTGGATCAATTTCACCTGGCTTAAAAGATATATAAAGCTGTGTGTCATCTGCATAACAGTGGTACTTCACACCATATCTACTTATGATGCTTCCAAGGGGAAGCATTAATAAGGAAAACAGCAGAGGGCTCAGAACAGATCCTTGAGGTATTCCAAAATTTACCTTGGAATACTCGAAGGAATTACCATTTACTCTAACAAACTGACATCTGTCAGAAAGATAAGACTTAAACCATAAAAGGGCGAGTCCAGAAATACAAACCAGAATTTCTAGCCTGTAAAGAAGAATATGGTGGTCTATCGTATTGAAGGCAGCACTAAGATCAAGTAGGGCAAGGAAAGAAATGGAGAGAAGTAGATCATTCATTACCACAATGAGGGCTGTTTCAGTGCTATGATGTTTTCTAAAGCCAGACTGAAACCTCTCATGTACCTTATTCATTTGCCGAAAGAAAGTAAGCTCTTGGGCAACACATTTCTCAAGGATCTTGAATAAAAATGGGAGGTTTGAGATCGGCCTATAATTAGCCAAATCTGTTGGGACTAAATTTTTTTTTTTTAAGGAGAGGCTTAATTTCAGCCATCTTAAATGAAGTCGGAACCGAACCTGAAATCAGGGAAGAATTGATTATATGCAGAATTGGACTGCCAAGAATGGGCAGGAGTTCCTTCAATAACTTACTTGGGATGGGATCGAAGAGACGAGTTGTTGATTTGGGGGTAGTGACTAATTTGGCAAGTTCGCTCAGGGATGTGGGAGAGAATGAATCAAATTGGTTTATACGCATAGCATGAGGTTTTATGTTAAGGCCTTCACCAACTGCTAGGGAAGCAATGATATTTTTTCAAATTCCAATTATTTTGTCACTAAAGAATTTTAAAAAATCATCACTGCTGCAGGAGGCTGAATTTGAGGGGTACTTGCAACATGGTTGTTCGTTAATTTGGCCACTGTTTGTACAAGAATCGAGGGTTATTTTTATTTTTTTGTGTAAGATTTGCAAAATAAGAAGACCTAGCACCAGAGAGAGCGTGCTTATATGCAAAAAGGCTCTCTTTCCAAGCACAATGGAATACCTGGAGCACCATTTGCGTTCTAGTTGACGGGATTTTTGCTTTAGAATCCGCGTCTGGTCAGTGTACCAGTCTCTTCGTGACTAGCCTTTTTAAATTTCAATGCAGCAACTACATTGAGGGGACTACGGAGAGCATTAGCAAACTTATCTGCCATTTTGTCTATACAGGGGGGGCTGACCGGATAATCAAGATAAGTTGGTTGTGCTTCAATGAATTGTGAAGACGTTGTGGCAGCGAAAGTACGACTAGTGTACATCAATGTTCCTGATAAGACAGGGAGGGCCAGTTGTAGATAAGATGTTATAAGAAAATGATCCGATAAGCTGGGATTGTGTGAATGGATGTGAACATTGGCAATCTCAAGACCAAAGCTTAAAATCAGGTCTATATTATAGGACCGGATTTGAATGGGAAATGGACATCTCATTCGTGCGTGACTGCAGAAACATTTAGTTTTATTGATTTCCACTGAGTGCTATACTTTCAGTTCTAATGAGCGAAAATTCCGTGGTACTTTGAATCACCCCCGACTTCAGCGTCAGGCACATCCGAAAACCCGTTGAAATCGGCAGCTGCTTCACTGCCAGTGGATGCCAATAGGTTTAGTTGCTGGTCCTTGCAGCAGTATTTCTATCAAACATAAAATAGTCATCGATATGTGTCTGATCCAGTTACAAACAAGTGTGATTTTTGTTTTTCTTTTTTAAGATCCAATAACAAACCAGCGTTTTTTTTCTGAAAATAAAGGCACTTCTTCAGCGAAAGTTTCCTTGTAAACGGGTTTCCCCACTTGGCAGCAGTCACAATAAGACACTTGTTACCAAGGTTACTGGCACTTGCGATGATAAATTCACAAGTGCTCCATCCTAGATCGTACTGCTGGAGAAAATAAACTCATCCTGACAGAACAAATTCGGTCATAATATTACCGTACCAAAGGGATTTTAAGATAGACTGGATGTATACCACTGTATTTCCAAACAGACCCAATAGAAAAATATCAATGGCTTAGGGGGGCGTTTGTCTAAATCACAGATGCTAAATGCATCATAGGAACCATTGACAATGAATGGACGAACTACTGAATGTTAGCTGCTAACTTACTGAGCAACTACGCTTTTGGTGAACGCAATGGGCAGTAATGGACAGAAATGGTGCTTCATGCTGGCTCTTCTCTTGTTATCGGTTAGGAAAAGGCTGGAAATCAACATGCTGCTGAATGATTATTACTGATATTTACCAAAATATTATCCAGAGCGTATTTGTTTACATTAGTTCCAGCGGGAGGTACGCCCGTCATAAGCTTGTGGTCAGTTCTGCTCAAATTGGCTGATCTGGAACAAACAACATTGCGCCTCTAGTTAATATATCTCGTTGCCATCAACGTCCCGGAAGCATAACACAAAAGGAGAAGGGGTTGTAACGTGGAAGGTACAGCCCGCGCTGGAGCCAGGCTAAACCCACCAAGAGAATGAAAGTTGCCAAGAAACTATGTTAAAAGTCGTCCGAGGACCCTATTGAAATCATACCGTTTATTTTTATTATTATTATTAGGGCTGGAGCCGACTGCAAGTCGTCTGTGGAGGGCCCTATTGAAATCGCCCTGTTGTATTATTTTTTGGTTATTTTTTTTTTTTATAATTATTCTTCCGACTTTTCAAAGGCCAATTTCGCCCCTCTCCCAATAGTGAAAATGCGTCTAAATTTTCCCATTCGTCCGGCTGGATCCGACATTCGATATTTTTGGGTGGTCGCACAGGTTCGACCCCAAATGTCGAAATAGCGCCCCCTAAACACGTTTCAAAATTCCCATAGGGAAATTCGGTTACTTTGTCGTAGGCAGACGAATTTCGGTAGACACATGTATCCTACCCAGACATACAAAAAACTTGTTTGAAGCCACGCCCTCAACCCAACAGGAAGTCGGCCATTTTGATTTGAATTTTTTTTTTAACACAAACTCCTCCTAGGGATTTCGTTTGATCAACTTCAAATTTGGTAGAGATCATTGTGAGACCAAGCTGATTAAAAGTTGTGCTCTGCTTATCTGTGAGTCAAAGTACGTGGCCGCTAGGGCATGACAAATTTTGGTGACTCGACAAAAAAATTTCACAATGCTCTCACACCCAAATACCTGATTGTAGCAGCTTCAAACTTGCTGGACTTAATGACTGCTTTGCCCTGAACGCTCCAATATATTAAGTTCCCACTTTGCTGATAGCGCCCCTCTGTGGTAACCAGGGTTATTATAATTAACGAAAACTAAGACTAAAACTAAAACTAGCAGTGAAAAAATTATTTAGTTAACTGAAATAAAAATAAAAATGTCAATTTTTAAAAAAACGAAAACTAAATAAAAACTACAATGAACAATACAAAACTAACTAAAACTAAACTGAATTGCAGATAAAATCAGCTTAGTTTTCATTGATCATTTTATTTGCTCCCTCGATTACTGACCTGTTCAGTCAGAGTTAACCGGTTGCTTCCAGGGGGGAAGCATAGCAGATATCAGCAGCCGTCGCAGCACATGAAGCATCCATTTCTTACCACCTGTGAAATAACTGAGCATGATGACTGTATGGGGTGAGATGAATTGGATTTTTTTTTTCAGTTATATTAGTGTCATCAGTGTCATAAGTTTAAAAAAAGATGATGTTTAACGAATTAAGGACTAATAAAGGACCTGGTAAAAACATATTTGGTGTCATGCATTCTTTTATCCTTGTCAGCTTCTACAAATTAGGGCCTTCCTTCTAAGACCTGAAAAACTAAAACTAAATAAAAACGAAACTAAAACTAGTTAATTCCTCAAAATAAAAACTGAACTAAAACTGCTTAATCACTTGCTCAGCTAACTAAAACTAAACTGAAATAAAAAAGCAAACTGAAAAACTAAATAAAAATAAAAACTAATAAATATTTCAAAACTATAATAACCTTGTGACCACTCGTTACCAGCACTTGTACTGATGACACATTGTTGAATCCATCAACTTCATTCTACTTCTAAAACATGCAGAACAAGTTGCTGAAGCTACATTATGAACGCTGTGTAGCTACGAGTACTGGCGTCCGTGTGGCAACGCGGTGACTTTGGATCCCTCGCCATGAAAATACGTTTGGGATTCCCAATGCTCTCACGCCCACATACTTGACTGTAGTAGCTTCAGACTTGCTGATCATGATGACTGCTCCGCCCTGAACGTCCAGATGCATTAACTTCTCACTTTGCTTCTAGTGCCCCCCTGTGATAACAGGAAGTGACCAGTTATTACTTTCACTTGTACTGATGACACATAGTTGAACACATCAACCACTTTCCACTTTTATTACATGCAGAACAAATTAATGAAGCTACCTAATGAATGCTGTGAAGCTACGCATAATGGCGTCCATGTAGTGACGTGGCGACTATCCATCCCTCATCATGAAAATACGTTTAGGTTTTTGATGCCTTTAATAAACTTGTATCATCATAAAAATTAATAGACAGGTTAAGGTTGGCACGCTCTCACATCTGATTGGGGCTTTGCCCTTGAGGGCAGCAAAATGCCTCGATAGCGCCCCCTTGAAATTTTCAAAAACCCCTCCCCATAGGGATTTTTTTGGAGAAAGAAGATGAAAATTGGTACACCTGTGTATTTGGCCCAGACGCACAAAAAAGTCACTGGCATCATTTGTCTACTCCAAACAGGAAGTCAGCCATTTTGATTTTAACGTGTCATTTTTGCCTGATTTCCACACATTGTATTTTAAGGCACTCCTCCTAGAGATTTCATCCAATCAAAACCACATTTATTAGTAAACATCAAGAGACCATGTTGATCAAAAGTTGTGCTCTGCAGGTCTGTAGGTCAGTGGGCGTGGCCGCTAACAGGAAGTGACCAGTTTTTATTTTCACTTGTACTGATGACACATAGTTGAACCCATCAACTTTTTTTCCCCTGTACAACATGTAGAAGAAGTTGTTTAAACTACCTTACGAATGCTGTGATGCTTCGAGTAATAGCGTCCATGTGGCGATGCGGTGACAATGGATCACTCCCCATGAAAATACGTTTGTGTTTTTGATGTTCTTAATGAATTCGTATCATCATGCAAATTGATATGCCGGTCAAGGGTGGTGAGCTCCAACAAGTGATTGGGGCGGTGCCCATGAGGGCACCAAAATGCCTCGATAGCGCCCCCTTGAAATTTTGAAAAACCCCTCCCCTTAAGGGTTTTTTTGGAATTGGAAAATGAAAATTGGTACACGTGTATGTTGCCAATTCAAACAAAAAAGTCTCTGGCACCATTGGTCAATTCCAAACAGGAAGTCAGCCGTTTTGATTTTAATGTGTCATTTTTGCCCGATTTCCACATATTGCATTTTAAAGAACTCCTGCTGGCGATTCTGTCCAATCAACCTAATATTTATTTCTGATCATCAAGAGACCATGCTGACCAAAAGTAGTGCTCTGCATGTTTGTCGCTAAATGGGCCTGGCCGCCATGGTGTCCCCATTTCAGATGCCTCGCCAAACACATTCAAGCTGCTCCCTCTCCCTCATACTTCATCCAAATGGATTCAAAATTCCTGGACATGGTAAAAGGCCCACCGTGAAGGCCTCGATGTGCTGATCAACAATCTAGCTCATCACGCCCCCTTATGGAAACAGAAAATGCCAGATTTTACGTTGAAATTGGCCGATTTGCTCAAAACTTCACATTTGTGCTTAGGGTCAACCCCTGAATGCACCTGCCCAAACTGGGTTACACTCTGAGCGCCTTCTGGTGGGTGAAGTATCAACTTATTATAACTCCTTCAGCTTTGTCCGATATGCTCGACACTTTCTCTTAGGTTGGGGCCGGCACTTGACCTGTCCAATGGTTGGAGTGCACAGCTGCACCCGTCAGGATCTCACCACAACCCCAACCTGCACATGGAGGCGAGGGCCCGTTCAACGCTGCTTGCAGCTTTAATTATTATTATTAAGGCCTGAGCACGACTGCAAATCGTCCGCGGAGGACCCTATTGAAATCGTGCTGTTCATTATTACAAAACCCAAAACCAGTAAAGTTGGCACATTATGTAAATCGTAGATAAAAACAGAATACAATGAATTGCTAATCCTTTTCAACTTATAATCATTTGAATACAATGCAAAGGCAAGATGTTTAATGTTCAAACTGAGAAACCTTTTTTTTTTTTTTTTTTTGCAAATAATCATTAACTTAGAATTTAAAAGCAGCAACACATTGCAAAAAAGTTAGCACAGGGGCCTTTATGCCACTGTGTTACATCACCTTTTCTTTTAACGACGCTTAGTAAACGTTTGGGAACTGAGGAGACCAATTTTTGAAGCTTTTCAGGTGGAACTCTTTCCCATTCTTGCTTCATGTACAGCTTAAGTCGTTCAACAGTCCGGGGTCTCCGTTGTCGTATTTTACGCTTCATAATGCGCCACACATTTTCAATGGGACACAGATCTGGACTACAGGCAGGCCAGTCTTGTACCCGCACTGTTTTACTATGGAGCCATGCTGTTGTAACACGTGCAGAATGTGGCTGGGCATTGTCTTGCTGAAATAAGCAGGGGCGTCCATGAAAAATACGATGCTTTGATGGCAACATATGTTGCTCCAAAACCTGTATGTACCTTTCAGCATTAATGGTGCCTTCACATATGTGTAAGTTGCCCATGCCTTGGGCACTAATACACCCCCATACCATCACAGATGCTGGCTTTTGAACTTTGCGCCTATAGCAGTCCGGATGGTTCTTTTCCTCTTAAGCAGTAGCGGCTCTAGACCCGGGAATGACGGGGCGCAGACACGTCCCTTTATGACAATTAGTCCTGGGTAGTTCGCAATCATTTTCCTTTACTGACGCGTTTTCCAATTATCGTACTTGGCAACTCAAGACACGGTCTCTCCAAATGCGATCGAACAGCGATGAAATCATGGGCTTAATTCAGCTCAGTGGCGGAACCTGAACTGAGAATTGTGACAAAACATCCGTTTAAAACAGTCGTTAGTCCTGACCTGTTCTCAGTCATGTTCATGAGTAACCGAAGGTTCGCTCCGAGAGCACTCCACAGTTAACAGCTGCTGCTTGTTCTCCCCGATTACGTAAGAAGACAATCGTTCATCTGGACGCTTATTTGCTGTATTTAAATCAACGTTAGTCAAACTTGCATACCTGACGACTCTCACGCAAACAGCTTGAGCAGCACGCTGCCTATTTAACTGCCAAGTGCCTCTTTTTTATCAACCCACACAATACTGAGAGTGAAAGGCGATATTTCACTGGAACACGGACCTGATCAATCAACGCGAAGCACTGGCCTATTAATAAGTAAATTTTTTTTCTGTACTGAATTTCGCCCATGATTTCATCGCTGTTCGATCAGATTTGGAGAGACCGAGTCTTAAGTTGCCAAGTACGATAATTGGAAAACGCGTCAGTAAAGGAAAATGATTGCGAACTACCCAGGACTAATTGTCATAAAGGGACGTGTCTGCGCCCCGTCATTCCCGGGTCTATAGCCGCTACTGCTTGTATTGTACTTCGATATGCAGTTTTGGCATGATGTAGGCTGGTTCTTGGCTAGATACGCCCTGCGTGGCCAGGATTGGCCAGGCGCCCACGCTAGCGGCAGATTTATTTGGACCAACAAACCTATATAAATGACGGTTTCCGGAGAGATAGCGAGCTGAAATCATTCTGTTGTCAGAGCGAAGTGCTGACACGTGAAGTGGACATGTTAGCTTCCTTCATCGTTTAATGAATAAAGGATGATTACTTAGCTACTTCTATTTTTACGGTCATTATCGCTGCAGCACCTATTGTTAACCACCCCGCAGGACGATGTTGCGTCTTTGCATTGACTTTGAATAATCTGTCGTGCGAAAAATTCGTTTTTCGTCCAGTGTGAAAGCAGCTTAACTCAATTCTGTAAAATGAGCGATTGTGACGATAGGAATGTTTTAATGTCTTTTGTGTGTTGAATAGCTTTGTTTTGTTGCCAATCGTAGTTTTAGCAGATTGCACAGTGAGCAAAGACTGCTTTTAATTAGCTGGACTGTATTCAGTTAACAGCCTACTGAAAATGATACTTATGTGACATCGTACAGCGATGTGCGCCGTTAATTTATGTCTGAATAGAAGTTAATGATCTACCTAATCGAAATCTGATTTTTTTTTCTTTTTTCATTTAACGTTAACTTGTTCCGAATATTTAACCGTTAAATAGTGAAGCAGAGAGGTGAGATGTAAATTCTCACGTAACTTCGAACGAACAGTGATGAACCGTCGGACCATGGTCGGACATCCTACTTCTGTTTTTTTGAAACACCTGACGGACATGGTCTGTCGAAGGACCGACTTTTCACTCGACTGATGGTCTGACTCGGTCGGACAAGTAAAGTTTATTGAAACAGTCCCGTGGAGATGAATGAGTATCTAGGTTTCTGTTATACCTAGCCAAATACCAGTGCTCTTACGTTGCTATGGTTATAGGTTGATAGCGGATGAATTTCGCACTGCGCACGGTGAAACTAACGTAGCCGAGCTATCTGTGCGGTTTCACGGTTTTAATTAACCCCTTAAGCCCTGAGCCTCTTTTTTGGAAATGGCAAGCCCAAAATGAAATGAGTATATCTCTGCGACTGCTCGGTCCATTTGAATAATCTTGGTATCGTAATAAAGGTAAAACCATTTGGGATTTCATATCTGGTGTAAAAATCACTATATATGTCACTGAGTCAGAGTAAATGGAGATGGAACACAGTGTAAATGAAAGATCTCATTTTGCACCTAACAAAGTTTTACTTCGATCCCTTGTAAATTTCTTGAGTTGCAGCCTGAAGCCACAAAAGCACAGAACGTCATTATTATCTGTGCCAAAGTTTATTCTGATCAGGTCAATCAGAGCAAAATTAGAGAGGAATGTCTAGTTGGCTTCTCCATTTTGGCAATGTAGGTGCCTTGTGTTCCATTTCAGATTTCTCAGATACCAAGCTGTAAAACATATAAAATTTCATGCATACATCACTACAGGCATCCATTCCATCCAAACACGTCATTTTTTAATTTTTAGAATAAAAAAAAAAAATTATTAGTATTTCTGCCAGTTTTGTTGCCTATACAATTTTCCATTCAAAGATACATACAATGAAAATCAAGTTTGACTCCACTGGGCCATATTTATTAAAAAACAAAACAAATAAATAAAATTAAAAATACAAAGGTAATGTGAAAATATGTTGAAGAAAAGTAAGAATAACAAAAACCCCAGTGATTATTTGTAGAAGGAAACTGCGAATATTTCCAAAAAAAAGTACCCTGATCCGGAATCGTACCTTCGTACCTTCACAATTTCCTTTCAGCAGCGCAGCATTTTCACCAATAGGCTGCGCCAATCGACAACAGTCTATGGTCAAATTGGCCATTCAACGAATGGGTAAAGAAAATACGTATTGTACTGTTGTAATCTCAGTATTTGTGCGGAGTACTGCAAAGATTCTGTCAGAAAACGACTTTGAAAATGAATGTTGAATATTTAGCGGATAATTATTCGGACAATACCTCAAACAAACTAGTTATGCGTTTATATTGTCGCGCTATTCAAGAATATGCATATGTCCCATGGACTCAGTTTGACGCACTCGGAACGCAAGGCTGTAGCTCAGGCTAGGGTCCTACGATTAAGGTGGTTTAGGGTGCGTTAGAATAATCAGGACTCATACAATCGAATTCTTACTGGGATAGTCTTCCTGACAGCATCTCAAGCCGATGGCAGACAGGAAAATACATTGCAAGGAAGCTAAATGCTACAGAGATGAATTCTTTGAAGCAACGCCCTAGGTAAGAACATGCTAGGATCTAGGCAGATCTAGTTTCGTTATAACGGGAACACATTGGGCTAACAATAGCAAGCGCAGATTTACCGTCGAGCAGTTTTTTTTATTGCAAAATATCAAAGGTAAGAATTTTTTTTCTGCTCATCTCTGTAGACTGTAAAGTGTATGCCTGCTGTTCTTTCAATGTGGTGTCGGTTTAAAAATGACAAGGCTCATATCGTTGCATTCTGTGGACTTTCCTCTTTTATTTGAGGTATCGTTTTTATGCATAGCATGAATTCAGAAGAAATCCTGGCGATTCAGTGCTGATATGATTTTATCCTATGTTCTGCTGCATGCTTATTTACTTGCTTGGTGCTTGAATTATGAGGTAGAAATGGTTTACATGAGCTTTTGGCCGAGTTTCTTTGAAAATGTGGATATGCTGCTTGACAGTGTCGCGATTTTTAAACATGCTGTATTTGTAATGCGTAATAACCAACCCCGGTACCGGGCCGTAGTTCTTAAGGGGTTAACACCTGCCAGCCAATCAGACAAGTGTATTCACCCAGACCATCGTATACATCAGAGTACCAACCGGGCGTGACTTAGGTGCTCTATGGAATGCCTCATCCAATCATATTAATTGGTCGGAGCTCATTGACTAAAATTTACATCATGTCAAAACCGCACATGGAAATACAATGGACTCATTGAAATACGATACACAACTTGAAAAACAATACGGTTGTATTGTTTTAATTTTGGCACGAATATTCCCAACCGACATTGAAAAACAAAGCATTTTTGTATTGTATTTACTGTTAAACAAGTATTTCGAGATGTGTAATGTATTTCAATAAGTGCATTGTATTTCAATGTGTGTATTGTAATTAATTATGGCACAAATCATCCTCCATAAGAGTGAGTTGGTTCAGGGTCTTAGTAGGAAGGCCTTTTCGATGTTTTGGTCAGGAATTTATCTATTTTCATTGTTTCGTTTCAACCAGCCTACACTGCTGTTTTAGCTGACTTTTACCGGGGAATGTTTAATTTTTCGTGTTAGACGATGTGTGATTGGCCAATCACGTGAAGGAATTATACAGTAGAATTCATGATGCGGAAAGGAATTGAGATGGAATTTAAATAGGCATTTTAATAAACTGAATTGAATTAATTGATAATGACATGAATTGTTATTTTTATATTATTAGGCTATTCGGAAAAAAGCAGTAAGTGGGAAAACAGTCTGGGAAACAGTCGAGCCAATGTCGTGTGACCCGATTATCACTCAACAACAACAACTTTGAAACAAGATCTGAAATAAATCCGTGAAGATTGTTGTTGCCAATGATCCTGCCATGTTCACATTAAAACGGTGGGAGATCGAAATCTGCGCCTTTAGTTTGTGAAGATGTTTCGTCTGGTGCGTCAACACCAAAACATGTGGGTCTATCACATTTTTTAGGATTATTCGCCATAGTCCGCAATTATTCAATGAATGCTTATAAATGAGATTCTCACGCAGAATTTAAATCTTTGAGGTTTCAGTTTTTCTCCTGTAAAGGTGAATTTCACTGCAAGTAACATGGAAAGTGATTATGACTGGCTTTGCTTTCGGCAGCAAAGCCAGCCAATCAGCGTCAAGTTCCTGCATTTCATAGTGAGGTTGCCAGTTGAGCCCAAAAGGTCGCCAGATAGGTGCAAAACAACGCATTCAAAATCCCCCACCCTAACACAGCTTTTTGAGAGAGGTTTTTAGGAAGCTTCTGAGGCATTACAGAACGAACCAAAATTTTGTGGTGTGTATGTCACTTCACTGAACAAGGATAAATACACCGTTCAACCATTCTAGGTCACCCTTAAGCGATTTGGAGTCTCAGCTTTCGTTGTGATGCTGTGAGTTTTAGAAGAGAGGATGCCGAGATTGGACATCCCCAGAAAATCAGGGAACCAAGCGAGAGGATATTTCAGCTGATGGTTTCACCTTTAAAGCAGACTAGAGAACTTGTGATTAGATTTTACAGGTGCAGCGTTTCCTTTGCCTAACACTCACATCACCTTTAAGACTATCCAGAGCTGCACTGCTTGTAGTGCCAGCACTTCAGGTGGGGCTCCATATGTTTGAGAAGTGGCGCTGAAGAAAGGGTGTTTTTTTTCTTCTCTCTTTCGTGTGCCTCTTGAAATCATGCAACCTTTATTCTGCACCTCCTGCTGATCTTGCCACTCCCCTAGCATTATTTTTCTGTGCAACTTAATGTTAATTCTAAACTTCCTCTCCACATCTCCCCAAGTGCGTTATGAGTCTATTTGATATAAGTTTACAAGACAGGTCCTCTGTCACTGCCCCCAATCTGCATGTCATTGTTTTCTTGACAATGGTCATTCTTTTGCTTTCCCCCACATCTAAACTTTTGTTTTTCTGTGTTACGTACATATTTTTTTTAATCAACACTGTGGAAGGTATGGTACCTTACACAATGAACTCCATAATTGATTGGACATCGACCCTTTTTTTTTTTGTTGTTATTTTTGGTCCCTTGGCCAACAGATATCTCAATTCAAATGAGCATGTATCTTACACGCTGAAGAGAATACTGAAGGAAAAAAAATCTCTGAAATACACAAGATGGCTGCAGTAAATCAGGGAAGGTACCCAGCATCTGGTAGTGTCTATTCATGACAAGCTTCATGCAGTCATTGCATGCAAACAATTTGCAACCTAATACTCAACTTATTGCTTTATTCTACATTATTTTAAACTTCCTAATATTCTGTGACACATCTGAAAATGGGAGGATGATGTACGAAAGGTTCAATTATTTCAAAACAGTTCATCCAGCATGGAAGAAAACACTCAAATTACAGCTGACAGTCTGATCTTCAATCTCAATGTCAATGAAGGTTTTCAAACTCAAAATCCCGGAGTACAGAACCAAAATAAAAAAAAATCTCTCGCTGTAATGTGAATTATGATGCTCACTGTATGTAAGACAGACTTCAATGATTACAACCTGCATTCATCTTGGAATTAACCACGAATAGATTCATGAAATAGTTGAGATTATTTCAGTGGCATTTTATAATGAGTCAACTCACAATGATTCAAATATATTTTGAAGTTCCACTGTTTATTTTCCATTTCCATGAATATGCACTTCATGTTTTATTCCCAGGTTTGAAACCTGAACCATTGATTGTGAATGCGAGGTTGCTACTACAGAGGTTGCGAGGACACTGTTGGCTTGTTGAATGCAAATGAGACTGATTAGTATTCTGAGGAGGAGCCTTGGTATGAGCTCATTAGCATACATCTCATTAATAGTCAGAGTAAGAATATGCTATAAATGTTGTGCCGAGGGGAATAATCAATGATAAAGAAGGGAAAAATGGCTGCATATTGTAAAGTGCGGATATCAGCATTGGGCGCAATGTGTGTATTAACTGAGTATATAAATTAGCAACTGTTTTTATGCCACATCCTCTTTCAGAATGATCGGTTTTAGAGTTTAGACTGACTGGTCAAAAGTTGTTTGGGAACAGACTAGTCTGGATTTTTTTTTTTCAATTAACTATGAGTCACATGACTAACACCAAACATTGTATTAAGCATGCTTTTTCAATGAAACATCTGTAGACCACATCAACCATCTGTAATTTAAATTGATTAAATTGAATTTGATTGATGACGTTAACCCTGAAGTTCCAAGTCCAACCTAATGCTACCCAACCGAAATGAGGTAATTGGTACTCTGAAGATGTAAAGCATTAAGCAATATTTTTCTTGTGCAGAAACAACACATTGAAATGCTTAAAAGGGGACCAATGATGCTGATCCTTCTTTTAATTCATATTAGTGAATTTATAATGTTAGTTGTCCATACTCTACCTCTGAAAAGTTTGTAAACATAAGATAAAGGGGTTTGGCGTAGTCCGTGAATGTGATTTCCTCTCTGAACAGCTCCTCCCGAGATCTTTGCGAGATCTGGGCAAAACCTGACGTCAGGTTGTGCTGTCCAATCAATTCCGACCTAGCCAGAGCCAATCACGGTGCTGGACCTGCCCACACCAGAAACTATTCTAGCAGGCACAAACAACGGCAGATCATACTATGCCTTAGTAGCGTTGACACATTTGGAAATACAAAAGAAGAACCGCAGATCATTTGAGGTGCAGTTTTGTCAGTATCTCTCCCAAAGCTGCTTGTCCGTTTACTTTTGGACGTGAAGAAAAACACTTATTTCTCTTCCAAAAGAGGATGCCACCAGAAATCAGCGGGTAGCTTTTTTTGTTTGCTGACAGCAAACAGCCACGGCCAAAGGGAACGTTAGCTGCTTGGGCTCAGCATTTCACCAAAGACAGCTTTATCGATAAAGGATAATTCGACCCAGGATAAGCATTTCAGCTGCTTCTCAAGCCTGAAGCAGCTGCATCGATCAAGCGCTCGGAGCCACAAGCTGTTAGTAACAATATAACAGCAAATAATGAAAGTGAAGCCAACATGTTATAGGTGGCTAGCAGGACCGCTAGCAGTAGTTTGCACTAACAACTGGCCTCAAACGCTGACTTTGTAAAATATCTGAAGATAAAGCCTGTATCGGTCGCAACTGTCTGTGACTCACAGACAGAGAAGCTGTAAGTTGCTTTTACTGCATAAGCCAACCTGAGGTGATAGCCAGTTGATTTTAGCTGTGGCACAGCGGCTAACGCAGTCAAGTTACTGTTGTTAATGTTTATTCCCTAAATATTCAAGAGTGATATCAGGGGAAATTCTACAGAAGGTATGTCAACATAAACCTCATTTGAAGCTAACTTTTATTACTTGTTTGTAATTTGGATGCTTGGTACAACTGTTCACATTAACAGAACTTGCTGTCTGTAAAAATCTGTATTCCAAGGCTTTGTCTCTGTGGTTATAACAACTCGGTTACCAGCTGTTAGTCTGCGTGCCGCCGTGCTAATTAAAAATGCTCCTGGTTAACTGATATGCAGTAATTCTGATCGCTATGCTTGTGTTACTTTGGTAAACATTAATGTAGCAGTTTCATCATAACGTTGCCTGATTGTAGCCACTACAGTTAGTCATAGCTTCACTTATCCTTGACCGGGATCAGCCAGATACTTCACAAATGTCTGAGCAAGCTCTCTGGTGCTATCGTGAAAGCAATGCGAAACACAGAAGCTCTACCGTGTCTGGTACAACAGACAACCTTGACATAATTTCATCCCCGTTTAGAAATTGTTGTGGCTAATACAAAGCCGAAAAATGCGGAGATTAAATAGGTAATTCTTTTCTGTAGAAGTGATCCATTCGCTAGCTCTACGTAAGCAACTTTTCCGCGCTAACAGAACTTACGGTCTGTGAAACCTGTATTCTGTTCATAACATAACCGAGCTCTCTCTAGCTGTCGCGTACTATCCATAAAGCTGCTTTCACATCGAATACGAAATCAATTTTTCGCGCGACAGATTAGCCAACATTCAAAGTCGATGCAAAAATGCGAATACACGCGTTATGGGCACGTCAAGCCGCTTTCACACCGGACGCGAAACAAATTTTTCGCACGACAGATTACATTCAAAGTCATGACCGCTTATCAGCTTCTGCATGTTAGTTCATGTGCTCTGCAAATTAAAAATGCACCTGGTTAACTTACATGCAGCAATTATGATCGGTATGCTTGTGTTACTTCGGTAAGCTTCAATGCGACAGTTTCATTTTAATGTTCCCTGATTGTAGCCACTTCAGTTGAAGCTAACCAGAGAGGTGCTGTATGTGTCTGCAGAGTTGGGCTGCAGTTAAACCAGACGTAGGTTTTGCAGAGCTTGGGGTGCCTTTTTGGGTGCTTGTGAAACGATCGCTTTACTTGTCCATGACCGGGGTCAGCCTGATACATCTCCAATGTCTGGGCAAGCTCTCTGATGCTACTGGTGAAAGCAATAGGGAAGTGCTCAGGCTATAACGTGTCCGGTATAATAAAAGATTTCTCTGCATTGCCATCGATTGAATATTAAATTCTTTCCTGTAAAAGTGATTGATTCGCTAGCTCCACATAAGCAACGGTTCACACAAACGGAACTTTCGGTCTGTAAAACCTGTATTATGTTCATGACCTAAACGGAGCTCTATCAAGCTCTCGCCACTATCCATTACGCCACCCATTTTCCGGAAGGAAAAGCTGGTCATTCTGAAGCAATAAGTTAACCATTACCACGGGCAATTTCCGAAAAGGCCTTTTAGCCTGGAGCTTTCGGCCCTCCGTCATATACTAGCGCAGAAGCTGTTCGTTTCTCCACACTAACAATACACCATAGCTATGCACACAAACTAATATACACTGTCCTAATATACACCGAAGCAGTCCATAAGGTGTTGGTCGTCTTTTAGCTGCTCCTAACTGTCCACGTTTTTCTCTAAACTCAGACCCACCGGATTTCTACGGTCTCCGGTCTGCAGTTGGGCATGTCGACTCGTTCCACAAATGTGCCTATATGGGGTGGATTGTAGCTTTCCCTGCATACTCACTATACAGTAGAAAAGCGCTGTACTCACGACTGTTGCCGTAGCTAACTGTTGCCGATAGCAAATTCGTGCTTGAGCTGCCACTTTCGCAATGTGTCCTCCACTTTCGCCACTGCGTTAATAAGAACAAGTTTATTTCATTAGATCTGTACACATGTACTGCATTAGTTTGCGGAATTTCCCCGCCAATGCTTTATTAGTTGGCAGACGCGTCTAACGTTTCACTCTAGGGAGACTGACCCAGAAAACTGCGAACTGCGATCTGCAACCTTGTCCCACCTAGATCCGCCCTCCACAGAGCTGGCCAGTCAGAAAAAAGTGGGCACGCGGGGAGTGGGGGCCATAGCGGAACAGCCACCCCAATGAGGCATTTCAGGCAGAGACTACAATGGATTACGAATGGGTTTTTTTGAGGATGGCAGTATGAGCTAAATAAGGACCCTGTTCTGGACTTTGAAAGGTCAGGAGTCTTAGGGGAGTCCAACATCAAAATATAAATTTGGAAATACGGCAAAATAGGCCTCCTTTAAGATTGGAATCACTGGTCATGCAATCCCTCAAGAGATATAGTAAAACAAAGAAGTATGACTCATGTAAAAAGGAAGTAGAAATAATTTGTATGGTGACCAGTGGATACTCACTTTTCAAACATATCCATGCCATATCTGATGCATTGCTGTTGATACGCTACCACAGTTTATTTGGCTTCATGGATACAACTCGCTTCAATCTTTTAGGCTCCTCGATTTGCTTACTGGGGTTTGATTTAAGTCTTTTTAGCTCGCCGGGAGGAATGTCCGGAGAGCTATTGTCGTCCGCGTCCGTCCGCGTGCAGAAGAACTTTAACCTTGCCTATAACTTTTGAACCGTGAGAGATAGGGCTTTCATACTTTGCATGTGTACTCCTTGATGCCAGACCTACCTACCGATGCCAAAATATCTGACCTCGTGACTTTGACCGACCTTTAGAAAACTTTCATACTTTGCATGTATACTCCTTGATGCCAGACCTACCTACCGATGCCAAAATTTCTGACCTCGTGACCTTGACCTTTGACCCACCTTTAGAAAACTTTAACCTTGCCTATAACTTTTGAAGCGTGAGAGATCGGGCTTTCATACTTTGCATGTGTACTCCTTGATGCCACACCTACTTAACGATGCCAAAATTTCCGACCTCGTGACCTTGACCTTGACCTTTGACCGACCTTTAGAAAACTTTAACCTTGCCCATAACTTTTGAACCGTGAGAGATAGGGCTTTCATACTTTGCATGTGTACTCCTTGATGCCACACCTACCTAACGATTCCAAAATTTCTGACCTCGTGACCTTGACCTTGATCTTTGACCCAACTTTAGAAAACTTTAACCTTGCCTATAACTTTTGAACCGTGAGAGATAGGGCTTTCATACTTTGCATGTGTACTCCTTGATGCCACACCTACCTACAGATGCCAAAATTTCTGACCTCGTGACCTTGACCTTTGACTGACCTTTTGAAAACTTTAACCTTGCCCATAACTTTTGAACCGTGAGAGACAGGGCTTTCATACTTTGCATGTATACTCCTTGGTGCAAGACCTACGTATTGATGCTGACATTTTGACCTGGTGACCTTGTTTAGTGTCGTAATGATTATTTGATCAAACTCTCATCTTGCTCAAAAGTACGTATCTAGATTTACTGTAAATCAAAATGACCAAGTTAATTGTGATGTTGATCTCTGTTTCTCATAATCCAACCCCCTGGCCACAAAAGAAGCAGGTTTCTCCCACCTATTTAGATGTGCATTTATTTCAGTCTTCTTTCATCTCAGTCAGATTATCTGCCTTTTGACAATATAATTTTTTGTCTCAGGGCAGTAACTTTTTAGAAGGGCTGCATTTTGCAAATTGTTGAACACAATCAAGTTTTCTTCACTTTCATTTTTAAAAATAGTTTGTTCTTGACTGGTTGATGAGGTGATTTTTGATATTTATTGACTATATCCTTTCATATATACGAAAGTGAATTTTGACTTAACAAAGGCCTTCAATTGGTTTAAGTTTGCTTGATTAAAAAGCTAGAATGGCACATTCTTTCTGGGAAATATTGTGATGCAAATTCTTGGCAGAACATCCCATCAAAAATACCGTGACTGTAAAGTATTGTTTCTTTGAATGTCCAATTTACTTCACCGCTCGCATACATGACATATCTGTTCGCGCCTAATTTTCAGGCTGTCTCAGAATTTTTTTGCACAGTTGCTGCTTTTCTTCCCTGTGTCCCATGAATAGCATGGCCAACATGTGCTTAAATCTTTCACTCACACATCGCTGGCCATGCCTTTCTGGAAATTGATTTTTTGAAATGCAATATTCATGTTCATTCTTGTTTGCGAATAAACAGTTTGCTCGGAGCTAGCATTGCAGATGATTGCATTAGCTGTGGTGCACTTACTACAGATCAATAAATAGTGTAACAGATCCTACAAGATGGAGGATGTTGCAGAGCTGGGCATGATTTGACACATGACACTGAAAAATATAAGAAAAAAATACACAAACAATGAGGCATGGGACTAGCCATCAGGAAACTAGGACAATACTCCCACCTTTTTCCTGCAAATTTCCCATAGTTCCTTCCAGGGTACAGTGTTGCACTGATAACAGATAAGGGATATGGTCGTATTCCATCTACACTGTGGTCTGTCATCTTGTAAATAAGCAATAATGTATTGTGTGTGAACATGTCAAGCACAGCTGAGCTTTATGTGAATGGATGTTGAGCTCCAGTATAAGGCAAAATTGTGAATTAATTGCAATGTTTTGTAAAACTGAAGACCAGTTTTGCTCAACTGATCAGTTAAGGTACAGTGCCATGAGAAAATATTTGCCCCCTTCTTGATTTCTTTTTTTTATTTTGCATATTTGTCACACTTAAATGTTTCTGTGTCAAGGCTGGTTAATGTGGAGTTTAAGATGCCGTGGTAGGCGAAGGTGCACGGAGCCGGCACAGCTGAAAGTGATAGAGCGAGAATGAAAGGGAAAAGAGCTTGCGTTTATATAACAAGGCACCAAACAATTGTGCCATAAAATCCCTAAAAAAGCAGAGCTTCTCAGTAATAAAGATAATATATAGTCTGACAAACCCTGACGACAGATTTCTCAAGCCAAAGCGAGCAACTTGAAAGCAGACACTCCAGCAAAGGAGGCGTAGCGACCTCCGGCTATTCTTGAATCCTTGGAAGGAGCACCCAGGAATAATCAGCCAGCTGGGTGAGGAATCCGATGGGGAAAGAATACGATGTCATCAGGGACGAGAGTAACAAAGAAAGCAAAAAACACATACACAAACCATGACATACTAATCATCAAACAAATTTTAACCCGTTACCACCCGTAAGTTAAAAACATACTACGTCATTTACACAGCTTGTATGCAACTAAGATACTTATGCCACATATCGTCGGAAAGCTAAGATTCTTCAGATTCGAGTGATACCAACCATTTCAAAGTATAATTATCACAGCAGCTTCAATCAACGCCTATGTCAGGCCAGAAACAAACAAACGAACAGTTACAAAACTGATGTATCTCACCTATGGAGCCCCCTAGCACTCTTCCAGTCCAACATATCCCCTCAAACATGGTCTTGTTACATCCACGAAGCTCCAGTAAATCCAACCAAGTAAAGTTTTTAGTCCAAAACACACTATTATACCGGTAAATATCCATGAACAGCCGCTGCATCGTTTGAAATCAGTCGGTGGTTATCCACAAAGTTCGCTGCATTAGTAATCTTTGCTTCGCTGCAGAGATAAACAGTTCAAATCCATTTCCGTCAAAATGGAGTCTGCACTCTAACCTTTCGATTGACACCTCACTCGACCAGTTACGAGCTTCCCTGTCCTGTCTACAGCCTGCTATAGCCAACGAGTGCCTGTGTTGAAACGAAGCTCATGCCTCCTTTTTTTGCGTGTAGCCCGAGCAACCAGCAACCAATCGAGACGACGATTGTTGCAATGTAAAGCCAAGGTAATTCTGCAAACGCCGATATATAGCTTGTTGGGGTGGCTACAAAGCTGAGGCTGCGTGTTGCTCGCGTAAGAGAACGGACAGAATATGGCTCAGCCGTGCGTAATGCGTGCTTGCGCGTTCCGCAAAACAGAGCGAGGCAGAGTGAGATTTCCAGCGAATGTTTGTTAGTTGTTTACGGAGTTTGAAAGAAAAATTAGCGAAAAGGTTGCGAAAAAAATCATTTTCAGTTCAGAAGCTGCAGAGCTGTGCACTCGGCGTGCAAGTGATAGCTCAGGGGAAGAAACATCTGACCAAAACCGTGATGGCTCCGTAGCAGAGGAAATGTTTCTCGAGGGAGATGACATTACTCTTGACAAGTAGGCTACGCATCATATTATAACTTATATTTCATTATATAATAATATTACGTTTATATTTTATTATTATTAGTATTATTATTATTTATTATTATTATTATTATTATTATAACATTAAATTACATATTATTTGCATCTGTCACGGAAGGTGGAAGGACGTCATGTTTTCACCGGAGTTGGTGATTCTGTCTGTAATTCTCTGTAAGGATTACGGGAAAAGGATATTATAATATTATGCAGATATTATGATGATTATATTATTACCATATTACGCATTATTACCTCCGTCACCGAAGGTGGAAGGAAGTTATTTTTTCGCCGGCGTTGGTTGTTGTGGAAATTTTAATTTTCATCCCTGTAAGAAATCAGAATGAGATAAAGTAAGTAAATAGGATCCATTTTACTATGTGCCACATTGTTCTTGCCTGTAAGGAAGACCCTAAGACAAAGGAATCTCTCCTTTGCATTGGATATATGTAATAGAAAAAAGTCAGAATCTCCTCCCCTTGGGGTTTATATGCACAAATTTGAGTTTATGCCTCAGTAACCTTTTAATTTTTTTTATTTTTTATTTATCATATATTGAAATAGTTTGCTATGGAAAGGTTATTTGTTTGTTTACATTTCATGTAAAAAATGTTTTTTTATATAACAGCGCTCGTTTTGAATTTTATATGCACAAATTTGAATTTATGCTTCAGTAACTTTTGATTTTTTTATTTATCATATATTGTAAATATTTTGCTGTGAGTTTGCTGCGTAAAGGTTATTTGTTTGTTTACATTTCATATAAAAAAGCATTTTTTCACATAACGGCACTCGTTTTGACTCTTATGTGCACAAATTTGAGTTTATGCTTCAGTAACTTATTTTCAGCAATACTGATAGTGAATCTGGATATGGGATTGGATTCCTCTAAGTGTCACCTTTCATTAGAACCCAACATTATGACTGTACATTGAAGCGTTCAAGAGTTATGCCCTTTTATCCTAGGTATGTGACCATGGTTATCCGAGGGTCCTTTTGGGGTCTCCAAATGGCCATTTTTGGAAACGCCTAGACATGGCCTTAGAAAAACATGTGTAAAATGCTCATTTTCTGTAGGATTGTTTTCAAATTTGAACTGGAACTAAGTAAGGCTTCATGCTGTGGTCCCATTGTGTTTTTCAGCTAATTAGTCCCAGCTGCTCTCATCTACAGGCATCTGTTTGCAAAAAAAAATTTTGGCGAGAGTAAAAACCTTCTACTTCAGTGTGTTCCAGCTTGGATTACTCAATGACAGTAGCACTTAGAGTATTTCTTTCAGTTATAGGGAAAAACTTCAGAGTGTTTCCTTTCAAATGAGACCATAGACATCCATATAGTCCAAACGGTTCAAGAACAGCGTTCAATTTACTTTGGGTACGCATTTTTCATAGGCAAATTTTCCCGGAGTTTTAAGGGGTTAAATAAATAAAAACTAGGGCTGTCACGTTAATTAATCGCGATTAATTTAAGTGCAATAAAAGTAACTGCTACTACATCTGGCATAAAACTTACACAGCATTTGACAAAAAGAACATCCTTCCAACAGTCAAACATGCTGGTGGTAGTGTAATGGTTACACTGCGATGTGACAGACTCATTGCCAGTTATTGCTAATGCTTGTTTGCAGTTGTTGCCTAGGGTGGGCCAACCAATCATTAGTTTTAGGGGACGATTACTTTTTCACATAGAGCCAGGTAGGTTTTGGATAGCTTTTTCATTCAATAAATGAAATCATTTAAAAACTGCATTTTGTATTCACTCAGGTTATCTTTGTCAAATTGTAGAATTTGATGATCTGCAACATTTAAGTGTAACAAATATGCAGAGACATAAAAAAATTCAGGAAGGGGGCAAAGACTTTTTCACAGCGCTGTGGATGTGAACAATGGGGTGCGAAAATTTGGGCAGCCATGGTTTAAATGTCTATCACAATTCATCTCCATGTGATTGTTGCATTTAGTGTTCAGGTTTGCTTTCAAAGTTGAACATGACACATTTCATCACATTTTAAAGGAAGAACATTTTTTATTTTTTAACTTTTTACAGTTTCAAAATAATAAAACAAGGAAAAAGGCCTTGTGCAAAAGTTTGGGAACACTGTCAGCTTGTACTTTGTAACTCCTCCTCGGGGCAGCCATAACAGCTTACAAACGCTTCCTGTAGAGTCTTTCGATTCTTGTCTTTGGAATTTTTTCCCATTCTTCCTGACAGAACACTTCTAGCTCAGAAATATTTTTCGGTCTTCTTGCATGCACGGTATGTTTGACGTCTCTCCACAGATTTTCAATAATATTCAAGTCTGAGGACTGGCCATTCCAAAATCTTCATCCGTCTTTCTTGGAGGTACAACCCCAATTGTATAGCTGCACAAACTAATTGACTAACGCTCTCTCAGCAGTCGCTCAATTCTATTCTCCGCCTCCTTGCCTATCCCTAATTATCTCTGCAGCAAGTTTCTGTGGATTTCCACTTATACTTTGTGCTTTCCTTTTCTTTTATCTTGGCACTTTAATACTCCTTAACCGGAGCTGTTTTGTACTTAGGTTTGTCTTGTGATCCCTGTCTATGTTTTGGCTACAGCCAAATTCATGTAATTAGTTAATTCCTCATGTGTCTCTGCCTGATCATTGTTACCATTGATTGCACCTGTTCTCCCTGGTCATGTGTTTACCCCGGATGTGTATATAACATGTCTGTTTGGTTCACTTTCTTGTCAGATTGTTCTCCCTTGTTTTCTCTTGCCACGTTTCTCGCCTTGATTTCTCAGTGTTTATCTTTCTGACTGGATTGCCCGACTTTTGATTTTTGCCTTTATGATTTTGGATTATTGTTGCATCTGTGTGTTTTGACCACTTTTCTGCCCGACTACGAGTTCTCTGTTTGCTGCCCTGGTAACGATTCGGATTACGTCCTATGGATTCTGGCTTGTCTCTCTGATAGTAATATTCCTGTGTACCAGACCCATTTCTGTCCGACTACGATTACTGTGATTGCTGCCCATGCCTGCGTCCAGTCCAGACCCTGCACCACCTGCTCCACTCCAGGAACCACGTCTACCTCCCCCGGAGAAGTATGATGGTGATACGGGGTCTTGCCGTGCCTTCCTCACTCAGTGTAAACTGATATTCAGCCTGCAACCTTCCACCTTTCCCTCTGAGCCTGCACGAGAGGCGTATGTCATCACGCCGCTGACCGGCAGAGCGAAACAATGGGCTACAGCTACCTGGGAGGCGGGATTACCCTGTGTGCGGTCCTTCGACAGTTTTGTGGAAGAGACGAAAAGAGTGTTCGACCGTTCCAGACACGGACATGAGGCCGGGAGGGAGATTCTCCGCATCCGCCAAGGGGGCCGCTCTGTGTCTGACTATGCCATCGAATTCCAAACTCTGGCGACCAACAGCAGATGGCATGAGAGGGCTCTCTACGATGCGTCTGTTGCTGGTCTGTCCGAACGGATAAAGGACAAGCTTCTCCCTTGTGACCTGCCTGAAAGCCTGGAACGCGTCATAAGCATGGCCATTCGTGTCGACTCCCGATTGGAGGAACGAAGACGATCTCTGTTCCGGTCCTACTCTTCCGAACCACCCGTGACTCCTTCGCTGCCGCAGTCCAACCCTGGCAAGCTTCCCTCAGAGATGGAACCCATGCAGTTGGGGCGGATGAGACTTTCTGGAGAAGAAAGGGAACGGAGACGTAAGGAGCGGGCCTGCTTCTACTGTGGTCAGGGGGGGCACTACATCTCGCGGTGTCCAGAGAAGAGGCGACGCCCACTAACGAGGAGAGGAGCAGTAGTGGGCGTTAGTCCTGTGAATCACTCCCCTAAGAACCGGACCTGCTTTGCTGTTTCCCTGGAGTGGGCTGGGGGAGGAAAGAGGACCACTGCCCTGATAGACTCTGGTGCTGAAGAGAATTTCATTGACCTCGATCTAGCCCAGAAGTGGGGCATTCCGGTGGAATCGGTCTTTCCGGATCAAGCGGTCAGTTCCCTCAGTGGCCAGAAGATTGGTGACATCACTCAGATTACCAGCCCACTCAAACTAAGCATCTCTGGTAACCACCACGAGCAGGTTAAGCTCTTTTTAATTCGGTCACCCTATGCCCCAGTCGTTCTCGGCCATCCTTGGATGGCCAAACACCTACCTGTCATCGACTGGGGAAAACATGAACTCAAAGAATGGAGTCCTAACTGTGCCAAGACCTGCCTCAGTGACGCTCAGGATTATGTTCCTACTGCTTCCACAGAAGAAATCCCGAAACTGGAGAAGGTTCCCCCTGAATACCATGATCTCAAGGAGGTGTTTTCTAAGTCTCGGGCCACCAGTCTACCCCCACATAGACCTTATGACTGCACCATTGAGCTCAAGCCAGGAACTATGCCCCCTAGAGGGTGCCTTTTTTCCCTTTCTCGTCCCGAAACTCAAGCCATGGAGAAATATCTCTCTGAATCCCTCGCCGCAGGGATTATACGTCCATCATCGTCACCAGCTGGAGCGGGGTTTTTCTTTGTGGGAAAGAAGGATGGCTCTCTTTGCCCCTGCATTGACTATCGAAGACTCAATGAAATCACTGTTAAGAACTGGTACCCTCTCCCCCTCATGAACACTGCCTTTGATCTCCTGCAAGGATCCAAAGTGTTTACCAAGTTATACTTACGCAATGCCTATCACCTAGTGCGTATACGTGAGGAGGATGAGTGGAAAACAGCATTTAATACGCCTACAGGGTACTGGGAGTACCTGGTTCTTCCCTGTGGCCTCACCATTGCTCCAGCTGTGTTCCAAAGTTTAGTTAACGATGTATTACCTGATATGATCAACAAGTTTGTGTTTGTTTACCTTTATGATATCTTGATTTTTTTCCAAATCTCAGGAGGAGCACTCTCATCACGTGCGACGAGTACTCGGGTGCCTACTGGAGAATCGGCTGTTTGTCAAGGCGGAGAAATGTGAGTGCTCAGTTCAAACCACCTCCTTCCTGGGATGCATTATCTCCCCAGATTCTATCCAGATGGACCCTGTCCAGGTTGAGGCAGTCACCAGTTGGCCCACTCCTCACAATCGTAAGTCCCTCCAATGTTTCCGGGGCTTTGCAAATTTCTATCGACGTTTCATTAGAAACAATAGTTCAGTTGCCGCACCCCTCACAGCCCTAACTTCGTCTAAACTCAAGTTTCAATGGTCCAAGAAAGCAGAGGAGGCTTTTTGCATGCTCAAGTCTCGTTTAACTTCTGCCCCCATACTAACCATTCCTGACCCCAAGCTGCAGTCTGTGGTGGAGGTGGACGCCTCCAATGTGGGAGTCGAAGCGGTACTCTCCCAGAGGTTCCCGAAGGACGGCAAGATCCACCCCTGTGCTTACTTTTCCCAACGATTAAGCCCTGCTGAGCGAAATAAGACATAGGTTACCGGGAATTGTTAGCTGTCAAGTTGGCCCTGGAAGAGTGGAGACAATGGTTAGAGGGTGCCGAACTACCATTTCTGGTCTGGACAGACCATAAAAACCTGGACTATCTCCAAACGGCTAAGCGCTTAAACCCCAGACAAACCAGGTGGGTATTATTTTTCTCTCTTTAACTTTCATCTTGCTTATCGCCCAGGTAGCAAAAATGTGAAACCAGATGCACTCTCCCGCTGCTTTGAGACTGAGAAAGACCTGCTCGACCCAGATGCCATACTCACCAAGGAAATGTTTGTTAATGCTGTCACTATGGATGTTGAATCTGCGGTAAAGAGTGCTCTTGACAATGTAGCTGCTCCAAGTGCCTGCCCTGACCACTGCCTGTTCGTTCCTGCCCACCTGCGCTCCCGAGTTCTGGATTGGAGACACTCGTCCAGCCTCTTGTGCCATCCCAGAATCAAGCGTACTCTAGACTTAACGCTCAACGGTTCTGGTGGCCTGAAATAAGAAACGATGTCCAGAAATATGTCTCCGTCTGCTCGGTCTACACCTAAGCTAAGGTGTCACACCAACCCCCTCACGGTCTATTGCAACCACTACCCACTCCACACCGCCCTTGGTCACACATAGCTCTAGACTTCATCACTGGTCTACCTCCTTCCAATCACTTCACCACCATCCTCACCATTGTTGATCGTTTTTCTAAGGCTGTTCATTTTGTCCCCGTCACTAAACGTCCATCCGCACAAGAAACCACCAATCTCATCATCCAACACGTCATCAGATTACACGGCATCCCCACTGACATCACTTCAGATCGTGGCCCACAATTCACAGCTAAATTCTGGAAATCCTTTTGTAATTCACTCGGCACTTCAGTCAGTCTCTCGTCCGGTTTTCACCCCCAGGCTAATTGCCAGACCGAGTGGGCCAACCAAAGCATTGAAACAGTCCTCAGGTGCCTTTGTTTAAAAAACCCCTCCTCCTGGAGTCATCAACTCCCCTGGGCAGAATATGCTATTAACAGCCACATCTCATCAGCTTCTGGTCTCTCCCCTTTTAAAGTCTGCCTGGGGTACCAGCCTCCACTGTTTCCATGCCAGGAGGAGGTGGTTGCTGTCCCATCCGCCCGCGAGTTTGTACGCCGCTGCTGACGCACTTGGAGGACCACCCGGGAAGTGCTGCTCCGGTCGGTAGCCCGCATGAAGGCCCAAGCAGACAAGAGACGTGTCGCCGCTCCATCTTACCGACCTGGGCAGCGCATATGGTTGTCCTCCAAGGACATTCCGTTTAGGGGAAGTGGGGGAAAGTTGTTTCCTAAATTTCTGGGACCTTTTACCATTGAGAAGGTCCTAAGCCCTTCTGCTGTCCGCCCCCGTCTGCCCCTATCCATGCACAGAATTCACCCTACATTTCATGTTTCTCAAATTAAACCAGCAGTTACCCACCCCCTGTCATCTGGACCTGATCCCCCCCACCTCCCGCCCGCATAATCGACGGAGGCGAGGCCTTCACTGTGCGGGCATTTTTGGACTGTCTTTGACGAGGTTGCGGACTCCAGTACCTCGTCGACTGGGAGGGCTACGGCCCTGAACATCGCAGTTGGGTGCCTTACCGGCACATTCTGGACAAAGAACTGATTAAAGACTATCACGCTTCACATCCACGACCTTCAGGTGAAACGCCAGGAGGCGTTTTTAGGGGGGGGGTACTGTTGTGATTCTGCTTTTTGTCTTGTCATGTTTAAGGTCTGTGCCTGGCTCTGCTATGTTTAGGATTCTTGTGTTTAGTGACCACTGCCTGTCTGACCATTCTAAGGATTGTGTTTTTGGTAGTTTAGATTTCTTGTTTATTATTTTTCATGTTTCGATCATTTAGTTTTCCATGCCATGTTTTCATTTCCATGCTTTGCACTTTGTCTCCCCTGTCTTGTCGTGTGTATCTTTGCTCACGGTCCCTTGTCTTACGTGCCACTCATTCGGGTGATTTATTGGTTTCTGGGTTTCAATCTTCTTTCATTCTCTCATGTTCTTCCTTCCTCTCTCTTTTACTGTCTTACTAACACATACTAACAGTTTATTGTTTTTGCTAATTACTAACCACACTAATCTTGTATACTTTTACTAACTTTCTAACATGCACTCAGGATTGTATAGCTGCACATACTAATTGACTAACGATCTCTCAGCAGTCGCTCAATTCTATTCTCCGCCTCCTTGCCCATCTCTAATTATCTCTGCTGCAAGTTTCTGTGGATTTCCACTTATACTTTGTGCTTTCCTTTTCTTTTATCTTGGCACTTTAGTACTCCTTAACCGGAGCTGTTTTGTACTTAGGTTTGTCTTGTGATCCCTGTCTGCGTTTTGGCTACAGCCAAATTCATGTAATTAGTTTATTCCTCATGTGTCTCTCCCTGATCATTGTTACCATTGATTGCACCTGTTCTCCCTGGTCATGTGTTTACCCTGGATGTGTATATAAGATGTCTGTTTGGTTCACTTTCTTGTCAGATCGTTCTCCCTTGTTTTCTCGTGCCACGTTTCTCGCCTTGATTTCTCAGTGTTTATCTTTCTGACTGGATTGCCCGACTTTTGATTTTTGCCTTTCTGATTTTGGATTATTGTTGCATCTGTGTGTTTTGACCACTTTTCTGCCCGACTACGAGTTCTCTGTTTGCTGCCCTGGTAACGATTCGGATTACGTCCTGTGGATTCTGGCTTGTCTCTGAGAGTACTATTCCTGTGTACCAGACCCATTTCTCTCCGACTACGATTACTGTGATTGCTGCCTTGGTTTTTGATACTATTTTTGGCCAACTGGATTTCGACTTTTGGATTGTGGACTTTGTACTGTTTTTGCCCTGCGGGGGTCTCCCCCCTTTACCAATGAAACAAGCTCTACTGCATTTCCTGGTTTTCGCATCTGGTTCCTGATCGCATCACAACAGTTTTTCCTTTCAATGATATACTTTAATATTGGTTCTAATAAATAGTTATAATTATTTTACAATGTCCTCAAAATATTAACTGCTCGGTATATGACGAGAGGACTGCCTGACTATTTATGTAATTGCTGTGCTTTTTAAAAAAAATTTTTTTTTTTTTAAGAGCCTTGAGGGGGTGGGGGAGGATATATGTATTTTTGTGCCCATGTGCCCACATACCCTGTATGTGGTATGTTTATTAACCCCTTAAGCCCTGAGTCTCTTTTTTTGAAAATGGCAAGCCCAAAATGAAATGAGTATAAATGAGTATATCTCTGCGACTGCTTTGTCCATTTGAATAATATTGGTATTGTAATGAAGGTAAAACCATTTGGGATTTCATACCTGGTGTAAAAATCACTATATATGTCACTGAGTCAGAGTAAATGGAGATGGAACACAGTGTAAATGAAAGATCTCATTTTGCACCTAAGAAATTTTTACTTCGATCCCTTGTAAATTTGTTGATTTGCGGCCTGAAACCTCTAAAAATTACAGCACAGAATGTATTTATTATCTGTGCCAAAGTTTATTCTGATCGGGTCAATCAGAACAAAATTAGAGAGGCATGTCCAGGTGGCCTCTCCATTTTGCCAATTAAGGTACCTTGTGTTCCATTTCAGATTTCTCAGATACCAAACTGTAAAACCCATAAAATCACTTATACAGTATATCACTACAGGCATCCATTCCATCCAAATACAGCATTTTTAGAATTAAAAAAATTGTTATTTCTGCCAGTTTTGTTGCCTATACAATTTCCCATTCAAAGATAATACATACAGTGAAAATTCAGTTTGACTCCACTGGAGCATATTTATTAAAAAAACAAATAAATAAAATGATAAATACAAAGGCAATGTGAAAATATGTTAAAGAAAAGTAAGAATAACAAAAACCCCAGCGACTATTTGTAGAAGGCAACTGCGATTATTTCCATAAATAAATAAAAAAGGTATCCTGATCAGGAATCGTACCTTCACAATTTCCTTTCAGCAGCGAAGCATTTTATCCAATAGGCTGCGCCAATCGACAACAGTCGATGGTGAAATTGCCCGTTCAACGAATGGGTAAGGAAAATACGTAGGCTACTGTACCGTTGTAGGCTCAGTATTTGTGCAGAATCGTGCAAAGATTCTGTCAGAAAACGACTTTGAAAATGAATGTCGAATATTTAGCGGATAATTATTCGGACAATACCTCAAACAAACTAGTTATGCATTTATATTGTCGCGCTATTCAAGAACATTCATTATGTTCCATGGACTCAGTTTGACGCACTCGGAACGCAAGGCTGTAGCTCAGGCTCGGTTTCTGCCATAAAGGTGGTTTAGAGTTCGTTAGAGTCATCAGGACTCATACAATCAAATTCCTACCGGCATAGTCTTCCTGACAGCATCACAAGTAGATCTCAGAAAGAATAATACATTGCAAGGAGGCGGAATGCTACGGAGATGAGATATTTGAAGCAACGCCCTGGGAAAGAACAAGCTAGGATCCCAGCAGATCTAGTTTCGTTATAACTCGAACACATTTGGCTAACAATAGCAAGCGCAGATTTACCCTCAAGCAGTTTTTTTTATTGCAAAATATCAAAGGTTAGAATTTTTTTCTGCTCATCTCTGTAGACTGTAAAGTGTATGCCTGCTGTTCTTTCAATGTGGTGTCGGTTTAAAATGACAGGGCTCATATCATTGCATTCTGTGGACTTTCCTCATTTATTTGAGGTATCGTTTTTATGCATAGCACGAATTCAGCAGAAATCCTGGCGATTCAGCACTGATATGATCTTATCCTATGTTCTGCTGCATGCTTATTTACTTGCTTGGTGCTTGAATTGTGTTCGGTTGAGGTAAAAATGGTTTTCATGAGCTTTTGGCCGAGTTTATTCGCGAAATGTAGATATGCTGCTTGACAGTCGCGATTTGAAAAAATGCTGTATTTATAATGCGTAATAACCGTCCCCGGTACCGGGGTTCTTAAGGATCTCAGTTCTTAAGGGGTTAATGGAAAAATTGTAAAATAAAGTTTATAAAAAAAAATTTAAAGAAAGCACATTTTGCTCAATAATTTCAGTCTGAAGATGTCAAACCAATGGCATTCTTTTTGTGAAGGCAATACGGTCCTCACAATTTGTCTGAATTTCAGCAACTCATCATTCTATGAACAAGCCTTCATTGTAGCCCCCAGGCGAAGTCGGGTGGCCACTACGGATTCACGTCTGTTGTCGCTGCCGCCGCCTCCATAGTCACTTTTTGCGGACGCTCTACAGGCTATAATTTTTGATCGACTTCTGTAATATTTTGCATAGACATGTGTTGTTCTTCACTTATGAGACCTATAGATTTTTAGTTGCGATGATGCTATTGGCTGAATAATATGCAAATTAGTGGCAAAACATGCGGATTTCATTGTGGACGCATTGCAGGCTGCAATTTTAGCTGAATTACTTCCATTTATTTATAACCTTTATTTAACCAGGGAAGTCCCATTGAGATTGAAATCTCTTTTTCAAGGGAGCCCTGGGGGAGGAGGTGGGGAGGGACAGTGGAATTGCACAGCCAATTAGATCAGGGGATGATTAGGTGGCAGATCAAATGAGCCAGGTTGGGACTTTAGCCATGACACCGGGGAACCCCCTACTCTTATCGAAGAGTGTCATAGGATCTTTAATGACCACTGTGAGTCAGGACCTCGGTTTAACGTCTCTTCCGAAAGACGGCGTCTCCTTCAGTACAGTGTCCTCGTCACTGCACTGGGGCATTGGGGATTATTCCGCCAGAGGGAAGATCGCCACCTACTGGCCCACCAACACCTCTTCCAGCAGCAACCTGGTTTTCCTCAGTGGTCTCCCATCCAAGTACTGACCGAGCCCACATCTGCTTAGCCTCAGCCACGCGGCTGGAGCAGATCAAATTGTGGTATGACTGCTGTTAAGTAGTCTGTGTCACGTCATATTTATACCCCAGGGAAACAGGAAGTCATGAATTACTAATTAAATGTTCCTAGACTCTGATCAAGTTTGTAAACTACCGCAGAAATGACAGAAATACTTCAATTACATTTATTTCCGAGGAATTGTTAGGGGTGCCAATAATTGTGGCACAGGTGATTTGATGAAAAATAATTATTTCTTGCTCAGGAATTTTTTTTTCCCTTGAAGGTTACATATTTTCTACAATTTTCAATGTGAGAGTATGCTTCTACAATAAAAATTGAATTTATTTTAAGGCTTTTAACGCATCTTAACCAGGGGTGCCAGTAATTATGGATAGCGCTGTATGCTCCCCTCATTTTCCTAGGTTTCGTGTCACTGTGCGTTGGGGTTAGTTCGGAGGGTATCGCGCCATTGTCCCATAGTTTGCTTGCAAACAACGTTGGTAATGCGTCAGACTTCAGTGGCACTCTAGCATTGGGATACTGGTTTTCAGCAAGCAGCACGGGATCCCTTTTGTACTGTGCCCTTTCAAAATGTCTGGAGCACAATGTTGAGGTGGCCAATGTCCACCGGCACTGGGGATCTTTCGGGAATTTGAAAAAATATATCCCCTTTTCAGCTCTCTGACTGCATCCAAAAGCCACACAATATGGCATTGCAATCGTCTCACCATAGTCACATTGACCTGGCAATTAATTTTCCAATTAATAATTTACCTGTAATGAAAACACGCTCGAACGCACAGCTAACACGATCAGTAATCGGCCGGTCACCCGTTCGCTCTAACAAAGAACACTAAAGCTATGTTTCCATTAATACGGCTGAAGTCAGGCGCCGGTGCAGGCACGGGTACATCAAAAATCGCATATCATTGTCTTTATACGAAGTGTTTCCATCCACGCGATTTTCACCCGGACCTTGGAGCGGAGCCGCATGCGTATTTTTTCGATCGGAACAGGGAGCAATTCCAGCTCCTACGCACACTAATCGCACGAGGAATTCCCTATAGTTCAAAGGGTTCCCCCTCTTTATTATGTAAACAAATGAGTACCCTTGAGGCAATGTGTATTTATTGCCCTGTTCAGAGCAGAGCCAAGGTTTCTGCAGCAACATACATGTATTTACCATTCTCAGTGACTCAAAAGCATACTGCGGCTTCAAATTATGATCTGAGCTTTGTAATGCCACGATACCTTTGTGATTTCTGTATATCAGAAGTGTTCCTGTGTATCACTCGCGAAAGTTTGTAACAAGATGATTATAGAGAAGCGGTTTTCATGCCACATTTGTACGGTTTCAACATAATTTCACAATAATAGCATAGTGTAGCCATTTATATGGAAACACTGAGGACGCACCATGGGGCACATGCGATGTCCCGTGTCTGCCCTGCAGCCTGTCGCGACCGTATTAATGAAGCCGTATTAATGGAGACATAGCTTAATATGGCTGCCTCAGGTCATCAATTAAGACCTCTCTGATGTCACCCGGGTCACGTGACCTTGGACAGGGCAGATTCTTGCATAAACGCTACAGGGCGCGCTGTCGTGTACATTTGGTCCGAGAAAAAAAAAATTTTGAAAAATATGTTTACAAAACACAAACATTTTGTATTTTTACTATACATGTATTGGATTTTATGTATTAAATACAGTGTAGGAAAGTAAGCACAGAAATCCTTTAATCAAAAGTAGCCTATTTGGATACCAAATAGGAAGACAAGTTTATGAATATAGCCGCAAGCAGTGTTTCCAGGGTTTAAGCCAAGAAAGACCATTAGTAGTTGAAAGCTTTAACAGGTTAATTAAAACCACTTTAACCCTTCCAGGTCGCTGATCACGCCTGCGTGATGACATCGCGTTATTTTTTCAACTCGTCGTAGCGTCAGAAGTAGATCACATAGATCGTTATGGACTACTGCACTCGAAAGTGCGGACTTGACGCTCTCTCCCAGTTTTGGTCTGATGTTGATAGACCAAATACAGCCAGAGATATGAAATATTCAACATGGCATAAATAAACGAGCATAAAAATATGAATCATGGGGTGGGGCAGCCGTTATATTTCTTTCAATATCTTGGTCATTTTTTTATATTTTCCGAAACGGAAAAGACTGGCTGAATCTGCGGATGCTGCTCTAAACGATGCATTTACATTGCATTTGGGGGCGGGAGCGAACGGTGCTGAAACGGATGCAGAAGACGGATGGACGTTGTCGCGAGTTTTTTTTATTTTTTTTATTTACGTTGTCGCGAGTAGGGTGAAGGAGAGAGATAGACGGAGATTCGTGAGCGAGAGATAATTGAGCGACTAATTATCTGCCACCGCTGCCACTAAGTGGTCAGAATGAGAAATGTCACTCCCTGGAAATGCAAGTGCTGCGATGTGGCTCTCTGCCTCATTGTGGACAGAAACTGCCTCGAGGAGTGGCATAGATAAGAAAGAGGTCTCTTCTGCTTGTTATTATATATAGTTGTAAAAACATTAAATTGTATATAGGTTGATCTTACCCTTTATGGTATATTTGCACTATTTGGACGGCAAAGCTCTGTATATTTTTATACATAACCAGTTTTGAAGAGTGGCAGCCAAAAAAAAAGGAAAAAAACTAAAAACACCTATACGCATACTTTTTTTTTTTTTTTTTACCATACTTCGAAATTTTCTTTCAAATTGACTGATAGGGCGCGCTATAAATGCTAAACAAAGCAGAATGGTATAACTCAAATCAGACTATAAATCAGCAATTGTTTGTCTTATATGAATATGTCCTGTGAGTTTTATGGCTATAAGACAAACAATTGCTGATTTATAGTCTGATTTGAGTTATACCATTCTGCTTTGTTTAGCATTTATAGCGCCCCCTATCAGTCAATTTGAAAGAAAATTTCAAAGTATGGTTGAGGTACTTATATGAATATGTCCTGTGAGTTTTATGGCTATAAGTACCTCAACCATACTTTGAAATTTTCTTTCAAAATGACTGATAGGGGGCGCTATAAATGCTAAACAAAGCAGAATGGTATAGCTCAAATCAGACTATAAATCAGCAATTGTTTGTCTTATAGCCATAAAACTCACAGGACATATTCATATAAGACAAACAATTGCTGATTTATAGTCTGATTTGAGTTATACCATTCTGCTTTGTTTAGCAGTTATAGCACCCCCATGTCAATTTAAATAAAATTTTCTGGATAGGTTGCAGGTACTAATTTGAATATATCCTGTGAGTTTATGGCTATCGGACAAAAAATTGCTGATTTATAGTCTTATTTGTGTTATACCATTCTGCTTTGTTTAGCAGTTACAACACCCCCTATCAGTCAATTTAAATGAAATTTTCTGGGTATGTTTCAGCTACTTATGTGAATATATCCTGTGAGTTTTATGGCTATAGGACAAACAATATCTGATTTATAGTCTGATTTGTATTTATAGTCTAATTTTGAACTATGGTGTTCTGGGTGGTTGCTCGGGCATACTAGGCAGTTGCTAGGCAGTTGCTATGGTGTTCTGGGTGGTTGCTAGGGCGTTGCTAGGCAGTTGCTATGGTGTTCTGGGTGGTTGCTAGGGCGTTGCTAGGTAGTTGCTATGGTATTCTGGGTGGTTGATAAAGCGTTGCTAGGCAGTTGCTATGGTGTTCTGGGTGGTTGCTAGGGCGTTGCTAGGTGGTTGGTATGGTGTTCTGGGTGGTTGCTAGGGCGTTGCTAGGCGGTTGCTGTGGTGTTCTGGGTGGTTGCTAGGGCTTTGCTAGGCAGTTGCTATGGTGTTCTGTGTTATTGCTAGAGCATTGCTGGGCAGTTGCTATGGTGTTCTGGGTGGTCGCTAGTGCGTTGCTAGGCAGTTGCTTTGGTGTACTGGGTGGTTGCCAGGGCGTTGCTAGGCAGTTGTTACGGTGTTCTGGATGGTTGCCAAGGCGTTGCTAGGCAGTTGCTATGGTGTTCTGGGTGGTTGCTAGGGCATTGCTAGGCAGTTTCTATGGTGTTTAGGGTGGTTGCTAGGGCGTTGCAAGGCAGTTGCTATGGTGTTCTGGGTGGTTGCTAGGGGGTTTGAAGGTAGTTGCTATGGTGTTCTGGGTGGCTGCTAGGCAGTTGCAAGGCAGTTGCTATGGTGTTTTGGGTGGTTGCTAGGGGGTTTGTAGGTAGTTGCTATGGTGTTCTGGGTGGTTGCTAGGCAGTTGCTACGGTGGTCTGGGTGGTTGCTAGGTCATTGTTAGGCTGTTGCTATGGTGTTCTGGGTGGTTGCTAGGGCGTTGGTAGGCAGTTGCTATGGTGTTCTGGGTGGTTGCCCGGGCGTTGCTAGGCGGTTGCTATGTGTTCTGGGTGGTTGCTAGGGCGTTGCTAGGCAGTTGCTATGGTGTTCTGGGTGGTTGCTAGGGCTTTGCTAGGCAGTTGCTATGGTGTTCTGGGTGGTTGCTAGGCAGTTGCTATGGTGTTCTGTGTTATTGCTAGAGCATTGCTAGGCAGTTGCTATGGTGTTCTGGGTGGTTGCTAGTGCGTTGCTAGGCAGTTGCTATGGTGTTCTGGGTGGTTGCTAGGGCATTGCTAGGCAGTTGCTTTGGTGTTTTGGGTGGTTGTTAGGGCGTTGCTAGGCAGTTGCTATGGTGTTCTGGGGGTTGCTAAGCAGTTGCCATGGTGTACTGGGTGGTTGCTAGGGCATTGCTAGGCAGTTGTTACGGTGTTCTGGATGGTTGCCAAGCGTTGCTAGGCAGTTGCTATGGTGTTCTGGGTGGTTGCTAGGGCGTTGGTAGGCAGTTGCTATGGTGTTCTGGGTGGTTGCCCGGGCGTTGCTAGGCGGTTGCTATGTGTTCTGGGTGGTTGCTAGGGCGTTGCTAGGCAGTTGCTATGGTGTTCTGGGTGGTTGCTAGGGCTTTGCTAGGCAGTTGCTATGGTGTTCTGGGTGGTTGCTAGGCAGTTGCTATGGTGTTCTGGGTGGTTGCTAGGGCTTTGCTAGGCAGTTGCTATGGTGTTCTGGGGGTTGCTAAGCAGTTGCCATGGTGTACTGGGTGGTTGCTAGGGCATCGCTAGGCAGTTGTTACGGTGTTCTGGATGGTTGCCAAGCGTTGCTAGGCAGTTGCTATGGTGTTCTGGGTGGTTGCTAGGGCATAGCTAGGCGGTTTCTATGGTGTTCTGGGTGGTTGCTAGGGCCTTGCTAGGCAGCTGTTATGGTGTTCTGGGTGGTTGCTAGGGCATTGCTAGGCAGTTGCTGTGGTGTTCTGGTTGGTTGCTAAGGCGTTGCTAGGCAGTTGCTATGGTGGTCTGGGTGGTTGCTAGGTCGTTGTTTGGCAGTTGATGTGGTGTTCTGGGTGGTTGCTAGGGCATTACTAGGCAGTTGCTATGGTATTCTGGTTGCTTGCTAGGCAGTTGCTATGGTGGTTTGGGTGGTTGCTAGGCGGTTGCTATGGTGTTCTGGGTGGTCGCACGGCATTGCTAGACATTTGCTATGGTGTTCCATGTTATTGCTAGAGTATTGCTAGGCAGTTGCAAAGGTGTTCTAGGTGGTTGCTAGTGCGTTGCTAGGCAGTTGCTATGGTGTTCTGGGTGATTGCTAGAGCATTGCTAGGCAGTTACTATGGTGTTCTGGGTGGTTGCTAGGGCGTTGCTAGGCAGTTGCTATGGTGTTTTGGGTGGTTGTTAGGGCGTTGCTAGGCAGTTGCTATGGTGTTCTGGGTGGTTGCTAGGGCATTGCTAGGCAATTGCTATGGTGTTTTTGGTGGTTGCTAGGCCGTTGCTAGGCAGTTGCTATGCTGTTCTGGGTCGTCGCTTGTTCGTTGTTAGGCAGTTGCTATGGAGTTCTGGGTGGTTACTAGGGCATTGCTTGGCGGTTTCTATGGTGTTCTGGGTGGTTAATAGGGCGTTGCTAGGCGGTTGCTATGGTGTTTTGGGTGGTTGCTAGGGCTTTGCGAGGCAGTTGCTGTGGTGTTCTGGGTGGTTGCTAGTGCGTTCCTCGGCAGTTGCTATGGTGATCTAGGTGATTGCTAGAGCGTTGCTAAGCAGTTGCTATGGTGTTCTGGGTGGTTGCTAGGGCATTGCTAGGCAGTTGCTTTGGTGTTTTGGGTGGTTGTTAGGGTGTCGCTAGGCAGTTGCTATGGTTTTCTGAGGGGTTGCTAAGCAGTAACCATGGTGTACTGGGTGGTTGCTAGGGCATTGCTAGGCAGTTGTTACGGTGTTCTGGATGGTTGCCAAGGTGTTGCATGGCAGTTGCTATGGTGTTCTGGGTGGTTGCTAGGGCATAGCTAGGCGGTTTCTATGGTGTTCTGGGTGGTTGCTAGGGCGTTGCTAGGCAGTAGCTATGGTGTTCTGGGTGGTTGCTAGGGCGTTGCTAGTTAGTTGTTATGGTGTTCTGGATGGTTGCCAAGGCGTTGCTAGGCAGTTGATATGGTGTTATGGGTGGTTGCTAGGGCATAGCTAGGCGGTTTCTATGGTGTTCTGGGTGGTTGCTAGGGCATTGCTAGGCAGTTGTTACGGTGTTCTGGATTGTTGCCTAGGCGTTGCTAGGCAGTTGCTATGGTGTTCTGGGTGGTTGCTAGGGCATTGCTAGGCGGTGTCTATGGTGTTCTGGGTGGTTGCTAGGGCCTTGCTAGGCAGTTGTTACGGTGTTCTGGATGTTTGCCAAGGCGTTGCTAGGCAGTTGCTATGGTGTTCTGGGTGGTTGCTAGGCAGTTGCTATGGTGGTCTGGGTGGTTGCTAGGTTGTTGCTAGGCAGTTGCTATGGTGTTCAGGGTGGTTGCTAGGCAGTTGCTATGCTGTTCTGGGTGGTTGCTATGGCGTTCTGGGTGGTTGCTAGGCGGTTGCTTTGGTGTTCTGGGTGGTTGTAGGGCGTTGCTAGGCAGTTGCTATGGTGTTCTGGGTGGTTGCCAGGGCGTTGCTAGGCGGTTGCTATGTGTTCTGGGTGGTTGCTAGGGGGTTGCAAGGCGGTTGCTATGGTGTTTTGGGTGGTTGCTAGGGCGTTGCTTGGCGGTTGCTATGGTGTTCTGGGTGGTTGCTAGGCAGTTGCTATGCTGTTCTGGGTGGTTGCTATGGCGTTGCTAGGCAGTTGCTCTGGTGTTCTGGGTGGTTGCTAGGCGGTTGCTATGGTGTTCTGGGTGGTTGTAGGGCGTTGCTAGGCAGTTGCTATGGTGTTCTGGGTGGTTGCCAGGGCGTTGCCAGGCAGTTTCTATGGTGGTCTGGGTGGTTGCTAGGGCGTTGCAAGGCATTTGCTCTGGTGTTTTGGGTGGTTGCTCGGGCATTGCTAGGCAGTTGCTATGGTGTTCTGGGTGGTTGCTAGGGGGTTTGAAGGCAGTTGCTATTGTGTTCTGGGTGGTTGCTTAGCAGTTGCAAGGCAGTTGCTATGGTGTTTTGGGTGGTTGCTAGGTAGTTGCTATGGTGTTCTTGGTGGTTGCTAGGCAGTTGCTATGGTGGTCTGGGTGGTGGCTGGTCGTTGTTAGGCTGTTGCTTTGGTGTTCTGGGTGGTTGCTAGGGCGTTGGTAGGCAGTTGCTATGGTGTTCTGGGTGGTTGCAAGGGCTTTGCTAGGCAGTTGCTATGGTGTTCTGGGGGTTGCTAAGCGTTGCTAGGCAGTTGCTATGGTGTTCTGGGTGGTTGCTAGGGCATAGCTAGGCGGTTTCTATGGTTTTCTGGGTGGTTGCTAGGGCCTTGCTAGGCAGCTGTTATGGTGTTCTGGGTGCTTGCTAGGGCATTGCTAGGCAGTTGCTGTGGTGTTCTGGTTGGTTGCTAAGGCGTTGCTAGGCAGTTGCTATGGTGGTCTGGGTGGTTGGTAGGTCGTTGTTTGGCAGTTGATGTGGTGTTCTGGGTGGTTGCTAGGGCATTACTAGGCAGTTGCTATGGTATTCTGGTTGCTTGCTAGGCAGTTGCTATGGTGGTTTGGGTGGTTGCTAGGCGGTTGCTATGGTGTTTCGGGTGGTCGCACGGCATTGCTAGGCAGTTGCTATGGTTTTCTGGGTGGTTGCTAGACATTTGCTATGGTGTTCCATGTTATTGCTAGAGTATTGCTAGGCAGTTGCAAAGGTGTTCTAGGTGGTTGCTAGTGCGTTGCTAGGCAGTTGCTATGGTGTTCTGGGTGATTGCTAGAGCATTGCTAGGCAGTTACTATGGTGTTCTGGGTGGTTGCTAGGGCGTTGCTAGGCAGTTGTTATGGTGTTCTGGATGGTTGCCAAGGCGTTGCTAGGCAGTTGCTATGGTGTTCTGGGTGGTTGCTAGGGCATTGCTAGGCAGTTGCTATGGTGTTTTTGGTGGTTGCTAGGCCGTTGCTAGGCAGTTGTTACGGTGTTCTGGATTGTTGCCTAGGCGTTGCTAGGCAGTTGCTATGGTGTTCTGGGTGGTTGCTAGGGCATTGCAAGGCAGTGTCTATGGTGTTCTGGGTGGTTGCTAGGGCCTTGCTAGGCAGTTGTTACGGTATTCTGGATGTTTGCCAAGGCGTTGCTAGGCAGTTGCTATGGTGTTCTGGGTGGTTGCTAGGCAGTTGCTAGGTGGTCTGGGTGGTTGCTAGGTCGTTGCTAGGCAGTTGCAATGGCGTTCTGGGTGGTTGCTAGGCGGTTGCTTTGGTGAACTGGGTGGTTGTAGGGCGTTGCTAGGCAGTTGCTATGGTGTTCTGGGTGGTTGCCAGGGCGTTGCTAGGCGGTTGCTATGTGTTCTGGGTGGTTGCTAGGGGGTTGCAAGGCGGTTGCTATGGTGTTTTGGGTGGTTGCTAGGGCGTTGCTTGGCGGTTGCTATGGTGTTCTGGGTGGTTGCTAGGCAGTTGCTATGCTGTTCTGGGTGGTTGCTATGGCGTTGCTAGGCAGTTGCTCTGGTGTTCTGGGTGGTTGCTAGGCGGTCTCTATGGTGTTCTGGGGGGTTGTAGGGCGGTGCTAGGCAGTTGCTATGGTGTTCTGGGTGGTTGCCAGGGCGTTGCCAGGCAGTTTCTATGGTGGTCTGGGTGGTTGCTCGGGCATTGCTAGGCAGTTGCTATGGTGTTCTGGGTGGTTGCTAGGGGGTTTGAAGGCAGTTGCTATTGTGTTCTGGGTGGTTGCTTAGCAGTTGCAAGGTAGTTGCTATGGTGTTTTGGGTGGTTGCTAGGTAGTTGCTATGGTGTTCTGGGTGGTTGCTAGGCAGTTGCTATGGTGGTCTGGGTGGTTGCTGGTCGTTGTTAGGCTGTTGCTTTGGTGTTCTGGGTGGTTGCTAGGGCGTTGGTAGGCAGTTGCTATGGTGTTCTGGTTGGTTGCTAGCCGGTTGCTATGGTGTTCTGTGTGATTGTAGGTCGTTGCTAGGCAGTTGCTATGGTGTTCTGGGTGGTTGCCCGGGCGTTGCTAGGCGGTTGCTATGTGTTCTGGGTGGTTGCTAGGGCGTTGCTCGGCAGTTGCTTTTGTTCTGGGTGGTTGCTAGGGCTTTGCTAGGCAGTTGCTATGGTGTTCTGGCTGGTTGCTAGGCAGTTGCTATGGTGTTTTGTGTTATTGCTAGTGCGTTGCTAGGCAGTTGCTATGGTGTTCTGGGTGGTTGCTAGGGCGTTGCTAGGCAGTTGCTTTGGTGTTTTGGGTGGTTGTTAGGGCGTTGCCAGGCAGTTGTTACGGTGTTCTGGATGGTTGCCAAGGCGTTGCTAGGCAGTTGCTATGGTGTTCTGGGTGGTGGCTAGGGCATAGCTAGGCGGTTTCTATGGTGTTCTGGGTGGTTGCTAGGGCCTTGCTAGGCAGCTGTTATGGTGTTCTGGGTGGTTGCTAGGGCATTGCTAGGCAGTTGCTGTGGTGTTCTGGTTGGTTGCTAAGGCGTTGCTTGGCAGTTGCTATGGTGTTCTGGGTGGTTGCTAGGTCGTTGTTTGGCAGTTGCTGTGGTGTTCTGGCTGGTTGCTCGGCAGTTGCTATGGTGGTCTGGGTGGTTGCTTGGTCGTTGCTCGGCAGTTGCTATGGTGTTCTGGGTGGTTGCTAGGCAGTTGCCATGCTGTTTTAGGTGGTTGCTAGGCGGTTGCTATGGTGTTCTGGGTGGTTGCACGGTGTTGCTAGGCAGTTGCTATGGTTTTCTGGGTGGTTGCTAGACATTTGCTATGATGTTCTGTGTTATTGCTAGAGTATTGCTAGGCAGTTGCTAAGGTGTTCTAGGTGGTTGCTAGTGCGTTGCTAGGCAGTTGCTATGGTGTTCTGGGTGATTGCTAGAGCATTGCTAGGCAGTAACTATGGTGTTCTGGGTGGTTGCTAGGGCGTTGCTAGGCAGTTGCTTTGGTGTTTTGGGTGGTTGTTAGGGTGTTGCTAGGCAGTTGCTATGGTGTTCTGGGTGGTTGCTAGGGCATTGCTAGGCAGTTGCTGTGGTGTTCTGGGTGGTTGCTAGGGGGTTGCTAGGTAGTTGCTATGGTGTTCTGGGTGGTTGCTAGGCAGTTGCCATGGTGTACTGGGTGGTTGCTAGGGCGTTGCTAGGCAGTTGCTATGGTGTTCTGGGTGGTTGCTAGGGCGTTGCTAGGCAGTTGCTTTGGTGTTTTGGGAGATTGTTAGGGCGTTGCTAGGCAGTATCTATGGTGTTCTGGGTGGTTGCTTGGGCATTGCTCGGCAGTTGCTTTGGTGTTCTGGGTGGTTGCTAGGGGGTTGCTAGGTAGTTTCTATTGTGTTCTGGGTGGTTGCTAGGCAGTTGCCATGGTGTACTGGGTGGTTGCTAGGGTGTTGCTAGGCAGTTGTTCTGGTGTTCTGCATGGTTGCCAAGGCGTTGCTAGGCAGTTGCTATGGTGTTCTGGGTGGTTGCTAGGGCATTGCTAGGCGGTTTCTATGGTGTTTTGGGTGGTTGCTTGGGCCTTGCTTGGCAGTTGCTATGGTGTTCTGGGTGGTTGCTAAGGGGTTGGTAGGCAGTTGCTATGGTGTTCTGGGTGGTTGCTAGGCAGTTGCTACGGTGGTCTGGGTGGTTGCTAGGTCGTTGTTAGGCAGTTGCTATGGTGTTCTGGGTGGTTGCTAGGGCGTTGGTAGGCAGTTGCTATGGTGTTCTGGTTGGTTGCTAGGCGGTTGCTATGGTGTTCTGGATGGTTGTAGGTCGTTGCTAGGCAGTTGCTATGGTGTTCTGGGTGGTTGCCAGGGCGTTGCTAGGCGGTTGCTTTGTGTTCTTGGTGGTTGCTAGGGCGTTGCAAGGCGGTTGCTATGGTGTCCGGGGTGGTTGCTAGGGCGATGCTTGGCGGTTGCTATGGTGTTCTGGGTGGTTGCTAGGCGTTGCTAGGCAGTTGCTATGGTGTTTTTGGTGGTTGCTAGGCCGTTGCTAGGCAGTTGCTATGGTGTTCTGGGTCGTCGCTTGTTCGTTGTTAGGCAGTTGCTATGGTGTTCTGGGTGGTTACTAGGGCATTGCTTGGCGGTTGCTATGGTGTTCTGGGTGGTTAAAAGGGCGTTGCTAGGCAGTTGCTATGGTGTTCTGGGTGGTTGCTAGTGCGTTCCTCGGCAGTTGCTGTGGTGTTCTGGGTGATTGCTAGAGCGTTGCTAGGCAGTTGCTATGGTGTTCTGGGTGGTTGCTAGGGCATTGCTAGGCAGTTGCTTTGGTGTTTTGGGTGGTTGTTAGGGTGTTGCTAACCAGTTGCTATGGTTTTCTGGGGGGTTGCTAAGCAGTTGCCATGGTGTACTGGGTGGTTGCTAGGGCGTTGCTAGGCAGTTGTTACGGTGTTCTAGATGGTTGCCAAGGTGTTGCTTGGCAGCTGCTATGGTGTTCTAGGTGGTTGCTAGGGCGTTGCTAGGCGGTTTCTATGGTGTTCTGGGTGGTTGCTAGGGCGTTGCTAGGCATTTGTTATGGTGTTTTTGGTGGTTGTTAGGGCGTTGCTAGGCAGTAGCTATGGTGTTCTGGGTGGTATAGGGCGTTGCTAGGCAGTTGTTATGGTGTTCTGGATGGTTGCCAAGGCATTGCTAGGCAGTTGCTATGGTGTTATGGGTGGTTGCTAGTGCTTTGCTAGGTAGTTGCTATGGTGTTCTGGGTGGTTGCTAGTGCTTTGCTAGGCAGTTGCTGTGGTGTTCTGGGTGGTTGCTAGGGGGTTGCTAGGTAATTGCTATGGTGTTCTGGGTGGTTGCTAGGTCGTTGTTAGGCAGTTGCTATGGTGTTCTGGGTGGTTGCAAGGGCGTTGCTAGGCAGTTGCTTTGGTGTTTTGGGGGTTGCTAAGCAGTTGCCATGGTGTACTGGGTGGTTGCTAGGGCGTTGCTAGGCAGTTGTTACGGTGTTCTGGATGGTTGCCAAGGCGTTGCTAGGCAATTGCTATGGTGTTCTGGGTGGTTGCTAGGGCATTGCTAGGCAGTTTCTATGGTGCTCTGGTTGGTTGCTAGGCAGTTGCTATGGTGGTCTGGGTGGTTGCTAGGTCGTTGCTAGGCAGTTGCTATGCTGTTCTGGGTGGTTGCTTTGGCGATGCTAGGCAGTTGCATTGGTGTTCTGGGTGGTTGCTAGGCGGTTGCTTTGGTGTTCTGGGTGGTTGTAGGGCGTTGCTAGGCAGTTGCTATGGTGTTCTGGATGGTTGCCAGGGCGTTGCTAGGCGGTTGCTATGTGTTCTGGGTGGTTGCTAGGGCGTTGCAAGGCGGTTGCTATGGTGTTCTGGGTGGTTGCTAGGGCGTTGCTTGGCGGTTGCTATGGTGTTCTGGGTGGTTGCTAGGCAGTTGCTATGCTGTTCTGGGTGGTTGCTATGGCGTTGCTGGGCAGTTGCTATGGTGTTCTGGGTGGTTGCTAGGCGGTTGCTATGGTGTTCTGGGTGGTTGCTAGGGCGTTGCTTGGCGGTTGCTATGGTGTTCTGGGTTGTTGCTAGGGCATTGCTAGGCAGTTGCTATGGTTTTTTTGGTGGTTGCTAGGGCGTTGTTAGGCAGTTGCTATAGTGTTCTGGGTGGTTGCTAGGGCATTGCTTTGTGGTTGTTATGGTGTTCTGGGTGGTTGCTAGGGCGTTGCTAGGCGGTTGCTACGGTGGTCTGGGTGGTTGCTAGGTCGTTGTTATGCTGTTGCTATGGTGTTCTGGGTGGGTGCTAGGGCGCTCTGGGTGGTTGCTAGGGCGCTCTGGGTGGTTGCTAGGGCATTGCTTGTCTTTGAGAGTAGGAAAAGAGTATATTTCATAAAGAATTGTTCACAAGTTAAGAAATTGCCTCTCGTGCTCATCAAGTCAACCATAGTTTCCTCTCATACCAATCTTCAAAAAATAAGGATTTACAGTGGCTCCAATGAGTATTTGTACACTAATGTACTTCATGGAGCAGGTTACGGATGGCCTGGGCCCAAACATGGTTTCCAGTTGCTTCCTCCACTTTGGTGGCAAGACTGGAGGCCGAGGACTGTCTCTCCCTCTTTACCAGCAGGGAGATGTACTGGTCAGTGCGCTGGCTGGTCTTCCTGGGACGTCCTTTCCTGGCTGCATTGGCTATGTGTTCAGAGTGTTTGTACTTCTTGATGATGTACTGCACGGTCGTGTGGCGTAACGATAGCCGAGTTCCAATTTTTCTAGTGCTTTGGCCTTCTTTATGTAGCTAAATGATTTGCTCTCGCATTCGACGGGGTATCTCGCCTGTCTTTGCCATATATCACAGGAATACATTATGGGCATGGTCAGGCCATTTACATAGGCCAGTCTGTGTACAGAGGGAGTGTCCAGTATGGTCACACATGACCAAATCAGACCAAGTGAGTCAACCATGAAAACATCTTGAGTCAATTTTAGGTGAGTATTATAAGTTTTGTGACTCACTAATAGAACTGTACTTGGCTTGGCACGGTCCTGGGAAAAAAACCGAACCGAACGATACGCCTGTTCCAGTGCAATACGCGTGTAGACTTCGGTTCGCAAAAAAAAAAAAAAAAAAAAAGGCGAATGCCCGTATGAAACCACGTGGTTGTCTTTAACGCGAAAGAATTGAAGCGACAGCGGAGTGTGGACGACAAGTGCAAATATGGCAAGTGACAGTGGAAAAGACATCTCGTACATTGAGGACGCCCCAGCGTCATTCAAATCAGGTGTGTGGGAACATTTTGGTTTTCCCATTACATACGATGACGCCGGCAAAAAATCAATTGACAAAATTGTCACAGTATGCAAGCATCGTAAAGCACGAATGCTGTACAATCGTGGGAATACTTCAAATATGCCACAACATGGCAGCAAACGCTCTTGACACTTTGTATAAATACTGTAGTAAATAAAAAAGCTGGTGAAATCATCCATGTCTTACTTCTTGCTGTTTCAAAATACTACCTGGCTTTTCATCAGAGATTTTTCATAAAATATGCTTTTGTCAACTCAAACTTAGTTTGTGCATGACTATTTCATTCTAACTATAATTTTAACGTCTCTTAAATGCTTAAAAACTATGGTAACTTAAGGTAAATAGTAAATGCCCAAATATAGAGTACTTAAAATAAAAAAAAACAAAAAACCGCAATACGTACCGAACTGCAGACCTCAAACTGCAATACGTACCGAACCGCCACTTTTGTGAACCGTGCCACCCCTAAACTGTACAGATACTTAGTAGGTCAGATAATCGCCTTCTGACCAAATATGCCATTTTGACATTACATATTTGTTTAAAACATATTGATTATCAAATATTTTTATCACTTTTACACACAATAGCAAGCATTTAGCCGAATATACAAAAGCTGTTTTGCAGTCGAATTTTCAAGTAGTGTACAAATACTTATTGGAGCAACTGTATATGTGGTACATGTGTGCTATAAGGACATTTTTATTTAGCATTATAGGGTAGTAATTGCAGTATTACATTAGCTTCCATTGGTTAAGGTGAAAGTAAGGTTTACAATTTTGTAATCAGGTTCAATATATCCTGTGATGACATTTTCCTTGACATTTTCTAGATGTCAGTGTCATATAATTAGTCTTCTATAGGTTAAGCTTCTATAGCTAAAGTCATGGTTATCAGAAAATTGTTGATAAAAGCCTTAGTTTTCATGATGTTGCATTCAAATTTTGTGAAAGCATATTTTCCTAGAGTTAGATGTCATTTCAGAGTACCTGAATCATGTAAGAAAGTCTACTCCAACATAAATGAAAATACGACGTGTGCTGATGAGGTTTAAAAACGGGGGCAATTCATGAGTTAAGTTACAGTACATGTTTGTTTGTTTATTTAGAGCTTTTATGGATCCGCTGTGTTGCTCAAAAATTAAGTTACCCAGTTTTATTCTCTTGCATTTGGAGTGGCAGTCACTTTGTAATTCAAGAGCACAGATTTCCCTTCCTTACTTTTTTTCTGAGGGCACTGAGCTCAGTGAGTTTCATTGCTAAATTAAAAAATGTGGAATTGAACGGGCCACACACATTTATGTGATTATGCCATCCTTCCTTGTTTTGTTCTTACAGATCGGTTGGTAAAGTTAATGTTAAACATCCCTCAGCCTAACATAGGAACGTACATGATGTTAGGAAAAATTCATAAATACTGTTTACTAGCTGGACTTTTTACGTACACGGTGGAAGTATTTTCAAGAATACCGGGATGATGCTCCGACTGGTCTTCAAATTAAGTTTGAACGATCGCGCCAAGTTGGATTTGACACCCCGTGATTGAGGTTGCTACTTCTCCACTGCTTTGTTGTACCCAAACTTGTTCTTTATTTCATGAACCACCTATTAACACCTAAGTGCCACCTATTGACAGATAAACTTAAAATTCTCTTGGCTTGAGTCTAATGGCTTATGGATGAGGGATTTCAAGCTTGGAGGTAATTAGTCCCTAGATTCAGTACTTATTATCCACCGCCACGAAGTGTGAGGGGAATATAGGTTTGAGCTCTGTCCGACCATCCGTCCGAAAAGGGGACAGATTTTCTCAGGAACTATTAAAGATAGGACAAACAAACTTGGTGTGTAGCTTCAGACCATCAAGGTCTTGATGGAGTTTGAAAATGAGGTGCGCGCGATTCATGCATTTGGCGGGGGATGTTGTTGACCATGTCTACTTGTCGCTCATTATTTTAATAGAGGCCAAGCCCACAAATTTCATTGGCTTGGCATTTTAAGGGAGGCATATTATGAAAAACTCACTTTTTCAGTTTCTGCGCGTACATCTTAGTATCTGCAGTGCCTACCAAACCGCAAAGACAAATAATAAGACAAGAAATAAGACAACCCTGCCAGTTTTTTTTCATATGGGCTGCCTTTTTCATAAAACATGACATTCAGCATGCCATTCAGATTTGGCTCCCCTTCCTAAGTCACATACAGGCTCGTGAGAATTATTCTGCCCCTTATCTGAATATCTCCACCCATGGCATATATTTAATGGCAGCATGCCATCTTCAGTCAGCAAAAGCCTATATATGTGTGAAATCTACATTTTGTCTTTGCTCTTTTGTGCTATAAACCTGGATCAGTACAATGCAAAACTGGCAACAAAATTTAGACCGAAAGGGATTATTATACTTTTTGGAAGAAACAAAGAAGCGGTGGCTTTGATTTATTTTTAAGGAACATCTGTCCCCATTTGGCTGGCAAGATGAATGTGTTGTGAGCTTGTAAATTGTGTCATGGTTTTACCCCCGCAGCTAGGACCATGGACCTAAAGGAATGCAGGACCCAAATCCCAGGCTGGTACAAACTGGAGATTTATTAAATAGTGTGTTCAAAAAAACACACGCCGATAAAAACAGGGAACAGCATCACCACATCGCCAGGGTTAAAATCACACACATCAATGATATAATCAAAATGCAGTGGCGATAAGAACAGCCAGCTCTATATACTTCAGATAATCACCTCCACCTTAAAATGAAACAAGTGCCGCTCTTAAAGGTGGAGGTGAGTGAAAAGCCACAGGGGAGGTGAAAGCCACAGGGGAGGGGCTGCAAGGCAAAAACCCTTACAGATTGGCTATTTCCAATTTTTTAAGAAACCAAGGTTGAGAACAGCCGCTTTAGTCTGCCTCTTTTCCTTTTCTTGATCACATTTCATTTTGTGTTCTATCTTTTGTGTGCAGAAACTTTGTACTGTTTCTCCAATACACGTTTTATTGCAAGAGCGGCATGGTATCACATATATAACGTTGCATTTATTGTTTTGTTCAATTTTGTCCTTCTGATGAACTAAAAGCTCTCTCAACTGCGAGACAGATTTTGACAGGTTGGTCACGCCTCAGTCGCAACAGCTGATAAGACACGTCATACCACCATCAGGTGAAGCTTCTGAAGACTGTGGTTCCCCTGAAACGTCAAGAAATGAAAACGTAACTACGTTTTTCTTTTCTTGCCTGATATAGAAGTTAAACCTTTATTCTAAAATGAGAGACAAAATGAATCTCATTCAACTAGTTTTGCTTCGTGTTTAAGTGAGTACATTGATTTGAGTAATATGGAGAACTAATGGCTGGCTGTTTTCGATTTTTGTTTAAAGAGTGGATAAGAGAAATGGCCTCTGTGTCACATCATATTTGTACCCCAGGGAAACAGGAAGTGGTGATTTCCTTATTAAATGTTGCTAGATACTCTGATCAACTTTGTAAACTACTGTAGAAATGACAGAAATACTTCAGTGACATTTAATTCCTAGGAATTGATAGGGGTGCCAATAATTGTGGAACAGGTCATTTTATGAAAAATATTTATTTCTTAGTCAGGGATTTTTTTCCCCTTATAATTCACTTGAGTTGAAGGTTATATTTTTCTACATTTTTCAGTGTGAGGGTATGCTTCTGCAATAAAAATTTAATTTATTTTACGGCTTTTAACACATCTTAGCCAATAATTATGGCGGGCGCTGTATTTGTTTCCCAATATTAATACATTGTTGCTACAATATAGCCAGTGCTTGTAGGTTTGTTAATTAAGGAACATCGCTTCCAATTTTTGTTTTTACTTTTTCATGCATACCGTCTGCTTGTGCAGAAGTCAACCCTTGCACCTGAGTCCGGTGCACTATTTCCTGTCCTCTGTGCCTGCCACGTGGGTGCATGACTCAAGACCTTCTACTTCGGCACATTTAAAGCAATTTCATAGGGCAAATATGCTTGCAACAATTATGAAATTAAAAGTTTCAAATAACTGAGAAATTTACTAAAAAGAGCTGTAAACAGTTAATAATGAAGCCAAAACTATATTTAGTGTGACTATGTTCTGCCTAAAAATTTAGGCCACTGTCCTGTTGTGATTCAGTTTTATAAGATGTTTGGGTTTTTGCTTTTTCCAAGCAGAGTGGAAAACTTGCCACCATTCTTCTGCAGACTGACAGTCTCACTTGCGTCTATTGATTGCAGACAGCCATGATGATGTCAACATCAGGGCTCTATCAAAGCTATATTATATGTATCGACTGTTTTTTAATTAAATACAAGCTTTTATTTATAAAACTTCTTGTTAAATTTGTAAATATGTAAAAACAGATTTAAATTTTTAAAAATACAGGCTGCCCTAAGACTTGCACAGCACTGTATATCAAATGTTTTATATTTATTTGATGCTGGAGGGATTTAGATGGAAAGTCATTAATTTGACTTTGAGACATTCATTTATGTACTTTATTTCTCTCTTTTTTGAGCTAAACTTTGAGCAAAGGGGTAAGGATCCCTTCACAAGAGACCCTCAAGTTCCCCAACCGCAAAAATATCTTCTGGTTTTTTTTTATATATTTGAGAAAGGTGTGAGGTTTCAAGGGGTTTTTGCGGTCTGATCCCTCCTAGTCCCTCCTAATGTAGCGAAATATTGTGATCTTTGGAATGTGCATTCTTCTGTGATATTTCTCTAAAATAAGTGGCCTATTTTGCACATGCCTGTGTGTTTTTTTTTACTGGAGAAGTTATTTATTTGTTGCTTAGTATTCTGGTTTTTATTCAGAAATTATGAATATTGGTCTAATCGTATTACATTGGGGAAATCCATATTGTGCAAAATGGAAAGGACATAAAGCTGATTCAAACAGGGAGGGAGATTCATGGAGAAAGGGTCTTTGCAAGGAAAGTAATCAAATATGATCAATCCTCCACCCTTGTGTTTGGAAACATATTATGGCTTGAAACCTGGACTGCACTAATGAGTAATGACCAGTTTCACTTCTGGTATCCACCTGTTTCACCAGAAGCCCATAAGTGCTGCCATGACAGAATGACTACTTCCACTCTCAGATTTTGTGTTTTCGGTAGCCCTGATGCCAATGACAGCAACAAACAGAGCCAGCTAGCCCAAACAACAAAAACATCAGAAATAATGACATCAATAAGATGTTTATCATTTAACCACTGACTTCCAGGACGAGACCTGTCCATCCGAGACCAAGACCGAGACTGGGGCCTACCTTACCAAGACCAAGCCTTCTGAGACCGAGACCTTTAGAATCCGAGACCAAGACCGAGACCTTGTACAAAATATAATGAATGAATTGGCAACTGCTATGTTTAATTGTAAATTAAATCAAATGGCCCGAGTAGTATTAGCTCATGGCTAGCATTAATCCGTCAAAGTCAAAAGATTGAAGACAAATATCATCACTTAGTTGACTAATTTCTCAACACAGGTGCAATTTAATTTATAAATGTATTAAATAAATAAATAAATTACGACATCTATGCAGAAAAATTAATTACACTTATATTTGGAAACAACCTGCTTTTATTCTGTTATGGTCCCAATTTGTTATTACATTTATAACACAACAGCAACAGCAAGGGATGACAAACACAGTTTTAACAACTAAAATACATTTAATTTTTAACAAAGACAAAGACTAATAACAACCTACAACTAAAGACCAAGATTGATAAATAAGAAAAAACAGAAATAATTACAGTCCCTTTTTGATGGGGTGGCTTGGTGATGTCCTGGATGAAGAAAATGCTCAAACACAGGCAAAGAAATCCACAAAAGAAACGTCACAGGTCTTGAACAGAATGGCAGGTCTGGTCATCTTCTTGCAATTTCTCCTACTACTTTACTGTCTCAATTCTTTTCCTTATATACTCTTTTGCAGACCCCACCCACATTTAGACCTCTTTTTTTTAATTTTCTGAGACTTGCCCCAGACATGTCCAGGACATGTCTAAACATGACTCCAGTCTGAGCTTAACAAAAAAAGGTAAATACTGCCATCTAGTGGCCTATATTCACATTACACCTCCATTCCAAAAGGGAAAAATTTTGACTCATAAAGGCAAAATTTTTCTTTTCAATACAAAATGGTTAAGTGAACACTTGTCTATATATACATATCATACAATATTCAAACACGGGATAAGCAATCAGCAATTACATTGTCTGTACCCTTCACATGCTTAATTTCCAAGTCAAACTCCTGTAAAATCAAACTCCAATTCAACAATCTCCGATTCTTGTTTTTCATCTTACTCAAAAACATTAACGGATTGTGGTCAGTGTACACAATCATTGGCTTTTGTCCTGTACAAACATAAACCTCAAAGTGTTGTAAAGAAAGGACCAGAGCCAACAGTTCCTTCTCTTTTGTGGAATAGTTCCTTTGGTGGCGATTGAACTTCCTGGAGAAGTATGCCACGGGATGCTCAATGTCATCAGAGTCACTTCTCTGGAGGAGCACAGATCCACAAGCTTGGTCGCTAGCATCGACCGTGATGGAGAACAGTTTGTTGAAGTCAGGAGATTTGAGCACGGGGAAGTGACACAGCAGAGACTTCAGGCGATCGAAGGCTCTCTGGCATGCATCATCCCAGGTGAACTTTACGCCTTTCTTCAGTTGGTTAGTTAGACTGAGAGCAATCTCAGCAAAGTTCTTGCAGAACTTGCGGTAGTACCCGATCATTCCAAGGAAGCGGCGCAAAGCTTTTTTGTTGTCAGGAACTGGAAAGTCCATGATGGCTTGGACTTTAGCATTTATGGGTGCCACCTTACCCTGGCCTATGACGTAGCCAAGATAGGTGACAGTAGCACAACCAAAGTCACTCTTGTTCAGGTTAACAGTCAGGTTAGCCTGGGTTAGGCGCTGGAACAACGTCTCTACATCTTTTAGATGTTCTTCCCAGGAGTCACTCCATGTGATCAGGTCATCGATGTATGCACCCGTGTGTGGCAATCCGGCGATTGTAGACTGTATCATCCTTTGGAACGTGGCTGGGGCATTTTTCATGCCAAAGGATAGGACTTCATACTGGTACAATCCAGATGGTGTGGCAAAAGCAGAGATGCTCTTGGCCCTCTCAGTTAAAGGCACACACTAATAACCCTTCAATAAATCAATCTTGGTCAGAAACTTTGCTTGCCCTACACTATCAATACAATCATCAATCCTAGGTATTGGAAACACATCAGTTCTAGTTACAGCATTGACTTTGCGATAATCTGTACAGAATCTAGTACTTCCATCAGGTTTTGGAACTAGCACACAGGGTGAACTCCAATCGGAGTTGGAGGGTCTGATAATATCATGTTTTAACATGTACTCAACCTCTTTCTCAGCAATCTTTCTCTTTTCAGGATTCATCCGGTATGGATGCTGTTTTATTGGTTTGGCATCACCAACATCTACATCATGAGAGGCTATAGTAACTCTCTTTGGAACATCAGGAAACAAATCCTCATATTTCTTGATCAACCTTTCAAACTGATCTCTCTGTGAGGGTTCTAAGTGCTGGAGTTTTACATCAAGATTTTGCAACACTTCAGTGTTTGACAATTTACATGAAAGAACTTCAGCTTTAATTCTTGGTTCATCATCTTGAAACTCCCCCTCATCTTTACACGTTTCGACCATTGGAGAATCTGAAGTGACAGCTGCAACCCTAGCATTTCTGTCATGATAAGGCTTTAGCATGTTAATATGACACAATTGTTTTGGTTTTCTCCTATCTGGAGTCTTCACAATGTAATTGAGATCATTGAGTTTTGTCAGAATTTCATAAGGACCATGAAATCTAGCCTGCAATGGATTGGACTGCAAGGGAAACAACACAAGGACCTTGTCTCCTGGTTTAAACTCACGGCTTCTAGCCTTATGATCATACCAAGTTTTCATTTTTCCCTGACTTGATTTCAAGTTCTCTTTGGCAAGGTCACAAGCTGCACGCAATCTTTCCTTGAACTTGCTAACATAGTCTAACAGACTGATTTGCGGCTCTTCCTCTTGCCATTGTTCACTCAATAATAGCAAAGGTCCTCTCACTTCATGACCAAACACTAGCTCAAATGGACTGAATCCAGTAGACTCCTGCACTGCTTGTCTAGCTGCAAACAACAGCAAATGAACCCCTTCATCCCAGTCTTTCTCATGGTCATCACAATAAGTCCTCATCATTGTCTTGAGAGTGGAATGAAACCGCTCTAAGGCACCCTGACTTTCTGTATGATAGGCACTAGAAAGAATCTGTTTTGCACCTAGTTCATACACAACCTGCTGAAACAATCCTGAAGTGAAATTGCTACCTTGGTCTGACTGAATTTCCCTGGGAAGACCAAACAACGTGAAGAACTTTATCAAAGCCTTCGAGATTGCAGTTGCCTTGATGTTACGTAGAGGTATGGCTTTGGGGAATCTGGTAGATGCACACATGATTGTCAACAAGTACTGATTTCCAGATCTAGTCTTGGGTAATGGACCAACGCAATCAACAATGACCCTAGAGAATGGCTCCCCAAATGCTGGGATAGGCTGCAATGGAGCTACAGGTGGGTCTAACTGGTGTTTTCCAACTACCTGACAAGTGTGACAGGTTTTGCAAAAGTTGGAAACGTCTTTCCGAAGCCCAGGCCAAAAGAAGTGTTTCACGATCTTATCAACAGTCTTGTTAACACCAAGATGACCTCCTAAAGGTAAACTATGAGCCATTGTTAAGATCTCATTCCTATAGACCTTCGGAACAACAATTTGCCTGACCACTGCCCAATCTGCATTGGCAGGGATATCAGGAGGGCGCCACTTCCGCATCAACACACCATCCTTGAGATAATACCCAACTGGAACTGCGTCTATTTCTTTATCAGGAAGGGCTCTCTTCTTTAGTACACAAATTTCAAGATCATTAGTTTGCTCCTCAATCAACCGCTTTCTGGACAGAGACAAGTCTCCAGACACATCAGAATCACCAGACCCATCCGGCTGGCTGAATAGAGAACTGATAAAAGTATCTGATAAGTCCTCAAACGGAGAAACCATAGTAGGCCAATCAGAGTCATGAGGCGAACCACCTGAGTCCTGACTATTCAATGTACTGGACGGCACCACAACATCATCTTCTTTAGCCTTCTTGGCCATAGCACGAGTCACTGCGCAAGAAGGATACAGAGATGGGTCCTCATCCCCATTTTCAGTGCTCGGCTGTGAAGTAAGATGTACAGGGGGAACTACTTTGCCCCCAGCCGGGTCATTGCCTAGCAACAGAGAAACACCCTTTATAGGTAGACTTGACATAAGTCCCACCTTTACCTGTCCTGTAACTAAATCTGACTTCAAGAATATAGAGCGCAGGGGTACAGATACAGTCCTCCCTTCAATACCTTGTACAAGTATAAAATCCCCTGAAGCGGTCTCATCACGTAACTCCAAGGAGTCCATCAACAAAAGTGACTGAGAAGCTCCGGTATCCCTTAGGATATATATGGGGACAGGAGTAGTATGCTCATTCAGAGCCACAAATCCCTCTGACACAAATGGAAGAAATTCCTCCCTCACAAAGTCAGCTGTATTAGGCTTTTTAGCCCCACAAGAAGCAGGCAATTTAGCAGATTGGTTATCTACTACAGGGGTTTCTAACCTTGTTTTCACAAAGGCATTTGGTTTGGTATCCTTTTCTTTTTCTTTCTTAGCTTTAAGGAACCAACAGTTAGTTGTAACATGACCAGATTTCTTGCAATAACTGCAAACTAGACCACTTTTGTCACTGTCAGCTTTCACACTTTGATCAGACCTGTTACTGGATTTCTGAGCACCATCACCAGATTTGTCTTTGTCTTTGGGTGAGGAATCTTGGGTATCACCGTAGCCCTTTTTCTGAAATTGGGACCATTTATTGTTACTGCTAGACTGAAATTTGGACTTATGAGTGAGAACATATTCATCTGCAAATTTGGCAGCTGATTGCAAGTTCAGTGCTTGCTTCTCATTAAGGTAGGTCTTAACATCATCCTTAACACAGTTCTTGAATTCTTCAACTAACACCATCTCTTTTAGTGAGTTGAAATCATCCTTGACCTCCATAGAAGTACACCAGCGCTCAAAGCAAACCTGCTTCTCATTAGCAAATTCAACATAAGTCTGATTTTCAGATTTCTTCAGACCTCTGAATTTCTGTCGGTAAGCCTCTGGAACCAACTCATAAGCTCTCAAAATAACCTTTTTGACAACCTCATAATCAGAGGAATCATCTGCAGACAAAGCCGAATAGGCTTGTTGAGCTTTACCCTTAAGGACAGTTTGCAACATCAGAGGCCAGTGTTCCTTTGGCCACTGGCAACTCTTTGCTACCTTTTCAAAACACTGGAAATAGTTGTCAACATCCTTTTCTGAAAATGGAGGCACCAGTTTTACCTCCTGACTGGCACAAAATTTATTTTTAGTTTCAATTTTAATTTTTAGTTGCTCCATTTGGAGTCTTTCTTCTCTATCGAATTTCTCTAATTCAAAATCTCTCTGTCTCTGTCTCTCTCTTTCTGCTCTTTCCTCTTTCTCTCTCTCAAATTCTCTTTGTTTTTCTTCTCTTGCTAATTTTTCTAACTCAAACTGCCTTTGTTTTTCTTTTTCTTCCCTCTCAAATTCTCTTTGTTTTTCTTTTTCCTCCCTTTCTTTTTCTCTTTCCTCCCTTTCAATCTCTAGCATTTTTAATTTAAGTTCCATTTCTATATTTGGATTTTCCACTGGAAACTGTTCCAGATCTCCTGGTGCAAACACATTTTCATCAATGTAATATTCAACTATCTCTCTAGCCAGTCTTGCTTTTCGCATGGCTGGTTTTACCTCTGTCAGCTCCAACTGTCTGCAAATTTCTAGCAGTTCTGTCTTTTTAAAAGACTTCAAAACCTGTCAATATATATCTAGGAAAATTCACAAAAACAATTTCACAATTTGGAATGTTAGATTTTCAATAAATTACTCACACACTGGTCTATCCCGGACCTTGAGCCCCCAATTTGTTATGGTCCCAATTTGTTATTACATTTATAACACAACAGCAACAGCAAGGGATGACAAACACAGTTTTAACAACTAAAATACATTTAATTTTTAACAAAGACAAAGACTAATAACAACCTACAACTAAAGACCAAGATTGATAAATAAGAAAAAACAGAAATAATTACAGTCCCTTTTTGGTGGGGTGGCTTGGTGATGTCCTGGATGAAGAAAATGCTCAAACACAGGCAAAGAAATCCACAAAAGAAACGTCACAGGTCTTGAACAGAATGGCAGGTCTGGTCATCTTCTTGCAATTTCTCCTACTACTTTACTGTCTCAATTCTTTTCCTTATATACTCTTTTGCAGACCCCACCCACATTTAGACCTCTTTTTTTTAATTTTCTGAGACTTGCCCCAGACATGTCCAGGACATGTCTAAACATGACTCCAGTCTGAGCTTCACAAAAAAAGGTAAATACTGCCATCTAGTGGCCTATATTCACATTACAATTCATTTATTTATTTATTCATTAATTTAGTCTATTTTTTAATTTTACTAATAAGAACTACAACAGCATGACGTCTGCATCGCTGCATATGGTTTATTACTCATTTTGACAGCTGCACTTGTTCCTGCATGTTGTTCGCTGTTCAGATTTGCGTACACCTGGTCAGAGCTGGCGTGAGATTTTTGCGGACCGTTCGCTCACGTTTAGATTGATACATGCCGATTCTTGAGGGAGATTTGGCGTACACCCATTTTTTTGGTGTACGCTAGTTTGATAAATGAGGGCCAATAAGCCTAAAAAATGCGAGACCTACGGCAAATGCATGAGACTTGGCATCTCTGCTTTTGAACATAAGCATATATATCTTCAGCAATAAAAGCACAATAACGTCTTTGTAAATATATTTAATAGTTCAAATGTTTGGATAACTGAAGGGAGCTTTGGTTTAATGAATAACGCTGCCTTCCACAGAATAGCTGCTGCATGACTACATGATTTCCCTAATCCGGTAATACACGAGCAGTCGGCTGTCTCCACAACTCCGCTTTCCCTAAGCATTTATTTATTATATTGTTTTATTTTTTATTTATTTACTTATTTGCATATGTGAGAGACACATTACAAAAGAGATCACTCAAGAGGAGTGAGTTCAAAAGAAGAAGAAAAAATTGTGCAGGTGAGGTCTGAAGCCCGAAAGGGCTTATAGAGCGGCCTCACCCCGACCTTATGAATGCTTATTCAAGAAAAGAATTAATGTACATCCTATGGGAAAAATAAAGGATAAGTAATTGAAAATAAGATTAGAATGATAAAATACAGGACAGCAGAAAAAGACAACAAAAAAGAAGAAAAAAAGAAAAAAATAATCATAATAAATAAAGGAAAACAAGAACAAACTAATTAAAAGAAGTAACAGCAAACAGATAGGACCAGTTCATCTTGTGGTGCAAAGAGACCACTTTACATATTGTTCTAATAATTTCAAGAATAGTCTCTTTTTAAATATTGACAAGGAGGGGGCATGGTCAGCAAGATTGTGATGTTCATTCCAGAATGTACTGCCCTCTGCTAGTGTGGCGGAGGGGAAGATGCAAGTGTTCTGCTTGTCTTGTCCTATATGAGTGAAAACTGAAATTTCTGCAAAAATATTGTTGAAAGTGATTGGGCAGTTCTTGATTTCTATGAATTACTTTGTATACAAAAGTGCATATCTGTATGATATTGGTATCAAATATGGTTAGGATCCTTAGTTTATAAAATAGTGGAGAGGATGGAGCTCTAGAGTTTGAGTTTGTGGCAGCTCTAACAAATTGTTTTTGCAGTAAGTGAAGCTTATTGAGTTTGGTTGGGCTGGTATTGGCCCAAACTATGTTACAATAAATTAGGTATGGATATATTAAGCTATAATAATAGATCCAGTTTACTGGTTTTCTAAGAAATGCACTGATCTTTCTGATGATACCCAGAGACTTAGACACTTTTTTTGCCACAAAAGCAATATGTTCTTTCCAAGTACAATTTTCGTCAACCATGACACCAAGAAAGCGAGCAGAGGATACCTTTTTAATTTCGGAACCTTCAATAAAGAGCTTAACTTCATCCGGGTTATACTTTTTTCTATCTGAAAATAGTATGAAATTGGTTTTATTTATGTTGAGAGACAGTTTATTCAATTTGAACCATTTTGAATAAGCTTGTAGGCCCAAGTTGGCCTCTTCTAAACGAGTTTTTAAGTGTTTATTAGAAATAAGAAGATTTGTATCATCTGCGCATAAAAGAGGTAAAATTGTACTTGGAACTGTGGCAAAATCATTGATATATATTAAAAATAATAACGGACCCAGAATTGAGCCTTGAGCCACACCGCATGACAATGTTACCGTGTTAGACTTACAGTTATTAAAATGAACGTATTGTTGCCTATCAGTACTATAGCTTTTTAACCATTGAAAAACATTACCTTGGAAACCATATCTATGTAGTTTTGATCGTAATATTTCATGGTTCACTGTATCAAACGCTTTTGAAAGGTCCAAGAAAATTGCTATAGTATATTCATTATTGTCAAGAGCAGTAGAGATTTTTTCAAAAAGATCTAACAATGCCATGTAAGCAGAATGATTCTTGCGGAAGCCATATTGATGGTTGTATAGTATATTATTTGAATGAATATGTTGCAGAATTCTCTTGTAAACTAATTTTTCAAGAATCTTTGAAAACAGGGTAATATTGAAATTGGGCGATAATTTGTAAAGGAACTTGGATCATCTGATTAGAATATGGGGAAGATTTTAGAAATTTTGAGATCACTTGGAATTTCACCAATCTCCAATGACAGGGAAAAAATAAACGTTAGGGGGTCTGCTATTGAATATTTGACCTCTGTTACAAGAGAATTTCTGACTTCATCGTGTCCTGAACTGGTCGATTTGAGTTTCTCAATAATGCTTATAACTTCATGTGAATCAGGCTGATCGAAGATCCTTAAGGTAGGAAAACAACCATCGATATAGGACTACCACCTGGGTTTTTTTTTTTTTTGCCAGAGAGGCACCTACATTGACAAAGAAATCATTGAACCTACATGCAATCTCATATGAATCATATGTAAGCGTTTTTCCCTCTGTCCGCGAAACAAAATGGAATTTTTGTCACAGGTTTCTTTTTATGTAATAATTGATTTATAATAGTCCATGTTTCTTTGATTTTATTTGAGGAAGCCTTGAATTTGTCAATAAAATATCTTTTTTTTGCTGATCTAAGGAGATGAGTTCATTTATTTTTGTATGTTTTGTAGTTAGATTGATTTAGTGGTGTAGGGTTAGTTAAGAATTTTTTATAAGGTTCATTTTTTTTTCTTTGAAGACTTCTGTAATCCAGTGGTGAACCATGGTTTGGGAAAGTCCTGTTTTCGAGTTTTTTTATTTACAGTGACTGAGGGAAAACACTTATCGAAGATAGAGATAAAAGAGTCCATAAAAGTTTGGTAAACACTGTTAGGGTTAGTTTGAGTGTATACATTTGTCTAGGAATGATTATTGATAAGTTGTTTAAATCAAGCCATATTTCAGTCATTAAATTTGGGATAAGTTATGTTGACTTCAGATTGATTATTCTTAACATTGTCAAGCCTGGCAAATTGAAAGACTGGGAAGTGGTCAATGATGTCAGAAAATAAGATACCCGAATGGAGCACTTCATTCAGACTGTTTGTTAATGTACTGTCTATTAGAGTAGCAGACCTGTCAGTAACTCTGGTGGGTTTGTGAATGGCAGAATAAAAGTAATTGGAATATACAGCATTTAAAAAATCCTGGGTGGGTGAATGTGTTTCACTTTTGAAAAGGTCGATATTGTAGTCACCGAGAATATAACACAATTTACCCTCTTTAGTTATTAGATCTAAAGTATTCTCCAAAGCATCATTAAAGTTGTTAATATCCGTGTCTGGTGGACGATACACACAGCCAACAATAACCTTTCGGCCATACTGTTAACTCAACAAAAACAGACTCTGTTGTTGCATCCTCAGAGTTTACAGACAGGTCCACTCTCTGCACATAATCATAATCATTTCGAATGTACAATGCTATTCCCCCACCGGTTTTCTTTACTCTGGTAGAATGAAGTGAGTTATATTGGGGGAGTTAATAAATACTTTTTGTGTTTTCTGTGAACCATGTTTCCGTTAAAGCCATGACTGAAAAATCATGATTTAATGATTCCAGGAAATGAGCAAGATGATCATAATTTTTTGAAAGACTATGAATGTTAAGGTGGAAAGCAGAAAACAAATTAGTATCAGATGGAAGAGTTCTAGTCAAATGTTCAAAATGTTTTTCACTGAAATATCTACAAGGCTCCTTACCCACGATGTATATTTAGCTTGACTATGCTCAGGCTGGGCTCAACAGCAGCCTTCAGAAATATGAAGCCGCTGTGTTTCTTGAGCAGTACTTTACCTATTTTGTTACTATGCATGTAATTATATTCCTCTGTGCTTTTATGATTTCGCAATTCTTCGCCATCAACCCCTTTGGAAAACACAATATAACTAGAAGCACTCCCTGAGTGCAAACCTTCGCCAAGGCAGCACAGTCATAATCTTGCTGAGTGAAAATGGCTCTTAAGATATTTAAGGTTTATCACACAACCAAAGTACTTTTCCCATAGCCCAGGTCATGACATATTTTTTACATGACCCTATATTTAACTTTTGGGACTATTTCATTGGCTGAGAGCGTGGGGGGAAAAAATCACTTTACATCACATTTCACTGTTTCTACTAAGCCAAGTTGAATACCGAGCGTAATGTTGGTCAAACCAGTATCGCTCAGCGCTGCAGGAGGCTAATTTAGCGCCACTGACATAACTAAGTTCATGTTACTTAGCTAGGTAGCATGCGCGCAATACTTTTACGAAACAAATATGTAACATTAGTTTGTTACCCAGCAAGCTAATATTAGCTAGCTAGTCAGTTGAATGAATTTACAAAGCGTTGCTTGTTCAGCCATGAATGTCTGTGTCTCAGAGACTGGGTTAGTAGAGCGATGTAGTTAGCACAGAGCTAACATACATTGGGCACTAGGGAAAATTACATTTGCCTTCTATGAAATTACGCAATTCAGTTATGTGATAAACAGAATAAGAAAGTTATGAAAGTCGTTGGGTAAATTTAGGGTTTGTTGCTCACTAAAGCTTGCAACAAATGCAAAATATACTCAACTTGTTTCATAACTTTAATATGACACACCCACTCTTGTAAGATCCTATATATCTGCAACATCAGATTTTGCTATGGTGAGCATATATTTGACCGATCACCGTCAAGATCAATAGGGTCTATCCTTGATGTAATAGCGACCCGCCCAAAAATTTCAGAGATATCCATCCATTACTTTTTGGGTTATCTTGTTCACGAACAAACAAACAGACAGACAAATGGCACCGATCACATATACATCCTCCCAACTTTGTTTAGCGGAGGTTAATAATTAACTATGTCGATGCAGCTAACATCGGGCCATTGTTTCATGTCATCTACCTCCTCCGTGAAGTGACAGGTGAGGCACTGTAACGGAATTGTGCTCATGACTTTTTAAAACATCTGTACTGTGTATCCGCCTCCGTTTTGTTTCCATTTGTATTAGCTATAAGCCGGCTTTATAGCTGTGCAACTGTAAACAAACACTCAACAAACAATCAACCGGAAGAACCGGTAGCCACTATGATTAATGGGTCACATCACAAAGTCATGAAAAGGTTGGATAAAGGCTCACGGTCATCTACAAGGTATTTCAGGTGCCAGGCATTAGATCACCAAAAATGAAGAAGAAGAAGAATGTCCATATGCCGTTTATTACTCCCCAAAGGCAATTTATTTTTCATGCTTTGACAGGAAATATTTTTACTAAAGTTTGGTCTTCATTAGGAGTATCATAGTTCATTAAGTGGTATAAAAGTCTTGTTGGATTTAGAACGCTTGTTAAATTTGAAGTGGTAGTTCAAAATTTGGTTATTGTGATGTACGATGGCACCTGCTTCCCCTTGTCCTGCAGAACACCAGTCAGCTTCATCTCCATCTTTGCTCCTCCTCATCCCAAAGAGCTGCCTCAATCATTTGCAGCTGCTAATTATCCATGCAGAATTTAACCTGTTAGGAACTCCGTTGACCATCCACGGGCAAACCCCTTATGCGTGATAAATACAGCATATTTCCAAATCGCAACATTGTCATGCGGCTCATCCACTTTACGCGAAGAAACTCAGCAAAAAGCATGTTGACCATTTTTACCTCAACTGAAAACAATTCAAGCGCCAAGCAAGAAAATAAGCATGTAGCAAAACATAGGATGAAATCATATCAGTGCTGAAGATAGAATTTCCCCTGAATTTGTGCTATGCATACAAAAGATACCTCAAATTAAAAAGGAAAGTCCACAGAATCCAAAGATATATGCTTTGTCATTTTAAACCAACACCACACTCAAAGAAAAGGAGACATATAACAGTCTGCAGAGATGAGCAAAAAAATTTCTTTCCTTTGATATTTTGAAATAAAAATTTTTGAGAGTAAATTCACGCTTGCTATTGTAAGCTGAATGTGTCCGTGTTATAACAAGTTCCAGTTTCCACGCATGTTTTTCTTGCATGCAAACCTAGCCTGGGCTAGAGCCTAGCATTCCCAGTGCGTCAAACGGAGTGCATGGGCTATTCAAATTTACTTAAATAGTGCGACAATATAAACACTTAACAGGTTTCTTTGTGGTATTTTCGGTATAATTATCCACAAAATATTCAACTGTCGTTTTCAAAGTTGTTTTCTGACAAAAAATGCGTGAATACTGAGGGCACACCAGCATAAAGTTTGACAGCAATTTCTTCAGTCAACTGATATAGCCTAATGGTTAGGATGTAGTATTGCAGCGCTGGTGACCTGGGTTCAAGTCCCCATCCACGCAAGCTTTTAGTAAAACATTGGTAGCTTTTTTCTTTTGTGAATAATAGCTTTTTATTCTTTTTATTTTTATTTCCCCATTTTTGAGCTTTTTTGTATTCATAATCTTATGAATTTGTTCTTTTTTTTAAAGGGACAATGTGTAACATTTTCATTTTTTTTATTTGCCAAAATCTAAGTCTGCATTCAAATATATGTCATCTTTGGTGCATTCTGACCTCCGCTAATAATCTGATATATTCTCGTAAACGAAGAATTTTAGACTTGTTTCTACATTGGACGGGTAAGCTGGTAGGGGGGCGCCATGACAGTCAGCCATCTTGAAACTGTTGCCGCTGGCAAGGGACAAATAGCACCAAACACAGAATAAATCCGCGTGCCCTGCCAGCCAGTGCAGAGCGATTGAGACACCGGAGGAAATCAGGAAGAGAGGCTATCGCGGCGACATTGAAAATCAGTAGGCTACTACTGCAGCATAATGCAGGACCATACATATGCAGCATTAGCACAGGAGACGGAATCTTTATCCGCAAAAAAAAAAAAAAACGAAAAAGAGAATTGAAAAGGCAGCGCGACCGGCTCGCTCAAAAAACAAGGGCAAACATCGGGCTAATAGGAGCTAATGAGGGAGAAAGATTTTCTAAGGGACGCTATAATTGCCAGCTTTCTCCTCGACAAGTAAGTCAGCTATACTGCCAAAATTCACCTAAACACAACTTTTCACTCAGTTTTGTTACACAGTGTTGCTTGTTACCATAAGCAGCATAATAGTAGATCTTGCTGAAATACTGCATTCTCATTGTTACAGGTGGACCTATACATGGTTTTAGTAGCTTTCATAATCGCGGTAAACGCCGGCTTTCGAAGCCTACCCACCGGCTTTTAGTGGAGGTGAAGCTGGTGGGTAGACTTTAAAAGCTGGCATTTACTGTGACTAAAAGCCGGTGTTTATGGCGACTAAAGCTAATGAAACCACGTAAACATACAGGCTCATAAATACGAAAGGTGCTTCTCTCCTATACCTGAATGAAACGGCTAAAAAGTTCCGAGAACGTGCTTAATTTTTGTCATATAGGACTAAAGAATAAGCTACGCTTATGGTCATGTTTTAATAATGGGAAGGTGCCACCACCTGTTTTCAGTGCCTCAATTTTCCGGACTCGATCTGAGACTTAATTTTATTTTTCATTCGCCGCCAGAGTTTTTTCTCTTTTCTTCTTGTGCGGTCCGGAAAGAATACTGTTATTACACTTTGTGTTAATTAGTTTGTTGGCTAGTTTTCAATCTTTTTCCTCTCCTTGACGCGTTTTCCAATTCTCATGATTGGCAACTAAGACACTTTCTATCCAATGCGATCTAATAGCGATGAAATGGTGGGATAAATTCACTATACTCTGGCGTAGCCAGAACTGAGAATTGGCTTGCACAAAACATCCGTTTTCAAAAATTATTAGTCCTGACCTGTTCTCAGTCATTTTCATAATTAACAAAAGGTTCACTCCGAGAGCACAAGCTTAATCTGAGAGAACAAGCAGCACCTGTTAACACGACAAACATTCATCTGGACACATTTGCTGCATTTAAATCTACGTTGTTAAAAATTGAATACCTGTCAACTGTGCCGCACGCTTTTAATAGCCTATATAACAGCAGATTAAAAAAAGAAAACACATTTTTTATCAACCCATGCAATACCGAGATTGAAGGGCGATATTTCATTACAATGCGGACCAGTTCAATCGAAGCGAAGCATTAGCCTTTTAATAAGTAGGCCTACATTATTTCTCCGTACTGAATTAAGCCCACGATTGTAGGCTATTGCTGTTAGATTGCATATAGAGATAAATCGTGTCTTCTGTTGCCAATGAAGATAATTGGAAAATGCCTCAATGAAGGAAAATGATCGATATCTAGCCAGGATTAATTGTCATAAATGACTTGTCTGTGTCTCTTCCAATTACCAGTTCGATTTGCACTTCTGGATTCTGGTCCATGCAGCAGACTTATTTTCGTGAGACTTCGCATCAGCCTTCCTGTCTTAAATGACACCTGTCCGTGCTTTGACAGTACATGAGGGTCCGCCTCATCCGACATTAAATCTTCACGATGGTGTCTTCTGTTCGTAATTTTGCATCAACAGGTGGTCAAGAGACACTGCTAAATGTACATCTACTTCCCCCAATGTATTCTGTAAGTAAGATGCCGAACAATAAAACGTGGTCAACTCCGCCTGACCGCTTGATTACGCGAGTACAGCTAAACATGTGCTTACCTAGGGTGAGTGTAGTAAAGTAATGAGCGCTTAAAACTCTTGTTTAGCAATGCGCGAACAAATGTGTTTTAACTTGGTTCTACCTCCATTCGCGCAGAGATAAGCACTCGCCGACAAGAACTTCGCGGTCAAGCTGATCGCAAGTGACTTGACGCCATGGGGGTCAAAAGGAAATTATTCCATAAGGAACAATTGAAAAAGACACTCTAATAGATCCGTGAATAAATTTATGACTACTGAAAACTATCAATATATAATCTGATTTTTCTCTTATAAATTGTCGCTGGCCTTTTCCACGGCAGAGGCAATTTTTTAAAATATTAATTCAGGCTACGCGAACACCAAGGGGACTTGTCTCTAAGTGCGTTCTCTCAAGAGCGTTCTCTGCATGTAGCAGTGGTCAGGAGATTCCGTGCTGTCGGCTTATGTCATTAGCAAGTCGGTAAAGTGAGCAGGTGTAACAACACCAGTGTTTTCAGTTATTGTATTTGATGAATGGCTTTGTTAGATAGCGAATCGGCTGCTTCACCTGTCTTTTATGTAAAGTTACAGAATAAACAGTGAGGTAGCAAAGGCTGTTGTTGGTTAACTCGGTTTGGATGACGGGTATGTATTTGGTAACTGTTGAAGGTGACATCCTGTAAGCATGCATGTAGCTAACACTTGCTTTGCTTTTTCGTAGTATAAAATGTTTGCGGTACACCTAAGCTGAGTTGATTATTAAAATTACTTTGAATATCTTACACCGATTCACGGTACTGTGTTTTGCTGCTTCATGAATTATACTGAAGGCTGAATACAATAAACAGTTATGTCCGGATCTTATGCATTGGGCATAACTGTTTATTGCAGTCAGCCCTCGATATGCTGGACTTTGCTTCAGTATTACAAGTTCTATAAATACATCCATGGTTTCATCAGCGTTCACGAGGCTTTTTGATACACAGTCGCTGCCGTAGTTTAAAAAAATGAGACCCTAGAGACCCTGCATTATTCGTTTGAATTTAATACACGATTCCAGCGCTGGATGGGAGTAATTCCTACACAATGTCCTTTTAAAATAAATCTGCTCAAGTGGAGCCAAACTTGTTTTTCTTTGTATTTATTGTCTTTGAATGGGAAATTGTGTAGGCTGTTGGACTGGCAGAAATAATAATTTAAAAAATATTTACTAATTCTAAAAATTCAAAACTATTGTATTTGGGTGGAATGAATGCCTGCCATGACATAGAAGTGAAATTAGATTAATCTTACAGTCAAATATCTGAGAAATCTGATTTGGCACGCAAGGTACCTGAATTGCCAATTTGGAGAACCCACTAAAACATTCCTCTGTAATTTTGCTCAGATTTACTTGATTAGAATAAAATTTGGCACAGATAATGGTGAGATTCTGTGCTGTAAATTATTAGAGGTTACAGACTGCCGCTAAATTAGTTCACAAGGGATAAAAGTAAAACTTTGTTTGGTGCAAAATGAAAATCTTTCATTTACACTGTGTTCTATCTGCATTTACTCTGACTCAGTGACACAAGTACTGATTTTTACACCATAGCAGAAATTCCAAATGGTTTCACCTTTATTATGATACCAAGATTATTCAAACAAACCAAGTAGTTACAGAGAGGTACTAATTTCATTTTGGGCTTGCCATTTTCAAAAAAGAGGCTCAGGGCTTAAGGGGTTTTGCAGCAAATTCATCTATTGAATGATTTTTTATTATTCAGACCCTCTCTCATTGAATTAATCCAGTGCTATGTACCCAATTTTTTTGCAACTGTGTAGATTTTGGCTTTATGGTCTTGTGTGCAAGATGTACCGACTGTTTCACATATTTGAAAGAAATCAAGCTGGCACGAGTTCTGGAATCTGTGCTGATAAAAGAATCATTTGATCCCAAAATTAGGAAAAAAGATGTACTTCACCCCTGTTTATTGTTATATGATGTTTGCAGAATCCACTAAAATTTTCTTCAAGAAGTGTGCAAGCCCAAAAAATTTTTGCAATGAGTCCCAAAAACCATGACTGGCCCATAAATTCCAGAATGAGTCACAAGACGTGTTACTTTAGGATGTTGTTCACTGATTTAACAGAGTTTTTTGACTATTGCGCATGGATAGTGCTACATAAGTATTCCCCTAATCCACAAAGGTATGGGTATCCATGGTAATTTCCTACTCTTTGCAGTAGATTTTCTTGATATATTGGGTAGAATTTAAGCAAACAATATCAGCAGAAAGGAATCTAAATGCATGGGAAATACGGTTTGGCTCCCAGGTTAGTTTTCTTGAGGACATTCCTGATTTAACCGAGTTATCTCGGACTGAACTTTTGGAGTCAGGAGTAGTGATATTTCTCACTCATCAACAATAGAACGTTTGAGGGGCTACCATGGTTGCCAAGGGAATGGTCATCAGGGTTCTTGTCAATTTTTCTGACAGCAGGAAACTGAATTGCTATAGACGGTTACAAGATGCCGAGGTCTGGGGACTACACGTACAGCACCCCTGGGAGCTACATGTTTTTCACAAAGTGATATGGTGAAATAGGCCAATGTACACAACCCGTAATGCATATATGACTATATTAATGAAGTAAAAAAGTGAAGTGAAAAAAAAGAAAATTAACCGACTTATTTTATGTGGACCCCCCACAGCTCCATGTTTTACAAGAACTGATAAATGGTGGGACCAGCCCATCTGAGTGAATAATGTGCAATGCAAATCAATTATTACCATCTTCATGGAGGGAAAAGAGCTAATTAGAATTATTTTACCATTTTTCTTGAAATAAGTAATCGACAATGTGAACAATTTTACAAAACAACAAATGTGAAAACCATGGTTTGAGCAACTATCTATGCAGTATGGATTTTAAAATCTTGCCGCTAAGATTCTGTTTCTGCTCCACGTGATTGTGCTCAGCTTCACCTATCTTCTGGGCAATTCCACTTATAGGCCTATATTTATGATCCAAATCCAGTTTCAGAATGGACGCGGTTCAGCATTTTTCAAAGACCGAAAATCAATAACGTTTGAGCTTATCGATACTGATATCGAGTCTCGTGGGTCTATAGCAGTATTTCTCGTCACAAACCTGGTCACGTGGGTTTGTTGACTAGCGTGGTCAGCAAAAAGCCTCAACATTACAATTGATTTCATAGGTGAAGTACAGTTGTCTTCCACTTTCTGTAATAATACCAGTTAGTTACTGCGTAATTAACTGCAGAAATCGATTCGTTAAGGGCTTGGAAATACGTTTTCTTCTTATTCCTGAACAAGAACCTAAAAATCTGCTTGGATCAATTCAATTAGACGAAAGTACTGGGTGCCATCGACCCACTCGTCATCAGTATGGACTGAGATTAGTACTTTCGGCTTATCTTCACTTTTGAGTACACAGAGAAACATTTGAGTATGTTAAAACACTAGCGTACATCCAGTCAAGAAAATTTAGAGTTTGATTTCTACTGCAGCTGTAACAGCGGCAGTCTTGTTACTGATGACACACCAGCTGGTTAGGGAATGCGCAGTATATGCATTTGCGATATTAAATATTAATGATGTAATGTGAATATAGGCCACTGGATGGCAGTATTTACCTTTTTTTTTTATTAAGCTCAGACTGAAGTCATGTTTAGACATGTCCTGGACATGTCTGGGGCAAGTCTCAGAAAATTAAAAAAAAGAGGTCTAAATGTGGGTGGGGTCTGCAAAAGAGTATATAAGGAAAAGAATTGAGACAGTAAAGTAGGAGGAGAAATTGTAAGAAGAAGGATACGTGTGACCAGACCTGTCATTTCTGTTCAAGACCTGTGAAGTTTCTTTTGTGGATTTCTTTGCCTGTGTTTGAGCATTTTCTCACCCAGGACATCACCAAGCCGCCCCACTAAAAGGGACTGTAAATATTTCTTTTTGTTTTTGTTATAATCAATCTTGGTCTTAGTTGTTAGTTGTTTAGTCATTATTGTCTTTGTTAAAAATTAAATGTGTTTTAGTTGTTAAAACTGTGTCTGTCATCCCTTGCTGTTGCTGTTGTGTTGTAAATGGTAATAACAAATTGGGGCCATAACAATGATAAATTCTATACCCCCTTATCACGAATAAAACCCACCAAAATATATTGACGCTCCCTTTTAAAATCGCTCCAGTAAACATACTACTGTGAATTACTTTAACTGCTCAACGATGATCAACAAATGTAGAATTTATGTTCAATGAAGTAATATAAAGTGATGATCCAGCCCACCCAGACCCAAAGAAGGGTCATTCTTCCAACCTTTCTGAAAGGAACGGGCTTAGACTCCAAATGCAGTTCAGCATCGGCAGGGCGTTTATTAGGATTAACACAGCTCATGGTCAAAAACAGAAACAGATCGATAGCCAGGCAAACAGGGTAATGCAGAATAGTCAGAATCAGAGTCAGGGGACAAGCAGAAATATTCGGTAACCAGAAAATCAATCCGCACAAAGACAGTAACAAAAAGGGTAGAGCTAGGGGAATGGAAGGGGAAGGAAAAGGGAGTAGGATGGGATAAGGGGAAGACACAGGAGAATCTAAACAGATGGGTACAAAATGGGAATAAGGGAGAACGACGTACTCATCAATCAACCAGCAATCAAACAACGTAATACAAACAATCAATAACGAGACTTACGGGAGAATTCACAAGAAACGAGCAATCAACAATCGAAACCAAGAAAGCGCAGAAACGAGACTTAACCAAGACGAGCTATGGGAAGAAATGAGTCGACAGCAAGCTGCGGTAAAAATGCGTCTTTTAAACACAAACTAATCAGTGTAATCCCAGCTATAATGCAGGACAGCTGTAGAGGAAGGCGGAACTAGAAAAGCAAGGACGGTGATAGGAAAGCGAGGGGAAACAGGTGGAGTTCTAACTCTGATCTAATTAATCACCCGTGCCTCGCTAACTATTCTTCGGTGCGGATAGCCAATGAGAACAGCCAGAGAGAAGGAAGTGGAATTACCTCACCGAAGTATAGGGAAGAGAGTGTGAGGACTGACAAGACGCACAAGACGGAAACGAAAGGAAAACGTTCAAGACTAAAGACAGTGCAATCGTACAGAAACATACACACTCTAAATGAATAAATATGATAAATAAATAAATAGCAATTAAAATTACTAAAACATACTAAAAACAAACATACAAATCATATTCAGAGACGGCCGAATCGGTTGCACAACTGCAGGATGCCACACTTCTGGCCAACCACACTAGTGCTCATGTCTAAATATAACGTCAATGGTAGTAAACAAGAGCTACTCCTATTGACTTAATGTTTAGCCCCGAGTCGAGTCACGTCTTTGAAATTAAATCACTGGTGCACAAACATACGTCAATTGTCGAATAAAGTTTTTGGAGGAAAAAATTTTTAATTGTTAGCCAGCAGATACATGAAGAAGAATTCAGGTCAGTTGCTTGCGACGATGGCAGATCGTTCGAAGAGGGCTAAGGTTTGGTTACATTTTACCAAAGAAAAAGATTAGCAAAATGCAATTTATTGAAAGGGGGGAACACAACCTCCATGTCCAAGCACATCCGCATTGTGTACCAACTTAAACAAAAATGCAGTACCTTCGATTGTCTTACGGTTAAAATAACTTTGTCAACTTCAGCCGCTGTTGCTGTGGGCCAGCCATCCTCTTCGTTCACTCAAAGCAACCGCAGTAAGCACACTCACTGTGTAGCAAGTCCCCTTAGTTAAAAATACACTGATGGACTTTATGGCTAGTTCTGCATATGTGTGATTCCTGACCGAACGATCGTTGCGCTTGCTAAATAAATGTAATGTGAGAACAAAAATTGATTCAGAGAAAAGTTGGTTTTACTGCACATTCAATCGTGAGTGTTAGCTAAACAAGATCAATTCATCATTTTCTAAGTGCACCATCATTGGGTCGGAGATCACACAGTAAATAAAACGTAGAACTTAAGTCCTTCCTTGGCTGACCTCTTGGCTGTGCTGTAGCGCTGTTCGTTGGTTATCATTCTGCTTGAGTTGAAAGAGGAAGACGTGTGGGATTGAAGCTGAAGATTTACTCTTGTATAAACAGGGTTTTCTGAAAATAATTCATGTGTTAAGGCTCAAACAATAATAGAGATTAGACGATTTGCTCCCAAGGTATAACCTTTGTTGCAGTAGGGACAGGGAAAATCTTCCCCCCGTCTTCTTTTCCCCTTTTTCCCCCTGTAACAACTCGGTGAGCAAACAGCCAAATTAAGTCGCTAATCTGGTCAAACAAAGGCGACAGGGTTTTCTTTGGGTTTTTCTGGGGGGGTTTCAGTCTCCCGGGAGCAAAGTAAGGCAAAGTAAAATAAATTTAAATGCTCAATTTAGAGACTAAATTAAATGCTAAATAATTGTCTAACTAAGTGAATTTTGCGATATACAAAGTATAACAGTTGTTTTCAAGGACTGAGGAACTGTCGCCTGGTTTTTTTGTAGCTGATTTAGCTAACGAACCTCTGCAAGCTCTCAACGCCAAGAATATTATCGAATTACCTGGATATGTAACTATAACCCGGCTTGGTTTCATTCTGGGTGGCTTGCCTTTCATACAGTCTCCTTGCCAATAAATATTGACGTTCACCGGGGTTTTGTAGTCCCCATTGTTCTCTATCCTGACTGCATTACCGCATAAACACATTGCCAAGCTTGAATATTAACGCGAACCGGGGTTTTTTTTTCTCCCTTTCGCATTTTATTATTACTGAAGGCCTCTTCTGATTAAACACATTGGGGTCTATTCTCCCATGCGCTTAAGTCGAAAAAAGCGCGTAGCTACACGCTTTTTAGCCTACGCGTATTCTCCCCTCGACTTAAGTCTGTGCATTACGCGCCTTGAAGGCACTTACGCGCTTGGGGCGGAGCAAGGCCAAAATTGGGGCGTTTCCGGGCGTTTCTCATGCAAATAACACTTACGCGTATTCTCCCCCTGGCTTACGCGCTTTTTCTGTTAAGCGCTTTTGAGGGCTGTATTAAGGTCAAGCGCCAACATTAGGCAAATTGAATATTGCGTTTGATGTCGGTTATAGGCCGAATTTTAACATTACTTTTATTTTATTTAACATGGTAAAGGTTGAGACATTTAATATTCGATTGTTCTTCCTTATTTCTAAACTACATTTCACAAAGCCATGATAATTTATCAAACGAAATCATCACATGATATTACGCATCAGCCTCTTCTCCAATATATCGGCTTCGTTTGGACATCCTGAGACAAACAAACATCGAGTGCATCCAGCGCTTTCGGCTGGACCGTGCATGAGGCAATCATCTATCTTTGCCGACTTCTGGATGAACAGCTATCCAGCCGCAGCAATTATCCACAAAACATACCCGTGGTCATCAACGTCAGAACTGCGCTGTCACTCCTGGCATCTGGGTCGTTTCAGAGAGTGGCTGGTCATGTCATTCACATCACAGGCGTCTGTGTCAAGGTGTCTGACGCAGTTCATTGGCGCTTCAAGTTCTTCTCCATGCACTTCCACTACAGAAAGAGTGGATGCCATCCCCTCCTCCTGTGCAGTGAAATGCACAGGGGATGATGGTTGCCCACCACCTGTTGCGTGTACACTTCTCCGGTGTGCAGAGAGCCTGGCTTTTACAGCGCCCCGCAGATCTCTCCATTTATGCTTTAAATCGGGGATACTGGTACAGGGAGGGTACAGGGAGGTGGTACAGGGATCCCAGAGCAGAAAGGGAGAGAAAGTTGGGTGACTGTAGGTCAACAGCGGAGGAAAGGGTGTGCACGCCAAACAGCGACAGCTCCGCCAGTGGTTGAGGTGTCTAACCGATTCCGGCCCTTGCAGGAACTCGAATTGGCCCCTGACCCTGAGAGTGAGGGGACTGATGAGCAGCAGGGCACCCTGTTGGCCTCTACTCCTCAGAAAAGAGAGTTATTGATAGTGGGGGACTCAATATTTAGAGGAATAGATACACTGCCCTGCATAATTATTGGCACCCCCGGTTAAGATCTCTCCATTTATGCTTTAAATCGGGGATACTGCGTCTCCCCACCGACGCCACATCCAGAACGATTCGCAGCTTAATTCCTCGGATCAGCCTTTATTGCTGGCTTGCCATACAACACCAACATCTGTGAAATTTGGTTTTCGGCTTTGGCTCGACGTCGCCATCATTGTCTTCCATGTTCTATTAACAAATGCGACTGCCCTGTATGTTCGTGATAATCTAAAAAGTTGTGATATTCTCACGAGTGAGGGGATTGATTTTCTAATTGAGGATATCTGTATAAACTAACTCGAGTCCTAGTAATTTTTTACCATTGGTAATACTGTGTAATTTAATGTGTGAATAAAGATATTATTAAATAGGCTACTCTAGATTGAGCCCTACCCTGGCAAATACCAAAGCACTATCCATTTGTTAATCAATTTTAGCCTTTAAAGAATAGCCGACATGGGAAGAATCATTATCAGTAAATTAGATAATTGATTATAATAAAGTATTAGGCACAAGTTCAAGTGAATGTGTCGCTCAAATCAAATAGGATGATAGGCTATGGATATAGAATTCCGTCATTACTGAGGCGGTTTCGGGGCGGGGAGATGACCGCATGCGGGGTAAGAATCCTTGTTAAAGCGTTTCCATGTCCTTTAGTTGCAGACCTGACATCAGAGTAGTTTTCAAGTGCGCAATTTCTAAATGAGATCATATAAACTGTCTTTGATTGTCTTTGTGTGACTAGAATGTTCCCTTTGTCTTCCTCCCTGTCTTCCACGGAACAAACAGGCTGGTGTAGGAGGGGCACATTTTCAATGATCTGATTGCGCTGATTGAGAAGCGCTAAATTCTTTAGTTATTATTTCATTATCGCGGCAATTTGTTTGTATGTATAGCTTTAATGCCATGGTGGCTAGAGTAAGAAATAACAAGTGTTTGTCACTAACATATTCCCCGCCGCCGCAATTTTATGTGTCCGTACGGACGGAGCCCAATGCTATATCCCCCGTTTCGCTCTAATCGTGCGGCGGGGGATAAATAAAGAGATGTCTGAATTATGTCTTGTAATTGGTACGGCCTACTATTACAGCGGCATATAAAATCTCGTATCTTCACAATGACAAACTTCACAGGAAAATAAAATAAATGTAATATAAAATAATAATAATAATAATAATATAAATGGATAAATATAGTTTAAAATAAAAATGTTTAATTTTGCATGTAAGAATAGTGGACATACGAGTTTTCGTTTCTTTTCAGTTTGGAGATACGAGGTTTTATCAGCAGGCCGATGATATTCAAATTTAAAGTCTGGTTTGCGTTTTCCATGGATCACAAATGCGTTTTCATGGTTAATCAGAAAATCCTTTTTCCATGTTTTCCTGATAGCCATAATCAATGAACTTTGTACAGAGTCTGCCTCTCTTTTGGATCAGTCACACCTCTTTCTTAATGCCGCCTACATTCTGAAGTTAAGCGCTGTGGGCGTGATCGAAGCGAGTAGGGGAGAATACGCGTAACTCAAAGCACGTAAAAAAAGACTTACGCACTTATGGGAGAATAGACCCCATTGTGAATACCCTATCTTTGTATTTTCCTCTGGTTGCTGTGCCTTGATCAGCTGATTAAAGTTAACTGCTTGTTTGAGTGCTTAGGACAGTTTGGGTAGGTACCGTGTTTAGTTTGCTCACATAGTAAACAACTTGTTTATTCGGTCCATTTTAATTAAAGGGAACTGGGGCTTTACTCTTTTCTCGGTTACCCTTGGTTGTATTTGCGGCTGGCTAGCTAGATTAGTACTGTTTCCATTTTTGGGCGGGGAACATTTCTGTTCACTGAAACTAAGCCCCTTTTAAAAGAGGCTTATAATCCCTTTTCATAGTTTCCCCACAGTTTCTATCGTGACTGCTGCTTAGGGCTTCTTAGGGTAATAAATTACAGTAAATTGTGGTTCCTCAGCTTCTGTCTCGGCGTTAGTCATTTTTTTTTATCTAGGGTGAGTGAGGTCATGAGGTTGAGCGTTCAAAATGTGGCCAAAACTATGTGATGGTTGCAGGATGATCGCACTTTTGAAAAGGGATTTCCAGGGTGGTTTTGTCTGCCAGCATAATTGAGCATCTGGAGAGCAAGATCCTTGATCTTCAGGGCCAGTTGGAGGCACGATATAGTTCCTCTAGGAACTCTACTGATTGCGAATTAAGTAGTATGTTGTTTGGAGAAATGGTGTGTACGCCGAAGCAGGGTGGTACAGGGATCCCAGAGCAGGCAGGGAGAGAAAGTTGGGTGACTGTAGGTCAACAGCGGAGGAAAGGGTGTGCACGCCAAACAGCGACAGCTCCGCCAGTGGTTGAGGTGTCTAACCGATTCCGGCCCTTGCAGGAACTCGAATTGGCCCCTGACCCTGAGAGTGAGGGGACTGATGAGCAGCAGGGCACCCTGTTGGCCTCTACTCCTCAGAAAAGAGAGTTATTGATAGTGGGGGACTCAATATTTAGAGGAATAGATACACTGCCCTGCATAATTATTGGCACCCCTGGTTAAGATGTTTTCTTTACCTTCTAATAAATTCAGTTTTTTTCTAAATATTACAGGACCACAATGAAAAAAAGAAGAAAATCCAACCTTAAAATCAAGTGCATTTATTCAGTGGGAAAAAAATCCCACATTAAAAAATAATTCTTTTACATCAAATCCTGTGTGCCACAATTATCAGCGCCCCTGATGTTAATTTGTACAACCCCCTTTTGCCAACAAAACAGCACCTTATCTTCTCCTATAATGTTTCACAAGATGGGAGAATACAGAAAGAGGGATCTTCGACCTCTTCGCACAATCTCTCTAAATCATCCAGCGACCTCTGTCCTCTCCTCTGCACTCTCCTCTTCAGCTCACTCCACAGGTTTTCAATGGAGTTGAGGTCTGGGAACTGAGATGGCCATGGGAGGAGCTTGATTCTGTGTCTGGTGAACCATTTCTGTGGAGATTTAAAATGTCCTGGTATTTCAAAGCGTTCATGATGCTATGCGCCCTAACAAGGTTCTCTGGGCCTCTGGAAGAGAAACATGCCCACAGCATCACCAATCCTCCCCCATACTTCACAGCGGGCATGAGGTGCTTTTCTGCATACTCATCTTTTGTGTTCCGCCAGACCCACTTAGAGCTTTTTGGCAACAAACACTCTATCTTGGTCTCATCTGACCAAAGCACACAGTCCCAGTTGAAGTCCCAGTACCACTTAGCGAACTCCAGATGTTTGCGTTTCTGATTGTGAGTGAGAAAAGGTTTTTTCCGTGCATGCCTCCCAAACAGCTTGTTGGCATGTTGATAGCGCCTGATGGTTGTTTTGGAGACTTTGTGACCCCAAGATGCTACCATTTGTTGCAATTCTTTAACTGGGAGCTTTGGAGAACTTTTTACTTCTCTTACTATCCTCCTCACTGTGCGTGGTGGCAAAATAAACTTGCGCCCTCGTCCAGGCTTGTTTACCACTGTTCCAGTTGTTTTAAACTCGTTAATGATTCCTCTGACAGTAGGTTTGGGCAGGTGCAGGCGAGTGGCTATTTTCTTGTAACGATTGCCTGACTTTTGAAGGTTGACACACATCTGCCTTACTTGAATGGTTTGTTCCTTTGTCTTTCCAATGTTGAAGAGTGGATAAGAGAAATGGCCTCTGTGTCACATCATATTTATACCCCAGGGAAACAGGAAGTAATTAATTCCTAATTAAATGTTCTTAGATTCTTTGATCAACTTTGTAAACAACAGTAGAAATGACAGAAATACTTCAATTACATTTATTTCCTAGGATTTTTTAGGGGTGCCAATAATTCTATAACAGGTGATTTTATGAAAATTATTATTTCTTAGTCAGGGACTTCTTCCCCCTGAAAATTAATTTGAGTTGAAGGTTACATTTTTCTACAATTTTCAGTGTGAGAGTATGCTCCTGCAATAAAAATGTAATTTATTTTAAGGATTTGACACATCTTAACCAGGGATGCCAATAATTATGGAGGGCACTGCAATACCAATATATAAGAAAGGGGACCGTACAGAGCCATGAAATTACAGTCCAGTCAGTTTAACTTGCATTGCTTGCAAAATATTGGAATCTATCATCAAAGATGAGCTGGACTTATTTCTTGAACGTAACAGTATCTTAAGGGATAGCCAACATGGTTTCTGTAAGGGAAGGTCATGCCTGACAAACCCTCTGGAATTTTTTGAAGAGGCCACCAAGACTTATGACCTGAGCAGGGCTAATGACATCATATAATAGGATTTTCAGAAAGCATTTGATACAGTACCACATAAGAGACTAATTTTTGAAATGAGCTCCATTGGAGTTACAGGAGGTATTCTGGAGTGGATTCAAAACTAGGCACAGGACAGAACACAAAGAGTGGTGGCCAGTGGTATCTCATCTGAGCTAGGTATGGTGGGGAGTGGCGTCCCCCAGGGATCAGTGTTGGGACCCCTGCTGTTCCTCATCTTCATTAATGACCTTGATAGGAGTATTGAGAGCAGATTATTTAAATTTGCAGATGATACTATATTGGGGGGTTTGGCAAATAGTTTAGGGTCCACTAAAGTGATTCAGGATGATTTGGATAGAAAATGTGGCAAAATGTGGCAAATGAAATCTAATGTAGCGCAATGTAAAGTTATACATGTAGGTAATAAAAACATTAGACGGGATTACTTCATGGGAGGTTTAAAACTGGAATGTGCTCCACAAGAGAAAAATCTGGGAATGAATTTTGACCAAACCGTCACAGGTTCTAGCCATTGTGCTGTAGCAGTTAAAAAAAGTGAATCGGATGCTGGGATACATTGCCAAAAGTATTGAGGACAAATCCAAAGAGGTGATGCTTCTTTTGTACAACACATTCGTCAGACCACATCTGGAGTATTGTGTACAGTTCTGGGGGCCATACTTTAAGAAAGATATAGAGGCTCTAGAGAAAGTTCAGAGAAGAGCCACTAAGCTAATTCCAGGTATAAATGATGAAAGCTATGAGAGGAGGCTGAAGATCATTAATCTCTTTAGTCTTAGGAAAAGGAGACTGGGGGTGTGTTACGTTACGAGGGTTTATAACACCTGATTGTATTATTTTGCAGGGCCAGTAGTTTCTCGTCCGGGATAGAACAATATTTTTTTAGTATTGAGCCACTGAACGTAGCATAATGGCTGAGCTTGCTGAATTTGTTAAAAATCCCTCCCTTGATGTTTTGGAGACTTTCGAGAGAGTCCAGTTATTGGAGATCGCTAAAATCCTTGAGATTGACATCAAAGAAATTATGCGGAAACGTAACATCAGGCTGCTCCTGAAACGTGACATCAAGAAATTGATTGTGGAACGTTTGGTTGATGAAGACCGGTTGGTAAAAGAAGCCTTGCAGGCTTATAGTGATCCCCGAGACCACTTTGTGGTGGGTGATAGGGAGCTTCGGCTCAAGGAATTAGAACTTGAACAAAGCCGAATAGAGGCGGAAAATGAAAAATGCCGAATAGAGGCGGAAAATGAAAAATGCCGAATGGAGGCGGAAACTGAAAGGCGCCGAATAGCGCAGAGGTTGAAATGAAAAGAATGAAAATAGAAGCGTGTCTTAAATATCAAGCCAGCATGGAGGCGGAAGGTGAAAGGTCTGATTCCACTGGTAATCGCAATAAGTCCAATGTAGAGGATGTTCAGGAAAGGAAGTCGGAGAAGGGTCAGTCAAAGTCCGGTCCAGTTTGTATCTTTTGTAAGAAACTAGGTCGTGTGATGTCTGATTGTTTCACTTTGAAGAAAAAGATGCAACCTGAAGTTAACCCTACTGCAACGAAGCCTCGTTCTCAGGAGAAACCTGTTGTTCCTGAACATCATGTTGAGAAGTCTGACGTCAGAAGGGAATTAATTCCTTTTGTATCTGAGGGTTCTGTGTCTCTTGTTGGTCAAACCAATTCTGTGCCAATCAAGATTTTGTGTGATACTGGGGCAACTCAATCTTTGTTGAGTGAAGGCAAATAGCCTTTTGATTTGTGTTTAGCCACCGGTGAATTTGTTGTCTTGCAAGGTGTTAAATGTGGTTTTGTGACAAACCCCTCATACAATGTTGTGCTGAAGTCAGATTTGGTGTCAGGTTCTGTTGTGGTTCCGGAGTTGTCGGTAAAAGGTGTTTCTTTGTTGTTGGGAAATGAATTGGCTGGAAGTAGAGTGGTTGCAGAGCCCAGAGTGGTATGTGAGCCAGTCCCGTTAGTCCCAATAGTGACATTGTTGTGGAAGAGAATCCTGAAGTGTTTCCTTCTTGTGCGGTGACTAGAGCTCTGGCTAAGGAAATTAGCCAAATTGCAGGAGGTTGATGCTGAAGATGACATTGTGGATTTGTCAGGGACATTTCTAGATTCCAAAGAGGATCTTCGTTAATCTTCTGATCCTAGTGAGGATCTTGCTCAACAGTCCAGTGTGAAGTTAGAGATGTCAGTACCGTCTACGACAGAGATGTCTTTCTCCAGAGAGAAATTGATCCAAGAGCAAGAGATCGATCCTGATTTAAGCTCTCCGTTTGATGCTGCTCTCCCTGAAGAGGAGTTGTCCGAGGTCCCAGTTGGACACTTCGTCAAGGATGGAGTTTTGATGAGGCCACCTGATGTGCCAGCCTCTGAGGACTGGGCAGTCATACGTCAGATCGTGGTTCCCAAGACGTATCGTTCGGAGGTTCTGAGGTTGGCATATGAGGTTCCCTTTAGAGGTCATTTAGGTGTGAACAAGACCAGCAACAAGATCATGAGGCACTTCTACTGGCCGAAGAGAAGACAGGATGTGGCTTCCTTCTGTCGGACATGTCACACGTGCCAGATAGTGGGACAACTGAATCAGAAGATCCCTGTTGCACCACTGAAGCCTATTCCAGCCTTTGAGGAGCCCTTCAGCAGAGTCATCATTGATTGTGTCGGCCCCTTGCCTAAGACACGTTCCGGCAACTACTACCTGCTGACGATTATGTGTGCATCTACACATTTTCTCTCGGCAATTCCGCTGAGGAGCATCAAAGCTTCCAAAGTCATGAAGCCTTTGATCAACTTCTTCACTTTGTTTAGTCTGCCGAAGGAAATCCCGTCAGATCAGGGATCCAACCTCATGTCTGGCTTGTTCCAAAGTGTGGTCTGTCAACTTGGAGCCAAGCAGATAACATCGAGCGCCGACCATCCGGAGTCTCAGGGGGCACTGGAGAGGTTCCACTCCACTCTAAAGGACATGATGAGGACATACTGTTTCCAGAATGAGAAGAACTGGGACGAGGGCATCCCACTACTCATGTTTGCCGCTCGAGAGTCGGAGCAGGAATCCTTGGGATTCAGCCCATTTGAGCTGGTGTTTGGCTACACAGTCCGAGCCCCACTGAAGCTGTTGAAAGAGGGAAGGCTGCAGGAGCCCAGTGAGGATGTGAGTCTGTTGGTCTATAAGTTCAAGGAGAGACTACATCCGGCTTGGGAACTGGCACAAGGAAACCTCAAGTCTGCTCAGCGGAAGATTTTTATCTTAAGATTGGTATTAATTTGTATATAATTAAGTGAATTGCTTTTGAGATTTAGTGTTCTTTTGTTGTTGTATTTACCTACAATGCATACTACTTTTGCCAGAAAAAGTTGTCATACATTCCAGCTTTTTCTTTTACGGAGGGAGGTGTTACGTTACGAGGGTTTATAACAGCTGATTGAATTATTTTGCTCAGTCAGTAGTTTCTGTATACTTATGTAAGGGTAATGAATATTCATGAGTGCTTGTAAACATAATGACAAGCCTGAGAACACCATAGATTCTTCCATTTAGAGGGTTCTACTGTCTGCAAGATTCTTCAAGAGCCATCTGGAGAGTTCTATCACCTTCAAGATTCTTCTTTGTGATGTCAGTCAGGATTCTACATTATGACATCATACAGGAGTACAAGGAACTTGCAGCCAATGGACAAGCATGATGATGATAATCATCTCAGGTCTGCTACACCTGAATGCTAGACCAGCTTTGCTGAGTGCAATTGAACTGGATTACACGGTCACCTTTTGGATACGGACTTTGTGGTGATCAGGATCACCACACTGAAGACGTCAGATACCAGTGGATTTTTCACCATCATCGTGGGAACATCGCAAGGACGGACAGTTTGGGCTAGAGGACAGTATTTCTTTCTTCGATGTAGTAATTTCATTACCCATTCCTGTACAATTGAAGCACTGATTACTAAAACCCCACAAGTCAAGTCAAGTCAAGTGTGACTTATGGGGTTTTAGTAATAGGTGCTTCAATTTTAATTGCTATGTTCATTCACTCAGTTGTATAATAAATCGTTTAAATTCAATCCTTCTTCTAAATTGGAATCGTCCAGAACAAGTCGACATGGTCTACAACATCCCCTGCCAATCGTGCACTTCTTATTTTCGAACTCGATCAAGGCCTTGATGGTCTGAAGCTACACACCAAATTTGGTTACTGTATCTGTAGTAGTCTCTGAGTAAAGCTGTCCCCTTTATCTCGGACGGACGGACAGAAGGATGGACGGACGGACGGAGGTCAAACCTATATCCCCCTCTCACTTTGTGTTGGCTGGGGATAATAATCTGGAACGCACAACTGTCCGTAACAGGTGATTTGATTGAGGTCTTTAAATATGTTAAAGGGATCAACAAAGTGAATTATGTAGGATTCCTTCGACCGAGTGTTGTGAGTAGAACTCGGGGTCACAAATGGAAGTTGACCAAAGGTAAATTAAGCACTGATATTTGGAAATATTTCTTCACCCAAAGAGTAATTTCAACCACATTGTTGAGGCAGAGACCTTGGGGCTTTTCAAGAGCAGGCTTGACTTAAAGCTAGATAACATTGAGTATCTGAAGGGATATATTCACAATAGTATAAAGAAACAGGCGAGCAAAGTTGGGCTGAACGGCCTGTTCTTGCCATTCACGTTATGTTATGTTATGTTAGTAATCTAATACTGAAATCCGTATTGAAATCGGCTGGATGAAAGCGAGTTAGCTAACTAAACGAGGTTTCAAAAGATTACATGCGTGTTCTAGGTCGAGTCAGTAAAATGACTTTTGGGCAGCGGTAAATAATTATATTGTCGTGATGTGTTCTAATCTAACAAAACAGAAATTATGGACCACAGGGTCATTTAGGTAATTTTGACTCTGAAGAAGACATTTTGTTGAAGCGTCAGTCACCTGCACCTTAATAAATCGCCTAAAGAATCATGTGCTACAGATTTTTTTCTTTCATTTTTGATAATTTAACCCCTTTTGTGAGAGGCATCCTTTAGGCTTCTGTTCGTCAGCAGAGGTGCTTTTTTTTTCTGGTTGTGTTCAAATGTAACGACAAAGATAAATAAAATTTGGGTTTTGGTAAGAAACCTTAATCAATACAATTGGAGAAAACTTTTTTCTGGTTACGCAGCTACAAAGTATATAAAGTACACATTATGAATGAAATTACCGCTTATTTAACTTCCTCGCACAAGCTCTTATCAGCTTATAATACATCATTAAAATTACTGATGCCAAGATTTTTTGCAGATATTTAAATTAAAGTACATTAAAAGAAATCACTAAAACATGACACGAAACTGATGGTAGACATAAACCAACACTTGCATGATAAATTCGCTAGCGTGAAGCAGCATGTTAATTTTTAATTCATAAATTTTGTTTATTTTATTTATTGTTGGGAAAATGTATTAAATTTATTGCTGCTGATATATTTCAATATTCTTATTTATACATTGTGTTGAAGGGGTTCCTGTCACATCAGCTGAGGGTTTTAAGGCAGAAAATTTCTTATTCCGTTCAGAAACAGTCACTAGTTAAGCAATAAAGGCAATAATTTCTGTAAAAAATGTATTGTCATCTTGTCTTTCCACTAAAAATCAGAAACGTAACAATAGTTGTTTCGATGAAGACTCAAATCATTATGGAGTCTCAATAATGGTATCAATATAAATGAACGACCCCCATCCACCAGCGTACCCTACATAAAGTTGGGGTTGAGCTCACAAATCAGACAATCGGTGTTATGATTGTGCCTGTCTGCCATGTCTCTGATCTTGGATTATGTATTGTGATTTGGTTACTTAGTGTGCATGTATTGTCTTAGTTTTGTTTTTCAATGTTTTACTTTTTACCATAGTTATATTCTGGTCCATGTCTTTGTTCCAACCATGCATTGCACTGGGTCTTCCCCTATCTGGTCTCTTGTCTTGTTTCTGCTCACAGCCCCGGTATTGCGTTCCACTCTTCCGGGTGATTTAATGGTTTCTGGATTTCAACCATTCCTTCCAGTCTTGTTTACTTCCTTTGCCTTACTTTTCTATTTTACTAACCAATGCTAACAGTTTATTGTTTTCGCTAGAATTACTAATCCATTTAACATTGTATATAATAATAACTAAGGAGCACTAGGGATTGTATAGCTGCACTTACTAATTGATTAACAAGCTCTCAGCACTCGCCCTGTTCTAGTCTCCACCTCTTGTCTTTACCTAATCTTCTCTGCTGCGTTTCAGTGGATCCTCCACACCTGCTCACGCTGCCCTTTCCCTTATTGTCTATGCACGTTAGAACTCCATGACCGGAGCCGTATGTCTGTTTATTGGATTGTCTCGTGATCCCTGTCTGTGTTTTGGCTTTTACCTATTTTATGTGATTAGGTTCTTTCTCTTGTTCCTCCCTTTGTAATAAGTATCATTTCCTGCTCCTGGGTTCTGTGTAGCACATGACTTCCCGAGAATGTATATTAGGAGTCATTTCACAGCACTTTCTAGTGAGAACGTTTCTCTCAGTTTGCTTGTCCTCCGCTTTTCCTCGCCTTGTACTCAGTGATTCTCTTCTGACTGGACCGTCCCTGTTTTCGGTTTTTGGCTTTGTGTTTTTATTATTATTATTATTATTATACGCTTGTCTCAAGACGGGACGTATTATGTCATCACCCCCGTCCGTCCGTCCGTCCGTCCGTCTGTCTGTTATCTGTTTGCAATTTCTTGTCCGGGGCATAACTCCTGAGCCGCTTCAGCTACATTCGTGATACTTCGCATACACATGCACCATCACTAGGCGCTGTGTCGCGCACCATGATTTCGTTCACCCGGTCAAGGTCAAGGTCACTGGCAAAGGTCAAAGGTCACATGGGGCCCAGATGGGGCTTGTCCGGAGCATAACTTCTCTACCGCTTGAGATACATCCATGATATTTCATACACACGTGCACCATCACTGAGCGGAGTGTCGCGTACCATGTTTACAGCCCTCCCTCCAAGGTCAAGGTCACTGGCAAAGTTCAAAGGTCACATGGGGCCCAGATGTTGTCTGTCCACTTCCTGATCCATGTTCATGACGGGCGTATTATGCACCGCTGGCGGTGCTCTTCTTGTTGGATTATTCTTGCATCTGTGTTTTTGACCCATTTCTGCCCGACTATGAATTCTTTGATCACTGCCCTGGTTACGGTTTGGATTACTCCCACTGGATTTTGGCTTTGCATCTCCGACATACGTGTGCCTGTGTACCAAACCTATTTTTGTCCGACCACGAGTACTGTGATTGCTGCCCTGGTTTTCTTCTCTGTTTTTGCCCAACTGGATTGTGATTTTTGGATAGTGGACTTTGTACATTTGCCTTCTGCCCTGCGGGGGTTTTCCCCCTTGATCAGTAAAATCAGATCTACTGCATTGCTTGGTTCTCGCGACTGGTTCCTGAGCGTATCATCACAATCGGCTTATGACAAAATCAATTTGTTCAAAAGACGGGGAGGAAATTTACCATTAGAATGTTGCTTTTTTTCATGAAAGATAAAAAAAATTAGTCAACGATGACTCACTTAAGCGGCTTAGTTGATATGATTTCCTTACATAGCAGTTGGCAACACTGCTTGCTGTGCACTGCATGCACTTGGCTAGCCAGCTGAGCTGAGTAACCACAACTAGGTCAGGTAAACATCAATAGTACTATGATCAGTGCATGCTGTGAGCATTGAATTAAAGTTAGCCAGTTCTTAAGGTATGCACCATGCATATGGTGTGTTTTGGTGCCTTCTTTTTAGTTATTAATTTAACCATACTTGACTCGCGCTCGCCTCAAAATAGATGACTGGTCTGATTTGCAATCACTTATCATCGACCAATCAGCATTGAGACCCGATGAGGATTTTTAATGATTCATTTATTGGCTTTCAGTTCATGCTACAGTGCGGATAATTTCACGAGTACGAAACGGCAACAAACCTTTATACTCTGGCAGCTCCAGAGGGACACTAAAACATTGTCCATATAGTCCATGTGAATTTGGAAAAAATGTTTTTTTTTGTTTTTTTTTTTTTGCTTTTTCCCGATTTATTTATTGATATTTACCAAAGCAATAGCCTGTAACTTTGCGTTTCACAGCCGGAAAAAATAACCGGTTACCGGCTATTAAGAAGAACCTTGGATCATACTCCCAGAAGTAGATTTTGCTCTTATAAACATTACATAAGTTAGGATTTTGAAGCAATCATCTAAGTCGAAGGGAGGTGTTGTGTGAAAGAGGACTGGCTGTCCAAAATTAGGTTTTTTTGCATGTTGAATGTTTGTTGATTTGTCTATGTGACTTTGGATTTGACCAAGTTATATTGGTGTTAAAAAAGTAGTTCTGCCTACCATAAAGGCGCAAAAGCAAGGAAGCTGAGCTAACATAACATGTTTGTATTAAATAAAGGGTTTTTGGTGTTAAAAGTACTCAAGACCATGATTTTTCCACTAAAAGAACCCAAGTCCAAAACTACTTTTCTCAGTTTCTCGATAATAAAAGAGAATCATTCCACAAAAAATGTTGGCTAACCATGTTTAGCCTTGAGAACTAGCGCACAGGTCCATAATAAGTTACCTTGAAAAAAAGTATCTGCAGCATGTTTTGAAAACTTTGACCACTAATATCTCAAAACTGATATTTTGTGACTCAAGTACCTCTGGCACGCAAGAGGTCTTCAGTTTTGTTTTTCTTTTTATCCGCCCGACATACTGATTACTATATCCCACCATCATTTGTATGTCCGTCTGTCTGTAATCATTTTCTTGTCCGGAACACATCTTCATAACTGTGCATCTTAGGTTCACCAAACGTCACAGATATATTCACCACTATGAGTAGATGTGCCTTTCACTATTTTGAGGTTTTTTGATTTCTTCATTTCTGCGGTTTCCATGGAAACATGGAACTTACATTGATTGACTTTGAGGGTGGCTGTCTTGTCCGGAGCATATCTCCTAAACCATATGGCCTAGGTTCACCAAACGTCATTGATATATTAACCACTATGAGTAGATGTGCCTTTTACTATCTTGAGGTTTCTTGATTTCTTCATTTCTGCGGTTTCCATGGAAACGTGGAACTTACATTGATTTTGAAGGTGTCTACCTTGTCTGGAGCATATCTCATAAACCGAATGAGGTAGGTTCACCAAACGTCACTGATATATTAACCACTATGAGTAAATGTGCCTTTCGCTATTTTGACGCTTCTACATGATCTAATATTTGACGTTTCTATGGAAACAGTGAACTTACATTGACTTTGAGGATGGCTGTCTTGTCCGGAGCATATCTCCTAAACTGTATGGCCTAGGTTCACCAAAAGTCACTGACATATGTTAACCATTATGAGTAGATGTGCCTTTTGCTATTTTGACGTTTCTTGATTTCTTAATTTTTGCAGTTTCCATGGAAACGTGGAACTTACATTGACTTTGAAGGTGTCCACCTTGTCCGGAGCATATCTCATAAACCGTATGGCCTAGGTTCACCAAATGTCACAGATATATTAACCACTATGAGTAGATAAGCCTTTTGCTATTTTCAAGCTTCTACATTATCTAATATTTGAGGTTTCCATGGAAACAGTGAACTTACATTGACTTTCAGGGTGGCTGTCTTGTCCGGAGCATATCTCCTAAACCGTATGGCCTAGGCTCACCAAACGTCACAGATATATTAACCACTATGAGTATATGTGCCTTTTGCTATTTTGAAGCTTCTACATCCTCTAATATTTGAGGTTTCCATGGAAAGAGAGAACTTACATTGACTTTGAGGGTGGCTGTCCTGTCCGGAGCATATCTCCTAAACCGTATGGCCTAGGTTCACCAAACGTCACTGATATATTAACCAGTATGAGTAGATGTGCCTTTTACTATTTTGACGTTTCTTGATTTCTTAATATTTGCGGTTTACATGGAAACGTGGAACTTACATTGACTTTGAAGGTGTCCACCTTGTGTGGAGCATATCTCATAAACCGAATAGCCTAGGTTCACCAAACATCACTGATATATTAACCACTATGAGTAAATGTGTCTAGATTATTGAATTACTCAGGTTTCCATGGAAACATTGAACTTAGATTGATTTTGAGGGTGGCTACCTTGTCCGGAGCATATCTCCTAAACTGTGTGTCCTAGGTTCACCTAATTTCACAGATATATTTCCAACTATGGGTAGATCTGCCTTTTTTCCTATTTTGGAGTTTATTGATTCATTTTTCTTTCAAAGTTTCTATGGAGACAGGGAACTTAGATTGGCTTTGAGGGTGGCTGTCTTGCTTGGGGCATATCTCCCAAACCATATGATCTAGGTTCATTAAACTTAATTCACAGACACATTATCCACTATGTCAAGATGTTTACATGAATACAGAATCCGTTTACGTGATCATGACATCTCTTCTCACACATGCAAACTCTGCATTCTAATATCTTCATCATAAAAGCTGAGTTACGATTTGTGGGGTCGGGATATGTCATCTCCAGATGACTCTTGTTTATGCTCTTTTTCTCAGGTTTTCCATGGAAAGATGATGCATATACCGATCATGGACTAGATATTCATAGTTCATAAAATATCATGTTTTCTGAGACACATTCTTCACAAATTTCTGTCTTACGATTTTGCTGGGGGTCGGGGGGATATGCCATCTCCTGATGGCTCTTGTTAATTTTGGCTGCTGTGGTTTAGAGCACGGTGGTCAATGCAAGGTTTCTCCCACAGTGTGGATGAGTTTGCCTTACTTGTGAGCCTTGCCACCTTAGAGGTCTTTGCCTCAGCAGTCTACTTCCAGTTCCTTACTAGGCCTCATTGATTACGTCACATAATACATTTTCTCTTCATCAGGTGTCTTGGTGATTTTTTTATCATGAGTATCACCTCAAGATTGTGGTCTCTTAAGTACCCATATGTTTTGGTTGTGTTTGTGATTGTGCTATTTCTCTTCATCAGTAGCAGAACACAAGGATAGTCTGCGGGATAACCTGAACATTCTTTGGACCATGGCTCTGTTGAATGCTCGATTGTGGTTCATTGAAGGACAATAGTTAAAAATGTGCTAGCCTTTGGACGTCCAAATTCACCACATTTTAGTTTTAGGTCTGTATAAATATTTACATTATGACCAGCATGTGGTAGGACTGTAATGCTTACATAACAGCACCTCAGATCACATTCATCAGAATTCTGTGACTAACTGTTGGGGTGAAGTTTAAGTGAATTATGTACTATTTCTGAATCCAGCAGTATTAGGAGATCGTCTGGCGTTGAGAATACCAAATAACAACTGTTAAAGCCCTTGACTTATCTGACATGTAAAATAAGTTTATTCAATTTAATTCATTAATTACCATCAAATATATTGCTTAAGAGTAAAGCTGTGGAATTCTTTGATGAGCAGAGCATCCTGGTGGATCAACCTTTATCAAAAAGCACTACTCAGAGTCCGATTCAAAAGTTTGAAATTTAATAAAAATTGCAACAGATTATATGTCTGTTGTCTATAGACTAGAGTCCAAAATCTTCATCAAAACTCAAAGAGAAGGAAGGGAAACATCAAACCAAAGCTTGTACCTTCTGAAAGTGTCCCAAGGAAGGCCAAAATCAATGTTTAGAACTTATAGGCAGCTAGATCTTCCGAAGAAAAGGGCAGCTATCAACTCACAAATCCACTGCACAAATGTCAAAAACCTCTTGTTGGGTTTCTGTTAGCTAAATGCCTAAGTACAGAGCAAAGACCCACATTTTTATTTGGTTAGAAAAAGAGGAGGGGAAGGCAGGCTGTGCTGATTGGTGGAGCTGCGGATGTCTGAAGGTGTGTGAAATGGTAAATTAAGATAAGATTTTGTAGATAAGATATACTTTATTGAACCCCGTGGTGTAATTTGTCCTCTGCATTTGACCCATCCTATGGGCTGCTACAGAGCGGCGCCCGGGGACCAACTCCAGTTCTAAAGCCAGTTCCTTGGTCAGAGGTGCTAGTTGGAGTGTTCCTATGATCAATCTTTTTGTGGGTGGGGGAAACCCAAGCGAACACGGGGAGAACATGCAAACTCCACACAGAAAGGCCCCAGGCCTTCTAAGGAGCAGAGCTGAGCGCAATGGAATTTTTATGAAGAAATTCATGGATTAAGTCTCTATTTGATGAGACCAAACATGAATATGGTCAGAGGTAATGAAGCACAGTAATCAGTTACCTCTGAAAAGTTTTTCTACTGCTCCTAGAAACATAATATGGGCAAATCTTGGGCAGTATTCAGGAGTACAAAACAAAAAAACTGGAAAAAAACAAAAATAGAATAAGAAAAATAAGTTAAGGGGCCATGCTTTTATCTTGCTGGTGGTCATAAGGCTATAACAATGGTGTTCTTTGTTGTCTTAGGAATTGCAGGGGAGTACATTCATAGTTCATGACCCTCTGCTTGACTCTCATGGCCCAATAACGGTCAGCTTTGGAATGCCGACCGCAGTATAGGCCAGAGACAGAACAGATTGTAAATTCCTATTGATAAGGGGAGACAGGCCCTTCACCAGGGAATGGTTCACAATACCGATCAATAATTCTGTCCAGCTCTGAAGTTGAGTCAAAACCCCAAAAACTAGAAACTAGTTGCCCTACACAAATTATTTCTAAAGAAGAAACTGGAGCACTCAAATCACCAGCAGACATTTATTAAGGTGCCAAGACTGACTCTGACTCTCTCGTATGACTCTGAGGAAGACGCAGTGTGTCGAAACGTCAGTCTTGGCACCTTAATAAATTTATGCTGGTGATTTGAGTGGTCCAATTTCTTTATATTTGGATTTACTGTCCTTTCTGCAAGCACCGACCTCCACTGACAGAGGGGCTGAAGCGCAAGGGGTTCCTTCATTTTACAAAATTATTTCTGTCTGAATGGAAATTATTGGACCACAGATTATAAACAGATCTTTCTACCAACTTTAAAATTTGACATGTTAATAATGACTGTCCATAGTATATTAATCTGTAGAAGTACACTTATTTGATTCTAGAAGTTCTGGAAAAATTGAATTTTGTGTCCTGTGCTTTGCTTATAAACTGAAAATATAATTTAAAGCTGCAGTTTGTCAACTGGAGAACAGAGTATGAGGAACATTTTGATCATACACACCACCATTCGTCCCACCCAGCTCCTCCTCTCCCTTCTGTAGTCCCTCCTACCCTCGCATAGCCCATTCCTCCAAACAAGGCTCATGCTTGTTGACGGGTTCAGTGCACTGACAGTAAACAGAAACAACTGAGGAGCTCAAGTATGTCAGAAGTTTTATGGAATGTACTTTTATAACATTACAGATGATGCACTTTCTTGGGTACGACAGCTGATCATCTGATCATTCTAAGTCATCCTCGCAGTCTGGATACATTCACTTAAAGCTGCAGTCTGTAACTTTGAGGAGAGAGAGGACTTCGCACAAAAATTTGAAAAAAGCAACTTTCAGATCCCTCCCCCTCCCTCTCCACTGCACTCCTCAGACCCTCCCCTAGAAATGTACTGTGCACGTGAAGGCATGCGAACTGTTGCATGCAACTGCAGAGAGATTTTGCACGTTCACATTATGAAAGCAGCTAAGTTGCCGAGGCGAGACGTTTCTGTTGCGAACAGTCAACACTGCTGGCCAACAAACCGGCGCGTCGTTAGACCTGAAAATTCCGGGGCAAATATCCCTCCTTTTATTGAAGACAAGCGTTTGTCACAAATACGGCAATATCCCCCGCCGCCTCAATTTTATGTGTCCGTACGGATGGAGCCTGATGCTATATCCCCCGCTTCGCGCTAATCGCGCGGCGAGGGATAATAATTAGTCCTGGCAAATTCCTTCATTCACACGTTTTCCAATTCAATAATAATCAAGCGGCAGTTGAAGACATGGCTTATCTCCCCCATGCAATCTAAAAGCAACAAAATAATATGCTACATTCAGTACCGAAAAATAATTAGATTATAATTAGGTCTATGCACTATCACTCGGTGATGGCATTTCATAACTCTTCAGCGAATGAAGGCAATTTTGGCGACAAGTACATACACCTGTTTTTGCGGCACGGTCGCTCAATTCGTATAAAAAAAATAGACATTTGTCCGATGGAAAATGTAAACGGACGAAACCACTTACTAGTCTGAAATGCCGTCGCCGAGTGCAGGTGCATAGACATAATTAAAATTAAATTATTTTTCTGTCCTGAATGCAGCCCATAATTTTGTCGCTTTTAGATCGCATGAGGAAAAGAAGCCGTGTCTTCGATTGCCACTTGATTATTCGTGAATTGAAAAATGTGTTAAAAACGGAAACCCATCTAGAATTAGCCAGGATTAATTATTTTCCAAAAAAAATCAGGGTTATTAGCCCCGGATTTTTCAAGTCCAACGACACGCCTGCCAACAAACGAGCAGAAATAAATCACGTCGACATGAAAAGTAATCTACAGCAGTATGTATTCATTAAAAACCCAGCACACACTTATTTCAGGAAGTTACCCGTTTTTTGAGTACAGAAACTGTTGTGAATCCAGCCGAATGGCCAGTAACTCATGTATGTCAGCATTTAGCTGTGAGAGCACAGAAACGTTGCACATATTTATAAGGACAACAACACAACTGATAAGACTGCCAGGTCACTTCATAAAGAGATTTTCTGCTGCTTTCTAATAAAACAATGCCAGTAACGTTAGCCCTAGCATCTGAAACAAGCTAACGTTAGTTCGATTGCAACATCACAGTAACATCACATGCACTGCGGAGTACTGTAACGCTTACAAGACTCTGGGTATTCGAACAGCGACTGTGCTTGTAAGCGATGTTCACTCGCTTATTTGCAGAGCAAAAATGAATTGATCCTGGTTAGGGCTGGGGTTAGTTTGGTGATCATGTCAGCGACGCCAACTCGCTTATTTGCCAAGCAAAAATGAACCAACAAATAAAGCAGGGGTTTACATGTCAAGGAGAAAAGTCGCAAACTCTGCGTCTGTTTTTAATCCTTTCAGATCACGGAGTTCCTTCCACTTTTAAAAATCCACTCCGATGTTCACTCTTGTTTTATCCTGGGTTTTGTTAAATTCTTTCTTTTGTGCTTTTTTTCTTCTGGCTTCCTTTTTTACTAGTCTTAGCCATGTGTGCTGTTTCTGGAAACTGAGGTATCGGCATTTTTTCCTCGCTGGTGGCTCTAAGCTCCTGAACCTGCTCTCGGAGATTTGAACTTGACTGAGCACTGGCATGAACTGAGGAGGAAGGGGGAGGGGGCTGTCTGCAGCGCGTGCATGTGCACTGTTGGGCGGCTGTCAGACACCATCCTAGCTCTAATTGGTTCTTTTAGTCGGTCCGAACGATTATTTTAAATTGCAGTAGGAGCATTAGGTGGGTTTAAATGAGCCTTTTTTTAATTACAGAGTACTAGTTATATGTAATACTGTCTGTACACAGTGACAGTTTTAGCAAAAGTGACAAAAAGTTACTTTTCTAAAACTTCAGACTGCAGCTTTAATGGACATTAATGCGTCTCGAAACTTTTCTTTGAGACTGGCCATTATTCAACATTCAAAGTGTTGGATTCTTCTGAGATTCATTCGTTTGTGGCATTTGATATGGGAATGATGTGACCTTCTTAATGTGTGTTTTCAAATGAGATTAAAATCAAGAGTCAATGCTAAATCAATGCTTTTAGATCTCAATTAACTCAACGATAGAATAATTTAACATTCAGGGGCGCGTTTCCCAAAAGCGTTGTAGCTAACTAAGTTAGCAACTTGTGTCGTTCGTCCATTCACAGTGAATGGGCCCAACTATGTACAATCCCAATTCCGAAATATTTGGGACAAAGTGTTAATTATGAATAAAATCAAAATGCAATGACTTCAGATCACATAATTCAGTGTTATTTACAATAGAACATAGATAGCATTTCAAATGTTGAAACTGAGACATTTTACATTTTTATCCACAAAATGAGGTCATTTCAAATTTTCTGGCTGCAACAGTTCTCAGAAAAGTTGGGACACAGGCACAGGAATTTGATGCATGCACATCACAGTGGAAACTTACAGCCACACTCAGCAAGAAATATACAGAGAAACAAAGACGGAAAATGCAGCCAGATGAATATGATAAAAAGAAAAAGATACCAGTGGATGAATTCGATGCATATCAAATTATTACAAATAATTCAATTGATTAAGTTTTCAGTAGCAACTAATGATTTTGCTGAACAAATATTGATCAAAGCTACAGAAATCAAATACATCCTCTGATTATGTTTTTTTGAATCAACTAAACAGAAGTTTGCTTGCCAATCAAAGCCACAGAAGCCTGCTGCTTATGTGTGTGTGAGCTGCTCATGCATGTGTGAACTGAATTGCTTGTATATGTGTGTCTACTTTGTGTGTGAACTGCTTGTATGTATATTTGTCTGTGTTAACACTGCAGTATGTGAACTTGTATGAATGTGCGTGTGTGTGTGTGTGTGTGTGTGTGTCTTTCTGCTGCCTACATAATATGGTTATAGATTATTAGTATGAGCAATTAATGAATAATGATAAAAATATACAAAACCCAAAACCAGTGAAGTTGGCACGTTATGTAAATCGTAGATAAAAACAGAATACGATGATTGGCAAATCCTTTTCAACTTATATTCAATTGAATACACTGCAAAGACAAGATGTTTAATGTTCAAACTGAGAAACTTTATTTTTTTTTGCAAATAATCATTAACTTAGAATTTAAAGGCAGCAACACATTGCAAAAAAGTTGGCACAGGGGCCTTTTTACCACTGTGTTACATCGCCTTTCCTTTCAATGACACCCAGTAAACGTTTGGGAACTGAGGAGACCAATTTTTGAAGCTTTTCAGGTGGAACTCTTTCCCATTCTTGCTTGATGTTCAGCTTAAGTTGTTCAAGAGTCCGGGGTCTCCGTTGTCGTATTTTATGCCTCATAATACGCCACACATTTTCAATGGGAGACAGGTCTGGACTACAGGCAGGCCAGTCTAGTACCCGCACTCTTTTACTAAGGAGCCATGCTGTTGTAACACGTGCAGAATGTGGCTTGGCATTGTCTTGCTGAAATAAGCAGGGGCGTCCATGAAGAAGACGTTGCTTGAATGGCAACATATGTTGCTCCAAAACCTGTATATACCTTTCAGCATTAATGGTGCCTTCACATATGTGTATGTTGCCCATGCCTTGGGCACTAAATCAACTCACGCATTTGTTCACTAAGTGGTGACCCTCGCCCCATCCTTGTTTGTGAATGACTGAGCATTTCAGGGAAGCTGCTTTTATACCCAATCATGGCACCCACCTGTTCCCAATTATCCCGTTCACCTGTGGGATGTTCCAAATAAGTGTTTGATGAGCATTCCTTCAACTCTCTCAGTTTTTTTTGCCACTTGTGCCAGCTTTTTTGAAACATGTTGAAACTACAGGCAGGCCAGTCTAGTACCCGCACTCTTTTACTAAGGAGCCATGCTGTTGTAACACGTGCAGAATGTGGCTTGGCATTGTCTTGCTGAAATAAGCAGGGGCGTCCATGAAGAAGACGTTGCTTGAATGGCAACATATGTTGCTCCAAAACCTGTATATACCTTTCAGCATTAATGGTGCCTTCACATATGTGTATGTTGCCCATGCCTTGGGCACTAAATCAACTCACGCATTTGTTCACTAAGTGGTGACCCTCGCCCCATCCTTGTTTGTGAATGACTGAGCATTTCAGGGAAGCTGCTTTTATACCCAATCATGGCACCCACCTGTTCCCAATTATCCCGTTCACCTGTGGGATGTTCCAAATAAGTGTTTGATGAGCATTCCTTCAACTCTCTCAGTCTTTTTTGCCACTTGTGCCAGCTTTTTTGAAACATGTTGAAACTACAGGCAGGCCAGTCTAGTACCCGCACTCTTTTACTAAGGAGCCATGCTGTTGTAACACGTGCAGAATGTGGCTTGGCATTGTCTTGCTGAAATAAGCAGGGGCGTCCATGAAGAAGACGTTGCTTGAATGGCAACATATGTTGCTCCAAAACCTGTATATACCTTTCAGCATTAATGGTGCCTTCACATATGTGTATGTTGCCCATGCCTTGGGCACTAAATCAACTCACGCATTTGTTCACTAAGTGGTGACCCTCGCCCCATCCTTGTTTGTGAATGACTGAGCATTTCAGGGAAGCTGCTTTTATACCCAATCATGGCACCCACCTGTTCCCAATTATCCCGTTCACCTGTGGGATGTTCCAAATAAGTGTTTGATGAGCATTCCTTCAACTCTCTCAGTCTTTTTTGCCACTTGTGCCAGCTTTTTTGAAACATGTTGAAACTACAGGCAGGCCAGTCTAGTACCCGCACTCTTTTACTAAGGAGCCATGCTGTTGTAACACGTGCAGAATGTGGCTTGGCATTGTCTTGCTGAAATAAGCAGGGGCGTCCATGAAGAAGACGTTGCTTGAATGGCAACATATGTTGCTCCAAAACCTGTATATACCTTTCAGCATTAATGGTGCCTTCACATATGTGTATGTTGCCCATGCCTTGGGCACTAAATCAACTCACGCATTTGTTCACTAAGTGGTGACCCTTGCCCCATCCTTGTTTGTGAATGACTGAGCATTTCAGGGAAGCTGCTTTTATACCCAATCATGGCACCCACCTGTTCCCAATTATCCCGTTCACCTGTGGGATGTTCCAAATAAGTGTTTGATGAGCATTCCTTCAACTATCTGTCTTTTTTGCCACTTGTGCCAGCTTTTTTGAAACATGTTGAAACTACAGGCAGGCCAGTCTAGTACCCGCACTCTTTTACTAAGGAGCCATGCTGTTGTAACACGTGCAGAATGTGGCTTGGCATTGTCTTGCTGAAATAAGCAGGGGCGTCCATGAAGAAGACGTTGCTTGAATGGCAACATATGTTGCTCCAAAACCTGTATATACCTTTCAGCATTAATGGTGCCTTCACGTATGTGTATGTTGCCCATGCCTTGGGCACTAAATCAACTCACGCATTTGTTCACTAAGTGGTGACCCTCGCCCCATCCTTGTTTGTGAATGACTGAGCATTTCAGGGAAGCTGCTTTTATACCCAATCATGGCACCCACCTGTTCCCAATTATCCCGTTCACCTGTGGGATGTTCCAAATAAGTGTTTGATGAGCATTCCTTCAACTCTCTCAGTCTTTTTTGCCACTTGTGCCAGCTTTTTTGAAACATGTTGCAGGCATCAAATTCCAAATGAGCTAATATTTGAAAAACTTACAAAGTTTACCTGTTCGAACATTAAGTAACTTGTCTTTGCAGTGTATTCAATTGAATATAGGTTGAAAAGGATTCGCAAATCATTGTCTTCTGTTTTTATTTACGATTTACACAACGTGCCAACTTCACTGGTTTTGGGTTTTGTATATAATCATGAATAATGAATATAATGAGTAATGCTGTATTAAAATCTTCAACAAAAGCAATGTTCCTCAACATCAAATTGCAAAGGCTTTGAAGGTTTCATCATCAACAGTGCATAACATCATTAAAAGATTCAGAGAAACTGGAAAAATCTCTGTGTGTAAGGGACAAGGCCGAAGACTTTAATTAAATGATCGTGATCTACGGGCCCTCAGACGCCACTGTATCACTCAGCGGCATGATTCTGTCATTGACATTACTAAATGGGCCCAGGAATACTTCAAGAAACCATTGTCTTTAAACACAGTCTGCGGTGTCATCCACAGATGCCACCTAAAACTTGATCATGCAAAAGGGAAGCCATTGTTGAGCCTGATCCAGAAGCAGCGCCATGTTCTGTGGGCCAAGGCTCATTTAAAATGGACTGTAGCAAAGTGGCAAAGTGTACTGTGGTCAGACGAGTCCAAATTTGACATTTTTGCTGGAAACTATGGGCCTTGTGTCCTCCAGGCTAAAGAGGAGTAAGACCACACCTCCTGGAATCAGTGTTCAGTTCTAAAGCCATAATCTCTGATAGTATGGGGATGCATTAGTGCATATGGTGTAGGACACTTGCATGTTTTAAAAAGCACTATGAATGATGAAAAGTAGATTAAGGTTTTAGAGCTGTAATTATGCGATCAGGAACCAGTTGCGAGAACCAGGCAATGCAGTAGAACTTGCTTTATTAATTTCGGGGGAGCACTCCCGCAGGGCAGAAGGCAAAAGTACAAAGTCCACAATCCAAAAATCAAAATCCAGTTGGGCAAAAATAGGATCAAAAACCAGGGCAGCAATCACAGTAATCGTAGTCGGACAGAAATGGGTCTGGTTCACAGGTATAGGTATATCAGAGAAGCAAAGCCAGAATCCAATGGGCATCATACGAATTGTTACCAGGGCAGCAAACATAGATCTCGTGGTCGGGCAGAAAAAGGTCAAAACACACAGATGCAACAATTAATCCAAAAGGGCAAACCAAAAATCAGAAGTCGGGCAATCCAGTCAGAATCAGAAACTCAATGAATTACAAGGCGAGAGAAAAACAGCACAGGTAAGCACAGGAAACAATCTGACAGAGAATGGCTGTGAGAAGACACCTTATATACACTTCTGGGAAGATCACATGGGGGGAATCACAAGTGCAGGAAGTCAGACTGATTACAAGGGGAAGGCACATGAGGAAAAGCCTAATCACATGAAATTGGCCAAAGCCAAAACGTGGACCGGGAACACGAGACATTCCTATCACAAACATACGGCTCCAGTCACGGAGTTTCTAACGTGCATAGATAATGAGAAACAGGACAGCGCGATCAGGTGTGAGCTTTCACAGAAAATACAGCAAAGGTAATCAGGGAGAGCAAAGAGGCGGAGACTAGAACAGGGCGAGTGCTCAGAGGTAGTTAATTAATTAGTAAGTGCAACTATACAAATCCTTGGTGCTCGTTAGTAAGTTAGTATTATATACATGGTTAGTTGTTGTTAGTAATCTCAGAGGAAAATAATAAACTGTTAGTATTGTTAGTAGATAGAAAAGAAGAGTGAAGCCAGTAACCGAGATCGGAAGGAAGATTGAAAACCAGAATCCAATAAATCACCCGAAGAGTGAAACACAAGACTGGAGCAGATTGCAATGACAAGACATGAGACAAAGTGCAAAGCAAAATGGAAAACATGAACCGGAATATGATATGGCAAAATGTAAAACATGGAAAAGTAAACTAAGACTAAACATGACAAATCAAGGTAACCAAATCACAATACATAATACAAAGAATAGTCAGACATGGCAAAAATAGCAAAACCAAAGGAGCAGTCAAGATAATCAGGGAAGCATGGACAGGGCAGAGCAGTATGACAACAAGAGCAAAATATACTCCCCTCCAGAGTATAGAATCATAGTAGAAGAATCCGTGGACTGAACTGGTCTGCCTGCAGTCCTGATCTTTCACCGATTGAGAGTATTTGGCACATAATTATACGATAAGTCCGTCAAAGGAGCCCCAAAACTCTCCAGCTGCTGGAAGCTTGTATTAAACTACAGTTGGATCAAATTACAATGGCCTAATTCAAGAAACTTGTCTTCTCAATGCCCAGACACCTCTACTCTGTGTTAAGAGGAAGAGGGGATGCTACACCATGGTAAACAGGCCCCTGTCCCGACTTTTTTGAGACCTGTGGCAGCCATCAAATTTGAAATGAGCTCATTTTGTGGATGAAATTGTAAAATTTCTCAGATTCAACAGTTGCTATGTTTTCTCTGTTCTACTGTGAGCAAAATACTGGCTGGTGTGATTTGAAAGTCATTGTGTTTTGATTTCATTCACAATTTACACTTTGTCCCAACTATTTCGGAATTGGCGTTGTAAGTTAGAATCTGTGATTTTGGGAAACGCACCACAGATTGATAAATCTTGGACTGTTAACACTATTATGCTTTTTGTTGTTATGTTATGTCTTTATGATTATATTTATGTTTGTCTAATTGTATATTTGTGCAGTTATGTTGCTAGGTACACGTCCTGCGTCCCCGACGCATTAAAATGTCAAAGGATGCAGTAAACTCACTATCCATGCCTCCCAGCGACGCACCTCATTTATACCATGAAAAACGGTACATTAGGCCAATTTCACAGAAGCCTTTTAAGGTTTATACGCAGATAACTTTCTTAATCGCGCGTTTAGCATGAGTTTCATTTTTCATTTCATGAGTTTTCATTTTTTTCAATAGCACGACTATTCTTTAAAGTTTTGTGAGCAAGCTAATGTGAACAAACGCAGCGCACCGCCGTAAACCCCGGAGAAATCTGTAATGTGAATATCGGCCACTGGATGGCAGTATTTACCTTTTTTTTTATTCAGCTCAGACTGGAGCTATGTTTAGACATGTCCTGGACATGTCTGGGGCAAGTCCCCGAAAAGTAAAAAAAAAGAGGTCTAAATGTGGGTGGGGTCTGCAAAAGTGTATATTAGGAAAAGAATTGAGACAGTAAAGTAGTAGGAGAAATTGCAAGAAGAAGGATACGTGTGACCAGACCTGTCATTTCTGTTCAAGACCTGTGAAGTTTCTTTTGTGGATTTTTGCCTATGTTTGAGCCTTTTTCCTCACCCAGCACATCACCAGGAAACTGTAAACATTTCTGTTTTTTTGTATGCAATCTTGGTCAGAATATTAGTTTAGTCATTAGTTAGTAGTTTAGTTGCCTTTGTTTAATTAAATGTGTTTGAGTTTTAAAACTGTGTCTGTCATCCCTTGCTGTTGCTGTTGCTGTTGTGTTGTAATGTAATAACAAATTGGGGCCATAACAAATCCCAAACTTAAAAAAAAAAACAAGTATGGGGAAGGTAAAAAAATCACCCGAAGACGGGGCTACTAACAAGAAAATCCTCGAAGCTGTCAACAAGTTAGTGGATAGCTTTGACAGTCAGGAAAAAAGATGTAAGATCTCTCCAGAAAAATGGAGGAAAACTGTAGCCTCGTGACTGTTCTGATGGAGGAGGTGAATGACTACAAAAGGGCAATGGTGGAGCTGGAACTGCAGGTCAGTCGATTTAAGGAAGAAATAAAGATGCTAACTCAGAGGTGCATTGAACAAGAAAGATATAAAAGAGGGTTGAAAGAAAAAGAAAACAAAGACACCAGGGCAAGGGTGGTTTCTCTCCTCTCCAAAATTGCACTGGGAGTGCCATGGAATGTGGACGACATAGTTAATAGCGTTCACCGCATTGGTAGAAGAGTGCAATTCTGAACGAGGCAAGTTCTCATTCAGTTTGTAAAGAGAGAATGAAGAAATTACATTTGGAGGCTTTCAAAGCACTGTGAGGTATGTAAACAAGCTGGAGTTCGGTTTGCAGAGGATTTGACGAAAGAAGACCGAGCAATACGGGAACTGTTGTGGCCAAAGATGAAGAAGGCACGAGAGAAATAAAAGAGTGCTTACTTCCGAGGCCCTTTTGGCTTCATAGAAAATGTTCAATTTTTTTCCATAAGTAAAAAGGAAAAAAGGTTCCCCCATAATAATTTAAAGAGACACAAATGATTGATTAGAGGGACCAATATATAATTCCATTTCTTTGTTCAACTTAAATACTTTTAGTAAGGCAATTTACTGTTTCATTTGTTCATGTTACTTGTGCTACTTTAAAGTAGTATGCTTACTTTTTAAAAAATTTCTTTAATTTCTTTGAACACAAGGGGGCTAAAAGATATTATGAGAAGAAAAGCTTTTTTTTTATTTTACAAAGGACTACAGGCTGTTAGGATCCTGTTCATGCCATGTTTATGTTTTGTGCCAGGCCATGTCATGTTTATTGATTTTTGTGTTTAAGTGACCTCTGCTTGTTATTATGACTATTCTTTGATTGCGTATTGTGTTTTGGTAATTGGATTTCATGTTTTTATTATTTTTCTGCCATAGTCCTCATGTCATGTTTTCTTTGCGCTTGTCTTGTTTATTTTTCTGCCATACCATGCTTTGCACTACGTCTACCCCGTCTTGTCTTGTGTAGGTCTGTGCTCACGGTTTAGTCTTACGTGCCACACATTCGGGTGATTTACTGGTTTCTGGGATTTCAATCTTCCTTCATATCTCGTGTTCTTCCTTCCTCTCTCCTTTGCTATCTACTAACAGTACTAACAGTTTATTGTTTTTGATAATTACTAAAACTCATTAACATTGTATATTTTTACTAACTTACCAACTTGCACTCGGGATTGTATCGCTGGACATACTAATAGACTAACGATCTCTCAGCAATCGCCCAATTCGTATCTCCGCCCTCCTTGTCTATCCCTTATTATCTCTTCTGCAGTTTTCCACTTATATCTCAGGCTTTCCCTATTCTTTAGACTGTACACTTTAATACTCCCTAACCGGAGCTGTTGTTTGTTCATAGGAATGTCTTGTGATCCCTGTCTGCGTTTTCAAATTCATGTAATTAGATTTTTCCTCATGTGTCAATCCTGATTATTGTTTCATTGATCACACCTGTTCTCCCTTGTCATGTGTTCACCCCGGATGTGCATATAAGGTGTCTTCACATTCATTTCCATGTCAGATCGTAACTTCCTTGTTTCTTGTGCCACGTTTCTCGCCTCGACTCATTGTGATTTATCTTTCTGACTGGATTGCCCGACTTCAGAGTCTTGGTTTTCCCTTTTTGGTTATTGTTGCATCTGTGTGTTTTTGACCTTTTTCTGCCCGACCTTGATTTTGTGGATTGCTGCCCTGTTAACGATTCGGACTGTCTATTGGCTTATGAGTTTGCTTCTCCCTCAAACCTACGCCTGTGTACCGGATCTGTTTTGCCTGACTACGATTTTTGTGATTGGTGCCCTGGTAACGAACTCTGCTCTGCGCTATTGGAATTCGAGCTTTGGATTACGGACTCTGTACTGTTGCCTTTCTCTCTGCAGGGGTTATCCCCCTTATTCAATAAAGCACCTATTTTTTGCAATCCCGTGTCCTCGCATTTGGTTCCAGATCGCTTCCTCACACAGGCACAGTATGTTATTTTGCAGGAGACCCATTCCAACGAAGAGGACACTACATTTTGGACTAATGAATGGGGAGATACTGTTTTGTTTAGCCATTGGACCAATAGGTCTGCTGGAGTAGCCATTTGTTTGAATAATTGTCCTGGAAAAATTGTTGATTATAAAACGGACACGGACGGACACTGGATTCCTGCTGTTTTGAATATGAGGGAACTTTTTGGATCCTTTTAAATGTTTATGGTTGCCAAGGTGATTCAAGGAACAAGATATTGAGGAGAAAAAATTCTTATACGATTAAGGAATATAAAACACAATACCCAACTGATAGTATTCTAGTAGGAGGAGATTTTAATTGTGTACCTGATGAATGGTTAGACTGCCCACAAAATTTGAAAACCATGAATATAATCATATCATTACAAATTTTTGCACTAATATTTCCCAAATTGATGTTTGGAGACATGTTAACCCTAATGAAAAGCAATTTTCTTGGATTTGGCCAGATGGAAGCTGCAAATCTAGAATAGATATATGGTTGATTACTCAAGAAATTTTAAACTAAGTTACACAAGCTTCTATTTCTGCTGCTCCTACGACTGATCTAATCACTATTACCTTGATGCCTAAAACAGAAACAACATCTGGACAGAAATATTGGAAATTTTATGCAAATTATCTAAAAGACGAGGAATATTGTTGTATGATCAAAAAAATATTATCTTCAGTAATATTAAATGATGATATTGTGTCTGATGGAAGTAAGTGGGAATTTTTCAAATACAAAGTGAGACAATATTCTATTGACTATGGAAAAAGAAAAAGTAAAGAGCAAAAACAAATAGAAAGACAATTGATTAATGACATTAATGAGTGTTGTAAAAGAAATGAGACAGCGGATGATAATAAGGAAGAAATGATGACATTACAAGTTAAGTTGGATGAGTTGTATCTGAAAAAAGCCCAAGGGGCATTTGTACAATCTAGAGCAAAATGGTTAGAAGAGGGAGGAAAAATTTTTTTTTTTCCATATTTTAGTAGATTAGAAAAAACAAGACAAGGTATAAATGCAATAACTGTACTAAATATAGAGAATAAATTGGTCACCAATCCAAAAGAAATAGCAAATGAGATCTATAAATTTTCTGAAATGAATTCTGATGACTTTTTTTTAGATGAGTAAAACCATTTATCCCTCAAATTGATTTGGATTTTAAAACTACATGTGATTCAGACCTAACAATTGGAGAGCTGGATGTAGCCAAAAGAAGATGAAATTGGGAAAATCACCTGGTCAAGATAGACTTACAGCTAACTTTTATCATTTTTTCTGGGTTGACATCAGAAAACTGCTATTTGGAGCTTTGAGTGAATGCTTGGTAAATAATAATCTCTTCACAACAATGAAGCAAGGAAATATTACGTTATTACCTAAACCTAAAAGGATAAAACCGTTATTGATGACCTAAGACCAATCACATTATTTACATATACTTAGGCAAGTAGACTAAAAAGTGGTATGAATAAAATCATTAGCGAGACTCAATCTGGATGTCTTCCGAATAGATTAATCCATAACAACATTAGACTAGTTTAAGACCTAAATGGACTATGCCAATTTTATTGAAGATGATGGTATAATATTATTTTTGGATTTTCTCAAAGCTTTTGATAGGCTTGAACACCCATTTATCCTTCGTACACTTCAATACTTTGGATTTGGAAAAAAATGTATTCACATTATTTCAATGATATACAAGGATATAACTACTGTAGTTCTGTCTTGCTTCATTTGGTAACTACGAAAAGATTTGATGTAAGGAGAGGAATAAGACAAGGAGATTCAGTTAGCCCTCTCCTTTTCATTTTAGCAGCTGAACTACTAGCACTGCATATTAAAAACTCTGAAAACATAAAACCATTAAATGTTATAGGTTGTCCATTGATAAGCACACAATTCGCAAATGATACCACTCTATTTTTAAAGAACTCTGACCAAATACCTGACTTTAAAGGCTGTCTGTTTTTTTCCGTTGCATCAGGATTGCATTTAAATTTGAATAAGCGTGAGATCTTGACCATTCACAATAATATAGAGACTGTAACTCATAATATTTTAGTTCAGAAAAAGATTACATATTTGGTGGGTAACCATCAGTAAGAATTCTATAGAGATGGAAAATTCTAATTTTCAAATCGTTCTACAAAGTAATAAAAAAAATCCTGAATAGCTGGCTACAGAGAAATATTTCCATTTTTGGCAGAATATTGTTGACAAAAATGGAAGGGATTTCAAGTAGTTGTATGAAGAAAATAAACCAACTTTTTCATAACTTTATTTGGAATAATAAGCAATATTTAATTAGAAAAGGTGATGTGGTCAAAACAGTTGAAGAAGGTGGGATGAATATTATTGATTTTTGAGGTGATGAATGGTTTCATCAAGTTAAGATGGTTGCAGAATTTTTTAAAAGTATGAACATTTTCTGTGGTTCAGATTACCTTCTTATCTTTTTCAAAGGGTAGGTGGAATAAATTTTTTATTAAGATGTGATTTTGATCCTTTAAAACTACCAATAAAACTGTCAGATTATCATATGCAGGTGTTACTGCACTGGAAAATGCTTTGTAAGCATAATTTCACTCCTCATAGTGTTATCTGGAACAACAGATATATTTTGCATAAAAGGAAATCCTAATTTTATAATGATTGGATGGAGAAAGGGGTTTGGGCTATTAGACATTTATTGAATGAAGATGGAAATATTTTGAGTTATTTTGATTTTAAAGGTAAATTTAATCTGGATTGCTCAGTTAAACAATATTCCTTATTACTTAAAGCAATTCCAGTTGCTTTGTTGGTTCTCGTAAAAGGTATATTAATGGAGTGAAATTCCTGCCAAAACCTAATATACAATCCGAACATGTTTTACAAATGCACAACAATTCACAAACAAATAAAATGTGATTTGCAAATATATAAATGATTCACGTGCAAACAAACTGTGGTTTGCAAATATAAAAACAATTTGTGAACAAATACAGTGCGGTTTGCAAATATAAAAATGATTCACATACAAACAAGGTGTGGTTTGCAAATATGAAAACGATTTGCAAACAAATACAGTGTGGTTTGCAAATACAAAACACCATTAACAAACGAATGTATTCAGTTTTACAAATACAAAACGTACAGATTACAAGTATACGACGAGAACCATTTCCTATAATCAGGGCCGGATTATGGGGGAACTGGGCCCCGGGGCCAGGAGTTTGCAAAGGCCCCCCCCCCCTCCCCCCCCCACAAACTCATCAAAGTCGAGCTGTCGAACAAACTCTGATTCTATTACTGGAAGGGAGAGTGAATTCCACCGATTTTAGCACATTTACATCCTGAGCTCATTTTTAATTCGAGCCAGTCTGGAGAATGACCGTTCCCCTTCACAGTTTGTTATTGGCATGGTCAAAAAGAGTCTGAGTGCTATGTAAACATTTGGAAAAGTGGACTGTAAATCCAAATTTACCATGGTCTTTAGCATTGTATTTGGGCATTTTTGTTCTTCTGAAATGAATGATTTGTACTGAACAAGTTCATCTGCCAAGCTCATGGACAGATCAGTGGGATATGCTGCAGCAAGAGATTCGGCCCTTAAAGTGAGCTCACTGTTGGACATATTATCAGGCATGAAAAGAACATGAAAAAGATTGGTCAAGTGTGTGTATGCAGTTAACCGATGGCTAAGACAGGACACAAGTTTGTCAGTTTGAACGTTTCAATCCGAAAGTTTTCTTTTCCACTAAATTCAACACCTGGCTCTACACTTTCATCAGCCATACATTTGCGCTTCTTTGTGCGCTGGAGGTCATGCCTGTAGTCTTGGGAGACTGAATCGGTAACATTTAAAGCTGACCCTTGAAAAAAGGCAAAATTGTCTCTCTGTGCTGCCACAAAGTCACGAAGTGAAAGGGGAAGCTGTGTAGCTGTGTGTATGTCAATGTCATGTTTCTGCAACTGCAGGCTCGTGGCTTGGAACCGCGTGCAGTGCAGAGGCCTCGCTTCTAGTTTCACGTTTCTCCTGTGCATCTTTGGAAATATTGTTCAATGCCTCTCTCAATTGTGCATAATATTTCCAAAGAGCCTTTGTTGATTCAGCTCTTGAACTCCAGCGAGTACCTGACAAAGATTTCAGTGTGAGTTTCACATCTGTATCACGGAACACCTTTCCCCACCTGTGTGTTGACGAGGCACAAAATGTGTACATTGATTGCAGAAAGTCAAAGAAACGGCCAGCTTCTGGGCTACTGTCAACAGCATTGACACCGACTAAATTCAATGAATGTGCTGCACAGGGGACATAACAAATCAATGGGTTTATTCGTTTCAGATGAGCTTGGACTCCATTGTACTTTCCCAACATATTACTTGCATTGTCATAAGACTGGCCTCGACAGTTAGTTAAGTCTAGGCCCAGGTTCTTCACCATTGCAACAACACACTCAGCCAAACTGTTCCCAGTATGATTTTCAATAGGCTCAAAAGCCAGAAAACGCTCCACTACTTCTCCACCATTATTTACAAACCTGGAAATAAAAGTGAGTTTGTCCACATGAGAAAGGTCTGGAGTGGAGTCAACGATAACAGAGAAGTATTTGGCCTCTTTAATCTCGCTGAAAATTGCTTCATTTGCTCTTTCTCCCATAAGTGGATAAATTCCTCACAGATTGTGGATGAGAGGTAGGACACAGAGCCTTTGCCCTTGCATCCAAACCTTTGGAGATGGTCAGCTAGAAAAGGGTCAAATTTGGCCAACAGTTCAACAATGCCCAAGAAATTACCATTGTGAGGTGATCCCAACCGCTCATCATCTCCCTTGAAGGCAAGGCCCCTCTCCCCCAAAAACTGAATTACAGCAACAACTCTTTTCAAAACATCCCGCCAGTATTGCCTCTCTGCATCAATTTGTTTGAAAAGATCAGAATCAACTCTTCCTGTGTTTTTGGAGCGACTGTGTAATGCTAACATGCAAGCCCTATGCTCCTCACTCCTCTCATGCTCACCGATACGCTCAGAATGTTTCCAATCAGAAAACCTGTCGACAAACGCATTGTGCTTACTTGCAAACAGTTTGCAAGCAAAACAAATGATGCAACCAGATGAAGGGGAGTAAAGTAGCCACTGCCTAGTCACAGACTGACCATTAGGTAGAGAGCATTCGATTAAGGAATTTGTAAAACTCCTAGTCATGCCCCCCATGGTCCTATCCCTACTTGAGGCAGGGTACTTTTCACTTCGAATTTGAAAAGCAGCTGCTCCTCTACTAACCAGAATTGACTTGACCTGTTCAGTAAAGGCACTTGGCCATAAAGCATGGTCATTAACCGTTTCACACCAGGAGTTTGAGCCCCTAGCTCCTAATGTGATACTGGTCTCAGTGTACCCTCCTGATTTGATGAGACTTTCTCAGGCGATGCCTGGTCTGACAGTGGGTCTCCTGTCCTAAGAGTGCACAAGTCTTAAATTGTTGTGGTATTTGGCCAAAAAGCAGGGTCAATAAGAGGTTCATGACCGGAGTTGGTGTCCCTAGCTTCTGGTGTGAAACTGAGCTCCGTGCAATCCTCCTCACTTGGAAAGACTTTCTCTGGTGATGCCTGGTCTGAGTGTAGGCCTAAGGCCTTAGCCTGACAGGCCGGGTCTACGCTTGATTGGGTCTGTGAGGGCTCCGGTATGATCAAACCAGTGGTGATCTCTTCATTGCTGTAACTCGGCCTACTGATGACATTATCAATACTTGAATCTTGAGGCTTGTCAAAAAAGTTAGAAATCAAAGGCACATTTTTTTAAAAATCGGCCTGCTTTGCCTCCCTATTTTTTTTGGCTTTCCGTTTTGATGCCCCACTTTTTTTTTGCACACTACTAATGCCAAGTGTAATGTTAGAGTGTTATATCTATTGGATTCTCACGGGACTTTCACAACTGATTGTAATAATATAACAATAATATAATACAGTATAAACGAGTACCCACAATACAATACAAGGCAACAAGCCTTAAAAAAGGGCGTTGGAAATGCTTAAAGACTTTTACAAAGGCTTTGAGCGCGCAGTGTTGTTTCTAATATAATATAACATAATATAATATAATATAATATAATATCATATCATATCATATAAGCCTTTAAAAAGGCTGTTGAATATTAAACTGCTGAACAAGTCAGGTTGCACAGGGTGAATACAAAGCAAGTTGTCAAGCTGAAAGGTCAGGTTGTGAGGAGTAGTGAAGCAGGGGGCTATATATAGAGAGAGCCCAAATCTCCGCCCCTTCACTCAGTCCATTGGAAAATCGATATTGGAATTCCACTCAGACTTCCAAATTTGTTCACTGAAAATACAGTAGCCCTTACAATGGCTTCAAGTCTTAAGGTACTCTATTATGAAAATACAATACAATACAATATAATATAATGTAAATGTCAATGCACTTTTTAATAGGGTGTTGGATGCTAAATCTGATAGTCTAGGAAAGTTTTTAATGTAAGAATGTTGTTAGGAGTTTTGATAAATGGATTTAACAATATTGGATTTTCACTTAAACTTCCAAAATTTCTGCCATGTGAAGAGTTTCGATAAAAACAATGCCAAGTGTAATGTGGGAGTGTTGTATCGATATTGGATTTTCACTTGGACTTCACTTTGTTGGCATTGGTGTGTACAGTACACCCCTTTACGGGGGGGACATATGGAAGTGAAATCTGCAAAGTGAAGCGAGGTGAAACTCAGTGTTCTGAAGGTCTACCAGTCTACTACTCTCTTCAAAGATAACTATAGGTTATAATGACACATGAATCTGCTGTGTATTGTGACTGGACCACTGTACAGCCCACCCCTGAGTCTACCTCGGCTATTGGACACTTGCTTCACGATATGGTCGTGACGCGTGATAAATTTGCATGGAGTTAGAAATTTCTGAACTTTTGGACGTGTCACAATGACAGTTTCGATGCACTCCACGGACCATGTCGTATTGTGTACAAACAATACTGTGCGGAACGAAATCACTTCTCAGAGAAAATAGGTACAGCTTCTACTAGCTGTCTACTGGGGCCACCAATAGGCCCAGGATATGCTTTCCGTGTGCACATTTTATGCCTGAATGCGTTGCCATGCGTATTTTATGTCGATGTTACGCGTGGTAGCTCACCTGAACACAAGGTACGCAGACATGTGCGCATGTTGCAATATTGACACAACCGCGAGGGGTGATCTTCCGAACTTCCATGTTGAGCTCGTGGTAGAGTCAAACAATGGTGGAAAATATTAATGAAAGCCCAGTTGGCTATCTGCTCCCTACATGATACCGCCAGTATCCAATGTTGCCAATTTAGCGACTTTGTCGCTAGATTTAGCGACTTTTGGCCTTCTCTGGCGACGAAAACCTCATCTAGCGACTTTAGAAAAACACATCTCACGAGTGTCAAAATCTTTGTTTTTCAATGTAACTTCAGCTCTGCACCACCACCAGAAGCTTATTTCATAGTTAAGCAGCACTGCACATTAGCCCCGATCTCGAAACTGTACCCTTTGAGATTGTCAGCATAGCTATGAAGACACATTTTCTTGAGATCAGTGAGTCGTGCGTGATGTTATGACATCATAGTAACGTCATGACGTAATCTAGCGACTTTTCATAGGGCTCTGATCGTTCTGCTGCAAGTATGTGCGGTTGCGCACATAAATTAAGTCACACAGCTAGCATATCCTTGGCCTTAGGGCTCGCTGAAAGGACTTTCATTCAAAACCCTTGGTAAATCAGGGGCCCTTTGTAAGAACATTTGTAATCAGAGGGCTCTCTTAACAGTATGCTTTCCCATTAGGGCTCTCTCTAGGGCCCCCACATGGCCAGAAGTCACGACCCTTAGCAGGGACTTTCATAATCATAGGGCCCTCTGAAACCATCCCCCCTACCTTCTTGAACCCCTAGTTGGTAAGCATTAGGGCTCCCTTAGGAGTATTCACGAGAGGCACTACAGCAGGGCCAGCCCAGGGGCCCTCTGACTGCTGTCCCCCACAGCCCAGGGGCCCTCTGGCTGTCGTACCCCATAGCCCAGGGGCCCTCTGACTGCCGTACCCCGTAGCCCAGGGGCCCTCTGACTTCTGTCCCCCGTAGCCCAGGGGCCCTCTGATTGCCATCCCCTGCGGCCCAAGGGCCCTCTGACTGCCGTCCCCCATAACCCAGGGGCCCTCTGACTGCCGTCCCCCATAGCCCAGGGGCCCTTTGATTGCCGTACCCCATAGCCCAGGGGCCCTCTGACTGCCGTCCCCATTAGCCCAGGGGCCCTTTGATTGCCGTACCCCATAGCCCAGGGGCCCTCTGGTTGCCGTCCCTGTCCCCCCCGCCCAATTCACATCATTCTCTCTCGGTTATCTGCAGATATGCCCTATAACAGTGAGAGTAGTCATCAGATCCTAGAGAATAGAGGCCCTCTGACATCGCAATTGGCTCCGGCTTCAGCATCTGCATCGCTTTGGGCCCCCCCGGGCCCCTGGACCCTTGGGCCCCTGAGCGCCGGCCCCACTGACCTGGTCCATAATATGACCCTGCCTACAATTACAAATAACTTTTGGCAGTTTTCTACCGGTGACATGGCGCCGATTTCTCACTTGTACTTGTCCAAAGAATTTTCTCACGAATGTCCTCACTGTTATTGGCCCTGCTAAACAGCAGGTGGGGCTATGACTCTGATCTAGTTTCCTAGATCCCTACACAGTGAAGTTGAACAGAATAGAGAACGACAACCGTGGACATGTTTTGTATTTGCAGACCACACTGTATTTGTTTGCAAATCGTTTTTATATTTGCAAACCACACTTTGTTTGCACGTGAATAATTTTTATATTTGCAAATCACATTGTATTTGTTTGTGAATCGTTATGCGTTTGTATATTAGGTTTTGGCTGTAATTTAACTCCATATATATTGTAATATTCATCAGTAATACCTGCATCTGCTACTTTGGTCATTGATGGTCACAATTTTTTAAATACTGAATGTAATAATAAAATTCTTAATAACAGAAGAATATTTTCCTCTCCCTGTCGAAATGGAAAGTGTTATCTCCAAAGTTTTCCATAACGGAAACTGTCAAATTTGAACCAGTTATCTAGTATTTCTCTTCTTTCCCAAGATGAAGGAAGTACAATTTAAAATGATAAATGATATTTATCCCTGAAAGGAATTTTTGAGACTCAGATTTAATTTAGATGAAAACACAAATTGAATCTCAGGAACACCTTTTCTACTCTTGTAATAAAGTCAAATTTTTTTGGAACAGAATGTATGATTGGGTGTGTAGAAAATAAATAGTACCTTTTTTGGAATATCATGATGTTAAATTTGGAATTTTTGCTAGTGACAAAGAAACAGAATCACTTGAAGGTGTTCCTGAAATCTTTAAAGAAAATAACCAGTAGAAATGCCTCCAAACTATACAAGTTACTTGTGGTATATATTAACCCCCCTGCTTAATTTTTTTAATGATTTATTATTATGTTGATTATTGTTTTTTTACTAGTTATTTATTTTTATTTTATTGGAATTTATTTAGTTACATTTTTATACGTACATTTCTATGAGTTATATTATTTATATCTTTGTTTTCCTGTTTGCTGCTCGGATTCCATATATGTCCCTGGTTGTATGATACACCTGACATGTGGTTTGCTGGTTTGTATAATAGAAATCAATTAAAAAAAATAAATCTATAAAAATGGCATTCCATGGGTGCTTATTTCCGGCGCCATTTCATAAGATTCCTAATCTGATTACACGGCACAAATGGCCAAGAAAATGTGTAGTCTGTGCGGATTGGCAAATGTGTTCAAGGGGAAATGATGAGCAACGCTGTTAATCCGGAACACGCACCCACTGTACACTCATTGGCTGAACTGCTGCAGTCAGAGCAACACCTGGAAAACCAAATTTGTGCACAAGCTGTCATCAAGCTCTAAGTATCAGTTCTTATTTTACAGCCCTCTTGAAAACATCGAACAGTTGCCTCTGTAATGTGAATAGTAGCCACTAGATGGCAGTATTGACATTTTCTTTTGTTAAGCCCAGACTGGAGCAAGGTTTGGACATGTCCTGGACATGTCTGAGATGGAAAGTCCCAGAGAATTAAAAAAAAGTCTAAAAGGTGGGAGGGGTCTGCAAAAGAGTATATAAGGAGGAAAATTGAGACAGTTAAGTAGTAGGAGAAATTGCAAGGAGAAGGATACATTTGACCAGACCTCTCGCTCTTTTCAAGACCTGTGAATTTTTGTTTTGTGGATTTTTGCCTGTGTTGGAGCATTTCCCTGTCAGGACATCACCAAGCAACCCAACCAAAGGGACTGCAAATATTTTTATCCCCCGCCAACAGGAAGTGGGAGGGGGATATAGGTTTGACCTCCGTCCGTCCGAGATAAAGGGGACAGCTTTACTCAGAAACTACTACAGATACAGTAACCAAATTTGGTGTGTAGCTTCAGACCATAAAGGCCTTGATTGAGTTCGAAAATGAGAAGTGCACGATTGGCGGGGGATGTTGTAGACCATGTCGACTTGTTTTTTCTGTATATAATCAATCTTGGTCAGTAGAGTAGATAGTAGATTAGTTAAAAGTCTTTGTTTAATTAAATGTGCTTAAAGGCTAGGTAGGCAGAAACCTAGAAAAAAGGTTCAAATTGAGTCCACACGGTTCTCATCCCATCAGCTCTGACCATAGATATATATAGAACACTGGATTGCTGATAGGGTAAGCTCAAGTGAAGCATCTGTTCTCCGAGCCTATACACCCGGAAGTAAAAATCGCCCATAGACTCCCATTCATTTTTCGCCTACTTTAAAATTACATTTTCAAAAACACTTACGTGCGAGACTGTGTTATTTTGGTATCGCTGTGCTGAGCAACATTTTGTCTCCCTAAATATGTGCTTATCTGAGGATGGAAAGCGGCACACTTACTAAAGGGAAGATCAAAATGTGACTTGATGTCAACGTTAAAGTGCTGCAGAGAAGTGACTTTAACGCGATCCAGGCTTTTACCTCTGATAAGATAATTGCTTGGTAGTTATCGCCGTTATAAGAAACGTCGTTTGAATGTCCGTATACGTTATCAAGTTACACTCTGGTTTCCTCACTTCATTGTACCCTGGTTGACTATTTGACATCAACCGAATTGAATCATATGGCTAATGCCAACGTTGATAAAAGGAAGCGCTAGTGAAGCCTTTCTCCCCTCCTTGTCTTTTGGAACTCTGTATAAAACGGACAAAGCGACTTGTCCACTGTTTTAAATATTATGCAGATAAGAAGTGTTGTCGTTGAATGTCAAGTACAAGTTGCTAGCTAGCTTGCTAGCCACCTTTTAAATTTTATTTACCACTAAGTCAATGCAGTCCCCGCGATGCCAAGGTTGCTCGCTGGTGACCGATATCAATCGCTAGCGTTCGCTTTTAGTCAGCGGACTGTTCAAGTCAATGGGACGGCTAATTAGCTAGCTAGCACGAAACGCGATTTTTTTCTATTAAAGTGACAACTTTGCGTTTATACTTTAACTTTCGCATGAAACATTTTATTACAGCTCTTCAAATAAATATTGCTACAAAAGGTAGTCGCACATCTCAGCATTTTCTCGCTTGTGTCGACTTATTTGAAATTGGCTGTATCATTATGGCGGCCGGGTGCTTCACTTTGGATAATGTAAATATGACGACATCAGCAATCTAGTGTCCAGACACGCATCTGATGCATGCGCTGACAATGCCTTGTCTGTGGCCGCCGTCAGCTGGCTATATTCATGGTAAATCGCACACACACAACCTAACCCCCATCACAGCAACTGTGTTTAGCGGAAAAAGAATTTAGCCGTTTACCTGTCCAACAGAAGTACAGCGAGCTCCGAGTCCAACTTGAAACCAATGCTATCCCGAACTTCTCTCCATCTTCGAAATGCAACGCCGATATTGACACGCGTTTTATTGCGTTTATTCTCAAACTCTTTTTTAGACTCCCTTTTTGCCGAATCCGTTTTCCTCTTCTTGAGTTGTTTTGCACTGAACGCGGGTGTTTCCAAACGTGGAATGGCAATTTTTCCTGTCCGGTCGTCCGCCATTGCTGCAGAGTGGTTTCCGCATCACCTGTAGTAGAACAGCCAATCGCTGTTTGGCTCTCTCAAAGCTCTATAAGCTGCTCTGTGATTGGTCAAAATCTACCGTCACGCGTAAATTCTTTGAAGGCTGAAAACAGAGCCAAGGGGAGACCTAGAGGTCTGATCTTTTTTCACATCACTTCCTTTACATTATCCCCAAGGTTATTATGTAAATTTTTGCCTAAAACGGTCAAAAGAAAGCTGCCTACCTGGCCTTTAAGTTCTAAAATTGTGTCTGTCATCCCTTGCTGTCGTAAATGTCATAACAAATTGGGGTGGATGATGTGACATGGCAGTTTTGTGGTCTTCAGTATCAAACATGTATGAATAAAAAATATATTTGACAAAAATCTCAATATTGTGCTGAACATTCTGCTTTATGTGAACATACTCAACATTAAAACAGTTCATCGCTCATTTTTCAAATCCCACGGACCAGGGATTTGTCGCCCTCGGGGCATTCCCCTCGCGGGGAGCCAGGACGTTAATGATCCTTCCGCAGGTTTACTTACGGAAACCTTGTTACGACTTTCTTCTCGGCATTCCGCCAGGGCCATGACTGACCCAGGCGGGGCCGAGCCGAGGACCTCACTAAACCATACAATCGGTAGTAGTGATGGGTGGTGTGTACAAAGGGTGGGGACTTAATCAACGCGAGCCTATGACCCAGGCTCACTGAGAACTCCTTGTTCATGGGAAATAATTGCAATCCCCGATCCCTATTACGAGTGGGGTTCAGCGGGTGTCGGCAAAGGGTAAACACTCGCTGATCCACTCAGTGTGGCACGTGTGCAGCCCTGAACATCTAAGGGCATCCCAGACCTGCTATTGCTCAATCTCGTTTGGCTGTACGCCACTTGTCCCTCTAAGAAGTTGGACTCCGGCCACTTGGGGCCGCGTAACTAGTTAGCATGTCGGAGTCTCGTTTGTTATTGGAATTAACCAGACAAATCGCTCCACCAACTAAGAATGGCCATGCACCACCACCCACAGAATTGAGAAAGACTCAAATTAAGCCGAAGGCTTCACTCCTGGTGGCGCCCTTCTGTCAATTCCAATTCCATACTCCCCCCTGAACCCAAAGACTTTGGTTTCCCGGACACTGCTCGGCGGGTCATGGGAATAACACCGCCGGATTGCTAGTTGGCATCGTTGATGGTCGGTATCTGATCGATTACGACGGTATGTGATCGTCTTTGAACCTTCGACTTTCGTTTTTGATTAATGAAAACGTTCTTGGCAAATGCTTTCGCTTTTGTCCATCTTGCGCGGCCCAAGAATTTCACCTCAGCTACCCTGTATGTTCACAGTTTATTGTTGGAAAACATGGGTGCCAATAGCGGATGGGCCCTCTGAAGTTTTGCCCATTGTGGAGGGCCAATACACAACCTTGTCTGGCCCCAATGCTTCTTGTATATAATTCCTTGATCATTTCCTTTGTGTGTTAACCTCATCACCCCTCAGCCCTGTTGTTAACCTTATCACACCTCAGCCCACACCCCAATTTCCCCTCACCTTGTTTGTCTCTCCCCCCACCCTCTATCACTATAGGAAAATTACCATTCGTTCCTTTGCATCCTTTGAACTTTCAGCTCTAAGTGTTCACATTTTCCCTCAGTTGTGGGTTCTTGTTGATCTGTACTTGGGGAACAAACCCACTAGTTCCTCTACTCTATTAAACTATCCACTTTGCAACTAAGACATGCCTGCATTGATTTTTATACTTACAAAAATATGGAGGAATACAGCAAACTCTCTTTAAAATCCCACATTTATAAGATATAAAAATGTGTTTGTTTTACTTATATTGTTGTTTTACTTATAATATTGCAGACCAATTTTGAATTGAAATGAAATTTGCTACACAAACATATGTTCATATGGCTCATATGAAAATGTTTATTTTATTGTTAAATATCAAATAAATGAATAAAATTTGAATGTTGCCTCCCAGCATTTAAGAGTGGCTAGATATTTCCTGCCATATGAGTGATCAGTACTCACCAATAAGTAGGATAATACATGGTTTGCACTGACACATGGCGACATGATCATATGGTGTGACACTATATCATTTGGTGTGACATTCCAAATTGTGAAAATAACATAGCTTTATTAAATAATAAAACCTGAAAATGTTAAAGGAATACATAGAAAATGGCCTCAGCAAGAGTCAAAAATATTTTTATAATTTTATAGCAAGGTTTGTTGCAATAAATGGAAAATGTGTTAAAAGACCAACAGCATAGGTCTCACATTGAGCGATGATTGAGAAAATAATGCAAAAATTTCATTAATTTTCACAAAACTTTAATGGATCACAGTTTACTTAGGATAAATGACTTTGATGAAGTGAGTAACTTAAGAAAGGTATAATCCATTTTCAGTTTATTTACAATTATTTTCATGTCACACCATATGACGATTTTAGGCACTAATACAACAAATTGTCACATTAATTCTGATTCCAATTGAAAATCTAAAAACAACATATGTTTCTATAAAGATGAGAGTTAGTAGAACAAAAGTCAACCATATTTATGCCTGTTATTTAAAATTTTTGAAAAAACACTTTTTTCTGTTAGTCTGTCAATATATATGGGTCAGTGACATATATGACAGCAATGGATGATTTCTTTGCATCACCAACCGTAGAGGTTTTGAAGTCTTTTAAAAAGACAGAAGTGCTAGAAATATGCAGACATTCAGAGCTGACAGAGGTAAAACCAGCCATGCAAAAAAGCAAGACTGGCTAGAGAGATTGCTGAATATTACATTGATGAAAATGTGTTTGCACAAGGAGATCTGGAACAGTTACCAGTGGAAAATCCAAATATAGAAATAGAGCTGAAATTAAAAATGCTCGAGATTGAAAGGGAGGAAAAAGAAAAACAAAGAGAATTTGAGTTAGAACAATTAGCAAGACAGAGAGATTTCGATTTACTGAAATTCGATAGAGAAGAAAGGCTCCAAATGGAGCAACTAAAAATAAAAATAGCAACTGATAATAAATTTCGGGCTAGCCAGGAGGTAAAACTGGTGCCTCCATTCGCAGAAAAGGATGATGATAACTATTTCCAGTGTTTTGAAAAGGTAGCAAAGAGTTGCCAGTGGCCAAAGAAACACTGGCCTCTGATGTTGCAAACTGTCCTCAAGGGTAAAGCTCAACAAGCCTATTCGGCTTTGTCTGCAGATGATTCCTCTGATTATGAGGTTGTCAAAAAGGTTATTTTGAGAGTTTATGAGTTGGTTCCAGAGGCTTACCGACAGAAATTCAGAGGTCTGGAGAAATCTGACAATCAGACTTATGTGGAATTTGCTTACGAGAAGAAGGTTTGCTTTGAGCGCTGGTGTACTTCTATGGAGGTCAAGGATGATTTCAACTCACTAAAAGAGATGGTGTTAGTTGAAGAATTCAAGAACTGTCTTAAAGATGATATTAAGACCCACCTTAATGAAAAGCAAGCACTGAATTTGCAATCAGCTGCCAAATTTGCAGATGAATATGTTCTCACACATAAGTCCTAAGTCTATTCATTCATATCCATTCAGTATAGCAGTAACAATAGATGGTTCCAATTTCTGAAAAAAGGTAACGGTGATACCCAAGATTCCTCACCCAAAGACAAAGACAAATCTGGTGATGGTGCTCAGAAATCCAGTCACAGGTCTGATCAAAGTGTGAAAGCTGACAGTGACAAAAGTGGTCTAGTTTGCAATTATTGCAAGAAATCTGGTCATGTTACAACTAACTGTTGGTTCCTTAAAGCTAAGAAAGAAAATGAAAAGGACACCAAACCAAATGCCTTTGTGAAAACAAGGTTAGAAACCCCTGGAGTAGATGACCAATCTGCTAAATTGCCTGCTCCTTGTGGGGCTAAGAAGCTTGATACTGCTGACTTTGTGAGGGAGGAATTTCTTTCATTCGTGTCAGAGGGATTTGTGGCTCTGAATGAGCATTCTCCTCCTGTCCCCATATATATCCTAATAGGCCACGTGCTAAGGCTCAAAATATGATGTTTCGTTCCACCATCTGGGTAGTACTTTATTTTTGCATAATTCTAACCAGAAGCACATATTATTGAAGTAAACAAAACTTCTCCTCTGAAAAGTGTGCAGTTTTTGCAGAAACAACTACCATTTCAGGGGCAAAAGGAAATAGAGTAGGGGTCGAAAATCTGATGTCATCAGATTGTAGCAACTTTGGTATCAAATTGTAGGTCTATGAATGTGCTTCAAGGAAATATATGTCCCAATCTGCTGGCCAGCCCCTGTGACCCTGCAGAGGGGGTTGAAATCTGAGAAAATGATATTTTAGCCCCTTACCGTGGGGCCCAGGGGAAAGTGAGGAGGATCAAATATGTTGTATTCAAGTATGTTTAGTTAGACCTTTCAAATGACACCAATGTCCCTGGAGTCCACAAACTCATTGCTGCCCAGGGGCAGGGAACCCCCTAAAATGGGGCCAAAATGCATGAACATTTCCCCTGAGTGAATGGGTTTGTGGGCCCCATTGACATGGGTGTCATTTGAAAGGTCTAACTAAGCATATTTGAATACAACATGTTTGAGCTTGCTCACTTGCCCCTGGGCCCCATGGTAAGGGGCCAAAATATAATTTTCTCAGATTTCAACCCCCTCTACAGAGGCACAGGGGCTGGCCAGCGGATTGGGACACATATTTCCTTGAAGCACATTCATAGACCTACAGTTTGATACCAAACTTGTTACAATCCGATGACATCAGATTTTTGACCCCTACTATATTTCCCTTTGCCCCTGAAATGGTAGTTGCTTCTGCAAAAACTGCAAAGTTTTTCAGCGGATAACTTTTGGTTACTTTGATAGCATGTTTTTTTGGTTATAATTATGCATAAATAAAGTATTACCCAGTCATTGGAACGAAAACCATTTTCTAGGCATATTTTCAGCCTTAGCACATGGCCTATAAGGGATACCGGAGCTGCTCAGTCACTTTTGTTGATGGACTCCTTGGAGTTACGTGATGAGACCACTTCTGGGAATTTCATGCTTGTACAAGGTATTGAAGGGAGGACTGTATCTGTACCCCTGTGCTCTGTATTCTTGAAGTGAGATTTAGTTACAGGACAGGAAAATGTGGGACTTATGTCAAGTCTACCTATCAAGGGTGTTTCTCTGTTGCTAGGCAATGACCTGGCTGGGGGCAATGTAGTTCCCCCGTTCATCTTACAAAACCCAAAACCAGTGAAGTTGGCACGTTGTGTAAATCGTGAATAAAAACAGAATACAATGATTTGCAAATCTTTTTCAACCTATATTCAATTGAATACACTGCAAAGACAAGTTACTTAATGTTCGAACAGGTAAACTTTGTAATTTTTTGCAAATATTAGCTCATTTGGAATTTGATTCCTGCAACATGTTTCAAGAAAGCTGGCACAAGTGGCAAAAAAGACTGAGAGAGTTGAGGAATGCTCAACAAACACTTATTTAGAACATGCCACAGGTGAACGGGCTAATTGGGAACAGATGGGTGCCATGATTGGGTATAAAAGCAGCTTGCCTGAAATGCTCAGTCATTCACAAACAAGGATGGGGCGAGGGTCACCACTTATTGAACAAATGTGTGAGCTAATTGTCGAACAACAACATTCCTCAACGAGCTATTGCAAGAAATTTAGGGATTTCATCATCTACTGTCCGTAATATCGTGAAAAGGTTCAGGGAATCTGGAGAAATCACTGCACGTAAGCAACAAGGCCGAAAACCAACATTGAATGCCAGTGACCTTCGATCCCTCAGGCGGTACTGCATCAAAAACCGACATCAGTGTGTAAAGGACATCACCACATGGGCTCAGGAACACTTCAGAAAACCACTGTCAGTAACTACAGTTCGTCGCTACATCTGCAAGTGCAAGTTAAAACTCCACAATGCAAAGCGAAAGCCATTTATCAACAGCACCCAGAAACGCCGCCGGCTTCGCTGGGCCCAAGCTCATCTAAGATGGACTGATGCAAAGTGGAAAAGTTTCCTGTGGTCAAATTGTTTTTGGAAACTGTGGACGTCGTTCCGGACCAAAGAGGAAAAAAACCATCCGGACGCAAAGCGCAAAGTTCAAAAGCCAACATCTGTGATGGTATGGGGGTGTATTAGTGCCCAAGGCATGGGCAACTTACACATATGTGAAGGCACCATTAATGCTGAAAGGTACATACAGGTTTTGGAGCAACATATGTTGCCATCCAAGCAACGTCTTTTTCATGGACGCCCCTGCTTATTTCAGCAAGACAATGCCAAGCCACATTCTGCACGTGTTACAACAGCATGGCTCTGTAGTAAAACAGTGTGGGTACCAGACTGGCCTGCCTGTAGTCCAGACCTGTCTCCCATTGAAAATGTGTGGCGCATTATGAGGCGTAAAATAGGACAACGGAGACCCCGGACTGTTGAACAACTTAAGCTGTACATAAAGCAAGAATGGGAAAGCGTTCCACCTGAAAAGCTTCAAAAATGGGTCTCCTCCGTTCCCAAACATTTGCTGAGTGTCGTTAGAAGGAAAGGCGATGTAACATAGTGGTACAAAAAGGCCCCTGTGCCAACTTTTTTGCAATGTGTTGCTGCCTTTAAATTCTAAGTAAATGAATATTTGCAAAAAAAAATAAAGTTTCTCAGTTTGAACATTAAACATCCTGTCTTTGCAGTGTATTGAATTGAATATAAGTTGAAAAGGAATTACAAATCATTGTATTCTTTTTTTAATCCACAATTTACATAACGTGCCAACTTCACTGGTTTTGGGTTTTGTACTTCACAGCCGAGCACTGAAGATGGCGATGAAGACCCATTTCTGTATCTTTTCTGTGCAGTGACTCGTGTGGTGGCCAAGAAGGCTAAAGAAGAAGATGATGTGGTGCCGTCCAGCACATTGAATAGTCAGGACTCAGGTGGTTCACCTCATGACTCTGTTCGGCCTACTATGATTTCTCTGTTTGAGGACTTATCAGATACTTTCATCAGTTCTTTGTTCAGTCAGCCAGATGGGTCCGGTGATTCTGATGTGTCTGGGGACTTGTCTCTGTAAGAGGAGAGCCCTTCCTGATAAAGAAATTGACGCAGTTCCAATTGGGTATTATCTCAAGGATGGTGTGCTGATGCGGAAGTGGCGCTCTGCTGATATCCCTGCCAATGCAGATTGAGCAGTGGTTAGGCAATTTGTTGTTCCGAAGGTCTACAGGAATGAGATCTTAACAATAGCTCATAGTTTACCTTCAGGAGGTCATCTTGGTGTTAACCAGACTGTTGATAAGATCGTGAAACACTTCTTCTGGCCTGGGCTTCGGAAAGATGTTTCCAACTTTTGCAAAACCTGTCACACTTGTCAGGTAGTTGGAAAACACCAGTTAGACCCACCTGTAGCTCCATTGCAGCCTATCCCAGCATTTGGAGAGCCCTTCTCCAAGGTCATTGTTGATTGTGTTGATCCATTACCCAAGACTAGATCTGGAAATAAGTACTTGTTGACAATCATGTGTGCATCTTCCTGATTCCCTGAAGCCATACCTCTATGCAACATCAAGGCCACTGCAATCGCGAAGGCTTTGATAAAGTTCTTCACGTTGTTTGGCCTTCCCAGAGAAATTCAGTCAGACTAAGGTAGCAATTTCACTTCCGGATTGTTTCAGCAGGTAGTGTATGAACTAGGTGCAAAGCAGATTCTTTCTAGTGCCTATCATCCAGAGAAACAAGGTGCCTTAGAGCGATTTCATTCCACTCTCAAGACAATGATGAGGACTTATTGTTATGACCATGAGAAAGACTGGGATGAAGGTGTTCATTTGCTGTTGTTTGCAGCTAGAGAAGCAGTGCTGGAGTCCACTGGATTCAGTCCAATTGAGCTTGTGTTTGGCAATGAAGTGAGAGGACTTTTGCTATTGCTGAGTGAACAATTGCAAGGGAAAGAGCCACCTATCAGTCTGTTAGACTATGTTAGCAAGTTCAAGGAAAGGTTGTGTGCAGCTTGTGACCTAGCCAAAGAGAACTTGAAATCAAGTCAGGGAAAAATGAAAACTTGCTTTGATCATAAGGCTAGAAGCCGTGAGTTTAAACCAGGAGACAAGGTCCTTGTGTTGTTTCCCTTGCAGTCCAATCCATTGCATGCTAGATTTCATGGTCCTTATGAAATTCTGACAAAACTCAATGTTCTCAATTACATTGTAAAGACTCCAGATATGAGAAAGCCACAACAGTTGTGTCACATTACATGCTGAAGCCTTGTCATGATAGGAATGCTAGGGTTGCAGCTTTCACTTCAGATCCTCCTTTGGCTGAGACTTGTGAAGATGAGGGGGAATTTCAAGATGATGAACCTAGAAAGCTGAAGTTCTTTCATGTAAATTGTCAAATTCTGAAGTGTTGGAAAATCTTGATGTAAAACTCTAGCACTTAGAACCCTCACAGAAATATCAGTTTGAGAGGTTGATCAAGAAATATAAAGATCTATTTCCTGATGTTCCAAAGAGAGGTTCTATTGCCTCTCATGATGTAGATGTTAGTGATGCCAAACCAATAAAACAGCATCTATACCGGATGAATCCTGAAAAGAGAAAGATTGCTGAGAAAGAGGTTGAGTACATGTTAGAACATGATATTATCAGACCCTCCAACTCAGATTGGAGTTCACCCTGTGTATCAGTTCCAAAACCTGATGGAAGTACTAGATTCTGTACAGATTATCGCAAAGTCAATGCTGTAACTAGATCTGATGTGTTTCCATTTCCTAGGATTGATGATTGTGTTGAAAGAGTAGGGCAAGCAAAGTCTCTGACCAAGATTGATTTATTGAAGGGTTATCGGTGTGTGCCTTTAACTGAGAGGGCCAAGAGCATCTCTGCTTTTGCCACACCATCTGGGTTGTACCAGTATGAAGTCCTATCCTTTGGAATGAAAAATGCCCCAGCCACGCTCCAAAGGATAATACAGTCTACAATCGCCGGATTGCCACACACGAGTGCGTACATCGACGACCTGATCACATGGAGTGGCCCCTGGGAAGAACATCTGAAAGATGTAGAGACGTTGTTCCAGCGCCTGACCCAGGCTAACCTGACTGTTAACCTGAACAAGAGTGACTTTGGTTGTGCTACTGTCACATATCTTGGCTACGTCATAGGCTAGGGTAAGGGGGCACCCATAAATGCTAAAGTCCAAGCCATCATGGACTTTCCAGTTCCTGACAACAAAAAAGCTTTGCGCCATTTCCTTGGAATGATCGGGTACTACCACAAGTTCTGCAAGAACTTTGCTGAGATTGCTCTCAGTCTCACTAACCAATTGAAGGTTGGCGTAAAGTTCCCTTGGGATGAAGCATGCCAAAGAGCCTTTGATCGCCTGAAGTCCCTGCTGTGTCACTCTCCCGTGCTCAAATTTCCTCACTTCAATAAACCGTTCTCCATTGCGGTCGATGCTAGCGGCCAAGCTTTTGGATCTATGCTCCTTCAGAGAAGTTACACTGATGACATTGAGCATCCCGTGGCATACTTCTCCAGGTAGCTCAATCACCACCAAAGGTACTATTCTACAATAGAGAAGGAGCTGTTGGCTCTGGTTCTGTCTTTACAACACTTTGAGGTTTCTGTTTGTACTGGGCAAAAGCCAATGATTGTGTACACTGACCACAATCCGTTAATGTTTTTGAGTAAGATGAAAAACAAGAATCGGAGATTGTTGAATTGGAGTTTGATTTTACAGGAGTTTGACTTGGAAATTAAGCATATAAAGGGTCCTGACAATGTAATTGCTGATTGCTTATCCCGTGTTTGAATATGTGTATATGTCACGTTTATTAGCATGTTGTATTATATGAATATATACGCAAGTGTCTACTTAACCATTTTTGTATCGAAAAGAAAAATTTTCCCTTTTTGAGTCAAAATTTTTCCCTTTTGGAAGGAGGTGTAATGTGAATAGAAGCCACTAGATGGCAGTATTGACATTTTCTATTGATAAGCTCAGACTGGAGCAAGGTTTGGACATGTCCTGGGCATGTCTGAGATGGAAAGTCCCAGAGTATTAAAAAAAAAGTCTAAAAAGTGGGAGGGGTCTGCAAAAGAGTATATAAGGAGGAAAATTGAGACAGTAAAGTCGTAGGAGAAATTGCAAGGAGAAGGATACATTTGACCAGACCTCTCGCTCTTTTCAAGACCTGTGAAGTTTTTGTTTTGTGGATTTTTGCCTGTGTTGGAGCATTTCACTGTCAGGACATCACCAAGGAACCCAACCAAAGGGACTGTAAATATTTTTTTTCCTGTATATAATCAGTCTTGGTCAGTAGAGTAGATTAGTTAAAAGTCTTTGTTTAATTAAATGTTAAGTTTTAAAATTATGTCTGTCGTCCCTTGCTGTTGTAAATGTCATAATAAATTGGGGCCATAACACCTCAGACAAAGAGCAAAATAATGAAGGATTACCGAATACATTTTCTTTTGTTGTCACTTCATTTGGCAAGAAAAAAATGTGCGCTTTTCAATTGGTGTCTATGGAGCTTGAACATCCTTGGCGACAAAACTGCATCCTTGGGAAACACGGAGGCAGGAGGCTAACATGCTAACTGGCTGAAGCAAAGGTACTTCCTCGCTCTCTCTGGTTCCATTATTTATCTCTATGAATTTGAAGGCCGCTAATTACCGGCCCGGTTAGACAGCCTCCATCGCAAAATTATCTTACCATAAATCAATTTCCTTTTACTTTGCCTAACTTGCAATCAAGCCATTTATTCAGCCAACTGACCAATCAAAACCAAAACCTGGCCAATAATGATTTAGAAGAGATAATGAGAAGCCAACAGACCGAACCAGGCTGCCGTGTTAGATTGAAAGAATGTCAGTAATCTGAATCAATAGCAGACCTCTCAATTCAGCCTCTCATTTTGAAACTTTAACATATTATTAAAAAAGATTTCTTAAAAATGACATCATGTTAAGAAGGTCCTGTAATCATTTAAAAATGTACACGAAGTGGAAAACATCAGGTGAAGCATATTGAACGTGAATGTGAGAGAAATTATTTTCGCTTTGCAAGCAATGGACAAATGCACCGAAGAGTTGGCAAGCAAGTTCAGGCAAATCTGTGCCGCAAATTTTTGGCATTTTATATTTAATAATTGAGCAAGATTAATTTGAAGTAAAGTATTTCATAGGTCTTGATTTTAGTTACTTTTGAGCGTCGAAATAGCCTACAGTGAAGGTGGAAAACATTTTGTTTAAGCGTATTGAACGTGACGAGTAAATTGTTATCGCATTCGCACACAACAGCCAAATGTAAGAATCTAGCAAACACATTCAGGGAAATTGCGTGCTGAACTTTGCAACTTTCAGGTCTTCAAAATCATCATCTTCTACTTGACAATTGCTTTCACCCCTTCCTCAATTTGCAATCAAGCAATTCATTCGCTCAAAGAGCAATTTAAATTGGTTGGCAGTCTAATTTATTTAGATATCAATTTTGTTTGTCGCATTTTGAAATTTAAATGGCCATGAAACATGACTGAGTTGCCTGAATGCATTTGCACATTTGGCCTCTGTGTGCGAATGCATTAACAATTCACATGTCACGTTCAATATGCTTAATTACTCGGGCCTACCGAGTCTAAGTTTTGGCTCCGTTCGTCTTTTTTTTTTTTTCAGGGTCATGATTGTCCGGCTCATGTGCGCGCGCGGTGAGATTGGCCCAGGCCTAGACCTGGCCCGAGTACAAGCTCTGAGGAACCTCTTGTTAAAATGTTTTCCACCTTCACTGTAGGCTATTTTGACGCTCAAAAGTAACCAAAATCAAGCACTATGAATTAGCTAATCTCAAATTCGTCCTGTTCAATTATTCATTCGGTGCATTTGTCTATTGCGTGCAAAGCGAAAATTATTTCTCACATTCACGTTTGATATGCTTCAAATTGTTTTGCACTTTGCATATATATATTTTTAAACGCTTAAAAACCAGGGCCATCTTAAATGATTTCATTTGCAGAAATCTTTTTAATAATACGTAAAAAGCAACGATGAGAGGTGAATTCAGAGGTTTGCACTTTATTCAGGTTATTCACATTCTTTCAATCTGACATGGCAGCGTGGTTAGGTCTGCTTCTCATTATTTCTTCCTAATCATTATTGGCCACATTTTCGTTTTGACTAGCCAGTTAGCTGAATAAATTCCTTGATTGCAAGTTAGGCAAAGTACACGGGAATTGATTTAAGGTCAGCTAATCATGCCAAGGTGAAAGAAGCAAATCACACTTTTCTTCCTGGAAACATTTCAGATGGCCTCTGATGTTTGCTCCACACAGCATTAGGTATAGAAAAGGTAATAAGCAGGCTCGCCCGTCTGCCCCACAGAAGCAGTTACTTTTATTGCGCTTAAAATCATCACCCAACCCTTGAGGGTTCAATTGTATTTTGTACATATTTTCATGCTTTTTGTCCCAAAACGGTGGGTAGCATATCAACATAATTGGCACCATCTGATACGATGGACAGTTGCCTATAAACTTTTTAATTACTGTAAGATGATTGGACTTACGTATTCAGAGCTACATGGCTTCAAAAATGAGGTGCATAAAATCGCGAAATAACCTAAAACATGCTTGAATTCTTAAGGTACCACTATGCAAAACATGCTTGAATTCTGAAGGTACCGCTATGTAAAACATGCTTGAATGCCAAAGGGTTATTTTATCATTGTAATATATTTTACTTTGTGTCGTGGGTATATTTAGTGTTTTATATTGTATGTATTTAGTGACATCGCCAATGCTTCGTTCATTGCTGACCTAACTCACTAGTTGACAGAGACATTTGCAGGTTTATTAAACGTTTCCCAGGTAGCAGCGTAGGATTGTGGGTAATGTAGTACTTCTCCCTGATATGTTTAAAACTATTTATTTATTTATTTTTCAAAGCAAGGTTGATTCCATGCGGACTTGTAGTTTCTACAGGAGCAGATATCATTGTTTTACAATCTCCTAGCTCGTGCTCAGTCTGCCCTCGATGTTTATGATATTATAACTGATAATCGCAATCCTTGTCACTGAATATCATTGGGATTTCACCTCCGGAACCTCACTGCCCAGGTCTATTCGTCTACAAATTGGTCTTTGAATTGCTTGGTTCAGTAATTTAAATTTTATAAATGACTCATGCAGAGGCGGCAACCCAAACATGCCAGTTTTCACAATGTAGTTGGGCCTACAGTCACCTGTGCACTAATGATTGGCTGGAAAAAGTGTTTAATTAATTTTTTGATGTTAATAGTGTCATGTTGAGAAATAAGTCTATTCAAGCAAAAGTCTTGCATTTAAATTTCATAGAATACATTTTTATTGGTTACATTTGCAATGTTAAATACCATCGGAAAAGTCTTCAACTCCTATCTGTTGACATGTTGCTTGGTTATTGAGTCAAGCTTAATGGTAAATATCAACTCCTTCTTCAAGATAATTTATGTTATATTTTGAGGTATAGCTCAGAAACCAGTCGCAAAAACACAGGATTGTAGGTGAGGAGATTTTATTGAGCGAGGGGAGTAACCCCTGCAGGGCAGAAGGCAGAAATACAGAGTCCACAATCCAAAAGTCAAAATCCAGTAGGGCAGAATCAGAGTCGAAAACCAGGGCAGCAAACACAGAACTCTTAGTCAGGCAAAACAGATTTGGTACACAGGCACAGGTTCGTCAGAGAAGCAAAAATCAAAAACCAGTGGGCGTATCCAAATCGTTACCAGGGCAGCAATCACAAAAATCGTAGTCAGGCAAAAAGGGTTCGTAAACACAGATGCAACAGTAATCCAAGAAATGCAGAGCCAAAATCGAAAGTCGGACGGTCCAGCCAGAAGAGTAACACAATGAGTACAAGACGGAATACAACAGCAGCACAGGTAAACACGAGAAACGTTCTGACAAGGAAGTTCTGTGAAGAGACACCTAATATACACTCTTGGGAGATCACATGGCACATAGAACACAGGTGCAGGAAATGAGACTGATTACAAAGGGTGGAACAAGAGGGAGAACCTAATCACATAAAGTAGGCAAAAGCCAAAACGCGGACAGGGATCACGATACAATCCTATAGACAAACACACGGCTCCAGTCAAGGAGTTACAACGTGCATAGATAATGAGAGAAAGGACAGCGCGAAACAGGTGTGGAAAATCCACAGAAATCCAGCAGAGAAGATTTGGGAAAGACAAGAGGCGGAGACTAGAACAGGGCGAGTGCTGAGAGCTTGTCAATCAATTAGTAAGTGCAGCTATACAATCCCTAGTGCTTGTTAGTAAGTTGGTATTATATACAATGTTAGTTGGATTAGTAATTGTAGCGAAAACAACAAACTGTTAGTATTGATTAGTAAAATAGAAAAGTAGAGTGAAAAAAATAAACGAGATGGGAAGGAAGGTTGAAATCCAGAAACCATTAAATCACCCGAAAGAGTGGCAAGCAGTACTGGGGCTGTAAGCAATGACAAGACAAGAGACCAGACAGGGGGAGACAAAGTGCAATGCATGGGAGAAAGCAAAACATGGACCGAAATGAAACTAAGGTTAAATGTAAAACATGGAAAGACTAAACAAAGACAATACATGAACAAATTCAGGTTACCAAATCACAATACACATATCAAAGAATAGTCAGACAATGCAAGGATACAAATACGAATAAGGCAGAATATAAAAATATGGCAAAGCAAAACATGAACATGGAAATTCAGATCAGAATCATAGCATTTATATCTCTTAAAATACACCAGCTAATTTGGCAAACATTTAATATCATTCAGTACCAATCTTAGCTCGTTGTAAAGTGAATAAGCATGTTTCTTAGATAATGTTTGCCACATTTTTATAACTGATTTGTCAGATTGGAGTTATACTGACTGAAACACTTCAGTCAGCACAGTTTTGAATGTTGAAAAATGTTTATGTGACAAAATTTTAAAACACCTAAAATAGTCATTTATATAATTCCTATACTATTCCAGCTCATCTTCCTTAGTCAAAGGGACAAGTGCCTTTAGACACGACACTCTGCTGTCCTATGGGGCAAGCAAACCAGAGCCATCGATAGATGGGATATCCCCCTGGCTCCACTTACTGAAAGAAGGAAAATGCCACCTGCTCCGGAAACAAACCAAACCCCCAGCCTGTCTAGTCGACTTTGTTTTTGGATTTCGTTTTGTGGCTTGGCAATTCTTGTGTCTACTGGTCCTGACTCGGCAATCAATAAAGGCATACGTTTTTTGGAATTCCCTCTCTTGCTTGTGATTCCTGAACGCACCGTCCAAGATGGATGGATTTTCAAAAGATGCATGTGGCAACACTCCGCCCCCTCACCCCTGGATAAATTTGGCCCAATATGTTTAGCAACACTGCAGGACCCTCATACACTAATTAATTTTGTTCCATAATCTGGCAACATGAATTTGGCTCGATGATCTGGCGACACTGTCACCTTCTCAGGCCCAGATGAACTGAATAAATGAAGTCTCCTTCCTTTGGCACTTAGTTATTACATTATTGGTTGAGTGTTATTAAATTATCGGGCTGACACTTTTTATTATATTATTGGTCAAAATGTTATTATCGGGCAGGCAGTTATTACATTATTGGTTGAAGTTATTACATTATCGAACAGTTATTACATTATCAGTTGATTTTATTACATTAGCAGACAGTTATTACATTATTGGTCTGCTGTTACATTATCGGTCCGCTGTTGCATTATCAGTTGTAACAAGCTACTATTGCCTAGACTGCCACGAAGTGGATCTGAAATAAACAACTAAAAGTGTCCTGTTTGATAGGCAAAAAATTTGCGTCCTCTGCAAGGGTATGTTGACATCATAAATACATTTTTGAGAAGATGTTTTTGTGGAATTATTTAATTGGCTTCATTTACATGATGTCAACATAGAGTGCAATCAATACTAGTCTTCAGCTTTTGCTCCCCTGCTGAGATCCCTACACTGGCAGCCAGTTGTGGCCAGAGTTAGATTCCAACTCAGTCCTAACTCTGGCCTATGCTGCAGCAAGCAAGACAGCCCCTTCCTATCTGCAAGAGATGATCATCACATACACTCCTGCCCGGCCACTTCTTTCTGCAGTAGCAGGACGACTTTGCCCCCCCACCCTGCTTCGGAAAGCTGGTCGTTCTACCAGATCACTCAGCTTCTCCCATCCTGTTCCCCAGTGGTGAAATGACCTTCCCACCTCCCTATAAGCTGCTCCATCCCTGCTGTTCTTCTGCCATAATGTTAAAGGTATGTACGTTTGTGGCCAAAACTGCTACTGCAATCACATTCAAATTACTGCTGAGTGCAGTATACCCTCTCCCTCTCCCCCAGACGAGAGGTTGCCAGCTAGGTTTCCTGATCCAGCAAAAACGTCTACTACACGGAGCTACCATTGCTACGTTTCAATATCACTAATGATTTGCACTTACCGGGTTGTGTTCAGTTCAGTCCAGAAAAGATCGAGACTAATGACTTACTAACTTTAGCAATGGTCATATTGGTCAATTTGCTTGTCACTCTTCTGTGTGGATAGCCCATTGAAGTCCATACTATAATATAATATAAAGAATGAATGAGGACTCATTTGACCAATGTACTGTCTCAATTTTATTTCATATTGCCATAATGGCTGTGCTAATGTTAGAACGGTTTCCACAGCGTCTCAGCATAATTTCAGAGAAACGGACTCTAATAATGCATTGCTAGTGTTAGCAATGACAAGTCACGGTTTTTATTTCTCAATTTGTTTCTTAGTCAATTCAATGATCCACCTGCAAACACACTAATGTACCATGAACAAACATACATAACGTTATTCGGCTGTAGAGAATATCTGAAATGTCCGTGCCTATATTAAATAGAATTAAGTTAGCCAAACTTAGCTGAATCTTACCTGTCCAGGAGAAAATTAGCAGCTTCGGCGTCAGTCTTCAAATTCTTCTACGCTTTCAGCCATCTCCATCTTTCAAAGGCATGTCCTATACAGATCCTTGTTTTGTTTCTGACTTCGTCACAACGTATTTTGGAATCATAACGAGGCCTTTTAGGTTTAGTAATGTCAGACATTTGTGATCCAAAACGCTGGTAGCTGCAGCTCAGTGGTAACTGGTAACCTGGATGCTGAAATGCTACTGACTTCGTGATTGGGAGATAGGAGGAGGACAGCGCAACAGCCCAAAACACAAAATGACAACATCATCATTAGTTGTGGGCTGCAACTTCGCTTTTCTAATGAGAATATTTTGGCTGGACTACTGTTGTCAGTGATATAAATATTTGAAATAAACATCATTTCATCATGTCTGGTGATATATCAGGGCCATTTCATGATTAAACACACATTTCTTACATATTGCTCCTTTAAGACTCACTTGTTTAGACAGTTTCTGACTGATCGCCTTCCTCCCTTCCTTTTATTTAAAAAAAAGCCTTAAATGTTTGTCTCCATTTGCTTAGTTTCTTTTTCCTCTGTGAGCTACTGCCTTCTGTCCTTGCTCTACATGTTCATGATTTCTGGTGACTAATGCTTGATGTGTATTGTACCTTGTCCAGTCTGTTGGGCAACAGTGTCAGTGACTTTACTGTATGCACTTACTATAGGACGCTTTGGATAAAATCCTCTGCAAAATAAATAAAATGTAATGTAATGCTTCGAAGGAATTTTATGCAACCCTTCTAACCACAACTTGCGAAATGAAACTTATTTAGTACAATGAGAAGGAAGGCAATCCATTTTTTGTTTTTGTGTTTTAGCAGAATGCTAACTTGTAACATGAAATCAAAATGGGCTAAAGAGTGGACACCAATATCTTGCATTGTATCTACAGGATCAGGTAATTCGGGGATAGTAATAGGATTTTTTTGCCTGGTTTATAAATTTCCAACACAAGATGTCTGTATCTCAAATCTTTCTTTTGTTTTTTTTTTTACTTTTTTGACAACTGAAAAACATTTATGTCAATTGAACTCCAATTACTTTATGTTCTAATTCATTTATTGGAATGCCTGATTATTATTTAGTAAGAGATCGATGACACAAGCCCTTCAGTAAAACAGAAAGTAACATTTTCTTCATGATTTTAATAGCAAATGATAAAAACGACACAATTCAAAGTTTTTTGTACCTTGGACAAAGTGAAATTCCTAGCCTTGTATTGACATGATCTAAAATGCTGGTTTGTCTATTTATAATTATATTCAAAATACGAATTAAACGCAAGTGAAAATGTATATTGAATTTAAAACACCTGTTTACAAGATGAATAAAGGTCAACTGACATTCAGTAATTGGGACATGGTGAGATGCAATGTCTACAAACAAGATCTCATTCAATGGAAAAACAAGCAAATGCCTTTCTCGATTTGCGGTACAAATGGACAATAAATTATGTATAACTATGAGGTTTTGAATGCCAATTTTTATTTTGCCTTATCGTTATTAGACTTGAATGATATAACTAAGCCATGTGTCTGTGATCTTAGGAAAAACTTCAATAATAAAATATTATTCTGTGTATGATCAGAAAATGAAATGCTTGCGTCTGTGCTTGTTTTACGTAATGAAAATGAGATTCTTTTGAAAACAACTGACAATCCTGCGAAAATTCCATTGAGGTAAAAATTCCATGGAATTAGTTTGTTGTCATAGAATTGTTGGGTTAGAATCTATGTTGTTAGTGCTCATGTGTTTGACCACTGCCCAATATTTGCAAAACAGTAGAGAAGAACGGGGTAAAAATGACTTACTTTTTGAAACCACTGTAGCTCCTTCACTAGCCATCCTCAGCTGCACTGTGTGCACTTGCTTTGCAGTGTACAAGTAAGCCTTTGTCTGATGGGCTATATACAGACACAGAACTGTTGGCTTAAAACAAGCTGTTGTTAGATTGTTCAGGTTGTGTCTTCGTCTTGTCTTCACAAAAAATCTATAGCAACATAAGCTTGAACTCTACACAGATTTTTATGCAAATTAAGTTTTGTGTTGCCGCTGTAGCTACTCTTGTGAGAGTCAGAAGTATGGGCTGCGTTCAAATCGCGGGAGTGTGATATATATTTACACAAGTGCCAAGAAATACAGAGAAAAAATAAGTAGAGAAAACACAATTATAACAAATGCTTGCCCCTGGAAAAAAGAAATAGTTAATAGTCTTTTCAGAGCATAGACTATATAAATCTTATATTTTACTCCCAGTATGTGCATACCCTCTAATTAAAGCTCACATTGTCTTACAGAAAGAACCATGAACCATGTTGGGACTGCATCAATTTATGGCACTAGGCTCATGTTGACAGGCCTAACTTTTTGTCATGGTTATGGTTTTTGGTCAGATTCTGTGTTCATGATTATTGTCTTTTATTTATTCTTTTTTGTTATTGTAATGCTCAGGTTTTAGCTCATTCCATTTCTCAGTTCCATTGCACTCGTCTCCCCTGTCTTGTGATCTAGTTGGTTCAGTCTGTCTTCCCTGTCTACGTGCCCACTGACTTCCGGTGATTTAAATGAATTCCGGTGTTTAAAATATTCCTTTGATTCTCGTTTACTTCCTTCGTTTGTCTGTTTTGATTACTAACAAGACTAACGTTTGTATTTTGTATCATAGTCTACTAACACGACTAATCCTTGTATACAAGATTACTAACTTACTTATGAGCACTCTAGTTTAATATGTAAAGTTGCACCGCTACTGTCCTCTCCTCAGCTTCAGCGAGAATCTCTTGCACGAGCTTAATCACTCTCCTGCGCTCATTATCTGTGCACGTAGAACTCCTGGACCGGAGCTGTTTTAATGTCATAGGCTGTTTGTGTGATTCCCATTCATATTCCCAATTTTCATGGTTAGGCCTTCCCTCGTGATTCTCCCGATGTAATTAGCCTGATTCCCTACACCTGTTTACTGTACAGCATCTGACCTTCCCTGTGAGTAAATTAGCAGTCTTTTCACTCACAGCTCTTGTCAGAATGTTGATCAATACTTCTTTGTGCAGAGCGCCTTGTATGCTATTTAATATTGTTTCGCTTCTACTGGATTGTCTGCCCTTGATTCTTGCCATTTCCCTTTTTGTATTGTTTTTGTCTTTCTGGATTTCCATTTCTTTGCTCATCGACTATGCCTTTTTGCCTATCGTTTGTACCTCTACTCATCTGTCTTACTGGTTCTGACCCCTGCCTGTCTAGTCGACACTGTTTTTGAATTTCATATTGTGGCTTGGCAATTCCTGTGTTTTTGGCTTTGACTCGGACTCCAATAAAGGCATTGGTTTTTTTGGATTTCCCTCTCTTGCGTGTGGTTCCTGAACGCACCGTCACACTTTTGTATATACAAGAGTTGTTTCCAAGACGCAGTAAGCGCCAAAATTACAAAAATTGAGATAATACCATAGAGCGATAGCACTGTGCTGCTTACACGTGGTGCCAAAATCAGTTTTTAGAAATTCATACTGTAGGGTGTATTTTTTTAATGGTCAAACTTTGTGTTTTTCTATAAAATGCAATAGGCACCAACTTAGAAAAAGCTACTTTACTCAAAATGAGTAGAATGGATATATTGCATTTAGGAAACAAACTCAAAAGCCTGATAATTTTGCAACTTATCTATCACTGGTAAACAACCTGACTTCCATTGATAAAAAAAAATCACATGTGCACTCACAAAGGCGGGTCTGGACACAAGCTCCGGCTCACAAGCAGACAGATGACACTCTCAAGGGTGAAGAAAAAAACCTCAAGATCAGGCTGTAGGGACAAGTCTCTCTGGACTTACTGAAATCAAGCAAAATACCTAATTTGGTCCTGTGCAAAGCCGCTGTTGTCAGGAAGGAGCTAAGGTTATTTACTCCAAAGATACAGCCCAGAGTCTCTCAAATCCAGTAGATTTAACAAAAATCCTTTCAGCCGTCTTGCTCTGATCCTTAAGAGAACAGGCATCGACACATTTATAAATCCCTTTGACATGGGCAATATCTAAAAATCAATATCAGTTTATCTGCCGGGCTACCACAGACGAGGCATGCTAGTTTACCTGGGGTTTGGTTCACAGCCATTCGAGCCATGGCTGTAATATATTGACCATATTAGGTCTTTTTCTGAAGGAAGTGCATAATCAACTGAGGCAAAAGCACAGGATTTGGCATGCTTTGCCTGCCATATAAGAGGATAATGGGTTTTCAAGGTATCAACCCTGTAAGGAACTATTGAACACAAACTATTCTTTTTAATACTCTGGTATTTGTATTCTTTAGATATCAGTTTGAAAACTGCTCTTGCATAGTTTGCATTTTGATTCAGATAAAGCAGCTGATGAGTGATTTGGCAAAAATGAGAGTTTGCCTTTGTCTAATATCTCAAAGCAATCAGCAATCACAAACTTTTGGTAATGGGGTTGGATATTTTTTCCTCATACAATTGTTTTCAGCACTGTGTTTATGTAAGCACAACATCTTTTTCCTTGTCTTATAAAAATAAGTCAAATTATCTAACCTCGCTCTGCTTGATGTTTTTTGCATGATTATGCCTACATTATTTGTTGCTTATTCAAAGCACCCAGTCACTTTGAAAGGTATAAACCCCAGTAATATGCAGAAACTGAATGACAGATTAATTCTCCCCAGGTTAAGAATGAATTGTTTTTTCACTGTGTAAAGTGGAGGTAGTTCATCATGTGGCGCTTCCATCCTTTTTGCAGCAAGTCTTGAGGCCCACACAGCTGAACTCAATGCTGGAAGGTACTGTATGTTTCAGTACAGCTGTAGATGGGAATTGCCAAAGCTACTGCTGACGGTAATGTTGCCTTTCAGGACACAGTATATTAGTTGTTCATTGTGTCATGGGTCTTGTCTGGAAAGTAATGATTTAAAAATCTCTTTACTGTCATGCTAATAATTGAGGAGAAATAAACTGCTTCATGTGACCTTTTGGGGGAATAAGATATACAGTATGTGCATGTAATTACAGTATATGTTTGTATATAAGCATGGAGCTGTCCAAAAATATTTGGACATTATGCAATTTTAAAGGGGTATCCATAATTCATTCCTGAATGTGGTAAACATTGTGTGGGTACGCAAAGAAATGTACCGTGTGTGCATGTGTATGTATCTGTGTATGTGCATGCCCGTGTCAATGTGCTTGAAACTTGCCACCTATGAGGTCGAGGTACTGTGTGGGAGTGCCATTGACTCTGTTTTAAGATATCAACATGAGATAATACTTCTGAGCAATACAGTGTGAAAGAAACTAGTGCTGAGATTTGCTGGAGCTCTGATGGTACACAAAGCTACCTGGAAGTCAGTTACAGTATTTTCTGCCTGAGGGATTTCCCCCAGAGCTGGACGGCAGGGATGCTGCTGTATGCCACAGAGTACTGGCATCCTCTTCCTGGAAATTGGAATGTTTTCAAAGATACTGTTCTTCAGTTCACTGTGATTGTGTGGTTGCTTCCGCGAAGCAGCACACTCTATTCTCTTACTTCTTCTTCCTCTTCTTCCGCTTAAATTTGGCTGACTAACTCCTCCCACACCGTTGAAGCTATTGATTCCATTCGAACTATAAAAAATTCAGCTTGTTCTGAATTACGTTGCTTCTGTACAGATTTTTTTTTATTTTTTTTAGTTTTTGAGATATTTAATTTTAAATGTCTTTTTTTTGGGGTCCTATTAAATCAAGCCATTTTTGTGCTGATTCAGTAGATTCAGCTATTTTCTGCTATTTTTTTTTTTTACTGTCATACTTTAAGCTAGAAATGTCATTCAAACTGCAAAATGTTAAGCTTGTATAATTTCTTCACTGTTCAAATTATTTTATGATTTTTATATTTTTTTTAATTATAGTTTTTATAGTAACAAATAATTTTTGTTACAATAAATTCTGGGGACTTACAGAACATCACTTTAACAGTGATGTGGTGACATCACTGTTAAAGTGGCAAACAGCTGTAAAATCGTTATAAAGTCTTCTCTTACACTTACTCTAACTCCCACCATTTTCACTCTACAAAAATATTTTTATATCGAAGTTGTGGCAAAAGTTGTGCTGGTCACAAAAATGTGATTATGCAAGCAGTTGGACTGAAATTTTGGCAGTATGAGCCAAAAAGCAATGGGAGCACTAACCGAAACTCCATTAACACCTATATTAAGTGAGATGAGAAAATTCCGGTTGGAAAGCTGACACAGTTTTCTAACTCGCTCCTGTTCCCACATTTTTGGCACTATACACACACACACACACACGCGCGCGCACACACACACACAATTTTGATATACTTTGCTCAGTAGACTCTCCTCTTCAGTATGGTTCCTCTATTTCATAGATTGAACTTACTACTGCCTCTACCTCAAAGACAGTATGTAAGAGACTGTTACGTCCTCAGCTCTTAAAGGGGTTAAAAGGAGGTAACATAAAACCAGATGTAAAGGTTTTACAGAGGTTTTTTTTAATAAAACAAAAAGGATTTACCCAAACATGAATAACCGTTCCACAATCGCCGACAATGAATAAAGCCGCACCGAACAATTTGCAGAGTTCAGTTCAGAGCTGAACAATATACGGGAACAATACAATCAGAAACAGTTTAAGTTTTATCGGGCAGAATCAGACGCGACCAACATATTCAAAAGCAGCAATTTCTAAGTTTTAACAATTCGAGTCAGACAGGAACAACATATTCAAATGCAGCAATTTCTAAGTTTTAACAATTCGAGTCAGACAGGAACAACATATATATAAGCAGGAATTTCTAAGTTTTAATAAGCCGAGCCAGACGAAGTTTGGGCGACAGTCCACTTCAAGAAACAGCCGCCGTCGAATGACGCTCTCTCCAGCCTTTTAAAGGAGTTGCCATTTTCTTGTCGGTTGCTGATTGGAAGACAACCGAACACTCCCATAAGCAGTCGCCCCAATCCTCCACCTCCACCTGGCAATCTAAGGGGAGACGGTCACAGGCACACGCATGCACCCACGCAGATACACTCAATCCCTCACTCGGCATCAGCCGTAACACCCCTCCCCTTAAATCAACAACCCCTGGTTGTTGAAACAGTTTTCAATTATAAACACACAAAAAAAAAAAACTTCAAAGCCTGGACAAGGCATCAGCCAAGATGTTCTCTTTACCTTTCTTGTGTCGAATTACCAGATTGAAGTCCTGATCAACGCCCATCTCATCAGCCTCTGGTTATGGTTGTACATGCGCGCAAGAAATCTGAGTGGGTCATGATCTGTGAAGACAACAACTGGCAGAGGGCTGGACCCAACATACACTTCAAAATGTTGGAGAGCCAACAGCAAAGCAAGAGCCTCCTTTTCAATAGTGGAGTAATTTACCTGATGTTTATTGAATTTTCGTGAGAAGTAGCACACCGGGTGATCGACCCCACTGGTATCCTCCTGCAGCAGGACAGCTCCAGCTCCTACTGTGCTTGCGTCCACCTCTAACTTAAACGGTCGAGCAAGATCGGGAGCAGCGAGCACAGGAGCATGGCTAAGGAGAGCCTTGATACTATTAAAAGCATGTTGGCACGCTTGGGTCCAAACAAAGTCCACCTTGGGACTGAGAAGATTAGTCAGCGGCTGAACAACAGAAGAGAAATTTCTACAGAAGTTTCTGTAGTATCCTGCCATACCTAAAAAACTTTTGAGGGATTTACGACTGGAGGGGACAGGAAACTCCTCAATCACAGCTATTTTGGCCTCTAGGGGACGTACTTGGCCCTGGCCCACCTGTCGGCCTAAATAGGTCACGGTGGCCTTCCCAAACTCACATTTGGTCAAATTTAAAGTGAGTGAGGTGTCTGCGAGTCGACTGAACACTTTTTCTAATACTTGTATGCGTCTCTCCCATGTAGTGGTGTACACAATGAGGTCATCCAAATAAGCGTTGCAATTTTCAACACCCTTTAAAAGAATGTTCACTTGTCTCTGAAACGTTGCCGGTGCATTACACATGCCAAATGCCATGACAGTGTATTGCAAGAATTGATCAGGGGTAACAAAGGCAGAAATCTCAGAGGCACGCTCAGTCAGTGGCACCAGCCAGTAACCTTTGAGCAGATCTAGTTTTGTTACGAACTTTGCACTGCCTAATAATTTTTTCATAATTTCCCTCTTAACTGGATTCACGCGGTAGGGATGCTGTTTAATGGGCCGAGAGTTTTGTACATTTATATCATGCATAAGTACATTAGTTCTAGTGGGCACATCATTAAACAAGCAGGGAAATCCCTTTACCAACCTGATGACGTCCTGCTGTTGGTCAGGTGTCAGGTGACTCAGCACTGAGGGAAGCCGTTGCAGCATCTCTGAGTTCGGCAGACGAGCGCTCTGGCGAGCAGAGTGGCGCATAACCAAATCCTCAACACACTGAAAGTCTGCCACAATCGGCGCACATGCTCCTAGTACTAGGCCAGGCTTAGTTTCAACCACATTCGGGGATGCTTCCCTGGAATAATATTTCTTAATCATATTAATGTGACACACGCGTGTCTTGCGCTTCCTCTCAGGGGTGCGGATTATATAATCAGTGTCACTGAGACATTCACAAATTTCATATGGGCCAGAGAATCTGGCTGAAAGAGAGGATCCAGATATGGGCAACAGAACCAAAACCTTGTCCCCCACTTGGAAACGTCGTAGGACAGCGGAACGATCATAACTACGCTTCATAACTTTTTGAGAAGAGGACAAACACTCCCTTGCTAATTTTTTTGCACGATGTAGCTTTTCGCGGAATTGACAAACATAATTTAACACACTTCCTTCCACGGAGGATTTACGTGCGAGTAACCTCTCCTGGAGAGATTTTAACGGACCGCGGGGGGTGTGGCCAAATACGAGCTCCGCAGGACTGAATCCCAAGGATTCTTGCACAGCCTCACAGGCAGCGAACAACACAAACGGGACAACTTCTTCCCAATTTTTTTCCGTTTCAAAGCAATATTTACGCAACATAGATTTAAGAGTTTGGTGCCGCCGCTCTAAAGCGCCTAGGGACTCGGGATGATAGGCGCTGGAAACTACATGCTGGATATTTTATGTTTTGAGGACCTGATTGAAGAGTTTGGACTGGAAGTTTGTACCTTGATCGGTTTGAACTATGCGAGGGAGACCGAAAGTGGAAAAAAACTTGATTAATGCTTTTACAATGGAAGTGGATGTTATTTTTCGGAGCGGCACAGCTTCGGGAAATCGGGTGGAAACGCACATGATTGTTAGTAAAAATTTATTTCCGCTCTTTGTTCTAGGTAGCGGGCCAACACAGTCAACAATGACACGATCAAAGGGCTCTCCCATAGCGGGTATAGGATGCAGTGGGGCTACAGGGATGATCTGATTCGGCTTACCTGTTACTTGACAAACATGGCATGAGCGGCAGTGTTTCACTACATCCGCTTTTAATCCTGGCCAAAAGAAATGTTTTAGTACTCGCTGGAAAGTTTTAGTGATACCCAAATGTCCAGACCACGGACTTTCATGTGCCAAAGATAATACATGCTGTCGGTACACAGTAGGGACTACCACCTGGTGCACTACACTCCAATCCGAATTTATTGTATTACGCGGACACCATTTTCTTAACAGCACACCATCATCCAATGTGTAGGCTACTTGCTCATCTTTTGCTCTGTTGGCACTCACCACATTCGAGAAACAGCGTTGTAATGTCGGATCCGCCCCCTGCGCTGCGCGCAGACGTTCTCTAGAGACAGGCAGGGACGCACCGTCAGGATGAGACAGGGCTGCGCTGTGAGAACGCGCCTGGGCAGTTACAGCGTTGTCTTCAATTTCATCAGGTTTAGGTTTGCTCTCAGTCTCTACTCGATCTGAAAATTCTGACATGAGAAAGCTGTCAGACAGAGGTACAGTGTTGTCTTTAAGTGACTGGGAACGTGTGATGGCACAGGAGGGGAAGAGATCAGAATTTGGGATTGGGTCTACATTACCTGACTCATGGTGTTGTGGCACATCCAGCACCTCTAAATTAGGAGTCACTTTGCCCCCAGCAATGTCATTTCCTAATAGAAATGCAACACCTTTAATCGGAAGGGCAGGGCAAACAGCCACGGGAAACACTCCATTCACTAATTTGGACTCAACATGCACATAATGCACAGGTCGAGGAACATAACCCAACTCAATTCCATGCAGCACCGCACCATAACCACAGGCTGATTTCTCCGAAAATGGCAACACACTCGCGAGGATCACCGATTGTGAGCAGGCGGTGTCTCGCAGAATGCGCACCGGGCGCTGATCAGCAGGCTCACCTGAAAGTGACACAGATCCTTTCAAAATAAAAGGCTCAAAACACGAATCAGGCTTATAATTATCATCATAAATGTCAGTGTTGATTTTGGAATTAATCAATCCGACACCTTTTGGCTGCAGCACACTTTTGGACACCTGTTCCTTACGTTTTAGGGTGAGACAGTCAGCGATAACGTGTCCAGCTTTGTGACAATAAAAACACTCGCGCTCTTCTTTCTTTAAGCTCTGAGGCTTTGACACACTACCGGAACCAACCGGAGAGCTGCGAGGTTTTTCTGAAGGAAACGTAATCTTGTGCGTAAGTACATATTCATCTGCCAAAATAGCAGCAGTAGTGAGCGAATTGGCTTTCTGCTCATTCAAATGGACAACAATACGTTCAGAAATACAATTTTTAAATTCTTCTAACAAAATGACTTCTCGCAGAGAATCAAAATCATTCACCTTAGAGGAGACAAGCCATTTATCAAACAAGATTCCCTTGTCCCTGGCAAATTCACTAAAAGTCTGGCTCGGCAGCTTTTTTCGGTTTCTAAATTTCTGCCGATAGGCTTCGGGAACCAGTTCATAAGCGCGGAGAATGGCGGCTTTAACACTGTCATATTTTAAACTTTCTTCTAAAGGAAGTGCAGAAATGGCTTCCTGGGCTTTACCATGCACTTTGCACTGAACTAAAAGTGGCCAAGCCTCTTGAGGCCAGTGGAGTGCGGAGGCAATGCGCTCAAACGCGCTGAAATAACTATCCACCTCCGACTCTCTGAAGGTGGGAACTAAAGTGACGTGCTTACTGATATCAAAGGAACTGTGATTTGCACTAGTGGAGGGAGGATATATACCTGGCAGTGATCTGAGCACTTGAGTCTCCTTCTGGGACTCGAGCTCCAGTTGGCGTATTCGGACAGCTGTCTCAGCCTCAATTTCGAGCTTTCGCATCTCCAGCTGATGTTTCAGCTGCGCGTCTCTCCTCTCTGGCCTCCAGTTTCAACTGGGCGAGCCTGACTTTCAACTGGGCTTCGCTCGTAGACCCAGTGCTGGCTGAGGAGGACGAGGACGAGCCAGATCCCGAGCGGGTGCGCTTACCTCACTATCTTGGATCCGCACCACTCCCACTCTCCGGCACAGTCACGGTGAGAGACTCCGTGCCCGGCTTAACACCACCAGCAGCCCCGCTCAGGGCGCCATCCAGCAGCACCACAGGTGCTGCTATCAACTCTTGCTCAACTAATGCATTTATAATTAAGGTTTTCCACTCCTTCTTAAGAATTTGCTTCGAATACGAAATTTGAAAGTGATTAGCAATTGGAATTAATTCGTCCTTTCTACAATTATTGATCTGTGAAAGGGAAGGCTCTGAAATGAAACTTTCAATGTTAAACGGCTCCATTCTCCGCACCGTTCACAAAACACCAGGGAAAAAGAGGAACAATCAAATAAATAGGTCCAAATCCTAATTAATTATTTTCAACCTCCTCGGGAACTTAAATTGCTCTCGGACGGGCCCCCATTATGTTACGTCCACAGCTCTTAAAGGGGTTAAAAGGAGGTAACATAAAACCAGATGTAAAGGTTTTACAGAGGTTTTTTTTAATAAAACAAAAAGGATTTACCCAAACATGAATAACCGTTCCACAATCGCCGACAATGAATAAAGCCGCACTGAACAATTTGCAGAGTTCAGTTCAGATCTGAACAATATACGGGAACAATACAATCAGAAACAGTTTAAGTTTTATCGGGCAGAGTCAGACGCGAACAACATATTCAAAAGCAGCAATTTCTAAGTTTTAACAAGCCGAGTCAGACAGGAACAACATATTCAAATGCAGCAATTTCTAAGTTTTAACAAGCCGAGTCAGACAGGAACAACATATTCAAATGCAGCAATTTCTAAGTTTTAACAAGTCGAGTCAGACAGGAACAACATATTCATAAGCAGGAATTTCTAATTTTAATACGCCGAGCCAGACAGGAACAACATATTCATAAGCAGCAATTTCTAAGTTTTAACAAGCCGAGTCAGACAGGAACAACATATTCAAATGCAGCAATTTCTAAGTTTTAACAAGCCGAGTCAGACAGGAACAACATATTCAAATGCAGCAATTTCTAAGTTTTAACAAGCCGAGTCAGACAGGAACAACATATTCAAATGCAGCAATTTCTAAGTTTTAACAAGTCGAGTCAGACAGGAACAATATATTCATAAGCAGGAATTTCTAAGTTTTAATAAGCCGAGCCAGACAAAGTTTGGGCGACAGTCCACTTCAGGAAACAGCCGCCGTCGAATGACGCTCTCTCCAGCCTTTTAAAGGAGTTGCCATTTTCTTGTCGGTTGCTGATTGGAAGACAACCGAACACTCCCATAAGCAGTCGCCCCAATCCTCCACCTGAAAAAAGAGGAAAATCCAACTAATTCAAGTGCATTTATTCAGTGGGAAAAAAAATCCCACATGAAGAAATTATTCTTTTACATCAAATCATGTGTGCCACAATTATTAGCCCCCCTGATGTTAATAATTTGTACAACCCCCTTTTGTCACAAAACAGCACCTAATCTTCTCCTATAACATTTCACAAGATGGGAGAATACAGAAAGAGGGATCTTCGAACATTCCTCTCTGCACAATCTCTCTAAATCATCCAGCGACCTGGGTCCTCTGCACTCTCTTCTTCAGCTCATTCCACAGGTTTTCAATGGGGTTGAGGTCTGGGGACTGAGATGGCCATGGGAGCTTGATTCTGTGTCTGGTGAACCATTTCTGTGTAGATTTGGCCGCATGTTTAGGGTCATTATCTTGCTGAAATTCCCAGTGACAACCCATCTTCAGCTTTCGGGCCGAGGCCACCAGATTTTGATTTAAAATGTCCTGGTATTTCATAGCCTTCATGATGCCATGCACCCTAACAAGATTCCCAGGGCCTCAGGAAGAGAAACAGGCCCACAGCATCACCAATCCTCCCCCATACTTCACAGTGGGCATGAGGTGCATTTCTGCATACTCGTCTTTTGTGCTCCGCCAGACCCACTTAGAGTGTTTGTTGCCAAAAAGCCCAATCTTGGTCTCATCTGACAAAAGCACACGGTCCCAGTTGAAGTGGCAGTACCACTTAGCGAACTCCAGATGTTTTCCTTTATGATTGTGTGTGAGAAAAGGTTTTTTCCGTGCATACCTCCCAAACAGCTTGTTGGCATACATACTGAGTACAAATGAAAACTCACCACTTGGAAAAAAGTCAATATTTAAGTTCAAATAAACTTCAATATGCTGCCGGGTGGCTCACACGGTTAAGGCACTGCTCTGCAGTGCAGAGGTGATCACCACGTCGCGGGTTCGAGCCTCGGTGTACCCACCGGCAGGGGTCGGCAGCCTTTTCGGAGTAGCGCACAATTGGCTATCGCGCTACAGGGTTTCAAATTGGGAAGGGACTGCCGGATTTGGGTGTTCAGCGACAGCTTTGTTCGTTGCTCCAGCGCCTCCTGTTGGCCAGACGGGCGCTCGTCAGGAACACTCTGGGTTTGTTCACGTCCGGGTATCCTCCGCCCTCGTTCGTAACTTACGAAGATTCGACCAATGAGTGTATAAGAATCAGTGGCTGACGGACACGTGCTTCGGAGGAGAGTCGTGAACTGTCTTCACTATCCTGAGTAGGCAGCAAGGGGTCGCATACGAGCAAGCTTTGTACATAGTTCACTAATTGGGCATTCCAGATTCGGGTGGGATTGGAGATGCCAAATTTTTTTAAACAAAAAAAAAAAAAAAAAAAAACTTCAATATAATTTTTATACAACAACAACACTACAGTGACGTCACCCAACATGTCAGGTGCAAGAAATGCGAGAATTTCAAGTTAACTGTAACTCTAGGCAATTTTTTGCAAAAACGCAACATTTTGCACGCACACCACGGGAAAAATGAATTTCACTCTGAATTTGTGCACACATTGCCTTTAAAAGCATGTGAATCCGAATAAAATTTCACTTCTTCACTGACACTTGTGAAACGTCGACACTATGCCGCGACTTACAGCCCCTGAACGGGAACGTGCCATAGGCATGCTTCAAATTGGCGCCAGCACCAGGGAAATTGCCAGACGACTTCACTGCGCACACACAATGATCGCAAGACTCCGTCAAAGGTTTCTGCAAACGGGGAGCAGTCGGGACAGTCAACCAGGTCAACAACGTGTGACAACGGCACGTCTGGACCGTCAGATCATACGGGATCATGTCCGAGACCGAACACTACCAGCGACAAGAACGGCTGCTCAAGTCCAAGGACGACGTGGATTCATTCACCCCCAACACCGTACGGAACCGTCTGCGAGCTGCAGGCCTGCGTGCACGAAGTCCTTATTTCGGCCCCATATTGACGGATCGTCACCGAAACCAGCGTCTACAGTGAGCAAACAGGCACCAGAATTGGCGACTACGACAATGGCACGGAGTCATTGTCTTTTCTGACGAGTCACAATTTCACTTAAGGAACGCAGATGGCCGTATACGTGTTTGGCAGAGACGTGGTGAACATTATAACGCCGATTCTGTCGTTCAAACGGACCGTTGGGGTGGTGGCAGCGTTATGGTGTGGGGTGGAATAAGCTACCGTCACAGAACCCCTCTCCATATCTGCAGAGGAAGGGTGAACGGCATCTACTACAGGGACCAGGTGCGGCAGAACCATGTTGTGCCGTTCTTCAACCAACACTACGATGTTCACACGTTCCATCAGGACAACGCTAGGGCACACACAATTGAATGATGTTTACATGTATTCTTAAATCATTCATTATCTCAAATGCATCATACGTATATACTTCACATATCAATCCGTGGAGCTATTCCAGATTTCATGAGTGGTGCGTTTTCATATGGACTGAGTATAGATAGCGCCTGATGGTTGTTTTGGAGACTTTGTGACCCAAGATGCTACCATTTGTTGCAATTCTTTAACAGTGAGCTTTGGAGAACTTTTTATTTTTCTTACCATCCTCCTCACTGTGTGTGGTGGCAAAATGACCTTGCGTTCCTCATCCAGGCTTGTCTACCACTGTTCCAGTTGTTTTAAACTTTTAATGATTCCTCTGACAGTAGATATGGGCAGGTGCAGGTGAGTGGTTATTTTCTTGTAGCCATTTCCTGACTTGTGAAGGTGGACACGCATCTGCCTTACTTGAATGGTGAGTTCCTTTGTCTTTCCCATGTTAAAGAGTGGATAAGAGAAATGGCCTCTGTGTCACGTCATATTTATACCCCAGGGAAGTGATGAATTACTAATTAAATGTTCCATGATACTCTGATCAACTTTGTAAACTACTGTAAAAATGACAGAAATACTTCAATTACATTTATTTCCTAGGAATTGTTAGGGGTGCCAATAATTGTGAAACAGGCGATTTAATGACAAAGAATTATTTCTTAGTCAGGGATTTTTTTCCCCTTAAAATTCACTTGAGTTGAAGGTTACATTTTTCTACAGTTTTCAGTGTGAGAGTATGCTTGTGCAATAAAGAATTAATTTATTTTAAGGCTTTTAACACATCTTAACCAGGAGTGCCAATAATTATGGAGGGCACTGTGTGTGTGCGTGTATATACATATATATATATATATATATTTTTTTTTTTGCATAATCGCTTGACTATCTGGAACACGTGTTTACCAAAATTTCTATTAATAAATAATTAGACGCCAATTTACAGTTGTTAATAATAATACAGTTGTTAATCATTGTTAATAATAATGCATTACTTTTATATAGCTTTTCTGGGCACTCAAAGACGCTTCACAATGGATACATTTTTCATTCATGCTCTGATGGTGGTAAACTACGTTTTTTGTAGCCACAGCTGCCCTGGGGCATACTGATGGAAGCGTGGTTGCCGGTACGCGCCTACGGCCCCTCTGACCACCACCAAACATTCACACGTAGCCATACGGGAGTGTTCCAATATTGCATGTTTTGTGGGTGGGGGAAACCGGAGTACCCGGAGGAAATCCACGTGAACACGGGGAGAACATGCAAACTCCACACAGAAAGGCCCCAGGCCGGATTCGAACCCACGACCTTCTTGCTGTGAGGCAGTAGTGCAAACCACTGTTACTTAAAATACATTGATTTAATTGTGTGCTTGCTTCAGCAAAGCAGCACACTCTATTCTCTTACTTTTTGTCTTCTTCCGCCTATTTTGGCCCACTTACTCCTCCTACACTGTTTAAGCTTTTGATACCATTCAAACTTTTGAAAGAAAAATCGCCTTGTTCTGAATTACGTTGCATCTAAACAGATTTTTGATTTTTTTTTTTTTTTAGTTTTTGAGGTATTTAATTTTAAATTTTTTGAGGTCCTACTAAATCATGCCATTTTTGTGCTGATTCAGTAGATTCAACTCAGGGGAGCAGCAATATGCCTTCGCTGCCTTGTGCATATGCTGAAAAAGTGTGATGTCACTTTCGCTGGGGTCAACACTCACTTCCTTGACAATGGTTCATGCTCACAGCATCACAACACATTCACTCGTACACTAAACACATGGCATGAATTACTTAAATATATGACTCAAAAATATAGAGAGAAATGCTTCCTGGTCTTTTATAATGAGCATATTATGAGTATGGGTTACCGCTGAAAAGAAAGCTTAATTCCAAACATAGACATGAGGACCATGGAGATAAACACTGTTCTCATTCTTTGCTGATGGTTTGGTTCGTTTGACATGAACCAGATGCCATGGCTGCAGCAAGCTGATCTCGAAATGAGGTCATGACTTTTCCAGCATATTCAGAAGTGTTTTTCCTATTGAAAACCATATCTGTGTTTAAAACATTGTTAAAGGCTAATGTTAAGGTTGGCTAACATAAGGCTAACAACATTAGTAATAGCCAGTCACTTATGCCGTCTAGTAGCCATTGGTCCATCATTGTTGCTGCTTTTCAAACAATTTATTAAATAAAGCCACTGTTGATCGGGGGTTGGTGTTACAGTCTATTGTTGATGAATACTCGCGTCTCCTCTTGTTTTCCAAACAAAATAGCGAAATTGAAGTTGCGTTAATCAAACAATATTTATTCAGCATTACTCCGTCACTTAACATAAACTTAAAATTTTCGCTATTAAACAAAAAAGAGCCTGCGCGGTCAACAAACTGTGTCTATTCCCCGTGTCACCTTTTTTCTCTCAGGGTGTCATCCATTACGCTTATCACTAATTCCACACAGGTGCTCTGCACCCACAAATCATTCAATGAACGGGGGGAGGTGGCCTCGAATCAATCCATCACCCAATTCATACTCAAGTACCGATATGCTATAGCAGGTAATAAAATCAAAATAAACACAATTATTATGAAAATAGAGAATGGCTCTTACATACCAGCCTCAAATTGCTTATTTCATAGCAATTACAAAATAATAATTCATCATAGAGCCATTACAGCTTAGGTCCTTGGCATATAGTATATGCTTATTTAAGTCCATTGTATTGCACACGCAAGAGTTCATAATCCCAAAATTCATAATCCAGGTAAGATCCAAAATCCTTAAAATCTAGGCGAAGAGGTGTGCATGAGTGTGAGCATTCGTTCATTGTTCCGGGGGAAAGATCTGACAAGAGTCCACCAAAGTCCATTTATCCACTAGTCGGAGGTGCACGAGACCAGTAGAATAGGGCTTAGTAGGCTCAGTCAGCTGCCTCCAGGAGCAGACATAGCTTGGTGATAGGTCTTTGGACAATGTTAGTCTTAGTTTTTACCAAGACACTGCGAACCAGTCCTTTAGGTCCTGGAAGGGTCTTGACTACACGTCCCACGGGCTATGAATTCCTTAGTGCATTGTCATCAATAATGACAACAAGGTCTCCAGGGATAAAATTACGTCTGATTTTATTCCATTTATGACGTTTTTGCATAGGTGGAATGTATTCCGTGGTCCATCGCTTCCAAAATAAGTCGGCAAGGTATTGTACCTGCCTCCATCTCCTCCGTAAATATAGGTCCTCTTTTTGAAACAGTCCTGGGGGCAAAATTGGGTTTATTTTCAACTGGAGTAGGTGATTTGGTGTTAGGGGCTCCAGGTCATTTGGGTCATTCGTTACCGTTGTGATGGCCCTATCGTTCATGATTGCCTCGACCTCACACAAGATTGTGTGTAGAGCGTCATCATCTAGTGTTTGTTCTTTCAGGACTGAAAAGAGAATCTTTTTGACAAGTCGAATTAGTCGCTCCCACACTCCACCGTGGTGAGCTCCTGAGGGAGGATTGAATATCCAGTCAATTCCGTTTTTGAGCAGTGCTTTCTGGATTTTATCATTGTCTAGTTGTTTCACTGACTCCTCCAACTCCTTTTGTGCTGCAATAAAATTGGTGCCTTGATCTGATCTGATGCTTTTCACCGAGCCTCGGCGACAGACAAACCGACGAAGAGCATTTATGCATGCATCAGTGTTCAGGTGACTGGCAACTTCTAGATGAACAGCTCTGCTTACTAGGCAAGTGAAGATTACTCCCCACCTCTTGACATGAGCACGGCCATGTCTCACTTCAATGGGTCCAAAGTAATCTATACCCACATGGGTGAAAGGTGGAAGATCTGGCGTTATTCGATCTAGGGGAAGGTCCGTCATTTTATGCTCTTCGTCTTTAGCCTGCAGTCGTCTGCAGAAAACACAGCTCTTAATAATCTTCCTTGCTGAAGAATTAGCACTAGACAGCCAATATCTCTGATGAAGTTTAAAGAGCATGTGCCCTCTTCCAGCATGCCCAACTTGTTGGTTAATATGCCTCAATATCAACTTTGAAACATGAGAATGTTTGGGTAAGATCATGGGGTTTTTGATTTCAGTTGGCATAGCAATCTTCCTAGTCCTTCCTCCCACTCTCAGGATGCCAGAGTCAATGACTGACACCATGGTGTGGTAAGTACCAGAGTTTACCATTCTCCTGGTGTAGGTCTTCGGAGGGTACTTTCTCAGCATAGCCTTTCATGATGACGTCACTCATGAAGTTCTTATATTCGGCTGCATAAACCTCATCCTTTTGGAATTTTCTTTTGAGGTACGATGCTCTTTGTTTCGCTATTTGGTAGTTATTTGGCATGATGGCATTCCGATCTCCTGCAGGTAAGGCCATTTGTCAAGATCCAGCTGGGTAAGTATGTTTCTTTTTGTAACCGGGATCTTGTACTGGGTGTATAACTTTGGCAATGGCAGATATGTATCACCTTCCACATTGCCTACTTCCAGACCAGTTAACTCATAGCTCTGAACAGTTTTCTCTGTTCCCATAGTCTGCAGTAGAACCTCAGTTCTTTGTCTATTAGCATTGAGCGGTCTCATAAGCTTCACCGTACAGAAGGTGTCTGTACTTCCTGGGTCCAGGAAGGCGTAGGTAAGTACACTTTTACTTCCATTGTAAAGTTTCACCTGAACTGGCACTATCGCAAGTATGCAGTCTTTACCAGCCCCGGTTCCTTCACCCTCTCCTAGTGTCACCAGAGCACTAGTGACAGATGATGTCTTCTCAGGCTTCACAGTACTCTGTTCTACCTTAAGTTTAGAGTTGTCCATCTCTGCTTTGGTTCTATGAATGTGCAGAATAGTAGGATGTTTGGCCTGACAAGTATGACAGGTCATTCTCCTTTTGCAATTTCTGCTCAAATGTCCCACTTTTAAACATCCAAAGCAAAATCCCTTTTCTCTGAGAAACTGAACTTTGGCTTCATGTGCCTGTGTATTCATTTTTTGACATTCAGATAAAGGATGCTTGCTGGTGCAGAAGAGACATGGAGAATCATAAACAATGGAGGTCAGGTTACTTTTCACAGGTGACTTTTCAGCTTTGTTATTAGACACCATTGCCACTGTAGTAGCGAAACTGCTTCCCTTCCCTTTTAAATCGGGTTGATTTTGATTTAGTAACTGTCCAAGATTTTGAATTCCTTACATTGGCGAGAGAATTGTGAATGTCACCAAAGAGTGGGTCGTGTAGTATTCTTGCTTGCTTTTCCAGAAATACTACCAGGTCAGTCAATCTTGCTTTCCTTTGCATTTGCTCTAAGATATCACAAGCTGCCACTCTCCACTTCTCCTTCAGTTTATAAGGCAGCTTGGACACAATGAGCTTCAAGTTAGAGGGCAGGTCCAGCTCCTCTATATCCTCCAAATCTCTCATTGCAACAGCCTCTCAGAAAAAGTGCATAACAATGCAATGCATTTCCGTCCTCTGCTTTAATGCTGTTCCAATTTAGAGCTTTTTCCATATAGGCACTTGCAATTTTAATGTCATCTCCAAAATGCTTTTTTAACAGTGTTTTAGCCTGGATATAGCCCCTGTCAGCATCCATATGAAAACAGCTTCTAACCAATTCTCTGCAGGGACCAGAGGTGTACTGTTCCAAGTAATACAATCGGTCTTGGTAGCTTGTGGTTTTTTCCTCAACACCATGTTCAAATGCTCTTATAAATGCTTGGTAATTAAGAGGGTTGCCATCAAAAACTGGGATTTCCTTTGAGGAAAGTGATGTTAATTTTTGCTGAAGAACCAGTAAATCAGCAATCTAATTTTGCCTCTGTATTACAGTTAAGAATTTGTCATCATTTGAAACTGTAATTCCAGGTCCTGTTCCAGTTCCTTTTGGTTGCTGTTGGGTAGTGTTGGTTACTGCTAGTTCTGGTGGCCTTGGGTCTTGGTTTAATTGCAGTTGTGCTTTTGGCCGGGCTCCAAGTGGATTTATTGGAAATGGTTCTGGATCCACTGAGATTTTTGATTTGCTTTGTTTTTGTTGACTTTCCAAATACTCATTCATGGCATCACATTTTCATTTTTGTAATAGTTGTGGTGGTGATTTTAATTGTGATGGTGATTTAAACCGTGATAGGCTTTGTGAACTGGACTCATGTTCCGCCAGGACCTTCATTTTTGCATCAGTTTCCGCCAAGCTAATTTCCAGTTCAAGTTCATCCATTCTGAATTTTAATTTTGCCTGTTCCATTTCCAGTGCATGCTTGTTCTTTAAACCTGCTGCGCGCACCAAGAGCACAGCTTTCTCCGCCTCAGCCCTGAATCGGGCTGCGGTAACTGAGGAAGTTGTAGATTTTGCTTTTGAGTGTTTTGAGGCATTGGAAATACTGTCATTTCATTCAAGAAATCATTGAACACAAACATTTTTGGCTCATACCATTGAATTCTCTCCTCCTCTTTTATTTGGGCAGGCAAGACATTTTGAACCAACTCATGCAATTCATTAAATTCATCCAGTAACCTTTTAAATGCGACAACATCGTCATTCACTTTATCAAAATTTCCTCCGAGTACCAATAAAGTTTGTATCTCGTTCATTTTGCGAGTGCATACACCTAGTTTCCCTCTGCGCTTTCCGCATAATGATTTTAATCTGTCATCCACCTCGGCGGTATCAACAGGCGAACAATCCACATCCATTATTATTATTTAGTGGTTGCACAATTGGATCATAGACGTTCATTTATTTCAGAACTCCGTGCTTTAATTTTCCGTTTATGCAAAGCATTCGTTTAGCACTCCTTTCCTTTATCGCAATTTTCAGTTCAATTCATTTTTAAAACATCCCAACAACATTTCATCAGCGCAGCATTTCATTCATAGATTTCCTTTGTTAGGGAATACTCACGGCTCGTAGGGAGGAGCGTCAAGTCCAAATACAAGTTCATTCAATGATCGCCGTTTCCCAGCCTTATTGCAGTCCACAGGAAATCATCCACTTTGAATCGAAACGATCTCTTTTCGTCCTGTTCCACCGCGCGTTCTCAAGTTAGTTGACTAATGTAGCAGCTTTTCAAACAATGTATTAAATAAAGCCACTGTTGATCGGGGGTTGGTGTTACAGTCTATTGTTGATGAATACTCGCGTCTCCTCTTGTTTTCCAAACAAAATAGCGAAATCGAAGTTGCGTTAATTAAACAATATTTATTCAACATTACTCCGTCACTTAACATTTTCGCTATTAATCAAAAAAGAGCCTACGCGGTCAAAAAACTGTCGCTTCCCCGTCTCACCTTTTTCCTCTCAGGGTGTCATCCATTACACTTATCACTAATTCCACACAGGTGCTCTGCACCCACAAATCATTCAATGAACGGGGGGAGGTGGCCTCTAATCAATCCATCACCCAATTCATACTCAAGTACCAATATTCTATAGCAGGTAATAAAATCAAAATAAACACAATTATTATGAAAATAGAAAATGGTTAGGGTTGGTCATTCACTCTGCAACCATGACGGCTAGTAGAGTAGCTGTCAGGCTAATGGCTAACAGCCAGCTCGTGGCTATAGTAGGCCTAATCAGTTTTTAAGCATGGTTAGTTTATTCAAGACATATGCTTCGTAACTGTATCTTGAAGGTTTAGCGGATAATGTCTAGTGTTTTTAGCAAGCCAGCGACTCAATTGACCTTCAATCTCCTACAATCATGAATAGGTGAGCAATGCTAATACTGCACATTGAAAGACATTTGCATCGCAGTAATATTTACAGGCTTTTACCTGCCTTTTACTTACCCTTGTTTTGCCAAAGTCAATGAAGAAGACTAGTCCATCGGAATAAATTGAGTTCAGTTTTGGAGAATAGCGGAGCCATTACCAATACATTGAATGTTAGGTAACAGTTGGTACAATGCCTGTGCTAGTCTTTTTAAGACCGTAACTGTCAAGCTTGCTAAGCCAGCAGATGTAACTTTTCCAAACTCGTTGAGTAGTTTAATAGTTAACGTTAGCTAGCTATTGATAATGTCATCAGCAGTGATGGCAATTTCAACGCTAAAGTTCAATCTGTTTCGAACACGTTCTGTGCACTGTGTGTTCACAAGCTAACTAGCTAATAAGAGCACAGAAATAAAAAAGGGAGCCATGAGTAATATCACGTGTTATCGATATCTTTCAGCTTGCTATTATTAGCTATTTAGCTGGAAAACACAGTGAACAGAAGTGAACAGAGAGCTGCGAATAGTAGCATTTCACTACTTGGCCAGGTCAGCGTTGTACAGTTCAGGACTGGGGAGACACTGACAATGAGTTATAATCAACAACTGCTGCAGCAGTCTGCCAATGTGGCCTGCCATATTTGCTCCGCCATAAAGCTAATTTCTCAGCTTGCACTTCATTGAGCTCGATACCCTCAAAGCCATAGAGATGCGTCAACCTCGTTGTCTTCAATTGACCATTTTTTTACAGCTGGGTTGAAGCGGAGAAGACTAGGTCATGATGCAGCTGAAAAGTTAGAGTTCTTTAAACAATTCCTTTTCCTTGTGTTTATATTTCAGCAGTTTTTCAACATTTCTTCAGAAATTTCTCATTTTCTAAGCACCTTGATTTTATGAGCCAACCTCTTCAACTTTTCTCACTGAAGCAAGCAAACAAATTTTCTTCAGAAAATTAAGCCTTTACTAGTTTAATCTATAGGCCAAATTAAGTATAACCACATTACCAAAGAATTTGGGACACTGAGTTAAATATAAATAAAATGCAATGCAATAATTTGCAAATAAATTAAAACCATACATTTCATTGAAAATTGAAGAAAGAAAATGTATTGAATCTTTGAAAATGATGAATTGTATTGTTTTTTTTTAAAAGAATATATGCTCACTTTGAATTTGATGACAGCAACATGTTTTTATAAAGTTGGGACGGGACAATAAAAGACTGGAAAATTTGCCTGATACTAAAAAAGGACAACTGGCAGAACATCTCACAGCTAATTACACTATTTAGCAACAGGCCAGTAATATGATTGGGTATAAAAAGTCTTTCATAAGTAAATAAGGCGAGGGCTTAACCACTCTATGAAAGACTGCATGGAGAAGTTGTTCATCAATTTAAGAATAATGTTTTGAATTTAAAATTGCAAGAATTTCGAGATTTTATCCTCTATGGTACATAATATCATTAAAAGATTCAGAGAATTCAGAAAAATCTCTGTACGCATTAGACAAGGCCAAAATCGTGATTTTCTGGTCCTCTGGGCTGAAGCGGAGAGGAGTCATCCGGCTTAGTATCAGCAAACAATTCAAAAGCCAGCATCCATAATAGCATGGGGGTGCATTAGTACGCATGGCATGGATACTAATACTAGGGATGGGCAACTTGTGCATCCCTGAAGACACCGTTAACAATGAATGATATATATACAAGTTTTGGTGCACCAGTACAGGAAAAGCCTTGCTCATTCCAGCAACACCATGCCAATAACTGTACCTTGGACATATTACACCAATATGGCTCTGTAGTAAAATAGTCTGGGTGCTTAAGTGGTCTGCCTGCAGTCCAGACCTTTCACCCACTGACAATATTTGGTGCATTATGAAACAAAAAATATGGCAAAGTAGGCTGAAAAGTATTGAGCAGCTGAAATCCTACATAAAGCAAGAATGGGAAAACATGTTGCTTTTAAAACAGAATTTGGTCTCTTTAGTTCCCAAATGCTTACAGAGTGTTGATTCAAAAAGACACAATGCAACACGATGGCATTCACCTGTACCAACTTTTTTTAAATGAGTTGCTGGCATCAAATTAAAATTGAGTGTTTATTTTCAAAAAAAACAATAAAATATCTCAGTTTGGACATCTGATATATTGTCTTTTTACTGTTTTCAAATAAATATACAAATATACAAACCCAAAACTAGTGAAGTTGGCACATTGTATTCTGTTTTTATTTACGATTTACACAATGATTTGCAAATCCTTTCCAACCTATATTCAATTGAATACACTGCAAAGACAAGTTACTTAATGTTCGAACAGGTAAACTTTGTAATTTTTTGCAAATATTAGCTCATTTGGAATTTGATGCCTGCAACATGTTTCAAAAAAGCTGGCACAAGTGGCAAAAAGAGTTGAATATCTGAGAGAGTTGAGGAATGCTCATCAAACACTTATTTGGAACATCCCACAGGTGAACGGGCTAATTGGGAACAGGTGGGTGCCATGATTGGGTATAAAAGCAGCTTCCCTGAAATGCTCAGTCATTCACAAACAAGGATGGGGCGAGGGTCACCACTTAATGAACAAATGCGTGAGCTGATTGCCGAACAGTTTAAAAACAACATTCCTCAACGAGCTATTGCAAGAAATTAAGGGATTTCATCATCTACGGTCCGTAATATCGTCAAAAGGTTCAGAGAATCTGGAGAAATCACTGCACATAAGTGACAAGGCCGAAAACCAACATTGAATGCCCGTGACCTTCGATCCCTCAGGCGGTACTGCATCAAAAACCGACATCAGTGTGTAAAGGACATCACCACATGGGCTCAGGAACACTTCAGAAAACCACTGTCAGTAACTATAGTTCTTCGCTACATCTGCAACTGCAAGTTGCTCTACAATGCAAAGAGAAAGCCATTTATCAACAACACCCAGAAACGCCGTCGGCTTCGCTGGGCCCAAGCTCATCTATGATGGACTGATGCAAAGTGGAAAAGTGTTCTGTGGTCTGATGAGTCCACATTCCAAATTGTTTTTGGAAACTGTGGACGTCGTGTCCTCCGGACCAAAGAGGAAAAGAACCATCCGGACTGTTATAGGCGCAAAGTTCAAAAGCCAGCATCTGTGATGGTATGGGGGTGTATTAGTGCCCAAGGCATGGGCAACTTACACAGATGTGAAGGCACCATTAATGCTGAAAGGTACATACAGGTTTTGGAGCAACATATGTTGCCATCCAAGCAACGTCTTTTTCATGGACGCCCCTGCTTATTTCAGCAAGACAATGCCAAGCCACATTCTGCACGTGTTACAACAGCATGGCTCCGTAGTAAAAGAGTGCGAGTACTAGACTGGCCTGCCCGTAGTCCAGACCAGTCTCCCATTGAAAATGTGTGGTGCATTATGCGGCGTAAAATAGGACAACGGAGACCGCGGACTGTTGAACAACTTAAGCTGTTCCTCAGTTCCCAAACGTTTACTGAGTGTCGTTAAAAGGAAAAGCGATGTAACACAGTGGTAAAAAGGCCCCTGTGCCAACTTTTTTGCAATGTTTTGCTGCCTTTAAATTTTAGGTTAATGATTATTTGCAAAAAAAAAAAAAATTTTTTTTTTTTTTTCAGTTTGAACATTAAACATCTTGTCTTTGCAGTGTATTCTACGGAAGCCCTGAACCGCACCGTGAAAAAAAAAATTTTTGTGGTGAAGTAAAAGTGTAATTTTTTTCCTTTTGTTATTTTGCGATATTATCTCGTTATTTCGAGATAATAAGTCGTTATTTCGAGATAATATCTCGTAATAACGAGATATTATCTCGTTATTTCGAGATAACATCACGCCCTGCCTGGGATTGAATCAATGTTATTTCAGCCACTAAAGGGCAGACAATGACCGCAGACGGCAGACACGGCCGTCTCGGCCTATTCACCTGGCCGTTTCTCAATATGCATTCTTCTCTGTACTTCAGTTATTGTGAACTTGAGAAATGTCATCCCGCTGCGGCTTAATCATCGCAGCTGAATCTGTGATGCAAACTAACGACTTCACATCTTTCTCAGCCAACCACAAACTGGATATATATATTTATATAGCATGCTTGCGTTCTATGCTCAGTAATGCCGCTTGCACACTGGACACGAAATGAATTTTTCGCACGATTACAGACAAAGTCAATGCAAAGACGCGATAGTCGGGTTTTAATATTGCTCCGTGTCCGAAAGTCAAAAAGGTCTAATTTTTCCGAGTATTCCAGAAATTATTATTATCGACTTTTCTTGTTCTTTTTAGCCTATTCGCCTGTTTTCTTCCGTTGAAGATAGACAACAGTCTTTATTCGGTCTTTTTTTTTTGAAAATTAGTCAGATGGATCGAACAGATTCACGCTTTATTTCCACACCAGAGATAAAATGGTGCTTTTAGTCAGTGAGAAAATCAATTCCATGACCATTGACATTGTGAATAAAATATCGCTTGCATGATCAAGACTGTCGGACGCGAAATGCAAAATAGCCTACTCCATGCACCCCTGCCGTAGACTTCACCCCCTTCGCGGGAGCGCGCGCACGTTATTCCAATACCAAAGTGATCCAGGTCGCCTTATTTGGCATTTGCAATCAATCAAAGAGAATAATACCGTTTCATATGTTAAATTATTGCCAATGATTTACTGCTTTAATTTCGCAACCAATAAAAGTGCTAACAAGTGCGAAGGACTGTATCATAGCCTATTTTCAATTTTTGCGAAGGAGACACTGACAGTAAATAACAAATGGTATTGTTTCGCGACATAATATCCTAAAGCCACGTGATAAGAGTGATAACGAACTCAAAAATGAACTTATATAGCCTTCGTATTTCAGAACATCGATTCTGAGGAAATATTTCGACAGGCTAATTACAAAATGTTCTAACAAGATGTTATAATAGTTTGTCTGTTAAGTAAAAATAGTTCATTAAAGAAGTCTTGATTGATTTTTTTATTTGATCATTCATTCCTTCGTTCACGTAATTTAATTTTGCTAAGACCTGAAACAAACATTTGACTTCTCTAAAAGAAGAACATCTGATGGGGTGGACATAGGCTAGGCCTATAGGCCTACGCGTAACCAGCAAATACTTTTCAACCTGCACAATAATAAAGCAATTTAGCCGCGAAACCCTTACTTGCTCATATTATCAGAACTTCATTTTGTAATTAACCTGGTTTTCCTAAAAATCGATGTCGTGAAATAGGAAGGCTATATAAGATAATTTTGAGTTCGTTATCACTCGTATCACGTGGCTTTAGGATATTATGTCGCGAAACAATACCATTTGTTATTTACTGTCTGTGTCTCCTTCGCAAAAATGAAAAATATGATACAGTCCTTCGCACTTGTTAGCACGTTGATTGGTTGCGAAATTAACACTAGAACTGCCATGACGGTCATTTTGACCGTTTTGAAATTTGTTTGCGTCATAAATTTTCAAAATACAAGAATACAACCTTAAGGGTCACTGACTTTTCTAAAAAGTGTCAATATTTTAACGTGCAATTGATTTTAAATAGATTACACTTACGAAGCATAAAATCCCACCTATTTCTGCCATTAGCGGTCTCACTGACCGTATAGTTTTGCGGCTGTTATTTTTTTCGAAAAAAATTATCTTTTGGTTGCCTAGCAACTAACCGATGCCACTGTCAGAGTTGGTAGAGTAGAGCCATCTAGAATTATTTTATTGGGCAGCACTGGCAAAACGTTTGAGCCAGCAATAGCGGGAGACACTGGCACCAAAACGGAGGCAGTGCTAGGTCCGCAGAAGCTGCTCACAAATTAAGACGCTCGTCACCTGCTGAAGATGCGTCAGACCCGTCGGGAATTGCTTTAGGAGAACGGAGGTCACCTGCGCGGACCATTACGAGTAGACTAAATGCCACGCCACGCCAATAAATAAAACGCAAGTGTATACTTGTCCGAAAGTCGGACAGGGTTTTAATATAACTCCATGTCCGACAGTCGGATAATTTCAATATAACTCCGTGTCCGAAAGTCGATTATTGTTTTTAATCTCTTAAAATCTACTGAAACTTTTAGATTTTAAACGTGAATGTTTTGATCAGAGGGCTCATTTCTTCAAGATGAGTACCGAGAATTTCAATCAATGTGTCTGTTTAAGCTCTGCTAAATAAAGTGGGTCGACATTGGCGCGGGACTTAGTGCATTTATGACGAATTTAGCGTCTGACGGACAGAGATCCTAAAATACTCCGTGTCCGAAAGTTATAAGAGTTTTAATTTTTCGAGTATTCCAGCAATCATTGGACGTAGAAACTTGGCCATGTTTGTGTTCGACCTTCACAAAATGCAAATTGATATCTATCCACTTTTCTTGATCTTTTTATTCGTCTGTTTTCTTTCGTTGAAGATAGACAACAGTTTTTATTCGGTCTCTCTTTTGAAAATTAGTCAGATCGATCAAACAGATTCACACTTCATTTCCACACCAGAGATAAAATCGTACTTGTAGTCATTGAGCAAATCAATTCCATGACCATTGACAGTGTGAATTAAATATTGCATGCACGATCAAGACTGTCGGACGCGAAATGCAAAATACTCCATGTCTGGTAGACAACAGAAAGTAAAAGTATTGATATGAGGGCAGATTTATAACGAAATAAAGAATAAAAATATATCACCAACAAACAGAATATCCAAACAAGATGGCCCGCAAATAAATAAATTGCAGTGTTCATTGGTTGTCCTGTTTGTTGTAAAAATGTTTTTTATTCTTTATTTCGTTATCAATCTGTTCTAATCGTCCTCTTTTTTTAGGCTGTCGGACACGGAGTATTTTGCATTTAGGCCTAATATCCGACAGGCATTGTACGGAATTGTATTTATAAAAATTGCCCAAATAAATTGATTGCAGAGCACATTGGATGTTCTGATTCTTTTTGATTGAAATTTTCGGTACACATCTTGAAGAAATCTCTGATCAAAAAATTCACGTTTAATATCTAAAAGATTCAGCAGATTTTAAGAGATTAAAAACAATAATCGACTGTCGGACACGGGGTTATATTGAAACTATCCGACTGTCGGACACGGAGTTATATTAAAACCCTGTCCGACTTTCGGACACATGGACATTGCGTAAATAAAAAGGTAATCAGAAAAAAAAGTTCAGCACCTTCCTATTGTTTTCTAATCCGTGTCATTGTTCCGATTAATTATTTCATAACAAATAAGATATTCCATATGGTTATGTTGTTACGCTATAAATGTTGAATCCGAATGTGTATTAATCAAAATAGATGTTTTTAATTGTTTTTGTCGCTCTGAATCTGTATTTCTTTACTCAAAAATATCGTTGTGAATGTTTACAATAAAGCCACTTTCACACTGGACTCGAATGAATTTTTCGTACGACAGATCACTTTCAAAAGTCAATGCAAAGACGCGAATCCACGCGTATTTGCGTCTTTGCATTGAATTTGAATGTAACCTGTCTTGCGAAAAATTCGTTTCGCGTCCGGTGTGAAAGCAGCTTAATTCATGTTAATTATACATAATTCTATTACCTAAATATTCATACATGTATTATTAAACTTGTTAAAACGTAATGCTGGTGTTGTTTCATTCTTTTAAGATACATGGTAACATACAAGATGCATTAATTGTGCGTTATCCTTAATGCCGTTGTATAAGCAGACTGTATAAATCAGTCTATGGCTCCAAGTCCGGATTTCCTACATTGTGCATGAATATACTGAAGATCTTAAGAATGGGTAATTGGAGCAAGATTACGACTGGCGTAAAAAAAGTCATTGCCTTTATTTTTTCGCTTTGGAATATGCTGCCTTCAGAGTTTTCCAGCGATGCTGAATCGGGTTGGCGCTAGTCAGTCAACACAAAACCAGTCTCTCTCCACTTTTCGCCCACCATAATTATATCGTTACGGTGCTTTCGCCCATCGATTACAATATATTCATGTCTTTCATTATGCATACAGTCGTCTCCTCTTTGCTCCAAAAATGCTAATTCCTTGCGAAGTGAACAGGCGCAGACGTGGTTGAATATTCAGTTCGAGGGCATATTCTGATTAAGGTATATACACGAGCCAATATTCCGATTAAAACAGGCACATGCCAGGGGTCTTATTCGGAATATTTCGAATCGGAAAATGACCTTAATCGGGTTATTGAACTCGTTTACATGACAGGTACGCAATCAAATACAGGAACATGGTGCGTAAACGCAGTCACTGACTGTGAATGGACGAACTATGCACATTGCTAAGTATCCCCCGATTTGCGCGAAGCGGGGGATATAGCATTGAGCTCCGTCCGTCCGTCCCTACGTCCCTACGGACACAAAAAATTGAGGCGGCGGGGGATATTGCCATGTTAGTGTAACTTGTTTAGTTAGCATCTATGCTTTTGGGAAACGTAACCCTGCCCTACTCTCTCAGGAGCGTCCCGCTCCCGCTTAGATGCCGAAAGGAACTCTGTGATATGCCTGCTGTCATGTTCACACAAGTTACCAGTCGATGCATCCTCGGAAAAATCGGCGATTATATTGATTCAAGCCCAGACAGGGCGTAATGTTATCTCGAAATAACGAGATAATATCTCGTAATAACGAGATTTTATCTCGAAATAACGAGATAATATCTCGAAATAACGAGATAATATCGCAAAATAACAAAAGGAAAAAAATTACACTTTTACTTCACCACAAAAATTTTTTTTTTCACGGTGCGGTTCAGGGCTTCCGTAGTATTCAATTGAATATAAGTTGAAAAGGATTTGCAAATCATTGTATTCTGTTTTTATCTACGATTTACATAACGTGCCAACTTCACTGGTTTTGGGTTTTGTACAATAAAGTTCAAATTATTTGAAAATCATTGCATTCTGTCCTCTATTTTTTAATATTACGACTGCACATGAGCCGCCGCTGCATGTGGACTCAGGTCTACATTGACAGGTTATGGAAGTCGACTGGCAGGATGAGTGTTAAGGCGATTTTTGACTAATTTTCCTCCAAAAGATGTTTAAGAAACTCTGGAGAATCTGCCCCCTACTATGCACTTGAAAATGTTTCTGGTGCAGCAACATGTCTGGACACGGAGCTAGTAGTCTTCACTGGGTCCAAATGTTCAGCACCGACCCATACAAGGCCCCTTCAGTAGCTGAAAACCTTGACCCCGATGCGGAGATGTTCCAAGAGTTATTGGACCAGTACCGTTAACGTTATCGGTTGGAGTCGTGTTATTGAAAACCTCCACTCAGAACCGAGTCTCATCAGCCCCCCGACCCGTTCCAGAGGGTCAGATCCGTTTGGTTTGATTAACTTCAATTTGAGCGTCACTCAGTTCATTCGGAATAATTCCCATTGACTATATCCATACCTCATTTAAATATTGTAAATATAACTGAACACTTAAGGTCGGTTTTGGGAGTCTTTTTTTCATTGAAATCGCGTCATTGTAACCTGCGCAATCATGCGCAATATAAAGACAATACAACTTACCTTGCTCTCACGCAGAAATTTGTATTCTCTTCTGTATGTCCAATCAATGTCTTTCATTGACTGAGGAAAGTTTAAACTCTCTGGTATTGGATAAGAAACAAGACAATCAATACATCACCTGGGGAGATTTACGTGGACGTGAACTATAAGTGTGCAGTTACGCAGATGAGCCTCAGTAAATAATTGAATGATTGGCTATCAACATGAGTATGTAGGAGGATGTAAGGAAGCGCTGAATTCGTCAAAGGAGGAATCTATATTGTAAATCCACGGTAGGGAACGATGCGTAGATAGTAGAATGACACAGTATCAAAACCATGTCGAATTTTTGCTTCAGAAAACTGATTTCTCTTAACTACTGATTGGGATACCATTGGGTCACTATAGCTGATGTGGTTTCTACAGTCACCTCACCTATCCTCCACGGGCCTCCACGTTTGCACGCCATCTGTCTGCGTGGCAGCTGCAGTGCAGACTTGGCTCCAGCTTGCCCATCCTTGTTTCGTCCTCTCGTTCTCCACCATTCTCTCGCCATGTTGTCTTCGGACGACCTCTCTTCTGCTTTCCCTCAGGTCTCCACTCGAGGGCGATGTTGGAGTGGTGGGTACGATCTTTCCGGTTAATGTGACCGATCAACCGCCATCTTCTTCGGCAGATTTGCATGGCGATGGTGTCACAGTTGCTTCTTTCAAGGAGGCCACGGTTTGGGATGTGGTTTTGCCAGCTGATCTTGAGTATTCGGCATAGGCACTTAGTCTGAATAGTGTTCAGCTTCTTCATGTCAGTCTTGTTCAGTCACCATGTTTCGCATCCATTAAGGAGAATGGGGCAGATGAGAGTTTTGAAAAGCCTTGTCTTGGTCTTCTGGTGCAGTTCTTTGTTGATGTCCTTGTCGCTTCCACATTCTGTGCTGACTGTTGCGCCCCGGTAAACGATTTTTGTGCACTCCTTGGTGGGGTCTTCTCTGAGTGTGACTGGCCTTGTGCATGACGAGTTGATCCACATTAATTCCATTTTCTTTTTGCTGATGTTCAGCCTGGTTCTCCATGCATTCTCTGCGAGCAGCTCCGTCTTCTTCTGGATGTGGGTGTGGTTGGAGGACAGCAGCGCAATATCATCTGCAAACTCCAGGCCTTCCAGTTTCGTGGTTCCACCTTATGCCTGTGGTGTCTTTCGAGGTTTGGCGCATGATCCAGTCTATCGTGAGGGTGAAAAGGAAGCCTGACATGATGCAGCCTTGCTTCACGCCTGATTTGATGCCAGTGTATTCACAAGTTTCTCCGTCCATGACTACGGCGCACTGGAACTCCTCATAGAGTACCTTTATTGCTGTAATGGCTTTTAGTGGGATGGTGTACTCTTCCAGTGTCTGCCACAGGCTTTGTCTCCATTCTTGGACCTGTTCGATGATATTCCAAAGAATGAACAGTGTTTCCCCTAGGTTTTTTTCCAGGGGGGGGGTGGTGTCTATCCAGGGGAGGGGGGGTCCGGTCCGGTCCGGTCCAGTCGAAAATTAATTAATTAAGCTAAAGTAAACCTTAAGGTAATGAACCGAACAATTTTATTTACAAATTTTTAACAAAACAGAACAACATTAAATGACTTCACTGGAGGGCAGGGCAGGCTTAGGCTGAGCAAGGCTGGGCTGGGCGGGGCTGGGCTGGACAGAACAGGTTTGGGGCTGGGAAGAGCAGGACATACTTGGGCTGGACTGGGCTCAATGGCACATTGTGCAGCTCTGGTCAGAGTACTTGATTTTTCTTGGCTTTTTGAAAAAGAGTTTGAGAGCCTCCTCGTAGAGGAAGTCTTGCACTGATGGGCTACGTGATTGAAATACTCATGCAAGCCTCAAGATGCACCCCCTGCAGTCTGTTCCGGAGGTCTGTCTTCACCTGCAAACAGCAAGACCTCCGGTCTCCGGGGAAACACTGAATGAATATCTAATCGATGGTGCTCCTTCCTCCTTGGAATCCTGCTTGCTCTTGCCGGAGTACCTTATCTGCTTCTTCTTGGATGCGGTTGATTATGATTCTGCTGTAGACTTTGCTTGCGACTAGCAGTAGTGTCACTCCTCTTCAGTCCTGACAGTTTTTCAGGTAACCCTTCTTCGATATTTTGATGAAGTGGCCCCTGGTCTATATGTCAGGAATTCTTTCACCATTCCAGAGGTGGTTAGGCAGGGACAGTAGTCTTCTCGCTGTGTTTAAAGTGTCCGCTTTCAGCAGTTTTGCTTAAATTCGGTCTGGTCCTGTTGCTTTCCTGTTCTTAACCTTTTTAAGTGTGGCTATGACTTCCTCAAATCTGATGTCGCTTGTGTTGATATTGAGGGGTGTTGGGATCTGTCTTGCCTCGTCCTGTCTCAGTTCTGTTCAGTTCAGTTCAGAAAACTTTATTTATCCCATTTGGGCAATTCAGTTGATAGCTCCCAGTTCAATAAACACACAACAATACAACAATAATTCATTAAACAGACGGATAACACTCAACTCTCAATCAATCAATTGTCAATGAGTCAATTAAGCAATGGTTTCCCCAGCAGTGATACTGTATCTGTGCAAATATGCATAATAAATATTCAATCAAGGGGAGAATAATAATAAATAAATAATAATAAAATGAATGAAAATGAATAAATAGAGGGTAATAAATAATGAATAAAGCGACAAAACACAAACCTACTCATTGAAACTGGCATTCATTAGCCTAATAACTGAAGGAGTAAAAGAGTTTGAGTAGCGATTTGTCTTCCTCAGGGGTGCATAATAGCGCCGCCCTGAGGGCATTAAGGTAAATCCTCCGCACATAACACGGTCTCCCCGCTTTATAATGCATTTCGCTTTCTGGACTGCACGTTTCTTCCAGAGCACACTCAGATCTGTTAGCTGGACTCCAATAATCTTGGAGCAGATTCTCACTATCTGATTCAGACTGTTCTTATCCTTCACAGACAGACCATTAAACCAACAGATAAAAGAAAATGTTAAAAGACTCTCAATGAAAGAATAATAAAAGGAACATAAAATGGTTTTAGAAACACTAAAAGAGTTAAGCTTCCGCATAAGATGGATTCTTTGTTGTCCCCGTTTGACAAGTGACTCTGTATTCTTCTCAAACTTAAGATAAGAGTCAAATGTGGTTCCTAAATATTTGTAGGTTTCGACAATTTGGACTGGTTCACCATGTATCATGCTGTTTTTTGGCTGTACACTATTATTCCTAAAATTGATGATCAACTCCTTTGTTTTTGTTACGTTAAGATCCAAGAAGTTGGATCACACCATTTGATAAAATCATTTAAAGCCGATCCATGATCCGATTGCAGATCCTGAAGAAGCGACAGCAGGGCGGTGTCATCAGAAAATTTTACTAGGTGACTGTCCTCTTGTGAAGCTCTACAGCTGTCGGTATACATGATAAAAAGTAATGGTGAGAGAACACAGCCCTGAGGAACAGGGCTGTCTTACTGGGTGTTCAGGTGGCGGTCGGTTGAGTACTTCCCTGAAGTGTTCTGCCCATTTCTCCTTGATTCTGGCTGGGTCTGTGACGGTCTTTCCATTTTGGTCTAGGACTGTAGCTCCTCTTGGCTTCTGGTTAGTCAGTGTCTTAACGATGGAGTAGAAGTCGGTAATTTTTCCGTCCCTGGCTGTTCTTTGGCCTCCGTTACTGAGTGGTCTATCCACTGTCGCTTGTCGCTCCTCATCTTCTTCTTCACCTCTTTGTCTTTGGCTCTGTATTCATTTTCTCGTCTTTCTAGGAGTCAAGTAGATCTTGTTGATTCCATGATGGCTTCCAGATTCTTCCTTTCATCGATGGATTCCCATGTGTCCCTGGTGATCCAAGTTTGGGTGTTCTTCCTCATGAATCCTGGCACGTTGTCAGCTGCTCTGACGTAGGCCTTCTGCAGCTTGTTCCAGCTGCTGTCCAGTTTCTATAGTAGAAAACGTTTTTTTCTGCAGCAAAGAGATCATTTGTTTGAACTGCTGGATAGATACTATGGGCTAGTATATTGATTAGCTTGCACATCAGGCTAAGGTGAGGAGTTTAATTCATGCAACTCCAAAAAAACAGGGATGGCAATGAACTCGTCCATATTCTAAACTTTGTTCGAGCTCGGCTTGCCAGTGAATATTCAATAACTGATCCGGGGGTGCCATCTTGTGATAGAATATTCTAACTGCTTGCATAAATTTGCAGCTCCATGTCCGCGAGTGGACACATCTGCACAAAGTGGTTCAAGCTGTATAAAATCTGGTGCCATCCAATATTCCCTTACTAACTTTTCTTTTTTTTTTTTTTCTAGCCTGCCACCACCCTTTCTCTTTGGAGGACGACTTTATTATTTTGCCAGACTTAAATACAATGATATGTCACCTCATGAGGGAGGGAATTAACAAAGGAAATACAGAAAGGAAAAAATATAATAAAGCAATGAAAGCAGAAAAAAAGCTAGAAAAATAAAGTACGTTACCACACACCAACAACTCTCAAATTAATTCATGAAAACTGGCCACACCTGATAGTGATGAGAGTTTTCTGAGTTTCTGCAATGGTAATTTAAATGAGTTGAAATCAGGTCATGTCCAATCGTTATTTTTAAGGGATGGTTTTGAGCCTCCCCTATTGCCAGTTCACCAGTAGTTACTGGTGGGTACACAAATGCTAAACTTGAGTTCACCACAGTGCAGTTCATAAACACTGAAACCAGGTGGTCAGTTAGTAAGTTACCAGCATCGTCATCATCATTATAGTGAAAATTTGTTTAGTTGCGATTGCGTCGAGCAAGTGGCCGTAAATGATTCAGAGTTTCCAACGTTTGTAACCACCTGAAAGCCATGACAACGAAATACCGGCGCAAGTTAGTGTGGCTCAAAGGAGGTGTTCCATGCACTCAACCTTCACTCAGAAAGAGACGCTATTTTCGGTGTGAGTGAGCTCTCTGAAAGCAAATGAATGTTAGGACAGCCACTGACTCATTTAGTATAACATGACACTAACTAAGTTTTAGAACACATTCGCACTCAATTAGTGTGAGTGTCGCTTCTGAATACGGGCCGAAGTGTTTGTTGCCATTCCTGCACCTGTATCCAGAAGCCAACAGCCAGGGGCGTGCTGGGGATCCAATTCAGGCCGGGAGACTACCAAGCAAGCAGGCCACTGAAGTGTTGCGGTGGATGCAAAGCGCGTGCGGTGAAAAATTTGTGGGGGTTTTTCGTCAAAAAAAGACGACTTTAGGCAGCATTTAGAGTTGTCATAGCAAATACAACAACACTATTAGACTGACAGCCACACAGCAACACTCTATTAAACACAACCATGAGGACAGCTCCACACAGTCCTCCATACCATATCAGTTTTGTCTTCTCTAATCTCTTCTCTACATCATACTGTGTCCTTTTCTTCTATATTATTTATATAATGTGCAGAATTACACAAAAACATGTTTGTATTATTTTGTCAGCAAATCGTTTAGATGTCATGCCAGCTTACAATAGCTAAAAAGAATGTTGAATATAATACTATTGTTTTGGCTGTCCTAAAAGTCGATAGATGACGTCATTACCTAATTTGCATAATACGCCTTGTGCATGTGTTTTGGAGTTGCCATATGTTTTTTTATATCGCTTAGTTTGGCATAGAAATCAGCCTTGCAAAATATGCAGTATGCCCGAGTATCACCCCCAATAAACTGCTTCAACCTGCCTTTGAATTCAGGGCTTGATTCCCACTCCTTTCTGTACTTTTGACTGTACAGTTTAGACTGAGCCATGTTAAGCTAGAGGTTTAGCTTGTGTCACGGAGAAATGCAAACACACACGGAACTGTATGGACGAGGCGAGTATCTTTATTACCTGGCCCCTCCCCTAGGGGGCCAGGTTAAGCAATGATCATGTCTGCATGTGTGTGTGTGTGTGTGTATCTGTCAGTCTGTCTGTCAGCCCGTGGCTGGGGCCAGGTCTGCTATCTCTGATTGCCTTGTTTATACAGTTCAGGCATGCAAACTGATCATGGGTGAAAAAGGTGAGAAGGGCGCACAGACACACGGTGCAAACGGAAACGTAAATTTCATAGTCTGCGTTATAGAAACATGCATCACCAGAGGCATCTTGAATAAAATACTGTACAAGATGACTAACCATATACGTCTCTTTTTTATTGAGACGACAATTCAAACAACTATAACTTATGCACAGGTCCTTTTTCTCTCTTTTTGGCCTGGACAATGATCACATGCTCTTTTTACCATGAATAACTAAATCTAAATCAACAAGTTATGCACATGTGATTTTTTGTTTTGGCCTGGACAAAGATCACATGCCCTGTCAGTGACAACAGGCAGGCTACAGTATAGGCTACACTCACTCTCTGATCATGTGATTAATACAACACAATGTATATCACCACATGTGGGCTAGCTCTTCAAAAGCAGTAAACGGTAACATGGAAAGTCACTTTTTAATAGGCACACCTTTTTTCATACCTTTATCAACCTACATTAAACTTAACTAAGTTCCATACTTCTCTAATTTCATTGATCATACTGGTTAAAACATTTGCACAATTGTTTTAAAATAACCACAATTTGACATTGAGGAACATTTTTTTCAAGTATTTTACACAAGCCTTCACAGATTGGAGAGCCTCTGGCCATCTTTACCTCTGAGAGACTCAGCCTCTCTAAGACGTTGTTTTTATTGGCAATTATGCTACACACCTGATTCCAGTTAACTTAATTACTTGCTAAATGTTCTCTCAGCTGATTCTCTTATATATTAATTGCTTTTTCAGGCCTTTTTTGCCAGTTTCCCAACTTTTTTGAGACCTGTTGCAGCCAGAACATTTGAAATAAGCTCATTTTGTGGATTAAAATGTCTCAGTTTCAACAATAGAATTTTAATCTATGTTCTATTTTAAATAACATATTGGCTCAGGTGATCTGAAAGTCATTGCATTTTGATTTTATTCACAATTTACACTTCGTCCCAACTATTTCGGAATTGGGGTTGTGATAGCAACCCACCCACAAAAGTTCAGGCATATCTGTTCATTACTGTTTGAGTTATCTTGTAGAAAAGCAAATAGACAGACAAACAGTCATAACAAAGCTGGCAAAAACATAACCTCCTTGGTGGAGGTAACAATGCAAACAAACAGCTAGCTTCACAGGAGCAGTATTGTTTGTCAGGGCATATGGTGCCCGCTGAAGGCGTAAATGAGAACATTACTGGGCAAAGGGGGTGCTTTTTACCCACTGTGAAACATTTGCTTACAAACATCAGGCATGATGAGACTGTTCTTCATAGCATTGGTACTGCATGATACCAGACCTGTCACAGAATACTGCCATTGACTGACCTAAGATGATATCTCTCTTATTTCACACAATGTCTGCTGCCTTTTGATGCAACAGAACATTTAAACCATTTCCTGGCTGCTTTTTTTTAATAGATGCTACAGATAATAATTCCAATTTTACTGGACCTTTTAAAATAGCTGTTCGCAGTAGTTTTGTCCCTGATTACCCAGCTGTTTTTGGGGAACTATGAAAAGTCCATACTTTATTTGTATTGAATTCATGTTAATATTTAGTTCAGGCAGGAAAACTCACGTTTGAATAAAATAGAACAATTTATTCATGGGCAGTGCTTTAAGCGGGCCGGTACGCACCAGTACGGAGTACCGGCACTTCTAGATTTTAGCCCCCGTAGTACCGGGGCTTTTGGGGGCGTACCGGGACTTTTTACGGCGTACTGGGACTTCATATGAGCTCATAGTACCCTGTCCTGCTCCATTTCTCTTTGGGCAATTCATGATCCGATGACTATACTACATTACCCACTGTGCACTAGTACGCGCCGCACGCCTGTCCCTTTACTCGCGAGACGTTCACTCGCAAGGAGATCTCAAGGAGGAGGAGGAGTGGCCTGTCTTTCAAACATTATTTGAGCGAGCGGCGAGATGCATTGGCAGTCTCATCGCGAACGATCAATGGCGAGTAGCAAGCAATTTTGGCCACAGATCGGACTCATTGTGGATGGGTTTTGCTGCGGAGAGACGGTTTTAGCTGTCCTAGCTAATTTGGTGGGGGTGTTTGTAATCATGCTGACTAGCTACTTGCCAACACGTGGAATTTGATCATCTCTGAAATTATACCTGCTTTCAAATGTTTACCGGCACGTTCGCCACGCGATGGCAAGCATAGCTGAGTTCAATGATAACTTGCAGGCCAGCTGATATTTCAAACGATTAACTGTCATGGAATCGATATTAATCCTCAAAATACCCACAACCAAATACATAAACCAATGCCAGCTGGTTAGAGAACAGGACAGACGAGTTTACTGTTCTCCCATTCACATTACGTTATGTCACGTGCTTTCGACAAATAACTAATTCATGATGGTGTTTGTCGGCCATTCATCAGCAATTCGTCGTCATTACTGTTAACAACCAATCGGCTGCGCTAACGTTGAGTGTGATGAGTAAAACAACACTCCCAATAACTTTATCATCTGATGGTGTCATGCAAAATGACCCATTGATTCTTATTAGTTTGCATGTGAAGCATGCAAACTCTTGTTATTTCTCAGGATCTTTCAACTTATTTTTATTTTTATTCTCTTTCTTCCCATTTTGTAAACACTAACTCCTCCTACAGTTTTCATACTACCCATACAACCTGCATACCACATTATTCTACTATATGTGCAGGTCGTTGCTATTCAAAATCATATCGATATTAATTATAGTTTATTAATTATTATCAATTAAAAATGAAAAAATTCCCATAGACAATGAATGGAGCCCATTCATTTTCAATGGGAGCGAGGCGTTCTTGCACAACCACACTCCCTTACTTTTCCAATTTACTAAACAGCATCGACCGTTCTCTCTTTCTCTTTTCCTATTGGCTAAACAGCATCGGGACAAAATTGAAACGCCGCCATCTTGTTTTGCTTCCGATGCGAGAGGAAATATGCTAAATAATACAAATTAAATAGCCGTCAAACCACAAATTTATTCGTAACATCACAACAGACAGATGTCATACAATTATGAAACATAATTATCTTATGCAAAGTAGCATATTGTTCTATGAAAATGCATCGCGATTATGGTTCGCAGGGCTCCATGTCACAACACGGAGCTCCATGTAGGTAGCTAGCATGCTAGCTACACACTTATAACTAAATATTTACAAACAGCACAAACATTCACAGAAATTCTACGTAATGTTCATTTCTAAAAAATAATACAAAAATGACCTAAGCAGACATAGAAAACAATATAATACACGACAATCCAGGCTCCTCAGGCATCGAGCAAATTGGCCTACGAGCCGCAGCGGCCTCCATTTTAATACGAGGACCGATGAACAACGCGCTGGTCCCCGAGGCATGGCGTAGTTTATCCCGGGCAGCTAGCTAGCTAGCTAACTTACCTTGTAATATAAGTCAAATTCATTTATACTGCATAAATGACCACAAAAATGCTTATCTATGTCCAGCTTGGTAAAACAAAAAGCAAGACCGAGATACCTAGACACAGAAGACAATTTTTACCATCTTTTAAAAAATCGGCGATTCCGGCAAGCCCAGAAAGGCTGACAAGCGGACCGCATCTGCTGTGTACAGTTCCATGCAAGATCCGCGTCAACGCGATCGCTTTGTCCGCTAACTATAAACGGGCAGTATGCAGCAAAAGTATGCGGAATAATGCAATTCAAATAGCAATCAAAGTACAAATTTAATCGTAACTTCACAACAAACAAATCTCATACAATTAGGAAACATAATTATTTCATGCCAAATGGAATATTGTTTTATGAAAATGTATCGCGATTATAGTTTCTGAGGCTCCATGTCACAGCACGGAGTTCCATGTAGCTAGCTAGCATGCTAGCCACACACTTATAACGAAATAATTATATACAACAAAAATGACCAGAAGAACGCTTAGCTATGTCCAGCTAGGTAAAACAAAATGCTAGATGGAGCCAACTAGACACAGAAGACAATATAACACGTTACACCATCTTTTAAAAAGTCGGTGATTTCAGAAAGCCCAGATGGCTTGCAAACGGACCGTACCTGCTATGTAAATTCTATGCAAAATTTGCGTGGACTCGAACATTTGTCCGCTGAATATAAACAGGCAGTATGCTTTGTTAACATTCATTTCAACATCAGAAATTGAAATTTTCTATGCAGTTGACCAATATCTCTGCCATGTGCATTCAGAATATAGCAGTAGAGTATAAACATCGTCAGCTGTACAGTTTATAAATCAGTCATGCATGAAATACTCTTACTCTTAACAAAATGGCCATTTTTATGTCCAAAAATTAGCAAACTGATTTCAGGTTTCTGTCAGACCCGTAGCATTTATTCCATCATCTGAGCTTTAAAAGCTAAATCGATCGGGAGGTGCTCAGCACTCACAGAAGCTACCGAAGAACACCGTATAATTATGAGGATTACAGCGATCACGAGTCATATTACAATCGCATGGGTAGTGAAAAATGGCTAGATTTGCGATTTCTATCCAATAAGTATAGTCCGAACAGCTAGCAAAAACAATGCAAGAGGGACGGAGGACACAGTATCTATATCAGCATTTAATGATCTGTCGCAACATTTGGTAATGGTCGTATGCACTGACTCTGGCTCGCAAACCATCAGCGCGATCTCAGTCATACTGCGTCACTTAGGCTACTCCATTTAACACAAAGTTATAAAAGCATTTGCCTCTGAAATGATATTTCGATCTTCCGAAATGGACGAAATTAAATTATCACTGTTGAACAGCGAGAATCCGGGTCATCTCTAACACAACGCAGGCCATATATGATTGGAATGTTGACTGATAATCTGTAATAGCGCCTTAAAATAAGCAACCGATCTAGAAAGAGCTCAAAATTGGAAAACTTATCATCCGTATTATTTTGAAAATAACACTTGTCTCAATGAGCTGCTCCAAATCTCCAATTTCCAGCTCTAGAATGAAAAACAATGTGAGACACCCGAAACCAAGCCAGAATCGGCGAGAGTAACACATTATTTACTTTGGAACGAAATCTGTGTCGACACAAAAATTGTCAACCATACTTGATTATTTTTATTTGGTGATTAGAATATCAATAATATTCATCATATCATTATCATCATAGAAACTTTAAAAGACACTTTGCATTCTTGGGGAGGGTTCTGTATGATATGAATATCATAATTAATATTAATATTTTCATAATATGATAATAATGAAAAATAGTACTAGTATTATTGTTAACACCAACAATAATACAAACAAAAATCATACATGTATAATAATACATACATAATAATCAAATTGTTCAAGTTTTGTGATTCATCAGATCCACATATCGTTCAAAGCAGTGAGATTTGGTTGCCCATCATTCATCTTAGTCAGTAGGGCAGCATGGTGGTCGACCTCACACTCACAGGGGTCCTCACTTCAAATGGTTTAAGTCCATCAGATTGGGCAATACAGCACCAATAACTCGCTGGGCTGACTGCACCACCCGATGAACCCTGTGCCTCTCAATTACTGCAGCTGCTTTACAAGGTGGTGATGCTGCCAGTCAGGAAACCAATTATAAAGTAGTAATAATAATAATAATTATTATAATAATAATACTACATCTTTTAGCAATGTCTGTTCTACAATTTTGATAAAAGTAACAGAATGATTATAAATGTCTGCCATGTATCGTTAGACTGAGATAAATAATAGTTGTATTACTATCTTAGGCTGTGAATAATAACATGTCGATAAAGATGATAGAGCATCAAAAGCCATGAAAAACCAGTGTATAGATAATTAACAAATATAACCATAATTCCGAAATAGTATGGACAAAGTGTTAATTGTGAATAAAATCAAAATGCAATGACTTTCAGATCACATGAGCCAATGTTATACATAATGGAACATAGATAACATTTCAAATGTTGAAACTGAGAAATTTCACATTTTTACCCACAAAATGAGCTCATTTCAAATTTTCTGGCTGCAACAGGTCTTCAAAAAGTTGGGACACAGGTAAAAAAGGGCTGAAAAAGCTATTAATATATAAGGGAATCAGCTAAAAGAACATTTAGCAAGTAATTAAGTTAACTGGCATCAGGTGTGTAACATGATTGGCTATAAAAGGGATGTCTTAGAGAGACTGAGTCTCTCAGAAGTAAAGGTGGCCAGAGGCTCTCCAACCTGTGAAGCCTTGCGTAAAAAAATTATGGAATACTTTAAAAACATGTTCCTCAATGTCGAATTGCAAAGGCTTTGAAGGTCTCATCATCTACAGTGACTGTAGTACTGTACATCTACAGTACAGAAAACATCGAAAGATTCAGAGAAACTGGAAAAATCTCTGTGCATAAGGGACAAAGCCAAAAACCTTTACCTAAGACGCCACTGCATCACTCACCAGCATGATTCTGTCATTGACATTACTAAATGGGCCCAGGAATACTTTAAGAAACCACTGTCTGTAAACACAGTCCTCCATGTCATCTACAGATGCCACCTAAAACTCTATCATGCGAAAAGGAAGCCATTGTTGAGCATGATCCAGAAATACCGTGTTCTGTGGGCCATGGCTCATTTAAAATGGACTGTAGCAAAGTGTCCTGTGGTACAAATTTGACATTCTTGTTGGAAATCATGGGTGTCGTGTCCTCCAGGCTAAAGAGGAGAAAGACCACCCCTCCCGTTATCAGCACTCAGTTCAAAAGCCAGCATCTCTGATGGTATGGGGATGCATTAGTGCATATGGTGTGGGACCCTTGCATGTTTTAAAAAGTACCATGAATGCTGAAAGGTATATAAAGGTTTTAGAGCAACATTTGCTCCCCTTCAGATGACATCTATTCCAGAGAAGGCCTTGTGTTTTTCAGCAGGACTATGAAAAAAACACATACTGCAGCAATTACAACAGCTTGGCTTCGTAGTAGAAGAGTCCATGTGCTGAACTGGCCTGCCTGCAGTCCTAGTCTTTCACCGACTGAGAACATTTGGCGCATAATAAAAAGACAAGTCCGTCAAATGAGACCCAAAAGTCTCCAGCAGCAGGAAGCCTGTATTAAACAAGAGTGGGACCAAATTCCAATTGCTAAACTCAAGAAACTTGTCTCCTCAATGCCCAGACGCCTCCACTCTGTGTTAAAAAGAAGAGGGGATGCTACACTATGGTAAATAGTAAATATGGTAAATATGGCCCCTGTCCCAACTTTTTTGAGACCTGTAGCAGCCATCAAATTTGAATTGAGCTAATTTTGTGGAAAAAATTGTTAAAATTCTCAGTTTCAACATTTGCTATGTTATCTCTGTACTATTGTGAATAAAATACTGGCTGGTGTGATTTGAAAGTCATTGCGTTTTGATTTTATTCACAATTTATACTTTGTCCCAACTATTTCAGAATTGGGGTTGTACCTACCTGAACCATTACTGACAACAATAACGATTTTCATCATCCAAATAACTTATATAATGCTGTATATACTCTTCCAAAAAAGAAACTATCCATTGTTTTTAGCATCAATTTATTAAACATCAAATGTTCTGACAAATGTGGAAAACATATTGAAATATACTCTTGCAAAAAAGAAACTATACAAATATTGAATTAATTATTTTACACTTTTTTTTCAATATGTTTTCCACATTTGTCAAAATATTTCATGTATAATAAATTGATGCTAAAAACAATGTATAGTTTCTTTTTTGGAAGAGTATGCCAATGATGTAGCTTGACAACTAATTTAACCCTTAAATATGTCCTGATCACTTCGACCATGCAGTGGTCAGTCATCATGGTTTATCATACTTGCCTATCAGTAAAGAAGACACTTTGAACCTTTTCATACAGCAGATTGCAGGACAATGCAAAAATAAACATCGCATTACACAGTGATCTGTGCTATCACATGCAAACTCAGAGTTTCTTTATAAACTCCTTTTCTAGTTCTTATATGCATTCCAGTTATATATATGCTGAAAATACAGCATTAGACCCTTTGGAGTGACACACCCCCATCTGAAATGCAACATCTGCATGTGAGTTTATTAAAAGACAGATTTTTGTCTTGGCGCTGACACTGTTGCCTATAATTAAATAAAACCGTTAATACAAGTTCGTTCGATAAAGAACAGCTGAGTCCTTGTCACGGCATGTGTTAGCCTAAAAATAACTGATGTTGGCAGGAGTATAACTACCAGTCCATGAAAAAAATATTTTTTCGAACGGATACTCTAATTACCACATGATTGAACTAGCAAAGCAATTTTGTGTTGCTATGCGCTGTATTTATTCAGTTTTGGGAAATTACGATGTCTAGAAAACATAAGCCCAATTGGCTGGCTCACAAGGGCTAGTTAACGTCAGATCTCAGAGAGAATACTTGCAAAAAACTTTAATATTTTGAGAGTTTAGATTATTAGATTATACGTTTTATTTCGGTGGTAATAATTGTTTAATCGCATTATTACACTCAAGGGTCTGCTTGACCGTCATTCTTGTCTTTTCGGTCGGTGATGCTTACGAACTCCGCGCCTGGCCGCATCACTGTCGTGACAAGAACGACGGTCAAGAACACCCTCGCGTGTAATAATGCTTAATTAACGTAAGCTCCGATTAATGTGGCCAAGCAGCAAAAGTAACTAGCAACATCAAGGCTGAACAGTTACATAATTTCAACCCCACCTTTCGGGGGCTTTCGCTAATCACCTTTTCAGACTATTATCAAATAAGCAGTTTTCACAGATCTGTTGATTTATTTAATGTTCATTTCAACGCACAAATGCAAAGAAATTAACAAATTAGTTAAATCAATGGCCTGGGCACCTAAGATAGGCAGAGTAATTTTTTCAGTGACGAGGTACTTTTCATTTGAGCACATGCTACCCATACTGTCCTGTTCATTTGAGAACATTCTAAACGTCTAACTGACCAATCAGATTGCTTGGTCAGATCTATATGTTGGATAATATGGGAAACTGGAGAGTGTGGTGCACTGAACGCCATATTGTGTTCTTCAACTATTAGCTAGCTAGCATAATTACAAAAAAAGTGGCTGATGACATAGTCAAAAACAGATGAAAATACTGGGCCTTGATTGATGAATACACCACAATCAGTGGAAAGTCTGTGTTGGTGGTGTGATTGTGGTCTGCTATTGCCAACGCAGAGCCAGACACAATATTTTTCGACCTGCATGAGTTGGATGGGATCACAGCAAATGATATAACGGAGAAACTGCTAGCATATCTTCATAAAAATGGCTTTGGACTACTTCTTGGGTGAGGGTTTTGCGGCATTTGTATGTGATGAAGAATCAGAAATGCCGGACAGAAGAGTTGCTACACAACTTTGGAGCAGATTTCCAGATCTGTTTGTGTGGCACTGCTCAAATTATCGTCTGGAATTGGCAGTTGACGATGTTCTCAAGGAGGTTGGTGGACTTAGCCATCGTCTTAGACAAGCTCTACACTCTAGGCTATATCATGCCTCACCCAAAAACCAAAGAGAACTGTGTCATTGTGCTTGGAGTGTTGGGCAACATCTCCTTTCAATTAGACGTGTTTTGTCGGGCGATAATTCATAGATGGATTTTAACGAGAAAATACTTGTTAAAACTCTTAGTGGATTTTTAAAACAATTTTTCTTAAAATCAGCATCATGTTCTAGTATTTGAATGTTACACTTAATGATCTGCTGGTACCGACCGCCCACCGCCAACTTAATTTACCTGCCAACAGTTGAAAAGGGGGAGTACCAGCACTTCTTTTTTTCCACTTAAAGCACTGTTCATGGGTATAAGCATTTTGCATTTTGGCGGCAGTTCTGCTCTGGAGGAATGTCCTACCTAGGCACAGCAAATATACAAACATAGTCATGAACAGAAATCAAAATCCCCCCCGAAGTGAGCAGTACCAAACAAGTGGAGGCTGGGGTGGAGGTGGCAAGCAAAAGACCAAACAGCATCTTGCATAGCATGTAAAGTCATTGCAAACAGCAGCAGAAGGAAGTGAGCTTGACGTCTTTCAAATAGACCGCTGTATGACCTCATGATGTGTATCCTCCAATTGTGTGCCTGCTGATGCTGATGTGCTGGTAGCTTACCAGGCTGCCTGAACTAGTTACACTCATTTGTGTTAGCAGTGAATATTTTACTTAATACTGAAATTAATCAGTTATTTACTAAACTAAGAAAATGGTAATTTTGCTCAATCTCATTATTAAAATAACAGAACAAACCTATTGTGAGAATATGGCCAAAAGTGTTTGGAATTTTAAATCTTTGAACTAACTCTGAAATATTCACTTTCTTTTTGGCAATTTTGATTCTCATTTCAGGAGAGTGACAACCTTTGGTGGGATGCCTTTTCGACTGAATTTTTTGAAGATGATGCCACACTAACTCTTTCATTCTGCTTGGAAGATGGGCCAAAGAGATACAGTAAGGCCTTGAGTATACATGCATGATTTAGAGTTCATGTGCATGCCACTGAAATTGCCTTTTCTCATTTTCTTTTTTGCGATGCGGTACCAGCCTGTTTATCAGTATATAGTATTTTTAAGAATAGGTGATGAGTTTTTTTCTAAATTTTAGTAAAAATGAGTATCAACGCTGCTTTCCCTATCGGCAACTCGAACAATCCAGATCACTTAACAGTCAGCCAGTGTTCATTTACGCCATCAAAATGTATTATTCTGCTTTGCAGTCTAATATAAACATTTGGTATGTATCTTTGAGGTATGCAGTGAAATATGATTTGTTTCAATTATCTTTGTTCCAAGACCTTTCTTTAAAGAATTTCAGACGTTATAATTTTATTACTAGAGGAAGGATCGGCATCCATTTGAATCTACCTTTACAGAGTAGGGAGAAATGAGTTTGTTCTTTAACTTGTGAAATCTATTTCTGAAATGAAAGGGAAATTTTACCCAATGAAGCAAGTAATTATTCATTTGCCTCATAGCATAATTGTCTGTCTCATTGTTTAAGGTTTATTTATTTAATATTTTTACCTCAGAGATTGGATTAAAATTTTTTTTTAATGGTTTTTAGAAAAAAGGGGGGAAAAAAGATTTTTTTCACCAACAAGACAGAACAGGCAGCCAATATCTCAATTTGGCAAAAAATATGATTAAGGCAATTATGCTATGAGGCTATAGAATTGCTCGAATAAGCATGCTGATTTATCCTATCCACTGGCTGCATATACCGACTGAAGTGGAGAAATGTGGGAAAAATAGAACTTGATTTCTTTTAATTGGGTCGTCAGTTAACATATCCTAGCTCAAAGTGGTACTTATTTTTATACATGCTTGTCTTTTAGTTTTGTTTGTTTTTCTTGATTATTGTGTTGATTTTTTTTAAAATACTGCAGCCATTTTGCAGTTATTGTTTTGAGGAGGTCTGATCATTGTTCATGCTGAAGCCACTTCTCTACCTGTAAGCCATGATATGAGCCTGGGTTTATAGATTTCATCACGTTGATTCTCTTTTAGCTCAGAGAGAGCTAGAGTTATAATTTGCACGGCCTAATTCTCAGAACAGACTGTGCTGGAATTGTTTCAGGCATTTTTTGAGTTACTTGAGCCGTGCACAACAAGGCTGAATTCATCACAGTCATTCATATCATTCTGCCTTAGAATTTTGGTTCTGTTTTCCTCAACTTTCATTGGTTTTTTTATTTTGAGACAGTTCCTGTAAGAAGTATTGCATGGGATTCTGAAGTTTAGCCTCAATGAATAGAAGCTTGACTTTTATTCAACGTAGGGACTGAGGAACCTTTCATGAGAAATCCAAAGGTCACCAGAATGAAAGCACCAGACTGTGCTTAAAACACTTTTAGGCAGATTCATTTCAAGTGGGCACCTTAGGATGTCTTTGTTCAATATTTTTCAAATTTTTAATGTATTTTCTACTGTAGCAGCCTTAGAAGAGGTAGCTGCATAAATTTGAACGACCAGCCTGAGCAGGCTCATTTTCTGATCCATGACATTCGCACTCAGACCTGTAGGCCACATCTCAGGGCAAACACAGTCAACAGATTTGTGATAGAAGGGTTGCTGTGCTGGACTTGCATTTCTTTCATAGCAGCTGTCTAGTTTCTCAATGTCCACATACTTAATCCAGAAACCCAATGATGAAATATGACTTAACCGCAGTTCATTGTCATAGAAATTTGCAGAGAAAGTTCAGGTTACTGATGTGACCAAGCCTGACTGGTCTGCTCATGTCATATGAATATATAATCTTTTGTTTTGCATATACTGTCTATTTTTACGTGTTGCATCTTGTGATTGACACATCTCTGATAGAACTCAGCAAGCACCACCGCCCTCCTGAAGTCATGCAGAACATAAATCCTCTTGGCTAAAGGCAGAGACGCGGCCTTGATATTCAAATGGCTTCCATAATTTTGATACAAACTGTGGTTGAAGCGTGAAAATGTTTGACACTGAATGCAGAATGAGCTGTTTACATTACTGCGCTACCTTGGTTTTATCGCTAATTTAGTTCAGTTTGCTGCATTGTGAATGTCTCCCTTTCTTGAAGTGGCACATCCATGGAGTAAGTGCATTGCATGGGGGACTTAATCATCTCTTGGTGCACATACTGATATCTAAGCAGTTGAACTGTTGTCTTTTTATCTGATTGGCTTTACAAAGTGTGACTAAAAAGGTTAAAAAAAGAGATCTACCAGAAGGTTTTTGAGTCCTTTTTTGAGCTATGAGTCCTGACTCATAGCTTGAATCACGGGAAGATGCAGATATTTCAGATATGCCAGAGATTTTTTCTAAAATACTCATTCCCCTGGGAAAGAACTTTCAGGAAAGCAGTGCGTCATACACAAATCATAAGCTGCAAGGCTCACAGCAGAACATTCTCCACCAACACTGGATGTTCTCTACAAACAGAATCGGTTTCAGCATTTAGTTGAAGCAATATTGAGTTATATTTTGTTAGCCTTTGTTAGTTGAAGAAGCTTGTGTATCCTTCTTGAATGAACACCCCAACTGAGAAAAAACACCAGCCTTAGCTTCCTAGCAATTCCTGGATGACAGAATCCTGCTCAGAAAACTCTGATTGGAGTGGCATTTAACTGGGAGCATTCCAACTGCTGGAAATAAAAACTGTTCTCCAAGATTGTGCAGGCCATATAGCAGGAGGTGTGGATAATTTCTTGCTTGAAATAGGGTTGATGTGCATATCCTAGATTTCAGCACTCCACCAGATTCTCACAAAGAAGAGCAGTTTTATAAGTGTCTCACAAGGGGAGCAATATTTTAACACTGTACTTTAACTGAGAGCACTTGAACCACTCAGAATAAAATAGGGATCTAATTTATGTGTGCTTTACAGGCAGTCTAGAACCATATTATCTTGGATGAACTGCTTGGGGGTGCTTGGCTCATGGAGTAATCGGGTTTACATCATTAGGTAAGGCCTGATACTTTGTTACCCCTGAGAGCGCTGGCAGACATCCGTGGCTCATGTGTCACGGGGCCAATGTCATGCACTAAATAGAAGAATAAACTTCTTCTCCCTGCTTCTTTGCACTGTGAAGACCCTGTGAAAAATTAGTGGTTGTTGTTTTCCATTGCTGTGAGGCTGGAAGCCAGTCCTTACAGATGCAGCAGTATCTGCTGATCAGTGGCCATTAGGGTCATCCCGCTCGTCAGATCTCAGATTCCGCTGTTATCGCCCTGGAAGACGTGCAAATTCAGGGAAAATTTATATCACTTGAACAAGCAGGGCTGAAGAGCAGTGTCTTTCACAGGGGGTTCTGTGTTGGAAGGCAGATATTTTATTTATATTGTATTTTTTTATGGTGCTTTTAGTCTTGACTCTTTTTGTTGGTTTCAAGTAGTCCAGAGGCTTCAGTTTTGGAGCCTTTGCTTGCAAAAGCTAACCTGTGAAATGGAAAAATAGTTACGACAGTAATAGTCTATTTTCTTTGGATTTAATTAGCGAGCTGCAAATTACTTAGTTAAAAGAACACCTGGCCAATTTTTTTTTTTTTTTTTTTTAAGATAATTTTTTGGGGATTTTTTTGTTTATTTGACAGTTATATAGTGGAGATAGACAGGAATGTTGGAGAGAAGAATGGGGAAGGACATGCAGCAAATGACCCGAGCCGGAGTCGAACCCGGGTTCCCACGAGAAGGACACAGCCTTTTTGAGTAACGTACTTAGACGGATGAGCCACCGGGGCGCCCCACACCTGGCTAATTTTTAACCTTATCTCCATCTGTCCGTTTTTGGGATATATTGTGAAGAATTAATTCAGTTTTTTCCAATTTTTGTATATCTTTGGAAATTGGAGGCAAAATCTGTATACGCCCCCCTCCAGTGCTGTCATTTGATGTGTACAGTGATGTAGTTGGAGGTAAGAAAATAACTACAAGTTATTTCAGCTTAGATTTCTAGCCTCTGCCTCTGGAAAGCCAGGGTGCATGCCCGAGATGATGGTGAGAAACATCTATGTTGTTTTCATTTGTATTGCAAAGCTGCTACGTTTCCAACAGTGGAAATGCCACCCCAAAATATGACTGTACAGGATGTTATGGACAAGTAAAAAATTTACAGAAAGCTTGCAAGATGGCATAGCTTCTTTCCTTTTGATCTGCTCACTAAACCGCAAAGGTTTTCGTTCGCAGATGAAGCAAACTGGAGCAATCTAGTAAGTGAAAAACTTCGCCTACAATTTTGGGAATACCGTATTTTTCTGGCTCTGTCAGCTTAATTTCTGTCAAGTAACATTTAAATTACAGCTGTGGTGTGGCTGGAGCTACCCAGCGCGCAGAAAATTTGGACGTCCTCTCCCCTTCAGCGGGTGTTTCGAGGACAAAAGTGAGGTATGATTGAGGTTAATTGCCGGGGTCAAAAAATGGACAGTGTATCCACATCAGTCAGAATTTGTTCCAGTGACTTCAATTGGAGATCTCTTGCAGTCCTCAAGAGGAAAATGCTTGCTGCAAGCTGCAAACATTTGTATATGTATTTGCTAGCATGTCCCCTTTGTGTGTCGCGTTTGCTATGGCCCATTGCTATTCTGCCTCTGGGACTGTATTTGTTGGTAAAGAGTGAAAAATTACGCCTCTAGCATTGACCTTTTTGGAGCCTGGGCACCAAGGCTTCTCCATTACATACTTGATTTTTATTTATAATTTAGGCTCTGCTCCAGTCCAGTCTCCAATAATGGGCACCCTGTGCACCATAAAACCTAAATAAATTCTCTTTTGAGCTTTTAGCATGGAATTTATTCAAAAGAGTGGTATTAGAAATCCCTTTAAACCCTTTATTTCTTGATTTTTCTCTGCACAGTTTAATCAATACAACCATTTTGGGCATCCCACAATTAAGAAGTGACAAACCCTTTTCAGGCATCAGCTGTGTAATGATGAGGCCTGACAAAAAATGCTAAATTAGACTTGGGGTGAGAAATTTTGTACTGTTGGAATCAGGATTAATGGAATTCTCAAATGTATCTTTGAAATTATAGTTAAACTTTTGAGATTTCTGTTAACCCACATTCTAAATTTAACTTTGGGTGAGCTCAATGTTGAGTGCACAAACAATTTGTTGGAGTCAAAATAAATAGTAATCTCAAAAGTTTAGGGTTTCAAACGTTAAATATTTCAGAATTCCACTGATTCTGATTCCAACAACTTACAAAACTCAGTGGTTGCACCCCCCATCTACTCCAGTCTTCTCTCACAGGGGAGTGCTTAAAGATTGCTGGACAGTCCTGAACCACCATATGATATTTAGCAATTGGGCCGCAAGAAGAACTGTTTGGATTTTTACAATTTATTAGCTGTTTATTTTTATATAATTTTCAGAGGGCAACCAGCAAACCCAAGGAAAATCACAATGAAGATTGCATAACCGCTTTCCATGGTGTATACATCCACTTCACCACAAACCAGAGCTTCACTGATTTACACTCAAAAGGTTGCTGGATGTGACTGGAGATGTGTGTGAATGTCATGGCTGACAGAAGAACCAAACGCGAGTCAGGAAATCCAAAGCCGTAGTCGTTTATTCAGACAATGGGTCGGGAAGCCAGGGGTAGCACAGAGACGTAGTCAGACAGGCACGGTTCGTACACGAAAATCAATAAATGCAGCAACCAAAACAAAAGGGCTAAGCAAAAGAGTAATCAGTCAGACACAGGCTATAGTTGTACACGGGAATCAAAACGAGAATACTAAGCACAAGCAAGAAGAAAAGGAATGAAGATCTGATGAAGCTCTGTAGTGCAATGAGACATTATATACTCAAGGAAATGACTAAACTAGGCGGGGAATAGGATTGATGGGAGTTGCTAAACAATTAAATCTAATGAGCACATGAGGGAAAGACAAACCATTATCACGCATCACAACTGACAGACCAATCCTAAACATGAAAACAGACTCCAATCAAAGAGTTTCCTAAGTGAATAATAGAACGGGAGGCAGCTTGAGGTAAAGCAGGTGCGGGAAATCGCAGTAATCAGCTGCGTCAGGGATAGGAAACAGGAGGGCGGAGTTTACAGACTAGAGCGAATGCAAAGAACATTAGTAAAAAATGAACAACGTGATATTTACACAACATTACATGACAGGTGAATATTAATACACAGAAGTAATCAGGGTGAGAATATTAGTCTATGTTAGAAATGACATAATGTAACATCAAGTATTAGTCTTAATTAATATGTTAATAGGAGAATAGCGGGAAATACAGGAAACGAGACGCGAAGGAAGATTTTCGGAAGCCACGGAAACCCACAGAAATCACCGAATAGATGCACGAACGCGGACAGGGAAATGCATGGCAAAAATTAAATGGAAGACGTACATGACACGACTGGGGCAGACGAGGTGCAACCCTAAACACATAAATGATTAATGACACAATAAATGAGCATAATGAAACAAGAAAAATACAGATTATGACGGTGAAGAACTTATTTGCTGCAATTGCCTGACTCAAAGGGACTCTGGCCAATCGATTATATTCACAGAAGTGGAATTGTCTTTCCATTTGCGTGGTTGCATGGAAAGGCATCCTTGTAATCCCTTCATACGTAGCCAGATAGCTCCTAGAGCAATCAATGTTTGAAATCGGAAATCATGGTGAATTTTCATGCCTTCAAGTTGCCAACTATGCATCAGAAGAGACTGTTTTTCTGTGCAATTGTGTCTGTATTTTGAAATTTTTTCTGTTTTGTTGGCCTGGAATTGCTGTCGCTGTTATTGCCATTACAAATGACATGATTGTACGAATCAGGAGAATGATAGGTCTTGAATGACTTCTGACAATACACTGCTTGATGTTTCAGTAGATAAGTAAACATGGGCCACTGAAGTTCAGTCACATATCCACTGGAAAAGTTGAAAGGATAGAAGATCAAACGTTAACATTAGCTTGTAATTTATTCCGATCACCTAACATAAGTCCGCTTCATGCATATTTTTTTTTCTTGAGACGATAAAGCACAGATATAATACGAGCACGCTGAATTCATTTTGCATGCTTACTAGTTTCTTTTGCCTGTAACATCCCGTTTTGGAGCATCAGCAGGCAAAATTTTTAATTGACAGCTCAGGTATTAGGCCTAAGCTAAGTTATGGGGCAATGAAACGAGATATGGATCGTACGGGAACCAGTGCTATATTGGAAACAGGTTTCATTACCAGAATTTATATATGACATGAGGCTAGTTTAGTGTCACTTGCCAAGGAAAGCCACACCGAATGTTGGCTATGTAACTTACGCTCTGCTCATATCACGTTCACGTAGCTTGGGGCTCATATAGACATTCACGCACTTTGTTCACCTGCAAAACTAGAGAAGATGTTTGTGCTCCTGCTTCAGCCGTTTAACAAGTAAAAAAAATCTGCGTATATTCATGTTCTCACATTGTTTGGCATATCCAGGCCACAGAGACGGGTCTGCCAAAAAGGCATTATTTTGGGAGTATTTTCCTCTTGTAAACACTCTCTGATTGCTCCATCTTGCCTCTGTTCATTGAAGATAAAAAATACAAGACTGTTGTCTTGCTTTACTGATACTCAGTCATGTGGTGAAAAACTGCCTGAAGTGAAGAATTATTCGGGGCAAAAGAAAAAAATCTTCGGGGCTACAGCCTTGAATGCCCTGGGTAGGGGACCCCACTGTTTGTTTTTCAATTTTTAGTCGTCATAAAGCGTTCACCATTGTGACTACTGCTTGTTATTCTCTTCTTGTCACTGAGGAATTATATTCGTCAAAGGCGAAAGTAAGGAGTGCCAATGGGAACCCTGGCATAGGGAAGCCACTGGAGCTGATAAAAATACAAATATCTCAAGCTGCTGTGGGAAAATGTGTATTGTTTGTGTGCACCTTATTTGTACAGAGCCTAAATGATGTATGGTTTAATTAACAGCGAAATTCCCCTTTAACCCCTTTGCGCAGAAGCCAAATCTGGCTATTTATGTGTTACCTTATTTAAGGCTTAATAATTCAAGATTGCAGCTTCACAGCGCGGAACTAAGCTCAACTAAGTCATGACACTCGAACATACTGCTGCAAACAAAAAAAATCTTAATGAAAATTCAGAATTGAAATTGTCAAAAAATATATACTGAGAATTGAAAAATGGCTGGGGGTTAAAACTATACATTTCTGGGATCATAAACTACTGGAACACAAGCATAATTAATCTCAGCATTAAACTCTAAATTACCAACTCTCTAGCAGCCAAATAAGACTGCTCTCCAGGTTGCTTCCCAAACTCTAACATCCCCCAAAATGGTGCACTGTCAATCATAAAATAATCATATATTTAACTCAAATCATCTTTTGACGCATGAAATTCAAAATGAAGTAATGATTTTCTCCTTGAATTTAGCATGAGTTTATCAATATATGTGCAGTTGGGTATCAATGGTCACCAGAAACCTCTCCAAACACAAAACATGCCTTTTCTGCATGATAAAGTTTACAAGTAGAATTTTGCCAATTTTTCTTCAGAGTCACACTAGCCAGCACATGTACTCATGAAAGGAACTGATTATTTAACAGTAAGAACATTCAACCTGCAATGAAAAGCTAGAAGTTCCCACTTCCAAGCTTGTGACCTGATATAAACACTTACCATACTATATACGATGGAAAGACGCGCATCAGCTGGCGGAATTATAGCCAAAAACTGGTGCCTCTCAGAAAGAGGGGGATAAAAATGCAAATGCAGAAAAGCTTTTGACTCTGAAGAAGACCTTGTGTCGAAACGTTAGTCACCTGCACCTTAATAAATCACCTTATATAACTGTTTGCTCCAGGACTTCTTCCTTTGATACTTACCATATCATATAAGGATCTAGTATAACTCACTCAGTAATATCTGAAATATACATTATTTAAACAGAATAAAAATTCTGTTATCAGAATAATCAGGAAATATTCTACCCCAAATTGAACAGAATGGTGCAATGAATGTACCAGGGGGTCTACCGAAGTGTGTGAGCTGCTTGCATTTTGAAGAAACCAATACCCTGGCATTCAATTTAGTTGAACATGGTATAAATTACAAAACCAAAAGCCACATGAAACAAAATGCCAACAGAGTAGCAGCATAACCTTTTTTCATTGAATTCCTCCTCCAGAGACAGACGTATTGGGTAGAAGGAACCCTCCAGTCCAGCTATATTCGGAATAATTCCCATTAACTATGACTGTACCTCATTTAAATCCCGTAAATGTACCTGAACACTTCAGGCTGGTTTTCGATGTATTTTGTCTTTGAAATCGTGTCATTTTCAGGTGTGTAACCATGCCCAACATTAGGAGAATACAACCTACCTCACTTTAACGCACAGGTTTGTATACTATTCTCATTGTCCAATCAATGTCTTTCAGTTACTGTGGAAAGTTAAACTCTCTGGAATTGGGTAAGAAACTAGTCAATCAATACATAAGTTTCATGTGGCATGAACTATAAGTATGCATTATGCAGATGAGCCTTTGTAAATAATTAAGTTATTGGTTATTGATAACTCATGTTATCAACATGAGTACTTACGAGGATAGAAGGGAGTGCTGAATTTGTCAATGGAGGAGTCTACACATAAATGCATGGTAGAGAACTACACGTGTTTCATATGTGATGACTATAATTGATGGTAGAATGGCATAGTATCAATACCATGTTTTTGCTTCAGAAAATTGATTTTTCTTTACTACTAATTGGGGTTATATTGGGCCTAGGGATGCACCGATCTGATATTGGTATCAGTATCGGTCCCGATATTGAAGAAAATTCTAGATTGGGTATCGGTGACAATGGGCCCAATCCATAGGGGCCAATCTATTCAGTCTAATACTATGCTGTGCACTGTGAGTGACGTTATGCGCTGTCAACATACCTTGCAGTGACCAAATGAAACTCTGGTGCTTTTTTGACAACAGCAACTAGGTGGGGTCTAGTACCACTGCCGCTATTTTGGAATGAAAAGCCAGGTGCCGCGCACTGGCTATTGTAGCCAAATCCACTTATTTTAAGCAACTTTGGGCTTAGCTTTTCGTGAAGTTGCTAATAAATATTAGTTGTCACGGGTTGCGGTTTTTCGGGCTTGTTTTAGAAGTGCAGTTGCTCATTTGGGCTTGTTGCCAAAGCAGAGATTCTAAGTCACATGTTTCAATCCAGTTTATTGGAGAACATGAAGCGCATTCCGTATAGTGCACACACCCTTACATTCATACTTCCTGAGAGGACTGCAAAGATACTATATGCTTCAGTCAAGATGCAACAGCATCCCCGTTACATCTCCCTTCTTAGTAATGTTTTAAGATTATGCCAGATAGCAAAATGGTTAAAAAGTTCTGACATCTCTTCTGACTTTGCATTACTAAATCAACAGCCCTAATTTTGTAAATAGTAGGGTGGAGCCTCTGCTCCCCTGTTACCCCCCCTTTTTTTTTTAAGTATGATGACATAATAAACAACCAACAACGTGCATTGTCAAAGTACAACTTGGTAAACATGTGAAAGCATGCAACATAGGAAATGTCCATAGGCCCTTTAGCTTGCAGATCGAGTCTTTTGGGTGGACATGACACACGACGGCTGCGGAGCTGCACAGCAGGTGGGCTATGTGCCCCAGTTGGAGGACTGTGCGGCACAACTGCATGCTATCTGTTTGGATGGGGCCAGACTGGTTTATTTCAATTGATTCGCGTTGTGGGGTTGAGTTTCCACAGTGTCCTCGTGCAGCCGGTTTTGCAATTCGGAGGTCTCCTCTGTTGCGCCTGTAGAGAGTTCCTTCTACGTCCACAAGGAAAGACCGTGGCGCGTCTTGCTTCATGCAGGAGCCTAGCCACCAACGGCCCTTGCGATCACCAGGAAGTGGCCGCATTAGATTTGATCTCTGATGTTCAAGTCGGGGAGGTCCCGGGCTGCTCTGTCATAGTGTGATTTGGCCACGTTTCTTTTTAGCCTGAGTCTCTCCGTTACACCAACAGCCACACTGGGCTGCAGCAGGCTGTGTGATACTGGCAGTGAAGATTTGAGTCTGCGTGACATGGGGTGTTGTGCGGGGCTACTTCCCCTCCATAGGTGTGTTGTGCCATTGTAGTATTGCCTTTATATCAGTGCCGTCCAGCTTAGCCCTCTTGCTTAAACTCTTTACTATTTTGACTGCCAACTCAGCCTTCCCGTTTGCCGGCGGGTGGTGGGGTGAGGAAGTGACATAAGAGAACCTCCATTCAGTCACAAATTTTCTAAACTTAGCTGAGTCAAAGAACCCCCCATTGTCTGTGATCACACTGTCTGGTTGGCAGTGACGAGCAAATTGGACTTTACAGCGCGTGATTACAGTGTCCGCTGACACGTCTGGCAGTGGGTCAACCTTCCAAAAATCTGAATGATGATCAACTATGCTCAAGAAGTCCTTTCCTACATTAGCAAAAAGGTCCATTCTCAGTGTCTGCCAGGGGCACCCTGGAATGCAGTAGGACATCATTGTCTCCTTTTGTTGTGCTTGCGAATATTCGTTGCATGGTGGGCAGTTAAACACATAGTTCTTAATTTGTCCCCGCATATTCGGCCAAAATAGCGTGTCCCTAGCTTGCCTGTAGCATGCTTCCCCGCAAATGTGGCTTGCGTGAATCCTGCCCAGCATTTCGGGCCTCAGTGCTTTTGGAATAATAATGCATTGCCCCCTGTAGAGCACCCCGTTCTGTACATTGATTTTGTCGCGAAAATTCCAATAGTCTCTTACGCTTGGGGGTGTGTCCTCCTCTCTCTCTGGCCACCCACACAGCACAACTGACTTAAAGTCCTGTGGGTCCCCATCCTCCTCTGTGTAGTGGAGGATCTGGCGGAACCTGTGGTCAGTGACAATGAGATAATTCGCCCGGTCAATGTGAGTAAATACAGTCTGTTCACCTTCAATGCTACACACTGTGTGGGTATGACGCGCGTGTGCGCCGTTGCTCTGCTCAGAGCATCACTGATATACATCCCTGGCCCAGGCTTGTTAGTGACTTCTAAATTGTAATTTTGAAGTTGCATTAGCATACTCTGGAGGCGCTTGGGGGCACAGAGAAGTGGCTTCTTGAAAATTGAGATCAGCGGTTTGTAGTCTGTTTCCGCTGTGATCGTCTTCCTGCCATACAGGTAATAATGGAATCTTTGGCAGGCAGAAACTATGCTCAAACATTCCTTTTCTATTTGAGCATAGTTTTGCTCGGTTGCCGTGAGCGCTCGCAAGGCGAACGCCACAGGTTTTCCCTCCTGCATAATGCAGCACCCGAATCCGGTCTTACTGGCATCGCTTTGCACTGTGACTGGTTTGGTGACATCATAATATTTTAACACTGGTGTGGTGGACACTAAATGTTTTATTTCCTGGACAGCCTGGTCATGTTTTGGGAGCCAATGCCACACACTGGCCCTCATTTATCAAACTTGCTTACACCAAAAAAATGGGTATTCGCCAAATCTCCCTCAAGAATCGGCATGTATCAATCTAAACGTGAGCGAACGGTCCGCAAAAATCTCACGCCAGCTCTGACCAGGTGTACGCAAATCTGAAAACAGCGAACAACATGCAGGAACAAGTGCAGCTATCAAAATGAGTAATAAACCAAATGCAGCGATGCAGACGTCATGCTGTTGTTGTTCTTATTATTAGTATAAATAAATAGGCTAAATAAATGAATAAGCAGGTTGTTTCCAAATATAAGTGTAATTAATTTCTCTACACAGATGTGACGGGTGGCTGCTCGTTTTGCGTGGCACCCAATAAAATGTCATGGAGTAACACGGATAAAAGTACAATGAAGAGTGATCTCAGCAGAATGTATTTTACCAATTACCCTCATGGTGCTCGATCATGCTCCGATCGAGGCATGGGGGGACTCAACCATGTCCCCACCTGCTCGTATTCCCACGATGGAGGGGGAGCCTATCAGTGCTGAGACAGCTGGAGTCTAGTTGGCCTCCACCGGTCTGTGCGCTGTTGCAACCCGTTTTTTGGATGCGATCTTAAAATCGGACCACTGTTTTTAACCTACATGTACAGCATTTGGATTGTCAATTATGTAGGCAATATAACATGAAATATTTTGGATTTATACAAAGTAAATTGAATTTATTAAGGCCGATATTATTCGCACTTTTACGTGTGGCCAATGCTAATTTTTTTTCTTGACCACACTTGTAAGTGCACAAGATGATGCCCATTCCAGTGCCGCTTAGAAAGTACCACTTAAAATAAATTTGGCCAAGAAAAAATTTTAGCTTTGGACACACTTAAAATAAGTGTTGGCAATTGAGAAATGTGTGTCTTGGCCGCAATGATAAGTGCGTCTACCAAGAATTTTGGTCATTTAAGTGCGTCAAAGCACAAAAATTAAGTGCGAATAGTCATTTCGATTTATTAATGAATTAATCCAATCTTCTGCTGCACTCAAGTTTTCCACCCCAACGGTGTTTACCACTGCAGCAGCAATAGTTTTCCAAACTACAGCCTTCTGGGCTCCCTTTATGCCACTCTTAAGACGTCCAAATAAAATAATTTTGTTTTGCTCCATCTATCATCAGCCTGCTGATAAAACCTCGTATCTTCAAAATGATAAACGTTACAGGAGAGCAAAAAAAAAAGTTGCTTTCATTGCATGTAAGAATGCAGTTGAGCTGTGTTCGGGTAGGATGACTATTTTTCCTCCAAGAATGTATCCAATCATTGACATTTTGTATTTTGCAATGTTTATGCTATTATCATCATGTTTCTCATCAAATTGTTGATAGGAGGTTTATCAGCAGGCCGAAGATATTTCCTCCTCAGTTAAGTTCTTTCTTCTTTGCCGTCTTTCGAGAGTCCATGTCGTAAAGTGGGCAGGGCTATGCCTCCCGGAGCATGAATTTATTGGGGCGTGTCATGTAAATTACGATGGTTTCTGCCGCCAGATTTATCAACGCCCCGGCAGGTCTACACCGAAATCTGCGACGTACACACTTATAGTAAATCAGACGTGACACTTGGCGAACAATGATATTTACCCCAGAATCTACGCCAGATCCTACGCAAGTTTGATAAATGAGGGCCACTGTCTTTGTCTAGGAGACGGCGGAGCGGCTCACACACCTCAGACAGTCGGGGCAGGAACTTCGCTAAGTATGCCACAAATCCGATTAAGCGCTGGACGGCCTTGGCGTTGGTGGGGGTCGGCATGTCTAGAACTGCTTTGGTTTTTTCTGGGTCAATTTTCAGTCCATCTGAAGACAGTATGTGTCCGTGGAACTGGACTGCTTTCAGTTTGAACTGAACTTTCTGCACACTGAGCCTGAGTCTCACCTGTCTGCACCGCTCCATCAGGGCAAGCAGTTTGCGGTCGTGGTCATGCTCCGCCTCAATGTCTGAATCTCCGCATCCAGCGACAAGGATGTCATCTGCGATTGGCTCGATGCCGCTGAGGTCTCTGAGCAGCTCGTGTTGCCTACGTTGGTAACGGATACGTCGAATGGAAGTTTCAGCCATCTCATTCTTCCCCATGGCATTCAAAAAGTTGTTGTTCGGCTGCTTTCATCATCAAGTTTGCATTGCAGAAATGCTTCCCTGGCATCCACCAGCGTGAAAATGCGTGCCTTGGGTAATTTACAGAGCACATCCTCTAATGTTAGCATGAGGTAGTGCAACCTTTTCAATACACGATTGAGGAACTTTGGGTCAATGCATGGACAAATTTTTTTTTTCTGTCGACCACAACCATATTATTTATCCAGGGCGGTGGCGAGATGGCCATCCTGTACGTATTTATCAAGCTGCGCTTTAACTCGTGCTCTAAGTGCTACTGGCACGTTTCGTGGTGCACATTGCACCGGAGCCACGCTCGGGTCTAATTCGAAGCAGACTTCTCCTGGCACGGACTCCACTGCGCCGTTGAAAACATTATATGCATGTAACAGCTGTTCTTTGGATAAGGGTAGTTTTGGACAGTGTTCAACTTTATTGAGCTCTGCAGGAATAGTGATGTCATTAGTCCTAAACGCACGCACGTGGAGCCGGAAAGGAGTGGGTATTGTTTTGTCTCCACTACTTATGTTTTATCCCTTTAATGACGCAGTCTTTGTGAAGCTGCTCAAGCGATGGCATCAGCTGCCTGGAGTACAGCTTTAGTTCTGTGGTACTTGGGAGCAAGGGGGTATTTGGTGAGTCTCTCTTTAACAGTCCTACTCATAACATTGCATGTGGCCCCTGAGTCTGACATGCTTGTTTTATGTTGTTCAGTTTCAGCATTGCAAACCATTTGTGGCCCTGAGATTGTACTGTACTGACACATTCAGTAGCGTAGATCAGTTCTTCATTATCTGAACCTTCTATTTTTTGTGCTGCATCATCTATGGAATTCACTTTTTTCATTTTATTCATTATGCCCCCTGCCAGGCTCACCTTTGCAAAATGATCGGCAACACCACAGGACCTGCATACTTTGCCATAGGCAAGGCAATGTTCCCTGCCTCTCCTGTGACTGTTGCCAAAGTATTTGCAATGAATGAGTAAAAATCTCTCATTTTTTCTCGATAAGCTTTGCGCGTTTTGTACCGCCTCTGCTTCTCCGCCGCGTTTACTGTATCTGTTTGCATAACGTCAATTGTTCTTATGAGCAGCTCTGTCACCTTGGTAAGTCTGCATATTTCCACAGCCTGTGGTAATGTCAGTTCCCATTCTCAAAGCAACAGGCGCCTGGTCCCTTCATTAGAAATTCCCAAAACCAGCCTGTCTCGTATCATTTCATCTCGTAATCCGCAGTAGTCGCACGTCGCTGCCCTCTCTCGCAAGCAAGTAATAAAACTGTCAATTGGCTCGTCAGTCTCTTGTTTGCAACACCCAAAAAGATACTGCACATAGATTATATTTCTTGTGGGCAGAGGCGTTACCAGGATGCCAAGCTTGGGTGGGCATTTGTCCTCCTTGGGGGGGCAAAAAAAAAAACCTCTAAATCGCCGTAAAATAAATAAATAGAGCCTATATATATCACTTAGAGTCTTAAATCACATCATGCCAGAATTGACAATGTATGCAATGTAAAATTTATCTTCTATGGGCATGTGGTACCCACTGGATTAAATTTCGAACAGTTGATTTCAATATACATGAAGAAATGTAACTATAACCAATGCAATTAAAGTCTGAGGTCAATCAGCAGGCTCTTAATTGGTATGTACACCTGGCCTTCATTCCTAACCATCAAGAAGATAATGATGAATGCAATAACAACGCCAATGATGATAATGAGGCCCACCAGTTTTGTGGAGAAGTATCAGGTGAAAATAGCCAATTATTGCGTATACAGCAAAAAACCAAGTTACAAGTTAAGTCAAGAAGTTGGCAAATTAATCTTATTGGTGTGTTACCTCTTTAATTTTTTGCCAATAGTGCAATGAGTACGATGTAAAATTTGTCATCTTTGGGGCATTTCAAAGCCATGTTTGGCATTCTGTAGATTAAGATGATAAATTACCTCTCTGAAGATCAAAAGAACCTAATTAAGAAAAAGTAACAGCTTGTTAAAATCCTGGAATTGCTATTGTGGTTGCAATAAAAACCAGAATACACAGGGGTCCTCCGGGACTGAGTTTGTGAACAACGGAAGTAAAGGACTACAGAATCGCCTCCTATTAACCAATTAGGCAACTCTCAGACAATCAAATGATGGATTCGTTTACTCTCGAAGTTGAATGAGTAAAGCTGTTCAGACAGCATGATTGATTGATGCATTTCTAAATTTAAATGTCCATAGAACAGCAGTTTTGCATGAACGCGATTGTCATTGCCACGCGATTTCGTGCGACTGATCTATATCTGACATTCACGTTTCATGGTTTTGGGGAATAGGAAGATTTTTTCGAATTAATCAAACTAGCATTCTTTCAATCCAACACCGTCGCTCAGTTATGTTTGTCTGCTTTTCACCATCACATCTTAATCGTTATAGGCCACTGAAATTGTTTGATTGTTATTGAGGCCAAGTGCACGGGAGCAGATTTAGGGAAGGGCGGAGCACCTGCAGAAATCTAAACTGGGCTTCTTCCCGGCAGCATTTTAAATACTTTAAGCCGCTTCAGGTGTGTATCTTTAAACGCGTTTACTTTTCTTAGAGTTGCTTTCTGAAATCCTTTACTAGGCTCCGTTCAGCATGTCACCGAAAAATACTTACGCCAGTTTAGTTTTCTCCGGAAGTGCTTATGATACAGAATTATTGTAGCAACAACCCCAGTGAGTGACTAACGTTAGCAACTCCAGACTAGCTGCTGGCGAGCTGCCTGGGCTCACTCGGTAGCCAACTCGGGTTATAACCGCACGAGTGAACACAAATTACCATAATATCAAACACAAAGACTTACAAAATAAGCGGTGGCAGAAATGGCAACAAAAGAGATATGGGCGAAGTTAATTCCCTGAGAGAAGCACAGAGCGGTAGACATGACCTCAGACTGATGAGCGAAGACGGCAGTCTAAGAGTATGGGAGGGTCCCAGTAATTCGATAGTTTCACTGCAGAATAGACTGGCAAAGGTTTCCACCAATCACATTTAGTGATGGATAAATGAAGCATCCGTAAAGCTCACTCTAAATGGCTGTCTACCTCCAGCTGAGAACAGTTGTATTTCGCGTGTTTGCAGACAAATAGTAGTAAATCAGGTTATCTTGAGTTTTCATTAGGGGGGGCAGAGCTTTTCTCAGGGTGGGCACTGGCAACGCCCCTGCTTGTGGGTTTAAAATAGTCCTCGAGACCATCTAGAATTGCTTACAGTTCATTTTTGTGAGCGTCTGTTAAGAACAGATTGTGCATATAAATGTGGCGACACTCCCTTCCCATTATCCTCAGCAGGGGTGTAGCCTGCATCTCGTCGGATTTTTCGTTCAGCCCAGCCGCAAGGCTGAAGTCCTTGAATTCGGCATGGAATATTTCCCAAATCTGCATGCCCTCTAGAGCGGGTAAATTTACGACGGCAGCCATCTGAATGTTTTTGTTGTATTGCGATCAGGAACCAGATGCGAGAACCAGGAAATGCAGTAGAGCTAGTTTTATTGGTAAGGGGGGTGACCCCCGCAGGGCGAACAGTACAAATTCCACAATCCAAAAGTCGAAATCCAGTTGGGCAAAAATAGTATAAAAAACCAGGGCAGCAATCACAGTAATCGTAGTCGGACAGAAATGGGTCTGGTACACAGGAATAGTACTATCAGAGAGACAAGCCAGAATCCACAGGACGTAATCCGAATCGTTACCAGGGCAGCAAACAGATCTCGTAGTCGGGCAGAAAAATGGTCAAAACACACAGATGCAACAGTAATCCAAAAACACAGAGGCAAAAATCAAAAGTCAGGCAATCCAGTCAGAAAGATAAACACTGAGAAATCGAGGCGAGAAACGTAGCACAAGAAAACTATGGAGAACGATCTGACAAGAAAGTGTACCAAACAGACATCTTATATACACACCCGGGGTAAACACATGACCAGGGAGAACAGGTGCAATCAGTGGGAACAATGATCAGGGAGAGACACATGAGGAATAAACTAATTACATGAATTAGGCTGTAGCCAAAACACAGACAGGGATCACAAGACAAACCTAAGTACAAAACAACAGCTCCGGTTAAGGAGTACTAAAGTGCCAAGATAAAAGAAAAGGAAAGCACAAAGTATAAGTGGAGATCCACAGAAACTTGCAGCAGAGATAATTAGGGATAGGCAAGGAGGCGGAGATTAGAATTGAGCGACCGCTGAGAGGTAGTTAGTCAATTAGTATGTGCAGCTTTACAATCCTGAGTGCATGTTAGAAAGTTAGTAAAAATATACAAGATTAGTGTGGTTAGTAATTAGCAAAAACAATAAACTGTTAGTATGTGTGAGTAAGACAGTAAAAGAGAGAGGAAGGAAGAACACGAGATAATGAAAGAAGATTGAAACCCAGAAACCAATAAATCACCCGAATGAGTGCACACAAGACAAGGGACCGTGAGCAAAGATACACACGACAAGACAGGGGAGACAAAGTGCAAAGCATGGAAATGAAAACAAAGCATGGAAACTAAATTACTAAGACATGTAAAATAATAACACAATGAAATCCAAACTACCAAAACACAATACATAATCCTAAGAATGGTCAGAGGGCAGGCAGTGGTCACTAAACACAGAAATCCTAAACATGGCTGAGCCAGGCACAGAACTTAAACATGACAGCAGAAACACAGATCACAACAGTTTTATGTTAGACCACTTCTGACACCATGTTTCAATCCAGTTTATTGGAGAACATGAAAGGCATTCCTTAGAGTGCACACACCCTTACATTGGTGTTCAAACTAATAATAATAATAATAATGCATCAATTTTATATAGCGCTTTTCTGGACACTCAAAGACGCTTTACAATGGAGGCATTATTCATTCACACTCTGATGGTGGTAAACTACGTTTTTGTAGCCACAGCTGCCCTGGGGCAGACTGACGGAAGCGTGGCTGCCAGTATGCGCCTACGGCCCCTCCGACCACCAAACATTCACACACAGCCATACAGGAGGGAGGGTTCCTATATTGCATGTTTTTGGATGGGTGGGGGAAACCGGAGTACCCGGAGGAAACCCACGCGAACACGGGGAGAACATGCAAACTCCACACAGACTTCCGATATCCTGGCGCCACTGTGGGCTGACACGGAAGTACAGGAACGCATCTGAGAGGACTGCAAAGATACTATATGCTTCAGTCAAGATGCAACAGCATCTCCGTAACAACATGCATTCGGCGTGAGTCTCTTGCATCTTAGTGGCATTCTCATTCCTGTGCCATAGTCACCAATTATTCAATCAATGCACGCTGAAGAAATTCACTCGCAGAATTTAAATCAATGTGCATTAAGTTAATGTTTCACATGCATTACGGTGGATTTCCCCACTAGTGACATGGAAATCGATTATGACTCGGGAATTATTATGCTTGTCTTTACTGAGGGATTGAACGCAATGGAATTGCATAAAGATGTTTCAAATACTCTTATTTCATTTAAACAATTTAAATGATCATGAAACACATGCATTGCTTCCACTCCCTGAGTAAAGAGAAGCACGAGAAATCTGAAATCAGAATAAATCTGAAATCTGAAATGGAATAATCGCTTCCATGATGGTGAGGTCCACCTTTACACAAATGAAACTGAAACTTCAATACAAGGATTTTAACTCCGCCCGCGAATCTCATTAATAGGCGTTCATTGAATAATTGCAGACTACTGTGAGTAAGCGTAAAAAATGCGCGAGACCTGCGCTGAATGCGTGAGACTGGACATCTCTGCCAAAGCATGAAATCAAATTTGAGTGTGTCATACTCAAGCATCTGATTTGGTGTCATTCAAGCACATTGCTTCCCCCACACCCTTATCCCATAGACAAGGCAAAGGGCTAAAATAAACACCCGAGCGTACACCTGCACCTTTCTCCCATCGTTTCTGGCTGTCATCTCACAACAGTAAATTGCTACTTTTTGGTTTCGGCTTGTTCCATAAAAAATTTAAATTTCAGGCTTTTTTGGTCAGATATACCAATATGCAAATTATACTGAAGCAGCAGATCTCATGTTGTCACTTTGACTGATTTAAAGAACATTGTAATTCCTTATTAATTAGTAATAAATGAAACTGCTTGTGAAAGACAGCTACAGGAGCGAAGTGCACCAGCAAGGCACAAAATGAATATCTCAACTCTTGCCAGGCTCGACTTTGTGATTTAAATTTATGCACTTGGCAGAGCGTGGCTGTACCTGTGTCTGGTCTCATGATGCTTGCAGTGTATAACATATTGGTATAATGTCTGCCCAAAGAAGAGAGCTAATTTCACTGATAGCAAAAAAACTTACAGAAGACTATTATTGTCAACAGTAGAATCATTTATGATCCATGTGATCATATTATGTAGGCCTACCACATTTTTTAGTTTTTTTTTTTTTTTTTACAGCGCACTCCATAATTATTGGCACCCCTTAGTAAAGATGTGTTCCTGAGCTTCTAATAAATTCAGTTTTTTTCTAAAATGTTTCAGTTAAGTCTGATGTTGCCTTGCAAAAAAGAATGATCCCAGTCTTTTCCACACAATGAGACATACCATTTGTTTTGTAATTCAGTGCTGTTTTTCTGTATCGTTATTGGATTGGTATCTGTCGATACAAAACCTCAGATATCACTATCAGTATCGGAAGTGAAAAAAGCAGATCGTTGTATCCCTAATTGGCTCACTCTGTCATGGTTTGTGAGGTGTGCATGTGGTTTGGACTTTTCTTTGCGGCTCTCGTCCAGGGACGATATCGAATTCCTTGGCTATCGGACTCTTCACCCAGCTGGCTGATTGAGCTGGGGCGGCGCCTTCCCTGACTCTATATGAGCAGGAAGTCCGGCGCGCCTCCTTCGCTGGAGTGTCTTTTTTTAGCTTCGCACTATAGCTGAAGATATCTGGAGTCACGTTTTGTGTGACTTTCTATCTTCTGATTTTTGGAGTTTCTTCTCCCCTTTTGCGATCTCGCTTCGCTTCTGTGTTTCGGACTATTATATGTCCTTTTGAAGCGCAAGTACTTTCGTTTGGTTTTTATTATTTTCTGTGTTTATTACTGGGTCCTTGCTGCTCACTTTCTCTCTGGTCATTGCGTTTGGCCTCCTAATTCTACCGGCCACTTATGCTGCGTTCAATTTGTACAGGGAAGTCGGGATTTCTGAGCTCCCAGTCAGAAATTTAAATTTTAACACCCCCCTGAAGTCAGATTGCCAACTTGGAAAGTCGGAAATTGCTCACCTACCGTGAATTTCCGAGTTTAAGATAGAATGCACCATGAATGACCAGTAAGTGAAAGCTGTACAATGCAACTGTATTTTAGCAATTCTGTGTCATTTGTGTTTCATTAAATCAGTCAAACTCTATTCAGTACTGCGTGTATATCGGTGGACCTGTTGCTACGGTGTTTACACATGGAAAAAACTGTGTAATGCGTTGTTACCAACTAGTGTAGCTAGCAATAGTTAATAATGGCTATCCTGACCAGAGGACGCCTGACCTCACACAGTCAGCTCAGGTATGATGTTCCGACTTCCAACTTCCAAACCAAATCGACCACAGCATTAATGCGACCAACGACACTCCCACTCACTGAAGAATATGACAACGGTGCGTTCGGTTGGTATTTATACAACCATACATCCTTCCAGCTTAAGAAAAATCTGCTCACATTATATTTTAAGCACAAGCAATTGAATACAGTTGGTGTTAAATGGATATTTCAACATTTTGGCAGATTGGCCTATAACCATAATCCCAATAGTGATATGGGTAGGTACATTGGGCTCTAATTTCTTGGTGCAGCACAGGTGGCGTAGCGTGGCGCAGCCCGCGCAGTGGTAATTTTGTGCGGTACAACACCGTGCGCAGCCACTTTGGCAATTTGGTAGACGCACGTGCGCCGAGATGGGTGTGGCGGCGTAGCAGGGGGAGGTGTCACATATTCATCAAGACGCAGTGACAATTTTGAAGAAAAAGTCTCCACTGGAGTTGTGCAGAAAGCTCGCCATCCCCAAACTGGTTTAATTTCTGCGCAGTGGTAATTTGGCTGACCAGCGCACAGTGCGCACACGTCACCGAAACCTCACAGGCAGGTTTCCAGAATGTCAGGCACATTTTAATGCAAGAAGTAATTACAGGAAGCACTATTTAATGTAACTATCTGAATAAGGACATATAGATACTATAATTTATCGATTGTCCTGATGTCAGATTAAAGGCGGTTGCCACGCGTAATGGAAACTTGACCTGGCTTAATCAACGCAGCTGAATCTGTGATGCAAACTAACGACTTCACATTTTTCTCAGCCAACCACAAACTGCATATATATATATAGAATGCTTGCGTTCTATGCTAATTAAAGCCGCTTGCACACTGGAGCGAAACAAATTTTTCGCACAACTGATGACAGACAAAGTCAATGCAAAGACGCGATAGTAGCTCCGTGTCCGAAAGTCATAAAAGTTCAAATTTTTCCAAGTATTCCAGGAATTATTAGACGTGCAAACTTGGCCATGTTTGTGTTCGACCTTCACAAAATGCAAATTGATAGCTATCGACTTTTCTTGGTCTTTTTAGTCTATTTGTCTGTTTTCTTCTGTTGAAGATAGACAACAGTCTTTATTTGGTCTTTCTTTTGATTATTAGTCAGATGGATCAAACAGATTCATGCTTTATTTCCACAGCAGAGATAAAATAGTGCGTGGGCAAATCAATTCCATGACCATTGTGTTAAGAAAGTGGGGTCTCGGGAGAAAAACACTAGGAACGCACTGGGAACTAAGGAAACCTCGGAAACACTGGACTCAGGAACTGACTCGGAACTGGGGGAAGACAAAAGAGGAGAGACGCCAGGAGCGAGGATCCAAAATAATGATTTATTAAATAAACGGGAAACCAGACAGGGGGGGAAAAACGGGGCACACCAGCCAACAGAAACACCGTGCTACAGCACTGAAGGGGGGTGAACTCAGGAATCCAACACCAGAACAGGGGGGCAGACTCGGGACCACTCAGGACTAGGAGACTGGAATCAGGGACCTAGGGGACACTCAGAAAAGGGGACCTAGGGGTTACTAGAAAGTTGGAGCCAGGGAACACTCGGAAGCTGGAGCTAGGGGACACTCGGAAACAGGCAGAGGGCAGGCACAAGACAAGACAGTGGGCACAGCTGGCAGATGGCTAACTCGGATGGCACAGCTGGCCGGGAGAAGGGTCAGGGAGAACATCAGGAGGGGGACAGACAGGACAGCGGGAATGCAGGCTCGGAAACTGGCGAAGGCGGCTGGCACACTGGGTACTGTTGACGGCGAAGGCGACTGGCACACTGGGCACTGGAGATGGCAAAGGCGACTGACACACTGGGCACTGGAGACGGCAAAGGCGACTGACACACTGGGCGCTGGAGACGGCGAAGGGGACTGGCACACTGGGCACTGGAGACGGCGAAGGGGACTGGCACACTGGGCACTGGAGACGGCGAAGGGGACTGGCACACTGGGCACTGGAGACGGCGAAGGGGACTGGCACACTGGGCACTGGAGACGGCGAAGGCGACTGGCACACTGGGCACTGGAGACGGCGAAGGCCACAGACACACTGGGCACTGGAGACGGAGAAGGCCACAGACACACTGGGCACAGGACAGGTGGCACACAGGGCTCGGAAGACAGGGGGCACCAGGGGCTGAGCAGCAGGAAGGGTAGGCTGGGCTGGGAAAGCGGCTGAACTGGGGAAACACAGAAGACATGAGGGGACCAGAGGGAAGGTGCACCGGGCAGGGAGTGGAAGCGAGAGCGAAGTCAGATCTGACTGGCTTGCAGCAGGGAGAGCAGATATAGGCAGGAGGCACACACAGGCACAGGTGTGGGAACTTAATCTAATCAACGAGGGGTGGAACACGAGGGAAACCAATTACATGAAACAGAAACATTAACACACAGACGAGGATCACAAGACAATCCCAAAGACGGGATAAATAAACTGAATAAAAAGACTCCTAAGTGTACAGAATAAGAGCCAGAACAGATAATGAGAATGCAGAGGTTCAGCAAGAAAATTTAGCAAAGCCAGTGAATAGAAAAGCAAGAGGCGGAGACTAGAACAGGGCGACTGCTGACAGATCATTAGTCAATTAGTAAGTGCAGCTATACAATCCCGGGTGCTCGTTAGTAGGTTAGTCTAATATACAATGTTAGTTTGGTTAGTAATTTTAGGAAAACAACAAACTGTTAGTAATGTTAGTACATATAGGAAAGCAAGGGGAAACTAGCAAAAGAGAACAGAAGGAAGGCTGAAACCCAGAATCCATTATATCACCCAAAACAGTGTCACAATCAATTAAGACAGAAACTGCTACAAACAATTACGCGACCGGGGAGAAAGCAAAAACAGCACATGGGTAAAACGAGGACTGGACTAACATGGGAGAGGAATAAAATGTGAACACTGAGACATGGACTAAAAACTGACATCACCAAAATAATAAAAACCTACAATTGACTAACCAGACACACAGACCCACAGAACACAACACATTGACAGTGTGAATAAATTATGGCATGCACGATCAAGACTGGCCGCCGCGAAATGCAAAATACTCCATGTCTAGCAGCCAGCAAGAAGTAAAAGTATTGATATATGAACAGATTTATAACGAAATAAAGAATAAAAATATATCACCAACAAACAGGACATCCAACAAAGATGACCCGCCAAAAAATAAATGGCATTTATTCATGTTCATTGGATGTTCTGTTGCTAAAATGTTTCTTTTTATTTTTTATTTCATTATCAATCTGTTCTAATCGTTCTCTTCTTTTTTTTTTGGCTGTCAGACACGGAGGCATTGTACATTGTCCCGTGCCAATGACGACTCACTTTATTGAGCTGAGCTAAAACAGAAACATTGATGGAAATTCTTGGTACTCTTCTTGAAGAACTGAGTCCTCTTAACAAAACATTCACGTTTAATATCTAAAATAGTCCGTAGGTTTGAAGAAATTAAAAACAATAATCGACTGTCGGACACAGATATATTAAAACCTGTCAGACTTTTGGACACAAGACACTGCGTTCAACGCAACCTGTGGTGTGAAAAATTTGTTTCGCGTCCAGTGTGCAAGCAGCTAAATACTCGGCTTCTATTGTTGTCATTTAGGTTTTATCGTTTTTAGTGTGTAACGTGAACAAATGCCACGAGATGGCAGTATTGACCTTTTTTTTGTGAAGCCCAGTCTGGAGCTAGGTTTGGGCATGTCCTGGGCATGTCTGAGAGGGAAAGTCCCAGAGAAGAAAAAAAAAATGTCTAAATGTGGGAGGGGGCTGCAAAAGAGTATATAAGGAGAGAAATTGAGACAGTGACGTAGTAGGAGAAATTGCAAGGAAAAGGATGCATTTGACCAGACCTGTCACTCTTTTCAAGACCTGTGAAGCTTTTTGGGGATTTTTGCCTGTGTTGGAGCATTTTCCTCACCTGGAACATCACCAAGCAACACCATCTCAAGGGACTGTAAATATTTTTTTTCTTGTGTATTATCAACCTTGGTTGGTAGTATAAATTGTAAGTTTGTGTTGGTCTTTGTTTAATTAAATCTGTTTGAGTTTTAAAATTTTGTCTGTCATCCCTTGCTGTCATTAGTGTCATAACAAATTGGGGCCATAACAAATTGGGGACTTGTCGGGATAGAGCACTGTGTGAGTCAGGGGCGTGCTGGGGATCCAATTCAGGCCGGGAGACTACCAAGCAAGCAGGCCACTGAAGTGTTGCGGTGGATGCAAAGCTCGGGCGGCAAAAAATTTGTGGGGGTTTTTCTTCAAAAAAAGACTACTTTAGGCAGCATTTAGAGTTGTCATAGCAACTGCAACAACACTATTTGACTGACAGCCACACAGCAACACTCTATTAAACACAACCATGAGGACAGCTCCACACAGTCCTCCATACTATACCAGTTTTGTCTTCTCTAATCTCTTCTCTACATAATACTGTTTCCTTTTCTTCTATATTCAGGGTTCCCACTCTTTTCTTGAAATTTTTTTCCAGGACTTTTCCAGGACTTTTTCAGCTGCCACAGTACGAGTCAAGTTATCCCAACATACACAAATAAATTCCACCCCCAAGCTTTGGAGAAGTGTCATTTTCTACATTTGTACCTTATATTTTGTACATTTAACCAGATTGCTTCAATGTTTATTCCTCTCCCTCTTTCTCTCTCGTACTTTCTCCACAAAACATTGTTATATGTTCAATAAATCACCTAAACACTAATAGCACCACAATATCACATTGAACCTGAAATATACTTATTGCTAACTCTCAGACATAAATATGGTTTGCTAGCTATCTTTTAAGCCAGGCTTTTATGTATTTTCTTACCATTATAAATTTATGGTTATCACTTTATACTTATTGTCAGGGCTCTCAAGTTTTGAACTGAGTTCAGAGTGAGATTCTGGGAGGGGTTTGGTTGGAGTGGGGACGGGCTTTTATCTGATAATGACACAAATTCGTACAAATAAAAAATGTATTTAATTCAGCATTTCTAACTGCAGGTGTGTGTGTGTGTGTGTGTGTTTGTGTGTGTGTGTGTGTGAGTGTGTGTGTATTTGGAGGAACTCAGGAGAGGAGAAGCAGCAATGTGATAACAAATTACACCAAAACGAAATACTGATAAAATAACTGATAATGTCTGAGCTTATCAATTATTAAATATAATAATAATAATAATAATAATAATAATAATAATAATAATACAAATAAAAACAAATTCTCTTTTATTAGTGCTGTCAATCAATAAAATAAAAAATTTACTTTGATTAATCACAGTTTTAGGCTGTGATTAATCATGATTAATCGCATTTTTAAAATACCCTTAGTCATGCAAATTATTTTTACTTGACTAAAAACTTAATTAGTTTATCAATTACTGCATGTAAAAGTGTAATCACCTTTTCATGCAGTAATTGATAAAATAATTATAGTATCTATTACTAGATAATATTACCTTGTACTTTACTTTAAACATTTGCTTTAATTTTATCATTAATGTGCACTTCACAGCTATATTATTGTTGCATGTCTACATTTTCTTTTTCTTGAAATTGCATTTGAACACACCATGACTTTTTTGTTCACCATCACCTAACTGGCATTTTTCTGAGCCGACCTTGAACACATCATAATGTAAACTTGGCACCTCGTTTAGTTCGCTAATTAGCTGTTATTGAGCAGATTTCATCATGGATTTCAAAGTCGGATAACCATTTTTGACTAACCATTTTCTACAATGTTTAGGGGCCTTAAGCAGACAAATCTTTTGTTCACCTCTACTTCACTGGGAACAATGAGTCTGTGTTTTTGATGCACAAAGACACCTGATGCAGGGACGCACTGCAGAGAGGAATAAACGTCAATCATCCTCCACTTGCAGCCTTGAGCAGCTTTAAGGAGAGGCTCAGACTGGGCCCGGGACACACACATGTAAGTGTTGTGGTGCTCGTTACGCTCGTGGTCACGATGTTCTCAGGCTTCAGAGTTCTGTTACCAACAACAAACGAGTTGTTTCTGCCGTTTTCGTTAGCATACCGGCTACATCCTGTACAGCACCGACCTGCGCCTCGGCGTCATAGCTCAGATACTGGGCACACCTCTGTCTCCAAACCTCCACTGACCTGCGCCTCGGCGTCACATCTCAGATACTGGGCACACCTCTGTCTCCAAACCTCCACTGACCTGCGCCTCGGCGTCATATCTCAGATACTGGGCACACCTCCGTCTCCAAACCTCCACTGACCTGCGCCTCGGGGTCACATCTCAGATACTGGGCACACCTCCGTCTCCAAACCTCCACTGACCTGCGCCTCGGCGTCACATCTCAGATACTGGGCACACCTCCGTCTCCAAACCTCCACTGACCTGCGCCTCGGGGTCACATCTCAGATACTGGGCACACCTCCGTCTCCAAACCTCCACTGACCTGCGCCTCGGCGTCACATCTCAGATACTGGGCACACCTCTGTCTCCAAACCTCCACTGACCTGCGCCTCGGCGTCACATCTCAGATACTGGGCACACCTCCGTCTCCAAACCTCCACTGACCTGCGCCTCGGGGTCACATCTCAGATACTGGGCACACCTCCGTCTCCAAACCTCCACTGACCTGCGCCTCGGCGTCACGTCTCAGATACTGGGCACACCTCCGTCTCCAAACCTCCACTGACCTGCGCCTCGGGGTCACATCTCAGATACTGGGCACACCTCCGTCTCCAAAACTCCACTGACCTGCGCCTCGGCGTCACGTCTCAGATACTGGGCACACCTCCGTCTCCAAACCTCCACTGACCTGCGCCTCGGCGTCATATCTCAGATACTGGGCACACCTCCGTCTCCAAACCTCCACTGACCTGCGCCTCGGCATCATATCTCAGATACTGGGCACACCTCCGTCTCCAAACCTCCACTGACCTGCGCCTCGGCGTCATATCTCAGATACTGGGCACACCTCCGTCTCCAAACCTCCACTGACCTGCGCCTCGGCATCACATCTCAGATACTGGGCACACCTCAGTCTCCAAACCTCCACTGACCTGCGCCTCGGCATCATATCTCAGATACTGGGCACACCTCCGTCTCCAAACCTCCACTGACCTGCGCCTCGGCATCATATCTCAGATACTGGGCACACCTCCGTCTCCAAACCTCCACTGACCTGCGCCTCGGCATCATATCTCAGATACTGGGCACACCTCCGTCTCCAAACCTCCACTGACCTGCGCCTCGGGGTCACATCTCAGATACTGGGCACACCTCCGTCTCCAAACCTCCACTGACCTGCGCCTCGGGGTCACATCTCAGATACTGGGCACACCTCCGTCTCCAAACCTCCACTGACCTGCGCCTCGGCGTCACATCTCAGATACTGGGCACACCTCCGTCTCCAAACCTCCACTGACCTGCGCCTCGGCATCATATCTCAGATACTGGGCACACCTCCGTCTCCAAACCTCCACTGACCTGCGCCTCGGCGTCACATCTCAGATACTGGGCACACCTCCGTCTCCAAACCTCCACTGACCTGCGCCTCGGCATCATATCTCAGATACTGGGCACACCTCCGTCTCCAAACCTCCACTGACCTGCGCCTCGGCGTCATATCTCAGATACTGGGCACACCTCCGTCTCCAAACCTCCACTGACCTGCGCCTCGGCGTCACATCTCAGATACTGGGCACACCTCCGTCTCCAAACCTCCACTTCGCAAAGAAATTTCTCCTCCGATGTTTCTTCTACTTCCCCTGTTTTCTCGCTTTATTTACATTAAAAGACCAGTGTGAAGTGCCGGCCGCTTCTTCCTGCTCTGCCTCTGATTGGCGGGTGTTCATACGTCTTCACCTTCACAGACGTGTGTGTGTGTGTGTGTGTGTGTGTGTGTGTGTGTGTGACTGACAGACGTCCCTAAACGCTTACTACGCTAACAACATTGTTCAAATGAACATGCAAGTCTTCAGTTTTCACTGCCTTCGTTCCTCATTTAGGCTATGGGGTGTGCATCTCACTCATGGATATATGAGATCTCACTTGGATGTTGACATCTAAATTACTTTCATTGCAAAGTAGCTAGCTACTAACTGCATGAAAGTCGGAGCTCTGCTCTCTGTGCACAAACACAGTATTTTAATAGAATTCCTAATGGGACAATGGAGCAAGTATGAAATACTGAGTGAAACGTGGCCCAGTAAGACTACCTGTTACCCGTCACTTTCTCGAAGCTGTAGTCATGGTGGCTGTGGCTCTACTGAAACCAGAGATGTATTTCATCTCAGAGCGCACAACCAAAAGTGACGGCACGCCCACTATAGCTCTCGACTGCTCCTCTGTCACTATACAGAAGAGACAGAGAGAGGGAGAAACACCTCACACTCGATATACAGCGATGGCATCACTCATGAACTGAAAGTCGCTAGTTTTGGTGCTTCCTTGGAGAAAATAAATCCTTACTTGGGTCTGAAAAGTCGGTAAATCTAGCAACAAAGTCAAACACTGGGCAGCAGAACTGCTAAGGGAATAAGCAATTTGATTTGGGTCACGTGGGGCGCTGTGCTGGCTAGAAGCAGAAATGAAGCAGAGAAGCGCTAAAGCTCAGCGTTGCCCATTAAAGGCAGCTGAAAACAGACACACATGCGTAAAATGTTTAACCCGTTTGCATTCACCCCCAAGGAAGAGAGAAGCAGAGGGAGGAAAAATAATTTTCCAGGACAACTCAAGCTTTTCCAGGACATTTTACTTTTTTTCTCATTTTCCATGTGTTTTCCATGACTGGAAAATTGGTCAATCATTTTCCAGGTTTTCCAGGACGCGTGGGAACCCTGATATTATTTATATAATGTGCAGAATTACACGTGTTTGTATTATTTTGTCAGAAAATCGTTTAGATGTCATGCCAGCTTACAATAGCTAAAAAGAATGTTGAATATAATACTATTGTATTGGCTGTCCTAAAAGTCGATAGATGATGTCATTAACTAATTTGCATAATACACCTTGTGCATGTGTTTTGGAGTTGCCATGTGTTTTTTTATATCGCTTAGTTTGGCATAGAAATCAGCCTTACATTATATGCAGTATGCCCGAGTATCACCCCCAATAAACTGCTTCAACCTGCCTTTGAATTCAGGGTTTGATTCCCACTCCTTTCTGTACTTTTGACCGTACAGTTTAGACTGAGCCATGTTAAGTTAGAGGTTTAGCTTGTGTCACGGAGAAATGCAAACACACACGGCACTGTCTGGACGAGGCGAGTATCTTTATTAATACAGTTCAGGCATGCAAACTGGTCATGGGTGAAAAAGGTGAGAAGGGCGCACAGACACACGGCGCGAACGAAAACGTAAATTTCATAGTCCGCGTTATAGAAATATGCATCACTAGAGGCATCTTGAATGAAATACTGTACAAGATCACTTACCATTTACATCTCTTTTTAATGAGACAACAATTCAAACAACTATAACTTATGCACAGGTCCTTTTTCTTTCTTTTTGGCCTGGACAATGATCACATGCTCTTTTTACCATGAATACCTAAATCTAAATCAACAAGTTATGCACATGTGATTTTTTGTTTTGGCCTGGACAAAGATCACATGCCCTGTCATGACAACAGGCAGGCTACAGTATAGGCTACACTCACTCTCCGATCATGTGCTTGATACAACACAATGTATATCACCACATGTAGGCTAGCTCTTCAAAAGCAGTAAACGGTAACATGGAAAGTCACTTCTTAATAGGCACACCTTTTTTCATACCTTTATCAACCTACATTTAACTTAACTAAGTTCCATACTTCTCTAATTTCATTGATCATACTGGTTAAAACATTTGCACAATTGTTTTAAAATAACCACAAAAAGCTATAGCTATTGATAATTTATTATTTTAATTCAAGAAAACGAGATGTGCTTTAGTCATCAGGGCGAGGTCTAAGCAATACCACCCATCGCCACATGGCGGAGAGTCGTGACTAATTATAAAATACGTGACTGAGACGGCCTATTTAGCCTTTTATCTGTCTCCAAAAACGAGTCTCCCTCGAAATTATAAATGCAAGGGAGATGGCCTGCGACCTATTTAGGTTTAAGCTACTCTTAAAAAAGTTGTTGAAGAGACAGGCTTGCTCGTCTAGCTAAAACTTTCTCAAACATCACGTCGGTAGACCGACTGTGCAGTTCACTTGATAGGCCAGGATAACGTTATGCGAGGCGGTCAAATATCGAGGAATAAATTCAATTTTACAGATGTGTTAATTTACCCTCATGGCAACGTTCTGTTTCACTTTAACAGCAGCCTGTTGTAGGCTATACAATGGTCTGTTATCAAGAAATGTCACAGTAAAATGTTGGGTAGTGAATGGAGCATTCTACAGGATTATAAAGAGCCGTGTAGCCTATTAATGGCAAAATGAATTACGAACAGCACAGTAGGCACGAACGAAACCAGGGTGAACTAGAATTCCAAGTGCAGGAATTAATCTAACGACAACATTGACATCTGATTTATTAAGCTGTTCATAGGCTATCACTTTAAGAAATGTATAACTGCATCGTTTATGCCTTACCTTGCCGCAGGTTCTAATTTCCACAATGGAGGCCTTGAGCTGATTTCTTTCGTGGGTAAATTGCTTCAGGCTGGCACCATTAGAAAGAAATTAGGAAGAAGGGGGCGCCTTGTAAATTGGTGTAAATTGCCGCTTCAATTAGAGCATCTCGTCAGTCATTTGCTCTCACGAGACAAGTGTAATGTAGGTCGATGCAGTTTTCTGCGGTCCACTGTTCTGCTCGCTCGGTCGCTCGCTAACCCCCCTCCTCGGATCTGCGCGATTCGCGTACATGGCCCATTTTGAACTCAAAACGGCGAATTTCGCCGAAAGGTGAGGAGCCTGCATGCCTGACAGTTATATATTTAGACAAAAAATCACAATTATCCCGCCGTGACTGTAAACCAACACTGAGAAAAAGCGGCAGGTTCGCATGTGCGATTCATTTGCAGTCTTGACACGGAGTGGTGAACTTCTCCTGCTCCGACTCAAGCTAAGAGGGGCGGCGGCGAGAGGACTGGGCCGCCTGTGAGTGCTCTGTGACGCAGGACAGGCTGACGGAAGTACCCACTGCATGTCGAGAGTAGTAACGATTAAAGTCGCTAAGTTGGCAACACTGGACGCGTCTCTCTCACTCATACCCCCTCCTCTCGCAGACTGCTCCATGTGCTTCTCTCCATTTCCAGTGTTTTGGCTGTGTAGAGGCGGGCCATAAAGCAACTAACCAGTCACAACATGAGTCCTCTAAAAGAAAAACGGTGATCGCTGTAATTTCTATCAATCCTACCTTTGATCACAGAGTTTATGTTGGCTACGTGTGCACGATGCAGTGAGGGGGCGTGTTCTCTGTCAACATAGTGCTGCCAGCGCTACTGCTGTTGCAACAAGTGTGAGTTGTCCGCCTGGGAACAGCGGGCCGGTGGCTGCATTTTATTCATTGGCAGCCAGGCAGGCCAATAAGGACACAGGCCACCGGGAAAAGTCCAGAGCGTCCAGATGGGCCTGCACGCGCCTGGTGTGAGTCATTTATTGAAAATCAAAAATTTAAAATTGTAAAATTGCTTTTTGAATTTTCCTACATATATATATATATATATATATAGACAGATCAACGGCAATGGATGATTTCTTAACATCACTAACCGTAGAGGTTTTGAAGTTTTTAAAAAAGACAGAACTGCAAGAAATATGCAGACATTTAGAGCTGACAGAGGTAAAACCAGCCATGTGAAAAGCAAGACTGGCCAGAGAGATTGTTGAATATTACATTGATGAAAATGTGTTTGCACCAGGAGATCTGGAACAGTTTCCATTGGTAAATCCAAATATAGAAATGGAACGTAAATTAAAAATGCTAGAGATTGAAAGGGAGGAAAGAGAAAAACAAAGAATTTGAGAGGGCAGAAAAAGAAAGAGAGAAAGAAAGGCAATTTGAGTTAGAAAAATTAGCAAGACAGAGAGATTTCGATTAACAGAAATTCAATAGAGAAGAAAGGCTCCAAATGGAGCTACTAAAAATCAAAATTGAAGCTAAATACAAATTTTGTACTAGCCAGGAGGTAAAACTGGTGCCTCCATTCTCAGAGGAGGAGGTTGATAAGTATTTCCAGTGTTTTGAGAAGGTAGCTTAGAGTTCCCAGTGGCCAAAGCACTGGCCTCTGATGTTGCAAACTGTCCTCAAGAGTAAAGCTCAACAAGCCGATTCGGATTTGTCTGCAGATGATTCTTCTCATTATGAGGTTGTCAAAAATGTTATTTTGAGAGCTTATGAGTTGGTTCCAGAGGCTTACCGACAGAAATTCAGAGGTCTCAAAAAATCTAACAATCAGACATGTGGAATTTGCCAACGAGAAGAAGGTTTGCTTTGAGCACTGGTGTACTTCTATGGAGGTCAAGGATGATTTCAACTCACTAAAAGAGCTGGTATTAGTTGAAGAATTCAAGAACTGTGTTAAGGATGGTATTATGACCTACCTTAATAAGAAGCAAGCACTGAATTTGCAATCAGCTGCCACGTTTGCCGACGAATATGTTCTCACACTAAAGTCCAAATTTTAGTCTAGCAGTAACAATAGATGGTTCCTATTTCAGAAGTAAGGTAATGGTGATACCCAAGATTCCTCACCCAAAGACAAATCTGGTGATGGTGCTCAGAAGTCCAGTCACAGGTCTGATCAAAGTGTGAAAGCTGACAGAGACAAAAGTGGTCTGGTTTGCAATTATTGCAAGAAATCTGGTCATGTTACAACTAACTGTTAGTTCCTTAAAGCTAAGAAAGAAAAAGAAAGGCATACCAAACCAAATGCCTTTGTGAAGACAAGGTTAGAAACCCCTGTAGTACAAAACCCAAAACCAGTGAAGTTGGCACGTTGTGTAAATCGTAAATAAAAACAGAATACAATGATTTGCAAATCCTTTTCAACCTATATTCAATTGAATACACTGCAAAGACAAGTTACTTAATGTTCGAACAGGTAAACTTTGTAATTTTTTGCAAATATTAGCTCATTTGGAATTTGATGCCTGCAACATGTTTCAAAAAAGCTGGCACAAGTAGCAAAAAAGACAGAGAGTTGAGGAATGCTCATCAAACACTTATTTGGAACATGCCACAGGTGAACGGGCTAATTGGGAACAGGTGGGTGCCATGATTGGGTATAAAAGCAGCTTCTCTGAAATGCTCAGTCATTCACAAACAATGATGGGGCGAGGGTCACCACTTAGTGAACAAATGCGTGAGCTGATTGTCGAACAGTTTAAAAACAACATGAGCTATTGCAAGAAATTTAGGGATTTCATCATCTACGGTCCGTAATATCGTCAAAAGGTTCAGAGAATCTGGAGAAATCCCTGCACGTAAGCGACAAGGCTGAAAAACCAAACATTGAATGCCTGTGACCTTCGATCCCTCATGCGGTACTGCATCAAAAACCGACATCAGTGTGTAAAGGACATCACCACATGGGCTCAGGAACACTTCAGAAAACCACTGTCAGTAACTACAGTTTGTTGCTACATCTGCAAGTGCAAGTTAGAACTCTACAATGCAAAGTGAAAGCCATTTATCAACAGCACCCAGAAACGCCGCCGGCTTCGCTGGGCCCGAGCTCATTTAATATGGACTGATGCAAAGTGGAAAAGTGTTCTGTGGTCTGACGAGTCCACATTTCAAATTGTTTTTGGAAACTGTGGACGTTGTGTCCTCCGGACCAAAGAGGAAAAGAACCATCCGGGCTGTTATAGGTGCAAAGTTCAAAAGCCAGCATCTGTGATGGTATGGGGGTGTATTAGTGCCCAAGGCATGGGCAACTTACACATATGTGAAGGCACCATTAATGCTGAAAGGTACATACAGGTTTTGGAGCAACAAATGTTGCCATACAAGCAACGTCTTTTTCATGGACGCCCCTGCTTATTTCAGCAAGGCAATGCCAAGCCACATTCTGCACGTGTTACAACAGCATGGCTCCGTAGACAGACATGATTGCTTTTTACCTTTTCTATGACACATACCTCATGCGGTCATTTGAAATGCTTCCGGGAAGAAAACTGTGATTTGAAGTCCACTAATTGCCAGTGAGGTTGGAAAGTCTCCATCACCTTGGCATAATTAGCTCACCTTAAATCACTTTCCATGTACTTTTCCTGACTTGCAATCAAGCCATTTATTCAGCCAACTGACAAATATAAACCAAAGTGTAGCCTATAATGACTAAGAGATAATGAGAACCAGACAGACCCAACCAGGCTGCTGCATTATATTAAAAGATATTCAAATTCGTCAACAATTTACATGTGACGTTCTATACGCTTAAACAAAATGTTTTTCCACCTGTTGGTTATTTAGATGCTCAAAAGTGAATAAAATCAAGTGCTATGAGTTACATTATTTTAAATTACTCTCGTTCAATTATCTAATAAAAAAATGCCTCAAATATTCGCTTGAACGTTAATTGCCAAATCTTCGGTGCATTTGACTGTTGCCTGCAATGCAAACGTATTCTCTCTCACATTCATGTTCGGTATGCTTCACAAAATGTTTTCCACTTCACGTAGCCTATATTTTTAAGCTCTTAAAATCAGGGCCATCATTGAATAACTTCTTTTTTTTAGTAAGAAATATCTTTAATAATGCATACAAAATTCCTTGATGAAAGGTGGAATTCAGAGGTCTGCTATTTATTCAGATGATTGAAATTTTTTCAATCTAACACGGCAACCTGGTTAGGTCCGTCTGCTTCTCATTATCACTTTTTAATCATTCTACGCCACATTTTGAATTTGATTAGTCAGTTGGCTGAATAAATGGCTTGATTGCAAGTTAGGCAAAGTACGCGGTAAATTATTTAAGGCGAGCTAATTATGCCAAGGCGATGGAGGCTGTCCAACCTCGCTGGCAATTGATGGACTTCAAATCACAGTTTTCTTCCCGGAAGCATTTCAAATGACCGCATTAGGTATGTGTCATAGAAAAGGTAATAAGCAATCACGTCTGTCTGCCTCATAGTGGCAGTTACTTTTATTGCGCTTAAATTAATCGCGATTAATTATACCGACAGCCCTAGTAATTACTGTTGGTTAGTTTTCACTTAACGGTGCCTCTGAATCTGACTCCATTGCCCCGTTTAAAGATGCTTTCACACTGGACACGAAACAAAGTTTTTGTATGACAGGTTACATTCAAAGTTAATGCAAAGACGCGAATACGCGCGAGATTGACGTCTTTGCACTGACTATGAATATAATCTGTCATGGGAAAAGTTTGTTTCACGTCCAGTGTGAAAGCAGCTTCATTCGCCCCGCTCACTTTCTCACCGCACGCGTCTGAAAGGAACGGTCTTCGACTCCAAATGCAGTTCAGCATCGTCAGGGCGTTTATTAGGATTTACACAGCTCATGGTCAAAAACAGAAACAGACCGATAGCCAGGCAAACAGGGTAATGCAGAATAGTCAGAATCAGAGTCAGGGGATAAGTGGGGGTGTAATCTGGGTGACCTGCCTTAGCGGTTGTCCACAGAGGCCAATGCTTGGAATGGCGTGGGAAGATTCTGGAGCTGGAGCTGGTCACGCGTTGGCATTGATCAAGTTGATGTCTGAGCCTGAATCAAACAACGCATCAGTGATCAATGGTTGTTTGCCAAAGAGTAGAGTAACAGGAACCAGCTTACGGAGATCACGCTTGTTATTCTGAGTCAGCTTTCCAATTTTCCCACTCACTCCTTCCTTCTTCAGTGGGGGGCAGCACTGGATACGATGGCCCCCCTGACCACAGTACTGACATGCCCCCGTGCGCAGTCTCCTAGCCCGCTCTTGTGACGATAACCGGCAACGGTCGACCTGCATGGGTTCTCCCGACTCCCGGGGCTCGCCGGTCTCCTGGATAGGAGAGTCGCCCCGAGGAGATCGAAAATTACCAGGCTGGCCTGACCATTGGGGCTCTGAATGGCTCTGACGCTCCCTCTTACGTTGTTGGATCCGGGATTCGATCTGGATGGCCACTCTTATGAGCCCCTGCCGGTCCGATGGAAGTTCACGGGACACCAACTCATCCTTTATGTTCTCTGCCAACCCCCCATAGAACACATGAAACTGGGCGTCTTCGCTCCAGTGAGTAGAGGCGGCCAAGGAACGGAACTGGATGGCGTATTCGGAGACACTGCAGCCGGCTTGTCTTAAATTCAGTAGTGCACTTCCTGCCTCTCGCCCCAGTCAAACACCTCCCTCATCTCCACCATGAATTCCTCAATGGTGCGGGTGCAGGGGTGGCCAGCGTCCTACATAGAGGTTCCCCAATCCCAATCCCAGGAGAGTGATGATGTAGGCCACTCTGGAACGTGAGGTAGGGAAGGTCAGGGGCTGTAGCTCGAATATGATGGAGCACTGGGACAGGAATGCCTTGCAGGTGGTGGGGTCTCCGTCATACTCCCGCGGGGGAGTAAGACGTGGCTCCCGAATCGGAGCTGCCTCTGCCGGCGCGACTGCAGGACTGGGAAAGGTGGGATCCAGAGTGAGACGCTGTTGGGTAGCTCTCATCTCCTGCAAGTCGCGATGCTGTTGCTGAATGATGACCTCTTGTTGTAGACTAAGGCGTTCCAATTCAGCAGTATCCGCTGGAGTCTGCTCTGGTCGACTCGTACTGAAAGGAACGGTCTTCGACTCCAAATGCAGTTCAGCATCGGCAGGGCGTTTATTAGGATTTACACAGCTCATGGTCAAAAACAAAAACAGATCGATAGCCAGGCAAACAGGGTAATGCAGAATAGTCAGAATCAGAGTCAGGGGACAAGCAGAAAATAATTTGGTAACCAGGGAATCAGTCCGCACAAAGACAGTAACAAAGGGGGTAGAGCTAAGGGAATGGAAGGGGAAGGAAAAGGGAGTTGGATGGGATAAGGGAGAAACACAGGAGAATCTAAACAGATGGGTACAAAATGGGAATAAGGGAGAACGAAGTACTACTCAATCAACTTGCAATCAAACAACGTAATACAAACAACCAATAACAAGACTTACGGGAGAATACACAAGAAACGAGAAATCAACAATCGAAACTAGAAAGCGCAGAAACGAGACTTAACCAAGACGAACTATGGAAAGAAACGAGTCGACAAGAAGCTGGGGGAAAAGTGGGTCTTATAAACACAAACTAATTAAGTGGAATCCCAGCTAAACACAGGACAGCTGTAGAGAGAGTCGGAACTAGAAAAGCAAGGACGGTGATAGGAGAGAGAGGGGAAACAGGTGGAGTTCTAACTCTGATCTAACTAATCACCCGTGCCTCTCTAAACTACTCTCAGGTGTGGATAGTCAATGAGAACAGCAAGAAAGAAGGAAGTGGAATTACCTCACCGAAATACAGGGAAGAGAGTGTAATGAAAAAGACAAGACAGCACGAGACAGAAACGAGAGGAAAACTTTCAAGACTAAAGACAGCGCAATCTTGCAGAAACATACATACTCTAAAAGAATAAAGATGATAAATAAATAAATGGCAACTAAAATTACTAAAACATACTAAAAACAAACAAAATCAGCGATTCCCAACAGCTTCAGGGGAGGAGGGGAGCCTAAGAGGTCAGGCAGGGGGAAGAGGGTGGGAATTTGGAGGAAGGCAGAGTTGTTCATGTTCAAATACACTGCCCGGCCAAAAAAAAAGTCGCACACTCAAATATTTAGTTGGAACCCCTGTGGCTTCGATGCATATTCGTCTTGTCATTGTTTTGACAACTATGTGCAATGCCAGAACATTTATTTTCGATCAGAGATGCCATAATTTTTGGCCGAGATCTTGTCTTCTCGACATAATGGTTGAACCACTCGGTGGTCTCTCTTGAGCACATCCCTATAACTTTTAATGTGTTTCAGGTCAGGACCTTGTGGTGGCAAATTTGCTTGTGAAAATGACTCCTCATACTTGTTTTTGTCTTTCATAGTTTTCTATCCTAAATACAGGCCAGTAATTTGCTCATTCTGAAAACTGTAACATCTTTTCCACCATCAGGGGATGTGTCTTCTGATAAATATTTATTAAGAAATGAGCAGCGATGCACTTCATCAATCAGGGTTAAAATGATTATTGCCAGCTGAAACATATTAATAACCGCAATAATGAACCAATTATAGAATTTGTTCATTAATTTCCATACGGTGAATTTTTTTTTGGCCGGGCAGTGTATCTACGAAGTGCTGTGCCGCATGCCAGAAAGGTAAGAATAGCTTTAATAAATGATAAGTTAAAATCCAGAAAGTACTCTTTGGCTATTATAATATTTGATGAAAATCGAAAAATACAATGGTTTCTCAAAATGTCAGTTTTGAGACCAGAACCTTCACTGGTCTATTTTTTTAAAAACACCTAATTTGCAGATAGACCCTTATAACATCAGAATTAGATAAATTTCGAAGTTACAATGGTCTATCTGCAAAATTGGGTATTAAAAATTCTGGGAAGATGCCTTGATAGGAGAGATATGATAGGCTCATGTAAACCGCACAGTACGCTGGTCATTCAAAGAAAAAAAGACTATGCAGTCTGACAAAAAGGAATTGAAGCTACAGAGTTCTGGATTTTCAATCGTGATTTTCTCAAAAATCTCAATAGTGCAGATGGCCCTTGTTATTTCTTGGCTAACGAAATGGCGTAACATTCTTCGGACTGATGAGAGTAAAATGCTTCTTGCCAGGTCTAGTGGCCGTCAACAGTTTCTCAGGCGACCCTTGGGTACTGAATTCAAGCGACAGTACACTGTGAAGACAGTGAAGGATGGTAGTGCAAAAATCAAACTATGGGGATGGTATAGGGGCTATGTATTGTATGCCAGGAATTACGGATCAATTTGAATACATCAGATGGGCTTGATCTTCCCATTTTTTGCCACCAGATAGTTGGGCCAGTGACAGAAAAAAGCCACTAGCCTGCAGAAAATTTTACAAGCCCAACTGATAGAGACTAGAGTATCACATGAAATTTAATGGCATGGGTACAAACTGTAAAAATAAATCCTAAATATAATTAATAAATAAATAATAAATAAATCTAAATCCTGCCAAACCAACGGCCATTAGCGTATTACATTTGTGTTATCATACAAGTGTGCAAACAAGAGGAAGGTTACGTTAATATAAAGAGTGGGGAAGTGGCGTCTTTGATCAAACAAATGGGCACTCTCTGGCTCGGCGGACGTTTGTGTAACAAGGGTGAACTCCCCAATCACTTTAGTATTTCATGGAAGAGGTGAGATAAATTAATGGTAAAAAAAAATGCAACTTAATTTTCTCATGAGAGTTGATGTCGCTCAGCAGGGAGAAAAAAACGGAGAGAGAAGAGCTAGTAGTTTTTTTTTCTTGCTGGAAGGACCGAAACAACAGCATGAGTTGTGTTTGCTTTTATTTTTATTTCTGCTTATCAAAGTCTACCAACAAGGTGGTAATGCTATAAATGGATGGAAGTTAATAGTGATATACTATCTTAATCCTTGTCACAATAGGACGTGATGTAAATACTGCGTGTAGTTACTAGCCTAGCCAGCTAAAATGCGAGAGCAGCGTATGTTAGTTTCTGCTGCAGTGGTGAAGCTAAGCTGGCCTTTGTATTGGAAAGCCGTAGCCTACTTTGTATTGAGGGGCGGCCAGCACTTAGCTGCTGCTTCATAAAGTGTATTAATAGTACTGGCATCTGAGACGTTCCTCGAATAGCGCCACTGGCTACCAGAAACGCCTGTGGTTCCACTGAGCAGCCTGCGGCGGAGCGACGCAGCCCCAGATAGCGCCACTGTGTGACCCAGGTAAAGCCAGTGGTTCCTCCGGGCTATGTGGGAGATTTGTCGGTGGATGACACCATCTTGAGGGTGCAGAGAAACAGTAGCGGTATTGACTAGACTCCGAGTTGTTACTTCAGTGACTGTGAGTAGCCTTCAGTTGGCTCACTCCGGAGTCAGAGAGAACATTAACATTGGTAACACGCCTTCAACGTTGGTTATTTTATTCATATAGCGGGCTTTTTGTATTTTATTTTATTTTATTTTTTGCACCAGTGCATCGATATGTATATTGAGATGGAAATGTAGTGTTATGTGCCGTGAGCCTGACCAACGTTAGCCAACGGACCAGATTGACATTTAATTTTGATAAGGACTGATGTGTATAACAACAGACTTAAGTCACGGACCATAGGCTACAGTGTTTCAGTAATTAGTTCTGTTAACAGAGGGTAATCAGTGAATTAGTGGTGTATCCAACCAGCTCAGGCATCGGGATTTCAGCATTTTAAGTTAACATTATCCTTCTTCCGGTATTGAGAAACTGCGCGGCATTGATTGATTTACATGCGATAATACAACCGTTAAGACTGAGCCAAAAGGGGTTATTTCGCCTGACTATGTACCTTCAGGTGCCACGATTTCAGTGAGTGGTGGGCCCTTAGGCATGTCAGCTAGGCCATATTAGAATCGCACAAAGCCTCAATTTCTCAGTCATTAATATGGTAAATTTATATATGAAGGTTAAAGCTCTGAATAGCCCAGGCCTCTTGGTATCACTAAGAACAGATGGTTACATTTTACCATTTCAGTCCATAAAGTTCAAGGACAACTGTGAGGTTAATAAGTACTTTATTGAGAGTGAATTGCAACATTGTCAGTTTCCACTCACTCCTTTAGACAAGGATTAATAACTTAAAAGGTTTACAGTAATCATCACACAACACAGTACGAACCCACTCTGGGTCCGCTTATCAGCCTGAAGGGTGATGAGAAGGGCTACATAAAATGGCGATAAGGATGGGTTTAAACTGTTTAAACTTCCAGTCATGGGTTATTTTGCTATCTTTTCATTCTTAGTCAGTAGTTTGAGTAAGTGAAGTTTATTCGCTAATACCAATAACTTACAATTAACAATGTCATTTTTTACCAATTGGTATAGGGACGAAGGGATAGATTCCAAACAGGCAATCGTCCTCTGTTATGTCCCAATAGACATTAGCGCCGATGTAATAGAAGAAACATTACATACTGTCAAACGTCTTGTTTGGATACAAGTGAGAGGAAAGATGTTTGAACCCCAAATCAAAGGTCTTGTAGAGCTGTGGGCCTGTGGTGAGCCTGTGAACGCAAAAGCCCTTCCCCTGGATGCCATGCCGAGCATTAGAGGGGAGCTATGGACGCTCAGTGGAACTGAACCAGTAAGTAGTAATGAGGTGACCACACAGTCAGCGCCTGATCCCATAGACCAGGGGTCCCCAATCTTTCCCAGAAAGGGCCGGTGTGGGTGCAGGCTTTCATTGCAGCCAAGCAGCCACACACCTGATGTTACTAATTAAGCTCATTAGCAAAGAGCACAGGGGTTGATTAGTAGTATCTGGTGTGTAATTGCTTGGTTGCAATGAAAGCCTGCACCCACACCGACCCTTTCTGGGAAAGATTGGGGACCCCTGCCATAGACTGACAGTCAACTATTTCTTTAAAGTAATTAGGGATATCTTAAAGAAAACCCACAGACCAATGCCGCCAGAAAATACTTTAGACCATTCTCAGGTAATGTCCCTGCCGTAGCAGGAGAGGAAACGTTAGACACGTGGCTATTACAGCCCTGGTGTATTTAGATGATATAATTGTGTTTACTTGCACACTGGAAGAACATAAGGAGCGCTTACTTAAGGTTTTAGACCACCTAGAGGAATTTACCCTGAAAGTGTCAATTGATAAGTGCCAATTTTGTAAAACTCAGGTGAAGTACGTGGGGCACGTTGTGTCTGAGGCGGGTGTCTCCACTGACCTGGACAAGATTAAGGCAGAAGCCAATGGACGCGACCCACAAAACTGTCTTTACAGTCTTTTTTGGGGTTCTGTGGCTTTAGCAGATTGTTTATTGCCAGTTACTCCTCTATTGTATGCACTTTAACACACTTGACTAGAGGTTACGAACACCCCAAACGGGGGCCTCCAAGCAGGTCCAGCCCGACCAAACAGTATTTGAGTAAGTCTGAACCATTTGGGGAACGTTGAACCACGGAGTGCACATAGACCTTTCGAAATACAAACCCAAAACCAGTGAAGTTGGCACGTTATGCAAATCGTAGATAAAAACAGAATAAAATTATTTGCAAATCCTTTTTAACTTATATTCAATTGAATACACTGCAAAGACAAGATGTTAAATGTTCAAACAGAAACTTTTTTTTTTTTTGCAAATATTCATTTACTTAGAATTTAAAGGCAGCAACACATTGCAGAAAAGTTGGCACAGGGGCCTTTTTACTACTGTGTTACATCGCCTTTCCTTTTAACGACACTCAGTAAACGTTTTGGAACTGAGGAGACCAATTTTTGAAGCTTTTCAGGTGGAACTCTTTCCCATTCTTGCTTGATGTACAGCTTAAGTTGTTCAACAGTCCGGGGTCTCTGTTGTCGTATTTTACGCTTCATAATGCACCACACATTTTCAATGGGAGACAGGTCTGGACTACAGGCAGGCCAGTCTAGTACCCGCACTCTTTTACTACGGAGCCATGCTGTTGTAACACGTGCAGAATGTGGCTTGGCATTGTCTTGCTGAAATAAGCAGGGGCGTACATGAAAAAGACGTTGCATGGATGGCAACATGTGTTGCTCCAAAACCTGCATGTACCTTTCAGAATTAATGATGCCTTCACATATGTGTAAGTTGCCCATGCCTTGGGCACTAATACACCCCCATACCGTCACAGATGCTGGCTTTTGAACTTTGCGCCTATAACAGTCCGAATGGTTCTTTTCCTCTTTAGTCCGGAGGACACGACGTCCACAGTTTCCAAAAATAATTTGAAATATGGACTCGTCAGACCACAGAATGTTTTTCCACTATGCATCAGTCCATCTTAGATGAGCTAGGGCCCAGCGAAGCCGGCGGCGTTTCTGGGTGCTGTTGATAAATGGCTTTCGCTTTGCATTGCAGAGTTTTAACTTGCACTTGCAGATGTAGCGATGAACTGTAGTTACTGACAGTGGTTTTCTGAAGTGTTCCTGAGCCCACGTGGTGATGTCCTTTACACACTGATGTCGGTTTTTGATGCAGTACCGCCTGAGGGATCGAAGGTCACTGGCATTCAATGTTGGTTTTCGGCCTTGTCACTTACGTGCAGTGATTTCTCCAGATTCTCTGAACCTTTTGACGATATTAAGGACCGTGGATGATGAAATCCCTAAATTTCTTGCAATAGCTCGTTGAGGAATGTTGTTTTTAAACTGTTCGACAATCAGCCCCCGCATTTGTTCACAAAGTGGTGACCCTCGCCCCATCCTTGTTTGTGAATGACTGAGCATTTTAGGGAAGCTGCTTTTATACCCAATCATGGCACCCACCAGTTCCCAAACAGCCCGTTCACCTGTGGGATGTTCCAAATAAGTGTTTGATGAGCATTCCTCAACTCTCTCAATCTTTTTTGCCACTTGTGCCAGCTTTTTTGAAACATGTTGCAGGCATCAAATTCCAAATGAGCTAATATTTGCAAAAAATTACAAAGTTTCCCTGATCGAACATTAAGTAACTTGTCTTTGCAGTGTATTCAATTGAATATAGGTTGAAAAGGATTTGCAAATCATTGTATTCTGTTTACACAACGTGCCAACTTCACTGGTTTTGGGTTTTGTATGAAGAATTGTCTGTTCCATGCCCCTGTCTTAGCGTTCGCTGACCCCACTAGGCCATACATCCTACAAGTGGATGCTAGTTTTGATGGGATGGGGGCTGTGCTCAATCAGGAGCGACCGGAGGCTTTCGCGAGTAGAAAGCTCAGTGCTTCCAAAAGGAATTACCCAGTTCACCAGCTCAAATTCTTGGCCCTGAAATCGGTTGTAAGTAGACAAATTTCATGATTACCTCTTCGGTGTTCATTTCACTGTTAGAGCTGACAACAGTCCATTGACATATGTCTTAACTACGGAAAAAACTGAATGCACGTGGACATAGATGGCTGGCGACATTGTCCACGTATGATTTCAGTATACAGTATAGGCTGGGCTGCGAAAATGTGGATGCTGACCTGCTATCTAGAAATGTAGCTGATGAGGATGGGTGGATCGCACCCTCAGGGGTGAAGGCGATTTGTAAACAAATCCGTCTGCCTAAGCCCAGTGAAGCTGTGTTGAGATGTATAGATCAACTGGGCAAACCACCACAGCGCATCCCTCATGCTTACGCTAGTCCTACATGGGTGACCAGTGGCTCGCTAGAGCATTTGATTTAGATGAGTTGAGAGCAGCCCAGAACCAGGATGTCATGATTACTCAAGCTAAGCAAGCTCTAGGAGCCAGACAATTACCCCTGGCCTCCCTTATTGATCATCCTGAGTTTAGGCTGTTGTGAAAACAGTGGCCACGTTTGATTGAGAAGAATGGGGTGCTGTATCGTAAGGCTATGCGTGGGGTAGTTGCGATCTCAGGTTCCTCAGTCCCTCCACAACTATGGTGGGTATTTGGGTATTGACCATGTGATTGAGTTAGCAAGAGATTTTCTGGCCCAAGATGATGATTGTCATTACCAATTATATAATAGCAGTGTTTTGAGTCATCAACGAGCGCATCAAATCCTGTCAGACCCTCTTAGGACATCAACATAAAAGGTAACGTTCAAGCTTATACACAGTCTATATAACGAGTAGCGCGAGTAACGTAACGTGAATGTAACAGCGTTGCTCCTTCGGGCAGTTAGCAGAAAGAGAAAGTGATGGTGATTGCTAACAGAGCAGCAGAGATTCAGAAAGATTAGCAGTAAGTTGACAGAAAATGTACTGCTTGTCAGTAAATAAATGCTACTGCTTCTCAAGCCAATAGTCTTATGCCATATTAAGAGTGGCGTGCCGTCAGATGTCCGGAAGGCCTTCAATAACATCACGCTTTCCCGCATAATTGCTCGTAAACTGTTTGCGATCAGGTTTGCCTGATTAACAATCAGTTTATGAACTGAACAGCCACCACCAATGCATGACACGTAATGATTAACAAATGACAAAGCGATTATCTATTGGCTATGTTGATATTATCGATGTGACTCCACAAGGATGACAATCTGCAAAAAATCAGGAACTTTCGCTGACTTCGTGGCAATTATTTTCATTATTTTCCCTCAGCTGTGCATGGTACCTAACAACCCACTTTAGCTGTCACTACATTCAGACTATAGAACAGATTCTCATGGCTTATTAGTCAATGAACCTCGCAAACTAATTTAAGCAAATCCAGAAATTATAAAGGCGTAGGTGATTGATAATTTCCATCGTCATTGATGTGCGGAAGTAAATGCTGTTTATTTTTGTAGAGCAATGTATAAGAAGGCTTTCAAAAATAAATTAGATTCTTCTCAGTTCCACCAATCAGTCAGAGCAACTGTTTCTAGTCAGGGAGGTAAACTGCGATAGGTGTCTGTCATTAAGAAGTGAAAGCTGAAGTTATTGCTGGCCCTGTGTTTCTGCCGACGGACCGTCACTGCATATTAGTCGTATTTATACTGTTAAATCTATTTATATCCCCAAAAATATACTGTTAATTCTGTTTATACTACAAGTACTACACTTGTCATATTTATACTGTAAATGTGTTCTTTGCCACTGTCTTTTCTTAGATATATTTTAGCTTGTAGATATTTATTTTTCTACATGTTGATAGTTAAATGATTTTTCAATTTTCAAATGAGTCTGTTAAACTGGGTGGTTAGGAAGAGAAAGGAGGATGGTGACCATGGAGCTGAAGTTAGTAAAGTGAATTATGGATCCAAACTAGTCACCTTTAAGATAATGAGTTTCATTTGGATTTTAATGTACAACTGTTTATATATGATTATGCAAGTGAAAGTGCTGGTTACAACATGTTGCTAAAGTTATGAAGAGTGATATAGAAATAAAGATCAGTTGTGAGAGAGGAAAGAGAAGCAGGAGGGGGTCATGAGCAGGGAAAGCGAAGAGAGGAGCAGGGAGAGATGCAAGGAGAGGAGCAGAGATTATTTTATTTTCTTCAGATAAATGTCAAAAGCTGTAAATTGAGACAAAATACAAACATGTTATAATCCTGTCTATAAGGATTCCAAGGTAATTTAATTTGAAACTATTTTCACGCACATGAATACGGGTTGACGTCGCATCCTCATGGAGATGAACACAGTAGCACCGCTGGTGAAAAAAATTCTTGGTGAAACACTGAAGAACGTGTGGGAGGTGTGTAGTCCAGAAAACCCTTCCACGCAGGACCGCCCTATTACATCAGCTTATCAGTAGTGGCCCACTTGATTAGGTTAGTATTGATTTTTTGTTAATTGAACCAGACTCTTGTGGAGTCATGAATGTCCTTGTAGTGACAGATCACTTTACCAGGTACGCCCAAGCTATCCCACTAGAGATCAGAGGGCACCTACAGTAGCTAAAGTATTATTTGAGAAGTTTTTCATCCACTATGTGTTGCCGGCGGGGATCCATTCAGATCAGGGGAGGGACTTTGAGAGCCGATTAATTAAAGAGTTGCTCAACCTTCTGGGAATACAAAAGTCCCAGATGACCCCTTACCACCCTCAAGGAGACCCACAGCCAGAGCGGTTTAACCGCACTCTGCTGTCCATGTTGGGTACATTAGACCCAGTGAAAAAACAATGGTGGAGTCAGCAGGTGGCCACTGTGGTGCATGCGTATAATTGCATTTAAAATGATTCCACGGGTTACATCCCTTATTTTCTCATGTTTGGTAGAGAGGCCAGGTTGCCAGTAGATTTGTGTTTTCAGGCTGTTTTGGACAGCTAGGGAGAGGTGGCTCATCTGCAATAATAAGCAAACCTGTGTAGGGACCTCGAAGATGCATACCAGTTAGCTGTTGAAGCCTTAAACAAGAACCACCAACAGAACAATGACCTTATGACTTTCAAGTTCATTCGCAGCAGTTAACAGAGGGCGATAGAGTGCTCATTTGTTCTTTAGGTGGGGCTGGCAAGCAAAAGTTGAAGGACAAATGGAATTCCATACCACATATAGTTCTTGAGTGGCTGCCTAATTTACCAGTCTATCGAGTAAAGCCAGAAATGGGAAATGGAGTAGTGAAAACCTTACACAGAGATCATTTGTTGCCCATAGGTTACTTAGTAAGATTGCCTGATTCTCAGGAAGAAGGTCCTGGTGCCTCACAGACAGTCCGCCGGGCTACTCACACCAGAAGTCAACATCCTTCTATACAACTTACTATATCCTTACTATCCAACTGAAGTGGCTTGGAACTTTGAACATCATAGACCTCAACAGATTGAGCCTTCTGTGAGCACTGAACTTAGGGATGAGGAGGTGCGGGACACAGTCACACCTGTGCCATCACAGGCACTGAGGACATAGATAGCACTCAAGATGAATTTTCTCCAAGGGCAGAGGTAGATATTGACTTGTCAAGAATTAGCTACCTTGGTTTGCAGCGGCCCCACAAGAACAGACAGCCAGTCCAAAAGGGGGTACTGAAAGTGCCTCCCCCAGTACTGAGTGTGATGGGGAGAATATGCAGGGAACATTTTGTATTGTACTAGATGTGCATGATCATTTTCAGTTGGTTTTGAATGGTACCTTGTTCTCGACTAATTCTACTGGACTGGTCACAGGGGTCTACTTTTGGGGGTGTCTGGCTGGCCCTATGCAGCAGAAAGTTTGTATGTCAGGGGGTTTTCTATTGTCAGGAGGATGTACTAGTTCATTCTGATTTGTGTTGATGTGGTATCTCCAATGTTTGATCTGGGACCCTTTTTTGGGCGTCTGGCGGGCCTGAAATAGCAGAAATTTTGTCTGGCAGGGGCCATTCTGCACTCCTTGAAATACACAAATTGAGAGCTGCCGGATAGCTCACTCGGTTAAGGTACTGCGCTGCAGTGCAGAGGTGACTATCACGTCGAGGGTTTGAGCCCCGGTTGTACCAACTGGCAGCTTTTTCAGAGTAGCGCGCAATTGGCCATCACGCTACAGGGTTTCAAATTGGGAAGGGACTGCCGGGTATGGGATGCAAACAGCTTTGTTCGTTGCTCAAGCGCCTCCTGTTGGCCAGACGGGCGCTCATCAGGAAGATTCTGGGTTTGTTCATGTCCGGGTATGCTCCGCCCTCGTTCTGAACTTGCGAAGACTCAACCAATGAGTGTATAAGAAGCAGTGGTTGACAGACACGTGCTTCGAAGGAGAGTCGTGAACTGTCTTCACTATCCTGAGTTGGCAGCAAGGGGCCGCATACGAGCAAGCTTTGTACATCGTTCACCAATTGGGCATTCCAGATTCGAGTGGGATTGGAGATGCCAAATTTAAAAAAAAAAAAAGGTATCTACAATGTTTGATCCATTATATAATTTATGCCTTTTTGGGGGCCCCTATGAGCCACATGCAGCAGATGTGCCCCGGCAGACATCCATATCTGTGCAGTGAACACTTTACCAAATGCCCATGCACTCATACAGTACATTGGTACCTGCTTTGTTTGACCAAAATGCTCTGGGCTGCTGCTCTATAGAAACTACATTGTTCTGAGCTGACATTTTGTACTGAGAACAAGCATTTGTACTAAACGAAGCTCTGCAATTGTGTACGAGGCCTTAGTGGGCCAAGCAGTCAGTTGCCAGATACACCTAAGCAATGCAGCATGTACTGAGATAATTCTATTTGCAGATAGCTTAATAATTGGAGTACAATTACATTTCATTTTAGACAATTTTCCCTGCTGCCTTGGTAGTCAGGAAATTATGGTAGGCTGCATGGTTCTCCGATAAATCTCACCAGGTTAAGAATATTTATATCACCCACAGTACATGTGTATGACAATAACCCTACAACTGGTTTGGGGGAAGCTTGTGCTGGAGTAGAGTGTTTGTTGAATTGGAGGAAATGGCATCTCCTGTGGTCTGTCATCGGTACGAAAGATCTGCATCATGTCATTTAACAGATCAGCTCCTCAGTGGGTTTTTTAAAAAAGCAGTTTAAAATGGGGGATATTTTTATATAAACGAATAAGTTTATCATAGCAGGACATTATTCCCATGCAAGCGGTTCATATACTTAGACCACCGAAGAAGCATCAATATGTTAAAATGGCTTCAGTTTGCATGTGTGGCTTTCTTCGACTATTTCGATCTATGAGATGCCTTCAGATACAGTCACACTTGGTCAGTCATATCCTTCAGTCGACAGATTTCCTGCAATTAGGGAATAAAATGTCTCTAATCCCAATGCACGAGAATGCTAATCTCTTGCTAATTTATAATTGCATAGGAAATTTGCCGAGCAGAAGAGAGCGTCCTGTTTGCTCCCTGTGAATCTGCCACTCACCGCTAATTTGCTTTTCTGAACAGACCGAAACACACTGATTAACTTAATTCACTGCTTGGCGCCAAAACAGGTGCTGCTGTGCTATAGGTGTGCAGCGACATGACTTGACAGCTGCATGTGCTATTGTGAAGCACTCCAACATTAGTTAAGCGCTTCTTTTTCTCCACACCTTGTCTCCTGTGTCCCTGTTGTTATTGTTTGTCAGAATAAGAGTAGTGGATTATCTCATTTGCTTCCCTTTCAGGTTTCACCATTTGTGTCCAGAAAGGAATAATGAAAGGAAAAATTTTACATGTGCTAAGAGTTCTTCCGTCGGGCCTCAAATTCTCATGAACCTTACTATGAGATGAGGTAGGCATCAGCATTCTAGCGCTCTCTCCTCAACCTGCCTCTCGCCATGGTAACAAGACTGCTGACTAAGTCAAGTTGGGATTTGCTTGGGTGCGAGCGAGCTTCTGGTAGCAAACAGGGAAAGAGGAGTGGTGAATTACTCCCACTCTGGATAACTGCTCGCCCCCTTCTCACCGGCAGGGTAGCCCAGAATTACACAAAATTTCTGATATTTTTTGCTCAATCTGTGTGTCATGTTGAATACACATACTTATGTATCCAGAGCTGATCAGCTGTCCAAAGGGTGGCAAAAGTTTCCTGATTTATTTTAATTACAGTAACTTATTGAGGAGTAACATCTTAACTCTCACCTCCTCCATTGAGAACGGAATTCACTCTTGGTAAAGTCTATGAATAGTTGTGGCAGCTTTGCACTTCAAGGCATTGGATTTGAAAACAGTGACTGCCAGCTTTAAAATTTGTTTATATACGTCAACATTGCTATTACCATGTGTGATATGCAATGGTTTTTATGCACCGTCACTGTTATTGTTATAGCGGGGCTCGAAATTGCGACCAAAATTAACACTCCGCAATGAAAATAGTCGCCGTCACTCCCCCTGCTTTTCTGCGAGATCTCTCGCACGTGCTTAATTACTTTCCTGCACTCGTTATCTGTGCACTTAGAACTCCTTGACTGGAGCTGTTTAAATGTCATAGGCTGTTTGTATGATTTCTGTCCGTGCCTTGGCTTTCGCCAATTTTCGTGGTTTGGGTTTCCCTCATGCGATTCCTCCGTTGTAATTAGTCTGATCCAGCTCACCTGCTCCCTGCATAGCATGTGACTTACCTCCCGTCTATTTAAGCAGTCTTTTCACAGCCAGCCCCTTGTCAGAACGTTGATCAATATTTCAATGGCCGTATATGCCATTGAGTATTGTTTTTCTTCTACTGCTTTGTCCAACTACGATTTTTGCCATTGCCTTTCTTGTATTGTTTTGTCTTTCTGGATTTTGACCCATTTTTGTATAACCAGGATTTCTGTGTTTGGATGCCCTGTGTATGACCCTTGGCTTTGTTCATCGACTACGACCTTTTGCCTATCGTTTATGTACCTTTGCTCATCTGTCTTCCTGGTACTGACCCCTGCCTGTCTAGTCAACACTGTTTTTGGATTTCGTATTGTGGCTTGGCAATTCTTGTGTTTTTTGGCTTTGACTCCGACTTCATTAAAGGCATACGTTTTTTGGATTTCTATCTCTTGCTGTTCCTGAACGCTGCGTCTCAGGATTTAACTAACTGTGAAGGTGTCTTTGAACTTATTCTTCAAAAATCAGCAGCCACAAAAATTCGCTGGTATAATTGAGTGTGCAAACATACCATGAAGAAGTTAAAGCTGTAAACTGGGATCTAGTCTCATCCTCCTCTGGGTTCCCATCCCCCACCTTCTGCTTCTATCCTCATCTGCTCTCTCTCCTTCTGCCTCTCCCGCTCCTGATTCGCCTCTTTCACTCTCTCTTATCTTTCCCTCTACCTCTCCCTCTTTCTCTCTCTCTCTCGCTTTCTCAACCTCTCCTCATTCTCTCTCCTTTCTCTCTCTGGCTATTTTTTATCTTCTCTTGCGATGGAATATACACTTCCTCCAATGCTGTGTGGTACACGGAGTATCCACCCTGTTTGTCGGTGTGTGTTTTCTTGTGCGCATTGTGTGTGTGTGTGTGTGTGTGTGTGTGCGCGCGTGATTGTGAGTTTGTATGCATCCTTGAGTGTGTGTGTGTGTGTGTGTCTGTTTTTGTGTGGAATGAAGGCAGCACTTATGAAAATACTGGCGTGATTGCTGGAACTGCTGTTTGCTATGTTGTATCTGCATCCTTGTAGAATCTCATATTTACAGTACTCCTGTCCTCCTTAAGGTAATTTCTTATTTTCAGTCCTTCTCACAAGAAAGTCCCTGACATTCTTAGTAGGGACTGCTTCAATGCAGGATGTTTTAACTGTTGTTTTTTATTTATAAAAGACTTCTGCATGATGCAAGCTTTCTGCAATCATTGCAGTTAAGAGTACTTTGTGCCAGCTAATTGAAAAGTGTATTTTTTTATTCTCACTTTTTAAAATTCCTATCAACCAGACTAAACCTACGATGTTGACAGGTCGAGGTGAATTTAAAAGAAGAATTTACAGATTCAACCTTTTCTGCTCTTAACTGTAATAGCGTTTCATGTCCCCTAATAAGAAACATTAAGAACACATAGAGTTGAATTTAAGCATTTTTAAGAATATAGACAATGTAAAGTATTAGATCCATGGAAAAAAAACAATTCGTTTAAAATGAATTACAAAAAAGATAAGCTATCATCAGGTCATATTCTACTTGTTTGTCATATACTGTGGGCCTACACTGTAACCTTTGTTTGTACCATCATTGACACAGATGCTGTGACGGATGCGAAGAGTGCCATGCACTAATATCTTTTGACAATTTTGGTATTAAAATTTCCTTCTGCAGAATTTAAAGTGTACTGGCTGCATTACTCTCTGCAGCTATTTAAAAATGTGAATCTCTACTGCGCAATAGATTTTAACAGGAAATGTGCATTCGACTCAAGGCCTTACTTTATATCATTGTGGACACATTATCACAAGCTCGATGATGTTTTACCTCAGGCATGTCTCTAAACCGAATTGGGCTGAATGTTAAGAGGGTGTGAAGTGGCCATTAATTAGGGGAGCATGAGATTAAGTGGCTGTTCATTGAACAATTCCATTCTGCGTTATGTATACTCTCACTAATTTTGTCTTGTAGTCAGATGGCTGAGGAATGCAGGGGTCGGCAAGTCACCAAGTGGCTTGGTTTTCCAGCATTCCAGTGAAATTGTAGATGTGTCAGAGAGGAGGTGTGCAAGAGAAGGGCAGGGTGATTGACAGGCCGATGTACACCCAGCGTAGTGTCAGCTCTGCTGGTGGAGAGGTATAAGTCTGTCTGTCGCTGGGCTAACTGATGGCTGTCTGACTGGAGTAGAGATATGATGAGCTTTGTCTTTACTGCACTGCAGCGGGTTTCGGGGCCGGGGGGGAGACAAGAGAGAGAAAAAGAATGAGAGAGACGGGATAAAAGATGGTGTGGGAGAGTCAGAGAGAGGGAGATAATGTAAATAAGAAACAGAGACCGAATGATGAAGAGGGCAAGCGTAAAATAAATAGAGGCAGCAAGGCAGGTACAGAAAGAGAGGGAACCAGACTAAATACAGAAGAGGTAAGGTATTGAGTTATAATGGAAAGGTAGAGTGAGCATAAAGCGGATAGAAATGGGTGATATGAGAAAGAGTTGGGTGTAACCCTTTCTGTGTCTGTGCAGGTTTGGACTGGGTGCAGGAAGCCAGGGTTTGGGAGTTTGATTTCAGGGAGGGAAATCATGACAGGAAATGGAACATCTTGCAGAATGCAGCAGTTTTTGTTTTGGATGGCTGTGCCGCTTATCTTCCTGCTTTCTCACCACTTTTTGTATCGCATGGAAAAACAAACCATTTCCCCCGCCGTTTGGAAAACAATAGCTGTCAGAAATAGCCTCTCCTTGCTCAGATTGGCTCCGGCTTTCCAATTTCATAATTGTAATTACTCCTACCGAAGGGGCCCCTCTTTGTGACCTCCCCCTACAGCTGTGCTGCAGGAAAGTGTGTGTGTGTGTGTGTGTGTGTGTGTGTGTGTGTGTGTGTGTGTGTGTGTGTGCGCGTGTGTGTGTGTGCGCGTGTGTGTGTGTGTGTGTGTGCCGTTGTTGTTGTTGTGCTTACTACACAGTGAGAACCAGAATTTTTTTCCCCTTCAGAGTGAGGACATTATTAGGGAGTGAGGACATTTTCAATTATCCTTGCAACTACAAAGGCAAATTGTGACTTATTAGGTGAGTTTAGGGGTAAGGTTAGAATTTGGGATAGGTCAAGATTACAGGAAGGGTTTGAGTTAGGCATGTGTTGCTTATTGTTAAGATTGGGGAAAGACTGTAGCGGCACAACAAGAATATATGAAAGTTAATGTCCTCACAAGGTTGGAAGTACAAGGATGCGCACATGTGCGTGTGTGTGTGTGTGTGTGTGTGTGCGTGCGTGCGTGTGTGTGTGTGTGTGTGTGTGTGCAGCCTGTAGGGAGTAGTTTGTCCAGAGAACAGAGAAACTAATTACATGATTACCTAGACCACAGCAAACTGCATTGTCATGTCATTGTCATTGTCATTGATTTGTGCAAATGAGGTGCTTCAGCGCAGTGTAATGGAAGAACTGATCTAACTTCACCCTATCCATTAGATTGCACACTGAATTTTACAGTAGGTACTGTAATGCGTGGAGGCATAATATCAGGATGTAAAGATTCTACGGCATCAAATCTGGTTTTAACGTCATTCATTTGTCATTGTCTTATAATAATTAGCAGATAATTTAGTGTTCAGAAAATAACAATTTCTTAGAATGTAGTCTTTTAGACTTGTGATGTAACTTTTAACATCTTCAAGAGACTGACAGGAGGAACTGAATGAATGAGTGCAGAGCCTGAGTTATTTAAGTGTTGTCACTTTGACTACACTAAAATAATTGATTGGCGATGTATTCACAAGGGTCATAAAACAGCTGCCTGTCTATATTTTTGAATGCAAATAAATTAACCTTGCTTGCAATTAGCTGAACATTTTAGTGAAAATAAATGGGTAGCTTGTGGCATTCATCCCAAGAAATGAAACCTGCTTTGCAAAACCAACAAGAGTCATCATAAGATGACATATCCTCAGGCCCCCGCAATCTGGCCTCATAAATCCCAAAATATCAAAAGGCACCAGCCTAGGACCTGATTAATATGCATAGCAAGTTTTGTTAAAAATATTAAATGGTAATTCGAGTTCTGCTACGGAAACAAAATGTCCGAAGACGGACAGGCGGATGGACAGATGGACAGACAGACGAATGCACCGACGATTATATTCCTTTGCAATATATGCCGGAGGGATAAAAACGGCATCGGATACTCTCACTATTTTGTGAAGAGGGAATGTACAACAGCATTTCCAAAATAGTGGGGACAAAGTGTAAATTTGTAAATGACTTTAAAATCACATCAGCCAGTGTTTTATTCACAATAGAACAGAGATACCATAGCAAATGTCGAAACTGTGAAATTTTCCAATTTTATTTACAAAATGAGCTCTTTTCAAATTCGATGGCTGCTACAGGTCTGAAAAAAGTTGGGACCATGGTGTAGCATCCCCTCTTCTTTTTAACATACAGCGTAGGCATCTAGGCATTGAGGAGACAAGTTTCTTGAGTTTAGCTATTGGAATTTGATCCCACTCTTGTTTAATACCGGCTTCCAGCTGCTGGAGAGTTTTGGGTCTCCTTTCACAGACATTTTATTCAATTATGTGCCAAATGTTCTCAATCGGTGAAAGAAATAAATAAAAAATAAGAAATACATTTTTCAGGAAATGAATTTTTGACAGGAAGTCACCATTCTTCAGGAATAGACCCAAATGAAGAACTCGATCCGGATAACCATTTTTTCTACGAGACTAACACATGCGGATACTTTACTGTGGACAAATTTAACAACAGCATTAAAATGGATAGGAGTTTGTCCATTATCCACTTGTCCATTATCCACAATAGTAGGAGTCTATATTCCAACTTCGATCAAAGAAAGGAATACCTTCGGTCATTTGCTAACCCGTTTAACATCATCGCCTTATCAGAAACTTGGATTAAAGAAGAAAAGGGCAAGGACTTCTACATGGAGGGTTACAACTTCGTGTGTAAGAATAGGCTGAATAAAGCAGGTGGGGGAGTTGGCCTATTTATTGATGAGGCCATAAACTTCCAGGTAATAGAATGCAAATCATATGTTGTGGAAAATGTTATGGAATGCCTTTCAATTGAGATTCCCAGATTGAAAGGTAAAAATACTGTTATTTGTTGTGTGTACAGAGCACTGGATTTGCAAATTGATGTCTTCAGCAAATGTATGGGTGAACTACTCAACAATACAAGCCATAAAAATATTTTTATGTGTGGGGTTTTTAATGTTGACTTGATAAATCCAAATAACAGCTCTATAATAGAGGATTATATTAACACCACGTATGCCATGGGTATGCAACCATTAATTACGAAACCAAGCAGGATTACTAGGCATAGTGCCACTTTGATAGATAAGATCTATACTAATGTACTAGATTCTGATATATTATGCGGCATCATGATAAATGACATTACCAATCATCTGCCAGTCTTTGCTATTTGTGACTGTAAGGTAGATATAAAAGATCAGGCTAGATCGAAAATCCTGGAATATACAGAAATCAGAAATAAAAGTGAAAAAAGGCTAAAGGAACTAGAATTAGATATGTTGAATCAAAAATGGGACAATGTATTAGCAGAAAACGATCCAAATAGAGCGTATGAGGCTTTCCTTTGGACTGTAAATTCTCTGTATGATAGCTACTGTTTAGTCAAAACAATCAATAATCTTAAGCAAAACAAAGAGAGAAGACCTTGGGTTTCAAAAACACTGGCTAATGCCTGTAAGAAAAAAAATACTTTGTATAAGCAGTTTCTGAGAAAGCAGAAATAAGGTATAAAACTTACAGAAACAAAATTACACGCTTGTTGAGGAAACATAAAAAAGAGTATTATGAAAAGCTTCCATTAGGAAATAAACATTACACCAGGAATCTTTGAAATATAATAAAGAATGTCTCTGGGAGGGCTCCGAAGAGGGAGTACCCTGCTTTCTTTAATATTCATGGAAAACAGGTATAGAACATGGAATTAGTCGTGGAACATTTTAATAGTGACTTTGTGAATGTTGGGCCAGAACTAGCAAAGGGTATTGAACCCTCACACCTAAGATGGGAATACCTTGATAAGGATGAGGAAGTACAAGACACAATGACATTAACTCCTGTTAATGTCCGAAATTAGATCAATTCTGAATAATTGTACAGCTAAGACATCTGTTGACGTAAACCAATTAGATATGAAATTACTGAAAACACTAACTAACGCAATTGTAACTCCTCTTACGCATATATGTAATCTATCCTTCTCCCACGGAGTGTTTCCAGACAAAATGAAGATAGCGAAGGTTATCCCTCTCTACAAAAGCGAGGATAAATATGATTTCTCAAACTATCGACCTGTCTCGATTTTACCTCAATGTTCAAAAATCTTAGAAAAACTCTTCGATGATAGATTGGACAACTACATCGATAAACACAAATTACTATGTGACAGTCAGTATGGGTTCAGGAAAAAGCATTCAACAGCACTAGCCCTAACAGAACTTATTGAGATGATTAAAGATTCACTAGATTCAAAGCTATATTCTATAGGTATATTTATTGATCTGAAGAAAGCATTCGACACTATAAATCACGATATATTGATTGAAAAACTGTATGGAATAATATGGAATAAGAGGGACCGCATTAAAATTATTTAACAAATAGAATGCAATTTGTGCAGATGGGCAATAATAAATCAAATTGCCTGGACATTACCTGTGGAATTCCTCAGGGCTCGGTCATAGGTCCCAAGCTGTTCATAATCTATATAAATGACATTGTTAAGGTATCCGATATCCTAAAATGAATTTTATTCGCTGACGACACGACTATTTTTTGCTCTGGTGTTGATCTCAAACAATGAGTTAAATTGGCTAATAATGAAATGTCTAAACTTCACACGTGGTTTAATGTAAACAAATTATCACTAAATCTTACAAAGACCAAATTTATGATATTTAGGAAAAAAGGCCTAAAGGACGACATAGACTTAAAAGTAAATGGTATCAGCATTGAAAGGGTAAACGAATATAATGTCTTGGGAGTTATGATAGATAATCTCTTAAGCTGGAAACCGCATGTAAATTCAGTTCAAAGAAAGTTAGCTAAAAGTGCGTGTATTCTTTGGAAAATACAGAAACTATTAAACCTCAAGTCTCTTAAAATAATCTATTCAGCCCTCATAGCACCCCACTTACATTACTGCGCTGAAGTATGGGGTCATACTTACAAAAACACAATAGAACCTTAATTTAAACTTCAAAAAAAGGCCCTTAGAATTATTCATTGCGTTCCGTATAATGAAACAAACAAATGATTTGTTTATTAAGGAAAAGCTTCTTAAATTACAGGATATAGTAAAATTCAACTCCTTGCAACTTGTCTACTAAGGATATCATAATTGCTTGCCCAAAAATATACAAAACCTATTTCTTCAGCGTGATTGCATTCAACACACCAGAAGTAAAATGTTATTACAAACAAGTAAGGTCAGTACGACTCACAGGGAGCACTCCTTATCTGTGGCTGGAGTCAGGGCATGGAATGTACTTGATGATAATATAAGAATGGCAGAAGAGCTGAAGGTCTTCAAATATTTGTTGAAATGTGCATATCTGAGTAACTATAAACATGTTCAATATTGTTAATTCTGTATCTTGTATTTACTGGACGCTTCAGACTATCTGTCCGAAAGACAACTCACAGCACATTATTACAGACAGCTGAATCAAAATGGATCTTATAAGCTGGTCGTTAAATGCAATCAACAAAATTAATTCCAGGAGGCGGACAGGTTCTGGAGAACCGACATGCCCGGATGGGAAATACCCGGCCGGCTATATCATGGATTCATGGGGAAAGTGGCGTTTGCTGTGTTTGACAGTCCTGGACATCGAGGATGTAGAGGATGTCTATCTAACTGGATTCATGATGGCAGGTCTGCTATCATTGGGGTTTGGACTGCATTTGATTGACCAAAGGAAAAAGAAAATCTGGGAAGGCATGGATGATCTATTATTGCTCCCTCTCATCTAATCCAAATTAGCCGGAACATTCCAAATGATCGAGAATGGGGTTTCGGGACAATGTCGCTTTGGATCAAGAGTGGCATTTGAATTTAAGTTATATGAACACTCACCTAATTGCTAATCTATCATTTTCATGATATCCATAAATTTCAGGATCTTACTTTCTGACTTTTAAAACGTAGCGCACATGGACATTAGCTCTGCTGTGATTTATAATCCTTATGATATCTTAACCATAATCAAAATGTTTTTCTGGAAGCTGGGGGCGGGACTCTGATAAGCGATTTCGCTTCCCCCGTGACCCTTTCAGTCATGATACATGTTATGTTGTGTTGAAATTGTCATGAAATGATTCTACAATCATGCCAAAATAAAAAGGAAAAAAAAAAAAAAGATTAGGACTGCAGGCAGGCCAGTTCAGCACATGGACTCTTCTACTACGAAGCCATGCTGCTGTAATAGCTGCAATATGTGGTTTTGCACTGTCTTGCTGAAATACACAAGGCCTTCTCTGGAATAGATGTCATCTGGAGGGGAGCATACGTTGCTCTAAAACATTTATATACCTTTCAGCATTCATGGTGCTGTTTAAAACATGCTAGTGTCCCACACCATATCCATTAATGCATCCCCATACCATCAGAACAGAACAGAACAGAATGCTGAAAACAGGTGGGGTGGTCTTTCTCCTCTTCTGCCCGGAGGACACGACGCCCAGAATTTCCAGCAAGAATGTCAAATTTGGACTCGTCTGATCACAGGACACCTTGCCAGTTTTCTACAGTCCATTTTAAATGAGCCTTGGCCCACAGAACATGGCAGCGCTTCTGGATCATGCTCAACAATGGCTACCTTTTTCCATGATAGAGTTTTAGGTGGCATCAGTGGATGGCATGGCAGACTCTGTTTACAGACAGTGGTTTCTTGAAGTATTTCTGGGCCCATTTAGTAATTTCAATGACAGAATCATGCCGGTGAGTGATGCAGTGGCGTCTGAGGGCCCGAAGATCATGGGCATCAGGGAAAGGTTAATTGCTTTATATATTAATTGCTTTTTCAGCCCTTTTTTGCCTGTGTCCCAACTTTTTAAAGACCTGTCGCAACAATTAAAGCAAATCCTTTGAACCACGCCGCCTCTTGACTTTCATTGTAAGGAGCAGGGGCGTAGATTTAACTGGGAGTTGGTGGGGACGGAGACACGGCCTTTATGACAATCAGTCCTGGCCAGTTCTCAATCATTTTCCTTCATCAACGCCTTTTCAAATTATCGTAATTGGCAACTGAAGACATGGTTCCTCTCCATATGCAATCTAACAGCATCCAGCGATGATACGGTGGGGTAAATTAAGTTCAGAAAATTAATTTACTGCTTGCCTGTGAGTCGACAGGTAAGCAATATTAAATAACGTTGATTTAAACACGGCAAATACGCATTCCGATGGCCGATTGCTGTCTTAAGTGTTGATGCAACGCTGAACTTTTTGCGACAGGTGCTGCTTGCTCTCTCCGATTAAATAAAGAGTCGAGTTAAATCGCATATGGAGAGGAACCGTGTCCTCAGTTGCCAATTACGTTAATTAGAAAAGGCTTCGATGAATGATTGAGACCTGGCCAGGACTAATTATCATAAAGGTCGTGTCTCCATCCCCACCAACTCCCAGTTAAATCTACGTCACTGGTAAGGAGTGTTGTAAAATTCTGTTTGGATAAAGAAAAGAAGATAAAGTATTTTCATTAAAATATAATGTATTGGCTGAACTGCTACAGACACTCAAAATGCCTCTCTCACCTCACTTAAGTAATTAAATGTTTACATTGTATAATTTAACACAGACTTTCTTTGATTGAAAACCACTCATGTCTGGGTGACGCCTGGTGCACCAAAATCAATGGTAACAACAGAGCAAATTGCTCATTGTTGCTTCAGATAAGTTCTAATCAAAAACAGCGCTAATGCTGTGGCACTTACGGCAATGTGTTTTTGTGAATACCTGGAGTGAATTTTCCTCTCCCGGGAGTTTGTGCGGATTAGCAATGGAGACCAGGGTTACACTTCTGGACCCTGCACTAGAGCAGTTTTAACTAAGTGATGGAGAGATAAGGTATCTTTGGATGCTTTTAATGCCCCCCCCCCCCCGGAAGGAGAGGGGGAGGGGAGACAAATTATTTAGGCTCGGTTCCCATTCGCGTTCGTGTTGGCGTTCTCACTTCATTTCTGGAGTGTAACTCCAAAACCCTTTGCATGATCTTAACAAAACTGCATTCTTTCTACTCAAGTATTGAAGTGGCACCTTTTGGTATGAGCCTGTCTGTCTGCCCGTCTGTTCGGATGTCATCAATTCTTGTCCGAGGTATAATTCCTAAACCGTTTGCATGATCTTAACAAAACTTTGCATACTTACTACTCAGGTCCTGCAGTTGTGCCTTTGATTATGTGCCTCTCCGTCTGTCTGTCAAGTGAGTTAGTCAGGGAAGGGGGCCAGGAGAGAAACTGCTGTTTTTACGAGTAAAAACATTCTAGTTTATATTTGTGTGAAGTGAGATAACTAGGAAGGATTGCTTAGTGGTTTTTCGCTGAATGGAGAAACCATGACTTCCATGCTTGATAAGAGGCAAAGGTTGCAGGACAAAGGGAACAAGTGTTGGCTTCCGGGAGTTTGGCATGACCTGCTAAGTTAAGGATGAGCCTCAAAGTAATTTCTGTTTGAATGTTTCTTTCTTTATCTTATTTAATGAGTTACAGTTTTTGACGATGTTCTATGGCACTTTCTCACAGCCTTGAGTTGACTCATGATCATTTCTGAAGAGTATGGAAATAATCACCCTTTAAAGCCAATCTTTATCCAAAGCCTCTAAATTTTCTGTTTTTGATGCTCCCAAATAGCTTGACTCCGCCAGCCTACGTACTTCCGCTCGATTTCATTTCGCTTCACCCATAGGTGGCCTTACCTATGTTTCAACCGTTCCAGTTGAAACGGGCCCTGCCCTCCAGGGGGCCCCCAACTGCCAGGCAAAAATTAGTATCCTAAACCTTGACTGTTTGAAAACAAGCAGAGGTGCACTGCCAGGACAGGCAAACCGGGCGAATATTTAAGACCCACCAAAAAGGCAAATGTTTAGAATCCCCGATAAACCCTGAAATTGTAACATTTTGCAATGACTTCTAAAGCTAGAAGTTTGACCAGATGATTGACATATATGTGCAATTATATTATTAATAAAATTGTTGTCCTGGGTAAATGAGTACGCTTTGATTTTGACTGTTAAAAATTGGTCTTAAATTGCATTTTTTCAGTCGAAGTCATTTTTGGAGCTCCCTTACTCCTAAATTATCATTTCAATACTGTCCAAAAACTTTCTACAGATAGTCATGTGCCTAAATAGAAGGAATGTAGCCCCAATAAACGGTTGTGATTCATTGTGGCATGAAAGTTGCCCCCTGAAAATTGAAATTTTCATTTTCGCACATAACAAAACCACTACTTTGGAGGCCAATACCTCAAAAACTAGAGGAGATGACAGATGACTTTTCTGATGACAGATCCTAAAAGCCTGGGTGCTAGTTACATACTATACCACTTTTCAAGCTCACAACTCATTTCACTCCCAAGATATTGGCACCAAATATGGCTGTTCTGAACCATGCAAGATTGGCAAGGGTCAAAAATGGGGTATACCACCCTATTTTAAGAGCCACAGCACAAAAACCCTTGAGAATTTTGACAAAATATTTTGCACATGCTCATCATATATGTTAAGGTACCAGTACAAATTTTTTTAGCCAAATCCGAGTCGGTCATTATGGGACCTCTGGTTGGGTTCATATGGAATGACCCAACATTATCATTGCACACTGTGCTCCGTTTTTGATCTAATGTCAGCTAAATGTACTTTGTCAAGAAAAAACATGCTCTTTCATTCACATGACATTGTAAAGAATGAAAACCTTAATCCTCCTGTTATGTTCAGATAAATAAACCATTTTTGGTTTTTGGTCAATTTGATCCATGCAATGTAAAACTACATAAGTTGTTTGTAACTGAAAGTGTGATCCAATCTCCTGTCAGCTTATTTATCCCTTTCTACTGGTCATGTTAATAGCCAAGTACAACCCCAATTCAGAACTAGTTGGGAAAAAGTGTAAATTGTGAATAAAATCAAAATGCAATGACTTTCAAATCACACCAGCCAGTTTTTTATTCTCAATAGAACAGAGATAATAACATAGCAAATCTTGAAAGTGAGAAATTTGACAATTTTATCCACAAAATGAGCTCTTTCAAATTTGATGGCTGCTACAGGTCTCAAAAAAGTTGGGACAGGGGCCTGTTGTGGAGCATCCCCTCAAATTTGTCCTCTAATGTCAAAATACCAACAAATGTCATAACGTCAACCACAAATGTCATAACATGTCGTCCGCAAATGTAAAAATTTCCATTTTAGCCGAAAATGTCCAAACGTGTCAACTGCAAATGCCAAAACTCATTGCTAGCCTTTATAATGAGAAAAAATAATGAAATAGAAAATAGTGAAATAAAATAAATTGAAATTGGATGAAATAAAGTGAAATTGCATGAAAAGAAGTAAATTAAATAAAATAAGATTTTTCAGAAATTAAATAAAACGAGAGGTTTGAATTCATTGCTGGAGACGAATTAGGTGGTCTGTCCAAAATAAGGTTTTGACATGTTGTGACACAATGTTCATGGGATGCTTCAGGTTATAGGAAACTGAACCGCAAGCATTAACTTAGATTATTTTGACAGGTTTATAACATCTCTGACCATGAAGCTCTAAGATTTTCAATTAAAGTGTATGAGAAAGGTATAAAGCAAGAATAATAACACCCTCTCAACACAACATTTTCTTGAGACGTGACGCACAAGGTGAAGTCAATTGCTTTGTAAGTGTATTCAAATTTATGGATACCTCTTCTCGTGTGTGTGTGTGTGTGTGTATGCGTGTGTGTGTGTGTGTGTGTATGTGGTGGTTTATTATTTAATTCACCTGTTATTTTCTTTTGTTCTTATAAATGTCTGAATTCAAAATGCATGAACAAGTAGGCGGAAAATGTTTCACACAAATGAGAATTTATTTGTCAACTGCTACATTTTTAAAAAATACTTAAACTGCAATTGTTCCCCTGTGATATAATTTACTCCAAATAAATTCCTACCTTTTCAGCTATTATTTTCCTGCATTGAAAAATAATGGTTTAGTTCGCGAATTTAAACTCTTTCCAACTGCAGTTTGGTGCATAAACCTTTGTCTACTACGTCACAATCTATGGGGGGACGTGAAACGATGCCAGATGGCCGCATCCTGTGAGAGCAGACGACGCCCGAAGTTTGGTACTTTTGCGGCAATAAATTTGCTAACATTAGGCCATCCAGACCACCAAATTTGGTGATTTATGCAGCAAATGAAAGAGTATTGTACTCTTAGCGTAAGCGAGAAAAGCGAGAAAAATACATGAAATTAGGTGAAAAATGAGTCAATTTTTAATGTTTTCACTGACATGCGGAAGTACGCATACGCGTGCATATAAGTATCTGAAATTGGCCGGGTTCAAATTCAGTTTATTGATGCCAGAGATTAATTATAAGCATTTTTTATAATAGCACGCCTTGACACACAGATGGGCTTTCACAAATATACGAAAATATTTCCCCAAATCACATTTCGCAGTTGTAATATGGCATATCATGATTCCAACATCCGATTAAAAAAAATTATTTTATGGTAGAAAATTGTCTCGGCTACAAAATTCAAAATCCAGGAGAAAACTACTCAATGATAAGCAAGATAGCCTCAAAAGTATATGAAAATATAATGACATAAATTGAAAATTGATTTATTTGAGTTCAGATGCCAATATGATGATGTCATACCATAAAAAAGCTACATTTCTTTTTCATGGTTTCATATCTACAACTTTTCAGGATACGTACAAAATTTGTGGTCTCCATCCATTTTGCAGAGCTATAGCGGATTATAAAAAGACATGTTTTTGTGTTATTTGCCCAATAGACACACGCACGGATTTTGAACTTTGAAGCACGCGTGTGACATTATGGAAAGTTGAAATTGATTTTGAATGGTTGGTAATTGTCAAGAGTAGTTTAAAGAGTCCAAATCATGTGAAAAGACGGCATTTTCACGTTCCCTATGAACTGCGCATATATCTGTATATTTACACACATGACACCGACACGCATACATATGACTTGATTGGAGTGTATTTTAACTTGTTTTCTTTAATTACTTCATTTTCCTCATTATTATCCATTCATCCATCTTCTTCTGCTTATCTGGGGCCTGGTCGCGGGGGCAGTAGTCTAAGTAAGGATGCCCAGACTTCCCTCTCCCCGGACACTTCCTCCAGTTCTTCCGGGGGTATCCGAGGCGTTCCCTGGCCAGCCGAGTGATCTAGTCCCTCCAGCGTGTCCTGGGTCTTCCCCGGCTTCCTCCCGGTGGGGCATGCCCGGAACACCCTCCCAGGAGCGTGTCCAGGGGGCATCCGATATAGATGCCCGAGCCACCCCAGCTGGCTCCTCTCAACATGGAGGAGCAGCAGCTCTACTGTGAGCTCCTCCCGGGTGACAGAGCTCCCCACCCTATCTCTAAGGGAGCGCCTCGCCACCCGGCGAAACAAAAACAAATTTCAGCCGCTTGTATCCAAGATCGTTCTTTCGGTCATGACCCAAAGTTCCTTGACCATAGGTGAGGGTAGGAATGTAGATTCACTGGAAAATTGGAAAATCACCACAACAGATTGGTAAATTGACCGCATTACTGCTGCCGCTGCACCGATCCGTCTGTCACTCTCACGCTCCATCCTTCCCTCACTTGTGAACAAGACCCCAAGATACTTAAACTCCTCCACTTGAGGCAGGAGCTCTCCTCCAACCCGGAGGGGGCTAGCCACCTAGAGAATCATGGCCTCGGACTTGGAGGTGCTGATTCTCATCCAAGCCGCTTCGCATTCAGCTGTAAACTGCCCCAGTACAAGCTGAAGGTCCTGGTTCGAAGGAGCCAACAGGACAACATCATCTGCAAAAAGCAGAGATGAGATCCTGTGGTCCCCTAACCGGACTCCCTCCGGCCCCTGGCTGCGCCTAGAAATTCTGTCCATAAAAATAATGAACAGAACTGGTGACAAAGGGCAGCCCTACCGGAGTCAAACATGCACCGGAAACAGGTCCGACTTGCTGCCGGCTCAAGTCACACAGAGACCGCACGACCCTTAGTAGAGGGCCCTGGACACCATACTCCCGAAGCATCTCCCACAGAATGCCACGAGGGACATGGTCAAATGCCTTCTCCATGGTCACAAAACACATGTGAACTGGTTGGGCAAAGTCCCATGAACCCTCAAGCACCCTCCAGAGGGTAAAGAGCTGGTCCAGTGTTCCACAACCAGGACAAAAACCATATTGTTCCTTCTGAATCCGAGGTTTGACCATCGGCCGAATTCTCCCCTCCAGCACCCCGGAATAGACTTTACCAGGGAGGCTGAGGAGTGTGATCCCCCTATAGTTGGAGCACACCCTCCGGTCCCCCTTCTTAAATAGAGGGACCATCACCCCGGTCTGCCAGTCCAGAGGCACTGTCCCCGACTGCGTGTCAACCAAGACAGCCCTACAACATCCAGGGACATGAGGCACTCATGGCGGATCTCATCCACCCCCGGTCCCCTGCCACTGAGGAGTTTCCGAACTATCTCAGTGACTTCAGCCTTAGTGATGGATGAATCAGCCTCTGGGTCCCCAGCCTCTGCTTCCTCTAAGGAAGGCGTGTCAGTGGGATTGAGGAGATCCTCAAAGTATTCCTTCCACCGGCCGACGATAACCCCAGTCAAAGTCAACAGCTCCCCACCTTCACTGTAAACAATGTTGGCAGGGCACTGCTTTCCCCTTCTGAGGTGCCGAACGGTTTGCCAGAATCTCCTCGGGGCTGACCGATAATCCTCCTCCATGACCTCCCTGAAATTTATCCATACCCAAGTTTTTGCTTCCGCCACTGCCCTGGCCGCAGCACACTTAGCCTGCTGATACCTGTCAGCTGCCTCAGGAGTCCTATTAGCTAACTAAGCTCGATAGGACTCCTTCTTTAGCTTGACGGCATCCCTTACTTCCGGTGTCCACCACCGGGTTCGGGGGTTCCAGCCGCGACAGGTGCCGAAAACCGTTTTGCCACAGCTCCAAACACCTGCATCAACAATGAAGGTGGAGAACATGGTCCATTCAGACTCAATGTCTCTAGCCTCCCTTGGGATCTGGTCAAAGCTCTCCCGGAGGTGAGAGTTGAAAACCCCTCAGACAGAGGGTTCCACCAGATGTTCCAAACTGACCCTCACAACACGTTTCGGCCTGCTAAGTCTGTCCTGCTTCCTCCTCCGCCAGCGGATCCAACTCGCCACCAGGTGGTGATCAGTGGACAGCTCAGCCCCTCTCTTCACCCGAGTGTCCAAGACATACGGCCGAAGATCAGATGACATGACCACAAAGTCGATCATTGACCTCCCGCCTCTGGCGTCCCCGTGCCACGTGCACTGATGGACGCCCTTATGTTTGAACATGGTGCTCGTAATGGACAAACTGTGACTAGCAAATAAGGGAGGCCGTTCCTCCCAATCACGCCCCTCCAGGTAACACTGTCGTTGCCCAGGCGGGCGTTGAAGTCCCCCAGCAGAACGATGGGATCCCCAGTTGGAGCACTTTCCAGTACCCCTCCCAGGAACTCCAAGAAGTACTCTGCACTGCCATTCGGTCCATAAGCCGAAATAACAGTGCGGCACCTGTCCCCGACTTGAAGGCGCAGGGCGGCGACCCTCTCGTTTACCGGGAAAATCTCCAACACATAGCAGCTAAGCTGGGGTCTTTAAGCAAACCCACATTAGTCTCTCACTGCCGGCAACTCCAGAATAGAAGAGAGTCCAGTCTCGAGGGGTTGGGTTCCAGAGCCCAGGTTGTACGTGGAGGTGAGCCCGACTATCTCTACCCGGTACTGCTTGACCTCCCGCACAAGCTCAGGCCCCTTCCCCCCCAGTGAGGTGAGATTCCATGTCCCGATAACCAGATTCAGTGTCCAGGGATTGGGTTGTCGGGGCCCCCGCCCATGACTGCCACCCAAAACACAGTGCATCGGCCCCTTCTGAACCCTCCCGCGGGTGATGGGCTAACGGGAAGGCAGGCTCACGTCGCTCTTTCCCGGCTGGGTCCTGCGGGTGGAGACCCAAACAGCAGGCGCCCGCCTGCCAACCCCAACCCCCAGGCCTGGCTCCAGGGTGGGGCCCCGGTGACGCCAATCTGGGGGACGTGAACGTCCTTGATAAAAATTCGTTCATAGGGGTTGTGGAACCGCTCTTAGTCTGACCTGTCACCTAGGACCTGTTTTCCCTGGGAGACCCTACCAGGGGCAATAAGCCGCAGATAACATAGCTCCTAGGATCATCCAGGACTCAAACCCCTCCACCATGATAAGTTAGCGATTATTGTAATGCCAGAAATGACTTTTAGACATTTGTGGTTGACATGATGCTTTCGTGACATGCACGACACTGTTATTGCACAAGTTCCGCGTCTTCCAGTATTTCCTATTTTTTCTGTTTTTTTTTTTTTTATGTACGCATCAGTGGCGTGCCATGGATGGAAAACTCGCTTAGTGATGGTGGGGGACTCAATCATTCGAGGAATAAACAGCTTAGTCTGTTCGCGCAACAAGGAGTCTCGTACAGTTTGTTGCCTGCCCAGGTAGGAGACCCCCATGCAGCGTGCGGACAAGCTCCTGGCCAGACCAGGGAGGAATCCAGTTGTCATGGTCCATGTTTGGACAAATGACATAGGTAAGGGTAGGTTTGAGGTTCTGCAAGGCAAATTTGTGGAATTAGCGGAAAAGCTCAGGTGCAAATCCTCCACGGTAGTTTTCTCCGGGATTCTACTGGTACCACATGTAAACAGACGAAAGCAGAATTTTATCTGGAGGTTTAACACGTGGCTACGAACCTGGTGTAGGAAAGAGGGGTACAGGTTTATGGGGCACTGGAACTTTTTCTGGGACAGGGGTGACCTGTTCAAACCTGACGGGCTAAACCTGAGCCGGCGGGGTACCTTTGCACTGGGTCAGTATATGTTGAGGGTAGCACACGATTATTTAAACTAGGGACTTGGGGGCAGGGAGGTTAGGGAGTGTTACACATAGGGAAATGCAGACTGCCCTGATGGAAGCTGACAGCGTAACATGCACTATTGATGATATACTTTTAAAGCAACATAGCGTAGTGGGGGGCTTGAAGCAGCAACCGCATGGGAAATCAAGGGGGAAGAGCATTAGTAATAACCTGAATAACCTGTCTTTATTTAAATGCAAGAAGCATAAAAAATAAATTTCCAGAACCTGAGGCCGTTATGATCAGTGAGGGCTATGACATAGTTGGGATTACAGAGAGATGGCTGAGTGAAGAGGATGGAGATGAATATAATATAGAAGGTCACAAGTTGTTTAGGAAGGATAGATGTCATAGGCGAGGAGGGGTCGTAGCAATCTATGTGAACAAAAACAAAAAATGTTTAGGAAATTCCCGAAATTGAACATTCCTTGTCCTGTGAAGATACCTGGGTCAGGCTCATTGGCAAATGCAAGACAGGTTTAAACATAGGAGTATGGTATCGACCACCAGCTTTGGACATATTGTCAATGAAATGCTCTTTAAGAGGATTACACAAGCTTGTAGAGGAGGAGAGACTATTATTATAGGAGACTTCAATTATCCTGGTATCAATTGAAAAATTGTGAAAGGAAAGGGTAAAGGGGGGGAAGAATTTCTGGATGTTATAAATGACTATTTTTGGTGCAGTGTATTAATAATCTAACAAGAGAAAATGCTATTTTAGATTTGGTGCTTTGTAATGACTCTGATAGACTTAGCAATGTTGAGGTACTGGAGCCACTTGGGACTAGTGATCACTCTACTGTTAATTTTGACGTTTCGTGGGAAGTAAAAAAGGTGTCTTCAAAAACCAAAATTTTTAATTTTAGGTGAGCAAAATTTGACGGAATGCGCTCATATCAAAGCGAAATAAAATGGGAGTCACTTCTGGACTGTGAGTCTGTAAATGAGATGTGGGAGAGATTTAAGGGAGTTTTACTTGATTCACAACGTAAATTCATTCCAAAGGTGTCCAAAAGTAAGCTGAAAAAACAAAATGCATGGCTGACCACAGCAATTCGTAGGAGTCTGAGGAATAAGGGGAATCTTTATCAGACATACATAAAGGGTAACAATGAGAATACTAAGGCTGAATACTGTAAAATGCGAGCTGTGGTCAAAAAAGAGCTGAGGAATGGTAAAAGACTGTATGAAAGGCAAATTGCAGAAGTGGCAAAAACTAATTGTTTGCGCTTCTTTCAGTACTGTAACAGAAAAAGGAAAGTCAAAGAGGAGGTTAAGTGCATAAAGAATAAATATGGATCACTGCTATATGATAACACGCATATTGCAGATACCTTAAACCTTTATTTGTTGAGAATTTTGCCTCAGAGCGGGTTTTTATTTGGCCAGAGGGCATGTCCAACGCTCAAGATTATTTTGCTGAATTTGAGGTCAGGGATGATGCAGTATTAGACAAGTTGCATAAACTAAAGGCAGATAAGGCAGTGGGTCCTGATATCTTATGTCCTAGAGTGCTCAGGGAAGTTGGTAAGATCATCTTTAAACTGCTCTCCGCTATCTTCAGACGGTCTTTAGAACCTGAAGAAATCCCAAATGATTGGAAGCAGGGCAATATAAAACCAATATATTAGATAGGGGACCATACTGAGCCAGGAAATTACAGGCCAACTTGCATTTAACTTGCATTGCATGCAGAATAATAGAATCTATCATAAAAGACAAGCTGGAATTTTTCCTTGAACCTAATAAGAGAGATAATATGATACGGTATCTGTCAAAATTTTTTTGGTGGCTTTTTGATGAGTTGATGATGTCATAAGAGTTAATTTTTTCCAGTTTTTTTTTATTGCTAAAAAACAAAAAGCAAAAATTAGGCACAATTTTCACAACCTTTACTTCTGTTCCCAATCGCTTGACTCAGTTTGTTACTACTTTAGATTTTCTTACCATGTGAGACTCTGACTTATCCTTCTTTACACTCAGATGTCAATTTCACATCACCTTGTTGTCAAAACACAACACACAATTTTCAGGTTTGCACTCAATTCTCACATAAAATCTCAAAGCATCAATCCTCAACACACAAATATTCAAATCTCTAAACTTTGGGGTCTGGTGAGCAATTAGCAATCATGGACTGCAGCATAAAAGGAGGCTTGACCATCTGTTTTGTCTGATGAGCAATGGAGAACAGGAGGAAGGTGTATGAAAGAAACCCACAGAGCCAGGTCCCACTGCCTCAAGCCATGGAGGAGGCTTTTGGAGATGTGGGCTTTGAGGCCTGTCAGGGCTTCATGCGGCAGTCTAGGCGGTTCTTTCAGTGCTGTTTGGACCAGGAGGACATCGCCTGCGATGTCGATGAAGCCCTCTGGCCAGACAGAAACCAGAGGCGTGATGCCCCATGATGTTTACGCTTGAATGGGGGGGTTTGTCGTTTAGACCTACAGTAAATAAAATGTTTTGTTTGAAAATTTGTGTGCTGTTTTATGTTTGTCTATGAGAGAAGAGGGCTTACACTGGGTCATTTTACAAAAAGGGAATTGGTTCATTTACCAGAGTAATTGTCATTCATTCAGTGTGTTCCATTTCTATAATTGTGTTTTCAATTTTGCTCTTCAGTGTTCTGTAAATGCTTGGTAGTGTTCAGCCAAAAGCTTAGTTGTGTTTATTCAATGAATGATATGTGTGTGTCATGTGAAAATATGGCTGTGTTTAACAGATGAAAAGACGAGTTCCATTTTGTGAACATGTTAAGAGATTTGATGGCAAAGAGTTGTTTTGCAAAGGGATGCCAGGGTTTAGCAATTTGTGTGTGATGTTTGGAGTTTTGTGTGTGCAGTTTAGAAAAAAACGTACAGTTTTGAAAAACGTGTTTTAGCAATCGAAAAAAACTGCAAATAGGTTATTATATTTTATTCTGTATCACCCCCTCAGCCACCTCCCCCACCCCCTCCTCCCCTGGCTGTGTGGGGTTATTCAGCACAGCCACCCACCTTTTTGGGATGACTCTTTTAAAACATTTATTTAATTGTATTATTGTTTAGTGCTTTTTAAATGTGTATTATTTGAGTGGTGGGGAAATGGAAGTGATTAGTGGTAAAACGTTATTTCAAGCGTTTGTTGGTTGTGGGGAAACAAAAGAGGGCAAAAATTCTGAGAGTGTTTCAAAATTGTTGGTAATATGTCACTAAAATAGTGTTTTAAAGCAAAAATAAGTAAAATAGTGTTTTTAAAGTGAAAAAATAAATAAAATTGTGAATATGTGGACAGAATAAGGAAAGAAAGGGAGAGTGTTTTGAAGTTGCTGGCGATATTTTCGTAAAATAGTGTTCTAAAGCAAAAAAAATGTTTGTAAAATAGTGCTTAAAAGCGAAAAAATGAAAGCAAGAAGTGTTAAAACGGGAGAGTAATGAATGAAGTACATTTGAAATATTATTTCTGATTTACTCGATTATAAATAGCCCATTTTCATATATATCAATACTTCATTATAATGATATACAAGGTGTTTGTTTTTAAAGCAGCAGAAATATACCAGTTATTCTTTCTTTCAGTTTGAATAAACGAGTAGGGCCTTTTAGCAGGGATGTGATTTTTCCGTTAATTCGCGGAATTCCGCTTTTTTATCTTCAAAATTAAATAAATAAATAAAATTCTGATTTTTCAGTCATGAAAATCTGATTTCATATCTACAGCATTCCGACTTTTAGTATTTCCCTAACTGAATTGATCTTATGCATGACGCATTCTACAGAACTTCCATTTTCAAATTAGCCAGCTACAGCACACCGGTCAAATGTCATGCTGTGTGGGCAGGGGCTGCGACGGCAAGTTTCAACACTGCGGAAAAGAAACGACTTAGATATTGCGGATATTCGAGACGACAGATAGCTTGTAGTACAGTAATAATAATTAATAGTCCGTATACCTGTATTTTGTGTAGCCCATTCGGCTAGTGGAGCGAGGACGAAGCAGTCTTGTAGCCTAATTTTCAGCGGCATGAGTGGTTGACGGCTGAACACTGCAGCGTCCCTTTATGTAACTCGTTGAGACAAATGCTGTACACCGCTGGTAAGTTCCGTGGTTGGTTCACTGTATATCAGTATCCCCCGGGAGTGCGAGTTGGTGCTCATCGTAGTTCTTTGAGGCACCCTCGCCAGCTACCATTAATGGTAGTATGGCCAGTCAAACCATAACATTGCATTACGTAAGCTTACCAACAAACCTGACGGACCTTTATTTTCCTGTCTCACTTTCGCACACTTTAATATGAAGCATTATCACCTTACATTTTGACTTTGGTGAATGCTGAATTAATTTGTTACTGTGGCCAGCATACGCACGGGTTATCAGTGCTAACGCAGCTGGGCATCTAGCTCCAAAGCTAAATCATGGTTATTTCATCAGCTGCCCGGTTAATCCATGACCTTTAGCAATATTTGCGAACGATACCACTAACTTTTCTATCGCGTCGTATTATTAAAGGTGCTTCAGGACCTCGACGAGGAGCCCTTCCTCATAGTTTCACATTTGTTTTTTTATGTAAATGGAGCGTCACTGGACACCGAATATAGCCGAATGTGGCTAGTTCGTGACACTGTTTTCCGATGTCATTTGGGGAATCACTAGGTTAATTTGTAATTCATAATATGTAATGCATATTTCCAGGAGTTCCATCAGGCTTGTGTTAATAGTCAATAATTGGAAGCTGAAAATACTCAGAGAACTCATAGATGGTTTATACAGATTGGATAACGAAAAAAGATTTATTAGTGGTGTGTATCTACAGTGATTATGTTCTTATTTTTCATTTTTGCGATTACACTATACATTCAGGGTAGTCTAAATTCATAAAATCCCATGAGCATGTGACTTTGTGACATGATTTTGGAGTTGACTATGAAGTCAATGGTTTTATTGATATATTGGCTATATTCAATGAATGTTATTTGACTTTTATCTGAGTGCAATGGTGGCAGATAAAATTCTTCACAAGCTTGGAGCTTGTGACCAATTTTGCCTTGACTTAGAAATGAAAGATTACATGTGTTTGTAGGCTTGAATATACATTGGATAATAATTCTGTTTTTTATTATTTTATTGAATTCTTAGTACACTTAGAGCACTAAAAATCACTAAAACCAAGGAGCTTCAGACGCTTCGCCCCGCCCCCCGCTAAATTGTCAGATAATTTCACTTCACCCAAATCACATCCCTGTTTTAGGTTCGATTATGTTTCATTTTTCAAGTTTTTTTAACTTTAAGAAATGCTAAAATTGTGTGTGGAAAGCTGGAAAACACAAGTTTCAAAGTATATCCAATAATTCTATGTTGAATATAGGTTTTAATTAAAGGCAAGTCAAAGAAGGGGGTTTGCATACATGTGTTTGCGGGGATACGGCCAACCAATGAATGAGGCAAACAGTTTGTGTCAAAATCACATCGGTACAATGAAACATGCCCAGGGGTGTTGGTGGGAATACAGTCAGTCAATGAATGAGGCAAACAGTTTGTGTCAAAATTACAACGGTATAATGAAACTTACCCAGAAAATGGAAAACGGAAAAGTGGGTCGACGACTTATGACCAAAGGCTTATGGGCATGTGAAGGACATGGGGATGTGCGCAGCTGTGAGTGCTATATCGTTATCAGAGTACATATGTCTCAAGGACTTTCCATTCTGAAGTTTTCAGTGACGCAGGGGTATCAAAAGCAGTAAATACGGCTTATATAAGGTGCAAAGAAACTAATGTGCTTCATTAAAGGGCGACATATCCTTGGTATGTATAATATTTATCTGTCTTTCATCAGCACTATTCTTTTAAATAACCGATTGGTTCATTTAAGCAATATTGTATCCCACGCCTGCCAACTGTTCCAAAAGTATTTTTTGGAAGAAAGCAGTTAAACCATCTTTGTGTACGCTTGCACGTGTGGTGTGTGCCTGTGTGTGTGTGTGTGTATGTGTGTGGTGTGCGTGTGCTGTATACAAAATGAGGTGAAGGGGGTCGTAAGATTTTCTAAGAAAAAAAAACAGGTAACCTGATGGATCTATAAATACGGTGTCGGGGAGATCACTAATAATCAGAAGGCTGTTCTATTGATTCCTAACAGTAGGCTACCCAGTCCAAACTTCTGGAAGAAATGCTCTATTATTGCTCCATTGAAGAAGAATATCAAGCATCGCTCAACTTCGAAGGTTCGTAAAATATTGCAACTATTTATATTTTACAGTTAACATCATAATCGTGCAATAGAATAATCTCCTGGTTTGTAACTTGTTTCCAGATTTCTTAATTAAGTATAAATTTTTTAACGTCTTGTTAATTTTAATGCTTTATTTTTAAGCTCCTGAAAGCCAGACAGATGATCATCAGGCCCCAAGTATTCCAGAGTCTACAGGAACACCATTAAAAAGAAAGCGCGGTGAGTCTCTGGAGATTCAATGAATTAAATAAATTTATTCAAACAAAATGATTGTAATTGTTTATTTTTGTGTGATTGTGTGTGTGTGTGTGTGTATGTGTGTGTGTGTGTGATAGATGACAGCATCTCTGACACTGAGCTCCTGAGTCTTTGGAGATTGTTCCATATAAGGAAAAAATTAATTAAATAAATAAATATTTTCAAACAAAATGATCAGAATTCTTTTTGTTTGTGTGTGTGTGTGTTTGTGTGTGATAGATGACAGCATCTCTGACACTGAGCTCCTGAGTATTGAATTGGGCGAAGACTTCCTCCAGGGGGCGTGCGTTGCTGAAACACCTGAGGCCTTAAATTACAAGGATGGATCCACGCAGACTGACTGCGGGGAACAGAGACGAAAAAGAGCCAGAGCTACAAGAATTTCAAGGACTCTGGACTAAGTTCATCGTCAGCTGCTTTATCTTGACCAATTGGTGAGGTCTTTTGGACAAATCATCAATGGCCTCGAAGCGCCCCCGGTGTCCAGACTCTGAATCAGAGGGTAACAATGATGCAGAGAATCGGATGTTGAATTGTAGCATTAATCACCAAACTAACAATTTGCAGCAAACTCAACAGAATGTTTTTAATCCATATCTATTGTGAATGATAGGTGATATTAACAGTGGTATTTTCAATGCACATACAGCTGATGAATCTGCACAGGATGACGTCTTTGGAGGCTTGTTGCGGGCATTGGATGCATTGACGGTGGTGTTGATAGTTATGTTGAATAACACTGGACATAGCTGATGACAATAATTTGCATGAAAATAATAACAACACTAACCATGTGAGCCAAAACGGTAGAGGCCTTGACATGACATCAGACATAGCTCCTGACGCTAATCACACATACCAAAATGGGGGGGGCGCAATATTGCAGACATGCAAGTGGTATGCAGACCGCGATTCACCAACACGGAAATTCATGTGCGGTTTAACTTTGCTGCATTGTATGATGCAGAGTTTTATGTGCACGTTTTGAATGTTTTGGAAACTCTCCTTCCCAGAGTTCGCTAATTGGCCGGTGTGAATGACATTGTGCAATTAGAATTACATGGGGATTCTCTGGCAGAGGGCATAAGCCTCCTATCCTCAGGTGATACAATTGACATTCCCATGTTTTTGAGCATGTTGGAACAGCTGATTCAAAGTAATTTTGACATTCTGGTGGATGATACTTTGGAGTTGGTGGCTCATATTATCGCTAATCCAAATGGCGGTGTTGGTAACCGCAGAAAATTGTCAACTGTCTAAGAGCAAAATAATTCGAAAGAAACTGAAGCACATAATCATCAGTTACAATTCGGATAATCAGCTTTGTTTTTCTATCTGCTTACCGCATCTTATGAATCCGATGTTCACCGTTTCCCAGAATCTGCAGGAAGCTGAACGTATGCAGAGGGCTGAAGGTCTGAGTGCGCACGATAATGTAAAACCCCAAAAGAGCAATAACCAAAAGGCGGATATTGCCCGGGTTGAAGGCCTTACGTGTTCTCTTAGTCTAACTTGAATTAGAGCATTCTTCTGGCTGGTGTGAATCACAATATAATGGATATTTTTTCACCGTCCAAAGACGGGGCATGGAAGCGCAATGGTTACGATTTATCTGACTCCATATAACAGTTAGAATACAAAATTTAGCTATAATCTCGTTAAAAATCTGACTCCAAATTAGAATTAGAATTGAAACAGCATGCGTGAATCTCAGGGCAGTTACGCACCCGAACTCTATCTGCGAAAACCATTGTCACTAAGCAAGACACCCCCTAGGGTTAAAATAGGCGTCACTGCCTGGTCTAATTCGACAATACTTCCATTGGATAGAGGAGACTGGCATGGTAGCAACATCAGGCAAATAGCTCTGAGTATGAACGTACCACGAACCTAGGTTTATGTATATCAAAGGGCCCCTTAGAAAGATTAACCAATAGCTAAATCTTAAGAGCCGGTAATTTCATAACCCCTTAATAGGTAGAACCCAATCTCAATCTAACTTAGAAGTATCGCTACCTACACATGTCTTGGTAGGAGTCTCCCCTTAAGTCCCAATCGCAACAAGGCCAGAAAGAATATACAATGAGAACACGCAGGCTGGAAAAGGAATAACAATAATTTAATTCACCAGGTAGGCACAACTTGAATCAAACAAATCAATGAAAAGCCAATTACCGTTACATATAATTTAGAAGGATTTAAAGTATTTTCATACCTGGAAAAGATGAATGACCACGTAGAGCTAAAAGTCGCTCCACGTGGTCGGGGAGAACTCACATGTTCCCGCGCTCCTGAACAAGGCAACATGTCACCCCTCCCCACTTACCAACACGATTCAGACGTTGACAGAGAAGAGACATGACAGGATAGAAGCAAGAAGAGAAGAGAAGAGCCCGCCCCCTCAGGATCTCGTACCTTTAAAGACTCCAAACCACGCCTCCGAAAAAGGTAGAGGGAAGGTTGGCCGAATCAGAGTTTTACTGGCCTAGGTGATAAGATAATTTGCACAGGGAGACTAGGGTAGTTGCTTGAATGAATCTTACAAACGAACCATAATTCCAAGGGAAATGAAACATGTTCCATTCAACTCCTTGGACTCCCCCGAGAATAAAGAGACCAAACATGATAGGAATGTGTGCTAAAATGATGCAGTTGTCATGGAAAAGCCTTAAAATGGAATATTATAGCCCAATAGTGTGACAAATATATGAGAGGTTCCTTTTAGGATTTTGAACATAAATATATTATGAATTTGATAGAAGTTTAAGTTGTTTTAAGCCAATTGAAGTAGCTGCGCTTTAACTTCAATGAAACCAGTGAATTTGAGTTCCAGAGATGCTGGGCCTGCTAGACTTGATGGCTCTCACCCCCTGCCGTGGGGAACAAAGGATGCCACTCTCACCGGCAGGCAATAAGACCATTCTAGGGTTATAAAACTTTACTGCTAGCTTTTGGGCTGCACCAGATCAACCAAACATTCAGATTTTACATGCATAATGGGCACGTGTTCCAACAATATGATTTTTGACATATATTGTGAACCAAATTAAATATTCAGGTTCTACAATAAGATCAGTTTTTCGGGGATCCAAAAATTTATAAAATAACATGAATGGCAAGAACAGGCCGTTCAGCCCAACTACGCTCGCCAGTTTCTTTGTACTATTGTGAATATATCCCTTCAGATACTCAATGACTCAATGGTACTAGCTTAAAGTCAAGCCTGCTCTTGAAAACCCCCAAGGTCTCTGCCTCAACAATATGGTCAGGCAAGCTATTCCACGTTGAAATTTCTCTGTGGGTGAAGAAATACAAAAGTATTTCCGAATATCAGTGCTAAATTTACCTTTGGTCAACTTCCATTTGTGACCCCTTGGTCACACTTGGTCCAAGGAATCCTACATAATTCACTTTGTCAATCCCTTTAATCTATTTAAAGACCTCAATCAAATCACCCTTGAGTCTCCTTTTCCTTAGACGAAAGGGATTAAGGACCTCTTCTCATAGCTTTCATCTTTTATACCTGAAATTAGCTTAGTAGCTCTTCTCTGAACTTTCTCTAGAGCCTCTATATCTTTCTTAAAGTATGGTGCCCAGAACTGTACACAATACTCCACATGTGGTCTGACAAATGTGTTGTACAAAAGAAGCATCACCTCCTCAGATTTGTACTCAATACTTTTGGCAATGTATCCCAGCATCCAATTGGCTTTTTTCACTGCTACGGCACAATGGCTAGAGCCTGTGAGGGTTTGGTCAAGTATATGATGTCATAAGCCCTGCTCTGGTCATAGGTCTTGATGGCCTCTTCAAAAAATTCCAGGAGGTTTATCAGGCATGACCTTCCCTTACGAAAACCATGTTGGCTATCCCTCAAGATACTGTTGCGTTCAAGAAATAAGTCCAGCTCATCTTTTATGATAGATTCCAATATTTTGCACGCAATGCAAGTTAAACTGACTGGCCTGTAATTTCCTGGCTTGGTACGGTCCCCTTTCTTATATATTGGTATTATATTGCCCTGTTTCCAATCAACTGGTATTTCTCCAGTTTCTAAAGACCGTTTGAAGATGGCGGATAGCGGCTTAAAGATGATCTCGCCAACTTCTCTGAGCACTCTAGGATATAAGCCATCAGGACCCGCCGCCTTATCTGCCTTTAGTTTATGCAACTTGTCTAATACTTCGTTATCCCGAACCTCAATTTCCACTAAATAATCTTGAGCATTTAATATGCCCTCTGGCCAATTAAAGACACCCTCTGAGGTAAAATTCTCAACAAAGTTACTGTTTAAGGTATCCGCAATATCCTTGTTATCATATAGCAGCGATCCATTTTTATTCTTTATGCAGTTAACCTGCTCTTTAACTTTCCTTTTTCTGCTACAGTACTGAAAGAAGCGCTTAGGGTTAGTTTTTGCCCCCTCTGCAATTTGTCTTTAATACCGTCTTCTAGCATTCCTCAGCTTTTTTTTGACCAGAGCCCGCAGATTACAGTATTCAGCCTTAGTGTTCTCATTGTTATCCTCAATGTACATCTTATAAAGACTCCTCTTCTCCCTCAAAATCTTACAAATACTTTTGGTCATCCACTACGGATTCTGCTTTTTCAGCTTACTTTAGGACACCTTTGGAATGAATCTGCATTGTGATTCAAGTAAAACCTCCTTAAATCTTTCCCACATCTCATTTACAGACTCACAGTCCAGAGGTGTCTCCCATTTTATTTCACTCAGATATGAGCGCATCCTGTCAAACTTTGCTTGCCTAAAATTGAACATTTTTGTTTTTGAATACACCTTTTTAACTCAAAATTAACAGCAGAGTGATCACTTGTCCCAAGTGGCTCCAATACCTCAACATTGCTAATTCTATCTGGGTCATTACAGAGCACTAGGTCTAAAATTGCCTTCGCTCTTGTAGGGTTATTAACATATTGCACCAAGAAATTATCACTTATAACATCTAGAAATTCTTCCTCCCCCCTACCCTGTCCTTATACCATTTCCAAATTGATACCAGGATAATTTAAGTCTCCTATAATAATAGTCCCACCACCTCTGCAAGCTTGTGAAATCCTCCTAAAAAGCATTTCATTGACTGTACTGTCCAAAGCTGGTGGTCGATGGCATACTCCTATGTTTAAACCTGCAAATTTGAAAATTTGCTGGGTGTTAAGGTAGTTGTCTGGCACTATGGCGCTGTTAATGGTCCTTTAATAAAGTTTCAAACATCCTCCGCACACAATCCCAAAACATTTTTTCTCTATCTGGACGACGGTCATTACTATGGCATATGGCAAAAGGTTTTCTCCGCTCAAATTATGTCTGTGAATGCTGTTACACTCCGTTCATATCAAAGTGTAATCATAAATGCGTGCGTTACTATAACATCTGTCTCACCCCTTGCTGTCATGAGCATCAATTGAAATCAATTCTTTGAGAGGATTGTTGGCGAATCTGCCGTTCCAAGTATTGGTACAGTAAGCATAAAAAACCCAGGTGGTCTCAGTGTGAAATGCGCAGCATATGCGATGCAGTGAAGTTTTGCACTAAATGCTTGAGATTATATGATATCAGTTTCAGTAACCCGAAACTGCACAGCTGTGCCCCGCAACGTTGTCACACCTGCATGGCGATTTTGACCCCTGAAAGCGCTCATTCTTGTTTCATTCAGAAGGTGAAGAGCGAACAGCTGCATCAGTGTTATGTGTTCCATGATTTTGAGTGTCGTCAGGACCACGGATAGCATGTCGCAAATTATGTTTATATATATTATGTTTTTGGTCCGACCGCTGCCGCCCCCATCCTGCTGCCCTGTTATCGCGATAACTTCAGTAATATTTCAAGTTTTGCATATAAGTAAGTATCATAAAGAGGAAGAACTGATTAGATTTTGGACAATTTACAATTTCTAGATTGGCTGAAAAAAAACTGAAAAAATCCCTGTTTTTATCATATCTCTGGAAATATTTGTCCGATTGACCTCAAATCAATGGCAAATGAAAGGTCATGACCTGAGGATGTGCCTTACGATGACTTTATACCTGTTTGGTTCAAAATTTTGACACAAGGTGGAGCTTTTTCTAATAAAATTCACCATTTTTGCCATATCTTTGGAACTATTTGTCCAATTGACATGAAACTATGTGCAACTGCAAGGTCATGACCTCACAACCTGTCACATGATGACATTGTACCAGTATGGTTCAATATTTTGGCACTTTGTGATGGAAAATTACCATTTTGGCCATATCTTCAGAACCATTTGTCCGATTGACCTGAAATTAAGTTCTAATGAAAGGTCATGACCTGAGGGGCTTTATATTGTATTGGGTCTATTCAAGGATTGGGGAATTGGAGGATTGGGGGCGTTTGGGGCATAAACGACGGCATAAGCCTATTTGTTGTATGGACTTTGAAGGAAATTCCTGGTCTTTTGCTGGTGAGAAATGCGTTGAGGCCTTTTTACAAAAGTTTTGGACCCCCAAGTACAAGGGTTATACATTCATTGCTCACAACTGGAAGGGGTATGACGGTTACCTGCTGATGCAATATTTAATTAAACAAGGCGTAACACCCCATTTAATCACACAGGGTAGAAAGCTTTTATGATTTACTGATGCGGCTTTTGAGCAGCGGTATATTGATACTCTTTCCTTCCTCACAATGAAATTCAGCATAATGCCAGCTGCCTTAGATTTTGAAAATTCAAAGAACTGGAATTGGAATAAAATTGAAAACCAAAATTACATCGGTCCGTACCCGCCTCCCGTTTATTATGGTGTTGACACGATGATGGAAAAGGAGAGGCGGAATTTATGCAATGGTACAACAGCGTGGCTGGGGGGGTGTTTGACTTTAAAAAAGAAATGGCCGAGTACTGCCAGAATGACGTCGTCATACTGCGTGATGCTTGTTTGAGATTCCGTGCTGAGGTTCTTAGGAGCAAAGGCCTGGACCCCTTCCAGTGTGTGACCATAGCATCTGTATGCATGAAACAATACTGCACAAGCGTTTTACCCAAAGAAACAATTGCTATAACATCAACAGACAATTACATCTGGCGGCAGAAGTCTTTTTCCACACTAAGCATTCAACGGTTAGAATATTTGAGCTACTGTAACAATATTTTCATCCAGCATGTTCTGAATCAGGGGGAGGTTAAGATGGGGCCTTATTATTTGGATGGTTATTCCGAGTCAAATGGTGTACGCATGGCGTACAAACTGGCTTGGTGTTACTGGCATGGCTGTCTAGTCTGCTGCAATCCAAGCACAATTCAAACGCAGACTAATTTGAATTTTGGTACCCTGTATGCCCAATTTCTAGAAAAAGTTGAAAATCTGCTTAACACTTACGAACTGCAGGTAATCGTGATGTTGAAGCAGGAATGGGTGAGGCTTAAAAGGGAAAGTGAAAATGTTCAAACCTTTGTTAAAAATCACGAATACCCCGAACGAATGAATCCACGTGATGCACTGTTTGGTGACAGAACTAATGCACTTCAACTTTATTACAAAGCCCAAGAAGGAGTTCAAATCCATTATTTTGATTTTACCAGCCTGTACCCATTTGTGAATAAAACAAAAATGTACCCTACAGGCCACCCCACAATCATTTTCCAGGATTCTGGCCCACCCGAAAACTATTTTGGCTTGGTCAAAGTGGGGGTAATTCCCCCGCAGCAACTTTACCTTCCAGTGTTGCCTTATAGGGTGTCGGGAAAGTTAATGTTTCCACTTTACAGGAAGTGCGCTGAATCTGAATACCAAGGTGTCTATGAACATTATGATAGATAGCGCTCTCTCAGCGGCGTCTCGTGCACCGTTGAACTAATCAAAGCTGTGGGGAAGGGCTACAAAATTGACAAGATTTTCTAAATTTGCCATTTTTCACCGCGTTCTGACTCTCTATTCAGCGAATACATCAAAATGCATTTCAAGGGTAAACAAGAGGCATCAGGATACCCCTCTCGGGTATTCAGTGATGCTGACAAAGAGGCTTACATCAAAATGTACTGGGAGAAAGAGGGTGTTCGCTTTGACCCAAACAACATTTCGGTCAACAAAGCCAAAGGACAAATATCAAAATTATTTTTGAACAGTCTTTGGGGGAAATTTGGCCAGAAAGTTAACCAAATGAACATGGCTTTGGTAAGTGATTATGAGCATTTTTTAGAAGTAATTTTTTTGGATGAGTATGATATCTCACATTTTTCATTTCTTACAGAGGATGTCTCTCTTGTCCAGTGGAAACAGGCACAGGGTTTTCCAGTACCCCCAAATATAGCAATGTGTTCATTGCAGCATTCACCATGGCCTACGCTCACCTGGAATTGTATTCTGTCATAGAGAAATTGTCTGACAGGGTTTTGTATCATGACACTGATTTGATAATCTTTGTGTGTCGCCCCGGTGACTGGGTTCCTCCCCTTGGGGACTTTTTTGGGAAGCTAACAAGCGAGCTGGACCCTGGTGATCACATTGTTGAATTTGCATCTGGAGGCCCAAAGACTTGGCTATGGCTATAAGACACTGCTTGGTAAAGTTTGCTTGAAAGTTAAAGGTGTAACCTTCCACAGTGCTAACAAACAGGCTGTCAATCTTTCATCCCTCACAGATTTGGTGTGCCATTATGAGCAGAATCAGTCGGCACCAGCTTGTGAAATTTCAACAACCACACAGCAAATTGTTCGCAATAAAAGAGGCTTAACACTCACAAACCATTCAGTTAATAAAAAATTTAGAGTGGTGTACAACAAAAGAGTTCTGCATCTGGATTTTAAGACTTTACCATATGGCTTCTAACACTGTGTTTGGGGGTGAGGGGTTTGACAACTGTCTTCAACATCCTTTTTCTTGCATCGTATCAGAACCATCAAACTGTGGCAAAAGTGTCTTTGTCAGAAAGTTGCTGGAAAATGCCCCCCAAGTACTGTCATGTGTGCCGCAGAATATTGTATGGTTTCATTCATGCTGGCAACCTATGTACGATGATTTGCACCGGAAAATAAAGAATTTACATTTTGTTGAAGGTCTGCCTGAATTATTGACCTATGAAGCACAGCTTCCTTTGCATAAAACCAATTTGGTTAACATTAATGATCTCATGGAAGCGGCCAGTAATAGCTCTGAAATCGAAAAGGCTTTTGTCAAGAATACGCATCACAGAAATATGAGCATTATGTACCTGGTGCAAAGCCTTTTTTTCCAGGGTAAAAAGAGCCGCACAATAAATCTAAATGCCGACTACATGATTTTTTTTTAAACCCTAGAGATAAATTACAAATTTACAAATGTTTGAGCATGGCAGATGTACCCAAGACATTCCAATTTTTTTTAGATTCTTTTGAAAAAGCAACCAAGAATCCTTACGGGTATATATTAGTGGATCTCAAAGCTCAAACACCAGAAGAGTATCATCTTAAAACCGGTTTGTTCCCACCAGAGTGGCCCGTTGTTTATCTACCGAGGAAAAAAAAGTGATGTCACACCGAATCCTGCAACATTTGTTGCTTCTAAAAGCATTATTTGAAGGCAAAGCACGTCAGCGAAGCACCATTCTTCAATAAGTGGTTTAAAAAAAGTATTTTTATTATCTAAAACATATGTTGTAGGAATTTTGATTTTATATTCCTGGTATTACCTTCACAAAAAGAAACTCAGACGACTCAGAGAAAAAATCCGTCTGAGGCAGAGAAGTTTATATCCAATGCCAAAGTTAGTTTACTTTTTCTGCAGAAAAAGGATCCCTGCATACAAGTCAAGTCAGCAAAAAACAAGGATGAGGACTGTTTCTGATTCTGTGGCTTATATAGAAAAACATTGTGACGTTCTTCTCCCCCCGTGCTGATTTACACATCATGATGTAATCTAGAAGACTCTTGCAGTCGCACGCAACCCATGTCAAGCCGCCCCTGAGTTATGTGTATACATCTCATTGAGAAGACAGGTGATTCCTCCCTCCTCACCGGCTTATCTCGTTCACATTCCGAAGCTTCTCCCTTGTACTTCTTCTTCTGTAAACACATAAACTAAGAGAGAGAAAGAACATCTTGCCCCTGTTATGGGCCCATCAGGTCCTCATGACTCCAGATAGGCTACATGCCATGACGCACCGGTCAGGTTTATGGAAGCTTACAGTTATGCTGGCCCAGGCTAATCAGAAACATGGAAGAGTGCACACTCTGGCCTAAACAGTAATGAAACAAAGCAAAGTAGGAGCAAGCAAGGATAAACAATTAATAATAATTAAATGAATCAATAAAAAATGATTCCATAACATATGAATCCTAAAAGGCACAAAATGCACACAGAGCATATGGCTAACTTTTTTCAATTCAAATATTACATCATAAATGAACCATTTTTACATTGTAATGACTTGGTCTAATTTGAATTAATTACAAATTGTTCACCGGAGTAAACGTATCATAAAATGCTAATGATACATATAGCCTATTCCACAGGCTCAATTTAACATTCTAAATGAACTGCTTTTAACTGTTCAATTGGGGCACGAATCCCGCATGATGCGTTCTTCATCGGCATCCTCTTCGACCTGAAAAAATGCGTCCCCTGAGTCTCCCTCAAACTTCTCCCTCAGGCGTATCCTCACTGTTTCCATGGCCTGCCAGTGCTTGAAATCCTCAAACACTTCATGAGCTTGAACCAGCGCGTCCAACATCAAAGATTTGTCTTTTTCACAGAAGTAAAACTCGTTATATTTTGCATTCACTTCTGCGTCCCCTACCGTGAAAAGACTTTCCCTTATAATCAGTCTTTCCAGTTTTCCATCCACTGCATCCCCTGTCAACCCCAACACACTCATCAGGTGCTTGCCTGGACGAAAAAGGCAATTAAAAAGGAAAATCAAATCACTTCTGATAACCAGAGGCGACATACGCGTAGGCCCATCTCAAATTATCCCAGTCATAATTGTCAACAAAAACACCACGTTTTCCAATAGAGTCAAAGTCCTTGCTCTCATACAAATTATAAAAAAGAATTTCTGGAACATCAGCATCCATGTAAATGTGGTAGCCATAGCGGGGGTCCTTCGGATGAGTGGATCCACCCCACTCATAGTGCATCACCCACGAACGGGCTCTTGACATTGCTGCGAAAGGCTTCTTTGGACCCCGCAGTGCAGTTTGCAGTTGTGGCTCGGACCTCGCAGACTCAGGCGTTGAAGACACAGACATGCTTTACGGTTTAAAAGCAATCTGTTTTCTCCAAGTGCACCAAGATAGATCAGCTCAAATGTCGCTACAAGTCAGATGAGCTTCAAAGACCATGTTTTATACAAGTTCTGAAGGCTGCCTTTGACACCAATTTTCTATCACGGCATGCGCTTTGAACACCCCTCCCATTCAGGCCCACCCCTGGGTAAGTTTCATTGTACCATTGTGATTTTGACGCAAGCTGTTTGCCTCATTCATTGATTGACCTTTTCTCTGCCAACACATGTACGCAAACACCTCCTCTGGGTAAGTTTCATTGCACCGTTGTGATTTTGACACAAACTGTTTGCCTCATTCATTGGCAGACCGTATCCCCGCCAATACATATACGCATACACCAACAGAGCGAGCCCTGCCCCCTTTGACATACCCCACTCAATCACATGCACACTGTCAGAGTGAGAGATAACTTGCGGCACTTAGTAAACCAGCCTTATTACATCAGAGTAATTTCAATGTGGAATAGCTTGCCTGCCCATATTGTTGAGGCAGAGACCTTGGGGGTTTTCAAGAGCAGGCTGAGTCATTGAGTATCTGAAGGGATATATTCACAATAGTATAAAGAAACTGGCGAGTGTAGTTGGGCTGAAAGGTCTGTTCTTGCCATTCATGTTATGTTATGTTATTTTGCATCAAGCTTTCGACAACTAACGAGAAAAAACTTTTTCTCCACTCACATCTCATGGACATAATTCACTGGTAAATAATTTTATCTTTTCTTCCTTTCCTTATTCTGTCCACATATTCACAACTATTTCAAATGTACTTCATTCATTACTCTCCAGTTTTAATACTTCTTTCCTTCATTTTTTCCCTTTAAAACACTATTTTACAAACTTATTTTTGCTTTAAAACACTATTTTACCAACATATTACCAACAACTTTAAAACACTCTCCAAATTTTAACCCTCTTTCGTTTCCCCACAACCAACAAACGCTTGAAATAAAGTTTTACCCACTTATCACTTCCATTTCCCCACCACTTAAATAATACATGTTTAAAAAGCTCTAAACAATAATACAATTAAATAAATGCTTTGAAAGAGTTATCCCAAAAAGGAGAGTGGCTGTGCTGAATTACCCCTCGCAGCCAGGGGAGGAGGGGGTGGGGGAAGTGGCAGAGCGGGTGATACAGAATAAAATATAATAACCTAATTAAAAAAATGAACTCTCATGACATCATCAACTCATCAAAAAGCCATCAATCAAATTTTGACAGATGACGTATCATATTATCTATCTGTAATAATATTTTTAGGGATAGCCAACATGGGTTCCGTAAGGGTCAAGGTCAAGCCTGACAAACCTTCTGGAATTTTTTGAAGAGGCCTCCAAGACTTATGATTAAAAGCAGGGCTTATGACATTATATACTTGGATTTTCAGAAAGCATTTGATAAAGTACTGCATAAGAGACAAATTTTTAAAATGAGCTCCATTGGAGCTACAGGAGGTATTCTGGAGTGGATTCCAAACTGGTGACAGGACAGAACACAAAGAGTGGTGGACAGTGGTATCTCAGCTAGGTAAAGTGGGGAGTGGCGTCCCTCAGGGATCAGTGTTGGGACCCCTGCTGTTCCTCATCCACATTAATGACCTTGATAGAAATATTGAGAGCATATTAGTTAAATTTGCAGATGATACTAAATTGGGAGGTGTGGCAAATAGTTTTGACTTTACTTAAGTGATACAGGAGGATTTGGATAAAATCCAGAGTTGGGCAGAAATGTGGCAAATGAAATTTAATTTGGCAAAATGTAAAGTTGTACATGTAGGTAATAAAAACATGACAGGATTACTTCATGGGAAGTTAAAAACTGGAATGTGCTCCACATGAAAAAGATCAGTGAGTGATTTTTGACAAAAACCTCACAGGTTCTAGTCATTGTGCTGTAGCAGTTAAAAAAGCCAATCGGATGCTGGGTTACATTTCCAAAAGTATTGGGTACAAATCCAAGGAGGTGATACTTCTCTGGTACAACACGTTTGTCAGACTACATCTTGAGTATGGTGTACAGTTCTGGGGGCCATACCTTAAGAAAGATATAGAGGCTCGAGAAAAAGTTCAGAGAAGAGCAACTAAGCTGATTCCTGGTATAAAAGATGAAAGCTATGAGAAGAGGCTGAGGATCCTTAATCTTTTTAGTCTTAGGGAAAGGAGACTCAGGCATGATCTGATTGAGGTCTTTAAATATGTTAAAGGGATTAACAAAGTGAATTATGTAGGATTCCTTCGGCTAAGTTCTGTTAGTAGAACTCTGGGTCATAAATGGAAGTCGACCGAGGGTTAATTTAGCCCTGATATCAGGAAATAATTTTTCATCCGAAGAGTAATTTTGATGTGGAACAGCTTGCCTGACCATATTGTTGAAGCAGAAACCTCGGCAATTTTCAAGAGCAGGCTTGACTTAAAGCTAGATACCACTGAGACATTTAGTATCTGAAGTGATATATTCACAATAGTTAAAAGAAACTGGCAAGCCTAGTTGGGCTGAACGGCCTGTTCTCGCCACTCATGTTATGTTATGTTATAACATTTGCGGGTATTTTGACATTAGTGGACAATTTTGAAATTTGTGGGCTCTGCAAGGTATCTAGGCATTGAGGAGACAAGTTTTTTGAGTTTAGCCATTGGAATTTGATCCCACTCTTGTTTAATACAGGCTTCCACCTGCTGGAGAGTTTTGGGTCTCCTTTGACTGACTTTTTGTTTAATTATGCTCCAAAATGTTCTCAATCGATGAAAGATCAGGACTGCTGGCAGGCCAGTTCAGCACACAGCCTCTTCTACTACGAAGCCATGCTGTTGTCATTGCTGCAGTATGTGGTTTTGCATTGTCCTGCTGAAGTACACAAGGCCTTCCTTGGAATAGATATCATCTGGAGGGAAGCATATGTTGCTCTAAAACCTTTACATACATTTCAGCATTCATGGTGCTTTTTAAAACATGCAAGTGTCCCACACCATATGCACTAATGCATCCCCATACCATCGGAGATGCTGGCATTTGAACTGAACACAGATACCAGGAGGGGTGGTCTTTCTCCCCTTTAACCCCGAGGACACAACGCCCATGATTTCCAACAAGTATGTCAAATTTGGACTCATCTGACCACAGGACACTTTGCCGCTTTGCTACAGTACATTTTAAATGAGCCTTGGCCCACAGAACACGGCGGCGCTTCTGGATCATGCTCAACAATGGCTTCCTTTTTGCATGATAGAGTTTTGGCATCTGTGGATGGCACTGCAGACTGTGCTCACAGACAGTGGTTTCTTGTAGTTTTCCTGGGCCCATTTAGTAACGACAATGACTGTATCATGCCGATGAGTGATGCAGTGGAGTCTGAGGGCCTCCAGTAGCATCCAGTGAAGGTCTTCGGCCTTGTCGAAACTGAAATTTTTCCAGTTTCTCTGAATCTCTTGATGATGTTATGCCCTGTCGATGATGAGACCTTCAAAGCCTTTGCAATTTGATGTTGAGGAACATTGTTTTCAAAGTATCCCACAATTTTTTTTATGCAAGCCTTCACGGGTTGGCCTCTGGCCATCTTTACTTCTGAGAGACTCAGCCTTTCTAAGACATCCCTTTTATAGCCAATCATGTTACACACCTGATGCCAGTTAATGTAATTACTTGCTAAATGTTCTGTCAGCTGATTCTTTTATACAGGGTGTCTCAGAAAAAAGTATACCCAACTTGAATTACATGAAAACTACTACATTTTAATTTAAGTGTAATTTGTCATTAGAAAGAGAAGGAGTTACTTTTTTAAATGAAACCCTAAACATGCGTTTATTTTCATGGGTGAATCAGTAACGATGCATTTTTTTGAATGGCACCCAGATCCTTGCTGTGACGAGTGTTCTACTCTTTGTACCTGTGGGAGCTGGAAATCACAATCAAAAAGATTGATGAGGAATGCTCATTTATTCAAATGTTACACAGAGTCAAATTATTACACTGATCCCTTCACATGACCCTCTCCACATGATCTGACGGGCTGTCAGAGACATGGTCCGACGACGCCAGCTGTGCATTGATAGGGAGGGGGTTCATGTTGTAAATAAAACACCACTACCCGAACCTCCCCTTACACATCAAGCATTGATTTTACATGAAAATGGCGAAATGAATGTGACCAAATGCAAAATAAATGAACATGCCCCCAGACTCACAACAAAAACGAGATCAAAATTGTAATTTTATGCAATGCTTGATCCTGAGGTCAAAATAACCCAAACACCACTGGTGCTCACAACATGTGAACAGAACATAAAATAATCTTTTTTTAAGTTAAATTCACGTGTTACCTGTAAAGTTAGGGAAAAAATCTAGTCGAAAAAAGTATGCTTACCATGTTTTTAGAGACACTGAACATTGAGTTGGGTCAAATTGACCCTGAACCAAATAGGAGGGTTAATACGGTGAGCGTGCTGAAAAAGTATTGATGATTTTGTATCCCTAATATCATGGCTTTGGCAAAGGCAGCCTCCCATCACCTAGTGCTGTGTAATGCTTATGGCTACAATGCAAATTTGAATTCAGGTCAGGCAATGCGAGTCATCTAGTGCTTCTAAATCTAGTCTACTCAAGCGACATTAAATTATACAGGTGGGATGTCGAAGTTTGAATTACATCCCAATTTTACCGTATCATTATCCCAGTGATTATATTGTACAGCTATCCAGAAACCTCATCCCCAAAGAAGAAAACAGAATAAGTTGGCAATACAGTTTGCAATGCAGCTAGCTTGTTGGGCTGAGTTTCAAATTTCAGTTTTTGAGAAATTTATCACATTTACACATGCATATATTTTTATTGCCAATATTTTAATACGTTGTAAATCATCACAAATCAATATCAAATTTCAGCCAGAAAAGTTAAAATTTCCCTAGATAGATAGGCAAAGGTATCCAGGAAAATGATGAGGCTCTTATGTTTTATAGGGCCTCACATTTGCTATTGAAATGGGGCCCCTAGATGCTTAAGGCCACCACTGGCTTTACCACTCAGTCTGATCACTCAGAGCTCTGCTTAGTTTACCTCGGCAGAAAATACGCCAGACCAACCAATGAACAGAACCAATGGCCGAGAGCCACCATGTAGCCGCTGCGCCAAGTGTGAAATTGTAGTCTCCGAAGTCAACAATGGCTACGTCATAGATACACAGTAGGCCATTCACTCTGTAGTGGAGAAAATCCCTGGCATCAGCGACTTATAGCCACAACAAGATGAATGTTTGGTTAGTTTTTTTAATGGAAATTATGTTGTCGCGCTATTCCCTACATGTTTTGAGAAAAGTTGTCATATCCACTTAATATCCATCATGAAACATATGAAATAGGCATCCTGTTCATCTCTGTGAGAAATAGCTGAACCACCTCAGCTAGCTTTTATCTTCTAGTGTTACATTGCCCGCGAAGTTCACTCTATTTCAGTTAGCAGCAAACTTTTTAAAAGCCGTGATTTTGTTCATGTCACAAGACCTATTCGCTGTCTCAGTGTTATGTTGTCATCATCCATGAATGAAATGGCTTTCTGAGACAGCCAAATGCTTAGAGCCAAACTATGTCAAGATGAAGTTAGATAGTGAGCTCGGGATGATGTCAGCGCAGGTGTATGGTTATCGGGTCAGTTTCATCCTAATGTGAATAATGTGTTATTCTCGCCAATTCTGCCATTGGTTTCAGGTCTTTGACGGGTTTTTTTAATAGCAGCAGTATCAGCAGGAAAAACGATAGCTCAACAGTTTGTTTCTTGTGGGGAGAACAGAGAGAGTACTTTTGGTTCTGTTAAGTGAATGAGTGAAGGCTAAAATGAGGTAGATGGGCATATGTATGAGCAGAATATTAACTTTATTGTACTGATCAGTTTGTTTTCCCTGCATTCCTGGCATGTAGGACTGTGTTTACGGCGGAAGTACTCGGCGGCTGAGCCGGCGCATAACATACGTTATCGCCAAACGTTAGTGATTAGTTTATGGGTACACCAATGATTATAAACTTCAGACAAGCTCCCACCCCCCAGGAAGTAAACACTTGTCAATTACGACTGTCCAGACTCTGTGGACGAAGCAAAGCGAAGTAGCAGAGTCTGGTATTACCAGGCTAGCTCCCAAATGGAAAGTTTATAACAAACTATATAGCCAAAATGCATTTTGAAGGCCTCATCCCCTAGTCATTAAAAAATTCTTTTTTTTGCTTCTTTCAGACTTGGCCATAAATATCATAAAATTGGTTTTCCAAAGTTGTGGTTACTTGAGGCATCAAAGCGTCAACACTCACGTTAGCTGTTTGAATATCAGAGATTTAAGATCATTGGTTACCTTGTTCATTTTATCCCTGCTGAGCTGAATATTCAATTAACTCTGTGTAGGGTGAGCACTCTGTAGTCTTAGCCATGGAGCCTACTTTGTGTGCAGGATCAGAGTTGAACTAGCCCCTCTGAATTATTGACCAGGGCACGGGAGACTAGGGAAGTCCCCACAGCAGTGGTCATCTTACTGGGAACTGGAACAGGAGTACCCAGGGACAAGCACTTTTTTCCCACGATATTGCGCAATGTCCATGGTAAATAGAAGCATGCTTTGAAATGTCTCAGAAACAATGGATTACCTTTTTACTGGGCCAAGTTGTGTATATTAGCTTTTACATCTCCATGCGCAAGGCTGTCATGCCAAAATATGTGCAAGCCCACAGTTTTGTTTATATTCTTCTAATTTTTTCCTTTTACAGGTTTTCGCTCTAACGTTGTCCAAAAGGAAGCCTACGGCTATGTCCTGCATGGCCAAGGATGCTTTTTGGAACTGCTTTTCACGTGCACATGGCCTTGCCTAACTGTTTCCCTGGCTGGTCAGTGGACTCAATATTCAGTGTGCGTTGCCTTTCACTGTATTTTACTAATTCAATTCAGTGCTTATGACATAATGTGTCTTGCTGAATCATTTGGTTCTACATTTATTCCTTTATGGCGTGTGTATGTAAATTAAGGATCGATCGATACATCGGCCGGCCGATATATTAAGCTGTTATTTGCATTTTTTACCTGAATCTGCATTGGCCGATTTGCGCGTGGTTTCGCCCATTAATTTTTCCACGGCATGATTTACAGACAGGCATCCAGGGGCCGCTCTGTGTTGCCGGAAGACCCTGCAGCGCATGGGACGCGTAAAGACCAGCACATTTAGACCAGTAAATGTTTATATATCTGCAAGTACATGCAACGTTTTCCTGAAAATGCAGAAATTAGATGACAATGGTGTGTGCAGTGGCATTTCTCGAAGTGATAATTGGTGGAGCCCGGACCATGCCTTTGCGTCAATGATTGTTTCTGGCTTGTACCCAGTTATTTTCCATTATTAACATGTTTTCCAATTTTGACAATAATCCTTTAGCAATCAAAGTTACGGTTTCTCTCTCCATGAGATCTCTTGATGACTAAAATAATGAGATAAATTCAAATCAGAAAAATTATTTAGACCACTCAAAAATTCTTTAAAACACTTTATGAAAGACAAACTGCTCTCAAACGTCTGCGCTACCTTTTCCACACATAAAGTGATTTAACTGGCGTTTCATGATTCGTTTAAATAAAGTAAGAGACCATTTGAAACATCTGTGTGCAATTCTGAATAACGCTGATATAAATACACGAAATTATGCTTCCAGATTAATGACTATCGCTGTATCGAAATGTACCGTACCGTAACGGCGTGTTCTCGGAGTGAATCTATTGCTCAGTCCCTCAGGGAAGTTGCATGTAGCGATTGCAACCAAGCAAATTCAACCAATCCACAAAAATTTCTCGAGGACAAAAAAATTAATTGCCATTTATTTGACATTGTTGACATTTCTTTCTTTCATTCACTTTCTTTTTCTTTTTTTAATTTGGAAAGAGCACTTTCAAATGACAATGCCATAATCTGTTACATTCAGCCACAAACACGTATGTATACAATGACATTATCATATAGATAGTCACAGATCATCTGAATATTTCTTCATGTTGCTCTTTCAGATGTTTTTAAACCTTTGTGTAAACTTTGGTGTGAATTATATACAAAAAGAACACAGGAGGCCTTCACATAAGAGAGGTATAGAAAGCAAAATATCATACAGCAAAGTAAAAAGGATCAGGGTAAAAATCACAAAATAAAATGCCTATGTCAATAAAAACACTGTTTTCCTGAGCCTCTTTCAGTAATTTAAGAAAAGTGTAGTCTGATAGGTTTGACATACTCAGTCCATTTGCTCCAAATTTTGTAAAATCTATCTTTCTGGACTTTAAGGGAATATGACAGTCGCTCCAATATATAAATTTCGTAGATAATGTCTATCCATTCATCTTTAGTGAGTAGATGGGGTTTGAGCCAATTTCTCATAATAACTTTTTTGCTTCCAGCCAGGAGAATTTGAACCAGCTTTTTATTGTTATTTTTTCATCCGTCAAATTGAATATCAATATCAATTGAAGTTGTTATCAATAACAAAAGGAATATTGACTCTAAATATGTTCTCAATATGTTTGTGGATTTGCTTTCAGTAAGGAACAATAACTGGACAGTTCAAGAAAACATGATAATGATTGGCGTCGTCCATCCCACATCGTCTCCAACAGCTGGAATCCCCTCTCCCATGTCCCTTTTGTAAAGGTGTAATAAAAAACCCAGCAACATTTTTCCAACAGAATTCACGCCAAGTAGTCGAGCAGGTTGAAGTCCATTGTATGAGACAAATTCTTTTCCAAGCATCCTCTGTTATGATCAAATTGCCTTCTTTTTCCCCACTTTTCTTTTATATACCAGGTATTTCCTGATTTGGGATGGAGTATATCTTTATATAGTTCAGAGGTAATCTTAGTGCATTGAGATTCTGATACTGACAAAAGAATTTTCTGAATTCCTGATTCTACTTAGCCTAAATTTGGTCTCAGATTCTGGTTGAAATAGTTTCCCAACTTAAAGATATCTAAAGAAATCTTTTCGTTCAAGATTGTACCCCCTCCTTAAGAATTCAAAGCAATGGAATGTCCCCTCCTTAGTGAATGACTTAGGCCTTTAGCAGCCCAATTACATTACACTACATTACATTACAGGTTCCAAGCAGACGCTCTTATCCAGAGCGACATACAAAAGTGCACAGGATCAGTACAAAAGTTCAGAGCTCCTAGGAGACAAGTACAAGTGCTAAAAACTTCTTAAATCTACCATCAGATCTGTTTGGAATAAATTCAGTGTCATAAGCACATCATCGCAGTAGTTTAATTGAGTCATTTAAATTATAAGTTTCTACAATTTCCTGCCAGGTTCTCAATAGTATATTTAACCAAGGGCTGCTTATGTTCAGCTGTTTATTTAAAAGTTCATTATCTGCAATCGTAACTTCAATTTGTTATCGCCCAAATTTGTCATAACATATATGACAGCAAGGGATGACAGACAAAATTTTAAAACTCTGGTGGTCCCTCTGGTGGGGTTGTTGGTGATGTCCTGGGTGAGGAAAATGCTCCAACACAGGCAAAAATCCACAATAAGCTTCACAGGACATTGGTGCGAGGTCAGACTGTCTAAGATCAGACCAGGCCTGGACCCAATATGTGACCGATGTAAACAAGCACCTGCATCTCTACTGCACATGTTTTGGACATGTCCAGCATGATACAATTATTGGCACTCTATTTTTGTCACTTTGTCCGGAATCTTAGAGGAACCGATAGCTCTATCTCCTTTTATTGCATTGTTTGGTGTTGCACCACCAGAATTGAATGGTTGTAAGGCTAACATGGTGGCTTTTAGCATTCTGTTGGCCAGACGACTGATACTGTTTAGATGGAAGGACTCACTTCCCCCCACTCATGAACAATGGATCAGGGAGGTGATGCAATGTATCAAGCTAGAGAAGATCAGATACTCTGTGCGAGGATCTCTATCAGAGTTCTATAAGACCTGGCAATCTTTTCTCACATATGTTGGTAATATGCAAACCAATATGACCCTGTAACATGTACCGTATAACGTGTAACTTCTCTTACCCCCCCTTTTAATTATTTTTTATTTTTTGTCTTTGTTCAACTAACCTGGCACACTGTTCTGTGAATGCTGTTGATGTCAAGATAAGACAGTAATCTGCACATTAATATTGTAAACTGTTTGATGCTATATTATATAGGCAAGGTCTGGGGGTAGATGGGTTAAGAGGGGTTATAATGTTGAAATGTCACTTCTGATTGTCATTGTGATTCTGGCAATAAAAAGACCATTGATCAAAAAAATTGAGCTTCACAGGACATGAAAAAAAATGACAGGTCTGGTCAAATGTAATAGTCCAGTCGTCAACCCAGGAATTTTGAGGGAACCTTGCAAAAATACCCCCCAAGCTGGTTATGATTGATTTTGTTTGGGGAAGGTCCCTAGTTTACGAAACTGAATGATGCCCAGCTGGCATTATTGAGCATTTTTAGAAATTCAAGATGGCGTCCAAGATGGCCGCCAGCGAGGGTCGATAATCAAATTGTCCCACCAAATCGTCAGCTTTGGGCCGATTTGGTCATGCAGTATATCAAGTTGTATGTTTTGGAGGTCAAGGAATCGATTGGTGATTTTAATTAGCAGCAAACTCTTTTAATTATGCCAGAATTTGTGATTTTCAGGTTTCCAAACTGCGTGTGATGACATAATTCGCAGCCGTTTTGATGAATAATATTGTTTCAAATAGATTTATTTCAGTCGCCGATTGAAATCCTGTCACACAACCATTTACTAATTCTGTGATTACTTTTTTTCAGATAAATGCATGCTGATTTGATCTATACAGATGAAGATTGCAGAGTGTTACTTTAAGTACATGGGAAGATGTAATGAACCATCCAACCAGATATGGTCCAATGCTTGGATTTTCAGAATCCGTTCGATCATAAATGCCAGCATACAACGCCAAGACACATTGCCAACAGACCTTGAAGCCTTTATCAGGCATGACAGGCATGACTATACCATAGCCTGTCATAGATCATGTGTCTCTTCTTACACGACGAAACACAAAATTGCAAAGTTTCTAGAAAAGCATCAGCGATCATCAAGTGAACCACCACAAGCACAGAAATGAGTCAAAAGGCAAGCAACCCCGATTTTAACTTCAAAACCCATTGCATATTCTGTGGGGACAAATGCTTTGAAGAACGGAACCCAGAAAATCCTGGATGGTGGAGGCCGATGTCGCACCATAGACTCCGGCCCAAGGGACAAGACATTCAAAGAAACTATTCTTCAAGTCTGTCGCGAACGCAATGATCAATGGGCCAAAGACTTGGAACTGCGTGTACTCGGTGCTGTGAGTGATCTACATGCAGCAGATGCACGTTATCATCGAGATTGCAAACCATCTTTCATGGGTCCCAAAGCACAGAACGCGCCAAGCAAATCTGGAACTAAATCCCAATCGAACATTGCTCTCGACCAGGTCATACGAATCGTGGAATTTGACATGAACAAGTTGTGGTCGTCAACTGAAGTATACAATGAATACGTCAGTAAGAATGGCAACGTCTTACAAAGAAGATCACTTGTTGAAGCCATATCTAAGCATTTTGGTGAACGTTTGTCGTTGTTGTCATGCAAAGGACTGGCCACTCTTCTCGTCTTCAGAACTCGTGCTTCTCAGATAGTGAAATTGGAGGACGACACAGAAGATGACTATCATGCCATTAAAACTGTCACCTGACTGGTTTGTCTTGAGCTGGACACAAAAAGTTACTGCAGCAATATAAACGAAGGGATAGCACGTGCTGAATCTAGTCCCACACTGTTGTCCTTACTCTCAGAAATCAGTCCAAAATTTTCAGGGTCGCTGGCTTCGATTTTGATAAGAAATATGGTGACCAGTGTTGTATCAAGCAAGTCAACTGCGTTGCAGGTTGCTTTGGGCGTCACTTCACTGCTCACTCGCCGCTGCCCTCTCAGTCTGTGTGTCTTTCGATAGTGGAAAACAAAGTACAAATCATTTGGGTGATTTGTGATGCCCTGCTGAAACGTTTCCAGGAAGAGACCACACTAACGAAACTCGTCATCACTGGACCAGATCCTGTACCACACGAAATACAAGCTGGAACACACAGGAATAGACAAGACCTGGCTGTGACACACGAAGAGGCCGACATTCTAATCGCGCACCATGTTGTGCATATCGCAAGGCAGGCTTCGCCAATCATACATGTTGTGTGTGATGACATTGATGTGTGCATCCTCTCGGTCCACTTCTATTGTTCTGAGGATCTCCGCTCTGACGTATTCCTGGTCCCAACTCGAGCATCCAGATGTGTTGTAAACATTGGTGCAACAGCAAAAGAACATGAGGCCATTGCCAAGTATTTCCTGCCAATGCATGCCTTAACCGGCTGCGACGACGTCAGCACACTGTATGGCATTGGCAAAGGGAAAGTTGTAAAGGCTCTCAAACAAGGAAACCTTCCACCCCTTTTGGGAGACAAAGACGCCAGCCTTGACGGCCTCGGAGCCAAAGCTGTTTCATTCATCGCCAGTTGCTATGGAAGCAAGACAACAAGCTCAATGTCGGATACTCGTTTCAATATCTGGCAACACAAAACTGCACGAGGGAAATCTAAGAGCTTCAAACTAGCCAGTCTTCCACTAAGTTCGGCTGAGTTTTACTTGCACGTACAACGAGCACATTATCAAGCTTGTTTGTGGGCATCAGCTCTGAACTCGGATCCCCCTGAGATGAACTCAACAGATTTTGGTTGGAGGATCGACTATGCAAACCAGATTCTACTACCAGTCCCACTTCCAACAGGCACACTTGCAGCTCCCCAACGTGTGTTGAACTTGCTGTGCTCTACAGAAGCATGCTCCACGCGATGGTGTTCATGTCGGAAGACAGACCTTGCTTGCAGTGTTTTCTGTAAATGCAGAACCTCTTCTGACCTTTCATGCTCAAATCCATTGAACAAAACAATCGAGGACACAATTGAAGATGAAAATGTCTCTGACGAGGACAATTATCATGCATAGTGCAGGGATCATTTCAAGGATGTATAAACGTACATGTATAATGCTGAATCATTAGTTGACTATTAACTACACAGGATTAAGTGTTTTAGTTTTGGTTCTTCAACATATAATTGAAATGTTTCTGAGTATGATGCAATATATGACTTTCATGTTGAAATAAATTGATCTTAGCACAATTTGTCGTTTTTATAAATTGCGAAAATATGAAATACAGGAAGTAGCATGGTAAAAATTGGTTCTACAAGGATTTTATTGTAAAAAATGGAAGCCTCAACTCGAAAACCTATAATTTAACATATTACAAAGCAAAATCGGACAAAATATGGCGATTTTATGGAACAGTCCTTCTGCCAGCGGCCATTTTGGACGCCATCTTGAATTTCTCAAAATGGTCAATGATGCCAGCTGGTTATCATTCAGTTTCGTAATCTAGGGACCTTCCCTGAACAAAATAAATCATAACCTGCTTGGGGTTTTTTTTTGCAAGGTAGACCCACCTGGCTGCTGGACGATATCCTTCTCCTTGCAATTTCTCCTATTACTTCACTCTCTCAATTTTCCTCATTATATACTCTTTTGCAGACCCCTCCCACTTTTTAGGCTTTTTAAAAAATTCTCTTGGACTTTCTGTCTCAGACATGCCCAGGACATGCCCAAACCTAGCTCCAGTCTGGGCTTAACAAAAAAAGGTCAATACTGCCATCTAATGGCTTCCTTTTACATTACACCTCCATTCCTGAAGGTAAAAATTTTGACTCATCAAGGCAAGATTTTTCTTTTCAATACAAAAATGGTTAAGTAGACACTCTTGTGTATACATATACATATCATACAACATGCTAATAAACGTGGGATATATACACATACTCAAACACGGGATAGGCAATCAGCAGTTACATTGTCAGTACCCTTTACATGCTTAATTTCAAAGTCAAACTCCTGTAAAATCAAACTCCAATTCAACAATCTCCGTTTCTTGTTTTTCATCCTACTCAAAAACATTAATGGACCATGGTCAGTATAAACAACCATTGGCTTTCGCCCTGTACAAACATAAACCTCAAAGTGTTGTAAGGATAGAACCAGAGCCAACAGCCCCCCCTCAACTGTGGAATAGTTGTTTTGGTGGCGACTGAACTTCCTAGAGAAGTATTCCACGGGATGCTCAATGTCATCAGAGTCACTTCTCTGTAGGAGCACAGATCCACAAGCTTAGTCGCTAGCATCGACCTCGATGGAGAACGGTTTATTGAAGTCAGGAGATTTGAGCACTGGGAAATGACACAGCAGAGACTTCAGGCAATCGCAGGCTCTTTGGCATGATTCATCCCAAGTGAACTTTACACCTTTCTTCAGTTGGTTGGTGAGACTGAGAGCAATCTCAGCAAAGTTCTTACAGAACTTGCGGTAGTACCCAATCATTCCAAGGAAGCGGCGCAAAGCTTTTTTGTTGTCAAAAACTGGAAAGTCCATGATGGCTTGGACTTTTGCATTTATGGGTGCCAGCTTACCCTGGCCTATGACGTAGCCAAGATACGTGACAGTCGCACAACCAAAGTCACTCTTGTTCAGGTTAACAGTCAGGTTAGCCTGGGTCAAGCACTGGAACAACGAAACTACATCTTTCACATGTTCTTCCCAGGAGTCACTCCATGTGGTCAGGTCGTCCATGTATGCATACGTGTGTTGCAATCCGGCGATTGTACACTGTTTCATCCTTTGGAACGTGTCTGGGGCATTTTTCATGCCAAATGGTAGGATTTCATACTGGTACAACCCAGATGGTGTGGTGAAAGCAGAGATGCTCTTGGCCCTCTCAGTTAAAGGCACCACTAATAACCCTTCAATAAATCAATCTTAGTCAGAAACTTTGCTTGCCCTACTCTATCGATACAATCATCAATCCTAGATATTGGAAACACATCCGTTCTAGTTACAGCATTGACTTTGCGATAATCTGAACAGAATCTATTTCTTCCATCAGGTTTTGGAACGAGCACACTGGGTGAACTCCAATCTGAGTTGGAGGGTCTGATAATTTCATGTTCTAACGTGTACTCAACCTCTTTCTCAGCAATCTTTCTCTTTTCAGGATTCATCCAGTTCGGATGCTGTTTTATTGGTTTGGCATCACCAATATCCACATCATGAGAGGCTATAGAAACTCTCTTGGGAACATCAGGAAATAGATCTTTATATTTCTTGATCAACCTCTCAAACTGATCTTTCTGTGAGGGTTTTTAGTGCTGGAGTTTTTGCAACAAGATTTTGCAACACTTCAGAATTTGACAATTTACATGAAAAAACTTCAGCTTTAAATCTAGGTTAATCATCTTGAAACTCCCCCTCATCGTCACACGTCTCGACCATAGGAGAATCTGAAGTGACAGCTGCAACCCTAGCATTTCTGTCATGATAAGGCTTCAGCACGTTAATGTGACACAACTGATTTGGCTTTCTCCTATCTGGAGTCTTCACAATGTAATTGAGATCATTGAGTTTTGTCAGAATTTCATATGGACCATGAAATCTAGCCTGCAATGGATTGGATTGCAAGGGAAACAACACAAGAACCTTGTCTCCTGGTTTAAACTCACGGCTTCTAGCCTTATGATCATACCAAGTTTTCATTTTTCCCTGACTTGATTTCAAGTTCTCTTTGGCTAGGTCACAAGCTGCACGCAATCTTTCCTTGAACTTGCTAACATAGACTGATATGTGGTTCTTTCTCTTGCCATTGTTCACTCAACAATGGCAAAGGTCCTCTCACTTCATGGCCAAACACTAGCTCAAACGGACTGAATCCAGTAGACTCCTGCACTGCTTCACCAGCTGCAAACAACAGCAAATGAACACCTTCATCCCAGTCTTTCTCATGATCATAACAATACGTCCTCATCATTGTCTTGAGAGTGGAATGAAAACCGCTCTAAGGCACCCTGACTTGCTGGATGATAGGCACTAGAAAGAATCTGCTTCGCACCTAGTTCATACACAACCTGCTGAAATAATCCAGAAGTGAAATTGCTACCTTAGTCCGACTGAATTTCCCTGGGACAGCCAAACAACGTGAAGAACTTTATCAAAGCCTTCAAGATTGCAGTTGCCTTGATGTTGCGTAGAGGTATGGCTTCAGGGAATCTGGCAGATGCACACATGATTGTCAACAAGTACTGATTTCCAGATCTAGTCTTGGGTAATGGACCAACGCAATCAACAATGACCTTAGAGAAGGGCTCCCCAAATGCTGGGATAGGCTGCAATGGAGCTACAGGTGGGTCTAACTGGTGTTTTCCAACTACCTCACAAGTGTGACAGGTTTTCCAATAGTTGGAAACGTCTTTCCGAAGCCCAGGCCAGAGGAAGTTGATCTTGTCAACAGTCTTGTTAACACCAAGATGACCTCCTAAAGGTAAACTATGAGCCATTGTTAAGATCTCATTCCTGTAGACCTTGGGAACAACAATTTGCCTAACCACTGCCTAATCTGCATTGGCAGGGATATCAGGAGGGCGCCACTTCCGCATCAACACACCATCCTTGAGATAATACTCAACTGGAACTGTGTCTATTTCTATATCGGGAAGGGCTCTCCTCTTTAGTACACAAATTTCAGGATCATTAGTTTGCTCCTAAATGAACCGCTTTCTGGACAGAGACAAGTCTCCAGACACATCAGAAGCACCAAACCCATCTGGTTGGCTGAACAAAGAACTGATAAAAGTATCTGATAAATCCTCAAACGGAGAAACCATAGTAAGCCGAACACAGTCATGAGGCGAACCACCTGAGTCATGACTATTCAATGTGCTGGATGACACCACATCATCTTCTTCTTGAGCCTTCTTAGCCATAGTATGGGTCACTGCACAGGAAGGATACAGAGATGAGTCCTCATCGCCATCTTCAGTGCTCGGCTGTGAAGTAAGATGAACAGGGGGAACTACATTGCCCCCAGCCAGGTCATTGCCTCGCAACAGAGAAACACCCTTGATAGGTAGACTTGAGGTAAGTCCCACCTTCACCTGTCCTGTAACCAAATCTGACTTCAAGAATACAGAGCGCAGGGGTACAGACACAGTCCTCCCTTCAATCCCTTGTACAAGTATGAAATCCCCAGAAGTGGTCTCATCACGTCACCCCCACAAGGAGCAGGCAATTTAGCAGATCGGTCATCAACTACAGGGGTTTCTAACCTTGTTTTCACAAAGGCATTTGGTTTGGTGTCCTTTTCTTTTTCTTTCTTAGCTTTAAGGAACCAACAGTTAGTTGTAACATGACCAGATTTCTTGCAATAATTGCAAACTAGACCACTTTTGTCACTGTCAACTTTCACACTTTGATCAGAACTGTGACTGGATTTCTGAGCACCATCACCAGATTTGTCTTTGTCTTTTGGAGAGGAATCTTGGGTATCACCATTACCTTTCTTCTGAAATTGGAACCATCTATTGTTACTGCTAGACAGAAATTTGGACTTATGTGCGAGAATATATTCATCTGCAAATTTGGCAGATGATTGCAAATTCAGTTCTTGTTTCTCATTAAGGTAGGTCATAATATCATCTTTAACACAGTTTTTGAATTCTTCCACCAACACCATCTCTTTTAGTGAGTTGAAATCATTCTTGACCTCCATAGAAGTACACCAGCGCTGAAAGCAAACCTTCTTCTCATTAGCAAATTCCACATAAGTCTGATTGTCAGATTTCTTCACACCTCTGAATATGTGTCGGTAAGCCTCTGGAACCAACTCATAAGCTCTCAAAATAACCTTTTTGACAATGTCATAGTCTGAGGAATCATCTGCAGACAAAGCCGAATAGGCTTGTTGAGCTTTACCCTTGAGGACAGTTTGCAACATCAGTGGCCAGTGTTCCTTTGGCCACTGACAACTTTTAGCTACCTTTTCAAAGCACTGGAAATAGTTATCAACGTCCTTCTCCAGGAATAGAGGCACCAGTTTTACCTCCTGGCAAGCACAAAATTTTTTTTAGTTTCAATTTAAATTTTTAGTTGCTCCATTTGGAGTCTTTCTTCTCTATCTAACTTCTCTAATTCAAAATCTCTCTGTCTCTCTCTTTCTGCTCTTACCTCTTTCTCCATCTCTCTTGCTAATTTTTCCAACTCAAACTGCCTTTTTTTTCTTTTTCCTCCCTTTCAATCTCTAGCATTTTTTATTTAAGTTCCATTTTTATATTTGGATTTTCCACTGGAAACTGTTCCAGATCTCCTGGTGCAAACACATTTTCATCAATGTAATATTCAACAATCTCTCTGGCCAGTCTTGCTTTTCACATGGCTGGTTTTACCTTTGTCAGCTGTAAATGTCTGCATATTTCTAGCTGTTCTGTATTTTTAAAAGACCTCAAAACCTCTATGGTTGGTGATACCAAGAAATCATCCATTGCTGTTGCTCTGTCAATATATATATATATCGGAAAATTCAAAAAACAATTTTACCATTTTACAACTGATCTATCCAGGACAAGCCCCCAATTTGTTATGGCCCCAATTTGTCATAACATATATGACAGCAAGGGATGACAGACAAAATTTTAAAAACTTAAACAGGTTTAATTAAACTCTTTTAACTAATTTACTATCTACTCTACTGACCAAGATTGATAAATACAAGAACATAAATATTTACAGTCCCTCTGGTGGGGTTGCTTGGTGATGTCCTGGGTGAGGAAAATACTCCAACACAGGCAAAATTCCACAAAAAGCTTCACAGGTCATGAAAAAATGGCAGGTCTGGTCAAATGTATCCTTCTCCTTGCAATTTCTCCTACTACTTCACTCTCTCAATTTTCCTCATTATATACTCTTTTGCAGACCCCTCCCACCTTTTAGACTTTTCAAAAAATTCTCTTGGACTTTCTGTCTCAGACATGCCCAGGACATGCCCAAACCTAGCTCCAGTTTGGGCTTAACAAAATAAAAAAGGTCAATACAGCTATCTAGTGGCTTCTTTTGACATTACAAATAGGTATCCCTTCTGGTAATGCATTTTCAATTTCTTTCCAATGTGCAGAATAAGCTGGGGTACACAAGCAGATCAATGGCTTCAACTGTGCTGCTAAATAATAATCTCTTAAGGAGGGGAGACTCATACCCCCACTCTCTTTGCTTAGTTGTATGGTTTTAAACCTGATCCTGGGTTTTTTTCCCCTACCAAAGCTACCTGGATATCATCATATCCCATTCTATGAATTATTTGGTTGGTATTAACACTGGATGATTTTGGAAAAGGTAGAGCAATCTTTGCAGAATATTCATTTTAATGGACTTCACTCTGGAGCATAAGCTCAAGCAAGGGATAACATTCCAACGAAAAATATCAGATTTCAACTGGGAATTTAAGGGGTTATAATTCAAATCAAATTATTTTGTGATATCCTTTGTTACGTTTACCCCCTAGATATCTGATTGATTCAGCATCCCATTTCATTTTGTATTTGCTTCTGATGTAATGAAGTGGGTAATAATTAAAGGTGATTACCTGTGTTTTTTGTATATTAAGTTTCTGTCCTGAGTACATCCCATATTGTTCTAGCGGGTTCATAAGTTTTTGAAGTGACTGAGTGGGTTGTGATAAATATATCAGTACATCATCTGCAAATACGGCCAATTTATTTTCTGATGGCATATTAATTCCTTAAATGTCTGTATTTTGTCTGATCCATTGGGCCAAGGGCTCAATAGAGAGAAGAGGAGAGGTGAGGCACCGCAGCCTTGTCTAGTTCCTCTTTCAAGGATGAATGGATGAGAAAGGTTACCATTAATTTTTATTTTTGCAGAAGGTTTGTCATATAGGGCTTCAAATTGTACTTCAATAATAGATTTATGAAAGCCAACTATTTCTAAAACTTTATGCAATAAAGACCACCTGACCGAAACAAACGCCTTTTTGCCATCTAGGCTAATAATGGCTGTTTCTGTTCCTTGTTCAATAATCCGATCAATGATATGCAAAGTTCTCCTAATATAGTCCTGTTTGTCTTTGTCTTACAAAACCAGTTTGGTCGAGGTGAATTAGTTCTGGTAGTATATTTTCAATTCTTTTGGGCATTATAGTTGTAAATAATTTATAGTCTATATTCAATACACTAATTGGCCGGTATTTGCTGCACTCCAACTCTAAAATTTTTCATCTTTTAGTAACACAGAAATAATGGCACATCTCTAGGAGGCCGGAATTTCTTTCTTCTTCAACACCCAGTTAAAAGTTCTCAATAGCACTGGAGTCAATGATTCTTTCATAGTCCTGTACCACTCAGAGGTAAAACCATCTGCGCCAGGCAATTTTCCTGTTTTCAAATTACTTATTGCTGCATTTAATTCTCCTATTTCTATATCAGACAATAGTTTGTCATTTTGTTCATTAGTAATGGTAGGTACATTAAGAGTGGCTAAAAATGATTCAATCTGAAGGTCCGTATTCGTTTTTGGTTGAGAGTACAACGATTTATAAAACATTTTAAAACTTTGCTGTATTCTCTCTGTATGTCTCTCAATGTTCCCAGAGATAGGATGTCTTATTAGTTCGCTGGGACGAATAACGTCTGGAGAGCTATTGTCGTACCCCCGGCGTCCGTCCGCGTCCGCGTCCATCCACGTGCAGAAAAACTTTAACCTTACCCTGGCGAGCTTTGTTGTCTTTCTGACAACTCTTGTTTTGTGTATTGAATTGTCTGCTTGTTGTTTGCGTAATTTGTAAGGTAGGAGTTAGAGAGATTTTCCAGCAGCTTCATAGTAACGTTGTTTTGTAAATAAAAGCATTTTCTGTATTTCTAAAGTATTGTTTTCATCTATTTCCTTTTCTATTTTATTCATTGGAAGTCGCGTTTCCTTATTTAGAGTCTCTACATGGTCTCTTTGTAATTCCTTTAATTTCTCTTCCAAATTAATGACCCTTTCTTTTCTGATTTTCTTTTCATACGACGAGATAGCTATTATTTTCCCTCGGAGTTCTGCTGAGAGTGCATACCACAGCACAGACGGCGTCACCTCCCCATTATCATTTAGCTCCAGATGTGTTTTAATTTCTTTCCTAATTTTTTCCTTAATCTGTGGATTGTTTAGGAGATTTGAATTCAGGCGCCAAGGTAAAGATCTTGGTTTATTATCTAAATTTATTGACATGTAAATAGGGCTATGATCGGATAAGGCAATCGGATCAATATCACATTGCCCTACTCTGTGAAAGTCCTGACTAAAGGTGAAAAAATAATCTTTTCTGGAGTAAACTGCATGAGGTGAGGAGAAGTGGGTAAAATCTCAGCCAGACAGGCAGAATTCTCTCCAAACATCAATAATTCCCACTTCTTTCATCAAAGCATTCACTCTCTTATTGATAACATTTGAGTCAGACTTTCTATTGGAGGAGTCTAATCTAGGATTCAAATGAATATTAAAGTCACCTCCACAGATTAAAATGCCCTGGCTTTTTATAGTCATTACTTCAAACATTTTCTTGTAAAATAGCCAATCACTTCCAGGGGGAATATAGACATTCAGGAGGCTTATTAGGGATCTGTTAATTTTCCCAGTAACGAAAACAAATCTCCATTCTTTGTCCCTAATTTCTGACATGTGCTCACATTTACACTGCCCTCCATAATTATTGGCAGCCCTGGATAAGATTCTTTAGCTTCTAATAAATTCAGTTTTTTTCGAGATAATATAGGACCACTGTAATGTGAATAGAAGCCACTAGATAGAAGTATTGACCTTTCTTAGGTTAAGCCCAGACTGGAGCTAGGTTTGGGCATGCCTTGGGCGTGTCTGGGACAAGTCCCAGAGAATAAAAAAAAGAGGTCTAAATGTGGGAGGGGTCTGCAAAAGAGTATATAAGGAGCAAAATTGAGGGAATGGAGTTGTAGGAGAAATTGCAAGGAGAAGGATACATGTGACAAGACCTGTCATTCTGTTCAAGACCTGTGAAGTTTTGAGTGGATTTTTTCCTTTGTTGGAGCATTTTTCTCACCCCGGACATCACCAAGCTACCCAACCAAAGGGACTGTAAATATTTTTGTTCTTGCATTTAACAATCTTGGTCAGTAGAGTAGTTCGTCATTAGTTGCCTTTGTTTAATTAAATCTGTTGAAGTTTTTAAAGTTGTGTCTGTCATCCCTTGCTGTCGTAAATGTAATAACAAATTGGGGCCATAACAAATCAGGGGCTCCTCCGGGATAGACCATTGTGTGAGTCGTTTATTGAAAATCTAACATTTCAAATTGTAAAATTGTTTTTTTTAATTTTCCTAGATATACATTGACAGATAGACAGACAGCAATGGATGATTTCTTGGCATCACTAACCATAGAGGTTTTGAAGTCTTTTAAAAAGACAGAACTGCTAGAAATATACAGACATTAAGAGCTGACAGAGGTAAAACCAGCCATGCGAAAAGCAAGACTGGCTAGAGAGATTGTTGAATATTACATTGATGAAAATGTGTTTGCACCAGGAGATCTGGAACAGTTTCCATTGGAAAATCCAAATGTAGAAATTGAACTTAAATTAAAACTGCAAGAGATTGAAAAGGAGGAAAGAGAAAAAGAAAGACAGTTTGAGTTAGAGCAAGAGAAGAGAAAAAAGAAAGGGAGGAAAAAGAAAAACAAAGAGAATTTGAGAGAAAAAGAGGAAAGAGCAGAGAGAGAGACAGAGACAGAAAGATTTTGAATTAGAGAAGTTGGATAGAGAAGAAAGACTCCAAATGAAGCAGCTAAAAATTACTAAAAATATATTTTGCGCTAGCCAGGAGGTGAAACTGGTGCCTCCATTTTCGGAAAAGGATGTTGACAACTATTTCCAGTGTTTTGAAAAGGTAGCAAAGAGTTGCCAGTTGCCAAAGGAACACTGGCCTCTGATGTTACAAACTGTCCTCAAGGGTAAAGCTCAACAAGCCTATTCGGCTTTGTCTGCAGATGATTCCTCTGATTATGACAAGAGATGGTTCCAATTTGAGAAAAAAGGTAACGGTGATACCTAAGATTCCTCACTCAAAGACAAAGACAAATCTGGTGATGGTGCTCAGAAATCCAGTTACTGGTCTGATCAAAGTGTGAAAGCTGACAGTGACAAAAGTGGTCTAGTTTGCAGTTATTGCAAGAAATCTGGTCATGTTACAACTAACTGTTGGTTCCTTAAAGCTAAGAAAGAAAAAGAAAAGGATACCAAACCAAATGCCTTTGTGAAAACAAGGTTAGTAACCCCTGTAGTAGATGACCGATCTGCTAAATTGCCTGCTCCTTGTGGGGCTAAAAAGCTGGATACTGCTGACTTTGTGAGGGAGGAATTTCTTCCATTTGTGTCAAAGGGATTTGTGGCTCTGAATGAGCATTCTACTCCTGTCCCCATATATATCCTAAGGGATACCGGAGCTTCTCAGTCACTTTTGTTGATGGACTCCTTGGAGTTACGTGATGAGACCGCTTCAGGGGATTTCATTCTTGTACAAGGTATTGAAGGGAGGACTATATCTGTACCCCCGCGCTCTGTATTCTTTGAGTGAGATTTAATTACTGGACAGGTGAAGGTGGGACTTATGTCAAGCCTACCTACCAAGGGTGTTTCTCTGTTGCTAGGCAATGGCTTGGCTGGGGGAAATGTAGTTCCCCCTGTTGATCTTTCTTCACAGCCGAGCACTGAAGATGGCGATGAATACCCATCTCTGCATCCTTCCTGTGCACTGACTCGTGCTATGGCCATGAAGGCAAAAGAAGAAGATGATGTGGTGCCGTCCAGCATATTGAATAGTCATGACTCAGGTGGTTCGCCTCATGACTGTGTTCGACCTACTATGGTTTTTCCGTTTGAGGACGTATCAGATACTTTTATCAGTTCTCTGTTCAGCCAGCCAGATGGGCCTGGTGATTCTGATGTGTCTGGAGACTTGTCTCTGTCCAGAAAGCGGTTCATTGAGGAGCAAACTAATGATCCTGATATTTGTGTACTAAAGAGGAAAGCCCTTCCCGATATAGAAATAGACACAGTTCCAGTTGGGTATCATCTCAAGGATGGTGTGTTGATGCGGAAGTGGCGCCCTCCTGATACCCCTGCTAATGCAGATTGGGCAGTGGTTGGGCAAATTGTTGTTCCGAAGGTCTACAGGAATGAGATCTTAACAATGGCTCATAGTTTACCTTTAGGAGGTCATCTTGGTGTTAACAAGACTGTTGATAAGATCATTAAACAATTCTTCTGGCCTGGGCTTCGGAAAGATGTTTCCAACTTCTGCAAAACCTGTCATACTTGTCAGGTAGTTGGAGAACACCAGTTAGACCCACCTGTAGCTCCTTTGCAGCCTATCCCAGCATTTGGGGAGGCCTTCTCCAAGGTCATTGTTCATTGTGTTAGTCCATTACTCAAGACTAGATCTGGAAATCAGTACTTATTGACAATCATGTGAGCATCTACCAGATTCCCTGAAGCCATACCTCTACGTAACATAAAGGCAACTGCAATCCCGAAGGCTTTGATAAAGTTCTTCACGTTGTTTGGCCTTCCCAGGGAAATTCAGTCAGACTAAGGTAGCAATTTCACTTCCGGACTGTTTCAGCAGGTTGTGTAAGAACTAGGTGTGAAGCAGATTCTTTCCAGTGCCTATCATCCAGAGAGTCGGGGTGCCTTAGAGCGGTTTCATTCCACTCTCAAGACAATGATGAGGACTTATTGTTATGACCATGAGAAAGACTGGGATTAAGGTGTTCATTTGCTGTTGTTTGCAGCTAGAGAAGCAGTACAGGAGTTCACTGGATTCAGTCCATTTGAGCTAGTGTTTGGCCATGAAGTGAGAGGACCTTTGCTTTTGTTGAGTGAACAATGGCAAGAGAAAGAGCCGCATATCAGTCTGTTCGACTATGTTAGCAAGTTCAAGGAAAGATTGCGAGCAGCATGTGACCTAGGCAAAGAGAACTTGAAATCAAGTCAGGGAAAAGTGAAAACTTGGTATGATCATAAGGCTAGAAGCCGTGAGTTTAAACCAGGAGACACGGTTCTTGTGTTGTTTCCCTTGCAGTCAAATCCATTACAGGCTAGATTTCATGGTCCGTATGAAATTCTAACAAAGCTCAATGATCTCAATTACATTGTGAGGACTCCAGATAGGAGAAAGGCAAAACAGTTGTGTCACATTAATATGCTGAAGCCTTATCATGACAGAAATGCTAGGGTTGCAGCTGTCACTTCAGATTCTCTTATGGTCGAGACGTGTAAGATGAGGGGGAGTTTCAAGATGATGAACCTAGAATTAAAGCTGAAGTTCTTTCATGTAAATTGTCAAATTCTGAAGTGTTGCAAAATCTTGATGTAAAACTCCAGCACTTAAAACCTTCACAGAAAGATCAGTTTGAGAGGTAGATCTTGATATTTCTTGATCAATTTCCTGATGTTCCAAAGAGAGTTTCTATTGCTTCTCATGATGTAGATGTTGGTGATGCCAAACCAATAAAACAGCATCCGTACCGGATGAATCCTGAAAAGAGAGAGATTGCAGAGAAAGAGGTTGAGTAAATGTTAGAACATGATATCAGACCCTCCAACTCAGATTGGAGTTCACCCTGTGTGCTAGTTCCGAAACCTGATGGAGTACTAGACTCTGTACAGATTATTGCAAAGTCAATGCTGTAACTAGAACTGATATGTTTCCAATACCTAGGATTGATGATTGTATTGATAGAGTAGAGCAAGCAAAGTTTCTGACCAAGATTGATTTATTGAAGGGTTATTGGTGTGTGCCTTTAACTGAGAGGGCCAAGAGCATCTCTGCTTTTGCCACACCATCTGGGTTGTACCAGTCTTACCCTTTGGCATGAAAAATGCGCCAGTCACGTTCCAATGGATGAAACAGTCCACAATCGCCGGATTGCCACACACGGGTGCGTACATCGACGACCTGATCACATGGAGTGACTCCTGGGAAGAACATCTGAAAGATGTAAAGACATTGTTCCAGCGCTTGACTCAGGCTAACCTGACTGTTAACCTGAACAAGAGTGACTTTTGTTGTGCGACTGCCATGTATCTTGGCTACGTCATAGGCCAGGGTAAGGTGGCACCCATAAATGCTAAAGTCCAAGCCATCATGGACCTTCCAGTTCCAGACAACAAAAAAGCTTTGCGCTGCTTCCTTGGAATGATCGGGTACTACCGCAAGTTCTGCAAGACCTTTGCTGAGATTGCTCTCAGTCTCACTAACCAACTGAAGAATGGCGTAAAGTTCACTTGGGATGAATCATGCCAAGGAGCCTTCGATCGCCTGAAGTCTCTGCTGTGTCACTTCCCAGTGCTCAAATCTCCTGACTTCAACAAACCGTTTGTCCATTGCAGTCGATGCTAGTGACTAAGTTCGTGGATCTGTGCTCCTACAGAGAAGTGACTCTGATGACATTGAGCATCCCGTGGCATACTTCTACAGGAAGTTCTATCGCCACCAAAGGAACTATTCCACAATAGAGAAGGAGCTGTTGGCTCTGGTTCTATCCTTACAACACTTTAAGGTTTATGTTTGTACAGGGCAAAAGCCAATGATTGTGCACACTGACCACAATCCGATAATGTTTTTGAGTAAGATGAAAAACAAGAATCGGAGATTGTTGAATTGGAGTTTGATTTTACAGGAGTTTGGAAATTAAGCATACAAAGGGCACAGACAATGTTATTGCTGATTGCTTATCCTGTGTTTGAGTATGAGTATATATCACGTTTATTGCATATTGTGTTATATATATATATATATATCCTCCTGAGACCCAGGAAAAAAAAAGTGTTTTGATTTTGATTTTTTTTCATGTAAATGAAGTGTTGGGATGGTAAAAAACACATTGCAAAGATTTTTTTTTTCCCATAATTCAATTCATGTTTTATAACATGTGCACTGTAGTGTACAACGGGACTTCATTTATCTCGACCCTAAAACATTAACAGAATTTAAAATCTGGCCGGATATCAACACAACAGACACATACTGCATAAAAACTTCTTAAAAACATAAAACACTCAGTGAGGGTCAAATAAACATACAACCCATTCAACTTTTCACTGGCCATAGCCCGAGGATGTGAATGAACATTTGGTTTGCCAGTTCACAAATGCTGATTCATTTGTGATATGTGAGGAAGCACTGTGACTTTTTGGAGACACACAGGAACATGTCACATTTAACACATCTCACATAGGTTCTACTAGTGCACCCAGGCACTCGGCATCTGGAAGGACTTGGACTGGTGACCATTTCAGGCAAGTGGATCGCACCATATTTCCGAATTCTCTCATTTGGGTGCGGCCTCCTTTTCTTCAGTGTTGGAGTGTATTCTTCATCACTTGAGTCACTCCGGTCTTGTGCACATGCCTGTCCCTGCGTTATCAGTTCCTCAGCCAAAAGGAGTTTGAACTCCAGGTACTGGGCAGTGTCCTTTGCAGGTCTTTGCAAGGCCTGGCTGTCTTGCCGATATTGAAGCCACGAGTTTGTAATGGCTAAATCAATGAAGTGGAGCATCGTGCGGACCGTCCACTTCTTTGTCCGGCTGGACATTCTGTAGAAACTGAGCATGCGATCGCACATGTCAACCCCTCCCATGTTGCTATTATATTCTGCAACCACTGCTGGCCTTGGGACATCAACTTGCCTCATTTTTTTCTTTGACCATCTGATGCAGGTATCCTGAGGCTCAATCCCATGGGCGGTGGATGCCAGGACAACAGGCTTGTTGTCCATCCACTTGGTGACTGCTATTTCATCAGGTCTACGTATGATCATTTCTGAATACCCTCTTGGTTTTTTGCTCAGGATGTTGTCAGCAGTGAAGTGGCACTCTTTTGGGATTCGATTCTTTTGAATTGTTCCTGTAGCAGGCAGGCCCCTTTCCTGAAGGGCATCCAGGAGACTGATGGTGGTAAAATACCGGTCAAAATAGACCATTGTTCCTCTCGGAACTGTCTCAGTCAAACGCAGGACTGAATTTCCACCTATCCCCATCTGTTGGACTTGGGTGAAGGTGTTCTTTCCCATGTAGGTTTCAAAGTCCAGCACTAAGCCAGCTGGACTTGCAAGAACGAACACCTTTAATCCTGTTGGATTTGGCTTCCCTGGCACAAATTGACGAACTGGGCACCGGCCCATGAATGGAACAATCTGTTCATCAATACAGACCTTTGCTGGCCTTGGTAGGCTGAGACAACCTTGTAGGACTCTCTTCAGAACTGGTCTGACCTTCCAAAGGGGATCCTTTTTCTTTTCCTCTTCTGGAACTTCCAGATCATTGACCACTTTCAGCAAAGACCTGATCTTGTAGAAACGATCACGTGTCATGGAGTCAGCTATAATCGGAACTTTTGTTTTGGCAGCCCAGTACATTTTGATTCTTGGATATCCAAGGCAGGCCATGTACACAGAGATTCCTAAAAAGGTCAACATTTCTTCTGGTGTTGTGCTTAAGCTAAAGCCTGAATCCTGAACCATACGCTGGTTGGTGAAGAAGGACAGGTCCTGAATTAATTCCTTGTCAATGTACTGCAGGAAATATTGCTGTGGGCTCCAATTTCTACAGGTTACAGGGGGACCATCATCTTCAACTCTCTGTTCTTCCAACACAGGCATGAACCTAAGAGGAAGAAAAGGCAAAATTTTGCACAACTAACATGCCAAATTTTTAACCCTCCTGTTATATTCGTTTCTCAGGAACTGCAATGGTGTTTGTGGGTCAGAGAGAGAGAGAGAGACCGACAGACAGACAGTGTGACAGACTGACAGAGAGTGAGAGAGAGACCGTGTGACAGACTGACAGACAGTGAGAGAGAGACAGTGTGACAGACACAGACAGACAGTGAGAGAGAGACAGAGACAGAGAGAGATCAATTTGACTTGCAACAAAACAGGAGCATTAAAGGGATAATTCGCTTATAACACATTTACACTATAAAATTATGTCTATACATGTATCAAATCAATTTTCCCTAAACATCTTTGTAGGTTATCTTAGCTTTTTTGCTCTGATTAAAAACCCTACATGGTAGTTTTGGTCCATAGAGGACGACGGCACGCTTCAGCTGGCCCTGGGTCTTGGTCGACCTCCGCTGGCTCTGGGTCTTGGTCATCCTCATCTGATTCCTTATCTGGGTTCCCACCCTCTCCTGTCTTGCTCACTGGACTCTCATCTTCAGAGAAATCTATGTCTGAATCTCCCTCAATGATTTTGTTAAGTATTCTCTCTGCCTCTGACAAAGAGCTGTCTACTAACAAAAGGGAAATAATTATTAGTACAAACTCCCAATGTACACTATAGTGTACATTAATTAATCAGTGATTTTTACAATGAAACTAAGTAAGTTCAGCTCTGAAAACTCACTCAAATTATTCCTTGGATGTTTACTTACTAAAAGCAATCAAAATATAAAACTCAAAATCAAGTTAAATTAAAATTTGATGCTTACCTTTCTTTTTTCCATAAAATGTGCCTGTGCTGATGCCAGCCATTTTGAAAAGACAGGAAAAGGGAAGTTGGCAAGGCCACACCCCCACACATGGGGTATCAATTTAAAGCTACAGTTCTCAACTCTAAGGAACATCAGGACTTGGTAAAGTGGTATATACAGTCTTAGAGTTATATGCAAAACTTGAATGTGCACTACAGTGTACAAAAATGAATTACCGGGTCTCAAGAGGTTATACACACACAAGTGTCTACTTAACCATTTTTGTATTGAAAAGAAAAATTTTGCCTTTATAAGTCAAAATTTTTCCCTTTTGGAATGGGGGTGTAATGAGAATAGAAGCCACTAGATGGCAGTATTGACCTTTCTTATGTTAAGCCCAGACTGGAGCTACGTTTGGGCATGTCTTGGGCATGTCTGGGACAAGTCCCAGAGAATAAAAAAAAAGAGGTCTAAATGTGGGAGGGGTCTGCAAAAGAGTATACAAGGAGGAAAATTGAGGGAGTGGAGTAGTAGGAGAAATTGCAAGGAGAAGGATACATGTGACCAGACCTGTCATTCTGTTCAAGACCTGTGAAGTTTTTAGTGGATTTTTGCCTGTGCCCATTTTCCTCACCCCGGACATCACCAAGCAACCCAACCAAAGGGACTGTAAATATTTTTGTTCTTGTATTTAACAGTCTTGGTCAGTAGAGTACTTCGTTGTTAGTTGCCTTTGTATAATTAAATCTGTTGAAGTTTTTTAAGTTGTGTCTGTCATCCCTTGCTGTTTGCTGTTGTAAATTTAATGACAAATCAGGGGCCATAACACCACAATGAAAAAAAGAGGACAATCCAACCTTTAATTCAAGTGCATTTATTCAGTGGGGGAAAAAATCCCACATTAAGAAATAATTATTTTACATCAAATCATGTGTGCCACAATTATTAGCACCCCTGATGTTGACACTTTGTACAACCCCCTTTTGGCAACAAAACAGCACCTAATCTTCTCCTATAATGTTTCACAAGATTGGAGAATACAGAAAGAGGGATCTTCGAACATTCCTCTTTGCACAATCTCTCTTAATCATCCAGTGACCTGGGTCCTCTCCTCTGCACTCTCCTCTTCAGCTCACTCCACAGGTTTTCAATGGGGTTGAGGTCTGGGGACTGAGATGGCCATGGGAGAAGCTTGATTCTGTGTCTGGTGAACCATTTCTGTTTAGATTTGGCCACATGTTTATGGTCATTATCTTGCTGAAAGACCCAGTGATGACCCAGCTTCAGCTTTCAGGCAGAGGCCACCAGATTTTGATTTAAAATGTCCTGGTATTTCAAAGCTTTCATGATGCCATGCACCCTAACAAAAGTCCCAGGGCCTCTGGAAGAGAAACAGGCCCACAGCATCACTGATCCTCCCCCATAATTCACAGTGGGCATGAGGTGCTTTTCTGCATACTCATCTTTTGTGTTCAGCCAGACCCACTTAGAGTGATTGTTGCCAAAAAGCTCTTTCTTGGTCTCATCTGACCAAAGCAAACGGTCCCAGTTGAAGTCCCAGTACCACTTAGTGCACTCCAGACGTTTGCGTTTATGACTGTGAGTGAGAAAAGTTTTTTTCCGTGCATGCCTCCCATACAGCTTATTGGCATATAGATGGCGCCTAATGGTTGTTTTGGAGACTTTGTGACCCCAAGATGCTACCATTTGTTACAATTCTTTAACAGTGAGCCTTGGAGAGCTTTTTATTTCTCTTACCATCCTCCTCACTGTGCGTGGTGGCAAAATAACCTTGCATCCTCGTCCAGGCATGTTTACCACTGTTCCAGTTGTTTTAAACTTCTTAATGATTACTCTGAAATTATATATGGGCAAGTGCCGGCGAGTGGCTATTTTCTTGTAGCCATTGCCTGACTTGTGAAGGTCGACACACATCTGCCTTAAGAGAGAGAAGGATATTGGGCGCTAATGGGATAAAAAAAAATCTGTTGGAAAAAGAATAAATCTGGTGCTCTTGGAAGAAGTGGGACGAGAGGACAACCAAAAATAGTAGGTCTTCCAGGCACCCAGAAAAAAAGTGATGTAAAAACTGCAGTTTTTAAAAGAGGAGACTGCACCTCGGCAAAGTATATTTTAGCGGAATTCTTAAAGTATCTAAGACGCATCATTCTATACATTTTAATTAATTAATTTATTTATTCTTTGAAAAGGGCCCTAAGCCAGTGGTCCTCAAATTCGGCCCTGGCGCCCCCCTGTGTATGCTGGTTTTTGTTCCAACCACAACTGCAATTCTAGGATTTTAACAGGGTGTTGATTTGTTTTAATTAGGTGCATTTATGCAAATATCCACATTGAGATATATTGTAAATATTGGCAGAGAGAAACAATTTAACCAAACATTTAATCACCATAAATGATCAAAAGGTTCCTCATTGGTGAAACCCTTGACTCATGGGGGCAAAACCCGACAATTTACTTGGCAAACAATGTCACACCTGTTGTGTTTTCTGTTGATTTAATTTGGTTTAGGCAGGTTATTTGGGAACAACTCAAAACACCTGTGTTCAGAAACCTAATTTGAAGCTTACTTATTTTCACAAAGTCTAATTGGATCTGTTTAAAAATGTTTTCACCTGAAAATCCAAGCAATATTGAAAATTAAGCACCATATGTTCAAGTGTTTTTATTCTTCATAGCAGAATGCAGATGTCCATCCAAATGCGACTTAAGATGGTAAATAACCACTCAAACATGGAATGCTGCCAATTAAGACAAAGTAACAGCTTTTTAAAATCCTAGAATTGCAGTTGTGGCTGGAACAAAAACCAGCAGACACAGGGGGGCGCCAGGACCGAATTTGAGAACCGCTGCCCATAGGCACAATATGCCGATTATACAAATCATAAAGACATACTTATCACAAAGTAAAAGTCACAATAAAAGAACATCAAAAAGAAAGTAAATATTTTTTTTTAAAAAGGATCACTAAGGGAGCACTCTCGTGGTTTGTCTGTTGGATACAATAGTTTGTGCCATTAACACAAAAACAGATCTATCAAGGTAGTATCTGCTGCTTTTCAAACTTTCAATAAAGTTACGCACAGATAACCCAAAATTTCATCAGAAGATCTAACATTGAGGAACACAAATATTTGACTAGCACTGCCAAAATAAGGAATACTCAAAGTCTACGGAGACAATTATTGTATGCAATTTTGATTTTAAAATGACTAGCTTTCTTGAAATATACCCATGAGTGACAACAATAAAGGTTTGAACAAAATGTTTTTAAGAGTCTGACTTTAACAGAATCAGAATTATGATCCTGTGCGACGCATTTTAAAACCAGCAAGTCTTCAAATCAGTGTCAATATCAGGGGGCAGACATTTTTACTTGGGGAATCTAAGGCTGTGTTCAGAATGCACACTTTTCCACTCGCTCACTCCCTCTCTATATTGTTTTCAATGTAGAACATTCAGTACATAGTGCCCAATATAGTAAGTGAGTGTACATTTCGAACGCAGCCAAAAAACTTTATCCAATCAAACGACAGTGCTGCAATGCTATTCTCTTTTGTGATGTCAGTTGTACTCTTTCCTGTCATCCGGGCCATGTAGTTGTTCAGAGGGCCTTAAATAAGCTCACCCTTTATGGCTTCACTGTCCACAAACTGTCTTTATTTAAACTGGATTGATTAACAATCAAACAATTTATCAACTGAGCGACCAAGACCAACGCATGACCAAAATTAGAAATGGCAATGAAAAAGTGACTGCCTATTGCCTACATTCATATGAATGATATGGCCTCGTAAAGATGGCAGTATAAATGCAAAACTTTCACTGACTTTGCAGCATTTATTTTCACCATCCTTACTATTGTCACTCAGCTGTGCAGCGTGGCATCAATGCCCTTTAGCTGCGAATACATTCAGAATACAGAACAAATTCTTGTGGCTTATTGCTAAATGAGCCATGCAAACTAATTTATGCAAATCTGTGCTGCGACACCAGTGCAGAAATTGTAAGGACATATTGATATTTTACATCATCATTTATGCGCAGAGGAGCAAGCTTCATAATTTTGTGGTGCAATGCATAACAATGCCATCGAAAATAAATAAGATGGTGAAAGGTTTTTGCCAATTACAATGAGCAACTGTGGCAAATCAGGAAATGTAAACTGCGAGAGGTTTAGGTTATTAAGCATTTAAAGGAGAGGTTTCTGAAGCTCAAATTCGAAATCAAAAGATTCCCCAAGTAAAATGTCTGCTCCTTGATATTAAAGCCAATTTGAAGACTGATAATTTGAAGAAGGCTGGTTTAAAAATGCGTCACAGTAGATTATTATCAAATTAAAATATGCATTTTAGACACTTAAAGAATTCTACTTTCCATTGAAATATACTTTGCTGAAGTGCGGTCTCCTCCTTTAAATGAATGTTTCATTATATACAGTTACCAATCGTGCATTGTGCAATGCATGATATACAGTAATTTGCCAATACAATTCAAGCCAAAATTGATAGGTACATTCAGTTTAACATGTTGGTCTCTAAATTCGTAGACCAGGCGCGGTGAATGGGGGGTGCGCCGCGCCAACGGGGTGTGTCCAGGCGTATGTTGCAATTTTGTCCCCGGCGCGCAAGTACTCCTCTGTCCCGCCTCTGTAACGCCTTTCTGCGCAAGTGGCAAAGAAGGCGTGTTTGTGTGTAACACAGCCGAGTCAAATCTTCACCAATCAAATGAGCTCCTCTCCTCACCTTTAATGTGATGGAATATAGAAGCCTCTGTCCTATATCTGCATGATGCGTTGATTAGGGATGGGCGATACCACTTATTTTTGTTTCGATACGATACCAAGTAATACCAGGGTTAGAATCCCGATATTGATACCAATACCGATACTTTTATACATTTTTTAATACTGCAGAAAAACACTAACCTGGCTCTAACTAGATACCTTGGCTTCGCAAAGCTCAATCAGGGGGCTTAGCTCCACACATTCGAACATCAGATATCTGAAAAAAATTCTTTGATGAAAATGGCAATGCAGACATCAAAACTATTGTAAGTTAGGCACTTGCAGCCTATGAAAAAAGACAACAAATGAAATATCAGAATGTTTATTTTCACATAGCAATGGCACTCACAAACATGACTTAAAATTTCTGAGTTGGCTGATGAGCTCTCCCATTTTTAACCATATACTAATGGCAACTTAATGTGCATGGATCCACAAATGAAACAATTACAAAAAAAGTGCCTCATACTCTTTTATACAAACAAGTATGAACATGCAGAACATAATAAAACTTGCACTTGTATCATTGCTCTCCAGCATAATTATCTGTACACATTCTGCTAAGATCTGCACTAGCTGTAAAATGCATTTATTCTGTACACACTGTACTGTGTGTTGAGCTGCATTTCGTCACTCTGTATCCTTACATAATGAATATAAAGTTGAAACTAAATGTAATTTGCAGAGCACAAGCCCGCGTAAAATAAGAGGATGTTACTGGCATAAATGGCAGGACTTTTGTCAGGGGTAAACACGTCACCTTTCATAGGCCTACTTTACACTACTCTTAAGTCTTCTACATGGTTGATGGTTACCTGGGTACATTCTCCCTCTCTCAAACGCCTTGGCAATTGACCTCTGTCGTACTGCTGTTGCTGCTGTGCTGGAGAGAGCTGCCTGACTAGCCTCCTGTCGTCGTTTGGTCAGTAGCATTTCGTCATGCTGAGGATTATGATTTATGATCAAGTGTTTATTTAAATTTGTGGTATTTCCACAACTTCGGATAATTTTTTGGCACACACTGCACTTCGCAACATTGTCGTCCACGGTGTGGAAGTAACTCCACACCACACTTCGCTTGCGGTCTCCCATGGCTCCCGCAGCCCTGCGCCGCATTGACTGAAATCTCACAGCAGTGAGTCTATAGCGGGATGACGTACTACCCCACGTTTGGTGAGAACGGGGAAGGAAAAGTAGTGCCTGACAAATGGCAATGGTTGAATAATGAACAAAACACATATGAATTTGAACTAAATAAACTATAAGTTAATAATTTGAGTCCGTAATAAAACGTGACTCTATAATTTAATACCAGGATCGATCCATATTAAATACCCCATCAGGATCGAAATATCGATACTTTGGTATCGATCTGCCCATCCCTAACGTTAATGTTGCTTTTTACTTTGCTGCTTCAGACATGTTTTCTGCACCGCTTACGTCTATATCAAGCATAATGAATATGAGTTAGCTTAAATGGAACTTGAATGGAATTTCAAAACGAAACTACATCAGATCATTCAAACTTATGATGTTGGAATGAAATACAACAGTTGCTCATTGGGGAGAGAAACGATGGAAAGCGTGTTCCTATTATTACACCCTGTTGCTGCTTAAAATTTTGGGATTAACATGCATGGACAACAATGCAAGATATGTTACACGTTTATTCTCAATATGTGATCTTAACTCAGAATGACATCATAGCAATCAGGCTGTATTCCTTTCCCCCACTAAAAACGATAAAACGTAAGTGACAATAATAGTAGCCTAGTATTAAGCTGCTTGCACACTGGACGCGAAACAAATTTTTTGCACAACAGATTGCGTTGAACGCAGTGCCTCCTGTCCGAAAGTCTGACAGGGTTTTAATATATCTCCATGTTCGACAGTCGATTATTTTTTTTTAATTTCTTCAAATCTACTGACTCGTTTAAATATTAAACGTGAAAGTTTTGATAAGAGGGCTCAGTTCTTCAAGATGAATACTGAGAATTTCAATCAGTGTTTCTGTTTAAGCTCTGCTCAATAAAGTGAGTCGACATTGGCGCGGGACAATGTACAATGCCTCCGTGTCTGACAGCCAAAAAAAAAAAGAAAGAGAACGATTAGAACAGATTAATAACGAAATAAAGAATAAAAAGAAACATTTCAACAACAGAACATCCAATGAACACTGCGGTTTATTTATTTGCGGGTCATCTTTTTTGGATGTTCCGTTTGTTGGTGATATGTTTTTAATATTTATTTCGTTATAAATCTGTTCTCATATCAATACATTTACTTTTTGCAGGCTGCTGGACATGGAGTATTTTGCATTGCGCGTCGGACAGTCTTGATCGTGTAGGCTATGCGATAATTTATTCACACTGTCAGTGGTCATGGAATTGATTTGCTCACGCACTATTTTATCTCTGCTGTAGAAATAAAGCGTGAATCTGTTCGATCCATCTGACTAATTTTCAAAAGAAAGGCCGAATAAAGACTGATCTTCAACGGAAGAAAACAGACGAATAGGCTAAAAAGACCAAGAAAAGTCGATAGCTATCAATTTGCATTTTGTGAAGGTGAACACAAACATGGCCAATTTTGCACGTCTAATAATTCCTGGAATACTCAGAAAAATTTGAACTTTTATAACTTTCGGACACGGAGCTGTCCGACTACCGCGTCTTTGCATTGACTTTGACTGTAATCAATCGTGCAAAAAATTCGTTTCGCATCCAATGTGCAAGCAGCTTTACTGAGCATAGAATGCAAGCCCATGATATATATGCAGTTTGTGGTTGGCTGAGAAAGATGTGAAGTCGTTAGTTTGCATCAAAGATTCAGCTGCCTTGATTAAGCCAGGTCAAGTTTCCATTATGCATGCCAACTGCCTTTAATCTGACATCAGGACAATCGATATAGATACTATTATATAATTTATGTCCTTATTCAGGTAGTTTCATAAAATGGTGCTTCCTGTAATTATTTAGTTCATTGAAATGTGCCTGACGTTCTGGAAACCTGCCTGTGAGATTTCGGTGACATGTGCGCACTGTGCGCCGGTCAGCCAAAATACCACTGCACAGAAAGTGAACCAGGTTGGAGCTGGCAAGCTTTCTGCTCAACTCCAGCGGAGACTTTTTCTACGAAATTGTCACTGCGTCTTGATGAATTTGCGACACCTCCCCCTACTACGCTGCCGTCTACCAAATTGCCAAAGTGGCTGCGCACCGTGTTGCACCGCACAAAATTACCACTGTGCGGGCTGTGCCGGACTAAATTAACACAGCGTGGGCTGCGCCACTCTATGCCATGAAATTAGAGCCCGCAAGGTTACTCTTCCAGAACATCTTTATCTTTGTCAGACAAATCAAAGGCAAAATAGATTTCCTTTAACACATGGAGAACAGTGTATTTCTATAACACCCCCAAACAATGGAAAGGGGGGACAGAGTGTTATTCTGACTAGTTCCCTAGGCATGCTTTTTCTGACTTGGTTAAATGTTTCCACTGGAACAGTACAGTGTAGTCTAGTACTGTACATCAGTGGCGACTGCTCTTTCTTCAAAGAGGGGAAGCTCATTTTCATGAGATGAGTTAATTTATTTATACGAGAATTCTGCCTTCCTTCCCTTCTCAAGAAAATGGTCTGTGACCTAGTTGAACCAATTCAATGTCTTTTCCAAGGACTTGACCAGTGTTCTCTCAATGGCCAGCAGAGTTAGGCTGCTTGAGCAGACTTTGCCCATTTTGTTGCGGATGTAAGACTTGAATAAATGAACAAATTAACAAAACTATATTAAACTCGAACTAGGAAATATGAGAATTAAGTTATAAAGAAACAAGGAAATGTTATAATTGAATTTTATTTTCAGTGTGTGATGCGTGCAATGGAAATGGGCTATACCGCTAAGCAAAGACCAAGAAATGAGCTGAATAGTTTGTCTCTCGACTTCTCTTGCAAACTCTGCAGTAAGACTGAACTGGAAAATGCACCAGTGCAGGTGAATAGTTCAATTCGCTGTCAATCAAAAAGGGATTCAGTCCTTAGACAGATCCTCCAATCATCCTGCAGAAGCCCAGCGTCCAGGCCTGCCCACTGGTCCATTGACTCCCAAAGACGCTGAGAGCATCTTCGACTCCCTGTTCCCAACTGTTCTGGGACGGGCTGAGAACATGCGAATGGGGACAAAGTAGGGGTAGGTACGATTTCTCGAGTATTTTAGAGTACTGATTGTTCAGGTTAGTATTCGAATAATGCTTTACTATTCGCACACCTGAACAGTGTGCTGATTTTGGCTACACCTCATTTGGCGGTACCATAGACATAGAAGTAAAGCAAGACCGCTCACTCTCTATTCTTTGTGCATTCTGCCATGGTTAATTGGCACCATCTTCCAGTCAAGGCAAGATACATAGAAAACATTATAAATACAGTCATTCAGAAATGAATTATCTAAAATAACTCGAGTTTGTCCAAAAGGCCACATCACCCCACCCGTGCCCTCAACGCCACGTGAAGGTCAGTGTCATGGTGGAATTGGTGTCCCCATATATGGTTTCCTATTTGTGGTTGAGCATAACATAGGGCCTATCTCTGGTGGTTTCTCAGTAACAGAGCCTGAAAATATGAAGGTCAGCCATTTTGACCTTTCAAGGTCACATGAAGGTCAAGGTCACAGTGACATTACATTCCCCATATATGACTTCCAATTAGTGTTCAATAGAAACTATGGGTCTATCTTGCATCTTCTGGTTGCTAGAGCACTGTGGTGAAAAAGTGGTGAGTTCAACCTTTCAAGGTCAGTTGAAGGTGAAGATCATGGTGTCATTAGATTCCCCATATATGACTTCCTATTAGTGTTCAAAACTATGTATGGGTCTATCTTGCACCGTTTGGCTGCTGGAGCAGTCGGACAGTGGTGATGGCGAGTTTGACCTTTCAAGGTTGCTGTAGGTTATAACATTTGGTGGTAAATGAATCTCCATACCCAACTTTCTATGCCTATCACCAACCAAGTTATAAGCAGTGGAAAGTCTGCCCTATCTCCCAGTGTTAAAAAAAAAATGTCTTTGAACTGATCCAGAATCCGGGATCTGATCTGGATCTTCATCAAAAACTAGTCATTTTTTCCCTTCTGCCTAAGGATTGTCTCTACCAAATTTGAAGACAATCCATGCAGATTTGTGGCCTGTAGAGTGCAGACACACACACATACAAATAAATAAATGAAAGGTCATTTATAGGATGATAACTTGCCGAAATCGTGCACAGATCTCTGAAACGGAAAGAACAGAATGGAGTTGGTTTCAAGTCCATAGCTGTAATAGTAGCAAAGTTATGAACCAAAATTTTTTTAAGTTTTTGCTGAGGCTCACTTTGACCTTGACCTTTGACCTATGGACCTCTGTACTAAAACAAGTATAGGTTTCTGGTGACGAACATCTTTTATCATATGGTGAAGTTTCATGAGCATAAATGACATGGAAAGGGTAAAAAAGTGTGTTACAAACAAACAGACAGACACACAAACAAGTAAAAAAAATTTGCAAAATCAAAAGTTGAAAATTTCGTCATTGTGATGCGATGACGCTACTTCAAGTTTGATGGCATACCTCTTAAAGCTTTTCCCACTAGGAAAAAATGGCTTTAAATTGACAATGATATAGCAAATAGAAACAAAGTTATGAGTCAAAATGTGATTTTGACCTTGATCATGATCGTGACCTTGTCCTTGAAGATATCAACTTCAAATTTCTTACAGCGAAATACATAATATTTTTATAATTATACGCAGGTGGCGGTGATGAGTCATAATTAGATGAGCATGCCGGTTTGTCATGGCCCCAATTTGTTATGACCTATCAGACAGCAAGGGATGACAGACATAATTTTAAAACTTAAGCAGATTTAATTAACCCTGGAGAATCCACGGGGTCAAATTTGACCTCACCTAATTAGCCCCTACCCTACATTAGCAGATGTCAATATTTATGTCAATATGTTAATATTTTTCTTGAGGAAAAAAGATGTCTTGGGTTCTCCAGGGTTAAACAAAGCACTGATCAAGATTAAAATACATTAAAAAATGAGATAGTTACAGTTCCTTTGGTAATTGAGATGGGGGTTGATATTTTGCGATGTCCTGGGACAGGAAATGCTCCAACACGGGCGAAAATCCACATAAAGCTTCACAGGTCTTGAAAAGAGTGACAGGTCTGGTCAAATGTATCCCTCCACTATTTCTCCTTGAAATTTCTCCTACTACTTTACTCTCTCAGTTTTTCTCCTTATATACTCTTTTCCTGCCCCCTCCCACCTTCCAAACTATTTTCAATTTTCTGGGACTTTCCCTCTGAGGCATGCCCAGGACATGGCCAAAAACCTAGCTCCAGACTGGGCTTGACAAAAAAAAAAAGTCAATACTGCCACCTAGTGGCTTTCCCCCCCCCCACATTACAGTTTCCTCAGAATTCTGGAGATGCAGACCATTGAGGGCAAGGCATGACATCGGGATTTCCTGTGTGCGTATTATGCGGATTAAAAAAAAAAAAATCTACTCTACTTTTTAGCTCACCTGGATATTTATTGCCATCACTTGCCATCTGTTGTCATCGCTGTCACCTGTCGTTAACATTTTTCAAAAATCTTCTCCTCTAGAACTACTGAACAGATCCAGACTAAAATTATCCACTAGCATCCTAAGGATGTCTACTTTAAAAATTCTGTCGATTATGCCTGCTGACTGAATAAAACCACCTATTTTCAGCTATATCTCAGGAATTGAAGCAGCTAGAGAAAAAAACCGTTACCTCAAAATGATCAGCTGATGAAACTCTACAAAAGTCTCCACGGGATCAAAATCATACAATGCCTCCTTGTAGTTATTGGCCTTGAAATAGCAATTTTGAGGGTTTTTTTTTTTGGTCTATGTAATGAAAACTATAAGAGATAGAGAAAAACTTTTACATGCTAAAATGATCTGTGAAGAAAGCACGACAAAAGTCTCCATGACACTGAAATTTTACAATGGCTGTTTGTAGGAGTAATTCCCCTTTAAACATCAAATACATTAAATATTTTTGTTGCATTTCACTATAGCATCTGAATTAACCATCACATTCAATTTGCTCATTAGATTCTTGAAATGATAATCAGAATCCCCTGGAATTTCTGTTTCAGTAAAACTGATTTATTTATTTCTTGTCCATTTAAAGGTGCACTGTGCAAGTTTGTTGACATCACGTGTGTTTATTTGCTGTTTGTTATGCCTGTGCGGTCTCCAGAGCCCGGGTTTTTTTATTATTTTTTTTACATTGAATTTAGGGGCAGGCAGCTAGTGGACCGTGGAGATGTCAGAGATGTCAGTAAATTGAGACAAAAATACAATCGCGCAAAAAGTGAACTAACTTGCATAGTGCATCTTTAAAAATCGATTTTGCTAATTTATGGAATGGGGTCGGAATCGTAATCATGTTTCTTGGTATTTCATTAAGATCCTGTTCCTTGTTACTAGTATGCTTCAGTAGATTATATTTCTGTAATTTTAAGAATTTGTTCAGTTTCATACATGTGAGTGATTCAGACTGTTTAGAGGATTTATCAAGAGCAAAATTAAGTTAATTTTATGTAAATTTGTCATGATGATGCCATTTTCTCTTCATACCTATTACTGCAGCCATGCATCATGCAAAGATACATTCATCGTAGCCCCCGGACGAAGTCGGACGGCCACTTTAGATTCATGTGTGTCGTCTCCACCGCTGCCACCACTGCCACATCTAGACATTTTCTTTAGATACTTTCTTGCGGACACTCTACAGGCTGTAATTTTCAACCGATTACTTTCATATTTGGTTTGGACATGTGTTTTAGTTTACTTATGACATCTATCGATTTTGGTTGCCATGGCAATAGTATTGGCCAAATAATGCACAAAAAAGTGGAGAAGTGGGAAATCCTCAAACAGAGGCGAGAAAAAACTCCCCAGTGAGAATAAATCTCTGGAGGAACCCGACTATAGTGGGGAAGGCCATCCTCCGCGGCTAGCTACAAAATAACAAAATAAAGCCAAATAGAGTAAAATGGCAAAAAAGTTCTATTTAAGTCCATCTAAACAGTAGTGTCTGTAGCACCAGGAAGTGGCATGTCGAGGATGGTGCAAAACTGGATCAGGAAAGCAGCTCCGCAGCAGCCAGCGCTCATGGTGAGGGACAGGGCATGGACGGTTCAGGACTCAGGGTAGCGGACGGAAAGATCCTCAGTAAGAGACAGAAAAAAAGGGTATTGAGGCACTGGGTAAAACTACTGCATGATAATGAAAAAAACTGTCCTGTGTCATGTGCCAAGTGAGAAATTATTAGCAGACTGGTCAGGAAACAGTCAACACCCCTTAATCCATTTCCTGCAGCACAGAGGCCCTACACTTACACCAGGCTGTAAGATCACTTTTGATTTTCTAAACATGACTACCATATGGACCTCTCCGGTGACTAAGGCTGTAGCAAGCCCCACTGGCAACGTTGATGCATGCTCAGTGCCACTGGTTCCACATGGATTTGCTTAACACTACCACCAGTACCATATGGACCTCCCCGGTGACGAAGGCTGTAGCAAGCTCTTCTTGCAACGTTAATGCATGCTCAGTGCCACCGGTTCCACATGGGTTTGGTTAACACTAAAACCAGTACCATATGGACCTCCCCGGTGACGAAGGCTGTAGCAAGCCCTTCTTGCAACGTTAATGCATGCTCAGTGCCACCGGTTCCACATGGATTTGCTTAACACTACCACCAGTACTATATGGACCTCCCTGGTGAGTAAGGCGGTTGCAAGCCCCACTGGCACCGTTAATGCTTGCTCAGTGCCACCGGCTCTACGTGGATTGACTAACTCCGGCCTCCAATATCTTGTGAACCCATCATAAAACTAGGATGTATTCAGTCCCACCAGAGCCAAATAAATGTTTATACATAACTTATCATGGACTTATCATTGGCTTGGCTAAAAAGGTAAGTTTTTAACCTACTCTTGAAGACAGAGAGTGTGTCTGAGGCTCGAATGTTTGTTGGAAGATTGTTCCACAAGATAGGGGCTTTGTTAGAGAATGCTCAGCCTCAAGATGTAACTCTGGATGTATTTGGAATTTTCAAATATCCAGCACCTTGTGAACAAAGTAATCTTGGAGGAGAGTAAGGAACGAGAAGTTAGATATTCACTAAGAATATGCGCTAAGATATTATTCTCAGTTTAGATATGTCGCAAAGATGGAAGAAAGCCACTTTTATAATGTTATTCATTTGAGAGTAGAGAGAGAAAAGTCTGTGTCATCCATGCTTTAACAGCTTGAAGACACATCTCTAATCTAGTTATTGGATCAATTTTACCTGGGTAAAAAGATATATGAAGCTGTGTGTCATCTGCATAACAGTGGTACTTCTATCATATCTACTCATGATGTTTCCAAGGGGAAGCATGAAAAAGGAAAACAGCAGAGGGTCCAGAACAGATCCTTGAGGTATTCCAAAATTTACCTTGGAATACATGGAGGAATTACCATTTACACTAACAAACTGACATCTGTCAGAAAGATATGATTTAAATCATGAAAGAGTGAGTCCAGAAATACCAACCAGATTTTCGAGCCTGTAATAAGAATATGGTGGTCTATCGTGTCGAAGGCAGCACTCAGATGAAGTCGGACGAGGGCCGAGATGCGACCACAGTCCATGGAGAGAAGTATATCATTCATTATTACAGTGAGGGCTGTTTCAGTGCTATGATGTTTTCTAAAGCCAGACTGAAACCTCTCATGTACCTTAATCATTTGCAGGAAGAAAGTAAACTGTTGGGCAACACATTTCTCAAAGATCTTGGATAAAAACTAAAGGTTTGTGATCGGCCTATAATTAGCCAAATCTGTTGGATCTAAATTTGGTTTTTTGAGTAGAGGCTTAAAAAACAGACTTCATCTTAAATTAAGTCAGACATCATGACCTGTGACACTTCAAGTCTGGATAGACAACAGCACCACATCAGCGCCAAGCTGGGTAACTATGTAATTGAGCAGGAATTATTTGAGAAATAACAGTAAAAATTGGAAATGAGAATGGGAATAAAATAATATCCCAGACATATACTCATCTATAATAATTACCTCCACCAAGGAGGTTATGTAATCGTTGGAATCTGTTTGTTGATTAGTTAGTTAGCAACATTACAGAAAAACTAATGTATGGCTTTACACAAAATTTTCACAGTAGGTGGGAATTGATCTAACTTAGATTCCGTTAGATTTTGGGCTAGATCCGGAAGGGATTCTGGATCCAGGAATTTTTTGAAGGATCGTGTAACATTGCGAGATAGGGCACTTTTTAACATTTTTCCAAATAACTTGAAAATAGGACCAAGAGTCCTGTAGGTTACCGGCAAGTAATCTTATAGTGATGATACAAGTAGTGAAAATATCATATGAAGTTTGACAATCGAATCATTGAAAGTCAGTGCAAAGGTCACTCAATAAAAGTTCACATACATTTATAATGCGACCTGTTATATAATCCTAAGCTCCGAATCAGTTTTGGTGATGCAAGTCATTGAAAATTCAGGTCACAGAAGGTAAAGTCAGTAAATGGACTTCATATTCGACTTTCTAAATGTCTCTACACAAACCTTGGCTCTATCTGTGACCATTTTCGTGTATAGAAGTCATTGTAATTTCACTGTCGAGTTTGACCCTCAAAGGTCACTGACAGTCAAGTTGAATGTCACCAAATGAATGTTTATATGTGACTTCCTAGATGTCACTAACGCAAACCTAGGCTTCTAGGCTCTGTGACCATTTTAGTGATACAAATCTCTGAATCTTCCCTTGGTCACATTTGACCTTCGAAGTTCAATATGAAGGTCACCAAATGAAAGCTCATATGTGACTTCCTATACATCTCTAATACAAACCTAGGCACCGACTGTGACTGTTTTAGCAATACAAGTCATTGCAGTTATGTCAAGTTTGACCTTCAAAGTTCATGTGTGACTTCCTTTTAGTCTGTCACACAAACTTAGGTTCTAACGGTGACCTTTTTAGTGATAGATTTAGTCATGGAATTTTCACTCGGTCAAGTTCATATTTCACTTCCTACTGTATATGTCTTAAATACAAACCTACCGAACCATCTGTAATGATTTCCCTGATATTAGTGATTGAAATTTCAATGTAAAGTTCGGCATTTGAATGTCACTGAAAGTCAAGTTCAAGGTCACCAAATGAAACTTTATACATGACTTCCTATATGCCCACAATACAATCCTATGCTCTATCTATAATAGTTTTGGTGATTGAAGTCATTGAAATTTTGCTATGCGAAGTTTGACTTTCAAAGGTCACCCAAGGTCAAGTTCAAGGCCATCAAAATAAAATTTCATTTACATGTTCCAATAAGTGTTCAATACACATATAATCCCAATCTTCAGTATTTTCAAGCCTAGAAGCCTTTGAAAATTGAAACATTTTGCTTTGACCCCAAGTTCGACCTTTCATGGTCATCTGAGGTCAACTTTAACACAATCAAAATATAGGTCAAATATGACCTCCTATGGGCTCTAATTTCTTGGCGCAGCGCAGGTGGCGAAGCGTGGCGCAGGCCACGCAGTGGTAATTTCGTCAGGCGCAGCCTGCGCATTGGTAATTTCGTGAGGTGCAACACCGTACGCAGACAAACGTGCGTCGAGATGGGTGTGGCGGCGTAGTAGGGGGAGGTGTCACTTATTCATCAAGATGCAGTGACAGTTTCGTGATAAAAGTCTTCGCTGCAGTTGCGCAGAAAGCTCGCCAGCTCCAACCTGGTCCACTTTCTGTGCAGTGGTAATTTGGCTGACTGGCGCGCAGTGCGCACACGTCACCGAAACCTCACGGGCAAGTTTCCAGAATGTCAGGCACATTTCAATGCAGTAAATAATTACAGGAACCACTGTTTAATGTAACAGTCTGAATCAGCACAGCCCAAATTATAGTGTCTATATCGATTGTCCTGATGTCAGATCAAAGGCGGTTGGCATGCGTGATGGAAACTCGACCTGACTTAATCAATGCAACTGAATCAATGATGCAAATGAACCAATTCACGTCTTTCTCAGCCAATCACAAACTGCCTCGGCATCAGGCAGTGCGTATATAATGCTTGCGTTCTATGCTCAGTAAAGCCGCTTGCACACTGGACGCGAAACAAATTTTTGCAAAAAGCTATTGACTTTTCTCTGTCTTTTTATTCGTCTGTTTTCTTCCTTTAAAGATAGACAACAGTCTTTATTCGGTCTTTCTTTTGAAAATTAGTCAGATGGATCGAACAGATTCATGCTTTATTTCCACAGCAGAGATAAAATAGTGCTTGCAATCAGAGTGCAAATCATGACCATTGACGGTGTGAATAAATTATCGCATGCATGATCAAGACTGTCCAACGCGAAATGCAAAATACTCCATGTCCGGCACCCAGTAAAAAATAAAAGGATTGATATGAGAACAGATTTATAAGGGAATAAAGAATAAAAATACATATACATCACCAACCAACAGAACATCCAAAAAGATGACCCGCAAATAAATTAATCGCAGTGTTCGTTGGATGTTCTGTTGTTAAAATGTTTCTTTTTATTCTTTATTTCGTTATCAATCTGTTCTAATTGTCCTCTTTTTTTTCTTCTTTTTTTTGGCTGTCAGACACGGAGGCATTGTACACTGTCTCGCGCCAATGTCGACTCACTTTATTGAGCAGTGCTTAAACAGAAACATTGAATGAAATTCTCGATACTCATCTTAAAGAACTGAGCCCTCTTATCAAAACATTCACGTTTAAAATCTAAAAGAGTCAGTAGATTTGAAGAAATTAAAAACAATAATAGACTGTCGGACACGGAGATATTTTAAAACCCTGTCAGACTTTCGGACACAAGACATTGCTTTAAATGCAATCTGTCGAGCAAAAAGTTTGTTTCGCGTCCAGTGTGCAAGTGGCTTTATACTAGGCTACTATTATTGTCACTTAGGTTTTATCGTTTTTAGTGGGGGAAAGGAATACAGCCCAATTTTTATGATCTCGTACTGAGTTAAGATCACATATTGAAAATGAATGTGTAACGTATCTCCATGCATGTTAATCCCAAAATTTTAAGCAGCAACAGGCTGTAATAATAGGAACACGCTATCCATCATTTCTCTTGCCAATGAGCAATATTTGACTCGGCTGTGTTATACCCAAACACGCCTTCTTTGCCAACTTGCGCCGGAAGGCGGGGAAGAGGCGAGACAGAGGAGCACTTGCACTAGGCTACGCCGGGCACGAAATTGCAACATACACCTGGACTCACCCTGTTGGCGCCGCGCACCCCCCATTCGCCTGGCCACCCCCCATTCCGCCTGGTCTACGAAATTAGAGCCGTATATGTTAATAATAGAAACTTAATCTCTATCTGCAACCATTTTGCTTCCACAGGCGATTTTGTCCATTCTCCATAAGGCATAATGTTAAAGTACAGCGCCCCCAGTAGACCCACTTCTATTCAATCAAAATGGCACTCGCACTTTGCATAAAATGTATAAAGATGAGTTAATTGCCAGATTTTGAAAAAAGTTATCAGACATTTTTTGAGAAATAACTGTTTGAAATTTCAAGTCCTATCTTTTAGATTTGTTAATATTATCCTTGACGTCACGTTTGACCTTTCAAAATCATCTGAGGTCAATTTTAACTTAGCCAATGTGTAGGTCATATATGACATCCTATATGTCGATAATACTAACTTAATCTCTATCTGCAACCATTTGGCCTCCGCAGGCCATCTTGCATATTCATAGCGTACAGCACCCCCACTAGACCCACTTTTGTCGATTCAATCTAAATGACGCTCGCAACATTGTCACTACCAAGGGAAGTTGATTGCCTGATTTAGAAAAATATTTATCGAACAGTTTTTTTTTAAATAATTTTTTTTCAATTTCTCAGTCTTATCTTTGACTTTGGGGCCAAAATTTCAAGGGCCCATAAAAAGCACAGAAATGATTCAATCAAAAATCCAATAAAAAGTCTGGAGATATGGTCTAGTAGTATGTTATGGCAAATTTAAATAAAAATTCATTTGGCCAAAAAAAGATTTAAAAAGACGCCAGATGACGGACGCCACACCACGACAATAGCTTATCAGCCCATAGCTGATAACAAATAACTCCCTGTATTTTTAGCTATGAAAATTCAGGGGAATACACCTCCGTGAATGCTGTCACATAAAAAGACATGATCCGGATCTGATTAGCCTTCTGGATCTGACGGTTGAAAATTTGGATTCTCATAGGGGTCAGAATAAAGGAGTGATTGTATCATTACAAATGGGGATAGAAATATGCAACTAGTTATGTTATAAAAGCAGTAGCAAGGCAGTCCTTCCTCGCTTCCAGCTGAACATATCAGACAGTCACTGCATGTGAGACTACCGAAACTACGGAGACTGCGGAAATTACTGTTCCCTCCATTTACAACCATGCCGCGTTCAAAGGCGAGGAGTGCTGCGCAACGACGAAAGCAGAGTGCTGAGTGTAAGAGATGTGTGTAAGCGTGAAGGCAAGAATCTGAGCATGCATGTGTGTGACTGTGTGTGTGCATGTGGGCATGCATGTAATTATGTGAATTTTGCATGCATTTGTGCAAGCTTGTGTGTGTGAGCATGCTTATGTGTGGCCATGTGTGAAAGTATGTGTCCATGCATGTATGTGTGCAATTACGGCACATGCATTATGTGGTATGTGTGATTGTCAGTGTTTGGATGTGAGCATTGTGCTCAAGTATGTGTGTGTGTGTGTGTGTGTGTGTGTGCGAATGTGAGTATGGCATATGTCCATTAGAGTTGTGAAAACGAGGTCACAGACTAACTCTGATTCTCGATTTTTTGTTCCTTGAACCCGACATGCCGAGATCCTAAATATATCTGCTCATTTCCTCTGCACTTCCGCTGACACCACTGATGTTTGTAAGTAAGGCCGCTGTTTTAGCTAATGTGTTCGTGCGGTTTTGCAGATACGAATAATTGCATACTCTAATAACAATTGCCAATAATAATTTTGTACATTTATATAGGAATTCATAGTCAAAAAACCCTAAAATGCTAAATGCGAAATGACCGGCAAATGTTTTGTGAGTGACTGAAGCAGCTGGGGGGACTGCTGGGCCTTGGCGGAGGTATGTGCTCTCCAAGAGCTCTTGTTTATTATGTGTTTTCCTACAACAAGACCATCATTTTCAGTGAATAGTACCTCGGTATCTTGTTGTAATGGATGGCCGGAAAAATGGTTGATATTGATTTTTGGTGCCTGTTTGTGGTATATTTTCTCAGTAACCCAGGTGTGTACTCGGTGGTAAATGCTGTTAGTTGTGCTTTTGGAACTCTAATTTCAGGAATGCCAAGCATTTCTTTGATAGTATCTACACTTTCAAGCTAGACGGATCCAAGCTTGGAGGAAACCTCAAAACAGACCATTTCATTGCAGATTGTGCCTATGTTTAGGTGCCATTATTTTGTTTACCCAGCAGGAGAGAGATCTGAAATTCTCTGGATACATAGTCTCTTTGGGATATATCACAGCATTTGTAAAATCTCAATGGTAGTATTTTCAGTGTAGATGATATTCAGCATCAAAGTTGAAAAATTTCGCCCCCAGGGGGCGCTGTGGGCTGAATGCAAGCACTGGCTATCGCCAGCAGTGTACCAAATAAATTTTTTTGGAATTGTAATACACACAGCCAGTTTTCTCAAACAATTAAGAGTTTGGTTTAGTGCAGTGGCGTAGCCAGCAGGGGTGATAAGACACATCCCTTCTTGACTGCAATTAGTAGTTCTCAATCATTTTCCTTTATTGAGGCGTTTTCCAATTATCGTAATTGGTAACTGAACACACGGTTTCTTCTTCATATGCGATCTAACAGCGAATAATCATGGGCTAAATTCAGAACAGTTGCGGAACAAGAACAGAGAATTAGGTTGCACAAAACTTCAGTTTAAAACAATTATTAGTCCTGACTTGTTCTCAGTCATTTTCATAATTAACAGAGGGTTCACTCCGAGAGCATTCCGCAGTTAACAGGTGCTGCTTGTTCTCCCTGATTAGGTAAGATGACATTCATTCATTTGGATGCGCATTTACTCTATTGAAATCAAAATCATTCAAAGTTGCATGCCTGTCAACTCTCACGCAAATAGCTTGAGGCACAGGCTTTTCATAGCCTATATAACTGCCAAATGCCACTGTTTTTTCCAACCCACGCAATACTGGGAATGAAAGTCCGCGTTTCATTGGAACCAGTTCAATCATCGTGAAGCATTGGCCTATTAAGTAGCTAAATTATTTTTCTGTACTAAATTTTTCCCGTGATTTCATCACTGTTAGATCACATATGGAGAGAAACCGTGTCTTCAGTTGCCAATTAAGATAATTGGAAAATGCGTCAATAAAGGAAAATGATCGAGAACTATTAATAGCAGTAAAAAAGGGATGAGTCTTAGCACCCCCGCTGGCTACGCTACTGGTTAACTGCTATGCTGGGTAGGTAGCTTTCTGACAAAAGGTGATGCTCTTAAAAGTCAATGTTCTACTAACCAAATATTCCATATTCCCAGACATATTCCAAAGTTCGGTCTTTTGTCATATATAAAGTACATGCACGGTTTTACATAAAATTTGTCTCTTTGGTATAAAGCTGGTTTGATTGGAAATTGGAAAAGAATGCTGGTGCTGATTGTAGCATTGTGTCAACATGCAACTTTTACCAGTAACCAATACATTGTATAGTTTTTTAGGTCACCGGAGAAAAAGTGTCAAAGTGACCTATTCTAATTGCCTTTTGTCTGTCGTCGTCCGTCGTACATCTGGAAACAATTTACATTTTGGACGACTTCTCAGAAACCGCTGATCTGATTTCAATAAAATTTTGCAGGAACCTTCCTTGGTCTAATTTGCACCACAGTTGTGAATTACATGGTGCCCACTCCCAGGGGCTCAGAGGGGCCAGGCTAAAACTAGTCAATACATTTTCCACTTATTCTCAAAAACTGCAGATCCCATTTCAATAAAATTTTGCAGGAACTTTCCTTGGTGCAATATGCATCTCAATTGTGAATTATATGGTGCACACCCCCGGGGGCTCTGAGGGGCGGGGCTAAAAGTGGTCAATACATTTTCAACTTTTTCTCAAAAACTGCTCATCTGATTTCAATAAAATGTTGCAGGAACCTTCCTTGGTCAAATATGCATTGCAATTGTGAATCATATGGTGCCCACCACCAGGGGCTATGAGGGGCAGGGCTAAAAGTGGTCAATACATTTTCAATTTTTCAACAGAAACCGCTGATCCAATTTTAATTTAATTTTGCTGGAACCTTTCTTGGTCAAATATGCACCAAAATTCTGAATTATATGGTGCCCATCACCAGGGGCTCTGAGGGGCGTGGCTAAAACTGGTCAATACATTTTTCACTTCCACTCAGAAACCACCAAACCAATTTCAATAAAATTTTGCTGGAACCTTCCGTGATCAAATATGCACCAAAATTGTGAATTATACGGTGCCCACCCCCAGGTGCTTGGAGGGGCGGGGCTTATGGTCAAATTGGCAGAATTTTTCAAAATCTTCTTCTCCAGACCCAGATATGCTGGAAAACAATATTCTCCATAGCTGGAAGGGTCTTCAGGTGCTTTACCAAAATTGTTCATTTCATGGCCCCCAGGCTCCATGTTTGCCCCTGGGGAAGGGGTGAAGTTTCCTATACTTTATATAGGAAAATGATACTTTTTGGTGTATTTGGTTCATTCACATCAGTAACATCAGTTTTATACAACTCAGGTGACCGTTAAGGCCCATGAGCCTCTTGTTTAGTGTTAGTGCGTTTACAGAATTGAGTATGATGACATTGATCCATCGGAAGACACGGAAAGGCCCGATGAACCGTGGGGAGAGCTTCTTGCAGGGCAGGCAGAAGCGCAGGTCCCTGGTGGAGAGCCAGATTTCATCTCTCAGCTGGTAGTGAGGGGAATCCTGGATCTGATGGCAGAGGGCCCACCTGATCTAAATGTTGATGCTTTCCTAGACCTTCTCTGCCTCAGAGAACCAGGCGTCCATGGCCAGGACTGCTGTCTGGCTCTGATGTCTGGCTTTTTACGGCATGGGAATTCTTCAAGCTTTACGTCCTGTATGTAGTGTTCAAAAAAGGCCTTCTTCGACTAGTCAGTCTGCTGAAATAAGGGGGGGTGCCCCCCCACCCCCTTCCTAAATCCGCCTCTGTACATGTGAGGTGATACTGGATATGCTCAAGACTAATCACAAAATTTCAGTCAGTTTACGCACACTGAAGACGCATTTACAAGAGACTGGGCTGCACAGACAGCGTAACTATTCTTCACCACCTGAGGTGAGGCATGCCATTTTTACCGAGCTGCAAGGACCTCTCTCTCGCCACACACAAGGGAGCACACTCATCCAATCCGCGATGACTCATGTTGCCCACCAGTACCTACCTCTTCCAGTAGGTTAATATCATTGTGCTTAGTTATTTGCGGTTGTGTTTTTTAATTTGCTGTTTTGTTTAGTTATTTGCGGTTGTTTTGTAATTTGCGGTTGTGTTTAGTTATTTGCTGTCGTGTTTAGTTATTTGTGGTTGTGTTTTTTAATTCGTGGTTGTGTTTAGTTATTTGCTGTTGTGGTTTGCATTTCAGGACCATCGTATGGACAGCCTAAACTACTCACTAGGTTGTTTGTTGGACAACCAAATATCCCTGCAGTTTTATTAATTTTAATTTGACAAAATTTTATTTACTTCCTTGAGCAAAGGATGCCACCATTTTGGTCATATATAAGGCCTACTGCATGTAACTTTCAAGCATATCCTACAGGCGAGAATATGTCTTTTTTTAAATAATAAAGTACCAAGGCAAACAACGACGTAGAGATAGACCACGGCACACACTAGTTGACTAGCGAACTAGTCAAGGAAAACCTGTGGCACGAACGAGCTGAATGTTACCTTAAACAACTGAAGGGAATGTAGATTTCAAAAATGTGACAATAAGCATCTTCCTTTGTGGTTAATTCTATGTGCTCATATTATAAGGGTTAATATATTCTATGTATATTCAGATTTCAATCAAAATTATTGCTGTGAGTGTGGCGGTTGGCTCTCTTCTAGCATGAAACTTCGCTGCTCTTTGACACCGAGAGGTAAATTATCTGAACTTGTGCAGCCTGATATAAAATTTCATGAGCATTCATTTATTATTGGTAATCTAACACCCCGTGGAGGCGGGAAACTTTGGATTATGTTTTAGTTGCATAGTTTTTGAGAACATGCACAATGTATATCTCACTCGTCCCAAGCCATGTCAAATAGGTGGGCTCTGTACTTGCTATTGATAAAGCAGGCTAATGCAGAGTCTGATAAGGAAGGGAAATAGAGTGTCAGACCAGTCTTAGACCAGTCTTTGCCTGAGATTGTGATGAAAGACAGGGCTCAGAAATATTAAGAAGTGGCACAAGGTATCGAGTTGAACCCAGCTATTGAGTTGCAGAAGAGTGGTTTTGGTTAACAGTTGTTTAGCTTGGCAGGAGAATTTATCGTTTTTTAATTTTGTTGCATTGTTCTTAATATCACCTGTATGACTAAGTGAAGCATTATTTTGCGTTGTGCAACTTAATGGGCATGTAACTTTTTTTAAATGCTAATGATAGCGCACAGGACAAGTAAAAATTCTTGCGGACAACCTGATTTGTGTCCACCTAATTTTTTTCTTATTTTGAACACTGGCTTACCCACATACAGCTGATGCGGTGATTTGGACATTATGCAAATTGCACACGAGCGCAAAGATGCGTCCTCATCGGAAGCCAGGTGGGGCCACCAGTATTTTCGGCTGAACATTGCGATTGTTTGTTTGGTCCAGGATGTCCTGCTGACAGAGAGGTATGCGCCCATAGAATGGCTCTCCAATAAAGACATGATGGGACGAACATCTTACCCAATGGAACATGGGAAGTGGATGGACTCCTTTTTGTCTCCCTCGCAACCTCCCAATCTAACTGCCACTTGATTGGTGCGAGAACGTAGTTGGGTGGTTGGATGGTTTCTTCGGAGTCTGGATCCTTTTCCGCTTCGTATCTTCGGGAGAGGGTGTCACCTTTCATGTTCTTCAAGCCTGGTTATAGGTTATTGAAAAATTAAAACTTAAAAAAAGCCTCCACCTAGCCTGTTGCAGATTCAGCCTTTGTGCCTTCCTCAAGTACTCCCAGTTGCGATGATCACAATGATGACGCAGTACTCGTAGTGGCTGAAGTGGTACTGAATGGTACCTCCTTCTCTGATGCATATCAGATTGTTAGTATCTAGCTTTGTGAATATTGTTGCTCCACGAAGCTGCTCTACAGCGCTTGCGACCAGGGGTAGTGGGTACTGGTGCCTCACCCTGACATCAGGTAAGCCCTGTAATCTATGCAGGGGCAGAGACCGTCTTTCTTCTGAATGAACAAAAAACCACGGGATCCTTGTGAAATGGAGGGGCAAATGAAAACTGGTTGCAGAGCTTCCTGCACATACGGTTTCATTGCTTGTGTCTCAGTCATGAACAAGGCGTATATTTGGTTCCTTAGTGGAGTGGTGCCAGACAGTAGCTCGATCACACAGTCTCACGGACGATGTGCGGGCAGCTGTGTCGCTTTCTTCTTACTGAAAGCCACCTACAGGTCATGGTACTCCCGGGGAATGTCAATGTAAAATTTATTTATAAATAAATACATTTAAAAAACAACTCTCGCTGCCCAAGGTCCTGTACAGAGTGAATAATAAAAAAGGGAAGGACAAGGAAAGGCAAGAGAAAGAAAAAATAGATTAAACACTCAATAAAAATGATCCTGATCTGCCTGACCATGTTTTTGTTTCTGCCTGACTTTCATGTTTACGCTCATGTTCAGCGTTCATGATTTTGTCTTTTATTTATTCTTTTTGGTTATTATAATACTCAGGTTTTTAGTTCATTGCATTTCTCAGTTCCATTGCACTTGTCTCCCCTGTCTTGTGATCTAGTTGGTTCGGTCCGTCTTCCCTGTTTGCGTGCTCATTTACTTCGGGTTATTTAAATGAATTCCGGTGTTTAATATATTCCTTCAATTCTCATTTACTTCCTTTGTCTTTCTGTTCGGATTACTAACATTTGTATTTTGTATCATAGTCTACTAACACAACTAATCCATGTATATAGATTACTAACTTACGAACGAGCACTCTAGTTAAATCTGTAAAGTCGCACCGCTACTAATTTACACTAATTCCCTCTCAGGCTCAGCTGTACCTGTCTTCCACAAAGTTTCTGCGAGATCTCTTGCACGTGCTTAATTTCTTTCCTGCACTCATTATCTGTGCACTTAGAACTTCTTGACTGGAGCTGTTTAAATGTCTGTCTGTGTGAGTCCCGTCCGTGTCTTGGCATTCACCAATTTTTGTGGTTAGGGTTTCCTTCATGTCATTCTCCCGTTGTACAAAACCAGTGAAGTTGGCACATTATGTAAATCGTAGATAAAAACAGAATACAATGATTTGCAAATCCTTTTCAACTTATTTTCAATTGAATACACTGCAAAGACAAGGTGTTTAATGTTGAAACAGAGAAACTTTTTTTTTTTTGGCAAATAATCATTAACTTAGACTTTAAAGGCAGCAACACATTGCAAAGAAGTTGGCACAGGGGCCTTTTTACCACTGTGTTACATCGCCTTTCCTTTTAACGACACTCAGTAAACGTTTGGGAACTGAGGAGACCAATTTTTGAAGCTTTTCAGGTGGAACTCTTTCCCATTCTTGCTTGATCTACAGCTTAAATTGTTCAACAGCCCGGGGTCTCCGTTGTCATATTTTACGCTTCATAATGCGCTACATATTTTCAATGGGAGACAGGTCTGGACTACAGGCAGGCCAGTCTTGTACCCGCACTCTTTTACTACGGAGCCACGCTGCTGTAACACGTACAGAATGTGGCTTGGCATTGTCTTGCTGAAATAAGCAGGGGCGTCCATGAAAAGGACGTTGCTAGGATGGCAACATTCGTTGCTCCAAAGCCTGTATGTACCTTTCGGCAGTAATGGTGCCTTCACATATGTGTAAGTTGCCCAATGCTTGGGCACTCATACACCCCCATACAATCACAGATGCTGGCTTCTGAACTTTACGCTTATAACAGTCTGGATGGTTCTTTTCCTCTTTGGTCCGCAGGACACGACGTCAACAGTTTCCAAAAACAATTTCAAATGTGGACTCGTCAGACCACAGAACACTTTTCCACTTTGCATCAGTCCATCTTAGATGAGCTTAAGCCCAGCGAAGCCGGTGGCGTTTCTGGGTGCTGTTGATGAATGGTTTTCACTTTGCATTGTAGAGTTTTAACTTGCACTTGCAGATGTAGCGACAAACTGTAGTTACTAACAGTGGTTTTCTGAAGTGTTCCTGAGCCCATGTGGTGATGTCCTTTACACACTGATGTCGGTTTTTGATGCAGTACCGCCTGAGGGATCGAAGGTCACGGGCATTCAATGTTGGTTTTCAGCCTTGTCGCTTACGTGCAGTGATTTCTCCAGATTTTCTGAACCTTTTGACGATATTACGGATTGTAGATGATGAAATCCCTAAATTTCTTGCAATAGCTTGTTGAGGAATGTTGTTTGTAAATTGTTCGACAATCAGCTCACGCATTTGTTCACTAAGTGGTGACCCTCGCCCCATCCTTGTTTGTGAATGACTGAGCATTTCAGGGAAGTTTCTTTTATACCCAATCATGGCACCCACCTGTTCCCAATTAGCCCGTTCACCTGTGGGATGTTCCAAATAAGTGTTTGATGAGCATTCCTTTTTTGCCACTTGCGCCAGCTTTTTTGAAACATGTTGCAGGCATCAAGTTCCAAATGAACTAATATTTGCAAAAAATTACAAAGTTTACCCGTTCAAACATTAAGTAACTTGTCTTTGCAGTGTATTCAACTGAATACAGGTTGAAAATGATTTGAAAATCATTGTATTCTGTTTTTATTTACGATTTACACAACGTGCCAACTTCACTGGTTTTCGGTTTTGTAATTAGTCTGATCCAGTTCACCTGTTTTCTGAAAAGACTGTCTATTTAAGCAGTCTTTTTTGACAGCGAACTCCTCGTCAAAACATTGATCAATATTTCATTTTGCAGAGTGCCTTGTATGCCATTGAGTATTGTTTTTCTTCAACTGGTTTGTCTGACTTCGATTCTTGCCTTGCCCTTTTTGTACTGTTTTGTCTTTTTGGATTTTGACCCTTTTTGTATGACTACGATTTCTGTGTTTGGATGCCCTATGTATGACCCTTGGATTTGTTCATCGACGACGACTTTTTGGCTATCGTTTTTGCACCTTTGCTCATCTGGCTTGCAGGTTCTGACCCCTGCCTGCCCAGTCGACACTGTTCTTGGCAATTCTTGTGTTTTTTGGCTTTGACTCGGACTCCATTAAAGACATACGTTTTTTGGATTACGGTCTCTCGCGTTTGGTTCTTGAACTGTACCTCACAAAAAAGACATAATGCAAAAGATGGGAGACAATAAATCAATAAAGCACATTACAACACACCAGCATTACACATAACTACAAACAATCATAAATCAATCAATAATAAAGTTCAAGTTGTGTTAAAAGTCAGTGCAAAGTAAGAGTAAGAGTAAGTGCATCTTTCAAAGGGATTTAAAGATACAGACACCTTACATCATACACCATACATCTTGTAATTGAATGCAGAAAAGATCTTTTGATTTTTCAACCAGTCGCAACTACTAAGGTCATGTTCGGCTGTAATTCAGCGGTCTTTTTATTTCGCGGCTGCTTTGCGTTTAATTGGTTTCTATTATTTTATTGCTAGAACATTTTATTGGCTTAACATTATTTTACCTGTTTTAAATCCCTATTTTACAGCATAATCTCCATTCTATGATTTTTTGTTTTAAGCTATGTTTACATAACTGCTTTGAGCACAAGACGGCTAAAAATAAACAAACTATGGCTCCACTCACCTCTCTCTGCCTGGCTTTGCAAACTGCATCCGCCTGTCCCAGAAGATTGCAGAGCTGGAGGGGAGAAAATCCACTCTATCAACTCAGGGATGATGAACAGCTCACTAATTAATTGGATGCACCAGCTCTTGCTTCTACAAATGTCACCATTGAGGAAGACCAAAGGGCGTCATTAGTGATACACTCTGCCAGGCTGAGCCCTGGGTTGGATCACGTGGAAGAAAATGCTGGTGAGATTCTGAATCAATTTTTTTTAAGGTGTAGTACCACTACTTGCTGCCATGAGGCGAACATCCGAGCTTTCCCTTTTCCTCATTTAAACCCGATGGTAGTTGAACGAAAGCACCAAACATCAAAGGGCATGTAAAATGCTTCCAGAGAAAAACTTGACTGACATCAGTATTTTTCGGTGGCATTCTGCACGGAACGAAATGAAGGACTACAGAATCGTCTCCTATTAACCAATTAGGCTACTCTCAGAAAAATAAGCTGTTCCAGTTTACTTTGCTGGATTAGCAATCAAATGGTGGATGTGTTTACACTCTACATTGAATGAATAGAGCTGTTTATTAAGACAGCATGATTGATTGCTGCATTTCGAAATTTAAATGGACATAGTACAACGCAGCATGAACACGATTTCCATTGCCACGCATTTTGTGCGACTGTGATAATTTATATCTCACATTCACGTTTCATCCGCTTTTTAGAATGTTTTCCACCTTGTGTACTAATGTTTCACCATAAATGCCAAATTACTACAATCAAAATTTATTTTATAAATGAATGATTACAATATTCAACAAAAATGGGAAAATTAGGTTTAATTATCAATGCTGAAATTCAATAGCAATATAATTACCATTAACATCCAGTATCAATGATATGAGCACACGCTGAAGGAAAGGAGAACTCTTAACCTGGCAGAGGTTTGATTCAAGCTAATATCCAGGCAAAGACAACCAGAAACACTTGTTGAAAATATATTAAAAGGATTTATTATATCTCAGTTGCAATGAGCATGCAGTCAATACCCCTCCACTTGTATAAAACAATAAACACACAGGAAGGATTAAATAGCGGTTATATCGTGAAACAACATATACAAATAGACTTAAGGTAGGATGTGTGAGTGTGGGAGTATGTGTATGAGTAAGTCTGAGTACCAAAATGGAGGGGTTAAAATGGCAGGCTTGGACTCAGATCTAAAATAGAGGACTTGGATCTAAGAGGGTGGACTCAGATCTAAGAAGGCGGACTCAGATCTAAGAGGGCGGGACTCCGATCTAAAATGGCGGACTGATAACGTGGCAGCTTGAGAACCACGTGTGCTTGAGAGTGGAGGAAGTGAGAGGGAGAACAAAGAACTGGATGGCACAAGCGGGAGAATTAGAAAATGTTAGGCCAGAGGCTGTGTTTCCCACAGTGAGCAGAGTGTAGTGTAAAAAAACTTGCTGAAAAGAGAATATGGAGAGAGAGTGAGAGAGGATGAGAGAGAAAGAACAGAAAAGAAGGCGCAGGCAAAATCTGATAAATACCAAAGTTTTACACCCAGTACATCGGTAAGATCCAGTACATTAAAGACAACAAGCAAAGAAAAACACAGCTCAAAGTATACAGTAATTATTTCATTTAAAAATCAACAATTAGCATAGAGTCGCGCATTTTATATTCTAGCTAAATCTGCCCAGATGCAAATTATCTTACCTCCAGTTGTCCCAGTTGTCCAGCTTGGGCGGCGGTCCCTTTGTTTCCTGAGCACTCATCAGCGGACAGGAAACAGTATCTGCTTTTCCAGGCGCGTGATGCATGAGAGAATGCAGAGAGTTTGTCAACTTGTTGATCGAGAAAATAGCAAAAAGGGAAGCTGGTCGCCTTTTTGTTTCTTCCAGAAGTTAAAGACGTTGAAACAAAAGAAATTCCACTTTCGTCTCGCAGTGTGAATTCTTTTTACTGTTTCTTGAATAGATACGCCTGTAGGCAACTTAAGTAATTACGGAACAGAACGTAGTTAATCTTTAACTCTGCCGTGGTCAACTGACGAGGTCTGAAAAACTTTTATCTTTGTTCTGTTCCAAGAAAACTTTTTAGTCAGATGGATGTGTACTCCTGCAGATCTCTATTAACCCCACCGTGGCAGAGGTCCAGAGAGAGAGAGAACAATGGGTTGCTTGAATTATTAAAGGGGTTTGACATCATTAGTTTTATTGCATTAGAGATAATCCTTTTGGACTTCTGGGAAATGAAGTTAAAATGGCTGTTCTTTGTGGTTTGCAGCCATTTTGGCAGGCCATGGCCCTACATCTCCCCCCTTTTTGTCAGATGTTAGGTGTTCGTTCCACAATCCTTGTGATCAAACTTCGCGTCCAACATTTCTCAGGTCCACAAAAACTGGAAAGTCGACCTGATCACAGTCCATGAGGCAGCTCATAATTCATTCAGTCCGTGTGGCAACCTGAGGGTTGCACAGTCCATGTTTCCATGCTGGTATTCCAAATAACACATCACAGTTCATTTAGGCAATTGCATCTAGACATCTACTATTCATCTACTATTATTAGGCACATCTGGGCAAATGAATTGTCCTAGGCTCAGTACCATAAAATACACACAAAATGAAAAACACAAAGCAGATTCATTGTCAGGTATAGCTTATCATTAATCACACACTGAGAAGGCACAAACGGAAAAGAGAAGGAATGGAAAGGAACAGATTGTCAAGACCTTGGCCACTGCCTTCAAGAGTTGTCAGGGACAGTTAGAGGTTAGCAAGTCTGTTTGGCCTTTAAACGAGGTTGGACACAGGTCATGTTATCCAGCCTACTTTGTAGTGTTTGAATGTGTCGGAGCATGAGAAATGCAATAACTGCTGTGATGATCCAACCACTAAGAAGTCCAAGAGCAGTGATGCTTATATGGTGTTCTTGGTCCATTTGCCGATTTGGTGAAATGATTAGAAAATGCAGTTCTGATTCCAGTCGTTTTGAGACTGAATTTCACCATTTTGGCCCCTTCAGCCAGAAGTTGTTGTAGAAGGGAGTCACCAAGAGCGAGGTTGTAGCCTCTGAATTTGTCCAATATCTCATTCTCAGTGTCATGCCTTTCTAGATTGGTGGAGGACGATGTTCGCTGTATGTACCATGACCTCTTGTGGGATATTTAGTAACACCGTTTGGTTTGGTATCATTAACTTAGTGATTGTGTCATGACGGTCATATGAGATCAGACATCAGTGGCAGGAATACTGACAAGCCATCAGTTACTCGCTCATTCTATCCTAGTTTCAGTTCCTTTGACCTTGACAGACAGGCTACCTTGACATTTCTGTTCGGGGGCATCAGCCCTCAAACCACATACAGCACCCTCAATAATTATTGACACCCCTGGTTAAGATGTGTTCTTTAGCTTCTAATAAATTCAGTTTTTTTCTAAATAATATAGGACCACAATGAAAAAAGAGGAAAATCCAACCTTTAATTCAAGTGCATTCAAAACCCCATAGCACCCCTGATGTTAATACTTTGTACAACCCCCTTTTGCCAACAAAACAAGCACCTAATCTCCTATAATGTTTCACAAGACGGGAGAATACAGAAAGAGGGATCTTCGACATTCCTCTTTGTACAATCACTCTAAATCACCCAGCGACCTGGGTCTTCTCCTCTGCACTCTCCTCTTCAGCTCATTCCACAAGTTTTCAATGGGATTGAGGTCTGGGGATGGAGATGGCCATTGGAGGAGCTTGATTCTGTGTCTGGTGAACCATTTCTGTGTAGATTTGGCCACATGTTTAGGGTCATTATCTTGCTGAAAGACCCAGTGATGACCCTTCTTCTGCTTTCGGGCAGAGGCCACCAGATTTTGATTTAAAATGTCCTGGTATTTCAAAGCGTTCATGATGCCATGCACCCTAACAAGGTTCCCAGGGCCTCTGGAAGAGAAACAGGCCCACAGCATTACTGATCCTCCCCCACACTTCACAGTGGGCATGAGGTGCTTTTCTGCATACTCATCTTTTGTTCCGCCAGACCCATTTAGAGTAATTTTTGCCAAAAGAGCTCTATATTGGTCTCATCTGACCAAAGCGCACGGTCCCAGTTGAAGTCCCAGTACCGCTTAGCGAACTCCAGATGTTTGTGTTTATGATTTATGATAAAAGGTTTTTTCCGTGCATGCCTCCCAAACAGCTTGTTGGCATGTAGATAGCGCCTGATGGTTGTTTTGGAGACTTTGTGGCCCCAAGATGCTGCCATTAGTTGCCATTCTTTAACAGTGAGCTTTGGAGAACTTCTTATTTCTCTTACCATCCTCCTCACTGCGCGTGGTGGCAAAATAACCTTGCGTCCTGCTCCAGGCTTGTTTACCACTGTTCCAGTTGTTTTACACTTCTTAATGATTCCTCTGACAGTAGATATGGTCAGATGCAGGTGAGTGGCTATTTTCTTGTAGCCATTGCCTGACTTGTGAAGGTCGACACACTGAATGGTAGGTTCCTTTGTCTTTCCCTTGTTGAAGAGTGGATAAAAGAAATGGCCTCTGTGTCACATCATATTTATACCCCAGGGAAACAGGAAGTGATTTCTACTGCAGAAATGACAAAAATTTAATTCCTAGGAATTGTCAGGGGAGCCAATAATTATGAAATAGGTGATTGTATGAAAAAAATATATTTCTTAGGGATTTCTTTCCTCCTTAAAATTCATTTGAGTTGAAGGTTACATTTTTCTACAATTTGCAGTGTGAGAGTATGCTTCTGCAATAACAATTGAACTTATTTTAGGGCTTTTAACACATCTCAACCTGGGGTGCCAATAATTATGGAGGCTCCAGTTGGTAGTCAGTCGAGTCTTAGATAAAGGGGTTACTAGGATGGACCCAATGTTTGTCTTTTGTGTTGGTGCACATGTTTAGGTTGGGTAGGAGGTTGAGAGAGGGGTTGTCATCATGGTAAGCGAGAATGGGTGGTGTTTTGATATGTACAGGTATATTATTTCTCCAGAAACCAACATTTAATTAGGACTTGAGCCAATAAATGTTTCATCTCAATAATGGGTAAATTTATTAAATTTTTGCACTGCCAAGGTTATAAGCTAAATGTACCAGTGAAGTTTGCACAACTGTGGTGTTAGCAGATCTAAGGAATTTTTGGACAATGTCTAGAGGAACGAAGTAGGCAGGGATCCTACCCATGTCAGACTCTTGACTGAGGCGCTAACTACCCTGACAAGATCCTGCATTAGGTCTCTAACCATGCGCACATACACATTTTATTTTCGCTTCAGACAGGGTATCTAGAGCATGCAAGGTGTTACTTAGAATTAGCGAGTGCATCCTGAAACAAATAAGAACCTTGTTACCCTTTGTTTGGAAATGTGGGGTTAGGTCTTAGTGCATGCTGTGGCTGTGAGTTAGGCATGCTCTACCTAACTGTGACATGTGGGTCCATCTGCCTTTGGAGCTACGAATGTTCAAAGGGCTTGATCTGATTGAAGTGGACCCATTTATAGGCTGCTCTCTGAATTGGTTTAGAAGTCTTGATTTGGTAACTACTGGGGAAAGCTTTCCCACAATTTCAAAAGGGCTAAAAACCAGTTTGGCAAGAACCTCTTTGAGATACCAACTGTGTGATGGCCGTTGTATATTAGACACCAAAAGCAGCGGTCTGGATTAAAAGGCAAAAACAGCTGAAGACGGGGAGACTCACAAAGGATTAAAATGCGAGGCTCGCGCTACCACCAGACCTGGCAGTCGTCCGAGGTAGAAAGCGAGCGAGCTCGAAGGTACAAAAAGAAAAGGGTAAAATAAAACAAAGATTCCCTTTCTAACTATCACTAGACCTCAAATATGCAACTAAAGTCCCTGACAATTCTCTGTCTCGAGACCTTACCGGCTAAAGCGCCAATGTAACTCTGACACTCTAACAATGGAAGCGAGGCAGAAATGGAGCTTAAATAGAGTCCGGGCACCGACACCCAATTAATGCCAGCTGGTCCAGGAATCCGATTGGGAGCAAATCAATATCGTCCCGGACGAGAGCAACATAAAGAGCTCTCAATGCTTCCAAACCATGACAAGATGGTTTGGAAAATTTGAAGTTGAAGACCTTGTCACCCACCTTATACTCACGGTCTGATGTTTTTTAGTCAAATTAGGCCTTTCGCCCCTTGACAATGACCTCCAAGTTTGTCTGGGCCTAAGCGAACGTGGTCTGGAGGTGTTGACCTGGGTCCGTCAGATTGATGTGCCGATTGATGTGCCGTGTACGCGGTTGCAACACTGATATCTTCTGGACTGTACAGAAGATGCAGTGGGAGGTTCATTTCTCTCCTAGTCATGATCTCCAATGGTGAAACTCCAGTGGGTGGTGCGGTGGGGAGTGGACCTGATGGCCATCAACACCAAAGGGAGTTTCACATCCCAATCCTTACCATTACTGCTTACATACTTTTTGAGCATGCTGATCACGGTACGGTTAGTACTTTCTACTTGACCTGATGACTAGGCATGATAGGCAATGTGGCAACTTCGCTTCCGCTCCTAACATTTCCCACACTGTCTTTATAACTGTTGCAGTGAAATGACTGCCCCAGTCAGAGTCGATCGACAGCGGTAGTCCCCAGCGACTGAACACGGGGTGCATGAAAACGAGAGCCGGGGTTTCCGTTGTGTCATTGGGTGCCTGAAAGCACTCAACCCACTTTGTGAAGGCACAGGTGGCAGTGAGGAGGTATTTGTTGCCTCTCGCAGATGTGAGGATGGGTCCAATCCAGTCCACCTGTAGGTTACACAAAGGGTAGGTAATTCCCTTGACTCGTAGTGGACCTCGGTTGAGCGGCCGGGTTGGGCTGAATTGACAGCACACCAGGCACCCTTTCACATAGGTTATGGTGTCTTTGAACATAAATGTCCAGTATGCGACCTGTTGGAGGATGTGAAACGTGGCCTTGTAACTCCTATGGCCTCCTGGGGGAGGGTCATGGGCATGTTACAACATCACCCCCCTATGGTCAGTTGGAACGACCCACCGTGGCGGACCTGGACCATTAGGGACATAAACCAATAGACCCTTCTCAAGCCTTAGGTGCGGTCGCATCTGGTTGAGAGCCTTTTAATATTTGGAGTTGCGCAGTGATGTTAGTGGGACCCACTGTGTTTGAGGGTATATCACCTGTTCTTGAAATGTTTTGATCACCTGATCTCGTTCTTGCTTGGTGGGCAAATCTGCGTCACCTGGTTGTCGACCCAGGTTAAAAGTCTGCAGGCTGGCATGGGCACTTTCTCGACCCTCGCAAGCCTGTTGACGAGTATTAGCATTTACTGCTAGAGGCTGTTTTGGGAGCCAGTCATCTTTAAACTCCCATGGTGTGCCCTCAACGGCGCCTAATTTTGCTAGGCGACCTGATTCGTCATTGCCCTCCTTGTCAGGGCCAAGAATCTGGGAATGACCTTTGACCTTTATCCAGTACATGGTCAATCCTCCGTCAGTGACAAAATGATCACAGGCAAAGAACAGCTTGGCGTGCTTTACCTCCATACTTCTTGCATTCCTCATACCATGTTCTTTCCACATGGGGAAATAAGATATGAAGCTGTGGCGGGCATAATTCGAGTCAGAACAGACCACCAGTTGCATGACAGCTGACATAGCAGCTTGCCGCAGGGCAATGAGTACTGCAGCAATGGCTACATACTCTGCTCCACTCTGGTAGAGACGTCATATCCTAGGGCTTCTTTAGCCCTAGCCTGTGCTTCACGATTCTCTTGTCGAACCCTATCGCTTGTAGCTGTTTGGCTCTCTCTCTCAGCACTGTGGAGCCTCTGAGCACACTCAGTCAGTAAGGTGTCTGGGTTCTGAAGGTCACGGCGTAAACCATGGTTCTCAGAACTCAACTGGTCAGCGCTCTGAGACGGGACTCCACCTCCCGTCTCAGAGATGCTACCTGTAACCGGGTCTTATGGTGGTGGAGCAAAAACGATCTACCGACTACTTCTTGGACAGACAGTCCCATTCCTTGAGGGTCCTGCATTCGTCCTAAATCAGCTACATCAGTGTTGCACTCAGCTTGTGTGTAGCTGTCAAGCTCCTCTCTCTCGTCACCCGAGACTCTGAGGAGATCAGCGACTAAAGTGGACAGTGAGGTATCTTCAGCTGCCCTAGAAGCTTCAGCGCCAAGCGCTGATGAGGGCATAAGACTCAGGTCTCCCTGATGAAAAGGCAAACAGACAATGTGAGGTGACCCCCCCTTGAGCTGCTCTTCTGCGAGCAAAGGAAACTAACACTACTGTATTTTAAGGGTGATGGGACGACAACATTCGTTGCTAAGTGGGAAACCCTGTGCTGTTCTCCCACAAAAGAATGCACAGGTAGTGGACTGCTGACCTGTGACTTAAAAGCAATTATTTGATTGGCTGGTTTTATTTATGCTTATTAGCGGTTAACATGCAATAAGATTGCCAGTAACTCAACTACTGGTTGGAAGATCCTAGTGGGGATTTAGCACTGCTCATTAAAAAAAATCTCTCAGATGTACTAATTAAGGTGGTAAAAAGGAATCAACACAAGATTTGTGATTTCAAGCACACACTAATACTGAGGAGATGACAAGGACTAAAATTCACACAATAGACTATAAGAATACACTGTGACAATTCACAATCACAACTGGCTTATGCCTTAGCAGCCAAACTTCCTGGAAAAATTTGAGTCCACAGAAGAACCTCTGGTTACTCAGTTTAAAAGGGTCCAGTTAATATTTGCCAGAATATTAGAGAACCAACAATACTAGGCCTCACACGGGGAACAGGTGCAACAGCTTGAAAGGGCATTACAATGGCTATTTAATGTAAAAATTACCTAATTAATTATTTAAGTCTTAATAATTAACTAATTTAAGTTCCAAGGGGCACCACCCTTTTAGTAAAGGGGAAATTAATAGCGCTTTAATGACTAAGTCTCCTTAATGTTTCACAATAAATTCCAAATTACTACGATCAAAATTTATGTTATAAATGAATGATTACAAATTCAACAAAAATTGGAAAACTAGACTTACCTAGAAAAGTACTAAGAGAGCGCAGACCTCCGCCAGGTGGCAGCAAAACCCTAAAGCACGGGGATTGGAACTCCAGCCCATTCGCTAGGTGCACAACAATTGAAATAGAATTTCCGAGTCATCTGTAGCTATGTTTCCATCCAATCGTCAATTGAACAATCTGAATTTCGCAAAAAATATTTATGCGAAATAAGCAGGTGAAAATGCGTTTCCATGTAATGTCATTAAAGCGAATAAAAATTTGTGCGTAATGAAGTCACATGCTGTTATGTGGTCAAATTGGTGTATCGAATGGATTTTAAGCTGTATCTAATGGATTTTAAGCCGTTTCCATTCATTTTCGCACTGAATCACAGAACCTTTAAGTGAACAAAAGTAGTGTGTTAGCCGAATAATTTAGTTAGTAAGCCAAAATGAATTGCATCTGCCATTCAAATGATGATAATTTGCACAAGTTGTACGTGCTTATGTGCCAGCTGAATTTACCCCATGATTTAATCACTGTTAGATCGCATACGGAGAGAAACCGTGTCTTTGGCTGCCAATTACGATAATTGGAAAACGCGTCAGTAAATGAAAATGATTGAGAACTACTAATTGCAGTCAAAAAGGGACATGTCTCAGCACCCCTGCCGGCTACGCCACTGCCGTTTTATTATCCCTCAAAATAATACAGGATACTGTATTAGTTTGTTTTCAACTAATTTTCCTTTCTGTGGTTATAGTATAGCACAACTGTGATAGAAAAAGCTTTTTAATCCCCAACATGTAACTGGGTACACGTCAGTTAGAAGTCCTGTGTACACGTGTAGAAAAAATTGTTAACGTTGACACCCCTAGTTTCCATCAGCATTTATCACATAAGCTTTTTACCGATCAAAAGAAAATTTGATCAGATCAACCGTATAAACTTTGTGTCGATATTCAAATCAAGTCGAATGTCACTGTTTCCATAAGGCATTTTTAACGCTACTCCAATTGGCTATGTGCACAAAATGGTAAATTCTGAAATACACTGGCTCGGTTTACTATTTTAAGTTTGCTTCTGCCATTTATCAGTCTACATCAGATGCTGAGCAGGTGACAGGAATATAATCCCGAAAATGTGATTTTAACTATTGCTGCTGTTTCCAAGATTTGGCTTAATTAACCGTGAATGATGTTCGCATGTGTTATGGCCCCAATTTGTTATGACCTATTGGACAGCAAGGGATGACAGACAAAATTTTAAAACTGAAACAGATTTAATAAACAAAAGCACTGACCAAGGTTGACATATAAAATAAATGATATATCTATAGTTCCTTTGGTGGGGTTGCTTTGGGATGTTCTGGGACAGGAAAATGCTCCAACACAGGCAAAAATCCACAAAAAACTTCACAGGTCTTGAAAAGAGTGACAGGTCTGGTCAAATGTATACTTCCACTATTTCTCCTTGCAATTTCTCCCACTACTTTACTCTCTCAATTTTTCTCCTTATATACTCTTTTCCAGCCCCCTCCCACCTTTTAGACTTTTTTTTTTAATTCTCTGGGACTTCCCCTCTCAGGCATGCCCAGAACATGCCCAAAACCTAGCTCCAGACTGGCGTAACAAACATCGTTTCCAGCCGTTTGCTGTAGTGACTGTCATGAACTGGCTTTAAACAACAAAAATCCAGTGTTGCATGACCCAAATTTCCTCCTTAGATTAATATCTGGAGCTAACTTTCATTTTCATCGAGCAGTAGCAAAGTTGAGTAGCTAGCAAGGCTAGCTAGAGAGCTAGCAAGATTTTCTGTTTAGGTTTTACATTGAATTTATTTTTACATCTTCTGATGCAACTGGCTTGCTAGTACTGCAATATTCTTATCGTTTCCTTTGATGTGCTCAGCTAACCATAGCCCCAGATGTGATGGTCTTGAGAGTGCAACTGACGCCGAGTGGGAAGGGAAACAAAGTATTGACAATATTTAAATATGCGTGGATCGAATGTTAGATTTATGAAACAGCATTTCAAAGTTACAGATTATTTACACATTAATTATAAAATATTTTCACGTATTTTATCTATCGCTTAAAGCCAGTTCATCACTCATCAGTGAGAACGGCTGGAAATGTCTTGCTACTAAGAAATCCTCTTGTTTCTCATTGGAGCAGCAAATGCCTCATTAAGAGTGCCAATGAACAAACATCAGTAACAGGAAATCCAGACAAATCATGCGAAAATCATTCGTGGCTAATTAAGCCAAATCCTGGGAATATGGCTATAGCTAAAATCACATTTTCGGGATGATATACATCTGCTCATCATCTGATGGTGATTGATCAGTAGCAGAAGCAAACCGGAAATAGTTTAGCTCACCAACGTATTTCAGAATGTTCACAGCGCCATCTTGTGCAACAGGCCAATCGGAAAGACTTGAAATCTTGAACTTTGGCGTATATCTCACCTGTACTTTGGCCTAGATATGCCAAAATTTTAATATGTGTTCCTTGACTTTATACCCACCTTCTCAGAAAATTTCATAAAAATCGGTACATTACCTTTTGAGTTATCTTGCTAATAAACAAAAAGACAAACGCTGCCAAAAACATAACCTCCTGGTGGAGATAATTATCAATGCTCAAGTTGAATAGCAATATAATTACCATTAACATCCAGCATCAATAGCAACCACACACTGAAGGAAAGGGGAGCTCTTGACCATTTAGATTCAAGTTAGACTAAGCTAATATCCAGGCAAAGACGACCAAAAACATTTGTTGAAAATAAACTGAGTCAGAAAAGAAACTTCACACTCATAAAGGACATGTCTAAGGATGTCTAATAACTAATAATCGTTGGTGTCATTTATTGACATAATAGCCAAAATGTAAAAAAATGAATGCTATGAGCCTTACTGCCCCATGGTTGCCATGGCAACGGAACAGGAAATTGCACCATGCAAAATGTCATTATTTGGCATATTTTCAATCCCAAGAGCAAAAGAGTTCAATATATTGTCTTATAAACCATGTATATCAATTATATAAATAATTAACAATTCAACATTACCAGGATGTCTGGCCCATGGTTGCCATGGCAACGGGAGAGGAAATTGTTCTATTCAAAATGTCATTATTTGGCATATTTTCAATCCGAAGAGCAAAAGAATTCAATATATTGTCTTATAATTTATGTATATCAATTATTATATAAATAATTAACAATTCAACATTATCAAGATGAGTGGTCCATTGTTGCCATGGCAATGGGAGATATAAATAAGAAATATAAATAAATAAATAAGAAATAAGAAATAGAAATGTTTAATGAAACAGTTAAGTAAGTCAGAAAAAAATACTGATACTAGGACTAGAAAAAAATTGGTTCGATTCCTATTACATCCCAAGTAGAAATAGGGTGGGTGGGTGGGTAGGTAGGTAGGTAGGTAGGTAGGAACATTATTTTAATTTTTAAAAATATTTTAATGCAGTACTTCTGAAAAAAATTTTAAACCACAATAAAGCCACTCTATAGGCCCTATACTCAAATCTCTACAGTCATCTCAAAGTAGGCAAGATACCTTTAGCAATCAAAAACGCCAATGAAATGTTTAGGGTAGGGGGGAAATAGGGACTGTCGGGTAACAGGAATCACTGGTATTTTTTTCTATGCCTTATCACACTTATACTGGAGCAAAATTATATTTGTCTTTTATATTTCTGAATTAATTAATTCATTAATTATATTAAAAACAAAATTAAGGTCAGATTCAATTCAGTGCTCAAGGGCCGAGCTGATCGAGGGGCGAAATGTCGGGCATCGATCGGGCATCAGATAGCCTATAGGCCTATCTTATTTTTCAAAGAGTTATTTATTGGTTCTACATCTCTACCATAACTCAGAATATCCGTATATGAACAGATTTTTATAGATTTTGCATAGATAAAACTGGGTGTATGTGTGTGAGTAAGTCTGAGTACCAAAAGGAAGGGGTTAAAATGGCAGGCTTGGACTCAGATCTAAACTGGAGGACTTGGATCTAAGAGGTCGGACTCAGATCTAAAATGGTGGACTGATTACGTGGCAGTCTGAGAACCACGTGTGCTTGAGAGTGGAGGAAGTGAGAGGGAGAACAAAGAACTGGATGGCACAGGCAGGAGAATTAGAAAAAGACACCTGCACGAGTTAGGCCATAGGCTGTTTCCCACTCAGTAAGCAGAGTGTAGTGTACAGAAGCTTGCTGAAAAGAGAATATGAGAATGGAGAGTGAGAGAGGATGAAAGAGAGAAAGACCAGAAAAGAAGGCATAGGCAAGGTCTGATAGGATGAAGTAGCTGGCTGCAGCGGGCTGAACAATCAGTCCGACAAGCCAAATGTCCCAATTCAATTCAAACTTTCTCAAAAATCCTAATGATTTTCACAGAGCAAGGCAACAACATAAAACAAAGCAATCCGCGGTTTTAAATGAACTCTCTCAAAGATCGGATATGTAACAGGTCAGCAATGCAGCAGCGTAGAGTAAATATCCACAATTTCCCGACAAATTCTCTTTTATATACCGAAGTTTTACGCCCAGTACAACAGTAAGATCCAGTAAATTAAAAACAGCAAGCAAAGAAAAACAAAGCTCAAAGTATACAGTAATTATTTCATTCAAATATCAACAATTAGCATAGAATTGCGCATTTTATATTCTAGCTAAATGTGCCCAGATGCAAATTGCCTTACTTGGGATCACTACCGAGTGAGTGACCCAGTTGTCCAGCTTGGGCGGCGGTCCCTTTGTTTCCCGAGCACTGGTCAGCGGACAGGAAACAGTGTCTGTTTTTCCAGGCGCAGTGATGCACGAGAGAATGCAGAAAGTTTGTTGACTTGTTGATCGGGAAAATAGCAAAAAGGGAAGCTGGTCGCCTTTTTGTTTCTTCCAGAAGTTAAAGATGTTGAAACAAAATAAATTTCACTGTCGTCTCGCAGTAAGAATTCTTTTCACCAGTTCTTGGATAGATACGCCCAAAGGCAACGTTAGTAATTATGGAACAGAACGTAGTTAATCTTTAACTTTACCGTGGCCAACTGGAGTGGTCCAAAAAACTTTGTTCTTTGTTCTGTTCCAAGAAAACTTTTCAGTCAGATGGATGTGCACTCCTGCAGATTTCTATTAACCCCACCGTGGCAGAAGAGCAGAGAGAGAGAACAATGGGTTGCTTAACTTTTTAAAGGGGTTTGACGTCATTAGTTTTATTGTATTAGAGATAATGCTTTTGAAACTCTGGGCTACGTAGTTAATATGGCTGTTCTTTGTGGTTGGCAGCCATTTTGGCAGGCCCTGGCCCTACACAAGAATCATTGCTGAAAACTGTAGCAACTAGACCAACTATTTTCAACCATTGAACAACTATTAAATCCAGCCCCAACCTCTTACCCTCTCAGTCAAGCTTCAGTCTCTAAGTGTGAGGAATTTGCCAGATTTTTCACCAGTAAAATTATAAATTTAAGGGCATAGCATTGTCACTTTGTTTGACGTGATTGTACAAAGCCCAAAACCAGTGAAGTTGGCACGTTTTGTAAATCTTAAATAAAAACGGAATACAATGATTTGCAAATCCTTTTCAACCTATATTCAATTGAATACACTGCAAAGACAAGTAACTCAATGTTCCAACAGGTAAACTTCGTAATTTTTTGCAAATATTAGCTCATTTGGAATTTGATGCCTGCAACGTGTTTCAGAGGAATGCTCATCAAACACTTACTTGGAACATCACACAGGTGAACGGGCTAATTGGGAACAGGTGGGTGCCATGATTGGGTATAAAAGCAGCTTCCCTGAAATGCTCCGTCATTCACAAACAAGGATGGGTCGAGGGTCACCACTTCGTGAACAAACGCGTGAGCTGATTGTCGAACAGTTTAAAAACAACATTCCTCAATGAGCTATTGCAAGAAATTTAGGGATTTCATTATCTACGGTCCGTAATATCATCAAAAGGTTCAGAGAATCTGGAGAAATCACTGCACGTAATCGACAAGGCCGAAAACCAACATTGAATGCCTGTGACCTTCGATCCCTCAGGCAGTACTGCATCAAAAACCGACATCAGTGTGTAAAGGACATCACCACATGGGCTCAGGAACACTTCAGAAAACCACTGTCAGTAACTACAGTTCGTTGCTACATCTGCAAGTGCAACTTAAAACTCTACAATGCAAAGCGAAAGCCATTTATCAACAGCAACCAGAAACGCCGGCGGCTTCGCTGGGCCCAAGCTCATCTAAGATGGACTGATGCAAAGTGGAAAAGTGTTCTGTGGTCTGACAAGTCCACATTTCAAATTGTTTTTGGAAACTGTGGACGTCGTGTCCTCCGGACCAAAGAGGAAAAGAACCATCCGGACTGTTATAGGCGCAAAGTTCAAAAGCCAGCATCTGTGATGGTATGGGGGTGTATTAGTGCCCAAGGCAAGGGCAACTTACACATATGTGAAGGCAACATTAATGTTGAAAGGTACATACAGGTTTTGGAGCAACATATGTTGCCATCCAAGCAACGTCTTTTTCATGGACGCCCCTGTTTATTTCAGCAAGACAATGCCAGGCCACATTCAGCACGTGTTACAACAGCATGGCTCCGCAGTAAAAGAGTGCAGGTACTAGACTGGCCTGCCTGTAGTCCAGACCTGTCTCCCATTGAAAATGTGTGGCGCATTATGAAGTGTAAAATACGACAACGGAGACCCCAGACTGTTGAACAACTTAAGCTGTACATCAAGCAAGAATGGGAAAGAGTTCCACCTGAAAAGCTTCAAAAATTGGTCTCCTCAGTTCCCAAAGGTTTACTGAGTGTCGTTAAAAGGAAAGGCGATGTAACACAGAGGTAAAAAGGCCCCTGTGCCAATTTTGTGTTGCTGCCTTTAAATTCTCAGTTAATGATTATTTGCAAAAAAAAAAAGTTTCTCAGTTTGAACAATAAACATCTTGAGCCGTACCTACGAAAGGTGTCTATCTTTTATCCGTGTGTAGCGTTTAGACGTGTATAAATGTGACTTAGATGCTTCTAGCTAAACGTGTGTTTTAATCACACCCTATGAAACACTATAAACAGCTGATTAGTTATCTGTGTCTACCAATGCCCGTCTAACCTTGATGTCCTCAGTTCAATCTCTTAAATGGGATTTGATTGGCTGCTGGATTGCGAACAGGGATGTGCGTTCCAGTGTTCTGTCAAATTTTGCTACCCATCAAATCACGCTGCCTTGCGGTTCGGCGCTTGCGCAAACCTAAAATCTTGGGCTGTTTCTTCACTCATATCTTAAGTATCTTCAAAAATAAAAAAATAGATTTTTTTTTCAGTGCGCCTTTTGACCAAGAATCCAAATATATTTGCCTGTACATGATGGGTTTTCCTGGAAATGCAGAAATGAGATGATAATGGCATATGTGGGCATATATCTTCAAACAAACTTATCCAACTCATTATAAGATCTGCTTATGTTATAATAAGCTAACAAATAAAGTTACTACTGTAAACTGAGTCATATTGCAATATTAAGGCGAAAAAAAAGACTTTACGATCGCTTTGCATTGCGGTAGCATACTTTGACAAGGGAGCACTAATTGTCAGTACACGGGCTATAGCACCTGTAATTCTCGGGAAACCAGCTATATGTCAAAGCCCATCCATGACATGTCGCTTTACATTTAAAGCGTCTGGGAATGGCAGAAACTGTGGCTAGTTGGCACAGATTGCAGCAGTAACTCTATGCACATAAGCTTGTTAAGAGATCCCAGATGTGTCTCCTACAACAATCTGAAATATTCCATAAGCGAAAAATCGCAATGCACAAGCCAACTGTAATGCAGCTGGAAGAGGATTGCTGCATCGTGTTGGATGTTCCAGTTCTGGTATCAGCAACTAGAGTAGTTCGTCGAACGTGTTTTTGTAGAATCGGAATCGTTTTAAGAACGGTATCTTCGTACTCTTCCAATGGATTTCTCCTGTCCCTGAATATCCTTGGTGCACGCAATGTATTAGCATTCTGACGTTCATCTGCCTCCTCTTGAGCAAGTTCAAGTATTTGCAGCGCATTCATAATGCTCGCTCTGTGATCGACAAGCAGGAAATGTCAGAGAAACGCATGCAAAACTACCCCCCTCCCATGTTTAAGGGTTTCCATTGTTCATTTTAGACAGTCTTTGATCGTGGTTTATTCTGTTGTCCGTGTGTAAACCTAAAACCGCTTCATAGTGTGTGAATATAAAGTGAAGCGCAAATTTTAGTCTGCGCTTAACCGATTTATACGTGTAAGCAACTTTCGTAGTTACGGCCCCTTGTCTTTGCAGTGTATTCAATTGAATATAAGTTGAAAAGGATTCGGAAATCATTGTATTCTGTTTTTATCTACAATTTACGTAACGTGCCAACTTCACTGGTTTTGGGTTTGTAGTTTGTATGCCCTCTCATAGGCCACCACATATTATTACACAGAGCAAAACATCAACATGCCATCTAGACCCCGTTCCAAATAAATTTTTAAAAATATTTTTAATTGTGTTTCCACATCTGCTCTTAAGATAATTAACGCATCCTTGGAGACTGCAAGTTTCCAAACTGCTCTGAAATGGGTGTTGTGAAACCCTTATTTAAAAAATCAAACTTGGATCCCAGTAACCTCAGTAACTACGAGCCGGTCTCAGACCTACCCTGTATGAGCAAGGTGTTTGAAAAAGTAGTTTTTAATCAACTGACAACCCTCCTTAATGAAAATACTATTTTAGAGAAGTTCCATTCACGTTTTAGGTCAATGCACAGCACTGAGAATGCTTTAACTAAAATAGTTAATGATCTTCAACTGAGTGCTAATGCAAACTTGATTTCAATTCAGTAAAATTCAATTCTTATTCTTGTAGATCTGAGTGCAGCATTTGACAGGATTGACCACGTGATTCTTCTGCATCACCTTGAAAATTGGTCTGGTCTCTTCAAAACTGCTCTGAATTGGTTCTGAACATATATAACAGGGAGAAAATTTTATGTTAGACTAGGAGATTACAAGTCTGAAAAATATGACATATCTTGTGGTGTTCACAAAGAAGCTGCCTTAGTCCGCTTCTTTTTTCTTCATATATGCTTCCGCTCGGCGACATAATCAGGGAATATAATGTTAACCCACAGCTACGCGGATGACACCCAATTATACATTTCTGTTGAACCAAACAATCCCAATTCCCGATGCTCCCTGATTAACCGTCTGTCTGCAATTAATCAATGGATGAGCAATAACTTTCTGAAGACGGAAATACTTTTAATTGGCCCCAGAGATAGAAGCAATGCACTTTTAAAAAGGTTAGGAAACTTGGCTCCCCATATAAAATCTGAGGTAACAAGCCTACGTGTCATTTTAGACTCTGATTTAAATTTCAAACCACACATTAACGAGGTGACCAAAACAGCATTTTAACTGAACAGGATGCTGAGAAGCTAATTCATGCTTTTATTTCAAGCAGATTGGACTACTGCAATGCTCTTTTTACTGGTCCTCCAAAAAAGAGTGTAGAAAAATTACAAAACCCAAAACCAGTGAAGTTGGCACATTATGTAAATCGTAGATGAAAACAGAATACAATTATTTCCAAAACCTTTTCAACTTAAATTCAATTGAATACACTGCAAAGACAAGATGTTTAATGTTCAAATGTTTTTTTTGGAAAATAATCATTAACTTAGAATTTAAACACATTGCAAAAAAGTTGGCACAGGGGCCTTTTTACCACTGTGTTACATCGCCTTTCCTTTTAACAACACCCAGTAAACGTTTGGGAACTGAGGAGACCAATTTTTGAAGCTTTTCAGGTGGAACTCTTTCCCATTCTTGCTTGATGTACAGCTTAAGTTCTTCAACAGTCCGGGGTCTCCGTTGTCATATTTTACACTTCATAATGCGCCACACATTTTCAATGGGAGACAGGTCTGGACTACAGGCAGGCCAGTCTAGTACCCGCACTCTTTTACTACGGAGCCATGCTTTTGTAACACGTGCAGAATGTGGCTTGGCATTGTCTTGCTGAAATAAGCAGGGGCGTCCATTAAAAAGACGTTGCTTGGATGGCAACATATGTTGCTCCAAAACCTGTATGTACCTTTCAGCATTAATGGTGCCTTCGCATATGTGTAAGTTGCCCATGCCTTGGGCACTAATACACCCCCATACCATCACAGATGCTGGCTTTTGAACTTTGCGCCTATAACAGTCCGGATGGTTCTTTTCCTCTTTGGTCCGGAGGACACAACGTCCACAGTTTCCAAAAACAATTTGAAATGTGGACTCTTCAGACCACAGAACACTTTTCCACTTTGCATCAGTCCATCTTAGATGAGCTTGGGCCCAGCGAAGCCGGCGGCGTTTCTGGGTGCTGTTGATAAATGGCTTTCGCTTTGCATTGTAGAGTTTTAACTTGCACTTGCAGATGTAGCGACGAACTGTAGTTACTGACAGTGGTTTTCTGAAGTGTTCCTGAGCCCATGTGGTGATGTCCTTTACACACTGATGTCGGTTTTTGATGCAGTACCGCCTGAGGGATCGAAGGTCACGGGCATTCAATGTTGGTTTTCAGCCTTGTCGCTTACGTGCAGTGATTTTTCCAGATTCTCTGAACCTTTTGACGATATTACGAACCGTAGATGATGAAATCCCTAAATTTCTTGCAATAGCTCGTTGAGGAATGTTGTTTTTAAACTGTTCGACAATCAGCTCACGCATTTGTTCACAAAGTGGTGACTCTCGCCCCATCCTTGTTTGTGAATGACTGAGCATTTCAGGGAAGCTGCTTTTATACCCAATCATGGCACCCACCTGTTCCCAACTGGCCCGTTCACCTATGGGATGTTCCAAATAAGTGTTTGATGAGCATTCCTCAACTCTCTCAGTCTTTTTTGCCACTTGTGCCAGCTTTTTTGAAACATGTTGCAGGCATCAAATTCCAAATGAGCTAATATTTACCTGTTTACCTGTTCGAACATTAAGTAACTTGTCTTTGCAGTGTATTGAATTGAATATAGGTTGAAAAGGATTTGCAAATCATTGTATTCTGTTTTTATTTACCATTTTCACAACGTGCCAACTTCACTGGTTTTGGGTTTTGTACAAGTGATCCAGAACATCGCTGCTAGACAAAAACGCGCTAGCAAGAGAACATAACCCCAATTTTAGCCGCACATCACTGGCTCCCTTTTGCTTTTAGAATTAATTTTAAGGTCCCTCTCCTTGTTTACAAAGCTCTTTATGGTTTAGCACCTACTTATTTATCAGATTCCTTGTTGTGATACATTCCTCCACGTCCGTTAAGATCCGTCCGTTAAGTCTGGGTTTCTAAAAGCTCCCGAGGGCTCCCAGAAGAAAACTGGGGATGCTGTTTATTTCCAATATTCACCAAAATTATGGAACACCCTGCCGAAAAGTATTAGAGAGGCTAAGTCAGTGGATATTTTTATTCTTCCATTCTTCTCTGTCCTGATTATTTTAATTATGTATGATTGTACTCTCACAGTCTTCTGAATGATTTGTTCTTAAACGGTCCGGTCTTTTTACTTGGAATTTAGTTGATTTTATTTCTGCATGTAAAGCACTTTGAGCTTTATTTTTGCATGAAAGGTGCTACATAAATAAAGATAATTAATATTATTATCACCTTTGCTGTTGCAACCAATTTCACCATGAAACATTCATCAACACCAAAAATCAATTATTTGCATCTACAGCAGATTCAGTAACGTCATTGGAATTTTAATTCATTTTGGGACATTCTTTAGCACATTCGGCACACAAAAGAAAAAAAAACTTTCATTTACTTTAATATGAAAAGTATTAACACCCTCTTGAAAGTCATTTGCGACAGTCAACAAACATTAAAGTGCATTTAACATTTTTATCACATCGTTTGTCTTTCAATAGCATTTCTGGACCGTGTTAGTGCGGATAACACAAATATTCACGTGATTGTACAAAAAATCAAACATTCTTAACATTCAATCTGCAAAAATCTTTTTTTCAATTGAACAGTTGCCTACATTTTGCTCATTTTTGCATTATCAGTGTGATGTACAGTAAGATTAGGTATGCCCTCTCTATTAGATTTTGAGTAATCTTTATCATTGAGAATCGCCAGTACAGTAAAAGCATCAGAAAATTTTGTCCAGTTCATTTGCTTTGTCCAACTGTTCATGCAGTTGAGAAAATCCAGACACAGAATTCCTTTCAAACACAGCGGCTCGTTAGAGCATTTGAAATTGAGATGGCTGTGAGGTTTTACGAAATGAGCCAAGAGCGAGAACCAGATAAATGTAAAATGGAGGCTTTATTTCTGAAGGGGGGAACCCCCCAACAGAGCTGGCAACAGTACAATGTCCACAATCCTCAAACAGAATCCAAAGGGCAAAGTCCAAAACTGTAACCAGGGCACCAATAACGAAACTCAAGGTCAGGCAAAAATGGTTCGGTACACAGGCGTGGGTTTGGTGGAGAGACAAACTCATAAGCCGTAAACAGTCCGAATCCAAATACCAGGGCAGCAAAAGACAATAGACGTGGTCGGGCAAAAATAGGTCAAAACTCACAGATGCAATAATATCCAAAGAGGGCAAACCAAAAACAAGAGTCGGGCAATCCAGTCAGAAAGAAAATATCACAATGAGCAAGGCGAGGAACGTAGCACAAGACAAAGGAGTAAAGACGATCTGACAAGGAACTAAAAGTGCAGACACCTTATATACACATCCGGGTTAAACACATGACTAGGGTAAACAGGTGTAGTCAATGACATGGGAGTGACACATGAGGAAAACTAATTACATGAATTTGGCGAATGCTGAAACGCAGACAGGGATAACGATACATTCCTATGAACGAACAGACGGCTCCGGTTAAGGAGTACTAAAGTGTATAGTCTAAAGAAAAGAGAAAGCCTGAGATATAAATGGAAACTGCAGTAGAGATAATTAGTGATAGGCAAGGAGGGCGGAGATACAGATTGGGCGAATGCTGAGAGATCGTTAGTCTATTAGTATGTGCAGCTATACAATCCCGAGTGCAAGTTAGTCAGTTAGTATGAATATACAATGTTAATCGGGGTTAGTAATTATCGAAAACAAAAAACTGTTAGTAGGGTTAGTAGATAGCATAAAGAGAGAGGAAGGAAGAAAACGAGATATGAAGAAAGATTGAAATCCCAGAAACCAGGAAATCACCCGAATGAGTGGCACGTCAGACAAGGGACCGTGGGCAAAGACCTACACAAGACAAGACAGGGTAAACGAAGTGCAGGACTAGAACCAAAAACAAGACTATGAAACATGGCAAGGCTATGAAACATGGCAAAGACGTAAATAATAACAAAACAAGAAAAATAATAAAACATGAAATCAAACAACCAAAACACAATACATAATCCTAGGGATGGTCAGAGGCAGGCAGTGGTCACTAAAACACAAAAGGCATACATGGCAAGCCAGGCACAGAACTTAAACATGGGGCTAGACAAAAGACATGGCTGAAATGCAGAATCACAACAATGGCAGACTACATTTAAGTCGCAGACATGCTATGGGGCGCGCCGATCCACAGCAAAAGGCATTGTGGCCCACTACATCAAAGAAGGCAGGATCCATGAGAGACTAAGAGGTGGGAGAAAAAACTTGCAAGTGAATGATACGATGAGAGAGTCAAAAGTCAAATTTTAGCTCTTTAAACTTTATTGAATTACAGTACAGAATTTCGTTCTTAAATTCAGTTTACCCTTCAATAATCTCGCTATTCAGACATCTTGGAAAATAGGTCTGCATGAAGCGGTACCACTGCGTGATTTGGGCTCCAGTCAGAGTATTGAGGTTTCTGTGCAGAGCCTCCAGCAGGAGTTGTGTTTGAAACTCTCCCAAAGAGATTCCTTGGGTTCTGGCCTCAGCTCGGTTATCCATCGGTCTTTGAATTTCTGGCCTTGAGATGTCCGCCTTAATTAGTCCCCCCAGGAATCCGCGATTCCGCGATCGCGGAATTTACCGCAGATTTCAAAGCCCTCCGCGGAAATCAAAGTAGTCCGCGGAATATAGGGCGAGGTGCAGAATTATATTTTACATGTATTTTTCATCCCGGCTGCTAGATTTTGCCCACCAAACAGCTGTCGCCCAGTCTCAGGCTGTCCCCGAAAGGCGGGTCACCACTGTGGAAATCTTCTCGGCATCACTCAAGCCGGGCTGGTAGGTGAAATATAATCTGCATTGTAGAATGTAGCCTCTGCGTGCAGTGGAGTTGCCGTCGTAGCGTTCGGGGAGCCGCACGGGAGAATCACCCATCAGGGAGGAGGGGGCAGATTATGATCCTGCAGGAGAAACGGTGGAGGGCGCTGGTGATGGAGCACGTGAGATGGACAGCTTGCAGGCCCCGCAAGCAAGTTCGTTGAGCATTGCATCAAGATGACTGATCTCCCTCTGCAGCTCTGCCACAAGCTGGTAGAGATCAGCCGGATCAAGCTGGAGAGAGGGCAGCGTACCTGCCCGACTATGTGGGCAATTTGACCCCCGCTGAGTCCATCTTTGGCAAACTCAAACTCTGTAAAGATTGGCTTGGACGCCAGGAAAACGTGGACTGTGCAAAGGTGAATTTGGTTGGATGTTTTATTATGCCTACCGCGCAAGCAGAAGGCATATACAAAAAACATACTCGCAAAACTGGAAGCGAGGTCCCTTAAAGTACAAACTATGGTAATACAAACTAAGCTAAACTTAAAGCAACGTTGTATTACAAATAGTAAACGAAGTAGGAATCGAGGTTCCTTTAGGAGAAAAGTGCTGGAACTATTCAGCTCTGAGATCACTGGTTTAGTTTAATATATTTTTGCAAAATGGTAGAGACACAGTTTACACTGATATGGCTTACGAGAGTTTGCACTGACGGAATGTAAGGCTTTTGTTGTGATCCTGCCTGTTTGCCATGTCTCTGCCCTTCCTTGCCATGTCCATGTTCTGCTTTTCCATGCCCATGATCTATTTGCCATGTTCATATTTGGATTTTTGCTATGTCTGACTATTCTATTAGACTATTTGTAATGTGTATTGTGATTTGGTTTCTTTGATTAATTCATGCACTGTCTTAGTCTAGTTTTTCCATGTTTTACTTTTTACCATAGTTTATTCCGGTCCATGTTTTGCTTTCTACCTTGCATTGCACTTTGTCTCCCCCTGTCTATTCTCTTGTCTTGTCATTGCTTACAGCCCCGGTATTGCGTGCCACTCTTCGGGTGATTTAATGGTTTCTGGATTTCAGCCTTCCTTCCAATCTCGTTTACTTTCTTCATCTTGCTTTTCTATTTTACTAACCCACACTAACAGTTTGTTATTTTGCTAGAGTTACTAACACAAACTAATATTGTATATAATACTAACTTACTAACGAGCAATAAGGGATTGTATAGCTGCACTTACTAATTGATTAACAAGCTCTCAGCACTCGCCCTGTTCTAGCCTCTGCCCCTTGTCTTTCCCTAATCTTCTCTGCTGCGTTTTCTGTGGATTCTCCACAATTGCTTGCGCTGTTCTTTCTCTCATTATCTATGCACATTAGAACTCCTTGACCGGAGCCGTATGTCTGTCTATAGGATTGTCTTGTGATCCCTGTCCTCGTTTTGGCTTTTGCCTATTTTATGTGATTAGGTTCTCCCTCTTGTTCCCTCCTTTGTAATTAGACTCATTTCCAGCACGTGTTCTGTGTAGCATGTGATTCCCCTGGAGTGTATATTAGGACTCTTTTCACAGCACTTTCTTGTCAGATTGTTTCTCTCGGTTTGCTTATGCCACGTTTCTCTCGCTTAGTTCTCTCAATGATTCCTTTCTGACTGGACCGTCCGACTTTTCGATTTTTTGGCTTTGTGATTTTGGATTTATTGTTGCATCTGTGTTTTTTGACCCTCTTCTGCCCAATTACGAGTTCCATGATTGCTGCCCTGGTTACGGTTTGGATTACGCCCACTGGATTTTGGCTTTGCTTCTCCGACATACGTGTGCCTGTGTACCAAACCTATTTTTGTCCGACCACGAGTACTGTGATTGCTGCCCTGGTTTTTGTCTCTATTTTTGCCCAACTGGATTGTGATTTTTGGAGTGTGGACTATGTGCCTTTGCCGTCTGCCCTGCGGGGGTTTATAAATAAAATCGGATCTACTGCATTGCTTGGTTCTCGCGACTGGTTCCTGATCGCATCGTCACAGCTTTGACATTTATACACATTGCTACCGCTCGGCAGAAATGAGAAACAGATGATCCTGGTTGAGTGATCAGTGTGGCTCTTAATTGGCTGGCGTGCTGGACCGCAGAAGGCGAGACCTGACATGATCTCATAAAAATTGTTGGAATCATGGAAAAAAAAAAGTATTACAGCTTCCTGTAAGGCAGGGGTCCTCAATCTTTCCCAGAATGGGCCGGTGTGGGTGCAGGCTTTCATTGCAACCAAGCAGCTACACACTTGATGTTGCTACTCAAGCTTATTAGCAAAGAGTCTAGGGGTTGATTAGTGGTAACAGGCGTGTAGCTGCTTGGTTGCAGTGAAAGCCTGCACCCACACCGGCCCTTTCTGGGTAAGATTGGGGACCCCTGCTGTAAGGCATGCTTTGCTATCTGGAAAGAGACTGATTGGGGGATTTTATTTTCAACCAGAAAATACACACTTCTAAGTTGTGCAAGAATGACCTCAGTTGGACAAAATATCTGGTGACAAAAGTTAGGACTTGACCTGCTCAAAGACCTTAATCCAGTTGAACAATTCTGTTGTAACATAGGAGAAATCTCTTTGGAATGAACTTCAAACCACATGGAATTGTAGTTTGAGTTAGGAAATAAAATAATCTGTGAAAACTATGCCTGAAAGAGTAATGCTGTAATTAAAGCAAAGGGTGGCCACATAGATATTGACTTTTTCTCTCAAAAGGACATTTTCTTTTTTAATACATATTGTTATCTGTTTGCTTATTTTCATCTATATGATCCAGTATTAAATGAAATAAATATTTGAATAGTACTTGGTTTCTTATTTATCTCCCATTTTGTTAAGTCTATAATGATCACTGCACACTACTGTATACTGTACCCAGATTGCAAGCTCCTCCGCTCCGGAGGAGCCGGATCAGCTGGAGCCGGGTCAGATCCGGAGTGGAGGTGCCTGCTATCTGGGTATATACTAAGCCAAATGAAATACCTTGGAAATAGTGAGCAAGTACGGTAGAACAATACTTTTCAGGTTTTACTGCAGTGTGAAATCACCCTTCACGTATAAGTGGTAGCTAACAAGTGGCAATACTCTGTAGAACTCAACAGGAATTCATATTGAATGCAAAGAAAAACCAAGGAAATGAGAAATCAAGGCCAAGCATTACTGTGTCTATCTCACAATCATAAAGGCAAATAATGTCTGCACACATTATGAATCGTCTCTTCATAATTGGTTTGTTATTAGTGAAGGAAATAGTATGCTCATTCTTTTTTGCTAGTTTTGTCTGTTAACTAACTAGAATTTTCTCTGGTTTGTAAAAACTGGCTCTGTAATATTTTACTTGGCTTCTGTGCTAATTCTGCATGTCTGTAGTTCCAAATCCCCAGTTTACACCAATTAACCTTATAGGTTCACTCAGTTGGAAAAAATTTTGGCTATTTTTCGAAGAAATGGATCATATGTAGCAAATTAATATGCATCACACATTTGTAAATGCTCTCTTTAACTTTTTATCATTATTTGAAAAGTAAAATTTGGCTGGTTTGTACGGTCCAAAGCCCCACCCCTCAAAAAAGTTGTTGCATACGGACCTCGTAGTCATATGACCTGTGACGTGCGAAAAGTAAGTTGCAAATGTTCCCAGCTGATTGACCTGTGGTTTGTAATATACTGATAATTGATTTCACCTTGATCAATCCTTGATTTCATTGATTTTGCGATAACATGCATCAACATACCAAATAGGTGTGTTGCGGTAGGCTATAACAAGACTCAAAATGATGGTATGAGTTTACATCACTTCCCAAAAAAGAGATGCCAGGTCTCATGAATTCGGTAGAGTCTCTCGCCTCTAAATGGCATTCACCTTCCTGTGCCGTAATTCACAATTTTCCAGTCAGTGTGCACTGGAGAAATTAACTCAGGGAATTGAAGTCATTGTACATTAAGTTAATCAGTTTCATGAGCATTACGGTGGATTTCCCCACCGAAACCGATGATGGTAATTCTCACGCTTGTCTTCACTGAGAGATTGAAAGCAATGGAATTGCATAAAGACGTATCAGATGGTCTTGTTTCATTAAAACAATTGAAATGATCATGAAACACATGCATTGTTTCTTTTCCCTGAGTAAAGAGAAGCACGAGAATTCCGGAGTCATAATCGCTTTCCATGTTGCTTGTGGTGAGGTCCACCATTACGCAAGTGAAACTGAAACTTCAATGCACAAGGATTTTAATTCTGAGTGAGAATCTCATTAATAAGCTTTCATTGAATAATTGCAGACAACGGTGAATAAGCCTAAAAAATGCATAGAACCTACGTTGAATGCGTGGGACTTGGCATCTGAGATCCGTTCGCGTGCTTACTCCCCACTTAATCAGCCGCTACCCCGCCGGGCCCAGCACGGGCAGCCCACAGCATGGCTTCGGTGTAAATGTCTATGTAAGAGTGCTGTGAAGACGTGCTGACAAGTGAGCTTGTGTTTACATTGCTCTGTTGTTGATAGTAACTTAGTATTGTTGATCATTGTTGTTGATGATGACATTCTAATTTTGCATTTGTGTTTGTTTCTGAAACACTGGCCATATCGTGATCCAAGTCACTGGGGACTATTAGGACTATTAGCACGGCACATATCTGAAAGCGAAATCCAAACATTAACCCAAGCAACCGGGTCCATGTGAGTATTAAGTTGCCGTACAGTCACTTACTATGTTCGAAGTCCAAAATTAGCACTAATTTTGTGGAGTATACAATGCAAGAATGCCTAAAACGACTGTACACGCGTTTATGACCAATGCAAACTTTTCGTTTTGCAATCCCAGATGAGATTAGAATTTTGTTTGCGGAAAAGTTAAAAACCCACAAAATCTGGACCATTTGTGTCAAATAATTTCATAGGGTATGTAGAAAATGTATCGATAAGAATATTTGTCCCAAATAAGATATGATATGGAATCAGTTAGACACCAGATGCGGGAAAAGGGAATGAGGATTTTATTTTTAAACAAAACAAAACGGGCACGAGGGCCAACGAAAAACTTGGCCCAAAGGGTTGCAAAAGGACAAACTAAAGTACGCTACACAGAGCAGGGAACTAAGGATCTAGAAAGACAAGAACAAAAAACCACTGGACACTCCAGGCAGAAATCCAAGAAAAATAAACAAGACTATGGCTATATTTACAAGGGCTATGAACATGAGCAAAGACTTGAACATGAAACGAGACTTGACTAGAACCAAAACTTGAGACACTGTCTGCCAGCCAACTTCCACCGCATCCAGATAAAGGCTTAGAAATCAGAACATGAGGGGCAACACCTGGAGAAAGAGAAACAAGAGGCATGGCAAGATCAAGACATGGACAGAGATTGGATGACAACACTTGCTCATTAAGAGAATGAGCGTGCTCAGCTTAAGTACCAATTAGGTATGCAGTTTGAAAGCAGCATGAATGTTCAGAACAGAAAAGCACAGCAAGATCTTGAAATAGTAAAGCAGGAATCATGACAATAAACTCCCTATCTAAATTAGTAGTAATTAGTAATATCTAAGAATTACACCAACCCAGTGAGTGTTAGTAAATGTTAGTAACTTAAAAACAGTTAATTGTCAATTAAGCTTAGAGAGCCCGAATCAGCACAGCACAGAAGGAAGAGGGAAATACCAAAGCCAACCAGAGCTCTGAAATGTGCAACAACGAAGGCACGAGGCGGAACGCAGACAAGCGGTGGAGTGGCATGGCAGACCTGGCAAAAACAAAAACATGGAAAAGTAAAAACATGGACATGGAATGTGAAACATGAAATGTGTAATCCTAATACAAGAAACTGTTAAAACTGTGACATGAACATGAACTATGAAACTATGAAATCTTGATCATGAAACTGTTAAAACCATACATGCTGTACTGTTCTGGCCCCCGGAACACAACAAGATAACTACAACTTGTCTTTCTTTCACAAATTGGCTGTTGAAATAAGGAGTGAAACAAGTTATTTTTTGCACTAGCTTCGGTGCAACTTACCTCTCATTCATGGCCGCCGATTAGCCAATCGCCCACAAGTTTTAAGGAGAGGTCTCAAAGTGTCTAGTTTCTTCATTTTTGGGCAATATGACATAGAATTATGAAAGTTAAATGCTGGATTCGTGAATTACAGGCAATAAAACATGTCCCGTCGGAAAAATGTGTTTCTCAATCTCATCTCTTGAGGTGAATTTGAGCTTCTCATATTAGTATCATCATTGAGACAAAGGAGGTTGAGTTGAGATAACCATTTGAGCAATACTTGAGAAGTGGGATAAACAGAGGAGATCTCATAATTGTATGCCCCTGATCTCAATTAAGTCTTGGTTATTTTGAAGGAGAATTAAAGAGAACAACTCAACAAAACAAAAAAACCTTCAAAATCCTCCAAGCAGTGGGATGGAGAATTATGTTTTTTGGGGAAACTTTTATTTGGTTTCGCCTGTGATTACCGTAGAAATCTTTTTTTTTTTTTTTTTTACTGTTCTTTTTAATTCTCCCTCAAAATAACCAAGACATAATTGAGATCAGGGGCATACAATTATGAGATCTCCTCTGTTTATCCCACTTCTCAAGTATTTCTCAAATGGTTATCTCAAATCAACTTCCGCTGTTTCAGTGATGTCTTGTCTCTTTTTAGCATATATCTTGCTCCTAAGGGACCTTTAGGAGAAGTAACTCAGAAACAAATGATCACTGAATTATACAAATATGAGAAGCTCAAATTCATCTCAAGAGACGAGATTGAGCAACAGATGAGCAAGACACTTTTCCTACATGTTGTTTTTTTCTTTGCTACTTAGTAGACTTTTAACATTATGACCAATCACAAGTGAAGTCAAAGATATTATCTGTCATTATCTGTGTATTACAAAGCTTGTGAATGTTTTCACCTTAAGTTGATGTGTTAGAAGCAGGAAAAATGGATCTGATGGCTAGACGACAAGGTCAGAGCATCTCCGGACCTGCAGCTCTTGTGGGGTGTTGCCAGTTGGCAGTGGTCAGTGCCTACCAAAATTGGTCCAAGGAAGGAAAACCAGTGAACTGGCAACCAGTTCATGGGTGAACAAGACTCACTGATGCACCTTGGGAGAGACGGCTGGCCTGTGTGGTACGATTTGGGCTGTGTGGTACAATCCAACAGAGGAGCAGCTGTAGCTCAAATTGCTGAAAAAGTTCTAGCTGGTTCTGATAGAAAGTGGTAAGAACACTCTATGCATTGCAGTTTCTTGTATATGGGGCTGCATAGCCACAGACCAGTCAGGGTACCCAGGCTGACCCCATCTGCTGCCAAAAGTGCCTCCAATAGGCACACGAGCATCAGAACTGGACAACTGAGCAATGGAAGAGGGTGGCCTGGTCTGATGAATTTTGTTTTCTTTTACTTCATCTGAATGGTCGGGAGCATGTGCATCACTTACCAGGGGAAGACATGGCATCAGGATGCAATTTGGGACGAAGGAAAACCTGCTAAAGCTGAGCAATGCTTTGGGCAATGTTCTGCTGAGAAACTTTGGATGCTGGCATTCTCATGGATATAACTTTGAGAAGTACCACCCACCTAAACATTGTTGCAAGTCAAGCACACCTCTTCATGGAAACGGTATTCCCTCATGCTGCGGCTTCTTTCAGCAAGACGATGCGCCCTGCTACACCACCAAAAAAAAAAAAAAAAAAAGATGTTCTGGAATTGTTTGAGGAACACAACAAAGAGTTCAAGGAGTTGACTTGACCTCCAAATTCAGCAGATCTCAGTGTATTGAAGCATCTGTGGGATGTGCTGGCCAAATAAGTCTGATTCATGGAGGCTCCTCATGCAACTTATGAGACTTACTATGTACAACTGATAGGGCTGCAAACATCTCGGAGCCAGATACCACAGCACACCTTCAGAGGTCTCATGGAGTCCATGCCTCGGTGGGTCAGTGCTGTTTTGGCAGCCCTACACAACACTTGGGAGGTTGTAATGATGTTATGGCTGATTGATGTATATTTTCTATTTTATCTTTGTATATGTGTAGTTAAGACCCTTTTCTTGCTTCTTTCTTATTTCTTTTGTTTCAGTCTTAGGGTAGTTCAGATGATTTGAGCACTTCTGGAATTTTTTTAGATAATGGCAAAGATGTTTTACAGCAGTTTGTTTTCTGTGCAAAAATTTAGTGTGCAGCTGAAGCAGCAGAGGCACTGAGTTAAAAAATTGTATTCTAAACCTAAAAAGAGAGAGTTGGAATAAAATTTTTATAACTGATACATATTTCATGTTCTGGGCAACAAGGCTCACGTACTTGTGTGCTAAGTTGTGTTTAACACCTTCTCTCCCAGCTTCCCTACACACTCACAACAGCTCACCCATTTCTCTTCAATGTATCAACCGCAGCAGAAAAAACGTTCCCCTGTGCTATGGGTGCAATTTTACGCAATTATTTATGTCACAGAGGAAAAAACTGTTGGAGAATATTGGTGGCGGCATATTGTCCAGTTGTTAGTGTTGGGAAAACACTTATGCCGAGCCCTTGGAGTTGCTTTGTGATGCAAATAACCTGTACAACATCCCAGCTCTGTAGTGCTGACCTCACGCATTGAGGTTGACAGTTATAGCACCACATAGGCCTCCAAGAGGAGGTACTTTGACCATGTGACATAGGTGCAGATCCAAACCAGTCCAGATTTACATGAGCCACAGGCCTCCTGTGGGGTTGCACAGAGCTAATAATTGGACCAAGTCAAAAGCAAGGCTTGTTTTGATCTTATCTAAGTTAGTCACCATGCTTTTTGTTTTCAGCCCATTTTTTGATCAGAGTACATCAGAATTCATGTCAACCAATCAATTTAGCCTCCAGTAGAAGTAATTAGATCTGAGTAATTGGATAGTTTATGGTTTATTGTTAATTTAAAATCAGGTTAGATATTCTGGTAAATATTTGTATATCCTGTTTATGTCCAAAATGAATAAAAAAAAAAAATAGAGTCACATTGAATTTAAATCAGTTTATATTTCTTTCAAGTACATCTTAATTACAAAGATATATTTAAGTAGAATCACACCTTAAATCTGCTGTATATGTTCTATTGTAAATAACATATTGGCTCATGTGATCTGAAAGTCATAGCATTTTGAATTTATTCACAATTTGCACTTCGTCCTAACTATTTCGGAATTGGGGTTGTAGTTAAACCAATCCCCTAAAATGTCAGAATCAGTTTTTACTCTCCAGTTACATCAGTCAGTACCCATCATCCATGCTTTAGCAGCAATCATGCAGTAAATAAATCCTAAAATCCATAGATTTCATACTGGTTTTTTAGAAAGGCATTGTGAATAGAAACTTGAAGTTGCTTCCAAATTTTTTACCTTTATTGGCCTTGCTTCCTAACTTCTGGCCTATAGTGTACCTATGGAGTGTGTTTCTTCAACAAACTCCCTGCTGAAGACATTTTCTTCCCGACAGTCCATGTCTTCCGTTTTCTAAATGCGCATCCCAAATACATCAGAACAACCCTGGTAACTGTATTGGTTACTGCAGTACTTTGCTTGTGCTCTATCTTAAAGCAGAAAAGTAGATGCAGTCTGTTACTTTATGTGAAAAGAGAGAGGAGACGGTGAGAGAGGGTTGTTGGAGTGAATGAATGTCGTTCCCAGGGGAGATAATTACCAGTGGACAGGGTGGGTTTTATATTAAAACCTTGCGTCTGTGTATGCACTGCTTTTGAAATGAAAATGTTATTCAGCAGGCCCCTCTGTAGCACTAGTCAAAATAATAGAGAAGGATAACAGGAAACGCCATGGTGACACCCCTCCTCACCAACCGCAGCATTACTAGCCCGTCCATCTGATGATGCACTACTGCATGTAGAATTCCAAACACATAAATATGCAGGACCAGAGATGGGATTTGATTGTGAGAGCTACCCAACACACATCACCTGTGCTGTTGGTAATTCTGAGTTATGAATCATCTGTCTATACAGACGGACAGTAAGTGTTGGTGTTCTCCAAGTGATGCGTATAGCATAGTTGTACGGCATAGTATTTGTATTTGCAACTTTTGTTTTTTAGTCCCTGCTCCGAAACATCAACGTCACACAATCTTCCACAGTGAAAATATAATAGTGATCTAATTATTGTCTGCAACTGTGTGTTTGTGCACTATTCTGTGAGCTGGTTAGGGTTCTTTGAATAGCTGGAATTATCCCAACAACTTAGGCTTTGCTAGCTCGACTGCACACTGTCAACTTGATATAATCTGTAATTAGGGACGGTGGTTAACAGAAAGGACTTGGATGGTATCTAATATAGGAGCATAACACCAAAGTTTACAGTTCTTACAATAAAGGTTCAATATTGGGGTGAAAATAAAATGTTCATCGTTAGGATGCATTCTTATGAAGATTACCTCTTTTGGATCAAATTTTATGTGCCTTTGTTTTCACACATTGGAAACTATATTTACAGTGTTTGGCAAACAAGGGCGTGGCCACACCCCTCGACCACATCAACACGCCCGTAATAGCAGATTCTCCTTCCCCTCACTCCCGCCGCAGAGCAGAACTTCAGCACCCTGGACACTGGTGGGAGAGCCTACGCCCATGCAGCACTCCCTAGACTTGCATATAGCTGCACAGTTCCCACCAGCTGCAAGTCGTAAGGCTAGGTGGGCTTGGGATAAGCGTACACAGCTGCGTCCCATGATAATCAGAGCTGACCACAGCTTACTAGGGAGAACTGGGCAGTTGTGAGGAGGTGGGCAAAGAGTGTGGACAAAAAGCTTGTGTCTAATTATTCTTATGTTTTCTCTCCTCTAAGTTTCCCATGGTCGAGAGACTTAGGATTCAGACAGAGACTCACAAAGCCTTAACACAACTGCAACACTTATGAAAACCCTAGATAAGCATCATCCTGGACCCTAAATAACCATTCTACAACATTTTCCCATGTTACGGATATATTTATGTGTCTGTTTATATGCAGGCCTATTTTTTGTGATGTGATTTTATTCTGTTTGATTGTGCGTTTGATGCATTTCAGGATTCCATGTTGCTGTTGTCTCCTGCCATGTCAAACTTAAAAAATGAAACTCTGAAACTCATCCAGACGGCGCCAGAAAGATACACCGCCTAAACAGCCGGCACGCTATAAGAAGGCTGCGCTTTCTTGACTGAAAGCTAATTACTAAGTGTGCGCGCTAGCAGTGCATGTTTCTGTTTTAAACGTTTAGTAAAATTACCCCCAATGGGCTGGCATTCACCCAGACTCCTGCCTAGTCTGTGCGGTGCCTTCCGGTGCCTGGCCACAAGTGTTAGCAGCAGTCTTCAGCCTTCAGACACTCAGGCTTGTCTTATTTTTTATCATTCTGGAACAAAAAAGAAAAGATCAGTTATGAAAAACTACACTATACAACCCCATTTCCAAAAAAGTTGGGACGGTTAGTAAAATGTAAATGAAAACAGAATGCAGTGATTTTCAAATCATCTTAACTTCAAATTAATTTTAAAATAGTACAAAAAATATATCAGATGTTGAAACAGGTATTTTATTGTTTTTTGGAAAATATGTGCTCATTTTGATTTTGATGCCATCAACATGTTTCAAAAAAGTTGGCATAGAGGCATGTTTACCACTGTGTTGCATCGCGTCTTCTTCAGTCAACACTCTGTATGCATTTGGGAACCAAGGAGACCAACTTCTGTAGTTTTGAAAGCAGCATGTTTTCTCATGACTACTTTATGTAAGATTTCAGCTGCTCAATACTTTGCAGCCTCCTCTGTCATATTTTTTTGTTCCATAACACGCCAATTGTTGCCAGTGGGTGACAGGTCTGGACTGCAGTCAGACCGCTTTGGCACCCAGACTCTTTTACTATGGAGCAATGTTGTTATATCACGTGCTGAGTATGGTTTTTGGCATGGTTTTGTTGAAATGAGCAAGGCCTCCATTAAAAAAGGCATCTGGATGGCAGTAAATGTTGCACCAAAACCTCTATATATATCGTTCTCTATCAATGAAGTCTTCACGGATGTGCAAGTTGCTCCTACCATGTGCACTCATGCTCCCCCTTGCGATCATGGATGCTGCCTGCTGAATTGTTTGCTGATAACAACCAGATGGCCCCGCTCCTCTTTCGCCCAGATATACATTTCATATTTTGATTAGTCAAACCACAGGGGCAGTTTTCCACTTTGCCTCAGTACATTTTTTATGAGCTTGGGCCCAGAGAAGAAGGCAGTGTTTCTGGATCTTATACTGGATGGTTTAATCTCTACACTGCAGAGTTTTAACTTGAATTTGTGGATTCAGTGACACACTGTGTTTACTGACAATGGTTTACAGGAGTGCTTCTGAGTCCATGCAATGATTTCCGCAACACAATCCTGTTTGTTTTTGATGGAGTGCCACCTGACAACCTGAAAATTACAGCCATTCAAAACTGGATTTTGGTCTTGTCCCATGCGTACAGAGATTTTTCTGGATTCTCGGAATCTAATATTGATATTATGTTCAACAGAGGATAAAATCTCCAAATTCTTTGCAATTTTCAGTTGAAAACATAATTCTTAAATTAAGTATTTCCCCATGCAGTGTTTTGTAAAGTGGTTAAGCCCTCACCATATTTACCAGTGAAAGACTTTTTATACCCAGTCATGTTACTGACCTGTTAATAAATAATCTAAAATTAATCTCGCTAAATGAGATCATCATGCAACTTTCCCAGTCTTTTATTGTCCGTCCCAACTTTTTAAAAACACTTATCTGTAATCAAATTCAAAACGAGCAGATATTTTTCAAAAAACAATAAAATGTATCAGTTTCAACATCTGATTCAGTATATTGTCATCGTACCATTTTCAAATAAAAATAAAGTTCAAATGATTTGAAAATAATTGCATTGTTTTTATGTTTTACATATAGTGTCCTAACTTTTTTGGAAATGAGGTTGTATTTATATACTGGGCTATAGAAACATGGATGTCAGTCTAAAATAGTAAAATTGACCACAACTCATTTTCTTTAATTTGGTTAGATTGAAACAGAAGAGAATTACAATGCAGGTCAGCTTGTGTAGTTTCTCCACATGTATCCATCTGGTGAGTATAAAGGAACAATCTTGTTCATCTTGTTCAAATCTGGACAAAAAGGAAGCAAGATTGGACAGTCACAGGGCTGGCTGCCCCACATTTGTGATATGAGAACATGCCCCGTGACGGCGAAAGCCTTTGTAAAACCTACGGCGCAGGCGGAATATAATCCATCTAGTGATTTAGGGGGCCATTCAAATTTGGACCCTGTGAGCTATCCTTGCGCAAAGATAGAGGATGAAATTTTAAGGTTTTCTGTTACACCTCAGTTCCTGGTGAGCAGAGCCCCATATCATAAAAGCACCGGCCCTGTAATTTTGTGTGATGCTGGTATAGGGGAGGGGGGTCACTAGCTATGGAAAGATGTTTTAGAAATACCTGCTGAAATGGAGGGAGGTTGAGGAATATAAATAAAGAGAGACACAGGTTGTTGAATTCGGGGGGCAGTTGGGGCTCTCAGAATGCCTCACTCCATAGTGCCCATACTTATCCATGCATGGTTGAGTCATGCAGATGTGCTCATATGTCCAAATATTGCATGTTTATCTGTTTCCCTGGACCAAAACGAAAGCTTGGGAATGAAGGCTTTCACTTTCAGTTATGCCATTGTGCATAATCCATCAGTGGACTTGCTAGCATTTGAACTTTATGATTCCTTTATGTTCACCAGATGGACACATGTCGGGAGACTAGCTTAGGTCCCTCTCCACTGTGGACTGCCGCCCTGCAATATCAGATTAAGTAAAGTCTGACCCCATGGAGATTGGAGAATCCTTTCGGTCACTTCTGACAGGTCTAACAGCAATTCTGTGGAGCCATTTTGATGGAAAATACTATTTCAGAACTATGCAAATGCTGTTAATTGCTCATCAGCTTTCAGGCTGGTACCAGAATGAGTTATCTCAAGAACCAATGAATAAAAATTTTGAAAGCCGGGTCGCGTAATGTTACATGCCCCAGATATAATTATTCTGTGTTGACACGCCAATATCATGGCATGCATTTTTGCTTATGCTGTTCCCTTTTTGTCAAAACAGCCCAAGGCACCAGAGTCCCAAAATATTTACAACTTTAATTTCTGTACTTTTTTTGAAGGCAGTATGCTGCATAACTAACAAGTGTTTTAAGATGTTGCTCCCTCTCTCTCTCTCTAGTCTCCCTCCCTCTCTGTGTTGTGCAAAAAAAATTATGCTGGGTTTATTTATTTACTGCTTCAATGTGAGTTTTTATTAGCTGGTATCAGTTCTGACCATGGAGAATTGGCATTTTCTAAAACTTGTTGTCTGCCTTCGTGTAGCTTGCTCTGGATGTGAGCATCTGCTAAATGCCAAAGTGTGTCTTAATGTTAAAATTAGGAGTTCTGGGGCAGACATGACAAGTTGTATCTGTCTTTATTTGAAAAAGAAAAGTGCTCAAATTGCTTGTTTCTGCTGCAGAGGGATCTCTTTGCTTGACTTCAGGTGAAAACAAAGTTGTTTGTCCAGGTGTAGGTGCTACCTCTGTGACAAACCCTGCAGTGGACAATGTAATTAATTCTGACCAGCACCAAAGCTGCACAATCAGACAGCCTGCTACATTTCAGTAGCAGTTGGCCAAGGTCACTTCAGCCCTGAAAAACTTTGACAGTGTGAAATTCACAGCCCTTTGGAAGACCAGAACTCATACGCACAGTTGAAGTCAACAAAATTGTTCCAATGCAGCGAAATGATCTCCATAATCTGTAGACACTATTGTGAACCATCAGTTTACCTTGATTCACAGCCAAGTGATCAAGTAATCCTGACATTCTTTCCTTCTCCTCGGCAATCAATGTATTCAATGCCGGGAAGATTTTTTTTAAAAATGTTTTGGTGGTGGGGGGGGGGGGGGGGGGGGGGGATGAGAGATAATGTAATAATAATATATAATATATAAATATAAACTGTAGTTAAAAGTTGTCCTTTAAACACAAAACTCTGTTGCCCATCTTTGTTTTCTTATTGCAACATTCTGTTTTTGAAGGCGCCTTGCTTACGCTGTCAACAATTCCCAGTCTTCTTCACTACGTGCGGCCCAATCGTTGCGCATGTCTCTCCCAGCTGTCTAACTAACGGTCAGCCGTGGCTTCAGTCACTTCAAGCAGAAATTCAGTCTTTTGGCTCAAACTACTGGCAGGCTTCCTGAAGACTCGGAGGAAACAATTCCATAAAGAGGCATAAATTAATGTGACTAATTAACAAGATAATTATTTGTAATTGCGTGTTTGGAGTCACATTACTTCAGAGGCATATGTTGCGCGCATTATTTACCAAAACAAATAACGGCTAATCCAATCTCTCAGGTGCTCCCCTTCTGGAACTGGCCCAATCAACGGCCGAGCTCTTTTAAAAAAAATTAAACAAAACAAACAGCAGCAAGCAATGAAAGCGCCTGCAAACAAGAGCTGATTTAGGCCTCCAAGCAATACAAGCAGTGCTGTCCAGCAACCTGGATTCATGTTTTCAGGTCCAATGTGAGGCTGTTGCCAGAAATAACAATTGCCATTGGTGAATAAATGTAATTCCAACAGCACCAAATAGGCAAGAACTTAAACTGTAGCTGCACATAATGTCTTTACATGTCATTGTATTAATTTGTTAGATTATTCACATGGAAAATGCAACTCCTATTAACTGAATTGTATCACTCCACATTTTATTTAAATATGTGTGATTCACTTCATTGCTTATCGTTTGTATACATAAATATTTTGAGCTAGGCAGCCATTCATGCGATCAAATGCATTTGAACTGGATTATAAATGACCCCTTAAACCATGCACTTTCATTTACTAAATACAGAGCTGTAATTCTAGACAGTGCCCTGTCAGTGACAGTTAGCCAACCCTATTTTCGGTAATAAAAAAGAAAGACCTTAAAATTAGAAAGATGTAGAGGGGTTTGTGTGTGTGTGTGTGTATGTGTGTGTGTGTGTTAAGGCTGGGACTTTTGCCCAAAAATCATATTGTAAATTAGTTTCTTAATTAATGTTAATATTTGAATATATTTGAATTATTTTTTTTATTTATTTATTTTTTTATTTGACATCTCCAATCCCACCCGAATGCCCAATTGGCGAACTATGTACAAAGCTTGCTCGTATGCGACCCCTTGCTGCCAACTCAGGATAGTGAAGACAGTTCACGGCTCTCCTCCGAAACACGTGCCCGTCAGCCACTGCTTCTTACACACTCATTGGTTGAATCTTCGCAAGTTCAGAACGAGGGCGGAGGATACCTGGACATGAACAAACTTTGAATCTTCCTGATGAGCCCCTGTCTGGCCGACAGGCGGCGCTTGAGCAATGAGCAATTGAGCAACAAAGCTGTTTATTTATATCCCCTTACCTGGCAGTCCCTTTCCAATTTCAATCCCTGTAGCGCGATGGCCAATTGTGCACTACACTGAGGTCATTGCTCCTACTGTGTAAGTCAAAATGACACGAAACTTGGTAGAGACATTCTGTGGAAATATTTTTTATTGATTCATTTAATTATTATTAATTGCTTATCCTTGCTTGCTCATATTCTGTTTTAGTTCACAACTTCATAGGCCTAGAGTGTGTGTGTGCTTGCATATTTCTGATTTAGCAGGGGCCTGCATAACTCTACTAGTGTGTCATGACATGTAGCCTATCTAAAGTCATGAAGTCTTGAATGTCTGTACCAAGGGCAAGATGTTTTTCTCTTTCTCTAAGTTTATGTGTTCATAGAAAGCTCCGGAATCCATAACAAGATAAGCTGGAGCCAGAGCTGAGAGAGAAGGCAGGTGCTCTCCTCCCTGGCAAGATGTGTGTGTATCCCTAGACAACTTGACGTGGTTACGTACCAACTTGACGCAGTTTCGTGCGACGGCAAAGGCTTGCGTGATGTGTAAATCACCACGGGGGGAGGAGAACGCCATGGAGTATCCCTACAAATACCAGAACACTTTCTCACTCTTTATCCTCCATCTTGACCTGAGCTTCTGTATGTGGGGATCCTTTTTTCTGCAGAAAAGAGTAAACGGACTTTGGCTTGAATATTAACTTCTCTGCCTCTGACTGATTTTTTCCTGAGTCGTCTTGAGTTTTCTCTTGTGAAGGTAATACTTGGAATGTAAAATCAAAATTCCTTTAACACATTCCTTGCTACATTCTCTACAAGTTTCCCGTAAGGACCTTAAAGGTCCGCCATATTTGATTTTCAGGAATTTAGAATTTTTTGAAAAAACACATTTTAAACATCTCCTCCTAAACCGTAGGTCTGATTCCTTCGACATTTGCTGTGGATCATCAGTGGACCAAGCTTATCAAAGATTGCATAAAGCTTGTCGAAATCTCATTTCGTTTCTAAGATATTAACCAATGAACTTCAGGAGGGGCGTGGCATTGCAAATGGACAAAATTCAACAACCATTTAGCCAATCATCACAGACCTTGCAGAATATGTCCACATCATTACCAGGAACAAACCCTGACAGGTTCATGCAAATCGGCCCATAGGGGGCGCTATAACAAAAATCAGACTATAAAATCAGCAACTGTTTGTCCTATAGCCACAGAACTCACAGGGTATATTCACATAAGTAGCTGAAACATACCCAGAAAATTTCAGTCAAATTGACTGATGGGGGGCGCTATAACTGCTAAACAGAGCAGAATAGTATAACACGAATCAGACTGTAAAGCAACAATTTTTTGTCCGATAGCCATAAAACTGGCAGGATATATTCAAATTCGTACCTGTAACCTATCCAGAAAATTTAATTCAAATTGACTGTTAGGGGGCGCTATACCTGCTAAACAAAGCAGAATGGTATAACTCAAATCAAACTATAAATCAGCAATTGTTTGTCCCATAGCCATAAAACTCACAGGATATATTCATATAAGTACCTCAAACATACTCTGAAATTTTCTGTCAAATTGACTGATAGGTGGCGCTATAAATGCAAAACAAAGCAGGGAGGTATGACACAAATCAGACTATAAATCAGATATTGTTTGTCCTATAGCCATAAAACTTGCAGGATATATTCATATAAGTACTTGAAACATACTCTGAAAATTTCATTGAAATTGTCTGATAGAGGGTGCTATAACTGCAAAACAAATCAACATGGTGAAACACAAATCAGACAATAAATCATAAACAGTTTTTCCACTCTTTACAAAACTCACAGGATATGTCCACATAAGAATCTGAAACATAGCCTGAAATTTTCTATCAAATGGACCAGTATAGCGCCACCAAACACGAGGCCATTTTAGAACGCAGTTGCTCGGATTCTCACGAAATTCAATATGGCCATAATAGTCATAATTTTTTTGTCAATTTTTTTGAAATTTTTTTGCCCCACAGGAAGTGAGCTAAAAGCCATTTCCTGTGTTTTTTCAGATTTTATGAACACATTTTTGAGGGCCTTATTATACACGAAAACTCACCAAACTTGGCTCAAAGACTAAAAATATTAAGTTCTTTGATTCGATATCTCATTTGACACTGGGTGTGACACGGTGGATCTATAGCACCCCCTAATGCATAGTTGCAATTTTGAGGGCCTCAGCATGCTCGAAAACTCATAAAATTGTGCAAACGTATTGAAACTTTCATACATTTTAGCAGGATTTAGGGTTTACTGATGGGTGTGGCTAAATTGCATTACAGCGCCACCTAGAAAATTTCAATGAAGCAGCCCTCGCAGTGTGTTTAACCTACATGTACAAAATTTAGTGGACATGTGGATTATGCCAAGCCCTAAAAAAAGTCTCTGGGTGCCTTGACCTAGCCTCGACAGGAAGTCCGCCAATTTTAATTGAATTTGTAACTTTTTTGGATTTTTTGCCATTCACAGGCATCGTACTTTAACAAACTCCTCCTTGAGATTTTATCTGATCCGCTTAAAATTTGGCATATGTCATCTAAAGACCTTGCTGATGTTAAATTGCGAAGCGTTTTTGGATTCATAGAACAATGTCTCTGTGGCGTCGTGGCGAATTTCGATGTCCCGCCATGAAACAGGAAGTTAGTTTTACTCCCACATACCTCGTGGGATTTGCCTAAAACTGTCTAAGCTTGATAAAATTGTTGTCCTTAGAATAAATATATGCTAATATTAGATCGGGGGTGTTCAGGTGGCTCCACAGCGCCCTCTAGATACGGCCATGTTAAGATAAAACTGCTTGAATGTTCATGAAATTTGGGGTGGTCATTGCATTAGTCTTACTGGGCGGTGCTTAATTTTTAGAAATTTTTTGGCCGAACAGGAAGTGAGCTATGAGCTATTTCCTGCATTTTTCCAAATTTTACGAACACACGTTTTATGGCCTTAAAATGCTCCAAGACTTGCAAAATCTTGTACAAATTATAAATGTCGTATTCTCTTCAATGTCATCTATCAATTGGCACTAAATGTGGCATAATGGCTCTATAGCGCCCCCAATCAGATTTATAAAAGAATTGCTCTTTTGAAGGTCTAAACATGCTGGAAAATTTACAAAAATCGACACACTCATGGAGCTCAGTATTACGATTACTATGTTGTAGATTTTGCACACAGGCATGTCAAAATGGTATCATAGTGCCCTCCAGAAAATTTTTGCACTCCCCTCAGGAAACCACATTGTAAACAGTCCAGCAGTGTCCAATGGCTCTGAATGGACACCTGCACCCATCAAGATCTTGCTGCCACCCCAACGTGCACGAGGGGTGCGAGAGCCCTTTCAACACTGCTTGCAACTTTAATTATTATTAGGGCCCGAGCACCGACCGGTGCCAGTGGCCGGAATGTGCCCTGGCACCGAAGGTGCGAGGAACTTATTGTTTTTGATGGGATTTTTATTATCTATTATTATCGTCTTCTTCTTTTGCCCACACGTCAGTCGTGGTGAATATTACAAAGTATTATTCATTTTGTGCTTGGACATGCCCCGGTGGCTCTATAGCGCCACCAAACACGCGGTCAATTTGGAACGCACTTCCTCGGATTCTCACGAAATTTGACAGGGTCAGAGAAGTCATAATAAATTTTTTTGTCAATTTTTTTGAAATTTTTTTGCCGCACAGAAAGTGAGCTATGAGCCATTTCCTGCGTTTTTTCAGATTTTATGAACACATTTTTGAGGGCCTTATCATACTCGAAAACTCACCAAACTTGGCTCATAGACTAAAAATATTAAGTCCTTTGATTCGCTTTCTCATTTGGCACTAGGTGTGACATGGTGGCTCTATAGCGCCTCCTAATACATAATTGCATTTTTGAGGGCATCAGCTAATCGAAAACTCATGAGACTTTGCAAACATTTTAAGCTGGTCATACTTTTTACTAGAATATAGGGTTTACAGATGGATGTGGCAAAATTGCATAACAGCGCCACCTAGAAAATTTCAATGAAGCAGCCCTCGCAGTGTGTTTAACCTACATGTACAAAATTCGGTGGGCATGTGTATAATGCCAAGACCTAAAAAAAGTCTCTTGGTGCCATGACCTAGACTCAATAGGAAGTCTGCCATTTTTAATTGAATTTGCAAATTACTTTTATTTTTTGCCATTCACAGGCGTCGTACTTTAACGAACTCCTCCTAGACATTTAATCCGATCAACTTAAAATTTCGTATATGACATCAAAAGACCTTGTTGATGTTAAATTGCGAAGCTTTCTTTGATTCATTGAATGATGAATTTGTGGCAACGCGGCGAATTTCGATGTTCCGCCATGAAACAGGAAGTTGGTTTTTATCCCACATACTTTGGGATTTGCCAGAAACTTTCCAGGCTTCATAAAAGTTTCCTATCAAGTATAAATATTTGCTGATATTCTATTGGGAGTGGCCTGGTGGCTCCACGGCACCCACTAGCCACGGCAATGTTAAGATAAAAGACCTTGAATGTTCATGAAATTTGGTGAGATCATTGCATTTGTCTTGCTGGGTAATGGTAATTATTTTGAAATTTTTTGGCAAAACAGGAAGTGAGCAATGAGCCATTTTATCCAAATTTTACGAATACACGTATGAAGGCCTTAGAATGCTCCAAAACTTGCAAAAAGTGGCCCAAGCTGCAACTCTGATGTTCTTTGATTTGCTACACCAAATTGCACTTAATGTGGCACGATGCCTCTGTGGCGTCCCCTTATAATTTTCTCAAAATAAAAACCCTTTTGAGGGTCTCAACATACTTGAATATTTTCAAAAATCAACAAACCCATGGAGCCCGATATTACGATTATGGTATATGTTTTGCAGACAGGGAAGCCAAAATGGAATCATAGCACCCTACAGCAAATTTTTGCACTCCCCTCAGGAAAACATATTGTAAACAGTCTAGTAGTGTCCGATGACCGTGAATGAACATCTGCACCCATCAACATCTCTCCAACACCCCAACGTGCATGAAGGGTGCGAGGGCCCTTTCAACGCTGCTTGCAGCTTTAATTAGGGCCCGAGCACCGACCGGTGCCAGGGCCCGAACGGGTCTTGGCACCGAAGGTGCGAGGTCCCTATTGTTTTGGATGGGATTTTTATTATTAGGGCCCAAGCACCGAAGGTGCGAGGAACCTATTGTTTTTGATGGGATTTTTCTTCTTCTTCTTCTTATTCTGCTGCGAGAATACATTTTTGAGGGCTTTTCCATTCACGAAAACTCACAAAAATTTGCCCACACAACAGGCGTGGTGAAAATTACAAAGTATTATTAATTTTGTGCTTGGACATGCCCTGGTGGCTCTATAGCGCCACCAAACACGAGGCCATTTTGGAACGCACTTGCTCGGATTCTCACGAAATTTAATAGGGTCAAGGTAGTCATCATAAATTTTTTTGTCAATTTTTTGAAATTTTTTTGCCTCACAGGAAGTGAGCTATGAGCCATTTCCTGCGTTTTTCCATATTTTACGAACACATTTTTGAGGGCCTTATCATGCTCGAAAACTCACCAAACTTGGCTCAAAGACTAAAAATATTAAGTTCTTTGATTTGTAATGGCCCCAATTTGTTATTACATTTACAACCCAACAGCAACAGCAAGGGATGACAGACACAGTTTTAAAAACTTTAAAAACACATTTAATGAACAGACAACTAGACAACTAACTAACCTACTGACCAAGATTGAATACAACAAAAAACAGAAATATTTACAGTCCCTTTTTGGTGGGGTGGCTTGGTGATGTCCTGGGTGAGGAAAATGCTCTAACACAGGCAAAAATCCACAAAAGAAACTTCACAGGTCTTGAACAGAATGACAGGTCTGGTCACATGTATCCTTCTTCTTGCAATTTCTCCTACCACTTTACTGTCTCAATTCTCCCCTTTATATACTCTTTTGCAGACCCCTCCCACCTTTTAGACTTTTTTTTTCTTTTCTCTGGGACTTGTTTCAGACATGCTCGAAACGTGCCCAAACCTAGCTCCAGTCTGAGCTTAACAAAAAAAAGGTAAATACTGCCATCCAGTGGCCTATATTCACATTACACCTCCATTCCAAAAGGGAAAAATTTTGACTCATAAAGGCAAAATTTTTCTTTTCAATACAAAATGGTTAAGTGAACACTTGTCTATATATACATATCGTACAATATTCAAATAAACACATGATATATATACACATATTCAAACACAGGATAAGCAACCAGCAATCACATTGTCAGCACCCCCTACATGCTCAATTTCCAAGTCAAACTCCTGCAAAATCAAACTCCAATTCAACAATCTATGATTCTTGTTTTTCATCTTACTCAAGAACATTAACGGATTGTGGTCTGTGTACACAATCATTGGCTTTTGCCCTGTACAAACATAAACATCAAAGTGTTGTAAAGATAGAACCAGAGCCAACAGCTCCTTCTCTATTGTGGAAAAGTTCCTTTGGTGGCGATTGAACTTCCTGGAGAAGTATGCCACGGGATGCTCAATGTCATCAGAGTCACTTCTCTGTAGAAGCACAGATCCACAAGCTTGGTCGCTAGCATAGACCGCGATGGAGAACGGTTTGTTGAAGTCAGGAGATTTGAGCACGGGGGAGTGACACAGCAGAGACTTCAGGCAATCGAAGGCTCTCTGGCATGCCTCATCCCAAGTGAACTTTACGCCTTTCTTCAGTTGGTTAGTGAGACTGAGAGTAATCTCAGCAAAGTTCTTGCAGAACTTGGGGTAGTACCCGATCATTCCAAGGAAGTGGCGCAAAGCTTTTTTGTTGTCAGGAACTGGAAAGTCCATGATGGCTTGAACTTTAGCATTTATGGGTGCCACCTTACCCTGGCCTATGACATAGCCAAGATAGGTGACAGTAGCACAACCAAAGTCACTCTTGTTCAGGTTAACAGTCAGGTTAGCCTGGGTCAAGCGCTGGAACAGCGTCTGTAACGCCCGCCAATGTAATAATTTTCACAAACGTAATAAACCGCAAACGTAATAAAAATCTGCAGCTTTTAATGTAATAATCCCACGAACGTAATACATTTTCCACAAACGTAATAGCCGCTGCCTACTACAAACATAACATGCAATTTACCGCAAATGTAATAACTATTACGTTTGCAGAGATTTATTACGTTTGTGGGGAAGTGAAAATCTTCAACTTTCAATATTGTAATAACTTCCCACAAATGTAATAACGCAATGAATAATGGTCGTTGTGGTTGTTGTTGTTTGGTTGTTTCCCTAAACACCTACTTATACTGACCGTGGGGGCAAAATCCATCTGCTTCCTCTCCGCTCAACGATCACACCACACAACGGTGCTCGGCAGGGCATCTTCGTACATATGTTGATGCCAACGGACATGAAGCTGCAAGTTTATGCACACAGTTACAATATTCTATCACTAGATGGCACACCAGGATCAGTGATTGAATATTCACAAGCAAGCCAAGCTGAAACACTGTTTTATGGATGAGTTCTCTCCTAATTTAAATGCAGGATTTCTACTTTTAAACCATTTATATTGTGATATTGACACTTTCAATTAAGTTAATACTCTGAGTATTTATTGCACTAAAGTTTAAATGTTATATTTTAACACGGAACAACTAGGCCTCTTCAAAACTAATGATTTCTATAGCTGAATGTGTAAAATAGCAAGTGACTATTCAACTCTGACAACTGTGCACCGTCTGTTGTATGAAGTCCCATATGGATTAACTATACGACGAGCTATAACGTTTGTTTAAGTAGTGATAACAGCGCTCTATCTTAGAGTAACGTTTGCGCCAGCGCAACTGGATCTTAAACTTGATTATGACAAAGTGATCGATATGTACGCCCGTAGATACCCCTGAAGAGTGCCCTTCATTAACCTATTCAGTGAGAAGTAAACATTTCCAAAAGATGATTTTGTAGCTCTGCATGCCTAATTTACAAGTAGGAAATTCACTTCAAAATGAATTAAATACCATTCTCCATGAAAGAAAACAACTTTAGTGTTGTGTTTCAAATGTTTAATTCATGATGTATCGTGATGGATGCTTTGATCATTTTCAGTTTGTCCATTTCTATCGGAATAGGACCTAAGTCTCTTTGTTTTGATTGTCTTTGCAGAGTCAAGTGCAAATTTACACCTTAAATAGAAATAATTGTTAATGAAAAAAATGCTTTTCAGCTAACTATAAGACCTTGAATTTTGTTCTCAGATGTCAAGAAAATGCGTATTTTGGCACTTTAAATTTCAAATTTTTCTGGGGGAGGGTCCCGAGCCCCCTCCAGGCTTTGCGCCTTTGGCGCTCATGTGGGAGCCGCGCCCCCCTTTCCAAAATTTCTGGATCTGCCCCTGTATTCTTCATCTGTACTTTGTGCACATGATTTTGCAATAAAAATCCCTATGAAGAAATTTGGTGTGATGTAGTGCTCAGGAACCAGGCGCGAGAACCAAGCAATGCAGTTGATGGGAATTTATTAAGCGAGGGGGTAACCTCCCGCTGGGCGGAAGGCAAAGGTGCAAAGTCCACAATCCAAAAATCACAATCCAGTTGGGCAGAATCAGAGTCGAACACCAGGGCAGCAATCACAGTACTCGTGGTCAGACGGAAAAGGGTTCAAAAAACAGATGCAGACAGAAATCCAAACAGAGCCAAAAATCGTAATCAGGGACGATCCAGTCAGAATAGAATCACAAAGAGTACGAAACGAAGACAAGCATGGCACAGGCAAACTGAGAGAAACATTCTGACAGTGAACTGCTGTGAGAAGACTGCTAATATACACATATGGGAGGTCACATGCTAAACAGAAAACAGGTGCAGGAAATCAGACGAATTACAAAGGAGCAAACATGAGGGAGAACCTAATCACATGAAATGGGCAAAAGCCAAAACGCGGGCAGGGATCACAAGACAGCCTATAGACAGAGATACGGCTCCGGTTAGGGAGTTCTAACGTGCATAGATAATGAGAGAGAGGACAGCGTGAGCAGGTGCTGAGGATCCGCTGGAACGCAGCAAAGATTATGTAAAGGCAAGACCCAGAGACTAGAACAGGGCGAGTGCTGAGAGCTTGTTAATCAATTAGTAAGGTGCAGCTATACAATCCCTAGTGCTCGTTAGTAAGTTAGCATTATATACAGTACAATGTTAGTCTAGGTTAGTGGTTTTAACAAAAACAACAAACTGTTAGTATTGGTTCGTAAAATAGAAAAGCAAGGCATAGGAAGTAAACGAGATTGGAAGGAATGTTTGGAAACCCAGAAGCCATGAAATCACCTAAACATGTGACACACAGTACTAGGGGAACGAGCTGTAGCTCAACACAAGACCAGACAGGGGAGACAAAGTACAATGCATGGAAAAAGCAAAAACATCCACCGGAATAATAACAATAAAGTGGATAATGGCAGAATACAAAATATGGCAGTAATAAAAACATGGCAAGAACTAAACAGACAAAACATGAGCAGAAACAGAATAATAACATCTGGATTAATAGCTCGTTTGTAAACACAACACTTAATTAATTACGGGCGTGTTTCATATGTCTACATATGTTTGGATATTTTCTGTTTCCTCTGTTGTGTTCTTTGATGCTCTTACTTGTTAAATGTGAAGCTGTCAAAGTTAAGTAGCGGCAGTTGACGACCACTGTTATATGTTGACACTGTACCTTCTTAACTTGTTAGTATGATACTGTTGTTTTATAATGTTTGTATAGTTTCAAATCGATTTGGATTTTGTTTTGTTTCACAATCGCTCCTACGGTTGCTGGTTTGTCCCGTTGTCATGGCGACCACTGTACCACTGTCTCTCATTAAAAATAAAAAAAATAGCTATGCAAATATATGGCATCCCAAAAGTTTAAAAATCTAACTTTCAAGCGTAGAAACAATATGAAAAACACATTTTTGAGTGGAGGGGGAAAAGCAATAGACTTGCATGCGCGCTGGAAGATGTTTGAATTAGGGTGGCTGCCAACCAAAAGCAGAAGAGTGACGTCTTTTTTTTTTTTTGCATGAGGGCGTTATGACAAAGTTGGTCTTTACAACAGCGGTCAGGGTACTGGAAGTACTGGAATAAAAGAATACTCGCCATATAAATCAGAAGTGATTGCAAAAAAATCATAATTCATAATCGTTTTGTTGTCCTGGGGCCTGTATTTTTTTTCTATGTTTTATCCCAATAAGTTCCTTTGTTTTGTGTCATTGTGGCATTTAAAAAGCAATTATGGTTGTTGCCTTATTCGTTGCAACCTCTTCAATTCCAACTCCTGGTAATGCTGCCGTTAAAGGATTCGCCTGTCTCACTCATGATGGCTTACAATGCCTCCCAGTTTGATATTGCCTGATTCACAGTCAAACCATTTATAATTTGAGTTAACAAGACCAATACATAATCGTATAATGATTAAGAAATTATTAATGACCACAAAACCACAGACAGGCTACATTGAAAACGCGCACATAATTATAGGGATGACAAGTACCCCCCATCTCAGAGATAAAACCCTCCAAAATATAATGGCGAGGCCCCTTTTGTTCTGGAAAATTGTTCTGGAAAGTAAAAAGGCTAAAAAAGTCGAGGTGGGATACAGAATTATTTCCCCATCTCTGAATTTAATCTCCTGTTTCAGCATTTTTTACATTTAAGGCAGAAACATCTTCCTGTCGCGCCCTAGAAAACATTAGCGCAGAAGGACGTGACTTTGTAAGCTGAGCTATTATAGGCGTTTTATAGGCGTCAGCCCCAAAAATAAACAATTCTCGGACAAAATCCTCCATTTGAATGAAGTTATTCATCGCATTACATTATGTAATTATTAATTCAATCCACTATCCTTAATGTCGCATGTCAGTTTCGCCAACATAAATGCATCCAGGCAGCTGACTAATCCCATAAAAGGCGAAAATAATCGTTCTCTTTTAGATCATAATCAGCATACTTAAAATTCTCCCAAACCAGCAGTTTTTTGTTGTGTTGTGTGATCGTAGAGCGGAGAGGCAGCAGCTGGATTTTGCCCCCACAGTCAGTATTAGTAGGTGTTTAGGCAAACAAACAAACATCAACAACCACAACGACCATTATTCATTGCGTTATTACATTTGTGGGACGTTATTACAATATTGAAAGTTGAAGATTTTCACTTCCCCACAAACGTAATAAACCTCTGCAAACGTAATAGTTATTACATTTGCGAGAAATTGCGTATTACGTTTGCAGTAGGCAGCGGCTATTACGTTTGTGGAAAAAGTATTGCGTTTTTGGGATTATTACATTAAAAGCTGCAGATTTTTATTACGTTTGCGGTTTATTACGTTTGTGGACATTATTACATTGAAGGGCGTTACAACGTCTCTACATCTTTTAGATGTTCTTCCCAGGAGTCACTCCATGTGATCAGGTCATCCATGTATGAACCCGTGTGTGGCAATCCGGCGATTGTAGACTGTATCATCCTTTGGAACGTGGCTGGGGCATTTTTCATTCCAAAGGGTAGGACTTCATACTGGTACAACCCAGATGGTGTGGCAAAAGCAGAGATGCTCTTGGCCCTCTGAGTTAAAGGCACACACCAATAACCCTTCAATAAATCAATCTTGGTCAGAAACTTTGCTTGCCCTACTCTGTCAATACAATCATCAATCCTAGGTATTGGAAACACATCAGTTCTAGTTACAGCATTGACTTTGCGATAATCTGTACAGAATCTAGTACTTCCATCAGGTTTTGGAACGAGCACACAGGGTGAACTCCAATCTGAGTTGGAGGGTCTGATAATATCATGTTCTAACATGTACTCAACCTCTTTCTCAGCAATCTTTCTCTTTTCAGGATTCATCCGGTACGGATGCTGTTTTATTGGTTTGGCATCACCAACATCTACATGAGAGGCTATAGAAACTCTCTTTGGAACATCAGGAAACAGATTCTCATATTTCTTGATCAACCTCTCAAACTGATCTCTCTGTGAGGGTTCTAAGTTCTGGAGTTTTACATCAAGATTTTGCAACACTTCAGAATTTGACAATTTACATGAAAGAACTTCAGCTTTAACTCTAGGTTCATCATCTTGAAACTCCCCCTCATCTTCACAAATCTCGGCCATAGGAGAATCTGAAGTGACAGCTGCAACCCTAGCATTTCTGTCATGATAAGGCTTCAGCATGTTAATGTGACACAATTGTTTTGGTTTTCTCCATCTGGAGTCTTCACAATGTAATTGAGATCATTGAGTTTTGTCAGAATTTCATAAGGACCATGAAATCTAGCCTGCAATGGATTGGACTGCAAGGGAAACAACACAAGGACCTTGTCGCCTGGTTTAAACTCACGGCTTCAAGCCTTATGATCATACCAAGTTTTCATTTTTCCCTGACTTGATTTCAAGTTCTCTTTGGCTAAGTCACAAGCAGCACACAATCTTTCCTTGAACTTGCTAACATAGTCTAACATACTGATGTGCGGCTCTTCCTCTTGCCATTGTTCACTCAATAATAGCAAAGGTCCTCTCACTTCATGGCCAAACACTAGCTCAAATGGACTGAATCCAGTAGACTCCTGCACTGCTTCTCTAGCTGCAAACAACAGCAAATGAACCCCTTCATCCCAGTCTTTCTCATGGTCATAACAATAAGTCCTCATCATTGTCTTGAGAGTGGAATGAAGCCGCTCTAAGGCACCCTGACTTTCTGGATGATAGGCACTAGAAAGAATCTGCTTTGCACCTAGTTCATACACTACCTGCTGAAACAATCCTGAAGTGAAATTGCTACCTTAGTCTGACTGAATTTCCCTGGGAAGGCCAAACAACGTGAAGAACTTTATCAAAGCCTTCAAGATTGCAGTTGCCTTGATGTTACGTAGAGGTATGGCTTCGGGGAATCTGGTAGATGCACACATGATTGTCAACAAGTACTGATTTCCAGATCTAGTCTTGGGTAATGGACTAACACAATCAACAATGACCTTAGAGAATGACTCCCCAAATGCTGGGATAGGCTGCAATGGAGCTACAGGTGGGTCTAACTGGTGTTTTCCAACTACCTGACAAGTGTGACAGGTTTTGCAAAAGTTGGAAACGTCTTTCCGAAGCCCAGACTAAAAGAAGTGTTTCATGATCTTATCAACAGTCTTGTTAACACCAAGATGACTTCCTAAAGGTAAACTATGAGCCATTGTTAAGATCTCATTCCTGTAGACCTTCGGTACAACAATTTGCCTGACAACTGCCCAATCTGCATTGGCAGGGATATCAGGAGGGCGCCACCTCCGCAGCAACACACCATCCTTGAGATATACCCAACTGGAACTGCTATTTTTATTTCTTTATCAGGAGAAATGTGTCCTCCTTAGGGCACAAATTTCAGGATCATTAGTTTGCTCCTCAATCAACCGCTTTCTGGACAGAGAAAAGTCTCCAGACACATCAGAATCACCAAACCCATCTGGCTGGCTGAAAAATGAACTGATAAGTGTGTCTGATAAGTTCTCAAACGGAGAAACCATAGTAGGCCAATCAAAGTCATGAGGCAAACCACCTGAGTCCTGACTATTCAATGTGCTGGACGGCACCACAACTTCTTCTTCTTTAGCCTTCTTGGCCATAGCACGAGTCACTGCGCAAGAAGGATACAGAGTTGGGTCCTCATCCCCATCTTCAGTGCTCGGCTGTGAAGTAAGATGTACAGGGGGAACTACTTTGCCCCCAGCCAGGTCATTGCCTAGCAACAGAGAAACACCCTTTATGGGTAGACTTGACATAAGTCCCACCTTTACCTGTCCTGTAACTAAATCTGACTTCAAGAATATAGAGCGCAGGGGTACAGATACAGTCCTCCCTTCAATACCATGTACAAGAATGAAATCCCCTGAAGCGGTCTCATCACGTAACTTCAAGGAGTCCATCAACAAAAGTGACTGAGAAGCTCCGGTATCCCTTAGGATATATATGGGGACAGGAGTAGTATGCTCATTCAGAGCCACAAATCCCTCTGACACAAATGGAAGAAATTCCTCCCTCACAAAGTCAGCAGTATCAGGCTTTTTAGCCCCACCAGAAGCGGGCAATTTAGCAGATCGGTCATCTACTACAGGGGTTTCTAACCTTGCTTTCACAAAGGCATTTGGTTTGGTATCCTTTTCTTTTTCTTTCTTAGCTTTAAGGAACCAACAGTTAGTTGTAACCTGACCAGATTTCTTGCAATAACTGCAAACTAGACCACTTTTGTCACTGTCAGCTTTCACACTTTGATCAGACCTGTTACTGGATTTCTGAGCACCATCACCAGATTTGTCTTTGTTTTTGGGTGAGGAATCTTGGGTATCACCGTTACCTTTTTTCGGAAATTGAAACCATCTATTGTTACTGCTAGAGTGAAATTCAGACTTATGTGTGAGAACATATTCATCTGCAAATTTGGCAGCTGATTGCAAATTCAGTGCTTGCTTCTCATTAAGGTAGGTCTTAACATCATCCTCAACACAGTTCTTGAATTCTTCAACTAACACCATCTCTTTTAGTGAGTAGAAATCATCCTTGACCTCCATAGAAGTACACCAGCGCTCAAAGCAAACCTTCTACTCATTAGCAAATTCCACATAAGTCTGATTTTCAGATTTCTTCAGACCCCTGAATTTCTGTCGGTAAGCCTCTGGAACCAACTCATAAGCTCTCAAAATAACCTTTTTGACAACCTCATAATCAGAGGAATCATCTGCAGACAAAGCTGCATAGGCTTGTTGAGCTTTACCCTTGAGGACAGTTTGCAACATCAAAGGCCAGTGTTCCTTTGGCCACTGGCAACTCTTTTCTACCTTTTCAAAACACTGGAAATGGTTGTCAACACCCTTTTCCGAAAATGGAGGCACCAGTTTTACCTCCTGGCTAGCACAAAATTTATTTTCAGTTTCAGTTTTAATTTTTAGTTGCTCCATTTGGAGTGTTTCTTCTCTATCAAATTTCTCTAATTCAAAATCTCTCTGTCTCTGTCTCTCTCTTTCTGCTCTTCACCCTTTCTCTCTCTTAAATTCTCTTTGTTTTTCTTTTTCCTCCCTTTCAATCTCTAGCATTTTTAATTTAAGTTCCATTTCTATATTTGGATTTTCCACTGGAAACTGTTCCAGATCTCCTGGTGCAAACACATTTTCATCAATGTAATATTCAACTATCTCTCTAGCCAGTCTTGCTTTTCGCATGGCTGGTTTTACCTCTGTCAGCTCCAAATGTCTGCAAATTTCTAGCAGTTCTGTCTTTTTAAAAGACTTCAAAACCTAAACGGTTGGTGATGCCAAGAAATCATCCATTGCTGCTGATCTGTCAATGTATTTATATAGGAAAATTCAAAAAACAATTTTACAATTTGAAATGTTAGATTTTCAATAAATTACTCACACAATGGTCTGTCCCAGTCTTGAGCCCCCAATTTGTTATGGCCCCAATTTGTAATTACATTTACAACCCAACAGCAACAGCAAGGGATGACAGACACAGTTTTAAAAACTTAAACACATTTAATGAACTGACAACTAAACAACTAACTACCCTACTGACCAAGATTGAATACAACAAAAAACAGAAATATTTACAGTCCCTTTTTGGTGGGGTGGCTTGGTGATGTCCTGGGTGAGGAAAATGCTCTAACACAGGCAAAAATCCACAAAAGAAACTTCACAGGTCTTGAACAGAATGACAGGTCTGGTCACATGTATCCTTCTTCTTGCAATTTCTCCTACCACTTTACTGTCTCAATTCTCCCCTTTATATACTCTTTTGCAGACCCCTCCCACCTTTTAGACTTTTTTTTTCTTTTCTCTGGGACTTGTTTCAGACATGCCCGAAACATGCCCAAACCTAGCTCCAGTCTGAGCTTCACAAAAAAAAGGTAAATACTGCCATCCAGTGGCCTATATTCACATTACAGATTCGATATCTCATTTGGCACTGGGTGTCACATGGTGGCTGTATAGCACCCCCTAATACATAATACATAATAACATAATGGATCTGACTGGATTGCCCGACTTTTGATTTTTGCCTTTGTGATTTTGGATTACTGTTGCATCTGTGTGTTTTGACCATTTTTCTGCCCGACTAAAAGATCTGTTTGCTGCCCTGGTAACGATTCGGATTACGTCCTGTGGATTCTGGCTTGTCTCTCTGATAGTACTATTCCTGTGTACCAAACCCATTTCTGTCCGACTACGATTACTGTGATTGCTGCCTTGGTTTTTGATACTATTTTTGCCCAACTGGATTTCGACTTTTGGATTGTGGACCTTGCACTGTTGCCTTTTGCTCTGCGGGGGTCACCCCCCTTTACCAATAAAACAAGCTCTACTGCACTTCTTGGTTCTCGCATCTGGTTCCTGATCGCAATACAACAGTTTCATACTGAAAAAATACTTTTAACAATTTTTCCTATTTCTTCAAACTTTAAAACGGGTCAATTTGACCCGTAACATAACAGGAGGGTTTATTATTATTATTAGGGCCTGAGCACCGACCGATGGATTTGGCAAAATTGCATTACAGCGCCACCTAGAAAATTTCAATGAAGCAGCCCTCACAGCGTGTTTAACCTACATGTGCGAAATACAGTGGACATGTGGATAATGCCAAGACCTAAAAAAAAGTTTCTTGGTTCCGTGACCTAGACTCAACAGGAAGTTCGCCATTTTTTATTTAAATTGCAAGTTTTATGGATTTTTTGCCATTCACAGGCTTCGTACTTTCACGAACTCCTCCTAGAGATTTTATCCGATCAATGTAAAATTTTGCATAAGACATCTTAAGACCTTGTTGATGTTAAATTGCAAAGTTTTTTTGGATTCATCGAACTTTGTATCCGTGGCGTCGCGGTGAATTTCGATGTTCCACCATGAAACAGGAAGTTGGTTTTATGCTTTGTGAGATTTGCGCAAAATTTTACAGGCTTCATAAGAGTCCATTTCCAAGTAGACATATATGTTGATATTAGATTGGGTGTGGTCAGGTGGCTCCACAGTGCCCTCTTGACATGGCCATGTTGAGATAAAAGTGCTTGAATGTTCATGAAATTTGGTCTAATCATTGCATTTGTCATGCCAGGTTATGGTAATTTTTTTTAAAATGTTTTGGCCAAGTGAGCAATGAGCCATTTCCTGCGTTTTTCCAAATTGTATGAACACGTTTGAAGGCCTTAGAATATTCGAAATCTTGCAAAAAGTTGCACAAATTATAATTGTCTAATCATCTTCAATTTGATACATCAATTAGCACTAAATATGGCATAATTACTCTATAGCACCCCAATCAGATTTTAAAAAGAATTGCCCGCCCGCCCAAGGGCCACTACAGAATTTACGACCGGAGAATTAGATCTAATTTGTGGGTCGACCCAATTGAGCGCTGTGCCAGCCAACAGGGATAATATAAATGCAACCCGAGAATCCTCATCAACAAAATGTGACGGCTGAGCCATAAAAAATATTTAGCACTGGGCGATAAAATCCTTGCACTTTCCAGCCTCGCCACTATATCTTTGGAGCAGTTGTAACTTAGGTTCTCGAGGAGGATGTATAGGTGGTGCTTGTGCAACTTTTAGTGAAACTTTAGTGAAGCAAGAGAATTAATACTCTCAGTCAAGCTCAACAGAACGCTCTCTTGATTCTTCAGCGCGTTCTCTTGCAGGTGTGGTCTCTCAACTAATTTAGATTGCTGGCTGTCCAAATCAGAAAGTCCTCTAACGAAACCTGCTAACTTATCTTGTTGGCTGAGAACAGCCCTCTTAATTTCATCCACCGCTGGCGTCTCCATAGCGGCTAGAGTGTACTGTGATGGGCGTTGGTAGTTGGAAGCCAAGAGTAGTGGCCAGAAATAAAAGGAAAACCCAGCAAAGTGCTGAGAGACTGAAACAGATAGAAATCATGAGACTCGCGCTACCAACGGACCTGACGCCATTCGTGGTAACAAACAGGCAAGCTCGAAAGAAAACAAAAGAAAAGGGAAATAAACCAAAGATTCCCTTACTTACTAACACTTATCCTGTTATGCAGCTAAGATCCTGACAATACTCTCTCTCAAAAGATCTTACTGGCTAAAGCGCAAAGGACACAATAACACTCTAGCAACACGAACGAGGTAGAACAGGAGCTTAAATAGAGTCAGGGTAACGCCCCCAATTAATGCCAGCTGGCCAAGGAATCCGATGGCGAGCAAAACGATATCGTCCCGGATGAGAGTAACAAAAGGAGCTCTCAAAGCTCTAAAATCATGACAATTTCCTTCACCCATTCGTTGAATGGGAAATTTGACCATAGACTTGTCAAGTGGCATAGCCTATTGGATAAAATTCGGCAGCGAAGGAAATTGTGAAGGTTTGATTGCTGATCGTGGTACTTTTTTGTTTTTTTGGGGGGGGGGGATAGTCACAGTTTCCTTCTACAAATAATGGCTGGGGTATTGTTGTTCTTACTTTTCTTGAATATTTTTTTCACATTGCCTTTGTATTTATCATTTTATTTATTTGTTTTGCTTTTTAATAAATATGCTCCAGTGGAGTCAAACTTAATTTTCATTGTATGTATTATGTTTAGGCAAGAAAACTGGCAGAAATAATAAATTTTTTTTTGAAATTCTAAAAATGAAAAATGTTGTATTTGGATGGAATGGATGCCTGTAGTGATATAAGTGAAATTTAATGGGTTTTACAGCTTGGTATCTGAGAAATCTGAAATGGAACCCAAGGTACCTAAATCGCCAAAATGGAGAAGCCACCTAGACATTCCTCTCTAATTTTGTTCTGATTGACCTGATCATAATAAACTTTGGCACAGCCAATAATGACATTTTGTGCTGTAATTTTTTAGAGGTTTCAGGCTGCAACTCAACAAATTTACAAGGGATCGAAGTAAAACTTTGTTAGGTGCAAAATGAGATCTTTCATTTACACTGTGTTCCATCTCCATTTACTCTGACTCAGTGACATATATAGTGATTTTTACACCAGGGCTGAAATCCCAAATGGTTTTACCTTTATTACGATACCAAGATTATTCAAATAGACCAAGCAGTCGCACAGATATACTCATTTCATTTTGGGCTTGCCATTTTCAAAAAAGAGGCTCAGGGCTTAAGGGGTTAAGGGGCACTGGGGGGTAAAAATTTGAAGTAATCCAATTTTACATTTTGTGCTATTTTCAGTAACTATAGAATTTCCCTGATAATTGCAAATTTCATGGACTAGTCATAAATACTAAGAATTCTATGGCCTCAAACCCGAAATCCATTTTGTGAGGTTGCGAACGCTGTAGCTATAAGTGTAAAGACTTAAATGTCTTGAAAAAAACATGGTTAATTCAGTAAAACCTGCATACAAACCCTTAATCATAATATAAAAACAACATGATAAAAAATGCAATTTTTTTTTCATACATAAGTGACGCTTGCTTAACATGTTGCTTATTATAACCTCTGTTCAATATGACATCAACAGCAACAATTCTCACCCCAAAATGTACTAGCATATCAATTTAATCAGTGGAGGTTTTATCACATCATAAATCCGTACATTATTACATCATACATCTATAACTACAGGCACACTCCAAATTAATCTTCTTATTAATTGTCACATTTTTTTTCAAAAATCACAGTAGAACTTTTCTCTCACCACAGATATTTTGGCGCACTGTTACCCTTTGAACACTCTGTATATCTTCAGTGGGCATGGATTAATTCAGCCATTTGGTAATTACAGTGGGGTGCAAAAATATCAGCACCCCTGGTTTAAATGTCCATTACAACTAATCTCCAAGTGATTGAAAGCAGACCTGAACACTAAATGCTACAAAGTTAAACATGACATATTTCATCACATTTTAATGCAAGAATCATTTTTATTTTTTCATTTTTTACAGTTTCAAAATAATAAAACAAGGGATACAGCCTTGTGCAAAAGTTTGGGAACCCTGCCAGCCAGTACTTTGTAACTATTTCTCGGGCAGCAATAACAGCTTGCAAGCGCTTCCTGTAGCCAGCTAAGAGTCTTTCAATTCTTGTCTTTGGAATTTTCCCCCCATTCTTCCTGATAGAACACCTCCAGCTTAGAAATATTCTTTAGCCTTCTTGCATGCACGGCATGTTTGAGGTCTCTCCACAGATTCTCAATTATATTCAAGTCTGGGGACTGTTAGGGCCATTCCAAAAACTTCATCCGTCTTCCCTGGAGGTACTCAATGGTGGATTTTGAGGTATGCTTCCAGTCATTGTCTTGCTAGAATACCCAACGTCTCTTCAACTTCAATTTCTGGACTGAGCTTTTGAACATTAGCCTCTAGAATGTCTTGATATCTGGTGAAATCCGTTCTTCCTTCCACCCGCACAATATTACCTGTGCTCCCAGCTTCTACAAAACCCCAAAGCATACTGGATCCACCTCCATGCTTTACAGTTGGCAACATGTTCTTCGCTACAAATGCTTCACCCTTTTTTCTGCAAACATACCTTCTTTGGTTGTGGCCAAAGAGTTTAATTTTGGTTTTGTCAGTCCAAAGCACATTTTTCCAATAGCCTTGAGGTTTCTCAAGGTTTTTTTTTTTTGCATACTTCAGATGCTTAATTTTTTGTTGAGGTCATTGGAAAGGCTTCTTTCTTGCAACTCTGAAATGTCGGTCTTCGTTGTTTAAGGTACGCTGTGTCATTGTCCTGTGAACAACTAGGCCTGTGTCTGCTACTCTTTTTTTGCAGCTCTTTTGCAGTGGTGTGTGGGTTCTTCTGAGCATTTCTCACCAGATCTCGGGCCATTCTATCTGAAATTTTTCTTGGTCTTCCAGATCTTGCCTTGACTTCAATTGTTCCATTAATTTTCCATTTTATTACGATGTTTCTGACAGTAGAAATAGGTAGTTTGAAATGTTGCAAGAGTTTTTTGTAGCCCTCTCCTTGTTGGTGGAAGTGAATTATCTTAATTTTGACATCCTTGGCCAACCGTTTAGAGGAACACATGGTTTTTAACACCAGACACAACAGCCACCACAGTCCGATACTTTAGAAGGCATGGAGTTACTTCAGAATTATAGTTGAACCCTGGAATTGTATTCACCTGACTCACTGAAGCCCTAACAAGTAAATCACTTTGGTCAGGGCCTTAGTAATCATCTTACTAACGGGTTACAAAGAATAATCCCGAAGGGTTCCCAAACGTTTGCACAGGGCTCTTTTTCCTTTCTTATTTAAAACTCAGAAAACTTTAAAAAGAAACCTTGCTTTTAAAGGATACACAAAGGCGACTGTGAAATGTAGCCAGAATGATAGATTGGTGTTTAAAATGTCCACAAGTAGAGTCAAATATTTTTTGCTTTAGCGAATGAAACGCATCACAACAGGCACGTGATTTTAAGGAAGTGACGTCTGATCACTTTAGCTTCAGCTGAGAAAGAACAAGAAGACTGCAAACAGTATGGTCAACCATCATACTGTGTTGATTCACAAGCAAAATTGTATTGTGAGAAGTTGAGTGTTTTGTGTTAAAACAAAATGCCGACTTGTTGGGCCTTTGGCTATCAAAATATAGCCAGCGGGAAGAATAAAAAGGCCGGTGTTCTGACAAATTTTGCTACCTCTCAGTTCTGCGCTTGGGCAAATGTTAAATCTCGGACTGTTTCCTCGCTCATGTCTTTAGAATCTTCAAAAATCATAAAAATAGATTTATTTTCAGTTCGCATTTCGACCTGTAAGCGTACATATATTTGCATGGACATTCTGGGTCTTCGTGAAAATGCAGAAATTTGATGATAATGGCGTATATGGGCATATATCTTTGAACAAACTTATCCAACTCGTTATAAAATCTGCTTGTGTTATAATAAGCCAACAAATAACAAAGTTACTACTGTAAACTGATTCATATTGCAATATCAAGGTGAAAACAAAGACTTTACGATCGCTTTGCATTGAGGTAGTATTTTTTAACAAGGGAGCAAAATTTGACAGAACACCGGCTCTGGCTCTCCCTGGCAGAGGGAACGAGACTTTGTTCCCATCAATTTCCATGGTCAAAGCTGGAACTGCTGAAAAGATGATTACATAATATCGGGAGAGAAGGAGCCATGCCAGGAAAAAAAGTCAATACTTTGCTCAGTCCATTTCCTGCAGGAATGTTTCGAAAACGTTAAGTATGCCAAATACCAGAGACCCCAAAGCGAATTAAGGAAGGAAAAGTTAGGGTGATAAGAACAGAAAAAAGGTGTTCATATGCTGACGCTGTTAAGCGGGTGGAGAGAGATACTGAGTCTGAAGAGACAGTGGTAAAAGAACAGAGACGTGAACATGATTGGATCAGTATGGACAAAAAGAGGTTTTTAGCGTTTGTGGCAATGGTCATAAACTGTGCGACCAAAAGAATCGAAGACTGAAAGAATCAAAATGGTTGTTCGTGCAGCAAGGGAGTTTCTTTGGGTGACGGATGTGATGGGAGAAGATATTCAGGAGATTTTAGAAAAAGGATTTGGTGGGAGTGCGAGCCAGTTAGCAACTGAATAGATATGTTTAGGCATAATAACCGAGGGTTTTTCTGCTGAAGATAATTCAAGAGAAAGCAAAATCCAGCAGTTGGCGGTAATACACCAATAGGTCTGTCAACCGCCATAAAACCGAGAAGAAAATTGCTGCCGTAGTCAGCAATTATTCAATCAAAGCGCACTGAAGAAATTCACTCATGGAATTTAAGTCATTGTGCATCAAGTTAATCAATTTAACGTGCATTACGGTGAATTTCCCCACTAATGACACGGAAATCGATTATGACTCGGGAATTCTCAGGCTTGTCTTTACTGAGGGATTAAAAGCAATGGAATTGCAAAAAAACGTTTCAAATGGTCTTATTTCAATAAAACAATTTAAACGATCATGAAGCACATGCATTGTTTCCAATCCCTGAGTAAAGAGAAGCACGGGAAGTCCGGAGTCATAATCGCTCTCCATATTACTTGTGATGAGGTGCACCTTTATGCAAGTGAAACGTAAACTACACTGCACAAGGATGTTAATTCCGCATGAGAATCTCATTAAGCATTCAATAAATAATTATGGACTACGGTGAATAAGCCAAAAAATGCATCAGACCTATGCCTAATGTGTGAGACTTGGCATCTCAGGAAATACATGGGTTTGACTCTGAGACAAACGGGGGCCAGGAAGAGGCACCTGAAGGAGGATGCCATCCCCACGGAGTTCGTTCATCGGCGTGCCCGAAAGGCTAGATCAGCAACACTTTCAAGACTGCAGAAATGTGAAAGTAGCCAACTACTGAGTGAGGTAATACTTTACATGAGTAATGACGGGATTCTGCACAATGTACTTGAAATTAAAACTCATAGTGGGACTGGCTGGGGAATGAATGAGCATGAAATTATCCAGGAAACCCCATGCGGATTTTAGCTTTTGGAAAAAAAAGTGACTGTCGTTTTCTACCTGCAAGTCAAAAGAGCGGATGTTACAACACTGCTGGAGGATCAAACCGCTAATATGGCGGCTGCGTAGGGCTCGTTTGCATCGTTTTTTATCTGTTTTGTACTTGGTCAAAAAAAAAAATAGCAAAAAAATTGGATTTGCTTTTCAGACTCTGCTAACATATCTCTATCATTGTACCATTACGTATGCGCTGCCTTCGTGTAACCTTTAAATCTGCAGAAAGGTGTAATTTTTATCGCTCTGTCCGTCTGTCCGGCTGTAAACATTATTTTGTCCGGAGCATAATTTGAAAACCGTTCAGTATTTCTTCACGAAATTTCACATGTAGGTCAGGTGCCTTTTGGTATTTAGAAATTTCATTAGCCGTTAATCCATGAATGTGGGGGGCTGGGGGGATATGCCATTGCCAGATGGCTCTTGTTGAACTTCGATGCATTTTGTGTTCAGGTTAGCTTTCAATCACTTGAAGATTAATTGTAACAGACATTTTAACCAGGGGTGCTCAAATTTTTGCACCCCACTGTACTTTAGTATTAACTTTTCATAATCATATTTTACGAATATATTGATTTGAAGAGTGGTTGATTCAGTATTAGAGGATTTGGGGGAAACCATTGGACGCTACACATCGTTGCGGACCCTACAAACAATATTTGAATTCATTTGTACGCCACGAAAAGGACCTATATCTTGAAATAATTTTACTGAATATTAACTATCTTAGGAGCATTATTCAACTTAGGTGGGATAATCGTACTTGGCCCAGTCTTAACAGAAATGTATGCTTGACAGTATATCGTTGTGGACACTATTGTTGGGGTCACACAGAGGATAGCCTTTCGTATGTGTGGAAATTCAAAATGGAGCCCGGGATTTCCTATGACCACTTGCTGCCTGTAAACCCCTCCTGCCAGCAGGCCAGGCAGATAAAAGCAGTGGTCAACCATTTTATCACTCTCTTCTCTTGGCTCTTTGGACTCTGTCTTTTGGCTCTGCTCTGCGCTCCCTCCTTGGTGAGGCTCCTGGACTCCTGAGGACTGCTCAGGCTGGGGTACTCCTCCCCCACCTCTCAGCCTCCCTCAACCCCATGGCCATGCTGAAGCAGCAGCCACGCTACCAGGAGTAGAGCAAGCCTTGGAAACAACAGCTTGCTATTGGGGAGCGGCCAGCCTCCCTCCTCTTCCAACAGCAATAACACGGACTTTTGAAGCTCCAAAACCATTCTTTTAGCAGGACCATCATCGTCCACGATCGGATCCTCCAGCAACCACCGAACCGACTTCCTCTACTAAGGAGTGGTAAAGACTGGGCATCCAAACCTTCTTTTAAGACTAAAACTGACTGTGTGTATTTGTAAAATACTAGTTGCTGTGATTGTTTCTAGGATTGTGTTTTAGTTGGAGAGGATGGTATTAATGTGTAGCAGACAGGGTCTTGCATGCAAATAACCTCCGGTAGACTAACACGGTGCCTTCCATGAGCAAAACACACGCATATCTCTTCATTTTAGCATAATACACACACACAAACAACAGTAAGCATTTTAAGTCATTAACTCACTTTAAAACTCTTCAAATGTTCCTTTGCTTCAAAGACTTGGTCTCTGTTACAGTAGGGTTGCCTCCACATGGTCAGCAAGGCCCCTCCACTCACACCTTAGATCATCCCTTTGTTCTCTCTCACCCACTCCCACACAAACACACACACCTCCTTCATTGTGCATATAGTGTTAGTGTTTAGTGTAGCTTAGATGATTTATTTAAATGAAACACACATTCTTTAAAGACATATGCTGTGGTTATTAATGTTGTACAAGAGTAAATGAAATTGCCAGCCTCTTCTACGTAAAACTCCCGAATCCTTCAATCTAGCTATTAATTAGGGAAGTTGGTTACAATTATTAATTCAATTATTAATTAACTTCCACATTAATAGCTTGGTGGATATTGAGACTGTGGTTTTCATTAATTGGCTATCGTTTTCTCGTCACTAAAGATGGGTGGTGCCCCGAGTTACTCATATCAACATGTAATATTACAATATCATATGTTTTTGATTGTCAAATTAATAATATCATTTGGCAAATTGCCTCAACACATGAGGTCCACCTGTGAGGTGTAACCCCAACACCCAGCGCCCTTGTAATGACGTGCCATTGCACTCACAACAACGTCGCCACTGCTTGGGCATAATCACCTCTAAGGTGCCACCATTCAAGGCATTTCCCCAACATTGGTGTTCTGTGCAAGGTCATTACCCCAACACTATATTTTTGGTGACACTCAGTTGGAACTTTAACTTTTTTTAACTTTAAACTTTAACTTTAACTTCAAGCAAGTAAATATTTAAAAACTATGGCAAAAAAATGAAAAATCAATAACAAAGGACATCAGAGATTCTAATTGCAACAATTATGGCATCCTAGACGGGATCTCCACAAAATAACTGGTAAATAAACCAGAAAAAAATACATAATTAGTATATGCATAAAATTAGTCAACAATTTTTTTTTGCTTCATTCAGAAAATAATAATTCAATATCAGTTAATGCTGAAATGCCCCTACATAACAATTATGGGTGTAACGGATCACACATCTTGGAGCGCGGATCATCTCACGGTTCATGAGCCACAGATCGTTTTTCAGATCATTAAAATAAAAAAAGGGGGTGAATATTATTTTGTTTTCCATTTTCCACTTATTAGTAAAAGAACACTTAAAGCAAGGAACAACATTCAAGAGGTCAAATGTTTGAATAATCTTTAACTTGCATTAGTATGCATCATTATCAGCTACTTGCATTTCCAGGGCTGCCAAGTTTCAGAAAATGACAAGAGTGAGACTTTAGTGCCATGATGCGCTTGGCCGCGGTGAAAAAAAAAATTGGCCTTTTTTGACATCGATTTGGCCCGTTTCAACAACGATTTATACCTTAAGACTGATGTCCTCACCTCCATGCCATCTGCTCTCCCTGCACTGTGGCCTCTTAATGCTAGTCTTAATTAACCAGAAATTAGAAATGCAAATTGTAACAAGAAGTTTGACAAAAATACATTTATTCGTCAATACCATTTCAAACGCTCCATCATTTAGCTGGGGACATGTCTTGTGTTGTAGGTGTTGGTTGCTGATTTGGATGATTTGATGACAGAGGCAAGGGGCTCCCACTTAAAGCACTGTGGCTCGAGGCTCGCCATCTTCACTGTCATTATTGATGACAGGGTTCCCTCGAGAGCCAAACTGTTGCGGGTCTTGGTCTTGTTCAAACCAACCAGAGAGAAAACTCGTTCTGCATCAGCATTTGAATGAGGAAGTACCAAGACCAACTTGGCAATACGAGACAGCCTGCCAAATCTGTCCATACCAGTCACCTTTGAAAAATATACATAGGAAGCCTAATTACTCTCAAGTATTTTTGTGTAGTATTGAGTTGATTATGTCAATGGGTATTCCCATCAATGTCCTCTCTCTCTATCTCTTCTGATCTCTCTTCTTGACCTTCTGCCTCTTCTGTACCCTCATTGTCAGGGGGTGCATAAGGGGGGCTGTCACTGGCATTGCCCAGAATGACAGCAGATCTCTCTGCTGTCTCTTCCTCTTATCACCTAGCATCTTTCAAAAGATAGCTAACGTTACATGTTACTGTTTGATTGAATACTGTTTTACATTGAGACTAACGTTATGCCGTTCACACCAAAATACGACTGAAATGGCGACTGCTGCGACTTGTGAGATCACAAGGATTTGATGAACTCGCACAATTCTTGTATACTCTTGTATACTCTCCAATCTAATCGCTAATTTGCGTTCACACCAAGCTTCCAGTGAGACCACATTTGAGATATATGAATAAAAATTAGGCGATCTTTGCGACATGAAAAATATTCCGATATTTGGAGATTATTTATGCAACCTGTTTGAGAGTCCATCAAGAGTCCATCAAGACCTGTGAGAACGAGTTAAGAGTGACTTGAGAGTTATGAGAGCTCATTACGATTGTTTTTGAGATTGCATTTATTTCTGACCACTCGCACACACTCGCAAAAGTTAAGCGATTTTTTTGAACTGCTCAAAACAATCGTAAACCCCTACAAGATCAATAGAGAGTGAAAGAGATCAGAGAGATTGAATTTGAGACCATTGAGAGTTAAATGAGAGTTACTTGCAACCTCATCAAGAGTCAGTGAGAGTGATGGCAATTTTTGTCCATTTTTCGGTCTCAACCTGCTCGCAAGTCCGGTGTAAACAGGGTTTTAGATTAACGTCTCTTTTTTTGTGAACTGGCCAGGAGAAGAGGCAAATAAATGTTACACAGCTCTGCAACAAATAAAGGATAGACTTATAGCAGCCTTAAAACAGAACATATTAACGAGGAAACTCAAAGAGAAACAGTGAATTAACAGTAAACAAAACTAGGTAGTTACCTACCGTCCGTCTTCTAGCAAGCAGGAGAACGTTGGGTTTTAAATGTCAGCGCGGTTGTGTGTGACAATCACCATGGTGACAATTGTTAGAGACGCCAAGAGCCGCCCCTATTCTTCTTCTTCTTCTTCTTCTCCTTTTGGTTTTGATTGGCGGTTAGCATCCGACTTCTGATTGGTTTATATTGCGTGGTGCCTTCCGTGGTTGGTTAAATTTAGGCACAAAGGTAAATATAGAGTATTGAATGGGGAAATATAAGCGTGAGGAATGTCAAGTGTGGCGAGTGCTGTGAGAATGGGTCAAATTGCGTGACTGTCACACTCAAAGCGTGAGGCTTGGCAGCCCTGATTTCAATGCTATCTTGCTAACTAAATAGTGACATTATAGCTATTCACTGTTATCAGGTCAGAAATGAAAGCTGTTGTAGTTGGCACACCTTGAAGCTTTTGCTTTGTATTGAGGGGGATATGCATTTCTGTCTCTGCACCACGTTTCTCTAATCTCAATTGTTTTGGGTGGTTGCAGCGCGTTCATTTCTGTTTTTGCAGTGCATCTCTCCGCTCGGGGAAGTTTGGGGCCATTGCAGTGCATAAACCATGGACTGTATCTGTTCTTGGCATAAACCGGTCAGCCGTAAAGACATCAGTGTGCAGATCTGCATGTCATGTGACATGCAGCGGATCAGGGAGTGATCCGCACGGACCACAGATCATACGTGAACCGTTACAGCCCTAATAACAATGTGAAATGGTACAAGCTGGCTTTTTTAGTAGCCGCTACCTTGGCATCAAAACAGCTGGAAAATTCATCAGTTCCAGTGCAACTGATCATTGTATGTGTATGTTGCTAAATACGTTGTAGCAATCTCGGGAAAACAAGTTTACAGTTAATTATTTGTTGATTTTCAATGCCATGGCTGCCAAACATTCAGCACGAATGTGCCATTGGCATGCTGAATACGGAACCGTCCGTCACTAACGTTGCAAGGGTTGTGGGATGCAGTCGACGGACTATCCATGATCTTCGGACACGTTTCCAACAAACTGGCACCAAAGCTGACCGACCTCGTTCTGGTAGCCCATTTGTGACGTCAAAGGCAGAAGACCGACAAATTGTCTTACGTCATTTGCATAATCGATTTGTCACTGCAACGTCCACTAGGAATTAATTGTTTAGAGGTTGTGTGACTGCCCAAACCATACGTAATCGCCTGCGCACTGCTCTTATTCAAGTTACCATTGAATAACTTACCATTTTTACTCTTGGACATTTCCGTATCATTTCCGGTGGAACTGGTTACATTATGGACATTATTTTTATGATACACCATATTTAATGAGTACAGAATTAAATAAAATCATTATTTAAAACCTAATTTCTTGTATATTCAACTTATTGACCTCCAAAGGAGTGTGAAGTTTTCATTTTGGCTGAGTATATTTAATAGAGCATACTATCGCACAGACCAGGGGATATTTACAATCTGATCTCGATTCACATCAGAAAGCTAAACAACCTGACAAGATTCAAATCCCTTCCAAAACACTAAAAAATAATCAAGTACTGAACTTGGAATATAATGTAACTGTGACCTGCTTGTGTTGAATACAGTGCTGTGAAAAATTATTTTACCCCTTTCCAATTTCTTATTTTTTTGCAAACTTGTCACAATTAAATGTTTCAGATCATCAAAAAAAATTTTAATAAAGACAAAAATGACCTGAGTAAATACAAAATGCAGTTTTTACCCTCGGCCCGACTTCAGGCCGAAGGGTATTGTCATCAGTTCGTCGTCTGTATGTCCGTCTGTGTCTGTCTGTCTGTGTGTGCACCGTCAGGCTGAGGGTGTTCAAACGCAGGCGTTTGATTTCATTTATTTAGGGAAAAAAGCTATCCAATAGTGGTGAACCTTCCCAGGAGTGACCAGCCTACCTTACTCAAAGAGCAAATCGACGACTCATCGTCAGGGTCACAAAAGAACCTTGAACAATATCGAAAGAACTGCAGGCCTTACTTGCCTCAGTTAAAGTCAGTGTTCATGTTTCAACAATGAGAAAGAGACTGGGCAAAAATGGCATCCATGGGAGAGTTCCAAGGGGAAAACCACTGCTGACCAAAGATAAAACAAAGGCTCATCTCACATTTGCCATAAAACATCTTCATAATATTATGTGGACTGACAAGACAAAAGTCTAACTTTTTGGAAGGTGTGCATCCTGTTACATCTGACGGAAAACTAACACCGCATTTCATAAAAAGAACATCATACCAACAGTCAGACATAGTGGTAGTGTGATGGTCTGGGTGCTGTGATTCTGCTATTTGCTCATGTTCTGTTCTGCATTGCCCATGTTCATGCCTTGCATTTCTGACTGATCTGTGTTTCTGAATTATTGCTCATGTCTGACCATTCTTAGGATTGTGTATTGTGTATTGGTAATTTGGATTTTCATGTTTTATTATTTTTCATGTTCATAGTATTCATAGCCATGTTTCCTTTTCCATGCATTGCACTTCGTCTCCCCTGTCTTGTCACGTGTGTATCTTTGCTCACGGTCCCTTGTCTTGAGTGCCACTCATTCAGGTGATTTATTGGTTTCTGGGTTTCAATCTTCTTTCATTATCTTGTGTTCTTTCTTCCTCTTACTTTACTATCTTACTAACACCTACTGACAGTTTATTGTTTTTGCTAATTACTAACCCACACTAACTTTGTATATTTGGACTAACTTACTAACAAGCACTTGGGATTGTATAGCTGCACTTACTAATTGACTAATGATCTCTCAGCAGTTGCCTAATTCTAGTCTCCGCCTCCTTGCCTATCCCTAATTATCTCTGCTGCAGTTTTCTGTGGATCTCCACTTATACTTTATGCTTTCCTTTTCTTTAAACTATACACTTTTGTACTCCTTGACCGGAGCTGTTCTGTTCATAGGTTTGTCTTGTGATCCCTGTCTGCGTTTTGGCTACAGCCAAATTCATGTAATTAGTTTATTCCTCATGTGTCTCTGCCTGATCATTGTTACCATTGATTGCACCTGTTCTCCCTGGTCATGTGTTCACCCCGGATGTATATATAAGATGTCTGTTTGGTTCACTTTCTTGTCAGATCGTTCTTCTTTGTGTCCTGTGCTACGGTTTTTCGCCTTGATTCATTGTGATTTATCTTTCTGACTGGACCTTCCTTAATATCGAGCTTTGCCTATTCCCTGTACTTTTGCCACATTCTTGTTTTTTGACCTCTTTTGTCTGACTACGATTTTTGTGATTGGTGCCCTGTGTATGACTCTGGATTTCGCCCTTTGGACTCTGATTTTGGACTGCGGACGTTGTACTGTTGCCAGCTCTGTTGGGGGGTTTCCCCCTTCAGAAATAAAACCTCCTTTTGCATTTTACTGGAGTTTGCTCTTGGTTCATTTCGTAAAAACCTCACACGGGGACTGCTTTGCTGCTTCAGGACCTGGACGATTTGCCATAATTGATAGGACCATGAATTCTGCTCTTTGCCAGAAAATTCTGAAGCAGAATATCTGACTATCAGTTCGAAAGCTCTAGCGCACTTGGATTATGCAGCAGGACAATGTTCTGATACATACCAAGTCCACCTCTGAATGGCTTAAAAAACAAAATGAAGGTTTTTGAGTGGCCTAGTCAAAGTCCAGACTTATATCCGATTGAGAAGGTGTGGCATGACCTTTAACAGGCCGTTCATGCTCGCAAATCCTCCAAGGTGACTGAATTAAAACAATTAGGCAAAGAAGTGTGGGCCAAAATTGCTTCACAGCGATGTGAAAGACTCATTAACAGTTATTGCAAATGCTTGATTGTAGTTGTCACCGAGGGTGGCACAACCACTTATTTGATGTGTCTCGCTTTTATAACCTCTGTAAATAGTTACGGCAATGGTAACGTAACGCTACTCAATCGTTAATGGATTGCTAAAAGCATGCTACGGTTGCAGTGAAATCGGTAATGAACGGTAGAGGACAGTACACTCGGAACAGCAATGGCGTGAGATCTGAAAGGAACGTTGCTGGAACGCTAGTGATTGGTATTAAAACGGTAAAGATCGTTATGGACACGCTGTATGGACCATGGGTGCACATCCCCGGGGGGGACATGTCCCCCCCCAATTTCTGAATAACATGGATTTTCCCCCCCAATAAAAATACCCTAAATTATTCGAAATTGAACAAATTTATTTTCAGACTTAACATTCTTCACATTTTAGATTCACATCTAAAAAGAAATGGTGGAACAAATACAATATATTTCTGACTCCACATTCCATCTCTGGTCTCCTCCACTACAATGCAAATGAATGGGTACACAGAAGCTGATGACATCAGCAGGCTTTTAAAAAAACAACCCCCTCAATCTTTCTCTCAGCTCTGGAAAGTGGCTGCAGCCTGGGTCTGGTAATTTGCTGCAGAAGCAGATGCCTTTCTGTGAGTAATTTTGATCTAAAGTAGAGTACCCATAAATGATTTAAAATCGTAATCAGACTCTGTTTGCCACCTGTAGTTACTTAGCTAGAAGCTAGTTTAGCAGCATTAACTTGCTAGCACTATTTTCCAGCTAGTGGTTGCTGGCTTGGTAGCTAGATATAATTGGTTGCTTGTTAGCACCAGCCCTAATACTTATACATACACTAGCAAGATGGCTTGCCTGCTTGCTAGTGCACATTGATTAGGTGTTATTAGCTAGCTCTTTTACTGTGAAGTTAACCTTCGTCTTGTGTTAGCTTTTTGGTACCATCTATGGTGTTAGGGTCAGTTTTGACTCCTGTTTCAGCTGTAAAATACACTAAACTTTTTTTTTCATACAATTTGCTTCCTTATCCATGAAAATATTGGTTTTAATATTTTTTGGTGTGGGCCACTGAGCCTTTTTTTGTCAGTATGGCCTTCCTCTTGACTTCATTTTAAACGTCCTCTTGTTAGCTTTCTGCTACCATCTCTTGTGTGAGGGTCAGTTTTGACTCGAGTCAATCAGCTGTAAAACACACTAAAAACATGATGAGATGTTTCTCATCTCTTGGTTACTTTGTTAGGCTTCCTCATCCATGAGAAGGTTGGTTTTGCACTTATGAATTCAGTTCTCTCTCATTATTGTTCTTATCGATTTAAACGGGTCAAAATTGACCCTAATACCACAAATGTCATAATTTTAATCAGAGCATTTTAGAATTTTGTAATTAAAAAAATAATTTTTTTTTTCCATTTTGTTAAAATAGAGGCCACTGACAAAGTCAAAAAGCCTTGATGTTATAAACAAATTTACGTGGCACTGGCACTTTTATGCATTTAAAACCTGAGAATCTGGTCACTGGTGACCCTAACTCAAGAGGAAGGTTAAGTTGAAGTAATGTACGTAATGGCGGAGACAATTTTCCTGTGAAGGACAAATAAATTCATCAATCAATTTAGAATCATTCCATAACTAACCAATGTCTGTCCTGTTTGTATGTGTCGTCCAGGTCACTGTTTCCTAAAGCATGGCAGAAAAAAGGAAAGGGGACATAAGAGATTTCTTTCTTGGGCCAAGGAAAGTTAGGAAGACAGCTGAAGAGGTGGTGAGCAGCTTAAATTACATTACCAGACAAGATGATGGGGAATGGGAGTCTAGGGTAAGGTTTCATACAGTAGTATGATGATTATTTATTTTGACTTGAGAGGCAGAAGAGGAGATCAGGGAGAGTGACATGGTGGAGTGTCAACTACAGAGTTCAAGTTCAAGCTGCAGCAGTCGAGAGGATGTAGAGAGGGAGTCTCCGGTAAGGTTTCACAGTTATAGTAAGCCCTGCCATTTTGAGTGAAAAGAAATGTGAAGAGGGAAAAGGAAAGTAGATGTCCTCAAGATATGAAGATGGTATTTATTTTATTTCTTTAGACAGAATGTTCTCAGTCAGGCGTGGTGGAGTGTCCAGCTCAGAGTTCAGGTTCAGCCTGCAGACCCAGGGAGAGACCAGGGACCAACCAGACCAGGCCAGAGCCCAGATGCAGTACAGGGGTAGAAGGTGGCACAAAACCTTATCAGCCACACCCAAAACACATAAAACCCTCTTTGACAACTTTTGTGTTTCTATCTTTTCAAGAGAAATGGTTTCAAGAGTACACCTGGCTACATTACAGTCCGAAGCTCAAAGGGGTCTTGTGCTTTTATTGTAACAAAGTGTTTACTAACAACAGGTCCTCTTTTGGCAAAAAAGTGGATGCTGCTTTTGTAACTGAAGGCTTCCGAAACTGGAAGAAGGCTTTAGAGAAATTTGCAGCTCACCAAAAAACCCACTCTCATTGTCACGCTGTAACAGTGAGTGCATATGACTCTAACCCTGTCAGTGTCCAGCTATCCAGCTCATGGGCTAAACAACAGGAGGAGGCCAGGCATAGCCTCCTGAGAATTGTCAGATCTGTTCAGTACCTGGCAAGACAGGGTTTAGCCTTGAAAGGTAAATCTGGCAGTGGGAGTTTTGAACAACTGTTGAAGCTGAGGTCAGAAGATGATCCTGTTCTGAAAAAGTGGCTGACCTGCACCACTAATTACACCAGTTGTCATGCACAGAATGAGATACTTAATGTAATGGCGAACACTGTCATTTGTGACATAGCAAACACCATCAGGTCTCTTCCCATTCTGCAGTTTTCAATAATTGTAGACGGTACATAAGATATTTCTGGTGCAGAGCAGAGTCTGCCTCCGATCGCTATGTCGATCATGACTTAATGCCACATGACTCTATATGGTGTCTGAGACGACTGGTCAGGCCATTGCTGATATGGTCACTGATGTTTTGGTGAGGCTCAACCTACCAATGGCTGGTTTGCGGGGGCAAGGCTATGATGGGGCAGCCAACATGGCAGGAAAATATTCTGGTGCGCAGGCTATTCTGGGAAGACAGCAACCACTAGTGCTGTATGTTCACTGAGGGGCACACTGTTCCAATCTTATTACACAGGCTGCCTGCTCAGCCTCCCCACTGATCCGGGACTCACTTTTTTGGGTCCACCAACTAGGTGTGCTCTTTGGTCAGTCAGGGAAATTCAAGGCCATGTTTGCAGACATCGTAACAACAGACAATCAACCTCAGCCAATGACAACCTTGAAACCATTGTGCCCAACCAGGTGGACTGTCCGGGACACAGCCATTATGGCTGTGCTTACTCAGTATGACAGAGTTCTCTGCAGCTTGGATAAAATGGCTGGTAGTACATCCAAATCTGCAGCCAGTGCCAGTGGTTTAGCAGAACATTTCAGAAAGGGCAAAACAGTCTTGGGTCTTACACTCGCTTCTGCTGTGGTAGGAGAGCTTGAATGCCTCAACAAATCCCTTGAGAGAAGAGCCCAGACTGTCTCTGGAATGCTGGCAACAGTCGACTGTTTCCGCTCCTCTTTCCAGGAGAAACGAAATGAATAACACTATGTGACCCTTTTTGAAAAGGCAAACGCTGCAGTGGTCGAGTCTGCACAGATACAACCCATTGAGGTGCCAAACTCCTGACGCTTACCTGGTGAAGCAGTTGACTATTACCGTGGGGAGTTCTTCAAGGTCTTAGATACTGTGGATGCTCAATTTGCTGAATGCTTTGAGCAGGAGAGTTTAAAGGATCTGCAGAAACTGGAGAATATGCTCCTCACTAGGCAGGTGGATGATGTGGTAAACCAGTACCCTGAGCTGAAAAGAGGTGCTCTTGCTGTTGAGTTGCCTTTATTTAAGAGTAAATATGAGTTCAGCTGCAGTAAGGAAGCAGCAGAGGTACTCAGGGAACTGCCTGTAGAGGTGTGGGGACTGTTTGAACAAGTGGAGGCTCTGGTTAGACTTTTATTGGTAGTGCCAGCATCTTCCTGTGAAGCAGAGAGGAGTTTTAGTGCCCTGAGAAGGCTTAAAACCTGGCTTAGAGCCACCATTTCTCTGGAACGACAGAACAGTGTTGTCGTGTGTCATGTACACAGAGAAAAGGTTGATGGGCTAGATAGACCAAATCTCTGTCAGCAATTTATTGCTGGTAGCGAAACTCACAAACACACCTTTGGCTCATTTGCCTAGTTATGATAGTTTGTGAGTGATGTGATCAGTGGTCATTACTCACATTACTGTATAATGAATGGATATGAATTCATGATGATGTTGAGTCTACTTGTTGATGTTGATGAAATTTGTGACGACTGGGGTTGCAAATAGATGAGCTCTGATTCTTCCATCCCCGTTTTAAACTAAGGTGGTTGTTCTGTTTGGTTTTTTTGTTTGTTTTTGGTTGGTAATTGGTTCGTCTGATTGGTTTGAAATACATTATTGGAATTGAACAGAATTAAATTGAATGATTTTCATGATTTTGTTGAGTCTACTGGTCAGATTGATGATAAAAAGGGCAGCATGGGTTTTGTTGATGATTTTCATGATTTTGTTGTGTCTACTGGTCAGATTGATGATAAAAAAGGGCAACATGGGTATATTTTGTTGATGATTTTCATGATTTTTCGTGTCTACTCGAATTGAATAACTATATAAATGAATAGATATGAATTTATTGTCAAGTTGTATTGTCCAGGAGTTGTCTAGATACAGATAAGAAGAGTTACACCGACAAGAAGAGTTATTAAGATACAGGATCTCTTCTTCCAGGGAGTCCTGGAAAATAACAGATGAAAACGAACATGGACTTTAAATAATAATAATAATTAAATAAATAAATATTTGATTTTGTTGGGTCAACTTGTGTTGTGTTTATTGTGCTCTTAGAACTGTGGGTTTTTTTTTTTTTTTAGAACTGTTTACCACCATAACGGTGTTAAAACATGATCTGTTGGTTTAAACAACTTGGTTGGGGCTTCATATTTCATCCATATATCAATTAATCGTGCATAAAGTAGTCCCATTGGAGAAAAGGAAGATGGTGAGAAGAATTTGAGATTAGTAGACACTACATGCCCAAAACCCTTAAAATTATGATTTACTAATATAACAGTTAAGTAAGCAGTGACACGCACTGTTGGCTGTTTAGGACAAATAAACAAGAAAGGTAAGCACAATAAATGATTCCCTGTGCAGTATTTTTTGGCATGGTATGAGTTGCATACTGGCAACAACACGTTTGTGTCCCCCCCAATCCTGACATCAGATCTGCACCCCTGGTATGGCCCTTACATGGTCGGTACATGAACTGTATTAGAACCCTACACCATTGTTACGTTCGTTAACAGATCGCTACCGGAATGCAAGAATGCCAAAAATGGCCGTTCTCCTAGCGTCTGATCGGCAGAGGCAGCCGTCCTGAGGGTGGCTTAGAACGGCTGAGAATGGTAGCTTGAACGGTTGAGTGGAATGGGGGCATAAGAATTTACAAACGTCGTTAAATACCTGGATTAACTGAGTTGTTGTTGACCGACCCTTAACAAAACCGTGTTGTAGGTGATGCAAACAGGCACAACATGAGGATAGGCAAAATTAAGTATACACCTTTCCAGCACCTTGCTACATATGCACAATAACGATACCGGTCGATACTTAAATTTTCTTTGTCGGATTTTTTTATTTATTTATTTTTTTAATTTGGCATCTCCAATCCCACCCGAATCTGGAATGCCCAATTAGTGAACTATGTACAAAGCTTGCTCGTATGCGACCCCTTGCTGCCAACTCAGGATAGTGAAGACAGTTCACGACTCTCCTCCGAAGCACGTGTCCGTCAGCCACTGATTCTTATACACTCATTGGTCGAATCTTCGTAAGTTACGAACGAGGGCAAAGGATACCCGGACGTGAACAAACCCAGAGTCTTCCTAACGAGTGCCCGTCCGGCCAACAGGAAGCGCTGGAGCAACGAACAAAGCTGTCGCTGAACACCCAAATCTGGCAGTCCCTTCCCAATTTGAAACCCTGTAGCGCGATAGCCAATTGTGCGCTACTCCGAAAAGGCTGCCGACCCCTGCCGGTGGGTACGCCGAGGCTTGAACCCGCGACGTGGTGATCACCTCTGCACTGCAGAACAGTGCCTTAACCGTGTGAGCCACCCGACAGCTTTTGTCGGATTTTTTATGGACTGGAATAACATTTGCTCTTAGCCAATCAAGTTATAATTCTCCAGTCTGAAGAGATTTGTTAAAAAGACTACAAAGTGACTGAGCCAATTCAGTAGCACATTCTTTTAAAGTCCGAGCCGGTAACCCATCTGGCCCACATGCTATTTGTATCAAGGTTAATCGAAAACTGATTCAACATCATGGACAGTAATCCTTAAATCACCCAAATGAGCATGTTTAAAAACGGTTATATCCAGATATGTTCGTTCTAGAGGCTGAGGGGTAAATAGGGATTGAAAATACTCGTTGAACAGACTAGCCTTTGTGCTAGGATCGGAGGCAGTTTTATCTCCATAAGCAACAAAACCGGGGACACGTTTTACTCTTAAAGAGTCTCCAAAAGCGCTTTGGTGTTTTGGCAAGAGAGTCACCAAGATCATCTAAATACTGATTATATTTATAAGCACATACATTATTTATTTATTACTTAGTTTACGAAATTTTGCCCAAAATGCTGCAGTGATGATCTGAAACATTTAAGTGTGACAAATATGCAAACAAACAAACAAAAAAAAAAAATCAGGAATGGGAAAAATACTTTTTCACAGCACTGTATATTGTCTGTCCTGACTATATTATCTTATAAACACAGGGATTTGAGGTGTTGGAGCTGAAGGGAGCAAAACTGTGACCTAGTTGTAAATGGAAGTCTCCTTGAGGTTAAGAAACAAAAAGCAGCAGAGCTAAGCACTCAAGTGCTGCTGACTGTTCATATGCTGAGAGAGAGAGAGAGAGTATGAGTAAAAGAAAGGGACAGAGAGGGAGCATGGGAAACAGGACAAGAGAAAGAGACCATAAGCGGGATAGAGATTAAGAAGACAGTGAAAAAGAAATAAAGGCAGATAGAGAGAGATTGTGGGGTACAGCAAATGGGAGCAAGAGAGGGAGAAGAATAGGAAAGAGAGAGGGAGGTAAAAAAGGGAAAGACGGAGCATGAGAGAGAGAGAGTGGAAAAAAGCAAAAGCCAGTGCGACAGAGACGGAGCAAAAGGAAAAGAGTTTGAGAGAGAAGAGAGCGAGAGAGAATGAATGACAGTGAGAGAGGTACAGAGGAAGAGAAAGAGAGACATGCTCACATTGCCACTGAGGGATGTTAACAAAGGCGCGCCTAACTGCCTCTAGGGAGCCTGGCCACCCAGATATGCATCACAAACTCTGAAGAAACTGGCTGGACAATCTCAACACTGCACAAAGAAAACTGAGAGGTGACAACATCAATCACAATTCTGTGAGCTTAATGCACATTTATTCTAATATTTATTAATACGATAAACAGGGAGACTGGCTCATAAATTTTAATGAACTTTCCTCACAACCTTGGCCTTGGGAGAAAAATATATATTTTCACCTAAACGCAGCTGAAGGCTGTAGCATTTATGATTTGATATTATTTTAAGTTAAGTTCATTTGAACTGTCAATGAAATTAGTTTATTCTAAGGGCATATTAAATACTCTGGACTGAAGTTGCAACTAGACGCAAATATATTTAATCCAAACCACTTATACCAAGTACTTACAGATTGAAATGATTGTGATTTACGCATAAAACACATCACCGAAAGCCAGTTGGCACGCACGCACGCACACACACACGCACATACACACACACCCTCACACACCAGGGCTGTGACTTCAAACATCGGTATTTGAATATAATTTTAAAATCAATAACAATGATATTCTAACGAATATTATGCAGCCCTTAATGCATATAATAGGTTTGTATATTATTTTTTGTAAGTGTTTTGGGTTGCAAATGTTGTTTTCAATTCAGATTCAGAGGCTTTTTCATGCAAGGCCTTTCGTAAACTCAGTGACGTAAGCATCTACTTACCAAAACAATGGCCGTGCCAACACCTACACCATCCATCCCGTAGGAGTTAGAAATCTACAGTCCAGACAGTTTAAAAAGCAACGTGGTGCTACTTTGGTTCCCCCAGAAACAGGGAAAAACAACTAGCAAGGAAAAAGCAATATGCAAAATACGTAAGACCAAATTCAAATACCATGCAACGACCAGCAACTTAAGGGTCCACCTGTTAACACTACATCCCGACAAGTTAGAAGAGGAGGAGGGGGAGGGATCGAGGAGGAAGCAGCCCAGAATCGACACCATGCTACCATGCTCTAATTCATTCTGATTCTAATTCCCTGTGCCCGTCAAAAAGAGCGACAGATATGCTAGCACGGGCCATTTGCAAAGACATGACCTATGGCCTATTAGCAGGGGCGGATCTAGGATAGTAGGAGATCCCGGGCTTAGCCCAGAGGGAGGAAGGAAGGGTGCTCGTGAGCTGCGATTCAGAAACCCTCAACGTACCACCAAATTAAAGTGGACAAGAGACACTGGAGAACACTTGTAAATTCACACCCTTTAATGAAGAAAAAAATTCTAAAATCACTCAAGATACAGTCAGCAGCTGGTTGAAGTCTCTTCAGAATTTTTTTTTTCTGCAGATCAGTTGGTACCATTACGTACATCAGCCAATCATAGCTCTGTTACAGGCTGTGGTACCATTGTACCAGAGCCATGGCACTACATTGTACGTGCCAACAGCCAATCACAGCACAGTACTCATGCATCAGTGAGAATGGTAATGCATTCAACCTTGTCTCTGTCAGCTGAGTTGTGTACGCGGCAAACTTGTAAATGCTTGTCTAGAGCCGGCCCAAGGCATAAGCTAACTAAGCGACTGCTTAGGGCCCCATGACCACGAGGGGGCCCCCAAGAGCAATTATATTATAAATATATATTAAATGTATAATATATTATCAAATATTTTTACATTTACTTTTTATTAATTTTTTTGCATGTGTGAGTGATGACTCCTTTATGATGAAAAGTATATTATCGTACAAAAACACAATTTTATGTTAACAGAGAGCTGCTGATGTAGGCCGAGTGATTCCTGCAGCTTCTCGCTTTAAATGTCAAAGTTCTGGTGCACCAGCAATTTGCGCATCCTGCTGAGCAGTGCGCACTGCGCATCCAAGGATGAGATGGTTGAAAGCTAAGCAATGTCACAAAAAATACATATCCTTCAGCAGCAGAGAAAAAGAGGAGGAGAAAAAAAACACCTTGATATTGTCTTGGTAATGTAAGTTACCTCATGTTAGGAAAGTCCCTAAATATTCTTAACATTTTGATGCAACTGGTTGCGTGCAGCCGTTAATAGCAAATTAGCGAGTTAGTGAAAAACTTGAGACATTTCTCTTTTAACTGGCAGGCAGAGGTGTATAGTAACAAAGTGCATGTACTTTGTTACAGTACTTAAGTAGTTTTTTTTTTTTTTTGAGGATTCATACTTTACTTGAGTTTTTTTTTTTTTTTTTTTTTTTACGAGACTTTTACTCTACTACTTTTAGAAGAAAATCGGCGTGCAATGCACGGTACTCCATAGCCCGATTTCGAAGTTTTTGGAGACGCCCGCCCGCCCGCCCGCCGCCCACCGCCCACCGGGCACCGCCCACCGCCCCCCCGCCACACTTTAGCTTGGGCCGAGTATGCCCATAACTCTTTGTGTAATTCCTCCACGGGGCTTTCCCCGTTTGAGGCCCAAGTGGGTTAACAAGCCACATTATTTCCAGAGACTGAGAACGATTCCAAAATTCCCTCAGTCAACCAGTTCATTTGGTGCTGTCGGTCGATTTGGACTTAGGTCTGTTCTTTGCTGTTGCATTTGGGGCACAAACAAAAATCCTTTGCTGATAGAAGGCGTCGTTTGGCCCCGTCTTATCGGTTTGGACAGAGAGTTTTGCTGTCTACCCGGGACCTCCCGTTGCGGGTAGAATCCCGAAAACTGGCACCCTGCTATATCGGCCCGTTCAAAATAGTGCGGAAGATCAATCCAGTCACAATCCACCTGAAAATCCCAAGATCTTTACGCATACATCCGTCATTCCACATCTCTCGTATTAAGCTGGTTAGCACTACTGTCCTGGCACCTATCGACACACCTCCGCCGCCGCCACGAATGGTGGAGGGGGGGCCGGTTTATACCATGCGCCGTATTCTGGCCGAGAGGCGTGTAGGTCGTGGGGTCCAGTTCCTTGAAGACTGGGAGGGATATGCTCTCGAGGAGCAGTGCTGGGTCCCTTCGTGTGACATTTTGGACCCCTCACTTATTTCAGAGTTTTGTGCGCAGGGTTCCTTGGGGACTTCTGGAGCTGTCCCTTAGAGGGGGGGGTCCTGTCATGGTTTTGGAGCATTGAGCATTGAGCTCTTTTTGTTACTCTCGTCCGGGACAATATCATTTTGCTCGCCATCGGATTCTTGGGCCAGCTGGCATTAATTGGGGGCGTTACCCGGACTCCATTTAAGCTCCTGTTTTACCTCGTTCGCGTTGCTAGAGTGTCATTGTGTCCTTGTCGCTTTAGCCGGTAAGGTCTTTTGAGAGAGAGTATTGTCAGGATCTTAGCTGCGTAACAGGATAAGTGTTAGAGAGTAAGGGAATCTTTGGTTTATTTCCCTTTTCTTTTGTTTTCTTTCGAGCTCGCCTATTTGTTACCACGGACAGCATCAGGTCCGTTGGTAGCGCGAGTCTCGTGATTTTTATCTGTTTCAGTCTCTCAGCACATTGCTGGGTTTTCGTTTTATTTCTGGCCACTGCTCTTGGCGCCCAACTACCAACGTTCATCACAGAAATACGTACTGTTGTAATCTCAGTATTTGTGCGGAATAGTGCAAAGATTCTGTCAGAAAACGTCTTTGAAAATAAATGTTGAATATTGTATTGTCTTGAATATTTAGTGGATAATTATTCGGACAATACTTCAAACAAACTAGTTATGTGTTTATATTGTCGTGCTATTCAAGAACATGCATATGTCCCATGGACTCAGTTTCACGCACTCGAAATGCAAGGCTGTAGCCCAGGCTAGGTTTCTGCGATCAAGGTAGTTTAGAGTTCCTTAGAATCTTTAGGACTTATACAATCAAATTCCTACCGGTATAGTCTTATTGGCAACGTCACAAGCCGATGGCAGACAGGAAAATACATTGCAAGGAAGCTGAATGCTACAGAGCTGAATTCTTTGAAGCAACGCCCTAGGAAAGAACGTGCTAGGATCCCGGCAGATCTAGTTTCGTTAAAAGACGAACACATTGGGCTAACAATAGCAAGCGCAGATTTACCCTCAAGCAATTTTTTTATTGCAAAATATCAAAGGTAAGATTTTTTTTTCTGCTCATCTCTGTAGACTGTATAGTTTATGCCTGCTGTTATTTGAACGTGGTGTCGGTTTAAAATGACAGGGCTCATATTGTTGCATTCTGTGGACTTTCCTCTTTTATTTGAGGTATCGTTTTTATGCATAGCACAAATTCAGCAGAAATTCTGGCGAGTCAGCGCTGATATAATGTTATCCTGTGTTTTGCTGCCTGCTTATTTACTTGCTTAGTGCTTGAATTGTGTTCGGTTGAGGTGTAATGTGAATATAGGCCACTGGATGGCAGTATTTACCTTTTTTTTTTATTCAGCTCAGACTGGAGCTATGTTTAGACATGTCCTGGACATGTCTGGGGCAAGTCCCCGAAAAAAAAAAAAGAGGTCTAAATGTGGGTGGGGTCTGCAAAAGAGTATATAAGGAAAAGAATTGAGACAGTAAAGTAATAGGAGAAATTGCAAGGAGAAGGATACATGTGACCAGACCTGTCATTTCTGTTCAAGACCTTTGAAGTTTCTTTTGTGGATTTTTGCCTGTGTTTGAGCATTTTTTTTCTTACCCAGGACATCACCAAGCCACCCCAACAAAAGGAACTGTAAATATTTCTGTTTTTTTGTATTTATTCAATCTTGGTCTTTAGTTGTAGGTTAGTCTTTGTCTGTTAATTAAATTTCTTTAAGTTTCAAATTGTGTCTGTCATCCCTTGCTGTTGCTGTTGCTGTTATGTTGTAAATGTAATAACAAATTGGGGCCATAACAAATTGGGGGCTCGTCCGGGAGAGACCATTTTGTGAGTCATTTTTTAAAAATCAAAATTTCAAATTGTAAAATTGTTGTTTTGAATTTTCCTATATAAATATATTGACAGATCAACAGCAATGGATGATTTCTTGGCATCACCAACCGTTGAGGTTTTGAAGTCTTTTAAAAAGACAGAACTGCTAGAAATTTGCGGACAGTTAGAGCTGACAGAGGTAAAACCAGCCATGCGTAAAGCAAGACTGGCTAGAGAGATAGTTGAATATTACATTGTTGAAAATGTGTTTACACCAGGAGATCTGGAACAGTTTCCAGTGGAAAATCCAAATATAGAAATGGAACTTAAACTAAAAATGCTAGAGATTGAAAGGGAGGAAAGAGAAAAAGAAAGGGAGGAAAAAGAGAAACAAAGAGAATTTGAGAGGGAAGAAAAAGAAAAACAAAGAGAATTTAAGAGAGAGAAAGAGGAAAGAGCAGAAAGAGAGAGACAGAGACAGAGAGATTTTGAATTAGAGAAATTCGATAGAGAAGAAGGACTCCAAATGGAGCAACTAAAAATTAAAATTGAAACTAAAAATAAATTTTGTGCCAGTCAGGAGGTAAAACTGGTGCCTCCATTTTCGGAAAAGGACGTAGACAACTATTTCCAGTGTTTTGAAAAGGTAGCAAAGAGTTGCCAGTGGCCAAAGGAACACTGGCCTCTGAATTTGCAAATTGTCCTCAAGGGTAAAGCTCAACAAGCCTATTCGGCTTTGTCTGCAGATGATTCCTCTGATTATGAGGTTGTCAAAAAGGTTATTTTGAGAGCTTATGAGTTGGTTCCAGAGGCTTACCGACAGAAATTCAGAGGTCTGAAGAAATCTGAAAATCAGACTTATGTGGAATTTGCTAATGAGAAGAAGGTTTGCTTTGAGCGCTGGTGTACTTCTATGGAGGTCAAGGATGATTTCAACTCACTAAAAGAGATGGTGTTAGTTGAAGAATTCAAGAACTGTGTTAAAGATGATATTAAGACCTACCTTAATGAGAAGCAAGCACTGAGTTTGCGATCAGCTGCCAAATTTGCAGATGAATATGTTCTCACACATAAGTCCAAATTTCAGTCTAGCAGTAACAATAGATGGTCCCAATTTCAGAAAAAGGGAACGGTGATACCCAGGATTCCTCACCCAAAGACAAATCTGGTGATAGTGCTCAGAAATCCAGTAACAGGTCTGATCAAAGTGTGAAAGCTGACAGTGACAAAAGTGGTCTAGTTTGCAGTTATTGCAAGAAATCTGGTCATGTTACAACTAACTGTTGGTTCCTAAAAGCTAAGAAAGAAAAAGAAAAGGATACCAAACCAAATGCCTTTGTGAAAACAAGGTTAGAAACTACCCCTGTAGTAGATAACCGATCTGCTAAATTACCTGCTTCTTGTGGGGCTAAAAAGCCTGATACTGCTGACTTTGTGAGGGAGGAATTTCTTCCATTTGTGTCAGAGGGATTTGTGGCTCTGAATGAGCATACTATTCCTGTCCCCATATATATCTTAAGGGATACTGGAGCTTCTCAGTCACTTTTGTTGATGGACTCCTTGGAGTTACGTGATGAGACCGCTTCAGGGGATTTCATACTTGTACAAGGTATTGAAGGGAGGACTGTATCTGCACCCCTGCGCTCTATATTCTTGAAGTCAGATTTAGTTACAGGACAGGTAAAGGTGGGACTTATGTCAAGTCTACCTATAAAGGGTGTTTCTCTGTTGCTAGGCAATGACCTGGCTGGGGGCAAAGTAGTTCCCCCTGTACATCTTACTTCACAGCCGAGCACTGAAGATGGGGATGAGGACCCATCTCTGTATCCTTCTTGCGCAGTGACTCGTGCTATGGCCAAGAAGCCTAAAGAAGATGTTGTGGTGCCGCCCAGCACATTGAATAGTCAGGACTCAGGTGGTTTGCCTCATGACTCTGATTGGCCTACTATGGTTTCTCCGTTTGAGGACTTATCAGATACTTTTATCAGTTCTCTATTCAGCCATCCGGATGGGTCTGGTGATTCTGATGCGTCTGGAGACTTGTCTCTGTCCAGAAAGCGGTTGATTGAGGAGCAAACTAATGATCCTGAAATTTGTGTACTAAAGAGGAGAGCCCTTCCTGATAAAGAAATAGACGCAGTTCCAGTTGGGTATTATCTCAAGGATGGTGTGTTGATGAGGAAGTGGCGCCCTCCTGATATCCCTGCCAATGCAGATTGGGCAGTGGTCAGGCAAATTGTTGTTCCGAAGGTCTACAGGAATGAGATCTTAACAATGGCTCATAGTTTACCTTTAGGAGGTCATCTTGGTGTTAACAAGACTGTTGATAAGATCCTGAAACACTTCTTTTGGCCTGGGCTTCGGAAAGACATTTCCAACTTTTGCAAAACCTGTCACACTTTTCAGGTAGTTGGAAAACACCAGTTAGACCCACCTGTAGCTCCATTGCAGCCTATCCCAGCATTTGGGGAGCCCTTCTCTAAGGTCATTGTTGATTGTGTGGGTCCATTACCCAAGACTAGATCTGGAAATCAGTACTTGTTGACAATCATGTGTGCATCTACCAGATTCCCCGAAGCCATACCTCTATGTAACATCAAGGCAACTGCAATCTCGAAGGCTTTGATAAAGTTCTTCACGTTGTTTGGCCTTCCCAGGGAAATTCAGTCAGACCAAGGTAGCAATTTCACTTCAGGATTGTTTCAGCAGGTTGTGTATGAACTAGGTGCAAACCAGATTCTTTCTAGTGCCTATCATCCAGAAAGTGAGGGTGCCTTAGAGCGGTTTCATTCCACTCTCAAGACAATGATGAGGACTTATTGTTATGACCATGAGAAAGACTGGGATGAAGGTGTTCATTTGCTGGTGTTTGCAGCTAGAGAAGCAGTGCAGGAGTCTACTGGATTCAGTCCATTTGAGCTAGTGTTTAGCCATGAAGTGAGGGACCTTTGCTATTATTGAGTGAACAATGGCAAGAGGAAGAGCCGCACATCAGTCTGTTAGACTATGTTAGCAAGTTCAAGGACAGATTGCATGCTGCTTGTGACCTAGCCAAAGAGAACTTGAAATCAAGTCAGGGAAAAATGAAAACTTGGTATGATCATAAGGCTAGAAGCCGTGAGTTTAAACCAGGAGACAAGGTCCTTGTGTTGTTTCCCTTGCAGTCCAATCCATTGCAGGCTAGATTTCATGGTCCTTATGAAATTCTGACAAAACTCAATGATCTCAATTACATTGTGAAGACTCCAGATAGGAGAAAACCAAAACAATTGTGTCACATTAACATGCTGAAGCCTTATCATGACAGAAATGCTAGGGTTGCTGCTGTCACTTCAGATTCTCCTATGGTCAAAACGTGTGAAGATGAGGGGGAGTTTCAAGATGATGAACCTGGAATTAAAGCTGAAGTTCTTTCATGTAAATTGTCAAATTCTGAAGTGTTGCAAAATCTTGATGTAAAACTCCAGCACTTAGAACCCTCACAGAGAGATCAGTTTGAGAGGTTGATCAAGAAATATGAGGATCTGTTTCCTGATGTTCCAAAGAGAGTTTCTAAAGCCTCTCATGATGTTGATGTTGGTGATGCCAAACCAATTAAACAGCATCCGTATCGGATGAATCCTGAAAAGAGAAAGATTGCTGAGAAAGAGATTTAGTACATGTTAGAACATGATATTATCAGACCCTCCAACTCAGATTGGAGTTCACCCTGTGTGCTAGTTCCAAAACCTGATAGAAGTACTAGATTCTGTACAGATTATCGCAAAGTCAATGCTGTAACTAGTACTGATGTGTTTCCAATACCTAGGATTGATGATTGTATTGATAGTGTAGGGCAAGCAAAGTTTCTGACCAAGATTGATTTATTGAAGGGTTATTGGTGTGTGCCTTTAACTGAGAGGGCCAAGAGCATCTCTGCTTTTGCCACACCATCTGGGTTGTACCAGTATGAAGTCCTACCCTTTGGGATGAAAAATGCCCCAGCCACATTCCAAAGGATGATACAGTCTACAATCGCCGGATTGCCACACACGGGTGCATACATCGATGACCTGATCACATGGAGTGACTTCTGGGAAGAACATCTAAAAGATGTAGAGACGTTGTTCCAGCGCCTGACCCAGGCTAACCTGACTGTTAACCTGAAGAAGAGTGACTTTGGTTGTGCTACTGTCACCTATCTTGGCTACGTCATAGGCCAGGGTAAGGTGGCACCCATAAATGCTAAAGTCCAAGCCATCATGGACTTTCCAGTTCCTGACAACAAGAAAGCTTTGCGCCGCTTCCTTGGAATGATCGGGTACTACCGCAAGTTCTGCAAGAACTTTGCTGAGATTGCTCTCAGTCTAACTAACCAACTGAAGAAAGGCGTAAAGTTCACTTGGGATGATGCATGCCGGAGAGCCTTCGATCGCCTGAAGTCTCTGCTGTGTCACTTCCCCGTGCTCAAATCTCCTGACTTCAACAAACCGTTCTCCATCGCGGTCGATGCTAGCGACCAAGCTTGTGGATCTGTGCTCCTACAGAGAAGTGACTCTGATGACACTGAGCATCCCGTGGCATACTTCTCCAGGAAGTTCAATAGCCACCAAACAAACTATTCCACAATAGAGAAGGAACTGTTGGCTCTCGTCCTTTCTTTACAACACTTTGATGTTTATGTTTGTACAGGACAAAAGCCAATGATTGTGTACACTGACCACAATCCGTTAATGTTTTTGAGTAAGATGAAAAACAAGAATCGGAGATTGTTGAATTGGAGTTTGATTTTACAGGAGTTTGACTTGGAAATTAAGCATGTGAAGGGTATAGACAATGTAATTGCTGATTGCTTATCCCATGTTTGAATATGTATATATACTCAGCAACAAAAGTTTCTGTGACACCATTTATGTGTATGTTATAAATGACACGCAAAGATCTCAATGCAATCAATATGTTTATTTAACAGGAGAAACACTGACTTTTCAGTGCCAACGTCACTCAAAACGAAAAATGTCATTTTCATGCGTCATGAAGCACTTGTCTGACGTCTAACCAATTGTGACCTTCACACTTCAATACCGGGTGTGACTTCCTCGTGCCATGATGCAAGCAACGCATCTCCGGCGCATGGACCGAATCAGATGTGCCAGAAATTGCTGTGGGATGTCATTCCAAATCTGACGTAGACGTTGTCGCAATTCCTGGAGTGTAGCTGGCGGGTTATCCAACCGCCGCAAATGTCGATCCATCTCGTCCCAAAGATGCTCGATTGGGGACATGTCTGGGGATCTGGCCGGCCATGGCAGGACATTGACATGTTGTTGCATCAGATACTGCTGTACAATCCTTGCATCGTGTGGTCTGGCGTTATCATGTTGCAGCGTTATTCCGGGACCATGTTGCATCAAAAACGGTACCACCAATGGCCGTAGCACTTCATCGTGATATCTTTGACCTGTCAGATTTCCATCAATAACAAGCAAATCTGTTCTGTTTCTAGCCGTGATCCCTCCCCAAATCATGACACTACCACCTCCAAAACGATCAAATTCCTGAACACAGTTGTTGGCATAACGTTCTCCATGTCGACGGTATACACGTAAACGACCATCACATCGGTTAAGCATGAATCTTGATTTATCAGTGAAGAGTACAAGATCCCACTGATGTTGGATCCACCGTCGATGTTGTTGTGCCCACTGTAGACGCAGTCGTCGGTGTTGTACTGTGAGTATTGGACGTCTTGCTGGCCGACGTGGGACAATGCCAAAATGACGGAGACGGCGATGGATTGTCTGTGCAGACAGTCGCCTCAAACCAGGTATCGTTCTTGCAGTTATGGTTGCAGGTTGGAATCGATTTCGGAGATGGGTTGTTCGAATCCAGTTGTCCTGTCTGGGAGTGGTTACTCGTGGACGGCCGCTGCGAGGACGGTCTCTGACATGTCTTGTCTGCTGATGACGCTGCCATAAGTTCCAAATGGTGTTTCGGTGGACATTCAGGCGATGAGCAACTTCCTTCTGCGAGGTTCCGGATTCAATCATCCCAATGGCCCTCCACCGATCATTTTCAGACAGTCTTGGCATTTAGAGGGTAGAGTTCCTGATCCGAAATGGCTGTGTTTTCGATAAGTGATGCTTCCGTCGTTCATCAGGCACAATGTGAACATTCCAAAAATTCTCCTCTTTTATTGCCATCCACAAGCATGATTTACGCACATTTTCACGTGCAAAGTCATTTTCTCGCATTTTCATGATTTCCATTTCAATGTTGTGTTTACGTGTACTGTTTCAGTCTGATATCACCATGTATGACAATTTCATAATTGCGTTTTGAAAAATAATTAACAATATTGGTGTCACAGAAACTTTTGTTGCTGAGTATATATATCATGTGTTTATTTGAATATTATATGATATGTATATATAGACAAGTGTTCACTTTACATTTTGTATTGAAAAGAAAAATTTTGCCTTTATGAGTCAAAATTTTTCCCTTTTGGAATGGAGGTGTAATGTGAATATAGGCCACTGGATGGCAGTATTTACCTTTTTTTTTTATTCAGCTCAGACTGGAGCTATGTTTAGACATCTCCTGGACATGTCTGGGGCCGGTCCCCGAAAAAAAAAAAAAAAGAGGTCTAAATGTGGGTGGGGTCTGCAAAAGAGTATATAAGGAAAAGAATTGAGAGAGTAAAGTAGTAGGAGAAATTGCAAGGAGAAGGATACATGTGATCAGACCTGTCATTTCTGTTCAAGATCTTTGAAGTTTCTTTTGTGGATTTTTTCCTGTGTTTGAGCATTTTTTTTCTTACCCAGGACATCACCAAGCCACCCCAACAAAAGGGACTGTAAATATTTCTGTTTTTTTGTATTTATTCAATCTTGGTCTTTAGTTGTCGGTTAGTGTTAGTCTTTGTCTGTTAATTAAATTTGTTTAAGTTTTAAATTGTGTCTGTCATCCCTTGCTGTTGCTGTTATGTTGTAAATGTAATAACAAATTGGGGCCATAACAGAGGTAAAAATGTTTTACATGAGCTTTTGGCCGAGTTTCTTCGCGAAATGTGGATATGCCGCTTGAGAATGTCGGGATTTGGAAACATGCAGTATTGTAATAACCGGCCCCGGTATCGGGCCATAGTTCTTAAGGGGTTAAGATGGAACCTGCTTTTGATTCACATCCCTCTCCTGTGGTGCCACTTTTTAATGTATGTTCACACTCCAAGGAGTGGAATAAAGATGGATTATTTCCGCTTTAAATGGGGAACAGGCTTGGCAACATACTGACATTAATGTTGTCCATTTTGGAGACCGGAGTGCCAATTCTTTTTAACAATGACCGACATCCCCTTTTTCCACAAGACAGGTTTTTCATCAAATGGCTGTAATTTTTAACAAGGACAGGAGACAGTTTTTTTTTCGGTCTCTGTATTAATGAATTTACTGTTGGTAATCTGCCATAAAATTTACACAATGCAAGATTCACAATTTGACGAGTGAGTGCCTTAAACATCAAAATGGCATTACTCCCTCTAGCTCTGATCAGCTTTTATTCTTTGACACCCTTTGATTTTCTTAGCTGTGGCATGTAAGCTTTCCATGGCTTTTCAGGAGTCAGACAAACCAGGCTTGACCATTGATCAGTAGTCAGTTGAAAATATCCCCTGCGGGAGTCTCTTCCAGCTTTCAAAACAGTTCCTCATCATCACGGAGTTGAAGCGCCATGCAAGCAGGTGCGAACGGAAGCAACAGAATCCACAGCTGTGTAATTCATCTTGTTCCATCAATTGTCACCCACAGTGAACACTGTAATTAAAGTATTTGCTGGATGTAACGCAAACAAGACTCAAACACACTGTGTGGCATGTAGCTGCACTTTTCATCCCTGGGCAACACTTATTTGCTTTTGGAGTTGGGTTCAAGTTGAGTTGTTTTGTATGATGCGCAAGATACTGACAGTTCTTTTTTCCTTCATGGAAAATTGATCTGATCACCATCCTTCGTTATGCTTTCCTGTCTTAAATATTTATCCTGCTGAATTCTTTTGTGATCAATCATTTACATTGCAGTGTACTTATTGACTGGCTGCAGGTAGGGCTGGCAGCATATAAAATGCCAGTGATTTGCCTCTTCAAGAAAATCATAAACCCAAGGCAGTGAATGATATTGCATGTAAAAAATATGCTAACTTCTGACCAGTTTCATTTGAATTGATTTTCTTGCTTTGTCTTTTGTGTAGCAATTGGGAGGACCCTCATCCCTCGCTACTTTAGCACAGTGTTTGAGGGCGGTGTCACTGATCTCTACTACATTCTCAAACACTCCAAGGAGTCCTTCCACAATTCCTGCATCACCATCGACTGTGACCAGTGCACCATGGTCACTCAGCATGGAAAGCCAATGTTTACAAAGGTAAACGCTCCTCAGATACCCTGAAGCAAAATAAAGTACAGAAAGAATGAGACATTGAGTTCATGCAATGAATGTGCAATAACAACAGTTTCAAAACAAGTTTTGATGACAGTGCTCACACTTTCTTCAAAATGCAGACACTTCCTGACAAGAAAAACATAAATATATTTACAGTGCTGTGAAAAAGTATTTGCCCCCTTCCTGATTTTTTTTTTCTTTTTTGCATATTTGTCACACTTAAATGTTTCAGATCATAAAACAAATTTTAATATGAGTCAAAGATAACCCAAAAAATAAAAAAACTGTTTTTAAATGTTGATTTCATTTATTAAGGGAAAAAAGCTCTCCAAACCTACCTAGCCCCATGTAAAAAATAACCCCCCCCCCAAAAAAAATCATGAATTAACAGTGATTAACCACACTTTTTTTGTTCAATAGCCACACCCAGGCCTGAAAACTGCCGGACCTGTTGAATCAAGAAATCTCTTAAATAGAATCTGTCTGACAAAGTAAAGTAGGCTAAAAGATCTCAGAAAGCAACACATCATGTAGCGATCGAAAAAAATTCAGAACAGTAGAGAAACGAAGTCCTTGACATTTATCATTCTGGAAAGGGGTTACAAAGTCATTTCTAAGGCTTTGGGACTTCAGCGAACCATGGTTAGATCCATTTTCCACAAATGGAGAAAACTCTTCCCAGTTACTCCAATTACTCCAGTAGCGCATCAACGACTCATCCACGAGGTCACAAAAGAACCCTGAACAACTTCTGAAGAACTCCAGGCCTCACTTGCCTCAGTAAAAGTCAGTGTCCATGATTCAACAAGAAGAAAGAGACTGGGCAAAAATGGCACCCATGGGAGGGTTCTAAGGCAAAAACCACTGCTGACCAAAAAGAACACAAAGGCTCATCTCACATTTCCCAAAAAGCATCTTGACGACCCCTTAGACATCTGGGAAAATATTCTTTGGGCGGACAAGACAAAAGTTGAAATTTTTGGAAGATGTGCGTCCCGCTACATCTGGCGTAAAATTAACACAGCATTTCATGAAAAGAACATCATACCAACAGTCAAACGTGACGGTAGTGTGATGTTCTGGGAATGCTTCGCTGCTTCAGGACCTGGACAACTTGCCGTAATTGATGGAACCATTTATTCTGCTCTCGACCAGAAAATCCCGAAGGTGAATGTCTGACCATCAGTTCGAGACCTCAAGCTCAAGCGCACTTGGGTTATGCAGCTGGACAATGATCCGAAAGACACCATCAAGTCCACCTCTGATTGGCTTAAAAAGGACAAAATTAAGCTCTCGGAGTGGCCTAGTCAAAGTCCAGAATTAAATCTGATTGAGATGTTGTGGTATGACCTCAAACAGGCCGTTCATGCTCGAAAACTCCGCAATTCGGCTGAATTAAAGCAATTCTGCAAAGAATAGTGGGCCTACATTCCTCACCAGCGATGTGAAAGACTCATTGCCAGTTATCGCAAACACTTGATTGCAGTTGTTGTCACCAAGGGGGGGGGGGCAACCAGTTATTAGGTTAAGGGGGGTAATTACTTTTTCACATAGGGCCAGGTAGGTTTGGATGACTTTTTCCCTCAATAAATGAAATAATCATTCAAACACTACATTTTGTCTTTACTCGGGTAATCTTTGACAAATAATGAAATTTGTTTGATGATCTGAAATACTTACGTGTGACAATCTGTGTGTACTTATGAGTGGAAAGTATGTTTGTGTACTTGACGTAAATTTTTCGTGTTAAATCATGCTCTGCGTAAAAACTTTTGCATTATGTGTGGTTTGTATTTTCTCACTATTCGTTCATTCTTATGGCTAAAAACTGCTGTACTTTGTATTTCACTCAAGTCCTGTGAACAGTTTGTGCATTAGAATTCACCAACCAGTCTTTTCTATTCACTTGGGGGAATTTAGCACTGGTTCTTAATATTAAGATATTAATTATTAGATATTATTATTCCTTCACTTTTAAAGGATCGCAATCTCATATGTTAGCAAAAAAATATTGACAAATATTGAGCACCTACAGAGTAGTTCCATTGAAACTGTCTGTTCACTGCTCTATCTCCCGTTACCAGGGAAACAGAGTTATGGCTTGGAAAAGAACTTCAGATTTTGATTGCCAAAGGTGTTCAAAATTTTTTTTCCCCTTTTGGCAAATGAACGTGGTATAAGTGGAATAATGCCCTTTGTGGTGTCCATTATTGGGAATTAATGAACTTCGGGGAGGGAACTGATTCCAGCCTCTACTGCGTCCAAATTCCTAATAATGGACACAGACACCTCAGCAGGCATTATTTCTTACATAATTGAGTTTTTATGCAGACCAGCTGCCTCCGCTACTCTTAAGTTGAGCGTCCTTCCAGTAAAAAAAAAAAAAAATCAACCATAGTATATTTTTTGAAACCTTGCAAATTTTCAACATGAATATTTTCCAAGTTACAGGCTCTGAAAATACATATGGGTGGGTCAAAATTTGTTTGTTTTATCTGTTATTTTTTCCCCCGCATTTTCTAGCCCTCATAACTTGATAAGTATAGGAGATAGCCTCATGAATTTTTAGGGATGAAAAACACATTTGAGCTCTGTTAAGAACTGCAGCCAAATGCTCTCCAGGTGTCACAATCGAAAGTCAAAATTTCAATTTTGTTCAGTTCAACTTTCTCTATTACCAACTTTGGGAATCAAGATCATGGTATATATCATACATCCCCAATTCCGAAATAATTGGGACAAAGTGTAAAATGTGAATGAAATCAAAACTCAATGACTTTCAAATCACACCAGACAGTATTTTATTCTCAATAGAACAGAGATAACATAGTAAATGTTGAAACTGAGAAATTTTACAATTTTATCCATAAAATGAGCTCATTTCAAATTTGATGGCTGCTACAGGTCTCAAAAAAGTTGGGACAGGGGCCTGTTTACCATGGTGTAGCATCCCCTCTTCTTTTTAACACAGAGTGGAGGCGTCTGAGCATTGAAGAGACAAGTTTCTTAAGTTTAGCCATTGGAATTTGATCCCACTCTTGTTTAATACAGGCTTCCGGCTGCTGGAGAGTTTTGGGTCTTCTTTGACGGACTTTTCGTTTAATTACGCGCCAAATGTTCTTCATCGGTGAAAGATCAGGACTGCAGGCAGGCCAGTTCAGCACATGGAGTCCTCCACTACGAAGCCATGCTGTTGTAATAGCTGCAATATGTGGTTTTGCATTGTCCTGCTGAAAAACACAAGGTCTTTCTTGGAATAGATATCATCTTGAGGGGAGCACATGTTGCTCTAAAACCTTTATATACCTTTCAGCATTCATGATGCTTTTTAGAACAATCATGTGTCCCACACCATACGCATTAATGCATCCCCATACCATCAGACATGCTGGATTTTGAACTGAATGCTGATAAAAGGAGGCGCTTTCTCCTCTTTAGCCCGGAGGACACAATGCCCATGATTTCAAACAAGAATGTCAAATTTTGACTCGCCTGTCCACGGGACACTTTGCCTGCTACAGTCCATTTTAAATTAGCGTTGGCCCACAGACATGGCGGCGCTTCTGGATCGTGCTCAACAATGGCTTACTTTTTGCACGATAGAGTTTTAGGTGGCATCTGTGGATGGCACGGCAGACTGTGTTTACAGACAGTGGTTTCTTTAATTTTTCCTGGGCCCATTTAATAAATAAAATGACAGAATCATGCCAGTGAGTGATGCAGTGGCTTCTGAGGGCCTGAAGATCACAGGCATCCAGTAAAGGTCTTCAGTCTTGTACCTTACGCACAGAGATTTTTCCAGTTTCTCTGGATCTTTTGATGATGTTGTGCACTGTCGATGATGAGACCTTCAAAACCTTTGCAATTTGACATTGAGGAACATTGTTTTTAAAGTATTCCACAATTTTTTTTACGCAAGCCTTCACAGGTTGGAGAGTCTCTGGCCATCTTTACTTCTGAGAGACTCAGCCTCTCTTAGACATCCTTTTTATAGCCAATCACATTACACATCCGATGCCAGTTAATGTAATTACTTGCTAAATGTTCTCACAGCTGATTTTCTGATATATTAATTGCTTTTTCAGCCCTTTTTTGCCTGTGCCCCAACTTTGAGACCTTTGCAGCCAAAAAATTCGAAATAAGCTCATTTTGTGGATAAAAATGTAAAATGTCTCAGTTTCACCATTTGAAATGTTATCTATGTTCTATTGAAAATAACTTATTGGCTCATGTCATCTGAAAGTCATTGCATTTTGATTTTATTCTCAATTTACACTTCATTCCAACTTTTTCGAAATTGGGTCCCTGAAGAATCTAGCCCAAAGAAAACATTGTAGTAGATAGTGTTTATTATTTACTTACACCCCAGCACATAAAGATAAATTGGTTCACTTATCCTCAGACATTTTCAAATAAAAAGTAAAACTAGCCTAATTTTCACCCATTTTATGCCATTTTGTGGCATGGCTGCATTATGTTTCTTCTTACAGCATTGTCATTATAATCTAATTTTTATTCCAGGAAGAATCAATGGGATAATAAACTTACATGCCCCAATGCCATTTCCACTTTATTACCCAAGTGTCTGTGGTTTGTGTAACAAGCGCATGAATTCACTGTGACGAATGTAACCCTTGGTTGCAAGTTTGGTTACGTTCAAAACAGTTGGCAAATCTTCAACAGCTGCTTTTAGGTTTTTTTTTTGTTTTTTGCATACCTATTGAAAATAAGCGTGTGAAACTTAATCCCACTAAAATTACCTGGATATGTTTACCGGTTTTCAATTCATCCTAACGAGATGCCCGCTTCCATGTCAAATTCCACACTGTTACGTTCGCGAACGAAGCTTTACTGCCTGTATTCGAATCCTAGTTCTTGACTCTTTCCGAACAGCACGGGAACGAGTCAGGATTCAAATATGCCGGAACAGTGGGAAACGGTCACCATGGGGGTACGCGTCTGCAATTATATCTGTAGACCCACGCTGTTGAATGCTTGGCAGAGGTACGGAGGTTGTCAGAGGCAAGGCGGTTCTCGCAAATAGTCTATTCAAGATCAAAACAGCAAAGAATTGTGAGCATTTAAGTGATTTTTTCAATCCGGATTGGGTCAAGTCAAGGCCTAATAGATCAGTGAATAGATGAAATTGTTCCAAATCTACAACTTATGTAAAATAGACCACACGAGGGATAAAATCAGCTTACATCTCATCAGTTTCGCCAGATGCCGCCATGTTTGTTCCTCGTCGTTCTTCACCACACCACCTCCTGAGGTGGTGTGGTCAAGAATGCAGGAACGCGTTCGCGAGCACGCTCTCGGGTATTCAATTCACGACGAACAGTGTTCTCTGTTCGAGAACCGGGACTCAAATACAGCCACTGGCTTTCGTGACGGGAATCCTCAAAGACATCGCTGTACAGGCTCAGGAGAGGAAAAGCCATTTTGCAACTTTTAACCGCCTGGAAGCGCCACTGTTGTGAACGCCATTGAAACAGGAATGGATTTTTCAATTCAAAATACGCTTTTGTTTTGAAGATCATATGTGATTCTTGTTATTTTATAGCTGTGATTCAGACAATATATTAGCTGTGTTTTGCCCTGAGAATGCTGTTTGATTCTTGACCAATGGACCTAGTCAGGGATTTCAATCAGATAGTTGCTGTCAAAGTTACATTTGCAACATTTTTAGTGTGTTCTCAGGTTTTTTTTCTGAAGAGAAGTGGAAAATTTAGTCATTATTTGTTACAAAACTATACAACAATTTATACCTTCTAGCTCCTGTTGGTTAAAAGAAAGCCGCAATTAAAATACAAACCCCAATTCCAGTGCAGTTGGGATGTTGGGTAAAACGTGAATAAAAACAGAATACAATGGTTTCCAAATCCTTTTCAACTTATATTCAATTGAGTACACTACAAAGACAAAATATTTAATATTCAAACTGATAAACAATTATTTATTTTTTTTAAACATTCAAGAATTTTGAATTAATTCTGTGCGTACTGTTTTTTTTGTCCAGGAATTCACTTGCATAAATTAACCACCAGTCAAACTTTTGAAACGTATTTTACCCAAGCTCCTGGGTTAACAGTGGCTCTGCTTTAGATTGTTACACCTGGCTTGGTTGTAACATTGAGTTGTTTGCAGTTTTTAACAGAGCTCAAATGTGTTTTTCATTACTGAAAATTTTACATGGCTATCTCTCGTTCTTACAAAATTAGGAGTGCTCAAAAATTCCAACACAAATTAAAAAGTGCCAAATTTTAACCCAATTCTGTCTACTTTAAAGGCCTGTAACTTGGAAAATACTCATAGTATGATGGTGGAATTTCGTATGGCTCCATTACATATTCTTAAGTTGTTGAACAAAAAAAAATCAGATGATTCTGAGGGGGTCAGGTGAGAGGCACGGATTGATTTTTCATGGAGTGACCCTTATGCTCTTTCGAACAAGCCAAAATTTCTTTTGCTGTGTGGAAGAGTGTGATCGTTAGTTCTGTTTCATTTCATTGCTATAAAGGCACTGTGATAACTAGTTCCACATCAGCTCTACGCAGACAGTCATTGCCTGATTGTACTGTCTCCATTTGTCATATGAAACATGCTTGCCAAAGATACTAATATTTACATTGGAAAATTTGATGTTGTTTATATCTATTTTAGCCTTCACTTCCAATGTTAGTAACTTTGGGGTCTATTCTCCCATTAGCGCGTAAGTCCTTTTTTACGCTAGTGATGTTATGGCTCAAGAAATGGCATTTTAAAGCCTTAAATGTTGTCATACTGCTCAGATTTAACACATTTGTTGTAATCATATGAAAACTTGAGATTGTGCCATTTTCACAGTACTTCAGTTCTGATAATAGCATGATAAAAACTTCATTTTTGTCAAGAAGAAAGGTGTAAGAAACATAGGTCAGAATTGAAGAAAAATGTTGAATATTTTTTATGCATTGTTGCTGTTTTTCTTTGAAGCTAATGCCATTTCCTTTCTTTTGTACCCTTTATGGTGAATTACCTGTATTTACCTTGTGTTAAACAGGTATGAATAGGCACAACACAGCTCAGTGAAATGAAGTCTTGCTGTCAACTCAGGAGAGAAGTATTTTTCATGTTATAGTCAGTAAAATGTCACGCGAGTCTCCTATAGAAGTCACACAGTGATCTCACGCTGTGACATTACTTTGAGACCTTCCAGAGATGTCATCTTATGAAATAAAGTATGATTTATATTTTAACAATGAGTTTTTATGTCATAAGTTCTCCATGATTTCACGAACATATCACACAGATGTCTCACTTTGATATCACATTGTGACATCACTATGAGAACTTTGTGAGGCTTCAAATCATCTGCGGAACCAAACACAATTTACTGGGGCACGTGCCCCAGTATTGGTCTGCAGTGCCCCAGTATAATTTTCCCCAGGAGATTAAAAAAAAAATCACGTTTTAAGTCTACATGTCCACATAATCTACAGTAAGAGAATCTACAGTAACAGAAAGTGCATAGGCACACAACTACTTAATATGATAACTGTAACTCATTTCTACTTTATTCACTTCACTCCATAGAGTACACAATGGCATGTGGCTACTTAATATTCACGTGGCTTTGGCCATGATTAGGCTAGTGCTCACTTCAGAACTTCGGGACACAAGGTCACACACAACGGGGTCAGTCAGTGCTGACTGCTATCGCTGTCATTTTTTCCACCTGTCTTCAGGTTAGTGCTGGGCAACTGCCTGTCCTTATTGTTTGTTTTCTCCTCGGTGTGTCGCCATTTCCATGGAAGTTTAAATGTCACAACTTTGCTTAAACTTTCAGCTGCCGTCTCGCCACCTAACTCGGGCTGTAAATTGAAGTAGCCAAGTGCAGATGTTAGCGGCTGCCTTATAGCTAACTAGCTCATCATAGGCATAACGTTGATTCATAATGGTTAGCCTAGCGCTGTCAACTCAGTTTCTGGAGATTGCAATCGATGTTTAATGAGCATATATGAGCTATTTCACGTTAAAACATGGGTCTGTATGAACAGAGAATCGGGCTTATCGAGTACTTTGGTTATGAGACAACATGATAATCTGACATGAATGTATAAATTGAAGCTCTATTTATGCTTTTTTATGATGAATTAGTGCTAAAAAAGTTTCGCTTTCCGCGCTCATGTTGTTTGTGCCCCAGCTGTGCCCCAGTACAGTATTAGGTCTAGTGAGGCCACTGTTTCAAAGTGAGGTCACTGTGAAATCACAAAAAAAAAAAAAAAAAAAAACTCACACTGTGTTATCACCTGGGACATCATTGTGACATCAGATTGTTGACTGGGACCTCTTGGGTGGCTAAATACATTCTAAATAGGAAACACTACACGCGAGTGCATTTAAGGCTGCCCAGTTACATGACGTAAAATTTATCTGCCTCATAACTTTGAGCTGCAAGACTTTGGCACCGCATCGCGCACTTTGATATAACCATCGGAGCGACATTTTCTTTTATTTTGTCATGACACTGATCTATTGTTCTGTCATAAGCCCGCAAATATAAACTGCGCACAAATCAATCAGAAAACCTCCGAGTTTTTTTGTGCGTAGTACTACCCAGTGGTGGATTAAGTTTTCTCGCGCCTACATTTCGAACAAGTATTGAATTTCTTCGCTTGAATGGAGAGATCCTTTCGCTGCTGCATTTGTCAGAATGAGACGACCGTGACACATAACGGTAATCTGCCGCGCTGAAGTACGGTTGCTTTCACATTTGATAACTAGGACGGATGGATCGTGCCCTAATCCACCTCTTCCGACCGTACTTGCATACCGTGCCCGCGCGTGGCTTAATAAACGAACTAAACTATCTCTATCTCTATCCCTATCCCTAACCTTAACCCAACTCATAGGGAATGCTTTCCCTATCCCTATTCTTAACCCTAACCTTAACCCAACTCATAGCGAATGCTATCCCTATCTCTGTGCCTAACTTTAACCCAACTCAGCCACAAACAATGGTTTGTTCTGCTCAAATTATTCTACCAAGTGTCAACTCACCAGCATGAAAGACGTCAAAATGGATTACATGAAGTCTCCTCATTATCTCATTAAAAATAATAAATAAAAGAGAAATAAATGAATATATTATTTCTTATATAAACCTTCAGTTGTCTTACACCCTTCAATGATGAATGGAAACTGATGCGCAGAGTTGGCAACAAACTCAGTTGGTGTAGTGGTTAAGGCCACAGTGTATGGTTTGTCTAACATTGCTTTCTCCACAGTTTTCCCGGTTCAAATCCCACTGTAATCACGAATGTAATGTCTAACTTAACATGTAAACCGTTGTTCACAGACTCATCAAAGGAGGAAAAAAAGAATAAATTAGAAGAAGTTAGAGAGATAATACACGCAGGGAAAGTCATGATACAAGAGCACACTGGTGAAAACTGGAACTTTTACTCGCGCTGCATCTACCCCTTCTCACTTTGATATCACAATGTGACATGACAGTGAGAACTTTGTGAGGCTTCAAATTGAGGTCACTGTGAAATCACACTGTTGTCTAACTTTGATATCACTGTGAGAACTTTGTGAGGCTTCAAATTGAGGTCTCTGTGATATCACGCAGTTTCTAATTTTGATATCACATTGTGATATCACTGTGAGAACTTTGTGAGGCTTCAAATTGAGGTCACTGTGAAATCACACTGTTGTCTAACTTTGATATCACATTTTGACATCACTATGAGAACTTAGTGAGGCTTCAAATTGAGGTCACTGTGAAATCACAAAAAAACTCACGCTGTGGTATCACCCGTAACATCACTGTGACATCATTCTGACATCAAATTGTTGACTGGGTACTCTCACTGCTGGTTGTAATGATTTGGCCGATCGGCGTAAGTTGAGAACAAGGAAACTCGGAAACCGACACGAACGCAAAAATTTTAACGGGGTCTTCGGGAGACCGAAGGAGATATTCAAACTAGCCTGCTTTCATAGTATATCTGCATTAGCGAGCCCAAATAGCCTGATGTGACATGATAATGGCGCTAGATGAATAAGCAATCTTAGCATCGGTGTTGCTGGCTAACCATTCTGTCCACTCTTAATTGCTTGGTGGTAGTAGTTCTCAATTTTATTGTTGCATTATTACCGATAAATTGTCGATTTTTTTTCTTGTGTTTATTTAATGGGCTATATGTGGGTTAACCGTTTTATAAAAGGAATTAGCCCCTCGAAGCAGTGGGTTACAGTGATTTTATAATGGCGGAGGGGCACTAAGCCTTAGAAAGCCCCTCCGCCGTTATAAAATCACTGTAACCCACTGCTTCTCGGGACTTATTCCTTTATTAGATCATGGGCTAAATTCAGTACAGTTGCGGAACAAGAACAGAGAATTGGGTTTCACAAAACATCCGTTTAAAATAATTATTAGTCCTGGCCTGTTCTCAGTCATTTTCATGATTAACAAAAGGTTCACTCACTTTCACCTGGACGCGCATTTGCTGTATTTAAATCAATGTTATTCAAAATTGCAAACCTGCGCAAATACCTTGAGCCGCATGCTTTTTATAGTCTATTTAACCGCCGAGTGCCACCTTTTTTTTTAATCAACCCACGCAATACCGAGAGTGAAAGGCAATATTATATTGGAACACAGACCAGTTAAATCAACGCGAAGCATTGGCCTATTAGTATTTAAATAATTTTTCTGTATTGAATTTAGCCCATGATTTATCGCTGTTAGATCGCATATTGAGAGAAACCATGTCTTCAGTTGCCAGTTAAGATAATTGGAAAATGCGTCAATAAAGGAAAATGATTGAGTACTTGCCAGGACTAATTCTTGTCATAAAGGGACGTGTGAGTGCCCCCCCAATTCCCGGTTCTAGTGATGCGCCTGGTGACGCCAAGCAATTATGGTTTAGACAATCCCACCTGCAAGGGGGGACCACTGTGTGAGTGACAAAGCACTTGGCTGTCTGAAGGAAGCATTGTAAGCACATGGTTTTAGGGGTGGCAATGAGAATAAGCAATGGGTTTTGAAGGCGACGTGTTGTTAAGCTTTTCAGAAGCCACTTCAGAAGTCTGAACCATCCAGGTGATTTGGATCCTACTTCACACAGCTGCCTATTCGCTGTATGTGGGCAGTATTTGTTTGTTTTTCAAGTAAAGACAAGATACAAAAATTCTGCTCATTGCAGCTTAAAAAGTGTCTATTGAGAGCGTCTGAAAACGCTGATTGGGATTAACTTCCAAATTTAAGTATACCGCTTATATGAAAGATTTCAAAAAATGCATATCATTCTTGAATGATAATTGCATTACTTTTCATAATGTTATGATATTGTTGACATTTATACATTTTGTTGTAACTTCATCATGCTATCTTAATGCTGCTGTTGGCTTCCTTTACCAGTACTTTCTTGATCAAAAAATAAACATTCAGCTGTAGCTGAGGTACCTCTAGTGTAAAAGACTTTTCCTGAAACTCTGCCATTGTGAATCATTTTCGCTGCAAGCAGCAAGGTTTGTAGGGAAGAGATGGGGGGAGATTGGGCTCCACTTTATTACTTTCCCTCCCTTAAGACACCGCTGCACTTCCGATCCCAGAGGAGCAGCACATTACCTGCTGTGGGTAATCAAGTCTGTAAACTGGGAGCATCAGGAGGGATATTCAACCAGCTGTAAACTGCAGCTTGGGGCCTCGCTATTACAGTACTTCCATTCAGCAGGCTGCACCCGCCCACTGCGGGGTTGAGCTCCTGCACTGCCGCACTGCTTTATATACCTCATGATGGAGACTGCACTGCTCTTATTCTACTGATAATTAAGCCTAATCCTCCATGTTCCCAGCATGCCTGTGGATTTTCACTCGGTCAGCTTCTCCGAGTTTCTATTCCATTTCATCTGTACGGTCAATAAGACTCAAAGAACATATAGTTTGTATTTGTTTCTTGTTTTCCCAAATTCTCATCTAATTTTAGAGCTGTGCTCCTGTTATTGTGGAAGTGTTCCCAAGAATTTACAATAAAATACACTGCCTGGCCAAAGAACAAATTGCCTTGTGGATTTAGGTAAGCAAATAATTGCATCATTGTTGCAGTGATTAATATGTTTCAATTGTCTGCAATTCTTTTAGCCCTGACTAATGTAGAGCAAAATTTCTCATTTCATAAACAATCCTGTCAAAAGATGTATCCCATGGTCGTGGAAAAGATTGGTACTGTGTTTCAAGAGGGGCAAATTATTGGCCAGCATCAAGCCAAGAAAACAACTAAAAATAGAGTTGAATTCAGCAATTCTGGATTAAGAACTGTCCAACACATTATGAAAACCTGGAAGGATAGCATTGAGCCATCAACATAACAGGTTTAATGGGTCAGAAAAAATCTAAATATTTGGTGAAGTCTCATTGTAAAAAATTGAATGTAAAAATTGACTCATGGTTCATAGTTAAATAGCGTTTAATTGTTAAAATATTTGCATTTCAATGAGCACAATGCAACAAGAACCTGCAAGGTTGGGAATAAACAGCTGCATGACTACTAGAAAGCATCTTGTACTGCAGCCAATATATGCAAGGGGGCATATAGATTGGACTGTGGATCAATGAAAAAAAAAAAGTAATGTGATTCCAGATTTACCCCATTTCAGAGCAATGAGCACATCAGGGGAAGAAAGGAAGTCCGTGAAGGGATGCACCCATCATGTATAGTGGCCACTATTCAAGCCTCTAGAGACATTACTATGATCTGTGGCTGCTTCATTTGATCACATCTAGGCTCTGCAGTGTGATAGCAGCAATAAATATGAAGTCAGCAAGCTCCCTGAATGTGCTGAATGACCAGGTTCAAAATCCCAGAAGGCACAGGCATATTCCAGGAAGCCATTGTCAAAATTCATCAGTTCAAACTGTGTAAGAGTGATTAATCAAGCATGAAGAATCATTGTCACACATGAATTGATAACCACAGGGTCCTGACCTTAAACCAATTGAAAGTCTCTGGGGTGTGCTGGAGAAGGCTTTACAAAGTGGTTTGACTTTCTCCATGTTCAATACAAGATATCAGCCAAAACTTAATACTACTCGGGTTGTAAATAAATGTTGTAACATTACATAAGATAGTCAAACCAATGCCGCAATGAGTGTGTGCTGTGATCAAGCTAAAGGCAGGGCAACAAAACATCAAAGTGTGTCACTTTTTTTTTGAGCTGACAGCATAGATTTCACTCCAGATTATTCACAGTTTCTAGGCCTTCATATAGCTTAGTTTAAATTGCAGAAGGTAATAATAGCTTTCAGGGCTTGTTTTGCTCGTCAGTGATTTCTGATATTAAATCATTCATCAGCCCACTGGGTTATTGATAAGAGTTGAGATCTGACAGGGCCTGTTCCCCATTGACATGAATAAGGATTTTTCTGCTCCTCTGTATCCTTTACTGAATCAGGGAGTTCTGAATAACTGCTGAAGATTAAACTGAATTAATGTATCTTCTATAGATTAGCCTTCTCACAGCTTTCCTTCTGAATCCATCAAACAACCTTATGAGTTGTAAGGGAATATTTTATTGAGGGTATGTTAAATCAATGACTCCCCTGTTAGAACTCTATTACATAGCCTCATTTCATTGTGTTGTCTTCTAGATTGAAAAGTTGTGTTGGTGCTGTATAAATCAGGGGAGCACGCTGGCTGTTAACAACCCCATTGTCAAAATCTAGACTTGTTGAGTTCTTGGATTTTTTGAATATTTAAAGGCTGGGACTCTTGCTACAGATAAATTATGATGACCATAATACATATATTGATTTGTTAATTTAGAGCCCCAACTTGAAAAATTTTGTGTTGGTATGGAAAATGCACACTAAAACAGAAAGCAGTGATTCTTTTTCTTGGCATTTTTAGTGAAAAAATGTTATTTGAAACGGCTTAATGTCAGCCGGTAAATGTAATCATTTATGATTTTCTACAAAAGTGGCATCCAAGAACAGCCTTGTCCTTCAGAAGCAAAGGTGGGTCGAGGATCACTAATTTAGCCACACATTCCTGAGGAAGCCATTGAAACGTTTAAAAACAATGTTCCTCAATTACTTGGGTAGCAATTTGGATATTTCATCCTCCATGGTGCGTAAAATAATTTAAAGGAATCTGGAGCAATTTGTGCTAGGCCGCAAACCTCAGCCCAAGTGATCTGTGACCACTCAGATGGCACTGCATCAAGAACCATCATTCACATGTGAACAATTCAAGTGATAATTGACATTATATGACACTTTGTGATTTTGAGTTGAAGGCTGTTCGATTTGGGGAGTTCTTCATTGATCTGCAATGACAGATTACTTCGTTCATGGTGCCATTGAAACTAATCGATGAATTAATCTAATTTTCTGATGTCAAATACTTTATAGGCACAACAGATTACAGCAAAAAGTCAAAAAGTCCAAGTGTCACAAAATGTCAATTTGTACTTGATGTTGTTATGTATGATCAATTTTTGTACAGCATTTTATTTCATTTGTAAATGAAGATTTGTTACATGCTGTTTTGCTGCCTTGCTGGTCAGCTATATTTATTTTGTTCATTGGCACCATCTGGTGGCGTGTTTGTAAAATCATTAAGAAAAGTCTAGTAATTTCTAGAAGCTTCTGGCACTTTCCTGCTTGGAGGGGGCGGGATTTCCCTAGAATCCTGTGGATCTTTCTGGAAGGTTGCTAGACTATAAAAAGGCTGTGATTTTAAGCACAGCAGTTACAGACAACAAAGAGACTGACAACAAAGAGAGCAGACAGCAGAAGAGAGCAGACCAGAGTTTTGTGTTGGCAACAGTTAAATAGTGGCAGTGTTACTAGAGAATTTAAATAGTGGATAATTTTTGTACAACTTTTTTTGTAAAGAATAAATTTGTTTTAGTTGTACTGGCCAGTTTTCTTTGTTGTGATTTTTCCAAGTCATAACAAATTGGAGGTTCCACCGAGATTGGATTCACCGAAGATTATTATTTTAAATCTTTTGACTAGTTTAAAAACCAGCAATCATGACTTTTGATGTGGAAAGTTTTTTGAAAACTCCAACCCAGGAATTAATTTTGTTGGCAAAGAAGAAGGACTTGCTACAAATAGCCTCAACCCTTGGATTATCTGATGTGAAGTCATCAATGAAGAAACAAGAAATATTCAACATTTTGGTGCAACATTTCATCGATGAAGATATCTTCGGGGAAGAAGCAGCAGAATTAATTAAAGCTGTGGAAGTGCCTGCAACGAAGCTGCAAAGACTTGAATTTCAGCTACGCCTGAAAGAGCTGGAAGAGAGAAGGTTGGAGAAGGAAAGAGAACTGGAGGAGAGAAGGCTGGAGAGGGAGAAGGAAAGAGAACTGGAGGAAAGAAGGTTGGAGAAAGAAATGGAAGAAAGAAGATTGGAGAAAGAACTAGAAGAAAAAAGAATGCAGTACGAATTGGAAATGAAGAGAATAGAAGCAGGTACTGTTCCAAAATCATTTGGACTTTCTGATCATTTTGATGTGGTTAAGCATATCAGACTTGTTCCTCCTTTCTTAGAAAATGATGTTGACCAATACTTTACCCATTTTGAAAAAATTGCTGAAAATTTGAAATGGCCAAAAGAGCATTGGACAATGATGTTACAAAGTGTTCTTACTGGTAAAGCTAGAAGAATCTATAACCAGTTATCTGTCCAACAGTGTGCTGATTATGATTTTGTCAAATCTGCCATTCTGAAGGGTTATGAATGAGTCCCCGAGGCTTACAGGCAAAAATTTAGGAATTCTCGCAAGGAAGCCAGTCAAACTCATGTTGAATTTGGCAGGTTAAAGGAACAGTTGTTTGATCAGTGGTGTAATTCCATGAATGTTGAAAAAGATTTTGATAGAATGAGGCAACTTATTCTGGTTGAGGAATTCAAAAGGTGTGTCCAGCCTGATATTAAGATTTTCCTTGAAGAAAAACAAGCCATTACTTTGCAAGATGTTTCTACGCTAGCTGATAGTTATGCATTGACTCACAAGTCTTCTTTTGTGCAAAAATCCACTTTTTCGAAATTTCAAAGCAAGTTTCAGTCCAAGACTACTTCTAATGATTCTAAGACCACTTCTGAAAGGAAACCTTCCAGTGAGAAGCAATCCTCTGATTCTTTACCCTCTGTGTCTTGCCATTACTGCAAAAAGCAAGGTCACCTTATTTCTGAGTGTTATGCTCTCAAGAAAAAACAACAACGAGAAGAAACCAAGCCAACTGCTTTGACAAAGAGAGAATCTTTTGTATCAATGGTCAGTTCACCTGATCTTCTACCTTCTGTGTCTGATCCGGTTATGGAGGGTTTTGAGCCATTCATCACTGATGGTTCTGTCTCACTTTCACATGATTTTTCCTCATCTGCTCCTGTTCGAATTCTAAGGGATACTGGGTCTTCCCAATCTCTTATTCTTGCAGATATTCTGCCTTTCTCGGACAAATCGTCTACTCAGGCTAATGTCCTTATTCAAGGAGTAGAATGTGGTTTTACAAGTGTACCTCTCCATAATGTTCATCTCAAATCAGACTTGGTCTCTGGGCCTGTTACTGTTGGTGTTCGGTCTTCTCTTCCTTTCAAAGGCATTCATTTGCTTCTTGGTAATGATCTTGCTGGGGATAAGGTTGTGCTCTACCCTATTGTAACTGACACTCCTTTGATTCATCAAGAATCTGACTCTATAGAGGAGGAAATTCCAGACCTCTATCCTTCATGTGCAGTTACTCGTTCTATGGCCAAAAAGGCTATTCAGGATGTTGCTGACCTGGACTTTAACCTGGCTGACACCTTCATTGGGCAGTCTTTTCATCAGGAACCTTCCAGTCCTGAGATGTCTGGGAAATCTTCAGACTTGTCCTTGTCAGGTCATTCTAATGACATTTTGTCTCGTAAACAACTTATTCATGAGCAACAACAAGCTCGTGATCTGGCGCATCTTCTACCACAGGCTGCAAGTGAACAAGAGGCTACTCAAGTTCCTGTCTGTTTTTACTACAAAAATGGTGTGCTTATGAGAAAGTGGCGTCCACCCGATGTTCCTGCAGATGAAGAGTGGATGATCACCCATCAAATTGTTCTTCCAAAGCCGTACCGTCAAGAAACTCTTAGTCTGGCCCATGACAATCCTATGTCAGGTCATTTGGGTATCAAGAAGACCCTTCAACGTGTCAGAAACCACTTCTTCTGGCCTTCCATGAGGTCTGATGTACAGGAGTACTGCAAATCCTGTCATACTTGTCAAATGGTAGGGAAGCCGAACCAAAATATTCCAAAGGCTCGACATAAGCCCATTCCCGCTTTTGAAGAACCTTTCAGTCGGATCATCATTGACTGTGTTGGACCATTGCCGAAGACTAGGTCTGGTTGTGAGTACTTACTGACTATCATGTGTGCTTCCACCCGGTTTCCTGAGGCAATTCCACTTCGTAATATCAAGGCGAAGACTATCATCAAGGCTCTAACCAAGTTTTTCAGCTTTGTTAGTCTTCCTAAGTCTATTCAGTCTGATCAAGGATCAAATTTCATGTCAGGCATATTTCAACAAGTTATGCATGAGCTTGGTATAAAACAATACAGGTCATCAGCTTACCATCCTGAGAGTCAAGGTGCTTTGGAGAGGTTCCATCAAACCCTGAAGAACATGATAAGGACCTACTGCCTTGACACAGAGAAAGATTGGGATGAAGGTGTCCATCTTCTTCTGTTTGCTGCCCGTGAAGCTGTTCAGGAGTCTCTTGGGTTCAGTCCTTTTGAGCTCGTTTTTGGGCATACAGTCCGTGGACCTCTGAAGCTACTGAAGGAAAAGTTGCTCGCTGAAGATGATGTCCCAATGAACTTGCTTCGGTATGTCTCTGACTTCCGTAATCGTCTCTCTAAAGCCTGTGACTTTGCTAAGTCTAATCTCAAAGAAGCTCAGGGCAAAATGAAAGCCAGATATGACCTTCATTCAAAAGATAGAAGTTTTAAAACTGGTGACAAAGTTCTTGCACTTTTGCCAGTTCCTGGAAACCCTCTAAGAGCCAGATATTTCGGCCCTTACATTGTCCTCAAGAAGGTCAGTGATCTAAATTACATAATTTTAACTCCTGGAAGGAGGAAACAAAAACAAATGTGTCACATCAACATGCTGAAAGAATACATTGATAGAGGCACTCAGCAAAAGCCAGTCAATGTGGTAAATACAGTTGAACTGGAAAATTCCGAAGATTGTGACTGCCCCTTAGAAAATGAACCTGGTCCAGTCAAACTTGAAAATTCAGACATTCTTCAAAATATTGACAGCAAGTTGTCCCACCTGGACCCTTTTCAACAACAGCAGCTAAGACAGCTCATGAGATTTCTAGGGATGGCTGGCTACTACAGAAAATTCTGTAAAAATTTCTCTATCATCTCTGAACCTTTGACAAATTAACTGAAGAAAAATGCGAAATTTGTTTGGGATGAAAAATGTCAAAATTCATTTGACCAGCTGAAAGCGATTCTCAAAAATGCACCAGTTCTCTTATCTCCCAATTTCAAAAAGGAGTTCAAGTTGGCAGTTGATGCCAGTGACATTGGTGCAGGTGCAGTTTTACTGCAAGAAGACACTGATGGAGTAGATCATCCTGTTTGTTACTTTTCCAAAAAGTTTGATAAACATCAGAAAAACTACTCAACAATTGAAAAAGAATGTTTGGCACTTGTTTTGGCTTTACAACATTTTGAAGTCTATTTGACTTGTTCAGCTACTTCCATCAAGGTCTTCAGTGATCACAATCCCCTCAAATTCTTGCACAAGATCAAAAACAAGAATCAAAGATTACTGAGGTGGAGTTTACTTTTGCAAGAGTATGATTTGGATATTTCTCACATCAAGGGAAAAGATAATGTAATCCCAGATACACTTTCCCGCATGTAATTTTATTTCTTTTTTTTTGATTGTGAAAAATGTAATTTTACTTTTCTATTTGATTGTGAGATTGCACTGGTTATGTATATGATTATTGATCATGATAACAATACGTTTGTGTAAAGTTCAAGATTGTTCTGATTATAAAACTGTGTTAATTTTAACAAAAGAAAGCTTTTAGCAAACCTTTCTTTTCTTAAAGAGGGGAGGTGTTATGTATGATCAATTTTTGTACAGCATTTTATTTCATTTGTAAATGAAGATTTGTTACATGCTGTTTTGCTGCCTTGCTGGTCAGCTATATTTGTTTTGTTCATTGGCACCATCTGGTGGCGTGTTTGTAAAATCATTAAGAAAAGTCTAGTAATTTCTAGAAGCTTCTGGCACTTTCCTGCTTGGAGGGGGCGGGATTTCCCTAGAATCCTGTGGATCTTTCTGGAAGGTTGCTAGACTGTAAAAAGGCTGTGATTTTAAGCACAGCAGTTACAGACAACAAAGAGACTGACAACAAAGAGAGCAGACAGCAGAAGAGAGCAGACCAGAGTTTTGTTTTGGCAACAGTTAAATAGTGGCAGTGTTATTAGAGAATTTAAATAGTGGATAATTTTTGTACAATTTTTTTTGTAAAGAATAAATTTGTTTTAGTTGTACTGGCCAGTTTTCTTTGTTGGGATTTTTCCAAGTCATAACAATGTGTTCACATACAGTGCTGTGAAAAAGTATTTGCCTCCTTCCAGATTTCTTCTTTTTTTTTTTTTGCATGTGTCACACATGTTTCAAATCAAATACATTTTATTGGTTAACAAAGATAACCCAAGTAAATACAAAATGCAGTATTTAAATGATGACCTCATTTATTAAGGGAAAAAAGGCTCTCTAAACCTACCTGGCCCAATGTGGAAAATTAACGTTAAATCATGAATTAACTGTGATTAACCATATTATTTTGAGTTCAGTTTCACTAGCTACACGCAGGCCTGATCACTGCCAGACCTGAATTAAAAATAAACACTTAAACAGAACCTTTCTGACAGAGTGACAAAAGGGCTCAAAAAGCCTTACATCATGCCGCTGTTATGACCCTATTCTGCCTGACCATGTTTTTGTTTCTGCCCGACTTCCATGTTTATGAATTCTGCTTTGTCTGACCATGCTCTGTATTTTGTAGTGTGATTTAGATGCCTTGCCATGTTTTGTTTTTGCTTTGTCTGTGTATGTTTGCCATATTCCACCATTGCAGTTATATTCCGGTCCATGTTTTGTCTCATACCATGCATTGCACTGTGTCTCCCCCTGTCTGGTCTTTTGTCATGTGATCGCTCACTGCCCCAGTATTGTGTGCCACACTTATGGGTGATTTAATGGTTCTGGGATTTCAATCATTCCTTCCAATCTCGTTTACCTCCTTCACCTTGCTTTTCTATATTACTAATATTACTAACAGTTTGTTGTTTTAGTTACACTTACTAAACAAAACTAACATTGTTTATAGTACTAACTTGCCAACAAGCACTAGGGATTGTACAGCTGCACTTTACTAATTGACTAGCGACCTCTCAGCATTCTCGCTATTCTAGTCTCCGCCTCTTGTCTTAACTCAATCATCTTTGCTGCAGTTTCAGCGGAACCTCCGCACTTGTTGACTCTGTTCTCTAGCTCTCCTTTTCTGAGCATGGTAGAACTCCCTAACCAGTGCCGTATGTCTGTCTGTAGGCTGTCTTCGTAATCCCTGTCTGTGTTTTGGTTTTTGCCAATTTCTTGTAATTAGGAACTTCATGTTCATTTTCTATGCCCTATCATAGTCTGTGACTTCCCCTACGTGTATTTAAGCAGTCCATTCACTCACAGCTCTTGTCAGAACATTTTCCCTGGTATGCTTATGCTGCGATTTTTGATGCCTTGTACTCTTATTGTTATACTTCTGACTGGAATGTCCCCGATTCCGTTTTTTTTGTTTTTTTCTTTGATACTTATCTGCCCGTGTACCGTACCTGTTTTGTGTTTGCAGCCCTTTGTACAGTTTGGATTACGTCCCTGAGATTCTGATTTTGGATTGTGGACTTTGTACCGTTGCCTTCTGCCCTGTGGGGCAGACCCCCCCAACTTCAATAAAACCCACTTTTGCTGAAACTTCTTGGTCTCGCATTTGGTTCCAGAATGGTACCTCACAGCCGCAATCTAAAGACATTCAAGAACAGATGAGAAACAAAGTCATTGACATCTATCTGTCTGGAAAGGGTTACAAAGCTATTTCTCAGGCTTTGGGTGTGAGGAAGCAATCTGGAACCAAATGCGAGGACACGGGATTGCAAAAAATAGGTGCTTTATTGAATAAGGGGGATAACCCCCGCAGAGAGAAAGGCAACAGTACAGAGTCCGTAATCCAAAGCTCGAATTCAATGGGGCAGAGCAGAGTTCGTTACCAGAGCACCAATCACAAAAATCGTAGTCCGGCAAAACAGATCCGGTACACAGGCTTAGGTTTGAGGGAAAAGCAACTCATAAGCCAATAGACAGTCCGAATCGTAAACAGGGCAGCAATCCACAAAATCAAGGTCGGGCAGAAAAAGGTCAAAAACACACAGATGCAACAATATCCAAAAAGGGCAAACCAAGAATCTGAAGTCGGGCAATCCAGTCAGAAAGATAAATCACAATGAGGCGAGAAATGTGGCACAAGAAACAAGGAAATTACGATCTGACATGGAAGTGTAAGTGAAGACACCTAAAATACACATCCGGGGTGAACGAATGACAAGGGAGAACAGGTGCGATCAATGAAACAATTATCAGGATTGACACGAGGAATAATCTAATTACATTTGTTATGGCCCCAATTTGTTATTACTTTTACAACCCAACTGCAACAGCAAGGGATGACAGACAGAGTTAAAAAAACTCAAACACATTTAATTTAACAGACAAAGACAATAACAACTAAACTAATATTCTGACCAAGATTGAATACAATAAACAGAAATATTTACAGTTTCTTGGTGATGTGCTGTGTGAGGAAAAAGGCTCAAACACAGGCAAAAATCCACAAAAGAAACTTCACAGGTCTTGAACAGAAATGACAGGTCTGGTCACATGTATCCTTCTCCTTGCAATTTCTCCTACTACTTAACTGTCTCAATTCTTTTCCTTATATACTCCCCTGCAGACCCCACCCACATTTAGACCTCTTTTTTTATTTTCGGGGACTTGCCCAAGACATGTCCAGGACATAGCTCCAGTCTGAGCTGAATAAAAAAAAGGTAAATACTGCCATCTAGTGGCCTATATTCACATCACACATGAATTTGGCGAATGCCAAAACGCAGACAGGGATCACGAGACATTCCTATGAACAAACAACAGCTCCGGTTAAGGAGTACTAAAGTGTAAAATCTAAAGAAAAGGGAAAGCCTGAGATATAAGTGGAAAACTGCAGTAGAGATAATTAGAGATAGACAAGGAGGGCGGAGATACGAATTGGGCGATTGCTGAGAGATCGTTAGTCTATTAGTATGTGCAGCTATACAATCCTGAGTGCAAGTTAGTAAGTTCGTAAAAATATACAATGTTAGTGAGTGTTTGTAATTATCGAAAACAATAAACTTTTAGTACTGTTAGTAGATAGCAAAAAGAGAGGAAGGAAGAACACGAGATATGAAGGAAGATTGAAATCCCAGAAACCAGTAAATCACCCGAATGTGTGGCACGTAGGACTAAACCGTGAGCAAAGACCTACACGAGACAAGACGGGTAGACGTAGTGCAAAGCATGGCATGGCAGAAGAATAAACAAGATAAGAGCAAAGAAAACATGAAATGAAGAGTATGGCAAGAAAAATGATAAAAACATGAAATCCAAAAACGAGTGATGCGCGGGTCGGCCCGGAACGCGTGGGTCCCGCAGGTTTACCCTCGGGTTGGGTCAATATTTTAATAACATTTAGCGGGTGCGGGCGGGTTGGGCCATACAGTGGCAACATCTAATTCCCACGAAATTGCGAATAAAACGTATAATAGGCTATCGGCCACTTGAGGGCTCTAGACATACAGCCTAGATAATATGCTCTTGTCAAATGATGTAACGCCACCTTAAGCAGAATAGAATGCCAATTGTACCTCTCCCTCTTTCTACGATCTACTCTCGATGTGCACGAACTCACTGGTGCGCGGCTTAATCCTCCACGGTTAGATTGAGGATCTAAAGGTTGAATGATAGCTCATCTTATAAATCGTTCTGCAGCCAGCACCAAAATATTATATAGAAGTAGTAATTTTATTGACCTGTGGGTCCAAACAAGACATAGACAAAACATTTTTTCGCCACTTCACAGTGAAAGGCATATGACGATTCGTATTCAAAAATAAAATCAACTTGTTGAGGTGTTTCCGTTTATCTGCTACGTGTTCTCTAACAGCAGAGCGTGTGCTGCCATCGGCAGTAAAGACACTTCTTGGATGTACATTTCTATAACACCATTCTATAGGCTACACATATCACCCAAACGAATAGGTAACTTATTACTGAAGCTTGTATGGTCATAAACTTAGCCTTGCTCTCATTAATTACCATACCATGAGACAAAGAATAATCGTGTAAAACTCCATGGTGGCCAAAGCAGTTCTCTGCGTCCCACCAACTAGCGCAACAAGCGAGCGAACCTTCAGTTCGGCTGGCCGTGTCTTGGAAGCGCACCGTAATCGCTTAAACCCTGGCACTGTTGACGCAATTTTGTTTTTGTCTAGTTTGGAAAAAAAATACGCCTAGGCCGACATTATAAGCTGTGTTGAAAAAATCGCCTAAAGCCCCCCCCCCCAAAACAATCTTGAAATAAATATATGAGGAAAAAAGAATTTCCTCGTAGACAGGATATCACAACACAGTATGGGAGAGTAGGCGATAGCGCCAGTGCGTCACTGTTATGTTAATTTTGTTCCAATAAAACAGCCTGTTTGCAATATTTTTCTTGATGCCATTTCGTGTGGTTGCAAAGATCAGAAATCACGGTAAGGTTCAATTAATAGACAGCCCTTTAACTTTGTATTAAGAAATACAGCCAAAAGCCAATGGTATGTTGTGCTCCGATCAAATCCATAGCGTAACAGAGGAATCGTTTTTTCCATTCCAAATGATGTCACACAGACCCACTGTATTCTTTTTCTCTTGCCTCCTTTTCGTGTCGGGTCGGGTTGGGTTTGGGTTGAATACCCAAATACCAAAACACAATACGCAATCAAAGAGTAGTCATAATAACAAGCAGAGGTCACTTAAACACAAAAATCAATGAACATGGCATGGCCAGGCACAAAACATAAACATGGCATGAAACAGTATCCAAACATTGGGACTCCGGTGAAGCACAATGACAGTTATTATCCACAAATGGAGAAAACGTGGAACAGTAGTGAACCTTTCCAGGAGTGACCGGCCTGCCAGAGTTACTCCAAGAGTGCATCAATGACTCATCCAGGAGGTGACAAAAGAACCCGAAACAATATCTTGAGAACTGCAGGCCTCATTTGCCTCAGTTAAAGTCAGTGTTCATAATTCAACAATAAGAAAGAGACTGGACAAAAATGGCATCCATGGGAGAGTTCCAAGGCAAAAACCATTGCTGGCCAAAAAGAACACAAAGGCTTATTGCACATTTACCAAAAAAAACATCTTGATGATCTCTGTTACTTTTGGGGAAATATTCTTTGCACTGACGAGACAAAAGTTATAATTTTTGGAACGTGTGCATCCTAGGGGTGTCAACATCTACACGTGTAAACGGTTACACGGATAACAAATGATAACCGTTTAGAAAAATCAATAACTGTGCACACGTCATTTTTTCCCTCCGCTTCCTCCTCCTCGTTCATTTCTGACCAATACATATAGTCGCCTATTTTTAGGGGTGATAATGTTGCCTGAAAGCTTCAGATAATAACATTTACTAACTATGCACTTAAATGTTCCCACTAGAGCATGCAGATGTATGGGGCGCAATGTTACATTGATATAAAAAAAACAAAAAAAAAACCCCCGCAGCCACAGCCAGTGTTGCGCCACTTCAAGAATAGGCTGCAGAGGACTTAAGAGTGAGGCGTTCATCATCTCCATGTGCAAATGTCGTGCAGCTGAAAACAAAAAATGTTAATGGCTTGGTATTTTTGCCTATATTTTTGCGTGTTGTTGTACGTTATATTGTTGGTTGGTGTTCTGTCGGCTTTTCACAACCTGATCACACATCCTCCCGTCTAAAGAGGAGGAAGAAAACATTTTTTTTCGCCAGTTTTAGTGAATAATTGTGAGAGTCCCCCTCTACTTTTTTAACTTATTGGATATACAGGTGAAGTTATTTCCTCTCACTTCAGCTTACTTTGGCTTCTTTTTGAGTTGATTTCTTTCGCCAATTATGTCTCCCCCTTCCTGGGGGGGGGGGGACATATTGTTTTTGCCTGAATTCCCGTCGGCGTCGGCACTCCCATTTGCTTCCGGAGCATAACTCTGAAACTGTTCGACCGATTCTCACCAAATTTCAGTCTCTCCATAACATGTAGATGTGCCTTTTGAGGGTTTGAACTGCTTTCGAATTTTATCTTTTCTGTTTTCATTGCAACAATTTGGACTTAGGCATATTGAAGGGTGGAACTCGTTTCTGGACCAGAACTCTAAAATGTGAAATGGGGGAAGGGGGAGACATCTGTTTTTACGTGTAAAAACCATTCTAGTTCCACATTACTTTTACTATGAGAGGTATATTAAAATTCAGACACAGCTCCCGTTGAGAGAGAGAGGCAGTTAGCACTTTAAGTTTAAAAAAAAAGTACAAAGAGCAATAGTTAGAACAATGATTAAAAAAGGTTAACACTTTTTCAGCTTTCACTTGTACGTTTTCTTATCTGTCAAAATGATAGAGGATTTTATTTTCAACTTTTTTTACTCTCTGTGGTTATATAGCGTGACTGCGATAGGAAAAGGTCATAAATCCCCAATATGTAACCGGGTACACGTCAGTTAGAAGTCCCATGCACACGTGTAGAAAAAATTGTAAACGTTGACACCCTTACTGCATCCCGTTACATTTGACGTAAAACTAACACAGCATTTCATAAAAAGAACATCATATCAACAGTCAAACATGGTGAGGGTAGTGTGATGGGGCCAATTTGCTGCTTCAGGACCTGTATGACTTGCCGTATTTGGTGGAACCATGAATTCTACTCTCAACCGGAAAATCTTGAAGGAGAATGTCTGACCATCAGTTTTTGACCTCAAGCGCATTTGGGTTATGCAGCACGACAATGATCCGAAACACACCAGCAAGTCCACCTCTGATTGGCTTAAAAAAAAAAAACAAAATTAAGGTTTTGAAGTGGCCGTGTCGATGTCCAGACTTAAATCTGATTGAGATGCTGTGGTATAACCTTTATTAGGCCATTGTGGCTGAATTAAAACAATTCTGCAAAAAAAAAAAAAATGCAAGGGCGAAAGAACCATATTCAACATCCCCCAAAATCCAATGTAATCCGCACCTTTCCTGCTTACCTTGATGTTTGGGTAGCTACCCAAAGAAGGATTCAGTAGAGTAAAATCATCAAGCATTCAGTCAAGAAAATTTATGCTTGATGTTTATGCCCTTGCATTTTTGGCCGATTATGCTGTCCACGGCCTCATACTGCGAAAATTTATCTTCCTCATTACTTGAGCCGCCAGACTTTTGCATCTCGTCATGCTTTGAAATATCGCAGCCACCTTTTCTTTAGTTTTTCACGGCACTGTTCTATTATTCGGTGATAACAACACAAATGTAACTACTCACAAATTATTCCATGAATCTCCGAGTATCAGATATGTATCATGTATCGGACAGCGTAGGTGGGGAGTTATCGGCAGATAGCAAGGCTGAGTGAAATAGATTAAAAGCTGACATTTTCATGGCCCCAATTTGTTATGACATTTACACAGCAAGGGATGACGGCGAAATTTAAAACTTAAACACATTTATTTTTTAACAAAGACAATAACGAATAAACTAATCTACAGACCAAGATTGATTTACAACAAAAACAGAAATATTTACAGTCCCTTTTTGGTTAGGTCCCTTGGTGATGTCCTGGGTGAGGAAAATGCTCTAACACAGGCAAAAATCCACAAAAGAAACTTCACAGGTCTTGAACAGAATGACAGGTCTGGTCACATGTATCCTTCTCCTTGCAATTTCTCCTACTACTTTACTGTCTCAATTCTACTCCTTATATACTCTTTTGCAGACCCCACCCACATTTAGACCTCTTTTTTTTAATTTTCTGGGACTTGCCCCAGACATGTCTAAAACATGTCCAAACATAGCTCCAGTCTGAGCTTAACAAAAAAAGGTAAATGCAGCCATCTAGTGGCCTATATTCACATTACACCTCCATTCCAAAAGGGAAAAATTGACTCATAAAGGCAAAATTTTTCTTTTCAATACAAAATGGTTAAGTGAACACTTGTCTATATATACATATCGTACAATATTCAAATAAACACGTGATATGTATATACATATTCAAACACGGGATAAGCAATCAGCAATTACATTGTCAGTACCCTTTACATGCTTAATTTCCATGTCAAACTCCTGTAAAATCAAACTCCAATTCAACAATCCCCGATTCTTGTTTTTCATCTTACTCAAAAACATGAACGGACTGTGGTCAGTGTACACAATCATTGGCTTTTGTCCTGTACAAACATAAACCTCAAAGTGTTGTAAAGATAGAACCAGAGCCAACAGCTCCTTCTCTATTGTGGAATAGTTCCTTTGGTGGCGATTGAACTTCCTGGAGAAGTATGCCACGGGATGCTCAGTGTCATCAGAGTCACTTCTCTGTAGGAGTACAGATCCACAAGCTTGGTCGCTAGCATCGACCGCAATGGAGAACGGTTTGTTGAAGTCAGGAGATTTGAGCACGGGGAAGTGACAAAGCAGAGACTTCAGGCGATCGAAGGCTCTTTGGCATGCATCATCCCAAGTGAACTTTACGCCTTTCTTCAGTTGGTTAGTTAGACTGAGAGCAATCTCAGCAAAGTTCTTGCAGACCTTGCGGTAGTACCCGATCATTCCAAGGAAGCAGCACAAAGCTTTTTTGTTGTCAGGAACTGGAAAGTCCATGATGGCTTCGACTTTCGTATTTATGGGTGCCACCTTACCCTGGCCTATGACGTAGCCAAGATAGGGAGCACAACCAAAGTCACTCTTGTTCAGGTTAACAGTCAGGTTGGCCTGGGTCAGGCGCTGGAACAATGTCTCAACATCTTTCAGATGTTCTTCCCAGGAGTCACTCCATGTGATCAGGTCGTCGATGTACGCACCCGTGTGTGGCAATCCGGCGATTGTAGACTGTATCATCCTTTGGAACGTGCCTGGGGCATTTCTCATCCCAAAGGGTAGGACTTCATACTGGTACAACCCAGATGGTGTGGCAAAAGCAGAGATGCTCTTGGCCCTCTCAGTTAAAGGCACACACCAATAACCCTTCAATAAATCAATCTTGGTCAGAAACTGCCCTACTCTATCGATACAACCATCAATCCTAGGTATTGGAAACACATCAGTTCTAGTTACAGCATTGACTTTGCGATAATCTGTACAGAATCTAGTACTTCCATCAGGTTTTGGAACTAGCACACCGGGTGAACTCCAATCTGAGTTGGAGGGTCTGATAATATCATGGTCTAACATGTACTCAACCTCTTTCTCAGCAATCTTTCTCTTTTCAGGATTCATCTGGTACGGATGCTGTTTTATTGGTTTGGCATCACCAACATCTACATCATGAGAGGCTTTAGAAACTCTCTTTGGAACATCTGGAAACAGATCCTCATATTTCTTGATCAACCTCTCAAATTGACCTCTCTGTGAGGGTTCTAAGTGCTGGAGTTTTACATAAAGATTTTGCAACACTTCAGAATTTGACAATTGACATGAAAGAACTTCAGCTTTAATTCTAGGTTCATCATCTTGAAACTCCCCCTCATCTTCACAAATCTCGGCCATTGGAGGATCTGAAGTGACAGCTGCAACTCTAGCATTTCTATCATGATAAGCCTTCAGCATGTTAATGTGACACAACTGTTTTGGCTTTCTCCTATCTGGAGTCTTCACAATGTAATTGAGATCATTGAGTTTAGTCAGAATTTCATAAGGACCATGAAATCTAGCCTGCAATGGATTGGACTGCAAGGGAAACAACACAAGGACCTTGTCTCCTGTTTTAAACTCACGGCTTCTAGTCTTAAGATCATACCAAGTTTTCATTTTTCCCTGACTTGATTTCAAGTACTCTTTCGCTAGGTCACATGCTGCACGCAATCTGTCCTTGAACTTGCTAACATAGTCTAACAGACTGATGTGCGGCTCTTCCTCTAGCCATTGTTCACTCGACAATAGCAAAGGTCCTCTCACTTCATGGCCAAATACGAGCTCAAATGGACTGAATCCAGTAGACTCCTGCACTGCTTCTCTGGCTGCAAACAACAGCAAATGAATACCCTCATCCCAGTCTTTCTCATGGTCATCACAATAAGTCCTCATCATTGTCTTGAGAGTGGAATGAAACCGCTCTAAGGCACTCTGACTTTCTGGATGAAAAGCACTAGAAAGAATCTGCTTTGCACCTAGTTCATACAAAACCTGCTGAAACAATCCTGAAGTGAAATTGCTACCTTAGTCTGACTGAATTTCCCTGTGAAGGCCAAACAACGTGAAGAACTTTATCAAAGCCTTTGAGATTGCAGTTGCCTTGATGTTGCGTAGAGGTATGGCTTCAGGGAATTTTGTAGATGCACACATGATTGTCAACAAGTACTGATTTCCAGATCTAGTCTTGGGTAATGGACCAACACAATCAACAATGACCTTAGAGAAGGGCTCCCCAAATGCTGGGATAGGCTGCAATGGAGCTACAGGTGGGTCTAACTGGTGTTTTCCAACTACCTGACAAGTGTGACAGGTTTTGCAAAAGTTGGAAACGTCTTTCCGAAGCCCAGGCCAGAAGAAGTGTTTCATGATCTTATCAACAGTCTTGTTAACACCAAGATGACCTCCTGAAGGTAAACTATGAGCCATTGTTAAGATCTCATTCCTGTAGACCTTCGGAACAACAATTTGCCACACCACTGCCCAATCTGCATTAGCAGGGATATCAGGAGGGCGCCATTTCTGCAGCAACACACCATCCTTGAGATAATACCCAACTGGAACTGCATCTATTTCTTTATCAGGAAGGGCTCTCCTCTTTAGTACACAAATTTCAGGATCATCAGCTTGCTTCTCAATCAACCGCTTTCTGGACAGAGACAAGTCTCCAGACACATCAGAATCACCAGACCCATCCGGCTGGCAGAATAGAGAACTGATAAAGGTATCTGATAAGTCCTCAAACGGAGAAACCATAGTAGGCCGAACAGAGTCATTAGGCGAACCACCTGACTCATGACTATTCAATGTGCTGGACGGCACCACATCGTCTACTTCTTGAGCCTTCTTGGCCATAGCACGAGTCACTGCGCAAGAAGGATACAGAGATGGGTCCTCATCGCCATCTTCAGTGCTCGGCTGTGAAGTAAGATGTACAGGGGGAACTACTTTGCCCCCAGCCAGGTCATTGCCTAGCAACAGAGAAACACCTTTGATAGGTAGACTTGACATAAGTCCCACCTTTACCTGTCCTGTAACTAAATCTGACTTCAGGAATATAGAGCGCAGGGGTACTGATACAGTCCTCCCTTCAATACCTTGTACAAGTATGAAATCCCCAGAAGCGGTCTCATCACGTAACTCCAAGGAGTCCACTAACAAAAGTGACTGAGAAGCTCCGGTAGGATATATATGGGGACAGGAGTAGTATGCTCATTCAGAGCAACAAATCCCTCTGACACAAATGGAAGAAATTCCTCCCTCACAAAGTCAGCAGTATCAGGCTTTTTAGCCCCACAAGAAGCAGGCAATTTAGCAGATCGGTTATCTACTACAGGGGTTTCTAACCTTGTTTTCACAAAGGCATTTGGTTTGGTATCCTTTTTTTTTTCTTTCTTAGCTTTAAGGAACTAGCAGTTAGTTTTAACATGACCAGATTTCTTGCAATAACTGCAAACTAGACCACTTTTGTCACTGTCTGCTTTCACACTTTGATCAGACCTGTAACTGGATTTCTGAGCACCATCAGCAGATTTATCTTTGTCTTTGGGTGAGGAATCTTGGGTAGCACCGTTAATTTTTTTCAGAAATTGGAACCATCTATTGTTACTGCTAGACTGAAATTTGGACTCATGAGTGAGAACATATTCGTCTGCAAATTTGGCAGCTGATTGCAAATTCAGTGCTTGCTTCTCATTAAGGTAGGTCTTAACATCATCCTTAACACAGTTCTTGAATTCTTCAACTAACATTATCTCTTTTAGTGAGTTGAAATCATCCTTGACCTCCATAGAAGTACACCAGCGCTCAAAGCAAACCTTCTTCTCATTAGCAAATTCCATATAAGTGATTTTCAGATTTCTTCAGACCTCTGAATTTCTGTCGGTAAGCCTCTGGAACCAACTCATAAGCTCTCAAAATAACCCTTTTGACAACGTCATAATCAGAGGAATCATCTGCAGACAAAGCCGAATAGGCTTGTTGAGCTTTACCCTTGAAGACAGTTTGCAACAGCAGAGGCCAGTGTTCTTTTGACCACTGACAACTCTTTGCCACCTTTTCAAAACACTGGAAATAGTTGTCTACGTCCTTTTCCGAAAATGGAGGCACCAGTTTTACCTCATGGCTAGCCTGAAATTTATTTTCAGTTTGAATTTTCATTTTTAGTTGCTCCATTTGGAGTCTTTCTTCTCTATCGAATTTCTCGAATTCAAAATCTCTCTGTCTTGCAAATTTTTCTCACTCAAATTCTCTTTGTTTTTCTTTTTCCCTCCCTTTCTTTTTTCTCTTCTCTTGCTAATTTTTCTAACTCAAACCCTCTTTTTTCCCTTTCTTTTTTCTCTTCTCTTGCTAATTTTTCCAACTCAAACTGCCTTTGTTTTTCTTTTTCCTCCCTTTCAATCTCTAGCATTTTTAATTTAAGTTCCATTTCTATATTTTGATTTTCCACTGGAAACTGTTCCAGATCTCCTGGTGCAAACACATTTTCATCAACTTAATATTCAACTATCTCTCTAGCCAGTCTTGCTTTTCGCATGGCTGGTTTTACCTCTGTCAGCTCCAAATGTCTGCATATTTCCAACAGTTCTGTCTTTTAAAAAGACTTCAAAACCCCTACGGTTGGTGATGCCAAGAAATCATCCATTGCTGTTGTCAATATATATCTAGGAAAATTCACAAAAACAATTTTACAATTTGAAATGTTAGATCTTCAATAAATGAATCACACAATGGTCTATCCCGGACTTGAGCCCCCAATTTGTTATGGCTCCAATTTGTTATGACATTTACACAGCATAGGATGACAGACACAATTTAAAACTGATACACATTTAATTTTTAACAAAGACAATAACGACTAAACTAATCTACAGACCAAGATTGATTTACAACAAAAACAGAAATATTTACAGTCCCTTTTTGGTTAGGTCCCTTGGTGATGTTCTGGGTGAGGAAAATGCTCTAACACAGGCAAAAATCCACAAAAGAAACTACACAGGTCTTGAACAGAATGACAGGTCTGGTCATATGTATCCTTCTCCTTGCAATTTCTCCTACTACTATACTGTCTCAATTCTACTTCTTATATACTCTTTTGCAGACCCCACCCACATTTAGACCTTTTTTTTTTAATTTTCTGGGACTTGCCCCAGACATGGCTAAAACATGTCCAAACATAACGCCAGTCTGAGCTAAACAAAAAAAGGTGAATGCTGCCATCTAGTGGCCTATATTCACATTACAACATGTTTAATAACAGGAGTAAAATGCTGATATTTTCTTTAAATGCTGATCCGATTACAAATTGAAGTTTGCCATTGTCGTAACTGGCAAATTAACCAAGCTAGCTAGAGCGGCAAATTGTCAAGCAACATTACCATTTTTAGAACGTTTATGGTTTCACCTAAATATTGAAGTGGTTCAAGTTACAGTATGACAAAAGCTTTCGTAGGCTATTTTTACCATTTTCTGGCTATGAAATTAATTAATGAAAAGTAACTAGATTTTGATTTTTGTCTGGCCTCTCAGGAACAACACTTAAGTAAATGTGTGCATATTCCAGGGTTGCCAATTCTCACGCATTTTATGTGAGACATTTTAATCATGTACTGAGTCTTGTTAGCATGAAAAATACATTCTGTTCACTTGAATGCATCTACAGGATCTGGGCTCCCGAGTACTGTGTATAGCATCCATATACTGTAGGATCCTGACCAAAAAGAGAACTAGGAAGGGTTACAGGCAGGAATCAACTTGCTGACGTCATGCAGTGCCCGGATGAGGTCTGTCATGGCGGATTTCTAATTTGACACAAGCTGTTTACCATCCTTGTGTGGCTTTGATAAAACTTTTTGCGATTAAGTAAAACAAAAAATAATGTTTTCGCACCACAGAGGTAGTGCTGAGATATACAAAACCCAAAACCAGTGAAGTTGGCACGTTATGTAAATCGTACATAAAAACAGAATACAATGATTTGCAAATCCTTTTCAACTTATATTCAATTGAATACACTGCAAAGACAAGATGTTTAATGTTCAAACTGAGAAACTTTTTTTTTTTTTTGCAAATAATCATTAACTTAGAATTTAAAGGCAGCAACACATTGCAAAAAAGTTGGCACAGGGGCCTTTTTACCACTGTGTTACATCGCCTTTCCTTTTAACGACACTCCGTAAACATTTGGGAACTGAGGAGACCAATTTTTGAAGCTTTTCAGGTTGAACTCTTTCCCATTCTTGCTTGATGTACAGCTTAAGTTGTTCAACAGTCCGGGGTCTCCGTTGTCGTATTTTACGCTTCATAACGCGCCACACATTTTCAATGGGAGACAGGTCTGGACTACAGGTAGGCCAGTCTAGTACCCGCACTCATTTACTACGGAGCCATGCTGTTGTAACACGTACAGAATGTGGCTTGGCATTGTCTTGCTGAAATAAGCAGGGGTGCCCAAGAAAAAGACGTTGCTTGGATGGCAACATATGTTGCTCCAAAACCTGTATGTACCTTTCAGCATTAATGGTGCCTTCACATATGTGTAAGTTGCCCATGCCTTGGGCACTAATACACCCCCATACCATCACAGATGCTGGCTTTTGAACTTTCCGCCTATAACAGTCCGGATGGTTCTTTTCCTCTTTGGTCCGGAGGACACGACGTCCACAGTTTCCAAAAACAATTTGAAATGTGGACTCGTCAGACCACAGAACACATTTCCACTTTGCATCAGTCCATCTTAGATGAGCTTGGGCCCAGCGAAGCCGGCGGTGTTTCTGGATGCTGTTGATAAATGGCTTTTGCTTTGCATTGTAGAGTTTGAACTTGCACTTGCAGATGTAGCGACGAACTGTAGTTCTGACAGTGGTTTTCTGAAGTGTTCCTGATGTCGGTTTTTGATGCAGTACCGCCTGAGGGATCGAAGGTCACGGGCATTCATCGTTGGTTTTCGGCCTTGTCGCTTACGTGCAGTGATTTCTCCAGATTCTCTGAACCTTTTGACGATATTACGGACCGTAGATGATGAAATCCCTAAATTTCTTGCAATAGCTCGTTGAGGAATGTTGTTTTTAAACTGTTCGACAATCAGCTCATGCATTTGTTCACTAAGTGGTGACCCTCGCCCCATCCTTGTTTGTGAATGACTGAGCATTTCAGGGAAGCTGCTTTTATACCCAATCATGGCACCCACCTGTTCCCAATTAGCCCGTTCACCTGTGGGATGTTCCAAATAACTCAACTCTTTCAGTCTTTTTTGCCACTTGTGCCAGCTTTTTTGAAACATGTTGCAGGCATCAAATTCCAAATGAGCTAATATTTGAAAAAAATTACAAAGTTTACCTGTTCGAACATTAAGTAACTTTTCTTTGCAGTGTATTCAATTGAATAAAGGTTGAAAATGATTTGCAAATCATTGTATTCTGTTTTTATTTACGATTTACTCAACGTGCCAACTTCACTGGTTTTGGGTTTGTACATTGCTGTCCTCCTTTAAGGGTGACAAATATGCAAAAAAAAAAAAAAAACTGACGAGTGCTCAGCTGGTCAGCAGGAGGCGATTCAGCAACGAATAATGCCCTGATCAACTGTATCTCTCCCTTATCCGGGCAGTGCAAAGCCAATTATGCGCTTCCCTGAAATTTGAACTCCAGCTGTGGTGGTCACTACTAGTGTTGGGAATTGATCCTTATTTGGAGCTTCATGATTGGTTTGATCAAACCAACCGATTATTGGTCATAATGGTTTCAGTTAGTTACTGTGACTCAGGTCTGATTAGTTGGTAGCTTGATGGGAATGATTATTTTGTTGTATTTGTAAATATTACTAAGTTTTTACATGCGTGGCATGTAATTGTATTACTTCACAAACAAGAGCAACGCAGAGCATGGAATATGCCCCCGCCTGTGTGTTGATCAAGGGCATATTGAGATGGCTGCTGTGGCGGCCATATTAGATATCGCACAATGCTGGTTTTCGAAAGGAACCTTCCTCTAGCCACTCCCAATACGCCATGAAGAAATTGCATCAATCCAACGAGGGATTCTATAATTATCCCACGGAAACGGAAAGTTGACGGACGGATGGATGGATGACGGATGGACTACGGACGGACATTGTGTCGACATAATGCCCCCTTTCCTCTTTGGAGGCCGGGGGCATAAAAAACACTGTGATCAGCAGTCTTTGAATTGATGTTTCATTACATACAGTTACCAATACTGTATAGTGCAATGCATGATATAATTTGCCGATACAATTAAAATCAAAATTGATACCTACATTCAGTTCATCACCTTAGGTTATACTTCTTTATCTTTGTCAGACAAATCAAAGGCAAAATAAAATTACTTTAACACATTGAGAACACCTTATTTCTATAACACTTTCAAAAATTGGAAAGGGAGGGACAGAGGGTTATTCTGACTAGTTCTGTAGGCGTGCTTTTTCTGACTAGGACCAATGCTACGACCGGAACAGTACAGTATAGTGTAGTACTGTACATATTAACAAGTGCATAGTAGTATGGGCGGTTGACTGATTCTTATAATATACAATCTTTACATCATGATGCAAGCTAGTTTGCTAATCGGAGTTCGTGCCAGGTTAAATGTACAACCCCAATTCTGAAATAGTTGGGACCAAGTGTAAATTTTGAATAAAATCAAAATGCAATGACTTTCAAATCACACCAGCTGGTATTTTATTCACAATAGAACTGAGATAACACAGCAAATGTTGAAACTGAGAAATTTTCATTATTTTATCCACAAAATTAGCTCCTTTCAAATATGATGGCCGCTACAGGTCTCAAAAAAGTTGAGACAAGGGCCTGTTCACCATGGTGTAGGATTCCCTCTTTTTAACACAGAGTGGAGACGTCTGTGCATTGAAGAGACAAGTTTCTTGAGTTTAGCCATTGGAATTTGATCCCACTCTTGTTTAATACTGGCTTCCAGCTGCTGGAGAATTTTGGATCTCCTTTGGTGGAATTTTTTAAAATGATGTGCCAAATGTTCTCAATCGGTGAAAAATCAGGACTGCAGGCAGGCCAGTTCAGCACACGGACTCTTCTACTCCGAAGCCATGGTGTTGTAATAGCTGCAGTATGAGGTTTTGCTTTTGTGACCGGGTATAAATATAAGCAGACTGTGCTTCCCCGTTACAAATCCCCCAAACACACTCTCAATCAATAGATAACTCAGAGGCAAAGGTATAGGAAAATATAACGATATATATTCAGTAAACTCTAAAATGATGGGTGAAGGGACATATTCAAATCCATGACATCGAAGTTCTGCTAACAGGGTAAGCATGTACGTCAAGGTAAAATATTGACCATTCACCGCACCCTGGTAGTTCACTACAACTTAATAATTCACTGCACCCCAGTGGTTCACTGCACCTTGATTATTCACTGCACACCGGTGGTTCACTACAACCTAATAATTCACTGCACACTGGTAGTTCACTACAGCTTAATAATACACAGCACTCTGGTAGTTCACTGCAACTAGATAACTCACTGCACACTGGTACACACCGAATACACACAACCATGCCCTTACTGAACTGAGAACCACTGGTACTCGCTATTCCCCCCATATACTGGAATAGGTAATAGGGCTGCCTCTTAAATTATCTTTGGTAATTCTAGGTCAGGAAAAACAGCGGTTTCCAGTAGATGGCATTAGCACAAAATCTGTCACACACATAGAAGCCTTTATTATACAATATGTAACCCATTAAAACAATACCTTCAACGTATAGCTTTACTTTAAGAGAAAAACCCACCTTGATCCTAGTGCTGACTGGCCCTGCTGGTATCACTACTGCTACCACTTAAGAATTCCATAAAAAGACAATATTTACCAAAAAAAAAAATTAATACCATATGAAAAAACAATATGTAAACGAAATGCTGGGTAGTCCATCTACATGGTAGTTCCACGCAATGCATCTACCACCTATGATTAACAAGATGGATTTGTAATTCAAGGCTTTGCCTTGGAACACTTACACAGACTACAATTTACCAGGCATAAAATCACTTCCTGAATCTATTAAAATACTAGTAAGCACATTGTAGGGTGACAGAACTTACATTTCAAACATTTGCTGTAGCTTAAATGGTTCGTTTGCTCCCTGCTTCCAGCGTTGCCAACGTGGACTGTCTACCGCACTTCCTTGCAAATGGGGTTTTAGCAACTACCGCAAGAGAATGGGGATTTCTTTGAACTACCGCGAGAGCACTCGCGTTTTCATTCCAGCGGTGCGCCAGGCGATGCCTCTTTTAACAGGGTCCTAAAGACCTACCTGTCACACGTTGTCCTGCTGAAATACACAAGGCCTTCCCTAGAATAGATGTCGTCTGGAGGGGAGTATATGTTGGTCTAAAACCTTTATATACCTTTCAGCATTCATGGTGCTTTTTAAAACATGCAGGTGTCCCACACCATATGCAGTCATGCATCCCCATACCATCAGAGATGCTGGCTTTTGAACTGAAGGGGTGGTCTTTCTCCTCTTTAGCCCGAAGGACACGACGCCCATGATTTCGTCTGACCATGGACACTTTGCTACAAGCCATTTTAAATGAGCCTTAGCCCACAGAACACGGCAACGTTTCTGGATCATACTCAACAATGGCTTCCTTTTTGCATGATAGAGCTTTTGGTGGCATCTGTGGATGGCATGGCGGACTGTGTTTACAGACAGTGGTTTCTTGAAGTTTTCCTAGGCCTTTTTAGCAATGTCAATGACAGAATCATGCTGGTAAGTGATGCAGTTGCGTCTGACAGCCTGAAGATCACCGGCATCCTGTAAAGGTCTTCGGCCTTGTCCCTTATGCACAGAGATTTTCCCAGTTTCTCTGAAACTTTTGATATTACGCACTGTCAATGATGAGACCTTCAAAGTCTTTTCAATGTGACATTGAGGAACATTGTTTTTAAAGTATTCCACAATTTTTTATGCAAGCCTTCACAGGTTGGAGAGCCTCTGGCCATCTTTACTTCTGAGAGACTCAGCCTCTCTAAGACATATATGTAAACAAATTGGCCCATTTATGGCCAATCATGTTACACACCTAATGCCAGTTAACTTAATTAGTTGCTAAATGTTCTTTCAGCTGAATCTCTTCGATATTAATTGCTTTTTCAGCCCTTTTCTTCCTGTGTCCCAACTTTTTTGAGACCTGTTGCAGCCAGAAAATTTGAAATAAGCTAATTTTTTGGATAAAAATGTAAAATGTCTCCATTTCGAAATTTCAAATGTTATCAATGTTCGACTGTAAATAGCATATTGGCTCATGTGATCTGATTTTATTCACAATTTACACTTCGTCCCAACTATTTCGGAATTGGGGTTGTAAGTTTTGTAAGGTGAATTTCCCATCTTCAAGATGGACTATCGAAATGATGTGTAGTCCTATGCAGATGGCAGAAATAAATACTGATGTAGCTAGGTAGTTGTTGGTCTCCTACTTATGAGCACAACTCAACGCTGAGGGAAAATTGTGCGGCAAGAATAATTTCACCCCGACCAAGAAGTAACGATTGGTTCAAGTGTTTACCTGCATATTGATCCGAATAACAAACAGCATAAACCAGCCCTATCGATCAGAATGAAGTTTCAATCGAAATGGGCCAGATCGGACCAGTTAATTCTGACTGAAGAGTTTTCATGAAGCATTTCTATTCTGATCAGAAATTTACTCCTGATTACTAGTGGTCCATGTAAACATAACTACTGAGGATCATTCCTTTTAAAACTAGTCAGATAGAGATCCAAAATTCAACAAAACAAGATTCATGGATGGGCAATTAATAAGTTCCTTTATATGCATATGCCTGGTCATAGCTTGCAGCCCACACTGCTCATGACAGGTATCTTCCTACCGGGTGAATGACACAAGTTTAACTTTTTTGTCCTTCGCTGCCATTGTAGTGTGATTTGCCTCGCTGTGTGGCGTGGTGCTGATGGTTTTGTGATACCCCTAGCCTCAACGCTGCAGTTCTGATTGTAAAACGCTGCTGGGGATTGTGAAACAGGCAGCATAACTACATGAATGCAAGCGACTTCCACAAGGAGCTTGCGGCAAACCCGCAGTTGTATGCAAAAAAAAAATATTTTTTTTATTCACTGGTTTGAACAACCAATTACAGAGATCATTCCTTTCTGTAATCGAGCGCTCGGTTGGTAAGCTAAACCAACCGATCGTCAATTACCGCAGATCATCGTCCCACCACTAGTCACTACTGCTCCTCAATGTGGCCCCTTCACCCAGTGAGTTAACCAAGTGGCCCCACTTTCCTGATTTTTAAAAAGTCCTTAAGGATTTTCTTGCATCTATGGCAGTTCTGTCCATGCAACATCCCCAGGCAACTTGGTCTTGTGCTATTGACTGGCCGAGAATAATGGAGCAGTACTGTTGGCTGTCACAGCCGCTGCTGCAATGCTGATTGAACTATTGTACTAAACTAACTTAGCTATGCTTCTAGGTTCTCACATAAAGCTGAGCTGCAGACAAGTTTATCTGTGGCACATTTTGAGCATTGTTTCTTTTGACTGAACATCAAATAAGTCAAAATATTACATTTGTCAGTTTTTTTCAATTGATAATCAAAAACTCCAAAATATTTAATTTGTCTTGAGGTAGCCTGGTAGTTGCATATTTTTTCCCAAACTGCAATTTTAACTGGACCTGTACAGTGCTGGTGGAACAGAAGTGTGATTGGTTTTACCAAGTCAGAGCAATGAAGCGCAGCACAGTCCAGACAGGGTTACAGCTGCCTCTCCCAAATGTGATGGATCATAAAGTGACAGTGTATGTAATTTGTCATCACTTTATTTCTCTTTGCATCATTGTGTAAATATTGTACACCATTGCTTCAGAAAAAGTTGAGATGTTGAGTAAAATGTAAATAAAACAAATTGGAATGAATAGCAAATCATTTAAACTTTATATTTAATTGAAAAACGTAAAAAGGTGACATATCAGATGTTGAATATGGAGAAATTGTATTGTTTTTTTTGAAAAATGTATTTTGGGCCCGAGCCGACTGAAAGTCGTCCGCGGACCCTATTTAATCATACTGTTTTTTTTTTTATTTTTATTATAATTATTAAGGCCGGAGCCGACTGAAAGTCGTCCGAGGACCCTATTGAAATCATACTGTTTATTATTAGTATTATTATTATTATTATTATATTATTATAATTATTATTATTCTTGTGACAATTCAAAGGGCAATTTCGCCCCTTTCCCAATGGTGAAAACGCTTCTAACTTTCCAAATACATCCAGCCGCATCCGAAATTTGATATTTTTGTGCGTTCGGAAAGGTTCAACCCCAAATGCCGAAATAGCACCATGCCCTTAACCCAACAGGAAGTCGGCCATTTTGATTAGAATTTTTTAATTTTAAAACAAACGCCTCCTAGGGATTCCGCCAGATCGACTTCAAATTTGGTACACATCTTTGTGAGACCAAGCTGATCAAAACTTGAGCTCTGCATATCTGTAGGTCAAAGGGCGTGGCTGCTGGGGCGTGACAAATTTTAGTGACTTGACGAAAAAATTTCAAAATGCTCTCACACCCAAGTACTTGATTAAAGAAGCTTCAAATTTGCATAACATGATAACTGCTCCACCCTGAACATCCGGATGTATTAACTTCCCACTTTGCTAATAGCGCCCCCCTGTGATAGCAGGAAGTGACCACTCCTTACTTACACTCATACTGATGACACACTGTTGAACCTATCAACTTCATTCTACTTCTAAAACATGCAGAACAAGTTGCTGAAGCTACATTATGAATGCTGTGTAGCTACAAGTAATCGTGTCCATGTGGCGACTTGGTGACTTTGGATCTCTCGCCATGAAAATACGTTTGGGTTTCCCAATGCTCTCACGCCCACATACTTAACTGTAGTAGCTTCAAACTTGCTGGTCATGATGATTGCTCCGCCCTTAACGCCCAGATGCATTAACTTCCCACTTTGCTACTTGTGCCCCCCTGTGGTAACAGGAAGTGACCAGTTATTACTTTCACTTGTACTGATGACACAGAGTTTAACACATCAACCTCATTCCACTTCTACTACATGCAGAACAAATTTATGAAGCTACCTTATGAATGTTGTGAAGCTACGCATAACGGCGTCCGTGTAGTGACGCAGCGACTTTCTATCCCTCGCCATTAGAATACGTTTGGGTTTTTCATGTCTTTAATAAACTTGTATCACCATAAAAATCAAGGGTGGCAAGCTCTCACATCTGATTGGGCCTTTGCCCATGAGGGCAGCAAAATGCCTCAATAGCGCCCCCTTGAAATTTTCAAAAACCCCTCCCCATTGGGGTTTTTTGGAGTAGGAGGATGAAAATTGGTACACGTGTATTTGGCCAAGACGCACAAAAAAGTCACTGGCATCATTTGTCTACTCCAAAAAGGAATTCGGCCATTTTGATTTTAACGTGTCATATTTGCCTGATTTCCACACATTGTATTTTAATGCACTCCTCCTAGAGATTTCATCCAATCAAAACCAGATGTATTACTAAACATCAAGAGACTATGCTGATCAAAAGTTGTGCTCTGCAGGTCTGTAAGTCAGTGAGCGTGGCCGCTAACAGGAAGTGACCAGTTTTTACTTTCACTTGTACTGATGACACATAGTTGAACCCATCAACTTTATTTCCCTGTACAACACCTATAAAAAATTGGTGAAGCTACCTTATGAATGCTGTGAAGCTTCGAGTAATGGTGTCCGGGTGGCGATGCGGTGACTATGACTTCCCTCACCATGAAAATACGTTTGGGTTTGTGATGTTCTTAAAGAATTCGTATCATCATGGAAATTCGGTCAAGGGTGGTGAGCTCTACCATCTGATTGGGGCATTGCCAATGAGGGCAGCAACATGCCTCGATAGCGCCCCCTTGAAATTTTGAAAAACCCCTCCCCACAGGGATTTTTTTGGAATAGGAAGATGAAAATTGTTGCCAACACGAACAAAAAATTCTCTGGCACCATAGGTTAACTCCAAACAGGAAGTCAGCCATTTTGATTTTAACGTGTCATTTTGGCCCGATTTCAACACATTGTATTTTCACAAACTCCTCCTGGCAATTCCGTCCAATCCACCTAATATTTATATCAGATCATCAAGAGACCATGCTGTTCAAAATGCTCTGCATATCTGTCACAAAATGGGCGTGGCTGCCATGGTGTCCCCATTTCAGATGACTCGCCAAACACATTGGAGCAGCTCTCTCTCCCTCATACTTAATCTAAATGGATTTAAAATGACTGTACATGCTAAAAGCCCCACCCTGAATGCCTCCATGTGCTGCTAAGCAATCTAGCTAATGGCGCCCCCTTGTCCATACACAGTGCTTGATGTGGGAAAAAAGAAGTGCAGGAACCCTGATTTTCTGAGAACCATCCCGGTCATTAAAAAAGGTTTAGGGTTAGTTGAAAAGTTGAAAACACGTTATTTTTTAAATTGGAAACTTAAAACGTTTTTTTACATTCATGCATTTAGCAAACATGGCTCTTAAGGACAATGCTCTCCTCTTTTCATTTTGTGCCACAGTACTTGTTTGAACAGATGTGTTTTCACAATAATTCTGATATTAGGCCTATTTTTGAATGAACCTTTAGTATGTGGGCAGCTGGAGTAAGAACCACAACCGTATTGTCAAGATGTTTACGTTTTTTGCAATCTCCGTGTCTGACAGTCTATTATTGTTTTTAATTTCTTCAAATCTGCTGACTCTTTAAGATATTAAACGTGAATGTTTTGATAAGAGGGCTCAGTTATACAAGATAAGTACCGAGAATTTCAATCAATGTTTCTGTTTAAGCTGCTCAATAAAGCGAGTCGACACTGGCGCGAGACAATGTACAAATGCCTCCGTGTCTGACAGCCAAAAAAAAAGGACGACTAGAACAGATTGATAACGAAATAAAGAATAAAAAGAAACATTTGAACAACAGAACATCCAATGAACACTGCGATTTATGTATTGGAGGGTCATCTTTGATGGATATCCTGTTTGTTGGTTTTTATTCTTTATTTCGTTATAAATCTGTTCTCATATCAATACTTTTACTTTTTGCTGGCTGGTGGACATGGAGTATTTTGCATTTCCTGGCGGACAGTCTTGATCCCGCATGCGATAATTTCTTCACACTGTCAATGGTCATGGAATTGATTTGCTCTCTGATTGCACGCACTATTTTATCTCTGCTGTGGAAATAAAGCGTGAATCTGTTCGGTCCATCTGACTAATTTTCAAAAGGAAGACCCAGTAAAGACTGCCATCTATCTTCAACGAAAACAGACGAATAGGCTAAAAAGACCAAGAAAAGTCGATAGCTATCAATTTGCATTTTGTGAAGGTCGAACACAAACATGGCCAAGTTTACACATCTAATAATTCCTGGAATACTCGGAAAAATTAGAACTTTTCTGACTTTCGGACACGGAGCTATATTAAAACCCTGTCCGACTATCGCGTCTTTGCATTGACTTTGTCTGTAATCAGTCGTGCGAAAAATTTGTTTCGCGTCCAGTGTGCAAGCGGCTTTAATGAGCATAGAATGCAAGCATGCGATATATATATATCAGAGCACTTTATTCATGTCATTGTTTGGATTGTCTGGCTAGAAGTCACCAGTCAAACAACATAGGATAGTTTGCAAAGCCTGCTCAAACTCTTAATAGCAACACAGAACTGCATAATAATAATCGTACCACCAGCCAACGACGACTGAGAATTGTTTTGTGCTTTAGAGTTTAAAGGACGAAACACTGTTCCAGCGTATTGGCTGGTTAGATTGTGATGTCTGTTTAAAATCCTTTATTGAGAGCTCGTTGAGCAGGTTTTGCGAGCCAGTTGGCAAGTCATTGAATTATTTTTCATGCTGGTGGCTAGCTAGCTAATGTTAGCACAAACAACAACACTGGACCCGTCTTGGTCGCACTAAATAGAATAGAATAGAATAGAACAGAATAGAATAGAATAGAACGCCTTTATTGTCATTTCACAGAGTGACAAGAGATTCAAAGCTGTCCCATAGAGTGCACATACACATAGGAACACATAGGAATTCCCTGAGTGGATATAAAATTATGATCGACTTACTGCAGATGAATCCTCGCGGTCTCGTCTTTTCAACGATGTGTTCCTTGTCTTCATAACCGTAGTAGGTGTTTTACAATCCAGCAGTTAATATTGGCAGCAAACATTTACCATTTACAGCTGTGGTTTGGACCGTAACGTCCCACTTGCCAACCACAGCAGTGCAGACTTGAATGAGCGCGCCCTCAGTACCTATGGCAATAACTCAGAAGTGGTAGCTAGGCAACCAATTTGTTGTCAAATGTGGGATTTTCTTTTATTGGTGCGCTCATGTGAATGAACGAAAAGCAACCCAGACAATGGAATAATCTAGGCTATCGAATGAAAATATATAATGCGTAATGTAATGTAAAATAAAGAAGTGCCGGAACTGTGTTCCGGTGCGTTCTGGCCAACTTCAAAGTGCAGGAACGCATATGATAAAAACACAGAAGTACCGGAACTGCGTTCCGCTGCGTTCCGGTCCACTTCAAGCACTGTCCATAAAGTAAATGCCATATTATACGTTGACATAGGCTGATTTGCTCAAAACTTCAGATTTGTGCTTAGGGTCTGCCTCTAAGTGCGCCTGCCCAAATTTGGTTACGCTCTATGCGCCCCCTGGCGGATGAAGTATAAACTTATCATAACTCCTTCAGCTTTGTCCGATTCGCTCGACACTTTCTCTCAGGTTAAGGCCTGCACTTGGCCTGTCCAATGGTCGTGAGTGTAAAGCTGCACCCGTCAGGATCTCACCACAACCCAAACGTGCACAAGGGGGCAAGGGCCCGTTCAACGCTGCTTGCAGCTTTAATTAGGGCCCGAGCCGACTGAAAGTTGTCCGAGGACCCTATTGAAATTGTACTGTTTATTTTTATTATTATTATAAAGGGGCCAAGCACGAGGGGCTTGGGAAACGCGTATGCAGGACCAGCGGGGCTGGGAAACCTATTGTTTTTGTTTGGCTTTCCCAGGTTTTTGTTCGGATTTTTATTAGGGGGCCAAGCCCGAGGGGCTTGGGAAAGGCATATGCAAGCATATTGCTTTCTTTCGGAATTTTATTATTTTTATTATTATAGTTATTTTTATTTTTCCGTTGGTAAAAGTGGCGCTGCAGCCTAAACCGTGCAAGGGAGGGTGGTGCAATTTGGAGGTTTAGTCCAGAACCCTGCACTCATCTCAGACAACAAAATTCAGATATGTCCGCCAGCAGGGGGTGCTATAACTAAGGGCAATGTGTTTTGGGCTATAACTCCCACACCGTATGTCTCACATTCAAAAACTTTATATCCACAGATTCCCTGAAAAAACCTCGAATCACATGGGATTAGGCCACGCCCATTTTCGCTAAATCGCAAAAACTGGAAAACCTACTTTTTCGAACTTCTCCATGGGATTTTGTCCTATCAGTCTGTGATTTGGCATGTACACTCTGGAGCCTCACTTTATCTAAAGTAGTCAAAAGAATTTGGTTCGGTCAAAATACGCGCAAATTATTAGCGAATAAATTTTTCTAGCTAGCTATGCAAATGTTTGCATTGCTATATCTCGGTAAAAATAAATGCTAACAACACCAAATCTGAGATCTTTGGTTGGAATGGGCCTGTGAAGGAATAAGCCAAATTTGGCTAATGTTGGCCACTAGGGGGCGCTGTAAAGGTGGGAAATTTATACCTCTTAAATGCCATGACCGATTTTCAACAAATTTGGTGGGTAGGATGTTGGGTCACTCCTGAGGCCATGTCTTGAAATTCATTATGACTGGTCAAACTGGGCGTGGCTTATTACAAGATAAATAACAAACTTTTATTTTAGCTGAAGTATTTGGCTGAGGGCTCCCAAAATTACAGGGTATATCTGGAATAGTAGACAGACCAAGCATACCAAAAATTGCATGTCTTCTCCACAAGGTGGCGCTGTAACGGATGCAAATGCATTTTGCTCTGTAACTTTCAGATTTCAAATCATATCTTTATAACCTTTACATCTTTGTGTTCCCCCAATAAAGTCCCATCTTCTGACATTGACCACACCCACTCTCACAGAAAATTTTTCTTTCTACGTCACTACACATCAAAAACCTACTTTTTCGAACTCCTCCTAGTGTTTAAGATCCATCTGCTCGAAAATTTGCACATATAATCTCCATACTCGCCTGATCAAAAGTTATCAAAAGAATTTTGCTACACCAAAAATTACGGTACTTATGAATAAACAATTTTTTTCTGTTAGCTGGAAAACATACTGTTGCATATTTGTGTCAAAGTCAAAGCTATGAACATCAAACTCAAGTCACTTGTTTCAGACATCAACCAGAGGCTCACTGCCAAATTTGGCATAAATAGGCCAATAGGGGGCGAAATAAACAAAGAAACATCAATTGACATGAAAGTTGAGAGGGCAGCCTTTTTTGACCTCACGTTTGAGAGCAAATCTTGGTGATGTACCTCCTGGTAACGAAATACAGCTATTTGTATTCCATGGGCTCCGCGGGACCTGGGAGCCGAGTTGCGCGGGGAGGCTTGGCCCCCTTTCACAACTGCTTGCAGTTCTAGTTATTATTATTATAGTTACTTTTATTTTTCCGTTGGTAAAAGTGGTGCTGCAGGCTAAACCATGCAAGAGAGGGTGGTGCAATTTAGAGCGTTGGTCCAGAACCCTGCACTCACCTCAGCCGCCAAAATTCACATATTTACGCCTGCAGGGGTCACTAGAGCTGAGGGCAACGCGTTTTGGGCTATAACTCCCACACCGTATGTCTCACATTCAAAAAATGTATATCCCCAGATTCCCTGAATATCCGTGAATCACATGGGCTTGGCCCCACCCATTTCCACCGATAAGTTTTTTTCGCAAAATCGCAAAAAGTGGAAAACCTACTTTTTCGAACTCCTCCTTGGGATTTTGTCCAATCAGTCTGTAATTTGGCTTGTATACTCTGGAGCCTCACTCGATGTAAAGTCATCAAAAGAATTTTGTTTGATCAAAATTCGCGCAAATTATTAGCGAATAAAATTTTCTAGCTAGCTATGCAAATGTTTGCATTGCTATATCTAGCTTACAACACCAAATCTGAGATCTTTGGTTGAAATGGGACTCTGAGGGTAAAAGCCAAATTTGGCTAATGTTGGCCACAAGGGGACACTGTAAAGGTGGGAAATTTATATCTCTTAAATGCCATAACCGATTTACACCAAATTTGGTGGGTAGAATACTGGGTCACTCCTGAGGCCATGTTTTGAAGTTCATTATGACTAGTCAAACTGGGCGTGGCTTATTACAAGATAAACAACAAACTTTTATTTTCGCTCAAATATTTGGCTGAGGGCTCCCAAAGTTACAGGGTATATCTAGAATAGCAGACAGACCACCCATACCAAAAATTGTGTGTCATGTCCACTAGGTGGCGCTGTAACAGATGCAAATGCATTTTGGCTTGTAACTTCCACATTTTAAATCAAATCTTCATAAACTTTATATCCACTTATTCTTCAAATAGAGTTACATCATGTGACATAGGCCCCACCCTCTTCCACCACATAATTTTCTTTTTAAGTTACTAGACATCAAAAACATACTTTTTCAAACTCCTCCCAGAGTTTAAACGATATCTGCACAAAACCTTGCTGTAACAATTTTCAGACGTGCCTCATCAAAAGTTATCAAAAGAAAATTGCTACCCAAAAAATATGGTTCTTATAAATAAACCATTTTTTTCTGCTAGCTAAAAAACACATATTGTTACATATTTGTGTCAAGTCAAAGCTGTCAACATCAAACTCTTTTCACTCGCTGCAGAGGTCAAACAGAGGCTCTGTGCCAAATTTGGCCCAAATTGGACGATAGAGGGCGCTATAAACAGAGAAACATCAAGTGACATGAAAGTTGATCGGATTTGCACGAAATTTAGGGAGTATAATGCTGGGGCACTCCTGAGACCATATCTTGAAGGGGATTGCGACTGGTCAAAGTGGGCGTGGCTTATTACAAGATAAACAACAAACTTTAATTTCAGCTCAGGTATTATGCTGAGGGCTGTGAAATTTACAGGACATATATAGAATAGCACACAGAGCAAACGTACAAAAATTGCATGGCTACTCCACGAGGTGGCACTGTAACAGATGCAAACGCATTTTGCCTTAAAACTCCCACATTTTAAATCATATCTTCAAAAACTTTACGTCCTTGTGTTTGTCCGATAGAGTCGCATCTTCTGACCTTGGCCATGCTCACTCTCACAGCATATTTTTCTTTCTACGTCGCTACACATCAAAAACATACTTTTTCAAACTCCTCCAAGTGTTTAAGATCCATCTGCACGAAAATTTGCACATATAATCTCCAGACTAGCCTGATCAAAAGTTATCAAAATAATTTTGCTACGCCAAAATATTCGGTACTTATAAATAAACAATTTTTTTCTGCTAGCTAGAAAAAACATATTGTTGCATAATTGTGTCATGGGCAAAGGTATCTACATCAAACTCAAGGCACTTGTTTGCAACGTCAACCAGAAACTCTGCACCAAATTTGGTGCAAATTGGCCAATAGGGGGCGTAATAAACAGAAGCATCAATTGACATGAAAGTTGAGAGGGCAGCCTTTTTTGACCTCACGTTTGAGAGCAAATATTGGTGATGTACCTCCTGATAATGAGATACAGCTATTTGCATTCCATGGGCTCCGCGGGACCTGGGAGCCAAGTTGCGCGGGGAGGCTTGGCCCCCTTTCATAACTGCTTGCAGTTCTAGTAATTATTATTATAGTTATTTTTATTTTTCCGTTGGTTAAAGTGGTGCTGCAGGCTAAACCATACAAGGGACGGTGGTGCGATTGGGAGGGTTGGTCCAGAACCCTGCAGTCACCTCAGACGCCAAAATTCACATATGTCCGACAGCAGGGGGCGCTAAAGCTGAGGGCAATGCGTTGTGGGCTGTAACTCCCACACTGTATGTCCCACATTCAAAAACTTTATATCCACAGATTCCCTATATAGCCTTGTATCACAAAAGCTAGGCCACGCCCATTTCCGACTTTAACTTTTTTTCGCAAAAGTTGAAAACCTACTTTTTCAAACTCCTCCTTGGGATTTTGTCTGATCAGTCTGTAATTTGGCAGGGACATTTTGGAGCCTGACTTGATCAAAATTTTCAAAAGAAATTTGTTCGATCAAATTACGCGCAAATTATTAGCGAATTATATTTTCTAGCTAGCTATGCAAATGTTTGCATTGCTATATCTCGGTGAAAATAAGTGATAACAACACCAAATCTGAGATCTTTGGTTGGAATGGGACTGTGAGGGAATAAGCCAAATTTGGTTGATGTTGGCCACTAAGAGGCGCTGTAAAGGTGGGAAATTTATATCTCTTCAATGCTATGACCGATTTTCACCAAATTTGGTGGGTAGGATGGTGGGTCACGCTCGAGGCCATGTTTTGAAGTTCATTATGACTGGTCAAACTGGGCGTGGCTTATTACAAGATCAGCTAAAATAAAAGTTTGTTGTTTAAGTATTTGGCTGAGGGCTCCCAAAGTTACAGGGTATATCTAGAATAGCAGACAGACCACCCATACCAAAAGTTGTGTGTCACTTCTACTAGGTGGTGCTGTAACAGATGCAAATGCATTTTGGCTTGTAACTTCCACATTTTAAATCAAATCTTTATAAACTTTATATCCACATATTCCCCAAATAAAGTCACATCATGTGACATAAGCCCCACACCCTTCCACCACATTTTTTTATTTTTAAGTTACTGGCCATCAAAAACATACTTTTTCAAACTCCTCCTAGTGTTTGAACTATATCTGCACAAAATTTTGCTGTAACAATCTTCAGACATGCCTCATTAAAAGTTGTCAAAAGAAATTTGCTACTCCAAAAAGTATGGTTCTTATAAATAAACTATTTTTTTCTACTAGCAAAAAAACCCATATTGTTACATATTTGTGTCAAAGTCAAAGCTGTCAACATTAAACTCTTTTCACTCGATGCAGAAGTCAAACAGAGGCTCTGTGCCAAATTTGGGCCAAATTGGATAATAGGGGGCGCTATAAACAGAGAAACATCAAGTGTCATGAAAGTTGATCGGATTTGCACGAAATTTGGGGAGTATGATATTGAGTCAATCCACCGCCTGGTAACGAAATACAGCTATTTGAATTCCTTGGGCTCAGTGAGACCTGGGGGCCAAGTCGCGTAGGTAGGCTTGGCCACCTTTCATCACTGCTTGCAGTTCTAGTTATTATTATTATAGTTATTTTTATTTTTCTCCGGGTAAAAGTGGTGCTGCAGGGTAAACCGTGCAGGGGAGAGTAGTGCATGTTTGGAGGGTTGGTCCAAAACCCTGCACTCACCTCAGGCGCCAAAATTCACATATGTCTGCCAGCAGGGGGCGCTATAGCTGAGGGCAAAGCGTTTTGGGCTATAACTCCCACATACTGTCGGACATTCAAAAACTTTATATCATCAAATTCCCTGAATAGCCCTGAATCACATGGCCTAGGCCACGCCCATTTCAGCTTGTAATTTTTTTTCGCAAAATCGCAAAAATTGGAAAACCTACTTTTTCGAACTCCTCCTTAAGATTTTGTCCTATCAGTGTGAGATATGGCAGGTACACTCTACCCTTTGACCTGATCTAAAGTTATTAAAAGGATTTTGTTCGGTTGAAGTATTTGCAAATTATTTACGAATAAATTTTTCTAGCTAGCTATAAAACGCTAACATTTGCATATCTCGGCCAAAATAAATGGTTAGAACACCAAATCTGAGATCCTTGGTTGGCATGGGACTGTCTGGGTATCTGCTAAATTTGGCGAATGTTGGCCATTAGGGGGCACTGCAAAGGTGGGAAATTTATATCTCTTAAATGGCAACACCAATTTTTACCAAATTTGGTGGGTATGATGATGCCTCACTCCTGAGGCCATATCTTGAAGGGGATCACGACTGGTCAAAGTGGGGGTGGCTTATTACAAGATAAACAACAAACTTTAATTTCAGCTCAAGTATTATGCTGAGGGCTGTGAAATTTACAGTATATATAGAATAGCACACAGACCAACCATACCAAAAATTGCATTTCAACTCCACAAGGTGACGCTGCAACGGATGCAAATGCATTTTGCCCTGTAACTTTCAGATTTTAAATCATATCTTCAGTAACTTTACATCCTCGTGTTCCCCCAAAAGAGTCGCATCTTCTGACATTGGCCACGCCTACTCTCACAGCATATTTTTCTTTCTACATCACTACACATCAAAAACCTTCTTTTTCGAACAACTTCTAGTGTTTAAGCTCCATCTGCACGAAAATTTGCAAATATAATCTCCAGACTGGCCTGATCAAAAGTTATCAAAAAAATTTTGCTACGCCAAAAAATACGGTATTTATAAAGAAACAATTTTTTTCTGCTAGATAGAAGACACATACTGTTGCATATCTGTGTCAAAGGCAAAGCTATCAACATCAAACTCAAGGCACTTGTTTCCGACATCAACCAGAGGCTCTCTGCCAAATTTGGCGCAAATTGGCCAATAGGACGTGCAATAAACAGACACATTAATTGACATGAAAGTTGAGAGGGCAGCCTTTTTTGACCTCTTGTTTGAGAGCAAATCTTGGTGATGTACCTCCTGGTAACGAAATACAGCTATTTGCATGCCATGGGCTCCACGAGACTAAGTTGCGTGGGGAGGCTTGGCCCCCTGTCATAACTGCAATTCTAGTTATTGTTATTATTAGGGCCCTATTTATATCGCACTGTTTATTATTATTATTATTAGGGCCCGAGCCGACTGAAAGTTGTCCGAGGACCCTATTGAAATTGTACTGTTTATTTTTATTATTATTACGGCAATTTAAAGGGGAATTTCACCCCTTTCCCAATGGTGAAAACGCGTCTGACTTTCCTCATACGTCCGGCCACATCCGAAATTTGATATTTGCGACCCCAAATGCCGAAAAAGCGCCCCCTGAACGCGTTTCAAAATTCCCATAGGGAAATTCGCTTACTTTGTCGTAGGATGACGAAATTCGGTACTTTTATGATTTATAACAAAACATACAAAAAACTTCATTGGAGCCACGCCCTAAACCCAACAGGAAGTCGGCCATTTTGATTTGAATTTTTGAATTTTGAAGCAAACTCCTCCTTGGAATTTCGCCCATTTGACTTCAAATTTGGTATACATCATTGTGAGACCTAGCTGATCCAAAGTTGTACTCTGCATATCTGTAGGTTAAAGTGCGTGGCTGCTAGGGCGTGACAAATTTTAGTGACTTGACGAAAAAATTTCACAATGCTCTCACACCCAAATACTTGATTGTAGTAGCTTCATACTTGCTGGTCGCTAATAGGAAGTGACCAGTTTTTACTTTGACTTATACTGATGACACATATTTGAACCCATCAACTTTATTCCCCCTGTACAATATGTAGAAAAAGTTGCTTAAACTACCTTACGAAAGCTGTGATGCTTCGAGTAATGGCGTCCGTGTGGCGATGCGGTGACAATGGATCCCCCGCCATGAAAATACGTTGGTGTTTTTGATGTTCTTAATGAATTGGTATCATCATGAAAATATTAATGCCGGTCAAGGGTGGTGAGCTCCAACATCTGATTGGGGCGGTGCCCATGAGGGCAGCAAAATGCCTCGATAGCGCCCCCTTGAAATTTTGAAAAACCCCTCCCCATAGGGGTGTCTTTGGAATAGGAAAATTGGTACACGTGTATGTTGTCAATTCGAACAAAAAAGTCTCTGGCACCGTTGGTCAATTCCAAACAGGAAGTCAGCCATTCTGATTTTAATGTGTCATTTTAGCCCAATTTCCACATATTGCATTTTAAAGAACTCCTCCAAGCAATTTCGTCCAATCAATCTAATATTTATTTCTGATCATCAAGAGACCATGCTGATCAAAAGTAGTGCTCTGCATGTCTGTCGCTAAATGGGCCTGGCTGCCATGGTGTCCCCATTTCAGATGCCTCGCCAAACACATTCGAGTTGCTCCCTCTCCCTCATACTTCAACCAAATGGGTTCAAAATTCCAGTACATAGTAAAAGCCCCACCCTGAACGCCTTGATGTGCTGCGAAACAATCTAGCTCATCGCGCCCCCATATGGAAACAGAAAATGCCACATTTTATGTTGAAACTGGCCGATTTGCTCAAAACTTCACATTTGTGCTTAGGGTCTGCCCCTGAATGCACCTGCCCAAATTAGGTTACACTCTGAGCGCCTTCTGGTGGATGAAGTATCAACTGATCATAACTCCTTCAGCTTGGTCCGATTCGCTCAGCACTTTCCCTCACGTTGGGGCCGGCACTTGACCTGTCCAATGGTCGTGAGTGCACAGCTGCACCCGTCAGGATCTCACCACAACCCCAATGTCCACAAGGGGGCGAGGGCCCGTTCAACGCTGCTTGCAGCTTTAATTAGGGCCCGAGCCGACTGAAAGTCGTCCGAGGACCCTATTGAAATCGTACTGTTTATTTTTATTATTATTATTATTCTTACGACAATTCAAAGGGCAATTTCACCCTTTTCCCAATGGCGAAAACGCGTCAAACTTTCCACATACGTCCGGCCACATCCAAAATTTTATATTTTCGTGCGATCGCTCAGGTGCGACCCCAAATGCCGAAAAAGCGCCCCCTAAACACGTTTCAAAATTCCCATAGGGAAATTCGGTTACTTTGTCGTAGGCAGACGAAATTCGGTAGTGGTATGCTTTGTAACAAGGCATACAAAAAACTTCATTGGAGCCACGCCTTAAACCCATTAGGAAGTCGGCCATTTTGATTTGAATTTTTAGATTTCAAAACGAACTCCTCCGAAGGATTTCGCCTAATCGACTTCAAATTTGGTACACATCATTGTGAGACCTAGTTGATCAAAAATTGTGCTCTGCATGTCTGTAGGTTAAAGGGCGTGGCTGCTAGGGTGTGGCTGCTAGGGTGTGACAAATTTTAGTGACTTGATGAAAAAATTTCACAATGCTCTCACACCCAAATACTAGATTGGAGTAGCTTCAAACTTGCTGAACATGATAAGGGCGCCGCCCCGAAAGTCCTGATATATTAATTTCCCACTTTGCTAATAGCGCCCCCCTGTGGTAACAGGAAGTGACCACTCGTTACTTCCACTTGTACTGATGACACAATGTTGAACCTATCAACTTCATTCTACTTCTAAAACATGCACAACAAGTTGCTGAAGCTACATTATGAACGCTGTGTAGCTACGAGTTATGGCGTCCGTGTGGTAACGCAATGACTTTGGATCCCTTGCCATGAAAATACGTTTGGGATTCCAAATGCTCTCACGCCCACATACTTGACTGTAGTAGCTTCAAACTTGCTGGTCATGATTATTGCTTCGCCCTGAACATCCAGATATATTAACTTCCCACTTTGCTACTAGCGCCCCCCTGTGGTAACAGGGAGTGACCAGTTATTACTTTCACTTGCACTGATGACACATAGTTGAACACATCAACCTCATTCCACTGCTATTACATGCAGAACAAATTGACGAAGCTACCTTATGAATGCTGTGAAGCTACGCATGATGGGGTCTGTGTAATGACGCAGCAACTATCCATCCCTTGCCATGAAAATAAGTTTGGCTTTTTGATGTCTTTAATAAACTTGTATCATCATAAAAATTGATAGACAGGTCCAGGGTGGCAAGCTCTCACATCTGATTTGGGTTTTGCCTATGAGGGCAGCAAAATGCCTAAATAGCGCCCCCTTGAAATTTTCAAAAACCCCTCCCCCTCGGGGTTTTTTTGGAGTAGGAAGATGAAAATTGGTACACATGTGTATTTGGCCAAGACGCACAAAAAAGTCCCTGGCATCATTTGTCTACTCCAAACAGGAAGTCGGCCATTTTGATCTTAACGTGTCATTTTTGCCTGATTTCCACCAATTAAGTTCAAAAGCCAGCAGCTCTGACGGTATGGGGATGCATTGGTGCCTATGGTGTGAGACACTTGCATGTTTTAAAAAGCACCATGAATGCTGAAAGGTATATAAAGGTTTGAGAGCAACAAATGCTCCCCTCCAGATGACATCTATGACAAGGAAGGCCTTGTGTATTTCAGCAGGACAATGCAAAACCACATACTTCAGCTATTACAACAGCATGGTGTGATGGCTGCTGGAAGTGGACGCCAAGAGCAGCAGCCAGAAATAAAAGGCAAAACTCACAGCGCACTGAGAGACTAAAAACACATAGAAATGACGAGACTCGTGCTACCAATGGACCAGATGCCGTCCGTGGTAGAAAACAGGCGACCTGTAGAAAAATAAGAGAAAATAAACCAAAGATTCCCTTACTCACTAACAATAATCCTGTTATGCAGCTAAGTCCCTGACAATACTCTCTCTAAAGACCTTACCGGCTAAAGCGCCAAAGAAACGCTGACACTCAAGCAACTAGAGCGAGGCAGAACAGGAGCTTAAATAGAGTCAAGGTAACGCCCTCAATTAATGCCAGCTGGCCCAGGAATTTGATAGGGCGTATCGTCCCAGACGAGAGCAGCAAAGCTCTCAATCCTTCCAAACCACAACACATGGCTTCATAGTAGAAGAGTCCATGTGCTGAACTGGCCTGCCTGCACTCATGATCTTTCATCAATTGAGAACATTTGGTGCATAATTAAACAAAAAGTCAGTCAAAGGAAACCCAAAACTCTCCAGCAGCAGGAAGCCTGTATTAAACAAGGGTGGGATCAAATTCCAATGGATAAACACAAGAAACGTGTCTCCTCAATGCCCAGACGCCTCCACCCTGTGTTAAAAAGAAGAGGAGATGCTACACCATGGTATACAGGCCCCTGCCCCTGTAGCAGCCATCAAATTTGGAATGATCTAATTTTGTGGATAAAATTGTAAAATTTCTCAGGTTCAACATTTGCTATGTTATGAAGATCCTCAAAAAAGAAAAATGAAAACACGCTCTTCATCAAAATTTAAAAAAGCCTTTATTTCTGTGGGTTATACTTGTGGATTAATAAAACACTAACGCGTTTCAGCTTCTGCCTTCATCAGAGTGTTTCAAACTGAGGAAGGGCTAGGGGAGGGAGTGATATAGGTTACCCCTTTACCTGTCATAGGTTGTGCAGGTTGACATGTGAGTTTAAATGTTTAAAGTGACAGGCGTCCTGCACAGACACACTATATACACGACACATTAGTATAAAAGAGAGTGAGAGAGAGAGAAAAATATATATATTAGGGCTGTCGGGATAATTAATCGCGATTAATTTAAGCGCAATAAAAGTAACTGCCACTATGAGGCAGACAGACGTGATTGCTTATTACCTTTTCTATGACACATACCTAATGCGGTCATTTGAAATGCTTCTGGTAAGAAACCTGTGATTTGAAGTCCACTAATTACCAGCGAGGTTGGACAGCCTCCATCGCCTTGGCATAATTAGCTCGCCTTAAATATTTTCCCGTGTACTTTGCCTAACTTGCAATCAAGCCATTTATTCAGCCAACTGACCAATCAAAATCAAAATGTGGCGTAGAATGATTAAGAAGTGATAATGAGAAGCAGATGGACCTAACCAGGTTGCCGTGTTAGATTAAAAAAATTTCAATAATCTGAATAAATAGCAGACCTCTCAATTCCACCTTTCATCAAGGAATTTTGTATGCATTATTAAAGATATTTCTAAAAAAAGAAGTTATTCAAGGATGGCCCTGGTTTTAAGAGCTTAAAAATATAGGCTACGTGAAGTGGAAAACATTTTGTGAAGCATGCCAAACATGAATGTGAGAGAGAATACGTTTGCATTGCAGGCAATAGTCAATTGCACCGAAGATTTGGCAATGAACGTTCAGGCGAATCTTTGCCGCAAATTTGAGTCATTTTTTATTAGATCATTGAACAAGAGTAATTTGAAAATCTTTTAATATAACGCGGCAGCCTGGTTAGGTCTGTCTGGTTCTCATTCTCTCTTCTTCATCATTATAGGCTACATTTTGGTTTTGATTTGTCAGTTGGCTGAATAAATGGCTTGATTGCAAGTTAGGCAAAGTACACGGGAAATGCTTTAAGGTGAGCTAATTATGCCAAGGCGATGGAGGCTGTCCAACCGCGCTGATAATTAGCGGACTTCAAATCACAGTTTTCTTATCGGAAGCATTTCAAATGACCGCATTAGGTACGTGTCATAGAAAAGGTAATAAGCAATCACGTCTGTCTGCCTCATAGTGGCAGTTACTTTTATTGCACTTAAATTAATTGCGATTAAATATATATTAGGGCTGTCGGGATAATTAAAGGCGGACACACTTAAAACAAGAAAGAAGCTGATTGGGAGTCTCCAATAAGGCTGGACAAAACGCGAGAAGGGAGCAAGAAGCCAATAAGAATGGCAGAGGTGCCTATAGAAAAGGAGTAAAGTCCAGCTCATCATTAAGGCCTGGAAATCTAGTGGCTTTCAACAAGAAAATCCAAAAGGCTTCCCTTTCCAATAACTGTTTAAGGCAATCTCCTTTCCTTGTGGATTCACTAATAGCTTCAATGCCAATAACTTTAAGAGAGGCCGGGTTGTTGCTGTGGTCTTCAGCGTAATGCGTCTTTATTTCCTGTGAGTATATCATTTTCACGGTCCCAGAGTCTGTCCTGTAATCTGCGTTTAGTTCTTGCGAACCGGTGACAAGGGCATTCCAGTCTGTAAACAACATGAGTTGTTTCGCAATTAATGAAGGAATAGATGTGATAGACTTTATTGGTGGTTGTGTCCTCAAAACTTTTGCACCGTTGAACGTTATCACAGTGGTTGCCACACTTATGTCCACACTTAAAAGTTCCTTTTGGTTGCCGGTGTAGCCAGATGTTGCTACTATTTGCTTGAAGATGACTCTGTACAACCTTATCCCTAATAGTGGGGGCCCTTCTGTAACTAGGTGGCTCAGGAAAAGTGTCTCTCAGTATAGGGTCACTTTGAATGATTACCCAATTTTTAAGAACAATCCTTTTAACATGTTGGGCTGCTGTGCTGTATCTAGTGACGAAGAATGGGTGCTCCGATTTGTTTCTGGGCGGTTTCTTACTGAGCAAATCATCCCTCTGCATGACACTGACCTTCTCCAAGCTTTGTGTGAAGAGGGGTCCCTTGTATCCCCTCCTTTCAAAGCGAGAGCCCATTTCCGCTGCATGTTTCATGAAGTCCTGTTCTTGGTCACAGATACGTCTGATACGTTGGAACTGTCCAAAGGGGATATTATTCTTAAGACACTTGGGATGAAAGCTATTGCTGTGAAGAAAGGTATTCCGATCGGTGCTTTTGCGAAACATAGAGGTGTGAAGAGTTCCATCATTGTCCTTGTAGATGGTAAGGTCCAGAAAATTAATGGTGCTTTGATTGTATTCCAAGGATAATTCAATATTGCTGTTAGTGGTATTTAAAAAATTATTGAACTCATATATAGTTCAATTTCTGATCCATCAAAGAACAAAAGCACATCGTCAATATACCTGGTGTACCATCTGATTTTGTGGAAAAATGCATTGGTGGAGGCATTGAGCACATACTCTTCTTCCCAGAGGCCCAAGAAAAGGTTAGCATAATTTAGGGCAAAGCAGGCTCCCATTGCAGTCCTTTTGTTTGTTGAAAATATTTGTCTTCAAATAGTAATACATTATGTTTGAGGATCCACTCTGTCAGGGTCAAAATAAAGTCAGTGGGGGGCATTTCCACTTCTGGCCTCAATTGCAAATAATGCGCCAAAGCTCTAAGACCTTTTTCATGGTTAATATTTGTGTATAGAGCCTCCACATCCATGGCTACCAAAAAAGTACCAATGTTTAGTGACTGTTTGATTTTGTTCAACACATTGGTAGGGTCTTGTGCTGATGACATGGTCATTTACAGTTGTGGTGACACTCTTTCTCAGACCTTTAAGTACCTGCAGGCTGCTTTTAACGCTGTACAATGTCAGCTATCCGAGTTGAAACTTGTACTGAATGCAAGTAAAACAAAGATTTTTTTTGTTCTCAAATATTAGAAGCAGCACAACCATTCCGAACATTGTAACCCCGCAGGGAAGACGGATATAACGGGTGGCCGAGTACAAGTACCTAGGATTTGTAGTTGATGACCGCCTGACTTTCACGTCACATTTTGAAAGTCTTGTCAAGAAGCTGAGACTAAAACTTGGATTTTATTTCGGGAATAAATCTTGCTTCTCTCCAGCCACAAGGAAGAAGCTTGTCGAGACTACTTTCCTGCCTCTTATTGATGATGGCGACTTATTATATATGCATGCCTCCGCCAAGTATTTGGCTTTACTAGATTCTGTCTATCATGGTGCCCTGAGATTCATTACAGGGTGCAAAGCCCTTACACATCATTGCACCCTGTACAATCTAGTCCATTGGCCCTCTTTATATAGATATTGTTTATATTGGTATATTGTTTAACATTAGTGGTATTTTCACATATGTCCAAGTTCCCCATGCCATGTCCAACAAGAAACCGCAGGCGGTTACTCGGCTTCCAAGCCTATTTGCTGTTCGAGATTTCAGTTTATGCATTCAATTCAGAACTCAGTGAAGGCAGTCATTAAACAGTTGCTTCTTTTGCTTTCCTGTGAAGACATCAGCTGAGGATCTATTTACTGAAATTTAGTTATCATGAAATTTAGTTATACCTCTGCAATAGAAAAATTCTAATATTTAATTGTATCAGTAAACCTGATATGGTATGGTGGTTCCATTTGAGTGAAATTGACAGTGCTCAGTGCGATCTAGTGTTTGCTGGACGTTGTAACACGTCTGGTGTGTCATCAAATCTCTTGTCAGATTCTGTAACGTTCTTCACGGCCAGTCACTCAGAGCTCAAAGACAAACATGGTTACAGACCCCAGGTTGTCTTACTGGACATTAAAAAATACACTCAAGCTCCGCTGCCGGATAGCTCTCTCGGTTAAGGCACTGCGCTGCAGTGCAGAGGTGACTCACGTCGTGGGTTCGAGCCCCAGCGTACCCACCGGCAGAGGTCGGCAGCTTTTTCAGAGTAGCGCACAATTGGCCATCGCGCTACAGGGTTCCAAATTGGGAAGGGACTGCCGGATTCGGGGATACAATAGTAACTTTGTTCGTTGCTCCAGCGCCTCCTGCTGGCCAGACAGACACTCGTCAGGAAGACTCTGGGTTTGTTCATGTCCGGGTATCCTCCGCCCTCGTTCTGAACTTACAAGGATTCAACTAATGAGTGTATAAGAATCAGTCGCTGACAGGCACGTGCTTCGGAGGAGAGTCAAGAACTGTCCTCACTATCCTGAGTTGGCAGCAAGGGGTCGCATACGAGCAAGCTTTGTACATAGTTCACCAATTGGGCATTCCAGATTCGGGTGGGATTGGAGATGCCAAATAAATTTTAAAAATAAATAAATACACTCAAAACACACATAAATTTTTACAAATTGCAAGCCGTTGGCACATCTTTATGATTTGTCATTTGTGGACCCTACTCCTCCGTAAACTCATTAATCCCAAAAGGAAATCTTTGCCTTAAGTCATTTCTAACTGAGACAGCACACCGAAATACTGTGCAAGAGCTATCCACTGACAGCCAATTATATATGAGCCCCTGAGAACAAAAGTGGTCTAACTCCAGATTTGTCTTTTTTTAAGTTCCAATCTTAAAATGATTCCTTATTGGTCTATCTGTTAAAGACAATAATGGATTAACTTGGTGTAGCTGTGTTGTCTTTAGCTCAGCGCAGGTTAACTCGCTGACATTTGTTTATTAATAAATCTATTATTGGGAAGTTGCCCTCATACCTATGCAAATACATGTCCTTTAAGCCCAGCACTCGCTCTTTGTGCTCTAATGATACCTTCCAGCTCCTTGTACAAAGGGCGCGTACAGAGTTGGGGAAACAAGCTTTTAGGATTTCAGCACCTACTTCCTGGAATCTTTTGCAGCTTGACCTTAAGATAGGGAACCTGGTCTTGTTCAATCAATTCAAGGATCTAGTAAAAAATCTTGAGGCAGGCACAGTTGGCCCCTGAACCAGTTTCTCAAGCTAGGTTAGATTTTTATTGGGTTCTAGTATTGTTTTGCTTTGTTTTGTTTTTTCTATTATGTATTTATTGATTTCATTATTTTTGGGTTGGTTGAATCAATGTACTGGTATTCCATCTGTTGTAATGTTGTATTTTTATGTGTAACTTTTATTTGTGGCTTTCTTGGCCTGGGCTCCTTCGAAAAAGAGACTTTTTCTTAAAGGACTTCCCTGGTTAAATAAAGGTTGAAAAAAAAAAAATATATATATATATATATATATATATATATATACATATATGTACTATCCATTTTTACCCCTCAGCCCTCAAGGCTGACGGGGTATTGCTATCCTTCGTGCAGTTTGGCGGGCGGGCGGGCGTCTCCAAAAACTTTGACATCGGGCTGAGGGGTATCCCGTGCATTGCACACCTATTTTTATTTCTTGTCTCGTATGGACATAAAATGTGTCGCGGACGGACTTTCAGCTAATATCGATAAACATACTCAGTGGTGCAATCCCTCATCTCACTGACGACGAAATTTTGGGGGGTATATAGTTATATACCAAGAATTCTGTATGTCATTCTGTCCGAAGACATTATGTGTCCGATCGATATCTTGAATATTATTCATTGGATTCTTTTCAAATTTGGCACACAATTTTCTACCACAGGGAAAGGTGCAGTGCAAAGTGTCGGTCATCTTGGATGAATATTGCCGCTTTCCTCTTTTTGGACTTAGACATTATCAAGGGGTTTCTATGTAAATTTGTCCGATCGATTTCGCAAATATTAGACATTGGATTCTTTTCGAATTTTCCACACATAGTTTCTAACATATGGAGAGGTGCAGTGCTAAGTGTCATAGATGTGATGTTATTTTTGTCAAAATTGATTTTTGGAATGTGATAATTTCTTTATCACTTGTTCCTTTTTTTATACAGTACAGGCCAAAAGTTTGGACACACCTTCTCATTCAATGCGTTTCCTTTATTTTCATGACTATTTACATTGTAGATTCTCACTGAAGTTATCAAAACTATGAATGAACACGTGGAATTATGTACTTAACAAAAAAGTGTGAAATACCTGTAACTGAAAACGTCTTATATTCTAGTTTCTTCCAAGTAGCCACCCTTTGCTCTGATTACTGCTTTGCACACTCTTGGCATTCTCTTGATGAGCTTCAAGAAGTAGTCACCTGAAAAGGTTTTCACTTCACAGGTGTGCCTTGTCAGGGTTAATTAGTGGAATTTCTTGCCTGAACAATGGGGTTGGGGCATCAGTTGTGTTGTGCAGAAGTCAGGTTGATACACAGCCGACAGCCCTATTGGACAACTATTTGATACATACGTACGTAATTGTTCATTCATAGTTTTGATGCCTTCGGTATGTTAATATATATATATATATATACACACACACACACTACTGCTCGAAGGTTTGGGATCACTTGCAAATTTCTTTGTTTTCCAAAGAAAAACACATTTTCATGCATTTCACAAACATTTTTATCCATTTCACAAACTATTAAAATTAATCAGATGATTTTTAAAATGATTAGAATGATCTACATTTTTGCATAGAGGCCCATTATCAGCAGCTGTCAGTCCTCTGCATCAATCTCCTGGTATGGCTGCTGGTCCAAGTTAAGCTTTTTATAAGGCTAATTGATTATTAGAAAACCCTTCTGCGAATGTGTTGCACAGCTGAAAACCGTTGAACTAATATGGTAGTCCCCCCAGGAATCTGCAGAGAAAAAAATATTGATTCCGCAGAGAGCAATTCTTGTTTCTGCGGCGTGAAAAATGATTTTCTGCAGGCATTAAAAAACAACATAAAATGACCAGTTATAAAGCAAATTTATGTAATAATGAAGTAAGAATTCTCTAATGAAATTGATTGTAATACCAAAACATTGTGAAACATTGTGGTCATAAAATATATATATAAAATGTTGCAACTTGTGCAAAAGAGCTTGCCTCCATCCTCGTGCAATTCTTTGTATGAGTTTTTGCTTTCAGCAGCAGTAATATTTCCCAGCTTTGCCAGCGTCGGTGGATTCGGTCATAGAAATCGCTCCATGCGCGCTACTCGCTATCTACAGCATCCAAAAAGACGGTGTTCTGGTCAAAACAAAGCCATTTCCATTTCGATATCAGGCAGGACCAGCTGTGAGTCTTAGATCGCGTCTATCTGACATCTAGCGGCCGGGATGAAAACTACATGTAAAATATAATATTCTGCACCTCGCCATATATTCCGTGGACTGCTTTGATTTCCGCGGAGGGCTTTGAAATCTGCGATAAATTCTGTGATCGCGGAATCGTGGATTCCTGGGGGGACTAATAAGGGAGCGCAAAAGGGAGGTTGGTTTAGTACCTGAAGCATCAGCAGTTGTTGGTTTGTTTACAGGCTCAAAATAGCCAGAAAGAAAGAACTTCCTTTAGAGACCCATCAGTCTATTCTTGTGCTTAGAAAAGAAGGCTTTTCAATGCGAGAAATTGAAAACTTAAAATCTCTTACCATGCTGTCAACTACTCGCTTCAGAAAGCAGCACAAACTGGCAGTAACAAGGACAGAGAAAAGGAGTGGGAGGCCCCGATGTACAACTGTGCACAGGGGCATGCTGGGGATCCAACTCAGGCCGGGAGACTACCAAGCAAGCAGGCCACTGAAGTGTTGCGGTGGACGCAAAGTGTGCGAGGCGAAATATTTGTGGGGGTTTTTCCTCAAAAAAAGACGACTTTAGGCAGCATTTAGAGTTGTCATAGCATCTACAACAACACTATTAGACTGACAGCCACACAACAACACTCAATTAAACACAACCATGAGGACAGCTCCACACAGTCCTCCATACCAGCACTTTTGTCTTCTCTAATCTCTTCTCCACAAAATACTGCGTCCTTTTGTTCTTTATTATTTATATAATGTGCAAAATTACACAATAACATGTTTGTATTATTTTGTCAGTAAATCGTTTAGATGTCATGCCAGCTTACAATAGCTAAAAAGAATACCAATATTGAATATAAAACTGAAAGATGTAGGTCGACAGCAACTTCAACTTATTTCAGTAATATTAGATATTGGAAAAGCTAACTCAATTTAGACAGATTACAAGATAGAAGATACCTGAAGAGATGGTCTCAGTCTCAGGCTTTTCAGGCTCCCTGCAACCCACCTGGCAACTATGGATTTTTTGGGCATGCCCACCAAATATTTTGTGCATTAAAATTGGCATTACATTTTCATTACCCAGTTAATTAATATTATTAATGAATTTTTCTCTGAATATTGATCAGTGGTCATCAATGGTATTCTATTTTTCATTCTTCAAACATACTGTAATAATGATCAAATGAAACAGACAAGGCGGGTCAAAATCACAAACTTTAGTGAGAAATAAATAATGAAAGAGAATTCACACACAATAACAGTAACAACTTCAATAAACGTGTTGGGATTCTGGATTTTGCTGTCATGTTAAGTTCTGTGCCTGGCCTAGCCATGTTTAGTATTTCTGTGTTTAGTGACCACTGCTCTGTCTGACTATTCTTAGGATTGTGTTTTGTGTGTTGGTATTTAGATTTCCTGTTTATTATTTTTCATGTTTAGATCATTTAGTTTCCAAGCCATGTTTTCATTTCCATGCTTTGCACTTTGTCTCCCCTGTCTTGTCATGTGTGTATCTTTGCTCACGGTCCCTTGTCTTGTGTGCCACTCATTCAGGTGATTTATTGGTTTCTGGGTTTCAATCTTCTTTCATTATCTCGTGTTCTTCCTTCCTCTCTCTTTTACTGTCTTACTAACACATACTAACAGTTTATTGTTTTTGCTAAATACTAACCCACACTAACCTTGTATATTTGGACTAACTTACTAACAAGCACTTGGGATTGTATAGCTGCACTTAATAATTGACTAATGATCTCTCAGCTGTCGCCCAATTCTAGTCTCCGCCTCCTTGCCTATCCCTAATTATCTCTGCTGCAGTTTTCCACTTATATCTCATGCTTTCCTTTTCTTTTGACTATGCACTTTTAGTACTCCTTAACCGGAGCTGTTGTTTGTACTTAGGTTTGTCTTGTGATCCCTGTCTGCGTTTTGGCTACAGCCAAATTCATGTAATTAGTTTATCCCTCATGTGTCTCTCCCTAATCATTGTCACCATTGATTGCATCTGTTCTCCCTGGTCATGTGTTCTCCTGGATGTGTATATAAGATGTCTGTTTGCTTCACACTCTTGTCAGATCGTTCTCCCTAGTTTTCTTGTGCTACGTTTCTCGCCTCGATATCTCAGTGTTTATCTTTCTGACTGGATTGCCCGACTATTGTTTTTTGGTTTGCCCTTTTTGGATATTGTTGCATCTGTGAATTTTGACCTTTTTTCTGCCTGACCTTGATTTTGTGATTACTGCCCTGGTTTTGGATTCGGACTGTCTTTGGCTTATGCGTTTGTTTCTCCTCCAAACCTACGCCTGTGTACCGAACCCTTTTTGTCTGACCACGAACTTTTTTATTGGTGCCCTGGTTACGATTCTGGATTACGCCCATTGGATACTGTTTTTGGATTGTGGACTTTGTACCGTTGCCAGCTCTGTTAGGGGGTTTCCCCCTTCAGAAATAAAGCCTCCTTTTTGCATTCTACTGGTTGTCGCACTTGGTTCATTTCGTAAATTACAACATTACGATCTGACCATGACGGAGCCAGCGTCAGACCAGTCTCTGCAGGAGGCAGTGCACCAACAGGGCGCTCAGTTAGAATTCCAAGAGCGTCAGCTTCGGGCTATTATGCAACATATGCAAACCATGAGTCTTCAGATGGCGGATCTCACTCGCTCTGTGCAAGAAGCTCAGCGGCTACAGTCTCCCCAGCCTGCCGTCCATGCCACTCCTGCGTCTGCTCCGCCACTGCCAGTCTGCGAGCCACGCCTGCCACCGCCTGAGAGGTACGACGGGAACCCGGGAGCATGTCGGGCTTTTCTCACCCAGTGCAAGCTCATTTTCAGTTTACAGCCCTCGTCATTCCCCACCGAAGGAGCTCGGGTTGCTTTCATCACGCAACTGATGGGAAGGGCCAAGCAGTGGGCTACGGCTGCATGGGAAGCAGATCTACCCTGCGTGCAAACGTCTAATTTGCTGGGTGAGGAGATGAGGCGCATCTTTGACCGCACAAAGCTGGGTCACGAGGCGGGACGAGAAATTCTGCGCATTCGACAGGGGAGCCGTTCCGTGGCCGACTACGCCATCGATTTCCAGACGCTGGCTACCAACAGCAGGTGGGGACATAGAGCTTTGTTCGATGCCTTTTTTAACGGGCTTTCTGAAGTGTTAAAGGATGAGCTGGTTTCCCGGGAGTTACCGGAGGATTTGGATGACTTGGTCGACTTGGCTATTCGCGTGGATTCCCGATTGGAAGAACGCAGACGCTTCGCCTCCCGCAGACGACCTAACCCACTCCTCCAGAGCACTCCGCCTCTACCACCCCCTACTGGCGACAGTCCTGAGCCAGAACCCATGCAACTGGGCCGTACTCGCATCCCTGTGGAGGAGAAGAACCGCCGTCGCAGAGAAGGGGCCTGCTTCTACTGTGGCAAGGGGGGACACCACATTGCTCAGTGTCCCAACAAGAGAAGTTCCCCTGGTGCCCAGAGAAGAGTAGTGATTGGAGTGACGCCAGTGCAGGAGACTAAGAACCGTACGTGCCTCCCAGTTATCCTGGAGTGGGGAGGAGGGAGTAAGTCCACCCTAGCCCTCATTGATACCGGCGCTGAGGAGAACCTCATCGATGTGGAGCTGGCTCAAGAATGGGGAATCCCTACCGAGAGGATCTTTCCTGACCGGGTGGCCAATTCACTCAGTGGCCAGAAAATAGCCCAGATAACTCACGCTACCAGCCCCATCAAACTCAAAACCTCAGGAAACCACCACGAAACCATTCAGCTCCTCCTCTTACATTCTCCCCATGCTCCCATTGTTTTGGGCCATCCATGGATGGCCAAACACCTCCCAAATATTGATTGGCGGAAGAATGAGGTTAAGGGCTGGAGCCCCAACTGCTCCCTGGCATGCCTCCACAACGCCCGCGAACCTCAACACAGCCCATCCCAAGAAGAAATACCAGACCTTGAGAAGGTCCCCCTAGAGTTCCGTGACCTTAAGGAGGTGTTCTCCAAATCTCGGGCCACCAGTTTGCCTCCTCACCGACCATATGACTGTTGTATTGACCTGAAGCCAGGTACTATGCCCCCTAGAGGTCGACTATATTCCCTCTCCGGACCAGAAACCCAGGCCATGGAAAAATACCTTTCTGAGTCACTTGCTGCTGGCATTATTCGACCATCGTCCTCTCCCGCTGGTGCTGGGTTTTTCTTTGTGGCCAAGAAGGACGGGACGTTGAGGCCCTGTATAGATTACCGTGGACTGAATGAAATAACTATCAAGAACCGCTACCCACTTCCACTCATGAATACTGCTTTCGATCTCCTACAGGGAGCTAAGATTTTTACCAAACTCGATCTTCGCAATGCATATCACTTGGTGCGTATCAGAGAAGGGGATGAGTGGAAGACCGCCTTCAACACTCCCACTGGGCACTGGGAGTACCTGGTTCTTCCTTTTGGCCTTACTAACGCTCCAGCGGTGTTCCAGAGTCTAGTGAACGATGTTCTGAGAGATATACAAACACAAACTTATTTATCATATCTCGATGATATTTTGATTTTTTCAGAGTCCCAGGAGGCCCATGTCACACATGTACGCCAAGTGCTCCGCCGTCTCCTGGAGAATCGCCTTTTTGTGAAAGCCGAGAAATGTGAGTTTTTTGTTGAGACCACTACCTTTTTGGGCTACATCATCTCTCCGGGCACCATCCGTATGGACCCATTAAAGGTGGAAGCTGTCACCAATTGGCTCAGACCAGAAGATCGTAAGTCGCTCCAACGATTTTTGGGCTTTGCTAATTTCTATCGTCGGTTCATCAGGAACTATAGCACTGTTGCCTCTCCTCTCTCTGCTCTTACCTCCTCTAAGTCCAGATTTTTTTTGGTCCGAAAAGGCTGAAGACGCTTTTCGTGATTTAAAGGCTCGATTTACCTCTGCACCAATTCTCACTATTCCCAATCCAGAGCTCCAGTTTATTGTCAAAGTGGACGCCTCCAATATTGGAGCCGGAGCCATCCTGTCCCAGAGGTCCACGAAGGATGGCAAGATCCACCCACGTGCCTTTTTCTCTCGCCGCCTCAGTTCCGCTGAAAGAAACTACGACATCGGCAATCGAGAACTGTTGGCAGTGAAGCTGGCCTTGGAGGAATGGAGGCAATGGTTGGAGGGCTCCAAGGTACCCTTCATTGTCTGGACTGACCATAAGAACTTGGAGTACCTGCAGACTGCTAAAAGACTCAACCCTCGACAAGCCAGGTGGGCATTATTCTTTTCACGATTCAACTTTCACATTGCCTACAGACCAGGAAGTAAAAATGTCAAGCCTGATGCCCTCTCACGCTGTTTTGAGATTAAGGAGGAGGAACCATGTCAGGACACCATCCTTCCTAAGGAAGCATTTATTAATGCCCTTTATCTAGACATTGAGAGGGAGGTCAAGAACGCCCAAGCCAATGCTGCTACCCCCAGTGCATGTCCCACTAACTGCCTCTATGTTCCAGCTGCCCTGCGCCCCAAGGTCCTGGAATGGGGGCATTCATCCAGGTTAGCCTGCCATCCAGGGGTTCGTAGAACCAGAAGCTTCATTCTTCAAAGATTCTGGTGGCCAGAAATGACCCAAGATGTTCAGGGCTTTGTTGCTGCTTGCTCGGTCTGCGCCCAGGCTAAAGTTTCACACCAGCCCCCTCAAGGTTTGCTTCAGCCCCTTCCTACACCACATCGTCCTTGGTCCCACATAGCACTAGATTTTATCACAGGCCTTCCCCCTTCCAATCACCACACCACCATTCTCACCATAGTTGACAGATTCTCCAAAGCAGTTCACTTAGTCCCCCTCACTAAACTTCCTTCAGCTCAAGACACTGCCAACCTTGTCATTCAACATGTTATTAGACTCCACGGAATACCTACCGACATCACTTCAGATCGCGGCCCCCAGTTCACTGCACTCTTTTGGAAATCATTTTTTAAAGCACTAGGCACCTCAGTTAGTTTATCATCAGGATTCCATCCCCAAACTAATGGCCAGACCGAGCGAGCTAACCAGTGTGTGGAAAGTGTGCTAAGATGTCTCTGTATTAGGAACCCCTCCTCCTGGAGCTATCAGTTGCCGTGGGTGGAATACGCTTTGAATAGCCACACCTCTGCTGTCTCCGGCGTCTCCCCATTCAAAGCCTGCCTAGGTTACCAGCCCCCTTTGTTCCCGTCTCAGGAGGAGGAAGTAGCTGTCCCCTCAGCCCGCGAATTCGTCCGTAGGTGCAGACGCACCTGGACTACCACCCGCCAGGCCCTGCTCAGGTCAGTCGCCCGGATGAAGGAGCAGGCCGACAAGAGACGCACTGCGGCTCCTACGTACCGACCTGGGCAGCGGGTCTGGCTGTCTTCAAGGGACATCCCCCTCAGAGGTAACGGGGGTAAGCTTTTCCCCAAATACCTGGGCCCTTTTACCATTGAAAGGGTCCTGAGCCCCACTGCCATTCGCCTCCGTCTCCCCCTGTCTATGCGACGTATACACCCCACTTTCCATGTGTCACAAATCAAACCTGCTATAACCCACCACCTGTCATCTGGACCTGATCCCCCACCACCCGCCCGGATCATCGACGGAGGCGAAGCCTATACGGTCCGTTCCCTCCTGGACTCTCGTCGACGAGGCAGAGGATTACAATACCTCGTCGACTGGGAGGGCTACGGACCGGAACATCGCAGTTGGGTGCCAGCTAGGCACATTCTGGACAAAGAATTGATTAAGGACTATCACGCTTCTCATCCACGACCTTCAGGTTGAACGCCAGGAGGCGTTCGTTGGGAGGGGGGTTCTGTTGGGATTCTGGATTTTGCTGTCATGTTAAGTTCTGTGCCTGGCCTAGCCATGTTTAGTATTTCTGTGTTTAGTGACCACTGCTCTGTCTGACATTCTTAGGATTGTGTTTTGTGTGTTGGTATTTAGATTTCCTGTTTATTATTTTTCATGTTTAGATCATTTAGTTTCCAAGCCATGTTTTCATTTCCATGCTTTGCACTTTGTCTCCCCTGTCTTGTCATGTGTGTATCTTTGCTCACGGTCCCTTGTCTTGTGTGCCACTCATTCAGGTGATTTATTGGTTTCTGGGTTTCAATCTTCTTTCATTATCTCGTGTTCTTCCTTCCTCTCTCTTTTACTGTCTTACTAACACATACTAACAGTTTATTGTTTTTGCTAAATACTAACCCACACTAACCTTGTATATTTGGACTAACTTACTAACAAGCACTTGGGATTGTATAGCTGCACTTAATAATTGACTAATGATCTCTCAGCTGTCGCCCAATTCTAGTCTCCGCCTCCTTGCCTATCCCTAATTATCTCTGCTGCAGTTTTCCACTTATATCTCATGCTTTCCTTTTCTTTTGACTATGCACTTTTAGTACTCCTTAACCGGAGCTGTTTGTACTTAGGTTTGTCTTGTGATCCCTGTCTGCGTTTTGGCTACAGCCAAATTCATGTAATTAGTTTATCCCTCATGTGTCTCTCCCTAATCATTGTCACCATTGATTGCACCTGTTCTCCCTGGTCATGTGTTCTCCTGGATGTGTATATAAGATGTCTGTTTGCTTCACACTCTTGTCAGATCGTTCTCCCTAGTTTTCTTGTGCTACGTTTCTCGCCTCGATATCTCAGTGTTTATCTTTCTGACTGGATTGCCCGACTATTGTTTTTGGTTTGCCCTTTTTGGATATTGTTGCATCTGTGAATTTTGACCTTTTTTTCTGCTCGACCTTGATTTTGTGATTACTGCCCTGGTTTTGGATTCGGACTGTCTTTGGCTTATGCGTTTGTTTCTCCTCCAAACCTACGCCTGTGTACCAAACCCTTTTTGTCTGACCACGAACTTTTTTATTGGTGCCCTGGTTACGATTCTGGATTACGCCCATTGGATACTGTTTTTGGATTGTGGACTTTGTACCGTTGCCAGCTCTGTTGGGGGGTTTCCCCCTTCAGAAATAAAGCCTCCTTTTTGCATTCTACTGGTTGTCGCACTTGGTTCACTTCGTAAATTACAACAAAACGTGCATCAAAATTATAATATAACAATATAAAGTCCAGAATTATGCATTATGGCACCTGGCCTCTGCTGTGATCTAAATTTGGGACCCACAATTTGAAAAAACAAAAATACTCCCTAAAAAGGACAGCACATTTTAGCTAAACATACTAAAATAAATGTAAATAATTTAGAAAACAATAAAGTGCTGTTACTTCTTTTTAAAAATAAATATGCGGTAGCTTCAACAATAACAGCCTTACACTATACATCCAATATTCTCAATAAAAATACAAACATTAAATTTTGCACATGCCCGACTGTACAGTTTAGACTGAGCCATGTTAAGCTAGAGGTTTAGCTTGTGTCAGGGAGAAATGCAAACACACACGGAACTGTCTGGACGAGGCGAGTATCTTTATTAATACAGTTATTTATTTAGACAAATTATCCCGCTGTGACTGTAAACCAACACTGAGAAAAAGCAGCGGCTTTGCATGTGCGATTCATTTGCTGTTTGGACACGGAGGGGTGAACATCTCCTGCTACAACTCCAGCTAGGAGGGGCGGCTACGAGTGGACTGGGCCGCCTGTGAGTGCTCTGTGACGGGGGACAGGCTGACGGAAGCACCCGCTGCATGTCGAGAGTAGTAACGATTAAAGTCGCTAAGTTGGCAACACTGGACGCGTCTCTCTCACTCATCCCCCCTCCTCTCACAGACTGCTCCATGTGCTTCTCTACACTTCCAGTGTTTTGGCTGTGTAGAGGCAGCCATAAAGCAACTAGTCACGAGTCCTCTAAAAGAAAAACGGTGATCGCTGTAATTTCGACCCATCCTACCCTCTGATCACAGAGTTCATGTTGGCTACGTGTGCACTATGCAGTGAGGGGGCGTGTTCTCTGTCAATATAGTGCTGCCAGCACTGCTGCTGTTGCAACAAGTGTGTGTTGTCTGCCTGGAAACAGCGGGCCAGTAGCTGCATTTTATTTATTGGCAGCCAGGCAGGCCAATAAGGACACAGGCCACCGGGAAAAGTCCAGAGCGTCCAGATGGGCCTGCACGCGCCTGCCTGAGAAGACAAATATCTGAGATTGTGTTGTTTAAGACAAAGACGCCTCACAGGTTGTCAACTAGCAGCTGCGCTAAATAGTTCCCGTCAAACACCAGTTTCAGTGTCAACAGTGAAGGCGTTTTTTTTTTTTTTAATGAAGGCAAAGTTTGAAGTACAAGTTCATCATTTTCAATTAGAATCATTATTTCTAACTCAGACAATGTCAGCATGTTCTGTTCATTTGCTATATTTCCTATTCAGACTAATTTTATGTGTGTTTCCATGGAAAACAAGAAAATTTCCAAGTGATCCTAAACTTTTGAGCGGGAGTGTGTGTGTGTGTATATATATATAAATATGTATATGAGTGTGTATGTATATATGTATAGACTGCCCTCCATAGTTATTGGCACCCCTGGTTAAGATGTATTCTTTAGCTTCTAATAAATTCAGTTTTTTTCTAAATAATTTACAAACTCAAAACCAGTGAAGTTGGCACGTTGTGTAAATCGTAAATAAAACCAGAATACAATGATTTGCAAATCCTTTTCAACCTATATTCAATTGAATACACTGCAAAGACAAGTTACTTAATGTTCGAACAGGTAAACTTTGTAATTTTTTGCAAATATTAGCTCATTTGGAATTTGATGCTGGCAACATGTTTCAAAAAAGCTGGCACAGGTTGCAAAAAAGACTGAGAGAGTTGAGGAATGCTCATCAAACACTTATTTGGAACATCCTACAGGTGAACGGGCTAATTTGGAACAGGTGGGTGCCATGATTGGGTATAAAAGCAACTTCCCTGAAATGCTCAGTCATTCACAAACAAGGATGGGGCGAGGGTCACCACTGAGTGAACAAATGCATGAGCTGATTGTCGAACAGTTTAAAAACAACATTCCTCAACGAGCAATTGCAAGAAATTTAGGGATTTCATTATCTACGGTCCGTTATATCATCAAAAGGTTCAGAGCATCTGGAGAAATCACTGCACGTAAGCGACAAGGCCGAAAACCAACATTGAATGCCCGTGACCTTCGATCCCTCAGGCGGTACTGCATCAAAAACCAACATCAGTGTGTAAAGTGCATCACCACATGGGCTCAGGAACACTTCAGAAAACCACTGTGAGTAACTACAGTTTGTCGGTACATCTGCAAGTGCAAGTTAAAACTCTACAATGCAAAGCGAAAGCCATTTATCAACAGCACCCAGAAACGCCGCTGGCTTCGCTGGGCCCAAGCTCATTTAAGATGGACTGATGCAAAGTGAAAAAGTGTTCTGTGGTCTGACGAGTCCACATTACAAATTGTTTTTGGAAACTGTGGACGTCGTGTCCTCCGGACCAAAGAGGAAAAGAACCATCCGGACTGTTATAGGCGCAAAGTTCAAAAGCCAGCATCTGTGATGGTATGGGGGTGTATTAGTGCCCAAGGCATGGGTAACTTACGCATATGTGAAGGCACCATTAATGCTGAAAGGTACATACAGGTTTTGGAGCAACATATGTTGCTATCCAAGCAATGTCTTTTTCATGGACACCCCTGCTTATTTCAGCAAGACAATCCCAAGCCACATTCTGCATGTGTTACAACAGCATGGCTCCGTAGTAAAAGAGTGTGGGTACTAGACTGGCCAGCCTGTAGTCCAGACCTGTCTCCCATTGAAAATGTGTGGCGCATTATGAAGCGTAAAATACGACAAGGGAGACCCCGGACTGTTGAACAACTTAAGCTGTACATCAAGCAAGAATGGTAAAGAGTTCCACCTGAAAAGCTTTAAAAATGGGTCTCCTCAGTTCCCAAACGTTTACTGAGTGTCATTAAAAGGAAAGGCGATGTAACAGTGGTAAAAAGGCCCCTGTGCTTTTTTGCAATGTGTCGCTGCCTTTAAATTCTAAGTTAATGATTATTTGCAAAAAAAATTAAGTTTCTCAGTTTGAACATTAAACATCTTGTCTTTGCAGTGTATTCAATTGAATACAAGTTGAAAAGGATTTGCAAATCATTGTATTATGTTTTTATCTACGATTTACATAACGTGCCAACTTCACTGGTTTTGGGTTTTGTAGGACCACAATGAAAAAAAGAGCAAAATCCAACCTTTAATTCAAGTGCATTTATTCAGTGGGAAAAAAATCCCACTACTATAATGTCTGAAAGATGGGAGAATACAGAAAGAGGGATCTTCGACCATTCCTCATTGCACAAACCCTCTAGATCATCCAGTGACCTTGGTCCTTTCCTCTGCACTCTCCTCTTCAGCTCACTCCACAGGTTTTCAATGGGTTTGAGGTCTGGGGACTGAGATGGCCATGGGAGGAGCTTGATTATGTGTCTGGTGAACCATTTCTGTGTAGATTTGGCCACATGTTTATGGTCATTATCTTGCTGAAAGACCCAGTGACAACCCATCTTCACCTTCCAGGCAGAGGCCACCAGATTTTGATTTAAAATGTCCTGGTATTTCAAAGCCTTCATGATGCCATGCACCCTAACAAGGTTCCCATGGCCTCTGGAAGAGAAACAGCCCCACAGCATTACCAATCCTCACCCATACTTCACAGTGGGCATGAGGTGCTTTTCTGCATATTCATCTTTTGTTCCGCCGCCAGACCCACTGAGAGTGATTGTTGCCAAAAAGCTCTATTTCGGCCTCATCTGACCAAAGTGCATGGTCCCAGTTGAAGTCCCAGTACCGCTTGGTGAACTCCAGATGTTTGTGTTTATGATTGTGAGTGAGAAAAGGTTTTTTCCGTGCATTCCTCCCAAACAGCTTGTTGGAATGTAGATAGCGCCTGATGGTTGTTTTGAAGACTTTGTGACCCCAAGATGCTGCCATTCGTTGCAATTCTTTAACAGTGAGCTTTGAAGAACTTTTTATTTCTCTTACCATCCTCCTCACTGTGCGTGGTGGCAAAATAAACTTGCGTCCTCGTCCAGGTTTGTTAACTACTGTTCCAGTTGTTTAAAACTTCATAATGATTCCTCTGACAGTAGATATGGGCAGATGCAGGTGAGTGGCTATTTTCTTGTAGCCATTGCCTGACTTGTGAAGGTCGACACACATCAGCCTTACTTGAATGGTGTGTTCCTTTGTCTTTCCCTTGTTGAAGAGTGGATAAGAGAAATGGCCTCTGTGTCACATCATATTTATACCCCAGGGAAACAGGAAATGATAATTACTAACTAAATGTTCCTAGATACTCTGATCAACTTTGTAAAATACTGTAGAAATGACAGAAATACTTCAATTACATTTCCTTACATTACATACAATTACATTATTTCCTAGGAATTGTAAGGGGAGCCAATAATTGTGGAACAGGTGTTTTTATGAAAAATAATGCTTTCTTAGTCAGGGATTTTTTTTCCCCCTTAAAATTTTCTTGAGTTGAAGGTTACATTCTTTTTTTTACAATTTTCAGTGTGAGAGTATGCTTCTGCAATAAAAATGTTTATTTTAAGGCTTTTAACATATCCTAATCAGGGGTGCCAATAATTATTGAGGGTGCTGTATGTGTAAAATGAATAGACACAGGGAGAGATAAGCCATTTTCTTCAACCCTTTTTTTAAAATTAATATTATGAATAAGTCCGGAGTCTCTGCTGACTTGGAGCCTAAATAAGTTCTTCACCGAATTTGAGACGGACGAGCTCTATATGCTACGCCCCTCTTTGTAATCAGACTCACTCCAAGTCTATCCTGACTTATTCAAATGCACCTACACACCAGCTGGAGGAGGAGATACCACCTTACAATGTGACTGATGTATCCACGTCTCTCTCTCCTGGATTTTTACTGCAGTCGGTGTGGTCAGGAGCACTTGATATGGACCCATCTACGCCGGTTCTCTCCACTTCCGCTTTTTACTGAAACACCGCACCAGGATCCAATCTCCAGGCTTTATCTCTCCGAGTGGCAGCTCCGCTACTGATCTGGGAGGAAGCACATTTCAAATCTCACTTTTGTTAGTCAACATTCTATTCATATACTCTGCTCGAGGTGCTAGGGTTCCCATGTACTACTTCATAAGGTGACAACCCCATCCCCGCTGCGGTGTTATTCTCATGCTAGTTAATGCCAGTGGCAGACATGCTACCCATTTCCATTTAGTCTCAGCCATTGCTTTATGCAATTTTGCTTTAAAGGTCCCATTAGTCCTTTCTACCAATCCCGCTGATTGTGGATGATATGCGCAATGTTTTTTCAGTTCTATTCCCAATTTTGCTCCCAAACGAGCCAGTACTTAATTTCTAAATTTTGGCCCTTTATCACTATATAATGCTTGTGGAATCCCCCACCTTTGAATAATTTCCCTACTCAAAACTTTACCCACTGTAATTGCATCTGTAGCTGTGGCTGGGAAGGCCTCTATCTATCTAGAAAAGAATCATGCCAATACCAACACATATCTCTTCCCTTCGCATGGTGTTAAATGTATGAAACGTGAGGAATGGCCCAGGGGGTGTAGGGATTGCCCACTTCTGTACTACTACCACTCCCCATGTGTCCTGTGTGTTATAACTTTGTCATGTTGGACATTTCTGAAAAAAATGTTTAGTAAAGAAGTGCTAGTACTTTGATCTATTAACCCCTTGGTCCTCCCTCTTGGTACATGGCACTGCCCCTTGCACCAAATCTACAGCAATATGGAAGAGGGATTTTGGTAATATAGGCTTACCATTGGTTCCTACCCACCCGCCATCAGTGTATTGTGTTCCATGTGATGTCCATTGACATTTTCCATGTGGGGGAGCAGCATCATGCTCTGCTCACAGCTAGTCACATGAAATTGCGTCTTCAGATTGGTCTAATAGCCCCACAAGAGTCTGTTGCCCTTGCTTCTCTGTCTGCAAAGGCGTCAGCCAAACTGATTGGGTCAACAAGTTTGGTATGCGGAGGGCCACAATCAACACAGATTCATGAGTACAGACAGCATATCCAACAAATGGGTTGCCTTTATCGACTTGACGCCGAACCATCAACAAAGTATTCAATATCAGGTTTTGATATTGGGGTGTCCTTCAGACCAGGACATGCATTATTATTAAATAGGACCTCTTTTACACAGGGGAGAATACATTTTTATTTTTTTCTCTCAAAGAATTATGATTAAGAAATCCACCTCAGTCTAGGGTTCCGCTAAAAGCATGGAGGAAATGCACAGTCAGGGCTCATTAGCCCCAACCATTCTTACATTTTCCCACATCATCAGCAGAACCGGATGGAGTCACTTTAGACTATGTTAGAATTTGCAAAAAAAAAAAAAAAATATTATTATTATTATTATTATTAAATTGCCACATATTTAATATTAGTTCTAGCGCATAAAGGTCAACTTACTTTATTAGTTGATTTTATCAAAAATACATTTAGAAAGTAATATGTGATCACGTTACTGGTGGACTTTTTCAATTATATGGCGGTCCACCTTTTGAATTTCATCTTGTGTTAATACTTCAAATTGGATATCCCCAAATCAATTTTAGGAGGTAAACCTTTTAGCTGAAAACCCACAGTTAAATCCCCAGTTGGCCAGCTCATCACTTATCTTCAGCAGTGCTCTCTGTGGAAAAGTTCCAAGAGGAGTTAGAGACAAACAATAATGAACAATTTTTTTTTAATTCAACTGTTTCAGATCCTTTCCTGTAAAAGATGAATAACAGGTTAAGGTTATCAGTCACTCAGTTCCTTTGCCATGAAGACACTCGTTGACAGTTCCTGTTCAAAATGGGGAAAAGATCTTTAATTGCATTTCTTTGATCAGGAAAGCTTTCAGTCACATTTGTTCATCATCCTTCTGTTCTCTGACTTTTGTATGTCGACCTTTCACCTATCTGTGCTCCCTTATCTGCTTCAGTTAATAGGGCTCCATTCGCTGCACTGCGCTCCCCCATCTAAAGATCCATCAAGTCTCTAATCCCACAATAGTTCATTTGATTCTTTTAATAAAAATTTGATATGTACCATTAAATTTCATATCATATTTTATATTTACTGGCACTTTTCTGATCATTTTACCTTAATTTTTTTACCTTCCGATAGCAATTGAAATTTTTTAGTGCTTGATAGAGAAGCCTCTGCATCAAGTGAATTTGGCACACAGTCTCTCACTGTATACAGTGTTAAGCAGTACTTTGGCAAATTTTGAACACTGTGTTATTCTTGTTTCTACTTTTCCTTCATTTTCTTTTCAGAGATATGCTTCCAGCACATCAATCTCACACCGCTTAATTATTTACAGAAAACTGCTTAGATTTTCTGGCTCTTTACAAGTTTAGAAACGCTTGTTCATGTTTGTATAATTTACATTCAGTTGTTACTTCATCTAAACTTCCCTCTGTTTATAGCTACTGATCGTTTAAGAGTGGTTAGGATTTATTTTATCAAGAAATGGGGACTTTTGCTCGGTTTCATTCGGAATACTTCTGTATTCTGTTCACTTCTGTCACTTTGTCCTTTTACAACTCCAGTCATTCAAATAGCTTAACTCCTACAAATTTGCCCTGCTAAAATACACTTTTTTTTTTTTGGAATTTCACTTTTTACCAATCCTGAGATTATAGCAAGGATTCCATAAAATACTGTAAATATTGGCTAATCAACAGGCAACGTAAATTATTGTTGAATAAATGCTAATTTTATTGTAGACATCTATATGAGCACTTCATCGAATAGAATGACAACTGTATTCAATCTAACAAAGACAGAACTAACAAATATGCCAGCAATGCATTTGTCTACAGAAACAGAGTTTGGTTCATTAACATTGATTTCCACACACATACACACACACACACACACACACACACGCACAATCTGAGGTCAGAATCCATACACACACTCTTTAGTGTACTTTCCTCTCTCACATTCAGTCACATTGGAAAAGATCCAAGGCTCAAATTTTCTTATGATCTGACCACTTTTTTGCTTTGATAACATACACAGACAATGCTCTATTTTAAATAAACCCAAATTCCTTGACCCACAATGATTCCCAGAACCATTATGTCAACTTTCAACAAATTGTCCGGTCTCAGTCAAAGTCACATCATCTTTTGTCCCAGAACAGTCCCTACAAGAAGAAGAACAACTAAAACCCCCCTTACTGTTCATCTATCCCATAATTGGCAATATTTATTTCTCTGTCTCTCACAGCAACTAAGCCGGATTCGGTAAAAATTCCTTCACTCACCCGCTCCTCCACCACAAACTTTTGAGAACCTCCTGTTTCTAACCTCCCACACACTCAAAACGGCCTTCACAATCGCCCCGGGCTGAGGTCTTTCCACAACGTTTTCAGTTGGCGCCAATTCTCCTGGGATGGCAGGTGAAATATTGGAATCCCGGATGTAGGAATATTGATCTTATATTCTTGGTGTTACCTTCTCAAGAAAGGACACAGACAGAGAGAAAGGAGTTAATATCCAAGCCAAGGTCAGTTTACTTTTTTTCTGCGGAGAAAAGGATCCTTGCACACAACAAGTCTCATCAGCATCATTACAAAGATGAGGACAGTCTCTTTTGCTAGTGTTTAAGTAGGAATACATTGTGGCGTTCTCCTCCCCCCTTGCTGATTTACACATCATGATGTAATCTGGAAAGCTCTTGCAGTCCCATACAACCCACGTCAAGCCGCCCCTGAGGTATGCATACATCTCGTAGAGAAGACAGGTGATTCCTCCCTATCATCTCTTCGGCATATCTTGTTTGCAATCCGAGCTCTCCCTTGTACTCCTTCCTCTGTAAACACATACACAAGGAGAGAGAAAAGAGAAAATCTTGGCCCTGTCAGGACTGCGTAGCTCCAGATAAACTATAAACGATTACGCATTGTTCAAATTTGTGGAAGCAACTGCTACGCAAGGCCTTGGCTAATCAGAAACATGCAAGAGTACACACTGAGGCCAAAGAGAAAATGAGTAAGAGCAAAGCAAGAACATGCAAGGATAAACAATTAATAATAATTAAATGAATCAATATAAAAATGATTCCACAATGTCACTGAGCATCGTATGTGCCAGTGATGTGCATTCGGAGGTTAGTTTGGTGAGGCAGAAACCTCCCCTTTGCTTGATTAGCAATCAGATGATTAACTAGTTTTGTAAGACTATTTGGCAGAATGACAGGCCAGTTTAAGTTTAAGTTTCCACAGCATTTTTACTCAGTAAGCTACATCGAACTTGAAATGCTCACAAAACTGCAGATTTGCAAGTATTTGCTTACAGGAAGCCAGAGACGTGCGGAGAGGTGAGGCAGGATTTATCTCAGGATTTTGTGAACCTGTTCCCATGTACTATTCCTGATTGTCAATCAAAACGATTAAGACCAAGCCTACAGGAAGCCTGATACTGATAGAGGAGATAATGACAAAAAGATTCATTCATGTATATGCTTCAATTCGAGACTGCAAGGATGGAAATCTGAGTAATCAATTAGGAAACATTCTCGCCTTTCGGAAATACTGTATATCGTTTAAACATTTTGTTAATCGGATTACGAAAGAAGACTGAAAATAAATGCAAGCTTTTTCTTTGGGAGTAAAAGCGCATATTTAAAGGAGAATACATTGTATATTGATTAAGCATTGAACTGTGCATAAGTCAAACTGTTTTAATATTTGTTGATGACATTGCTTCAGCTTCCTGGAAGCAAGTACGCACAAATCTGCTGTCTAGTGAGCATTTCAGGTTTGATATACTGAGTAATAATGCCGCGGAAACTTAAACTGGCCCGTCATTCTGCTGAATAGTCTTACTAAACTAGTTAATCGTCTGATCACTAATCAAGCAAAGGAGAGGTTTCTGCCTCACCAAGCTAACCTAAACCGCACGTCACTGGTATGCGCTAGTAGCCTCTCCACAGTGACTGCCCTCTACGGTGCGCAAAGCAACTGGGTTGAAAATATACACTATAAAAGTACCTTAAATCTTTTAGCAGCAGCTACCCATGATGTCATTCAGCTAAGTGAAAAGGCCAAAAACCTCTCTTCTACCATCTGATTCAACGTTTCAGATGTCAGGCTTGGGACAAGAGAAGAGATCTTATTCTATCTTGCTTAGAATATATTCTAGCCGTCAAGCCTGTCACTTGTAACTTGTACTTGGATGAATTCGACGCCGTAGCGCCAAGTTTTTTTTTTTAATTGTGTATCTGGAATGAATTTTAGATCTTTGAGTCCATCTCATGACAAATGGGAGCAAAAACAAAAGTGTTGCGTTTATATTTTTTTTGAGTTTATTTACCTAAGTAATCTCAAGTGCTGAGTTACAGGAAAATCAGACCGCACTGAATGTTGTTGTGAACAATGACCACCACGATTTGCTTAGTTACCGGTAAGACATGCTGGCATATCCAGCGATTCTATGTTCCAGAGTCGTAAGGGGACTTAAAACCCTCCAACATTCTAATGGTCAATAGTTGTGATTTAATCCAGAGATGGGTGAGATCTCCGCAGGGGAACAAACCAAAGGCAGGGGTGAATCGACTGCTGAAGTCTATGAAGTCTAGAAAAAGAAGGAAAAAGAGTGGGTAACTATTCCAACAATGCAGGGTGAGCTGTGAACTAAACTAAGAAGTGGGGATATGCATGAACTGATACTACCATGCATCATCAGGCGAGGAATGGCCAACTTGGGCATCCACACTGACCTTCAAGTGAACCTTAGGTTTGGGAGGATCAGTAACGGTCTTCGAGCATCCCTGGCAGTCAAAAATTAATTTACACTATGATGTAATGGCAAGCTTGTAACTAAGGGTGGAGGGTTGCTATATGACAATGAACCAATCAGAAAGTAATAATGTTGGATAAGGTAGGAAAATTCACGTTTAATCTCGCCTACAGGAACGTGCCAAAAGGGTAATAAATACGAGGGTTCGGACAGTCAGTAGTCAGTCTGTGTCGGGTGATTGAAGAAGAATGAATGCTCTGTGGTTTGCGTAGACCAGCCTGGGTTTTGTATTTCACTTTGAGCAACTTGCAATAAACCTGATCACATCAGACTCTGGAGAATGTGTCCATTCCTTGAAGGTAGATTTGCAAGGGTAAGTGGAACACTTGGTCCACAAGTGTTTTCACCCACAGCACCGTAACCAAAGGAAAATACAAAGATGAAGTAATTTGCAATATGTTTAATCAGAAGAGTCCTTCGGTAATAAAGAAATGCGAAAAAGACAAAAACCCCAGTTCACGTTAACATTTGAGCTTGGCAATACGGTAATGCCGTCAGGATAAAGAACAAAGGGGACAAAAACCCCCCCCCCAGTGAACGTCAATATTTATTGGCTAGAAGACTGTATGAAAAGCAAGCCACCAAGTATGAAATCAAGCCAGGTCATGGTAAGATATCCAGGTACTTCGATAATATTCTTGGCATTGAGAGCTTGCTGAAGTTCTTTAAATCAGCTACACAAAATCCAGGCGACAGTAGCTCAGTCCTTCAAAACAACTCTGTTTTACTTTGTATATCAGACAATTCATTTAGGGGTCTATTCTCCCATGCACGTAAGTCAAAAAAAGCGCATAGCTACACGCTTTTCAGCCTACGCGTATTCTCCCCTCTACATAAGTATGTGCATTACGCGCCCCGAAGGCAGTTATGCGCTTGGGGCGGAGCAAGGCCAAAATCGGGGCGTTTCCGGGCGTTTCTCATGCAAATAACATTTACGCTTATTCTCCCCCTGGCTTGCGCGCTTTTTCTGTTAAGCGCTTTTGAGGGCTGTATTAAGGTCAAGTGCCAATATAAGGCGAAATGGAATATTGCATTTGCTGTCGGTTATTGGCGGAATTCTAACATTATTTTTATTTTTTTTTACATGGTAAAGGTTGAGAAATTTAATATCCGATTGTTCTTTCTTATTTCTAAACTACATTTCTCAAAGCCATAATAATTTATCAAACGAAATCATCACATGATATTACGCATCAGCCTCTTCTCCAATCAGTTCAATTTCAGCGCAAAACAATTAATTAATACGAGTATACATAAGACCATCATTCTACCATGCCCTCAAAATCTAAAGCCAAAATGCCTGTCCTGCATTTGCTTGCACTCTTGCGTGATTGGGAAAGAGTAAGAGGAGCGCGCCGAGCAGGAAGACGAACACGCATATATCTGCTTCGTTTGGACATCTTGGGACTAACATCGAGTGCATACAGTGCTTTCGTCTGGACTGTGCATGAGGCAATCATCTATCTTTGCCGACTTCTGGATGAACAGCTATCCCGCCGCAGCAATTATCCACAAAGCATACCCATGGTCATCAACGTCAGAACTGCGCTGTCGCTCCTGGCATCTGGGTCGTTCAAGAGAGTGGCTGATGATGTCATGCATATATCACAGGCGTCTGTATCAAGGTGTCTGACGCAGTTCATTGACGCTCCAAGTTCTTTTCCATGCACTTCCCCTGCAGAAAGAGTGGATGCCATCCCCTCCTCCTGTGCAGTGAAATGCACAGTGGATGATGGTTGCCCACCACCTGTTGCATGTACACTTCTCAGATCTGTCCATTTACGCTTTAAATAGGAGATACTGCGCTTAAATCTCCCCACCGAAGCCACATCCAGAACGATTCGCGGCTTAATTCCTCGGATCAGCCTTCAGTGCTCGCTTGCCATTCAACACCAACATCTGTGAAATTTGGTTTTCGGCTTTGGCTCGACGTCGCCATCATTGTCTTCATGTTCTATGAACAAATGCGACTGCCCTATATGTTCGTGATAATCAAAAAAGTTGTGATATTCTCATGAGTGAAGAGATTGATTTTCTAATTGAGGATATCTGTATATACTAACTGGTGTCTTTGTAATTTTTTTACCATTGATAATACTGTGTATTTTAATGTGTGAATAAAGATATTATTAAATAGGCTACTCTAGATTGAGCCCTACCCTGGCCAATACCAAAGCACTACCCATTTGTTAATTAATTTCAGCCTATAAAGAATAGCCTACATGGGAAGAATCATTATCAGGAAATGGGATAATTGAATATGATAAAGTATTAGGCACAAGTTCAAGTGAATGTGTCACTCAAATCAAATATGATATGATAGGCTATGGATATGGAATTCCGTCATTGCTGAGGCGGTTTCGGGGCAGGGAGATGACCGCGTGCAGGGTAAGAATCCTTGTTAAAGCATTTGCATGTCCTTTAGTTGCAAACCTGACATCGAAGTAGTTTGAGATTTCAAATGCGCAATTTCTAAATGAGATCATATAAACTGTCTTTGACTGTCTTTTTTGTGTGACTTGAATGTTCCCTTTGTCTTCTTCCCTGTCTTGCACGGAACAAACAGGCTGGTGTAGGAGGGGCACATTTTCAGTGATCTGATTGCGCTGGTTGAGAAGCGCTAAATTCTTTATTTATTATTTCATTATCACGGCAATTCGTTTGTTTGCATAGCTTTAATGCCATGGTGGCTAGAGAAAGAAATAAGAAGTGTTTGCCACTAACATATCAATATCCCCCGCCGCCTCAATTTTACGTGTCCATACGGACGTATCGTGCCCAATGCTATATCACTCGCTTCGCACTAATCACGCGGCTGGAGATAAAAACAGAGATGTCTGAATTACTTCTTGTAATTGGTACAGACATACATAGGCCTACTATTACAGCGGCATATAAAACCTTGTATCTTAAAAATGACAAACTTCACAGGAAAATAAAAAATAAATATAAAATTAAATAATAATAATAAAATAATATAAATGGATAAATATAGTTTAAAATAAAAAATGTTTAATTTTGCATGTAAGAATAGTAGACATACAAGTTTTCATTTCTTATCAGTTTGGAGATACGAGGTTTTATCAGCAGGCCGACGATATTCAAATTTAAAGTCTGGTTTGCGTTTTCCATGGACCTCAAATGCATTTTCATGGTTAATCAGAAAATCCTTTTTTCCATGTTTTCCTGATAGCCAGAATCAATGAGCTTGGTACAGAGTCTGCCTCTCTTTTGCATTAGTCACACCTCTTAGATAAGGCCGCCTACATTCTGAAGTGAAGCGCAGAGGGCATGATTGAAGCACGTAGGGGAGGATACGCGTAACTCAAAAGCGCTTAACTCGAATCGCATAAAAAAGGACTTACGCGCTAATGGGAGAACAGACCCCTTAGTTAGCCAATTTTTTTTTTTGTTTGAGGATTCTTTAGATTTTTGCGCAATCAATTTGTACGCCATAGATACCTGGCCATTACCGTGAACGTGATCCAATGTGGCCTTTTCAAGGGTGGACAAAGGGGGTTTGCTCAGGGATTGATCAGGTGCTGATATTACATAATTTCTGATTTGTAGGTATTTTTAAAAGTGTTTTAAAGAGATATTGTATATTTTTTGCAAATCATTGAAACTATGAAATGTATTATTTTCATTGTACAGATCCATTACTTTACCAACCCCTCGCCCCGCCCAAAGTCTAAAGCCAGGGTCGCTTTTGCCTGGAGCAAACTCGCGGTTACCCCATATTGGTGTAAAGCCTGATATAGCTGACTCTGCATTCAAATGTGCCTGCACTTTTTACCAGACATTTATAGTATTCCTGTCAAATGGATTATGAGAATATTTTAAAAGATTTTTCAGTGTGTCAGAATAAAGGTAGAGATTTAGAGGTAAAGGTGATGTTGTAGCATTTTCTATTGTGACTCAAGGAATTGCCGAGTTATCTGTAAACCAGTGCATGCCCATTCTAATTTGGGCCGCTCAGTAATACCATAGAGAGTTTGGAACCTGTCGTCCACCTCTTTCATTTGGCAGGTATCACAGGGTAAGTCCGAGTCTTGCACATTTATTATTCCAAATAAAGTTGGTTATTAATTCTTTTAGTTTAGAGAAAAGATTATGCAGGGGTTGGGGGAAAGGAATAGAAATAGGTATTGGCAAGATATATTCTGGCAAGATATTCATCTTAATAATGTTGACACAACCTATGAGGGAGAAGGGACCATCAGACCATCTTTGAAGGGATTTTGATACAGATGTTAGAATAGGGTTATAGTTCTCGAGGTTACTAGGTTATTCATATCTGGAGTGATTTTTATTCCCAGATAACTTACACGCAACAAAAATATAAACGCAACACGTTTGTTTTTGCTCCCATTTGTCATGAGATGGACTCAAAGATCTAAAATTCATTCCAGATACACAATATTACCATTTCTCTCAAAAATTGTTCCCAAATCTGTCTAAATGTGTGATAGTGAGCACTTTCGCTTCGCTGAGACAATCCATCCCACCTCACAGGTGTGCCACATCAAGATGCTAATCAGACACCATGATTAGTGCACAGGTGTACCTTAGACTGTCCACAATAAAAGGCCACCCTGAAATGTGCAGTTTTTGCTATATTGGGGGTCTGGGGACTCAGAACCAGTCAGTATCTGGTGTGACCACCATTTGCCTCATGCAGTGCAACACATCTTCTTCGCATAGAGTTTATCAGATTTTCAATTGTGGCCTGTGGAATGTTGGTCCACTCCTCTTCAATGGCTGTGCGAAGTTGCTGGATATTAGTGGGAACTGGTACGCACTGTTGTACATGCCGGTCAAGCACATCCCAAACATGCTCAATGGGTGACATGTCCGGTGAGTATGCCGGCTATGCAAGAACTGGGACATTTTCAGCTTCCAAGAATTGTGTACAGATCCTTGCAACATGTGGCTGTGCATTATCTTGCTGAAACATGAGGTGATGTTCATGGATGTATGGCATGTATGGCACAACAATGGGCCTCAGGATCTCATCACTGTATCTCTGTGCATTCAAAATGCCATCAATAAAATGCACCTGTGTTCTTCATCCATAACAGATGCCTGCCCATACCATAACCCCACCACCACCATGGGCCACTCGATCCACAACATTGACATCAGCAAAGCGCTCACCCACACGATGCCACACACGCTGTCTGCCATCTGCCCTGAACAATGTAAATTGAGATTCATCCGTGAAGAGAACACCTCTCCAACGTGCCAGACGCCATCGAATGTGAGCATTTGCCCACTCAAGTCTGTTAAGGCGACGATCTGGAGTCAGGTTAAGACCCAGATGAGGACGGCGAGCATGCAGTTGAGCTTCCCTGAGACGGTTTCTGACAGTATGTGCAGAAATTCTTTGGTTATGCAATCCAATTGTTTCAGCAGCTGTCTGAGTAGCTGGTCTCAGACGATCTTGGAGGTGAACCTGCTGGATGTGGAGGTCCTGGGCTGGTGTGGTTACACGTGGTCTGCGGTTGTGAGGCTGGTTGGATGTACTGCCATATTCTCTTAAACGCCTTTGGAGACGGCTTATGGTGGAGAAATGAACATTCAATGCCCGAGCAACAGATCTGGTTGACATTCCTGCTGTCAGCATGCCAATTGCACGCTCCCTCAATGCTTGCGCCATCTGTGGCATTTTGCTGTGAGACAAAACTGCACATTTCAGAGTGGCCTTTTATTGTGGGCAGTATAAGGTACACCTGTGCACTAATCATGATGTCTGATGAGCATCTTGATGTGGCACACCTGTGAGGTGGGATGGATTGTCTCAGCAAAGCAAAAGTGCTCACTATCACACATTTAGACAGATTTGAGAACAATTTTTGAGAGAAATGGTAATATTGTGTATCTGGAATTAATTTTAGATCTTTGAGTCAATCTCATGACAAATGGGAGCAAAAACAAAAGTGTTGCGTTTATATTTTTGTTGAGTGTATTGAATGTATTTTCTCTTAATGAGCTGTCTCCTTCATTCCTTCCAAGGTATTGGATTTTAGATTTTTATTATTCACCTTGGGTCTATTCTCCCATTTGCGCGTACGTCCTTTTTTACGTGATTGTGGTTAAGCGCTTTTGAGTTGCGCGTATTCACCCCTACATGCTTCGATTACGCCCACAGCCCTTAACTTCAGAATGTAGGCGGCCTTATGAGAGAGGTGTGACTGATCCAAAAGAGAGGCACTCTGGACCAAGCTCATTGATTATGACAATCAGGAAAACATGGAACAAGGATTTTCTGATTAACCATGAAAATGCAGTTGTAGTCCATGGAAAACGCAAACCAGACTTTAAATTTGAATATCATCGGCCTGCTGAAAAAACCTTGTATCGCCAAATTGATAAGAGCTATTCTTACATGCAAAATTAAACGTTTTATTTTATTTATATTTTTAATTATATTTATCAATTTATATATATATGTTTTATATTATATTTATTTTTCATTTTCCTGTGAAGTTTATAATTTTGAAGATGCAAGGTTTAATCAGTAGGCCAACGATGCTGTAATAGTAGGTGTTACACTGGTCGACAGTAGAGGCAGCAAAGACGTCAGCCAACATGGAGTGAGTATGCAAAAAATGGTGGTTTATTTGTTCCCCAGTGACAGTAGTGCAATTATTTACAAAATAGAAAAATACCTAAATAATAATAATAATAATAATAAAATTTCAAAAAAAAAATCTATTTGATAAAGCCGTCAAAAATATCTAAACAAATGCACAGACTGACAATTGTGCAATATTTGGCTACACCAAGCAACTGGTCCAAATCACAGCACTTGTTCACAGTTCCTCTCCTCCAGAACTCTGAACCCAACTCCCATTCATCCCTTCCATTAACCCAAAACCACACCCCCGGGATATACCATTTTAATTCAAATTCATTATCAAAACACTGCATATTCAAGTTTAACTATCCCCAAATAATTCAATATAATTCCGGATTAAAAATCCTCACTAAAATTAATTGTCAGTAGAGTACCAAAAGCATATCAAAGCATTTTTACATGCCAAATCGCAAAAGCCAAAAATTCCTCACTGCCCCTTTAAGAAACATTGGTACACGCATTCAGTGCATTGCGTGAAATAGAGGCGTCAGACCACAACTTCCTGTTTGGTCGTAGCACACAGCAAGACTCCACAGGTTCGTTCAATTCCTTAAATAAAAATGTTTAAATGCATATTTGCTTGGTTTTGTATCATTTTCATTGCATGCATGTTTGTTTAGTTGTTAAAATATACTGCTGTCAGTAGGCCCTTCCTGACAGATACTTAACAAACCAGCAAGCAAGTCAATGCTACGTTTCAGCAGGGTTGATATGAAACAAAGTTACCGCTTTGGGACAGCTGACGAGCGCGCAACAATGTAACAAAACTTCTCACCATTCGGTATTGCCGGCATGCATGGAATTGAGTGAGTGAATCGTTACATGATACACCAGTCATAGCATGACGTCCATTGTTTTAATCAAATGGTTCTCCGGCACGGACTAGCGCCGTGACATTTCTCCCCCCCTCTTGAGACGCCTCTTGTGGCGTCCTTGAAAGGAAGTCTGCAGTGCAGTTGTTTGCTCCTGCTCTGTAAAGAACCTCAAAATTGAAAGGCTGGATGGCTAAAAACCATCTAGTAATGCGAGCATTTGTGTCTCTCATGCGCCCAAGCCAGGAGAGGGCACGATGGTCAGTCTCTAAGACAAATCTTCGGCCAATAAGGTAGTAGCGGAAGGAATCCAATGCCCACTTTATGGCCAAACATTCTTTTTCGACTGTTGAGTACCTAGTCTCCCTTGGCAAGAGCTTACGGCTGATATAAGCCACAGGCAGAAGATTTCCTGGTTCCCCCTGCAGAAGCACAGCACCCAAGCCATGCTCAGAAGCATCAGTCTGTAAGGTAAAGGTCTTAGAAAAGTCAGGACTCTGTAGGACTGGTTCACTGCACAGAGAATCTTTCAGACCCTGAAAGGCAGTTTCACATGCCTCAGACCAGTTGACTTTGTTTGGCTGGTCCTTTTTGGTTAGGGCTGTAAGCGCCAAGGCTCGATCAGAAAAGTTCGGAATAAACCGACGATACCAGCCCACCAAGCCCAAGAAAGCTCTCACCTCCTTCTTGGTGCGTGGCCTCTCGGCTGTTTTAATGGCCTCCACTTTCCCTACTTGTGGTCGGATCACTCCATGACCTAGGACATACCCCAGATATTTATTCTCTGAGTGGGCGAGGGTGCATTTATCTGGCCGGATAGTCAGACCTGCGGCTTTGATCCTAGTAAGCACCTCATGGAGATGCCTAAGGTGTTCTTCCCATGAATGACTAAATATGATGATATCATCCAGATACGCAGCGGCGAATGCTTCTGTACCTCTGAGGATGTAGTCCATCAACCTTTGAAAGGTGGCAGGTGCCCCGTGGAGCCCAAAGGGAAGAACTTTGAAGTGGAAATGACCAAAAGGTGTTTTGAAAGCAGTCAACTCACGGCTCTCCAGTGTCAGTGGGACCTGCCAGTATCCCTTACAAAGGTCCAAGGTAGTAAGGAATCTGGCTTTCCCTAGCTTCTCAATAAGGTCATCTACTCGTGGCATTGGGTAAGGGTCAAACTTGCTGATGCTGTTGAGCTTTCTGAAATCAAGACAGAAACGAAGGCTGCCATCTTTCTTGGGAACTAAGATCACCGGGCTGGTCCATTCACTCAACGACGGCTCAATCACTCCAAGGTCCTGCATGGTCTCTAGCTCCTCCTTCAAGACTGGCAGAAGTCGCTCTGGCACTCGATAGACTGCTTGGCGTATGGGACTGGCATCCTTTAGGGCAATATGATGTTGGACTACGTCGGTTCGCCCCGGCTTATCGCTGAAAAGGGATTCTGGCAAAATGGATAAGAGCTGCTCTCTCCCCCCCTCTGGAAGGTGGTCCAGGCTCAGTCCATTCCCCTTGTCTGCCCCAGGGAAGTACTGCTCCTCGGCTTCTTCCTCTTCTTCCACGACTCTCACCAGACAGGACTGTTCGTTCAGCTCTGTGGGAGCAGCAGACTCAGGCAGTGCAGCGGATTCAGAACGGGCATACCACTTCTTCAGCATGTTAATGTGGAACGTCTGCAAAGGTTGCCTCCTCCCTGACATGTAGATCTGGTACGTTACCGGCCCCATCTTCTGTCTGACTTCAAACGGCCCCTGCCACTTTGCCATCAACTTATTCTCTGATGTGGGTAGCAGCAGCAGGACGTTGTCACCAGGCTCCAGGGTACGGGATCTCGCAGTCTGATCGTACCATCTCTTCTGCTTGTCTTGAGACTTCTGCAGGTTCTCACGGGCCAAGGCTGTGGACTTTTCCAGCTGCTGTCGCATCTTGAGAACATACGCCACCACACTCATCCCCTCTGGTCGATCAGCATCTTCCCAGCTCTCCCGTAAAATGTCGAGGGGTCCTCGGACATGATGAGCATAGAGTAGCTCAAATGGAGAGAACCCCGTAGATGCTTGTGGGACCTCTCGGTAGGCGAAAAGCAGGAACGGGAGCCATTTGTCCCAGTCCTTGCCTGTTTCTGAAACAAACTTGCGGAGCATTGCCTTTAAAGTCTGGTTAAACCGCTCAACCAAGCCATCTGTCTGAGGGTGGTAAGGGGTGGTTCTCACACGTTTTATCCCTAACAGTCTGTATACATGTTGTAGCGTGTGGCTCATAAAATTTGGGCCTTGATCGGTTATCACCTCCCTAGGTATTCCTACATGGGAGAATAACTTCAGGAGGGACGTTGCTATCTGTTTGGCGGTAACATCCCTCATGGGGTAAGCTTCCGGGTAACGTGTAGCATAATCACATATGACAAGGATAAACCTGTTCCCTGCCTGACTTCTTTCCAACGGGCCAACAATATCAACTCCTATTCGCTCAAAGGGGGTTTCTATCACAGGTAGTGGTATGAGTGGTACAGGAGCAGAGCCTCGCCCAGAAGCAAGCTGACACTCTTCACATGTCTTACAGTATTCCTTTACCTCTGAATACATTTTAGGCCAGTAAAAGCGCTTGGAAATGCGAGCTAGCGTTTTCATGAATGCCAGGTGTCCAGCCCAGGGGACTGAATGCCCAAGATACAACACTTCCCGTCTACACACTTCTGGTAACAACAACTGAACCCCATCCTGACTCTTCCTGTATAGCAAGTAATTCTCCACATAATAGGTTTCCCCAGTCCAATCTAGTGAACTCTTGTCACCTTTTGCCTTCTCAAAACAGTGCGCCAGTGAGGGATCCTGTCTCTGTAATGTAGCCAGATTAGAGGGAATGGTTATATCAGAAGCCGATAATTCTGGGACTTCCTCCTCTACTGCTGACTGCAGCTCTGTGTTTGCCACTAGATCAATCACCTGCTCTCTGCGGTTTTGCTGCCGCTCCTCTATAGTGGGCCTGCTCTCTACATCTAGATCCTCCACATCCATGAAAGGGAGTGCATGCAGTTCTGATTGTGAAGTTTGCTCAGGCTGACGGCTCTGCTGTGCCTTAGCCCTGGTTACAACTCCACACAAAGCTGATCTTTGAACCAAATCGGGCCAAATAGGCATGTCAGTTCCTAACAAAACAGGATAGGGCAAACTTTTGACCACACCCACCCTCATGAGAAAAGCTTGATTGTCAATTTCAATATAAACCTCAGCAATAGGAAGGTCTGACCCATCTCCATGCACACAAAGCACAGTAACAGTGTCTTGATCAATCAACGCCTCTGCAGGGATGAATTTGGCTTGAACTAATGTCTGAGAACAGCCTGTATCCACTAATGCTGACAGAGGCTTGCCATTTAACAGAACAGTAACAACTGGTTCATGCTGCTCCATCTTACCAGACCCAAGCTCAGGGACATAACACAGACGACTGGTTTTGGGCTTCTTAAGTGGACAAAATGGTTGAATGTGACCGGGCTCACCACAGTTAAAGCAAACAATGTCTGCCCTCTCTTCCATAGGAGGCTTAGAGGGAGTAGGTTTAAATTTGAGGGGAGTTAGGTTTGTACTTCGACTCTGTGTGTGAAAGCTAAGATCACCACCCCTGCCCAACCCATCAGACTTACCCTTAGTCGAGGGCAACCTCCCGGCATAGCTGTAGGCCCCTCCTCTTCGATGTGCTGCAATGTAGCTTTCCACCAGGGTTGCAGCATCTGCGGCAGTAGGAGGGTCCCGCTCCTTCACCCAGGTCCTCACTTCTGGGTACAGCACTCGCAAGTACTGTTCCAGGACTAGAGTCTCCATTATGGCCTCTTTTCCTTCGGTATCAAATTTTACCCACTTACAGAATAAGTCTTTCAACCTTGTGTACAGTTCCTGTGGCGATTCATCAACCGGAGTCTCCAGAGCACGAAATCTTTGCCGATATGTCTCCTCACTGATGTGGTACTTTTTCAGCACAGCCGCTTTGACCAGGTCATAGTCTTTAGTGTGACTGGAGCTCATGGCCACAAAAGCACTACGGGCTTTTCCAGTCAGTAATGGCACCAGCCGAACAGCCCATTCCATTTTTGGCCAATCATACGCAAGAGCCAGTCTTTCAAAAGTTGTGAGATAATGTTCAATATCATCCTGTTCTGTAAGTTTAGCCAGCTGAGCCTCCAGACCCACCATCTTCCTGCTTGACCCTGTCCCTTGGATTTCACTACCACGAGCATTTTCCAAGTCCAGTTGCAGTTGGTTGACTTGATGGGTGAGGATTTTGTAGCTCTGCTCCCGTCGTATGGCTTCTCTCTCCTGACGCTCATCTCTTTCCCTCTGAAACTGTATAAAGTTCTCAAACATTCTGGAGAGAGCCAGCAGCGCTGGTTCACCTTCAGGGCTCTGCACTGCTGCACGTGGTGGGGAACTTGTTGAAGCACTCACTGCACCCTCCGCTTCTCCTAGCTGTACTTCCTCCAGCGGCTGTTGCTGCACCCTCTTAGGAGCCATGACTGCAGGTTCGGCTTGTGTTGAAGTTACCACAATCCCACTTCTGACACCACTTGTTACACTGGTCGGCAGTAGAGGCAGCAAAGACGTCAGCCAACATGGAGTGAGTATGCAAAAAATGGTGGTTTATTTGTTCCCCAGTGACAGTAGTGCAATTATTTACAAAATAGAAAAATACCTAAATAATAATAATAATAATAATAATAATAATAATAAAATTTCAAAAAAAAAATCTATTTGATAAAGCCGTCAAAAATATCTAAACAAATGCACAGACTGACAATTGTGCAATATTTGGCTACACCAAGCAACTGGTCCAAATCACAGCACTTGTTCACAGTTCCTCTCCTCCAGAACTCTGAACCCAACTCCCATTCATCCCTTCCATTAACCCAAAACCACACCCCCGGGATATACCATTTTAATTCAAATTCATTATCAAAACACTGCATATTCAAGTTTAACTATCCCCAAATAATTCAATATAATTCCGGATTAAAAATCCTCACTAAAATTAATTGTCAGTAGAGTACCAAAAGCATATCAAAGCATTTTTACATGCCAAATCGCAAAAGCCAAAAATTCCTCACTGCCCCTTTAAGAAACATTGGTACACGCATTCAGTGCATTGCGTGAAATAGAGGCGTCAGACCACAACTTCCTGTTTGGTCGTAGCACACAGCAAGACTCCACAGGTTCGTTCAATTCCTTAAATAAAAATGTTTAAATGCGTATTTGCTTGGTTTTGTATCATTTTCATTGCATGCATGTTTGTTTAGTTGTTAAAATATACTGCTGTCAGTAGGCCCTTCCTGACAGATACTTAACAAACCAGCAAGCAAGTCAATGCTACGTTTCAGCAGGGTTGATATGAAACAAAGTTACCGCTTTGGGACAGCTGACGAGCGCGCAACAATGTAACAAAACTTCTCACCATTCGGTATTGCCGGCATGCATGGAATTGAGTGAGTGAATCGTTACATGATACACCAGTCATAGCATGACGTCCATTGTTTTAATCAAATGGTTCTCCGGCACGGACTAGCGCCGTGACAGTAGGTGTATGTATGTCTCTGCCAGTTACAATAAGTAATGCAGACATCTCTTTTTTTATTTCTTATTCTAGCCACCATGACATTAAAGCTATGCAAACAAACAAATTGCCGCGATAATGAAATAACAAATAAAAAATTTAGCGCTTCTCAACCAGCGCAACCAGAGCATTGAAAATGTGCCACTCCAACACAAGCCTGTTTGTTCTGTGGAAGACAGGGAAGAAGACAAATTCTAGAACATTCTAGTCACACAAAAATAACAATCAAAGACAGTTTATATCATATAATTTAGAAATTGCGCACTTTAAATCTCAAACTACTCAGATGTCAGGTTTGCACCTAAAGACATGGCAACGCTTTAACAAACAAAGGTTTCTTACCCCGCACGCCCCGAAAGCGCATCAACAATCACACAATTCCATATCCGTAGCCTATTATGTCCCATTTGATTGGAGCGACACATTCACTTGAACTTGTGCCTGCACTACTTTATTATAATCAATTATCCCATTTACCGATAACGATTCTTCCCATGTTGGCAAAAATTGATTAACAAATGGGTAGTGCTTCGGTATTGGCGAGAGTAGGGCTCAATCTAGAGTATTTTATAATATCTTGATTCACACATCAAAATTCATCAATGGTTAGAAAAATAAAATTAAAGCTGCAAGCAGCGTTGAACGGGCCCTCACCCCCTTGCGCACGTTGGGGTTGTGGTGAGATCCTGACGGGTGTAGCTGTACACTCACGACCATTGGACAGGTCAAGTGCAGGCCCCAACCTGAGAGAAAGTGTCGAGCGAATCGGGCAAAGCTGAAGGAGTTATGATAAGTTCATACTTCATCCACCAGGGGGCGCGTAGAGCATAACCAAATTTGGGCCGGCGCATTTAGAGGCAGACCCCTGTACAACATGTCGAAGAAGTTGCTTAAATTACCTTACGAATGCTGTGATGCTTCGAGAAATGGCGTCCGTGTGGCGATGCGGTGTCAATGGATCCCTCCCCATGAAAAAACGATAGGGTTTTTGATGTTCTTAATGAATTCTTATCATCATGGAAATTGATATGCCGGTCAAGGGTGGTGAGCTCCAACATCTCATTGGGGCGGTGCCCATGAGGGCAGCAAAATGCCTCGATGGCGCCCCCTTGAAATTTTGAAAAACCCCTCTCCATAGGGGTTTTTTGGGAATAGGAAAATTGAGACACGTGTATGTTGCCTATTCGATCAAAAAAGTCTCTGGCACCATCGGTTAATTCCAAACAGGAAGTCAGCCATTTTGATTTTACCGTGTCATTTTGGCCCGATTTCCACATATTGCATTTTAACGAGCTCCTCCTAGCGATTCCGTCCAATCAACCTAATATTTTTTTCAGATCATCAAGAGACCATGCTGATCAAAAGTAGTGCTGGGCATGTCTGTCGCTAAATGGGCCTGAAATTGGCACATTTGCTCAAAACTTAATATTTGTGCTTAGGGTCTGCCCCTGAATGCACCTGCCCAAGTTTGGTTACACTCTGAGCGCTTTCTGGTGGGTGGAGTATCAACTTATCATAACTCCTTCAGCTTTGTCCGATTCGCTCAACACTTTCACTCAGGTTGGGGCCAGCACTTGACCTGTCCAATGGTCGTGAATGCACAGCTGCACCCGTCAGGATCTCACCACAACCCCAACGTGCGCATGGGGGCGAGGGCCCATTCAACGCTGCTTGCAGCTTTAATTAATTTCATTATTCTTGCATCAATTCAAAGGACAATTTCACCCCTTTCCCAATGCTGAAAACGCGTCTAACTGTCCACATATGTCCGTCCGGATCCGAAATTTGGTATTTTTGTGCGGTCGGACAGGTTCGACCCCAAATGCCGAATTAGCGCCCCCTAAACACGTTTCAAAATTCCCATAGGGAAATTCAGTTTTTTTGTTGTAGGCAGACAAAATTTGGTAGTTACATGCATCCTACACGGGCATACAAAAAACTTAATTGGGGCTACGCCCTAAACCCAACGGGAAGTCGGCCATTTTGATTTGAATTTTTGAATTTTAATACGTACTCCTCCTAGGGATTTCGCTGAATCGACTTCAGATTTGGTTCACATCATTGGGAGACCAAGCTGATCAAAATTTGTGCTCTGCAAATCTGTAGGTCAAAGGGCGTGGCTGCTTGGGCGTGACAAATTTTAGTGACTTGACAAAGAAATTTCACAATGCTCTCACACCCAACTACTTGATTGCAGTAGGTTCAAACTTGCAGAACATGATAACTGCTCCGCCCGAAATGCCCTTATATATTAACTCTACACTTTGCTAATAGCGCCTCCCTGTGGTAACAGCAAGTGACCACTCGTTACTTACACTTGTACTGATGACCCATTGTTGAACCCATCAACTTCATTCCACTACTAAAACATGCAGAACAAGTTGCTGAAGCTACATTATGAACGTTGTGTAGCTACGAGTAATGGCGTCCGTGTGGCGACGAGGTGACTTTGGATCCCTCACCATGAAAATATGTTTGGGATTCCCAATGCTCTCATGCCCTCATACTTGACTGTAGTAGCTTCAAACTTGCTAGTGATGATCATTGCTCCGCCCTGAACGACCAGAAACATTAAATTCCCACTTTGCTACTCGCGCCCCCCTCTGGTAACAGGAAGTGATCACTTATTACTTTCACTTCACCTATGGCGAGGGGTTTTTGAAAATTTCAAGGGGGCGCTATCGAGGCATTTTGTTGCCCTCATGGGCAAAGCCCCAATGAGATGTGAGAGCTTGCCACCCTTGACCTGTCAATGAATTTTTATGATGATACAAGTTTATTAAAGACATCAAAAACCCAAACGTATTTTCATGGCGAGGGATGGATAGTCGCTGCGTCACCACACGGACGCCATTATGCGTAGCTTCACAGCATTCATGTGTTAGCTTTACCAATTTGTTCTGCATGTAATAGAAGTGGAATGAGGTTGATGTGATCAAGTATGTGTCCTCAGTACAAGTGAAAGTAATAACTGGTCACTTCCTGTTACCACAGGGGGGCGCTAGTAGTAAAGTGGGAATTTAATGCATCTGGACGTTCAGAGCAAACCAATGATCATGTCCAGCAAGCTACTACAGTCAAGTATGTGGGCGTGAGAGCATTGAGAATCCCAAACGTATTTTCATGGCGAGGGATCCAAAGTCACCGCGTTGCCACACGGACGCCATTATTCGTAGCTATGCAGCGTTCATAACGTTGCTTCAGAAACTTGTTCTACATGTTTTAGAAGAAGAATGAAGTTGATGGGTTCATTGTGTCATCAGTACAAGTGGAAGTAACGAGTGGTCACTTCCTGTTACCACAGGGGGGTGCTATTAGCAAAGTGGCAAGTTAATATATCAGGTCATTCAGGGCGACACCCTCATCATGTTCAGCAAGTTTGAAGCTTCTAAAATCAAGTATTTGGCTGTGAGAGCATTGTGAAATTTTTTCCTCAAGTCAATAAAATTTGTCACGCCCTAGCAGCCACGCCCTTTGACTTACTGATCTGCAGAGCACATTTTTCGATCAGCTAAGTCTTACAATGATCTGTAGCAAATTTGAAGTCGATTGTGGGAAATCCCCAGGAGATGTTCGTTTGGAAATTCAAAAATTCAAATAAAAATGGCCGACTTCCTGTTGGGTTAAGGGCTGGCTCCAATGGAGTTTTTTATATGCCTTGATACAAAACATTTAACTACCAAATTTCGTTTGCCTTCGACAAAGCAACCAAATTTCCCTATGGGAATTTTGAAACGTGTTTAAGGGGCGCTATTTCGGTATTTGGGGTCGCACCTGTGCGACCGCACAAAAATATCAAATTTCGGATGTGGCCGGACGTATGTGGGAAGTTAGACGCATTTTCACCATTGGGAAAGGGGTGAAATTCCCCTTTGAATTGTCGTAATAATAATAATAATAATAATAATAATAAACAGTATGATTTCAATTGGGTCTTCGGACGACTTTCAGTCGGCTCGGGCCCTAATAATAATAATAATGATAATAATAATAAAAATAAACAGTACGATTTCAATAGGGTCCTCGGACGACTTTCAGTCGGCTCGGGCCCTAATAATAATAATAATTACAATAATAATAATAATAATAAACAGCGCAATTTCAATAGGGCCCTCCGCAGACGACTTGCAGTCAGCTCGGGCCCCAATAATAAAAATAAACAGTACGATTTATATGGAGTCCTCGGATGACTTTGTCGGCTCGGGCCCTAATAATAAAAAAAAATTATAACAATAATTATATACAGCACGATTTCAATAGGGTCCTCAGACGACTTTGTCGGCTCGGGCAAATAGTAATAATGATAAAAATAAACTGTACGATTTCAATAGGGCCCTAAAAAACATATTCACATAGACAGGGGTTAGTTGATACAGATATCCTCAGTTAGAAAATCAATCTCTTTCCTCGTGAGAAGATCACAACTTTTTTGATTATCACCAACATATAGGGCAGTCAGATTTGTGAATAGAACATGAAGACAAGGATGGCGAAGATGAGCCGAAGCCGAAAACCAAATTTCACAGATGAGGAGTTAGAGGTATTGGTGAAATCAGTTAAGAGGCACCACATGGTGCTGTATGGCGAGGAGGCAGTGAAAGCTGATCCGAGGAAGAAAGCTGCGTATCGTTCTGGATGTGGCTCAGTGGGGAGATGTAAGCGCAGTATCCCTGATTTTAAAGCATAAATGGAGAGGCCAGCGGGGCGCTGTAAAAGCCAGGCTCTTTGCACACCAGAGAAGTGTACTTGCAACAGGTGGTGGGCAACCATCATCCCCTGTGCATTTCACTGCTCTGGAAGAGGAGGTGGCATCCAGTCTTTCTGCAGTGGAAGTGCATGGAGAAGAACTTGGAGCGTCAACGACACACCTTGACACAGATGCCTGTGACATGTGCATGACATCACCAGCAACTCTCTGGAACGACCCAGATGCCAGGAGCGACAGCGCAGTTGTGACGTTGATGACCACGGGTACGTTTTGTAGGTGATTGCTGTGGCTGGATAGCTCTTCATCCAGAAGTCGGCAGAGATGGATGATTGCCTCATGCACGGTCCAGACGAAAGCACTGGATGCACTCGGTGTTTGCTAGTCCCAGGAAGTCCAAATGAAGCCGATATATGCGTGGTCGTCTTTGAGCTCGGCGTGCTCCTCTTTCTCTTTCCCTATCACGCAAGAGTGCAAGCAAATGCAGGACTGGCATTTCGGTTTTAGATTTTGAGTGCCTGGTAGAATGGGCCTGGTCTTTCGAATGCTCGTATTAATTATTTGCTATGCGTCTGTAATTGAACTAATTGGAGAAGAGGCTGACATCATATGATGATTTCGTCTGATAATTTATTATGGGTATGAGAAATGTAGTTTAGAAATAAGGAAGAACAATTGAATATTGAATGTCTCAACCTTTACTATGTTAAATAAACTAAAATTACTGTTAAAATTCGGCATATAACCGACATAAAATGCAATATTCTATTTTGCCTTATGTTGGCGTTTGACCTGAATACAGCCCTCAAAAGCGCTTAACAGAAAAAGCGCTTAAGACAGGGGAAGAATCAAACGTAATCAAACGTGGGCAGGTGCATTCAGGGGCAGACCCTCAGCACAAATATGAAGTTTCATGCAAATCGGCCAATTTCAATGTAAAATATGGCATTTCATGTTTCCACAAGGGGGTGCTATGAGCAATATTGCCAACGAGCATATGTTGGCGTTCAGGGCGCGGTTCTTATCATGTTCGGGAATTTTGAATCCATTTGGATGAAGTATGAGGGAGAGAGAGCTGCTCGATTGTGCATGGCGAGGCATCAGAAATGCCAATTTGCTCGAAACTTCAAATTTGTGCTGAGGGTCTGCCCCTGAATGCACCTGACCACATTTGGTTACGCTCTGAGCGCCCCCTGGTGGATGAAGTATCAACTTGTCATAACTCTTTCAGCTTTGTCCGTTTCAGTCGACACTTTATCACAGGTTGGGGCCTGCATTTGACCTGTCAAATGATCATGAGTGCACAGCTGCTCCCGTCATTTTAAAGTGCATTTGAAGTTTTCAAGCGCTTTCTGGTGGTACCAGCTGCACTGGAACTGGCAGAATTTGAATTTTTTGTTCACATACCTACATCATAGGGGAGTAAATTTGCAGTTGTTCCTGTTAGTGTTAGCTAGCTAACTTGTTAGCTTTACAATTGCAGGTGATTTCTGATTTTTTTTAATAACACATTGATCATGTTTGTATTCACACAACAACATTAAATCGACTCATTCCTAAATGTTACATTTGAAACAAAATTATTATGGTGTGTAGCAAGACACTGGAAAACAAGGCGCAGACTAGGCGAGAGAATGGGTCAAAACCCCACTCACAAGGCAGTAATTTTATTCTTATTGATTCAAACACAAAAAGGCGCATATAATTTCTCGCACATTAAACGCATCTGCGAAGTGGTTTTCGTCATCAATTTCACTTCTCAGTTCAGGACGTGGGCTGCGTGTCTTGAGGCGTTGGTCGTTGGGCGATCCCTCAGTCACTCGATCATCGGAAACTTCAAGGACAAAACACGGAAGCATAGTAAGACTTGAATCTTACGCTCAGACTCCTTGCCTGCCTAGCCTAATGACTTTCAGCTGGTGGGAACTGTCCAGTGTCCCGCAAATCTAGGGAGTGCTGTACGGGTGTTGGCTTTCCGGCCGCTGTGCTGGGCGCTGAAGTTCCACTCTCCACCAGTAGATAGTGGGAGGAGAATCGGTCGTGTCTGGCGTGCTGAGGTGGTCGAGGGGCGTAGCCACTCCCTGGTTTGCCACAAGTGTTTAGAGAGAATGTTTCATCCCACCAAAATTTATAAGAGCCAATTGTGAAGAACATGATTGTGATTTGGCATGATTTAATAATTACTTGAACCAAAATTTCGCCCTCTCCTGTTTCAGCCCAATCTGGGGTAACAGTTTATTTGTTCCTGGCAAAAATGATGGAGGCTTTAAATCTTGGGTGGATATAGGGTCGAGACAATTAAAAGAAATATTTTTGATAATGAAAATGGTAGTTTGCTATGATTTGATGATATAAGGACCAAATACGACATTCCCTGTAAACATTTTTATGAATATTTACAATTCAGAAGTTTCATGGGAACTTAAATTGGTCAACCCTTGCAGATCCCTTCTCTATGCACATGGGAGAAGTGCTTGCTTAAAGGAGAAGTACCGTTTTTACAGTTTTGACATTATTTGTGGCATAAAATACAATCATTTACTCACTCATTTTACTTTCGTGTTACGAAAAGTTCTTCGCAAGATATTTAGATCCAAAGAGAGCCGCGTATATCCGTATAACGGGAGTGAACAGGGCACTGCGAGCGCAGCCTCTAATGCCGCATTATCTGTCGCAAAACTCATTAATTTCTCCAATGATTGAGATTCGCTAGTGTTGTTCCCCTTTTGAGGCTGGGGTTGCCTGTTATCGTCATCCAGCATCTGTAGCTTAACCTACTAACCTGTGGGTAAGGCTATTATATCTGATTTTTATGATCTGTTTGTAGCGCATGGCCCGGAATCCTGTAACTCGAGATTTAATGCATGGAATAATGATCTGCAGTGGGAATTGACATTGGAGGAGTGGAGTACTGCTCGAGAGAAAGCCCAAAAACAAACTGGCAATAGTCGATATAAACTTCTTTAATACAATTGATTAATGAGAGTATATATTACTCCAGACTTCATACTTCTAACTTCATAAATTTAAGGCTAGTATCCCAGATATGTGCACCAGATGCTGTGGAGAAAAGGGTACTTTTTTTCATTGTTTGTGGAGCTGCCCATGGGTGAATGAGTTCGAGGGGGAAGTTAAGTCGTCTTATCAGGAAGTCTTGGGAATCAGATTGGATTTGAAGCCAAAGCTCTTTATTCGGCCTATATCCAGTGGGGAATAAATTAAATCATAATGAAATTAAGTTTATCGATATTTGTGCTTTACCAGCAAAGAGGGTGATAGCACTACTTGGAGGCGTATGGGTAAACCAAGCATCGGGAAATGGTTTAAAGAATTATCTCTGTCCTTGCCAATGGAAAAAATTACTTATATTTTAAAGGGTAAACAAGAACTCTTTCAAAAAATATGGGGATGTTTTATGGATAATCTTGAGAATAATCATTGCACTCATTCGGCGAGGGATGGGGCTGAATAAAGACTTCCTCTGCAGTTTCAGGGACTACAATGGTGGTTCTCGACTTGTGGGTTCTTCTTCGTATATGACTCTGGGGGGGGGCTGGGACTGGGGCCAGGTGACCCCGTGCAGTCCTTTGTTCCTGTTTTGGATCTTTCGAAGAAGTACATGTTCAGCGGCTTTGGGGCCCCTGGGGGTCCCTGGAGCCGCCAGCGGGAACCACTGGACTGCAGAAATGGCACTTGATGTGAAATTGTACAATATTACATACCCAAACTACCTTTCCCTTCGATTGTCTCGGGTCTTGTTTGTGCTATTTTTAGTGTCCGAACCCCAGGCAAAGCCTGGGCAGAGGACCCTACTGTTATTGCTATGTTTCTTATTGTTATTGTCCCCCGCCAACACAAAGTGGGAGGGGGAAATTGGTTTGACCTCCTTCCATCCGTCCGTCTGTCCGTCGGTCCCAGATAAAGGCGACAGCTTTACTCAGAAACTCCTACAGATGGAGTAACCAAATTTGGTGTGTTGCTTCAGACCATAAAGGCCTTGATCGAGTTCAAAAATAAGAAGCGCACGATTGGCAGGGGATGTTGTAGACCATGTCAACTTGTTCATTCTTTCTTTCTTTCTTCTTCTGACGCACCTTTCGACCTAAATTTGACCCCCTAAACATGCTCAAAAACTCAAATTTGGCTTGTCTGGCAAAAAATTTCATAAAATGTAAAAATTATCCCTTGAGATCACTCTCTAGCGCCACCCAGAAACATTATATTGGCACTTAGAGACCACCACGACCGGTAGGAAAGTCATCTAGAGATGGAACCAAAACTATTTTGTTCATCTCATCAAGACCTAAAAATTAACCATCACCACCCCTGACCTAAATCGAACAGGAAGTTCGCAAATTACATATCAAAATTGCCATTTGCCCCTAAATCAAGCCTACATTTGCCCTCGAACAAACGCGAACTCCTTTAAGATCGTTCATCGTATCGATGCCAAATGCTAGTAGATGACAAAGCACACTCTTTCGATGAAAATTGCTGTACGACTTTGTCAAAAGTTGAACTGATTGGATTTTATGAGGCATCAAAGATGGGGTCCCCAGCCACTTTGACTGCCTTTTTTCGATGTGTACGCAATTTCCAACCTAAATGTGACCCCTTAAACATGTGCAAAAACAAACCAAATTTTGCAATTAATTCAATGTGGTTTCAGACATTTTTACAATCTGAAAATTCTCCAACAAAGAGACAAAATAGCTCTCTAGCGCCACCTAAATACACCAAAATGGGACTTTCGCTTTCACCACGGCCTGTCGCAATGTCATAAAATTCGGAAAAAAAATTTGCGCGTCATTCCTGTACCATGACCTAAGCTGTCACTTGATTTGGTAAAATTCCATTCAAGACTTTGAAATGAAAAATTTTATGTACATAATATGCTGTATATTAATATATACTTTCTTGCTGTGGACAAACCGTTTATGATATCATAATGTCCTTTGGTAGACTTCATAATCTCTATTTAGAAAACATTCCAAGCGTGGTACCAATATTGAACTAATATATGTTGAGAGATTGGCATGTTATGAATATTCATATTTTGAAAAATATAGAGTAACGCACTTCTGAATTCACCTTAGGTGGCAATGTATGAAACTTTTGCCTGTGTTCAGGGAACAACCTCCTAAAATTTCAGCTGTGTAGGATTTAAGGGGAAGAACTATTTATTAATTTCCTTATTATTATTGATTTTCAGTGTTTTTCTATGTGGTGCTACACATTCTGACCACTGGGTGGCAGAAGGATCGCATGGCTTATCTACCTTCACTAAGTTCATGAATGGGGGAATATTCCTCAATACACGGCAGTGATAACATCTGCAATAGAAACTCTTTCCACGTCCCCTGACTCATAACTCCAATTTACAAACGAAAAATCTCTTTTAGTTAACCCGTTACCACTCCGACGGCCCGTAATCGGGCCGTCAGGGAAGTTGAAAACATACTACGTCATTTACACAGCTTGTATGCAACTGAGATACTCATGCCACATATCGTCAGGAAGCTAAGATTCTTGAGATTCGAATGATGCCAACCATTTCAAAGTATAATCATCCCAGCAGCTTTAATCAACGCCCATGTCAGACCACAAACAAACAAACGAACAGTTACAAAACTGATGTGACTCACCAATGAAGCCGCCTTGTACTCTTCCAGTCCAACATATCCCCTCAAACATGGTCTTGTTACATCCACGAAGTTCCAGTAAATCCAACCAAGTAAAGTATTTAGTCCAAAACACACTATTATACCGGTAAATATCCATGAACAGCTGCTGCATCGTTTGAAATGAATCGGTGGTTATCCACAAAGTTCGCTGCATTAGTGGTCGTTGCTTCGGAACAGATTTAGACAGTATACAGCCATTTGCGCCAAAATGGAGTCTGCACTCTAACCTTTCGATTGACACCTCACTCGACCAGTTACGAGCTTCCCTGCCCTGTCTACAGCCTGCTATAGCCAACGAGTGCCTGTGTTGAAACAAAGCTCATGCCTCCTTTTTTTGCGTGTAGCCCGAGCAACCAGCAACCAATCGAGACGACGATTGTTGCATTATAACACCAACAAAATTCTGGAAACGCCGATATATAGGTTGTTGGGGTGGCAAAAAGGCTGGCGCTGCCTATCCCTCGCGTAAGAGAATGGACAGAATATGGCTCAGCTGTGCGTAATGCGTGCTGTGCGTTCCGCAAAACAGAGCGAGGCAGAGAGAGATTTCCAGCGAATGTTTGATGGTTGTTTACGGAGTTTGAAAGAAAAAATAGCCAAAAGGTTGCGAAAAAAATCATTTTCAGTTCAGAAGCTGCAGAGCTGTGCACTCGGCGTGCAAGTGATAGCTCAGGGGAAGAAATATCTGACCAAAACCGTGATGGCTCCGTAGCAGAGGAAATGTTTCTCGGGGGAGATGACATTACTCTTGACAAGTACGCATCATATTATAACTTATATTTCATTATATAATAACATTACATTTATTATTATTATTATTATTATAAAATTACATTACGTATTATTTGCATCTGTCACGGAAGGTGGAAGGACGTCATGTTTTCACCGGAGTTGGTGATTCCGTTTGTTATTCTGTAAATCTGTGTAAATAATCACGGGAAAAGGATATTATAATATGATGCTGATATTATGATGATTATATTATTACCATATTACGCATTATTACCTCCGTTACCGAAGGTGGAAGGAAGTTATTTTTTCGCCGGCGTTGGTTGTTGTGGGAATTTTAATTTTCATCCCTGAAAGAAATCAGAGTGAGACAAAGTAAGTAAATAGGATCCATTTTACAATGTGCCACATAGGGTCTTCGTTACAGGCAAGAACGAAGACAAAGGAATCTTTCCTTTGCTTTGGATATATGTAAAAGCACAAAGTCAAAATCTCCTCCCCTTGGGGTTTATATGCACAAATTTGAGTTTATGCTTCAGTAACTTTTACTTTTTTTTATTGATCATATATTGTAAATATTTTACTTTGAGTTTGCTGCGTAAAGGTCATTTGTTTGTTTACCTTTCATATAAAAAAGCATTTTTTAACATAAAGGCACTCGTTTTGACTCTTATGTGCACAAATTTGAGCTTATTCGTTAGTAACTTTTTTTCAGCAATATTGATAGTGAATCTGGATATAGGATTGGATTCCTCTAAGTGTCACCTTTCATGAGAGCCCAACATTATGACTGTAGGTTGAAGCGTTCAAGAGTTATGCCCTTTTATCCTAGGTATGTGACCATGGTTATCCAAGGGTCCTTTTGGGGTCTCCAAATGGCCATTTTTGGAAACGCCTAGACATGGCCTTAGAAAAACATGTGTAAAATGCTCATTTTCTGTAGGATTGTTATCAAATTTGAACAGGAACTAAGTAAGACGTCATGCTGTGGTCCCATTGTGTTTTTCAGCTAATAAGTCCCAGCTGCTTTCATCTACAGGCATCTGTTTGCAAAAAGAAATTTTGGCGAGAGTAAAAACCTTCTACTTCAGTGTGTTCCAGCTTGGATTACTCAATGACAGTAGCACTTAGAGTATTTCTTTAAGCTGGGGGAAAAACTTCAGAGTGTTTCCTTTCAAATGAGACCATAACCATCCATATAGTCCAAACGGTTCAAGAACAGCGTTCAATTTACTTTAGGTACGCTTTTCATAGGCATTTTAGGCAAATTTTCCCGGAGTTAAGGGGTTTGCATTCAACTAAAGATAAAACATTTTACTCAGTCTTGCACTGTCCAACAAATGAGAGTGTTCAAAGGCGCCTGAACACCTCTCGCTCCCGCATCGACATAGGTGCCAAAATAGCTCTCTAGTGCCACCCAGAAACATTAAATTGCCATCAGACGGCCACCACGACCGGAAGGAAAGTCATAGAGAGATGGAACCAAAACTATATTGTTCATCTCATCAAGACCTAAAAATTAAGAATCAACATCTTTGTCCTAAATCGAACAGGAAGTCCGCAATTTGCATATCAAAATTGCTATTCGCCCCTAAATTTGGCCTAAATTTGCCCTCAAACAGTCGCGAACTCCTTTAGACCGTGTATCGTATTGAATCCAAATGCTAATGGATAACAGGAAGTCCGCAATTTGCATATCAAAATTGCTATTCGCCCCTAAATTTGGCCTAAATTTGCCCTCAAACAGTCGCAAACTCCTTTAGACCGTGTATCGTATTGAATCCAAATGCTAATGGATAACAAAGGACACACTGCCGATGAAAACTACCGAACTACTTTTTCATAACCCGAACGCTTTTGATTTTATGAGGCGTCAAAGTCGGTGTCCGCAGTCACCTTGACTGCTTTTCTTCTCTGCGTACGCGATTTCTAACCTAAATGTGACCCCTTATACATGGTGCGAAATGAAACAAATCCACCAAAGAGACAAAGTGGCTCTCTAGCGCCACCTAAATACACCAAAATGGATTTAGCAATTTGGTTTCGCAATCATCACGGCTTGTCGCAATGTCATAAAATTCTGAAAAATTTCACACATCATTCCTGTACCAGGACCTGTGTTGTCACTTGTTATCGTGAAAATTAATTCAAGAATTTTTGAAATAAAAATTTTTATGAAAATAATACGCTGTACAGTAATATATACTTTCTTGCGGTGGACACACCGTTCATCGTATCAAAATGTCCCTTGGTATACTTCATAATCTCCATAAGCAGAAACAACATGCCAAGCTTGGTACCATTTGAATGAATGTTAGCTGAGATATTGACGTTATGAATATTCATATTGAAAAAAATAGAGTGACGGACTTGTGAATCCAGTATGAATTTTCTCTGTGTTCAGTGAACAACCTCCCAAAATTTCAGCTGTCAAGGATTTCTGTGGAAGAATCATTTATTAATTTCTTTATTATTATTCATTTTAAGTGTTTCTCTGTGTGGTGCTACACATTCTGACCTTCGGGTGGAAGTAGGATAACATGGCTCATCTCCCTTCACTAAGTTCAGAAATGGGGGAAGATCACAATAGACAGCAGTCGATAAAATCTGCTTATGAAACTTTGACCAGGTCGCATGAGTCATAACTCCACTTTACAAAAGAAAAATCTCTGTCAGTACAAGGGTTTGCATTCAACTCAAGATAAAACATTTTACTCATCCTCACACTGTCCGACAAATGAGAATGCTCGACGGCGCCCCAACACGTTTCCCCCCCTGCAATGACATGCACGGGTGGGTGAGGACCCGTCCAATTATATTTGTTTTCTTTTTATTCCATTGTTATGGCCCAATTTGTTATTACATTTACAGCAACAGCAACAGCAAGGGATGACAGACACAGTTTTAAAAACTTAACCACATTTAATGAACAAAGACAATAACAAATAACTACTCTACTATCTACAACTAAATGACCAAGATTGATTAGAAAAGAAAAAAACAGAAATATTTACAGTCCCTCTTTGTTGGGGTGGCTTGGTGATATCCTGGGTGAGGAAAAATGCTCTAACACAGGCAAAAATCCACAAAAGAAACTTCACAGGTCTTGAACAGAAATGACAGGTCTAGTCACACGTATCCTTCTTCTTGCAATTTCTCCTACTACTTTACTGTCTCAATTCTACTCTTTATATACTCTTTTGCAGACCCCACCCACATTAAGACCTCTTTTTTTTATTTTCTGGGACTTTCCCCAGACATGTCCAGGACATGTCTAAACCTAGCTCCAGTCTGGGCTGAATAAAAAAAAGGTAAATACTGCCATCTAGTGGCCTCTATTCACATCACACCTCCATTCCAAAAGGGAAAAATTTTGACTCATAAAGGCAAAATTTTTCTTATCAATACAAAATGGTTAAGTGGACACTTGTCTATATATACATATCATACAATATTCAAATAAACACGTGATATATATATACATATTCCAACACGGGATAAGCAATCAGCAATTACATTGTCTGTACCCTTCACATGCTTAATTTCCGAGTCAAACTCCTATAAAATCAAACTCCAATATAACAATCTCCGATTCTTGTTTTTCATCTTACTCAAAAACATTAACGGATTGTGGTCAGTGTACACAATCATTGGCTTTTGTCCTGTACAAACATAAACCTCAAAGTGTTGTAAAGAAATGACCAGAGCCAACAGTTCCTTCTCTATTGTGGAAAAGTTCCTTTGGTGGCGATTGAACTTCCTGGAGAAGTATGCCACGGGATGCTCAATGTCATCAGAGTCACTTCTCTGTAGGAGCACAGATCCACAAGCTTGGTCGCTAGCATCGACTGCGATGGAGAACGGTTTGTTGAAGTCAGGAGATTTGAGCACGGGGAAGTGACACAGCAGAGACTTCAGGCGATCGAAGGCTCTCTGGCATGCATCATCCCAAGTGAACTTTACGCCTTTCTTCAGTTGGTTAGTTAGACTGAGAGCAATCTCAGCAAAGTTCTTGCAGAACTTGCGGTAGTACCCGATCATTCCAAGGAAGCGTCGCAAAGCTTTTTTTGTTGTCAGGAACTGGAAAGTCCATGATGGCTTGGACTTTAGCATTTATGGGTGCCACCTTACCCTGGCCTATGACGTAGCCAAGATAGGTGACAGTAGCACAACCAAAGTCACTCTTGCTCAGGTTAACAGTCAGGTTAGCCTGGGTCAGGCGCTGGAACAACGTCTCTACATCTTTTAGATGTTCTTCCCAGGAGTCACTCCATGTGATCAGGTCATCGATGTACGCACCCGTGTGTGGCAATCCGGCGATTGTAGACTGTATCATCCTTTGGAACGTGGCTGGGGCATTTTTCATGCCAAAGGGTAGGACTTCATACTGGTACAACCCAGATGGTGTGGCAAAAGCAGAGATGCTCTTGGCCCTCTCAGTTAAAGGCACACACCAATAACCCTTCAATAAATCAATCTTGGTCAGAAACTTTGCTTGCCCTACTCTATCAATACAATCATCAATCCTAGGTATTGGAAACACATCAGTTCTAGTTACAGCATTGACTTTGCGATAATCAGTACAGAATCTAGTACTTCCATCAGGTTTTGGAACTAGCACACAGGGTGAACTCCAATCTGAGTTGGAGGGTCTGATAATATCATGTTCTAACATGTACTCAACCTCTTTCTCAGCAATCTTTCTCTTTTCATCCGGTACGGATGCTGTTTTATTGGTTTCGCATCACCAACATCTACATCATGAGAGGCTATAGAAACTCTTTTTGGAACATCAGGAAACAGATCTTTATATTTCTTGATCAACCTCTCAAACTGATCTCTCTGTGAGGGTTCTAAGTGCTGGAGTTTTACATCAAGATTTTGCAACACTTCAGAATTTGACAATTTACATGAAAGAACTTCAGCTTTAATTCTAGGTTCATCATCTTGAAAATCCCCCTCATCTTCACAAATCTCGGCCATAGGAGAATCTGAAGTGACAGCTGCAACCCAAGCATTTCTGTCATGATAAGGCTTCAGCATGTTAATGTGACACAATTGTTTTGGTTTTCTCCTATCTGGAGTCTTCACAATGTAATTGAGATCATTGAGTTTTGTCAGAATTTCATAAGGATCATGAAATCTAGCCTGCAATGGATTGGACTGCAAGGCAAACAACACAAGGACCTTGTCTCCTGGTTCAAACTCACGGCTTCTAGCCTTATGATCATACCAAGTTTTCATTTTTTCCTGACTTGATTTCAAGTTCTCTTTGGCTAGGTCACATGCTGCACGCAATCTTTCCTTGAACTTGCTAACATAGTCTAACAGACTGATTTGCGGCTCTTCCTCTCGCCATTGTTCACTCAACAATAGCAAAGGTCCTCTCACTTCATGACCAAACACTAGCTCAAATGGACTGAATCCAGTAGACTCCTGCACTGCTTCTCTAGCTGCAAACAACAGCAAATGAACACCTTCATCCCAGTCTTTCTCATGGTCATAACAATAAGTCCTCATCATTGTCTTGAGAGTGGAATGAAACCGCTCCAAGGCGCCCTGACTTTCTGGATGATAGGCACTAGAAAGAATCTGCTTTGCACCTAGTTCATACACAACCTGCTGAAACAAATCAGAAGTGAAATTGCTACCTTGGTCTGACTGAATTTCCTTGGGAAGGCCAAACAACGTGAAGAACTTTATCAAAGCCTTCGAGATTGCAGTTGCCTTGATGTTACGTAGAGGTATGGCTTCAGGGAATCTGGTAGATGCACACATGATTGTCAACAAATACTGATTTCCAGATCTAGTCTTGGGTAATGGACCAATACAATCAACAATGACCTTTGAGAACGGCTCCCCAAATGCTGGGATTGGCTGTAATGGAGCTACAGGTGGGTCTAATTGGTGTTTTCCAACTACTTGACAAGTGTGACAGGTTTTGCAAAAGTTGGAAACGTCTTTCCGAAGCCCAGGCCAAAAGAAGTGTTTCATGATCTTATCAACAGTCTTGTTAACACCAAGATGACCTCCTAAAGGTAAACTCTGAGCCATTGTTAAGATCTCATTCCTGTAGACCTTCGGAACAACAATTTGCCTGACCACTGCCCAATCTGCATTGGCAGGGATATCAGGAGGGCGCCACTTCCGCATCAACACACCATCCTTGAGATAATACCCAACTGGAACTGCGTCTATTTCTTTATCAGGAAGGGCTCTCCTCTTTAGTACACAAATTTCAGGATCATTAGTTTGCTCCTCAATCAACCGCTTTCTGGACAGAGACAAGTCTCCAGGCACATCAGAATCACCAAACCCCTCTGGCTGGCTGAACAATGAACTGATAAAAGTGTCTGATAAGTTCTCAAACGGAGAAACCATAGTAGGCCAATCAGAGTCATGAGGCGAACCACCTGAGTCCTGACTATTAAATGTGCTGGACGGCACCACAACATCTTCTTCTCTAGCCTTCTTAGCCATAGCACGAGTCACTGCGCAAGAAGGATACAGAGATGGGTCCTCATCCCTATCTTCAGTGCTCGGCTGTGAAGTAAGATGTACAGGGGGAACTACTTTGCCCCCAGCCAGGTCATTGCCTAGCAACAGAGAAACACCCTTTATAGGTAGACTTGACATAAGTCCCACCTTTACCTGTCCTGTAACTAAATCTGACTTCAAGAATATAGAGCGCAGGGGAACAGATACAGTCCTCCCTTCAATACCTTGTACAAGTATGAAATCCCCTGAAGCGGTCTCATCACGTAACTCCAAGGAGTCCTTCAACAAAAGTGACTGAGAAGCTCCGGTATCCCTTAAGATATATATGGGGACAGGAGCAGTATGCTCATTCAGAGCCACAAATCCCTCTGACACAAATGGAAGAAATTCCTCCCTCACAAAGTCAGCTGTATCAGGCTTTTTAGCCCCACAAGAAGCAGGCAATTTAGCAGATCGGTAATCTCCTACAGGGGTTTCTAACCTTGTTTTCACAAAGGCATTTGGTTTGGTATCCTTTTCTTTTTCTTTCTTAGCTTTAAGGAACCAGCAGTTAGTTTTAACATGACCAGATTTCTTGCAATAACTGCAAACTAGACCACTTTTGTCACTGTCAGCTTTCACACTTTGATCAGACCTGTAACTGGATTTCTGAGCCCCATCACCAGATTTGTCTTTGTCTTTGGGTGAGGAATCTTGGGTATCACCGTTCCCTTTTTTCTGAAATTGGAACCATCTATTGTTACTGCTAGACTGAAATTTGGACTTATGTGTGAGAACATATTCATCTGCAAATTTGGCAGCTGATTGCAAGTTCAGTGCTTGCTTCTCATTAAGGTAGGTCTTAACATCATCTTTAACACAGTTCTTGAATTCTTCAACTAACACCATCTCTTTTAGTGAATTGAAATCATCCTTGACCTCCATAGAAGCACACCAGCGCTCAAAGCAAACCTTCTTCTCATTAGCAAATTCCACATAAGTCTGATTTTCAGATTTCTTCAGACCTCTGAATTTCTGTCGGTAAGCCTCTGGAACCAACTCATAAGCTCTCAAAATGACCTTTTTGACAACTTCATAATCAGAGGAATCATCTGCAGACAAAGCCGAATAGGCTTGTTGAGCTTTACCCTTGAGGACAGTTTGCAACATCAGAGGCCAGTGTTTCTTTGCTACCTTTTCAAAACACTGGAAATAGTTGTCAACATCCTTTTCTGCAAATGGAGGCACCAGTTTTACCTCCTGGCTAGCCCGAAATTTATTTTCAGTTGCAATTTTTATTTTTAGTTGCTCCATTTTGAGTCTTTCTTCTCTATCAAATTTCTCTAATTCAAAATCTCTCCGTCTTGCAAATTTTTCTTACTCAAATTCTCTTTGTTTTTCTTTTTCTTCCCTTTCTTTCTCTCTTTCTTCCCTCTCAAATTCTCTTTGTTTTTCTTTTTCCTCCCTTTTTTTTCCTCTTTCCTCCCTTTCAATCTCTAGCATTTTTAATTTAAGTTCCATTTCTATATTTGGATTTTCCACTGGAAACTGTTCCAGATCTCCTGGTGCAAACACATTTTCATCAATGTAATATTCAACTATCTCTCTAGCCAGTCTTGCTTTTCGCATGGCTGGTTTTACCTCTGTCAGCTCCAAATGTCTGCAAATTTCTAGCAGTTCTGTCTTTTTAAAAGACTTCAAAACCTCAACGGTTGGTGATGCCAAGAAATCATCCATTGCTGTTGATCTGTCAATATATTTAGGAAAATTCACAAAAACAATTTTACAATTTGAAATGTTAGATTTTCAATAAATTACTCACACAATGGTCTATCCCAGACTTGAGCCCCCAATTTGTTATGGCCCCAATTTGTTATTACATTTACAGCAACAGCAAGGGATGACAGACACAGTTTTAAAAACTTAACCACATTTAATGAACAAAGACAATAACAAATAACTACTCTACTATCTACAACTAAATGACCAAGATTGATTAGAAAACAAAAAAAAACAGAAATATTTACAGTCCCTCTTTGTGGGGGTGGCTTGGTGATGTCCTGGGTGAGGAAAAATGCTCTAACACAGGCAAAAATCCACAAAAGAAACTTCACAGGTCTTGAACAGAAATGACAGGTCTGGTCACACGTATCCTTCTTCTTGCAATTTCTCCTACTACTTTACTGTCTCAATTCTACTCTTTATATACTCTTTTGCAGACCCCACCCACATTTAGACCTCTTTTTTTATTTTCTGGGACTTTCCCCAGACATGTCCAGGACATGTCTAAACCTAGCTCCAGTCTGGGCTGAATAAAAAAAAGGTAAATACTGCCATCTAGAGGCCTCTATTCACATCACACCATTTTTAATTGAAGCCTGTTTGGGGGGGGTTTTAATGTAGTGTATATTTGGTAGATGTTCATGGTTGATAATTTGAAAACCCTATAAACATAATGTAAAAAAAATTATACATTTATGAATAATGAATAATGGCAATGAGAATAAACAATTAAATAATAAACAAGGTTTTAACACTCACATTAGTTTGTCTCTGCAGCTTGTTTATTCAGGAACTGGACAAGCTAATTACTCAATCTGTACTAACTAAACTCCATGTCCTGTTCTATTGCAGCATCTGCGTATGATGGGTTGTGGGGCGTAATTTCAGATCAGTTGGCAAGTTTGCCTGTAGGATGTGGTATAGTGAGTGCCATGCCTTGCCATACCACAGGGATGCTCCTGCTGATAACTGACAAAATTCTTTTATTTGGAAATTGCGAAAGGCTGTTCTCAAATTAAAGGTCATTCACGGTTTTTATTTATTTATTCATTTATTTTCTGCTCATGGGATGGATGGTCCTTTCAGCACAGCTGATTTTGAAAGGGGTCCACATTACATAGTTAAAACACATATACATCAACATACCAACAAAGAGCGGTGGGGGGGTGAAGAGAATGTGTTCATATATACAGGAGAACATGGTTTTAGATGATCAAATTCAATAAAAGGAAAGAGAAAACAACAAAAACACAAGGATTAATCAGAGGCAACTTAAAATATAGAATGATAGGGTAATGGGTTTGGGCGTTATGCTTCTCTGAATGACATTACACGTTTAACTTCATTAGTCAAACTACTTAAGTTTTGACTTTTACGTATTTCTTCATGTACCATATTAAATAAAAGTGAACTAGAATAAGAAAAGCTGCATTTCATGAATCCTGTTTTTGGTTTGTGAAGGCTTAATTTACTTTTATGATTTCTAAAGTCATTGGTACTATGTCAGGTTTAAAGTCTAGAGTTTATATTTAGTGCAACACCTGTGTGCAAAACTTTAAAAAGCATGATTAATTTAGCTATTTTCCATCGAATATCTATGGTTTTTATATTAGATTCTTCATATAATTCGCAAGTTCTTCTTTCGAAATTGGATTTCAGAACAATTCTCACTGCCCTGTTCTGAGACCTGTAGTTTACATAAATGGGTGAGAGTTGCATTGCTCCATACGACTGAACAATAATCAAGCTGGGATTGGATTAAGTTATGATAAAGTACGTTTGCTGCACTTATATTAGCCAATATCTTTATTTTTTTTTCGCCAAGAGAATAACTTGACTAATTTTACAGTTTACATACTCGATATGAGGTTTCCAGGTGAGACAAAGATCTTGAATGACACCTAGGTTTTTACAACTATTCAACTCTTTAAGTGACTTACCATTAATGTAGAAGGTCAAGGGATGAGTTTCAAACGTTGACTAGAGCCAATCACCTTAAACTCTGATTTTGCTGCATTTAGTATCAAACAATTTGCTGACAACCAGTAAGACACTCCTTTTAGATCGTCGTTAACAAAAACAAATTCAAAATCGGTCAATGTCTCCTCCAATTGAAGTGAAACATGGCGTACCCCCCAGCAACCCCTGGGGGACGCCATGTTTCCCTCTAATTGGAGGAGACATTGACCGATTCACTACCGTGGCCTGAGATCTGCCACACAAGTAGTTTGTGAACCATGAGACACTTACTTCATCAAAGCCATACCCGCGTAATTTTGAAATAAGGATACTATGGTATCGAAGGCTTTCTTTAGATCAAGTGTAATAAAAGCAGTCACCAACCTTGGTCCATATTATACAAAAGATCATCAGTAGGATGAAGTAAAGCTGTCGCAGTTGAATGACCTTGCGTAAACCCAGATTTCTGTGTTGACAGAATTGAATTATTAGAGAGGAATTTCAGGACCTGATCATGCACGAGTGTCTCAAGCACTTTTGACAAAATAGGTAAAATGGAAATAGGGCGATAATTGCCAATTTGGGTTGGATCACCACCTTTAAATACAGGAACAATTCTTGCGGCTTTCCAATCACTGGGTATGGCCCCAGCTGTTAGAGACAGATTAATGATGTGAGTTAGAATCGGAACAATGCTTGGAATGACCATGCAGATCATTTTGACTGGTAAATCATCGATTCCAGTCGCCTTATGGACTGGCATTTTGTTCAGGACTTTTCGAACATCATCTTCAAAAACTGTATGAAATGTGAATTCTAATGAGGTTTAAAGAGGAATATCATAATTCAAGCTATGTTCTTGAGCTTTCCTTGATTCATTTACAATGTTTTGAAAATGATCATTAAATGCCTTTGCCAGAGTAAGTGGATCATTAACTAGTTGACCATTCACTTTTACATTTTGTGTAGAATGCTTGGATCATTGATTAGGTAGAACGTAACTCAAGGCATTCCAAATGTTTGCACCATTACCGTGATTTTCCATTGTTTTTTCCCCATCATATATCACTAAAGCGCTATATTCCCATCATATAGCACTAAAGCGTGAAGAAATGTGGCCCATCACCTATGGAAACGATGCACCCCATAGACAATCCATAAGTGCTGAGCGAAAACGAATGCAAAGCAATGTCACAGGACGAGCAGCTCGGTGGGAAGACTAACACCACCTGGCTCCTGCAGTTTGTATAAAAATCTCTGCTCTGGTACCAGAGATTTGTTGCCCAGCTCTGCCACCCGACGCTCTACACAGCATGCAGTCACGAGTCCCGATGGTAATCACGGTGGTCATAGCAGTGTTTTTGCGGGACATATTATCTCACAGGAGCCTATTTCAGCACTTTTTGCTCATTCATTTTGGGGAGAAAAACACCGAGGTCCAGACCTTTAAGACCTCAATAGTGCGTTTGACCACGAGGAGGAACAAGTGCTGTGTTCACATTACCAGTTTAAAGTGATTCAAATGTAATTTTCTGCCTCAGTGTGACAAGGATCTGATGTTTTCAGGGCTGTATGGATACAGAAGTCCGATCTTTTATCCGATCTTCAAATCTGAGTTGAGCCACTTTTAAAGGCGGTCCTGTTTCAGTTACAAATCTGATACGAGATCATGCAAGATAAATAAGAAGGGTTAGATCAGAATCCATTGGGCTTTTTGCCAGTGCGCTTGCACTGAGTGCTGTTGAAACCAAAGGCTAGCAGACTGGCTGTTTTTGCTTTATTGACTTTATTTATCATTCAGCTGATAAACTGTTTGCTGCCCAACAGAGCAAAACCCCATCCATACATTCACATCAAGCACTTCCAAGAAAATCAGAAAGTCTCAACTGATTGTCAGGGCTCAAAACATTTAGGTTTAGCAACCAAATTGGGCTTTCTGATTTGCTCAGTTTATAATTTGCTCTGTTTATAAATGTTGCCTGAAATTGATTGCAGATAGAAAAATAGACAATATTTTAAAGGGTTTTTTATTCTTCATGGCACACATAGATATTTACGTCAGAACTTGGGTCAAGACAGTAAATAACTGCTTTAAACATGAAATTAGCCAAATTACGACAAATTAAAGGGTTATTAGAATTCTATTATTTCAACTGTGGTTGGAACGAAGACCAGCATACACAGGGGTGGCCCAGCTGGGGGCATCACAGAAGATTGATGAACAAATTACTGTCTTCTTTTTATTTGCATCTCCCATCTCTTCCCAAGTTCTTTTTTTCAATGTTAATGTTGTTTGAATTTGAAGTTGAAAAGATTGTTTGGTATCACAAAATATTTCAGTTGAATTCGTTTGTGAGTCTGGATTTCTAGAGTCATTGTGCCTGGTCTGAATTTAACTGTTCTACAGTGAGGTGTGTGCAGTCTGCAGTTATCTCAAAACTAGAATTTTAAGGACTGTAATTCTTACATTGTTCAACGAATATATACGTACAGCATGTACAGTCTCAAAAGCTGACCATCTGTGATATTTACACACATACAAAACACATACAGTAGCGAGATTATAACCATCTGCGATAATATCACAAATACTTATGGATGCCACTATGCATAACAGCCCAAACGTTTTGCTTTAGCCTCAGAGTTATTCAGATGCCTGTCTCCATGAGTTTGTGTCTGTGTTTTATCAGGCCATGAAACAACCAATTAATGACACAACAGTGATTGGTTTGTTAACTAAAAACTGTCTACCTTTTAATGCCCACTATGACGATTTTGTATTTGAATTCAGTATTTTTAGTATTTTAATTTAGTAATCGTTGTATTGCAGTGGGTTAAATTATATATTCACTAGTTGGAAGAAGGGGGGGATCGTTCTTTTTTGTGGCTTTCTTTTTCAGTCTGGACTAGTAGTTCCACGTGACTAAACGCTGTGCCTGCCAGCCTCTTTTTTGTTGATCCTCGGGAGACCATCTGTGCTGGGGGCATTGATTAGAGTGTGTCTGCTGGGATTACATCGTTTCTGTTGCCATGCCAACTAATCAGCTGATTTCAGTTGCTATGGTGATGAAGTGTCAGAGCTCTGAGTACCATAACATAAATTCAGCAAAAAAGCAAATGTTTTCTTGATTGGCAACTTGTTTAATTTCACATTTTTTGTCATGAGCATTAACCTACTTTAGAGAGGTTATTTCTTTTGGGAGGGATTGCAGGATAAAATATGAGGAGATTTTTACAGATCATGGAGATGATGTATTTTTGTTGAAATTTAGGCATCTTTTTTCTCTTATTATTTTCCATATTGGAAACATTCATATTCCTGTGACCAGTCAGAATCAAGCAATATATTTGACGTACATTTAAAGTACATGAGAGAGAGATAATCTATGATAGAAAGCTAATTTGAGACAGAAATAATGCTGAATTATGTCTGGCTAGAAACATCTGAAGTGGATATGTATTCTCGTATGACCAAGGCATGACAGCCATAAATACAGCTAACAAAGAATTTAGTGCAATAAACTAAGGGTGACTAAGGTTGATTGATTATTGGCTTTTAGGAAACTTATCAAAAATGGTGTCCGTCATCATCTATCATTTATCTGATGCAACTCATGTTGTTGAAGCTTTTCAGGTGAGCAATAGAGCAGTGCATTGTTTCAGGCATTCAACTGAGTAGTGCATTGTTTCCATTCTGTGTTAAATTGTAAAAGACATTTTTCTCTCAGGGATGCTTTCAATTAATGTAAATAAAAGCATTTTGAGAGAAACGGATGAGCTGTAAATAATCATTTCTTTTTTTTAAATATCGAAACACTGTCACTTTTTTTAGCCAAAATTTTATATTTTATTCATTTCTTCAGTTATTTTGTTAATGTGTTTATGAGCATGTTTGAGCAATCAGACAAATAAGACAAAGTTCAAAAAGAAGCCACTTGGGTGGATTTGTTTTTGTATACAGCACTTATCTTTTGACATACTTCCTATATTATATTATCTGTGACTCTTTATTTGTTTTACACTAAGTGACAGAATATCTTGATGCATCATAAAACAAATGCAACCAAGCTTTTCCTGGAATTCATTTTTTCCACAGCATCATGCTTTGTGGCTTAATCTAAGAATGTCCAATGCTAAGATCTACCACCTGTTTTGTCTGTTTTTCTGAAAGGTCTGCACGGAGGGACGTCTGATCCTGGAGTTTGCCTTCGATGACCTCATGAGGATTAAGACATGGCATTTTACAATCAGACAGTATAGAGAGCTCATCCCACGCAGCATATTAGCTATGCATGTAAGCTTTTTGTTTTCCTCCACTCTTTTTTCCTTTAACTGCCTTTTTTATTTCATGGCTTGTGTTTGATGTAACAATAACTGTCTACTGTATCATTTCCAGACTTTGAAGCCTTGTTCTGTAAAAATAGCATTTGAGCAAATTGTGATTTTTTTTTGTAGTTAAATCAGACTGGTCTAAATATATCCAAGTGAGATGAACGACTGTCTAAAACGACATTGTCAATGCCTCTGGAAAATGCGAGGGGAAAGTAATTTTAGGGGCAAAAATAAAATTGCCGGAGCAACTTAAGATGTTATAAACATCTCTTGTGCTCTCAGCATATATGAAGAGCATGTTTTGTTTATTTATTGATCTTTAAAAAAAATAAAATTTGGCATCTCCAATCCCACCTGAATCTGGAATGCCCAACTGGGGAACTATGTACAAGGCTTGCTCGCATGCGACTCCTTGTTGCCAATTCAGAAGGGAGGGATGGTTCACGGCTATCCTCCGAAGCACACGCCTGTCAACCACTGCTTCTTTACACCCATTGGTTGAGTCCTCGCAAGTTCAGAACTAGGGTGAAGGATACCAGAACATGAACAAGCTTAGAATCTTCCTGATGAGCGCCCGGCTGGCCAACAGGAGGTGCTTGAGCAACGAACAAAGCAGCTATTTAATATTTCCCTTCCCGGCAGTCCCTTCCCAATTTGGATCCCTGTAGCGCAATGGCCAATTGTGCGCTACTTCTGAAAAAGCTGCCGACCACTGCTGGTTGGTATATGACAGTTGGTTGGGCTCAAACCCGCGCCGTTGTAGTCACTTCTGCCCCGCAATGCGGTGCTTTAACCGAGTGAGCAACCCGGGAGCGAAAGAACATGATCAAAAAAAGGTATTCTGACTTACGTTTAATAAAGTTGGTGACAAATAGGTATTAAATTGGCTTTTATATCATAACATCCCCTTTTCTCTTCAGTAATAAGAAATATCTTCAAGTATATCTGACCACTTTTTATGGGGTAAGGTTACTGTCAAGAGTTTTGAGCGTGTACACCTAAAAATCATGCAGGTATTAAAAATGTGTGCATGTTAGTCCATAGTTGTGCCTAAATAAAAAATTTGTAAACTCTTGTTTAAGTCAAATTATGCATAGATTATGCAGTGTATAAATTCTCTCTGAGAATACAGCTCATAAAGTTACAACTGCACTAAATTACAAATATGGATTGCAGTTTACGGACGTCACTTTCTTCAGAATGAATACGAATCTGAATAGCGTGAAAAACTCAAAACTACGTCACAAGGTCACAGGCATTATGTATTGTGTAGAAGATCACATCGATTCTACAAACTGCGCATGTGTCAGAAATTGACACATTTCGACCGTGGGTTCAATTTCATGGCACCAAAATGGCAGACGATGCGGACACAGCAAGGAATCAGGTAATGTTAACCTCTTTTTACTTCGCAAAATTTTATGGAGTTGGGAATGAAGCAGCTTTACTTTCGTTGATGCAGCCTGTGTTTCTAGTCATCTAACTTTTATCTGTTTCTTTGTGCTAGGTGCTGTTAGCTACTTAACACGGTACACAGCCTAGTGTCGATGTTGAACAGCAGGTTAAGTTCTCCAGACTGCTTCCGGGTCAAGTACAGGCCACTATCAGAGAATGTATATTATATTTGAGGTCGATGTCTGTGTGTGTGTGTGTGTGTGTGTGTGTGTGTGTGTCTGTACACCTTTTTCTCCTACAATACTCAACCGATTATCACCAAATTTGGTGTGAATATCCACTTGGACACCAGGAAGGACTTGACATTGCCCGATTTTAGAAAAAAGGTCATGCACGCAAAAAAATGGCAATTTCACTCTGCATAGCGGGTAATAAACTTATATGACTAGATGATGCGCGTAGCAATATCCGGTTGCACCGCTAGGCGCCGCAGTGTCCATACGAACGTGCGTTGAGGTAACCTACGAGCAGGCTATCTTGTTTGTGATGGGAGTGATCAGAGAGCCTGCACGAAAGCCAGCTTTTGAGAGGGCACCGCGTTCATCCACGAATGCAGCATTCTGATTAGTCGAACTTCACAGCTTCCAAATTCAAATTTGACAGTTGAACACTCGCAGGCCTGGCGTTACACCTGAAAATTCGGCGGCAATTATTGACAAGAATTTGTCCTGGCTGATTCTAGATGGTTTCCCTTGATTAACACGTTTTCCAATTCAAGAATAATCAAGTGTCTATTGAAGACACGGCTTCTCTCCCTCATGCGACCTAAAAGCGACAAAATAATGGGCTACAAAGCGGGTAGCAGCTAGTTTCTAATATTGAGGAGAAGTGCCACTCTCGTTCAACTTCCAGTTCTTGGAACATATCTGTCCATGTGGGGGCGCTCGCAGGTGTGTGTAGAATGAATGGGAGTCGATGCGGATACATTCCTAAAAATCCACTTTTCTCTGTAAATAATTTTTTTGAAGTTATTTGAATATTATTTTCAAAAGGGGGGAGCAATAGAGTGCACTTGGCTGAATATTGGATTTTTTAAGTTCACTTCAAAACTCTAAAAAGCCGTTCAAAAAAACCCAATGACGTCACAGCCAGAGGTGCTGCTTTAAGGCAAATTCTGAGTCACCTCAGAGCCCGATGAGCCTCCAGTGTTGTGATTCTGCTTTGGCTCTTGTTCTGTTCTGCCTTGACCATGTTCATGCCTTTTTTAATTCTGACTGTGTTTTCCGATATCTTTCTGACTTTCATGTGACTCACCCTCGACCTGCAGGTTAAAACGCCAGGTGGCGTTTCGTAGGGAGGGGGGTACTGTTGTGATTCTGCTTTCTGCATGTTCTGTTCTGCCTTGACCATGTTCATGCCTCGTTAATTCTGACTGCCTTTTGTGCTTTTTGATATCTGATATGTCTGACTATTCTTGGTATGTGTATTTGGGATTTGGTAACTTTGATTAGTTTATGTATTGCCTTAATTTTTACTTTTCCATGTTTTATATTTTGCCATAGTCATATTCCGGTTAATGTTTTCCATCATGCATTGCACTTCGTCTCCCCCGTCTGGTCTCTTCTCTTGTCATTGCACACAGCCCCAGTCCTGCGTGTTACTCTTCGGGTGATTTATTGGATTCTGGATTTCAATCTTCCTTCCGATCTCGTTTACTTACTTCGCCTTACTTTTCCATCTTAACATAACATAACATAACATGAATGGCAAGAACAGGCCTTTCAGCCCAACTAAGCTCGCCAGTTTCTTTATACTATTGTGAACTTTATAGTATTGTGTATCTAGTTTTAGGTCAAGCCTGCTCTTGAAAACCCCCAAGGTCTCTGCCTCAACAATATGGTCCGGTAAGCTATTCCACATTGAAATTACTCTTTGGGTGAAGTAATATATCCGAATATCAGTGCTAAATTTACCTTTGGTCAACTTCCACTTGTGACCCCGAGTTCTACTCACAACACTTGGTCAAAGGAATTCTACATGATTCACTTTGTTAATCCCTTGAACATATTTAAAGACCTCAATCAAATCACCCCTGAGTCTCCTTTTCCTAAGACTAAAGAGATTAAGGATCTTCAGCCTCTTCTCGTAGCTTTCATCTTTTATACCTGGAAAAAGCTTGGTGGCTCTTCTCTGAACTTTCTCTAAAGCCTCTATATCTCTTTTAAAGTATGGTCCCCAGAACTGTACACAATACTCCAGGTGTGGTCTAACGAACGTGTTGTACAAAAGAAGCATCATCTCCTTAGATTTTTACTCAATACTTTTGGCAATGTATCCTAGCATCCAATTAGCTTTTTTAACTGCTACGGCACAATGGCTAGAACCAGTGAGGGCTTGGTTAATAATCACTCCCAGATCTTTCTCTTGTGCAGCACATTCCAGTTTTAAACGTCCCATGAAGTAATCCCGTCTAATGTTTTCATTACATACATGTAAAACTTTACATTTTGCTAGATTCAATTTCATTTGCCACATTTCCGCCCAATTCTGGATTCTATCCAAATCGTCCTGAATCACTCTAGTGGACCCTAGATTATTTGCAAAACCCCCCAATTTAGTATCATCTGCAAATTTAACCAATCTGCTCTCGATATTCCTATGAAGGTCATTAACGTAAATGAGAAACAGCAGGGGTCCCAACACCGATCCCTGGGGGACGCCAGTCCCCACCATACCCAGCTCAGATGAGATATCACTGACCACTACTCTTTGTGTTCTGTCCTGTAATCAGTTTTAAATCCACTTCAGAATACCTCCTGTAACTCCAATGGAGCTCATTTTAAAAATTAGTCTCTTATGCGGTACTGTATCGAATGCTTTCTGAAAATCCATGTATATGATGTCATAAGCCCTGCTCTGGTCGTAAGTCCTGGTGGCGTCTTCAAAAAATTCCAGAAGGTTTGTTAGGCATCACCTTCCCTTCTGAAAACCATGTTGGCTATCCCTCAAGATACTATTACGTTCAAGAAATAAGTCCAGCTCATCTTTTATGATAGATTCCAATATTTTGCACGAAATGCAAGTTGAACTCACTGGCCTGTAGTTTCCTGGCTCAGAACGGTCCCCTTTCTTATATATTGGTATTATATTGCCCTGTTTCCAATCATTTGGTATTTCTCCAGTTTCTAAAGACCGTCTGAAGATGGCGGATAGCGGCTTAAAGATGAACTCACCAGCTTCCCTGAGCACTCTAGGATATAAGCCATCAGGACCTTATCCGCTCTTAGTTTATGCAACTTGTCTAATACTTTGTTATCCCGAAGCTCAATTTCCGCTAAATAATCTTGAGCATTTGACGTGCCCTCTGGCTAAATAAAGACCCCCTCTGAGGTAAAATTCTCAACAAAGTAACTGTTTAAGGCATCCGCAATATCCTTGTTATCATATAGTGGCTCCAATAAGTATTTTTACACTACTGTACTTCATGGAGCCGGTTACGGATGGCCTGGGCACAAACATGGCTTCCAGTTGCTTCCTCCACTTTGATGGCAAGACTGGAGGCCGAGGACTGTCTCTCCCTCTGTACCAGCAGGAAGATGTACCGGTCGGTCTGCTGGCTGGTCTTCCTGGGACGTCCTTTCCTGGCTGCATTGGCTATGCGTTCAGACTGTTTGTACTTCTTGATGATGTACTGCACGGTCATGTGGCGTAACGATAGCTGAGTTCCAATTTTTCTGGTGCTTTGGCCTTCTTTATGTAGCTAAATGATTTGCTCCCGCATTCGACAGGGTATCTCGCCTGTCTTAGCAATATATCACAGGAATACATTATGGGCATGGTCAGGCCATTTACATAGGCCAGTCTGTGTACAGAGGGAGTGTCCAGAATGGTCACGCTTGACCAAATCAGACCAGGTGAGTCAACCATGTCCTGTAAACATCTTGAGTCAATTTTAGGTGAGTATTATAAGTTTTGTGACTCACTAATGGAACTGTACAGATACTTATTGGGTCAGATAATCGCCTTTCTGACCAAATATGCCATTTTGACATTAAATATTTGTTTAAAACATTTTGATTATCAAATATTTTGATCACTTTTACACACAACAGCAAGCATTTAGCCGAATATACTAAAGCTGTTATGTAGTCGAATTTTCAAGTAGTGTACAAATACCTATTGGAGCCACTGTATAGCAGCGATCCATTTTTATTCTTTATGCACTTAACCTGCTCTTTAACTTTCCTTTTTCTGCTACAGTACTGAAAGTAGCGCTTAGGGCTAGTTTTTGCCCCCTCAGCAATTTGTCTTTCATACAGTCTTCTAGCATTCCTCTGCTCTTTTTTGACCACAGCTCGCATTTTACAGTATTCAGCCCTAGTATTCTCATTGTTATCCTTTATGTACATCTTATAAAGATTCCTCTTTTCCCTCAACATCCTACGAATTCTTTTGGTCATCCACTGAGGATTCTGCTTTTTCAGCTTACTTTTGGACACCTCCGGAATGAATCTGCACTGTGATTCAAGTAAAACCCCCTTAAATCTTTCCCACATCTCATTTACGGACTTACAGTCCAGGAGTGTCTCCCATTTTATTTCAGCTAGATATGAGCGCATCCAGTCAAAGTTTGCTCGCCTAAAATTGAAAATTTTTGTTTTAGAATACGCCTTTTTAACTTCCCATGAAACATCAAAATTAACAGCAGAGTGATCACTTATCCCAAGTGGCTCCAGTACTTCAACATTGCTAATTCTATCGGGGTCATTACAGAGCACTAAGTCTAAAATTGATTTCTCTCTGGTAGGTTTATTAACATACTGCACCAAGAAATTATCATTTATAACATCTAGAAATTCTTCCTCCCCCCTACCCTGTCCTTTCACCATTTCCCAATTAATACCAGGATAATTTAAGTCTCCCATGATAATAGTCGCACCACCACTACAAGCTTGCGTAATCCTCCTAAAAAGCATTTCATTGATTGTACTTTCCAAAGCTGGTGGTCGATAGCTTACTCCTATGTTTAAACCTGTCTCGTATTTGCCAATGACCCTGACCCAGATATCTTCGCAGGACAAGGAATGTTCAATTTCGGGAATTTCCAGTACATTAATGTTTTCGTTCACATAGAGTGCTACGCCCCCTCCTCGTCTATTACATCTATTCTTCCTAAAGAGCTTATTAACTTCTATATTATATTCATCTCCATCCTCTTCACATAGCCATGTCTCTGTAATCCCAACTATGTCATAGCCCTCACTGATCACTACAGCCTCAAGTTCTGGAAATTAATTTTTATGTTTCTTGCATTTAAATAAAAACATTTCAGGTTATTACTAATGCTCTGCCCCCTTGATTTCCCATGTGGCCGCCGCCTCGAGCCCCCCACTACGCTTTGTTGCTTTAAAAGTAAAACATCGTAAGTGCATGTTACGCCATCAGCTTCCATCTGGGCAGTCTGCATTTCCCTATGTGTAACACTCACTGACCTCCCAGCCCCCCAAGTCCCAAGTTTAAATAATCCTGTGCTACCCTCAACATACGCTGGCCCAGTGCAAAAGGTACCCCTCCGGTTCAGGTGTAGCCCGTCAGGCTTGAACAGGTCACCCCTGTCCCAGAAAAAGTTCCAGTGCCCCATAAACCTATACCGCTCTTTCCTACACCAGGTTTGCAGCCACGTGTTAAACCTCCAGATAAAATTCTGCTTACCTCTGCTTGCACGTGGTACCGGTAGAATCCCGGAGAACACTACCGTTGTGGATCTGCTCCTACGCTTCTCAGCTAATTCCACAAATTTGCCTTGCAGAACCTCAAACCTACCCTTACCTATGTCATTTGTCCCAACATGGACCATGACAACTGGATCCCTCCCCGCTCTGGCCAGGAGCTTGTACGCACGCTCCAGGAGGTCTCCTACCTGGGCACCAGGCAGGCAACACCGTACAAGACTCCTTGTTGCGGAAACTGACTAAGCTATCTATTCCTCTAAGTCTTGAGTCCCCCACTATCAATAACTCTCTTTTCTGAGGGGTAGAGGCCAACAGGGTGCCCTGCTGCTCATCAGTCCCCTCACTCTCAGGGTCAGGGGCCAAGTCGAGTTCCTGCAAGGGCTGGAATCGGTTGGACACCTCAACCACTGGAGAAGCTGTCGCTGTACGGCGTGCACGCCCTTTCCTGCGCTGCCGACCTACAGTCACCCAACTTTCTCTCCCTGCCTGTTCTGGGATCCTAGTACCACCCTGCTTTGGCATACACACCATTTCTCTAAATGACATACTACTCAGTTCCTCTAGGAACTCTACTGATTGCGAACTATGTCGCGCCGCCAACTGGCCCTGAAGATCAAGGATCGTGCTCTCCATCGTGGCAGACAAACCCACCCTGGAAATCTCTTTCCAAAAGTGCGATCATCCTGCAACCGTCACATAGTTTTGGCCACATTTTGAACCCCCTACCAAATGACTTTGCTCGCCCTAGATAAAAGAATATTACTAATGCCGAGACAGAAGCCGAGGAACCACAATTTATTAATTTATTTATTAACCTAGGAAGCCCTGAGGAAACAATGTAAATTGATTATAAGCCTCTTTTAACAGGGGCTTAGTTTCAGTTAACAGAAATGAAATACCAAACTGAGCCAAACTCTATATGTAATAAGCACTCCTAATAGCCGGCTTGAGTTTATATAGTCCCAATACTATTGACATACTAAACTAAAAATATCACAGGGCTTAGCTGAGAGCCCAGATAAAACAGACTGGCTTCAGCGCCCAGGAAAAACTGGAGGAGACGGAGCACTCCGATAAAAACTTAGCTTTTAAGTTCCAACCTAACCTAACGAACGAGTCAAGTGACTGCTGCACCACTAACTAAATTCTAAATCTCAGATCCCCAGCCAAGAATGCAAACAGTACTTATCTAGCTAGCTAGCCGTTAATACAACCAAGGGTAACCGAGAAAAGAGTAAAGCCGAGGTTCCCATTAATTAAAACGGACCGAATAAACAAGTTGCTTACTGTGTGAGTGAAATAAACACGGTACCTCCCCCAACAAGCTGTCCTAAGCACTCGAACAAGCAGTTAAACTTTAATCAGCGGATCAAGGCACAGCAACCGGAGAAAGATACAAAGATAGGGTATTTAAAATGTGCTTAATAAGAAAAGCCCTTCGATAATAATAAAATGTGAGAAAGACAAAAACCCGGTTCGCGTTTATATTCAGCTTGGCAATGCGTTCATGCGGCAATGCAGTCAGGATAGAGAACGAAGGAGACTAAAAACCCTGGCGAACATCAATATTTATTGGCTAGAAGACTGTATGAATGGCAAGCAACCAAGTATGAACCAAGCCGGGCTATAGTTAGATATCGAGGTAATTCGATTATATTCGATATATTGGCGTTGAGAGCTTGCAAGTGTTTGTTTGCTAAATCAGCTACAGAAAAAAAACAGGCGAGTACCACAGCCCCTGAAAACTGTTTTACTTTGTATATCGCACAATTCACTTAGTTCGACAATTATTTAGCATTTCGTTTATTCTCTTAACTTAGCGTTTAAATTTATTTTACTTTATCTTACTTTGCTTTGCTCCCAGGAGACTGAAACCCCCCAAAAAACCCCAAAAAAACCCCGTTGCTTTTATTTGACCAGATTAGCGACTTAATTTGGCTGTTTGCTCACCGAGTTGTTACAGGGGGAAAAAGGGGAATGATACGGGGGGAAGATTCTCCCAGTCCCTACTGCGACAAAGGTTATACCTCAGGAGCAAATCGTCTAATCTCTATTATTTTTTGAGTCTTAACACACAAATTATTTTAAGAAAACCCCGTAAACACAAAGGTAAATTCTCAGCTTCAATCCCACACGACTTCCTCTCTTCCTCTCTCAACTCTAGCAGAGTGATCACCAACAAACAGCGCTACCGCACAGCACAATTGATTTGCTATCAATCTTACTAACCATACTAACAGTTTGTCATTTTCGCTAGAAGTTACTAACACCAACTAACATTGTATATAATATGAATTAATAACAAGCACCAAGGGATTGTATAGTTTCACTAATTGATTAACAAGCTCTCAGCACTCGCCCTGTTCTAGTCTCCGCCTCTTGTCTCTCCTTGATTACCTTTGCTCCATTTTCTGTGGAAGCTCCACTTCTTATCATGCTGTCCTTCTTTAAGTATCTATACACGTTAGAACTCCTTAACTGGAGCTGTATGTCTTTGTATAGGTTTGTCCCTGTCCGTGTTTTGGCTTCTGCTAAATTGCATGTGATTAGGTTTTCCCTCATGTGCTGCTCCCTTGTAATCAGTCTGTTTACACCTGTGTCTCTCACCATGTGATCTCCCTGGAAATGTATATTAGGTGTCTTTTCACAGCCACTCTCCGTCAGATCGTTTTCCTTAGTCTTCTTGTGCTATGTTTCATTTCGCCTTGATTACTCAGTGTTTATCTTTCCGACTGGACCGCCAGACTTTTCGATTTTTGCCTTTGTGATTTTGGATTATGCTTGCATCTGTGAGTTTTGACCTTTTTCTGCCCACCGATGAGATCTTTGTTTGCTGCCCTGGTTACGATTCGGATTACGCCCATTGGATTCTGGTTTTGCTTCTTTGAAGTTCCTGTACCTGTGAACCAGACCCATTTCTGTCCAACTACGATTATTGTGATTGCTGCCCTGGTTTTCGAATCTATTTTTGTGCAACTGGATTTTGATTTTTGGAGTGTGGAATTTGTACTTTTGCCCTCTGCCCAGTGGGGGTCCTCCCCCTTTATTAATAAAGCAAGTTCCACTGCATTGCCTGGTTCTCACGACTGGTTCCTGATTGCACCATTACAGTACAATCTGACCAGCATGGAGCCAGCGAGTTCACAGCCTCTTCAGGCGGCAGTAGAAGAGCAGGGCGCCCAGTTGGAGCTGCAGCAACGGCAGCTACGGGCTTTGATGCAATGCATGCAGGCTATGACTAATCAGATGGTGGACCTTGCTCGCTCTCTGCAGAGTGCACCGAACATCCGCGCATCCCAGCCCCCTGTCATCACCATGCCTGCATCGAGTCCTGCCCCTGGACCACCTGCTCCGCTTCAGGAACCACGTTTACCCCTTCCGGAGAAATATGATGGCGATCCGGGTCTTGCCTTGCCTTCTTCTCTCAGTGTAAACTGATATTCAGCCTGCAACCTTCCACCTTTCCCTCTGAGCCAGCACAAGAGGCATATGTCATCACGCAGCTGACCGGCGGAGCGAAGCAATGGGCTACAGCTACCTGGGAGGTGGGACTATCTTGTGTCCAGTCATTCAAATGTTTTGGGGAGGAGATGAAAAGAGTTTTCGACCGTTCCAGACACGGTCATGAGGCCGGGAGGGAGATTCTCTGCATCCGCCAAGGGGGTCGCTCTGTGTCTGATTATGCCATCGATTTCCAAACTCTGGCGACCAACAGCGGATGGCATGAGAGGGCTCTCTACAACGCGTTTTTTTTTGGTCTATCTGAACAGATAAAAGACAAGCTTCTCCCTTGTGATCTGCTCGAAAGCCTGGGACCTGTCATAAGCATGGCCATTCGCATCGATTCCCGATTGAAGGAACGAAGACGATCTACGTTCCGACCCGGCTCTTTCAAGCCACCTGTGACCCCCTTGTTGCCACAACCTAACCCCGGCAAGCTTCCTCCCGAGACGGACCCATGCAGGTGGGTCGGACGAGACTTTCTGGAGAAGAAAGGGACCGAAGGCGTAAGGAGCGGGCCTGCTTTCACTGTTGCCAGGGGGGTCACTTCATCTCATGGTGTCCAGAGAAGAAGCAACGCCCACTAACGAGGAGAGGTGCGGTAGTGGGTGTTAGTCCTGTGGATCACTCCCCTAAGAACCGACCTTGCTTTCCTGTCTCCCTGGAGTGGGCTGGAGGAGAAAGGAAGACCACTGCCCTGATAGACTCTGGTGCTGAGGAGAATTTCATTGACCTAGATCTAGCCCAGAAGTGGGGCATTCCTTCTATCAGTGGGCAGAGGATCAGTGACATCACTCAGATTACCAGCCCAGTTAAACTAAGCACCTGTGGCAACCACCACGAACGGGTTAAACTCTTTCTAATTCAGTCACCCCATGCCCCAGTTGTTCTTGGCCATCCTTGGATGGCCAAACACCTACTTGTCATTGACTGGGGGAAACATGAAATCAAAGAATGGCGTCCCAACTGTGCCCAAACCTGCCTCAGTGACGCTCAGGATTATGTTCCCACTGCTTCCACAGAAGAATTCCCGAACCTGGAGAAGGTTCTCCCTGAATACCATGACCTCAAGGAGGTGTTTTCTAAGTCGCGGGCCACCAGTCTACCCCCACATCGACCTTATGACTGCGCCATTGAGCTCAAGCCAGGAACCATGCCCCCTAGGGGGCGCCTTTTCTCCCTTTCTCGCCCTGAAACCCAAGCTATGGAGAAATACCTCACCAAATCCCTCGCCGCAGGGATTATTCCCCCGTCATCCTCACCTGCTGGAGCTAGTTTTTTCTTTGTGGGAAAGAAGGATGGCTCTCTTCGTCCCCGCATTGACTATCGTGGACTCAATGAAATCACTGTTAAGAACCCTCATGAACACTGCCTTTGATCTCCTGCAAGGGTCTAAAGTATTTACCAAGTTGGACGTATGCAATGCCTTCCATCTAGTGCGTATACTTGAGGGGGATGAGTGGAAAACAGCATTTAATACCCCAACAGGTTACTGGGAGTACCTAGTTCTTCCCTTCGACCTTACCAATGCTCCAGCTGTTTTCCAAAATTTAGTTAACAATGTCTTACGAGATATGATCAAGAAGTTTGTGTTCGTGTACCTTGATGATATCTTCATTTTTTCCAAGTCTCAGGAGGAGCATACTCATCACGTGCGACGAGTACTCGGGCGCCTACTGGAGAATCGGCTGTTTGTCAAGGCGAAGAAATGTGAGTTCTCAATGCAAACCACTTCCTTCCTGGGATACATTATCTCCCCTGATTCTATCCAGATGGACCCTGTCGAGGCAGTCACGAGTAGGCCCACTCCTCACGATCGTAAGTCCCTCCAACGTTTTCTGGGCTTTGCAAATTTCTATAGACGTTTCATTAGAAACTACAGTTCAGTTGCCGCACCCCTCACAGCTCTCACATCGTCTAAACTTAAGTTTCAATGGTCCGAGAAAGCAGAGGAGGTTTTTTGCATGCTCAAGTCTCGTTTTACTTCTGCCTCGATACTAACCATTCCTGACCGCAAGCTCCAGTTCGTGGTGGAGGTGGACGCCTCCAATGTGGGAGTCGGAGCTGTACTCTCCGAGAGGTTGCCTAAGGACGGCAAAATCCACCCCGTGCCTACTTTTCCCGATGATTCAACCCTGCTGAGTGGAATCATGACATAGGAAACCAGGAATTGTTAGCTGTCAACTTGGCCCTGGAAGAGTGGAGACAATGGTTAGAGGGTGCTGAACTACCATTTCTGGTCTGGACGGACCGTAAAAACCTAGAGTATCTCCAAACGACCAAGCGCTTAAACCCCAGACAAGCCAGGTGGGCATTGTTTTTCTCCGGTCTAAACTTCCATCTTGCTTATCGCTCAGGTAGCAAAAATGTGAAACCAGATGCACTCTCCCGCTGCTTTGAGACTGAGAGAGACCCGCCCGACCCAGATACCGTACTCCCCAAGGAGACGTTTGGTAATGCTGTCACTATGGATATTGAATCTGAGGTAAGGAGTGCCCTTGACGAATTCGCTGCTCCTAGTGCCTGCCCTGACCGCTGCCTGTTCGTTCCTGCCCACCTGCGCTCCCGAGTCCTGGATTGGGGACACTCGTCCAGCCTCTTGTGCCATCCCGGAATCAAACGTATTCTAGACTTTATCACTCAACAGTTCTGGTGGCCTGAAATAAGGAACGATGTCCAGAAGTATGTCTCCGCCTGCTCGGTCTGTGCCCAAGCTAAGGTATCACACCAACCCCCTCACGGTCTACTGCAACCACTACCCACTCCATACCGCCCCTGGTCACACATAGCTCTAGACTTCATCACTGGTCTACCCCCTTCCAATCACTTCACCACCATCCTCACCATTGTTGATCATTTTTCAAAGGCTGTTCATTTTGTCCCCCTCACTAAACTTCCATCTGCACAAGAAACCACCAATCTCATCATTCAACACGTCATCAGATTACATGGCATCCCCACTGACATCACTTCAGATCGCGGTCCACAATTGGCAGCAAAATTCTGGAAATCCTTTTTTAAATCACTCGGCAGTTCAGTCAGTCTCTCCTCTGGTTTTCACCCCCAGACTAATGGCCAGACCGAGCAGGCCAACCAAAGCATTGAAACAGTCCTAAGGTGCTTTTGTTTCAAGAACCCCTCCTCCTGGAGCCATCAACTGCCCTGGGCAGATTATGCTATAAACAGCCACACTTCATGAGCTTCTGGTCTCTCCCCTTTCAAAGCATACCTTAGCTATCAATCCCCATTGTTTCCTTGCCAGGAGGAGGAGGTGGCGATTCCTTCTGCCCGGGAGTTTGTTCGCCGCTGCAGGCGTTCGTGGAGGACCACCCGTGAGGCGCTGCTCAGGTTGGTTGCCCGGATGATGTCCCAGGCAGACAAGAGACAGGTCGCCACCCCATCGTACCGACCTGGAGAGCGCGTATGGCTGTCCTCCAAGGACATTCCCTTGAGGGGGTGTGGGTAGAAACTGTTTCCCAAATTCCTGGGTCTATTTACCATTGAAAAGGTCTTAAGCCCTTCTGCTGTCCGCCTCCGTCTGCACAGAATTCACCCTACATTTCATGTTTCTCAGATTAAGCCTGCAGTAACCCCCTGTCATCTGGACCTGATCCCCCACCTCCCGCTCGCATAATCCACGGAGGTGAGGCTTTCACTGTGCGGGCAACTGTTGGACTGTCGTCGACGGGGTCGCGGACTTCAGTACCTCGTGGACTTGGAGGGCTACGGCCCAGAGCATCGCAGTTGGGTTCCCTCCCGCCACATCTTAGACAAGGACCTCATCAAGGACTTTCATATGACTCACCCTCGACCTGCAGGTTAAAACGCCAGGTGGCGTTTCGTAGGGAGGGGGGTACTGTTGTGATTCTGCTTTCTTCATGTTCTGTTCTGCCTTGACCATGTTCATGCCTCGTTAATTCTGACTGCCTTTTGTGTTTTTTGATATCTGAAAAGTCTGACTATTCTTGGGATGTGTATTTGGGATTTGGTAACTTTGATTAGTTTATGTATTGCCTTAGTTTTTACTTTTCCATGTTTTACATTTTGCCATAGTCATATTCCGGTTCATGTTTTCCATTATGCATTGCACTTTGTCTCCCCCGTCTGGTCTCTTTTCATGTCATTGCACACAGCCCCAGTCTTACGTGTTACTCTTCGGGTGATTTACTGGATTCTGGATTTCATCCTTCCTTCCGATCTTGTTTACTTCGCCTTACTTTTCTATCTTACTAACCATACAAACAGTTTGTTATTTTCGCTAGAAATTACTAACACCAACTAACATTGTATATTCAAAACCCAAAACCAGTGAAGCTGGTACGTTGTGTAAATCGTAAATAAAAGCAGAATGCAATGATTTGCAAATCCTTTTCAACCTATATTCAATTGAATACATTGCAAAGACAAGTTACTTAATGTTCGAACAGGTAAACTTTGTAATTTTTTGCTAATATTAGCTCATTTGGAATTTGATGCCTGCAACATGTTTCAAAAAAGCTGGCACAAGTGGCAAAAAGGACTGAGAGAGTTGAGGAATGCTCATCAAACACTTATTTGGAACATCCCACAGGTGAACGGGCTGATTGGGAACAGGTGGGTGCCATGATTGGGTATAAAAGCAGCTTCCCTGAAATGCTCAGTCATTCACAAACAAGTATGGGGCGAGGGTCACCACTTACTGAGCAAATGCGTGAGCTGATTGTCGAACAGTTTTAAAACAACATTCCTCAACGAGCTATTGCAAGAAATTTATGGATTTCATCATCTACGGTCCGTAATATCGTCAAAAGGTTCAAAGAATCTGGAGAAATCACTGCACGTAAGAGACAAGGCCGAAAACCAACATTGAATGCTCGTGACCTTCGATCCCTCAGGCGGTACTGCATCAAAAACCGACATCAGTGTGTAAAGGACATCACCACATGGGCTCAGGAACCCTTCACAAAACCACTGTGAGTAACTACAGTTCGTCGCTACATCTGCAGGCCCAAGTTAAAACTCTACAATGCAAAGCGAAAGCCATTTATCAACAGCACCCAGAAACGCTGACGGCTTCGCTGGGCCCAAGCTCATCTAAGATGGACTGATGCAAAGTGGAAAAGTGTTCTGTGGTCTGACGAGTCCACATTTCAAATTGTTTTTGGAAACTGTGGACGTCGTGTCCTCCGGACCAAAGAGGAAAAGGACCATCCGGACTGTTATAGGCGCAAAGTTCAAAAGCCAGCATCTGTGATGGTATGGGGGTGTATTAGTGCCCAAGGCATGGGCAACTTACACATATATGAAGGCACCATTAATGCTGAAAGGTACATACAGGTTTTGTAGCAACATATGTTGCCGTCCAAGCAACGTCTTTTTCATGGATGCCCGTGCTTATTTCAGCAAGACAATGCCAAGCCACATTCTGCACGTGTTACAACAGCATGGCTCCGGTGCGGGTATTAGACAGGCCTGCCTGTAGTCCAGACCTGTCTCCCACTGAAAATGTGTCGCGCATTATGAAGCGTAAAATAAGCCAACTGAGACCCGGACTGTTGAACAACTTAAGCTGTACATCAAGCAAGAATGAGAAAGAGTTCCACCTGAAAAGCTTCAAAAATTGGTCTCCTCAGTTCCCAAACGTTTACTGAGTGTTGTTAAAAGGAAAGGCGATGTAACACAGCGGTAAAAAGGCCCCTGTACTGACTTTTTTGCAATGCGTTGCTGCCTTTAAATTCTAAGTTAATGATTATTTGCAAAAAAAAAATAGTTTCTCAGTTTGAACATTAAACATCTTGTCTTTGCAGTGTATTCAATTGAATATAAGTTGAAAAGGATTTGGAAATCATTGTATTCGGTTTTTATCTACGATTTACATAACGCGCCAACTTCACTGGTTTTGGGTTTTGTAATACTAACTTACAACCAAGCACCTAGGGATTGTATAGTTTCACTTACTAATTGATTAACAAGCTCTCAGCACTCGCCCTGTTCTAGTCTCCACCTCTTGTCTCTCCCTGATTACCTTTGCTGCATTTTCTGTGGAAGCTCCACGTCTTATCACGCTGTCCTTCTTTAAGTATCTATGCACGTTAGAACTCCTTAACTGGAGCTGTATGTCTTTGTATAGGTTTGTCCCGTGATCCCTGTCCGCGCTTTGGCTTCTGCCAAATTGCATGTGATTAGGTTCTCCCTCATGTGCTGCACCCTTGTAATCAGTCTGACTGATTCAGACATTTCGATTTTTGCCTTTGTGATTTTGGATTATGGTTGCATCTGTGAGTTTTGACCTTTTTCTGCCCGACCACGAGATCTTTGTTTGCTGCCCTGGTTATGATTTGGATTACACCCATTGGATTATGGTTTTGCTTCTTTGACATTCCTGTACCTGTGAACTGGACCCATTTCTGTCCAACTACAATTATTGTGATTGCTGCCCTGGTTTTCAATTCAATTTTTGCCCAACTGGATTTTGATTTTTGGAGTGTGGACTTTGTATTTTGCCTCCCCCTTTATTAATAAAGCAAGTTCTACTGCATTGCCTGGTTCTCGCGACTGGTTCCTGATCGCACCATTACATCCAGCCTGTCTACGGAGACAGTTGGTCACTTTGGCTGGATTTACACTTTGGGTTAAAATGTGACTGAAATCGGATCTTTTGCTCAAATACGGCCAATATTCAATCTGTCACATAGCTGTGTAAACAGAAAAAAAAAAGAAAACACATTCAGCCCTCGATCAGATCCAGGCCTCATTCAAATGCGGTCTTTGTTCGGATATGTATCTGATGTGTATCGGATATGTGCTAATGTGCTCGTTGTGTAAATGCATATCAACATGCAGATTGACTATTTTGTTAAAAGGGCCCAGACTAAGGCGGAGTCGGCCTGCGCATTTGCGATGATGCAGGTGATAGGAGCAAAGCTGCTTTCACACCCAACGCAAAACGAAATTTTCGCGCGACAGATTACATTCAAAGTCAATGCAAAGACTAATACATGTGAAACGCGTATATTTGCATCTCTGCATTGAATGTGACTTTGAATGTGCTGAGGATGACATTTCAATATTCCTCATCATATTCATCAGTAACTAAATTAATTCGTTTTGCGTCCAGTATGTAAGGGCAACCTCTGACTCATTTAGTATAACCTGACAATAACTAAGTTTTAGTACGCGCTCACACTCAACTAGTGTGAGTGTTGTCTCTGAATACGGGCTTAAGAGTTGGAGACAAGTGACCGACAGTAGCAGAGCCTATATTCGAAGAGCCTTACCACTCTCCACTTAGACCCATTGTATCGAACTTGGTTGCAGTTCCACCAGAATTCCACTAAGAGTGATCGCGGACGAGAGCAGAATGAATGGAGTCCTATGGAGCTAGAAGGCTAAATTTGTCCCTTTTACCAGATAATCGTAGAAAAATCGCAAATACTGTTGCATTTTCAGTAAGTTAAACATGAATTATAGGTTAAAAGTGAAATTGCTGAGAAATTATGTCCTTTCGATTTCCTACCGGTTGGGCTGCTGTTGGCCATAACACGCTAGCATTATGCTAATGAATGCTGATTGGTCAGTTACGGACCTGAAACTATTTACGACCAGAGATCCCACTCAATGACATCTGAAGACCAAGACAACAGAACCGGTGTGGCATAAAAATTGGACCCTGAAAAATCTGAACCTATTTGTTCTTAGCGCATGCGCGCGGACTGCGCAAAACTGCGTGGCCATTCACTATAGTCTTACTGTCCAAAACACGGAAAATAATTTTTATTTTGTTGCATTAACCAAACGATGCACGGTACATATTTTACAGGGTCCATTTTTTACACGTATATGCTTGAAATATGGACCTCAGTATTTTGCGCTCGAGGTACAAATGTTACAGGGGTCCAAATTTTTCCCGACACCGGCCGGTCAAGAGAATCAGAAACATTCTTAAGGAGGATTTTTCTGTCAAACTTGACATTTATAACTGTGCTATTACTTTTCTCAGACCAATTGGTAAAACGACAATGAAATGTATTTTAATAGCGTTGTTATACATTGCTTCACAAAATTGAGCCGTTTCTTTAACACATAAATGACAACGTGAATATCATCTTGTCTTCATAATTTCTGTGGTCGAGTGGCTCGCGAAAGGCGCAGGACAGCCCGCGAGGCTCACTAAGCAACAAGCTGTGAAACGTGCCGGACATTTCCTTCTACATTCAGCAATTAATTTGGAAAAGGATGGATTCTCGTGACTTGCAGCCACATGAGCCTCGCTGACTGATCCACGAGCCGCTGAGCGCAGAATTTTCTAACCCATCAGTAAAGAAAATCACAAGAAATCCGAATGCGTGAGAGTGGACAGATGTGCGTCATTAATGAAAACTGGCCACACCTGATAATGTTGAGTTTTCGGAGTTTCTGCAATGGTTATTTAATTAATTGAAAACCGCAATAATTATCAATGGTTTTTCTAACTGCGGTCAATCTATCACCAGTTCACAACTTAACAAGTGGAACTTACGACTCATGATAATCATTAGAATTTTTGGAGTAAGTAAATAAAAGTAAATTATTCAAGTAAATATTATTATTCAAGTAGATAAAATTTTATTAAATAATTGAAAACAGGTCATGTCCAAATCATTATTTTTAAGGGATGGTTTTGAGCCTCCCGTATTGCCAGTTCACCAGTGTACACAAATGGTAAACTCGAGTTCATCGCTGTGCAGTTCGTAACCTCTGAAGCCAGGTGGTCAGTCACATGTTACCGGCATCGTTATCATCATTTTAGTTAAAGTTTGTGTATTTGCAATTGCGTCGAACACGTCGCGGTAAATGATCCAGAGTTTCTAATGTTTGTAACCCATGGACCTATAAGGAGAACTGGACACACAACTAGGGTCTGTAACGCACGCCGACGTGGTCCTAGCGGCGAGTCTGATATTGCAGGTCACGTGATGACATGGGGGCCAAAAAGGAATTTCTCCATAGGGAATAATTGAAAAAGACACGCTGATAAATTCGTGAATATTTTTTTTTGACAGCCACAAATTATTGATACCGAAACGGTTAATTTTTCTCTTTTAAATCCTTAATCCCTCGTTTCTCGCCAAAGACAAAATCTTTTATTTATATTCAGGCTATGCGAACACCAACGGGTCCTCATATGTAAGCGCGTTCTCGACTTTTCCGAATTTAGCACTGCAGCAGATGTGAGTGGGTGGAGCAATGGGCATTCCTTGCCGTCTGTCTGTGTTCAACATTAAAGACGTAGCCAAGTCGGTAAAGAGAGGTAGCAAGTCAATGAGCAAATGTACTGAGCGACAAAAGAAACGCAAGTAATTAAAGGCAGACCGGAGAATAAGTTTACGTGTAATTATTGAAAATCAAACGTATTACTAGCGTGTGCGCATTTGCACTCTTTTTATCAAACTTTTCTTTGTTTTGCGGTCACTATGAGTACCCAGATAGCAAGCTCCGCCGCTCCAGATGTGCCCCGGCTCTGAGCCGGATCAGCTGGAGCCAGGGCAGATCCGCAGTGGAGGTACTTGCTATCTGGGTAACCATAAGAGCACATTATCTAACCAACTAACTTGTGTTTCTTTTGTTGCTCAGTATATTTCTGCCATTTTAATTGATGAATGGCCGTACTATGTAGCACCTCGATTGCTGCACTTCATGCAGCGCGAGAAAATGTATAGTAAGCTAAGGCCGCTGTTGTGCCATCATAGAACCATGAAGGCAGCCAACACTCACCTTACTTTTTCAAATTAAAATGAAATGGTTAAATCCATTAACTGCATTGTGTATTTCCATTACTTTGAATAGCACTAATTCGCATCACTCTATTTTGATGCGTTATGTATAACGTGACAGCTGAGTAGCATCTAACGTAACGTAATGTGCATTTATAGCACTACATAAATTCAATTCGAACACTGCTTAGCGATCCATCTATCTTTATACATTTTGAGTACATTGCGGTCATTACACTATTCACTCATCATCTACTGTCATCTCCTCTGACCCCCCCCCCAGAAATAAAATACCCCTTCGCCTGCCCAGCCAAACCTCTCTGTTCCCTCAGCTGCTGACAACCCCACAGTATGTCTGTTTTCTGTACCCCATGTCGGATGTAACTGTCTTCATCCATATGCTCACCCCCACCACCTGTCATCATTGTCACCACCAAGGCATTATATGCTTTCAAATAAAATTATATGTGTTTTGTCAGTTTTTGTTTTTTTTTAATGCCAGCTCTGCTTAACATTTGAAGATGAACTCAAGTTCACAAAATCAAAAGGGGTTTAATGCTTAACTTTCGCAGAGCCGGCCATTATCATAAAATTAAGTTCCTCAAATACAATCGATGTTAACTCGCACTTAGAAATGAAACGTAGAGACGGTATTAAAATTATAATCGAGACAGACTTTATTGGAAAGGGCTTTGGGGGTGGATAGAAAGGCACGGCCTCTGGTTCGCTGACATGCAGAAATTCATGGATGAACTATTCAGTGCACTCCAAGAGGCTCAGATATCTGGGGAAGGACAGAAAAAGGAGCTTTAAGACAAAGGTAAAAATAACTCAGTACAACGAGCGTAACATTTCACGGTAGACCCTCTTTTCATTATACTCCACGGAATGGTTATAAGTTACGTGAGCTAAAAGTAAATTAGCTTTCCAGAATTGACAAAAGTTTAAAGCTCCTGACTTTAAAACATATTGGTTTATAAGGCACGTGAAGTGTGTTATGTGTTCGGTTTATTGTCTTGAATCCGGAAAAGATAATGGAATTCGCACGCAGACGAGCAAGAATCATCTGACTCCGATAATGTGCTTATTCGACGTTGAACTAAAGAGAACACGAGCCTGGGGCGCTTTTCCCAATAGCGTAGTTGCAGAAATTTATTTGTCCACTCAGTCAGTGTTTCCAACTATGGAAGTTAGCATCTGATTTCAGAAGCGCACCCCTGAGCAATGTCACGATAAGTTACCCAACAGCAAGTCAACTATTTTGCCAACATTTTTGAGTTGAAATTAACAGTATTACTTCCCAGTCAAAGTCGGTTTAAACATTTGATATCGCATTTGTGTTTTAAAATTGTATCTCAAACCATAATTAAACCATTTACCGGCGGCTATGTTTTGTTTTCCGTTCCGCTCATATGTACATCAGGGTGCAGTCTGCAGTGGTCAGACTTCCATTTCTGGTGAAAAATGATCGTGATCACGCACCCCAGGTCGGAGTTCCAAGAGCCCGAGCCGTTGTCATGGACACCTCGGATACCAGCGCGTTCATGAGTCTCACCCTACGCATGTGTGAGCAAAAATCACACAGCGCATGTCCGCGTGGGTCCGGAAGCTTGGCCCCCATGTCAGCGTGCTGCGCCACTGAGCAATTTCCATTGAAATGAATGGGCGGCCATTTTCCAATTGTATATCCAGTGAAATATAAAACATCCTTGTTGTAACCACCTGAAAGCCAAGACAACAAAATACCGGCGCAAGTTAGCGTGGCTCAAGGGAGGTGTTCCCTACACTCAACCTTCCCTCACATAGGGATACTAATTTCAGCGTGAGGTCTCTCAAAGCAAATGAGTGTTAGGGCAACCTCTGACTGGTTTAGTATAACCTGACATTAACTAAGTTTAAGTTCTCACTCACACTCAATTAGTGTGAGTGTTGTTTCTGAATATGGGCCTTAGGGTCGTATTCAGAAATGCCACTCAGACTCACCATAACTGGAGTGTGAGAAAGAGATACCACTAACCGAGAGAGCCATCCCAGTCCTCGGTAGGTACTATTCACAAACGCCACTCGCAAAACTGACAGAAGTGGGAAGCAGAGGCGGTGCATCTGCTGCTACTGAGGGACGCTCAATCCTCAGCCTTCATTGCAGAATGACCTAACCCTGTCGCAATTAACTTTTCTTTATTAGAAAGTTTCTCTGATGAATTGGTAGGATGACTATCAAATTTTTTTTGATAGTTGTTATACTTTCCTTCAAAAAATCATGAGACGTTTCTTTTGTACTGAAATTAATGACAACGTAAAATATCAGCATGTCTTCATAAATTCTGAGGACGAGTGGCTCGCGAAAGGCGCAAAACACGCAGCGCCCCACGAGCCAGTTTAGCGCAGTATTTTCCAACCCATGAGTAATAGCACGAGAAATCCGAATGCCAGAGAGTTGATTGGTATGCGTCATTAATAAAAATTGGCCACATCTGATAACATTGAGAGTTTTCGGAGTTCCTGCAATGGTAATTTAAATGAATAATTGAAAACCAGGCAAAAATTTGTGATCATTCTAACTTAACAAGTAGAACTGGCAACACACGATGGTCCTAGGGATTTTTGGAGTTTAAGAAAATTCAATTTTATTAAATAATTGAAAACAGGTCATTTCCAATCACTTTTTTTAAGCAATGGTTTGAGCTCCCCTTGAAACCAGGTGGTCAGTCAGCAAGTTACTGGCGTTGTTATCATTATAAAAGTTAAAATTTGCGTAGTTGCGATTGCGTCGAGCACGCGGTTGTAAATGATCCAGAATGTCTTATGTTTGTAACCCCCTGAAAGCCATGACAACAAAATTCTGGTGCAAGTTTTTGCAGCTCAGGGGAGGTGTTCCCTGCACTCAACCTTCACTCAGATAGAGACGCTAAACTCAGTGTGAGTGAGGTCTCTGAAAGCAAGTGACTCTTAAGGCAACCTCTGACTCATTTAGGAAACCAGACACAAAATTTAGTACTCACTCACGCTCAATTAGTGCGAGTGTTGTTTCTTAATTTTGGCCTCAACTGTACCAAGGCTTGTATTATTAGCCCTCCAACAAAAATTTTATTGTTTTAAAAGCATTTCCCAAGTGCTTTTAAACAGAGCTACAAATTTGTAACACAGCTTTTTTTAGACATCCCAGATAGCAAGCTCCTCCGCTCCGGATTTGCCCCGGCTTTGACCCGGATCAGCTGGAGCTGGGGCAGATCCGGAGCAGAGGTGCTTGCTATCTGGGATCCTAGTTTTATTTTGGTTGCTAACATTATTAACCTCCGCCGAGGAGGTGTATGTCTTTGGTGCCGTTTGTTTGTGTACAAAATGACTCAAAAACTTATGGCCGGATTTTGATGGGTTGGTGGGTATTAAGTCAAGGAAGAGGTGATTAAATTTTGGCATGTCTACGCCAAAGTACTGCTGAGATATACACCAAAGTTCAAGATTTCAAGTCTTTCCAATGGGCCGGAGTTCCAATCGCCGTGCTTTTGGGTTTGCTGCCCCCTGGCGGAGGTTCTGCGCTCTCTGAGTGCTTTTCTAGTTTTAGTTTGCGCTCAGAAATGAAAATATTCCACAAAAAACAGAAACTTCCTGGGGCAAAATTATTAGCCCCCTTGATCCTAATCGTCAATTGTGTATCATTTTTGCTGGATAACAGCCCACAGTTGTTTGCTGTAGTTTTCAGCAAGTCTCTGAAACTTCTTTTGAGGAATCCAGCCCATCCTTCTCTGGCTAATCTCTCAAGCTCCTCCAGATTAAGGCCTTCAGGCATGAATATTCTTCTTTAGGTCACTTCACATATTTTCTATGGCATTTAGGTCAGGGCTTTGTGCAGACCACTCAATTACATTCACTTTGGTGTTCTGGAGATTCAAAACCCAAAACCAGTGAAGTTGGCACGCTATGTAAATCGTAGATTAAAACAGAATACAATGATTTGCAAATCCTTTTCAACTTATATTCAATTGAATACACTGCAAAGACAAGATGTTTAATGTTCAAACTGAGAAACTTTATTTTTCTTTTGCAAATAATCATTAACTTGGAATTTAAAGGCAGCAACGCATTGCAAAAAAGTTGGCACAGGGGCTTTTTTACCACTGTGTTACATCGCCTTTCCTTTTAACGACACTCAGTAAACGTTTGGGAACTGAGGAGACCAATTTTTGAAGCTTTTCAGGTGAAACTCTTTCCCATTCTTGCTTGATGTACACCTTAAGTTGTTCAACAGTCCGGGGTCTCCGTTGTCGTATTTTATGCTTCATAATGCGCCACACATTTTCAATTGGAGACAGGTCTGGACTACAGGCAGGCCAGTCTAGTACTGCACTCTTTTACTATGGAGCCATGCTGTTGTAACACGTGCAGAATGTGGCCTGGCATTGTCTTGCTGAAATAAGCAGGGGCGTCCATGAAAAAGACCTTGCTTGGATGGCAACATATGTTGCTCCGAAACCTGTATGTACCTTTCAGCATTAATGGTGCCTTCACATATGTGTAAGTTGCCCATGCCTTGGGCACAAATACACCCACATACCATCACAGATGCTGGCTTTTGAACTTTGCGCCTATAACAGTCCGGATGGTTCTTTTCCTCTTTGGTCCGGAGGACACAACGTCCGCAGTTTCCAAAAACAATTTGAAATGTGGACTCGTCAGACCACAGAACACTTTTCCACTTTGCATCAGTCCATCTTAGATGAGCTTGGGCCCAGCGAAGCCGTCAGCCTCTCTGGGTGCTGTTGATAAATGGCTTTCGCTTTGCATTGTAGAGTTTTAGCTTGCACTTGCAGATGTAGCGACGAACTGCAGTTACTGACAGTGGTTTTCTGAAGTGTTCCTGAGCCCATGTGGTGATGTCCTTTACACACTGATGTCGGTTTTTGATGCAGTACCGCCTGAGGGATCGAAAGTCATGGGCATTCAATGTTGGTTTTCAGCCTTGTCGCTTACGTGCAGAGATTTCTCCAGATTCTCTGAACCTTTTGACGATATTACGGACCGTAGATGATGAAATCCATAAATTTCTTGCAATAACTCGTTGAGGAATGTTGTTTTTAAAGTGTTCGACAATCAGCTCACGCATTTGTTCACTAAGTGGTGACCCTCGCCCCATCCTTGTTTGTGAATGACTGAGCATTCAGGGAAGCTGCTTTTATACCGAACCATGGCACCCACCTGTTCCTAATTAGCCCGTTCACCCGTGGGATGTTCCTAATAAGTGTTTGATGAGCATTCCTCAACTCTCTCAGTCTTTTTTGCCACTTGTGCCAGCTTTTTTGAAACATGTTGCAGGCATCAAATTCTAAATGAGCTAATATTTGCAAAAAAATTACAAAGTTTACCTGTTTGAACATTGAGTAACTTGTCTTTGCAGTGTATTCAATTGAATGTAGGTTGAAAAGGATTTGCAAATCATTGTATTTTGTTTTTATTTACGATTTACACAACGTGCCAACTTCACTGGTTTTGGGTTTTGTAGTTCTTCACCAAGAGAGATGTATGTTTTGGATCGTTGTCACGCTGGAAGATGAAGCGACGACCTAGACGCAGTTTTACTGCTGACTGCTGAAGGTTTTTTTTCAAAATCTCCACATATCTTTCTTTGTTCATGATTCCTTCCACCTTTACAAGATTTTCAGTTCCAGATGCACTGAAACATCCCCATATTTTGCAAATATTATGTTAGAACAAAGTAAAAAGAGGTTAACATTACCTGATTCCTTGCTGTGTCCGCATTGTCTGCCATCTTGGCGCCATGAAATTCAACCAATGAGTGTATGTAGAACAATAGGTTATTTTACGTGACACTATTCGAGGATAAAGTTTTTGGGGGTGTTGTTTTACTCCTAGCACTCAATTGAGTAATGACGAGTTGCTAACTAAACTTCACGGATTTCATTTGCGACATCACATCATGTGGATGAGCGAATTGCGAACGCGTCTGTTCTGTTCTCTAGCTATACTGAGTCAAAAAAGAAACTTCACTTCGTTTAAAAAAAAATATTTTTTGTAAATATTTTCTTGAAACTTTTAATAAGAGTTCTTATTATCACAAGGGGTAAATGCGTTGTCAAAGACATCATGACACACATCAACTCCGACGTGCACAGGTACGTAGCACGTGCGAGCTTTAAGCTAAAACCATGTTTTCTCGTGTTCCTAGTCACGTGACCATAAGAGATGTGCAACTGAGCTCACGTTAGCACGCTAGAGTGACATCTCAGAAAAACAGGTTTTTACAGTTAATTATTTGTTGATTTTCAATGCCATGGCTGTCAAACATTCAGCGTGAACGTGCCATTGGCATGCTGAATACGGAAAAGTCTGTCGCTGATGTTGCAAGGGTTATGGGATGCAGTCAACGGACTATCCATGATCTTCGGACACATCTCCAACAATCTGGCACCACAGCTGACAGACCTCGTTCTGGTAGCCCACGTGTGATGTCAAAAGCAGAAGACCAAAAAATTGTCTTGCGTCATTTGCATAATCAATTTGTCACTGCAACGTCCACTAGGAATGAATTGTTAAGAGGTTGTGTGACTGCCCAAACCATTCGTAATCGCCTGCGCATTGCTCTTATTCAAGTTCTAACTTACCATTTTTACTCTTGGACATTTCCGTAGCATTTCCGGTGGAAGTGGTTACATTATGGACATCATTTTTATGATACACCATCTTTAATGAGTACAGAATTAAATTAAATCATTATTTAAAACCTCATTTCTTGTATGTTCAACTTATCGACCGCCAAACGAGTGTGAAGTTTTCATTTTGGTTGAATATAGTTGGCATTGATTTATGTGTTCTGTTGTGGGTATTAAATATTGATTCCAGTAAAGTTAATGGTTTGAATGCTGGTTATCATTGAACTCCGCTATGCTTGCCATCGCGTGCTGAACGTGCCAGTAAACCATTTAAACGGTTATATCAAAATTGAGTAAATCCACGCGTTGGCTATTAGCTAGCTAGTATGATTACAAACACTCCAACCAAATTAGCTTGTGAGCTAGGACAGCTAAAACCAGTCTCTCTACTGCAATACCCATTTCAAAATGAGTCCGATCTGCTGCCAACATTGCTTGCTACTCGGCATGATTGTTCACGATGAAAATGCCAATGCAGGGCTCTCAAGTCTCACGCATTGAGCGTGAGACTCACGCATTTCAATAAGTTCACACGCTCTCACGCCACTCATGACATTTCTCGCGCTGAGAAGTGATAAAATAGCTGCACATTAGTAACATAGACTGTATATAAAAATAGATTAGTAATCTATGAATGGATGAGGCGAAGGCAGACTCTGCTCTGCTTGAATCAGCAACGTATCAGCCAATCAGAAAATAGTATTTCTTGTTGCTAGGTGAAATAGCAGTGCCGTAATCACGTCCTCCACACGCGCGAATGCTGCTTTTGTGTGCATTCGTCATATAAGAGCTGGAAGTGGAATTCCGAAATCAGGTAATCACTTTTTTTTTTTTTACAATAGCTGCTAATTAAAGTCAAGGAACTATGCAGGATATTGCTTTATGGATGATTTTTTGCCATAATTTAACAGCTTTGGACGGTTATGGTTAGATGAATTGACTTGTAACTCGTCACGAGAAGAGTGTGGACTCGCCCTCCATGTAGTCTATTTTGGCTGAAAAAAAGCCCTGCTCTGATCCGGTGTCAGAGGTGGCACCGCAACATCTCCTGTTTGAGACAGACAAAACGATACAAATACACACAAGAATTATTTAATTTAGCCTTTATTACACTGGGGAGTCCCACTGAAATAAAAAAGTACAGGTATGGCTAAACATTATCTTGTTCAAAATCTAATAACTACTCCAAGGGTAAACGCGAGCAAGTTGAAATCAAATTTTTAAGCTCATGTAAAATAGCATTCGTGACCTTAAGCACAGCTGTTAGCTGTGTTGTAAAATGCTTGATGTTGCAAAGTAAAAGGAAATATACACGCAACATGCGGATACAAGATAGATACTTGTTTATGGCAACATTTAATTGCTCGCCTACTTGAGCTACCACTTCTGACAACAGGATGCGACGGATAAGCTGGTCCGCATTCATTCTGAAAATAGCCTACAACAAGCACAAAACTTCCGCGACCGATCCTGGTGTGCTATCGAGTGATAGAATATTGTAAATGCGTGCTTAAATTTGCAGCTCCACGTCACTGGCGGACACATCTGCACAAAGATACACCTTTGTTCTTCGCGAACGCGCCAAATCCGGATAATCCATGAATGATGAATTCATTTAACATTTTAATTTGAAACAAGTAACTAAGTGGCAAGTGTCAAAGTGAAAGTATACTTTTAATCTTTTTAATGAAGGAGAGTGAAAGTCCCTGTTTAAAAAAATCATAATATACAAATCCTCAAAAAAAAAAAAAAAAACAACTTAAGAGTTGTGACGAAGTTACTTAAGTTATTATGCACCTTTGAAAACGGGAGTATCATGCATCCCCCTCCACCCCAGAGAAAATCTTACGCGAGCCTGCATTCAAAACTTGAGAGCCCTGCCAATGCATCACACTGCTCGCTCCAATAAAGCTTGAAAGACACACATGCCACTTAGCTAATGTTATGAGAACATTGATCAATATTTTCAATAGATTGCTTCGAAATGTAAGTGAGCGTTAAGGTTAGATGCTTAACGAGCGTTGCTGAGTAGCCAGCCAGCTTATGTTTATGTTTACGTCGCGCTGAGCTACATAACCTACACTGTAAGATATCTGATTTCTACTTGAAGCACCAATGCAGCCTCAATTAGCTTACAAGAGCTGGCCAAATGCCTGAACGCAGTGCAGCCGTTGTGCTTAGCGAACATTATCACCGTCCCCAACGTTTTCAATTCATTGTTTTTTGTATATGGTGGCAGGAAGATCGAGATAATGAATGGGCAGTTGAGAAAATGTGCAAAATTCTCATTATTGCATTGGACTGACTTTGATAAGGTCGTCCGACCTGGCTGGAAACAGGGCCATTGTGTTACCTAAACCGATGAGCTTAAGCCTTTATTATGCTGATAATAATAATAATAATATGTGCAAAAATTTCTTAGTGCAATAACCTGTTCATTTTAATATTTAATATGAATGTTAATTTTAACTAGAAAAATCATTCCAGGGAAATACGAGTGCATGAAAATGCAAGATGTCGTTGCTCAAGTTGCATTATGATATTGTTAGCTAGGTTGATAGTTGGATAAAAAGAAAAATGTTGTAGAAGTTTAGAATGTGCCCGATGTTCTATATATACAGTATTCAGAGTGCTAGCCAGGGTTCTAAGAACTGGGTGCAATGGAGCTCTGGGTGGTTTCAAAGGCATTGCTAGGTGGTTGCTTGGGTGTTCTGGATGGTTGCTAGGCAGTTGCTATGGTGTTCCAGGTGATTGCTAAGTGCTTACTATGGAGTTCCTGGGGAATACTAGGGCATTGCTACACTGTTGCTATAGTGTTCTGGGTGGTTGCTAGGTGGTTGCAATGGTGTTCTTGGTGGTTGCTAGGATGTTGCTAGGCTGTTGCTATGGTGTTCCAGGTGGTTGCAAGGTGGTTGCAATGGTGTTCTGCATGGCTGCTTGGGTGTTGCTAGGCTGTCGCTTTGGTGTTCTGGGTGGTAACTAGGGGGTTGTTATGGTGTTCGGGGTGGTTGCCAGCGCGTTGCTAGGCATTTGCTGTGATGTTCTGGATGGTTGCAATGGTGTTCTGGGTGGTTGCTAGGATGTTGGTAGGCTGTTGCTATGGTGTTCCAGGTGGTTGCTATGGTGTTCTGCATGGTTGCTTGGGTGTTGCTAGGCTGTTGCTATGGTGTTCCAGGTGGTTTCTAGGTGGTTGCTAGGGTGTTCTGGGTGTTTACTTATGCATTAATAGGTGGTTGCTATGGTGCTCTGGATGGTTGCTTGGTGGTTGCTATGGTGTTTTGGATGGTTGCTATGGTGTTCCAGCAGGTAAGTACGAGGTTGCTAGGGAGTTAATGGTGGTTGCTAGGGCACTGCTAGGCTGTTGTCATGGTGTTCTGGGTGGTTGCTAGGTGGTTGCTATGATGTTCTGGGTGGTTGCTAGGACATTGCTAGGCGGCTGCTTTGGTGTTCTGGGTGGTTGCTAGGTCATTGCCATGGTGTTCTGGGTGGTTGCTAGGTGGTTGCTATGATGTTCTGGGTGGTTGCTAGGACATTGCTAGGTGGCTGCTTTGGTGTTCTGGGTGGTTGCTAGGTCTTTGCCATGGTGTTCTGGGTAGTTGCTAGGGCGTTGCTTGGCAGTTGCTAAGGTGTTCTGGGTGGTTGCCAGGGCATTGCTAGGTGGTTGCTATGGTGTTCTGGGTGGTTGCTAGGGTGTTGCTAGGTGGTTGCTGTGGTTTTCTGGGTGGTTGCTAGGGAATTGCTAGGCAGTTGCTAGGGCGTTGCTAGGCAGTTGCTATGGTGTTCTGGGTGGTTGCTAGGGCGTTGCTAGGGTGTTGGTAGGTGGTTGCTGTGGTTTTCTGGGTGTTTGCTAGGGGATTGCTAGGTGGTTGCTATAGTGTTCTGGGTGGTTGCTAGGGCGTTACAAGGCAGTTGCGATGGTGTTCTGGGTGGTTGCCAGGGGGTTGATAGCCAGTTGCTGTGGTTTTCTGGGTGGTTGCAAAGGCATTGCTAGACGGTTGCTATGGTGTTCTGGTTGGTTGCTAGGGTGTTTTCTAGGCAGTTGCTATGGTGTTCTCGGTGGTTGCTATAGTGTTCTGGGTGGTTGCTAGGGCGTTACAAGGCAGTTGCGATGGTGTTCTGGGTGGTTGCCAGGGGGTTGATAGCCAGTTGCTGTGGTTTTCTGGGTGGTTGCAAAGGCATTGCTAGACGGTTGCTATGGTGTTCTGGTTGGTTGCTAGGGTGTTTTCTAGGCAGTTGCTATGGTGTTCTGGGTGGTTGCTAGGACATTGCTAGGCGGCTGCTTTGGTGTTCTGGGTGGTTGTTAGGTCGTTGCCATGGTGTTCTGGGTGGTTGCTAGGTGGTTGCTATGATGTTGTGGGTGGTTGCAAGGACATTGCTAGGTGGCTGCTTTGGTGTTCTGGGTGGTTGCTAGGTCGTTGCCATGGTGTTCTGGGTAGTTGCTAGGGCGTTGCTTGGCAGTTGCTAAGGTGTTCTGGGTGGTTGCTAGGTGGTTGCTAGGGTGTTGCTGTGGTTTTTTGGGTGGTTGCTAGGGAATTGCTAGGTGGTTGCTATAGTGTTCTGGGTGGTTGCTAGGGCGTTACAAGGCAGTTGCGATGGTGTTCTGGGTGGTTGCCAGGGGGTTGATAGCCAGTTGCTGTGGTTTTCTGGGTGGTTGCAAAGGCATTGCTAGACAGTTGCTATGGTGTTCTGGTTGGTTGCTAGGGTGTTTTCTAGGCAGTTACTATGGTGTTCTGCGTGGTTGCTAGGGCATTGCTTGGCAGTTGCTATGGTGCTCTGGGTGGTTGCTAGGGCATTGTTGGGCAGTTGCGATGGTGTTCTGGGTGGTTTCTAGGGCTCTGCTGGGCAGATGCTATGGGTTTCTGGGTGGCTGCTAGGGCATTGCTTGGCTGTTGCAATGGTGTTCTTAGTGGTTGCTAGGGCGTTGCTAGGCGGGTTGCTATGGTGTTCTGGGTGGTTGCTAGGGTGTTTTCTAGGCAGTTGCTATGGTGTTCTGCGTGGTTGCTAGGGCATTGCTTGGCAGTTGCTATGGTGCTCTGGGTGGTTGCTAGGGCATTGTTGGGCAGTTGCGATGGTGTTCTGGGTGGTTTCTAGGGCTCTGCTGGGCAGATGCTATGGGTTTCTGGGTAGCTGCTAGGGCATTGCTTGGCTGTTGCTATGGTGTTCTCGGTGGTTGCCAGGGGGTTGCTAGGCAGTGTCTATGGTGTTCTGGGTGGTTGCTACAGTGTTGCTAGACACTTACTATGGTATTCTAGGTGGTTGCTTGGGCGTTCCTTGGCAGTTTCTATGGTGTCCTGGGTGGTTGCTAGGGCATTGTTAGTGGTTTCTATGGTGCTCTCGGTGGTGACTAGGGCATTGCTAGGCAGTTGCTATTGTGGTCTGGGTGTTTCAAGGGCTGTGCTGGGCAGATGCTATGGGTTTCTGGGCGGTTGCTAGGGCATTAATAGGTGGATGCTATGGGGTTCTCGGTGGTTGCACGGGCGTTGCTTGGCTGTTGCAATGGTGTTCTTGGTGGTTGCTCGGGCTTTGCTAGGTGGTTGCTATGGTGTTCTGGGTGGTTGCTTGGGCTTTGCTATGCAGTTGCTATGGTGTTCTGGGTGGTTGCTAGGCAGTTACTATGGTCTTCTCGGTGGTTACTTAGGCGTTGCTACGGTGTTGTCAGTGGTTGCTAGGTAGTTGCTATGGTGTTCTGGGTGGTTGCTTAGGTGTTAATCGGCAGTTGCTATGGTGTGCTGGGTGGTTGCTCGGGCATTGCTAGGCTGTTGCTATGGTGTTCTGGGTGTTTGCTAGGTTATTAATCGGCAGTTGCTATGGTGTCCTGGGTGGTTACTGGGGCATTGCTAGGCAGTTGCTATGGTGTTCTGGGTGGTTGCTAGGGCATTGCTAGGGTGTTGCTAGGTGGTTGCTGTGGTTTTCTGGGTGGTTGCTAGGGGATTGCTAGGTGGTTGCTATAGTGTTCTGGGTGGTTGCTAGGGTGTTACAAGGCAGTTGCGATGGTGTTCTTGGTGGTTGCCAGGGGGTTGATAGCCAGTTGCTGTGGTTTTCTGGGTGGTTGCAAAGGCATTGCTAGACGGTTGCTATGGTGTTCTGGTTGGTTGCTAGGGTGTTTTCTAGGCAGTTGCTATGGTGTTCTGGGTGGTTGCTAGGGGATTGCTAGGTGGTTGCTATAGTGTTCTGGGTGGTTGCAAGGGCGTTACAAGGCAGTTGCGATGGTGTTCTGGATGGTTGCCAGGGGGTTGATAGCCAGTTGCTGTGGTTTTCTGGGTGGTTGCAAAGGCATTGCTAGACGGTTGCTATGGTGTTCTGGTTGGTTGCTAGGGTGTTTTCTAGGCAGTTGCTATGGTGTGCTGGGTGGTTGCTCGGGCATTGCTAGGCTGTTGCTATGGTGTTCTGGGTGTTTGCTAGGTTATTAATCGGCAGTTGCTATGGTGTCCTGGGTGGTTACTGGGGCATTGCTAGGCAGTTGCTATGGTGTTCTGGGTGGTTGCTAGGGCGTTGCTAGGTGGTTGCTATAGTGTTCTGGGTGGTTGCTAGGGGATTGCTAGGTGGTTGCTATAGTGTTCTGGGTGGTTGCTAGGGTGTTACAAGGCAGTTGCGATGGTGTTCTTGGTGGTTGCCAGGGGGTTGATAGCCAGTTGCTGTGGTTTTCTGGGTGGTTGCAAAGGCATTGCTAGACGGTTGCTATGGTGTTCTGGTTGGTTGCTAGGGTGTTTTCTAGGCAGTTGCTATGGTGTTCTGGGTGGTTGCTAGGGGATTGCTAGGTGGTTGCTATAGTGTTCTGGGTGGTTGCAAGGGCGTTACAAGGCAGTTGCGATGGTGTTCTGGGTGGTTGCCAGGGGGTTGATAGCCAGTTGCTGTGGTTTTCTGGGTGGTTGCAAAGGCATTGCTAGACGGTTGCTATGGTGTTCTGGTTGGTTGCTAGGGTGTTTTCTAGGCAGTTGCTATGGTGTTCTGGGTGGTTGCTAGGACATTGCTAGGCGGCTGCTTTGGTGTTCTGGGTGGTTGCTAGGTCGTTGCCATGGTGTTCTGGGTGGTTGCTATGGTGTTCTGGGTGGTTGCTAGGACATTGCTAGGCGGCTGCTTTGGTGTTCTGGGTGGTTGCTAGGGCGTTGCTTGGCAGTTGCTAAGGTGTTCTGGGTGGTTGCTAGGGCATTGCTAGGTGGTTGCTAGGGTGTTGCTAGGTGGTTGCTGTGGTTTTCTGGGTGGTTGCTAGGGAATTGCTAGGCAGTTGCTAGGGCGTTGCTAGGCAGTTGCTATGGTGTTCTGGGTGGTTGCTAGGGCGTTGCTAGGGTGCTGCTAGGTGGTTGCTGTGGTTTTCTGGGTGGTTGCAAGGGGATTGCTAGGTGGTTGCTATAGTGTTCTGGGTGGTTGCTAGGGTGTTACAAGGCAGTTGCGATGGTCTTCTGGGTCGTTGCCAGGGGTTTAATAGCCAGTTGCTGTGGTTTTCTGGGTGGTTGCAAAGGCATTGCTAGACGATTGCTATGGTGTTCAGGTTGGTTGGTAGGGTGTTTTCTAGGCAGTTGCTATGGTGTTCTGGGTGGTTGCTAGGGGATTGCTCGGTGGTTGCTATAGTGTTCTGGGTGGTTGCTAGGGCGTTACAAGGCAGTTGCGATGGTGTTCTGGGTGGTTGCCAGGGGGTTGATAGCCAGTTGCTGTGGTTTTCTGGGTGGTTGCAAAGGCATTGCTAGACGGTTGCTATGGTGTTCTGGTTGGTTGGTAGGCTGTTTTCTAGGGAGTTGCTATGGTGTTCTGCGTGGTGGCTAGTGCATTGCTTGCCAGGTGCTATGGGGCTCTGGGTGGTTGCTAGGGCTTGGTTGGTCAGTTGCGATGGTGTTCTGGGTGGTTTCTAGCGCTTTGCTGGGCAGATGCTATGGGTTTCTGGGTGGCTGCTAGGGCATTGCTTGGCTGTTGCAATGGTGTTCTTAGTGGTTGCTAGGGCATTGCTAGGCGGTTGCTATGGTGTTCTGCGTGGTTGCTAGGGCATTGCTTGGCAGTTGCTATGGTGCTCTGGGTGGTTGCTAGGGCATTGTTGGGCAGTTGCGATGGTGTTCTGGGTGGTTTCTAGCGCTTTGCTGGGCAGATGCTATGGGTTTCTGGGTGGCTGCTAGGGCATTGCTTGGCTGTTGCAATGGTGTTCTTAGTGGGTGCTAGGGCGTTGCTAGGCGGGTTGCTATGGTGTTCTGGGTGGTTGCTAGGGCATTGATAGGCAGTTGCAATGGTGCTCACGGTGGTTACTAGGGCGTTGCTAGGCAGTTGCTGTGGTGTTCTGGATGGTTGCTATGGTGTTCCACGTGGTAGCTACGATGTTGCTAGGGTATTTCTGGTGGTTGCTAAGGCGTTGCTTGGCTGTTGCTATGGTGTTCTCGGTGGTTGCAAGGGCGTTGCTCGGCAGTGTCTATGGTTTTCTGGGTGGTTGCTACAGTGTTGCTAGACACTTACTATGGTATTCTAGGTGGTTGCTCGGGCGTTCCTTGGCAGTTTCTATGGTGTCCTGGGTGGTTGCTAGGGCATTGTTAGTGGTTTCTATGGTGTTCTCGGTGGTGATTAGGGCATTGCTAGGCAGTTGCTATTGTGGTCTGGGTGTTTCTAGGGCTGTGCTGGGCAGATGCTATGGGTTTCTGGGCGGTTGCTAGGGCATTAATAGGTGGATGCTATGGGGTTCTCGGTGGTTGCACGGGCGTTGCTTGGCTGTTGCAATGGTGTTCTTGGTGGTTGCTAGAGCTTTGCTAGGTGGTTGCTATGGTGTTCTGGGTGGTTGCTTGGGCTTTGCTATGCAGTTGCTATGGTGTTCTGGGTGGTTGCTAGGCAGTTACTATGGTCTTCTCGGTGGTTACTTAGGCGTTGCTATGGTGTTGTCAGTGGTTGCTAGGTAGTTGCTATGGTGTTCTGGGTGGTTGCTTAGGTGTTAATCGGCAGTTGCTATGGTGTGCTGGGTGGTTGCTCGGGCATTGCTAGGCTGTTGCTATGGTGTTCTGGGTGGTTGCTAGGTTATTAATCGGCAGTTGCTATGGTGTCCTGGGTGGTTACTGGGGCATTGCTAGGCAGTTGCTATGGTGTTCTGAGCGGTTGCTAGAGCGTTACTTGGTGGTTGCTATGCTTCTCTGGATAGTTGCTAGGGTGTTGCTAAGCAGTTGCTATGGTGTTCTGAGTGGTTGCTTGAGCATTGTTTGGCAGTTGCTATGTTGTTCTGAGCAGTGGCTGGAGGGTTGGTAGGCGATTGCTATGGTGTTCTGGGTGGTTGTTACGGCATTGAGGTTTAATGTTTGGGGATCGGGTGAAAACTGGGGTAGTAGTGAACAGTTTGATTACGGAAGAATATGGAACAATGAGGAAGGAAAGAAGGAAGGAAAGCAAAGGAATGATGGTAAGAAGGAAAGGAATAAAGGAAAGAAGGAAGACGGAAGGAAGGGAAGAATGACAGAAGTAAAGAAAGAGGGAAGGTAGGAATGAAGGGAAGATAATAGGGAAGAACAAAGGAAAGAAGGTAGGAAAGAGAGTAGAGAAAGAAAAAGGAAAAAAGAAAGAGGGGGGAAAGAAGGAAAGTAAGAGGAAAGGAGATAAGATAGGAAGGAAAGAAGATCTGATGGAAGGAAAGAAGGAATGAGGGCAAGAAAGCCAGGATAGAAAGAAGGAAAGAAGGAAGGAAACAATTAAGGAAGGAATGAAGGAAAGAAAATGGAAGGAAAAAGAAAGAAGGAAAGACAGAAAAAAGGAAAGAAGGAAGGAAAGCAACTAGATAATGTAATTCCAGGGAATTACATGTGCCTGAAAATGCAAAGTGTAGTTGTATAAGGTAGAGTTTGTTTCAAATAATTGCATTACGATATTGGTAGCTAGGTGGTTCGTGGGGTAATTATGGTAGTGGTGAGGACTTTTATTTTGAAACAGATGTGGACAAAGGAAACAGTTGGCGGGATTCATAGTTGATGACAACTGTTATTCAGAAATTTTAAATTGTGAAATCTTTTAACAGTGAAGAATTATAGAGGACTTTTATTTTGAAACAGTTTTGGACAGAGGAAACAGTTGGAGGGAGTCATAGTCGATGAAAATCAGTAGTTGGAATGGCTGAACAGTTGAAAAGTAGAGTAGTTTAAATAGTTGAATTATTTTATTGTTATATGTCGTAATGAGGACTGGCTGAAACTATTGCTTGGCGGTTGCTATGGTGTTCTGGATGGTTGCTAGGGCGTTGCTGGGCAGTTGCTATGGCGTTCTGAGTGGTTGCTAGGCAGTTGCAATGGTGTTCCGAGTGGTTGCAAGGGAGTTTGCTAGGTGGTTACTATGGTGTTCTGGGTGGTTGCTAAGGCGTTGCAAGGCAGGTGCTATGTGTTCTAAGTGGTTGCTAGGGAGTTGCTAGGTGGTTGCTATGGCGTTCTGAGTGGTTGCTAGGGCGTTGCTGGGCAGTTGCTATGGTGTTCTGAGTGGTTGCTAGGCAGTTGCTATGGTGTTCTGAGTGGTTGCTAGGGCGTTGCTAGGCTGTTGCTACGGTGTTCTGAGTGGTTGCTAGGGAGTTTGCTAGGTGGTTACTATGGTGTTCTGGGTGGTTGCTAGGGCGTTGCTAGGTGGTTTCTCTGGTGTTCTGGGTGGTTGCTAGGTGCTTACTATGGTGTTCTGAGTGGTTGCTAAGGCATTGCTAGGCAGTGGCTATGGTGTTCTGAGTGGTTGCTAGGGTGTTGCTAGGCGGTCGCTATGTATTCTGGGTGGTTGCTATGGTGGTCTGGCTGGTTGCTAGGGCGTTGCTAGGCAGTTGCTATGGTGCTCAGGGTGGTTGCTAGGCAGTTGCTATGGTGTTCTGGATGGTTGCTATGGTTTTCTGGATGGTTGCTATGGTGTTCCAGGTGGTAGCTGTGACATTGCTAGGGTGTTTATGGTGGTTGCTCAGGCATTGCTAGGCTGTTGCTATGGTGTTCTGAGTGGTTGGTAGGTGGTTGCTATGGTTTTCTGGGTGGTTGCAAAGGCATTGCTAGGCGGCTGCTATGGTGTTTTGGGTGGTTGCTAGGTTGTTGCCATGGTCTTCTGGGTGGTTGCTAGGGCATTGCTAGGTAGATGCTATGGTTTTCTGGGTAGTCGCTAGGGAATTGCTAGGTGGTTGCTATGGTGTTCTGGGAGGTAACTAGGGTGTTGCTAGGCAGTTGCTATGGTGTTCTGGGTGTTTTCTCGGATGTTGGTAGGTGGTTGCTATGGTGTTCTGGGTGGTTGCCAGGGCATTGCAATGCGGTTGTTATGGTGTTCTGAGTGTTTGTTAGGGCATTGCAAGGCAGTTAATATGGTGCTCTGAGTGTTTGTTAGGGCATTGCTATACTGTTCCTATGGTGTTCTGGGAAGTCGCTAGGGCATTGCAAGGCCGTTGCTATGGTGTTCTGGGTGGTTGCTGGGGCGTTGCTAGGTGGTTGCTTTGGTGTTCTAGGTGGTTGCTATGGTGTTCCGGGAGGATGTTAGGGCATTGCTATACTGTTTCTAGGGTGTTCTGGGTTGTTGCTTGGACATTGCTATGCTGTTGCTGTGGCATTCTTGATAGTTTCTTGGTGGTTGCTAGGCAGTTGCTCTGGTGTTCCGGGTGGTTGCTCGGGCATTGCCAGGCAGTTGCTATGGTGTTCCGAGAGGTTGTTCGGGCATTGCTATACTGTTTCCATGGTGTTCTGGGTGGTTGCGAGGGCATTGCTAGGCTGTTGCTATGGAGTTCTAAGTGGTTCCTGGGGCATTGCTAGGCAGTTCCTTTGGTGTTCTGGGTGGTTGCTAGGACATTGCTAGATGGTCGCTCTAGGGCTTGGGTGGTTGGTAGGGCTTTGATAGCCAGTTGCTCTGGCGTTACTAAGCCCTTGTTTGTTCGAATGGTTGAACACTTGAATGATTCAATAGTTTAAATAGTTAAATTATTTAACTGTGATTAATTGTAGTGAGAATTTTTATTTTGAAACTGTTTTGGAGAGAGGAAACAGTTAGCAGGAGTCATAGTTGAAGACAACTGGCTGTTGGAATGGCTGAATGGTTGAAAAGATGAGTACTTTACGTAGTTAAATTATTTGTGTTTTTTGAAACAGTTGTAGGCAGAGGAATCAGTTGAGCAGGATTTGTAGTCTTAGAGCCAGATTGTAGTCTTAAAGCCTGAGCAACTGGCAGTTACTGCAGGTGGCCAGGACACCTGGCACAACATACTCATTGCTTAATGGCCCTACTGTGATGTCATCACCCCAATGTTAAGTCCATGTGGAAAAATTAAAGTTTTTTCTTGATACTTTAAAAAGTATAAAATTTACAAAGATGAATTAAAGCTGCAAGCAGCGCTGAACGGGCCCTCGCACCCTTGTGCACGTTGGGGGTAGTTGTGCGATTTTGTTGGGTGCAGGTGTTCACTCATGACCAGTGGACAGGTCAAGTACGGGCACCAAGCTGTGCTTAAGTTTCGAGCCAATCGGATAAAGCAGGAAGGAGTTATAAAAAGTTGATTGTTCCTCCACCAGGGGGCGCTCTGAGCGTAAGCAAATTTGGGCAGGTGCATTCAGGGGCGGACCGTCAGCACAAATGGGAAGTTTCGAGCAAATTGGCCAATGTCAATATAAAATATGGCATTTCCTGTTTCTACAAGGGGGTGCTACAGAGACATTTTGCTGCCCCCATGGGCAAGGCCCCTATCAGATGTAACAGCTTGCAATCCTTGACCTGTGTATCAAGTTTGATGATGATGCGAGTTCAGTCAAGATATCAAAAACACAAACATATTTTCATGGCTAGGGAGTAGGGACCCATCTTCACCGTGTTGCCACACGAACGCCATTACTTAAGCTCTACAGTATTCATAATGTAGCTTCACCAACTTTTTCTGCATGTTTTAGAAGTGGAAGTAGATGGGTTCAACTATGTGTCATCAGAACAAGTAAAAAATGGTCACTTCCTGTTACCACAGGGAGGTGCTATTAGCAAAGCGGGAAATGAATACATCCGGACATTCTGGGCGTGGCAGTCATCTTCTAAAGCAATTTTGAAGCTGCTACAATCAAGTATGTGGGCTTGAGAGCATTGTGAACACCAAACGTATTTTCATAGCAAGGGATCCAAAGGCGCCGTGTTGCCACACGGATGCGTGTGTCCACTATGTGTCATCAATACAAGTGAAAGTAACAAGTGGTCACTTCCTGTTACCACAGAGGGGCGCTATTAGCAAAGTGAGAAGTTAATATATTGGGACGTTAAGGGCAGAGTAATCATCATGTCCAGCAAGTTTGAAGCTGCTACAGCCAAGTACTTGGGCGTGAGAGCATTGAGAAATTTTTTCGTTGAGTCGCCAAAATTTGTCATGCCCTAGCAGTCACGCCCTTTGACCTATAGACAAGCAGAGCACAACTTTTGATCAGCTTGGTCTCTAGATTATTTGTACCAAATTTGAAGTCAATCGGATGAAATCCCTTGGAGGGGTTCGTTTTAAAATTCAAAAAATTCCAATCAAAATGACCAACTTCCTGTTGGGTTTAAGGCGTGGCTCCATTGAGATTTTGTCTGAGTATGATACATATTTTTTATTATTTTATATAACCTTTATTGAACCAGGTAGACAAAAATGTGTATCGAATTACATCTGCCTACGAGAAAGTAACCAAATTTTCCTATGGGAATTTTGAAACGTGTTTAGGGGGTGCTATTTTGGCATTTTGCGTTGACTATGAATGTCCGCCCAAAAATATCGAATTTCGGATCCGGCCAGACAAATGGAAAGTAAGATGCGTTTTCACCATTGGGAAAGGGGTGAAATTGGCCTTTGAAATGTCGGAAGTATAATAATAATGATTAAAGGGTTTGTGAACAATAAACTTAATATGTTTTTAAAAAGTGTATTTTGTTTATTTAACCTCATTAAAATCAATAAAAATGTATATAGGCAGTTTATCTTTTCTATAAATAAACAAAATAATGTCTGTGGCTGCACAGCCACAAAGTTAATTAGGTGCCCGTGATGTCATCCGATGACGTCAGAGAGGTCTTCATCTTGCCTAGCCGCTATCAAGGTCTATAGTCGAGGTGGTGTTGTAGCGTGTCTGATCGTCGGCGTGTGCAGAAAATATGGGTGACTCCGCAGGCACAGGTGAAATAAATCAGAGAGAGAGAGATTTTCCCCACAGACACACATTAAATGTCCTGAGAGAGATGGTCACCGAAATAAAAAATTCAACTTTACTTACTTGTAGCCTAGAGACAACGAGAGAGCAGAAGTCGAGAACCGAGTTACAGCATGGCATTCATGGCAACACTCGGTGAACTCTAAACACTGCAGTAAAGAGACTGCTCTGCTCGAATCAGCAACCTATCAGCCAATCAGAAAATAGTATTTCTTGTTGCTAGGTGAAATAGCAGCGCCAATTCACGAACTTCACTCGTGCTCTCAATGTAGTGTATTTTGGCTGAAAACAAACCCTGCTCCGATCCGGTGTCACAGGTGGTACCGCAACATCTCTTGTTTGTGACAGACAAAACGATACAAATACACAAAAGAATTATTTAATTTAGCCATTATTATACTGGGGAGTCCCACTGAGATAAAAAAAAAGTACAGGTATGGCTAAACATCATCTTGTTCAAAATCTATCAACTACTCCAGGGGAAAACACTAGCAAGTTGAAATCAAATTCTTAAGCTGATGTCAAATAGCATTCGCGAATGCCGTAGCTGGCCAGCTAACTCATATTCGTGACGCTTAGCACAGCTGTTATCTGTGTTGTAAAATGCTTGATGTTGCAAAGTAAAAGGAAATATACACGCAACATGCAGATATAAGATAGATAGTTGAAAATCGCAACGTTTAATTGCTCGCCTACTTGAGCTACCACTTCTGACAACGAGATGCAACGGATAACGCGATCAGCATTCATTCTGTTTCATTCATTCATTCCTACAATGCGCACTAAACTTCCGCGACCGATCCTGGTCTGCTATCTAGTGATAGAATTGTAACTGCGCGCATAAATTTGCAGCTCCATGACCACTGGCGGATACATCTGCACGAAGATACACCTTTGTTCTTCGCGAACGCGCAAAATCCGGATAATCCGTGAATGATGAATTCAATTAATATTTTAATTTGAAACAAGTAACCAAGTTGCCAGTGTCAAAGTAACGAAATAAAAGTATTTTTTATCTTCTAAATGTAGTAGAGTAAGAGTTCCTGTTTTTTTAAAAAAAAGCAATGTACAAATCCTCAAAAAAAAAACCTTGAAGTGCTGTAACGAAGTACATGCACTTAAATTGCACCTTTGAAAACGGGATTATCAAGCGCCCCGCCTCCCCAGAGAAAATCTCACACGAGCCTGCATGCGGATTTCTCCGATTAATTTCACAATAATAGCGTAGTTTAGCCGTTTATATGGAAACACTGAGGACGCACCATGGGCCGCATGCCATGTCTGCACCGCAGCCTGTCGCAACTTCAGTCGTATTAATGGAAACATAGCTTTATATGGCTGCCCCGGGTCATCAATTCAGACCTCTCTGACGTCACTCGGGTCACGTGACCTTGGTTCTTGCATAAACGCTACAGGGCGCCCGGTCGTGTACATTTGGCCCGAGAAAAACATTATTTTGAAAAATATGTTTCCAAAACACACACATTTTGTATTTTTACTATCCATATATTGGAATTTTATGTATTAAATGCAGTTATGTTAAATTAGTTCAGAAACCCTTTAAAGCTGCAAGCAGCGTTGAACGGGCCCTCGCACCCTTGCGTACATTGGGGGTAGTGGTGAGATCCTGATGGGTGCAGCTGTGCACTCATAACCATTGGACAGGTCAAGTGCTGGCCCCAACCTGAGAGAAGGTGTTGAGCGAACTCTGCAGGAGTTATGAAAAGTTGACACTTCATCCACCAGGGGGAGCTCAGAGCATAACCAAATATGGGCAGGTGCATTCAGTGGCAGACCCTCAGCACAAATATGAAGTTTTGAGCAAATCGGCCAATTTCAATGTGAAATGTGGCATTTCCTGTTTCCACAAGGGGGCGGCACAAGCAAGATTGCCAACAAGCATATGTAGGCGTTCAGGGTGGGGCTCTTATCATGTACATACATGTTCATACTTCTATTTGGACGAAGTATGAGGGAGAGAGAGCTGCTTGAATGTGCATGGCAAGGCATCAGAAATGGGGACGCCATAGCGCCATGAGCTACACACATCCAGTGCACAACTTTTGATCTGCATGGTCTCATGATGATCTGTAATAAATATGAGGTTGATCGTAAGGAATCGCAAGGAGGAGTTTGTTAAAATGCAACGTGTGGAAAGAAGGCCAAAATGACATGTTAAAGTCTAAATGCCTCACTTCCTGTTTGGAGTTGACCAATGGTGCCAGAGACTTTTTTGTTCGTATTGGCAACATACACATGTGTACCAATTTTTATCCTCCAATTCCGAAAAAACCCCTGCGCGGAGGGATTTTTCAAAATTTCATGAGGGCGCTATTGAGGCATTTTGCTGCCCTCATGGGCAACGCCCCAATCAGATGTTAGAGCTCACCACCCTTCACCGGCATGTCAATTTCCATGGTTATAAAAATTCAAACCCAAACGTATTTTCATGGCGAGGGATCCATAGTCGCCGCGTCGCCACACACACGCCATTACTCATATAGCTTCACAGCATTCATAAGCTTCAGCTTCAACAACTTGTTCTACATTTTGTAGAAGGGGAATGAAGTTGATGGGTTCAACTGTGCGTCATCAGTACAAGTGAAAGTAAAAACCCGTCACTTCCTGTTAGCGGCTACGCCCACTGACCGACAGACATGCAGAGCCCAACTTTTGATCAGCATTGTCACTCAATCTTTACTAATAAATCTGGTGTTGATTGGATGAAATCTCTAGGAGAAGTGCGTTAAAATACAATGTGTGGAAATCAGGCCAAATTGACACGTTAAAATCAAAATGACCAACTTCCTTTTAGGAGTAGACAAATGATGCCTGCAACTTTTTTGTGCGTCTTAGTCAAATACATATGTGTACTAATTTTCATCTTCCTACTCCAAAAAAACCCCTATGGGGTGGGGTTTTTGAAAATTTCAAGGGAGCGCTATCGAGGCATTTTGCTGCCGTCATGGCAACACCCCTATCAGATGTTAGAGCTCACGAGCATTGACCGGCATATCAATTTCCATGATGATACGAGTTGAGTAAAGACATCAAAAACCCAAACGTATTTTCATGGCGAGGGATTCATAATCGCCACGTCGCCACAGAAACGCCATTACTGGTAGCTTCGCAGCATTCATAAGGTAGCTTCAACAACTTGTTCTACATGTTGAAGAAGTGGAATGAAGTTGATGGATTCAACTATGTGTCATCAGTACAAGTGATAGTAAGAACCGGTCACTTCCTGTCAGCAGCCACGCCCACTGATCTACAGATATATAGAGCACTTTTGATCAGCATGGTCTCTCAATGCTTACAAATAAATCTGCTGTTGATTGGATGAAATCTCTAGGAAGAATTCATTAAAATACAATGTGTGGAAATCAGGCTAAAATGACATGTTAAAATCAAAATGGCCGACTTCCTGTTTGGAGTAGACCAATGGTGCTGGAGACTTTTTTGTGCTCTAAGTACACATGTTTACCCATTTTCATCTTCCTACTGCAAAAAAGAACCCTATGGGGAGAGGTTTTTGAAAATTTCAAGGGGGCGCTATCGAGGCATTTTGATGTTCTCATGGGCCAGGCCCCAATCAGACGTAAGAGGTCGCCACCCTTGACCTGTGTATCCGTTTTTATGATAATGTGAGTTCATTAAATACGTCAAAAATCCAAGCGTATTTTCATGGCAAGGGATGGATGGTCGCCGCGTCGCTACACGGACAGGATTACTCGTAGCTTCACAGCATTCATAATGTTGCTTCATCAATTTGTTCTGCATGCTATAGAAGTCGAATGACGTTGAAGGGTTCAACTTCGTGTCATCAGTACAAGTGAAAGTAATAACTGGTCACTTCCTGAAACCACAGGGGGTGCTGTAAGAAAAGTGGGAAGTTAATATATTTGTATGTTCGTGGCGAAGCATTCATCATGTCCAGCAAGTTTGAAGCTGCTGCAATCAAGTATGTGGGCGTGAGAGCATTGTGAACTCTAAACGTATTTTCATGGCGAGGGATCCATAGTCGCAGCATCGCCACACAGACACCATTAGTAGTAGCTTCACAACATTCATAATGTAGGTTCAACAACTTGTTCTGCATGTTTTAGAAGTGGAATGAAGTTGATGGGTTCAACTATGTGTCATCATTACAAGTGGTCACTTCCTCTTACCACAGGGGGGCGCGGGAAGTTAATATATCTTGACGTTCAGGGCGGAGCAATCATGACCAGCAGGTTTCAAGCTGCTACAATCAAGTATATTGACATGAAAGCATTATGATATTTTTTCATTTAGTCGCCAAAATTTGTTATGCCAGAGAAGCCACGCCCTTTGACCTACAGACATGCAGAGCACAACTTTAGATCAACATGGTCTCTAGATGATCTGTTCCAAATTTGAAGTTGATCGGGCAAAATCCCGAGGAGGAGTTCATTTTAAAATTCAAAAATTGAAATCAAAATGGCTAACTTCCTGTTGGTTTTAGGGCGTGGCTGCAATGAAATTTTTTGTATGTCTGGTTATGGTACATACAGAGACCTCAATAATTATTGGCACCCCTCGTAATGATGTGTTCTTTAGCTTCTGATAAATTCAGATTTTTCTAAATAATATCGGACCACAATGGAAAAAAAGAGGAAAATCCAAACTTTAATTCAAGTGCGTTTATTCAGTGGGGAAAAAATGGCACATTAAGAAATAATTCTTTTACATCAAATCACGTGTGCCACAATTATTTGCACCCCTGATGTTAATACTTTGTACAACCCCCTTTTGCCAACAAAACAGCACCTAATCATCTCCTATCATGCTTCACAAGATGCGAGAATACAGAAAGAGGGATCTTTGACCATTCCTCTTTGCACAATCTCTCTAAATCATCCAGTGACCTGGGTTCTCTCCTCTGCACTCTCCTCTTCAGCTCACTCCACAGCTTTTCAATGGGGTTGAGGTCTTGGGACTGAGATGGCCATGGGAGGAGCTTGATTCTGTGTCTGGTGAACCATTTCTGTGTAGATTTGGCTACATGTTTAGGGTCATTATATTGCTGAAAGACCCAGTGACGACCCATCTTCAGCTTTCAGGCTGAGGCCACCAGATTTTGATTTAAAATGTCCTGGTATTTCAAAGCGTTCATGATGCCATGCACCCTAACAAGGTTCCCAGGGCCTCTGGAAGAGAAACAGGCCCACAGCATCATCATACTTCACAGTGGGCATGAGGTACTTTTCTACATACTCGTCTTTTGTGTTCTCCCAACCCACTAAGAGTGTTTGTTGCCAAAAAGCTCTAACTTGGTCTCATCTGACCAAAGCACCCTGTCCCAGTTGAAGTCCCAGTCCCGCTTAGCAAACTCCAGACGTTTGCATTTATGATTATGAGTGAGAAAAGGTTTTTCCGTGCATGCCTCCAAAACAGCTTGTTGGCATGTAAATAGCGCCTGATGGTTGTTTTGGAGACTTTGTGACACCAAGATGCTACCATTTGTTGCAATTCTTTAACAGTGAGTTTTGGAGAACTTTTTATTTCTCGAACCATCCTCCTCGCTATGCTTGGAGGCAGAATAACCTTGCGTCCTCATCCAGGCTTGTTTACCACTGTTCCAGTTGTTTTAAACTTCTTTATGATTCCTCTGACAGTAGATATGGACAGGTGCAGGTGAGTGGCTATTCTCTTGTAGCCATTGCCTGACTTGAGAAGGCCGACACATCTGCCTTACTTGAATGGTGGATTCCTTTGTCTTTCCCATGTTGAAGAGTGGATAAGAGAAATGGCCTCTGTGTCACGTCATAATTATACCCCAGGGAAACAGGAAGTGATGATTTACTAATTAAATGTTCCTAGATACTCTGATCAACTTTGTAAACTACTGTAGAAATGACAGAAATACTTCAATTACATAAAATTTCTAGGAATTGTTGGGGATGCCAATAATTGTGGAACAGGTGATTTTTGGAAAAATAATTATTTCTTAGTCAGGGATTTTTTTTCTCTTAAAATTCACTTGAGTTGAAGGTTACATTTTTCTACAATTTTGAGTGTGAGAGTCTGTTTCTGCAATAAAAATTGACTTTATTTTAAGGCTTATAACACATCTTAACAAGGGATGCCAGTAATTATCGAGGGCGCTGTTTGTGTACCGAATTTCGTCTGCCTACGAGAAAGTAACCGAATTTCCCTATGGGAATTTTGAAACATGTTTAGGGGGCACCATTTTGCGTCGATCATGAACGAGCTGCCAAAAATATCGTATTTCGGATCCAGCCAGATGGATGTGGAAAGTTAGACGTGTTTTCACAATTGGGAAAGGGGCAAAATTGTCCTTTGAAATGTTGGAATCATAATAATAATAATAATAATAATAAAAATTAACAGCGCGATTTCAAAAGGGCCATCGCAGACGACTTGCAGTCGGCTCGGATCCTAAGAATTATAGCTGCAAGCAGTGTTGAACGGGCCCTCGCGCCCTTGCACACGTTGGGGTTGTGGAGAGATCCTGGTGGGTGCAGTTGTGCACTCACGACCATTGGACAGGTCTAGTGCAGGCCCCAACCTGAGAGAAAGTGTCGAGCGAATCAGACAAAGCTGAAGGAGTTATGACAAGTTGATACTTCATTCACCAGGGGGCGCTCAGTGAGTAACCAAATGTGGGCAGGCTCATTCAGGGGCAGACCCTAAGCACAAATATGAAGTTTTGAGCAAATTGGCCAATTTCAATGTAAAAAGTGGCATTTCCTGTTTCCACATGGGGGTGCCATGAGCAAAATTGCTTAGGAGCACATGGAAGCGTTCTGTGTGGGGTTTTTACGATATACAGGAATTTTGAATCCATTTGGATAAAGTTTGAGTGAGAGGGAGTCGCTTGAATGTGTTTGGCGAGGCATCTGAAATCGGGACGCCATGGCGGCCCTGCCCATTGAGCGACAGACATGCAGAGCACAACTTTTGATCAGCATGGTCTCTTGATGATCTGAAATAAATATACTCAGCAACAAAAGTTTCTGTGACACCAATATTGTTAATTATTTTTCATAACCAAATATGAAATTGTCATACATGGTGATATCAGACTGAAACAGTACACGTAAACACAACATTGAAATGGAAATCATGAAAATGCGAGAAAATGACTTTGCACGTGAAAATGTGCGTAAATCATGCTTGTGGATGGCAATAAAAGAGGAGAATTTTTGGAATGTTCACATTGTGCCTGATGAACGACGGAAGCATCACTTATCGAAAACACAGCCATTTCGGATCAGGAACTCTACCCTCTAAATGCCAAGACTGTCTGAAAATGATCGGTGGAGGGCCATTGGGATGATTGAATCCGGAACCTCGCAGAGGGAAGTTGCTCATCGCCTGAATGTCCACCGAAACACCATTTGGAACTTATGGCAGCGTCATCAGCAGACAAGACATGTCAGAGACCGTCCTCGCAGTGGCCGTCCACGAGTAACCACTCCCAGACAGGACAACTGGATTCGAACAACCCATCTCCGAAATCGATTCCAACCTGCAACCATAACTGCAAGAACGATACCTGGTTTGAGGCGACTGTCTGCACAGACAATCCGTCGCCGTCTCCGTCATTTTGGCATTGTCCCACGTCGGCCAGCAAGACGTCCAATACTCACAGTACAACACCGACGACTGCGTCTACAGTGGGCACAACAACATCGACGGTGGATCCAACGTCAGTGGGATCTTGTACTCTTCACTGATGAATCAAGATTCATGCTTAACCGATGTGATGGTCGTTTACGTGTATACCGTCGACGTGGAGAACGTTATGCCAACAACTGTGTTCAGGAATTTGATCGTTTTGGAGGTGGTAGTGTCATGATTTGGGGAGGGATCACGGCTAGAAACAGAACAGATTTGCTTGTTATTGATGGAAATCTGACAGGTCAAAGATTTCGCGATGAAGTGCTACGGCCATTGGTGGTACCGTTTTTGATGCAACATGGTCCCGGAATAACGCTGCAACATGATAACGCCAGACCACACGTTGCAAGGATTGTACAGCAGTATCTGATGCAACAACATGTCAATGTCCTGCCATGGCCAGCCAGATCCCCAGACATGTCCCCAATCGAGCATCTTTGGGACGAGATGGATCGACGTTTGCGGCGGTTGGATAACCCGCCAGCTACACTCCAGGAATTGCAACAACGTCTACGTCAGATTTGGAATGACAGCAATCCCACAGCAATTTCTGGCACATCTGATTCGGTCCATGCGCCGGAGATGCGTTGCTTGCATCATGGCACGAGGAAGTCACACCCGGTATTGAAGTGTGAAGGTCACAATTGATTGGACGTCAGACAAGTGCTTCATGACGCATGAAAATGACATTTTTCATTTTGAGTGACGTTGGCACTGAAAAGTCAGTGTTTCTCCTGTTAAATAAACATATTGATTGCATTGAGATCTTTGCGTGTCATTTATAACATACACATAAATGGTGTCACAGAAACTTTTGTTGCTGAGTATATGAGGTTGACTGGACAGAATCGCTAAGAGGAGTTCGTTAAAATACAACGAGTGGAAATCGAGTCAAATGACACGTTAAAATCAAAATGGCTGACTTCCTGTTTGGAGTTGACCAATGATGCCACAGACTTTTTTGTTTGGCTTGGCAACATACACATGTGTACCAATTTTCATCTTCCTATTCCAAAAAAACCCCTATGGGGAGGTGTTTTTGAAAATTTCAAGGGGGCGCTATCAAGGCATTTTGCTGCCCTCTTAACAATGAATCTGGTGTTGATTGGATGAAATCTCTTGGAGAATTTGTATTTTAACTAATGTGTGAAAATTAGGCTAAAATTACACGTTAAAATCGAAATGGCCGACTTCCTTTTTGGAGTAGACCAATGGTGCGAGAGACTTTTATGTGCATCTTGGCCAAATACACGTGTATCAATTTTCATTTTCCTACTCCAAAAACACCCGAATGGGCAGGAGTGTTTTAAAATTTCAAGGGGGCGCTATCGAGGCATTTTGGTGCCCTTATAGGCAAGGCCCAATCAGACTTAAGAACTCACCACCCCTGACCTGTGTGTAAATTTTTATGATGATATGCATTCATTAAAAACTTAAAAAACCCAAACATATTTTCATGGTGGAGGATGGATAGTTGCCGCGTCGCTACACGGACGCCATTACTCGTACCTTCACAGCACTCATAATGTAGCTTCACCAACTTTTTCTGCATGTTTTAGGAGTGGAATGAAGTTGATGGGTTCAACTATTTGTCATCAGTACATGTTAAAGTAAAAAATGGACACTTCCTGTTCACACCAGGGGGCGCTGATTGTAAAGTGGGAGCCACCATCATTTCCAGCAAGATTGAAGATTCTAAGGTGAAGTGTGTTGGTGTGAGAGCATTTTGAAATTTTTTTGGGAAGTCGCCAATATTTGTCACACCCTAGCAGCCACGCCCTTTGACCGACAGGCATGCAGAGCACAACTTTTGATCAACTTGGTCTCTACATGATCTATACCAAATTTGAAGTTGATTGGGCGAGTTGCTAAGGCATTGCTAGGTGGTTGCTTTGTTGTTCTGGGTGGTTGCTAGCATGTAGCTAGGGGGTTGCTATAGGGTTCTGGGTGTTTGCTAGGGTGTTGCTCGGCTGTTGCTTTGGTGTTCTGGGTGGTTGCTAGGGCATTGTTAGGCAGTTACTATGGTGTTCTGGGTGGTTGCAAGGGCATTGCCAGGCAGTTGCCATGGAGTTCTGGGTGGTTTCTCGGGCATTGCTAAGCGGTTGTTTTGTCATTCTAGATGGTTGCTACGCCATTGATAGGCGGTTGCTTTTGTGTCCTGGATGGTTGCTAAGGCATTGCTAGGTAGTTGTTACGGACTTCTGGGAGGTTGTTAGCGCGTTGCTTGGCATTTGCTATGGTGTTCAGGGTGGTTCCTAGGGCGTTGCCAGGCGTTTGTTATGGGGTTCTGGGTGGTTGCTAGGGTGTTGCTAGGCAGTTACTTTGATGTTCCGGGTGGTTGCTGCGGCGTTGTTAGGCAGTTTCTATGGTGTTCTGCATATTTGCTAGGGCATTGCTAGGTGGTTGCAATGGTGTTTTGGGTGGTTGCTAAGGTGTTGATAGGCGGTTGCTATGGTGTTCTGGGTTGTTGCTTAGATGTTGCTAGGTGCTTTCTATGGTGTTCGGCGTAGCTGCTGGGGCATTGCTAGGTGGTTGCTATGGTGTTCTAGGTGGTTGCTAGGGTGTTGCTAGGCAGTGGCTGTTGTGTTCCGAGTGGTTCCACGGGCATTACTAGGCAGTTGCTTGTTTGAATGGTTAAACACTTGGATAGTTGAGTAGTATAAATTGTTAAATTATTAGATTGAGATTAATTCAGTGAGTACGTTTATTTTGAAATTATTTTGCTGGCAGAGGAAACAGTTGAACAAGATCTGCAGTCTTTAGAGAGCCAGACTGTAGTCTTAAAGCCTGAGAAACGGACAGTTGCTGCAGGTGGTCAGGACACCTGGCACAAGATTCTTTTGGCAAAATGGCCCTACTGTGAAGGGCCATTCACTGCTCTACAAGTACAGTGTTCAGGCTGCTTGCCAGGGTTCAGGGAACCGGTTGCTATGGTATTTCGGGTGGTTGGCAGGGCATTGCTTAGCAGTTGCTGTTGTGTCCTGAATGGTTGCTAAGGCTCTGCTAGGTAGTTGCTATGGAGTTCTGGGTGGTTGTTAGGGCATTGCTTGGCAGTTGCTATGGTGTTCTTGATGGTTGCTTAGGCATTGCAAGGCGGTTGATAAGGAGTTTTGAGTGGTTTTAAAGGCGTTCTTAGGCAGTTGCTATGGTGTTCAGGGTGGTTGCTAGGGCATTGCAAAATGGATGCTTTGGCATTGCTTGGCGGTTGTGATGGGGTTCTTGGTGGTTGCTAGGGTGTTGCTGTTCAACACGTACATTGTTTAGGCTGCTTGCCAGGGTTCAGGGAACCGCTTGCTATGGCAGACCTCCCAACATTTGGATTTTGCCATTAGTATTTTTTGCCGTAGTATCCTAATACTATACCGGGATAACTACACTGACATAATAACCCCACCGCGTGTAGCGCCAAAGTGTACAATCATGTTAAAACTCTTAACAAAAGTATAGAAGAATACTCACCCAACAAAGTGACATCCAAAGAAGCTGACAGTTGACCATATTCAATGTGGAATGACATCCAACAGAATTACTTAGTGACTGTCCTCCAATCACAGATTCATTTCTTCGGTAAACTTGGAAACTTAAAAGTCCTGGATCCCCCAGTCTACACAGACACTATGTGACACTAATGACACTAATAACATGTGATGAATCCCAGGAATACACGTGTTTATCGGCCACACACTGCACAGTGCGCCTTATCAAAAGCAATGATTTGGTAGCCTACTGCTGCAACGGCAAGCCACAGTTATCGGGTATTTATTTCTCTATGAAGCCGAATATCTCGAAATGATAGTTCAGAGTTAAATCCACAATTTACCGTTCTAGCGATGTCCAACACAAGGCTGACAGCGAAGTCGTTTTCCCGCAACAATAAGCTTGATTTCTGCAAATTGCAGAATCGGTCAAATTGCGGAACCGGTCAACCCACTGTATATCGAAGATTACTCGCACCCCGTCTCAGTAAAATTCATTTAGGGAAAGAACTTGAATGTTTTTCGATTTATAGCCTATACGGTTTCGTTTTAAAATGCTAATTGGCGATTTTTAACCTTTTTTTCAAAACTTTTTGCATCGTCTGTATTTCTTTTAATGACTTCTCATCCATTCAGATAACCATTCAGATGTTCAAACAATGTTCGCAAAGCTTGCAACTAGAAAATAATTGCGTAGAATATGAATTTAGTTCGACCATAACGACTCTTGAATGCACAAAAAAAAAGCAAAATAAACTATTTGCGGAACCTTACACAGGATGTTTTAGTAAGCTTATTCTATATCGATCAATAAGGAAACGCAATTTTAAAAAAAATCTGCTCAATATCTTTTCTCTAAAGGACATTGTCACTTAAAATTGAATGGCTCTTTCGTAAACTGAATTCACGGAATTAAAAGCCGATACTTGGCACTGATTCAATACAGCTCAGTTCGTATCGTCTCTATTTATCACTCATTGTCACCCTATATATTCCCTTTAAGCTCATTGTAGCCTATTAAAGAATTAATGACCTGGTCAGCGCGTGGCAGAAATTTTCTATAAAATGCCCTACCATGAACTGACATCACATTCACAACTAGGGAACCTGTCATGATACGATGCATTTCCCCAGAGTTTAGGACGAAGATTGACTCCTTGGCGAGAGACAACCTCACACCTCTGCAGGTCTGAAAACGCATAATTTCGGAGAATAACATGATCATAATCTCACAGGCTATTAAGTTGTATATTGCCAATTCGTTTATTTATATTGCGGCTGGCTTTTCAAAACCAATAAATCACTTGCGGCGCACTTCGCTGAAGATCTACCCACAAACTCTCAGAATCACAGTTTCTGCAATAAAAAGACATATTTGAAATACCAAAAAAAATTTCCTTCAAGAATACAATTTCTTTTATTTCGCTTTCGAATTTAGCTATCATAATAAGCTACTTTTTTCTTGTTAATGCTAGGCTTTTTAAACAGAGGATCAGCCACGCGCTTTCCAGAGGTCGCATAAGCTCTCACTTCCACTTTCACTGCATGAGAAAATAAAAAGATGTTAAAATACATAACGGCAAACACACGTAATTCTAACAGTCAAAATGCCCTCTATTCTATAACTTACATGCGGTACTACATTCAGTTCCGCGGAGCCACGTGGTTATTACTAGCGGTAAATTGTCCGATGATACGTCTCATTGGTTAGATCGTGGTTAGAAATGGGTAAGAAGGGCAAAATGTTCGAGAAAACCGGGTGTGAACTAATGGCGTCTCTTTGGTTTTCACGGCGACTGTACAGTAGGATACAATCACTGTACTCTGAAGTACAGCACAGATGGGTGCCCTGGAGACGGGGTTGGGTCCGCTTGTCGTCTGCTATTGTCAAGCGCGCGAAAACGGTGCTTTTCAATTTTTGAAAAAAATCGATCTTCCAATTTTTAAAAATTGGAACTGATTGCGTATATTCTTAAATGGGCCCAAAATTCGTAAAAAATAAGGCTAATTTGTACATGTTGGGAGGTCTGCTATGGTGTTTCGGGTGGTTGCTAGGGCGTTGCTAGGCGGTTGCTATTGTGTCCTGGGGTGCGTTTCCCAAACAACGACGGAAGTTAGCTTTGAACTAACATGGTACGATGCATCGTTAAACTAACAAACATCAGAAGAACGATGGTTTCCCAAAACCGTCGTACCTTGTTCGTACCTCAGTAGTTTGAACCATGATAGTTTGAGCGATTGTCGCTCAAACAACAATGTTACCAGTCTGTTTTTCACCGCAGGAAGCTTAAAAACTTGGTATTTGTGCCTAAATACAGCAGTTGTGATCGATATTACAACACTAATTTGTCGTTTTGGCATATTATTTTGCGATAATACACAGACTAGCTACAAAACAATTTATCATTTAAATGAAAAGACACTTGAGGCAACGATTCTTTCGAAAAAAAAGAATCTAAAGAACGATTTGCTATTTCAGTGCATTTAATGAGATGAGCTCCACCAGCGAGTAGGCTACAAAGTTTAATTCATTCTTCACAGTTATATATACATATTAAGCTCCCTCCCATGATGAAAATTCTGTGGTGTAGCGATGAACAAGTGATCATTAAATTTAGACGAAGTGTGTCACGTTGTCTCCTTTGATATATGTTGTAAATATTTAAGGTCACCCACCTTATTCATGGGCGTAGCAATACACACACAGACAAAAAATGGAATATATAAAGTAAACATTTTTATTTCTTTTTCTTAACATAAAAATAATTTCATTGACTCAAAGAACAAAAAATGGCATAAGAACACAGAAAAAAATATATATATTGTGAGGGGTGGAGGAATTGCCAGCTAGACATTACTAAGGCGAGCAGCAGCTCTAAGGAGTGAGCAACAGAGGACTGGTGGTGGGAGTGCCGGTCTGTCGGCCTCCTCTTAGTCCTGAGGAGAGTTTTGTCCAGGCTAAACCCAGAAGTGCTGGTGGGAGTCCCAGGGGTATAGGTATCTGTGTTATGCACAATTCTCTAACATGAGTGTCCCCCTCTGCCCACTTCCTCTAAGCCCATTTACACCTTGTCCCTTGCAGTTTGATTCCCAGGGCTCCCCAACATTGGGCACCCACAAGCAGGACCCCTCAATATTTGCCATCCTCTCACTGGGCCACTCCACATTGGGCCCCCTCTGGCATGGCCTTCTGCGTGTAAGGGCCGCTCTTTCCCCTGAGTCTCCAGAATCCCCTCAGAATGGCAGTTCATCTATGTCCTGCACAGCATGGCCATCACACCAAATGTCCAGCTCCCTGAAGATGAGGCGATCTCTGTAAAGGATGCTGAGGATGACTGTGCATTCCACAGACCACAAGGAATGACAAATGTTATGCAAAAAGACTGCCATCTCCCCCACCCCCTTTCTTTTTATCAACACTTTCCCATCCACTGTAATATATGTGATTTCTACCATATTCACAGTTGCAAGTGGGCAAACAACATCCTCTCCTATCGATACATAAAATACACGAAGGTAAACGGCAAGATCATATGTTCTTCCTATGACTAGCAACACGAAGTCACGAGCTTTACAGATTTACTCAACAAAACTACCGTCTTGAACCATGATCCCGTAATGTAGGCTAATTAACCACCTGCGCTCTAATGACAGCGGGGAAATAAAAACAAGTGTTGTTACCAGACTAGCGTAATAAATCGTTGCCGAACATTAAAGTTTCTTTGCCAACGCATGCGAAGGCTACAAGAGATATAATTCCAGAGATCCAACCATAGGCTGACTCATGAACAGAGAAATACAACAAAAAGTGTTTTTCCCCGAGTAGCTACATTTCAAATCACTGTGTTAATGTTATATATGTTTGTTCAGCAAGATCATCGAACATTTTCAGCTACTGACCTTATGTTTACCTTTCATGACTGCATTTTCCGAAGCAATCACCTGGAACTAAGCTTCTAACTACAGCTGGGGGGTAGTAGTTTGAACTACACAGCTGAACGACAGTGGTTGCGAACGTTCGTTCGAACTAAGGTTTTGGGGAACACCTGCGTCGTTTAACGATGGTTCGCACTACGTATGTAACCTTGATGGTTCGAAAGATGGTTTTGGGGAAACACTGGCGGCGCAACTACATAGTTCGAACTATGTAAGTTGCTAACTTACTTAGCCACTACGCTTTTGGGAAACGCACCCCTGGATGGTTGCTAAGGCTCTGCTAGGTAGTTGCGATGGAGTTCCGGGTGGTTGTTAGGGTGTTATTTGGCAGTTGCTATGGTGTTCTTGATGGTTGCTAGGGCATTGTAAGGCAGCTGCTATGGAGTTCCGAGTGGTTTCTAGGGCGTTGCTTGGCAGTTGCTATGGTGTTCTGGGTGGTTGCTAGGGCGTTGCAAAGTGTTTGCTATGGTTTTTGGGTGGTTGCTACAGCATTCCTAGGGGGGTGCTTTGGTGTTCTGGGTGGTTGCTAGGGCGTTGCAAAGTGTTTGCTATGGTGTTTTGGGTGGTTGCTACAGCATTCCTAGGGGGTTGCTTTGGTGTTCTGGTTGGTTGCTATGGCATTGCTAGGCTCTTGCTATGGAATGCCGGGAGGTTGCTTGGGCATTGCTAGGCGGTTGTTATGATGTTCCGGGTGCTTGCTATGGCGTTGCTTGGCTGTTGCTATGGGGTTTGTGATGGTTTTGAGGGCATTACTAAGAGGATGTATGTAGGAGTGCCGGTATTTCTCCAAAAAAAAAAAGTAAAAATGTAGAGTCAATAAATTCATTAATTTCAATATTTATGATGTTATAAATTCATTCTTAAATACTATATTTCGAAACCCCAATATGTAACCCATTATTTACACCAATAAACTGAAATCTCATGGGTCTAGTTGTCAGTCTTCATATCAAAATGAGATTGCGCAGCTTCAACCGGGCTTTCATTGGTGTTTCATGTTTTCTGAAAACGATAGTAACACGTATTCATGTAAGTAAGCATGTACAGTGTGTACTGCTCTCTATTTTTTTTATATTACGACTGCACATGAGCCACCGCTGCATGTCGACTTAGGTTGACATTGGCAGGTTATGGGAAGTCGACTGGAGTCGACATTCCAGGTTAAGTGTTATAAGCTGAAATAAACCATCTCTTCTGCATTTTAAACTATGTATCCAAAGTGAAACGACTCTAAAAAGAAAACAGAGCAACTGAAGAGTTTGGCCTGCATAGCATATTATAACACTAACTTTACTCTTTCATAATAATTCATGAAATATGTGGGGGATAATCGACGAGGAGGTGCCCATTAACGCACAACGCAGAGGCGAATAACCAAGCGTCGGGTGGCTGCCTCCGCGAAGTGCCTTAAAACCATCTAATGCGGACCCTACGAGTTGATTATCTCGCTTTTACCATGGTCATTTGCCAGCAATATCAAATCACAGCATTCTGACATTTTTGGTGACAGTTTTGCTCTAAAAAAACGAGCTGGTAATCATTAGGTCTAAACAGCTATGCGCCGTGTTAGGGCGCCGGTATACTTGCTGCATGGTCAAACGTACGCCTACACAGAGTGCTGTGCCTTTGTGTATACTTGCCGCAGCAATGGTCATTCGCCGACACAGTCAAAACGCTGATACTGGTGGTCTCCGCTGGGGGCAGACCGCAGCAATTGGACACAAAAGGTCACAAAAGCCAAGAAAGCGGTGAAACTAGCAAGTAAACCAACATGGATTCCCTTCGATGAAGAAGAGATTATAATTTTACAACTGTTAATATCTTGCCGGAGGAGACGTGTCCGGTGCCATCGCAGATGGTATGTGCAGCCCCTATACCAGTCTCATGGAGAGTTTGTTTCTCTGGTGTTGCCAATGCATGCGATAGATGAGAGAAAGCGCAGGGAATATTTCCAGATGTCGGTCGGTGCTTTCGACGATATGCTTTCATTCATTGAACCACACATACAACATGCTAACACTCAAACCAGACCTCATTGGCTGAACATCTTGCGGTCGCCCTACGTTTTCTGGCCACAGGGATGAGCTTCACAGCACTGTCTGCCAGCTATAGACTGGGGGCAAAAACAGCAGGGATTATCATCAAGGAGGTCTGTCTGGCAATATGGACTGCTTTACGGGACTGTGTGGCCTATCCGAGGGAAGCCGAATGGAGGAAGATTCAGGCGGACTTTCTCAGCCTGTGGCAGTACACAAATTGTATTGGAGCTGTGGATGGCAAACATGTCAGAGTTCGTGCCCCAGTCAATAGTGGAAGTAGCTTCTACGATTATAAAGGCTACTTCAGCTTTGTCCTGATGGCTGTATGCGATGCCCGCAACAAATTCACTGTAGTGGACATTGGTGCCTTCGGACGAGATAGTGATGCAGGGGTGTTCGAGGTCAGATTTTGGATCAAGACTGATTCAGGGCAGGCTGTCTTCATCACCTTCAATTGTCTTTCCTGGGACTGAGGTAACCTGCCCCTGTTTTTGTTGCTGACGAGGCCTTTCCTTTTAATAGTCAACCTGATGCGGTCGTATCCAGGTGAGTTTTTCATGTCTTTACAGTAAACTCCATCTTGACATTTGCCATGCCATGTTTTAAAACTAGTGCCGCGGAATTCTAAACCTCCCTAGAACCGCGGCTGCCGCTTTATTCACGACAGTGAAGGTGTGAGGCCATTTTATAATATTGTGTGATTATAAAGAGAGAATCAACAATATATTGTTTTTGAACGAATGAAATAAAAAAATTGCCAATAAATACATGTGAATTTATTACGTACAATAATTAATTATGCTGACAAACATATTATATGAGAAAACAGCAAGTTGAGTCAACATTTACCAAATTGCGTAGCGAGCGCTACAGCAACCAGAACGAATCCGACAAGGGGTGCACTTGACAGATAGACTACTTTTAGTAGGCTAATAGTACAGAACAATAAAAGTAATCGTTATTATTATTACTATGTTTATATAAATGTAGCCCAGATCAGGCTGTGTTTCAAAAGCCACATTCACACTGGACGCAAAATGAATTTTCCACATGACAGATTACTTTCACAGTCAATGCAAAGACGCGAATACAGGCACAATATTTGGCGTATATTCGAGTCTTTGCATTGACTTTGAATGTAATCTGTCGTGCGGAAAATTCGTTTCGGGTCCGGTGTGAAAACAACTTAAGGAAATCTTTGATGTTATGTTATTAGACACATACCCACATAGCCTACACACGCACATTCACACGAATTTTTTCTCTCTCTCGTACGTTGCAGACGGGGGTATTTGCCACAAAAAAAAGCGGCTACGGCGATCAAAGTAATTTTGACTTTATTTTAAAATTTTAAAATACTCATGTTTTATAACAGAAGTTCAAAACTTTGATACAACATAGAAAACACATATACTGAGTACAAATGAAAACGCACCACTCACAAAATCTAGAATAGCTCCACGGATTGATATGTGAAGTATATACGTATGATGCATTTGAGATAATGAATGATTTAAGAAGACGTAAACATCATTCAATTTCATTCACAATAATGTTAATGCGCGAGAGAGGTTTAACTGGTGTAGGGGTCAAACAGGAAAGTCAATAACGGCTGTGACCGCCATTTGCATTGACACATACGGTGCATCATTGTCGCATGGAGTTGATCAGTCTCTGGATTGTGTTCTGAGGGATAGCATTCCACTCCTGAACAAGGGCAACCTCAAGTTCTCGGATGTTGTCCATCTGGCGTCGACGTGAAGAACGTCGTCCAATTTCATCCCGTAAGTGCTCGATAGGGGCGAGGTCGGGTGACAGAGCTGGCCACTGAAGCACTGCTGTGCAAGGTACTGTATGGACAACCTTGCAGTGTGTGCCCAAGCATTGTCCTGTTGGAACGTGTGGACATCATGGTTTTGGTTGAAGAACAGCACAACATGGTTCTGCAGCACTTGGTCCCGGTAGTAGACGCCATTCACCCTTCCTCTGCAGATATGGAGAGAGGTTCTGTTACGGTAGCTTATTCCACCCCACACCATAACGCTGCCACCATCCCAACGGTCCATTTGAACGACACAATCGGCGTTATAACGTTCACCACGTCTCCGCCAAACACGTATACGGCCATCTGCGTTCCTTAAGTGAAATCGTGACTTGTCAGAAAAGATGACACCATGCCATTGTCACAGTCGCCAATTCTGGTGCCTGTTTGCCCACTGTAGATGCTGGTTTCGGTGACTATCCGTCAATATGGGACCCGAAATTTGGACGTCGTGCACGCAGGCCTGCAGCTCGCAGACGGTTCGGTACGGTGTTGGGGTGAATGGATCCACGTTGACTTCAGCAGCCGTTCTTGTCGCTGGTAGTGTTCAGTCTCGGACATGATCCCGTACGATCTGACGGTCCTGACGTGCCGTTGTCACACGTTGTTGACCCGGTCGAGGACGGTCTCGAGTGCTCCCCGTTTGCAGAAACCTTTGATGGAGTCTTGCAATCGTTGTGTGTGCGCAGTGTAGTCGTCTGGCAATTTTCCTGGTGCTGGCGCCAATTTGAAGCATGCCTATGGCACGTTCCCGTTCAGGGGCTGTAAGTCGCGGCATAGTGTCGACGTTTCACAAGTGTCAGTGAAGAAGTGAAATTTCTTTCGGATTCACATGCTTTTAAGGGCAATGTGTGCACAAATTCAGAGTGAAATTCATTTTTCCCGAGGTGTGCTTGCAAGATGTGGCGTTTTTGCAAAAAATTGCCTAGCGTTACAGTTAACTTGAAATTCTCGCATTTCTTGAACCTGGCATGTCGGGTGTCGTCACTGTAGTGTTGTGGTTGTATAAAAATTATATTGAAGTTCATTTGAACTGAAATATTGACTTTTTACAAGTGGTGCGTTTTCATTTGTAATCAGTATATTTAGAAAAAGTCATGGATAGATGAACTCATATCTTATACTGACATGAAATAACATGCATCACTAACATCAGTGCCGCATAAAAAGCGGCAGCCGCGATTCTAATATTAAAAGTCAATGAAAATCTACTTTCTTCGCTGCCATATAAAAACAAAACCCAAAACCAGTGAAGTTGGCACGTTATGTAAATCGTAGATTAAAACAGAATACAATGATTTGCAAATCCTTTTCAACTTATATTCAATTGAATACACTGCAAAGACAAGATGTTTAATGTTCAAACTGAGAAACTTTATATTATTTTGCAAATAATCATTAACTTACAATTTAAAGGCAGCAACACATTGCAAAAAAGTTGGCACAGGGGCTTTTTTACCACTGTGTTACATCGCCTTTCCTTTTAACAACACTCAGTAAACGTTTGGGAACTGAGGAGACCAATTTTTGAAGCTTTTCAGGTAGAACTCTTTCCCATTCTTGCTTGATGTACAGCTTAAGTTGCTCAACAGTCCGGGGTCTCCGTTGTCGTATTTTACGCTTCATAATGCGCCACAAATTTTAAATGGGAGACAGGTCTGGACTACAGGCTGGCCAGTCTAGTACCCGCACTCTTTTACTATGGAGCCATGCTGTTGTAACACTTGCAGAATGTGGCTTGGCATTGTCTTGCTGAAATAAGCAAGGGCGTCCATGAAAAAGACATTGCTTGGATGGCATCATATGTTGCTCCAAAACCTGTATGTACCTTTCAGCATTAATGATGCCTTCACATATGTGTAAGTTGCCCATGCCTTGGGCACCAATACACCCCCATACCATCACAGATGCTGGCTTTTGAACTTTGCGCCTATAACAGTCTGCATGATTCTTTTCCTCTTTGGTCCGGAGGACACGACGTCCACAGTTTCCAAAAACAATTTGAAATGTGGACTCGTCAGACCACAGAACACTTTCACACTTTGCATCAGTCCATCTTAGATGAGCTTGGGCCCAGCGAAGCCAGCGGCGTTTCTGGGTGCTGTTGCTAAATGGCTTTCGCTTTGCATTGTGGGGTTTTAACTTGCACTTGCAGATGTAGCGACGAACTGCAGTTACTGACAGTGGTTTTCTGAAGTGGTCCTGAGCCCATGTGGTGATGTACTTTACACACTGATGTCGGTTATTGATGCAGTACCGCCTGAGGGATCGAAGGTCACGGGCAATGTTGGTTTTCGGCCTTGTCGCTTACGTGTAGTGATTCCTCCAGATTCTCTGAACCTTTTGACGATATTACGGACCGTAGATTATGAAATCCCTAAATTTCTTTCAATAGCTCGTTGAGGAATGTTGTTTTTAAACTGTTCGACAATCAGCTCATGCATTTGTTCACTACGTGATGACCCTCGCCCCATCCTTGTTTGTGAATGACTGAGCATTTCAGGGAAGCTGCTTTTATACCCAATCATGGCACCCACCTGTTCCCAATTAGCCCGTTCACCTGTGGGATGTTCCAAATAAGTGTTTGATGAGCATTCCTCAACTCTCTGTCTTTTTTGCCACTTGTGCCAGCTTTTTTGAAACATGTTGCAGGCATCAAATTCCAAATGAGCAAATATTTGCAAAAAATTACAAAGTTTACCTGTTCGAACATTAAGTAACTTGTCTTTGCAGTGTATTCAATTGAATATAGGTTGAAAAGGATTTGCAAATCATTGTATTCTGTTTTTATTTATGATTTACACAACGTGCCAACTTCACTGGTTTTGGGTTTTGTATATACAGTTGCAGCCAGAGCCTCACTACTTTTGGTATAATGATAGCACAATGTCATTATTCTGAAGGCTGGTCATTGGCGTCTTTGCCTCAGTGAAATGCATGGAAAAGATGGACTGATGTAGGGCAGTTTAACAACTCTATCTAATAATTGGTCATTATATATTAGGAGCCAGTCTCCCACATGACCAGCGGACCTACAACTACAGACATTGCCGAGCAAGGCGAGTGGTTCAAAATATCTTTGGCATTCTTGCTGCGAGATGGAGGTGTTTGGGAAGGCGATGGAGTGCTCCCTGGAGACGGCAGAGGCAATAACTAAAGCATGTATCGCCATATACAACTTCCTCTGCTCATCTAACCATAATGAGTGGGCGAGGTACATCCCTGGCAACTTTGCAGATACCGATAATGCAGAGGAAGAATGGAGGGATTTGCCTATCAGGACATTGTACTCAAATGAGGCACACTCCCTCAATATAATGTGGAATCGTATTCTCTATGTATCCCATTTTGATGAGCTGTGTGTGTGTATTAGTGAGAGTATGTTTGTGTGTGCATGAGAGAGAGAGAGTGGGTGTGTATTTAACAGTGTCTGTGACGGCCAGGTCGCACTGCACGCGGAACCGAAGCGCCCTGGCAGTTTCCAATTGGCACCCATGTTAACCTATCTGACTGGTCGCACATCCCGCTCTGCGGAGCGGCGCGTCCGCGCTGGCTCGCGTGCTACAGCGCTTCAGTTCAGCGTCTGTTCTATTTTTCACGCGAGCACCGCTGTCAAGCTGGATGGAGCAGATCGTGCCAGACAGGAGGTCGAGCACAGAAAAGGCGAGAAAACTGATTACTGACGAGTATAGACGAGCAGAGTCGATGTTTGACCGGCGTGGAGAGGGCACGAGAAGAACGCTCCCTATGCAACCAGCCAAGCACCTGCGGGGTCGGGAAATGGCGCGCACAACGCTTCCGCTCCACTTCCGTGGCCAGTGCGTTTGGACTGTGAGAGTGCAAATGCAATATAATACAGACCAAATTGCCTATTGAAGCACCTACTACTCAAACCCCATAAGTCACACTTGACTTGACTTGTGGGGTTTTAGTCATCAGTGCTTCAATTACTAACTATGCATGTGACAGAAAGAGGAACAGAAAGCAAATGTGACCAATTACAAACCAAATTGTTTTTGAAAAACTGAGTTACATATCTAACAGAATACAGAACAAAGTTGTTGTAGCATTTCCTATGAATTACTGTATGCGCATGACAAAGAACAAATGCAACAGAATACAAATAAAACTGGTGATTGCATTCAAGTTGATTGTATTCATTCCCATAATGAACATGGATGTGTGTACACCAGTGGTTTTCAATCTTCTTACCTCGACTACCACATTAGAAAGTATTTGGCTTCACAGAAACTACAATTTCATCTACCATTAATTACAGAACAGGTGTGGAGTCCAAACTAACCTCACTGCAAATGTCTAATGAGATGAGGAGTAAAACGAGGACAGAAAACAAGTTGAAATGTCAGACTTGCGTTCACAGGTTTTACTCAAATGGTTATCTTGAATAATGGTTGCATCCTTGGCCAACTTAGGGAAAAATTTGAGTATCACAGAGGGAGCTGGGTACCCCTTGTGGTGAACTTACCACAGTTTGAGAACTAAGGTTGCAAACAATGTTACCGTGGCACGGTTTTCCATACAATTATTAAATAATGCAATGCATTTGTCCATAGGCGCAGGACACCACGGGGCGCAGACAATGCATGTTGGCAAGTTGGTGAAAGGTGCAGACATTGTAAACTGAAAAATGCGACTCCCTGCAGAATTTCTGGAAGGATTTCCCCAGTGGAATTCCTGGTATTCGTTTAAGTAAATAGGGCCCTGAATGAGCTTGGATGTAGTGTCATCTGCTGGAGACATGGCCCGAGACATCAAAAGATTATGCTAATAAGCCGCAACCTCCTTCGCGCCACAATGCAGAATAAAAATAATGGAAACATAACCATGTAAAAACAAAACAGCAATGTAAACAATGAGAACCGCAACATAAACCAGAACATAAATAGTAAGCAAAGGCATTCGGACACTAATGTGCAAAAGACACAAATGTGCAACAACAAAAACAGCCTGGTCCTGACCTCAACAGTATCCACCTATAGGAAGAAAGGTTTCTCATAGAAGGGAGTCCAAAAATATTGCACAAAATTAACTCAAGTGCTAGGCCAGGCTAGCAATAATAATGCCTTCAACTTCAAGGGATTATAGTTCATACAATAGCATCACTTGCTTCATCTCTTTCATTAGTCTTCTTGCTGATTCTTCTGGCAACTCCTGTAAGAAGCTGCCCTCATATTTCCCAAAATGTACCTACAGATTGTCACCCGATTTCCGCACTTCCTGGATCTGATCGAGCCTTTTCATGAGGGCGGCATCCACAGGATGCATCTCCGAGGCACACTTTCTTTTCTTTGCCCCAGGGGGTCCAGAGGATGCTGCTGGCGCAGGTGAGCTTGATGGAGGAGGAGTGGGGAGGGCTGAGGGCTGAGAGAAGGAGACGGATGAAGACATGGGATATGGTGACACCGGGCCAGGTGACACAGGGCTGGGTGACATAGGGCCTGGTGAGATGGGACCAGGTGAGATGGGGCCAGGTGAAACAGGGCTGAGTGAGACAGGGGCGGGAGATGCCGTGTCGGCTGAGGGAGGCTCGTCATTAGGTGTCTAAAAACAGTTAAACATTGGACACATTAGAAATTGTGCAGTTGGTTCCAGTCACTTCACACTATATGACCAGTCTGTGCTCAGGAAAGCTCAGTGGATAGTGATTGACTCATCACATGTGGTTTACATTGAGTCTGCACTTCCTTCTGGTATAAAGAGCAACATGGTTCATTGAGCTGCTTTCAAAGGTAATTTGTGCCAATCTCAATGCAACTCTCTTAAAAGATGATGCTACCAGGCTGATATTTAATTGTGCAATAGCCCCACGGTGTTTCATATGTTTCTATGGGATAACTGCAATTCAGTTGGGGTGGGAGATATGAGTGTCAAGTTATTTATATTACTGTACTGTACTGTACTGGGAGGGTGTAGTCAATCTGTATTGTTATGTTAGAGTACTTGTATTGTGATTAGTAATATGTATTGTTGGTTGTTATGTTAATCCATTAGCTGTCAATGATTGCAATTCTAACACTGGCATATTCTCAATGATATTCATAATATTCATATCGAAATAGGTATATAGCTATATGGACAAATACGGTGTGAAACGAATGGTAATGTTCCGTTTTCACTTCAGTATCACAAAACCTCATTATCGCTCAAAATTCCCTCCTGGTCAACGTTTATTATGTCAGACAGCCCATCGCCAATTTGACTGAAACATTTCTCCAGTCTCCATCTCGCAACTGGTACAACACATCCTTGAGTTGTGAGCGTTCTGTTCACCAGGAATTTTATACACCACGATCATGTACACACACGCTTCAATCATGACAATGGCAGCATCTGCAAGACTCCAACACTCAGAATTCACCGTTGATTTACGCCAAATTTTTTCTCCAGCTTTGAAACTCCCGTGTATTCTGAGGTAACTACCAGTTCTAGTTACTTCCCTTGCTGTAACGGCGCCAGGCCACACTGAACAGCCGGGACGATTTTGGGCGGACTGAGCAGATGCATGTTGGGCTAATTGGGGAGGATTGACAGTCTCCCTGTGTTTTGAATGTGTAAACAACTACAAAACAAGGTTTGGAATTATATTCCACTCTCGGTATTCCCAAAACAGAAACAGCTTGTGCAGTTGGAAGCAAAAATAAAAAACACTTACCATTCTTTGAGGAAAGTTGGTTTCAGTTGTGTGGTGAGTTATAAAATTTTTCATCCAACTGAGACGGTTCACTATCAATGGGCAAAGACCTCGTCTGCCTCGTCCCCGCTTGGCTTCTCGAGCATTTTTCGACGACCCCTGACATACCTGTCCCTGATCGCCTTCCAATTTTTTTTTTTTTTGTGCAGTGTCTCCATCTATCCCCAAAATACACCAAATCTGCCACCAACTGTTGATACACGCATATATCACTATGTATTGGTGAAGAGATGTCATACAGATGCCTATAATTGCGGACAAGATCCGACAATCTCTCCTCAAAGTTAGAATTGTCCGAAATTGTTCTGACGATGTGACCTTGGACCTCACATTCATGGTCTCTTAGGGACTACTTCGCACAGGCGCCTCTAGTGGTCATGTCATTATTGCTCCTCGCGCACATGTCACGTTACCTCGCGTCGAAGTGAGCGGACTATACGCCAAACAACCGCTAAATGCGCATGGAAGCCATGATGCGTTCGCGAACGCGTTCTCTGCAGCAAGTATTGGTGACTTATAATAGTCACATGACCTAACACTGGACTGCCTCAATAACTAGTAGCAACGGCCTGCACCGCCATTCGTGTGGCCAAGCACATCAGCAATGGAGGCAGAGAACAGTTCGGCTGAGCCTAAATCACAGTATTGTACTGTCTCGCCTTGCATGCATGCGGTTGTAGCTGTACTGTTATATACCAACTTTTTTGGAAGATACTTTGCTATAAGCTCCTGATAACCATTTCTTCTAAAACGAAACAATTCCGACAGCAAGTTACTAAATGAGCTCAAAGCAGAAACGCGCAAACGGTCGAAAGCATTGCTTGTGTGGAGCTCGCAAAATCAGGAACTCGTACTGGGAAAAATTCCGAATCCAGTTTCCACTTTTCAGCTTGTTATTTGCCAAAACATTTTTAAAGGGGATAAAATTCCGCCACGGCAATGCAGAGAAATTGTTTGTTATACCAGACACAGCTTAAGCATCAGAGCTAGCCCACCCTTAAGAACATTCTCAATTGTAAATGAATGGTATCCAGTGATAAATCGAATGGCATTTTTTTGTTAAGGCGATGACTGCAAAGTTCCCGGCTGACCCCGGAGATGCAAAACGATCGTTTCACTAATTGCAGCCTTATCAGCCCAACTTAGACCGATACAACGCCTCTCCGCTTAGCTTCAACTGTAGTAGCTACAGTAAGGTAACATTAAGACGAAACTACCACCTTGATTGCTAACCAAAGTAACACAAGCATACCAGTTTGAATTACTGTGGTTCCCATAGCGCGTTGCGTAATTTCCCGAAGTGGCAGGGGTATACCCATCAAAACTCCCTTTTATTAGCAAAAGGAGGGGAATTCCTGGAAATCCCATTGAAGACGTAGATAAAAATAACCTCGAATTCCCCTTGTTACCTTGTTTTCAATTTCTGATTTCCCAGATGACCGCCTGAGCGCTTCAGAGTTTGAGCAGACAAATACACCCTTCAGTTTTACAGAAGCTAAGTAGGAATTCTCATAAAAACGGCACAGACTATTAGATTCAGAGCTCAAGATCCAACGGACAATACACGATGAGATTTGGAGCGCCAGCAGTCTGTTTCTACCATCAGCAAAAAAACTTCTATGGTAAAAAAAATTCCAGAAATGGCGCCCCCATTGAGGGTTGCGCAGCGAAATTCAATTCTGTTTTCATTCATCATTTTGGAATCGGCAGATAATATTCCAATGAACATTATCTGAAAGTTTCATCGGAATATCTAAAGAATTAAGAAAGTCATTGCTTTTTATGCAAACCATGTTTTCGGTCACAGATTTTTTTCCAAGAGAAACTAAGGACATTTTATATCCCTCATAAATTTGAGGCTCTTTTGACACGATTTCCAAGTTTAATAACTTTGTCAGTTCTTAACCTATCGCATTGACCTTGGTGTCATTGGAAAATTATTTCAAGCTCTTTCAGGATAAATAATTTATTTCAGCAAAGAACCATTCTGAAAATTTTAGTAACATGCCTACTCCCAGCAGCGCGACACACAAACACACATGCGGTAGTGACCGAGCGGCCATAACCACAGTTTTCTTATATAAGCCTATTGTTATCAGTTTGGAACTATAATCCAATACAAACTGTCTCAAGTATATAATCACAAAAAACTCACCACGGATGAAGTGGTCGCTACAAATGCAGATTTCCTTCTTGTGTATGCCAAGTCGGCCCTGGAGATGCTTGAAAACCATTTTGCTTATCAAATTGTTGACAACGCCAAAGTATTTTCACCCTGATACCATGTTATAATGGGCACACGGTAAAATCATTTCTCCCTCTCCCAGTCAGACCAGTTAGAATAGCCAACGATGGCACATTTACTTTTTCTCTACTATTCTCTGTGTGCAGTGCGTAGCGTCAATAGCCTGGGGCTTTGTTTGGCCACATCAATGGCGGACAAGGCTCAAACTCGTATTCACCACAGCTAGGCCACGCCTATTGCAAGAAAGCTATACTCAATACTTTAGGCAAAGCTAACTTAAACCAGCTATCTTAGTTCATGGAGAAAGAATTTTTTGCGCAGGCTACCATCCGTTTACCAGCTGATGATTTGTTAACTGATTCCAGCTGAAACGGAGATTATGCATTACACAACATTATGCACAATTATGCAGACTGTAGCTAACTTGCTACCCACAATTACAATGAACTTATGACTTTCCATTGAGCCAGCGAGCCAGTTCGTAGCTAGCGAACTGTCGGCAGTTGCTTATATACTCAGCAACAAAAGTTTCTGTGACACCATTTCTGTGTATGTTATAAATGACACGCAAAGATCTCAATGCAATCAATATGTTTATTTAACAGGAGAAACACTGACTTTTCAGTGCCAACGTCACTCAAAACGAAAAATGTCATTTTCATGCGTCATGAAGCACTTGTCTGACGTCTAACCAATTGTGACCTTCACACTTCAATACCGGGTGTGACTTCCTCGTGCCATGATGCAAGCAACGCATCTCCGGCGCATGGACCGAATCAGATGTGCCAGAAATTGCTGTGGGATGTCATTCCAAATCTGACGTAGACGTTGTCGCAATTCCTGGAGTGTAGCTGGCGGGTTATCCAACCGCCGCAAACGTCGATCCATCTCGTCCCAAAGATGCTCGATTGGGGACATGTCTGGGGATCTGGCTGGCCATGGCAGGACATTGACATGTTGTTGCATCAGATACTGCTGTACAATCCTTGCAACGTGTGGTCTGGCGTTATCATGTTGCAGCGTTATTCCGGGACCATGTTGCATCAAAAACGGTACCACCAATGGCCGTAGCACTTCGCGATATCTTTGACCTGTCAGATTTCCATCAATAACAAGCAAATCTGTTCTTTTTCTAGCCGTGATCCCTCCCCAAATCATGACACTACCACCTCCAAAACGATCAAATTCCTGAACACAGTTGTTGCCATAACGTTCTCCACGTCGACGGTATACACGTAAACGACCATCACATCGGTTAAGCATGAATCTTGATTCATCAGTGAAGAGTACAAGATCCCACTGACGTTGGATCCACCGTCGATGTTGTTCTGCCCACTGTAGACGCAGTCGTCGGTGTTGTACTGTGAGTATTGGACGTCTTGCTGGCCGACGTGGGACAATGCCAAAATGACGGAGACGGCGACGGATTGTCTGTGCAGACAGTCGCCTCAAACCAGGTATCGTTCTTGCAGTTATGGTTGCAGGTTGGAATCAATTTCGGAGATGGGTTGTTCGAATCCAGTTGTCCTGTCTGGGAGTGGTTACTCGTGGACGGCCGCTGCGAGGACGGTCTCTGACATGTCTTGTCTGCTGATGACGCTGCCATAAGTTCCAAATGGTGTTTCGGTGGACATTCAGGCGATGAGCAACTTCCCTCTGCGAGGTTCCGGATTCAATCATCCCAATGGCCCTCCACCGATCATTTTCAGACAGTCTTGGTATTTAGAGGGTAGAGTTCCTGATCCGAAATGGCTGTGTTTTCGATAAGTGATGCTTCCGTCGTTCATCAGGCACAATGTGAACATTCCAAAAATTCTCCTCTTTTATTGCCATCCACAAGCATGATTGACGCACATTTTCACGTGCAAAGTCATTTTCTCGCATTTTCATGATTTCCATTTCAATGTTGTGTTTACATGTACTGTTTCAGTCTGATATCACCATGTATGACAGTTTCATAATTGCGTTATGAAAAATAATTAACAATATTGGTGTCACAGAAACTTTTGTTGCTGAGTATACATTAAGTGGACATGTTAGCTTCCTGTGTAACCATACACAATTACAATTGTTAAATGAATAAAGCCTGATTACTTTGCTGCGATAGTATTTACGGTCATTATCGCTTGAGTACTATTGTTAACTGGCTGGCAGGACGCGACTTATATGATGTCGCCAAATTTACTGGAGATAAATGAGTAGCTAGGTTTCTGTTATACTCAGCTAAATATCAGCTCTAATGTTGCTATGGTTACAGTTTGGTTTGTGGTTGAATTTCGAACGGTGAAACTACCATAGCCGAACTACCTGTGCGGATCCACAGTTTTAATGCATACCTGCCAGCCAATCAGAAAAAATTATTCACCCAGACCATGGTATAGCTAACATTTAGGAAGCTTCATTATAACCAAGCTGGCTTTCCGTTATGTCAGCAAACAATAATAAACAAGTCGCAACACTTAGTTAGCCAGCGGAGTAACGTAAACTTAGATTTGCAGTGCAGGCTGTATTCTTCAGTCGCTCCAAGAAAATGATTTAAGAAGCGGGACTGTTAAACTTAAGATTCAAACCTCTTAAGCCAAGTGGAAACAAATCCATGTCTTCTCTCATTTTTTCATATGCCTCCTTGCATTTCCTCTTCTTTGCTGCAGTTTTCAGCACTCGGTGCTTTACCTGACTTTTGATCTTCTCCAGGTGGTTACAGCCGATCCATTTGGAAATTTCTGTCTTCATGCACCATTTTCCAGTCTGGCTGCAGACGTATGGGGAAAGAGGAGCTCCACTCCAGAATGGAAATTCGCCAATTCGCGCCAGGGACCGAGCTAGTTAGCAACCTAGCTAGCGAGCTAAAGTGATATCCACAGAGATTAAAAAAAAACTTGAGTGGACAATCGCCTCGTTTCTGTGCCATTATACGGCCGTCATCTTGTTTATTTATGTTGGGGCAGACGTTCAATGGAAAATACAGTAGAACTTGCCAAAACCCTCCTCAGTAAAATGGAAAATCACTCATACCGGACAAGAGCTCAAGTCCCGATTTATCTGAAATTTTTTAAAATTAAATAAACATCGAATACGTATTTTATATAACAGATTTTCGCTTACAGCAGACAAAATGTCCAGTCCCGTTACGATGCATTTCCATTCAAAAGCACTCATGTTTTCCGGACAAGCTGGTTTGCGCCATGCACGTAAGCAGTTGCAACAAACCAACAAAATCAAGTTTGGCTTTCATACACTGTTATAAACTGACTGAGTTTAACCGTTGAATTTACGCATTGTCTCCTTGTCATTTTAACTGTAAGTGGAGTCCGGCGCACATTTAACCGTGGTTTACACTGAATATGCCCTGAACTCTTTGGTAAACTTATTGTAAAATTATAGTTAAAATAACTGGCAAACAGGTGCCCGTTAAATGACCTGTCAAAAAAGGCATCCGTTTATTCATTTATTATGATCAGTGTATTCGCGGAAACTGAAACTGACGCAGTTTCATTTAAATACTTTAGTTTTGAGATTTCTACATTGATACCAGTTGGGGCAACGCGGTAGCCTGGTAATACCAGACTCTGCCACTTCGATTTCCTTTGAAGCGAAATGAAATTAAGCAGAAGTACGAAGGCTGGCAGAGTAAGGCTAGCAGCACGCAGTATCATCCTGTTATCCATTGTGTCAGTGCAAAGACAAGCTAAATGAAGACAACAAGTAGGTATGAACACTTCAGTATGAAGTTGTTCCAATCTGAATACTCAAAGCATACATATAAATTCATATGCAAATAACGACTAGTTCCTTCCAGGTATAGACCTGAGTCAGACTCACAGGCACCGCTGAATACGAACACTTCTCCTTTGAATGAATTGAAAATATAGCTAACTGAGCGATAATATAAAGGGTAAGGCAATCGTATCATTTATTCTTTAGCTTTGCCAAAAAATGGAGCATAAATATTGTTGATTTACAATTCCTTATTCGCGTTCTTTTTAAAGTATGCAAAGATAAAACAGAACACGGGAAAACAAGTCCCTCCCCGCCCAAAAAATAACATTTGTCGTCACCCACGTTTACTGTTTACATGTGCCTCGTTGGACATTTATACATACACAAGAGGGCGGAGCTATTCTGCCATGTACGCTTTGGTCCCGTCAATGACGTTGTCCAAACTAATTTTTTTATATCTCTGAGGAAATATCAAACTGTATAATTTTACAGCTAGCTAGCTTCATAAGTGGAGATAATGTGTTTCCCTCCTGCACAAATTTTATAAATTCGCACCGGGGAGTTGTGTCCTATGATTATCCAATGAACGCAAAATGGAGGTGACGTGTACGGGAGCACCACTTTCCCCTTGCATCTGCAGCCAAATGGGAGAAGATTTCGTGAGATTTCGCAGGTCATAAACATGACAAGGCCCCATAAGCATTTGTATTGAAAAGACAGTCTGGTGGTCCAAACTGGCCCGCCACTGCTGAAAAACACTCTCGGGCCATCGGGCCAGTGCTCATGTCGACCAATGTGGTCAGCTAGAAAGGTCAATAGGTAATCATGGATGACATTTATACTGTTGGTGCCAGGTTTATTATTGATTATCACTTGATATGACTGGGGAGCACACGTCATGTGGTGTGGGCGTCGCAGACTCACCCCAGTAATAAAATCAGCTGATATGGGAGCGGGTTGTCATTAATGAAATAGAGAGTGGGGGTGACCGGGGGAGGCTCACATTTTGCTGACCATATTGCTACTGATTTTGAATGTTGTTTGGTTCACTGTTCTTAATTCACAATAAATGTATGAAATGCAGCATCGGATCATCGCTCTACTGACAGCCAGCCAGCGAGTCAAGCAGGAATAATTCCCTCGTCTCAGCCTCTCGACGATATCATAAAATGTTTGTTGATAGTCGCCTAACATATCTAGGACTGACAGCAATAAACAGTTATGTCCAGATGTTATATATTGGACATGACTGTTTATTGCAGTCAGCCCTCGATATGCATTTATGGTGAATCTTGGGGGCAAGTGGCAGTCACATTCAAAATTTCTTTAGGGGAATTTACTAGTTATTATTATAATCACTATTATCTTGTGTTTTGTCAAAATAGTCATGAGGGAAGATTCATTTCATAATTAAATACGTAGCTGGACTGGTATGCTACAATAGCACCACATACTTTGATGTAGGAATGAAATTTGTGCGATGCCTACGCTGGTACTTGTAGGAACAGGATTAGACCCTTAGTGCAGAGGAGCTGTCAGAACTGGTATATTTGACATGCTCAATATCAGCAATGCACAAGGACAAAATATAGAACAATAGCAAGAGAATGTAAAAATTCAAAAAGGAATGCAAGCTCCCAACGGGGAGATACTACCTAATTCAAGTAAATGTAATTATAAAGGTAGATTAGCGCGAAGACGCAAACTCCTGAAGGAGAGAAACATAAACAGGATAATTTAGAAGCGTGAGAGAAGGCCAGCTTTCAAAAGGGGAGAATATTGCTTCCTGAAAAGGGAGAAAAACCGAATGGGAGATTGGCAGAAGTGAAGTGAATGGTCTGACTGTCGAGGGTACTGAAACAAACCAGGAACTTAATAGTCAGAAGAAACAAAAACGAAACAAATGAGAAAACAGAATTAATAATTCAACGATCGGTGAGACTAACGGGGAACAATAATGGGAATAGTGTCATGGTTTTGGAGCTTTGAGAGCTCCTTTTGTTACTCTCGTTCAGGACGATATCGTTTTGCTCGCCACCGGATTCCTGGCACAGCTGGCATTAATTGGGGGCATTACCCGGACCCTTTTTAAGCTCCTGTTCTGCCTCGCTCATGTTGCTAGAGTGTCATTTTCTCCTTGGCGCTTTAACCGGTAAGGTCTTTAAAGAGAGAGTATTATCGGGATTTTAGCTGCATAACAGGATTAGTGTTAGTAAGGGAATCTTTGGTTTCTTTCCCTTTTCTTTTGTTCTTTTTTTAAGAGCTCGCCTATTTTCTACCTTGGACGGCGTCAGGTCCGTTGATAGCACGAGTCTCGTGATTTCTATCTGTTTTAGTCTCTCAGCACTCTGCTGGTTTTTCCTTTTATTTCTGGCCACTGCTCTTGGCGTCCTTCTACCAACGCCCATCACAGTACACTCTAGCCACCATGGAGACGCCAGTGGTGGCTGAAATTAAGAGGGCTGTTGCCAGCCAGCAAGATATGCTAGCAGATTTCGTTGGAGGACTTTCTGATTTGGACAGCTTGCAATCTAAATTAGTTGAGACTACACCTGCAAGAGAATGCACTTAAGAATCTAGAGAGCGTTCTGTTAAGCTTGACTGAGAGTATTGATTCTCTCGCTACACAAAATTCACTAAAAGTTGCACAAGCACCACCCATGAATCCTCCCAGAGAACCTAAGTCACAACTGCCCCAAAGATATAGTGGCGAGGCTGGAAAGTGCAAGGATTTTATCGCCCAGTGTGAAATACTTTTTTAGGGCTCAGCTGTCACGTTTTGTTAATGAGGATTCTCGGGTTGCATTTATTTTATCCCTGTTGGTTGGCACAGCGCTCAATTGGGTCGGCCCACTAATTAGATTTATTTCACCGGTCGTAAATTCTGTAGAGGCCCTTGTTAGGAAAATGGTGTCTGTTTTCGATCATGACATTTCTGGTCAAGAAGCAGCTTCGCGTTTACTGTACCTTTTAAACAGAGCAAAAAAAAGCACAGTTGAGTTTTCTATTGCTTTTCGTTCTCTGGCCACAGAGACAGGCTTGCCAGAGGCTCCTCTGATGACGGTATTTAGCCATGCCCTTACGGAGGAGATTAAGGACGTGCTGGCAACTTTAGAACCCTGTTCGACTTAACTCTTTAGTTCGTACTGCGGTACGAATTGACAACCGCATACGCGAACGCAACAGGGATAAGCTAAATAGATCACCGCCGGCTGACAATGGGGTTAAAATTGCTAGTTGCGAATGTGCATCTCCTACTCCACCCATTAAAGATTCTACTTCAGTTGAGCCCATGCAAGTTGACGGTTCGTTTGACCATCAGCTTAAGAGACCCATTATCAGAAGAGTAATCTGCTTTAATTGTAATACGCCGGGTCATATCCATCCACTTTGTCTTAAGTTTCGGGGAAACAGAAAGACCCCTCTAGCTATTCAGGGGGCGCTAGAAGGGCAGACCCAGTTTCCCTTTCGAACATTAATCCTCTTGGAACTTACTGTTGGGAGTAAGAGATTGAATATTGAAGCATTCGTGGACTTGGGTGCTGTTGATTGTTTCATGGATATTAAGAGGGCTAGGAGGCACTCCGTACCTACTGTTGCGCTTTCACAATCACATTCTGTAAGAACTTTGAACGGTCACCCGCTGGGAACGGGAGTTATAACCGAGGTTTCAGAACCACTAAGAATGTTCATCTCCTTTGGTAGCCACTCTGAAGAGGTTCATTTTTTTTATTATCAGGTCCCCCACTTTCCCCATCGTTTTGGGTCATATATGGTTACGGGAACATGATCCTTGTATCAGCTGGGGGGAACAGATTAATCCTATTGTCCACTGGGGTCCCAAGTGTAGCACTCAACGAAGAACTAATGATAATGGTTCTTTCGGACGTGAAGCAATGGGGCAGGCTGACGCCAAGAGCGAGTGTGAGGAAGTTATCGCTCCATACCTCCTAGACTGGAGAAAGGGGCAGAGGACGGGTTAGAATGGGATCCTCAATATGACTGGCGAGAGCCAGAGGATGATTACTTTTTGGAGGACTTCAGCGATTCGGAATCAGTCACGGATTCATTAGATTCTGAGCAGGGTAAAGAATTTGGGGCTACCCTGAACTTTGACTTGCCTACGAATGTTTCCAAGGATTACGCCGATCTGGCTGAGGTGTTCAGTAAACAACGAGCCTCTACGTTACCCCTGCATCATCCATACGACTGTGAGATTAATCTTTATCCTGGGACAACTCCGCCTAGGGGTTCGCTTTATTCGCTGTCAGGACCTGAGTGTAAGGCTATCCGAGAGTGTATTCAGGAGGCTCTCGCTAATGGTTTTATTCGGCCGTCCACGTCCCCTGTCGGAGCGGGATTCTTTTTTGTTGGGAAAAAGGATGGCAGTCTGAGACCTTGTATTCATTATAGGGGTTTGAATGAAATCACCATTAAAGCCCGACACCCTTTCGTTACTGAATTCAGCTTTTGAACGTCTGCAGGAGGCATCATTTTTTACAAAGCTAGATCTTCATAATGCTTATAATTTGATTCCCATTCGGGAGGGGGACGAATGGAAAACGGCTTTTAACGTGCATGACGGGCACTACAAATATCAGGTCTTACCGTTTGGCTGGTGAACGCCCCCTCGGTGTTGCAGGCATTCGTCAATGACATATTCTGAGAGATGTTGGAGAAATTTGTCTTTCTTTATCTTGACGACATTTTGATTTTTTCTTCAATACCGTCGGAGCACAAACAACATGTCAGACGTGTACTGGAAGCCCTGCTCAATGCCAAACTTTTTGTTAAAGCCGAAAAATGTGTTTTCCACGCCCAAACTGTCTCATTCTTGGGCTTCATTGTTTCTAAGGGGTCGGTGCAAATGGACCCGGACAAGGTGGCTGCGGTCAGGAATTGGCCTGCACTGCAGAGCGTTAAAGAGGTCCAACGCTTTCTGGGCTTTGCAAATTTTTATAGGAGGTTTATTCGTAGTTTTAGCGTGGTTGCTGCCCCCATTATTGCCTGCGCGTTTTTTGGTCTCCTGCAGCTGATGCTGCCTTTCAGGAATTAAAAAAAGTTTTAGCTCGGAGCCTATTTTTGTTTTGCCCGACCCTCCCATTTGTTGTGGAGGTATATGCTTTGGAGGTGGGCATGGGTGCTTTTCTGTCCCAGCGCCCTCATTGGGATAATAAGCTTCACCCATGCGCGTATTTCTCCCGGTCTTTGTCCGCTGCCGAACACAATTATAGTATTGGTGACCGGGAGTTATTAGCGGTCAAGCTGGCGCTCGAGGAATGGCCCCACTGGTTGGAGGGAGCTGAGCACCCTTTCGTGGTTTGGATCGACCATAAAAACTTCCAATATATTCAGCAGACAAAACGGCGTAATTCCCGGCAGGCGCGATGGTCATTTGTTTTTTAACCACTTTGATTTTAAGCTCACGTACTGCCCGGGCTCTAAAAATATTAAGCCTGACACCCTGTCACGTATGTCTGATTGCACGGGTAGCGATGCTACCCCAGAGCCTGTTATTCCCTCTTCCCAGATCGAGACACCTATTCAATGGGAAGTTGAGGCGGTGGTTCAGGAGGCATTGAAATCCGATCCCGATCCTGGGGGAGAGGCTCCTGTCTGTTTATTTGTGCAGCTTGGGGTTAGGTCAGGGGGCATCCGGGGGCCCATCGGACCAAGCAGTTCCTTGCCCAACGGTTTTGGTGGCCGGATATGATGAAGGACATTCCGGAGTTTGTTGCGGTCTGTAGTGTATGTTTCGAAATAAAACTTCCCACCACCCTCCCTGTGGCTTGTTGCGACCTTTGCCGGTTCCCAGGCGCCCTTGGTCACATATCGCGCTCGATTTATTACAGGGCTGCCTGTATCAGACGGCAACACTGTCATTTCGGTAGTGGTTGACCGGTTTTCTAAAGCAGCTCATTTTGTAGCGCAACTTAAGCTGCCTTTGGCGTGGGAGAAAGCACATCTTGTAGTTAAAAACATGTTTCGTTTACATGGGCTTCCGCAAGATGTCGTCTCTGACCGAGGTCCTAAATTCACGACCAGATTCAGGCAGACTTTTTGTAAGCAGTTGGGGGCCACAGTGAGTCTCTCCTCAGGGTTTCACTCAAAGACCAACGGGCAAACGGAATGGACGAATCAGTCTCTTGAAAACACTCTTCGATGTTTGGCGGCAGATAATCCCTCATCGTGGAGTCAATTTTTAGCTTGGGCCGAATTTGCCCATAACTCTTTCTGTAAGTCCTCCAAGGGGCTTTCCCCGTTTTGAGGCCCAAGTGGGTTACCTACCCACATTATTTCCAGAGACTGAGAACAATTCCGAAATTCCCTCAGTTAACCAGTTCATTCGGTGCTGTAAGTCGGTTTGGACTAAGGTCCATTCGTCGCTGTTGTGTTCGGGGTGCAAACTAAAATCCTTTTCTGATAGAAGGCGTCATTTGGTCCTGTCGGTTTAGTGCGTTTTAAGTGGAGCTGAGTATACAGTGGATTAATACTACACATCGGTGTTTCTGCCATTGATGGCATCATCTGGCATTCACCATATGAACACCTGCAAGCACAGTGTTGCTCTACTGGGCAGTGAGCGATGGATGATTTTACAACATGCATACTTGAGGGTAAAGCATTACTGAATGGAAATTATTTTCATTGAGAGGAACCCATTGACTGGCGAGCTAATTACGATGCAATAATATTGCACAGTACTTGCCAACGTTACAGTACCATCAGAACGCCGTTGGGTACATCCCTGCTAATGTTGAATTTTAGCGGAGATGCGCTAGCTTAATAAATATCACAAAGGATTTTACAAGATACCATTCTGTAATTGACTGGACAGTGTTTCCAGACGGCAGAGGAGCTGCTTTGTCTGATTCTGAAGCGGCTTGCACACTGGACGCAAAACGAATTTTTGGCACGACAAATTATGTTCAAACTCAATGCGAAGACGCGAATACACGCGTGTGTTCAAGCCTTTGCATTGATTTTTAATGTAATTTGTAGTGCGAAAAATTCGTTTCGCGTCCAGTGTGCAAGCGGCTTAAGTCAAGACGGGTCAAAAAAATTTAGGGCTGGAATGACCCTTGAGCCATTGCTGTGACTAACGCTCATGGAGCCAGCGAGATTTCCCTCAAATCGAGGGAGTGGCCAGTCACACCGCGATGCGCCAGGCCCACACTGTTTTGAGAAATAGACTGAATAGCAAAATGAGCCGTTTTTGAACAAGGTTTTACAATCGTTATGAATATTAATTTTCACTCAGTTTTTTCTAGATGCTTTATTAGACACCCAACTTTGATATGAAACGTGAATTCTCACTATGTCTAGACAAGTTTCCAAAGGCGTATGAACCAGGTGAGTTTGCAAGTTCGCCTAGCATGATGGCTAATTAGCCATTGGCTTTACCAGCGATTAGCATGCTAACAATATAATAGCTACACACTCATGAATATGAGTGCTGTTTGTCCATGACAATATGACAAACGCATCACTCATGGCAAACTAGTATAGATTTAGTAGCTACATTTAATGTATCTTCAGTGACGTTAGCTGATCTGAACGTCACACTACTCTCCAGTTACACATCCTTTTATACCTCTGATCTGTTACTCTCTAACCTGTTATGGCTGCGATGGGAATAATTTTGACCAGCTTGCTCAGCCAGCTACCCGTTGAGTTGTTCGTGCCATCATTTTACCTAAACATTGGAGTCTCCGCTTCAGCCAGCGCATCTATGCCGGTGAATCGATAATGGTGTAGTGATTCAGTTGAAATCGACTCCCAAGACGATTCTCACCCAACTGGCCAATAGGAACGTGGCCCCGCCCATGGCATTATTTTCGCCGCGAGGGTAAAATCCTGACACGAAAGCAAAAAAAAAGTGCATCGAGAGCAAACACTTTTGAGAGAGAGAAGAAAAATCTTTAGAGAAACACTTTTTTTTGATAAAATGTTTTCATACTGATAACAAAATTATATATATTTGAGAGTAAAAAAAAAAAGGTTTTGAGAGAGATTTTTTTCTCAAATATAAATTTTAAAATGAATATTATTTTTGTTCTATGAGATTTTTAGTCTCAAATATAATTGTTTGCTATCAGTATGAACTTTTTCTCACAAAATACTTTTTTGCTGTCAGTGTGAAATTTTTCTCTCAAACATTTTCCCTCTTGGATCATTTATTTTCTCTTTAATAAAGAAACCAATCTCACTCCATACTGCTCTGCCTCGCTCGTGCTGCTAGAGTGTCGTTTTCTCCTTGGCGCTTTAGCCGGTAAGGTCTTTAAAGAGAGAGTATTATCAGGATCTTAGCTGCATAACACGATTAGTGTTAGGAAGGGAATCTTTGGTTTCTTTCCCTTTTCTTTTGTTCTTTTTTTTCGAGCTTGCATATTTTCTACCACGGACGGCGTCAGGTCTGTTGGTAGCGTGAGTCTCATAATTTCTATCTGTTTTAGTCTCTCAGCACTCGGCTGGTTTTGCCTTTTTATTTCTGGCCACTGCTCTTGGCGTCCTACTGCCAACGCCCATCACAATAGTGATGGGCATCAGCACGCGCTCGTTGCATACGCACAAACTGCACCCATTTTGCCCTCTGAACCGGATCAATTGGGAACTGGGGCATTCGTATACTCGGTATGTATGACATATTTTGCCGGCTTTGCTTGTTGGGTGCACCAGCAACACAATCGGCTCATTCGAGATAAGCCAGGTCTGCGCAGATTCGACCAAAGGCGATCGGCACACAATGCATGCCGGTTAGTTTTGTGTCCGACCTCATCCCGCCTTGCTCTGACATATTAAAGTGGACGGCGATAAAATCGTGATAGCGAGGCAGCCACAGTTTTTAAAGCCAGGCACTACAGTTGCTCTCCACCGGCTGCACCGCCTGGCTCTAACAGCTGATTGGTTTAGCAGAGGTTTGCTCAAAAATGACGTTTTACAAAACACACTCTATTTCTGTTGAATGGGAGAGAATTTGATTTTATTTGTCAAATTTGAAGCTTTCGTCTGGTTACAGAAAACTTGTGGCTGATGGTGACGTTAAATTGGGATTCATGTCACAGATCACAATTTGAATACTGTCTATTGTATTAACACTGCACTGTTTTAATTACTGAAGTATAGCGCAAATATTTCTGATATGTGGGATGTGAGGATTTTTAGGGGGGAACACCCCAGGTGAATTGGACGCACGTTTTTCTGTGAATCCTGTATATTCTCTCAAGGCTGCTGAAAACTGTCTGACTTGATTGCAGCTTGTTGTCACCGCTACCCGCTGCAACTGCCTGCTCTCGTCTACTTTCCAGGCGAGGCGCAGTTCATCTTGAGCAAGCCTATTATCTTCCTCCTTTACGCACTTCTTTTCGACTGTGGGCTTTGGTGTGTTGCTAACCAACTGACGTCACAACTTGAAGTCACATGGTATTGTGACTGCACAATTCAAGGACCACTTTCGAAGGCGAAATTCCCAAAATTATCAAATTGTCAAAGCATGTAAAATCGACAGTTTTTGTCGTTGACTACTCAGATTATGGAATCGTATATTCCAAGTAAAATATTTAGTAGCTATGCATAAAAAATTTTGCTTTATTGGCACTTTAAGTGAGAAGATGGTTTCCCTTATGTTAACTTCTGAGACACTGTTCTCAAAATGAGAAAAGAATTTAAACACTACAGTTTCCTTTACATTGGTCTGGTATAAATCCAAGACACCATCCTCAGTCATTATATTACAAAAATGAGAAGAAAAATCATTAACTGTTAGATTAGATGAATTAACAGTGGTTTTTTTTCTTAATGGTATTGCACAATTTCCTAATGTGTCCAGCACCACAGCGTCAATTCAACTTATCTTCGGACACTTTAAAGATTTTGCAAAGACAGCAACATAAAGTTTTATGGAACTGTTTATTGCAATGTTTCCAGCAATCAAACAGGGCTCCTTGTCTAGGCCTACCATTCGAGACCCACAAGTATCACCAAAATCGTTTAGTGTCTCTTTCATAACTTAAATCAGCACATGAAGGACTATGGCCTAAAGGGCTGTTTGGTGAAGTGCAGACCATTCCTAGAAAATAATGATTGGTCCTGACCTGTTTTCTACCGTTTAATTAAACTGACATGAACTCCGAAAATAGTTGGGACCATCAGGTGTCACCAGTTCTGCTCGATAAAATAAGATGAGCACTCATAAGCCTCAATCTGTTTTCAATCATTTACCTTGATAAACACTTTTTCCAATGAATAAAATAAGCCATACGCAGTTAAATTCAGAGCTTCCTTCCCACTGCAATGTTGCAGCGATTAAAAAGTAAATGTTTTATTCACTTTTCAAAAAGAAGATAAACTAAAATGTCAACGTTTTTGTGTGCTTTAAACACATCCTGGGGGGTGTACTATGAAGCAAGTTCAACATACAGTACAGCCGCCGTTAAAACCAAAGAAAAAGTCATTAATCTGCCGGTACGGGAGCATTTAACTCTCAATAGGACTGGGAAATGTCGTCGTCAGCCGTGCAGTAGGACCCGCGTATTGACGCGCAAGAAGATGAAAGAAGACATGCTTTTATGTACTATTAGGCCTATTTTACACTCAAGTGCCGAAATATATTATTTTTCCTGTTGCAAACCTGAAATTTAGTAGCCTATAGCCTATCCATTCCTACAGCACGTTGACCGGTTCCGCAAATGGAATTTGTTTGAAGCGTCTGGTATCGATACGGAATTCGCTGGCGGAAAGATATCTGTTCACGAATTTGCGGAAATTACTCACGCCTTTTGTGGATCAGTTAGTTTTCTTCAGTCATTAGGAATGCACAGTCATTTTTCAGTGGCACGTCCTTTGACTGGTTCCGCAAATAATTTCCAGTTTCGCAAACAGCGCCCTTTGTCAGGCCAAACTTATGATATTCTTTGTTTATTGGCATTATTGCGTGCCCCTGGCCACAACGAAACAGACGCATGCATTTTCCACCAATTTTAGCCAGCATTACTCTATAGGGGATATCACAATAATTGGTCAAATTTATGGCTAACTGTTCCGTGTGTCGACATTGTGTCAGCTGTAATCCACGTGCGCCCTAGTCAAAAAGTCCTATAAGATTCCAATTAAAATTTCCAGTTAAAAATTCTATTTGATTTTGGAACCAATCCTATAGGATTCAGTCCTATTAGACACAAATCCTACTGGATTAGGTCCAAAATGTCCAATATGATTGTCTCAAAATTTTATTGGCTTTTTAATTGGATTTTATCCACTAGAATTTCCAATAAGACAGGTAGAAAATCTGATCAGCCTTTTAATTGGATTTTATCCAGTGTACTTTCCAATAGAACTGGTTGAAAATCTTAAAGGCTTTTTAATCGGATTTCATCCAGTAGGTTTAGCTTACCTTCCAGTAGGCTTTCATCAATGGGAATCTGAACTGAAATGATCAGTATCCTTTTGAGGTCTTAGGTACAGTGTTTGCTATACAATTTTTTTTTACATTTACCTTTAAATGCCTTAAAAGGAAGACTCTATTCAAATATAACTGCACTGAAAAAGTATTAACCACTCATTAACAAGCAATACTACCACAGCTGCACCAATGAATTCCTTGCAGGCAACCTCAAAGAGAAATAACAACGAAGACACAAAGTCAGCCTGATTAACTTTAATAGAAAAGCTCAATATGCATTACAAATATCAAATGCTGCCAACTCCTCAGTCAAATTCAAACAGAAAAATACACTCCAAGTCCACCTCCATTCTGATTTTTTTTTTAAAAGACAGAACACAGACAAAGAGGACGGAGAGAGAAATTAGATTAGAAGTAGTAAGCATGTCTGTTTTTCATAGCAATAATCAACTGAACAATACATGCCAGGTAACCAAGTCTGATCCCCTCCAAGTATCAGGGAGCTTGGTAGTTTGAAGCACAGTCCCAGTTAATTAAAGTGAGGGGACCTTTGAAACGGTGTCATATAGTCTCCAATTATAATTATGAACTAAAAAAATAGTTTCCAATCTTATTCCAATTTAACTGTACTTTCTTTACAACTTATTTGATCAATCATATAGCATAATCACATTGTTATCAAACAAAACAAACCATCAATATGAAACCAAAATATTGTAAATGAATGGCTACAGCATAATCACTCCTCTCTCAAAACAGAAGACATATCTCACTCATAACAAATTCAAACATACCTTCAAGTAACAGTGAAGATTTTCCTCTTGGCGAGCTTTTCCTCATCAGCACACTTCTGGGCAGTTATTTTTTTAATATCCTGTTTGGTTAGGCCAGTTTTGGAATTTATGTACCCTAAAGATAAAAACAAAAAAGAAAAATACAAAACTGACACCCAAATCAGCAGGTTTCATCCATTTAAAAAAAGGGAAAAAGAAGATCAACCAATACCACTGTTTCAATGTTTTGGCCTGCTGGTGGCGCTAGAGGGAGGTGGTTGTGGTGTTACTGAGTTTTGAAGAATCAACATGTAGTGACCATAAACAATGAAGCCAAATTCCATGCTTTTGCAAAAACTTGACATTGGTATGTGATCAATCTAACCTGCTGGTGTTGGTAGGAAGGTCCTGAGGCCATCAAAATGGACAGATTTCATCCTTTAAGCCAGGGGTTTTCAAACATTTTTTGCACAGATTTCAAGAGGCAAAATTGTTTCCAATGCATGTCTCTCATACACACACTGATGGCAGAGGCTGCCATACAAGGTGCCAATGTGCTCATCAGGAGCGGTTTGAGGTTCGGCATCTTGCAAGAGGACACTTCAATACACTATCTAGAGCAGAGGTGGGCAGCGAGGGCCGTATCTGTCCCTGGTTTTCACACCAACGTCTGGTCTTTACTTAGTTGATTGTCTCAATTAGGCAACCATTTATGAAATCTGACGTTTCATGCGCATTTCTTTAAATTATAATGAAACTACAAAGAGTAGTCTTGTCTCCCTTCATAAAACATTTTCCTTTGATCGAATCATTGCGAAAATCTATATTTGTGCATGCAATCAATTAACTCAATTAGTCAGGGTAATTGATAGGAATAAAAACCTGCATACACACCGGCCCTCCAGGGCCGTGATTGCCCACCCCTGATCTAGAGAGATCAAGACAGCAACCTTCCTATCACTAGATGATAGACTCTACCTCCTGAGCCACACTGCCTCCATAAAATTCATGGCAATACACAAAGTAGATTTGGAAATATGCCCCTCTGGACCAAACTGCTGACTGACTGACGTGGGGACCTCTGCTTCACATTGGGGCAAAAATTATGTGAAAACTTTGTAATTGTGCAATTAGCGCATTCTACATTTGTTAGGTCATTATCATGTTAATCACTATATCAGTTTAATTTAAGTGATCATGACCATCCTAATTTAGACCATAACTACCATTTTTTACAGTTCCAAAATAAAATATAGGGCACTGGCAGCCCCAGAAGCTCCCACCGTTAAGATAAACAAAACATCAATGTTTTTGTTGATGGACGCATGCACGGATGGACCCCAATAACATAGCTCCCATGCAACTTGGGCGGCGGGAGCTAATTAGGAGCCTATAACTGAGAATGTTGATAAGATAAAGCTATTGGTGAAGTTTCTGGTGATATTTTTAGGCCAGTGACCTTGAAAAAAATAGGCAAAGGTCACCTTTAGGCACTTCATTTGTAGGCTTTAATGAGATGCATTTCCAATAAAAATTAGGAGCCTGTAACTGAAAGAGTTGATGAGATAAAGCAAAATGTCAAAGTTTTTTGGTGATATGTTTGGGCCAGTGACCATGACAAATAGGCCAAGGTCACCTTTAAGCACATTATTTGTAGGCCTTTATGAGATGCAGGTCCAGTAAAAACAAGGAGCCAGTAGCTGAAATGGTTGATGAGATACAGCAAAATGTTGAAGTTTTTGTTAATATTTTTAGGCCAGTGACCTTGAAAAAAATAGGCCAAGGTCACCTTTAGGCATGTCATTTGTAGGGCTTTCTGAGATGCATGAGCAGTAAATATTAGGAAAATGTGTTGACAGACGGACACACGCATGCACGGACGGAGCCCGATACCATAGCTCCCGAACCGCGAGCAGCCTCTGGGCAAGGATATAGAGCAGTTTGCACATCAGGCTTAGCTGAGGAGTTTAATTCATGCAACTCCTGAAAAACAGGGATAGGAGTGAACTCATCAATTTTCTCCAACCCTGCTCCTGGAGAGCCACCATCCTGTAGGTTTCTGCTCTACCTTTAATTCAGCACGCCTGATTCAACTAATTAGCTACTTAATTGCCCAGCTAGAGATCTTAAGTAGCTAATTAGTTGAATCAGGTGTGCTGAATAGGAGATAGAGCAGAAACCTACAGGATAGTAGCACCCAGGAACAGGGTTGGAGACCCCTGTTCTAGACTGTGTTCCAGCTCTGCTTGCTTTTGGATATTCAACAACAGATCCGGGGGTGCCATCTAGTGATAGAGGACTGCATCTGCATCCATAAAAAGAGCAGCTGTATGTCTGCAGGCATCTACATCTGCAGAAAGGAGTTAATATCTTATGAAAGCCAGCTTTTCCAAATCTACTTCTTGGTACCGCCTGGCCTATGCAAATTTATGAGGTAAACACTGGGATGAATTCCATAGATGGATTAAAGGAACTAGATTTAGAGTTGATCAAATGCTTTCAAACCCTATGAACATGGAGAGAAACAAGGAGGAGGAGAACAGGAGGGCTTACCTTGGGTTCAGCAAAACTTGTGTCTCCTTCACCCCCATCTACTGTTCTTAGTCTCTAAAGTGCAAGAAATAAATGAAAAATACAGCATGTCATACAGAAAGAATAAATAAAATTGGAATGATCGGTATTTAAGTTCATTAACACCCTGTCAAAATGCAAGTGATGTTGCTTCAGAGACATAACAAAAACAGGGTTCATAAGAAGCACGCACATACCTGCATTACCACCATAAAATCTTTTATTATTATTTAAATAATCAGAGTTAAAAAAAGAATAAAAATGATTCCATTTTTGTACTTTTGATGGTGGCGCTAACTTGTTTATGTTGGGATCATGCTGGATTTCATTGAACGTATAATTTACTTTCATGTATGCAATCTACTATATAACTGCCGATAGTAGTCAATTTTATGAGTGTTAAAATGAGTCTGTCTTCTTTTCTTTTTTTTAATTTGGCATCTCCAATTCCACCAAAATCTGGAATGCCCAATTCAAGAAATATATACAAGGCTAGCCCGTAAGTGACCCCATGTTGCCAACTCGGGAGAGCGAAGACAGTTTGCGGCTCTCCTCCAAAGTACACGCCTGTCAACCACTGCTTCTTTACACACATTGGTTGAAACTTCCTGGGGCTTTAACAGAGCAAGCTAACCCGTCAGCCTCTCTTCACATTTAAGTTACATTTGTAGGCATTATGAAATCCGCACCTTTTGTCTTGCCCTGTAGTCTGTTAAAATGGACTTCGACATTTTCTTTGACAATTCCTTTTTCTGGACCTTAGCTGGCAAAAAGGTCTCCTGTAAAACACTTTGCAACACAAAACAAACCTTACTCAGATGTTGTGTGTGTGTGTGGAGCGGTGGGGGTGGGGGGGTTGCATTGATCTGATACATGAACACCTGAATAACCCGACGAATATGGTGGTTGACTTTTTAGTGCGATGACATGCAAGTTGCAAATCTGAGATCAGAAAAGATAATGATAAACAGCTGAAATAAAACAGTGTTGATGTGCATATTTGATCTTTTGAATACCTACATCATCTCCGTCAGAGCTTCTAGCTGGTGAGCAAACACGGCTACTTGGCCACTTTTTCCTTTGACCACGACCGCACTCTTGTGCTGAATTGTTCGGCGCAAAGTCTTCTCTCTCCAGAGTTTCTTAGTCTTTTAGAAGGGTTGATCTGCTCCCTTTATGAAAAAGTATCCCAAAAAAAAGGCAGGCAGAGTAAAAAAAAAGCAGACAGATAGTCAGAGGGAGGAAGAGAGAGCGTAAGGTTGTGTGGTATTCTGTATTGGCTTACAGTCAAGTACACAAAACAAGAAAATTATATCAAATTTAGATGTCAGAATTATAGATCCACAAACCGATCCGTAATATCTTTGCTGGGCTTGTTTCATCCTTATAGAAGATGTCACGCATACTGTTGACTGTGCAGTTTCCCTTGGCAATTTTTTTTGTAGGCAAAACATCCCAAGATGGGGGGTCTTCAATCCACTGCACTAAAATATAAGCCATTCTCTGAGGGGGAACAATACATACGTGGTTATATTTCACCTCATATCATAGTTAACATTACTGTTATTATTTTTCTTGTTTGCAGTAGTAGTAATTGTAATACTAATGATACCAGTAGAAACAATAATGGCAGTATTTCAAGTAAGTAAATTTACTTCATTTCGAAAATCACAGGACAAAATTAGTCAATGTTGAAATGCCCCTCCATAACAATATGAAATGGTACAAACTGGCTTTCTAGTGCCTCGGCACCTAAGCAGCTAGAAAATTCATCAGTTCCAGTGCAACTGATCATTGTATGTTTATGTTACCAAAAAGTATAATATTGAACAATGTTGTACTCATATTATTTAACAAAGCATACTGTAACACAGACGAGGGGATATTTACAACCTGATCTCGATTCACATCCTAATATATAATAAGCTTAGCCGGCGAAATGGCCAGTCTCACCAGGCTAAGCAAAAAAAAAAAAAAAAGGCCATTACAAGGTTCTGGAAATTTCTGACGGTTTGAGATCTCGTTCTGCCCGGGAATAAGGAGCATTATGGGATATGTCGTTTTTAGACAACAAAAAGGATTAGCATGGTGGTGAAAATTTATAATTAGGTCAAGAAAAATGACATTTGTTGTTGCTCGAAAATATGACGCAATATGACATCGATGGAGGCTTGAAAACAGGCTTCAATGGTAGTCAATGGGACGAATATTTCGCTAACTAGCATGCTGGCGCTTTTGCCATTAAAGCAATAAGTTAAATAAGTAACTTTTATCGTTGAAACTCGAATTTATTTATTTAAAGGCGAAAAGCGTTACCCATGCTAGCGAGCTAATTATTCCCCACACTGACTTGAATAAACCGCCAAATAGAAGCGAACATTTTTCTTATTTTTTTTCCCCCAAATGACAAGACTGGATAAATAGGATCCCTGAACCCGAGATATCAAAAACTGGAGCGGTAATTTTCGTTTACTCCTGTCAAAGGCTCGGAATAAACGAGAATTACTCCTCTCGTTTAGTAAATTTGTTATCTTGGGCTCACTCATGAGAGATCCTCCGTAAGTTATATAGAAGGCCTAAGTTACATGATTTGAACTCCTACAGCCCTTGTCATACTATTTCACACTGAGTGGCCCAACTGAAGCAAGTTAGCACGCCACTCAACAAATACTTTCCATACAGTCACGTTCATTTGAGAAGGATTTTGCTCAGTGTCTTGAATTATCTTACGAACAACATGGATAGCGATGACAACACCAGCCGTGCCCCTGAAAACGAATGCTTGTGCAGAGCAGAACACAAACCTTCGGTTCTGTTGCTGGTTTAATCTCACAACACTTAACGTATCCCACTACGCCACTTCACAGGCTAGCTCTGACTACGGCTAAAAAAAGAAAGAAAAAGGAAGAGATAAAACGAGTTGCTAGCTCCTCATAAGAGGCTGTCATGTAAGTCAACAGGGTTTATTGTCACTACTCCATAGTCTACAAGTAACGTGAACTACGACTCAATAGCAGTTTAGCTAACGTTAACGTCAGATACGGCACAGTTAATACAGCGGGCCAAAAGATATTTGACAAGCGGGGAAACTATTCTACCATAAACCAACCATAAGGCGACCTTATGTTACCTGTGAAGACAGTTAATGACAGTATCTAAATAAAAAGGGCACAAGGAAAAGTAAGAAAGAAATTGTAAGCATGTAGAAATTTACTCACCTCAGTACATTGCTGTCCGCAGAAGACCGTTAACCGTCGCGTTGGAGTCCTGGGAGCTTAGAAATGATGATCACCATATAAGGCATTTCCGGTCTGTCTTGCCGCCTGTCTTTGAGTTTTGGTGGTTCTCTGATACTGAGTTTGATTTTGTTTCGCGCAACAGCTAGCACTGTTACTACCCTTGAAAAAAATAATGCAACCTTTTTATAAAACAATAATTACAATTAATTTTTTTTAGTTATGATTTTAAAATATTAAATAATATATTTTTTGTAGAACATGAATGAAATTAATAAAATACAACTACACGCACACACACACACACGCGCACACACACACACAATATATATATTGCATTTTTAAAGTTGGCTTCAAAATAATGTTTACATTATATTTTTGATCAGATTAAAATTGTTTACAAGCAATGCCATGCCAATGCTGTCCACTTATGATATTCATCATGCAAGTTTTTCAGATAGGCTTCTAGTATGTAATGTATTATTACTGGCCAGTGACTGAGAGATGAATCCGAAGATGCTGTGTTAGATTTGCTCATTATTACCGAGCCCAGCAGGGGATATTGTGCTCTACTAGCACCCTTGTTACTGTTGTCATTATTGTAAGTATGTAAACTGCATACAATAGCACCTTGTCTGTTTTATGATGTTTAAGATAAACTGATTAACTGAATTTATTAACTTTTTAAACTACATTGCTCTGACATATTTGTAAGCGCCTTTTGCTTGTGCTGCTTTTCATATTTATGTATATATTTTCAGGTTTTTTTTATATTCCCAAAGTGACACCACGGCAAGAACTTGATGTACAATTGCTTTGATGATAGTAATGGTGCTGATGTGTGTGTTTCTGGCAATTGTGTAGGCAATTGAAGTCTTACTGTTGTTACTGTTGTAATTACCTTAAGTATGTGAACTGTGAACAAAAGCGCCATTGTCTGTTATATGATGTGCAAGATAAAAAATTGAACCAATTCAGTTCAATTTAACTACATTGCTCTGACATATTTATGAGTGTCCTTTGCTTGTGTTGTCATGCCTCCTGCATCATCATCATAATTCAACTGTTTCAAAAGAAGACCAAACTGAGATCGGATCTAGATCTAGCAGATTGGAAATATAAACAAAATACAAACAAAATGCACTCCTCCTGATGAAGATAAAGGGTTAAGGATCCATTAAGCATCCATCTAATTGGAAGATATTTTAGATAAGGAATATTACTTGGTGATTCTGCTAAAGGTGAAAGCAAGTCTTAAACCAATAGGTTCTAAAACAGTACTTTAAAATTTCCAATAGGATTATGACAGTCCATAATGAACCAGACAGAGATGACAAAGTCTAAAAGGAATTTTATAACTCCTATTTGATTGCAATAGAAAAAGCGAAACCTTTATTTGACTTTTTGAAAAAACAATAGGTCCCAATAGAATACTTCAAAATTTCCAACAGGACTGTGGAAATCTAAAAGGAACCAGACACAATTCTTATAGGACTTTCTCTTGTCTCTGTAGGAATTGCAGATATCCAATAGAATTCCATTTAAAAAATTAAAAATCCTATAGGACTTTTTGACTAGGGCGCTGGCCTCAGTTAACGATGATTTGTGCATCCATCGATATTCAACTGCTATCAGCGACTACGGATGATTCTTTCTATTCTTTCCAATTCAAGTAGGCTTAGTAAATGCCAAGTAGGCCTATACGTTAAAATTATCAGGATGAGACAACAAGTTCAGAATAACACAGGACATGAATCATGATCAGCCCGTTGAGCCACAGCAAAACAGTTATAGTGGGAGGGAAAATGTTTTATTTCACACTGACTACAATGAACTTTCATAAAATTTTTTCAGAAAAAATAAACAAGAATAAACAAGTTTGAAAACCTACAAAATGGCATTTGCGGAACTAGTCAAATGACAAGCAGTCACACCAATGGGTGTTGACGAAAAAGTATCAATAGTACTTAATTGGGATTTATAAGGTCAATTATACAATAATTTCTGATCATAATGACACTAATAACGTGATGAATCCCAGGAATACACGTGTTTAACGGCTATACACTGCACAGTGCGCCTTATCACAAGCGTTGATTTGGTAGCCTACTGCTGCAACGGCAAGCAACAGTTATCGGGCTTTTATTTCTCTATGAAGCCGAATATCTCGAAACGATAGTTTAGAGTTAAATCCACAATAATTTACTGTTCTAGTGGTGTCAAACTCAAGGCTGACAGCAAAGTCGTTTTCCCGCAAAAAAAAGTTTGATTTCTGCAAATTGCGGAACCAGTCAACCCACTGTATATCGAAGAATACTCGCACCCCGTCTCAGTAAAATTCATTTAGAGAAAAAACTTGAATGTTTTTAGATTTATATACCGTTTCGTTTTAAAATGCTAATCGGCAATTTTCAACCAATTTTTCAAAACGTTTTGCATCGTCTGTATTTGTTATAATGACTTCTCAAAACCATTCAGATAACCATTCAGATTTTCAAACACAATGTTCGCAAAGCTTGCAACTATAAAATAATTGCGTACAATATGAATTTAGTTCGACCATAACGACTCTTGAATGCACTAAAAAAAAGCAAAATAAACTATTTGCGGAACCTTACACAGGATGTTTAGTAGGCCTAAGCTTATTCTATATCTATCAATATAGGAAACGGAATTTACGAAAAGATCCGCTCAATAACTTTTCTCTAAAGGTCAATGTCACTTAAAACTGAATGGCTCTTTCGTAAACTGAATTCACGGAATTAAAAGCGGATACACTTGGCACTGATTCAATACAGCTCAGTTCGTGTCATCTGTTTATCACTCATTGTCACCCTAATATTCCCTTTAAGCTCATTATTGCCTATTAATTATTAGTGACCTGGTCAGCGTGTGGCAGAAATTTCCTATAAAATGCCCAACCAAAAACTGACATCACATTCACAACTATGGAACCTGTCACAATACGACGCATTTCCCCAGAGTTTAGGACGAAGATTGACTCCTTGGCGAGAGACAATCTCACACCTCTGCAGGTCCGAAAACGCATAATTTCGGAGAATAACGTGAGCATAAGCTCACAGGCTATTAAGTTGTATATTGCCAATTTGTTTATTTATATTGCGGCTGGCTTTTCAAAACCAGTAAATCAATTGCGGCAAACTTCGCTGAAGATCTACCCACAAACTCTCAATCACAGTTTCTGCAATAAAAAGACATATTTAAAATACCAAAAAAATTTCCTTCAAGAACACAATTTCTTATTTCGCTGTCGAATTTTTCATAATAGGCTAGTTCTAGTTTTCTTGTGCATAAGCTCTCACTTGCACTTTCGCTGCAAGAGAAAATGAAAAGATGTTAAAATACATAACGCCAAATACACGTAAATCTAACAGTCAAAATGCCCTCTATTCTATAACTTACACGCGGTACTACATTCAGTTCCGCGGAGCCACATGTGGTTATTACTGGCGGTAAATTGTCCTGTGATACAGCTCGTTGGTTAGATCGTGGTTAGAAATGGGTAAGAAGGGCAAAACGTTCGAGATAACCAGGCGTGAACTAACTTCAAAACTCTTTGGTTTTAACGGCGGCTGTACTGTAGACAGGCTTTGATTGATTGATCTGACTCAAGAACCCCTGAACTCACAAACGGATATAATTGGCACCATGCCAGTGTTTTTTTTTTTCTTTGTTGACTTAAGCCCAGGTCAGACCAAAGATTTGCAATGAGATGAGCTGAGACTTGCTACAACTTGCAACGCGCCAGTTTGCGACGTTCTGAAACCTGCCAGTTCACACCGATGTGACGAGATGAGACAGTGTATTGTTTCCACAGCAACGACTCTCTGTGCTTCAGTTCTAACTGCCAGCTTTTCAGGCCTTTTTTCCAGTTGATAAATTGATGGCGCAATTGAAAATGGATAATCGTGATGATGCAACGCAAAAGTTGCATTTCTGCTTTTAAAAAAAAGCGAGGACACACATAAACAAATAAAGAAATGGGCGAGAACTTGGAGCCGTCCATCGCAGTGGCGTAGCCAGAACTTAAAATTGTGTGGGCACTAAACAACTCTTTAAAACATTTATTTGTTCTGACTTGATTGCAGTCATTTTTTCTAATTAACTACACATTCAATCCAAAAACACTCCAGACTATCAGGTGTTGCTTGTTCACCTCGTTAAGGCAAGACGAGTCATTCATTTGCAGTGGCGCCCCCAGAAAATGTTCATGATGGGGCCAGTGAAAATCTAAGGGTGGCACACCGAATCAGTCCTCCTTTTGTAACTCGGATTCAGTTCTCAGTCCGTGCGAAACTCCGTAATATTAAATCAGGTTTATTTAATGCTTATTTCTTGAAAAAACATGACAGAAAAAAATCGGGACATCAGCTGTTGTCTAGTATGAGCGAGTTTCCGTTTTATACGAGGACGATTTAGGCGCGTTCTACTGTATTTTTCTGTGAACGTCTGCCCCGATATGCATGCACGAGATGGCGGCTGAGTGCTACCACAGAAACGAAGCCTGTGTCCGAAATCACTCACTCATTCACTGTTCCCTACTCACTATATTAGGACTCACTATGTAGGTGACTATATACTGAGCTCATTGGCAGAGAAAAGACACGCTTACGGACACTACCTGGCTCGTTTTGTCGCAGCTGATAATAGCGTCGTTGCTGTCGCAAAATTAAATCGTACCTATTCAACATCAGTTGAAGGATTTGTGCATATTTCTGTAATAACTGAATGGAGTATATTTCCCACTGTGTTTGTGTTTACCATTATCGTTTATATAATAAAACTGGCCATATATTTTTAATCTCATCATCTTTTTTTCCTCGAACTCATCATTATTCGTTTTAATAGTAGGCTCCTAAATGTCCCTATTCTGTTTAAAAAAAAAAAAAAACCCTGCGCTGCTGGGTTTCCAAAAAAAAAATTAAATAAAAAATTAAAAAAACATTTTCGCGCCTGAAGCTAATAAGAGTCTCGTGCGTGTTTTCAAACTCCGTTGACTAAACGCAGCTCTTTCAGAGCTTTTCGGTTGGTGTGCAGTGCATGATGGGATATATGGCTGGGTTAGTGACCATCGGATGTTCACTACGTTTCGCGGTGGATTGTGGGATATAATGAGTTCATTATATAGGGGATAATAATTCTTACAAACAATTCGGACAGTCCTACAAAATGGCGAAACCACTATATAGTTGTGATTGACTCTCGTATATAGTGAGTAGGGAGTGATTTCGGATACAGCCAAAGACTTTGTCCACTCTAGTGTTTTTTTATATCACTGTGGTCGCAACTCTGACAGTATTGCCAACTCCTCAGTAAAGGAAGTCGGCTGTCATGGAAGTCGCTAAACATCCTAACGGCATGGGAGATGGCGTGTATTTTGTTGACCGGGGGGTCGCAGCTTGGTCAATAGAATAATTACACCATTCTATACGAGGCTTATTTTGTTGACGGTGGGGACATGCAGTTCATTTAATTCATATTGCACACTCAATCAAGCATCTTCCACACTTTTCGTTCTTTTGGACCGGGGAGGGGCACGTTGAGGACAGTAACTGCAGGATGAAACTTGCTTTCACGTCAGTCGCCAAACAGCATGAAACTCTCCAAAAACCTCAGAAAAAGTCACTAGGCGCTTTTGACAAAAAAAGTCGCCAAGATGATTTGGAAAGTCGCCAGATTTAGTGAGAAAGTTGCCAAGTTGGCAACACTGAACTCTGAGAATATCTATGGCTTTGGCAAGACCCAAGCCTGGCCCCGTCTCTGCCTGACTAAAAATCAACATGGCTTCACCAGTGTGGTTGTTATTCATTTCTTATGGTAAATTTTGGCCCATGAGTGTCATTTACTGATGTTATTGTTATTTACAGCAAATGACCGTAAATATTTGTGTGATATGAAACGAAAAAAAAAAAAGAAAATTTGAAGAGCCAAAACTTTTGTTTGCTGTTATAGATAGGCCAGAGCTACCAAAATATTGGTTTTTCATCACCGGATCCTTGATGTGTTTTTCTCCTGGATGCACAAATTGCAGATAATATGAACTTATTGGTAATCGGAAATTGGTATCGGCTATGAGAAGCAGGAAATTATCGGTTGTCGGTATCAGTTGAAATTTTTAATATCGTGCATCACTAATAATAATAATAATAAAAATAACTCAAATAATATGAGTAGTAAGTGATCTCCATTGTAATTACATGTGCAATATTGGCCAATACACATCTATATTCCGATTATTCTTTGTCTAAACTACTGACAAAGGTAACTCATACAATTACGGTTTCATACAATTACCTTGAAAATTCCTCATTCACTGTAGACACACCATAACCACAGATTCATCCAAATTATTTTACCCTGTCGCCATCAATTTCATTATCAAGGACACACTGAGAAATTCCCCTGTTGTTCCAGGGACAGGTTGGGAGGGGCTGGGCTAAATCTAGCTGAGTCTTCACCAGTCTCTGTGGCTGTGACTGAGGTGGCTGTCTGTTCCACACTTTCGCGCAAAGTTTCTGTCTCTTGTTGTTCCTCCCTTGTCGAGATGTAGTCATTTTCTGGCTCTGAGTCTCTTCTCCTGTCATGTTATCTTGCTGCAAGAACTGCAATTACCGCTGCTTCACCACAAATGGATTCGTTCCATTTTCAGTGCAATTACCGATACAGTATCAGTATCATTCTGGAGAGAGGCGAGCTAACTTTATAGCTAATTAAATCTATCCCACGTTATCTAGCAAGCTAGCTTGCTGTCGCTACATTTGTTTCTTCAAGTCCATCATTCACATGCTCACTAGCCAAATTAATAAGCTAAATGGCAACAGAAAACAGTGTCACTAGCTGGTCATGTGAGGCTATATTTGGTGTCCAGTAATGCAAAATTTATACAGAAAGAGAAAAAACCTAAATGAAAAGTGAAGCTAAGAGCAAAGCCTCTGTTGAGTTCCAGAAGGACCTTAATCTAGACGATGCAACAGAAACTTTGTAAATTACTTTTGTTTATTGTAAGCTAGTATAAAGGTCATAGATATTTTAGCGGTTTCTCCAATAAGCAGAGGCGAAGTCAGGGTCTGGAGTTTTTGCATCGCCCCAGAAGCTGAGCTTCGCTTTATTTCTTCTGCCATACTCATGTAAACACGATTGCTTCTCAGAATGGCACAACCTCTCAGCCAATCATCGCTGTGATTGGCTGCACTACTCCATTCTAACGAGAGCCAATCACAGCAGCCCAGGGGAAAACCGAGCTAGTTTGCACTGCGAAACACTGATTCACAGAACTCTGGCGAAATGGCCACATAGCCCTCACCTAAGGGGTCCCCTGACGACCCTGCAACAACAAAAACATATCTATGTACCAGAATTAACAAGGCTATTTACACAAAATGTAAAATGATTATACACACATCTATTTACAATAAAATTCACAAAACAATGTACAGTCAAATTCCGCCAGGCGCTAAGGCTGGCTTTAGACTGGACGACGGTGCACCGGCGGAGTTGCCACAGCCGCTGGTGATGAAGCTGGTGAGTGGGAAGGCAGGCTGTTAGCTGGCCAGCAGTTGGCCAGCGGCAGGGATACCGCAGCCCCCGGCGCTGGCCGGGAAGGCGGGGGCGGTTCAGGGCGAGCCGGTCTTGGTGCGACACCACCAACCGCCTGTAGTGCCGCATCTGGGCCCCATAAGTCACCTCTCCCACGTGACTGATGACTTCCCCCAGCCCCCGCCAGTGGTACTGGAGCTTCGGGGACAAGCCCTTTTTCCTGACCGGGCAGTAGATCCAGATCCCGGTCTCCCTTAGCGAAGGCCTGCCCCTGACACCGGACGTCGTAGTTGCACTTTTGATGCAACTCTGTAGTCTCCTGCGCCTGTCGGGAGAAATCATGAACCACCCGCAGCCGCTCCAGCAACTGCTGGTAGTAGTCCGCCTTCCCTGTAGCTGGCTCCGCTGGTTCAGGCGTGGCCTCAAACACCAGGTGCACAGGCATTCGGAGCTCCCGCCCAAACCTCAGAGCTGCTGGGCTGCACTGGCTTGACTCCTGCACGGCCGAGGGGTACGCCCACAGGACCAGGGGCAGGCGTTGATCCCAGTAACGCGGATGCTGGCTCGTGAGGATGACAAGCTTAGTGGTGAGGGTCCAGTTGAACCTCTCCACCAATTCATCGCTCTGTGGTTGGAGAGGAGTCGTCCATGTCTTTGCCACCCCCAGCCTTTTGCAGACTGCCGCCAGCACCTCGAAGTTCCACCCCTGTTTGCTGTGCAGCTCGTTAGGGACCCCAAAATGTGCAAACATTTGCTCTACTAAACAACAAGCTGTTGTCTCTACGCTCTTGTCGGGCACGGGGTATGCCTCAGGCCACTTGGTGAAATAGTCCATCGCCACCAGGATGTAGCGATTCCCAGCATCAGTGACTGAAAAGGCCAGAGGATGTCCACCCCTACCCGCTCCACTGGGGCGCCAACGACAAGGGTTGCTGGGTTCCTTTTGGGCCATGCAGGAGTCGCAGCAGTGGATGTGCAGTTGCACATCACGGTGGCAGCCCGGCGAATAAAACTTCCCCCTCAGGCGGCGCAGGGTCTTTGTCACCCCGAACTGGCCCGCCCCCACCAAGCCATGAACCAGCTCAAGGACCAGGGGGCGTAGCTTGTGGGGCACTAAGAGCTGGAGGAGGTCGCGCCCCTGGCCAGGCTTGATAGTAAAGTTGTAGCTTTGTAGAACCTCCAGCTAGCGCGCTACCTGGCCCTCGGGATCTTTTGAAGTTCAGGAGCTAAGTGAGGGAGGCATGGTCGGTGCGGACAGGGAAGGTGGTGCCCTGTAGGTACGGGCGGAAGTGGCAGAGCGCCCTGATGACCGCCAGCAGTTCCCGGCGAATGGTACAGTACTTGCGTTCTGCCCAGCTCAGAGCATGACTGTAGTACACAACTACTTTTTCCCCTTCATTGTCCTGCTCGGAGATCATGGCCCCTACCCCAGTATTGCTGGCGTCAGTGTCCAAAATGAAGGGTTGCTGGACATCGAGATAGGTCAGTCCTGGGGCCTGTGTAAAGGCCACTCTGAGCCGGGCGAACGCAGCTGCACACTCACCCGTCATCCCTCAGGTTAAAGAGAGAGCCCTCAAAGCTGCTGGCGTGCACCAGGTGGTCGTCAAGGTACACGATGCACCGGACCTGGGGAACAGCTGATGGGACCCTCTCCATTAGCCGCTTGAAGGACACGGAGGCGTTGCACAACCTGAACGGCATGACCCGCAAGTGCCAAGCCCATCCGATGGTAAATGCTGTTTTTAATTTGGTGTTGTCAGACATGCGCACCTGCCAGTATCTGCTGCGGAGATCCAGCAAGTAGAACCAACTGGACCCTGCTTGGTGGTCAAGTGCTTCGTCGATGCACGGGAGAGGATGGGCGTCCTTTCGGGTTACGGCATTCAGGCACCGGTAATCAATGCAGAACCTCCATTCGCCGTTCTTCTTTGGCACCAGGACAGCAGGGGCTGCCCAAAGACAATCGAAGGGTTCAATGATGCTTGCTTTGGAGAGAAAGAAGCGGTGTGGCCGCACGTGAATGGGTGTAGCATCGCTGGTGTTGATGTGGTGTTGCACTAGGTTCATCTGGGTGCATTCCTTATTGCGGACGGTGAAAAGGTTCAGGTTGTTGGTCAGCAGGCACTTCAGCTGTTGGCTCTGCATGGGATTGAGGCCACTGTTGCTGCGCTGCCACAGCTCGTGGACTGCCTTTGTTGTGTCAGCTGACGGCAAGCAGGATTGTGGTGAGGGGGCTGGACAGATGGGGTTTGTGTGTCCGCTTGGGTTGGCTGGTTGGGGCAGTGAATATGTTAGCTGGGCTGAGGTTAAGGCAGGTGGGTGAGCTCTCCTCGCGCTCTGTTCTCCTGCCGTGGACTGGAGCTCGTAGGTTTCCGTTCCAATGATGAGGGCTAGGCGGGCGATGTTGACCGTGGCGCCCCAGCACACTAGCAGGTCTAGACCCACAATACAGTCATACCGAATTTCGGCCAGTCAGAATTGGTGGTCAAGGCGATGATCTCCAACGGCCAGCCCTACTTTTTCCAGCCCATCATGCCCATCCACTGGCCAGTCACAGACTGCAGCCGTATCTCAGTGGGCATCGTGGAGGACCCCTGGGTGCACCAGGGAGGTAGTGGTGCCCGTATCAATGAGCACCCTGCAGGGTTGCCCATCCAGCCAGCACTGCAGGTACAACCCATTTCCTGAGCCTAGCCGGCCTATCTGTTGAAAGTTACTCTCGTCTGCCTTTAAAAAGGTAGGGGAATGGAACTTTTGCGCCCCTGCCTTTAAACAAGCAGGGGAAGGGGAATTGCTACAGGTGGGTCTAACTGGTGTTTTCCAACTACCTGACAAGTTTGGCAGGTTTTGCATTGGAAACATCTTTCCGAAGCCCAGGCCAGAAGAAGTGTTTCATGATCTTATGAACAGTCTTGTTAACACTAAGATGACCTCCTAAAGGTAAACTATAAGCCATTGTTAAGATCTCATTCCCGTTGACCTTCGGAACAACAATTTGCCTAACCACTGCCCAATCTGCATTGGCAGGAATATCAGGAGAGCGCCACTTCCGCATCAACACTCCATCCGTGAGATTATACTCAACTGGAACTGCATCTATTTCTTTATCAGGAAGGACTCTCCTCTTTAGTACATAAATTTCCGGATCATTAGTTTGCTCCTGAACAGAGACAAGTCCCCAGACACATCAGAATCATCAGACCCATCTGACTGGCTGAACAGAGAACTGATAAAAGTATCTGATAAATCTTCAAAAGGAGAAACCATGGTAGGCCACCTGAGTCCTGACTATTCAATGTGCTGGACAGCACCACATCATCATCTTCTTTAGCCTTCTTGGCCATAGCACCAGTCACTGCACAGGAAGGATACAGAGATGGGTCTTCATCGCCATCTTCAGTGCTGTGACTGTGAAGTAAGATGAACAGGGAGAACTATATTGCCCCCAGCCAGGTCATTGCCTAGCAACAGAGAAACACCCTTTATAGGTAGACTTGACATAAGTCCCACCTTTTACCTGTCCTGTGACTAAATCTAACTGAAAGAATACAGAGCACGGGGGTACAGATACAGTCCTTCCTTCAATACCTTGTACAAGTATGAAATCCCCAGAAGCAGTCTCATCACGTAACTCCAAGGAGTCCATCAACGAAAGTGACTGAGAAGCTCCGGTATCCCTTAGGATTTATATGGGTACAGGAGGAGAATGGTCACTCAGAGCCACAAATCCCTCTGACACAAATGGAAGAAATTCCTGCCTCACAAAGTCAGCAGAATCAGGCTTTTTAGCCCCACAAGAAGCAGGCAATTTTGCAGATTGGTCATCTACTACAGGGGTTTTTAACCTTGTTTTCACAAAGGCATATGGTTTGGTAATTGATATCCTTTTTGTTTTCTTTCTTAACTTTAAGGAACCAACAGTTAGTTGGAACATGACCAGATTTCTTGCAATAATTGCAAACTAGACCACTTTTGTCACTGTCAGCTTTCACACTTTGATCAGACCTGTGGTTGGATTTCTGAGCATCATCACCAGATTTGTCTTTGTCTTTGGGTGAGGAATCTTGGGTATCACCGTTACCTTTTTTATGAAATTGGAACCATCTATTGTTACTGCTAGACTGAAATTTGGACTTATGTGTGAGAACATATTCGTCTGCAAATTTGGCAGCTGATTGCAAATTCAGTGCTTGCCTCTCATTAAGGTAGGTCTTAATATCATCTTTAACACTGTTCTTGGATTCTTCAACTAACACCATCTCTTTTGGTGAGTTGAAATCATCCTTGACCTCCATAGAAGTACATCAGCGCTCAAAGCAAACTTTCTTCTTGTTAGCAAATTCCACATAAGTCTGATTGTCAGATTTCTTTAGACCTCTGAATTTTTGTTGGTAAGCCTCTGGAACCAACTCATAAGCTTTCAAAATAACCTTTTGACAACCTCATAATCAGAGGAATCATCTGCAGACAAAGCCGAAAAGGCTTGTTGAGCTTTACTCTTGAGGACAGTTTGCAACATCAGAGGCCAGTGTTCATTTGGCCACTGACAACTTTTAGCTACCTTTTTGAAACACTGGAAATAGTTGTCAACATCCTTTTCTGCGAATGGATGCACCAGTTTTACCTCCTGGCTAGCCCTTTCTTCTCTATCGAATTTCTGTAAATCGAAATCTCTCTGTCTTGCTAATTTTTCTAACTCAAACTGCATTTGTTTTTCTTTTTCCTCCCTTTCTTTTTTCTCTTCTCTTGCTAATTTTTCTAACTCAAACTGCCTTTCTTTTTATTTTTCCTCCCTTTCAATCTCTAGCATTTTTTTATTTAAGTTCCATTTCTATATTTGGATTTTCCACTGGAAACTGTTCCAGATCTCCTGGTGCAAACATTTTCATAAATGTAATATTCAACAATCTCTCTAGCCAGTCTTGGTTTTCGCATGGCTGGTTTTACCTCTGTCAGCTCTAAATGTCTGCATATTTCTAGCAGTTCTGTGTTTTTAAAAGACTTCAAAACCTCTACAGTTGGTGATGCCAAGAAATCATCCATTGCTGTTGATCTGTCTATATATATATATATATATATATATACACAGTGGCTCCAATAAGTATTTGTACACTACTTTAAAATTTGACTACGTAACAGCTTTTGTATATTCGGCTAAATGCTTGCTATTGTGTGTAAAAGTGATTAAACTGGAAGCCATGTTTGTGCCCAGGCCATCCGTAACCGGCTCCATGAAGTACAGTAGTGTACAAATACTTATTGGAGCCACTGTATATTTCATACAGAATTGTTCCTAAGTTAAGAAATTGCCATTTGTGTCCATCAAGTCAACTATAGACCATGTATTCCTCTCATACCAATCTTCAAAAAAATAAGGATTTACAGTGGCTCCCATAAGTATTTGAACACTACTATACTTCATGGAGCCGGTTACGGGTGGCCTGGGCACAAACATGGCTTCCAGTTGCTTCCTCCACTTTGATGGCAAGACTGGAGGCCGAGGACTGTCTCTGCCTCTGTACCAGCAGGGAGATGTACCGGTCAGTGCGCTGGCTGGTCTTCCTGGGACGTGCTTTCCTGGCTGCATTGGCTATGTGTTCAGACTGTTTGCACTTCTTGATGATGTACTGCACGGTCGTGTGACGTAACGAGAGCCGAGTTCCAATTTTTCTGGTGCTTTGGCCTTCTTTATGTAGCTGAATGATTTGCTCCCGCATTCAACGGGGTATCTTGCCTGTCTTAGCCATAAATCACAGAAATACATTATGGGCATGGTCAGGCCATTTACATAGGCCAGTCTGTGTACAGAGAGAGTGTCCAGTATGGTCAGGCTTGACCAAATCAGACCAAGTGAGTCAACCATGTCCTGTAAACATCTTGAGTCAATTTTAGGTGAGTATTACAAGTTTTGTGACTCACTAATGGATCTGTACAGATACGTCTTGGGTCAGATAATCGCCTTTCTGACCAAATATGCCATTTTGACATGAAATATTTGTTTAAAACATTGATTATCAAATATTTTAATCACTTTTACACACAATAGCAAGCATTTAGCCGAATATACAAAAGCTGTTATGTAGTCGAATTTTCAAAAGGTACACAAATACTTATTGGAGCCACTGTATAAATATATATATATACATATAAATTCAAAAAACTATTTTACAATTTGAAATGTTAGATTTTCAATAAATGCCTCACACAATGGTCTATCCCGGACGAGCCCCCAATTTGCTATAGCCCCAATTTGTTATAACATATATGACAGCAAGGGATGACAGACAAAATTCTTAAACTTAAACTGGTTTAATTAAACAAACACTTTTAACTAACATACTATCTACTCTACTGACCAAGATTGATAAATACAGGAAAAAAATATTTACAGTTTCTTTGTTGGGTTCCTTGGTGATGTTACGGGTGAAGAAAATGCTCCAACACAGGCTAAAATCCACAAAAAGCTTCACAGGTCTTGAAAAGAGTGACAGGTCTGGTCAGATGTATTCTTCTCCTTGCAATTTCGCCTACCACTTTACTCTCTCAATTTTCCTCCTTAAATACTCTTTTGCAGACCCCTCCCGCTTTTTAGACTTTTTTTTAATTCTCTGGGACTCTCCATCTCAGACATGCCCAGGACAGTTCCAAACCTAGCTCCATTCTGGGCTTAACAAAAGAAAAGGTCAATACTGCCATCTAGTGGCTTCTATTCACACTACACTGGAATAAGCTTAGAGGCTCTAGAGAAAGTTCAGACGAGAACCACTATCTTTCTTAAAGTATGGTCCTGAGAACTGTACACAATACTCCAGATGTGGTCTAACGAACGTGTTGTACAAAAGAAGCATCACCTCCTTAGATTTGTACTCAATACCTTTGGCAATGTATCCCAGCATCCGATTAGCTTTTTTAACTGCTACGGCACAATGCATAAAAGCCTGTGAGGGTTTGGTCAACAATCACTCCCACATCTTTCTCTTGTGCAGCACATTCCAGTTTTAAACCTCCCAAGAAGTAATCCCGTCTAATGTTTTAATTACCTACATGTACAACTTTACATTTTGCTAGATTAAATTTCATTTGCCACATTTCTGCCCAATTCTGTATTCTATCCAAATCATCCTGAATCACTTTAGTGGACCCTAAACTATTTGCCAAAACCCCCAATTTAGTACCATCTGCAAATTTAACCAATCTGCTCTCAATATTCCTATCAAGGTCATTAATGTAGATGAGGAACAGCAGAGGTCCCAACACCGATCCCTGGGGGATGCCACTCCCCACCATACGTAGCTCAGATGAGATACCGCTGACTACCACTCTTTGTGTCCTGTCCTGTTTTGAATCCACTCTAGAAAACCTTTAACTCCAATGGAGCTCATTTTAAGAATTAGTCTCTTTTGCAGTACTGTATCGAATGCTTTCTGAAAATCCAAGTATATGATGTCACAAGCCGTGCTCTGGTAAGTCCTGGTGGCCTCTTCAAAAAACTCCAGAAGGTTTGTTAGGCATCACCTTCCCTTCCGAAAACCATGTTGGCTGTCCCTCAAGATACTGTTACATTCAAGAAATAAGTCCGGCTCATCTTTTATGATAGATTCCAATATTTTGCATGCAATGCAAGTTAAACTGACTGGCCTGTAGTTTTCTGGCTCGGTATGGTCCCCTTTCTTATATCTTGGTATTATATTGTCCTGTTTCCAATCATTTGGTATCGCTCCAGTTTCTATGACCGTCTGAAGATTGCGGATAGCGGCTTAAAGATGATCTCACCAACTTCCCTGAGCACTCTAGGATATAAGCCATCAGGACCCGCCGCCTTATCTGCCTTTAGTTTATGCAACTTGTCTAATACTTTGTTATCCCGAACCGCAATTTCCGCTAAATAATCTTGAGCATTTGAAATGCCCTCTAGCCAAATTAAGACCCCCTCTGAGGAAAAATTCTCAACAAAGTAACTGTTTAAGGCATTCGCAATATGCTTGTTATCATATAGCAGCGATCTGTTTTTATTCTTTATGCACTTCTGCTCTTTAACTTTCCTTTTTCTGCTACAGTACTGAAAGAAGCGCTTAGGGTTAGTTTTTGCCCCCTCTGCAATTTGTCTTTCAGACAGTCTTTAGCATTTCTCAGCTCTTTTTTGACCACAGCCCGCATTTTACAGTATTCAGCCTTAGTGTTATAATTGCTATACTTTATGTACATCTTATAAAGATTCCTCTTTTCCCTCAAAATCCTACGAATACTTTTGGTCATCCACTAAGGATTCTGCTTTTTCAGCTAACTTTTGGACACCTTTTGAATGAATGTGCATTGTGATTCAAGTAAAACCCCCTTAAAGGGTTTGTGAACAATAAACTTAATGTTTTTAAAAAGAATATTTTGTATATATAACCTCATTAAAATTAATTAAAGTATATATAGGCAGTTTATCTTTTCTATAAATAAACAAAATAATGTCTGTGTCTGCACAGCTACAGAGTTAATTAGGTGCCCCTGACGTCATCCGATGACGTCAGAGAGGTCTTCATCTTGCCTAGCCGCTATCAAGGTCTAAAGTCGAGGTGGTGTTATAGCTTGTCTGATCGTCGGCATGTGCAGAAAATATGGGTGACTACGACGGCTATCTTGGTATTAAATTTTAAAGGCATGAGAAAGCAGTAAGTTCTGCTGGGAAATTTTGTCCACAGGCACAGGTCAAATAAATCCGAGAGAGAGAGAGAGTGAGAGAGATTTTCCCCACAGACACACGTCAAATATCCTGAGAGAGAGAGAAAGAGATGGTCACTGAAATAAAAATTTCAACTTGAGCTCTCTCGTTGTCTCTAGGCTACATGTAGGTCAAGTCGAGAACCTAGTTACAGCAAGGCATTCCGCAACACTCGGTGAACTCAATACACTGCTGATTCAAGAAGAGCATTCTCTTTACTGTAACCTATCAGCCAATCAGAAAATAGTATTTCTTGTTGCTTGGTGAAATAGCAGCGCCAAATCACATTCTTCACTCGCGCTCTCCATGTAGTGTATTTTGGCTGAAAACAAACCCTAAATCCGGTGTCACAGATGGTTCCGCAACATCTCTTATTTGTGACAGACAAATCAATACAAATACACAAAAGAATGATTTCATTTAGCCTTTATTATACTGGGGAGTCCCACTGAAATAAAAAAAAGGTACAGGTATGGCTAAACATTATCTTGTTCAAAATCTATCAACTACTCCAGGGGGAAACGCTAGCAAGTTGAAATCAAATTTTTAAGCTCATATCAAATAGCATTCGCGAATGCCGTAGCTGGCCAGCTAACTCATATTCGTGACGCTAAGCACAGCTGTTAACTGTGTTGTAAAATGCTTGATGTTGCAAAGTAAAAGGAAATAAACACGCAACATGCAGATATAAGATAGATAGTTGTATATCGCAACGTTTCGCAACGTTTAATTGCTTGCCTACTTGAGCTACCACTTCTGACAACAAGATGCGACGGATAACGCGGCCAGCATTCATTCTGCAAATAGCCTATAACGCGCACAAAACCTCCGCGACTGATCCTGGTGAGCTATCAAGTGATAGAATATTTTAACCGTGCGCATAAATTTGCAGCTCCACGTCCACTGGCGGACACATCTGGACAAAGATACACCTTTGTTCTTCGCAAACGCGCAAAATCCAGATAATCCGTAAATGATTAATTCAATTAATATTTTAATTTGAAACAAGTAACCAAGTTGCCAGTGTCAAAGTAACTAAGTGAAAGTATACTTTTTATCTTTTAAATGCAGTTGAGTAAAAGTCCCTGTTTAAAAAAAAAGTAATGTACAAATCCTCAAAAAAAAAAAAAAAACAACTGAAGTGCTGTAACGAAGTACATGCACTTAAATTACACCTTTGAAAACGGGATTATCAACCCCCCCTTGAGAGCTCTGTGTTTCCATCAATGCGATTTTCACTCGGCTCTTGGAGCGGAGCCGCATGCGTATTTTTCCGATTAATTTCACATTAATAGCGTAGTTTAGCCGTTAATATGGAAACTCTGAGGACGCACCATGGGCCGCATGCGATGTCCCGTGTCTGGCCCGCAGCCTGTCGCCACCGGACTTCAGTCGTATTAATGGAAACATAGCTTTATATGGCTTCCCCGGGTCATCAATTAAGACCTCTCTGACGTCACTCGGGTCACGTGACCTTGGACAGGGCAGGTTCTTGCACAAACGCTACACGGCGCACTGTCGTGTACATTTGGCCCGAGAAAAAAATTCTTTTGAAAAATATGTCCAAAACACACACATTTTGTATTTTTACTATACATATATTGGATTTTATGAACTAAATGCAGTTATGGAAAGTTAGTTCAGAAACCCTTTAAATCTTTCCCACATCTCATTTACGGACTCACAGTCCAGGAGTGTCTGCCATTTTATTTCACCTAGATATGAGCGCATCCTGTCAAAGTTTGCTCGCCTAAAGTTGAAAATTTTTATTTTAGAATACACCTTTTTAACTTCCCATATAACATCAAAATTAACAGCAGAGTGATCACTTGTCCCAAGTGGCTCCAGTACCTCAACATTGCTAATTCTATCAGGGTCATTATAGAGCACTAAGTCTAAAATTGCCTTCTCTCTGATAGGGTTATTAACATACTGCACCAAGAAATTATCATTTATAACATCTAGAAATTCTTCCTCCCCCCTACCCTGTCCTTTCACCATTTCCCAATTGATACCAGGATAATTTAAGTCTCCCATAATAATAGTCCCACCACCTCTACAAGCTTGCGTAGTCCTCCTTAAAAGCATTTCATAGATTGTACAGTCCAAAGCTGGTGGTCGATAGCATACTCCTATGTTTAAACCTGTCTCGTGTTTACCAATGAGCCTGACCCAGATATCTTGACAGGACAAGGAATGTTCAATTTCAGGAATTTCCTGTACATTAATGTTTTTCTTCACATAGAGTGCTACACCCCCTCTTCGCCTATTACATCTATCCTTCCCAAAGAGCTTATAACCTTGTATGTTATACTCATCTCCACCCTCTTCACGTAGCCATGTCTCTGTAGTCCCAACTATGTCATAGCCCTCACTAATCATTACAGCCTCAAGTTCTGGAAATGTATTTTTTATGCTTCTTGTATTTAAATAAAAACATTTCAGGTTAATACTAATGCTCTTCCCCCTTGATTCCCCATGTACCTGCTGCCTCGAGCCCCCCACTACGCTTTGTTGCTCTAAAAGTAAATCATCGATAGTGCATGTGACGCCGTCAGCTTCCCTCTGGGCAGTCTGCATTTCCCTATGTGGAACACTCACTAACCTCCCTGCCCCCCAAGTCCCTATTTTAAATAATCCTGTGCTACCCTCAACATACGCTGGCCCAGTGCAAAGGTACCCCCCATGTGCAGCCCGTCAGGCTTGAACAGGTCACCCCTGTCCCAGAAAAAGCCCCATAAACCTATACCCCTCTTTCCTACACCAGGTTAGTAGCCACGTATCCTTAGGGGTCTGGAGTAATTTTTGGTAATTTTTACACATTCCAAGAGGCTACTAAGTTGAACTTGAACTTGAACAAAAGAGAGAAGAAATTGGCAATTGTGCACAAAGATTGCATCTTGTACGTAGGAGTTGAAATGAAAAGCTATGAGAAGCTATCGGATACATACTGTCTCTTGAGTTATGATCATGAAGACATACTGTGTACTGTTTGTATGATAATTATTAGTATTGTAGAACCAGTAATCTATCGCGTGAGCAGTTCTTATAAGTCAATAAGCATTTGTATGTAGTTTTGATGCACCCATCATCCAAATTTTATGAGAAAGATTTCTCGCTTTGTCAAAAACCACCAACTTCATCGTGATAAAAATCCTGTAATTCCATCAAATTTTTGAATGCATAGTTTTAATCAAACAGAGTTTCTTTTTAGTTTATTAAATTGCATTTTATCTGAGGATCATTTTAATCCAAACCAGGTCTTGTTTTGACCAATATTAAGGATTTTATGAGATTTTGGAGAAAACGGCAAAAAAGTGCTCTGGCCATAATGCATTTTCTATCAAAAGTTCATCTTACAAACGGCTGTACAAGGGTTAAGATTGAAAAAATAAACCACCCATGCCATTTTTTTCTATGCAGTTTAACCTGTGCAATAACATATTCAAAAATTGAAAAATGGTCATTCTTGACCCTGTGACACAAATTTCCCCCACCTCATGACACATGACCATTTCTGTAATCTGTTGAGTGTGTCCTATGCATTGAAATGTTTTTAAAAAAAAATATATTTCACTCCCTTATAGAGGGAGAGAATTACAGTATATTTCACCTACTTATAGGGCGAGAGAAATATACTGTTTTGGTCCAGATATTTTTTTCCCCCATTTTTTGGATGCTGGCCTTAGAAATTATTGAAACAAGGTTTTTTGGGGTAATAATAGCCAAAAATGTATATTTTTGCCTCCTGTGCCAATATGGTCAGGCCAAATGACCCATAATTTGGCATGGAGACAGCTAGTACTTTTTTGCTTCCTTTCACCAAAAGCTCTGACATTGCAATGTCATCTTGTTACTGCATGTCTCATTCTACGGCAGATCACGACTACGACTAATCACAGCTATGTTAATGAATTCAAAAGAACTCACTTGCAGTTGAATTAAATTGTACAATATCATTTTTTTCTTTTTAAAGTGTACAATAATTGGAGAAATATTTTGCCGACTCATACAGTTGAAAAGAAGTCTTGCTCAATTCATTGCGAAGCATACTATGTCAATAAAATGAACCCCATATAGTTTGAGTCTGAATGAGAAAGATTTTCCCACCATTTTCCAAGGTTTAAATCATTTTCATTTGGTGATTTTAATTTTGTTTTGTTTCTTTTTTCAGTTTTTGTTTCTTTTCCCAAAAAAGCCTCATTCAGACTCCGGTACGGTGGGAAATTATTAGACAATAACACAGTTACGCTATAACCTTACCATTTGAAGGTGAACATTTTTCTTTGATTAAAAATGTTATATTTATTGGTTTTTATTGTCCTTTATTTTCACAAAAAACATCTATTTTAGAGGAGATGCGGGGTGATTTCATAATAGTCCTTTTTTGCACGGGGGCAATTTTAGACAAGTCCATTTCCGCTCAGGTGAAGGATGTGGAGTGAAATATCCTGCATTTGCTCGCAAATGTTGATTTTCGAGCATTTTTTTTTAATATTTTGGTTGGCTGAAGACATTTCACGGGATGAGGTCAAAGCTCTGAGAGGGCTTTAGCCACAGTACTTTGACTGTTTCAACTCTGCTCTTATATTCAATTTTTTGAGATGACATGCAGCTGTCTAATAATGTCAGAATGTTTCTGATTTGTTGTCACCCTTAACTAGCTTTTCTTCCATGAGAATGCAGCATATTCTGTGCATTCTGTCTCTCAGAACTCGATTTCCTGTAAATTACTGTCAACTCCAAACCAATCAGAAAAAAAAAAAACCCCAAGATTGTTTTTGTTCATTGCTGCAGTATAATTTGCATTGCCAAAAAATTGGGGAAGTAATGATTTACTTTTTATTCTCTATTCACCTATGTTGTTTTTGGGTTTGTTACAACCAACTGCAATAAAGTGTAAGTAAGCAATAAGTTATGGCGATCGCTGCATTAATCGCTGGCTGCTAAATTTGTCCTGGTCAGTGATTGCTTCGCACTGGCATTGTCGATGAGTCGTCCAGTGTATGGTGTAGTTTAACTGTTATCCCTGAATATAATGTGAGTTGCTATGAGGTCTCAAATATCTCTTTTCCCTTCCCTAGGCACAGGACTCTCAGATCCTGGAGCAGCTGTCGAAAAACATCACCCGGATGGGTCTGACGAACTTCACCCTTAACTACCTCAGGGTGAGTCCTTTTTATACCCTTCCAAGTCAACTCTTTCAAATGACTCCAGTCACTACTCTAATTAGATGTAGCCTGAGGTGGAAAATCCAACTTTAGAGAGGAAAAGTCCATAATTGTATTTTTTTCAGCCCCATGCTTCTGTTCAGTTTAGTAATCCTTCAGTCAGGTGGGTGAAAGTGAAATCAGCTGGCTGAGCTCAAGTGTGGATGTGCAACAGGGCTGGAAAAATTCTGGGAAAATGTGAATCAGGATTTTTTGTTTAAAATTGAGATCACGATTCTTTGGCATGATTTTTTCCCACAAATAAATGTTTATTGTCCTCATAAAAAAAAAACTGGCCATTAAAGTGCAGTTTAAAAAAAGGTTTAAAAAAGGTAAAAAGACAAAATAAACCCACCTTAAGTGCTCTTTGACTCCACATGGCCCTAAACTAGGGATGCAACAATGTCAAACCCAGTAGCGACTCTAGACCCGGGAATGGCGGGGCGCAGACATGTCCCTTTATGACAATTAGTCCTGGGTAGTTCGCTATCATTTTCCTTTACTGACGCGTTTTCCAATTATCGTACTTGGCAACTTAAGACACGGTCTCTCCATATGCGATGAAATCATGGGCTTAATTCAGCTCAGTGGCGGAACCTGAACTGAGAATTGTGACAAAACATCCGTTTAAAACGGTTCGTTAGTCCTGACCTGTTCTCAGTCATTTTCATGAGTAACCAAAGGTTCGCTCCGAGAGCACTCCACAGTTAACAGCTGCTGCTTGTTCTCCCCGATAAGAAGACAATCATTCATCTGGACGCTTATTTGCTGTATTTAAGTCAAGGGTAGTCAAACTTGCATACCTGACGACTCTCACGCAAACAGCTTGAGCAGCACGCTGCCTATTTAATTGCCAAGTGCCACTTTTTTTATCAACCCACACAATACCGAGAGTGAGTGGCGATATTTCACTGGAACACGGACCTGATCAATCAACGCGTAGCACTGGCCTACTAATAAGTAAAAAAATTTTCTGTACTGAATTTCGCCCATGAATTCGTTGCTGTTCGATCACATATGGAGAGACCGTGTCTTAAGTTGCCAAGTACGATAATTGGAAAACGCGTCAGTAAAGGAAAATGATTGCGAACAACCCAGGACTAATTGTCATAAAGGGACGTGTCTGCGCCCCGCCATCCCCGGGTCTACAGCCGCTACTGGTCAAACCGCAACCCAGGAGATACTGCTCAATTATAACGTCAAATCAAACAGGCCGGCACCGATGCATGTCCATTCGAGGCACATTTGCACACAAACAAAAGCCTGCATGGAGAGAAAGCAGCACGCCGACTGTATTCCGGCATAAACAAAGATTAGTTTTGGGGCAACCCTTTAAAGCCAAACCTCGTATCATCCACCTGCAGTCTTGGAAAAAAATGGCTATCAAACTTCAGTGGCCTTTTAAAATGCTTCTGGCGCTTTGAAGTCAGCTCCATCACCTTGACATAATTAGCATACTCTAAGTCTATTCCTTAGCAGCTACTTTGCTGAACTAAAGCTGCTTTTCCACCGAACGTGGAACGATTGTTTCGTACAAATTCAATGCAAATACGTGAATACATTTGGTGGAAAAGCAGCTTAAAAATCAAGCGATTTATTTTGCCAACAAGTACTACCAGCATGTAGCCTATAATGATTAAAGCGATAATAAGAAGTGGACAGACCAAACAAGGCTTCCATGTAAGTGTGCCAATAACCTAAAAAAAACATTTTAATATGGCCCTGGTTTTCAAAAATATAAAACCATAGGCCGAGGCAATGTGGAAAACATTTCATTAAGCGTATCCACCGCGAGGTGTGATTTATTTCCGTATTCACGTCAAATGTAAGCCTATAAAAATAATCTGGCAAACGCACGAAGGCGAATCTGTACTGTTTCCAGGTCATTTAAATCTCAAAATGCAACTGCCAAAAGACCAATATACAAATAAATTGGACCGTCTTCCGATTCGATTTTTAATTGTGCGAATCATGTGCTTGATTGTCAATTGAACATGGGACCAAGGTAAAACTTTCCTGCACACTAGACTTGAACAATTCTTTGTCTCTCCCTGCTGCTTCTGAATCTACACTGCTTAGCAACTCCGTTCGATTTGAAAGACCAGCGCCAGTTACTGTTTAGTAGAGATGTGAATCTCCACCATTGAGCCGATTCGATACGCATCTCGATACGCTGCCAGCGATATGATACATTAACGATACAGTGAAGCCCCTTGCCGATACGATGCGATACGATTCATCCTTGTTCATGATTAGATGCGATTCAGTTTGATACGCTTTGACTCAGCACTATGCAAGTAATTAAAAAGCCCACATTTGGTTTCTTACCTCACCAGCACAGTCATTCCTTCCTCTCTCTTTACTTGTCAGGGATGTTTTCAATACTTGATTGTTTTCTATTACCCTAACCAATAAATTCAATAAAATAAAATAAAAATGCAATTCAATATGGTACAGACAGAGGTAGATGCAATTTATTTCTTACCAGCACCAAAACGAACAACGTGATTTTCTTCCTGAAGTTGGCCTCTTAAAAAAACAGACTACTGGTACTCAGTCCTTTCACAAGAAAAAAACAACAGACTACTTACAACTAGCTCTAGTATAGTGTCATCTGTCTATCAATTTTACAAAACTTAGGTATAAAACTTTCCTCCATTAATGTGCAAATAACAGTACCAGTGCACACTTATAAAATTTCCCTGTAATGATGGTGCATTCAGGTTGGGATTAATATTTTTTCCTGTCCCGGGAAAAGAAGCACTTATTCCTGGGAATCCTGGGAAATTTACTTGTTTTTAAGGTAGCCTATAATTTTGGCTATACTGTTATATAACATTAGTTCAGGAAACACTTAACAAAGAGACATGTGGGTCCCAAATATGACTGATTTAATTGATTATCAGGTGGTATATATAATTATTAAGGTATAAAAACATAATTTCAAGATTAGAAAACACCTGTGATCTGTTGCTGTCTGACTGAACAGCCTCATGGAATTTATATTTTATTATTCTACATAGCATAAGCTAACAAAATTCTTTAAGGCAAGTAGTTTGGTGCTTTCATAGTCATGGTTTTGAGCTCAGAAAGATTCCATAATCTGCTTGCATTCAGACGCTGCAGGTGGCGGTGTCACCCTGTCGGCTAAAAAAAGTCAGCGATCACTCAAAGTTAAAAGGCAAAGTTATAAAATATACAATGCCACTCACTGGGTGGGAGGTTTCAGATGGATTCAGGAGATTTTTCTTTATTCAATGAGAGCCCCATTTCACTAAAGCCCGCTGCATCTCTGTCTGAAGTGTTTAGCATAAAGTATGAATCCAGTGTTCTTGTAGTTTTGAGCTTTCACCTGGAGGTTTGTCTGAGATTTTAATGTTTTATTGAGTTGACTGTTGAACCTCAGTCTTGCGCATATCATTTCTCCCTCAGAAAGCGCAGCGCGTCCTCATTATTAAATATTTTGAAGTAGGCTATTATGAAGCATTTCCACTCAGAACTGAAGTCAAAAATCGTGTTGTGTTAGTCCAATTCAGATTATAGACCCACAAGTTACTTAACTGTGTTAGCGGTCAGAAGTGTTCAGGGCGTTTTGTGATTGTTAATCAATTAAGGCCGATGTTAATCGCACTTATACGTGTGGCTGATTTTTTTTCTTGGCCACACTTACTCGCTGCACCAGTTGATGAAAATTCCAGTTTTTAGATAGTATCGCTTAAAATATGTTTGGCCAAGAGAAAATTGTTAGCCTACCTTTGGACACACTTATTTTAAGTGTGAGCATTGGACCAATGTGCATCTTGGCCACACTTATAAGTACGTCTAACCCAAATTTCGATCAATTTTTGTGCTTGGACGCATCTAAAGTGTGAATAGTCAGTTCCGCCTCGGCACACACACAGCTGTTGAATATGTTTAAAGAAAGTAAAATTGGCCTATATATTTTCTTTATAGTATATATTCCATTATCTTTTGAATATTTTTAAAAGTTTTTTTCCCGGTTTCTCGTTTTTCTATTTCCCGGGAAACGGAAAATGGTTTGGAGGTCAAATCCCGGGAATCCCCGTTTCCCGGGATTAAACCCTACATTCAAGGCGCCTCTGAAACACCCGAGCGAGGGGAATAAAACTTGAAATTATCATGCAAACCACATGTTTTACCGATACAGGGACGTTAGGAACGATGCATTGCGAATCAGCTGGCATTTGTGATCGATACACACGCAGTCGCATCACAAACGTTTGTATTGGACCACCGATACGTACCGGCGAATCTCTCCATCCCTACTGTTTAGGTCCCCTGAATTCCACATGACCTCACGTGATGTAGAGCTGCCTTGCCATAGGATGAGCGCGAATGCAGTGTCAGTGTTGCGTTTGGGGGCGGTCTCAAACGCCCCCAAGAGACCGCCTACTACTCACTACTCACTGTGTTTGAAAAGGACCAGTCTGTTTGCCCTGCGGCTCCTGAAATAATGCGGGAAAATCGTCAACTATTAGAAATGAGATCGCGTGCAGGGGTGAATTGAGATCACAATCTTCTGGCCATTTATCGTGCAGGCCTAATGTGCAACATGGGAGAACTTCTCTCTGACTTCTGGAATATCCATCTATAGATGTAGCCTCATATTTGATTATTTTTAAAAATTTCCTAAGCACTCTTTTGAAGATAACACTGACATAAGCACCTCTTTCAGTTACTGGAATGCCTTACATCAAGCAGTATTTTTACAAATTGAATTTCATTCAGTGCTGTAGAGCTTTTTAATCTCTTAGATGTTGGGTAGGATATATTGGGCAGGTTCACTCAGTTCCGATTACATGCCATGTCAAAGCGCTTCATTTTTAGCTGACCTGGTTCAAAGAATTGAGCAGTGAGCTTTTGCTATGGTCGTACGTCCATCCATTGGTCCATTCGTTGTCCATCCATCAACTTTTTGTTGAAATTACTTCATCTCAAATTCTACCTGGCTGTTCCTCTTATGGCCCTGACCAAGTGTTGTTATTTTTTGGCTGGTTTCATAAGCTAGGAGGGCTGCCTTGGTCTCTGGCTGATGTATTTTTGATTGCCTCTCTCATTGCCATGGTCAAATTTGAATCAGACATGCTGAATTCATTCGTCACATGGCCTTGACCAAGTGTTAGTTCAATTCTGAATCCAATATGGCCGCTCTGGGGTCTATTGGCTGACACACATTTTTGACGACTTCTCCAGTTCTACTGGTCAGATTTGGATTAGACTTGGTGCACATTTGGCTCTTGACCCTGACCAGATACTGCTATATATCAGCTCAATTCAAAATCCAATATGGCCACCCTGATCTTTGAAAGCCTGACGTATTTTAGACTTGTGTAGCACTACTGGTAGGATTTGGATTAGACTTGGTGGTCATTGTCTCATGACCTTGACTGAGTGTTAGTTTTTTGCTTGATTCAAATCCTATATGCCCCAGCCACCCTGGCCAATATTCGCTGACAAATTTTTACTTCTTCTCCAATTCCACTAGTCAGATTTGGATCAGACATGGTGTATTTATTTTTCTCATGGCCCTGCCCAAGTGTTGTAATTTTTCAGATTATTTGAAATCCAGTATGGCTGCCCTGGTCTCTGATTGGCTAATATATTTTTGACAACTTCTCAAATTATACTGGTCAAATTTGGATTAGACTCTGACCAAGAGTAATTTTTTGACTTGGGGCTGGACAATAATTCCATATCAATGCATATGACAGTAGAAAATGTTTCAATAATGGTGATATGATTTTTAAACACATTTCCGATATTTCATTATACATTGTTTAGAGCAGTGATTCTCAACCTTTTTGGGGTCCTGGAGCCCCTGTATATTTTTTTTTATCAACCCTGAGGACCCAACACTGCCCCAACCTGGGGGAACAGGGAACCAATTTGATGGAAACAGCAGAAGCTGCATTTTAAATGGCATAATTGCATATATTGCATATTTATTCACTCCCTTGGAAGTAAATATGAGCTTTCAACTGTAGCTTCCAGAAATATGTAACAAAACAGCATATTTATGCAGTGGCTTCTGGGACATATGCCTTCCTGGGAAGGTGTTCTGGGCATGCCCCGGGGCAGACTCAGGACAAGCTGGAGGGACTATGTCACTCGGCTGGCCTGGGAACGCCTCGGGATACCCCCGAAAAAACTGGAGGAAGTGTCCAGGGAGAGGGAAGTCTGGGCATCCTTGCTTAGACTGCTGCCCCTGCAACCCGGCCCCGGATAAGCGGAAGAAGATGGATGGATGGATGGCTTCTGGGACATATGTAACAAAACAGTAACACGCATGTGATTTTGCGCTCTCCTGAACCCGGACAGTTTTCATGTGAAGAACTTAAGTGGGCAAGCCAGGTAGGGTTACTGTGCACCCCCACCTCAGGACTTAACATGTTTGGTATCAAAATGTTCCCTGGAGTGTCACAAACCCAAAACTAAAATGTTTCCATCAATAAGTTGGGATGCACAAGAGTTACGGCCCTTGACGTAAGGGTACCCTCAACCAAGACTAACGGAATCATTGAAATGAACGTTTAATGCATAGATACCAAAAATTATTTTATACTGTGGCGACTCTGCCCCAGTGCATTAAGTTAAATTTAGAAAAATAGCAGAGTCTCACTATTGGCTGCACCGGGTGGGGAGAAAGAGCCAATCAGGTCTAGGGCGGCGGGGTGTAAGAGGGCTGAGTGGCCAGCATGGTATGTACTGTTATTAATGTCGTGTGATTTTGGACAAATGAGTTTTGCAGTTGGAGGAGAAGAAACGGCCCTTTTAAGGGCTGAACAACAAATAAACCAAAGCCCGCCCCGGGCGATGCGAGAACCACTAATCCTGCCTCCGTCTCAGTTCCTCAGTAGCGAAATCGCTACAATACCATTACCATACCATACCATTATTTTTATAGAATAATCTGTAAGAAACTTCTCATGATGCATCACACTAAAATGATAATTCTTTAATTTTTTGTTGTATTTTTTAAATTTTGGCTACAGTCTTGGTTAACTTACAGCATGTTTCCATTCAAAGATTTTATTTTCTGTGTTCCTAACCTTTAGTCAGCATTACTTTGTTTGATATTTTTTTGCAAAATATATTACTACTCAGGCTAGCACCTAAACAGTTTTAGGTGTTCAGTACTAAACAACAGCAAATATCCTTCCCACCACCCACAAAAATGGGATTTTGATTAATTGTTCAGGTAGATGACAATTCCACAGTGATTGGAACATTTTTGGTCTCTTTTATTCATTACACATATTTATCCAGATATTACTCATATTTGCTCGATATCTCACATATTTTGGACTTTTCATTGCCAACATTGAAGATTCACACCCAGATGCTACAGAGCTACTGAAGCTTGGGGCATTCTGTGTAGCTAGATCATTTATCCCTGGGAACAGGTGTGCTGTGGATAAGACGATGGAAGAGACATTTATGCGCAATGCAAAGAGTATGGGTGGTGCAGCTGCAGCTGGTGCCGGTCTCACAGGAATTGCATCAAACTACCCTGCCTACCAAAAGTGGGTGAGGACAACTCACCAAAGAACGAAGTACATGCAAGTGACATTTGACTTGGTAGATATGTGAAGAGGTAATGATTTGGACATCCAGAATCGTGATCTTCGTCCTAGTGAAGTCACTAGCAGTGAAAAGAGTGTCGCAAGAGCTTTGGCAGCAGTGGAGAACTTCACAAACCCATTTGATGTGCATGAAAATGAAAAGCTGATTATGCTTTCATCAGGTGCCTCAGTTCCTATTGATATTGAAGAGGATGTCCTACGTGCAGAGAATGCAGGCAAGAGTCAGAAAGAAAACTTAATCACTGAGAGACTGGAATCCAGAGAAAACTTCTTTCAGCTAATCAAGAAGCTGAAACTGAAAACTATGGCAGACATGTCAAAGAAGGTCATATTAAGATCCACCCAGAACAAAGTGACTGAATACAAACACAAAGGAAGTATTGCCTTTCAGTTATTAGTCAAGTCTGAGACTGGTGATCTAAACATGGATTTGAAGGAAGTCATGAGCTACCATCTGACTCCTGTACCTTACAGCCTAGGAACAGCAGATGGCTATTTAACAAAGACTGACAAGAGCACTGCATTTCACAACCTGACAAAAGAGCTTAGAGATGCACCCTTGCCACTTGATAATGAAACATTAATGATCATAGATGGTAATGCAACATTTCATGCTATGCAGCAAGTCCCTCCAAACTTTCGCCAGCTGTATGACATGGTATTACCTTCTGTGGACTTTGTGTTCAGCACCGACGTGTGTCAAGACTATTCTGAGAAATCAATGGAGCGAAAAAGAAGAGGATGTGGCGATAAGATCCTCCTGAAAGGCGATAGCACAAAGCGACCTGCAGATTGTAAAGGCTTTCTCACAAATGACGAGAATAAAGTTCTATTCAGTCAACTTCTACTGACTGTTTGGAGCAAGGACTCCTTTGCAGGAAAGCTACAGGGCAGGAATAGAGTTGTTATCTGTGAAGAAAAAGCATTTATGTTGACATCAGCTGATGGTGAAACAACATCAAAAGAGGAGCTGCATTCTTTGTCATCTACTCAAGAGGAGACAGACTCTCGTGTCATTCTCTACTCCAAGTATGGACAAGAGCAGGGATACAAATACATTCGTGTGAAGAGTCCTGACACAGATGTGTTTTTTATTCTGTTGAACTTTGCCTCTGAGCTGCATGGTGTAACTCTCCTCTTTGACACAGGAAAGGGCAACAGGAAGCGTCTGATAGATGTAAGCGATCTTGCCAAAGGACTCACACAGCCATTCTGTTCTGCTCTCATGTCACTGCATACCTTTACTGGCTGCGATTCAACTAGTGCCTTCAAAGGCAGAGGCAAAGTGAAGGCAGTGAAAGTTCTTCAGCAGAAGCCAGTATTTGTGGAGACCCTAGCACAGCTTGGGGACACCTGGGAAGTGAAAGAAGAGACAATTGACAAGCTGGAATCCTGTACTTGTTGCATCTACGGAAGAACCCGTTTCAACAAGGTTGATGAATTAAGATACCACATGCTGAAAGAAAAATGTGGCAAGGAGATAATAACTGCCAGGCACAATGTAGACTTGGCTACCCTGCCACCTTGTCATCGCAGCTTGAAGCAACACATTCGTCGCTGCAATTTCTAGATGGCCATCTGGATACATGGAGACCGGCCTCTTCCAGTCAGTCCCAGCCCTACAGAAGGACTTGGATGGAAAATGACCAACGGGATACTGGAGCCTCTTTGGAAAGAGGAGGAGGAAGAGCTGACTTTACCCCAGGCTGTCATTGATGACCTTAATTGTATCAGCGACACTGATGATGATGAAGAAGACGACGGAACATGCTTCTTACAAAAATGGCTTGGATGACTCAATGGATTCCAGTTCTGAAGATTCTGATTAAGCATAAAGCTTGAAATGAAAGTGTAAAATAAAGTAATTAAAGTGTTGAAAGACAAAGCTGATATTTTGTTCATTGATACGAGCTACAGACGTGCTACCCCAAGTGTTATATATATATATATGTATATATTCACCTGGAATAACACATGGAGTTCATCCAAAAAATACTTCTTTGGTTGACTTGAGGATTTTAGGGTACCCTTATGTCAAGGGGATGGAAACATTTTAGTTTTGGGTTCGTGACACTCCAGGGAACATTTTGACACCAAACATGTTAAGCCCTGGGGGGGGGTGCACGGTAACCCTACCTGGCTTGTGGCCTACATAGCAGTCTTGCCTACGGACGGTGGATGTCTGGTGCTTAGATACTGCTGCAGGTGTGCAGGTTTCATGACGTGCTTTGAGAGTAACTCTCCACGTAAGAAACACAGAGGCTGAGGAGGATCAGAATCAGTTGCTGTAAATCCAAACATCTTGTATTTTTCATTATAAAGTCTCTTTGTGCTGTCTGTTTTTGTTTTCTTTTCCGGTAGCCCAGATTCTGTTTCGTCTGAAACAGACGGCATTTTTTTTTTCACTCGAGCCGTTTCTCCATGTTATCACATTATAACGTTTTCTTCCTCTTCTTTTTTTTCTTCTTTGTGTAGCTGTAATTGTCGTCTTCTTCTTTGCTTGTAACGTAGCTTAATTTGAAGTACTAACCTGAACCTTACAAGTTAGTGAGTTTTCCTATAGCCCCTTCCTGCAGATGTTTCACAATAAAAGCATTATTAAGTGTTATGGCCCCAATTTGTTATTACATTTATAACACAACAGCAACAGCAAGGGATGACAAACACAGTTTTAACAACTAAAACACATTTAATTTTTAACAAAGACAAAGACTAATAACAACCTACAACTAAAGACCAAGATTGATTATGTACAAAACATAAATATTTACAATTCCTTTTTGTGGGGCGGCTTGGTGATGTCCTGGGTGAGAAAATGCTCAAACACAGGCAAAGAAATCCACAAAAGAAACGTCACAGGTCTTGAACAGAATGGCAGGTCTGGTCATCTTCTTGCAATTTCTCCTACTACTTTACTGTCTCAATGCTTTTCCTTATATACTCTTTTACAGACCCCACCCACATTTAGACCTCTTTTTTTTATCTTCTGAGACTTGCCCCAGACATGTCCAGGACATGTCTAAACATGACTACAGTCTGAGCTTAACAAAAAAAGGTAAATACTGCCATCTAGTGGCCTATATTCACATTACACCTCCATTCCAAAAGGGAAAAATTTTGACTCATAAAGGCAAAATTTTTCTTTTCAATACAAAATGGTTCAGTGAACACTTGTCTATATATACATATCATACAATATTCAAACACATGATAAGCAATCAGCAATTACATTGTCTGTACCCTTCACATGCTTAATTTCCAAGTCAAACACCTGTAAAATCAAACTCCAATTCAACAACCTCCGATTCTTGTTTTTCATCTTACTCAAAAACAATAACGGATTGTGGTCAGTGTACACAATCATTGGCTTTTGTCCTGTACAAACATAAACCTCAAAGTGTTGTAAAGAAAGGACCAGAGCCAACAGTTCCTTCTCTATTGTGGAATAGTTCCTTTGGTGGCGATTGAACTTCCTGGAGAAGTATGCCACGGGATGCTCAATGTCATCAGAGTCACTTCTCTGTAGGAGCACAGATCCACAAGCTTGGTCGCTAGCATCGACCGCGATGGAGAACGGTTTGTTGAAGTCAGGAGATTTGAGCACGGGGAAGTGACACAGCAGAGACTTCAGGTGATCGAAGGCTCTCTGGCATGCATCATCCCAGGTGAACTTTACGCCTTTTTTCAGTTGGTTAGTTAGACTGAGAGCAATCTCAGCAAAGTTCTTGCAGAACTTGCGGTAGTACCCGATCATTCCAAGGAAGCGGCGCAAAGTTTTTTTGTTGTCAGGAACTGGAAAGTCCATGATGGCTTGGACTTTAGCATTTATGGGTGCCACCTTACCCTGGCCTATGACGTAGTCAAGATAGGTGACAGTAGCACAACCAAAGTCACTCTTGTTCAGGTTAACAGTCAGGTTAGCCTGGGTCAGGCGCTGGAACAACGTCTCTACATCTTTTAGATGTTCTTCCCAGGAGTCACTCCATGTGATCAGGTCATCGATGTACGCACCCGTGTGTGGCAATCCGGCGATTGTAGACTGTATCATCCTTTGGAACGTGGCTGGGGCATTTTTCATGCCAAAGGGTAGGACTTCATACTGGTACAATCCAGATGGTGTGGCAAAAGCAGAGATGCTCTTGGCCCTCTCAGTTAAAGGCACACACCAATAACCCTTCAATAAATCAATCTTGGTCAGAAACTTTGCTTGCCCTACACTATCAATACAATCATCAATCCTAGGTATTGGAAACACATCAGTTCTAGTTACAGCATTGACTTTGCGATAATCTGTACAGAATCTAGTACTTCCATCAGGTTTTGGAACTAGCACCCAGGGTGAACTCCAATCGGAGTTGGAGGGTCTGATAATATCATGTTCTAACATGTACTCAACCTCTTTCTCAGCAATCTTTCTCTTTTCAGGATTCATCCGGTACGGATGCTGTTTTATTGGTTTGGCATCACCAACATCTACATCATGAGAGGCTATAGTAACTCTCTTTGGAACATCAGGAAACAAATCCTCATATTTCTTGATCAACCTTTCAAACTGATCTCTCTGTGAGGGTTCTAAGTGCTGGAGTTTTACATCAAGATTTTGCAACACTTCAGTGTTTGACAATTTACATGAAAGAACTTCAGCTTTAATTCTTGGTTCATCATCTTGAAACTCCCCCTCATCTTCACACGTTTCGACCATTGGAGAATCTGAAGTGACAGCTGCAACCCTAGCATTTCTGTCATGATAAGGCTTTAGCATGTTAATATGACACAATTGTTTTGGTTTTCTCCTATCTGGAGTCTTCACAATGTAATTGAGATCATTGAGTTTTGTCAGAATTTCATAAGGACCATGAAATCTAGCCTGCAATGGATTGGACTGCAAGGGAAACAACACAAGGACCTTTTCTCCTGGTTTAAACTCATGGCTTCTAGCCTTATGATCATACCAAGTTTTCATTTTTCCCTGACTTGATTTCAAGTTCTCTTTGGCAAGGTCACAAGCTGCACGCAATCTTTCCTTGAACTTGCTAACATAGTCTAACAGACTGATGTACGGCTCTTCCTCTTGCCATTGTTCACTCAATAATAGCAAAGGTCCTCTCACTTCATGACCAAACACTAGCTCAAATGGACTGAATCCAGTAGACTCCTGCACTGCTTCTCTAGCTGCAAACAACAGCAAATGAACCCCTTCATCCCAGTCTTTCTCATGGTCATAACAATAAGTCCTCATCATTGTCTTGAGAGTGGAATGAAACCGCTCTAAGGCACCCTGACTTTCTGGATGATAGGCACTAGAAAGAATCTGCTTTGCACCTAGTTCATACACAACCTGCTGAAACAATCCTGAAGTGAAATTGCTACCCTGGTCTGACTGAATTTCCCTGGGAAGGCCAAACAACGTGAAGAACTTTATCAAAGCCTTCGAGATTGCAGTTGCCTTGATGTTACGTAGAGGTATGGCTTCGGGGAATCTGGTAGATGCACACATGATTGTCAACAAGTACTGATTTCCAGATCTAGTCTTGGGTAATGGACCAACGCAATCAACAATGACCCTAGAGAATGGCTCCCCAAATGCTGGGATAGGGTGCAATGGAGCTACAGGTGGGTCTAACTGGTGTTTTCCAACTACCTGACAAGTGTGACAGGTTTTGCAAAAGTTGGAAACGTCTTTCCGAAGCCCAGGCCAAAAGAAGTGTTTCATGATCTTATCAACAGTCTTGTTAACACCAAGATGACCTCCTAAAGGTAAACTATGAGCCATTGTTAAGATCTCATTCCTATAGACCTTCGGAACAACAATTTGCCTGACCACTGCCCAATCTGCATTGGCAGGGATATCAGGAGGGCGCCACTTCCGCATCAACACACCATCCTTGAGATAATACCCAACTGGAACTGCATCTATTTCTTTTTCAGGAAGGGCTCTCCTCTTTAGTACACCAATTTCAGGATCAATAGTTTGCTCCTCAATCAACCGCTTTCTGGACAGAGACAAGTCTCCAGACACATCAGAATCACCAGACCCATCCGGCTGGCTGAATAGAGAACTGATAAAAGTATCTGATAAGTCCTCAAACGGAGAAACCATAGTAGGCCAATCAGAGTCATGAGGCGAACCACCTGAGTCCTGACTATTCAATGTACTGGACGGCACCACATCATCTTCTTCTTTAGCCTTCTTGGCCATAGCACGAGTCACTGCGCAAGAAGGATACAGAGATGGGTCCTCATCCCCATCTTCAGTGCTCGGCTGTGAAGTAAGATGTACAGGGGGAACTACTTTGCCCCCAGCCAGGTCATTGCCTAGCAACAGAGAAACACCCTTTATAGGTAGACTTGACATAAGTCCCACCTTTACCTGTCCTGTAACTAAATCTGACTTCAAGAATATAGAGCGCAGGGGTACAGATACAGTCCTCCCTTCAATACCTTGTACAAGTATGAAATCCCCTGAAGCGGTCTCATCACGTAACTCCAAGGAGTCCATCAACAAAAGTGACTGAGAAGCTCCGGTATCCCTTAGGATATATATGGGGACAGGAGTAGTATGCTCATTCAGAGCCACAAATCCCTCTGACACAAATGGAAGAAATTCCTCCCTCACAAAGTCAGCTGTATCAGGCTTTTTAGCCCCACAAGAAGCAGGCAATTTAGCAGATTGGTTATCTACTACAGGGGTTTCTAACCTTGTTTTCACAAAGGCATTTGGTTTGGTATCCTTTTCTTTTTCTTTCTTAGCTTTAAGGAACCAACAGTTAGTTGTAACATGACCAGATTTCTTGCAATAACTGCAAACTAGACCACTTTTGTCACTGTCAGCTTTCACACTTTGATCAGACCTGTTACTGGATTTCTGAGCACCATCACCAGATTTGTCTTTGTCTTTGGGTGAGGAATCTTGGGTATCACCGTAACCCTTTTTCTGAAATTGGGACCATTTATTGTTACTGCTAGACTGAAATTTGGACTTATGAGTGAGAACATATTCATCTGCAAATTTGGCAGCTGATTGCAAGTTCAGTGCTTGCTTCTCATTAAGGTAGGTCTTAACATCATCCTTAACACAGTTTTTGAATTCTTCAACTAACACCATCTCTTTTAGTGAGTTGAAATCATCCTTGACCTCCATAGAAGTACACCAGCGCTCAAAGCAAACCTTCTTCTCATTAGCAAATTCCACATAAGTCTGATTTTCAGATCTCTTCAGACCTCTGAATTTCTGTCGGTAAGCCTCTGGAACCAACTCATAAGCTCTCAAAATAACCTTTTTGACAACTTCATAATCAGAGGAATCATCTGCAGACAAAGCCGAATAGGCTTGTTGAGCTTTACCCTTGAGGACAGTTTGCAACATCAGAGGCCAGTGTTCCTTTGGCCACTGGCAACTCTTTGCTACCTTTTCAAAACATTGGAAATAGTTGTCAACATCCTTTTCCGAAAATGGAGGCACCAGTTTTACCTCCTGACTAGCACAAAATTTATTTTTCATTGCTACTTTAATTTTTAGTTGCTCCATTTGGAGTCTTTCTTCTCTATCCAACTTCTCTAATTCAAAATCTCTCTGTCTCTGTCTCTCTCTTGCTGCTCTTTCCTCTTTCTCTCTCTCAAATTCTCTTTGTTTTTCTTCTCTTGCTAATTTTTCTAACTCAAACTGCCTTTGTTTTTCTTTTTCCTCCCTTTCAATCTCTAGCATTTTTAATTTAAGTTCCATTTCTATATTTGGATTTTCCACTGGAAACTGTTCCAGATCTCCTGGTGCAAACACATTTTCATCAATGTAATATTCAACTATCTCTCGAGCCAGTCTTGCTTTTCGCATGGCTGGTTTTACCTCTGTCAGCTCCAACTGTCTGCAAATTTCTAGCAGTTCTGTCTTTTTAAAAGACTTCAAAACCCCTACGGTTGGTGATGCCAAGAAATCATCCATTGCTGTTGTCAATATATATCTAGGAAAATTCACAAAAACAATTTCACAATTTGGAATGTTAGATTTTCAATAAATTACTCACACAATGGTCTATCCCGGACCTTGAGCCCCCAATTTGTTATTACATTTATAACACAACAGCAACAGCAAGGGATGACAAACACAGTTTTAACAACTAAAACACATTTAATTTTTAACAAAGACAAAGACTAATAACAACCTACAACTAAAGACCAAGATTGATTATGTACAAAACATAAATATTTACAATCCCTTTTTGTGGGGCGGCTTGGTGATGTCCTGGGTGAGAAAATGCTCAAACACAGGCAAAGAAATCCACAAAAGAAACGTCACAGGTCTTGAACAGAATGGCAGGTCTGGTCATCTTCTTGCAATTTCTCCTACTACTTTACTGTCTCAATGCTTTTCCTTATATACTCTTTTACAGACCCCACCCACATTTAGACCTCTTTTTTTTATTTTCTGAGACTTGCCCCAGACATGTCCAGGACATGTCTAAACATGACTACAGTCTGAGCTTAACAAAAAAAGGTAAATACTGCCATCTAGTGGCCTATATTCACATTACATAAGAAATAAGTGGTGGTCCACTGAAACGCTAAAGGACTCTTAATTTGGAAAGGATGGAGATCAAGTTAATACAAACTTAACAGCATTATTCAGAAACTTTAACTATTCAAACAGGAGCGGATCAAAATGGGATCTTGTATTAAAATGTGACAAATTATACTACTGAAACAGATAAAATTCCTTTCCAGAAAAAAGTCCTTTCACCTTCTGCAGTTCAGGTAAATAAAGGTCTTTGTCACATTTGAGTAAAATAACGCTATGTATATAAAAGCAATAGGATCTTTTTAAGAGATATTTTTGTGTCACAGACCCCTCGTAATCACAACACGGACCACTAGGGGTCCGCGGACCCCTGGTTGAGAAACGCTGGTTTGAGGATCTGTCACTAACTGTTGTGAATTAAGGGTTCTCTCCAGCATAATTACAGCGTAATGGGCCATTCCGCTGCTGCCTGAAAAAAATTACACTGCTGACTGGGCCGTTAGTTTTCACGGGTGTGTAAAGGGAAAATTATCAATTTCTTATGTTGATTGTGCCCGACTAACTTATCTGTATTCAGGCTAAAATTTAGCAGCTAGTGCCGCTGCTGAGTTTTTGCTATCCACTTATGTTTGTTTACTTCCTGTGTGGGTTATCTATGTTAATTTATACCAATAGGCGGCCCAAGATCGGCTCCATCATGCGCGTGCTGCTACCAAGAATTTCTCATTTCTCTCATAGCTTTGTTGTCGCTTCATGAATATTACTCATCAACGCTGGAAACGCGCTTTTTTGTGTTTGAGAAACTCGAAGGCTTACACAGCCTTAGCTGAGTGTGTTGATCTGGGGATGCTCCAGTAACTTTTTGGAGAGTGGGTGCGCACATCCAAAAAGGTAATCTGCAGGTGCCAGACAAGTATGTCATATATGGAAAGTAGAGTGGTCTGCAGACTACTCTACTTTCCACACTGATGCTCCAGTAACTGACATAACATTTTAGCCAATCTGTGACGGCCTTACTAAAGGTTTAGGATTGTTAGTTTTAATGGTATGTATTTTAGAATGATTCTTGTTCAATGACCAATCCTGAAGATTCCTGCACGAGGGTAGAAATATTCATAAGTCATAGCTCATGTTGCTTTGGCAACGGTCAAAACAGCACATGTACGTGGGTATCATTCTTGCACTCCCTATTACCACCAGCGTGCTCATCATGCAGGCTGGCTCATGTGTTGTACTGTGTGCGTGCATGTCACGCATGTGCGCTGCCTAGTCTCACCTTGATCTATGTTTCCAGATATGTGATATGCTTGGAGACAATGTTGCAAAATAAATCAACATTATTTGTCAATCAACACAGTTGGCTTGCAAGGTTTCCTGTAGCGTCCCTGTTTCTTGGTTCTTTTATTCATCTTTCTACAGTGAACATTTCTGTGGAAATTTAAATTTGGGGTTCTTGTTCAAATCTCTTGTCACATAAGGTCGACAGTTAATACCCGCTAATAATATTTTGGTAAGATTGATGGTCTGTTGCGTTGTGTTCTGAAACAAACTGGCTTGTATCGTATTGCGAGGTGAGCCATGTTGTGCAATTTACCCCAGAAATGTTGTCAAATTACTAAATACCAATTACTCTGTAAAAAAGTAATTCAATTACTTTACTGATTATTTGATTTCAAAAACAATTAATTACAATTAAAGCTGCAAGCAGCGATGAATGGGTCCTCGCTCCCTTGTGCACGTTATGGGTAGTGGTGAGATCCTGATGGATGCAGGTGTAAACTCACGACAATTGGACAGGTCAAGTACAGGCACCAATGTGATGAAGTTTCGAGCGAATCGGACATAACACAAAGGAGTTCTGAGAAGTTGATAGTTCATCCACCAGGGGGCGATTGGAGCGTAACCCTATGTGGGCAGGTTCATTCAGGGGCAGACCCTCAGCACAAATGTGAAGTGTAGAGCAAATCGGCCAATGTAAATTTGAAATATGGCATTTCCTGTTTCCACAAAATGGGCGCCATGAGCGAGATTGCCTATGAGCAAATGGAGGCGTTCAGGGCGGGGCTCTTATTATGTACAGGAATTTTGAAGCTGTTTGGATGAAGTATGAGGGAGGGAGAGCTGATCAAATATGCATGGCTAAGGGTCAGAAATGGGGACGGCATAGCGGCCACGTCCTTTGACCTACAGACATGCAGAGCACAAATTTTGATCAGCATGGTCTCGAGATGATCTGTACCAAATTTGAAGTCGATCAGACGAAATCCCTACGAGGAGTTTGTTTTAAAATTCAAAAATTCAAATCCAAATGGCCGACTTCCTGTTGGGTTTAGGGCGTGGCTCCAATGAGATTTTTTGTGTGGGTATGATACATATTTGTATCGAATTTTATCTGCCTACGACAAAGCAATTAGTGAAGTGGGAAGTTATTATATCCTGACATTCAGAGTGAAGCAATCATCATCTTCAACAAGTTTGAAACTGCTACGATCAAGTATGTTGGCGTGAGAGTATTTGGAAATTTTTTTGGCAAGTCGACAAATTTTGTCACGCCCTAGCAGCCATGCCCTTTGACCTACAGACATGCAGAGCACAAATTTTGATCAACCTGGTCTCTAGATGATCTGTAACAAATTTGAAATCAATTGGCTGAAAACTCTAGGAGGAGTTTGATTTAAAATTCAAAAATTCAAATCAAAATGGCCAACTTCCTGTTGGGTTTCGGGCCTGGCACCAATGAGTTTTTTTGTATGCCTGGGTATGATACATATGACTATGGAATTTTGTCTGCCTACGACAAAGTAACCGAACTGGACACTTACTGTCACCACCAGGGGGCACTATTTGTAAAGTGGGAAGTAATTATACCGGGAAGTTCAGGGCAAAGCCATCATCATCTACAGCAAGTTGGAAGCTTCTACGATCAAATATGTTGGTGTGACAGCATTTTTTTATTTTTTTGTTGAGTCGCCAAACTTTGTCACACCCTGGCAGCCACTCCCTTTGACCGACAGACATGCAGAGCACAGCTTTTGATTTGCTTGGTCTCCAGATGATCTGGACCAAATTTGAAGTCGATCGGGCAAAATCCCAAGCAGGAGTTCATTTTAAAATTCAATGGCTGACTTCCTGTTGGGTTGAGGGCGTGGCTCCAATTAAATTTTTGTCTGTCACGGTATGATATATATTTTGCACTGAATTTTGTCTGCCTAGGAGAAATTATTCGAATTTCCCTATGGGAATTTTGAAACGTGTTTTGGGGGCATTATTTTGGCATTTTGCGTCAACCATGAAGGAGCACCCAAAAATAGCGAATTTCGGATTTGGCCAGACGAATGTGGAAAGTCGCACGCGTTTTCACCATTGTGAAAGGGGCGAAATTGGCCTTGAAATGTCGTAAGAATAATAATAAAATTAAAAAATTACAGCTGCAAGCAGCGTTGAACGGGCCCTCGCCCCCTTGCGCGCGTTGGGGTTGTGGCGAGATCCTGACGGGTGCAGCTGTACACTCACAACCATTGGACAGGGCAAGTGCAGGCCCCAACCTGAGAGAAAGTGTTGAGCGAATCGGACAAAGCTGAAGGAATTATGATAAGTTCATACTTCATCCACCAGGGGGGCGCATAAAGCGTAACCACATTTGGGCAGGCGCATTCAGGGGCAGATGTGCACAAATGTGAAGTTGTGAGCAAATCGGGCAAGGTCAATGTAAAATATGGCATTTACTGTTTCGACAAGGGAGCGCCATGAGCTAGATTGCTGAGCAGCACATCGAGGCGTTCAGGGTAGGGTTTTACCACGTACTGGAATTTTGAATCCATTTGGATGAAGTATGAGGGAGAGAGAGCTGCTCGAATGTGTTTGGCGAGGCATCTGAAATGGGGACACCATGGCGGCCACGCCCATTTTGTGACAGATATGCAGAGCACAACTTTTGATCAGCATGGTCTCTTGATGATCTGATGTGAATATTAGGTGAATTGGATGGAATCGCTAGGAGGAGTTCGTTAAAATACAATGTGTGGCAATCGGGCCAAAATGACACGTTAAAATCAAAATGGCTGACTTCCTGTTTGGAGTTGACCAATGGTACCAGAGACTTTTTTATGGGTATTGGCAAAATTTGCATGAGTACCAATTTTATCATCCTATTCCAAAAAAACCCCTATGGGGAGGGGTTTTTGAACATTTCAAGGGGCGCTTTCGAGACATTTTGCTGCCCTCAGGGGCAAAGCCCCAATCAGATGTTAGAGCTCACCACCCTTGACCGGCATATCAATTTTAATGATGATAATGAATGATTCATTAGGAACATCAAAAACCCAAACGTATTTTCATGGCGAGGGATCCATAGTCACCGCGTTGCCACACAGACGCCATGACTCAAAGCCTCACAGTATTCAGAGGGTAGCTTCAACAATTTGTTCTACATGTTGTAGAGGGGGAAAAAAGTCGATGGGTTCAACTATATGTCATCAGTCCAATTGAAAGTCAAAACTGGTCACTTCCACGCCCACTGACTTACAGACCTGCAGAGCAAAACTTTTGATCAGCATGGTCTCTTGATGTTTACTAATAAATCTGGTTTTGATTGGATGAAATATCTAGGAGGAGTGCCTTAAAATACAATGTGTGTAAATCAGGCAAAAATGACACGTTAAAATAAAAATGGCCGACTTCCTGTTTGGAGTAGACAAATGATGCCAGAGACTTTTTTGTGCATCTCTTCCAAATACACGTGTACCAATTTTCATCTTCCTACTCCAAAAAAACCCAGATGGGGAGGGGTTATTGAAAATTTCAAGAGGTCGCAATCGAGGCATTTTGCTGCCTTCATGGGCACCGCCCCAATCAGATGTTGGAGCTCACCCCCCTTGACCGGCATATCAATTCCCATGATGATACAAATTCATTTAGAACATCAAAAACCCAAACGTTTTTTCATGGCGAGGAATCCATTGTCACCGCATTGCCACACGGACGCCATTACTCAAAGCATCACAGCATTCTTAAGGTAGTTTAACCCCTTTCTGCAGATGTAGATGCCCACGTCTATAGACCTGCAAATTGGAAGCACGCTGTTACTGTACTCGATCACTAGATGGCACCCCCGGATCAGTTATTGAATGTTCACAAGCAAGCAGACCTCGAACGCGGTTCTGAATACAAGGAAGTTCACTCCACTCCCTGTTTTTCGAGAGCTGCATGAATTAAACTCCTCAGCTAAGCCTGATGTGCAAACTGGTCAGTATCCTTGCCCATAGTGTCGATTCAGCTGTTTAAAAAAAACGATATCTTGACACAGAAAAAATCGTTATCCTTTGTAGCAACCAGTTTAGCCACAGTGAGCTAACAGTATTCCAATTAGTAGTTCAGAAAAATCAGTTTTCTGAGGCAAAAAAATTGACATGGTATTGATTCTCTCACATTCTATTGCCTATTACAGTTGTCCCATACAAAAAAATTTGTAGTTCCCTACCGTGGATTTACGCGTAGATTCCTTCATTGACAAATCCAGCGCTTCCTTATATCCACCCGAGTACTGGCGTCGATAGCCAATCACTCAACCATACACTCAAGCTCTTCTGCATAATTGTAGAGTTACACTTCCTGCCCTCGTGAAGTTTCCCTGGTAACAATGTATTGATTGGCTCGTTTCTTCTCCAATTCCCGAGTGTTTAAACATTTTAGAGTAAGTGAAACACATTGATTGGACAAACACAGAGCATACAAACCAATGCGTATCAGCAGGCTTGGTTGTATCCTGTCTACGTTATGCACATTACGCGGCTAAAATAGACGGGATTTATAGAAAATCGGTTCGCAAAACTGGCCTTGAAGTGTTCAGTTACATTACAGGATTTAAATGAGAACGAAATGCTCTTTTGGAATTATTTCGAATGAATCAGGACCGGAGGGTTCTTGCTACTGGATACATCGGTCTCTATTTTATACAGTCAATGTCTCTGGAGGAGGGATTCACGAAAAAGGTCAGGCTGCTATTTTTGTTTGTTTTTTTTTTTCTGTTTCGGAATGTATATGTACTCAACAAAGTCGAATGTCGAGGTTTTTTTCCCGTTTAAAACGCGAACTGCCCGTGCATTTTGGTGTGGACCCCCGGTACGTTCATTGCACGTTTCTTTTGAATCGGGAGAGGCAATGGATTTGATATTCCCTGAAAGTGGAGTGTCTGTTCAGTTAAAATAAGGTAAATTTCAGAATTCAGATATTACTGAGTTAGTGAGGTGTACTTGCTCCTTATAAGTGTTGAAATGGGTTCGTGAGCTTTGAAGAGGGGACTGGTAGCTTTCATTACAGGGTGAATGTTCTGACCGTTTAATTAGCAGTTTATTTTAATGCGTGTTTGTGCTGGCTTTGAAGAAAAATGGCCAAAACACTAAACTTTATGATGGAGAAAAGGTATTTGGAGAGGTTACTGGTGACCACTGATATTCAACTGCACTGATATTGATAAATTCATACTAAACTCAACCAGAAAATAATTCGTTCATATTAAATTTCATGCCTTAAAACTTTATTTGTGTTATATACATGATTTTTTTATGATTTGACAGGACTTCATTTTGAGACTTTGGGGAGACACTTGGGTAGCTGTATAATTTGGCTAATAGCATGTAGGTAATCAAGAATGTAATGTTGAAGATGAATTCTACTTGTGCTCAAGGAGTTAATGATACCAGAAATGTATAGTTTTAAGCCCCAGCAGTTTTTCAATCGTCAGAATTATTTTTTTTGCAATTTCAATGGTGAATTCTCATGAAGATTTTTTATGTTTGCTGCTCATTTTCTCTACCAAAATCATGAAAATAAACTGAAATACAATGTAATTCTAAATGCTGTAAGTGTCTTTCCTGAATTGAGCCACATTTTTCCTCTTTGTGAAGCTTAAATCTTGAATTATACAGTATTACAGTGCTGTAAGGGTAAAGCGTAACCCATAAATAGCCAAATTTGGCTTCTGCACAAAGGGGTTAAGCAACTTCTACATGTTGTACAGGGGGAATAAAGTTGATGGATTCAATTATATGTCATCAGTTCAAGTGAAAGTAAAAACTGGTCACTTCCTGTTAGTAGCCACGCCCGCTGACCTACAGACCTGCAGAGAACAAAGTTTGATCAGCATGGTCTCTCATTGTTTAGTAATAAATCTGGTTTTGAATGGATGAAATCTCTAGGAGGAGTGTGTTAAAATACAATATGTGGAGATATGGCAAAAATGACACGTTACAATCAAAATGGCCGACTTCCTGTTTGGAGTAGACGAATGATGCCAGAGACTTTTTTTGCATTTTGGCCAAATACATATGTTTACCAATTTTCATCTTTCTACTCCAAAAAAACCCCTATGGGGAGGGGTTTTTGAAAATTTCAAGGGGGCGCTATCGAGGCATTTTGCTGCTCTCATGGGCAAAGCCCCAATCAGATGTGAGAGCTTGACACCCTTGACTTGTAAATCAATTTTTATGATGATACAAGTTTATTAAAGACATCAAAAACCCAAACGTATTTTCTTGGCGAGAGATGGAAAGTCGCCGCGTCACTACACGGACGCCATTATGCGTAGCTTCACAGCATTCATAAGGTAGCTTCATCTATTAGTTTTGCATGTAATAGAAGTGGAATGAGGTTGGTGTGTTCAACTATGTGTCATCAGTGCAAGTGAAAGTAATGACTGGTCACTTCCTGTTACCACAGGGGGGCGCTAGTAGCAAAGTGGTAATTAAATGCATTTAGACGTTCAGGGCGGAGCAATGATCATATCCAGCAAGTTTAAAGCTACTACAGTCAAGTATGTGGGCGTGAGAGCATTGGGAATCCCCAACATATTTTCATGGCGTGGCATCCAAAGTCGCCGCTTCGCCACACGGACGCCATTACTTCTTGCTATACAGGGTTTACAATGTAGCTTCATTAACTTGTTCTGCATGTTTTAAAAGTGGAATGAAGTTGATTGGTTCAACAATGTGTCATCAGTACAAGTGGAAGTAACGAGTGGTAACTTCCTGTTACCACCGGGGGGCGCTATTAGTAAAGTGGAAAGTTAATATATGAGGATGTTTAAAGCGGCGCCCTCATCATTTTCAGCAAGTTTGAAGCTTCTAAATTTAAGTGTTTGGATGTGAGAGCATTGTGTAATTTTTTCCTCAAACTACTAAAATTTGTCACGCCCTAGCAGCCACCCCCTTTGACCTGCAGATCTGCAGAGCACAACTTTTGATCACATTGGTCTCACAATGATCTCTACCAAATTTGAAGTTGATTCGGTGAAATCCCTAGGAGGAGTTAGTTTTAAAATTCTAAAATTCAAATCAAAATGGCCGACTTTCTGTTGGGTTAAGGGCGTGGTTCCAATGAAGTTTTTTGTATGCCTTGTTACAAAGCATATAACGACTAAATTTCGTCTGCCTACGACAAAGTAACCGAATTTCCCCATGGGAATTTTGAAACGTGTTTAGGGGGCGCTATTTCGGCATTTGGGGTCAAACCTGTATGATCGCATAAAAATATCAAATTTCGGATGAGGCCTGACGTCTGTGGAAAGTAAGACGCGTTTTCACCATTGGGAAAAGGGCGAAATTGGCCCTTGAAATGTCGGAGGAATAACAATAATAATAATAATAATAATAATAAACAGCATGTTTTCAATAGGGTCCTCCGCAGACGACTTGCAGTCGTGCTCGGGCCCTAATTAAAGCTGCAAGCAGCGTTGAACGGGCCCTCGCCCCCATGCGCACGTTGGGGTTTGTGGTGAGATCCTGTCAGGTGCAGCTGAGCACTCACGACCATTGGACAGGTCAAGTGCCGGCCCCAACTTGAGAGAAAGTGTCGAGCGAATCGGACAAAGCTGAAGGAATTATGATAAGCTGATACTTCATCCACCAGAAGTCGCTCAGAGTGAAACCAAATTTGGGCAGGTGCATTGAGGGGCAGACCCTAAGCACAAATGTGAAGTTTTGAGCAAAAATTGATCGGCCAATTTCATCATAAAATATGGCATTTTCTGTTTTCATAAGGGGGCATGATGAGGAAGATTGTTTAGCAGCACATCAAGGCGTTCAGGGTGGAGCTTTTACCATGTACAGGAATTTTGAATCCATTTGGATGAAGTATAAGGGAGAGGGAGCAGCTCGAATGTGTTTGGCGAGGCATCTGAAATGGGGACACCATGGCGGCCAGGCCCATTAAGCGACAGACATGTAGAGCACTTCTTTTGATCAGCATGGTCTCTTGATGATCTGAAATAAATATTAGGTTGATTGGACGGAATCGCTAGGAGGAGTTCGTTAAAATGCAATATGTGGAAATCTGGCCAAAATGACACATTAAAATCAAAATGGCTGACTTCCTGTTTGGAATTTACCAATGGTGCCACAGACTTTTTTGCTCACATTGGCAACATACACGTGTACCAATTTTCATTTTCCTATTCCAAAAAGACCCCTATGGGGAGGGGTTTTTGAAAATTTCAAGGGGGCACTCTAGTGGCATTTTGCTGCCCTCATGGGCAAAGCCCCAATCAGATGTGAGAGCTTGCCACCCTTGACCTGTCTATCAATTTTTATGATGATACAAGTTTAATAAAGACATCAAAAACCCAAACGTATTTTCATGGCGAGGGATGGATAGTCGCCGCGTAACTATACGGATGCCATTATGCGTAGCTTTACAGCATTCATAAGGTAGCTTCACCAATGAGTTCTGCATGTACTAGGAGTGGAATGAGATTGATTTGATCAAGTATGTGTCATCAGTACAAGTGAAAGTAAAAACTGGTCACTTCCTGTTAGCGGCCACGCCCACTGACCTACAGACCTGCAGAGCACAACTTTTGATCAGCATGGTCTCTCAATGTTTTTTAATAAATCTGGTTTTGAATGGATGAAATCTGTAGGAGGAGTGCGTTAAAATACAATATGGAAATCAGGCAAAAATGACACGTTAAAATCAAAATGGCTGACTTCCTGTTGGGAGTTGACAAATGATGCCAGAGACTTTTTTTTTGCGTCTTGGCCAATTACACATGTGTACCAACTTTCATCTTTCTTCTCTAAAAAAACCCCTATGGGGAGGGGTTTTAGAAAATTTCAAGGGCGCGCTATCGAGGCATTTTGCTGCCGTCAAGGGCAAACCCTCAATCAGATGTGAAATCTCGCCACCCTTGACCTGTCTATCAATTTTTATGATGATACAAGTTTATTAAAGACATCAAAATCCCAAACTTATTTTCATGGCGAGGGATGGATAGTCGCCGCGTCACTACATGAACGCCATTATGCGTAGCTTTATATTAATCATTAGGTAGCTTCACCAATTTGTTCTGCATGTAAGAGAAGTGGAATGAGGTTGATTTGATTAAGTATGTGTCCTCAGTACAAGTGAAAGTAATAACTGGACACTTCCTGTTACCACAGAAGGGCGCTAGTAGCAAAATGGAAATTTAATGCATCTAGACGTTCAGGGCGGAGCAATGATCATGTCCAGCAAGTTTGAAGCTACTACAGTCAAGTATGTGGGCGAGAGCATTGGGAATCCCAAACATATTTTCATGGCGAGGCATCCAAAGTCGCCGCTTCGCCACACGGACGTTATTACTCGTAGCTATACAGCGTTTATAATGTAGCTTCATTAACTTGTTCTGCATGTTTTAGAAGTAGAATGAAGTTGATGGGTTCAACAATGTGTCATCAGTACAAGTGGAAGTAACGAGTGGTCACTTCCTGTTACTACTGGGGGGCGCTATTAGCAAAGTGGGAAAATAATATATCAGGATGTTCAGGGCGGCGCACTCATCATTTTCAGCAAGTTTGAAGCTTCTAAAATCAAGTATTTGAATGTGAGAGCATTGGGAAATTTTTTCCTCCAGTCACTAAAATTTGTCACGCCCTAGCAGCCACGCCCTTTGACCTGCAGATCTGCAGAGTACAACTTTTGATCACCTTGATTTCACAATGATCTGTACTAAATTTGAAGTTGATTCGGCGAAATCCCTAGGAGAAGATCGTTTTAAAATTCAAAAATTCAAATCAAAATGGCCGACTTCCTGTAGGGTTTAGGGCGTGGCTCCAATTAAGTTTTTTGTATGCCTTGTTATAAAGCATATAACTGCTAAATGTAGTCTGCCAGCGACAAAGTAACCGAATTTCCCTATGGGAATTTTGAAACGTGTTTAGGGGGCGCTATTTCAGCATTTGGGGTCAAACCTGGATGACCGCATAAAAATATCAAATTTCGGGTGAGGCTGGACGTCTGTGGAAAGTTAGACGCGTTTTCACCATTGGGAAAGGGGCAAAATTGGCCCTTGAAATGTCGGAGGAATAATAATAATAATTAAAGCTGCAAGCAGCGTTGAACGGGCCCTCGCCCCCATGCGCACATTGGGGTTGTGGTGAGATCCTGACGGGTGCAGCTGTGCACTCACGACCATTGGACAGGTCAAGTGCCTACCCCAACCTGAGAGAAAGGACGAGCGAATCGGACAAAGCTGAAGGAGTTATGATAAGTTGATACTTCATCCACCAGAAGGCGCTCAGAGTGTAACCAAATTTGGGCAGGTGCATTCAGGGGCAGACCCTAAGCACAAATGTGAAGTTTTGAGCAAATTGGCCAATTTCAACGTAAAATGTGGCATTTTCTGTTTCCATAATGGGGCATGATGAGCTAGATTGTTTAGCAGCACATCGAGGCGTTCAGGGTGGGGCTTTTACCATGTACAGGAATTTTGAACCCATTTGGATGAAGTATGAGGGAGAGCGAGCAGCTCGAATGTGTTTGGCGAGGCATCTGAAATGGGGAAACCAGGGCGGCCAGGCCCATTTAGCGACAGACATGCAGAGCACTACTTTTGGTCAGCATGGTCTCTTGATGATCAGAAATAAGTATTAGGTTGATTAGACGGAATCGCTTGGAGGAGTTCTTTAAAATGCAATGTGTGGAAATCGGGCCAAAATGACACAGTGAAATCAAAATGGCTGACCTCCTGTTTGGAATTGACCAATGGTGCCAGAGACTTTTTTGTTTGAACTGGCAACATACACGTGTATCAATTTTCATTCTCCTATTCCAAAAAAACCCTTATGGGGAGGGGTTTTTCAAAATTTCAAGGGGGCGCTATGGAGGCATTTTGCTGTCCTCATGGGCACCACCCCAATCAGATGTTGGAGCTCACCACCCTTGACTAGCATATCAATTTGCATGATGATCCGAATTCATTAAGAACATCAAAAACACAAACGGATTTTCATGGCGAGGGATCCAGTGTCACCGCGTCGCCACACGGACGACATTACTGGAAGCATAACAGCATTCGTAAGGTAGTTTAAGCAACTTCTTCTCCATGTTGTACAGGGGAAATAAACTTGATGGGTTTAAGTATATGTCATCAGTACAAGTGAAAGTTAAAACTGGTCACTTCCTGTTAGTAGCCACGCCCACCGACCTACAGACCTGCAGAGCACAACTTTTGATCAGGATGGTCTTTCAATGTTCATGAATAAATCTGGTTATGAATGGATGAAATCTGTAAGAGGAGTGCGTTATGTTATGGCCCCAATTTGTTATTACATTTATAACACAACAGCAACAGCAAGGGATGACAGACACAATTTAAAACTTAAACACATTTAATTAACAGACAAAGACTAATAACAACTAACTATGCTGAAGACCAAGATTGATTATAACAAAAACAAAAAGAAATATTTACAGTCCCTTTTTGTGGGGCGGCTTGGTGATGTCGTGAGTGAGAAAAATCCACAAACACAGGCAAAAATCCACAAAAGAAACATCACAGGTCTTGAACAGAATGAAAGGTCTGGTCACATGTATCCTGCTTCTTGCAATTTCTCCGACTACTTTACTGTCTCAATTCTTTTCCTTATATACTCTTTTGCAGACCCCACCCACATTTAGACCTCTTTTTTTTATTTTCGGGGACTTGCCCCAGACATGTCCAGGACATGTCTAAACATAGCTCCAGTCTGAGCTGAATAAAAAAAAAGGTAAATACTGCCATCCAGTGGCCTATATTCACATTACACCTCCATTCCAAAAGGGAAAAATTTTGACTCATAAAGGCAAAATTTTTCTTTTCAATACAAAATGGTTAAGTGAACACTTGTCTATATATACATATCATACAATATTCAAATCAACACATGATATATATATACATATTCAAACACGGGATAAGCAATCAGCAATTACATTGTCTGTACCCTTCACATGCTTAATTTCCAAGTCAAACTCCTGTAAAATCAAACTCCAAGTCAACAATCTCTGATTCTTGTTTTTCATCTTACTCAAAAACATTAACGGATTGTGGTCAGTGTGCACCATCATTGGCTTTTCCCCTGTACAAACATAAACTTCAAAGTGTTGTAAAGAAAGGACGAGAGCCAACAGTTCCTTCTCTATTGTGGAATAGTTCCTTTGGTGGCGATTGAACTTCCTGGAGAAGTATGCCACGGGATGCTCAATGTCATCAGAGTCACTTCTCTGTAGGAGCACAGATCCACAAGCTTGGTCGCTAGCATCGACCGCGATGGAGAACGGTTTGTTGAAGTCAGGAGATTTGAGCACGGGGAAGTGACACAGCAGAGACTTCAGGCAATCGAAGGCTCTCTGGCATGCATCATCCCAAGTGAACTTTACGCCTTTCTTCAGTTGGTTAGTTAGACTGAGAGCAATCTCAGCAAAGTTCTTGCAGAACTTGCGGTAGTAGCCGATCATTCCAAGGAAGCGGCGCAAAGCTTTTTTGTTGTCAGGAACTGGAAAGTCCATGATGGCTTGGACTTTAGCATTTATGGGTGCCACCTTACCCTGGCCTATGACGTAGCCAAGATAGGTGACAGTAGCACAACCAAAGTCACTCTTGTTCAGGTTAACAGTCAGGTTAGCCTGGGTCAGGCGCTGGAACAACGTCTCTACATCTTTCAGATGTTCTTCCCAGGAGTCACTCCATGTGATCAGGTCATCGATGTATGCACCCTTGTGTGGCAATCCAGTGATTGTAGACTGTATCATCCTTTGGAACGTGGCTGGGGCATTTTTCATTCCAAAGGGTAGGACTTCATACTGGTACAACCCAGATGGTGTGGCAAAAGCAGAGATGCTCTTGGCCCTCTCAGTTAAAGGCACACACCAATAACCCTTCAGTAAATCAATCTTGGTCAGAAACTTTGCTTGCCCTACTCTATCAATACAATCATCAGTTCTAGTTACAGCATTGACTTTGCGATAATCTGTACAGAATCTAGTACTTCCATCAGGTTTTGGAACTAGCACACAGGGTGAACTCCAATCTGAGTTGGAGGGTCTGATAATATCATGTTCTAACATGTACTCAACCTCTTTCTCAGCAATCTTTCTCTTTTCAGGATTCATCCGGTACGGATGCTGTTTTATTGGTTTGGCATAACCAACATCGACATCATGAGAGGCTATAGAAACTCTTTTTGGAACATCAGGAAACAGATCCTCATATTTCTTAATCAACCTTTCAAACTGATCTCTCTGTGAGGGTTCTAAGTGCTGGAGTTTTACATCAAGATTTTGCAACACTTCAGTGTTTGACAATTTACATGAAAGAACTTCAGCTTTAATTCTTGGTTCATCATCTTGAAACTCCCCCTCATCTTCACACGTTTCGGCCATTGGAGGATCTGAAGTGACAGCTGCAACCCTAGCATTTCTGTCATGATAAGGCTTCAGCATGTTAATGTGACACAACTGTTTCGGCTTTCTCCTATCTGGAGTCTTCACAATGTAATTGAGATCATTGAGCTTTGTCAGAATTTCATAAGGACCATGAAATCTAGCCTGCAATGGATTGGACTGCAAGGGAAACAACACAAGGACCTTGTCTCCTGGTTTAAACTCACGGCTTCTAGCCTTATGATCATACCAAGTTTTGATTTTTCCCTGACTTGATTTCAAGTTCTCTTTGGCTAGGTCACAAGCTGCACGCAATCTGTCCTTGAACTTGCTAACATAGTCTAACAGACTGATGTGCGGCTCTTCCTCTTGCCATTGTTCACTCAATAATAGCAAAGGTCCTCTCACTTCATGGCCAAACACTAGCTCAAATGGACTGAATCCAGTAGACTCCTGCACTGCTTCTCTAGCTGCAAACAACAGCAAATGAACACCTTCATCCCAGTCTTTCTCTTGGTCATAACAATAAGTCCTCATCATTGTCTTGAGAGTGGAATGAAACCGCTCTAAGGCGCCCTGACTTTCTGGATGATAGGCACTAGAAAGAATCTGCTTTGCACCTAGTTCATACACAACCTGCTGAAACAAATCAGAAGTGAAATTGCTACCTTGGTCTGACTGAATTTCCCTGGGAAGGCCAAACAACGTGAAGAACTTTATCAAAGCCTTTGAGATTGCAGTTGCCTTGATGTTGCGTAGAGGTATGGCTTCAGGGAATCTGGTAGATGCACACATGATTGTCAGCAAGTACTGATTTCCGATCTAGTCTTGGGTAATGGACCAACACAATCAACAATGACCTTAGAGAAGGGCTCTCCAAATGCTGGGATAGGCTGCAATGGAGCTACAGGTGGGTCTAACTGGTGTTTTCCAACTACTTGACAAGTGTGACAGGTTTTGCAAAAGTTGGAAACGTCTTTCCGAAGCCCAGGCCAAAAGAAGTGTTTCATGATTTTATCAACCGTCTTGTTAACACCAAGATGACCTCCTAAAGGTAAACTATGAGCCATTGTTAAGATCTCATTCCTGTAGACCTTCGGAACAACAATTTGCCTGACCACTGCCCAATCTGCATTGGCAGGGATATCAGGAGGGCGCCACTTCGGCATCAACACACCATCCTTGAGATAATACCCAACTGGAACTGCGTCTATTTCTTTATCAGGAAGGGCTCTCCTCTTTAGTACACAAATTTCAGGATCATTAGTTTGCTCCTCAATCAACCGCGCTCTGGACAGAGACAAATCTCCAGACACATCAGAATCACCAAACCCATCTGGCTGGCTGAACAATGAACTGATAAAAGTGTCTGATAAGTTCACGAACGGAAAAACCATAGTAGGCCAATCAGAGTCATGAGGCGAACCACCAGAGTCCTGACTATTCAATGTGCTGGACGGCACTCCATCATCTTCTTCTTTAGCCTTCTTGGCTAAAGCACGAGTCACTGCGCAAGAAGGATACAGAGATGGGTCCTCATCCCCATCCTCAGTGCTCGGCTGTGAAGTAAGATGTACAGGGGGAACTACTTTGCCCCCAGCCAGGTCATTGCCTAGCAACAGAGAAACACCCTTTATAGGTAGACTGGACATAAGTCCCACCTTTACCTGTCCTGTAACTAAATCTGACTTCAAGAATATAGAGCGCAGGGGTACAGATACAGTCCTCCCTTCAATACCTTGTACAAGTATGAAATCCCCTGAAGCGGTCTCATCACGTAACTCTAAAGAGTCCATCAACAAAAGTGACTGAGAAGCTCCGGTATCCCTTAGGATATATATGGGGACAGGAGTAGTATGCTCATTCAGAGCCACAAATCACTCTGACACAAATGGAAGAAATTCCTCCCTCACGAAGTCAGCTGTATCAGGCTTTTTAGCCCCACAAGAAGCAGGCAATTTAGCAGAAGCAGGCAATTTAGCAGATCGGTTATCTACTACAGGGGTTTCTAACCTTGTTTTCACAAAGGCATTTGGTTTGGTATCCTTTTCTTTTTCTTTCTTAGCTTTAAGGAACCAACAGTTAGTTGTAACATGACCAGATTTCTTGCAATAACTCCAAACTAGACCACTTTTGTCGCTGTCAACTTTCACACTTTGATCAGACCTGTTACTGGATTTCTGAGCACCATCACCAGATTTGTCTTTGTCTTTGGGTGAGGAATCTTGGGTATCACCATAACCCTTTTTCTGAAATTGGGACCATCTATTGTTACTGCTAGACTGAAATTTAGACTTATGTGTGAGAACATATTCATCTGCAAATCAACTATGTGTCATCAGTACAAGTGAAAGCAATAACTGGTCACTTCCTGTTACCACAGGGGGGCGCTAGGAGTAAAGTGGGAATTTAATGTATCTGGATGTTCAGGGCAGAGCAATGATCATGTCCAGCAAATTTGAAGCTACTACAGTCAAGTATGTGGGCGTGAGAGCATTGGGAATCCCAAACGTATTTTCATGGCGAGGGATCCAAAGTCGCCGCTTCGCCAAACGGACGCCATTACTCGTAGCTACACAATGTTCATAATGTAGCTTCAGAAACTTGTTGTGAATGTTTTACAAGAAGTAAGAAGTTGATTGGTTCAACATTGTGCCATCAGTCCCAGTGGAAGTAATGAGTGGTCACTTCCTGTTACCACAGGGGGGCGCTATTAGCAAAGTGAAAAGTTAGTATATCAGGCCGTTCAGGGCGGTGCCCTCATCATGTTCAGCAAGTTTGAAGCTACTCCAATCAAGTATTTGGGTTTGAGATTGTTGTGAAATTTTTCCCTCAAGTCACTAAAATTTGTCACGCCCTAGCAGCCACGCCCTTTGACCTACAGAGCTGCAGAGCAGAACTTTTAATCAGGTTGGTTTCTCGATGATGTTTAAGAAATTTGAAGCCGTTCCGACGAAATCCCTAGGAGGAGTTCGTTTTAAAATTCAAAAATTCAAATCAAAATGGCCGAATTTCCCTATGGGAATTTTGAAACGTGTTTGGGGGGCGCTTTTTCGGCATTTGGGGTCAAACCTGTGCGACCGCACAAAAATATCAAATTTCAGATGAGGCTGGACGTATGTGGAAAGTTAGACGCGTTTTCACCACTGGGAAAGGGGTGAAATTGCCCTTTGAAAAGTCGTAAGAATAATAATAATAATTAAAGCTGCAAGCAGCGTTGAACGGGCCCTCGCTCCCATGCGCACGTTGGGGTTGTGGTGAGATCCTGATGGATGGAACATGGTCTCTCAATGTTTCATAATAAATCTGGTTTTGAATGGATGAAATCTCTGGGAGGAGTGCGTTAAAATACAATATGTGGACATCAGGCAAAAATGACACGTTAAAATCAAAATAGCTGACTTCCTGTTTGGAGAACTCCTATGGGGAGGGGTTTTTGAGAATTTCAAGGGGGCGCTATCGAGGCATTTTGCTGCCCTCAAGGGCAAACCCCCAATACAATGTGAGAGCCCGCCACCCTTGACCTGTTCATTAATTTTTATGATGATTCAAGTTTATTAAAGACATCAAAAAGCGAAACGTATTTTCATGGCGAGGGATCCATTCTCATCGCATCGCCACACGAACGCCATTACTCGAAGCATCACAGCATTCGTAAGGTAGCTTAAGAAACTTTTTCTACATGTTGTTCAGGGAGAATAAAGTTTATGGGTTCGACTATGTGTCATCAGTACAAGTGAAAGTAAAAAATGGTCACTTCCTGTTAGCGGCCACGCCCACTGACCTGCAGACCTGCAGAGCACAACTTTTGATCAACACGGTCTCATGATGTTTACTAATAAATGTGGTTTTGATTGGATGAAATCTCTAGGAGGAGTGCGTTAAAATACAATGTGTGGAAATCAGGCAAAAATGACACGTTAAAATCAAAATGGCCGACTTCCTGTTTGGAGTACACGAATGATGCCAGAAACTTTTTTTTGCGTTCTGGCCTAATACATATTTGTACCAATTTTCATCTTTCTACTCCAAAAAAACCCCTATGGGGAGGGGTTTTTGAAAATGTAAAGGGGGCGCTATTGAGGCATTTTGCTGCCCTCATGGGCAAAGTCCCAATCAGATGTGAGAGCTTGGCACCCTTAACCGGCATATCAATTTTCATAATGATAGGAATTCATTAAAAACGTCAAACACCCAAACGTATTTTCATGGCGAGGGATCCATTGTCACCGCATCGCCACACGGACGCCATTACTCGAAGCACCACAGCATTCATAAGGTAGTTTAAGCAACTTCTTCTACATATTGTACACGGGACATAAAGTTCATGGGTTCAACTATATGTCATCAGTGCAAGTGAAAGTTAAAACTGGTCACCTCCTGTTTGGAGCCACGCCCACTGACCTACAGACCTGCAGAGCACAACTTTTGATCAGGATGGTCTTTCAATGTTCATTAATAAATCTGGTTATGAATGGATGAAATTTCTAGGAGGAGTGCGTTAAAATACCATCTGTGGAAATCAGGAAAAAATGACACGTTAAAATCAAAATGGCCGACTTCCTGTTTGGAGTAGACAAATGATGCCAGAGACTTTTTTGTCCGTCTTGGCCAAATAAACATGTGTACCAATTTTCATCTTCCTAACCCAAAAAAACCCCTATGGGGAGGGGTTTTTGAAAATTTCAAGGGGGCGCTTTCGAGGCATTTTGCTGTTCTCATGGGCAAAACACTAATCAGATGTGAGAGCTTGACACATTTGACCTGTCAATCAGTTTTTATGATGATACAAGTTTATTAAAGGCATCAAAAACCCAAACGTATTTTCATGGCGAGGGATGGAAAGTCGCTGCATCACTACGCAAACGCCATTATGCGTAGCTTCACAGTATTCATAAGGTAGCTTCATCTATTTGTTCTGCATGTAATAGAAGTGGAATGAGGTTGGTGAGTTCAACTATGAGTCATCAGTACAAGTGAAAGCAATAACTGGTCACTTCCTGTTACCACAGGGGGGCGCTAGGAGTAAAGTGGGAATTTAATGTATCTGGATGTTCAGGGCAGAGCAATGATCATGTCCAGCAAATTTGAAGCTACTACAGTCAAGTATGTGGGCGTGAGAGCATTGGGAATCCCAAACGTATTTTCATGGCGAGGGATCCAAAGTCGCCGCTTCGCCAAACGGACGCCATTACTCGTAGCTACACAATGTTCATAATGTAGCTTCAGCAACTTGTTGTGAATGTTTTACAAGAAGAAAGAAGTTGATTGGTTCAACATTGTGCCATCAGTCCCAGTGGAAGTAATGAGTGGTCACTTCCTGTTACCACAGGGGGGCGCTATTAGCAAAGTGAAAAGTTAGTATATCAGGCCGTTCAGGGCGGTGCCCTCATCATGTTCAGCAAGTTTGAAGCTACTCCAATCAAGTATTTGGGTTTGAGATTGTTGTGAAATTTTTCCCTCAAGTCACTAAAATTTGTCACGCCCTAGCAGCCACGCCCTTTGACCTACAGAGCTGCAGAGCAGAACTTTTAATCAGGTTGGTTTCTCGATGATGTTTAAGAAATTTGAAGCCGTTCCGACGAAATCCCTTGGAGGAGTTCGTTTTAAAATTCAAAAATTCAAATCAAAATGGCCGACTTTCTGATGGGTTTAGGGCGTGGCTCCAATGAAGTTTTTTGTATGCCTTGTTACATGTTGTACAGAGGGAAAAAAGTTGATGGGTTCAACTATGTGTCATCAGTACAAGTGAAAGTAAAAACTGGTCACTTCCTGTTAGCGGCCACGCCCACTGACCTACAGACCTACAGAGCACAACTTTTGATCAGCATGGTATTTCAATGTTTATTAATCCATCTGGTTTTGAATGGATTTAATATCCAGGAGGCGTGCGTTAAAATAAAATATGTGGAAATCAGGCAAAAATGACACGTTAAATTCAAAATGGCCGACTTCCTGTTTGGAGTAGACAAATGATGCCAGAGACTTTTTTTGCGTCTTGGCCAAATACACTTGTTTACCAATTTTTGTCTTTCTACTCCAAAAAAACCTCTATAAGGAGGGGTTATTGAAAATTTCAAGGGGGCGCTATCGAGGCATTTTGCTGCCCTCATGGGCACAGCCCCAATCTCATGTGAGAGCTTGCCACCCTTGACTTGTATCATCAAAAAAATTGATAGACAAGTTTATTAAAGACATCAAAAACCCAAACGTATTTTCATGGCGAGGGATGGATAGTTGCCGCGTCACCACACGGACGCCATTATGTGTAGCTTCACAGCATTCAAAGGGTAGCTTCACCAATTTGTTCTGCATGTAAAAGAAGTGGAATGAAGTTGACGTGATCAAGTATGTGTCCTCAGTACAAATGAAAGTAATAAGTGGTCACTTCCTATTACCACAGGGGGGCGCTAGTAGCAAAGTGGGGAGTTAATGCATCTGGACGTTCAGGGCGGAGCAATCATCATGTAGAGCAAGAACGGGCCCTCGCCCCCTTGCGCACGTTGGGGTTGTGGTGAGATCCTGATGGGTGCAACATGGTCTCTCAATGTTTCATAATAAATCTGGTTTTGAATGGATGAAATCTCTGGGAGGAGTGCGTTAAAATGAAATATGTGGAAATCAGGCAAAAATGACACGTTAAAATCAAAATGGCTGACATCCTGTTTGGAGTAGACCAATAATGCCAGAGACTTTTTTGTGCGTCTTGGCCAAATACACATGTGTATCAATTTTCATTTTCCTACTCCAAAAAAACTCCTATGGGGAGGGGTTTTTGAAAATTTCAAGGGGGCGCTATCGAGGCATTTTGCTGCCCTCAAGGGCAAACCCCCAATACAGTGTGAGAGCCCGCCACCCTTGACCTGTTTATCAATTTTTATGATGAAACAAGTTTATTAAAGACATCAGAAAGCCAAACGTATTTTCATGGCGAGGGATCCATTCTCACCGCATCGCCACACGGACGCCATTACTCGAAGCATCACAGCATTCGTAAGGTAGTTTATGCAACTGCTTCTACATGTTGTACAGGGGGAATAAAGTTGATAGGTTCATCTATGTGTCATCAGTACAAGTGAAAGTAAAAACCGGTCACTTCCTGTTAGTGGCCACGCCCAATGACCTACAGACCAGCAGAGCACAACTTTTGATCAGCATGGTGTCTCAATGTTACTAAATAAATGTGGTTTTGAATGGATTAAATCTCTCGTAGGAGTGCGTTGAAATACAATATGTGGAAATCAAAGGACTGGGAAGTTAATGCATCTGGACGTTCAGGGCAGAGCATTCATCATGTAGAGCAAGTTTGGAGCTACTACAGTCAAGTATGTGGGCGTGACAGCATTTGGAATCCCAAACATATTTTCATGGCGAAGGATCCAAAGTCGCCGCTTTGCCACACGGACGCCATTACTCGTAGCTATACAGCGTTCAGAATGTAGCTTCATCAACTTGTTCTGCATGTTTCAAAAGTAAAATGAAGTTGATGGGTTCAACAATGTGTCATCAGTACAAGTGGAAGTAACGAGTGGTCACTTCCTGTTACCACAGGGGGGCGTTATTAGCAAAGTGGGAAGTTAATACATCACGGTGTTTCCGGCGGCGCCCTTATCATGTTCAGCAAGTTTGAAGCTTCTAAAATCAAGTATTTGGGTGTGAGAGCATTGTGAAATATTTTCCTCAAGTCACTATAATTTGTCACGCCCTAGCAGCCACGCCCGTTGACCTACAGATCTGCAGAGCACAATTTTAAATCAGCTTGGTCTCTCAATGATGTGTACCGAATTTGAAGCCGATATGGCAAAATCCCTAGGAGGAGTTCGTTTTAAAATTCAAAATTTCAAATCAAAATGGCCGACTTTCTGTTGGGTTTAGGGCGTGGCTCCAATGAAGTTTTTTTTATGCCTTGTTACAAAGCACATAAAAACTGAATTTCGTCTACCTACGACAAAAAAAACGAATTTCCCTATGGGAATTTTGAAACGTGTTTAGGGGGCGCTATTTCGACAATTGGGGTCGAACTTGTGCGACCGCCCAAAAATATCGAATTTCGGATCCGGCCGGACGAATGGGGAAAGTTATACGCGTTTTCACAATTGGGAAAGGGGCGAAATTGGCCTTTGAAAAATCGGAAGAATAATAATAATAATAATAATAATAAACAGCGCGATTTCAATAGGGCCCTCCGCAGACGACTTGCAGTCGGCTCGGGCCCTAATAAACAGCGCGATTTCAATAGGGCCCTCCGCAGATGACTTGCAGTCGGCTCGGGCCCTAACTAGGACTGCCGCGGCAGTACTTAGGTCTTCAAGACTTCCGCTTTGACTCAGACCCCAAATCTTATCATGTAAAATTCTTCAATCAAAAGAACAGTAAACATATTCCCTTTTTCGGTGAAGTAGAATGTACAAAAACGGTGAAACATGATCTTGTATTAAATATATTTATTTAAAAATAACAAGCCAAATTGACTATGGGTTTAAACAATTTTCAACAATATTGTTAACAATTTTAAACAATAATCATGTGTAAAATTGAATTCAACTATCTCTGACTGGGAGTCTCGCTGTGCTGCCTTGCACTTGCATGGGACTGGCTCCCAGTCTAACTCTGTCCCATTTTAAGAGTTTTCCTGTCGCATGTAGGGTACGCATCGCATTTTGCGACTTAACTATCAACTTTTATATCATATAGTTCTTAAGGGGATTGTAGATCTCTCCATACTGAACAGTTTGCAACAAACGGATTTGAAATTGGGTGTATTTTGGCTGAGATATGACTCTTTGAACGTGTGCTTTCCTTACACTTGCCAACTTCAATGTCAGATAACTCCAAAACTATAAGAGATATCGTTCTGAAAAAAGTACATGAAATGTAAAATTGAATTCCCTACAGATGTTATGTTGAACATAAAGTTGTCCGATGCATAATTGTGACGCTAAAATTCACGAAAAAAATGAACTTTTGAGTATAAAATTATTTATTAAAAAACCTATACATTTTTATATGATAATGTTCTTGAGCAGATTGTTAAACAGGACATCTTAAACACAAAGAAAGAATAAGTTTCAAAATCGGTTGAAAAATGTCCGAGTTATGCCCCTTTGAAGATGTAGCTGAAAATTCGAATTTTTCCCGTGGGTCAAGTTCAAGGGGAGATAACTCAAAAACTATTTGGATTTTCAAAATGCCTTACAAAATTTTTAAAGTCCACTCAATGTAGGTTAAAATGATATATAATAGAAAGCTGTATGTATTGCGGTTCTGGAGAAGAAGATTTTTAAGGACGGGTGGGGTCAAAACCGGGAAGTTCACTCGGAATTTCAGTTTTTATTTTTTTACGGAAAAATGAGCATACCGGCTGAAGTTGGTCATATAATAAGAGTTGTGGAACATGATGAGACCTACCTATGGAATTTTTCAAAATATTTTTATCTCTTATAGTTTTCGAGATATTGCCATTGAACGGTTTTTACGTTTTGGGTTATCTCCCCTTTTTGGGGCAAAAATTCAAAAATCGGGCCCTGTTATGCACAACTACATCATAGAAGCTATCATTTCAGAAAGTTTCATACAAATCGGTTTAGTGGTTACTTCAGAATCGTCCGGACAAAAACGAGGAAGCAAAATAATAATAATCCAAAATCTAAAACCAATAACAATAGGTCTTCAATAGGTCTTCAGACATTCGTCTTGAAGACCTAATAATAATAAACAGCATGATTTCAATAGGGTCCTCCGCGGACAACTTGCAGTCGTGCTCGGGCCCTAATAATAATAAACAGCATGATTTCAATAGGGTCCTCCGCGGACGACTTGCAGTCGTGCTCGGGCCCTAATAATAAACAGCATGATTTCAATAGGGTCCTCCACGGACGACTTGCAGTCGCGCTCGGGCCCTTATAAAGAGCACGATTTCAATAGGGTCCTCCGCGGACGACTTGCAGTCGTGCTCAGGCCCAAATAATAATAATAAACAGCACGATTTCAATAGGGTCCTCCGCGGACGACTTTCAGTCGGCTCGGGCCCTAATAATAATAATAAAAATAAACAGCATGATTTCAATAGGGCCCTCCGCAGACGACTTGCAGTCGGCTCAGGCCCTAATAATAATTAAAGCTGCAAGCAGCGTTGAACGGGCCCTCGCCCCCATGCGCACGTTGGGGTTGTGGTGAGATCCTGACGGGTGCAGCTGTGCACTCACGACCATTGGACAGGTCAAGTGCCGGCCCCAACCTGAGGGAAAGTGTCGAGCGAATCAGACAAAGCTGAAGGAGTTATGATAAGTTGTTACCTCATCCACCAGAAGCCGCTCAGAGTGTAACCAAATTTGGGCAGGTGCATTCAGGGGCAGACCCTAAGCACAAATGTGAAGTTTTGAGCAAATCGGCCAATTTCAACGTAAAATGCTGCACTTTCTGTTTCCATAAAGGGGCATGATGACCTAGATTGTTTAGCAGCACATCGAAGCGTTCAGGGTAGGGCTTTCACTATGTGCAGGAATTTTGAACCCATTTGGATGAAGTATGAGGGAGAGTGAGCAGCTCGAACGTGTTTGGCGAGGCATCTGAAATGGGCACACCATGGCGGCCAGGCCCATTTAGCGACAGACATGCAGAGCACTACTTTTGGTCAGCATGGTCTCTTGATGATCAGAAATAAATATTAGGTTGATTGGACGGAATCGCTAGGAGGAGTTCTTTAAAATGCAATATTGAGAGGAGAAAGAATCTGATCTCTGCTACTTTTTTATCAGTTATTGGTTATGGTGATCTTTTATACATGCATGCGTCTGCCCATTGCTTGCAAAAGTTGGACAGTGTTTATCACAGTGCCTTGAGATTTATGACCAATTGTAAAGCCCTGACTCACCATTTTACTCTGTATGCCAGGGCTGGGTGGCCATCTTTGACCATGCGTAGGCTCAGTCACTGGTTTTCGTTTATTTATAAAGCAATTTTAGGTGAACTCCTCCTTCTTATATTTGTTCTTTGATTGAACTAAGATCTGGTTGCAGTTATAATTTGAGATCTCAAGATGTGATTTTATTGTCAGTTCCAAGCGCACGGACTAATTTGGGTAAGAAAGCTTTTAAGAGCTCGGCTCCCCTCACCTGGAATAGCCGGCAAAAAGATTTGAAACTAAAGGATTTGGTCTCTTTGTTGGTTTTCAAATCTTTTATTAGTACAATGGTTGGAACTTGTCAATGCAGTTGACCATTTACTAGTCCACAATTTACTGAATATCTTTTTATGACAGTTGGCATCATTTGAAGCTATTCTATGTTTGTTGTGTTTACACCGTATATTCTTTTGTGTTTGTCCTGTGTATGTAACATGTAATGCCGCTATCTTGGCCAGGTCTCCCTTGAAAAAGAGATCATAAATCTCAATGGGACTTTCATTTGAATCCATTTGGATGAAGTATGAGGGAGAGAGAGCTGCTGGATTGTGTTTGGCGAGGCATCTGAAATGGGGAGACCATGGCGGCCACGCCCATTTAGCGACAGACATGCAGAGCACAACTTTTGATCATCATGGTCTCTTGATGATCTGAAATAAATATTAGGTTGAATGGACGGAATCGCTAGGAGGAGTTCATTAAAATGCAATATGTGAAAATCGGGCCAAAATGACACATTAAAATCAAAATGGCTGACTTCCTGTTGGGAATTGACCAATGGTGCCAGAGACTTTTTTGTTCGAATTGGCAACATACACGTGTGCCAATTTTCATCTTCCTATTCCAGAAAAACCCCTATGGGGAGGGGTTTTTCAAAATTCCAAGGGGGCGCTATCGAGGCATTTTGCTGCCTTCATGGGCATTGCCCCAATCAGATGTTAGAGCTCACCACCCTTGACTGACATATCAATTTCCATGATGATATGAATTCATTAAGAACATCAAATACCCAAACGTATTTTCATGGTGAGGGATCCATTGTCACCGAATTGCCACACGGACGCCATTACTCGAAGCTTTACAGCATTCGTAAGGTAGTTTATGCAACTTCTTCTACATGTTGTACTGGGGGAATAAAGTTGATGGGTTAAACCATGTGTCATCAGTACAAGTGAAAGTAAAAACTGGTCACTTCCTGTTAGTGGCCACGCCCACTGACCTACAGACCTGCAGAGCACAACTTTTGATCAGCATGGTCTTTTGATGTTTATTGATAAATCTGGTTTTGAATGGATGAAATCTGTAGGAGGAGTGCGTTAAAATACAATATATGGAAATCAGGCAAAAATGACACATTAAAATCAAAATGGCCGACTTCCTGTTTGGAGTAGACAAATGATGCCGAGAGTTTTTTTTGCATCTTGGCCAAATACACATGTGTACCAATTTTCATCTTTCTACTCCAAGAAAACCCCAATGGGGAGGGGTTTTTGAAAATTTCAAGGGGGCGCTATGAAGGCATTTTGCTGCCCTTATCGGCAAAACCCCAATCACATGTGAGAGCTTGCCACCCTTGACCTGTCTATCAATTTTTATGATGATACAAGTTTATTAAAGACATCAAAAACCCAAACGTATTTTCATGGCGAGGGATGGATATTAGCCGCGTCATTACACAGACGCCATTATGCGTAACTTTATATTATTCATTAGGTAGCTTCACCAATTTGTTCTGCATGTAATAGAAGTGAAATGAGGTTGATTTGATTAAGTATGTGTCCTCAGTACAATTGAAAGTAATAATTGGTCACTTCCTGTTACCACAGGGGGGAGCTAGTAGCAAAGTGGAAATTTAATGCATTTAGACAATCAGGACGGAGCATTGATCATGTCCAGCAAGTTTAAAGCTACTACAGTCAAGTATGTGGGCGTGAGAGCATTGGGAATCCCAAACATATTTTCATGGCGAGGCATCCAAAGTCGCCGCTTCGCCACACGAATGCCATTACTCGTAACTACACAGCGTTTACAATGTAGCTCCATCAACTTGTTCTGCATGTTTTAGAAGTAGAATGAAGTTGATGGGTTCAACAATGTGTCATCAGTACAAGTGGAAGTAATGAGTGGTCACTTCCTGTTATCACCGGGGGGCGCTATTAGCAAAGTGAAAAGTTAAAATATCAGGATGTTCAGGTCGGCGCCCTCATCATTTTGAGCAAGTTTGAAGCTTCTAAAATCAAGTGTTTGGATGTGAGAGCATTGTGAAATTTTTTCCTCATGTCACTGAAATTGTCATGCCCTAGCAGCCACGCCTTTTGACCTGCAGAGCACAACTTTTGATCAACTTGGTCTCACAATAATCTCTACCAAATTTGAAGTTGATTCGGCGAAATCCCTAGGAGGAGTTTGTTTTAAAATTCAAAAATTCAAATCAAAATGGCCGACTTCCTGTTGGGTTTAGGGCGTGGCTCCAATTAAGTTTTTTGTATGCCTTATTACAAGTCATATAACTACCAAATTTCGTCTGCCTACGACAAAGTAACCGAATTTCCCTATGGGAATTTTGAAACGTGTTTAGGGGGCGCTATTTCGGCATTTGGGGTCAAACCTGTATGACCTCATAAAAATATCAAATTTCAGATGAGGCCGGACGTCTGTGGAAAGTTAGACTCGTTTTCACCATTGGGAAAGGGGCGAAATTGGCCCTTGAAATGTCGGAGGAATAATAATAATAATTAAAGCTGCAAGCAGCGTTGAATGGGCCCTCGCCCCCATGCGCACGTTGGGGTTTGTGGTGAGATCCTGACGGAAGCAGCTGTGCACTCACGACCATTGGACATGTCAAGTGCCGGCCCCAACCTGAGAGAAAGTGTCGAGCGAATCGGACAAAGCTGAAGGAATTATGATAAGTTGATACTTCATCTACCAGAAGTCGCTCAGAGTGTAACCAAATTTAGGCAGGTGCATTCAGGGGCAAACCCTAAGCACAAATGTGAAGTTTTGAGCAAATCGGCCAATTTCAACGTAAAATATGGCATTTTCTGTTTCCATGAGGGGGCATGATGAGGTAGATTGTTTAGCAGCACATCAAGGCGTTCAGGGTGGAGCTTTTACCATGTACAGGAATTTTGAATCCATTTGGATGAAGTATGAGGGAGAGGGAGCAGCTCGAATGTGTTTGGCGAGGCATCTGAAATGGGGACACCATGACGGCCAGGCCCATTAAGCGACAAACATGCAGAGCACTACATTTGATCAGCATGGTCCCTTGATGATCTGAAATAAATATTAGGTTGAATGGACAGAATCGCTGGGAGGAGTTCGTTAAAATGCAATATGTGGAAATCGGGCCAAAATGACACATTAAAATCAAAATGGCTGACTTCTGGTTTGGAATTGACCAAAGGTGCCAGAGACTTTTTTGTTCGAATTGGCAAAAGACACATGTGTACCAATTTTCATTTTCTTATTCCAAAAAAACCCTTATGGGGAGGGGTTTTTCAAAATTTTAAGGGGGCGCTATCGAGGCATTTTGCTGCCTTCTTGGGCAATGCCCCAATCAGATGTGAGAGCTCACCGTCCTTGACCGGCAGATCAATTTGCATGATGATACAAATTCATTAAGAACATCAAAAACACAAACGTATTTTCATGGCGAGGGATCCATTGTCACACGCATCGCCACACGGACGCCATTACTCGAAGCAATACTGCATTCGTTAGGTAGTTTGTGCAACTGCTTCTTCATGTTGTACAGAGGGAATAAAGTTGATCGGTTCAACTATGTGTCCTCAGTACAAGTGAAAGTAAAAACTGGTCACTTCCTGTTAGTGGCCACGCCCACTGACCTACAGACCTGCAGAGCACAACTTTTGATCAACATGGTCTTTTGATAATTACTAATAAAGGTGGCTTTGATTGGATGAAATCTCTAGGAGGAGTGCGTTAAAATGCAATGTGTGGAAATCAGGCAAAAATGACACGTTAAAATAAAAATGGCCGACTTCCTGTTTGGATGAGACAAATGATGCCAGAGACTTTTTTTTGCGTCTTGGCCGATTACACATGTGTACCAATTTTCATCTTTCTTCTGCAAAAAAACCCCTATGGGGTTTGCCACGCCTATTTGTAAGTTTTAAATCAGTGTAATAGGAATGATGGTCTTTAAAATTCTACAAAATTTTGTGAGTTTTTGAGCATGCTGAAACCCTCAAAAGGGTAATTCTTTTAAAAATCGTATTGGGGGCGCTATAGAGTCATGATGCCTCATTTACTGCCAATTTTTGTTTCAAATTGAAGACAATGTGACAAATAAAATTTTAGCTAAGTTTTGCAAGTTTTTGAGTATGCTAAGGCCTTCAAATGTGTGTTCATAAAATTTGGAATAACGCAGGAAATGACTCATAGCTCACTTCCTGTTTGGCCGAAAAATTTCAAAAAAATCAGCACAGCCCAGAAAACCAAATGCAATGATCTGACCAAATTTAATGAACATTCAAGCACTTTTATATCAACATGGCCGTGTCAAGAGGGCGCTGTAGAGCCACCTGACAACACCCACTCCAATATCAACATATAGGTATATTTGGAATTAGACTACCATTAAGCCTGTAAAGTTTCATGTAAATCTCCCAAAGCATATGCTCATAAAATAAACTTCCATTTTCATGGCGGAACATTGAAATTCACCGCGACGCCACGGATACAAAGTTCGATGAATCCAAAAAAGCTTCGCAATTTAACATTGACGACGTCTTTCAATGTCATATGCCAAATTTTAAGTTGATCAGATAAAATCTCTAGGAGGAGTTCGTTAAAGTACGACACCTGTGAATGGCCAACAATCCAAAAAAGTTGCAATTTCAATTGAAAATGGTGGACTTCCTGTTGAGTGTAGGTCATGGCACCAAGAGAATTTTTTGTAGGTCTCGGTATATTCCACATGTCTACCGAATTTCATACATGTAGGTTTACCAGGCTGCGAGGGCTGCTTATTTAAAATTTTCCAGGGGGCGCAATAGTGACATTTTTGCCATGTATATATATAAGTTTTTTGTCAGAGTAATACGAATGATGGTCCTTATACATTTACAAAATTTTGTGAGTTTTAGAACATGCTGAGACCCTCAAAATTGCAATTCTTTTAAAAATCTGATTGGGGGCGCTATAGAGCCATTGTGCCAAATTTAGTGTAAATTGATATAAAAAATTTAAAATAATAAGACAATTATAATTTTTGCAACTTTTTGCAAGATTTCGAGTATTCTAAAGCATCCAAACATGTGTTTATAAAATTTGGAAAAACGCAGGAAATGGCGCATAGCTCACTTCCTGTTTGGCCAAAAAATTTCAAAAAAATTAAAATAACTCGACATGAACAATGCAATGATCACACCAAATTTCATGAACATTCAAGCACTTTTATCTCAACATGGCCGTTTCAATAGGGCGCTGTGGAGCCACCTGACCACACCCAATCTAATATCAACATAAAGGTCTACTTGGAAGTGGACTCCTATAAAGCCTGTAAAGTTTCACGCAAATTTCACAAAGCATGTGCGCGTAAAACCAACTTCCTGTTACATGGCGGAACATCGAAATTCGCCGCGACGCCACGGATACAAAGTTCAATGAATCCAAAAAAGCTTCGCAATTTAACATCGACAAGGTCTTAAGATGTTAAATTCAAAATTTTAAGTTGATCGGATAAAATCTTTCGGAGGAGTTCGTTAAAGTACGAAGCCTGTGAATGGCAAAAAATTTAAAAAATTTGCAAATTCAATTAAAAATGGCGGACTTCCTGTTGAGTCTAGGTCATGGCACCTAGAGACTTTTTTTTAGGTCTTGGCATAGTACACATGTCCACCGAATTTTGTACATGTAGGTCAAACACGCTGCGAGGGCTGCTTCATTGAAATTTTCTAGGTGGCGCTGTAATGCAATTTTGCCACATCCATCTGTAAACCCTAAATCCTAGTTAAAAGTAAGACCTGCTTATTATGTTTGCAAAGTTTTGTGAGTTTTCAAGCATGCTGAGGCCCTCAAAAATGCAATTATGTATTAGGGGGCGCTATAGAGCTACCATATCACACCCAGTGCCAAATGAGATATCGAATCAAAGAACGTAATATTTCTAGTCTATGAGCAAAGTCTGGTGAGTTTTCGAGTATGATAAAACCCTCAAAAATGTGTTCTTAAAATCTAAAAAAACGCAGGAAATGGCTCATAGCTCACTTCCTGTGAGGCAAAAAAATTTCAAAAAAATTTACAAAAAAATTTATGATGACTACTATGACTCTATAAAATTTTGTGAGAATCCGAGCAAGTGCGTTCAAAAATGGCCGCGTGTTTGGTGGCGCTATAGAGCCACCGGGGCATGTCGAAGCACAAAAATAAAAAAACTTTGCAATTTTCACCACGACTGACGTGTGGGCAAATTTTTGTGAGTTTTCGTGCATGGCAAAGCCCTAAAAAATGCGTTCTCGCAGCAGAATAAAAAGAAGAAGAAGAAGAAGAAGAAGAAGAAGAAGAAGAAGAAGAAGAATAATAAAAATCCCTTCAAAAACAATAGGTTCCTCGCACCTTCGGTGCCAGGACCCGTTCCGGGCCCTGGCACCGGTCGGTGCTCGGGCCCTAATTAAAGCTGCAAGCAGCGTTGAAAGGGCCCTCGCACCCCTCTTGCACGTTGGGGCGGCAGCAAAATCTTGCCTGGTGCAGGTGTGCATTCACAGCCATTGGACACAGCTAGACTGTGAACAATGTGGTTTCCTGCGGAGGGAGCAAAAATTGTCTGGAGGGGCGCTTTGATATCATTTTGACATGCCCGTGCGCAAAATCTCCAGCATAGTAATTATAATACCAGGGTCCTTGAGCTTGTTGATTTTTGTAAATTTTCCAGCATGTTTAGACTTTCAAAAGAGCAATTCTTTTATAAATATTATTGGGGGCGCTATAGAGCCATTATGCCCCATTTAGTGTCAATTAATGGATGTATTGAAGAGAATAAGACAGTTCTAATTTTTGCAAGGTTTTGCAAGTTTTGGAGCATTCTAAGGCCTTAAAACGTGTGTTCGTAAAATTTGGAAAAACGCAAGAAATAGCTCATAGCTCACTTCCTGTTTGGCAAAAAAATTTCAAAAAATTAAGAATTGCGGGGAATGACTAACGCAATGATCACACCAAATTTCATGAATGTTCAAGCACTTTTATCTGAACATGGCCATATCTAGAGGGTGCTGTGGAGCCACCTGGAACCTCTCTATCTAAAATTAGCATATATCTGTACTTGGGCGGACAATTTTATCATGGTTGGAAAGTTTCAGGCAAATCCCACAAAGTATGTGCAAGTGAAAGTAACTTCCTGTTTCATGGCAGGACATCAAAATTCGCCGTGACGCCACGGATGCATCGTTTGATGAAATCAAAAAAGCTTCGCAATTTAACATTAGCAAGGTCTTTCCATATTATATGCCAAATTTTAAGTTGATCGGATAAAATCTCTAGGAGGAGTTCGTTAAAGTACAACACCTGTGAATGGCAAAAAATCCAAAAAATTTGCAATTTCAATTAAAAATGGCGGACTTCCTGTTGAGTCTAGGTCATGTCACCAAGGGACTTTTTTTTAGGTCTTGTCATATTTCACATCTCTACCGAATTTCATACATGTAGGTTTACCAGGCTGCGAGGGCTGCTTATTTGAAATTTTACAGGGGGCGCTATAATGAAATTTTTGCCATGCCAATTTGTAAGCTTTTCATCAGAGTAATATGAATGAGGGTCTTTATATATTTACAAAATTTTGTGAGTTTTCGAACATGCTGAGACCCTCAAAAAGGGTTTTCTTTAAAAAATCTGATTGGGGGCGCTCTTGAGCCATTATGCCACATTAGGCTCCAGTAGATGGATGACAGTAAAGAGAATAAGAAAATTATAATTTGTGCAAGGTTTGGAAAGCATTGGAGTATTTTAAGGCTTTCACCCGTGTGTTCGTAAAATTTGGAAAAACGCAGGAAATAGCTCATAACTCACTTCCTGTTTGGCAAAAAAATTTCAAAAAATTAGTCATTGCCTGCAATGACAAATGCAATGATCACACCTAATTTCATGAACATTCAAGCACTTTTATTTTAACATGGACGTATCTAGAGGGCGCTGTGGAGCCACCTGGCCACTCTCGATCTAATATTAGCATATATTTATACTTAGAGGGACAATTTAATCAAGCCTGTGAAGTTTTGCGCATATCTCACAAAGCATGTGCGCGTAAAACCAACTTCCTGTTTCATGGCGGAACGTCGAAATTCGCCGCAACGCCACGGGTACAAAGTTAAATGAATCCAAAAAAGCTTCGCAATTTAACATTGACAAGGTCTTTAGATGTCATATGCGAAATTTTAAGTTGATACGATAAAATCTCTAGGAGGAGTTCGTTAAAGTACGACACCTGTGAATGGCAAAAAAGAAAAAAAATTTGCAAATTCAATTAAATATGGCGGACTTCCTGTTGAGTCTAGGTCATGGCACCAAGAGACTTTTTTGTAGGTTTTTGCATAGTACACATGTCCACCGAATTTCGTACATGTAGGTTAAACACGCTGTGAGGGCTGCTTCATTGAAATTTTCTAGGTGGCACTGTAATGCAATTTTGCCACATCCATCTGTAAATTCTATATTCAAGTACAGACTTTGACCAGCTTAATATGTTCGCAAAGTTTCGTGAGTTTTCGAGCATGCTGATGCCTTCAAATAAGCAAATATGCATTAGGGGGCGCTATAGAGCCACCATGTCATATCCACTGCCAAATGAGATATCGAATCGAAGAACGTAATATTTCTAGTCTATGAGCCAAGTTTGGTGAGTTTTCGAGTATGATAAAACCCTCAAAAATGTGTTCGTAAAATCTGAAAAAACGCAGGAAATGGCTCATAGCTCACTTCCTGTGAGGAAAAAAATTTTCAAAAAACTTGACAAAAAAAATTTATGGTGACTACTATGACTTTATGAAATTTCGTGAGAATCCGAGCGAGTGCGTTCCAAAATGGCCGCGTGTTTGGTGGCGCTATAGAGCCACCGGGGCATGTCCAAGCACAAAAATAATAATAGTTTGCAATTTTCACCACGACTGACGTGTCGGCAAATTTTTGTGAGTTTTCGTGCATGGCAAAGCCCTCAAAAATGCGTTCTCGCAGCAGAATAAGAATAAGAAGAAGAAGAAGAAGAAGAAGAAGAATAATAATAAAAATACCATCAAAAACAATAGGTTCCTCGCACCTTCGGTGTCAGGACCCGTTCCGGGCCCTGGCACCGGTCGGTGCTCGGGCCCTAATTAAAGCTGCAAGCAGCGTTGAAAGGGCCCTCGCCCCCTTCGTGCACGTTGGGGTGGCAGCAAGATCTTGATGGGTGCAGGTGTCCATTCACAGCCAATGGACACTGCTGGACTGCATACAATGTGGTATCCTGAGGGGAGTGCAAAAATTTTCTAGAGGACGCAATGGTACCATTTTGACATGCCTGTGCACAATCTACAACCGAGTAATCGTAATACCGAGCTCCATGAGTGTGTTGATTTTTGTTAATTTTTCAGCATGTTTAGACCTTCAGAAGAGCAATTCTTCTATATATCTGATTGGAGGCGCTGTAGAGCCATTATGCCACATTTAGTGCCAATTTATGGATGACTTTGAAGAGAAGAAGACACTTAAAATTTGTGCAAGGTTTTACAAGTTTTGGAGCATTCTAAGGCCTTTAAACGTGTTTTCGTAAAATTTGGAAAAACGCAGGAAATAGCTCATAGCTCACTTCCTGTTTGGCCAAAAATTTTTTGAAAATTAACCCTTGCCCGGAATGACTAATGCAATGATCAGACCAAATTTCATGAACATTCAAGCACTTTTATCTTAACATGGCCATATCTAGAGGGCGCTGTGGAGCCACCTGGCACCTCCTGATCCAATATCAGCATATATTTATATTTGGGAGGACACTTTTATGAAGCTTTGTAAAGTTTCAGGAAAAATCCCACCAAGTATGTTGGAGTAAAACCAACTTCCTGTTTCATGGCGGAACATCGAAATTCGCCGCGTCACCTTGGATTCATCGTTCAATGAATCCAAAAAAGCTTCGCAATTTAACATCGGCAATGTCTCGTAATATCAGTTGCCAAATTGTAAGTTGATCGGATAAAACATCTCGGAGGAGTTCGTTGAAGTACGGCACTTGTGAATGGCGAAAATCCAAAAAATTTGCAATTTCAATTAAAAATGGCGGACTTCCTGCTGAGTCTAGGACATGGCACCAAGAGACTTTTTTTCAGGTCTCGGCATATTCCACATGTATACCAAATTTCATAGATGTAGGTTTACCGGGCTGCGAGGGCTGCTTATTTGAAATTTTCCAGGGGGCGCTATAATGAAATTTTTGCCATGCCTATAAGTAAGTTTCTTGTCAAAGTAATACAAATGATGGTCTTTATACATTTAAAGAATTTTGTGAGTTTTTGAACATGGTGAGACCCTTAAAAGGGCAATTCTTTCAAAAACGTGATTGGGGGCACTAAAGAGCCATTGTGCCTAATTTAGTGTAAATTGATATATAAAATTGAAGACAATAAGGCAATTAAAATTTGTGCAACTTTTTGCAAGAGGTCGAGTATTCTAAGGCTTCCAAACATGAGTTTCTAAAATTTGGAAAAACACAGGAAATGGCTCATAGCTCACTTCCTGTTTGGCCAAAAAATTTCAAAAAAATTATCATTCCCTGACATGACACATGCAATGATCACACTAAATTTCATGAACAATCAAGCACTTTTATCTCAATATGGCCGTGTCAAGAGGGTGCTGTGGAGCCACCTGACCACACCCAATGTAATATCAACATATAGGTATACTTGAAAGTAGACTCTTATCAAGCCTGTGAAGTTTCGCGCAAATCTCACAAAGCATGTGCACGTAAAACCAACTTCCTGTTTCATGGCGGAACATCGAAATTCGCCGCGACGCCACGGATACAAATTTCGATGAATCCAAAACAGCTTCGCAATTTAACATCGACCAGGTCTTAAAAAGTCATATGCGAAATTGTAAGTTGATCGGATAAAATCTCTAGGAGGAGTTCGTTAAAGTACGACGCCTGTGAGTGGCAAAAAATAAAAAAAAATTGCAAATTCAATTAAAAATGGCGGACTTTCTGTTGAGTCTAGGTCATGGCACCAAGAAACTTTTTTTTAGGTCTTGGCATAGTGCACATGTCCACCGAATTTTGTACATGCAGGTTAAACACACTGCGAGGGCTGCTTCATTGAAATTTTCTAGGTGGCGCTGTAATGCAATTTTGCCATATCCATCCGTAAACCCCACTTTCTAGTAAAAAGTATGACCAGCTTAATATAATTGAAAAGTTTCGTGAGTTTTTGAGCATGCTGATGCCCTCAAAAATGCAATTATGTATTAGGGGGCGCTATAGAGCCACCATAACACACCTAGTGCCAAATGAGATATTGAATCAAAGAACTTTATATTTTCAATCTATGAGCCAAGTTAGGTGTGTTTTCGAGTATTATAAGGCCCTCAAAAATGTGTTCGTAAAATCTGAAAAAACGCAGGAAATGGCTCATAGCTCACTTCCTGTGTGGCAAAAAAATTTCAAAAAAATTGACAAAAAAACATAAGATGACTACTATGACCCTATCAAATTTCGTGAGAATCCGAGTAAGTGCGTTCCAAAATGGCCGTGTGTTTGGTGGCGCTATAGAGCCACCGGGGCATGACCAAGCACAAAAATAATAATACTTTGCAATTTTCACCACGACTGACGTGTGGGCAAATTTTTGTGAGTTTTCGTGCATGGCAAAGCCCTCAAAAATGCGTTCTCGTAGCAGAATAAAAAGAAGAAGAAGAAGAAGAAGGAGAAGATGAAGAATAATAAAAGCTGCAAGCAGCGTTGAAAGGGCCCTCGCACCCCTCGTGCACGTTGGGGAAGCAGCAAGATCTTAATGGGTGCAGGTGTCCATTCAGAGCCATTGGACACTGCTTGACTGTGTACAAGGTGGTTTCCTGAGGGGAGTGCAAAAATTTTCTGCAGGGCGCTATGATACCATTTTGACATGCCTTTGCGCAGAATCTACAACATAATAATCGTAATACCGGGCTACATGAGTGTGTTAATTTTTGTAAATTTCCCTGCATGTTTAGACCTTCAGAAGAGCAATTCTTTTGTAAATCTGATTGGGGGCGCTATAGAGCCATTATGGCACATTTAGTGTAAATTGATGGATGACATTCCAGAGAGTGAGACATTTATAATTTCTACAAGGTTTTGCAAGTTTAGGAGCTTTCTAAGGCCTTCAAACGTGTGTTCGTAAAATTTGGAAAAACGCAGGAAATAGCTCATAGCTCACTTCCTGTTTGGCGAAAAAATTTCTTAAAATTAAGCATTGCCCGGAATGACTAAGGCAATGATCACACCAAATTTCATGAACACTCAAGCACTTTTATTTTAACATGGCCATATCTAGAGGGCGCTGTGGAGCCACCTGGCACCTCCCGATCTAATATTAGCATATTTTAATACTTGGGAGGACAATTTTATCAGGCTTGGAAAGTTTCAGGCAAATACCACAAAGTATGTGGGAGTAAAACCAACTTCCTGTTTCATGGCAGGACATTGAAATTCGCCGCGCCGCCACGGGTACATCGTTCGATGAATCCAAATATGCTTCGCAATTTAACATTGGCAAGGTCTTTCGATATTCCTTGCCAAATTTTTAGTTGATCAGATAAAATCTCTAGGAGGAGTTCGTTAAAGTACGATGCCTCTGAATGGGAAAAAATCCAAAAAAGTTGCAATTTCAATTAAAAATGGCAGACTTCCTGTTGAGTCTAGGTCATGGCACGAGGAGACTTTTTTTTAGGTCTCAGGATATTCCACATGTCCACTGAACTTCATACATTCAGGTCAACCATGATGCGAGGGCTGCTTATTTGAAATTTTCCAGGGGGCGCTATAATGACATTTTTGCCACGCCTATATATAAATTTTTTATTATTGTAACAGGGATGATGGGCTTTAGACTAGTACAAAATTTTGTGAGTTTTTGAGCATGCTGAGACCCTCAAAAGGGCAATTTTTAAAAAAATCTGATTGGGGGCGCTATTGAGCCATTATGCCACATTTACTGCCAAATTCTGTCTCAAATTGAAGGCAATCAGACAAAAAAAATTTTTGCAAAGTTTTGCAAGTTTTCGAGTATGGTAAGGCCTTCAAACGTGTGTTCGTAAAATTTGGAATAACGCAGGAAATGGCTCATAGCTCACTTTCTGTTTGGCCAAAAAATTTCAAAAAAATAAATACAGCCCAGAAAAACAAATGCATTGATCATGCCAAATTTCATGAACATTGAAGCACTTTTATCTCAACATGGCCGTGTCAAGAGGGCGCTGTGGAGTCACATGACCACACCCAATCTAATATCAACATATACGTATACTTGGAAGTAGACTCTTGTCAAGCCTGTGAAGTTTCGAGCAAATCTCACAAAGCATGTGCGCGTAAAACCAACTTACTGTTTCATGGCGGAACATCGAAATTCGCCGCGACGCCACGGATACAAAGTTCGATGAATCCAAAAAAGCTTCGCAATTTAACTTTGACAACATCTTAAGAAGTCATATGCGAAATTTTAAGTTGATCGGATAAAATCTCTAGGAGGAGTTCGTTAAAATACGACGCCTGTAAATGGCAAAAAAAAAAAAAAATTTGCAAATTCAATTAAAAATGGCGGAGTTCCTGTGGAGTCTGGGTCATGGCACCAAGAGACTTTTTTTTAGGTCTTGGCATAGTACACATGTTCACCGAATTTTGTACATGTAGGTTAAACACCCTGCGAGGGCTGCTTCATTGAAATTTTCTAGGTGGCGCTGTAATGCAATTTTGCCACATCCATCTGTAAACCCCACATTCTAGTAAAAAGTATGACCAGCTTAATATGTTTGCAAAGTTTCGTGAGTTTTCGAGCATGATGATGCCCTCAAAAATGCAATTATGTATTAGGGGGCGCTATAGAGCCACCATGTCACACTTAGTGCCATATGAGACATCAAATCAAAGAACTTAATATTTTTAGTCTATGAGCCAAGTTTGGTGAGTTTTTGAGTATGATAAGGCCCTCAAAAATGTGTTTGTAAAATCTGAAAAAACGCAGGAAATGGCTCGTAGCTCACTTCCTGTGCGGCAAAAAAATTTAAAAAAATTTCCAAAAAAATTTATCATGACTGCTATGGCCCAATCGAATTTCGTGAGAATCCGAGCAAGTGCGTTCCAAAATGGCCGCGTGTTTTGGTGGCGCTATAGAGCCACCTAGGCATGTCTAAGCACAAAAATAGTAATACTTTGCAATTTTCACCACGACTGACGTGTGGGCAAATTTTTGTGAGTTTTTGTGCATGGCAAAGCCCTCAAAAATGCGTTCTCGCAGCAGAATAAAAAGAAGAAGAAGAAGAAGAAGAAGAAGAAGAAGAATAATAAAAATCCCATCAAAAACAATAGGTTCCTCGCACCTTCAGTGCTCGGGCCCTAATAATTAAAGCTGCAAGCAGCGTTGAAAGGGCCCTCGCACCCCTTGTGCACAGTGGGGTGGCAGCAAGACCTTGATGGGTGCAGTTGTCCATTAACAGCCATTGGACACTGCTAGCCTGTGTACAATGTGTTTTCCTGATGGGATTGCAAAAATCTTCTGGATGGCGAGATGATACCATTTTGTTATGCCTGTGCGCAAAATCTACAACATAGTTATTGGAATACCAGGCATCATGTGTGTGTTAAATTTCGTAAATTTTTAAGCACGCTTCGAGCCCCAAAAAAGCAATTGTTTAAAGAATCTGACTGGAGGCGCTATAGAGCCATTATGCCACATTTAGTCCCAGTTGATGTATCAAATTCAAGGCAATAAGTTAATGATAATTTTTGCCACGTTTTTGCAAGTTTTGGACCATTCTAAGGCCTTAATACGTGTATTCGTAAAATTTGGAAAAACGCAGGAAATAGCTCATAGCTCACTTCCTGTTTGGCCAAAAAATTTCAAAAAATTAAGCATTGCCCGGAATGACTAATGCAATGATGACACCAAATTTTATGAACATTCAAGCACTTTTATCTTAACATGGTAGTATCTAGAGGGCGCTGTGGAGCTACATGGCCATTTCCGATCTAATATTAGCATATATTTATACTTGGGAAGACAAGTTTATCAAGTTTGGAAAGTTTTAGACTAATCCCACAAAGTATGTGGGAGTTATACCAACTTCCTGTTTCATGGCGGGATGCCGAAATTCACCGCAATGCCACGGATACATCGTTCGATATATCCAAAAAAGCTTCGCAATTTAACATCAGCAAGGTCTTAAGATATTATTCGCCAAATTTTGAGTTGATTGGATAAAATCTCTAGGAGGAGTTCGTTAAAGTACGACACCTGCGAATGGCGAAAAATCTAAAAAAGTTGAAATTTCAATTAAAAATGGCAAACTTCTTGTTGGGTCTACGTCATGGCTCCAAGAGACTTTTTTTTAGATCTCAGGATATTCCACTTGTTCACAGAAGTTCATACATGCTGATCAACCACGATGCAAGGGCTGCTTATTTGAAATTTTCCAGGGGGCGCTATAATGCCATTTTTGCCACGCCTATATATACATTTTTATATTATTGTAATAGGAATGATAGGCTTTAGAGTTGTACAAAATTTTGTGAGTTTTTGAGCATGCTGAGACCCTCATAAGGGCAATTCTTTTAAAAATCTGATTGGGGGCGCTATAGAGCCATTATGTCACATTTACTGCCAAATTCTGTCTCAAATTAGAGACAATCAGACAAATAAAATTTTTGCAAAGTTTTGCAAGTTTTTGAGTATGGTAATACCTCCAAACCTGTGTGTTCGTAAAACTTGGAATCACGCAGGAAATGGCTCATAGCTCACTTCCTGTTTGGTTAAAAAATTTCAAAAAAATAATTTCAGCTTAAAAAAAACACATGCAATTGTCACGCCTAATTTCATGAACATTCAAGCACTTTTATCTCAACATGGCCGTGTCAAGAGGGCGCTGTGGAGCCACCTGACCACACCCAATCTAATATCAACATATAGGTCTACTTGGAAGTGGACTCCAATAAAGCCTGTAAAGTTTCGCGCAAATCTCACAAAGCATGTGCGTGTAAAACCAACTTCCTGTTTCATGGCGGAACATCGAAATTCGCCGCGACGCCACGGATACAAAGTTCGATGAATCCAAAAAAGCTTCGCAATTTAACATCCACCAGGTCTTCAAAAGTCATATGCGAAATTGTAAGTTGATCGGATAAAATCTCTAGGAGGAGTTCGTTAAAGTACGACGCCTGTGAATGGCAAAAAATAAAAAAAAATTGCAAATTCAATTAAAAATGGCGGACTTCCTGTTGAGTCTAGGTCATGGCACCAAGTGACTTTTTTTTAGGTCTTGGCATAGTACACATGTCCACCGAATTTTGTACATGCAGGTTAAACACACTGCGAGGGCTGCTTCATTGAAAGTTTCTAGGTGGCGCTGTAATGCAATTTTGCCATATCCATCCGTAAACCCCAATTTCTAGTAAAAAGTATGACCAGCTTAATATGATTGCAAAGTTTCGTGAGTTTTCGAGCATGCTGATGCCCTCAAAAATGCAATTATGTATTAGGGGGCGCTATAGAGCCACCATAACACACTCAGTGCCAAATGAGATATTGAATCAAAGAACTTAATATTTTTAATCTATGAGCTTAGTTAGGTGTGTTTTCGAGAATAATAAGGCCCTCAAAAATGTGTTCGTAAAATCTGAAAAAACGCAGGAAATGGCTCATAGCTCACTTCCTGTGAGGCGAAAAAATTTCAAAAAAATTGACAAAAAAATTTATGATGACTTCTATGACCCTATCGAATTTCGTGAGAATCCGAGCAAGTGCGTTCTAAAATGGCCGCGTGTTTGGTGGCGCTTTAGAGCCACTGGGGCATGTCCAAGCACAAAAATAATTAAAGCTGCAAGCAGCGTTGAAAGGGCCCTCGCCCCCCCTGTGCACATTGGGGTGGCAGCAAGATCTTGATGGCTGCAGGTGTCCATTCAGAGCCATTGGACACAGCTGGACCGCGTACAATGTGGTTTCCTGATGGGAGTGCAAAATTTTTCTGGAGGGCGCTATGATACCATTTTGACTTGCCTGTGCACAAAATCTACAACACAGTAATCGTAATACGGGGCTCCATGAGTGTTTCGATTTTTGTAAATTTTCCAGCATGTTTAGACTTTCAAAAGAGCAATTCTTTTATAAATATTATTGGGGGCGCTATAGAGCCATTATGCCCCATTTAGTGCCAATTGATGGATGTATTGAAGAGAATAAGACAGTTCTAATTTTTGGATGGTTTTGCAAGTTTTGGAGCATTCTAAGGCCTTAAAACGTGTGTTCGTAAAATTTGGAAAAACGCAGGAAATAGCTCATAGCTCTCTTCCTGTTTGGCAAAAAAATTTCAAAAAATTAACAATTGCGGAGAATGACTAATGCAATGATGATACCAAATTTCATGAACTTTCAAGCACTTTTATCTGAACATGGCCATATCTAGAGGGCGCTGTGGAGCCACCTGGCACCTCTCGATTTAAAATAAGCATATATCTTTACTTGGGCGGACAATTTTATCAAGCTTGGAAAGTTTCAGGCAAATCCCACAAAGTATGTGGAATTGAAAGCAACTTCCTGTTTCATGGCAGGACATCAAAATTCGCCGTGACGCCACGGATGCATCAATCGATGAAATCAAAAAAGCTTCGCAATTTAACGTCAGCAAGATTTTTAGATATTATATGCCAAATTTTAAGTTGATCGGATAAAATCTCTAGGAGGAGTTCGTTAAAGTACGACACCTGTGAATGGCAAAAAAAATAAAAAAAGTTGCAATTTCAATAAAAAATGGCAGCCTTCCTGTTGAGTCTAGGTCATGGCACCAGAGACTTTTTTGTAGGTCTCGGCATATTCCACATGTCTACTGAATTTCATGCATGTGGGTTTACCGGGCTGCGAGAGCTGCTTATTTGAAATTTTCCAGGGGGCGCTAAAATGCCATTTTAGCCACGCCTATTTGTAAATTTTTTATCTGTGTAATAGGAATGATGGTCTTTAAAATTGTACAAATTTTTGTGAGTTTTTGAGCATGCTGAAACCCTCAAAAGGGTAATTCTTTTAAAAATCATATTGGGGGCGCTATAGAGCCATGATGCCTCATTTACTGCCAATTTTTGTTTCAAATTGAAGAGAATGTGACAAATAAAATTTTAGCTAAGTTTTGCAAGTTTTCGAGTATGCTAAGGCCTTCAAATGTGTGTTCATAAAATTTGGAATAACGCAGGAAATGACTCATAGCTCACTTCCTGTTTAACAGAAAAATTTCAAAAAAATCAGCACAGCCCAGAAAAACAAATGCAATGATCAGACCAAATTTCATGAACATTCAAGCACTTTTATATCAACATGGCCGTGTCTAGAGGGCGCTGTAGAGCCACCTGACCACACCCACTCCAATATCAACATATAAGTATATTTAAAATTAGACTATCATTAAGCCTGTAAAGTTTCACGTAAATCTCCCAAAGCATATGCTCATAAAAGCAACTTCCATTTTCATGGCGGAACATCGAAATTCGCCGCGACGCCACGGATACAAAGTTTGATGAATCCAAAAAAGCTTCGCAATTTAACATCGACGACGTCTTTCAATGTCATATGCCAAATTTTAAGTTGATCAGATAAAATCTCTAGGAGGAGTTCGTTAAAGTACGATGCCTGTGAATTGCAAAAAATTTAAAAAAATTTCAAATTCAATTAAAAATGGCGGACTTCCTGTTGAGTCTAGGTCATGGCACCAAGAGACTTTTTTTTAGGTCTTGGCATAGTACATATGTCCATCGAATTTGGAACATGTAGATTAAACACGCTGCGAGGGCTGCTTCATTGAAATTTTCTAGGTGGCGCTGTAATGCAATTTTGCCACATTTTTCTTCAAACCCTATATCTTAGTCAATAGTATGACCAGCTTAATAGGTCTGCAAAGTTTTGTGAGTTTTCGAGCATGCTGAGGCCCTCAAAAATGCAATTATGTATTAGGGGGCGCTATAGAGCAACCATGTCAAACTCAGTGCCAAATGAGATATCGAATCAAAGTATTTAATATTTTTAGTCTATGAGCCAAGTTTGGTGAATATTCGAGCATAATAAGACCCTCAAAAATGTGTTCGTAAAATCTGAAAAAACGCAGGAAATGGCTCATAGCTGACTTCCTGTGCGGCAAAAAAATTTCAAAAAAATTGACAAAAAAATTTATTACGACTGCTGTGGCCCTGTCCAATTTCATGAGAATCCGAGCAAGTGCGTTCCAAAATGGCCTCGTGTTCGGTGGCGCTATAGAGCCACTGGGGCATGTCCAAGGACAAAAACAATAAAACTTTGTAATTTTCACCAAGTCTGACGTGTGTGCAAATTTCTGTGAGTTTTCGTGCATGGTAAAGCCTTCAAAAATGCGTTCTCGCAGCAGAGTAATAATAATAAGAAGAAGAAGAAGAAGAAGAAGAAGAAGAATAATAAAAATCCCATCAAAAACAATAGGTTCCTCGCACCTTCGGTGCCAGGACCTGTTCCGGGCCCTGGCACCGGTCGGTGCTCGGGCCCTAATAATAATTTGCAATTTTCACCACAACTGACGTGTCGGCAAATTTTTGTGAGTTTTCGTGCATGGCAAAGCCCTCAAAAATGCGTTCTCGTAGCAGAATAAAAAGAAGAAGAAGAAGAAGAAGAAGAAGAATAATAAAAATCCCATCAAAAACAATAGGTTCCTCGCACCTTTGGTGCCAGGACCCGTTCCGGGCCCTGGTACCGGTCGGTGCTTGGGCCCTAATAAACAGTACGATTTCAATAGGGTCCTCAGACGACTTTCAGTCGGCTCGGGCCTAATTAAAGCTGCAAGCAGCGTTGAACGGGCCCTCGCCCCCTTGCGCACGTTGGAGTTGTGGTGAGATCCTGATGGGTGCAGCTGTACACTCGTGACCATTGGACAGGTCAAGTGCAGGCCGCAACCTGAGAGAAAGTGTCGAGCGAATCGGACAAAGCTGAAGGAGTTATGATAAGTTCATACTTAATCCACCTGGGGGCGTGTAGAGTGTAACCAAATTTGGGCAGGCGCATTTAGAGGCAGACCCTAAGCACAAATGTGAAGCTTTGAGCAAATCGGCCAATGTCAACGTAAAATATGGGATTTAGTGTCTCGACAAGGGGGCGCCATGAGCTAGATTGCTTAGCAGCACATCGAGGCGTTCAGGGTGGGGCTTTTAGCATGTACAGTAATTTTAAATCAATTTAGATGAAGTATGAGGGGGAGAGAGCTGCTCGAATGAGTTTGGCGAGGCATCTGAAATGGGGACACCATGGCGGCCACGCCCATTTTGCGACAGTTATGCAGAGCACAACTTTTGATCAGCATGGTCTCCTGATGATCTGATATAAATATTAGGTGGATTGGACCGAATTGCCAGGAGGAGTTTGTGAAAATACAATGTGTGGAAATCAGGCCAAAATGACACGTTAAAATCAAAATGGCTGACTTCCTGTTTGGAGTTGACCAATGGTGCCAGAGACTTTTTTGTTTGCATTGGCAACACACACGTTAACCAATTTGCATCTTCCTATTCCAAAAAAACTCAGATGGGGAGGGGTTTTTCAAAATTTCAAGGGGGCACTTTCGAGGCATGTTGCTGCTCTCATGGGCAATGCCCCAATCAGATGTTAGAGCTCACCACCCTCACCACCCTGGTTGATTGGAAGAAATCTCTAGGAGGAGTGCGTTAAAATACAATGTGTGGAACTCAGGCAAATATGACACATTAAAATCAAAATGGCTGACTTCCTGTTTGGAGTAGATGAATGATCCTAGTGACTTTTTTGTGCGTCTTGGCCAAATACAAATGTATACCAATTTTCATATTCCTACTCCAAAAAAACCCCTATGGGGAGGCGTTTTTCAAAATTTCAAGGGGGGCGCTATCGAGGCATTTTGCTGCCCTCATGGGCAAAGCCCCAGTCAGATGTGAGAGCTTGCCACCCTTGACCAGTTTATTAATGTTTTAGATGATACAAGTTTATTAAAGACATCAAAAACCCAAACGTATTTTCATGGCGAGGGATGGATTGTCGCCGCCTCACTACACGGACGCCATTATGCGTAGCTTCACAGCATTCATAAGGTAGCTTCATCAATTTGTTCTCCATGTAATAGAAGTGGAATGAGGTTCATGTGTTCAACTATGTGTGAAAAGTAAATAAAGTGAAAGTAATAACTGGTCACTTCCTATTACCACAGGGGGGCGCTAGTAGCAAAGTGGGAAGTTAATGCATCTGGACGTTCAGGGCGGAGCAGTCATCATGCCCAGCAAGTTTGAAGCTACTACAGTCAAGTATATGGGCGTGAGAGCATTGGGAATCCCAAACGTATTTTCATGGCGGGGGATCCAAAGTCACCACGTCGCCACACGAACGCCATTACTCGTAGCTACACAGCGTTCACCATGTAGCTTCAGCAACTTGTTCTGCATGTTTCAGAAGTAGAATGAAGTTGATGGGTTTAACACTGTGTCATCAGTACACGTGTAAGTAACGAGTGGTCAATTCCTATTACCACAGGGGGGCGCTATTAGCAAAGTGGGAAGTTAATATAACAGGATGTTCAGGGCGGTGTCGATCCGGCGAAATCCCTAGGAGGAGGTCGTTTTTAAATAAAAAAATTCTAATCAAAATGGCCGACTTCCTGTTGGGTTTAGGGCGTGGCTCCAATGAAGTTTTTTGAATTTTTTTTATTTTATTTTATTTAACCCTTATTTAACCCTGGCCCTGGTACCATGCATGTAACTACCGAATTTCGTCTGCCTATGACAAAGTAACCGAATTTCCCGATAGAAATTTTGAAACGTGTATAGGGGGCGCTATTTCGGCATTTGGGGTCGAACCTGTGCGACTGCCCAAAAATATCGAATTTCGGATCCGGCCAGACGAATGGGTAAAGTTAGACGCGTTTTCACAATTGGGAAAGGGGCGAAATTGGCCTTTGAAAAGTCCGTAGAATAATAATAATAATAATAATAAACAGCGCGATTTCAGTAGGGCCCTCCACAGACGACTTGCAGTCGGCTCGGGCCCTAATAATAATAAACAGCGCGATTTCAATAGGGCTCTCCACAGACGACTTGCAGTCGGCCCGGGCCCTAATAAACAGCATGATTTCAATAGGGTCCTCCGCGGACGACTTGCAGTCATGCCCGGGCCCTAATAATAAACAGCGCAATTTCAATAGAGCCCTCCGCAGAAGACTTGCAGTCGACTCGGGCCCTAATAATAATAATAATAAAAATAAACAGTCCGATTTCAATAGAGTCCTCGGACACCTTCCGGCGGCTCGGGCCCTAATAAACAGCGCGATTTCAATCGGGTCCTCCGCAGACGACTTGCAGTCATGCTCGGGCCCTAATAATAATAATAATAATAATAACAATAAAAATAAACAGTACGATTTCAATTGGGTCCTCGGACGACTTTCAGTCGGCTCGGGCCCTAATAATAATAATAATTATAATAATAATGAACTGCATGATTTCAATAGGGCCTTCGCAAACGACATTTAGTCTGCTCGGGCCCTAATAAACATGCACAAAAACAACAGGGTTTCAGCCCTACGGGCTTGAACCCCCAATAAGTTGAAAGATCCTGAGAAATAACAATAGTTTGCATGCTTCACATGCAAACTAATAACTCAAAATTATCGAACATCATGATAATATAAAGAAACCAGGTTTAGTTTCTATAGCAGACTTTTAGAAGGCCTTTGATAAAATAAGATGTAATTTCATTTATCAATATTGAGAATTTTTTAATTTTGGTGAGACTCTAATATAGTGGGTTACAGTTATGTACAATAACTCAATCTCCAAAATTATAAATAATGGTTATATTTCAAAACCCAATGCCCTTTCACGGGGGGTGAAACAGGGCTGTCTGTTATCTCCGTATTTATTGTATACCCCGAAGGAAGTTCCAGGATACTATGGATTTGGCCTCGTCACGCGTCCCCGTCCGCCGCGTCGGCAGAGATTTTCTTGTGAGCGCTCTACAGCCCACATAAGTGCACCGATTCTTTTCAAATTTCAGTCAGTTCACGACACCTATTAATTTTGGGTACTCTGGGACGATCTGGGCCCAACTGGGGGGCCTTCGGGGGATACATGTGCTCGGTTGCCGAGTGCTCTAGTTTATTATGGCAATAGAATTACTCGCTACAAAAATACCAAAAAATTATATCAAAGACTTGGAAATGCAAGGTCTAAATCCAAATTTGTCGATGTATGCTGATGAAACAGTTTTTCCATTGAACCCTCACTATACATCGCTACATTGCCTTACAAAAGACCTTGATGATTTTTCGAACCTATCCGAAGCCTTTGGCTGAAGCCAAATTGTGAGAAACGCCAAATATTGAGTCTTGGTTCCCTGAAAAATAGAAATTTCAGTCATCCATGTAATTTACCAATTCATTGGACAGATGGATTAATCAGTGTACTTGTTATACACATCCCAGAAAATTTGAGTGAAATTTCAACAATTCATTTTAATAAGAAATTTGTGACGGTGCATTCAGGAACCACACGCAAGAGTGGGAAATCCAAAAAAACGTATGCCTTTATTGAAGTCAGAGCCAAAAAACACATGAATTGCCAAGCCACAATACGAAATCCAAAAACATTGTCGTCTAGACAGGCAGGGGGCAGAAGCAGTAAGACAGATGAGCAGAGGTAAAAATACAGAAGGAAAAAAGTCATAGTCAATGAACAAAGACAAGGGTCATACATAGGGCATCCAAACACAGAAATCATGGTCATAAACAAATGGGTCAAAATCCAGAAAGACAAAAACAATACAAAAAGGGCAATGGCAAGAATCAAAGTCAGACAATCCAGTAGAAGAGAAACAATACTCAATGGCATACGAGGCGCTCTGCACAAAGAAGTATTGATCAACGTTCTGACAAGAGCTGTGAGTGAAAAGACTGCTTAAATACATACAGGGAAGGTCACATGCTATACAGAAATATGGAATAGAGAATCAGACTAATTATAAGGAGAGAATCACATGAGGGAAGCCCAACCACGAAAACTGGTGAAAGACAAAACATTAACGGGAATCACACAGCCTATGACATTTAAACAGCCCCGGTCCAGGAGTTCTATGTGCACCAATAAGGAGCGCAGGAGGGTGATTAAGCACGTGCATGAGATCTCGCTGAAACTCAGGAGAGGACAGAAACAGCTGAGAGGCGGAGATTAGAAAAGGTCGATTGCGGAGAGGGAATTAGTCTAAATTAGTAGCAGTGCAACTTTACATATTAAACTAGAGTGCTCGTTAGTAAGTTAGTCATCTTATATACATGGATAAGTTGTGTTAGTGAACTATGATACAAAATACAAATGTTAGTCTTGTTAGTAATCAGAACAGAAAGACGAAGGAAGAAAACAAGAATCGAAGGAATATTTTAAACACCAGAATTAATTTAAATCACCCAAAGTCAGTGGGCACGCGGACAGGGAAAACGGACTCAACCAACTTGATCACAAGACAGGGGAGACAAGTGCAATGGAACTGAGAAATGGAATGAACTAAAAAGCTGAGTATTACAATAACCAAAAAGAATAAATAAAAGACAAAATCATGAACACAGAACCTGAACACAAACACAAAAACCATAACCATGACAATATTGAGTAAAATCAAAAAAATTCTGCTGCCCTGGAGAGGGAAACATCTGACCATTTATGTCAAAATAAATTAACTCATTAGTTGTATCCCAGTTTACAAATTTATTTATGGCATTAGCAACCCCTAAAAAATCATTCTTCAAAATATATGAACTGAAGATCTTCAAATTTATATGGAATGATAAACCTGATAAAGTTAAACGGACATATCTCTACAATGAACTACAACTCTTAAAAGCTTTAAATCTTTCACTGAAGGCGTCTCTTATTCCAAAATTCTACTTCAATCCAAACTGTTTTTTTAGCAAATCACTTAAAATTGTCCATCCTATGTTTGATAAAGGTTTCTCTCCATTTCTGCTAATTAAACGGATGCATTTTGCATTAATTAAAGACGTTTTCTGGTGTCTCAACTTTTCTGGAAGAAGCTCAACAAAGTTGGTTACAATTTCAGTTTCACCCACCAGAAAATGCAGAACAAGTTCTACAACAAATAAATTCTAATATACTTGTTGATAGAATGATGATTTTTTTGGAAACGCATGTTTGATATAGGTATTTCTTTTTAGGGATATTGTGTATGAGGACAATAATCTCGTGTTCTACAAACAATTAACTAATTTTTATGGAACAGTCTGTACATTGCAACAATATAATCAACTTATTGGAGCTTTACCAAGTGCTTGGAAATCAAAAATTATAAAAGGAACAGGAGGGCATTTAGTCTGTAGGCCTCATATGGGAATGGCAAATTGGTTAAATAGAATAAAGATCAACGAACACACATTTTATTTAAGAATAAAGAACTTAGTCACTGTACCATACAGGATTCTAGACAGTTGGGGAAAATATGGTATAAACACTGGTCCCATGGAACCGAGCTTTCAAAATCCTTTACATCATTTGATCCAAAGATTAGATATTTTCAGTATAAGTTAATATACAAGTTTTTAGCAACTTAAAAGATGCTGCATATATGGGGAATAGAGTCATCACCGCTTTGTCGATTCTGTCAGGAAGAAGTGGAGTTAGTAGATCATTTATTTTGGTACTGTCCTATAATAGCCTTATTTTGAATAAAGGTACAAAGCTGGATATCTCAGTACAATAGCATACAATTAGATTTATTTAAATTGTTACTGGGTAAGGTAACAAAATTGGGTTATAATTATATATTTAGCAAAAATATTTATTTTCGGATTGACATCTTAAGAACTGAGAAATTCAAAAATTTTGTCCAGTATTACAGTAGAATTGAGTGTGTGATGGCCCATGAGACAGGACTTGTAAATTATGCCAAAAGATGGGATATAGTAAAGGAGACTGAAGGTTGGAAATAATGAGAGATGGAAAAGGTGTGCTAATAACCACGAATGCAAAAGGTAGTAAACCATTGTGAATGTAATTGTTATTGCATTGAATTTCTATTTTTTTATTCATTTATTTATTTAATTTGTGTGTGTGTGTGTGTGTGTGTGTGTGTGTGTTTTGTTTTGTCGGGTGATGTAGGAGGACTCGTACACAATTATATAACTGACTAAAGAAAGAAAGAATGTTCGCTTATGAAATGGTTCCTCTCATGAACCCAGCCTACAGATTTCACAAATCTTACTCCAAATTGTGCTAATTAACAAATCAATGTAATTAAAACAAAGTGTGGAGGTCTTATACATCGTGTCTCTGGGGGTTGGGGAATGTTACTTGGAGGATGTGTGCCTGGAGAAAGAGGGCCTGATCATGTACTACAGGGAGCATTATTACGACTTCATGCACATGCAGTTTGGGAAAATTATGTTTGCCATGTGTATTGGATGAAATGGGAATCAGATGTTTCTTTTACAAAGAAACACTGGCCAAGTTTTCCCATTGTCTGGACTCCTGAGAATGCTGGCAAACTTTCACCCTCTTTTGTGATCTGGTGATTCACGGTAGTTCTGACAGGAGTAGGCGGTATAAGAGCACACCTTTCATTCCTTCTGAAATTAGTGTTAGTAAGGTCATCCATTCTCATCCATTCCATATACCAGTAACTTGTGGCAGTTTCCTGGCTTGGACACAAACAACCATTTTGGCAGGTGCATTATTAATGATACCATAGCTTTTAAATTATTGAAGCAGTGGACTTCCTACAATTCATATTAAAAATAGTCCAGGCAAAAAATAAAAGCCCTGGGATTGTTCCTGAGTGAATGTTCAGTGAATGAATCATCTGCGAGTTTTAGTGGGATAATAATTAGTACTTAAAGCCACAACTGTAATTTTTTATCCCTGTACAGTCCCCCTGCGTGGTCAGAAAAAAATTCAAGGAGGATATTGCACAGATACAGAGACTTATGAACAGTGAATGTGTGTGCGTGTGTGGGTGTGTGTTGTGGGAGAGAAAGAGCATGGTAAAGAGAAAGAGAGAGTGCACTTGTGGGTGAGTTTGCAAATTTGTTGATGCAAAATGACAACCATGAGTTGCTATGAAAAAGATCACTGGATATTTGGTGAGAGGAAAGGTCTCTGGCTCCTTTTGACTACCCTATAAGAAAGCTCTTCAGAAGATGTAATTCCATTCCCAAAATGTTGGATTTCATTACAAGACTCCCTGGGAGATTATACTAAAATAGACTGATGTCATTGTTTGTGTCAAGCCCCTATGTGATGACAGGAGAAAGGCCTGAATGAAGACAGGAGAGTGGTGAAGCTCTACAGTATTATAATAAAACCTATATACGTAAATGCAAAGTTATTCTTCATGGAATATATTAGGACTGCGCTGCACTGATTGCGTTGTGATTCTGGATTATGCTCATGTCTTGTTTAAGTTCTGTGCCTGGCTTTGCCATGTTTATGGATTTCTGTTTTTAGTGACCAATGCTCTGACTGACCATTCTTAGGATTATGTATTGCATTTTGGTAGTTTGGATTTCCTTGTTTTATTATTTTTTCATGTTTAGATCATTAGTTATCTTGCCATGTTTTCCTTTCCATGCATTGCACTTCGTCTACTCTGTCTTGTCTTACGTAGGTCTTTGCCCACGGTCCCTAGTCTTTCGTGCCACTCATTCGGGTGATATGTTGGTTTCTGGGTATCAACCTTCTTTCATCATCTCGTGTGCTTCCTCCCTCTCTCTTTTACTATCTACTAATCCATACTAACAGTTTGTTGTTTTTGATACAACAGTTTGTTGTTTGTTGTTTTTGATTACTAACACATATTAACATTGTATATTTTTACTAACTCACTAACATGCACTGTTAGTGGATTGTATAGCTGCACATACTAATTGACTAACGATCTCTCAGCAGTCGCCCAATTCTAGTCTCCGCCTCCTTGCCGATCCCTGATTATCTCTGCTGCAGCTTCTGTGGATCTCCACTTATACTTTATGCTTTCCTTTTCTTTAAACTATGCACTTTAGTACTCCTCAACCGGAGCCGTTGTTTTGTACATCGGTTTGTCTTGTGATCCCTTTCTGCATTTTGGTTTTGGCCAGATTCATGTAATTAGATTATTCCTCATGTGTCACTCCTGATTATTGTATCATTGATTGCACCTGTTTCTCCCTGGTCATGTGTTCACCCCGGATGTGTATTTAAGATGTCTGTTCAAGCACTTCCAGTATCAGATCGTTTTCCCTAGTCTTCTTGTGCTACATTTCTCGCCTTGATTACTCAGTGTTTATCTTTCTGACTGGATTGCCCGACTTTCGATTTTTGCCTTCGTGATTTTGGATTATTGTTGCATCTGTGTGTTTTGACCATTTTCTGCCCGACTACGAAATCTGTTTGCTGCCCTGGTAACGATTCGGATTACGTCCTGTGGATTCTGGCTTTGCTTCGTTGATAGTACTATTCCTGTGTACCAGACCCATTTCTGTCCGACTACAATTACTGTGATTGCTGCATTAGTTTTTGATTCTATTTTTGCCCAACTGGATTTTGACTTTTGGATTGTGGACTCTGTACTTTTGCCCTCTGCCCTGCGGGGGTCCTCCCCCTTTATTAATAAAACAAGCTCTACTGCATTTCCTGGTTCTCGCGACTAGTTCCTGATCGCTACACTACAGATTGATGAAATAAATATTGTTGTTTATTTGGAATAAATGTAAATAATTTAACCCAGGAAAGAAATCTGTTGGCAAAGTGAAATATTCTGAGATTCACAAAACAATTTTATCATATATAATCAATCAATCAACAAGTTTATTCACACACACAAATCAGGCAGGAAGGTACAAATTCAGGATCATACCAATAATTGTGTGAAAAGGGATCACCCCAAGAAAGCTAATTAAGCTTATAGTAGGGGGCCCAGTCCTAGACAAACAAAAATCATATGACAACAATACAAACATAACAGATATCCCAGAAAACCGTCTCTGCAGCAGTCATTCAGATCAGAGATTTCACTAAAACAAAGGAAATTTTGTCCACAATAGGAACCCCTGTGTGGTTGTAAGGCTCCCTTGTTCAAAAAATAAGGCAATTATTACCTATTTAATAAATAAAGTTCATTGTACATTCATTCACACAGTCCATCTGAATATTTTTTGGATTCTTTCCAAGATAGGAGTGTCAATTTGTATTGATTGCCCTTGCTGTTATTGTACACTCAAGAAGTACCGCTTAACAAAATCATGGACAATGGTCGCACTGTAGTATTAAGTATTAATTACTTATACTGAATAAGTTGTATTAACTTAATCTGTTGGAGCTGCATTGCAAATAATGTTTTTTTTTTTGATAATGAATGTTCTGTATGTGTGGAATAACCTCTGACTGTCATGCTTCGATTCTGCACTTTCAGCTGTGTGTAATTCTTGAGCCGATGCAAGAACTCATGTCCAGGCACAAAACCTACAACCTGAGCCCTCGGGACTGCCTCAAAACCTGCCTGTTCCAGAAATGGCAAAGGATGGTGGCTCCACCAGGTATCCCACAGTCAATTGTGAACTTGCTACAAATAAAAGTAGATTGGCCAAGTATTCACATTCACTTCTACATAGCTTGTTTTGTTGTATTCATACCATGACCCTAACAAGAACTAAAATGCTGGAAAACTATAATAACCCAACATAACATGAACAGAACATCCAGGACCCTTAAATTACAATGCTGCATTCAATAAAAAAAGGAAGACATTGAACACATTCTTTGAGGATTGTTTTTGTTTAAAATAAATTCCAGTGAATAGGGGTTACCTTTCTTTGTATTCATGTAAGGTCACGCCTCCAGCTATCAAGCTCACCGGTCTACTAAATCCCAGAGTGCACTTCTGTCATTATTCAATTATCAGTTGCACCTGTTCCCTGTTGTCTCTGAGTGGTCGCAGAGCATATTTAAGGCTAAGCTTATCTCAGCCTCTTTGTGAAGGCTGTGTAGCTTCATGCCTGTTTGACATAGTAGTCTGAATTGGCTTGTTCTCTGTATTTCGTGTACTAAACTCTAAACTTGAAGCCAAGTGCTGTTATGATTTAACACAGCACTTTTATTTCTTTTTGAAGGAACATTGTTTCCATTTTTTTCCATTCCTGTTCCAGTATTACCTTTTGTAAACATCTTGTTTGGAACCTCTATTCCTTTTGTTTTGTCTGCAACCTCTGTGCCCCCTGTGGTACAGTTGTTCATAATAAACCAACCAAATCCACCTCTGCACTTGAGTCCAGTCCTCCATTTCATTTCTACTGCGCAACTGCACTGTGCAATGCGGACAGAACTATGGACTCAGCAGGGGTTCCTTGACGCAGGAGTTAGGGGAGATCGCTGCCCAACGTCCCGCCCGCTACCAATTGGTGGCACACCAAAAGAGGGAGATCACCCATCTGGGGGCTGCCCTAGACGTACTCACCATCTCCCATGCACCGCCACCAGCATCACCCTCCGTCTCTCCTGCCAAACTGCAGGCTCCCTCAGTCGTTTCTTGGGGTGATTCACTAGCGCGCTTGCCAGAGTGCTATAACGGGAATCCCACTGTGTGCAAAGGCCTCAGTCTTCAGTGTTTTTTTACACGTACCATCCAGCCCTGAACGACACAGAGAAGATTGCAGTGGAGGTAACCAGCCTTATTGGCAAGGCACTTGACTGGGCGACAGCTGTCTGAGGGTAATCCAGTTTCAACACCTATACCAATTTCCTCCAGCAGTTTCGCTCAGTCTTGAACCACCCTGGGTAGAAGGCTGGGGACCAACTGCTTGACCTGAGCCAAATAAGTGGGACCGCAGCAGAATACGCACTCAATATCCGCACCTTGCCTGCAGCCTGTGGTTAGAATGAGCCTGCAGTGGTTACCATCTTCTGGAGGGGGCTGGGTCCAGAGCTTCAGGCAAAAATGGCCAGCAGGGACCTGGAGATGTTCCTGCCCACCTACATTAGTACGGCCATCAGCTTGGACCAGCTCCTGCAGGAGAGACGTCGGGCTCAGCCCAGAGGCCCCATTCAGCTTCCCACTGAGGGACCAGAATCATCAAAGCATCACCCCTGGAATAGGACTGACTCCTGCACAGTGAGTCAAGAAGGAGGAACAGCGCCCCCCAAGATAAAGGTGACACCCAGGGCTCCTACTGAACAAAGATTTTGCATCCCAGTCAAGATCTGCTGTAAGGGTGTGACCCAGCCACCCAAGGCCCTAAATGACTCCAGTGCAGCTGGGAACTTCATTTCCTGTCAGCTGGCACAACGACTCGGTGCCTCAGTTTACCAGCTGAACACCCTCTTTACTGTGGCAGTTATTGATGGGAAACCTCTGGGGAATAGCAGTGTGACCCACCCGATGGCCCCAATGTCCCTCCGTGTAGAGGAGTGCAATTGAGAGCAATCACCACTGCTACTACTACGCTACGCCAGCAACCCAATATTCCTCAGCTTACCATGGCTGTTACTACGCAATCCCACCATCACCTGGGGCACCACACATCTCCAATTCCGGTCACCCACCTGCCGGCAGCACCATAGCCCCTCACCATTGCCTCTACAACTGACGAGAGCCCTGACTGCAAAGACCAGCCAGACATCCAGGAAAAGTATTTGGACTTGCAGAAGGTGTTTAGTAAAACACAAGCAACCCAGCTACCGTTGCATCATCCGTGGGATTGTCCAATTGAGCCCCTGTCAGTACCTCGCCCCCCTGGAGCCGTGTAAACCCATTATAGGTGGCTGAAACTCAAGTGATGGAGCAGTATGTGCAAGAAACTCCACAACAAGGCTTCATTCGCCCATCCACTTTGTCACTTCATGCAGAAGAAGGATAGAAGTCTCCGCCCTTGTGTTGATTACAAAGGCTTGAATAACATCACAGTGAAGTACAAGTACCCACTCCCCATGGTTCCCAGCTCAGTGGAATCTTCACTAGATCTTCACTAATCTCGACCTCCATAGTGCCTATATCTGTTATCAGTATCAGGGAAGGAGAAGAGTGGAAGACTGCCTTTAGCACCACCTTTGAGCACTACGAATACTGCGTCATGCTGCATGGGCTCATTAATGCCCCCTGTGTGTTCCAGGCCTTCATTAATGACGTGCTATAAGAGATGCTAGGAAGATTAGTCATCGCCTCCCCAGACAACATCCTCATCTACTCTTGTAATTATGAGGAACAGGTGAGAAGAGTACTTGAACACCTACTTCAACATCAACACTACGTCAAGACAGAGAAGTGAGTCTTCCACAAATCTTCCTTGGTTACGTGATTGGACCAGAGGGAGTGGCGATGGAAGTTGAGAAGGTAAAGGCAGTCACTGAATGGCTAATCCCACGGCCGATCAAAGAATTCCGGTGCTTCAGGGGATTCACAAACTTTTATTGCCGCTTCGTTTTAAAACCTTCAGAGCAGTTGCCCATCCCCTGACATGGCTGTCCAAAGGGAAAACCAAAAACCTGGAATGGAATCTGGAAGCCCAACATGCGTTCAATACCCTCAAAAACCTCTTTGTTACTGCACCCATACTCGAGTTACCAGACCCGAAAAATCCTTCCATAGTCGGACTTGACAGCTCCAATGCAGGCATAGGGGCTGTCCTGTCACAGCAACATGGAACTCAGCATTAGCGGTTCTCAAGCCCCGTGGGATTGGACCCCTAACTAGAACTGCAAGCAGTTATGAAAGGGGGCCAAGCCCCCCTGCGCCACTTTGCAATTTCATGCAAATCCGATCAACTTTCATGTCACTTGATGTTTCTGTTTATAGCACCCCGTATCGGCCAATTTTGGCAAAATTTGTCACAGAGACTCTGGTTGACCTCTGAAGCAAGTGAATAGAGTTTGATGTTGATAGGTTTGAGATTGATGCAAATATTCAACAATATGTGTTTTTTAGCGAGCAGAAAAAAATTGTTTATATATAAGTACCGCATTTTTTGGAGTAGCAAAAATCAGGCTGGTCTGGAGATGATATGTGCAAAGTTTTGTGAAAATGGAGCTTAAACAGAAGGAGGATTTCGAAAAAGTTTTTGATGAGTAGTGACAGAAAGAGAAATTTGCGATGGGAGTGGATGTAACCTATGTGAGAAGATATGACTCTATTTGGGGAATATGAGTATATAAGGTTTATAAAGATGTGATTTAAAATGAGGAAGTTACAGGCCAAAAAACATTTGCATATGTTCCAGCGCCACCTAGTGGAGTGGACACACAATTTTTGGAAGGAATAGTCTTTGTGCTATTCTATATATATGCTGTGAATTTCGCAGCCCTCAGCATAATACCTGAGCTGTAATAAATGTTTGTTTTTTATCTCGTAATAAGCCACGCCCACTTTGACCAGTCGTCAACACCTTCAAGATATGGCCTTGGGAATGAGCCAGCATCATACCCACCAAATTCGGTGAAAATCGGTTCTGCCATTTCAGGTGAATAATACATCTTACGCATGCGCTGGGACACATCATCAGTGATGTTGTATCCTGGGATCATTGGGGGTTTCGAGTCTTTCAACATCAGACCCCCTCAACCCAGGCGACCCGCCCAGGGATGATCAATCCCCGGCCTGTGTCCCAGCAGCGTTTGGCCACGGTTCTGCCCTCTTTATCCAAAGCCATCTTGTGGCTTTCTCTACGGCTTCCCTTGCGGATCTGATAGCCTTCCATTTTGCCTCCCCGACGAGTCCAAGCCGCGTGAACACTCTGCAGAGTGAACGCCCAGCGAAACCCCAGCAGCCCACCTCCAGAGGCTCACAGATCGTCTTCCAGCCTTGCCTCCAGCACTCCTCCACCAGCTCTTGGTACTTGCCGCACTTTCTCTCATTGGCCTCGTCCATGCATTCTTCCCAAGGCACAGTGAGGCACAGTCGTTGGCAGAGGTGAGGAGGTTGGACTTTGCCTGTGATTGTATATTGGGCTTCTCCCAAGCTCTGTGGAACGTGATGGTCTCTGCTCTGTGGTGGCCTTTGATGGTGTTGATGGCAGTGGTGATGCTGTCAGCAATTGTACTAAGCACCTGGTCGTGGCGCCAGCGATAGCGGCGGTCTCCAAGGGCTTTTAGGCAGCTACTGAGGAAGTGTTCCAGGGAGCCCCGTCCTAGGCAATGGGGACAGGATGGTGTCTCCGTTTTACCCCAGACGTGGAGATTTGCTGGGCTTGGAAGGACATCGTAAACTAAAAACCTGATACGATGGAAGTCTGCTTTCCAGACGTTCGACCAGGTGATTTTCCGTTGCAGAACATTCTCCCATTTAGTCCTTGCTCCTTGCTGCCCCATTCCTACCATCCTGCTCGCTCGTCCTTCCTCCATGCCTGCCCGCACTTCCTCCTGGATCAGCTGCTGGCGCTCCTTTCCCTGAGCCTTGTCAACCCTAGTTGATGGAAGGCAGCAAAAGCCTGCTCGCCCTGTTGCTATGGACCCCACCAGGGCTTTCTGCCTCAGCCGAGACTCAGCCACCTCCAGGGCTTTGCCTGCTCTCCATTTCCTGCCTGTTCATACCTGGATGCCAGCTAATGCCACCTTTGGATCTCTGGATTCTCTGTACTGCAGAGCTTCCCATGTTCTTGACACCATGAACTCTTCAGTGAAGACCACTTATTGAGAGCTGCAGGATGTTGCTGGTGCCATAGAGAGCATTACTGCTTAGGCTGCGTGGTAGACCGAGCCATCTTCGCAGGAAGCTGCTGATCTTCCTCTCCATACCTTCGGCTGTTCTTATAGGCACTGTGTACGCTAGCAGAGGCCACTGGATCCGGGGCAGGATGGAGTGCTAGTAAATCCAGGCCTTGAACCTGCCTGAAAGGCCAGTTTTGTCAACCCGGCTAAGCCAGTCCTCAAGTTCTATGCTGGTTCTCTGGATGGAAACAGTCTTTGAGGCTACAGTCAAAGTACTTTCCGAGGCTCTTAACTGGCTTCTCTGTGGCGGAAGGGATGGTGACTCCAGCCAAGGAGAAGTGGAACCTGTCCACTACTTGCTCTCTCCTGAGCACTATAGACCGTGATTTTGCTGGCTTAAAGCTCATCCTTGCCCAGGTGATGAGCTTCTCTAGACCCGGGAGAATCCACATGCTGCCAGGTACGGATGTAGTGGTGACAGTCAGGTCATCCATGAAGGCTCTTATTGGGGGCTAGCATACTCTAGATGTTGTCAAGGGACCTCTGCACTCTACCTCAGCTGACTTGACTATCATGTTCATGGCAAGGGCGAAAAGGATGACTGAGAGATATAAATTTCCCACATTTGCAGCGGTCCATAGTGGCCAACATTAGCGAAATTTTGCTCATCTTCCCACAGTCCCATGCCAACCAAGGATCTGAGATTTGGTGTTTTTAGCTTTTATTTTGGCCGAGATATGCAACTGTTAGCGTTACTATAGCTAGCTAGAAAAATTTATTTGTTAATTATTTGCGTATTTTTTGACCGAACAAAATTCTTTTGATTACTTTTAATCAAGTCAAGTTGTAGAGTGTACTTGCCAATTTTTACACTGATCGGACAAAACTCCAAGGAGGAGTTTGAAAAAGTAGGTTCTCCACTTTTTGCAATTTTCCAAAAAAAATTGTTAGTGGAAATGGGAGTGGCCTAGCCCATGTGATTTTAGGCTATTCAGGGAATTGAAGGATATGAGGCTTTTGAATGTGTGACGTATGTTTTGGGAGTTATAGCCCAAAACGCGTTGCCCTTGGTTATAGCGCCCCCTGCCGGCAGACACAAGTGAATATTTGCGTCTGAGGTGAGTGCAGAGGTTTGGATCAACCCTCCAAATTGTACCACCCACCCTTGCACGGTTTAGCCTGCAGCACCACTTTTACCAGGAGAAAAATAAAAATAATAATAATAATTAAAGCTGCAAGCAGCGTTGAACGGGCCCTCGCCCCCATGTGCACGTTGGGGTTGTGGTGAGATCCTGATGGGGGCAGCATGGTCTCTCAATGTTACTAAATAAATGTGGTTTTGAATGGATTAAATCTCTCGTAGGAGCGCGTTCAAATACATTATGTGGAAATCAGGCAAAAATGACACGTGAAAATCAAAATGGCCGACTTCCTGTTTGAAGTAGACAAATGATGCCAGTGACTTTTTCTTGCGTCTTGGCAAAATACACGTGTACCAATTTTCATCTTTCTACTCCAAAAAAACCCCTTCGAGGAGGGGTTTTTCAAAATTCCAAGGGGGCGCTATCGAGGCATTTTGCTGCCCTCATGGGCAAAGCCCCAATCAGATGTGAGAGCTTGCCACCCTTGAGCGACATATCGATTTCAATGATGATACGAATTCATTAAGAACATCAAAAACCCAAACGTATTTTCATGGTGAGGGATCCATTGTCACCGCATCGCCACACGGACGCCATTACTCGAAGCATCACAGCATTCGTAAGGTAGTTTATGCAACTGCTTCTACATGTTGTACAGGGGAAATAAAGTTGATCGGTTCATCTATGTGTCATCAGTACAAGTGAAAGTAAAAACTGGTCACTTCCTGTTAGTGGCCACGCCCACTGACCTACAGACCAGCAGAGCACAACTTTCGATCAGCATGGTTTCTCAATGTTACTAAATAAATGTGGTTTTGAATGGATTAAATCTCTCGTAGGAGTGCGTTGAAATACAATATGTGGAAATCAGGCAAAAATGACACGTTAAAATCAAAATGGCCGACTTCCTGTTTGGAGTAGACAAATGATGCAAGTAACTTTTTTTTGCGTCTTGGCCAATTACACATGTGTACCAAATTTCATCTTTCTACTCCAAAAAAACCCCTATGGGGAGGGATTTTTGAAAATTTCAAGGGGGCGCTATCGAGGCATTTTGCTGCCCTCATGGGTAAAGCCCCAATCAGATATGAGAACTTGCCACCCTTGACCTGTCTATTAATTTTTATGATGATGCAAGTTTATTAAAGAAATGAAAAACCCAAACGTAATTTCATGGCGAGGGATGGATAGTCACCGCGTCACTACACGGTCACCATTATGCGTAGCTTCACAGCATTCATTAGGTAGCTTCAACAATTTGTTCTGTATGTAATAGAAGTGGAACGAGGTTGATGTGATCAAGTATGTGTCCTCACTACAAGTGAAAGTAATAAGTGGCCACTTCCTATTACCACTGGGGGGCGCTAGTAGCAAAGAGGGAAGTTAATGCATCTGGACGTTCAGGGCAGAGCATTCATCATGTAGAGCAAGTTTGGAGCTACTACAGTCAAGTATGTGGGCGTGACAGCATTGGGAATCCCTAACGTATTTTCATGGCGAAGGATCCAAAGTCACCGCTTTGCCACACGTACGCCATTACTCGAAGCTATACAGCGTTCAGAATGTAGCTTCATCAACTTGTTCTGCATGTTTCAAAAGTAAAATGAAGTTGATGGGTTCAACAATGTGTCATCAGTACAAGTGGAAGTAACGAGTGGTCACTTCCTGTTACCACAGGGGGGCGCTATTAGCAAAGTGGGAAGTTAATACATCACGGTGTTTCCGGCGGCGCCCTTATCATGTTCAGCAAGTTTGAAGCCTCTAAAATCAAGTATTTGGGTGTGAGAGCATTGTGAAATTTTTTCCTCAAGTCACTATAATTTGTCACGCCCTAGCAGCCACGCCCGTTGACCTACAGATCTGCAGAGCACAACTTAAAATCAGCTTGGTCTCTCAATGATCTGTACCGAATTTGAAGCCGATATGGCGAAATCCCTAGGAGGAGTTTGTTTTAAAATTCAAAATTTCAAATCAAAATGGCCGACTTCCTGTTGGGTTTAGGGCGTGGCTCCAATGAAGTTTTTTTTATGCCTTGTTACAAAGCACATAAAAACTGAATTTCGTCTACCTACGACAAAAAAACCGAATTTCCCTATGGGAATTTTGAAACGTGTTTAGGGGGCGCTATTTCGACAATTGGGGTCGAACTTGTGCGACCGCCCAAAAATATTGAATTTCGGATCCGGCCGGACGAATGGGGAAAGTTATACACGTTTTTACAATTGGGAAAGGGGCGAAATTGGCCTTTGAAAAATCGGAAGAATAATAAAAATAATAATAATAATAATAATAATAATAATTAAAGCTGCAAGCAGCGTTGAACGGGCCCTCGCCCCCATGCGCACGTTGGGGTTGTGGTGAGATCATCACGGGTGCAGCTGTGCACTCTCGACCACTGGACAGGTCAAGTGCCGGCCCCAACCTGAGAGAAAGTGTCGAGTGAATCGGGCCAAGCTGAAGGAGTTATGATAGGTTGATACTTCATCCACCAGAAGGCGCTCAGAGTGTAACCAAATTTGGGCAGGTGCATTCAGGGGCAGACCCTAAGCACAAAAGTGAAGTTTTGAGCAAATCGGCCAGTTTCTACGTAAAATGTGGCATTCTCTGTTTTCATAAGGGGGCATGACGAGCTAGATTGTGTAGCAGCACATCGAGGCGTTCAGGGTGGGGATTTCACTACATATAGGAATTTTGAATCCATTTGGATGAAGTATGAGGGAGAGAGAGCAGCTCGAATGTGTTTGGCGAGGCATCTGAAATGGGGACACCATGGCGGCCAGGTCCATTTAGCGACAGATATGCAGAGCACTAGTTTTGATCAGCATGGTCTCTTGATGATCTGAAATAAATATTAGGTTTATTGGACAGAATCGCTAGGAGAAGTTCGTTAATATGCAATAGGTGGAAATCGGGCCAAAATGACACATTAAAATCAAAATGGCTGACTACCTGTTTGGAATTTATCCATGGTCCCAGAGACTTTTTTGTTCACATTGGCAACATACACATGTGTACCAATTTTCATTTTCTAATTCCAAAAAAACCCCTAAGGGGAGGGGTTTTTCAAAATACCAAGGGGGCGCTATCGAGGCATTTTGCTGCCCTCATGGGCACCGCCCCAATCAGATGTGAGAGCTTCCCACCCTTGACCGGCATATCAATTTCCATGATGATACGAGTTCATGAAGAACATCAAAAACACAAACGTATTTTCATGGCGAGGGATCCATTGTCACCGCATCGCCACATGGACGCCATTTCTCGAAGCATCAAAGCATTCGTAAGGTAGTTTAAGCAACTTCTTCTACATGTTGTACAGGGGGAATAAAGTTGATGGGTTCAACTATGTGTCATCAGTACAAGTGAAAGTAAAAACTGGTCACTTCCTGTTAGCGGCCACGCCCACTGACCTACAGACCTGCAGAGCACAACTTTTGATCAGCATGGTCTTTCAATGTATATTAATGCATCTGGTTTTGAATGGATGAAATCTCTAGGAGGAGTGCGTTAAAATACAATATGTGGAAATCAGGCAAAAATGGCACGTTATAATCAAAATGGCCGACTTCCTGTTTGGAGTAGACAAATGATGTCAAGGACTTTTTTGTGCGTCTTGGCCAAATACACATGTGTACTAATTTTCGTCTTTCTACTCCAAAAAAACCCCTATGGGGAGGGGTTTTTGAAAATTTCAAGGGGGCGCTATCAAGGCATTTTGCTGCCCTCATGGGAAACGCCCCAATCAGATGTGAGAGCTTCCCATCCTTGACCGGCATATTAATTTCCATGAAGATATGAATTCATTAAGAACATCAAAAACACAAGCATATTTTCATGGCGAGGGATCCGTTGTCACCGCATCGCCACACAGACACCATTACTCGTAGCATCACAGTATTCGTAAGGTAGTTTAAGCAACTTCTTCTACATGTTGTGCAGGGGGAAAAAAGTTGATGGGTTCAATTATATGTCATCAGTACAAGTGAAAGTGAAAACTGATCACTTCCTGTTAGTAGCCACGCCCACTGACCAACAGACCTGCAGAGCACAACTTTTGATCAGCATAGTCTCTCAATGTTTTGTAATAAATTTGGTTTTGATTGGATGAAATCTCTAGGAGCAGTGCGTTAAAATACAATATGTGGAAATCAAGCAAAAATGACACGTTAAATTCAAAATGGCCGACTTCCTGTTTGGAGTAGACAAATGATGCCAGAGACTTTTTTTTGCGTCGTGACCAAATACACTCGTGTACCAATTTTCATTGTTCTACTCCAAAAAAACCCCTATAGGGAGGGGTTTTTGAAAATTTCAAGGGGGCGCTATCGAGGCTTTTTGCTGCCCTCATGGGCAAAGCCCCAATCAGATGTGAGAGCTTGCTACCCTTGACTTGTTTTTCAATTTTTATGATAATACAAGTTTATTAAAGACATCAAAAACCCAAACGTATTTTCATGGCGAGGGATGGATAGTCGCCGCGTCACCACACGGACGCCATTATGTGTAGCTTCACAGCATTCATAGCGTAGCTTCACCAATTTGTTCAGCATGTAATAGAAGTGGAATGTGGTTGATGTGATAAAGTATGTGTCCTCAGTACAAGTGAAAGCAATAAGTGGTCACTTCCTATTACCATAGGGGGGCGCTAGTAGCAAAGTGGGAAGTTAATGCATCTGGACGTTCAGGGCGAAGCAATCATCATGTAGAGCAAGTTTGAAGCTACTACAATCAAGTATGTGGGCGTGAGAGCATTGGGAATCCCAAACATATTTTCATGGCGAGGGATCCAAAGTCGCCGCTTTGCCACACGGACGCCATTACTCGTAGCTATACAGCGTTCATAAAGTAGCTTCAGTAACTTGTTCTGCATGTTTCAAAAGTAAAATGAAGTTGATGGGTTCAACAATGTGTCATCAGTACAAGTGGAAGTAACGAGTGGTCACTTCCTGTTACCACAGGGGGGCGCTATTAGTAAAGTGGGAAGTTAATACATCAGGGTGTTCCCGGCGGCGCCCTTATCATGTTCAGCAAGTTTGAAGCTTCTACAGTCAAGTATTTGGGTGTGAGAGCATTGTGAAATTTTTTCCTCAAGTCACTATAATTTGTCACGCCCTAGCAGCCACATTGACCTACAGATCTGCAGAGCACAACTTTAAATCAGCTTGGTCTCTCAATGATGTGTCCCAAATTTGAAGCCGATTCGGCGAAATCCCTAGGAGGAGTTCGTTTTAAAATTCAAAAATTCAAATCAAAATGGCCGACTTCCTGTTGGGTTTAGGGCGTGGCTCCAATAAAGTTTTTTTTATGCCTTGTTACAAAGCACATAAAAACTGAATTTCGTCTACCTACGACAAAAAAAACGAATTTCCCTATGGGAATTTTGAAACGTGTTTAGGGGGCGCTATTTCGACAATTGGGGTCGAACTTGTGCGACCGCCCAAAAATATCGAATTTCGGATCCGGCCGGACGAATGGGGAAAGTTATACGCGTTTTCACAATTGGGAAAGGGGCGAAATTGGCCTTTGAAAAATCGGAAGAATAATAAAATAAAAAAAAAAGATAATAATAATAATAATAATAATAAACAGCGCGATTTCAATAGGCCCCTCCGCAGACGACTTGCAGTCGGCTCGGGCCCTAACAATAATAATAATAATAAACAGCGCGATTTCAATAGGGCCCTCCGCAGACGACTTGCAGTCGGCTCGGGCCCTAATTAAAGCTGCAAGCAGCGTTGAACGGGCGCAGGTGTGCACTCACGACCAGTGGAAAGGTCAGGTACAGGCACCAACCTGTGATAAAGTTTTGAGCGAATCGGACAAAGCGGGAAGGAGTTATGAAAAGTTGATAATTCATCCACCAACGGACGCTGTGTGGACAACCAAATGTGGGCAGGTGCATTCAGGGCCAGACCGTCAGCACAAATGCGAATTTTCAAGGAAATCGGCCGCTATCAATGTAAAATATGGCATTTCCTGTTTCCACAAGGGGGGGCTTTAGAGACATTTTGCTCCCCCCATAGACAAGGCCCCTATCAGATTTGACAGCTTGCCATCCTTGACCTGTGTATCAAGTTTTATGATGATACGAGTTTTGTTAAGACATCAAAACACAAACGTATTTTCCTGGCAAGGTATCCATCTTCGCTGCGTTGCCACACAAATGCCATTACTTGTAGCCTCACAGCATTCAACATGTAGCTTCACCATCTTGTTCTGCATGTTTTAGAAGTGGAATGAAGTTGATGGGTTCAACGATGTGTCATCAGTACATGTGAAAGTAAATAATGGACACTTCCTGTTACCACCATGGGGCGCGAATAGAAAAGTGGGAAGTTATTATATTGTGACGTTCAGGGAGGAGCCTTCATCATTTCCAGCAAGATTGAAGGTTCTATGGTGGAGTATGTTGGCGTGAGAACATTTTGAAATTTTTTTGCCGAATCGCCAATTTTGTCACGCCCTAGCAGCCAGGCCCTTTGATCGACAGACATACAGAGCACAACTTTTGATTAAGTTCGTCTCTTGATGATCTGTACCAAGCTTGAAGTCAATCGGTCAAAATCCCTTGGAGGAGTTTGTTTTAACCCCTTTCTGCAGATGTAGACGCTCGCGTCTATAGATATGCAAATGTAAGCACTTAGTTACAGTACTCGACCACAAGATGGCACCCCCGGATCAGCTATTGAATATTTACAAGCAGGCAGAGCTGAAACGCTTTTTAGAGTATGGAGAAGTTCCCTCCAATCCCTGTTTTACAGGAGTAGCATGAATTAAACTCCTCAGCTAAGCCTGATGGGCAAACTGGTCAATATCCTTGCCCATAGTATCGATCCAGAAGTTTTAAAAAATTATCACTTGCGACAGACAAAAATACGTTTTGTGAAGCAAAAAATCTGACATAGTATTGATTCTCTCACATTCTACTGTCAATTACAGTCATCACACACAAAATATGCGTTGTTCCCTCCCATGGATTAACGCGTATATTCCTCCATTGACAAATTCAGCGCTCCCTTCTTTCCACCCAAGTACTGGTGTCGATAGCCCGTCACTCACTTATATATTCAGATTCATCTGCGTAACTCTACAGTTATAGTTCGAGCCCTCGTTAAGCTTCCCTGGTAACGATGTATTGATAGACTCGTTTCTTATCCAATTCCCGAGTGTTTAAACTTTCGTCAATAACTGAAATACATTGATCGGACAATAAGAATAGGATACAAAGCTAAGCGTATAAGTAAGGTCGGTTGTGTTCCTCGAATGTTGGCCACGGTTGCGCAGCTGAAAATGTTGCGATATCAAAGAAACAAAGACACCGGAAACCGGCCTGAAGAGTTCAGTTTCATTTACGAGACAAATGTTGTATGGACGCGGTCAATGGGAATTATTCCGAATGAAACAGTACAGGAGGGTTCCTTCTACCCGATACATCTGTCTCTGGAGGAGGGCATCAATGAAGAAAACAGGTTATACTTCTACTCTGTTTGCATTTTGCTCAATATGGCCTTTTGCTGTAGAATTTATACCGTGTTTAAAGACATCGAATGCCGAGGCTTTCATTTCTCCAAATGCATACAGCCCACGCACCTCGGTACATTCATTACACCATTCTGTTGAATATGGAGGCAAATGTCGTTTGATTTTTCCTGAAAGTGAAATTTCCATTCTGTTAAAATAAGGTGTATTTCAGAATTCGCATATGACTGAATTAGTGAGTTTTTACTCTTATAAGGTGTAAGGTTATAAGGTCGGATGTGAGAGCGGTTAGCTTTTCATTGCAGCGTGAATGTTATAGCAGTTTAATCAGCAGTTTATTTAATGCTTGGGGGACTTCGAAGAAAAATGGACAATATTGTTAACTTTATTATGGAGAAAAGGCATGTTTTGTGTTTGGAGAGGTTACTGGTGACCAATGATGTTCAACTGCACTGATATTGATAAATTCATGCTAATCTCAACCAGAAAATCATTAGTTCATGCTGAATATAAAGCCCCAAATGATAATTTGTGTTAAATATATGATTCATGTATGATTTAACAATGAAACATTTTGATGGATCTCAGACTTTGGGGAGACACCTGGATAGCTGTCTAATTTGGCAAAAACAAGCGAGTAATCTAAAATGTAATGTTCAAGATGAATTGTACTTGCGGTCAAGAAGTTTATGATCCCAGAAATGTATAGATTCAAGCCCCAGCAGTTTTTCATTTGTCAGTATTATTTTTTTTGCTATTTCAATGGTGAATTCTCATGAAGATTTTTTTTATGTTTCAAGGCCATTTTCTTCACCAAAATCATAAAAAAACCTGAAATACGATGGAAGTCTAAATGCTTCAAGTGTCTAGACTCGATTGAGCCAAAGTTTTTCTGTCTGTAAAGCTGCTATCTTGAATCATAAAGCCTTAAATCAGGTAACTCCTAAAAAGCCAGATTTGGCATCTGCGCAAAGGGGTTAATATTGATTAATTCAAATAAAAATGGCTGACTTCCTGTTGGGTTTCGGGCTTAGCTCCATTGAGTTTTTTGTATTTCTGGGCATGTTACTTATGGGAATTGAATTTCGTATGCTTACGACAAAGTAACCGAATTGGACACTTCCTGTTACCACCAGGGGGCGCTATTAGCAAAGTGGGAAATTAATATATCGTTCAGGGTGGAGCCATCATCATCTGCAGCAAGTTTGAAGCTTCTACGATCAAGGATGTTGGCATGAGAGCATTTTGAAATTTTTTTGGCGAGTCGCCAAAATTTGTCACGCCCTTGCAGCCACGGACTTTGACCGACAGACATGCAGAGCACAACTTTTGATCAGCTTGGTCTCTCGATGATCTCTACCAAATTTGATGTCAATTGGTCAAAAACCATGGGAGGAGTTCGTTTTAAAATTCAAAAATTCAAATCAAAATGGCCGACTTCCTGTTGGGTTAAGGGCGTAGCTCCAATGAGTTTTTTGTATGTCTCGGTATCATACATATGATTACTGAATTTTGACTGCCGACGAGAAAGTAACTGAAATTTTGAAACATGTTTAGGGGGTGCTATATTGGCATTTTGCTTCGACCGTAAAAGAGTACCCAAAAATTTCGAATTTCGGATCCAACCGGACGAAAGTGGAAAGTCAGACGCATTTTCACAATTGGGAAAGGGGCAAAAATGGCCTTTGAATTGTCGAAAGAATAAGAATTTAAAAATAAATAAATAATTAATTAAAGCTGCAAACAATGTTGAACAGGCCCTCACCCCCTTGCGCACGTTGGGGTTGTGCTGAGATCCTAAAGGGTGCACTCACGACCATTGGACAGGTCAAGTGCAGGCCCCAACCAGAGAGAAAGTGTCGAGCGAATCGGACAAAGCTGAAGGAGTTATGACAAGTCGATACTTCATCCACCAGGGGGCACTCAAAGCGTAACCAAATGTGGGCAGGCGCATTCAGGGGCGGATCCTAAGCACAATTATTTAGTTATGAGCAAATGAGCATATGTAGTTATGAGCACAATTATGTAGTAATGAGGAGTTCGATAAAATGCAATGCGTGGAAATCGGGCCAAAATGACACGTTAAAATCAAAATGGCTGACTTCCTGTTTGGAGTTGACCAATGGTGGCTGAGACTTTTTTGTTCGTCTACAAGAGGGGCGCTATCGAGGCATTTTGTTGCCCTCATGGGCAACGCCCCAATCACATGTTCGAGCGCACCACCCTTGACCGGAATATCAATTTCCATGATGATACGAATTCATTAACAACAACATCAATAACCCAAATGTATTTTCATGGCGAGGGATCCAAGGAAGCCATTACTCGAAGCTTCACAGCATTCATAAGGTAGCTTCAACAACTTGTTCTACATGTTGAAAAGGGCGAATAAAGTTGATGGGTTCAACTATGTGTCATCAATACAAGTGAAAGTAAAAACTGTTCACTTCCTGTAAGCAGCCACGCCCACTGACCTACAGACATGCAGAGCAAAACTTTTGATCAGAATGGTCTCTTGATGTTTTCGAATAAATCTGGTGTTGATTGTATGAAATCTCCAGGAGGAGTGCGTTAAAATACAATATGTGGAAATCAGGCAAAAATGACACATTAAAATCAAAATGGCCGACTTCCTGTTTCGAGTTGACAAATGATGCCTGTGACTTTTTTGTGCGTCTTGGCCAAATACACGTGTACCTATTTTCATCTTCCTACTCCAAAAAAACCCCTATGGGGAGGGGTTTTTGAAAATTTCAAGGGTGCGCTTTCGAGGAATTTTGCTGCCCTCATGGGCAAAGCCCCAATCAGATGTGAGAGCTTGCCACCCTTGACCTGTCTATCAATTTTTATGATGATACAAGTTTATTAAAGACATCAAAAACACAAACGTATTTTCATGGCGAGGGTTGGATAGTCGCCGTGTCACTACACAAAAGCCATTATGCGTAGCTTTACAGCATTCATTAGGTAGCTTCATCAATATGTTCTGGATGTAATAGAAGTGGAATGAGGCTGATTTGATCAAGTATGTGTCCTCAGTACAAGTGAAAGTAATAACTGGTCACTTCCTGTTACCATAGGGGGGCGCTAGTAGCAAAGTAGGAAGTTAATGCATCTTGACGTTCAGGGCGGAGCAATAATCATGTCCAGCAAGTTTCAAGCTACTACAGTCAAGTATGTGGGCGTGAGAGCATTGGAAATCCCAAACGTATTTTCATGGCCAGGGATCCAAAGTCGCCGCTTCGCCACACGGACGCCATTACTCGTAGCTACACAGCGTTCATAATGTAGCTTCATCAACTTGTTCTGCATGTTTGAGACATAGAATGAATTTGATGGGTTCAACAATGTGTCATCAGTACAAGTGGAAGTGACGAGTGGAAACTTCCTGTTACCACAGGGGGGTGCTATTAGTAAAGTGGGAAGTTAATGCATCAGGGTGTTAAGGGCGGCGCCCTTATCATTTTTAGCAAGTTTGAAGCTTCTAAAATCAAGTATTTGGGTGTGAGAGCATTGTGAAATTTTTTATTCAAGTCACTAAAATTTGTCACGCCCTAGCAGCCACGCCCTTTGACCTACAGATCTGCAGAGCACAACTTTAAATCACCTTGGTCTCTTAATGATGTGTACCAAATTTGAAGCCGATCCAGAGAAATCCCTAGGAGGAGTTCGTTTTAAAATTCAAAAATTCAAATAAAAATGGCCGACTTCCTGTTGGGTTTAGGGCGTGGCTCCAAGACGTTTTTTGTATGCCTTGTTACAAAGCACTTGACAACTGAATTTGCTCTGCCTACGACGAAGTAATCGAATTTCCCTATGGGAATTTTGAAACGTGTTTAGGGGGCGCTATTTCGACACTTGGGCTTGAACCTGTGCGACCGCCCAAAAATATCGAATTTCAGATTCGGCCGGACGAATGGGGAGAATAAGACGCGTTTTCACATTTGGGAAAGGGGCGAAACTGGCTTTTGAAAAATCGGAAGAATAATAAAAATAGTAATAATAATAATAACTAGGACTGCCGCGGCAGTACTTAGGTCTTCAAGACTTCCACTTTGACTCAGACCCCAAATCTTATCATGTAAAATTCTTCAATCAAAAGAACAATAAACATATTCCCTTTTTCGGTGAAATAGAATGTACAAAAACGGTGAAACATGATCTTGTATTAAATATATTTATTTAAAAATAACAAGCCAAATTGACTATGGGTTTAAACAATTTTCAACAATATTGTGAACAATTTTAAACAATAATCATGTGTAAAATTGAATTCAACTATCTCTGACTGGGAGTCTCTCTGTGCTGCCTTGCACTTGCATGGGACTGGCTCCCAGTCTAACTCTGTCCCATTTTAAGAGTTTTCCTGTCGCAAGTAGGGTACGCATCGCATTTTGCGACTTAACTATCAACTTTTATATCATATGGTTCTTAGGGGGATTGTAGATCTCTCCATACTGAACAGTTTGCAACAAACGGATTTGAAATCGGGTGTATTTTGGCTGAGATATGACTCTTTGAACGTGTGCTCTCCTTACACTTGCCAACTTCAATGTCAGATAACTCAAAAACTATAAGAGATATCGTTCTATAAAAAGTAAATGAAATGTAAAATTGAATTCCCTACAGATGTTATGTTGAACATAAAGTTGTCCGATGCATAATTGTGACACTAAAATTCACGAATCGTGAAATTCATGAAAAAAATGAACTTTTGAGTATAAAATTATTTATTAAAAAACCTATAAATTTTTATATCATACTGTTCTTGAGCAGATTGTTAAACAGGACATTGTTAAACAAGAATCAGTTTCAAAATCGGTTGAAAAATGTCCGAGTTATGCCCCTTTGAAGATGTAGCCGAAAATTCGAATTTTTCCCGTGGGTCAAGTTCAGGGGAGATAACTCAAAAACTATTTGAATTTTCAAAATGCCTTACACAATTTTTAAAGTCCACTCAATGTAGGTTAAAATGATATATAATAGAAAGCTGTATGTATTGCGGTTCTGGAGAAGAAGATTTTTAAAGACGGGTGGAGTCAAAACCAGGAAGTTCACTCGGAATTTCAGTTTTTATTTTTTTACGGAAAAATGAGCATACCGGCTGAAGTTGGTCATATGATAAAAGTTGTAGAACATGATGAGACCTACCTGAGGAATTTTTCAAAATATTTTTATCTCTTATAGTTTTCGAGATATTGCCATTGAACGGTTTTTACGTTTTGGGTTATCTCCCCTTTTTGGGGCAAAAATTCAAAAATCGGGCCCTGTTATGCACAATGAGCATCATAAAAGCTATCATTTCAGAAAGTTTCATACAAATCGGTCCAGTGGTTACCTCAGAATCGTCCGGACAAAAACGAGGTAGCAAAATAATAATAATCCAAAATCTAAAACCAATAACAATAGGTCTTCAGACATTCGTCTTGAAGACCCAATTAAAGCTGCAAGCAGCGTTGAACGGGCCCTCGCCCCCATGCGCACGTTGGGGTTTGTGGTGAGATCCTGACGGGTGCAGATGTGCACTCACGACCATTGGACATGTCAAGTGCCGGCCCCAACCTGAGAGAAAGTGTCAAGCGAATCGGACAAAGCTTAAGGAATTATGATAAGTTGATACTTCATCTACCAGAAGTCGCTTGTAGTGTTACCAAATTTAGGCAGGTGCATTCAGGGGCAAACCCTAAGCACTAATGTGAAGTTTTGAGCAAATCGGCCAATTTCAACGTAAAATAAGGCATTTTCTGTTTCCATAAGGGGGCATGATGAGGTAGATTGTTTAGCAGCACATCAAGGCGTTCAGGGTGGAGCTTTTACCATGTACAGGACTGTTGAATCCATTTGGATGAAGTATGAGGGAGAGGGTACAGCTCGAATGTGTTTGGCGAGGCATCTGAAATGGGGACACCATGACGGCCAGACCCATTAAGCGACAAACATGCAGAGCACTACATTTGATCAGCATGGTCTCTTGATGATCTGAAATAAATATTAGGTTGAATGGACAGAATCGCTTGGAGGAGTTCGTTAAAATGCAATATGTGGAAATCGGGCCAAAATGACACATTAAAATCAAAATGGCTGACTTCCTGTTTGGAATTGATCGAAGGTGCTGGAGACTTTTTTGTTCGAATTGGCAAAATACACATGTGTACCAATTTTCATTGTCTTATTCCAAAAAAACCCTTATGGGGAGGGGTTTTTCAAAATTTTAAGGGGGCGCTATAGAGGCATGTTGTTGCCCTCATGGGAAACGCCCCAATCAGATGTGAGAGCTCACCGTCCTAGACCGGCAGGTCAATTTGCATGATGATACAAATTCATTAAGAACATCAAAAACACAAACGTATTTTCATGGCGAGGGATCTATTGTCATTGCATCGCCACACGGAAGTAATTACTCAAAGCAATACTGCATTCGTAAGGTAGTTTGTGCAACTGACAATACAATACAATCAATAGGGTTCCCAGCACCGCTGGTCCTGGGAAAAGCGTATGCTTGCATACACGTTTCCCAAGCCTCTCGGGCATGGCCCCCTAATAATAACCAGAACTGCTAGCAGTTATGAAAGGGGGCCAAGCCTCCCCGCGCAACTTGGCTTCCAGGTCCCGCGTAGCCCATGGAATGTAAATAGCTGCATTTCGTTACCAGGAGGCACATCACCAAGATTTGCTCTCAAACGTGAGGTCAAAAAAGGCTAGCCTCTTAACTTTCATGTCAATTAATGCTTCTGTTTATTCCGCCCACTATTGGCCAATTTGCGCCAAATTTGGCACAGAGCCTCTGGTTGATGTCGGATACAAGTGCCTCGAGTTTGATGCAGATAGCTTCGCTTTTGACACAAATATGCAACAATATGTTTTTTCAAGCTAGCAGAAAAAAATGGTTTATTTATAAGTACCGTATTTTTTGGCGTAGCAAAATTCTTTTGATAACTTTTGATCAGGCCAGTCCGGAGATTATATGTGGAAATTTTCGTGCAGATGGATCTTAAACACTAGGAGGAGTTTGAAAAAGTAGGTTTTTGATGTGTAGTGATGTAGAAAGAAAAATATAGGGTGAGAGTGGGCGTGGCCAATGTCAGAAGATGTGACTCTATTGGAGGAACACGAGGACATAAAGTTTATGTAGATATGATTTAAAATGTGGGAGTTACAGGGCAAAGTGCATTTGCATCCATTAGAGCGCCACCTTGTAGAATAGCCATGTATTTTTTGGTATGCTTGGTCTGTGTGCTATTCTATATATACCCTGTAAATTTCACAGCCCTCAGCATTATACTTGAGCTGAAATTAAAGTTTGTTGTTTATCTTGTAAAAAGCCATGCCCTATTTGACCAGTCTTAACAAACTTCAGGCTATGGCTTCAGGACTGATCCAGCATCCTACCTACCAAATTCGGTGAAAATCGGTTTGGCCATTTAAGAGATATAAATTTCCACCTATGCAGCGCCCCCTAGCGGCAAACATCAACCAAATTTGGCTCGTACCCTCACAGTTCCATGTTTATCAAAGTTCTTAGATTTTGTGCTGTTATCATCTATTTTGACCGAGATATGCAAATGTTACCTTTGCTATAGCTAGCTAGAAAAATTTATTTAGATTGTTCTGCAGCACATAGAGGCATTCAGGGTGAGGCTTTTACCATGAACAGGAATTTTGAATCAATTTGGATGAAGTATGAGGGAGAGGGTGTTTGGCGAGGCATCTGAAATGGGGACATCATGGCGGCCAGGCCCATTTACCGACAGACATGCTGAGCACTACTTTTGATCAGCATGGTCTCTTGATGATCTGAAATAAATATTAGGTTGATTGGACGGAATCGCTAGGAGGAGTTCGTTAAAATGCAATATGTGGAAATCGGGCCAAAACGACACCTTAAAATCAAAATGGTTTGATTTGACCAAGTTTGAGTGTGACGAAAGCGCACAATATTCACAGAAGTTCATCAGCAAAGCCTGTAGGCTAATTTAGCCAAGTTTGAGGAGGATATGATGAACTGTCTGGGAAATCTTCCTTCATATGTTGGAAGTGCACATAAAAGGCTGAAACATGACATTTCCTGTCGCCAGCAGGTGGCGCTGTGACTTCTACCGAATGTTGACAAACAGATGTCTTCAGGGCAAGACTGTCATCACAAGTGTGAAGTTCGTAGGTGGATCAGATCACGTATGGCCGAGATGTAACAACATATTTCTCATGTCGATCATTGAAGTTTGCCACGCCCCCACGGCCACGCCCTAAGACTTCTGCGCAAGTTTTCGCCAAATTTTGCTCTCACTGGTCTTATGAAGGCACAGACCGAATTTGAAGTCGATCGCATTAAATCTGTAGGAGGAGTTTGTTGAAGTACGACACTTGCACATTGCCCAAACATGACCATAAAATTCAAAATGGCTGACTTCCTGTTGGTTTTACGATATGGCTCCAAGTAGCTTTTTTGTACGTCTTGGCCTCCTACAGGCGATTTTCATAAATGTAAGGGAAATGGTACGCAGGGGCTGCGTCATTGAAACACTATTGGCAGTGCCTAGGGGGCGTCATTCAGCCAATTTGCCACGCCCATGCCCTTGACCCCCTTCAAAATTTAAGTCCAGTACCTTACGACATACCTGCCATGTATCATGCACCTACAAGCTACCTACCATCTGTAATACCATAAAACGCGTTAGGGGGCGCTACAGACCTGGTCTGCCACGCCTGTGGCCAGCTGTGATATGTATCATTTTGCTTAAGATTTCAGACATATGTGCAAAGTTTCGTGAGTTTTACCACATCCTAAAGGCCTCAAAACTGCGATCGTAAATTGAAAATTTCTGCAGGAAATGGTCCACAGCTGACTTCTTGTTGGGCCAAAAAATTTTTTAAAAATCTCATGACATCGTAACCATGTGAGCTATGATGTCACCAAATTTCGTGCACCTCTGATGAAATATGCCCAAAACGGCCCTACATTTGGGGAGGCTGTGGAGCCCTTTGACCATGCCTGAGGCCAGTCACTCCAGAAAATGTTGAGTTACACCAGGATTGAGGTCTGTGCCAAATTTGGCGCGGCTCAGAGCGCAAGAAAAGCGTCAAAAGTGGGCGTAAAGCCAAGTAATCATAATAATAATCTCTACAAAAACAATAGGTTCCTCACACCTTCGGTGACCGGTCGGTGCTCGGGCCCTAATAATAATAAAAACCCGAACAAAAACAATAGGGTTCCCAGCACCACTGGTATGCAAGCATACGCGTTTCCCAAGCCCCTCCGGCTTGGCCCCCTAATTAGGTTGCACTGCTGAAAAAAATCCTAGAACGGGAGATGGAATTCAGAGAAAGCATTGGATTAATTGATTATTTTTTCAGTATAACAATTTGTTTTTTTTTAATCCATTTAATATCACTATTAAGACATTGTCAATGTAACCCTTCAGTGATCTGTTATTTCTTGAAATGTTCTTAAAAATCACAGGCTTATATATTGGTCTTGATCATTCAATAAATAAATTGAGTGATTATTGATCAAGCGATCTTGAACAGGAACAGGATGAAAGCAATTATGCATTTAAGGGGCAGATGTTCACGGCAAGTCATTTGAATATCCCATACTTCAGTCATTACTGCCAGGAGGAGGTTGGGCTTTAGGAAGTTAATCATTTTGTGAAGAAACAGGTGTCATTAATTGTCCTTTATTAAGGCAGAAGGGAGGCAAATGTTTCACACATCGTTTTACAAGCAACTACTGTTAAAACAGTAGCATGCCAATGTTCCCACAGCCCTACGTTCCCACATTTCTAAGATTACCAACGTGCCACAATGCAAAAATGCTGGTTTCCCTATTTACATGCAATCGCTCAACCGGAGTTTTCCAAAATCTCTACTTTGGGCAGAGTTTTAAGAAAGAATCATTTTTGTAAGATGAAAACACGGTTTTAGAGATGTGAGACATGTGGGAACATTGGGCTGACCCGGTTAAGGGATTAAACGATTCAAAGAATAGTCAGAATGGCAAAGATTCAGCCAATCATCACCACCAGAAAAATAAAAGATATATAAAATTACTCGCAAGTGCTGTTACAGGCAGAGGTCATTTGATTGAAGCTAAGGTATCAGCAAGAAACCCCTGTAAAGGATCATTGTTGAGTAAACAGCATGTGCAGAATCCGTTAAAAGACAACAATCGGCGAAAGAGAAATGGCATAATAGTCTGCGTATTGATTAGAGTAAAATTTTTCTTTTCGGGTCTAGTGGACATCGACAGTATGCCACACAACCCCAAACGCACAAGTAAGCGAGCAATATCTTGGATCCAGACAAATAGGATTGAGGTAATGGAGTGGCCAGCTCAATCCCGTGACCTCAACCCCATTGAAAACTGCTGGGGTGACATTAAAAATGCATTTTCTGAAGCAAAACCCAAAATTTCATAGGAACTATGGAATGTAGCTCGTTCATCCTAGGCTGAAATACCTGTTTCTAGGTGCCAGAACTTTGATAACTGCTGCACATCTGCGTTGCATCGAGTTATCAAAAATGCAACTTTTTTTTTTTATGCAACTAAATATATGTTCAGTAATTTAAAGTGAAGTGGGCTCTTGAGTTAAATTTAGTATTTGAGTTTGGAGAGAGAATTGTTGACACTGATATTTTATAGTTGAATTACTGTTCATTTCCCGTAGCATGCATTATTGTTTCATTGCAATATTTATCTGAAATTTTCCTATCCACATTAATAGTGACATAAAATTTTCTTGTCTTTCGAAGCTTCTGAAATCCTGTAGTTCACAAAATGGAATATATTGGTTTTCTTCGTCAGTTTTTGATCGGCTTGATACACCAAAGAAAACATGCTAAAAAAATAATGTCGTCGACTCAGGTCCATTACATTACATTACAGGTTCTTAGCAGACGCTCTTATCCAGAGCGACATACAGAAGTGCACAAGATCAGTACAAAAGTGCAGAGCTCTTAGGAGACAAGTACAAGGGCTAACAGTAAGTGACAGAACACTTTCCGTTGGAACAGATCGAAACCAATAAGCAATCACCAAAAATACTAATAAGACCGAGTGGCAACAGATCAAGTCAACAAACTCAACTACAATAGCATAAAAAAAACTCAAGTAGACCAGCAGCAAAGCCGAGAGGAGGACAACAGAATTAAGTGAAACAAAAGGGCAAGGTCAAGGGAACAAAATGGCAAAAAAGTCAAGTGCAACAAGGGGCAACAAAGACGTGTAACAAAAGGGCAGCAAAATCAAGTGCAACGAAAGACAACAAAATCAAGTGCAACGAAAGGGAAACAAAGTCAAGTGTAACAAAAGGGCAACAAAATCAAGTGCAACAAAAATGAAGGGCAGCCAAATCAAGCGGTAGCAAAATAAGGAAAAAAGGTAAACAATATTAAGTGCAACAAGATCATGTAAAGGGCAACAATTTAAGGGATGTAGGGACAGGATTCAGGGCAGTGGAGCCTAAAGGGGTGGGTTTTCAGGCGGCGCTTGAAGGTGCTCAAGGATCCTACTGTTCTGACCTCGATCGGTAGATCATTCCACTAACAAGGTACCAGGACAGACAGCACCCTTGAGCAGGAAGGGGAGGAGCGGAGAGGGGCAGGGGCCAGGCGATCAGAAGTAGCAGAGCGGAGTGCTCTGGCAGGGGTGTAAGGTCTAAACAGTTTTTGGATGTATGCTGGGGTTGTTCCGTTGACTCCCTGGTAGAGTAGCACTAACGACTTGAATTTGATGCAAGCGGCAACAGGGAGCCAGTGGAGCCTTGTGAGCAGGGAGGTGACGTGGGAGTGCCTCGGGAGATTGTGGATCAGGTGAGCTCCAGGGGTCGGATGGCAGATAATGGGAGGCCGGCGAGGAGAGAGTTGCAGTAGTCCAGGCGGGAGAGGATCAGCGCTTGGACGAGGAGCTGCGTTGAGTAGCTAGTGAGGAAGGGCCGGATTCTACGGATGTTGTGGAGGAAAAACCTGCAAGTCCGAGTCACTGCTGCGATGTTCACAGCAGAGGAGAGCCTGTCGTCGAACAGGACCCCAAGGTTCTTCACACTCCGCAAGGTGGAGATGTTTGTATCCCCCAGGGTGATGGTCAGGTCCAGAAGAGGGGAGGATGGAGCAGGGATGTAGATCATCTCCGTCTTGCTTGGGTTGAGCTTCAGGTGATGGTTGTCCATCCAGCTCTGGATGTCTTATAGGCAGGCGGAGATGCGGGTGGAGAAAGGTGAGTGTCATCATCATAAAAGCCACATGAAAAACCATGAGCAGAAATGACAGGACCGAGAGACTTGAGATAAAGTGAAAAGAGGAGTAGACCAAGAACTGAGCCTGTGGTAAGGGGGCAGGGTGTTGATACTTCACCAGCCCAGGCAACCTAGTAGGAACAGCCGGAGAGGTACAACTTCAGCCAGATGAGGGCTGTAGCACAGATCGCTACAGCAGACAGGGAAGAGAGGAGGATGGAGTAGTCGACAGTGTTGAATGAGGCAGAGAAGTCGAGGAGGATCAAGATGGATGAGAGGGAGGCGGCGCGTGCAGTGTGAAGCGCCTCACTGACGGAGATGAGTGCGGTCTCCGTGGAGTGGACGGCTCTGAAACCCGACTGGTGAGGGTCCAGGAGGTTGTTCTCTGCAAGAAAAGAGGAGAGTTGGCTAGCAATAGCCCTTTCAAGGGTTTTTGATAGGAAGGGGAGGAGGGAGACTGGTCAGGAGTTCTGAATGACTGAGGGGTCATGGGAGGGTTTTTTCAGGAGAGGGGTAATGGTAGCCTGTTTGAATGGAGAGGGAAAGCATCCAGAGCATGAACAAGAGTTAATAAGGGAGGTGACAAAAGGTTGGGTGTTGGGTGTGATAGCCTAGAGGAGGGGAGAGGGGATAGGGTCGAGAGCACGTGGTAGGACGGTGAGAAAGGAGCAGCTGGGAGATATCAGAAGGTGAGAGGGGGGGAGAAAGCAGAGAGGAGATGGGAGGGGGGAGCGGGGGAGGGGGAGAGGGGAGTGAGGGAGGAGAAGGAGTTGTGTTTTAAGGTCCTTGTGCTAAGTTTGCTTATTGAAAAATGAAAATGTCAACAACCAATGACATAACCATACTGCGGATTAACTCAACCTGTTTCCGATTAAGAATAGGGCAATTTATTGAATTAATTTACCAAGCAAATAGGCTACCAATAAGCTAAGTTGCCATTAATGATTGAGACATAGCTTTGCATCAAAGAGGAAGGCTACAGTTACAGTAATAGCTTTGCTTGCTGCTTAAATATTACTTGAACAAAATAAATTCTTTTTTTTGGGTCTCGAATCCCAACCAAATCTGGACTTCCCAATTAGTGAACTATGCACACAAGCTTACTCATATGCAACCACATGTTGCCATCTTGGGACAGACAGATTGTGGCTCTCCTCCGAAGCAATTTCCTGTCAGCCACTGCTTGTTCATACTCATTGCTCAAAACTTTGCAAGTTTGCAAGAACAAGGGCGGAGGATACCCAAACAGGAGCAAGCTTAGAAGCTTCTTACTGATGAGCGCCTGACTGGCCAACAGGAGGCGCTTGAGCAAAGAACAAAGCTACAAACTATTCTAATACCCCAACCCGGTGGTCCCACCCAATTTACTACCCGGACACCAATTGTGCACTGCTCTGAAAAAATTATGGACTACTGCCGGCTATTACGACCGGGGATCGAACCCGCGACGTGGTGATCACTACTGCTCCGCAATGCGGCATAAATATAACAAGGTAACTCAGTCGCCACAGGGTCCGAGTTGTGCATCTCCCCAAATTTCAGACAAAATAGCCACCGGCATCCATATTGGACATCCAAAAATCCAAAAATCGGTATTGAGCATTGTCAAATAAATATCTTTGCCTGTGCAGAATTCCAGCATTTATTGTCACTTCCAGAGCCCGGAGCAGAAAATCTCTGCGGGCGCGGTGGCGGCGGGCGCGGTGGCGGCCTCTGAACTAAACCATAGTATCTCCCGACTATCGCGTTGGGGAAATACAAATATATGTTATGTTGCGAGGCAAGGTTCAGAGCAGGGCTGAGGTCAGATTGTATTCCATGCGACGACGATGCACCGCATGTGTCAATGCAAATGGCGGTCACACCCGTTATTGGCTTTCCAGTTTGACCCCTACACCAGTTAAACCTCTCTCGCGCATTAACATTATTGTGAATGAAATTGAATGATGTTTACATGTCTTCCTAAATCATTCATTATCTCAAATGCATCGTACGATTTATACTTCACATATCAATCCGTGGAGCAATTCCAGATTTCGTGAGTGGTGTTTTTCATTTGTACTCAGTATACTATCATGGTCAGAGAAGCCACAACTCAACAGCAGCAAGAGTGGTGAGTTTGCTAGAAAATCCACCAGTCGCAGAAAAATATACCACACTTAAGGCACAGCTGAAGGGGATTTTTTGTCTGTCAGAATCAGAAAGGGCTCGACGGCTGCTTTTGCTTCCAGGGCTTGGTGACTCGAAACCCTCTGAGCTGATGGACCACATGCTTGCCCTACTTGGTGATCACCATCCGTGTGTTATTTTTAAGGAGCTCTTTTTGCTACAACTCCCAGACCATGTTCGTTTGCCTCTTGCTACCTCTGTGAAGATGAATCTTCATCAGTTGGCTAGGTAGGCTGATGAGCTGTTTTCAGCTGGGAGGAAGGCGTTTTCTGTCATGCCCCCTACTTCTGCTGGTGCTGCCTTGGAGGAAGACATGCACCCGCCACAAGCAATGGTCAGCTCTGCCAATGCTGGAACTCGCGGTGCAAGGTCCTCAAGATTGTGTTTCTATCACGCCAGGTTCGGCAACAAAGCCAAGAAGTGCCTGCCCCTGTGCAACTTCACTGCGTCGGGAAACGCATTGGCCGCCACCCGTTAGCAGCCGTGGGTGTCGGCCATTCCAGTGGTTTGCTTTTCATCACCGATTCGCTCTCCGGATGCAGATTCCCCTGTGACACAGGTGACCAGGTAAGCGTATTGCATGCATTGGACATTAGAGCAGCACAGAGTGGTCCCGCCCTGGAGGCCGCTAATGGCATTGCAATTCCCACCTTTGGTACTCGCAATGTGAAGTTGTGTTTCGCTGGCCAATATATTTTTTTTATTTTATTTAACCCTTATTTAACCAGGGAAGTCCCGTTGAGCTTGGAATCTCTTTTTCAAGGGAGCCCTGGGGGAGGAGGTGGGGAGGGACAGAGGAATTGCACAGCCAATTAGATCAGGCGGCAGATCGAAAGAGCCAGGTTGGGATTTTAGCCATGACACCGGGGAGCCCCCTACTCTTATTGAAGAGTGTCATAGGATCTTTAATGACCACTGTGAGTCAGGACCTCGGTTTAACGTCTAATCCGAAAGACGGCGTCTCCTTCAGTACAGTGTCCCTGTCACTGCACTGGGGCATTGGGGATTGTCCCGCCAGGGGGAAGATCGCCACCTACTGGCCCACCAACACCTCTTCCAGCAGCAACCTGGTTTCCTCAGTGGTCTCAGCTGGCACCCGTGTGGTGATTATCGACGCCTGAATGATGTAACCATTCCTGATCGGTACCCAGTCCCACATATCCAGGACTTTTCAATTCACCTGGCAGGTGCATCCATGTTTTCAAAGGTAGACTTTGTTCGAGGTTATCACCAGGTGCCTGTCCATCCTCAGGATGTCCCTAAGGCAGCCGTCATTACACCTTTTGGGCTGTGTGAATTTATCTGTATGCCTTTCAAGAATGCACCACAGACTTTTCAGCGCTTAATGGACTCAGTGCTATGTGACCTGCCTTTTGCCCTTTTCTATTTGGATGACATACTGGTTGCCAGCATATCTGGGGCAGAACACCTATTACACATCCACCTCCTCTTCAGCCATTTTCGGGAGCACGGGTTGATCATCAACCCAGCGAAGTGTCAGTTCGGTGTGTCCTCCATCGAATTCCTTGGACATCGCATTACTACAGAGGGAGCACTTCTACTACCCTCAAAGGTTGAAAAGGTGCTCAAATTTCCACAACCTGCTACAGTGAAGGCCCTGCAAGAATTTTTAGGCATGGTAATTTTTATCACCGTTTCGTCCCACAAGCAGCTCACCTCATGCGCCCCCTGTATGTGGCTCTCAAGGGCAAGTCTCCAAAGGACACCATTGATTGGACAGATGAAATGTCAGAGGCTTTTTTGGCTGCTAAAAAGGCTCTCGCAAGTGCTACCTTGCTGGCAAACCCGGCACCTGAAGCCCCCATTGCACTGACAACAGATGCCTCGGACCGGGCTGTTAGAGCAGTTTTCGAGCAGCTTGTCTGGGGAGTTTGGCAAGCACTTGCATTCTTTAGTCGTCAACTACGTCTAAGCGAGCAGAAATACAGCACTTTTGATCGTGAGCTTTGCGCCCTGTACTTGGCAGTCAGACATTTTCGTTTCCTGCTGGAGGCTCGTCCATTCACTGCCTACGTGGACCACAAGCCATTGACCTTCGCCATGGCAAAGGTAGCAGAGCCATGGTCAGCCAGGCAACAGCGCCACCTGGCATATATTTCTGAGTTCACTACAGACATCAAACATGTGGCGGGAAAGCATAATCCTGTGGCTGCTTGTCTCTCCCGTTCTTTCTCCGGCATTGTGCATCTGGGCATCGACTATGTTCGCATGGCTACAGATCAGGTTACGGTTCCTGAGGTACAGGCATACAGGTCAGCAGTTACAGGCCTTCAGTTAGTGGATGTGCCATTTGATGATAGCGGTAGCACACTACTGTGTGATATATCCACAGGAAAACCTTGTCCATTGGTACCCCAGAGCTGGAGACAAACAATATTCAACATCATTCATGGCCTTTCTCATCCTGGAGTGAGACCATCGCAGCGTCTAATGGCAGCAAAGTTTGTCTCGCATGGTGTGAGGGCCAACGTCCGCACGTGGGCTAGGACCTGCGTGGCGTGTCAACGCAGTAAGATCCATTGTCACGTCAAGGCAGCGTTGAAACAGTTTGCCGTCCCTGAGAGACGTTTTGATCAAGTGAATGTGGATTTTGTGGGCCCACTTCCCCCATCCACAGGATTTACCCATATTCTCACCATGGTCGACAGGACTACACGGTGGCCAGAAGCTGTCCCACTGTCGACAACTTCTACGATGGAGGTGGCCCACGCCTTTGTCAGTACATGGGTCAGTCGGTTCGGGGTTCCATCTGATCTCTCCTCAGACCGGGGGCCCCAGTTCACTTCAGAGCTATGGACATCTGTCACTCAACAGCTGGGGATCTCACTCCACAGGACCTCAGCTTACCAACCACAGGCTAATAGCCTCTGTGAACGTTTCCACCGCTCCATGAAGGCTGCTCTTAAGGCTAACCTTCAAGGCGATAACTGGGCTGATAGACTTCCCTGGGTGATGTTGGGGCTTCGTACAGCACCGAAGGAGGACTTGCTTTCATCTTCAGCAGAGTTCGTTTATGGTCAGCCCCTCAGAGTTCCAGGGGATTTCATCTTACAGCCAACAGTACCCTGGTCCGCCGCGGAGGAGCGGAGTACATTGCTGGACAGAGCTAAAACCTTTCTCCCAACCCCAACAACCCTTCATGGCCTCCCGCGAGCGCATGTTCCCCCAGATCTGAGGACAGCAAAATATGTATTTATCCGCCATGATGCGCACCGTGGCCCTCTACGACCTCCCTATGATGGCCCCTACCATGTGGTGGAAACAGGTAATAAGACTTTTGTTGTCGATGTGGGTGAAAGGATGGAACATGTTTTGGTGGATCGTTTAAAGCCAGCTCATCTGGATTTAGACCGAGCTGTCAAAGTGGCTTGCCCGCCGCGCCGCGGCCGTCCTCCTGCTGGAGCAAGGGGAACAGGTGTCCCGACTCTGAAAGGTCCCTCATCTGACTCTCCTGAGTCTACCCATCAACAGCAGCTTTCTCCTCATTCACCTGCTCAGGAGTTCAGGAACCGTTTTGGAGGAGTCATCCATGCACCGGGCTATTTTTGTGAGTGAATTCTGGGGGGAAGTGTGTGGTGACTGCGCACACTTGAGACATTAACGAAAGAATTCACCACACTACCCAGATGCCTCGGGTGGTGATGTCATACCAGGATGTGTATAAATCAGGAAGTAGTATGAGTGGGCAGTGTGAGTGTAGAGTGTGCAATAAAGCACTTTGTTTTCTTTTGCAACCAAGTGTCTCCTTCTTTATTCCTGGTGGATTTAAGTCTGCTGCCCTTGCACAGCTCGGGGGGTTTGTGATAGTTACCCCCCTCATGTCGCCAGAGTTCTGCTGATTGTCCTGGGCCGTCATTCCCCCAACCCCCCCCAGTCTTTTACAGACACAGTCCCAGCTTGATTTCCCGTCTTTCAGTGATCTGTGAAGAAAGTAATTAGATTAAGTTAGAACTTCTCACACAAGAAGTTTAACACTCTGTGATTAGTGCTAATTATATTATATAAAGGACCAAATGTGGCTTCAATCACACATGAGAAGTTTTGCTCATTATCTCATCCCCATATAAATAGGGGTAGACAATGTGAGCTATCATTACATCTTGCACCTATGTGATTAACAGTATTATGCTTAGTGACATTGTGGATTACTCTTTGGATATTGCTTGTTGTTTGAGCCGCGAAAAGTGTTGTATGAACTGTTTTCTATCTAATTAAGCATTTATTTTTGCTATTGTGGTCAGTTGTCTGGTTTGTGAGCATGGCTTCTAGGAGAAAGCCATGTGCAGCCATTATGAATCACTTTTCTGATGCCACAGTAGTAGACATAACAAAGAGCATCATGACCCGAGACTGTGCCCACTGCGGTGACACTGTCAGGACTTCCGAGTCTCAGACATCAATCCTCCACACTCACATGAGGGTAAGTTTTTATATTTTCATCGACTATTAAATATCAACTTTTATTGTTCACAATATTTTAAAAAACAAACCAATCTTTTATCAAATACAAAAACAAATATGAGCTTGTTCTGAAAACAAACTCATATTTTTTCCTACAAAATATGAAGATTGCCAACCACTCACTGCCTTGTGTTATTCTATTAGTTTCTGAGGCCATCATAATCACAAGCAACATCTTCATCTCCTTAATATATAGACGACTGTTGTAGGTAAAGCCCTTTCATGAAAACTGCCCAGCATATAGATTATAAAGGCATCCACACATTTTACCCTATGTTGATATAGACCCATTTTAACCCTTTCCCATAGAGGTCAGCATGTAGGATGGATATTTATAGCTTGCCTAGAAGTTGTGAGTAGGTTGAGTGCTTCTATTCTTGTCATGGGGTCAGTAATTATCACACCTGGACCAAGGACAATGATGTAATGTATTGATTTTATGGTATTAACAGTTAGAACTCTGCTATTGTTTTCTTTTTCAGTGCTGGCTATAGAATAAATGTGGATGGGTTGCTTAGTGTAGTCTTTCATTCCAGCATGGGTAGCAGTAGGGCATACATGTATAACTTTTATTTCAGCAGCCAAACCTGGTGTCGCCAATCTATAGTTTTTTTTATTGCAGTGAGCACTAGCACTAGATATCATAACAAAGGAGGATGGGTGGCTCGCTGATACATGTGTTTCTAACAGCCCAAGGCATTTATAATATATTAGACGTAGATTTTTCAGATCAAACATTGCACTGGTTCATTATCATTCATAGATTATTTATAGACTTCTAGTAGACTACAGGTTGAATGAATTGTATTTGCACTTTTTTTTAAAACCATTTTTACTCTGTATATTTTCAGAGACATCACCCTGACATCCCCATCAAGGTCCCATCTGCTACTCCTGACACAAGCAAAGTACCCCGGACACCCTCTTCACCAGGGGCACCTCAGCTACAGCACCTTCTGTCAAGAGGGACATGAAGTCAGCTGAACAAAAGAAGATGGATCAGCTTGTTGTCAACTTCATTGCAGGCTCCTTCCAGCCCTTGTCTCATATGGAGGATGAAGACTTCACAGCCCTGCTCAAGGAAACCTGCCCCTCTTACAACATCCCCTCTCACAAGCACCTCTCCTACACCCTCCTACCAAAAAGAAAACAAGCCATCCAAGACACAGTCACCACCCCCTTTCTCAGCAGCCCCCAAAGAGAATCTACCTCACCTCAGATCTCTGGACCCACAATCAGTGGCGGGCCGTGCATTTTACACCCAGGCCTTCATTAAGCCTCTCGCAATGGGCTCTATGCACGCATCAGTTCCGTGTTTGAGTTCAGGCTGCTCCTCAACTTGCAGTCCCAGAGATTGAAAGCAGAAGAATGGCAGAGTTCTCGCCATGCAAGGACATCTCCAGCTTCTTTTATACGCTTCGGTCAACACGATGCATCGCAGTTGTTCAAATTACTCACTCTGAGTTAAGAGTTAACGTGCCGCAATGTTTTGTGTTGACTGCGCTACGTAGCAAACAGATGTTCAGGCTCTCCCATCACACATTTGTATGAGCCAGAGGGACTGTCACGATGCGTGACATTCGTCTCTGCTCGCTCCGCAACGTAAGTTAATCATCAGGGAGAACCGGACAGGCGCCCTTGCATCCCTGCTCTAGTCTCTTTTGGAGTAGGTACAATGCGTAACTTTCGTCCAGCTCTATCACAACAGCAGGTACATAATGTGAATGGAAAGACTGGATCTAATCTATTCAATATAGCCCAGGTTACCCCCGTTGGATAATCGAACGTCTCGAATGCAAGAACTCCCGTTTGCGTCCAAGCTGAAAGCAATGCGTCATATTCTTTTGCTATATGGGTTTAGCTCGTGCAGTCATGTTGAGAATTTATTTGATTCCTGCACTCCTGGTGTAAGTCGACTCCGTGTGTGAATACTCTTACGCTGATGTCACAGTGGGACATTGAGTTCTCGAAATGGAATGCTAATTGTGGATTGTAACCCCAGATCCATAGCTTCATCATCTTCGGCTAAAGGAAAAGCTGTTTGTTTGGGAGCCAAACTCAGATTGCAGGAATGTGTCATAAAGTGGATCAAGTCTGTAGTTTAAAAATGTCAGCTGCAGACTCTGGTGTGATTCGTATTGGTGAAATTGTAAGGTGGTATCTAAGCCATCCACCTGTCTTTGGGAAACATAAGGAAACTAAGGAAATCATTAAACTTAGCCAAAGGAGCACATTGCGGCACACAGCAGTAGTGTCCAGAAGTGTTGCCCTTGCGCCTCTGAAAAGACAATTTTAGTCGTTGGGAGGCCGTATTGGTATTCTTTCACTCTAACACCGTAGCCCAGTTAGGTTTGTCTGCTTTTCACCATCACATCTTAATCGTTATAGGCTACTGAAATTGCTTGATTGTTATTTAGGACAAGTAAACGGGTGCAGATTTAGGGAGGGACGGAGTGCCTGCAATTAGCGAAATCTACACTCAGGCTTCTTCTCGACGGCATTTTAAATCGTGCTGCTTCAGGTGTATCTGTTTCAAGAAATAACACACGACCCGATGACTGCAAGTGGTCTTTTCACACTTAAAGCTGCGGTTGGTAAGTTTTAGAAAAGTAACTTTTTGTCACTTTTGCTAAAACTGTCACTGTGTACAGACATTATTACATAAAACTAGTACTCTGTAATTAAAAAAAGGCTCATTTAAACCCACCGAATGCTCCTACTGCAATTTAAAAGAATCGTTCAGACCGACTGAAAATAGTCCCCCCAGGAATCTGCGATTCCGCGATAGCGGAATTTACCGCAGATTTCAAAGCCCTCCGCGGAAATCAAAGCAGTCCGCGGAATATAGGGCGAGGTGCAGAATTTTATATTTTACATGTATTTTTCATCCCGGCCGCTAGATTTTGCGGTCAGATAAACGGGATCTAAGACTCACAGCTGGTGCCGCCGGTTACGGAAACTGATTTTTTTCTGCTGTATGCAGCATAAACTATACAAAAAGATGGACGCAGCACCCTGATTTGAAAAAAGAAGCCCATGTGGAAGTACCGTAGAATGGCATTCTATTTAATGGCCAGCAGATGGCGACGTCAGTGGTTGCAGAAAGAGGTTCAATGCAATAGAAGTCTATGAGAAAATGATGCTACTTTCCGACCTGATTTTTAATTTAAATAATGATTTTTCACATCATTTTATGTTAGCCATAGCAAGTTTCAGGTCTCCTTCGATATATCATGACATTCATTTTCGTGAATTATGGTCCCATATAAACTAGAATAAAGTATAAAGCCAGAATATGCTTCTGAGGCGTCGCTATCCTCTGGTCATCGTCCAATACTGTCAGATCCAGAGCCACGTTCCTCCCCGGATCTTCGATTCACTTCTTCATCTTCGAGCCAGTGGGTGACATCACGGTAGCTTCATCCATCGTTTTATACAGTCTATGGTATGCAGTAACGTTTACAATATCCTGAGGATACAGTGAATAGTGTACACTTTGTTTAAATCTTTACTTTGATCTTTGGCACTTGTTCAGTTAATAAGCCTCGTTCACCCATAGTTTGGTGAAATGTTTTGCACTTTATAAGTTATGCAAATAAATCTGCTCAAGAGGGACAAAAAGAATATTGATGCTGCTTATTTTATAACCACAATGTTTCGCAGTGTTTTGGTATTGCTAATAATCTCATGAGAGAATTTTTGCTTCATTATTACATAAATTTGCTTTATAACTGGTTATTTTAGGTTTTTTTTTAATGCCTGCGGAAAATCAACTTTCAAGCCGCGGAATCAAGAATTGCTCTCCGCAGAATCAGGAATGTTCTCCGCGGAATCAACACTTTTTCTCCGCAGATTCCTGGGGGGACTATAAAAAGAACCAATTAGAGCCAGGATGGTGTCTGACAGCCGTCAAACAGTGCACATGCACGCGGTGCAGACAGCCCCCTCCCCCTTCCTCCTCAGTTCACGCCAGTGCTCAGTCGAGTTTAAATCTCCCAGAACGGGTTCAAGAGCTTAGAGCCATCAGCGAGGAAAAAAATCGACCGATACCTCAGTCACCAGAAAACAGCACACATGGCTAAGACTAGTCAAAAAGGAAGCCAGAAGAAAAAAAAAGCGCAAAAGAAAGAATTTAACAAAACCCAGGATAAAACCAGAATGAACATCGGAGAGGATTTTAAGTGGAAGGAACTCCGTGATCTGGAAGGATTAAAAACTGACACAGAGTTTGCGACTTTTCTCCTTGACAGGTTAAGCTCTGCTTTATTTGTTGGTTCATTTTTGCTTTGCAAATAAGCGAGTTGGCGTCGCTCACATGATCACCAAACTATCACCAGCTCTAACCAGCATCAATTCATTTTCGCTCTGCAAATAAGTGAGTGAACGTTGCTTACAAGCACAGTCACTGTTCCAATAGCCGGTCTTGTAATCGCTACAGTACTCCGCAGTGCATGTGATGTTACTGTGATGTTGCAGTCAAACTAACGTTAGCTTGTTTCGGATGCTAGGGCTAACGTTACTGGCTTTGTTTTAATTAGAAAGCAGCAGAAAATCTCTTTATGAAGTGACCTGGCAGTCTTATCAGTTGTGTTGTTGTCCTTATAAATATGTGTGCTAACATACATGATTTACTGGCCATTCAGCTGGATTCACGACAGTTTCTGTACTCAAAAAACGGTAACTTCCTGAAATAAGTGTGTGCTGGGTTTTTAATGAATACATACTGTTGTAGATTACTTTTCATGTCAACATTATTTATTTCTGCTTGTTTGTTGACAGGCGTGTCGTTGGACCTGAAAAATCCGGGGCTAATATCCCTCCTTTTTTTGAAAATAATTAATCCTGGCTAATTCTAGATGGGTTTCCGTTATTAACACGTTTTTCAATTCAGGAATAATCAAGTGGCAATCGAAGAGACTGCTTCTCTTCCTCATGCGATCTAAAAGCGACAAAATAATGGGCTGGATTCGGGACAGAAAAATAATTTAATTATTTTTATGTCTATGCACCTGCACTCGGTGACAGCATTTCAGACTAGTAAGAGGTTTCGTCCGTTTACATTTTCCAATCGGACAGCTGTCTATTTTTTTTTTTTTTACGACGAATTGAGCGACCGTGCTGCAAAAACAGGTGTATGTACTTGTCGTTGAAATTACCTTCATTCGCTGAAGAATTATGAAATGCCATCGCGGAGTGATGGTGCATAGACCTAATTATAATCAAATAATTTTTCGGTACTGAATGTAGCCTATTATTTTGTCGCTTTTAGATCGCATGGGGGAGAGAAGCCGTGTCTTCAACTGCCACTTGATTATTCTTGAATTGGAAAACGTGTGAATGAAGGAAAACCATCTAGAATTTGCCAGGAATAATTATTATCCCTCGCCGCGCGATTAGCGCGAAGCTGGGGATATAGCATTAGGCTTCGTCCGTCCGTACGGACACATAAAATTGAGGCGGCAGGGGATATTGCCATGTTAGTGGCAAAAACTTGTTTTCAATAAAAGGAGGGATATTAGCCTCGGAATTTTTAGGTCTAACGACGCACCGGTTTGTTGGCTAGAAGTGTTGACTGTTTGCAACAGTAACGTCTTGCCTCTGCAAATTGGCCGCTTTCATAATGTGAACGTGCAAAATCTCTCCACGGTTGCATGCAAACAGTTTGCGTGCCTTTGCGTGCACGGTAGCTTGCTAGGGGAGGGTCTGAGGAGTGCAGTGGAGAGGGAGGGTGAGGGAACTGAAAGTTGCTTTTTTCAAATTTTTGTGCGAAGTCCTCTCTCCTCAAAGTTACCAACTGCAGCTTTAAAAAAAAAAAAAAAAATCCTTGTTCAACATCACCATATCCCAACTCTGCATTTCATCTCTCATTGTATTACTTTTAGGAGATCCATAATGATAAAATTAAATAAAGACATTATTAAAATGACATAAATAAAATAAAGAGATTTGTTATCAGATCGCCCTGGATTTCAAACGTCTAAAAAATACACAAGGTGTAAAACATTCTGTAAAGCGGATGAAACATAAACGTGATATATAAATTATCACAGTCGCACGTAATGCTGAGGCAATGGCAATCGTGTTCATGTTGTGTTGTTCTTTGCTGCATTTTGAAATTTAAATAGCCAATCAAACATGCTGCCTTAATAAACAGCTCAGCTCATTCAACTTCGAGAGTAAACACATCCACCATTTGATTGCTCATTAAGCAAGTAAACTGGAACAGGTTACTTTTCGTAGAGTAGCCTAATTGGTTAATAGGAGACAATTCTGGAGTCCTTTAGCTACTTGGTTCCGTGCAGCATGTCGCCAAAAAAAACTGATGTCAGTGAAGTTTTTTTCCGGAAGCATTTCACATGCCCTTTAATGTTTGGCACTTTGGTTCAACCTGCGTCGGGTTTTGTGAAGGAAAAAGGAAAGCTCGGATGTTCGCCCTACGGCAGCAGGTAGTGGTACTACTCCTGAAAAAAGTAGTAAAAAGTAGTAGTGAAAAAAGAATCGATTCAGACTTGTCCCAGCCCTATTGAGTACCAGCAAAGGAGTCAGCTCAGTGCTAACTCTGTAAATTTTGGGTTTATAGCTTGCTGAAGCTCAAAACAACCGCAAAATTCACTATAGTCGTTGCATTACTTTCATACGACACGCTCACTCATGTTAGATCTATACAGACTGTTCTACTAGTTAACATAACTAACCTGTTGTCAGCTTGTAACGTGCTGACGTAGGCAGAGGCCAGCTAGAAGGCTCTGCTGTGTCAAAGATTACGCCCCACTTGGCATACTCGCAATCTGACTGGTTAAAAAAATGACCATCAGCTAAATCATCCCGCTTTTTTCAATAGGAGAGGGAAGCAATCTACATTCTGAAGGCCTTGAGACTTGAGACAAGAGCCATGAAGAGAGAGCAGCTTTGACCTGGAGACAGCAGAGAAAAAAACCTGATTGGTTAAGACTGAGTTAGCCTTTATAAAAGCTGTCTGCACTGTGGAAGCTGCGCTACTCAGAGTTAAGCAATGAAATCACTTAGATATAACGATTGAGGATTTTGATTGACTTTCTATTAATACATGTAGCTTTAATTAAGGTATTTATGAAGAAAACATAATTTTTCTAATTTATCTAGGCCAGGAGAGAAGGCCTTGCTGGCCCTGACGGCATACCACTGCCAAAAACAGCATGTCATCCTACATCGGCATCACAGCTAACTTCAGAGACGACAACTTCAACCTCCAGTCAGCCATGTTAGCCTACCAACGCATCACTGGGAGCCACACAGCTGAGAACATCAAAGACTCTTTTGAGGACGTGGTGAACTTCAACCTCTTTGGAAAGGTCATCTCAGTCGTCACCGACTCAGCAGCAAGGACGACACTGACAGCCTCAGCACAGTCCCCACAGAAGGCCTCATGGACCACATCCCAGACCACATCAAGTGCTTCCTCCATGCATTGCAGAGTGCCATCAAAGAAAGCTTGGAGAAGACTAGAGCTGCCAAGACAGTCATCGACAAGACCTCCAAGTTTGTCGGCAGTGTTCGTCATGCCATTCACTCCACTGAGCAAGCTCCAACAGGGGAACTCAACTCGTTAGAATAGCAGCAACAGAATGCTCAAGAGCATCTGCAAGGCCGACCCAGCTAAGCTTGCGCTGGTCAAGTCAGTTGTTACCCTTAGCAGGAAAGACCTCAAGGCCATCAAAGAGACCACAGACATTCTAACCCCTTTTGAGGACGTCACCGCCCAGTGCGAAGGACAGAACATCATCACTTCCAGCCTTGTCATCCCCCTCATCGTCTGCCTCAAAGCTGAACTTCAGGAGCTCAACACCACCTACACCAACAGCATGCTGACTACCCTCATCGACACCGTCGACCGTCACCTCTCACACTATGAGGAGAACCCCATCTTCCAGCTTGCCTCCATCCTGCACCTCCGATACAAGTTGGCTTGGTGCCAGGAAGACCAGGTCGACGCCATGAAGGAGCTTCTCACCACCACCTGCCATGAACTCTACCCTCCTACAGCCCCTACTGCACTGGAAGCCGAGCCACCAGCCAAGAAGTGCAAGCTTCTCCGCCACCTCCCCAGCAACTGCACCCAGCCAGCCCCTGCACCCACTACTCCATCAGAAATTGAATTTTACCTCACTGCGTCCACCCTGGCTGAGGATGCCAACCCCCTCCTTTTTTGGATGGACCACCAGCACCAGTTCCCCATTCTTGCTAAGCTAGCCAAACGTTACCTGGCCATTCCTGCCTCCTCAGCTCCTGAGGTGAGAATTTTCTTCATCGCCAGCCGCATCTTCAGCAAGGAGAGGAGCTGTCTCTCTTACATCAAATTCAAGGAGCTGAATTTCATCAAGTGTAACAAGCATTTGTTGTAACTGAGTGACTTTGGGATTCAATGTGTGTAGTTCTGGTTGCAATTGACTGACTTAGGGTTTCACAGTGTGTTGTTCTGTAGTTCTAAAGATAAATAAAGTAAACATACTTGTGTATGGACACATTCTCGTGCTCAGTGCTGTGACTTGTACATGTGATCATGTTTCATATGAGCTCTAAATTCATTGACCAGGTGCAGGCTGGGCGAATGGGGGGAGCGCCACACCAACGGGGTGTATCCAGGCATATTTTGCAATTTTGTCCCCTGCGCAAGTACTCCTCTGTCCCGCCTTTGTCCCTCCTGCCAGTGAAAGTGGCAAAGAGGGAGGAGAGAAGGCGTGAGTGGGTTTAACACAGCCGAGTCAAATTTTCACCAATGAAATGAGCTCTTCTCCTCCCCTTTAAATAGTATAATAAAGAAGCCTCTTTCCAATGTCTGCATGATGCGTAATGATGCATTTTACTTTGCTGCTTCAGGCATATTTTCTGCACCGATTACGTCAATATTAAGCATTACGAATATGAATTACCTAGCTAGCGAGGGCATTCGCGAATTATTACCATTAGCGAACTTGAATGGAATTTCAAAACAAAACTGCGTCAGATCATTCAAACTTATGAAGTTAGAATGAAATACGATGGTTGCTCATTTATTTCTTCTGCCTGCATCATTGGGAATAGAAACAATGGATAGTGTGTTCCTATTATTACACCCTGTTGCTGCTTGAAATTTTGGGAGTAACATGCATGGACAATAATGCAAGATACATTACACATTTATTATCAATATGTGATCGTAACGAGATCACAGCAATCAGGCTGTATTCCTCTCCCCCACTAAAACAATAAAACCTAAGTGACAATAATAGCTTAGTACTAAGCCCCTTGCACATTGGACGTGAAAGAAATTTTTTGGCATGACAGATTACAGTCAAAGTCAATGCAAAGACGCAAACACTCGTGTATTTGCGTCTTTGCAATGACTTTGAATATAATCAGTAGTGCAAAAAATTTGTTTCACGTCCAGTGTGAAAGCAGCTGATGGACACATACCCACATAGCTTACACACGCACTCACGCGCCCACATGCACACATCTCTCTCTCTCTCTTTGATCTGACATCAGGACAATTGATGTAAAAAGTATAATTTATGTGCTGATTCAGATGGTTACATTAAATTGTGGTAGCTGTAATTATTTATTGCATTGAAATGTGCCTGACATTCTGGAAACCTGCCTGTGAGGTTTCGGTGACGTGTGCGCCGGAAAGTAAACCAGGTTGGAGCTGGCGCGCTCTCTGCGCACTCTCAGTGGAGCCTTTATCCACAAAATTGCCACTGCGTCACGATGAATATGTGACACCACCCCTCCTGCGCCGCCACATCGATCTCGGTGCACATCCGTCTACCAAATTGCTAAACTGGCTGCGCATGGTGTTGCACAACACAAAATTACCACTGCGCGGGCTGCACCGGACAAAATTACGACTGTGTGAGCTGTGCCACGCTGCACCACGCCAAGAAATTGGAGCCCGATGTGTCAAAGTAAATGTTTGTTGATGCATAAATCAATTATTGCGTTTTTCATATGATTGTATATATTAAAAGATACGGAAGAAGTTTTTCATTATATGTATTATGATCAGTTGATTATGATATGTATATGTGTGGTCAAATTGTCCAGACAAGTAATAAAAGTTTAATAAAAAATATGATGTTATTATTTCACAAGTAATTATACAATACAAAAACAATGTTTAATCATTTCACATGCTATTTTATAAATATATAAATGCATCAATATACATGTACCATTATAAAGATATCTCCACAAAGAAACCTTAGTCTAACCAGTAGAAATCATGATTGTAATCTAGATTGTAATCGTAATCATAAATTATAAACCCATGTAATTATAGTCGTAATCATACATTTTTGGAGGACTGTAATCCGAATCGTAATCGTTTAAAAAATTTCTTGTAATCATTGTCATCGTAACCGCACTGATTATGCGTAATCCACCCCAGGTCTGGTTCAGAGAATACTTAAATATTATGAATGCCATCCAATCAAAACAGAGTGTCTCAATATTCTGTTTTGCCAATGATTTGGCCATTTTAATTTTATTTCATCTATCCAAATTTTAATTCATCCATTTTACTGGTTGTCATGCAGGTTTTTGTCTGTCTCAATTTTTTGGACTCTAATTATTTTAATAAATACAATTCCCTTTGGCTCCAATTTCAGCAGGACACCCACAGAACTTCAAAACGGAAATTTTCACTACAAATCACAAAAAAGGTATTCTTTTTGTCTTTTAATGTTCTAATGCACGTGCGGTGAGCTGGGTATCAGCTACTGGTTTTGGCTTCCACTTGAATGGCATGAAATACATTTTAGGGGTTTTCATGAATCAATCATTTTGTCCAATGACTTTGATACATCTATATCCACAGTCTCCATAAGCTGTTTCTTGAACAGTGGTAATCAACCCTGACCCGGAAATCCTGTTGGTATTTTCACTTAAACCAAGCACCCCTCCTTCGACAGCAAGAGATTTTGCAGTGCCTCTGACTAATAAAATTGCTAAGTCTGAGCTGAAATGAAAAACTACAAAATGTTAAAAAATTCTGATGGAGCAGCGTTCATTACCACTGGTCTGAGATATCTCTGTCGCCTCTGCCTGAATACCAATAGCAGGCGGCTGAATTAGTTTCCGTATACTAATCAAAGGGAGCTGAACACTATATGTGACCTCAGTGAATAATAAATGTTGAATATTTTTTCCTCCACTTCTTATTGGGAGATAATGCATAAAGTATGCATGCTATGGAATAAACAAGTCCCCCCTGCTGTAGTCTGCTATTTTTCTGTTGAGCATTCATGCAAAAACAATGATATGATGGTTCTCTCTTACAAGTGCATGCTTGGGGAGATGTTGATGCTGTTTGATTTCACCTGGCAACAAAAAGTATGGTTTAGTAACAGTTACTGTGGGATTTTTTTTGCAAAAAAGTGGCTTTCAAACTTTTATTAGCAGCACATTGAAACCCATTATGGCTGCTTGTGGGGATAGCAACTGGACATTGTTTTTACCCTGAATTTATATGCTTCTCAATTCTTGCTGTTTCGGTCTCTGGTAGCAGAACCGACAAGACAAACAACAACCAAGCGGAGAAAAAGGAAGAACTCGGCCAGCAGCGCATCCAACAGCAGCATGGGCAACAGTGCCAGCAACAAGAAGCGGAGCCCTGCCGGAAACTTCAGTCTCTCCAGCCAGGTACCTGTAAGCATCTGCTCTCTGCTGCTCTGGCCCCGTCCTCCACACACACACACACACACACACACACACACACACACACACACACACAAGCACTCATACACAGACACACCCACATACTGTGCACGTAGTCACTCACGCTCTCAGAGATGCACAAGCGCATGCACAGGCACACAGATGCATACATGCTTGCATGCACTCACACACTCAAGGTCTTTTCACACGAAGGACAAAATGGAAATTAAAGCTGCAAGCAGCGTTGAACGGGCTCTCGCCCCCTTGCGCACGTTGGGGTTGTGGTGAGATCCTGACGGGTGCAGCTGTACACTCACGACCATTGGACAGGTCAAGTGCAGGCCCCAACCTGAGAGAAAGTGTCGAGCAAATCGGACAAAGCTGAAGTAGTTATGATAAGTTCATACTTCATCCACCAGGGGGCTCGTAGAGCGAAACCAAATTTGGGCAGGCGCATTAAGAGGCAGACCCTAAGCACAAATATGAAGTTTAGAGCAAATCGGCCAATGTCAACGTAAAATATTGCATTTACTGTTTTGATAAGGGGATGCCATGAGCTAGATTGTTTAGCAGCACATCGAGGCATTCAGGGTGGGGCATGCTTTTAGCATGTACAGGAATTTTGAATCCATTTGGATGAAGTATGAGGGAGAGAGAGCTGCTTGAATGTGTTTGGCGAGGCATCTGAAATGGGGACGCCATGGCAGCCACGCCCATTTAGCGACAGACATGCAGAGCACAATTTTTGATCAGCATGGTCTCTTGATGATCAGATATAAATATTAGGTTAATTGGGTGGTATTGCTAGGAGGAGTTCGTTGAAATACAATGTGTGGAAATCGGGCCAGAATGACAAGTTAAATTCCATAATTTAATGAGGACCCAGTTGTGGGCCCCCCTCTCCCTGGGCCCGGGACAGCAGACCTGTTTGTCCCCCCCTATCGGCGGGCCTGGGGATACAACTTGCTTCCACTGGTATAACGTTTGTGATTGGTGAGGACACCGATTTGCTTGTCATGCTATGCTACCGTATGGACCATCTTAAGTTGTCTCAAGAACGTCTGTTTTTCAAAACAGAAAGAAAGAATGCAAAACACAGAATGTGGGACAGAATGTGGGTCAGCTATGTGCAGTCCTTGGTTGAGATATTAGTTCCAACTTACCGTTCATCCATGCCATCGCTGGCTGCGACACAACGTCCAGATTATTTGGCATCAAGTAAAGCATCACCCTTGAAAAAGGTTGATACACAAATCTTCTGGGAACAATCAGAAGTCTTCTGTGCCAACAAAATGCCTCCTTGTGGGGATGTGATTAGAGCTGGTGAAAAGGCTCTGGTCAGTTTGTATGGCGGAAGAGAGCAAGAGACTCTGAATGAGCTCAGAGTGAGAAGATTTAAAGATAAAGTAGTGACCGGCTCAACAGCTGTTAAAACTAATGTTAAAACTCTGCCACCGACATCAGATGCTGCAAAGAACCATTCCTTGAGAGTTTTCCACCAAGTTCGCATGTGGATTTGTGACGGCGACGACCTCGATCCCACTGACTGGGGATGGGTGAAGCAGGACAAGACCTTCAACCCGAAGAAAATGGATGCAGCAGTTGCTCCCCAGAATCTTCTGAAAGTATTTTGGTGCACGTGCAAAGGTGACTGTGCAACCAAGAAGTGTTCTTGTAAAAGGTGTGGGCTGGAATGTACTGTCTCTTGTCGTTATTGCAATGGCGAATCTTGTTCCAATTTGCCTCAGCCAGCAGTATATGATGAGGATAGGGCTAATGCTGACTTGATGGATCTGAGGAGCGACTCAGGATGCATGGGAGAGCAAACTGGTATGGTATTCACCATACCGGACTGCTCACACATTCACGCTAAATCTCATTAATAAAATATTAACACTGAAAATGACATATTGTCCTCCTTGAGTGCATCAAAATGTCCTTGAAGATAGTCATCATGCACAGCTGATATTGTCAGATCCACAGGTTGGCATCAAATTTGTCTGCCACATAACTATAGCATGGTCATTGAAATTAGCTTTATTGGTTCCATCGTAATTGCTGTCGCGTGTGCTAATCCCATGCTGATACTTCATGGATTCCTCGATCGTTGACTTGATTCTCCTGGGTCGGTCAATTAACGAATCAAATGTGTGTGCTGAAATGAAGTGCAGGCTACCTTGTCATAATAAAACCACTGTAGCTTAGAGACGTAGCTAGCCCTAAATAATCATTGAATGGAGTTAGAACAGCACCCAGTTCTGGATACTATACATTTTCTGACATTTTAGTGGATTGTGATGTCACAATGATGTCAGAAGTTGATTATATTTCAGGGTGGTATGAGGTGATGGTCTTACAGTATCATTCACATCTGAAATACCACTTTTTCTGTATATTTACTTCACCTATATTGGTTTTATGGCGGACACTTGTTGAGGTACTTCATTCCTGGGGTTTCAAAAGCCGCCATTTTGAAATTATGCAAATGAGGTAATTTCACCTGGGCCGAGTTCGGCCTATTTTGAGTATGATGGACTCCAATGCAAGCCTAATCAACTGCTAGTGAGAAACTCTGTTGTAATCTGAGGTCGTATGATATGATACCCCGCCTATTAGCACAACGACTTAAGACGACACACAATGTTGATCATGGTCTAATATGTTGGCTTTTGGATTTTTTAACTGTCAGATCGCAACGTGTGAAGGTCAATGGCGTTTTATCAGATGTTGTTTTATCATCCACTGGGTCACCGCAGGGCTGCGTTTTATCACCGCTTTTATTTGTTTTATATACGAATGCTTGCCAGAGTCAACATGCTGGGCATCACATAATTAAGTTTGCTGATGACTCTCTCATCCTGTCTCGAGTTAATCATGACAATCCTGACCATGGCCCTGTGTTGGCAGATTTTATTGACTGGTGTAAGTCTTCCTTTTTAAACACAAATGTGGCCAAGACCAAAGACATGATTGTGGATTTTGGGAAGAATCCTGGAGTCATCTCTCCTATCGTCGAGAAGCTGCTTGACAGGCCCACGAATGGCCAGGAACTTAGGGCATTTATAAAACTTGAACTGATCATGGACTCAAGGATTTCAAGACGGATGGCTCTTATGCTCAAAAATGTACTGTAAATAAGACAGTCCATCTTTTACTCTCCGCAAAAAGGCTGGTTCCATGCTTAGCCTGTTTGGAGGTAAATCAGCCATTTTCTGGACCTCACATGTCCCCCGAAGCTTACGGCTGATTATGCATTTGAAGATGAAACAGCTTATGTACCATTTTGCACTCACAATCCAATATCCAGCTGAGCAAATACCGTCCTCAGTAATATCATGTCCTTGATGCTGTGACTCCTCATGTAGTCCAGTAATATTATGGATTAACATCAAACAAATTGCAACAGAAACAAACTCAATGGATTTCGAATCCTAAATATGTTCTGAAGGACAGAAATAAAGTCTCAAGGAATCCTCTTAGGGGAAAGTTTTGAAAATCACCTAGATATGATCTTACCGAAACACCTTTTTTTTTTTTTTACAATGGAAGTCCATGGGAGGTCCATTCACGCCATGCTTTGGTTGAACTCTAACTACTTTCAGTCAGGAAACCTCACGTTTCAATAAAATAGAACAATTTATTCATGGGTATAAGCATTACATTGTATTTTGGCGGCGGTTCTGCTCTGGAGGAATGTCCTATCTAGGTACAGCAAACATACAAACATTGTCATGAACAGAAATCAAAATCCTCCCCGAAGTGAGCAGAACCAAACAAGTGGAGGCTGGGGTGGAGGGGGCAAGCAAAAAACCAAACAGCATGTTGCATAGCATGAAAAGTCATTGCAAACAGCAGCGGAAGTAAGTGAGCTTGACGTCTTTCAAATAGACCGCTGTATGACCTCGTGGTGTGTATCCTCCAATTGTGTGCCTGCTCATGCTGACGTGCTGGTAGCTTACCAGGCTGCTGTCAGCTGATGTAGCTCATCTCGAGTTTCCTGCCTGAACTAGTTACACTCATTTCTCATACTTCATGATAGAAACTCCATTCAAACTTTAAAGTGGTCACAACATTTAGCACTTTATTACAAAACCCAAAACCAGTGAAGTTGGCGCGTTATGTAAATCGTAGATAAAAACAGAATACAATGATGTTATGGCCCCAATTTGTCATTACATTTACAACATAACAGCAACAGCAACAGTAAGGGATGACAGACACAGTTTTAAAAACTTTAACACATTTAATGAACAAACAAAGACTAAAATACTATCTACAACTAAGACCAAGATTGAATATATTAAAAAAAAAAATTTAATATTTACAGTCCCTTGTTTTGGTGGGGTGGCTTGGTGATGTCCTGGGTGAGAAAATGCTCAAACACAGGCAAAAATCCACAAAAGAAACTTCACAGGTCTTGAACAGAATGACAGGTCTGGTCACATGTATCCTTCTTCTTGCAATTTCTCTTACTACTTTACTGTCTCAATTCTTTTCCCTATATACTCTTTTGCAGACCTCACCCACATTTAGACCTTTTTTTTTATTTTTCGGGGACTTGCCCCAGACATGTCCAGGACATGTCTAAACCTAGCTCCAGTCTGGGCTTAATAAAAGAAAGGTAAATTCTGCCATCTAGTGGCCTCTATTCACATCACACCTCCATTCCAAAAGGGAAAAATTTTGACTCATAAAGGCAAAATTTTTCTTATCAATTCAAAATGGTTAAGTGGACACTTGTCTATATATACATATCATACAATATTCAAATAAACACGTGATATATATATACATATTCAAACACGGGATAAGCAATCAGCAATTACATTGTCTGTACCCTTCACATGCTTAATTTCCAAGTCAAACTCCTGTATAATCAAACTCCAATTCAACAATCTCCGATTCTTGTTTTTCATCTTACTCAAAAACATTAACGGATTGTGGTCAGTGGACACAATCATTGGCTTTTGTCCTGTACAAACATAAACCTCAAAGTGTTGTAAAGAAAGGACCAGAGCCAACAGCTCCTTCTCTATTGTGGAATAGTTCCTTTGGTGGCGATTGAACTTCCTGGAGAAGTATGCCACGGGATGCTCAATGTCATCAGAGTCACTTCTCTGTAGGAGCACAGATCCACAAGCTTGGTCGCTAGCATCGACCGCGATGGAGAACGGTTTGTTGAAATCAGGAGATTTGAGCACGGGGAAGTGACACAGCAGAAACTTCAGGCGATCGAAGGCTCTCTGGCATGCATCATCCCAAGTGAACTTTACGACTTTCTTCACTTGGTTAGTTAGACTGAGAGCAATCTCAGCAAAGTTCTTGCAGAACTTGCGGTAGTACCCGATCATTCCAAGGAAGCGGCGCAAAGCTTTTTTGTTGTCAGGAACTGGAAAGTCCATGATGGCTTGGACTTTAGCATTTACGAGTGCCACCTTATCCTGGCCTATGACGTAGCCAAGATAGGTGACAGTAGCACAACCAAAGTCACTCTTGCTCAGGTTAACAGTCAGGTTAGCCTGGGTCAGGCGCTGGAACAACGTCTCCACACCTTTTAGATGTTCTTCCCAGGAGTCACTCCATGTGATCAGGTCATCGATGTATGCACCCGTGTGTGGCAATCCGGTGATTGTAGACTGTATCATCCTTTGGAACGTGGCTGGGGCATTTTTCATGCCAAAGGGAAGGACTTCATACTGGTACAACCCAGATGGTGTGGCAAAAGCAGAGATGCTCTTGGCCCTCTCAGTTAAAGGCACACACTAATAACCCTTCAATAAATCAATCTTGGTCAGAAACTTTGCTTGCCCTACTCTATCGATACAATCATCAATCCTAGGTATTGGAAACACATCAGTTCTAGTTACAGCATTGACTTTGCGATAATCTGCACAGAATCTAGTACTTCCATCAGGTTTTGGAACTAGCACACAGGGTGAACTCCAATCTGAGTTGGAGGGTCTGATAATATGATCTAACATGTACTCAACCCCTTTCTCAGCAATCTTTCTCTTTTCAGGATTCATCCGGTACAGATGCTGTTTAATTGGTTTGGCATCACCAACATCTACATCATGAGAGGCTATAGAAACTCTTTTTGGAACATCAGGAAACAGATCCTCATATTTCTTGATCAACCTCTTAAACTGTTCTCTCTGTGAGGGTTGTGCTGGAGTTTTACATCAAGATTTTGCAACACTTCAGAATTTGACAATTTACATGAAAGAACTTCAGCTTTAATTATAGGTTCACCATCTTGAAACTCCCCCTCATCTTCACACGTTTTGACCATCGGAGAATCTGAAGTGACAGCTGCAACCCTAGCGTTTCTGTCATGATAAGGCTTCAGCATGTTAATGTGACACAATTGTTTTGGTTTTCTCCTATCTGGAGTCTTCACAATGTAATTGAGATCATTGAGTTTTGTCAGAATTTCACAAGGACCATGAAATCTAGCCTGCAATGGATTGGACTGCAAGGGAAACAACACAAGAACCTTATCTCCTGGTTTAAACTCACGGCTTCTAGCCTTATGATCATACCAAGTTTTCATTTTTCCCTGACTTGATTTCAAGTTCTCTTTGGCTAGGTCACAAGCAGCACGCAATCTGCCCTTGAACTTGCTAACATAGTCAAACAGACTGATGTGCGGCTCTTCCTCTTGCCATTGTTCACTCAATAATAGCAAAGGTCCTCTCACTTCATGACCAAACACTAGCTCAAATGGACTGAATCCAGTAGACTCCTGCACTGCTTCTCTAGCTGCAAACAACAGCAAATGAACACCTTCATCCCAGTCTTTCTCGTGGTCATAACAATAAGTCCTCATCATTGTCTTGAGAGTGGAATGAAACCGCTCTAAGGCACCCTGACTTTCTGGATGAGAGGCACTAGAAAGAATCTGCTTTGCACCTAGTTCATACACAACCTGCTGAAACAAACCAGAAGTGAAATTGTTACCTTAGTCTGACTGAATTTCCCTGGGAAGGCCAAACAACGTGAAGAACTTTATCAAAGCCTTTGAGATTGCAGTTGCCTTGATGTTACGTAGAGGTATGGCTTCAGGGAATCTGGTAGATGCACACATCATTGTCAACAAGTACTGATTTCCAGATCTAATCTTGGGTAATGGACCAACACAATCAACAATGACCTGAGAGAACGGCTCCCCAAATGCTGGGATAGGCTGCAATGGAGCTACAGGTGGGTCTAACTGGTGTTTTCCAACTACCTGACAAGTGTGACAGGTTTTGCAAAAGTTGGAAACGTCTTTCCGAAGCCCAGGCCAAAAGAAGTGTTTCATGATCTTATCAACAGTCTTGTTAACACCAAGATGACCTCCTAAAGGTAAACTATGAGCCATTGTTAAGATCTCATTCCTGTAGACCTTCGGAACAACAATTTGCCTGACCACTGCCCAATCTGCATTGGCAGGGATATCAGGAGGGCGCCACTTCCGCATCAACACACCATCCTTGAGATAATACCCAACTGGAACTGCGTCTATTTCTTTATCAGGAAGGGCTCTCCTCTTTAGTACACAAATTTCAGGATCATTAGTTTGCTCCTCAATCAACCGCTTTCTGGACAGACACAAGTCTCCAGACACATCAGAATCAGCAAACCCCTCTGGCTGGCTGAACAATGAACTGATAAAAGTGTCTGATAAGTTCTCAAACGGAGAAACCATAGCAGGCCAATCAGAGTCATGAGGCGAACCACCTGAGTCCTGACTATTCAATGTGCTGGACGGCACCAGAACATCTTCTTCTCTAGCCTTCTTGGCCAAAGCACGAGTCACTGCGCAAGAAGGATACAGAGATAATTCCTCATCCCTATCTTCAGTGCTCGGCTGTGAAGTAAGATGAACAGGAGCTAATTTGCCCCCAGCCAGGTCATTGCCTAGCAGGAGAGAAACACCCTTTATAGGTAGACTTGACATAAGTCCCACCTTTACCTGTCCTGTAACTAAATCTGACTTCAAGAATAGAGAGCGCAGGGGTACAGATACAGTCCTCCCTTCAATACCTTGTACAAGTATGAAATCCCCTGAAGCGGTCTCATCACGTAACTCCAAGGAGTCCATCAACAAAAGTGACTGAGAAGCTCCGGTATCCCTTAGGATATATATGGGGACAGGAGTAGTATGCTCATTCAGAGCCACAAATCCCTCTGACACAAATGGAAGAAATTCCTCCCTCACGAAGTCAGCTGTATTAGGCTTTTTAGCTCCACAAGAAGCAGGCAATTTAGCAGATCGGTGATCTACTACAGGGGTTTCTAACCTTGTTTTCACAAAGGCATTTGGTTTGCTATCCTTTTCTTTTTCTTTCTTAGCTTTAAGGAACCAACAGTTAGTTGTAACATGACCAGATTTCTTGCAATAACTGCAAACTACACCACTTTTGTCACTGTCAGCTTTCACACTTTGATCAGGCCTGTTCCTGGATTTCTGAGCACCATTACCAGTTTTGTCTTTGGGTGAAGAATCTTGGGTATCACCATAACCCTTTTTCTGAAATTGGGACCATCTATTGTTACTGCTAGACTGAAATTTGGACTTATGTGTGAGAACATATTCATCTGCAAATTTGGCAGCTGATTGCAAATTCAGTGCTTGCTTGTCATTAAGGTAGGTCTTAATATCATCCTTAACACAGTTCTTGAATTCTTCAACTAACACCATCTCTTTTAGTGAGTTGAAATCATCCTTGACCTCCATAGAAGTACACCAGCGCTCAAAGCAAACTTTCTTCTCATTAGCAAATTCCACATAAGTCTGATTTTCAGATTTCTTCAGACCTCTGAATTTCTGTCAGTAAGCCTCTGGAACCAACTCATAAGCTCTCAAAATAACCTTTTTGACAACCTCATAATCAGAGGAATCATCTGCAGACAAAGCCGACTAGGCTTGTTGAGCTTTACCCTTGAGGACAGTTTGCAACATCAGAGGCCAGTGTTCCTTTGGCCACTGGCAACTCTTTGCTACCTTTTCAAAACACAGGAAATAGTTGTCAACATCCTTTTCCGAAAATGGAGGCACCAATTTTACCTCCTGGCTAGCCTGAAATTTATTTTCAGTTTGAATTTTAATTTTTAGTTGCTCCATTTGGAGTCTTTCTTCTCTATCAAATTTCTCTAATTCAAAATCTCTCTGTCTTGCAAATTTTTCTAACTCAAATTCTCTTTGTTTTTCTTTTTCTTCCCTCTTAAATTCTCTTTGTTTTTCTTCTCTTGCTAATTTTTCCAACTCAAATTCTCTTTGTTTTTCTTCTCTTGCTAATTTTTCCAACTCAAATTCTCTTTGTTTTCCTTTTTCCTCCCTTTCAATCTCTAGCATTTTTAATTTACGTTCCATTTCTATATTTGGATTTTCCACTGGAAACTGTTCCAGATCTCCTGGTGAAAACACATTTTCATCAATGTAATATTGAACTATCTCTCTAGCCAGTCTTGCTTTTTGCATGGCTGGTTTTACCTCTGTCAGCTCTAAATGTCTGCAAATTTCTAGCAGTTCTGTCTTTTTAAAAGACTTCAAAACCTCAACGGTTGGTGATGCCAAGAAATCATCCATTGCTGTTGATCTGTCAATATATTTATATAGGAAAATTCAAAAAACAATTTTACAGTTTGAAATATTAGATTTTCAATAAATTACTCACACAATGGTCTCTCCCGGACGAGCCCCCAATTTGTTATGGCCCCAATTTGTTATTACATTTACAACATAACAGCAAGGGATGACAGACACAGTTTTAAAAACTTTAACACATTTAATGAACAAACAAAGACTAAACTACTATCTACAACTAAGATCAAGATTGAATATATAAAAAAAAACTGATATATTTACAGTCCCTTGTTTTGGTGGGGTGGCTTGGTGATGTCCTGGGTGAGGAAAATGCTCAAACACAGGCAAAAATCCACAAAAGAAACTTCACAGGTCTTGAACAGAATGACAGGTCTCGTCACACGTATCCTTCTTCTTGCAATTTCTCCTACCACTTTAATGTCTCAATTCTTTTCCTTATATACTCTTTTGCAGACCCCACCCACATTTAGACCTTTTTTTTTTATTTTTCGGGGACTTGCCCCAGACATGTCCAGGACATGTCTAAACCTAGCTCCAGTCTGGGCTTAATTAAAGAAAGGTAAATTCTGCCATCTAGTGGCCTCTATTCACATCACAATGATTTGCAAATCCTTTTCAACTTATATTCAATTACATACAATGCAAAGACAAGATGTTTAATGTTCAAACTGAGAAACTTTTTTTTTTTTGCAAATAATCATTAACCTAGAATTTAAAGGCAGCAACACATTGCAAAAAAGTTGGCACAGGGGCCTTTTTACCACTGTGTTACATCGCCTTTCCTTTTAACGACACTCAGTAAACGTTTGGGAACTGAGGAGACCAATTTTTGAAGCTTTTCAGGTGGAACTCTTTCCCATTTTTGCTTGATGTACAGCTTAAGTTGTTCAACAGTCCGGGGTCTTTGTTGTCGTATTTTACGCTTCATAATGCGCCACACATTTTCAATGGGAGACAGATCTGGACTACAGACAGGCCAGTCTAGTACTTGCACTCTTTTACTACGGAGCCATGCTGTTGTAACGCGTGCAGAATGTGGCTTGGCATTGTCTTGCTGAAATAAGCAGGGGCGTCCATGAAAAAAACGTTGCTTGGATGGCAACATATGTTGCTCCAAAACCTGTATGTACCTTTCAGCATTAATGGTGCCTTCACATATGTGTAAGTTGCCCATGCCTTGGGCACTAATACACCCCCATACCATCACAGATGCTGGCTTTTGAACTTTGCACCTATAACAGTCTGGATGGTTCTTTTCCTCTTTGGTCCGGAGGACACGACGTCCACAGTTTCCAAAAACAATTTGAAATGTGGACTCGTCAGACCACAGAACATTTCTCCACTTTGTATCAGTCCATCTTAGATGAGCTTGGGCCCAGCGAAGCCGGCGGCGTTTCTGGGCGCTGTTGATAAATGCCTTTCGCTTTGCATTGTAAAGTTCAATGTTGCATTCAATGTTGGTTTTCGGCCTTGTCGCTTACGTGCAGTGATTTCTCCAGATTCTCTGAACCTTTTGACAATATTACGGACCGTAGATGATGAAATCCCTAAATTTCTTGCAATAGCTCGTTGAGGAGTGTTGTTTTTAAACTGTTCGACAATCAGCTCACGCATTTGTTCACTAAGTGGTGACCCTCGCCCCATCCTTGTTTGTGAATGACTGAGCATTTCAGGAAAGCTGCTTTTATACCCAATCATGGCAGCCATCTGTTCCCAGTTGAATATTCAATTGAATATAGGTTGAAAAGGATTTGCAAATCATTGTATTCTGTTTTTATTTACGATTAACACAACGTGTCAACTTCACTGGTTTTGGGTTTTGTAAAAAGATGGACAAAGCTACCGTGACGTCACCCAGTGGTTTCAGCATACCATAAAGGAAGCCTCAATTTTGGATATTTGAACTGCATCATGTTATCATTTTGAAACCGGATGTGATTTCTATTGGATGAGAGCATATATTGAAGATCCAGGGTGGACCGTGCCTCTGGATCTGACTGTATCAGATGAGGACCAGAGGATAGCCACGCCCCTAAAGCATATTCTGGCTTTATCCTTTATTCTACCATAATTTACAAAAATGAACATCATGATATGTCGAAGGAGACTTGAAACTTGCTATCGCTACCATAAATAATGTGAAAAATCATTATTTAAATGAAAAAATCAAGTGGGACAGTAGGGTGATTTTCTCATAGATTTCTATAGCATTCAACTTCTTTCTGCAACCACCGACGTCACCATCTGCTGGCTATTAAATAGAATGCCATTTTAAAGTACTTACGCATGAACTTCATTTTTCAGATCAGGATGCTGCGTCCATCTTTTTATACAGTCTATGGTAAGACCTGTGGCTGAACGTAAGTAGAACTACATGCCACTTTTTCACAGAAGCGATGATATCGGATGGAGTCCTGGGTGTCAGTCAAATTTCCACTGTAGAGAATGACCATTGCTTTTTCTCCAGCTTCTGTCACAGCATCTGTAGAGGCTAAATGTGCGTAAAACACTTCTGCCTGTTCTCTAAATAGTTTGCTTTCCTTGAATTTCTTCGTGAAACTCCTTTCCCAATCCCATGGAGGTGAAATGTAGTGTCACAACCAAGAACTGCATGTAAGAACAAGATGTGCTGACATAAGTCTGGGCCAAGTTGCCGGTTTCTAGCCTTGATGTTCTATCCTCAGCACAGAACAAATGAGCAGATCATGAGAGTCCAGACTAGCATGGTAGCAGAGAAGGACTAATAGCTCAATGTCATCCCCCACTAGCCCGCACGATCTGATACCGTCTGTGAGGAACCGATCTGGAACCAAATGCGAGGACACAGGATAGAAAAAAATAGGTGCTTTATTGAATAAAAGGGATAACCCCCGCAGAGAGAAAGGCAACAGTACAGAGTCCGTAATTCAAAGCTCGATTTCCAATGGGACAGAGCAGAGTTAGTTACCTAGGCACCAATCACAAAAACTGTAGTCAGACAAAGCAGATCCGGAACACAGGCGTAGGTTTGAGGGAGAAGCAGACTCATAAGCCAAAGGACAGTTTGAATCGTATACAGGGCAGCAATCCACAAAATCGAGGTCGAGCAGAAAAAGGTCAAAAATACTCAGATGCAACAATATCCAAAAGGGCAAACCAAGAATCAGAAGTCAGACAATCCAGTCAGAAAGATAAATCACAATGAGTCGAGGCGGAAACAAACGTGGCACAAGAAACGAGGAAGTTATGATCTGACATGGAAGTGAAAGTGAAGACACCTTAAATACACATCCGGGGTGAACACATGACAAGGGAGAACGGGTGCGATCAATGAAACAGTAATCAGGATTTGACACGAGGAATAATCTAATTACATGAATTTGGCAAATGCCAAAACGCAGACAGGGATCACAAGACAATCCTATGAACAAACAACAGCTCCGATTAAGGAGTACTAAAGTGTATAGTCTAAAGAAAAGGGAAAGCCTGAGATATAAGTGGAAAACAGCAGTAGAGATAATTAGGGATAGGCAAGGTGGGCGGAGATAAGAATTGGGCGATTGCTGAGAGATCGTTTGTCAATTAGTATGTGCAGAGTATGTCCCGAGTGCAAGTTAGTAAATTAGTAAAAATATACAATGTTAATAAGTGTAAGTAATTATCGAAAACTATAAACTGTTAGTACTGTTAGTAGATAGCAAAAGGAGAGAGGAAGGAAGAACACGAGATATGAAGGAAGATTGAAATCCCAGAAACCAGTAAATCACCCGAATGCGTGGCACGTAAGACTAAACCAAGAGCTAAGACCTACACAAGACAAGACGGGGTAGACGTAGTGCAAAGCATGGCATGGCAGAAATAAACAAGACAAGCGAAATGAAAACATGGCATGATAACTATGGCAAGGAAAATAATAAAAACATGAATTCCAAATTACCAAAACACTATACGCAATCAAAGAATAGTCAAAATAACAAGCAGAGGTTACTAAACACGAAAATCAATAAACATGGCATAGCCAGGCACAAAACTTTAACATGGCATGAAAACAGGATCCTAACACTGTCGTGTTGGACTTGTTCCTGGACCAACAGAAAAAATGTTGGTCCAGGACCATCATTACAATGGACCAATCACCTCTTTTTTACTGTCACTGCAATGGACCAATCACATTATTTTGATCTCATAGCTCTACACCCACAAAAAACAGTGGGAGAAAAATAATCCATCTGACAACTGGTGAATGCATCAAAGGAGATTTTCGCATTTTTATTTTGTTATTATCATATATTATTCCTAGATTGAGTCACATTGTGTCACAGAAATATATAATACTGGTCGCGAATGTTAGCTAGCGAACGTTAGCTAGCTAGCTAGGTATGCTACGTCCATTTTAACAAGCTAATCTTAGCTACGGTTTGCATTGCTACCCTAGTTAGGTCAGCTAACTCTAAGTTTGCCCTGGACTATCATGTAGATGTTGGCCCTGGATCATCATGTAGATGTTGGCCCTGGACCATCATGTAGATGTTGGCCCTGGACCATCATGTAGATGTTGGCCCTGGATCATCATGTCGATGTTGGCCCTGGACTATCATGTAGATGTTGGCCCTGCCCTTTATAGTGTTTTGGAAAAGAACTATCTCCTCAGTAAGTCCCTGTCAAACTGCATGGGCACTGAGGTAAGGAAAGGGAGAGTGACAATGCTACATTTTCAAAAACATTATAGCATTTGACTTTTATAGTAAAATGAATATATTCTTTATATAGTCAATGCACTTCTGTGCCGCCTCTAATAGGAGGCGTTTATTCCTGAGATGCCCTGTTCCTGGTTCTTTTAAGATTTAATTGATAGGGGTAGCATGGGGTGAGGAGGACCCCATAGGGCTCCAGCAGGCTACAGTAGGGTAGAGAAGAGCACAGTACAGTTAAGTATGTAGTCTGTTCCTAGGACGAGCTGAAATACACACTACGCTGAAACCATGACATGGATTCTCATTAGATTAGAGAGGTGTAGCATGGGGAGAAGAGGACCCCCCTGGAGGTCCAGTACAGTAGGGTTACAGTACAGTTAAGCCTGTAGTGTGTTTGTGGGCCACAGTAGAGTGAGGTAGGGTACAGTTAAGTCTGTAATCTGATTATGGGCTACAGTAGGGCACAGTAAAAAAACAGTATGGTAGACTGTAATCCAGTGAAGTTCTTAGAAGTCTGAGGGTGTAAGATGGATACAGTAGAGTACAGTTGGGTACAATGCAGTTAAAGTAGCCTACAGCCTGACAGCAAAATGTCAATAGTGTTCACAAGGAGCTTTGAAATTAGGCAATTTTACTTTTGGTCTAACGTAATTGCCTGCGCACTGCTCTTATTTAAGTTGTACCTTACCATTTTTACTCTTGGACATTTCCATAGCATTTCCGGTGGAACTGGTTACATTATGGAAATTATTTTTATGATACACCATCTTTAATGAGTACAGAATTAAATAAAAGAATTTTTAAAACCTCATTTCTTGTATGTTCAACTTATTGACCTCCAATTGAGAGTGACTTTTTATTTTGGCTGAGTATATTTTGCTTGTCTTTGCTGGATGCAGCATTAAATGACTTGTAGTGCTCTTCCAGCATGTGTAATTTCTCCTTGATAAAGCTGAATGGATCCTCAAGAGGCTTTGTCACAAAAACTTCAACTGTGGTGTCTTTATGTGTTCTCTTTTTTCATCTTTAAGAACTGTTCTTCTTCTTATCATTATTTCATCCATTTCTGAAATAGAAAACAAAACACACCTTGAGTTTGCAGCTATTTATTTACAAACAAGTAGTTCAGAGGGATCTAATAGCTGCGACCTGGCCTAGCATCCGTCACGTGGCCGAGTGTCCATGACTGGTGGTTTCTTGTACAAGTGTGACCTTGAAATTGGCAAATGACCTTGAAAATTAAAAAGAGAACCCCTCCTCTGTACCAAGACGCTTGTTGTAAGATTTAATAGCCATCCATCAAGTTAAACTCGAGTTACGGTGCGAAAACTGTGAAATCGGGGCAAAATCGACACTTTTTTGACTGGTGTGACCTTGGGATTCGAAAGATGACCTTGAAAATCAATAGGGAACCCCTCCTCCATACCAAGAAGCTTGTTCTAAGATTTCATAGCCATTCATTGAATTAAACTTGAGTTACGGTGCAAAAACCGTCAAATCCGGCAAAATTGATAGTTTTTTTACCTGTGTGACCTTGGGATTTGACAGATGACCTTGAAAAACAATAGGGAACACCTCCTCTATGCCTACAAGCTATTTCCAAAATTTCATAGCGATCTATGAATTCTAACTGGAGTTACAGCGCGAAAACCCGCAAACAAGGTTGTAACCTCTGTGAACTTGACCTTTGACCTCGACCTTGTGCATGGACATCACTTTGGTGAAGGTCAATAACTCCTGAAAATTTCATGATGATACGACTACAGGAACATGGTGAAAAAGGTGTCACAGACGGACAGACAGACGGACGGACAGAACCGTTCATATAGCTGCTTGGTCGCAGCTAAAACATCTATGATGGATGATGGTCCAGAGCCAACATCTACATGATAGTCCAGAGCAAACATCTACATGATGGTCCAGGGTGAACATCTACATGATAGTCCAGGGCCAACATCTACATGATGGTCCAGGGCCAACATCTACATGACGGTCCAAGGGCAACATCTACATGATAGTCCAGGGCCAACATCTACATGATGGTCCAGGGCCAACATCTACATGACGGTCCAAGGGCAACATCTACATGATAGTCCAGGGCCAACATCTACATGACGGTCCAAGGGCAACATCTACATGATAGTCCAGGGCAAACTTAGAGTTAGCTGACCTAACTAGGGTAGCAATGCTAACCGTAACTAAAATTAGCTTGTTAAAGCAGATTTATCATGGCTAGCTAGCTAGCTAACGTTCGCTACCAGTATTATATATTTCTGGGACACGTTGTGGCTCAATCTAGGACGAATTTATGATAATAACAAAATAAAAATGCTAAAATTGCCTTTGATGCATTCACCAGTAGTCAGATGGATTATTTTTCTCCCACTGTTTTTTGTGGGGGTAGAGCTATGAGATCAAAATAATGTGATTGGTCCATTGCAATGACGGTAAAAATAATGTGATTGGTCCATTGTAATGATGGTCCTGGACCAACATTTTTTCTGTTGGTCCAGGAACAAGTCCAACACGACAATATCAGATTGTGCCACTAGCACAGTATTGCTGGTGGTAGCACACAGCACAGCTTTTTACGCAGTGTTACTTTTGGCAGCCATTTTTGATTATGTATTAGTCTTCGTCTTTTGGACGAAATGCTTATTAGTTTTAGTCACATTTTAGTCATTTTTATCATTGATTGTTTTAGTGTTGTTTTAGTCGATGAAAACTAAAAGGGTTTTAGTCCAGCTTTAGTCATTAATTTTACTAAAAAAAAAAAAGACTGTAAAACATTAAATTAGGCAAATACAGACAGGAAATTGTAATCGAGGTTGACTGGTTGTGTTGCAATTCGTAAAGCAACATTTAACTCTCAACATTTTTGTATAATAACCAGATTCCTTAACATTTTGATAGCGCTAGCCTAGACTTCCCCATCCATGAAGATGCTATTCTGTCATGCTGCACTTGCTGATCTAGTAAGAATAGTGCTTTAAACACAGATAAAGTGGTAGCAGTGAGTGGAATCAATATTCACCACTCCAAGACAGTCAAGAAACAAAACATTCTTTGTGGCTTTATTTCTGAAAACCTATTAAAATGCAATTAACACACACAAACCCAAAATATGAGCACATATGCTCAACTTGACCTTGTCTGCCAGTGCCAGTGCAATTGAGAACATGCATATGATCCCTCTATTATGAAGTACAACAGACATTAGCTTATACAACCCCACAGCAAAATACAGCAGAAAGCACAGTCTGTGGTTATGGCTGTGTGAGGTCACTGTCAGACCCTTGTGGCTTTAGCCCAGCAGCAGATTAAATGAATAGTAATGAAGCACATAATTCCTCCCGTTTGACATGTCGATGCACACTGATAGAGCACTAACATGCCATGATGAATGCTAATTATTTCCAAAAGGTATCAATTTTACCCGGAACAATCTTAAAGGAGAATTCAAGATGGAGGCGACTGGAAACTAGCTCCAGGTACCGTTTGAATAAATAGTCTTTTTTAATAAACTCCCTGTGCATTTTCAAAGTTCTCAGTGCCTCCTTTTAAATGTCAGGGCCCTCGGAATTCCAAGTGTGGAAGTGTAGAGCTACTTTGAGTCTTGTTAATGATGAAAAAAATAGTGATTTCTTTGCATGGCAACGCTATGCCCGATTCACTACTATTGTAAGCCTGCTGGTAGCTTCAGCAAAAAAGCCATATAAATGTTGCGTGCGTACGGAGGTGGGGTATTCGACAAAGGTTAGTACTCGTTATCATGTTTCAAAGCACGCCCAGTCAATTTCACACCGGAATTTTCCTTTAATACAAAACACTTCCGCTTCCCAGTGAAATTTTTGTGAACCACTTGCAGCCTGCAAGTACAGCTATCTTATCTATACCTTACTGTAGCATATAATGCTGTTTAACAACTGATCAGACGCGAAAGGATCCAATTCCATGAAAATCAAGTCACAAAAGGCACTGCAACTCAGTTAGCAATTCCGGGCTCTAAATTCGTAGACCAGGCGAGGCGAATAGTGGCAGCGCTGCGCCACCGGGGTGTGCCCAGGCGTATGTTGCAATTTCGTGCCCGGCGTAGCCTATCGCTACTCCTCTGTCCCGCCTCTGTCCCTCCTTCCAGCGCAAGTAACAAAGAGGGAGGAGAAAAGGCTTAAGTGGGTTTAACACCGCGGAGTCAACTCTTCACCAATAAAATGAGCTCCTCTCCTCACCTTTTAAGTGTTGAAATAAAGAAGCCTGTGTCCTATATCTGCACGATGCGTTAATGTTGCATTTTACATCGCTGCTTCAGGCTTGTTTTCTGAACCTCTTACGTCTATATTAAACATTATGAATATGAAGCATTCTCGAATTATTACCATTAGCGAACTTGCATGGAATTTCAAAACGAAAACTACGTCAGATCATTCCAACTTATGAAGTTACGACGGTTATATATATTTCTTCTGCCTGCATCATTGCGAAGAGAAACGATGGATAGCGTGTTCCTATTATTACACCCTGTTGCAACTTAAAATTTTGTCATTCACATGCATGGACAACAATGCAAGATATGTTGCACATTTATTTTCAATATGTGATCTTAACTCAGTACAAGATCAAAGCAATCAGGCTGTATTCCTTTCCCCCAGTAAAAAAGATAAAACCTAAGTGAAAATAATACAAAACCCAAAACCAGTGAAGTTGGCACGTTATGTAAATCGTAGATAAAAACAGAATACAATGATTTGCAAATCTTAATCAACTTATATTCAATTGAATACACTGCAAAGACAAGATGTTTAATGTTCAAACTGAGAAAATTTTCTTTTTTTTTTTTGCAAATAATCATTAACTTAGAATTTAGAGGCAGCAACACATTGCAAAAAAGTTGGCACAGGGGCCATTTTACCACTGTGTTACACCGCCTTTCCTTTTAACGACACTCAGTAAACGTTTGGGAACTGAGGAGACCCATTTTTGAAGCTTTTCAGGTGGAACTTTTTCCCATTCTTGCTTGATGTACAGCTTAAGTTGTTCAACAGTCCGGGGTCTCCATTGAGGTATTTTACGCTTCATAATGCGCCACACATTTTCAATGGGAGACAGGTATGGACTACAGGCAGGCCAGTCTAGTACCCGCACTCTTTTACTACGGAGCCATGCTGTTGTAACACGTGAAGAATGTGGCTTGGCATTGTCTTGCTGAAATAAGAAGGGGCGTCCATGAAAAAGACGTTGCTTGGATGGCAACATATGTTGGCCAAAACCTGTATGTACCTTTCAGCATTAATGGTGCCTTCACATATGTGTAAGTTGCCCATGCCTTGGACACTAATACACCCCCATACCATCACAGATGCTGGCTTTTGAACTTTGCGCCTATAACAGTCTGGATGGTTCTTTTCTTCTTTGGTCCAGAGGACACGACGTCCACAGTTTCCAGAAACAATTTGAAATGTGGACTCGTCAGACCACAGAACACTTTTCCACTTTGCATCAGACCATCTTAGATGAGCTTGGGCCCAGCGAAGCCGGCGGCGTTTCTGGGTGCTGTTGATAAATGGCTTTCGCTTTGCTTTGTAGAGTTTTAACTTGCACTTGCAGATGTAGCGACAAACTGTAGTTACTGACAGTGGTTTTCTGAAGTGTTCCTGAGCCCATGTGGTGATGTCCTTTACACACTGATGTCGGTTTTTGATGCAGTACCGCCTGAGGGATCGAAGGTCACGGGCATTCAAAGTTGGTTTTCGGCCTTGTCACTTACGTGCAGTGATTTCTCCAGATTCTCTGAACCTTTTGACGATATTACGGACCGTAGGTGATGAAATCCCTAAATTTCTTGCAATAGCTCTTTGAGGAATGTTGTTTTTAAACTGTTCGACAATCAGCTCACGCATTTGTTCACTAAGTGGTGATCCTCACCCCATCCTTGTTTGTGAATGACTGAGCATTTCAGGTAAGCTGCTTTTATACCCAATCATGGCATCTACCTGTTCCCAATTAGCCCGTTCACCTGTGGGATGTTCCAAATAAGAGTTTGATGAGCATTCCTCAACTCTCTCAGTCTGTTTTGCCACTTGTGCCAGCTTTTTTGAAACATGTTGCAGGCATCAAATTCCAAATGAGCTAATATTTGCAAAAAATTACATAGTTTACCTGTTCGAACATTAAGTAACTTGTCTTTGCAGTGTATTCAATTGAATATAAGTTGAAAAAGGATTTGCAAATCATTGTATTCTGTTTTTATTTACGATTTACACAACGTGCCAACTTCACTGGTTTTGGGTTTTGTAGTATTAAGCCGCTTGCACACTGGACGCGAAACAAATTTTTCGCATGACAGATTGTGTTGGTGCGTTGGACGCAGTGTCTACGTGTCCTAAACTCGGACAGGGTTTTAATATATCTCCGTGTCTGACAGTTGGATGACAGTCAATATAGGGGAGACCGGGGTTAACTCGTCATGATTTTGTATTTGGCTTCATAACTCTTTGTTGCTAAAACTTAGAGAAATACCTTTATGAACACTGCGATTTATTTATTTGCGGGCCATCTTTTTTGGATGTTCTGTTCGTTGGTGGTATATTTTTATTCTTTATTTCGTTATAAATCTGTTCTCATATCAATACTTTTCCTTTTTTCTGGCTGCTGGACATTGAGCATTTCGCGTCTGACAGTCTTTATCGTGCATGCGATATTTAATTCACAATGTCAATGGCCATGGAATTGATTTGGTCACCGACTACAAGCACTATTTTATTTATTTATTCTAAGCCTATTTTATCTCTGGTGTGGAAATAAAGCGCGAATCTGTTCGATCCATCTGACTAATTTTCAGAAGACTGAATAAAGACTGTTGTCTATCTTCAACAGAAGAAAACAAGAATGAACAGATGTGTGTGTTCGCGTCTTTGCATTGACTTTGACTGTAATCAGTCGTGCAAAAAATTCATTTTGCGTCCAGTATGCAAGCGACTTTACTGAGCATAGAACCCAAGCATTATATGTGGTTTGCTAAAAAAGATGTGAAAGATGCATCACAGATTTAGCTGCGTTGATTAAGCCAGGTCGAGTTTCCATTACGCGTGCCAACCTCCTTTAATCTGACATCAGGACAATTGATATGGATAGTTACGCTAAATAGTGGTTGCTGTAATAATTTATTGCATTTTAATGTGCCTGACATTCTGGAAACCTGCCTGTGAGGTTTCGGTGATGTGTGCGCACTGTGCGCCGGTCAGCCAAATTACCACTGCACAGAAAGTAAACCAGGTTGGAGCTGGCGAGTTTTCTGCGCAATTTCAGCAGTGGCTTTTTCTACGAAATTGTCGCTGCGTCTTGATGAATATGTGACACCTCCCCCTACTACGCCGCCACACCCATCTTGGCGCACGGTCTGTCAACCAAATTGCCAAAGTGGCTGCACGGTGTTGCACCGCACAAAATTACCACTACGTGGGCTCTGCCCCGCTATGCCACGCAGTGCCACCCTGCGCTGCACCAAAAAATTAGAGCCCTCAGAGTTAAAGCTGAAAAAAGTGGAGGTCGAATGCGGAATTCTCCCTGCTAAGGCAGAAACCAAATCATATTTCATAATATAAGAATGATTTCAAAGATTTCCCTCAACTAGCGTGAGCAAGGTAAGAAGATGGCTAGCTTTTCAATCTGAAGAGTAATGCAATTTGCGATAGCATGCGCAACTAGATAATGCATAATGCACGGAACTGCCGCAAAACGTTAGATCAGTTCATGCCTATTACACCTGGCAAAGTTAGTAAAGTTGAGGCAAGAAACAAATCATATCGCTGTAGAATGATGATCACACACAAAGATTTTTCTTTGTTAATGTTTGTTAGCTAATACCCCCGTCACACCGGATTGGAGGTGCCACTGCGGATTTTTTGTCAAAATCGCCATCACTGCTGTGATACCACCAGTAGTGTTTTCATAGTTTTCCCCTACCTGTCAAACGTGTTTTTCTTCGCGGCAATACTGGAAAACCAGGGCGGAATTACGGTGGGGTCACTGAGGAGATGGCGATCGAATTGAGTTGCCACAACGATTTAACGGCGATGCCACGGCGATTATTGGCGGCAGTATTGCGGTATTGGCGGCAGCATTGAGGGGCCAGTGAGGTGCTACTGCGCTTTATGCCTTACAAGCACCGCAGTGGCACCGTCAATCCGGTGTGACGGGGGCATTACTAGCATACAAGATGACTGTATCCAAAGAGCAACGTTATTTGATACGTGGCGGCTTGCATTGACGTCTAGCCATCCATGACTTTCCAGAAACTGTCCGGCAGAGAGCCTCTGTAATGCATGCATGCACTCCCAGAAGCTGATTGGTTGGTATGCAAATAAGGCACATCATTTTTCCTGGTATTACTAAAAAAGCAATAATTAAAATGCTGAAAATGAAAACACTGATATGAAGTCATTCGGAACAAATTTACAAAGTCATGAAAAACTGAAATGATAAAATTAAACACTAGTGATACATGACAAAAAGCATTGATATAATAAATAAAATGACTATTTCTTATCCCTACAGTGCCCTGAGATGTGGTACTGTAGAAGAATGGAGGATGGCATGTTAAGTTGTCGAAGCTGTACCAGTTTTTAAATAAATAAAGTAACAAGCAAACAAACACATAAATAGGTCTGTACAGTCTGCTGGAGTGAGTTGTGACATCACATGCTAAAGCAGTGGTTCTCAAATTCGGTCCTGGCGCCCCCCTGTGTATGCTGGTTTTTGTTCCAGCCACAACTGCGATTCTAAGATCTTAATAAGCTGTTACTATGTCTTAATTAGCAGCATTCCATGTTTAGAGTAGTTATTTACCATCTTAAGTCACATTTGGATGGACACATCCATTCTGCTATGGAGAATAAAAACCCTTGATTTTCTTGTGCTTAATTTTCAATATTGCTGGGATTTTCAGGTGAAAACTTTTTTAAACAGATCAAATTAGACTGAGAAAATCAATAAGCTCCAAATTAGGTTTCTGAATGCAGGTGTTTTGAGTTTTTCCCAAATAACCTGCCTGAACCAAATAAAATCAACAGAAAACACAACAGGTGTGACTCCATTGTTTGCCAAGTAAATTGTCGGGTTTTACCTCCATGTGTTAAGAGTTTCACCAATGAGGAACCTGTGGATATTTGCATAAATGCACCTAATTAAAACAAAACAACAGCTTGTTAAAATCCTAGAATTGCAGTTGCGGCTGGAACAAAAACCAGCATACACAGGGGGGCGCCAGGACCGAATTTGAGAACCACTGTGCTAAAGGCTGGCTCAACAGGATCCCATTATAATGGTTCAAAAGAGTATGAAACCTAAACTGTGATACCTACAAAGGAACAAGATTTATCAAAAAGCTGAATTCAAGAAATAAAGTGCTAAATGTGGTGATCACTTTTAAGTTTTAATGAACTTTCTATCATGTAGTATGAAAGAGTAGTTAGAGTTCAACGAGGGCATAGGTTGAATAGACTTCCCATGGACTTCCATCTAAATTAGGCAAAAAAGGTGTTTCGGTAGGATCGTACAGTACAGCCACCGTTAAAACCAAAAAGACGGCGTTAGTTCGCGCCCGGTTCCCTTTTCGCCCTTCTCACCCATTTCTAACCGCGATCTAACCAATGAGCCGTATCACAGGACAATTTACCGCCAGGAATAACCACATGTGGCTCCGCGGAACTGAATGTAGTACCGCGTGTTCGTTATAGAATAGAGGGCATTTTGACTGTTAGAATTACGTTTGTGTTTGCCGTTATGTATTTTATCTTCTTATTTTCTCTTGCAGTGAAAGTGGAAGTGACAGTTTCTGCGACCTCAGGGAAGCGTGTCGTTGATCAGTTCCTCGGTTTAAAAAGCCCAGCATGAACAAGAAAAAAATGTTATGATAAATTCGACAGTGTAATATAAGCAATTGTATTCTTGAGGGAAATTTTTTTGGTATTTTAAATACGTCTTTTTTATTGCAGAAACCGTGTCTTCAATTCTGAGGGTTTTTGGGTAGATTTTCAGCGAAGTGTGTCCGAATTGATTTATTGCTTTTGAAAAGCAAACCGCAATATAAATAAACAAATTGTGATGTTAGATGACGTGTTTAAATATAACTCTGATATAGCTTAGACAGTGTGTACTGTAATTAATCCAAACCAACAGCTAACTTGAAGAAAATAATATCCTTCAATCTCTATCTGGATTTTAAATTCCTTCATATATTTTTTACAAAAAACACCGATTTCAGAGCATTTTACTTTATACTGTATAAATACATTTAATACAGAAGCCATGCAGCTTAATTGCAAAACAATAGGCTATCCAACATCCAGCAATTGACAACTGGTCGTGACCTTTGTTCACTTCTTTTTGTTTGAGACACAATCTACTCAAACAAAACGCTCACACATTGACTAATGTGTAAGAATAATATTTTATTTCTTATAGACCCATCATATATACAAATTGATTAACAAATATTTTATTTAGTTAATATATAAAAACGGGAATATTTAAGCAGTATCCAAGAAAGAAATCAGACACGCAAGTCTGCTAAATCGCTGTGCTTAACGAATCAATTATTTCCAGTAAACAAAATGTATACACACTATTGTTTATATGAGTGATAATCCATGGATTATTGGCCTTCTTACGTAAATCGGCTACATCTGTCACACATGTTCATGATTGTTTGCTACAAGTATCATACAATGCATATGAACATTGATTTATTAACTTGAGCTTAATAAGTAAATATTAATAGAGAACTTTAACAGATTAACAAATGCCCTATAGACCTATGAAAGACTGATCCAAATAATTCTATGCCAGTAATTTTTTAAACATGAATTTCCATTGATGACGGGTCCATACAATATTTACTTACAATATGGCATGCACGTATAATGCAAAACGTTGCACCCTAACAGACATCATAATAATAAGCCTACCATCTGACTTGGCCATTCTCGTTTCCTGTCACATTTTTCAGAAGGCCTGAATACCAACCGCGGGCAAATTCCAACTCAGTACTTGTGTTTTAGTAGCCTCACAAAATCAGTCATTTATAGTTTACACGTTTGATGGCGCCTCTATTATGAAGCAGACAAATATATGTTTTCAGCCCTCGCCTCTCAGCATAAGGCCCTAGATCGAAATGAACCTCGGTGCCAAAAACCGTATATGTTGTAAACTTCCCTAGCTTCATGCAAGGTCACTTTCTCCTATCAGGTTTAGGTCAAGGTCAAAGTTATTAACGTTAACGTGTAGTTAACTTGCCATTATCCTAAGTAACTTGATTAACAACAAGTATAGCTTATTTATGCAAACCCTGACGTAGGCTACATAATAAACAAATAAACAGGATTGTTATGTTACCTTGTAAACCATTTATCGATCTTGCATTCCGCAAGATGACTTTTTTGTCTTTATGAAACCGCTACACCAGATGCAGAAACCGCTACACCACCTGCGGAAACCGCTACTCCCACCACTGCCCTGCCAGACCACAACACCGCTATGCAGCAGACTCTTGTCGATATTTTGGCTTACGTCAGGCGGCTAGAACAGAAAATTGATCAGCTATCTGAACCCAGATCTCCAATCCGACATGAGGTATCCATCCAGACAGACTTGCCACCACCAATGTCGTACCAAGCCACCAGATTCCCTCCTCTGATTCTGTCCCACCGATCGATGTGACCCCATCAACTGACTGAGCCCCGCCAACGTTTTCAACAGCAGCAACTGACCCCACATGTACCTCGCCAACACCAACAACTGACTCAGTCCTTCCAACCGATTCCCCAGGAGAGGCTGATTGGAATCTACCAGCTAAGCAGGCGCCTCCAACTGAGCAGACGCCATCGTTCACAGACGTTAGATTTCTGAACGTGCGACCTGTAGAATTGAACGGCGCCCAGCTAGATAGAGACTTTCTCGTAAGACTAATGGAGACCAGAGTAACTGTTGAGGAATCACCCGACCTTGACCTAACTCCTGAAGAAGTGGTGCGTTTGGTGAAAAGTTCCGAAAGTGCAGCTCATTTCGCCAAGAATGTTGTGTTTACAAGCTTTACCATTGGAGAACTTTGTGGCCGATACGCACGTGGGAGAAATTTTTTATTGCCTGGTCGACAAAAGAAGGCGGCGATCGACTCCAACAAATTACAGCAAGTTGTAGATTTGGTATCATTACACTTCAAGGAGGACAATTTGGAAAAGAAGATTTATACAGCTATCAACACAGCATTACGCTTTTTATGGAACGTTAGACTTAGGTTTAACTGGTTAGATTTTTCTGCTATGATGGACTGAACACACTTGGAAAAACAACAATAAGACTGTGTTTTTTTATTATTATTTATTAAGTAATACTTGTAAACATAAATTAAAGGCTGAATATGTTACACAAGGTAGACCTATTCTGTTAATTAGCCTATTTGCATTAATATCCCGATGCCGCTCCATTTGATTTTATGACTTTTGGCACAACTTTCATTAGATGGTCAATAAATGAGCCGATGAAATCTGTTTTGAGGTTTGTCCAGTATTTCCCAATTCCGTTGATCAACTCCTTTGTTTCTCGGCTTGACATGTCGTCTCAACTGTTGTTTCAGATGTCCCCAAATATTCTCGATGGGATTAAGGTCAGGCGACTCCGGTGGGGCTTCCATGCATACCACTCCATTCTCCTCCATCCATCGTTTGGTTGAAAGACTTGTATGTTTCGGATCGTTGTCTTGATGAAGGCGGTGGCTGTCCGGATGAGCTTCTCGGATATAGGGCTGCAAGAGAAAATATCACAAATCGTTCACGTACAATTGTCAAATGTCACATAGTTCTCTCTACCGCTTACATCTAGCATAACTGTAATTATACGATTATTTTGACTACCCACCAATAAGTAGTTCTTCAAGACGTCCAGGTAGCCTTCACTGTCCAACCTGCCTGTAAAAACGGCTATATTCGTAGCACCACGCCTTGATATCCCTGCCCATACGTGAACCTGGAAACATTAGACCGTTTAATGAATATGTTTAAATCATTAAAACCAGCCATTTACTGGATCTGCTAGCAATTACAAGAAATTCATCCGGTTTGTTTTATCACGTCGCATGTTTTTATTTTATTAATTTTACCTGATATGGGTGCTTTGGGCGGCCCTTCAGTTTACGTTGTGCACCTTCCTTTCTGAAGCATTGCCGGGTACTCGACTCAATCTTGATGGTACATTCGTCCGAGAAGATAACATTGTTGAACTGTTCATTGTCGCTTAACACTGAGCGGCAATAGAGTTTTGACGTTTCGTAAAATTTGACAGTATCTGGACCTAGTGCTTGTCCAGCCCAGTCGCCTGCGTGCTTCTTTGATGGTTGACAAAGACACCTGGAGGTTAAATGTTTTCTGTATCGCCCTCTGTAATTGGGTAGACATTGTTTCATCCTCATCCTCCATCCGTTTATCTATAAACTCCAAGTGCTCGTGTTTCAGCAGTCTTTTGGAAGGCCGGGATCTGTCAACCTCAATTTTTCTGCCGGACTCCACCTCTTTCTTCCTTCTGGCAATATACAACATGCTCGTGTTATCGTCCGAAATTATGCATTTTCGGATCTGCAGAGGTGTGAGGTTGTCTCTCGCCAAGAAGTCAATCTTCGTCCTCAACTGTGGGGAAATGCGTCGTATCGTGATAGGTTCCATAAGTGTGAATGTGAAGTCAGTTTATGGTTGGGCATTTTATAGAAAATATCTGCCACGCGCTGAGCAGGTCATTAATTCTTAAATAAAATAAGCTTAAAGGGATTATCTGGGTGACAATGAGTAATAAACAGAGATGACGCAAACTGAGCTGTATTGAATCAGTGCCAGGTGTGTTAAATCCGCTTTTAATCCCCTGAATTCAGTTTACGAAAAAGCCATTCAGTTTTAAGGGAAATTTAGTTATTGTCCTTTAGAGATAAGATATTGACCAGATCTTTTTATTAATTACGTTTTCCTTATTTATTGGTATATAGTCAAGTCAAGTCAAGTCAAGTTTATTTATAAAGCACATTTAAAACAACAGAAGTTGAACCAAAGTGCTGTACAGTGGCAATTGGCAAAAAAAAATAAAATATAAAATGGGAAAACTAAAACAATTATAAAATCAATAAACAGTTAAACGAAGTCAACATAAAAGAATACACATATAAAACAGACAGAAGCAGATAAATTAATAAATAAAGTTAAAAATGCACACAATTAATGGGACAGTCAAAAGACAAGCATAGAACTGCAACAGGAAAATGGTACAATAAAAAAAAAAAAATATAGTAAGCTTACAAAAAATAACCCATGCAAGGTTCCGCAAATAGTTTATTTTGCTTGTTTTTTTTTTAAAGGTGCATTCAAGAGTCGTTTAGGTCGAACTAAATTCATATTGTACTTAATTCTTTTCCAGTTGCAAGCTTTGCGAACGTTATAGGCCTATTTGAACATCTGAATGGTTATGACAAATCATTAAAGCAAATACAGACGATGCAAAACGTTTTGTCATGAAAATTTGGTTAAAAATTGCCTATAGCATTTTAAAACGAATTTGAATCGAAAAACATTCAAGTTCTTTCCGCAAATGACTTTCACTGAGACGGGGTGCGAGTAATCTTCGATACAGGAATGGATATAAGCTCCAAAATTACAGGTTTGTAACAGGAAAAATAATATAGCCTATTTCAGCACTTGAGTGTAAAATAATAGAGCATAAAAGCGCACATTATCTCCGAACATAAAATATTGCAGAAATGATACTTGACAAACAAAATCCTCACCAAAAATCGCATGATATTTAATAATCCAATTGTGTGTTATACCGCACTAAAGTTTTAAATAGTAGCACAAGTTGAGCAAACTATGAAGGTTTGCAGAAATTATTTCCGGCGACATCACCCCCGCCAAAGCAAATCGATAGCCTATTTTATGTAGGCTGACGTTACTTTTGCATTCATATATGGAAATAAATCGCCAACAAGCTGTGCCATTATCTACATGTATGGACTACTGTCAAAACGACCGTCCCAACCGCCCTCGTGGCTCAATTATGATTAAACAAACACCCGCTAACGGGCTCTCGCCCAGCTACCCCGTGTGCGGTAGGCGACGGGAGGACTTCTTTCGTCTTCATGCGCGTCAATACGCCGGTCCTACTGCACGGCTGACGACGAGATTTCCCAGTCCTACTGAGAGTTTAACGCCCCCGTACTGGTGGATTAACAACTTTTTCTTTGGTTTTAACGGCGGCTGTACTGTATCCAGGTGATTTTCAAATTTTTCTCCAAAGAGGATTCCTTGAGACTTTTTCTGTCATTTAGAAGATATTAAGGATTCCAAATCTATTGAGTTTGTTTCTGTTGCAATTTGTTTGATGTTGACCCATTTTTGGGGCTAAAATTTCCGGGCAAATGGTATGTTGCACAAGCAAGCAGGCAATGCTGTCCAGGCATTATTATGGGCTTTTTCTCTTCATCTTCCAACTGCGATGCCTGTATGCGCCCACCTTCCCTCAATAGGCCTTCTTTATCAATTAATGGATCCATCGTCCTCAGATGACTGTGCTTTGGAATACCTCTCTGGTTCCTGATGCATTCCATCTCTTCAGCATCGGTTTCCTGTTTCACAGATTGAATGATGACATTTTTACTCTGTCTGGGTTCCTCCACTGTGTATGCATTCTCATAATGATGCCATCCCTTGTATTTTCCTGAGGGACCTTCTGAGGTCTTCTTAAAGCCACATCCAATATGTCTAAGACAAGATATGGCACGAATTAGAGCCTTGCAGGTAAAATAAAATGCTCAAAGCACTGAGACCCAAGGTGGCTATTGCGGCTGGCGGCTGTGAGCACTGTCACTTGTGGGCGATTTTCTTTTTCTAGTTCTGCATTCACTAGGTCAAAGACAGCTGACCGCTGGGAAGTTTTCTCAGGGCGAAGTAAGAATGCTGGCCCGGTAAGCCAGGTGGTGTCGGGCTGCAGGGATAGACCTTGTTGCATGGTCTTCAGGGTTTTGTTCTGTTGACACATAGTGCCATTTTTGTGGCTGTGTACCCCTCCTGATCCTTTGGATCCAATTGTGTATATGGACATAGAGGGCTCTAATTTCTTGGCGCAGCGCAGGTGGCGAAGCGTGGCGCAGCCCATGCAGTGGTAATTTTGTGAGGTGCGCAGACGAACGTGCGCCGAGATGGGTGTGGCGGTGTAGTAGGGGGAGGTGTCACTTATTCATCAAAGCGCAGTGACAATTTCGTAGAAAAAGTCTTAGCTGCAGTTGCGCAGAAAGCTCGCCAGCTCCAACCTGGTTCGCTTTCTGTACTGTGGTAATTTGGCTGACCGGCGCGCAGTGCGCACACGTCACCGAAACCTCACTGGCAGGTTTCCAGAATGTCAGGTACATTTCAATACAGTAAATAATTACTGCAACTACTGTTTAATGTAACTATCTGAGTCAGCACATAAATTATAGTATCTATATCGATTGTCCTGATGTCAGATCGAAGACGGTTAACATGCGTGATGGAAACTCGATCTGACTTAATCAACTGAATCAAAGATGCAAATTAACTACTTCACATCTTTCTCAGCCAACCACAAACTGCTTCGGCATTAGGCAGTGCATATATAATGATTGCGTTCTATGCTCGGTAAAGCCGCTTGACTGGACGCGAAACAAATTTTTCACACGACTGATTACAGTCAAAGTCAATGCAAAGAGCTATCGACTTTTCTTGGTCTTTTTATTCGTCTGTTTTTTTCCTTTGAAGATAGACAACAGTCTTTATTTGGTCTTTCTTTTGGAAATTAGTCCGATGGATCGAACAGATTCACGCTTTATTTCCACAGCAAAGATAAAATAGTGCTTGCAATCAGAGAGCAAGTCAATTCCATGACCATTGACAGTGTGAATAAATTATCGCATGCACGATCAAGACTGTCCGACGTGAAATGCAAAATACTCCATGTCCGGCACCCAGCAAAAAAAGTATTGATATGAGAACAGATTAATAACGGAATAAAGAATAAACATACATATACATCACCAACTAACAGAACATCCAAAAAAGATGACCCGGAAATAAATTAATCGCAGTGTTCGTTGGATGTTATGTTGTTAAAATGTCTCTTTTTATTCTTTATTCCGTTATCAATTTGTTTTAATCGTCCTCTTTTTCTTTCTTTTTTTTGGCTGTCAGACACGGAGGCATTGTACATTGTCTCGCACCAATGTCGACTCACTTTATTGAGCAGAGCTTAAACAGAAACATTGATTGAAATTCTCGGTACTCATCTTGAAGAATTGAGCCCTCTAATCAAAACATTCACGTTTAATATCTAAAAGAGTCAGTAGATTTGAAGAAATTAAAAACAATAATAGACTGTCGGACACGGAGATATATTAAAACCCTGTCAGACTTTCGGACACAAGACAATGCTTTCAACGCAATCTGTCGAGCGAAAAATTCGTTTCACGTCCAGCGTGCAAGCGGCTTAATACTAGGCTACTATTATTGTGACTTAGGTTTTATCGTTTTTAGTGGGGGAAAGAAATACAGCCTGATTGCTATGATCTGGTACTGAGTTAAGATCACATATTGAAAATAAATGTGTAACGTATCTTGCATTGTTGTCCATGCATGTTAATCCCATAATTTTAAGCAGCAACAGGCTGTAATAATATGAACTATCCATCGTTTCTCTTGCCAATGAGCAATATTTGACTCGGCTGTGTTATACCCAAACACGCCTTCTTTGCCAACTTGCGCTGGTAGGAGGGACAGAGGCGGGACAGAGGAGTACTTGCGCCAGGGTACGCCGGGCACGAAATTGCAACATACGCCTGGACACACCCCGTTGGCGCGGCACACCCCCCATTCGCCACGCCTGCGCCTGGTCTATGAAATTACAGCCCAGAGTCTTCATTTCTCATTATAAATGCAGCCTAAAACCACAGTACCTTACTGTCAATATAAAAGGTGACAGCGTCATACTCTGCCAATTTCTGATGAAATTAGCTCCGCCAAGTCCATAGCCATAACCGCAGCAGATAACTTCAGCCAAGGTACGATTTATTCTGGGCGAGGAGATAATCTCACCTAGCCTAACACAAACCCTGTGTGACAGTTCTCTTCAGTATCTGAGATCTTCAGAAAGGCAACTCCAGCTACTGCCATGACTGAAGCATCGAAAAAGTTCCTTGTAGTGGGCCCCGGTTGGAGACACTGTTGTATTTAGCCTTTGGATCTTGAGTTGCTGAAGTTCCTTTAAGGATTCCACCCCTCCCATTGCTCTTCTTTATGTGGTGGTAACGGAGCATCCGAATTGTTTGTCTCTATTGATAGCTCTTTGACTAGTGCTTTGGCTTGTATAGTGACAGGTGCTACGAATCCCAGTGGGTCTAGAAACTGTTCACTGTTGACAATACTCCACGGCGAGTCAAAGGCTTCCTGTCCGCCGCTGCCTGGAACAGAAAGGTGTCTTCCTTCAAGTCCCAACAGAGGCTAAGGCTGTGCTGAATGGGTAGGGAGTCTGCACTAAGATCCAAATCTTTAAGGTCATTGGCATGATCCTCAGTGATCCTCATGATGCCTCCATGACTTGTTTGCTTTTCGAGGCTATTTTATGTAGCCTGAGGTTGGAGCTAGCCAGTATGTTTTGTGTTCTTTTGAGCAAGTAAATTGCAGTCTTTGGTGTAGGACGTAAGCTCATCATCAACATAAAAATCCACTAATTGTCTAGCATTCTTGCCAAACTCTCTCCCTCTTCAGCAGCCCCTCTGAGAGAGTGTATGGCGACTGATGGTGATGGACTATTGCCAAAAACATGCACTTTCATGCCATGCTCTCTAGTGTTGTTTTCCTGGTTGTCATCTCCATACCACAGGAAACTTAAAAAGTTTCTGTCTTCTGGCCTGACAACAAAATAATGAAACATCTGTTGTATGTCAGGTGTGATGGCAACGTCATTTCGCATTTGCAAAAGCAAATTCATACTCCAGAAAGACTGTTGTTGAGGTCTGGGCCAGTCAGGAGGACCCGGTTTCCTTGGATGGTAAACCCCGAAGCAAGGGAGGTACCAGCATTCTTCACCTTCTGCAAGAGTAGGAGCTACCTCTGCATGGCCACACTGGAATATCTTTTCCATAAATGAGATGAAATGCACGATCTTCTCAGGCTTTTTATTGAATGAGCGCCTCAGTGAAGACAGAAGGTCTTCTGCTTGTTTCCTGTTGTTGGGAAGAAGAGATGGAGGCTTTCTTAATGGCAAAGGAGCGACCCAGCTATTGTCCTCGTCTTTAAAGACTCTTTCTTCCATCGTCTTCAGAAAGAGTGTATCTTCAACCAAAGGACCTATCCGTCGTCATCTTTTGTTTGTTAAAACACGCTGGATCCCAAGTGCTCTGTATAGCCCTTACATGTGGGACCCTCCTCATAGGCTGTGTCCCAATTCAGAGGCAGCCTCCTTCGAAGGCAACAAATGAAGACCCGTTGCGTCACAGCGGCGCGTCACAGCGGCGCGACTCGGCTGTCTCATTTCGAAGTCTCTTTCAAATGCGGCCGAGAAATGCGGCCTTCAAGGGCAACAAAGGCTGCAGCAGGTGGATCCTTGGCGGTCCAATCTTTCCCAAGATTCATTGCGTGGTGGTTAATCCAAATCAAATCGAACAATGGCGGCTGCGGGAAGCGAGGAGTTCAATTTTAAATGTAAGTACTGGATTTTAGCGAAGATACTCTGGTAAATAGCGAAAAATACATAAAACCAAGGGGCGTTAAAAGTGGAAAAAGGAGTTCGCAACATGTTTTGAATTAGCTACGTTATTGGCTGGCTACCTAATTGCTGCGGCTCGCATCTGACCTGTGCTTTACCCTGTGACTCTAAAAAGCACTGATGAGTGCTGAACAGAAAGCCAGGAGGGCTTTAAGCATCACCTTAAGCTGCTTTCACAACGGACGCGAAACGAATTTTTCGCACGACAGATTACATTCAAAGTCAATGCAAAGACGACTTTGAATGTAATCCGTCGTGCAAAAAATTTGTTTCGCGTCCAGTGTGAAAGCAGCTTTAAATTGGTAACTAGCTCCAATCAGTTTTTCGTCATCTTATTTAATTAAAGATAGCCATGTTAACTATACGGTCATGATTCTGCCATGCCTGCCTTGTCCATGCCATGTTCTGATATTTGTTTCATTGCTTTCCTGACCGTTTGCTATGTCTGACTATTCTTTGTATAATGTATTGTGATTTGTTTACTTTGATTTGTCATGTTTTTTCTTAGTTTACTTTTCCATGTTTTACATTTTGCCATAATCAGATTCCGGTTCATGTTTTCCTTTCTGCATTGCACTTTGTCTCCCCCATCTGGTCTCTCGTCTTGCCTGCTATTTTAGCCCCAGTCTCGTGTTTCACTCTTCGGGTGATTTATTGGATTCTGGTTTTCAAACTTCCTTCCGATCTTGTTTGCTGGCTTCACTCTTCTTTTCCATCTACTAACAATACTAACAGTTTATTATTTTCTCCAGAGATTACTAACATCAACTAACCTTGTATATAATACTAACTTACTAACGAGCACCAAGGATTTGTATAGTTGCACTTACTAATTGATTAACAAGCTCTCCGCACTCGCCCTGTTCTAGTCTCCGCCTTTTTGCTCTCCCTAATCTCCTGTGCTGCAGTTTTCTGTGAAAGCTCACACCTGATCGCGCTGTTCTGTTTCTTATCATCTATGCACGTTAGAAACTCTGTGACTGGAGCCGTATGTTTGTTTATAGGAATGTCTCGTGTTCCCTGTCCGCGTTTTGACTTTGGCCAATTTCATGTGATTAGGCTCTTCCTCATGTTTCTGATTCTCCCCATGTGATCTTCCCAGAAGTGTATATTAGGTGTCTTTTCACTGCCATTCTCTGTCAGATCGTTTCCCGTGCTGCTATCTCGCGTCATATTCATTGAGTTCTGATTCTGACTGGATTGCTCGACTTCTGATTTTTGGTTTGCCGTTTTTGGATTACTTGTTGCATCTGTGTTTTGAACTTTTTCTGCCCGACCTCGATTTTGTGGATAACTGCCCTGTACTGATTCGGACTGTCTTCTGGCTTATGAGTTGGCTTCTCCAACAAACCTTTGCCAGTGTACTGGATCTGTTTCTGCTGACTACGATTTCTGTGATTGGTGCCCTGGTTACGAACGCTGCTCTGTCCATTGGAATTTGATTTTTGGATTGCGGACTCTGTACTATTGCCCACTACCCTGCGGGGGTTACCCCCCTTTGCTCAAAGCTCCTCTTTTTTGCAATCCCATGTCCTCGCATTTGGTTCCAGATCGCTACCACACATAGTAACTTTCAGGTGTGGCTGACTTTCTATTGGTTAACTCGCCAAAGTCAAGAATGGCGCTCACTTGCTCCTGTTTCTTTCAGCTAAGGAACATTGCCAAATTACGGTCCATTTTGTCAAACTGAATTAGAAATCTGTATACATGCATTCATTTCATCCAGACTCGATTTACTGTAATTCTCTGTTTACTTGTCTCAGCAAATCATCCATAGATTAGCTCCAACTTATCCAAAATGCCGCAGCTAGATTACTCACTAGGTCAAAAAAGACATGCCACATCACCCCGATTCTAGCTTCTCTTCACTGGCTCCCGGTACATTTCCAAATACAATTCAAAGTCCTGGTTTCTGCATTCAGAGCCCTCCAAGGTCAAACCCCAGACTACATCTCAGATCTCCTTCAGCTGTATCTGCCTAGCCGCTGTCTGAGGTCGACTGACCAGTTGCTCCTGGCAGTGCCTCGGACCAGGTTAAAAACCAAGGGTGACAGCCTTTGGGGCAGTGGCCCCAAGGCTCTGGAATGCACTCCCCCATGACCTGAGAGCCTCCCCTTCTGAACTTCAGTTCAAGACTCATTTAAAAACACACTTGTTCAGACAGGCTTTCGGCCATGTGTAGCTAATTTTTTTTTTTTTGCTCTGATTTAAGTGTTGCGGTTTTATCGTCTTTTATTGGTTACTTCTTGTAAATGTCGTTTTTTTTTTTTTTTTTTTTTTAATTTTGATCGCCGTGAAGTTTTTTTTATGCCATCTTGTTTTAAAACTGGTCGCCATGTATGTTCCTTCATTATTTTTTTTAATTTTTTTTTTTTTATTACTTTTACCTCTGTAAAGCACTTTGTGCACTCGTGCTGTGAAGAGCGCTATATAAAGTTTACTTATTAAGAAACTATTTGAATGCGAAATGCTTTTGTTATATAAATCATAAAGCGCAGGTTTGATTGGCTGCTTCGCTCGACATGGCAAATTAACTCCAATAATCCTGAGTAGTTTATATCATGATCTTAGATTGGATTGATTATTTATTCGCCTGAACACTGCACTAAGCTGCTTGTTTAACTGCCAGTGGATTATTGATATCAGAAAACATGTCAATGAAAACTTTTAAGATTTAAATCGAGTTTTTAATCAAGGGGAAATTTTCTGTCCCTCCTGTTTTCTGTTCAGCAGCTCCACTGCTGTAAAGCCATAAATGCCTTCAGTTTTAAAATTTAAAGGTTCAAATGTGGAATTCTATCATAGCTAGATTGTGCTGATTTTATAGCTGTTATGCTCAGGAAGTATAATCATGACTGTAAAAAAATGCAGCACAGTGATATTTTTGTTTTTTAGTTCTGCATTATAAAGTATTGCTCACTGTAAAGGAGTGGATTTCAGTTGGCTCAGCACGTAGCTAAGGGTGAATTAATTGTTCAAAATGAAATGAAATTACTGAAAATTAATACATTTTATGTATTGTTTTTATATGGTGATGAGTATAGTATGCAGAGGCTCATTGTGAATTGTAATGATATGATGAGGTTTCTGCTTCAGGTGACCTGATGGCAGAAGAGGAAAAGTGACAGCAGGAAGGAATAGGAACAAGATCTCTTGAGAGAAGACATGAGATGGCAGAGAGAGGGAGAGGACAGCTCAAGAGAGCAGGGATGGGATGGACAGGTTCTTGTCACTACTAGAGAAAATGGTACTGAAATAATAAGAAAAAAATAGGTTTGTTAAATCCATTGTTTATTCTTCATTTATACCTGAAAACTATACGACGAAACAAACAAAATGCATACCAAAACCACTGAGTGCTGTTAAAAAAAGTCTTTAAATTATCTGTATAAATATACATTCCAATCTGTCTAGATTCCACCTGAAATCCATGCGCTCTTCTGCCTGTTATCTCAACCACACCAGCACATGTCTTCAGTGAGTAGGCAGAGTTATTGCTTGCTTATTATTATCTTGATGATCAAGAGACCAAAGAACTCCGGCCTTACTAGCGATCGAGTACTCTGATCATCGAGTATTGCGTATAACTGGGTTGCATTCTCTTGCTGGCCAGCTGGGTACACTTTCACAAGACAAAACTTTGAACAGGATTTTTCAGATGTTACTTTTTGAAGAGCTTCCCTGCTTTCCATGGTTTTCTCTCTAAATCCCCAACATTTTTGAAGGGAACACAGTTTGTTGTACAAAGGGTTTGTTTAGCAGGATCCACTTTACCCCTGCAAGTAGTGTCGGCCAGAGAGGACATTCTGACTTTCCGGCAAACAACATCTCCAAAACAGTCAAATGGTGGGAAAGGGACGTTTTACTCTTCCTTGAACTTAGAGCCATGTGCGCGCCATTTCTCCTGCAAGTTATATGGCGCCTTCTGTACAATGGGGTTCATACCGTGCACTCTTTCTAAGTAAGTGCTTCCTTGCAGATCCCCATTTGATTTAGCGGCTTCAAGCTCCACAAGTCACCTAACTCTCTCAACTTCCTATCGTCCTTGTTACAGATATTGGGGAAGTTATCTACTCTCTGAAACAGTGAATTCTCTATAACCTCTGATGAAACATAACACTCTTCAAGTCCATTCCAGGCCGTTCTAAGACCTCTCTTGGGGTAATAGATGTGTACAGCTCTTATTCTCCTCAAGGGTTCGGCTGACTCCGTGTTAAGCTACTTCACCAAAAGAACCATCACTCTCTGTAAGATCTTGACCGCATGTAGCATTCAAGAATGAGGCTTTCCAAGCCCTGTAGCTTTCAGGGCGATAGTTGAACTGCAGGAGCCCTGAGGACACAAGTTCGCGTCTTGCAAAAAACCAGACAAAGTCCGACATACGATGTCTACTAACTGGATCACACTGACCTCTAGCTAATGAATTACAATCCTGTCATGAATAGTCACAATCAGGTTTATCATCCGGAATGAGAGACAGTGCAGTAGCTCTGGGTGTTTGCTGTTCAACAGTGTCTGATAGATTAACACCGACAGCAGAGATTCCCTCTAAAGCTACTGCAGACTCATAAGTAGTTTGCTTTTCCTGCTCTTCCACATATTCTTTTATGCTCCCATGTGATCATGAGCTAAGATGTTCCCTTTGGTCTTCTATTGCTGCCTCTACCGCTTCTGCTTTAGCTACTGCAGTTGCAGCCGTTTTCTCAAGTTGCAGAGTATCAAGTGATACCTTTAATGTGTATGCTCTATCTTTAAGGATGCCTCTAATCATGCCTCCTCCAATTTAATTTTGTGTTCCTTAACAGCAAATGCCGCCTCCGCTTTAGCAGCTTTAGCCTCAGCCCGGGCTAAGGCTGCAGCTGGACTGGTAGTTGAGCTATGTGATCGTCTGGATGGAGATGAACCTGAGAAGTGAGACCTTCTCCGTAATGACTTAGATCCTGACAATTTTGATCACTGATATCATATATACTTTTCCTGAATCGTAAGACTTCAATATTTTATTACTTACTGTCGTTGTTGTCTCAATGGAAGTGAATCGGTACGAAGCTGCGAGAATCCTCTTTTGGAACTATTGGAAGTTCCAGTACCTGGAAGTGCGCCGCCATTTTTTGTACAAGAGAGTCAATGGGAGTGTTGCAACACTGAGATTATCTATGGCCCTGGATCCGGGTGCTGCGTCCATCTTTTTATAAAGTCTATGCACAGGACACGATCTACGCATATTTCTTTATGTTGTTATGGTTGTAACACGATATTAGGATTCAGAAAATGTTTCTTTTTCCAATCATTACTTTTTAAAGCATGTTATATATGATTCTCTGACGCCTTTTTAGATGAAATTTTGATGTAGGAAGTGAGTACCTTAGTTTGCCGAGGTCATCTTTACGCCATTTGCATACATTATGCAAATTAACCCACAGGTCTGGCCTTACACATGAGGACGCGACGATGGTAATTTCAAATTGCATTTCTGATCAGATGATGAGCACAAAATAAAACTGAGCACAAACAGCCTAACTCTTGACCTGTTTCCAATCATTCATTTAAATTACCATTTCAGAAACTCCGAAAACTCTCAACATTATCAGGTGTGACCAGTTTTCATTAAAAACGCATACCTGTTAACTCTCATGAATTTGGTGTGAGTTGTAGTGGCATATTTACATTCCTCTGCTGTAGTCAGAAATTATTCAATCAATGCATATCTAAGAGATTTTGGTGCGGAATTTAAGTCCTTGTGCTTGGAGGCTTATCAGTTTCATGTGCGTTTCGGTGAATTTCAACATTAATATGGAAACCGACTATGATTCCGGACTTCTCACGCTTTCTTTGCTCAAGGGTTGGAAGCAATGGAATTTCATTAAGATGTTTCAAATGATCTAATTTCATTTCAAGAATTGAAAAGATCTTGAAATGCATGCATTGCCTGCAACCCCAGAGTAAAGAAAAGTGTGAGAAGTACTCAGGAATTGGAAGCAATGCATGTGATTCATGATCGTGTTCAGTGTTCACATGCTGAAAGAAGAGTCTTAAAATTCAACCTTGTCAGACACACTTGTTTTTATGTTACCCGCAAATGTTGCAGGAACATGTCTTACCTCTGTCCGTCTGTCCTTCCGTCTTTCCGAGGATTGTCCGGGCCATAACTCTTAAACCGTTCAATATTTTTTATCCAAATTTGGTATATTATTAGATCTCATGGTGTAGATGTGCCTTTTCATAGTTTGGTCATTCTGCATTTTTTATTTTTTCCGGTTTCTATGGTAACAATTTGAACTTAGTGCCTTTTAAGGGTAGGCACCTTGTCCGGACCACAACTCTAAAACTATGGGGGATTTCCTCACCAAACCTGGTATATTGTTAGACCACATGTTAGAGATATGCCTTTTGATAAAAAATATTGAACTGTCGGTTAAGGCACTGCGCTGGAGTGCAGAGGTGACTGTCACGTCGCGGGTTCGAGCCCCGGCGTACCCACCGGCAGGGGTCGGCAGCTTTTTCAGAGTAGCGCGCAATTGGCCATCGCGCTACAGGGTTCCAAATTGGGTAGGGACTGCCGGATTTGGGGATAAAATAGTAGCTTTGTTCGTTGCTCCAGCGCCTCCTGCTGGCCAGACGGGCGCTCGTCAGGAAGAGTCTGGGTTTGTTCATGTCCGGGTATCCTCCGCCCTCGTTCTGAACTTACGAGGATTCAACCAATGAGTGTATAAGAATCAGTGGCTGACGGGCACGTGCTTCGGAGGAGAGTCGTGAACTGTCCTCACTATCCTGAGTTGGCAGCAAGGGGTCGCATACGAGCAAGCTTTGTACATAGTTCCCCAATTGGGCATTCCAGATTTGGGTGGGATTGGAGATGCCAAATTAAAAAAAAAAAAAAATTGAACTGTTTAAGAGTTATGGCCCGGACAAACCTCGGAAGGACGGACGGACGGACGGAAGAAATGATTCAGTGGTGCACTTCATTGTGTCATCATCAAGAAGTAGTTTCATGGTGCATATCAACCATATCATCTTCAGGTAGAGAATTCCTTTTTTACTACAATATAGTATCGATATAGTATTGATCCTATGATGTATATTTCAGAGATATAGCTCATTAAAGTAGCTTAAGATTTGTCAATGTCTTAGATTTTCAAAGCTCTCTTGGCAGTAAGTTGCATACATGAATATTGGCTTATGACTAATGTAGTGCTAAGACCCCTTTGAAAATCTAGGCCATGTATACTACAGATAGGTTTATCCTCAAGTCATACAACTGTCACATGAACACTACTCAGGGTTATTATTTGTGTTATTGGTGATAAGAAATTCATCCTTCTCAAAATTTGAAATATTTCTTTAAAATGTCTTGAAAAGCACAAGCAAACCTAATTTTGGCCAACTTCATGTTCAGCATTAGAAAATGCATTTTCCTTCATCATATAATAGTATGTACTGATATCAATAGGTCATTTGCTGTCAACAGTAAATGTTTAAACCTATATTCCTCATATTTTTTAAAAGTGTCTTTACATCAGTGAAATATTGATGCCATAGCATAAAATTATTTCTCTTATATCCAACCTAATGGCCTTTCATCAAATATGTATGTGTATGATAGCTATTTTTTCCTCATTATATGTTCAACTCAATAAATTGAGAGGGGATTCAAGCCAACTGCTGTCGGGGAACATCACAGTGCTTCACAAGCACAGATTCTAGTTTGCTCTGGAAGAGTCAATTTTCTGTCCAAATGATATGAAGTTCAGCTTTTTATCCTGTTCCGCTCATGGCACTCATCAATGTCACTTTTTTCTCACCGACAAATCAAAATCAAGAAGAGGGAGGCACTTACAATTTTAGAAAATGGTGTCCTAAAATCAATTAGCAACTTTTTAGGTTTGCTTGCTGATCTCGGTTTCGGGACTCTCAGTTTGCGGACAAGTTTGTTAGTTAGCATTAATGTTTACTGCAACAATGTTTGCTACTACAGCCGTAGCTAGCTTGGTGCCCTGGGGCCGGTTGCACCACCTGGTCTTAACTAAGGCTGATCGTTGTTCTTAACTAAGACCTGTCATTAGAATGGTTGGTGCAACTGGCCTTAAGTCCAGACTTACGCCTGGTCTTAACGATGCTAAGAGGGTGATGTGAGGAAAAAGTGGAAAGACCTTTTGAGTAAAGCTGGATTTGTAGTTCTGTGTCGACTCCACGCAAAGGGCACGCCATCGCCTTGACGCTGCCGTGGACCTTTCGATGTTCTGCGTTGAGGTTGTTTGCGTCATGCCGTGCCACGAAGAAATTCACCACCAAATCGCTAGGTGGCCTCAGGTTTCCGAAGGTCCAGTCGTGGAATCACTTGAAACTGGTTGGTAGAGTGCTTATGATACATTATTCTGTAGGGTAATAATAATAATCCCTACATCCTACACCCTGCTAAATCACTTCCCCTTGAAGTGAAAACTCAGAAGGGCAGCAGGGAGTAGGGTTTTTTAGTTAACGGTTGTTTGGAACGTCCTTCGACATATTTCATGGCTGCTGCTTTCTGCTTAAGCAAGTGTAAACAAACGCAGTCAATTCAAGGGAGAACGGTTTTCATCAGCCATTAATCGGTTTAGCGGTAGCTTTATAAGCAACCGCGTTGCTTTCATACGTCAATAAATAGCAACGGATAAAAATAAAAAACGACATAACTTGCGATAGCCAGTCAACTGTAGTAAACCATCAACCTTAGTTCGTCAGCTTTCTGTGCCCTAGGTAGCTACTAGCCTTCGTTGTCATTTTCTCGAATGACATTGAATCACACGTCATTAGGCTCGGGTCAGACCAATCAGTGCCCTTGCGGTCTGCGTTGCTTTGACGTACAGTTGGAAAATTTTCAAGGTGCTGGCAGGCAATGCAGAGGCTCTGTGGTGGGGGTTCACGTCGCCGCAGAGGCTCTCAGTTCGACGTAGAACCATAAATCCAGCTTAAGGCGAAGAAAGATGCTTCCGCAAAAAAAAAACCCACAAAACTGGCGGAGGTCCTCCCCGAAAACATCCGTATGGTTGGAGTGGAAAGCGGCCGTTTTAATCAACTGTTGGAGGAGGATGTTCATCCCGAAATCCACGTCGACCACAGTGATGAGAGCAGTAACACTGCAAATTGTAAATGTGCGTCTTTTTTTTTTTTTTTTACATATTTAGGGGAGAACCGTATCGAAATTAACATTTTCCAATTTAAAAAGATAGAAACATTTTATGTTGTGATAGCCTACCTCACATGTTCTCTGTCAATAGGTTATTTTGTAAAAATGTGAAACGACGTCGGTGTAATTTGACTTTGAAGAAGCTGTGCTTTGTTCCAAGTAACAGTAGTGGTTTAACACTGCTTCATTGCCAGAGTATAATAATGATTGGCTGCTCTATGTTGCGGGTGGTCAGTCAATGATGACTAAGTTTTGGCCTTGCTGGATTCCCTGACGTAGCTGGCTAAGACCTCTAACACACTGTTGCCTGGTTGACAGGCAGAGAGTGTATGGGTGTCCAAGCACAGACAATGTAAGGGATGTATCTTTACGGACAATCTGAGAATGTTAGTGTTCAGCATTGTCGAACACTGTCCGTTATAAAGTGAAATTAAGTTAAAGCAGTTAGCAGGCTAACACAATCAAATATGTCGATAAAAACCAAGCTAAGGTAGGCGCGACAGGGGCAGCAAGCGCAGCAGATTTAAAGATTTTACCCTTCGCCTTCAATGCAGGACAGTCTTTCTTCCAATGACCTTTCTCCAGGCAATAGTTACAGGTCTCAGAATCTCTATCACGATTAGGGGAAAATCTTCTACTGACAACAGATGAACTAGGATGCACTGAATTTTCTATGACAAGTGGCTCTCGCTTAAAAGTGCCACGGTGCGTCAACATATACAGGTGCTGGTCAACTTAGAATAATTTGAAATAGTGCAATCGTTACATCTTTTTAATGCACTTTTTGTGCAGAAACCAAATCAGGTGTTCACCGCGCCTGTCCTACTTGTTAGAGTAATCACAGAAATTGCTACCTGTAAAAAATTAGCTCAGCTGAGCTTTCCAAAAGGCTCATTTAGGCCATTTAACTGTGACACTGTTGTTTCATTGAATTAAAATAATTCATAAGTCATTTCATTGAATTAGAATAAGTGCTCGAATTTTTGTTTTCTGTGAAGAGTGTTCACTGTGCAGTATAAAGTCAGGGTTGGGTAGAATTTCTAAGTTGTAAAATCAATCATGGGTCAGCAGCGCGACCTCTCACCCGGAATAGTGGCTCAAATTCAAGCCCTTCGCCAACAAGGTTTGACCCAAACTAAAATTGCTGAGCAGCTCGGCATCAGCCAGTCTTCCGTCTGCAGATCTCTCAAGAAAGACTGCAGCAAGCGCACCAATTGTTCTAGCGTCTGAAAAACTTCTGCTCGCGACAACAAACAGCTGGGAAAGATCGCAGTCAGCAACCGATTCAAGTTCACTTCCGAGCTCAGCGACTTGTGGAACGAGCAGACCGGCGCTAACGTCTCGAGATCAACCAATTACCTTCGTCTGCGCGAACTCAGCTTCAAATCTCGCGTTCCAGCAGTAAAACCGATGCTGAACAAGAAACAAATGGAGAAACGGCTTAAGTGGGCCAAAGAACACGGCGAGTGGACTGCTGAAGACTGGCAGAAAGTGGTCTTCAGTGACGACACGACCAAGGTCCTCGTGTCTGGCGTCGTGGTGGCGAAACCTACAACCACGAGTGCGTGAAAAGATCCGTCAAGTTTCCCCAGAGCGTTATGGTCTGGGGATGCATGTCCGCTCGGGGTGTAGGGAAACTCTGCTTCCTCAAGAAGAATGTCAATGCTGCCGTATACCAAGATGTTCTGGAAACGTTCCTGATTCCGACTGTTGAGGAACAGTTCGACGAAGAAGACCTCATACTTCAACAGGATCTCGCTTCGGCTCATGTGGCAAAGTCGACCAAGATTGGTTCACCAAAAAACAGCTTGAAGTTTTGGCATGGCCAGCCAATTCGCCTGACCTCAATGTCATTGAAAACCTTTGAGCCATCGTCAAGCGGAAAATTCACGACAGAAAGCCGACTACGCTGGACCAACTGAAGCAGAACATCGCCACGGCCTGGGAAGCTGTGAGTGCGGAAACTTGAGACAAGCTGGTCAAATCGATGCCGCGGAGACTTCAGGCAGTCATATAAGCCAAGGGGGCAGCCATAAAATACTGAGAAAGTGATGATTCTAATTATAATAAAAATTATTCTAATTCAGTGAAACGTCTTCTCCATTATGCTAATTCAATAAAACAACAGAGTCACAGTTAAATGGCCTAAATGGGCCTTTTGGAAAGCTCAGCTGAGCAAATTTTTTACAGGTAGCGAGTTTTGTGATTACTCTAACAAGTAGGACAGGCGCGGTGAACACCTGATTTGCTTTCTGCACAAAAAATGCATTAAAAAATTTAATCATTGCACTATTTCAAATTATTCTAATTCGTTGACCAGCACCTGTACTCGTCGGTGCAGACAGCCGCTTCAGCTGCTGTTTTTGCCTGGTGCTCACTAACATACATGGCAACTCTGTCTGGCAGAATGTTTTTAAATTGCTCAAGTAGCACCAGATTAAACAAGTCGTCAAAAGTTTTCACATTAACAGCGCCCAACCAACGATAGAAGTGACTACTTAGTTCTCTAGCCACCTCAGTATAAGACTGCCTATTCCCCTTTCGCCAGTTACGGAAACGTTGTCTATAAGCCTCGGGAACCAACTCGTAGGCCTTTAAGACAACTTCCTTAACCTTCACGGAACTTTTCCTGTCTGACCCAGACAAAGCAATGAACGCCTCCTGCTCTTTACCCACCAAAACAGTTTGGAGAAGCAAGACGCATTCTCCATCACCCCAATCACGGTCGTCGGCTACATTCTCAAATAAAGAGAGAAACACATCCGGCTCTTGCTCATTGAACTTAGGCAGCAATTTCACCATACTAGACACATTTAGAGGAACATTACTACTCCCGTCTTGATTACTAGGTGTCGCTAGGACTTTACCCTCAGCCATTAATTTTAAGCGTTCCCGAGCAAGCTCCAGTTCCCTCTCCCTTTCTCGCTCTTGAGTTTTCAACTTCTCATATTCTAGCAGGCGATCCGCCTCCCGTTCCCTACGTTGTAATTCAGGTAACTCCTTCTGCTGCCCAAATGTCAAGCCAACAGTGAGTGAGCCGCCGAAGGCAAAATATTCTTCTCTTCTAGTTTAATCCTCACTGATGCCTGCAATTGTGCCAATTTAGCGGTTTTAACAAAAGGCCCCAAATTATAATAATCATTTACCTGTTTCAGTTGATCTTTCGTCAGAGCATACAATGCCTTCACTGTAGGATCTGCGAAGAAGTCCTCCAAATCAGCCATTCTAACAACCAATGCACAGCGCCACCAATTCCAAAAAATTACAAAGCCACTTCAAACCAATTACAATTACACAGACCAAGATTGCTGCACACACTTAACCTATTTGAGGAGGACTTCCACAAGGAAGCGCTGCCAACGCCGAGCTACAGGACAAAAAAAAAAACAAATTTCCCTGCGTGTAAATGCACAAGACAAACCCTAACTAGACTCAATACATATAGCGTGCGAATCCCAAGGACAAAGTCACTTTAAGCACCCAAATATCAGTGGCGCCTACTCCCCCGACCAAAGCCGTTAAAGCGGACTACCACGACGGTGCCCTCCGTCCAGGATAAGCACTAATATAACAAACTAAAATAACAAATTAATATAAACAACTTAAGCCTACCGCAGGGACTTAAAACAACCTTACACAACTCAAACTTCCAATCCCGCAAATCAGCGCCAGCCCACACTTACCTTGAGAAGAACCCCCTCCTAATTACCTGGGCAAGAGAAAAAAACTCTTCCCATCCAAAACCAAATTAGCTCTCCAGCCGTTTACGGGCACCTACAAACAATAATTACAACCAATTCAACCAACCAAATTCAACCAAATTATTCGACTCAACCAAATATTCAAAAAATGACTACCAAATTATCCGATTTAACCAATTATTCGAAATCACTACCAAATAAGTATCCAACCAATTCCAAGTGCGCCTCCCCACAAATGTTCCAAATGTCATGGACTTTACCGTACTGCACAGGAAATCACAAAACACTCAAGCAGTTAACGCTATGAGTGCACAAATGATTCAAAATTGGACCGGACGAGCCCCCACGTTACGCGTGTCTGGCTCAAAGCACACGTAAACATAGGGAGACCTCACTTGGATTTGACAATTACGAGTTTAAATTTATTAAATAAAATAAAAAGGTGTATGCAGTCAGTATTGTGAAAGTCAATGAGTGTATAGCGATCAGTACAATCCGTAAAACAGAACCCAAAACCAAACACAACTAAACTAAACTATACTGGAAAGCTGACAGAAAGTGCCGGTGGCCTGCAACCGAAGCCACCCCAACTCAGGAGAGCGCCGCCTTTTTATACGCCGCGGACCTCGTCAACAGCAATTTCATCCAGGTGGACCACGCACGTCAGACCTATAGGCAGAAGGGAGAAATCCGGCTGCAAGCAGCCAATCATGATCTACAGTCGTAACAGTAGCCGTGCTAGTTAAATTGCTTGAATTAATCAATAACGTTACTGTGACTAGAAGCCATGTAGCTAGGTAACTCATGGCTCTATGGAAGCTTATTATCTAGCCTCCAAACACTCCGATCCCGTACCTATACTAGCGTAATTGAAGGGTTTGATCTCTAGCATGTGCAGCTGCAGGGGCTGGCAGTTGAAAACTGACTCTGATAAACACTTGATAAATATAGCATTTTACAATTTGGCAGGCTGTATACACATAGGCAAAAGTAATCTGCTTAAATTTTATAAGTTCAACATTACGTACAACGGGTAAAGTCAGCTGGCACACTGCTACAGCCCACTGCCAAACAGCTTGTCCAAATCGCCTGCTTGCTAAATCAAGACCATTGGACTAGCTTTAATGGTAGCTAGACAGTGCTCTCTTTACTCTCGATGGACATGTATTATTTCCAGTATTAGAGTGGCAAATGCTGACAAGAGGGATTTCTTTTATCCAGCAGTCATTCAACCACATCTAGCAGCATTCTCAATGGAGGAAATTTAAACCAGCTAAATAGTGCTATGGTTATGATAAAGTCACCCAGGCAGTGCGTTATCAGTGCAAGAGTCAGGCAAAGCATTTGTAGACCACTGAATAAATAACTGCTTGATCCGCTGGTATATCATGTGTTGCAAGACAATTTATTCTCAAAGTGTTCTATGATATGCCGTAGGCTGTCATCTGTTGCTTGATGGCACCTGTAACTCAATGAAATTTGTTTGTCTTCTTTTGTCCTTTTTTGCACAAACTTGAAAAACCTGCGTCCAGGAATCTAATGAGCAGTTTCAATAGGCTTTTTTTAGGCTTCGTAATTTTTTGTTATGAGTGTTTTTTTTTTAAGGGAGCAAACAATGTCTCTACATACAGTAGTGTGCAGTGATTATACCCCACTGCTTTCGTCCAAAGGGGCCCTAATATATTACTTCATAATTTTTTGGTGAAATTTTGAAAAATACTCATCAAGACAAAAAATTGCTAGGGTTTGTCTCTATGGTTGTTATGAATGCTTGATTGCCAGCTACTGCATATTAGTTCACGTGCCGTGCTAATTAAATATTCTCATTCTTAACTTATATGCAATAATTCTGATCAGTATGCTTGTGTTACTTCGGTAAGCATCAATGTGGCAGTTTCATCATAACCTTGCCCAATTGTAACCACCACAGTTGAAGCTAACCGGAGAGGTGCTGTATGTGTCCGCAAAGTTGGGCTGAAACGCACAGTTGGACCAGACGTAGGTTTTTCAGAGCTTGGGATATGTGTTTGGGTTTGTTTACGGCTGCTTGTGATTGCTTCACTTTGCCATGACCGGGATCAGCTGGATACTTCACAAATGTCTGAACAAGCTCTCTGGTGCTACCGAGAAAGCAATGCGAAATGCAGAAGCTCTATCGTGTATGGTGCAACAAATGATTTCTCTGCACTACTGTGAAATAATTTCATCCCCCTCTAGAAGTTGTTGTGGCTGATAAAAAGGCGAAAAAGGCAGAGATTAAATTCAGAAATTCTTTCCTGTTGAAGTGATCGATTCGCTAGCTCCACATAAGCAACTTGTCCCCGCGAACGGAACTTACGGTCTGTAGAACCTGTATTATGTTCATAACATAAATGAGCTCTCTCTAGCTGTCACATACTATCCATAAAGCAGCTTTGAGATCGGATTTTCGCAGGACAGATTAGCCTACATTCAAAGTCGATGCAAAGACGCGAATATACGTTTTGCAGGTGCGTTAAGCAGCTTTCACACCGGACGCGAAACTAATTTTTTGCACGACAGGTTACATTCAAAGTCAATGCAAAGAGGCAAATACACGCGTTATGGGCCCGTTAAGCAGCTTTCACACCAGACGCGACACATTACATTCATTCGATTTTTCGTGCGACACATTACATTCAAAGTCAATGGAAAGACGCGAAAATGGGCACGTCAAGCCCCTTCCACACCGGACACAAAACAAATTTTTCGCGTGACAGATTACATTCAAAGTCATGACCACTTATCAGCTACTGCATGTTAGTTTCCGTGCTCTGCTAATTAAAAATGCTCCTGGTTAACTTATATGCAGCAATTCTGATCGGTATGCTTATGTTACTTTGGTAAACATTAATAGCTATGTTTCCATCCACTTGTCAATCAAACTTTCTTAAGTTCGCAAAAAATATTCATGCGGAAAAAGCAGGTGAAAATGAGTTTCCATCTAACGGCATCAAAACAAATGTAAAGTTATGCGTAATGACGTGACATGCAGTTATGCAAGCAAATTGGCGTATCAAATGGATTTCTGACATTTTAAGCTGTTTCCATTCATTTTCGCACAGAACCTTCAAGTAAGTAGTGTTTTAGCCGACTAATTTAGCTAGTAAGCCAAAATGGATTGCGTCTACCAACAGATGATGATAATTGCACAAGTTGTACGTGCTTATGTGCCAGCTATTAGCAACATAGCAAACCATTATCAGAAGGCAACAACAGCATCAAAACACCATCACGATGCAGTAGCATATTTATTCGGCAAATAATGTTTCCATCAGCATTTATCGCATAAGCCTTTTACCGATCAAGAGGAAATCCGATCAGATCCACCGTATAAACTTTGCGCCAATATTCTTTTGAATCAAGTCGAATTTCACCATTTCCATAAAGCATTTTTAATTCGATATGACTTAAATTGCGTGAGAATGCGGGGATGGAAACATGGCTAATGTGACAGTTTCATCATATCATTGCCTGATTTTAGCCACTACAGTTGAAGCTAACCGGAGAGGTGCAGTTAGACCAGACGTGGATTTTGCAAAGCTTGGGTTGCGTTTTTGGGGGCTTGTGAAATGATCGCTTTACTTATCCATGACCAAGGTCTGCCTGATAATTCTCCAATATCTGGATAAGCTCTCTGATGCTACCTGTGAAAGCAATAGGGCAACGCACAGCTTATAACGTGTCTGGTATCACAAAAGATTTCTCTGCATTGCTGTCGATTTAATATTAAATTTTTCCTGTAAAAGTGTTAGATTCGCTAGTTCCACATGAGCAATGGTTCACGCAAACGGAACTTACGGTCTGTAAAACCTGTATTATGGTCATAACATAACCCGACCAGGGCTCGCAAAATTCTTAAAAGAACGGTAGCCTGTCGGGCAAGCGCAAGTGAACTCCTGGTTGTTCGAAAAGTTTTGTCCTTGCCCGAGACCTCGCCGAATTTGGCCTTAATGCCTCATTTCCACGACATGGTACCAGCTCTCCTCTACTCCACCAGCCTTGATGCCGAGCACTTTTCTGGGGGATCGTTTTCTATAAGAGGATAGTACTGTCTCAGTGTAGCTGATCATCATAGCAGCGCAGCACAAAACTATTTAAAATATCTGTGTGCCCCTTTTTGGATGCGGTTGATTCTTTATCACTCAGACAAACGTGCCATCGCAGTAATTTTTTTGAAGAGGTGTTTTCACTTAGCCCATTACCTTAATGGTAATGATCATGCATTTGTGTGCGCTATGAGCTTCACCAACCACGTAACCAACATATCAGTTAGGCTATTGTTTGAAAAGGTTTCACAACTTTTGCTGTTCATTACGAGCAGAGAAAAAAAGTGTTTAATTAGCGAGGAGAAAACTATTCATGTAGGCGGCATTTAACATTAAGGAAATTTGCATTACGATGTGGGCTATATTCATCAACACCAACAAACTTTCATTATTACCATACATTTTTTAACACCACGGAACATTAATTTTTTTCGATGGGAATTCAATAATAATATATAGGCCTCCATGTAATGCACAAAATAAAACGTAGCATTTAGTAACTTCTCCCTACTCCCTTTTATGCAACTGAAACAATAAAAAAAAGCGGGTTGAGCCGGTACCATGTAGTAGAAATGGGGCATAAGTTACAGTTACATTTTGTCCATTTAATGGACGTCAGCATGTTCTACATGATATTCTGATCATTGATGTGCGAGCACGACTCATACGAATATCGGTAAAACACAGGCCTATAGACTAAGTACTGACGTCCCATTGTAAACGTCCTATGGCCAAATCAGCTGTTGACATTTTACAACGGCACACGATCAAAATATTCAACAATTGTTGGAGGGTAGTGTAATTAAATGTTGAAAGTGGTCGTGTTCTTCTTGAAAAATCATTTACAACCCAATGGCTTTCAATTTTGTTTCGGTTTTGGAATGGCATTTTAAATAAATTTTAATTTTGTCGTTGGAGACAATGACATACTTTATAGTCTTTCGACTCTACATGAAGTAAAAAAAAAAACAAGTATGGATGTTTCATAATCCCTTTTGACCGACAATAAGCGGCACATATACAAATCTAAAAATAAAATCAGATATATTTTAGCACCTGGATTGTAGCGATTTAGGTGGGCTTGCATTGCAGTTGCTATTGCGGTTACTGGCCTCTGGCTGTGCTGTAGCGCTGTTCGTTGGTGAACAATTCGCTTGAGTTGGGAGAGGAAGACTGTGGGATCGAAGCGGAGAATTTAAGCTTGTCTAAATGGGTTTTTCTGAAAATAATTTGTGTGTTAAGACTCAAACAAAAATATAGATTAGACGATTTGCTCCCGAGGTATAACCTTTGTTGCAGTAGGGACAGGGAGAATATTCCCCCCGTGTTCTTTCCCCTTTTTCCGCCTGTAACAACTCGGTGAGCAAACAGCCGAATTAAGTCGCTTATCTGGTCAAACAAAGCGACGGGGGTTTTTGGGGGGTTTCAGTCTCCTGGGAGCAAAGCAAAGTAAAATAAATTTAAACGCTTAATTTAGAGAATAAATTAAATGATAAATAATTGTCCAACTGAGTGAATTGTGCCATATACAAAGTAAAACAGTTTTAAAGGACTGTGGTACTGTCGCCTGGTTTTTCAGCAGCTTAGCTGATTTAGCAAAGGAACCCTTGCAAGCTCTCAACACCAAGAATATAATCCAATTACCTGGATATCTAACTATAACCCGGCTTGGTTTCAAACTTAGTGGCTTGTCTTTCATACAGTCTTCTAGCTAATAATTATTGACGTTTACCAGGGTTGTTTAGTCCCCTTTGTTTTCTCTCCTGATTGCATTACCGCATAAACGCATTGCCTAGCTCGAATATTAACGCAAACTGGGGTTTTGTGTTTCTCGCATTTTATTATTACCGAAGGGCTTTTCTGTTTAAACACATTGTAAATACCCTCTCTTTGTATTTTCCTCCGGTTGCTGTCTTTGTCAGCTGATTAAAGTTCAACTGCTTGTTCGAGTGCTTAGGACAGCTTGTTGGGGGAGGTACCGCGTTTAATTCGCTCACATAGTAAACGACTTGTTTATTCGGTCCATTTTAATCAAAGGGAACGGGGGCTTTACTCTTTTCTCGGTACCCTTGGTTGTATTTACGGCCAGCTAGCTAGATAAGTACAGCTGCATTTTTGGCTGGGCATCTGAGATTTAGTATTTAGTTACTAGGGCAGCAGTCATTCGACTCACCTTTTAAATGTCAACCTAAGCGAACGGGTAAGTTTTTATCGGATTGCTCCGCCTCTTCCAGTTTCTACTGGGCATTGGAACCAGTGTGTTTTTATCTGGGTTCTCAGCTAAGCCCTATGATATTGTTAGTTTAGTATATTAATAGTACTGGGACTACATAAACTCAAGGTAGCTTATTAGGAGTGTTTATTACATATAGAGTTTGGCTCAATTTGGTACTTCATTTCTGTTAAGTGAAACTAAGCCCCTGTTAAAAAAGGCTTATAATCCATTTACATTGTTTCCCAGGGGTTTCTATTGTGACTGCTGCTGAGGGCTTCTTTGGTTAATGAATAAATTAATAAATAGTGGTTCCTCAGCGTCTATCTCGGCATTAGTAATTTTCTTTTATCTAGGGTGAGCAAAGTCATTAGGTGGGGGGTTCAAAATGTGGCCAAAACTATGTGATGGTTGCAGGATGATCGCACTTTTGGAAAGAGATTTCCAGGGTGGGTTTGTCTGCCACCGGTGCCAGCTAATTGAGCATCTGGAGAGCAAGATCCTTGATCTTCAGGGCCAGTTGGCGGCACAATATAGTTCGCAATCTGAAGAGTTCTTAGAGGAACTAAGTAGTATGTCGTTTAGAGAAATGGTGTGTACGCCAAAGCAGGGTGGCACTGGGATCCCAGAGCAGGCAGGGAGGGACAGCTGGGTGACTGTAGGTCGACAGCGCAGGAAAGAGCATGCACGCCGTACAGTGACAGCTCCTCCAGTGGTTGAGGTGTCCAACCGATTCCAGCCCTTGCAGGAACTCGACTTGGCCCCTGACCCTGAGAGTGAGGGGACTGATGAGCAGCAGGGCACCCTGTTGGCCTCTACTACTCAGAAAAGAGACTCAATACTGAGAGGAATAGATAGCTTAGTCTGTTCGCGCGACAAGGAGTCTCGTGCGGTGTGTTGCCTGCCTGGTGCTCAGGTAGGAGACCTCCTGGAGCGTGCGGACAAGCTCCTGGCCAGAGCGGGGAGGGATCCAGTTGTCATGGTCCATGTTGGGACAAATGACATAGGTAAGGGTAGGTTTGAGGTTCTGCAAGGCAAATTTGTGGAATTAGCTGAGAAGCTTAGGAGCAGATCCTCAACGGTAGTGTTCTCTGGGATTCTACCGGTACCTCGTGCAAGCAGAGGAAAGCAGAATTTTATCTGGAGGTTTAACACGTGGCTACGAACCTGGTGTAGGAAAGAGGGGTATAGCTTTATGGGGCACTGGAACTTTTTCTGGGACAGGGGTGACCTGTTCAAGCCTGACGGGCTGCACCTGAACCGGAGGGGTACCTTTGCACTGGGCCAGCGTATGTTGAGGGTAGCACAGGATTATTTCAACTAGGGACTTGGGGGCAGGGAGGTTAGTGAGTGTTACACATAGGGAAATGCAGACTGCCCCGGTGGAAGCTGACGGCGTTACATGCACTACTGATAATATACTTTTAAAGCAACAAAGCGTAGTGGGGGCCTTGAAGCAGCGACCACATGGGAAATCAAGGGGGAAGAGCATTAGTAATAACCTGAAATGTTTTTATTTAAATGCAAGAAGCATAAAAAATAAATTTCTCGAGCTTGAGGCTCTTATAATTGGTGAGGGCTATGACATAGTTGGGATTACGGAGACATGGCTAAGTGAGGAGGATGGAGATGAATATAATGTAGAAGGTTATAAGCTCTTTAGGAAGGATAGATGTAATAGGCGAGGAGGGGGCATAGCAATCTTTGTGAACGAAAACATAAATGTACAGGAAATTCCCAAAATTTAACATTTCTTGCCCTGTGAAGATATCTGGGTCAGGCTCATTGGCAAACACGAGACAGTTTTAATCATAGATGTATGCTATCGACCACCAGCTTTGGACAGTGCGGTCAATGAAAGGTTTTTTAGGAGGATTATGCAAGCTTGTAGCGGTGGAGGGACTATTATTATGGGAGACTTAAATTATCCTGGTAGCAATTGGGAAATGGTGAAAGGACAGGGTAGGGGGGAGGAAGAATTTCTAGATGTTATAAATGATAATTTCTTGGTGCAGAATGTTAATAAACCTACAAGAGAGAAGGCAATTTAGACTTAGTGGTCTTTAATGACCCAGATAGAATCAACAATGTTGAGGTACTGGAGCCACTTGGGACAAGTGATCACTCTGCTGTTAATTTTGATGTTTCATGGGAAGTTAAAAAGGTGTATTCAAAAACAAAAAATTTCAATTTTAGGCGAGCAAACTTTGACAGGATGCGCTCTTATCTAAGTGAAATAAAATGGGAGACACTCCTGGACTGTGAGTCCGTAAATGAGATGTGGGAAAGATTTAAGGGGGTTTTACTTGAATCACAATGCAGATTCATTCCAAAGGTGTCCAAAAGTAAGCTAAAAAACAGAATCCTCAGTGGATGACAAGAAGTACCCGAATGATTTTGAGGGAATAGAGGAATCTTTATAAGATTTACATAAAGGATAACAATGAGAATTCTAAGGCTGGATACTGTAAAATGCGGGCTGTGGTCAAAAAAGAGCTGAGGAATGTTAGAAGACTGTATGAAAGACAAATTGCAGAGGGGGCAAAAACTAACCCTAAGCGCTTCTTTCAGTTCTGTAGCAAAAAAAGGAAAGGTAAAGAGCAGGTCAAGTGCATGAAGAATAAAAAGGGATTGCTGCTTTTGATAACAAGGATCTTGCGGATGCCTTAAACAGTTACTTTGTAGAGAATTTTACCTCAGAGGGGGGTCTTTATTTGGCCAGAGGGCATGTTAAATGCTCAAGATTATTTAGCAGAAATTGAGGTTCGGGATAACGAAGTATTAGACAAGTTGCATAAACTAAAGGCAGATAAGGCGGCGGGTCCTAATGGCTTATATCCTAGAGTGCTCAGGGAAGTTGGTGAGATCATCTTTAAGCCGGTATCCACCATCTTCAGACGGTCTTGAGAAATGATTGGAAACAGAGCAATATTATACCAATATATAAGAAAGGGGACCGTACCGAGCCAGGAAATTACAGGCCAGTCAGTTTAACTTGCATTGCGTGCAAAATATTGGAATCTATCATAAAAGATGAGCTGGACTTATTTCTTGAACGTAACAGTATCTTGAGGGATAGCCAACATGGTTTTCGTAAGGGTAGGTCATGCCTGACAAAGGCCACCAGGACTTATGACCAGAGCAGGGCTTATGACATCATATACTCTGATTTTCAGAAAGCATTCGATATAGTACCGCATAAGAGACTAATTTTTAAATTGAGCTCCATTGGAGTTACAGGAGTTATTTTGGGGTGGATTCAAAACTGGTTACAGGATAGAACACAAAGAGTGTTGGTCAGTGGTATCTCATCTGAGCTAGGTATGGTGGGGAGTGGCGTCCCCCAGGGTTCAGTGTTGGGGCCCCTGCTGTTCCTCATCTACATCATTGACCTTGATAGTAATATTGAGAGCAGATTGGTTAAATTTGCAGATGAAACTAAATTGTGGGGTTTGGCAAATAGTTTAGGGTCCACTAAAGTGATTCAGGATGATTTGGATAGAATCCAGAATTGGGCAGAAATGTGGCAAATGAAATTTAATGTAGCAAAATGAAAAGTTGAACATGTAGGTAATAAAAACATTAGACGGGATTACTTCATGGGAGATTTAAAACTGGAATGTGCTCCACACAAGAAAGATCTGGGGGTGATTGTTGACCAAACCCTCACAGGCTCTAGCCATTGTGCCGTAGCAGTTAAAAAAGCCGCTGGGATACATTGCCAACAGTATTGAGTACAAATCTAAGGAGGTGATGCTTCTTTTGTACAACACATTCGGCAGACCACATCTGGAGTATTGTGCACAGTTCTGGGGACCATACTTCAAGAAAGATATAGAGGCTCTAGAGAAAGTTCAGAGAAGAGCCTCTAAGCTTATTCCAGGTATAAAAGATGAAAGTTACGAGAAGAGGCTGAAGATCCTTAATCTCTTTAGTCTTAGGGAAAGGAGACTAAGGGGTGATTTGATTGAAGTCAATAAATATGTTAAAGGGATTTACAAAGTGAATTATGTGGGATTCCTTCGACCAAGTGTTGTGAGTAGAACTCGAGGTCACAAATGGAAGTTGACCAAAGGAAAATTTAGCACTGATATTCAGAAATATTTCTTCACCCAAAGAGTAATTTCAATGTGGAATAGTTTGCCTGACCATATTGTTGAGGCAGAGACCTTGAGTGTTTTCAAGACCAAGCTTGACTTAAAGCTAGATACCATTGAGTCACTGAGTATCTGAAGGGATACTTTCACAATAGTATAAAGAAACTGGCGAGCGTAGTTGGGCTGAAAGGCCTGTTCTTGCATTCATGTTATGTTATATATTTATGAAAGCTACATTTACTCTTAATGAATGAATGAGCATCGGGGGTGCCGCAAAGTCCTCGGACTCATGTCGTGAAGTGAAATAACGACAAAGTGTTTTATCATACGGGTTGTCTTGTTTTGCTAGATTTTTTGACATGGTGCGCGTTCTCTAATGAACATGAACGTCTTCTGCATAATATTTATGAAGTAATCATTCATCTTAGTGTTTATCTTTGTGTTTTACAACTCCGCATTAATTCGGTCTCTGGCTCCATTATCTCATTTTGAAAATTGTACGTTGCTCTGACATTGGCCGATTAGCTTTCTCAAGTGCAACATCACAACATATTCTTGCTTGTGATATAGTGTTGCTGGTTTTAATGGAAAACGTGCCCTCATATAGCCGTAAAATTGCTGGGTAGAGAGTTAAAATGCTCGCATTCATAGTCCCACACTCATTTGAAGTCCGCAGACACTCCCTACTCACCCCCTCTGTCCATGTGATCGCCACTAGGCTACAAAACTGGGAAAAAAAATTCTGAAAGTTGTGTTAATTATCCTATCTCCTCTCCTCACTTGAAACCACACACCTGTCGTTTCGGTTCTGGGGCCATTGAAACGAAATGTGATGTGGGAAAGATGCGAGTCTAGAACACGGCCTGAGATGAATAACTTTAATATTAAATAGATACAGTCCTGTTCACTTTGCTGTGGGCCAACACACAACGACAACACACAAAAGCAACCAGAAATGTCAGTACAAGTTTTGCTTCTCTCACTCAAACAGTATATATATGTGTACATGTATTATACCCATGTTCCGAGAAAGTGATTTTGTGAGTGACCATTTAATAGAATGACCGTCTGACGTGATTCCTAGCGCCAGCTGCACGCATGTAGGCCTATGCCTTTATTCCCGTTTGATGGTTGGGTGAGGGAAAGGGGTATTGTTTTTGGGTCGGTTTGTTTCTGTGTTTGTGTGTTTGTTAACCCGCTAGTGGCAAAACTAATGGCCAGATCCACCCCAAATTTGATATAGTGATTGCCACTGACCTGCAATAGATCCCCATTGAATTTCACACAAGTAGGTGAAAGTATGTGCGAGGGGCGGGGTTTGATGGTGCCTGGCAACACTTGTTCTTGTTTGGCTTGAAATAAACACAACTACTCAATTTGTGATGTATAATGCATTCAGTTGTTTTCGTTTACTCAAGAAACAACAGTCCAATAACTCAATCCAGTAAATTTCACACTCAAGTAACTTTGTGTTGATCTAATAACAAAATGATGCCATTGTTCACATTTACTATTGAGTCAGAAATTGGGGGTTGGCTATTGGGGTACAAATGGGCTTTACATACTGCCAAATCCAAATACAGGGTAAAATAATCTGAAATGCACAACCTTGTCGTATTTCACACATCACCTTGCTTTTGTGATGATTGAGGGTAGTGCATCCCAGAGAGCATGTCACATGCCGGTTTGGGTGTAATTAATCAACAATCGTCAGATTAGTCCAGCACTACCAGCCCACAGCATCTGTAAATGATGGGCCACGTCCACTAAGGGCTTGTGTCACAACGGCGCGTTAGGATCGACAGATCCGGATTGCACAATTACGAGACCGATTTAGCACTGCCAGTCACACAGCACATGAAACACCAGGGAGACGTAATCCCTGCATCAGCAGCCCTACATGTTTATCGTCGGCTGCGAAAGGCCCAGCTCCGTGGTCACTGGCCTGTTAGAGATCCAGATCTGACTCTAGCACAATGCCAGACTCATCTCTGGTGGTGTTGTCAATATGAACGTTGGATACAGATTCAGGAAAATAGCGTCTTTTTCACTGACGAGTGTAGATTTAGCATATTTTACCTCAGGAGGTAGTTGAAATCCTGCTGGGTCTATATTGGTGAAGTCTTCTGTTACGTTTCGTCCGGAGAACGGGAAGTGGAGGACTGGACCCAGGTGCAGGATGTACTAAATGAGAGTTTATTAATATACTGCACTGCAGTCAAACAAAACAGCATAAAAGAAAAAGGAACTGAGATTCCACACAGCAGCTACTAGTCTAACACTAGCAAAAGGAATCGAGGTACCTCTAAATAAACATGCTGGCTAAGCATGAAATATGAATGAAATAACTGCGAAATGTGCGAGAAAAGAGCCTAAAACAGACAACAAGTCTAACAGGCATGAGATTACCAGACTTCACAAAGGACAGAGCGAGTTCTGTCCTTAATTAACCCCTTAGGCCCAAAATGAAATGAGTATATCTTTGCGACTACTTTGAATAATCTTGGTATCATAATAAAGGTAAGATCATTTGGAATTTCTGCCCTGATGTAAAAATCACTATATATATTTTTATATCACTGAGTCAGAGTAAATGGAGATGGAACACAGTATAAATGAAAGATCTCATTTTGCACCAAACAAAGTTTTGCCTCTATCCCTTGACAATTTGTTGACTTGCAGTCTGAAACCTCTAAAAAATTACAGCAAATAATCTCATTATTATCTGTGCCAAAGTTTATTCTGATCAGGTAAATCAGAGCAAAATGAGAGAGGAATGACTAGGTGGCTTCTCCAATTTGGCAATTTAGGTATCTTGTGTTCCATTTCAGATTTCTCAGATACCAAAGTGTAAAACTCATTCAATTTCACTTATATCACTACAGGCATCCATTCCATCCAAATACAACATTTTTAAATTTTTAGAATTAAAAAGATTTTTTTTATTATTATTTCTGCCAGTTTTGTTGCCTATACAATTTCCCATTCAGAGATTATACATACAATGAAAATGAAGTTTAACTCTACTGGAGCAGATTTATTAAAAAACGAAATAAATCCATAAAATTATAAACACAAAGGCAATGTGAAAAAATGTTAATGAAAGGTAAGAATTACAAAAACCCCAGCGATTATTTCTCAAAAAGGTGTACCTTGACCAGGAATCAAAGCTTCAGACTCTTTCCTGCAACGCGGCATTTTAACCATTAGGCAACGCAAATGACTACGCCAGTCTATGCAGCCTAAAAACCCGAGGGTTACCAGCTCTGGCTCTCAGTTACAGGTTGACCTCAATGTCGTAACGTTATCCTCTCTTGACTCTCCAAGCAATTTGAGTATTATTTCTCACAATGTAGCTGAATCATGACCTAATTTAGTCAAGGGCCTGAACTTTTTTTTATTAAACACAAGAAGTGTGAAGTCTGTCAATAAAAAACATAACAAGTTGATTCAACTTCAAGGCTTATATTACGCTGGCATGCCTGATATCGTCGCCCTCACTGAAACTTGGTTGAATGACTCTGACGTGTCAAATGAAATTCTTCCTGAGGGTTACACCCTGTATCGCAGAGACAGAGGTAGCAAATGAGGTGGCAGAGATTTTTCTTGGTATTCGTAATAATATTATCTGCAGCCGTCGACCTGATTTGGAACCCAGTATTTGTGAGGTTATAATTTGCGAACTTGTGCCTAGTAAATCATTGAAAGTATGCATTGTCTTGTGCTACAGACATCCTGATAGTGATCCTGTATCTTTTAATGATTTTTTGCATAACGTTTTTACTAAATGCAGTTTTGAGTACAAAATTTTATTCGCATTTGGCGATTTTAATCTCCCAGATATTCCTTGATGGGACGAATCGGCGAACACTGGTCACACACTGTGTGACTTGGCTGACAGCTTTTCCCTTACACAGGTCATTGACCAACCGACTCATTTCAAGGGAAATGTGCTTGATTTAGTTTTCACCAATATCCCTGAACGTTGCTCCGAGCCCAATGTAACATTAGGTCAGATTGACAGTGATCATGCTGTGATCTAGTTCAATTTTCAAACCCGTGTCAACAGACTCCGCACTTGCGCGAGAAACGTGTACAATTTTAAGAGAGCTGACTTTATCAGGCTAAGATCTCACATGGACAAAGTGTCATTTCATTCTGCTCTTCTTCATCTTGATATTAATGTTAATTGGCAGAGTTGGCTTGATCTTGTGCATTTATCTGTCAGCAAATTTATTCCCATTGCTGTAATTAAGGATTTCAATTCTCCTGCCTGGGTCGACAGTGAAGTGCGCCACCTGAGCAACAAAGTACAATCCACACGGAAACTAGCTGAAAAACGCAATATTGCAGCGCTGCGGGTGAAATTTCGCAAACTAAGGAATAAATAAAAAAATGCATGTACTTTCAAGTACAGTCAGTATTTGGATGTTCTCAGTGATTCTCTTGCCAAAACACCACAGCATTTCTGGGGATTCTTCAAGAGTAAAATAAAGACAAAAAGTGTCCCCAGTCTTGTTGCTTATGGAGATAAAACTGCCTCCGATCCTCGCACAAAGGCTAGTCTGTTCAACAAGTATTTTCAATCCCTATTTACCCCTCAGCCTCTAGAACGAACATACCCATTTGGGTGATTTAAAGCTGCAGTCTGTAGTTTTAGAAAAGTTACTTTTTGTCATTTTTGCTAAAACTGTCACTGTGTACAGACAGTATTACATATAACTATAACTACTCTGTAATTTAACAAAAGGCTCATTTAAACCCACCTAATGCTCCTACTGCAATTTAAAAGAATCGTTCGGACCGACTAAAAGAACCAATTAGAGCCAGGATGGTGTCTGACAGGCGCCAAACAGTGCACATGCACGTGCTGCAGACAGCCCCCTCCCCCTTCCTCCTCAGTTCACGCCAGTGCTCAGTCAAGTTCAAATCTCCGAGAGCGGGTTCAGGAGCTTAGAGCCATCAGCGAGGAAAAAAATGCCAATACCTCAGTTTCCAGAAACAGCACACATGGCCAAGACTAGTAAAAAAGGAAGCCAGAAGAAAAAAAGCACAAAAGAAAGAATTGAACAAAACCCAGGATTAAACCAGAGTGAACATCGGAGTGGATTTTTAAAAGTGGAAGGAACTCCGTGATCTGAAAGGATTAAAAACTGACGCAGAGTTTGCGACTTTTCTCCTTGACAGGTAAACCCCTTGCTTTATTTGTTGGTTCATTTTTGCTTTGCAAATAAGCGAGTTGGCGTCGCTGACATGATCACCAAACTAACCCCAGCCCTAACCCGCATCAATTCATTTTTCGCTCTGCAAATAAGCGAGTGAACGTCGCTTACAAGCACAGTCGCTGTTCGAATAGCCAGAGTCTTGTGATGTTACTGTGATGTTGCAGTCGAACTAATGTTAGCTTGTCTCGGATGATAGGGCTAACGTCACAGACGTTGTTTTATTAGAAAGCAGCAGAAAATCTTTTTATGAAGTGACCTGGCAGTCTTATCAGTTGTCCTTATAAATATGTGCAACATTTCTGTGCTCTCACAGCTAAATGCTGACATACACGAGTTACTGGCCATTCAGCTGGATTCACAACAGTTTCTGTACTCAAAAAACTGGTAACTTCCTGAAATAAGTCTGTGCTGGGTTTTTAATGAATACATACTACTGTAGATTACTTTTCATGTCGACGTGATTTATTTCTGCTCGTTTGTTGGCAGGCGTGTCGTTGGACTTGAAAAATCCGGGGCTAATAACCCTGATTTTTTTTTTTTTAATAATTAATCCTGGCTAATTCTAGATGGGTTTCCGTTATTAACAAGTTTTTCAATTCACGAATAATCAAGTGGCAATCAAAGAGACGGCTTCTTTTCCTCATGCGATCTAAAAGCGACAAAATAATGGGCTGCATTCAGGACAGAAAAATAATTTAATTATAATTATGTCTATGCTCCTGCACTCTGCGACGGCATTTCAGACTAGTAAGTGGTTTCGTCCGTTTACATTTTCCAATCGGACAAATGTCTATTTTTTTATACGAATTGAGCGCCCGTGCCGCAAAAACAGGTGTATGTACTTGTCGCCGAAAAAACCTTCATACGCTGAAGAGTTGATGAAATGCCATCACCGAGTGATGGTGCATAGACCTAATTATAATCTAATTATTTTTCGGTACTGAATGTAGCCTATTATTTTGGCGCTTTTAGATTGCATGGGGAAGATAAGCCATGTCTCCATCTGCCGCTTGATTATTATTGAATTGGAAAACGTGTGAATGAAGGAATTTGCCAGGACAAATTATTATCCCTCGCCGCGCGAATAGCGCGAATCGGGGATATAGCATTGGGCTCCGTCTGTACAGACACATTAAATTGAGGCGCCGGGGGATATTGGCATGTTAGTGGCAAACACTTGTCTTCAATAAAAGGAGGGATATTAGCCCTGGAATTTTCAGGTCTAATGACGCGCCGGTTTGTTGGCCTGCAGTGTTGACTGTTCGCAACAGAAACGTCTCGCCTCAGCAACTTGGCTGCTTTCATAATGTGAACGTGCAAAGTCTCTCCGCAGTTGCATGCAACAGTTTGCGTGCCTTCGCGTGCACGATAGCTTTCTAGGGGAGGGTTCTGAAAGTTGCTTTTTTCAAATTTTTGTGCGAAGTCCTCTCTCTCCTCAAAGTTACAGACTGCAGCTTTAAGGATGACTGTCCATGATGTTGAATCAGTTTTAATTAACCTTGATAAAAATAAAGCACATGGGCCAGACATGTTTCCAGCTCGGATTTTAAAAGAATGTGCTCGTGAATTGGCTCAGTCACTTTGTAGTCTTTTTAACAAATGTCTTCAAACTGGAGAATTACCACTTGATTGGCTAAGAGCAAACTTTGTTCCAGTGTATAAAAAAATCTGACAAAGAAAGTGTGAGTAATTGTCGACCGGTATCGTTATTATGCATTTGTAGCAAGGTGCTTGAAAGGTGCATACGTAAGTTTGTCTATCCTCATGTAGTGCCTGTTTTACATCACCTACAACATGGTTTTGTTAAGGGTCAGTCGAAAACAACTGAGTAAATCCAGGTATTTCACGAAGTTGGCAAAGTCTTAGATTAGTCCAAACAAATTGATATTTTATATCTAGACTTTTCATCTGCTTTCAACTCTGTCCCCCATGACTTACTTTTATACAAACTCCAGACATATGGATTTCATGGTAATCTTTTAAAGTGGTTTACGTTGTATCTCTCAAATCACAAACCAAGAGTTGCTGTCGACGGTGCCCTATCATTCTGGTCTCCCGTTAAATCAGGGGTTCCACAAGGATAAATTTTAGGCCCTTTGATTTTTCTGCTGTATATTAATGACATGCCAGACTGTGTAAGTCCTGAGACTAGGGTTGCCTTGTTTGGTGATGATTCTAAATGCACAAGAGAGATCAGAAACACGCAAGACTGTTCACACCTGCAGTGCGACCTAGAAAACATTTTGCATTTGAGTCGTAAATGGGACATGAGATTTAACACTGGTAAATGTAAAGTATTGAGCGTTACAAGGAAGCGAATTTACATTCTTCACCATTACACAATGAATGGTAATTTAATTGAAAAAGTCGACTGCATGTGTGATCTTAGGATTGTGGTGTCATCAAATTTATCATGGGAAGCACATGCAAATGTTTTGGTCAGTAAAGCAAATCGCATGCTCGGATTAATTCAAAGAACTTGCGGTCATACATGTTCAGTTGAAACAAAAAGAAAATTGTATATTTCGCTTATACGACCACTTTTAGAATACTCCACCCAATCTTGGGCCGTATCGTCAAAAAAATCTCTTCTTCATATTGAAAGTGTGCAACGGAGAGCCAGTAAGTACATTCTTAGTTATAATGATTGTGTTGAAAGCAATTACAAAGGCCGACTAATGAAGCTTGATCTTTTACCGCTGGGCTACGGACGTGATATATTTGATTGTGTATTCTTGCGCAAATGCTTGAAGGGGGAATATGACATTAACAACGACCATTTTGTTTCATTTCAAAATGAAGATACATTTTTTATGAAAATTCCAAAATTTAGGACTGAAACTTTTCGCCATTCTTATTTTAACAGATTATTTTATTTGTTGAACGCCAGTCACCTCCATCAAATTTCTGATACTACAGCTGCTTTTAAATCGAAGCCAATTCATTTTTATAAAGAAAACTTCAACAACTATTTTTCTTCTGATGATTCCTGTGCATGGGTTGGCAAATGTCATTGTTCACGTTGCCCCTCTGGTGTTACTTTCACTCACTGGTATACTGTCTTATTTTATTATTACAAATTTTTTTTTCATTGTTCATTTGCCTATATGTTGTGGGATGATTGCCTCACAATAGGTGCCTTGCCACCTGTGCAATCGTTTCCTGACTTCTGTAACGCCAACTGACAAGGACTCTGCGGTCAAATTGCCCATTTAACGAATGGGTAAAGAAAATACATACTGTACTGTTGTAGTCTCAGTATTTGTGCGGAACAGTGCAAAGATTCTGTCAGAAAACAACTTTGAGAATGAATGTTTAATACAGGGCCCTCCATAATTTTTGGGACCCCTGGTTAAGATAATAAATTCAATTTTTATTGCTGAAGCATTGTAACAACCCACTTTGAAAATATTACACACTTTGAAAAATTTTTTTTTGGAATGTTCCAAATTGGGCAATAATAACGGGTCTACACACAACCAGTCCTCAACACTCACCGTGGCCAGGTGATAACTGGTTGACACGGGTGCACACCCAGAACCAGCACTGGCTGGGTGGCAAAATGAGGCGCGCGCAGAAGAATTATGATTAATACGACACGAAAACCACCGATTTCTTAAGATATGCTCCGATTCTCCACGATTCTTCACCAGGCTTTTTTTTTGTCTACAACAGGACAAAACAGGTGTTCTCACACATTGCGATTTCCTACGACACGACAAGAAAAATTGTTACGAGAGAAAAATTTTCAACATGTTGAAAACCCCACGATTTTCAAGACAGATTTGTGTCGTGTACAGTCGTGTTGGCCAACCTCTCACACATTACGATACGCACCGACATTACAAGAAAATTTGTTCCGTTTTGTCGTATCTCACATATTCTTGTCGTGTCGTTCGAAAATCGGGTAGTGTGAGGCAGGCCAAACCTAGACCGAGACGACCGCAATCACGACCACGAGGAGCCCAATTCGGACTGCAACCATAGATTACAATGACCCCGAAAACGACTACTCTATACGATGAGCAGCACGACCCCGATCCCGACGGAAATGTCACAACATGCATGATCCGATAATTTTGAGGTTATTTTCAGTCCGTACATTTTGCCTTGAATCGAATGGTGCTAATTTCTGCCAATTTTTGACTAAAACACCTCGTTATCCCATGAATGGACACAACCGAGCTTGAATTTCTATCTTTAAAAATTATAATATAGCCGTTCATGACGTGAAATGAAATATTTTCTTCATGTACCTGCTTAACGCACTTTGAATTTTTTTTAAAAGTGCGTGTAGGTGGTCACAAATGTTAACGCACTTTGAAAAAAATTTTCAAAGTGGGTGGTTACAAAGCATACTCTCACACTTAAAATTGTAGAAACTGTAACCTTCAACTCAAGTCATTTTTTAGGGGAAAAAAAAAATCCCGGACTAAGAAATAATTATATCCCTGTTCCGGGGATATTATGTTTTTGGTCCGACCACCGCCGCACTACTTGTTAACGTGATAACTTCAGTAATATTTCAATTACAAATTTCAAATTTTGCACATATCATAAGTAAGTATCATAAAGAGGAAGTACTGATTTGATTTTGGACAATTTACAATGTCTAGATTGGCCACCAGGGGCCAAAAACTGATTTAGGTGATAACGCGATAACTGCAGTTATATTTCAATTAGAAATTCCAAGTTTCGCATACAAGTGAGTATCCTAAAGAGGAAGAATTGATTCGATTTTGGACAATTTACAATTTCTAGATTGGCCACCAGGGGCCAAAAACTGATTTAGGTGTTAACGCGATAACTGCAGTAATTATTTCAATTAGATATTCCAAGTTTTACACATGAGAAAGTATCATAAAGAGGAAGAACTGATTCAATTTTGAACAATTTTCAATCTCTAGATTGGCCACCAGGGGCCAAAAACTGATTTACGTGTAAACGCGATAACTGCAGTAATATTTCAATTAGATATGGGAACATTTAATTAGTAAATCATCACTTCCTGTTTCCCTGGGGTATAAATATGAAGTGACACAGAGGCCATTTCTCTTATCCACTCTTCAGCATGGGAAAGACAAAGGAACACACCATTTAAGTAAGGCAGATGTGTCGACCTTCACAAGTCAGGCAATGGCTACAAGAAAGTAGCCACTCGCCTGCATCTGCCCATATCTACTGTCAGAGGAATCACTAAGAAGTTTAAAACAACTGAAACAGTGGTAAACAAGCCTGGACAAGGATGCAAGGTTATTTTGCCACCACGCACAGTGAGGAGGATGGTAAAAGAAATAAAAAGTTCCCCAAAGCTCACTGTAAAAGAATTTCAACAAATGGTAGCATCCCGGGGTCACAAAGTCTCCAAAACAACCATCAGGCGCTATCTACATGCCAGAAAGCTGTTTGGGAGGCATGCGTGGAAAAACCTTTTCTCACTAACAATCATACACGGAAACGTCTGGAGTTCGCTAAGCGGCACTGGGACTTCAACTGGGACCGTGTGCTTTAGTCAGATGAGACTAAGATACAACTTTTTGGCAACAAACACTCTAAGTGGGTCTGGCAGAACACAAAAGATGAGTATGCAGAAAAGTACCTCATGCCCACTGTGAAGTATGGGGGAGGATCGGTGATGCTGTGGGCCTGTTTCTCTTCCAGAGGCCCTGGGAACCTTGTTAGGGTGCATGGCATCATGAAGGCTTTGAAATACTAGGACATTTTAAATCAAAATCTGGTGGCCTCTGCCCGAAAGCTGAAGGTGGGTTGTCACTGGGTCTTTCAGCAAGATAATGACCCTAAACATGTGGCCAAATCTACACAGAAATAGTTCATAAGACACAGAATCAAGCTCCTCCCATGGCCATCTCAGTCCCCAGACCTCAACCCCATTGAAAACCTGTGGAGTGAGCTGAAGAGGAGAGTGCAGAGAAGAGGACCCAGGTCGCTGGATGATTTAGAGAGATTGTGCAAAGAGGAATGGTCGAAGATCCCTCTTTCTGTATTATCCCATCTTGTGAAACATTATAGAAGAAGATCAGGCGCTGTTTTGTTGGCAAAAGGGGGCTGTACAAAGTATTAACATCAGGGGTGCTAATAATTGTGGCACACATGATTTGATGTAAAAGAATTATTTCTTAATGAGGGATTTTTTTCCCACTGAATAAACGCACTTGAATGAAAGGTCGGATTATCCTCTTTTTTTCATTGTCGTCCTATATTATTTAGAAAATATCTGAATTTATTAGAAGCTAAAGGACCCATGTTAACCAGGGGTGCCGATAATTATGGAGGGCGCTTTATTTAGTGTATAATTATTCAAACAATACCTCAAACAAACTAGTTATGTGTTTATATTGTCGCGCTATTGAAGAACATGCAAATTACCCATGGACTCAGTTTGACGCACTGGGAACGCAAGGCTGTAGCTCAGACTAGGTTTCTGCGATTAAGGTGGTTTGCAGGTCACTGATAGCAAATAGCTTGCGAAATCGACCCATCATGAGCACTACCTTTGCGTTCATATATCAACGTGAATTTGTGCATGTTAAAGTGATAATTGGAACATTCTGAAAAGGCGCTTTGACTTCTATTTAAAAAATTTTGGCACATTATTGGCCCACCCTAGTGTGCGTCCCGTTATATCTGGTGTAAAATTAACATTTCAGAAAAAGAACATCATACCATCAGACCTTTAGATTATCTAAATTTGGGCACATTAAGGGAGTGCAGTGATTGAGCGAAGCGAACAAGGGGGGGAGGATGCGAGTGGGGAAAAAAAATTTGCATGCACATATATTTACTTTGCAGACTGAGCATTTCAGGTCTATAAATTGGCAGCAATGATGGGTGGATTCCTATCAGTTTTTTTTCCTCCTAAGTCCTGTAGATGATTTGTCGTATATAGCTAGCCAGCAAGCAGAGAAACTGGAGTGGTTAACATGCAGCTACAAAACCAAGTGCACATAATAAGTAAATCCGTTCTGCCACTGTATTTCAGCAGAGAGCTTACTGCAGTCCCTGTATTCTAAAAACATGGTGGTGGTAGTGTGATGGTCTGGGGCTGCTTTACTGCTTCAGGACCTAGACGACTTGCTGCAATTGATGGAACCATGAATTCTGCTCTCTACCAGAAAGTCCTGAAGGAGAATGTCCGACCATCAGTTTGTGACCTCAAGCTCAAGCACTCTTGGATTATGCAGCTATACAATGATCCAAAACACACCAGCATGCCCACCTCTGAATGGCTTAAAAAAAAGAAAAAAAACAAAATTAAGATTTTGGGGTGGCCTAGTCAAAGTCCGGACTTAAATTCGACTGAGATGCTGTGGCATGGCCTTACACAGGCTGTTCATTCTGGAAGACCCTCCAATGTGGCTGAATTAAAACAATTCTGCAAAGACAAGTGAGCAAAAATTCCTCTGCAGGGATGTGAAAGACTCATTGCCAGTTATCGCAAATGCTTGATTGCAGTTGTTTTTGCCGAGGGTGGCACAACCTGTTATTAGATTTAGAGGACAATTACTTTTTCACAAAGGGCCAGGAAGGTTTGGATAGCTTTTTGTCTTAATAAATGAAATCATTATTTTAAAAAACTGCATTTTGTATTAACTAGGGTTATCTTTGTCTAATTTTAAAAATTGTTTCATGATATGAAACACTGAAGTGTAAAAAAAAAAATGCAAAAGAATAAGAAATCAGGAAGTGGGCAAATACTTTTTCACAGCTCAGTACGTTGTCAATGCCATTTTATATCTCGCCTGTTTATGATGTCCCATGAAATTTAATTCGGATTGTAGAGTCATATATGGTATTGGAGGACAGTGTTGTTTGTTGTGGCGTATAAAAAGAACTGTTTAAAAATCCTACAAATATGAGACTGAAAAGAATTATTTTACAGATCAATCCACAAGAGAACATTGCTGAAAGTTGGCAGAAAGAAAAAAAAGAGTTGAATTTTGGCAATAAAAACTAAAATTTAGTTCAAAATTTGTGAAAATAATAAAATAAAATAATAGTAACATTCTTCAGCCTTTTTGTGCTTGACAAGTGCTTATGTTGTCCTTTTCGCAGGCTGAAATTTTTATTTTCTATACCGTTAAAACATCACAATTTCTAGGACCAAGAAAAAAAGTCCCCCAAAAAGAAAACACTTTCATAGTCCACATTATTCTTGATATTCAATGTGAATAAAGTGGTGCACTACAGAGCTCCATCATTGAAAAGATAATTATGATTCCCAGTGATGGTTACTGTGAATGTCCTCCCGAAATGAGCAAAGTTAGTATGTTAAATACAATGGCATTCTAGCTGTAACATTGTAGATTTTGATGTCACTTCATCTTGATAGCAAGGTAGCCAAATAGTTTGTTCGCGAGTATTCCATTGTAAGCAAACTGTAGCCTTTTTAGCTCGCTAGCCAGTTGACTATGTAGCTAAATACATTGGCATGCTAGCTATAATGTTATACAGTTCAATATTACTTTGGCTTGCAAGCTCGGTTGCCAACTAGCTCGTGAGACAGTGTACACAAACTGTAGCCTTATTTTGCCGACGTAATCATGACGCAAATTGACATGCATTATGAGACGAAAGTCACGTGAGGGGGCCAGAATTCCACAACAGCGACGCATTAAGCGTAGGGAAAAAAATATCGCCGCCCTCTCGGTTCGTCTGAGAATTTGCACTTCCGCCGTTGAGATCATGGCTGCGTGATCTTAATAACAATGCAGGTATCTCTGTATGGCGCAGACTAAATAAGGAGGGGGTTTCGCTCATGCAGTGGCTTCTACTGGCAACTCTCTTGAATTCCTTCAAATGCTGAAAGCTATTGTTACTGCTTATTAATGTGCTTTGACTAGTGTAAAAATTTAATCAAAAAGAAAGCTTGTGCGTTAGAATTAGAAAGCAAGTATTTTTGAAGGTCTTTGGCTTGATTTTTGAATAAAATATAGGGCACTTGCGGCCCCAGAAGCTCCTGCCGTTTGGTCTGGTGAAATTGGTGAAATATGTTTGGTATGAAAAAAATATGCATGGAAACATACATGGTGAATATTATGAGCCTGCATTATGTTATTTCAGAGTGATGATTAAAACCCTCTCCTGTGTCAAATAAACAGAACTCGTGAACAAACAATTTCACCATGTTCAGTGGCAGAAAAAATGACATATTTGGTGCCAAAATTTCATTGTTATTTTGCAATTCTGAAGGATGAAAATCTCACAGAATTTGTTTGCATCTTGAGAGTTTGCGATGTTTCCTGTTCCAAAGACACATCATTTTTAGGCCTTTATGAGATGCATGTCCTGTAAAAAATGATAAGCCTCTGACCGAAATAGTTGATAAGATAAAGCAATATGTTACGTTTTTGGTGATATTTTTAGGCCAGTGACCTTGAAAAAATAGGCCAAGGTCACCTTTAGGCAAGTCATTTGTAGGCCTTTATGATATGCATGTCCACTAAAAATTAGGGGGCTGAAACTGAAAGAGTTGACGAGATAAAACACAATGTGTTGACGGATGCACGCACGTACGCATGCACGAACGAAACCCGATACCATTACGTGAGTGGCGGGAGCTAATGAGTGACAGTCGGCTTGATTTGAGCAGCCACATCTTGTATATGCAGGGAAACTTGAGTGAAACAAATATATTGATTATCATTCATGATGAAATATGATTCATAGTTCATTTTTGATCAATTTATTACAGAAGGTAATATTGATCTCAATATTTTTGGTTCAAATCAGGGAGCATGCCAAAGGTGAAATAGCACTAGACTACAGGACATTACATGGCCTTTAAACCTTTGGGCATATTCATGCTAACAGGAGCTCTTATCAAGCCTGAACTAACCCCATAGGCTGTCGCGAATGAGATGAGTATATAGGAAGTGATATCAGTTTAATTGTAATTAGTGCTGTCAGTCCTCCCTTTATATAATGGCAGCTGGAAGGACTGTGTGTATTTTGTGCAAATTGGCTCCATGTTTGCCACACATGGAGGTAGGTGACAGGCAGGCTGCAATAACAGATGGCAAATTCAGGGCTTGTTGGCAATCAGCAGGTTCTTGCTAATGACTTAATTAGTTATGCAGATTGTCGAATCAGTGTGAATACTGTTGAACCGTTACCTAAATTAATTACCATAATTAAGCAGCAGAACGTCAAGTATATTGGCAGCAGCTGGGGGGAGACTCTGGCTCACTTACAGGAAGAGTAATCTCACTTCCTGCCTAAATAAACTTGTCTTTTGTGTCTTTCGTGGCACAGGGAGCATGGGGATTACCTGCTGCAAAATAAAGTTTATGCAAGTTATCATTTAATTTTTACAGCCCACCATTCCAAGAAAAAGCCAAAAGGAGGCCAGTTCTTGGGCCACAATCGGGCCACACAGCTTTCTTGCCTACTACTGAGCACATAATTTGGAATTGAAAATACACTTAGGTATGCAAAAGTTTTTAATTCTCAAAATTCAGTGTAAGTCTGCCGGTAATGCACTTTTGGAGTTTTACTAAGTGCACTTGGAAGCATACTTCTTGTATTTTTAAGTGGTCCCGTAAATTAGATAAACCTTTACCAGAATTGGATGCGATGACACTGATATATCTGCACAAGGTCAGAATGTCTTATGAGTTGAATAATTGCTGGGAGGATATTTTCCATGTACAGCCCATATTGTACTGGCTGAACAGAACGGCATATGTTTACATAGAATGCTGTATATTGAGGACACTGGTTCTTAAGTGGCACTGCTTGAGATCCTGAATGTCTTGCATGTAAACATGGCAATGTTAGCTCTGCTCCCAGGCCATTAAGCACAGATTTGAGAGCTCTTATGCCATAACTACTATAACAACTGGTATTCAGTGAGTAATGACCACACAGTGTGGAATTGGGCTTTTTCGCAGTTCACTGAACATTTGAACTTGACTTTTGTAATGTCCCTAACAAACTTTGTTGTTTGTTTGTTTGTTTTAGCTTTTTTGGCCACCTGATACTTTTTAACAATGCTGCCAGTTTTCAAAGGGTGTGATAAAGTTTAAAAAAAAAACCACCATGTACGTGATTGGACCATCGTCACAATTCAGATGTTTTGAAGATCGGCCTTCCATGGTTAGCGGACTCCCAGGAAAGTAATCTTCGAGATTAGTATTGACTGAGCGACATGTACCCAGTATTACTGGCAATTGTTCAGTTTTCAGGGGGCATTCCCAGGTCCACTTGCTTGCCTGGAATAAAGAAAACAAAAGATCGTTGGTGTTAATCTATTGTGCACTTTGACACTTATATTTAAATAAATATTGTATCTGGCACTGTAATACTGTTTTGCTGTATAGTACAACTTGATTGGCATGTTTGCTTATTTGGTGGCTTATTCAATTATCTAGAACCAACCAATAACCTTGACAGCAGTACATTTTTAAATTAATATTAAAACCTAACAATTTTCTTACACAGGACCATTACTTTTTAAAATGATTCATTTAGTGGGCTTTTAGACTGATATTAAAATTTGCCCTTCCAAAATCTTAAAGGCCAGTAATATATATATATTTATTATTTATATAATTCTATGAAGCAGTTTTTTTTTTTAGCTAAAATAAAATGGATTGCTGTGGCCCCTTTTATTGGGTTGCTATAGAGAATATAGCACAGAAGGTGAAAAAATGTTGACCAGCATAATCCACTGCCTGGAATAAATTCTTTAATGTGTATGACTGTGCGATAATGCTGCTAATACTACTTAGTTCATGGTTGTGGCATTGACATGGTTCATTGATTGATAACATTGAGACAACATTCGCTGCTGACCATTTTAGCTATTCTCTAGACATGGAGTTGCTTTATTAAATCAACACTGGCTCCAGGGGGCAGTGTTGACTTCATAAGTTTACTCCACATCTACAGCACAGTTCAATTGGTTAGCAGCAAATATTGCAAATCTGATGGCCATTCTTCCAGCAGTTACCATAATCCATGCTACTGTATCACCTTCTCTTCAATATGTGACCAATGGTGAGTCAAGGTTTATCAAACTCTGACTGCTTGGGCATGATCTAATGCCAGCAGATAGTATAGTTGAACTGACCTTTGTTCCCATTCTTTTGACAGGATGTGATGGTAGTTGGGGAGCCGACATTGATGGGTGGCGAGTTTGGGGATGAGGACGAGCGACTTATCACCCGCCTGGAAAACACGCAGTACGATGCCGCCAACGGTATCGACGACGAGGACGACTTCAACAACTCGCCAGCGCTGGGAAACAACAGTCCTTGGAACACCAAGCCTCCCAACAGCCAGGACACCAAGCCTGATGGCTCAGCGCCACAGCCATCACAGTGAAAACCTGCAATGCACATCCAGACTTGCTGAGTGCTGCTGTCCAACCACACACACAATCGTTTGGGTCCCAATACACTCACAGCTCCTCGACCTCAGATGACGCATTTCATCTCCTGGTCATTTAAAAAGGGAATGTTTGCAACGTACATATTATCAGTACATTTTCTACGTAGATGTGAACAAATGTGTGTAGTTTAAATTGAATTATGGAATAACATGGATGTACTCTTCGTCTGTGAAGATTCCGGCCAGTAGCTCTCCTGTGTTGACAGGAATCTGCCAAACTTTGGAGGCACCTCTGCTGGAGAACATGGCCTGTCTGGTCCAACACAACCATTTTGCTCCTCGGTTGAGCTTTACTCTCAACCATTTACGATGATGTCAAATAACTGAACTCCATATTGTTGTTGAACACATTTCAAGATGGGCTTAGTGCAGTTTTCCTTTTCAAAAGATTTAAAGTCATCATCCTCACACATTTGGTTTTCCCACCAGGAATGGTGAGAACAGCAGGGGACAATTAAACAGTGGCCTCTCTTTCTTTACTGAAATGTGACCCCAGACGGACCCATTCCCATATTTGTGCGGTCATTTGGAGTTACGCAAAGCGCAATACCAATGTCCCGAGTCTAGCGAAAATGAAATGATCTCAGCATATTTGCATATTAATTGAAAAAAGAGCTCATTTTGGATGTCTTATTTAATGGAACACAAACAAACACAAACTCACGTCTGATTATTGGTTCTAAGGACTGAATCACACCGGAATCATATTGTCATAGTGTTCTTCAAGCACTGCATTATGGCTTTTGCTGAATGTTGCAATGTTGCAATTTTTTTTTTTTTGTGTTGTTTATATTTCTAAAATTTTTGCTTTTTCTTCCTTTCCTATGTTACTGCAGTGGGCTCCAAAATTACTGACATCCCAGCCTGGCAATGCACAAACTATGCAAAAAAATATAAACAATATAATTATAGAGAAACGGAATATACCGATATGTGTGAAATACTTTATTAACGTTCCCATGGAAACAACCAAAATCATCACAATCATTTAAAATAAAATAAATTTAAACAAAATCAAGGTTTCAGAATTATTGGCACCTTTTATTTAATACTTTGTGCAACCACCTCTGGCAAGGATAGAAAGGAGTCTTTTCCTGCAATTTTTGATAAGGTTAAGGCATACATTGGGGGGATTTTGGACTATTCCTATGAGCGGATCCTTTCAAAAACCTTTCTTGGGTTTGCATTTACCAACTGCCCCTACAACTTAGCCCACAGGTTTTCAATTGGATTGAGGTCTGGTGACTGAGAGTGCTATTGCAGAATGTTGATTTTGTTGTCTCAGAACCATTTCTCTATGGATCTTGAGGTATGCTTTAGGTCATTGTCTTGTTAGAAAGTCCACCTATGGCCAAGTTCCAGCCTTCTGGTGGAAGGAACCTGATAGTCAGCAAAAAATATCCTGATACTTGGAAGAATTCATTATGCCAATAATCTTAACCAGTGCCCCTGAACCTCTTCAATTAATACGTCCCTAAAATATGACTGATCTACAATCATATTTCACCATGGGTACAAAGTACATTTCCTTGTACGCATCTCTGGTTCTATGCCAAACATGCTGATGCTGTATTTTAATTGTCAAACCTTGATTTGGTGGAAATTGATTTTTAATTACAAGTAAATTATTATTAAATGATTTTGGTAGGTTCCATTGGAACATCAAAGGTTCCCTGACATTAACCCATTTATGCCTAGTGTCCTCACATGAGGACTGTTAAGAAAAAGTGTCCTGTTTGAATGACTATTAGAGTGGTATTTTGAAGTGTAATAACATAAAAAAGTAAAAAAAAGAAAATTCAGGCATAAATAGGTTAAATAACTCAAAATTAACATTTACAACTCTCTACAGTAATTTTTCGCGAGGAAAATGAAAACGCAAATGCTTTTCCCTGAAAATTTGTGGTTTTTTTACTATTTCGGATTAACAAGGCTGATCGGGAATGGCCCCTTCGTAATGGGTCGAAATTCCAGAACTGGCCTTATCAATCAACGTGTCCTCATGCAGGGAAGGCAGCTGGTCAAATCTCGCTCGCTTGACCACGAAATGTATGTACACTACACTTTATTTACCACAGCCAGCTGACAGACCCTTACAAAAAACCACTATTGGAATACCATAAAATTTACCACCAAAAAACTATAGTATTACTGTAGTAATTGCATGTTTTTATGTTAATACTGAAATATTATAGGGCTACCATAGCTAATAAAATAGGCAGTGGATATATTTACGGCACCGTAAATGTCGATTCAGGGCTATATTTATGGCGCACATGCGCACTGATGTTTCTTCACTTGTGTTGGCAGCTTTCATGGTCAGCACGCTGAACTGTGGTCTACAGCAGAGTGTTTGTTTTTAATACTCTCAGAATTCCTTATCCAGTCGCCGCTTTTTTTCTGGCTTTATAAGTGCCAGTAGGATTTTAATGTTCTACTAAGTTAGGGGGGAAAAAAACGCTGTCTACATCTATTATTGCCTGTAATTCACAAATCCAGCATTTAACCTTCGTAGTTGTATGTCATAATGGCAAAAAAATGAAGAAACTGGACACTTTGAGACCTTTCCGTAAAACTCGCAGGCAATAGGCTAATCGGCTGCCACGTATGAGAAATAAGTTGCACCGAAGCTTCTGCACAAAATCACTTGTTAGACTACTCATTTCAACAGCCCATTTGTGAAAGAAAGACAAGTTATAGTTATCTTGTTTGGGATGAATATTCTTCTCGATACATTTTCTACAAACTCAATGAAATGATTTGACACAAAATGTCCAGATTTTGTGGGTTTTTTATTTTTCCTTGAACAAAGCTCTGATCTCATCTGGGATTGGAAAACAAAAAGTTTGTGTCACGATACACACGCGTTCTGCGTTTCTAATCGTGGGTTTTTTTATTAATAACTGAAACAGCACATTACAGCGAACTCACTCGTGTCTGCTGATAGCATAGCTTGTTAACCAACATAACCCGGAATTACGTCACTCCCCCATATGTTCAAGGGCACGCATTATTGGGCACGTTCGTGCATCACATTACAGTTTGCATTGGTCGTAAACGCGTGTATAGTCGTTTTCGATTTCTTGCATTGTATACTATATAAAATGAGTGCAAATTTTGTACTTCGAACATAGAAGCAACTGAGAAACACGGCAACTTCATACTCGCACGGACCGGTCGCTTGTGTTTATTCTTGGGTTTCGCTTTCGGATATGTGGCGTACCAAAGTCCTAGTAGTCCCCGGTGACTAGGATCATGATATAGCCAGTGTTTCAGAAACAAACACAAATGCAAAATAAGAATGTCATCATTAACAACAATTATCAATGATACCATGTTACGATCAACAACAGAGCAACGTAAACACAAGCTCACTAGTCAGCACGTCTTCACAGCACTATTACATAGACATTTCCACCGAAGCCGTACAGTGGGGCTGCACCATGGGCTACCCGTGCCGGGCTCGCCGGGGTAGCAGCTGAGCAAGTGGGGTGTAAGAATGGATCTCAGAGATGCCAAGGCTCACGCATTCGGCGCAGATCCTACGCATTTTTTAGGCATATTCACCGTTGTCCGCAATTAGTCAATGAAAGCTTGTTAATGACATTCTCACGCGGAATTAAAATCTTTGTGCATTGAAGTTTCAGTTTGACTTGCGTGAAGGTGGACCTCACCACAAGCAACATGGAAAGCGATCATGACTCCGGATTTCTCGTGCTTCTGTTTACTCAGGGATAGGACACAATACATGTGTTTCATGATCGTTTAAATTGTTTTAATGACAAGACCATTTGAAACTTCTTTATGCTATCAATCCCTCAGTAAAGACAAGCGTGAGAATTCTCAAGTCATAATCGATCTCTGTGTCACTGGTGGGGAAATCCACCGTAATGCACATGAAACTGATTAACTTAATGCACAATGACTTCAATTCCGCAAGTGAATTTCTCCAGTGCGCGTTGATTTAAAAATTGAGGTCTACGGCACAGGAAGGTGAATGCCACTAAGAGGCGAGAGACTCCACCAAATGCATGAGACTTGGCATCTCTTTTTTGGGAAGCGAAGTATACTCACACCATGTTTGGAGTCTGGTTACATCCTACTACTACACATCTCCTTGGCATGTTGATGAATGTTATCTCAAAATAAAAAAAATCAAGGATTGATCAAGGCGAAATCAATTATCAGTATAGAACAAACCACTGGTCAATCTGCTGGGAAGGTTAGCAACTTACTTCTCACACGTCACAGGTTATATGACTACTTGTTCCGTGCAACAACTTTTTTGAGGGGTGGGGCTTAGGACCGTACAAACCAGCCAAATTTTACTTTTCAAATAATGATAAAAAGTTACAGAAAGCAGTTGCAAATGTGTGATGCATATTAATTTGCTACATATATTCCATTTCTTCAAAAATAGCCAACATTTTTTCAAGTGAATCTTTAAAAGGAGGTGCTAATATGTTTTGGGTCATTTTATTATTGAGATGGGCTTTAGAATATTAATATCACTAATTCATACTGCGCATGGCCTGGCAACCCGGTGTGCCATCACTAATATGGATTACCACATATTGCGGCACAAGATATTAATCTCAATATTTTCTTGGCTAAATTTCACTGGTTAAAACATCAAAATTGCTATTATTGCTCCCTACAACTGTCAGACGTGAGTTCGTCATCTTGGATTTGTCCGGAGACACCTGTCAAACGCGAGTTCCTCATCTTGGATTTGCCTGGAAACGTCTCCGCGCATCCGCACTCCGACTTGCCGTAAATATAGCCCCAAATCACTGTGTATGGCGCCGTTAATATAAGCCACTGCCAATAAAATAACACTACAGAAAAAAAAAGTATTGTGATGCTATACTATATTGTACTATAGTACTCCACAACCACACTTTAGAACACCATACAATTCTTATAGTATACTGTAGTAGCTTAGTTCATTTTTGTTGAGGGGAAGAAATTACTTCGCCGCGTATTAGCTCAGTCTAAAAATCATGGAATCAGACTCCTCACTTCTGATATTTCGCCATCTTCTGGATCAGATTATTGTTTCATGTGTATTTGCGTCTTCGCATCTAATCTGTTGTGCGAAAAAAATAGTTTTACATCCAGTTTGAAGGCAGCTTTACACATGCACGCAGGCTAGCTGGCTAGCTGACGTTAATTTCCCACAGTAGTTAGCCAGCTAACTTAAGTTTGACATAATGTTAGATTATCATGAATTTAGATGATGAAATTGTACACCTAGCGTTTAGTCCAGTGTTGAGAGAACTGGATGTGAAATGAATTTTTCGCTCGACAGTTTACATTCAAAGTCAATGCGAAGATGTGAATACACGCGAAAACGCATGTATTCTCATCTTTGCGTCCAGTGTGCAAGTGCCTTTACACACAAACTGCCTACTTGTCTGTTTAACTAACCACATTACCCATTTAGCAAGCTAACGTTAGTCAGTGGCAGTTGCGTGAATTTCCCTCTATCCAATCGACCCAGCCTGGGTTCAGGTGTTTAGCTTTATGAGCAGAGCATTTTGCATGTATTTATGTCTTTGCATTGACTTTGAATGTAATCTGTCCTGTGAAAAATTTGTTTCGCATCCAGTGTGAAAGCGGCTTAACGCCACCTATTCTGGCAAATGTCCTAGCGAATAATCCTGAAGTTTAATGCCATATGTGGTTAACTTTGATAAGTTAGCAGGCAAGGGTAATGGCCACAGCTGGAGAGTAACTGGATTATCAACAGCAGCCGTCGCATTATTAGCCAGATGAACTTGGGAGGCTGTATTGTGATCCCTGATTGCTTGCTGTGCTGTAGGAGGTGGGCATTCGTGATCACTGCGGAACTAACGCTGGCTTGTACTTGTAGGCTTGTAACGTCAGTAACAACATGCATACAATATTTTTTTTTATGAATGGGCAAGTTATCTTGATGCCTTGTTGAACACTTGTCGTTAGATTTACACCTGAGTTTGGATAGTTGTCCTTACGTCCACTATGTATCCAGCCATGTAGCTACGTTAACCTACGTAATACGGTTTGTTGAGTGTAACAGTTAGATAGATAGATATCTTTATTGCAGGCTCATACACTAAACAGACACTATAGAAAACGTGTGTAAACAAGCGTGTAAAAGGACCGTACAGACACCACAGTGACAGAGGTGCCTTTCTTTGATGACGTCATAGGATCATGCGACTTTCGTCTCCGAAACTTCCAACTTTCACGGGGGGGCGGGGCGTAGGAGTGCAAAAAATCACATTTTCTCCTTGCAATTGCTGGAATATTCAGCCATTTCTGAACTTTGGGGAGCACGGAGAGATATAAATGATCATGTAGAATAAAATAACCCAACATATTCAGGTGTTGTGCTTCATGTCAGGGAACCTTTAAAGGGATAATTCAGATTTTTGACATGAAGCTGTGTGAAATTCTCTTTACCAGTGTCATGCATCAGGGGTGATTTTTTTTTTTTTGGTTAATGTGTCTCGTGAGTGGAATTCAGGCCTCCTAAAATTTTGAAGTAAGCAGATCTGTACTCTCCCTCAGTATCATTGTGCACATGCTATCGACTATTTCAGAGGTAACGCTCTTGAATGTTGACTGCCGCGACCTGACATCGCTACACACTGAGAGACAAGTTTGTTGTCAGACAAGAAAATACAGAAAAAATGGTGCAGACTTTTGATTTTCGTGGCTGTCAGACTATAAATCTGTCTTATTCGCCTTCTGTATTTCACCGGTATCCATCAGCATTATCTGACACTTTGAACAAGTGCACACGCCTTTTCACGGACTCTGTCTCTCCTTGCTGCTGTTGTGGACCCATCTTCTCTCTCTCTCTCTCTCTCTCTCTCTCTCTTGCTTTCGCTCTTCCCTATCTCTCACCATCTGACAAAATTCAGCATCTGTCGTCTTAGGTTCATAAACACATCCCTTTGGCTCTGTGGTAAAAGGAATGTCATCGTTGCTTTCTTAGTCAGACTTTTTTTTTTTTTAACTATTGAACCCATTGCACTGCTCTTCAAAACATTATCTCTATCTTGGTGGTGTAGGGACATAATTGTCCTTGTTAAAATCACACAGCACACACAAAGTTTTCTCTCACCCTTGCCAGCTTGATTTCAATGTTAAAACCTATGACAAGAAGCCACAGTTGCCCAACAGCATGGTCCGTGACCGGAAACTCGTGAAATACATACGGCAAGTAAGACAGGTTTTTGTGATTACAGATGGGAAAATCACAAGTCTGCGCCATTTCTTTCTGTATTTTCTTGTCAGACAATAAACTTGTCTCTCCTTGTGTAGCTCTGTCAGGTCGCAACAGTCGACATCCAAGCGTGTTATCTTTGAAATAGGTGATAGGATTGGTACTGAGGGAGAGGTACATAGTGCATATAGTAAAGGGTTACTCACTGGGCATGGTTTTCTGGCACAAATAAATTACTATTTGATAAATAAAACACAAATAAATTACTATTACTATCTGCTCACAGGACACATTAACGAAGAAAATCACCTCTCATGCTCTACACTGCCAAACACCATTTTATTCAGCTCCATGTCAAAAAATCTGAACTATCCCTTTCACATCGCACAGTATTCCTTACGTGTTGATATTTAGAGTTTCTCCATAAATATGCTTTAGATTTTTAAAAAGTATTGTTTGTGCATTCCCAGTCAGGGGTGCCAGTAATATTGAAGCCAACTGTATCAGCTCTTGAAGTACTTGGCTGCCAGATATGTGATCAGTGCATCTATGTTAATTTTGTACTATGAACATTCCTTGTCTGAGGAGACTAATTCCCAAGCTGAATGATATAGAACAAACCATCCAGCTAACAATTCGGTGAATAACATTTCCAAATGATATTACGCAACTGCAGATTTCCTTAAAGGATCCATTACCTGGTATTTATACACCCATTAAAAATAAGTGATTTGGATCTAAAGCATAATGTTTTGCAGTAATTTGCAAAAATTACGCAACATTTATATTTATTTTCTTTTTAATCAAGCCAATCTTGCTGTCGCAAGAAAATTTCGAGATTTTGACTTGGCCAGAAGATAGAGGCATGGCTGGGCGGAGGGGGTGGTGCGAGGGAAGAGGGTGAGAGGAGGGAGGAGTGACTTTAAAGCGTAGCCATAGCAACGCGTGCATAGTAACGCAACGCGTGACCTCACAAAGGCTGAATCCATCGACCATTCTGGAGTGCGTTTCCCGTAATCACAGATGCTAACTGACATAGTTGGACCCATTGACTGTGAATGGACGAAATATGTACGCTTTTGGGAAATGCACCCATATGTGGCTTAGATGTACTCCTGCCATCTGAGTGCGATGCACTAGCCCCTGCATGAGATGTACTAGCGAACTAGCCTAAACACAGGGGGAATATAAATGCCACTTGCAACCTAATGTTAGTACATTTAAGTTCCATGATCATAAAATCAAGAGTAACATGCTGCATTTGGACAGTACAAAATGACAATAATATACGGCCATCCATCAACAAATTATCAGAATGTGCCCAGTTAATGCTGGCCTAAATTAACTCCGCTAGCCAACGTTAGTTTTATGCTAGTGGAAATTTAGCGTATGTATGGAGCGTTATTTCACCTTCTTACCAGCATCATAGCATAACGTTTTTGGCATCTGTAGATTTATTTTGTTGTTTAGTTTTATATGATGTGTGTATCTTTACTTTAGCTTTAAGTGAGCTCACTACAGCTTCGTAAATACAGCATGTCAGGCGAGCCATCGGGCTGTGAGGGTAACGTTTGCGTATCGGGTACAACCTAACGTTAGTACATATAAGTTCCACAATCATAAAATCAAGAGTAACATACTGCATTTGGACAGCATTTAAAGTCAATATAGTTACAGCAACCCATGAACAAATTAACTGTGCATGATTATTGTTGGCCTGAATTAACTTAGCTAATCTTAGCTTTTGCAAGCGGAAATTTAGCGTATGTTTGGAGCGTTATTTTGCCTGCTTACCAACATCATAGCATAGAGTTTTTGGCATCTATTGATTCCTTAGGTTGCCAAGTGTCATAGGATTTGTATTTTATCCGAAATTGAGCCCGCTACAGCTTTGGAAATACGGCATGTTAGGCCTGCCCTCGGGCTGTGAGGGTTATGTTTAAGTATTGGCCACAACCTAACATAAGTACATCTAAGTTCCATGATCATAAAATCAAGAGTACACACTGTTTGGACAGCATGAACGACAACAGTATAGCTACAGCAACCCATCAACAAATTAACAGAATGTTCGCGGTTACTGCTAGCCTAAATTAACTTGGCTAGCTAACGTTAGCTTTTTGCAAGCAGAAATTTAGCTTATGTTTGGAGCATTATTTTGCCTGCTTACAGACATCATAGCATTGCAACATCTTTAGAACCCTTAGATTGTCTAGTTTCATATGACGTGTGTATCTTCACTTTAGCTGAAAGTGAGCCCGCTACAGCTATGGAAATACGGCATGTCGAGAGAACCCTTGATTGTGAACATAACGTATACATTTTGGGTATACTGCCAACTTTCTTTTGAACTGCACCACACTCCGTCCAACAGCTTACAACAATGTAATGATTACATTGAAGTTGGGGGAACAAAGTTGTCAGTTAATACAAAAGTTAACATTTACAGATAATATTAAAGTGGTGGGTTCCATAGTGTTGCAACAAAACCTTTCTGCAGGTGCAGGTTTTTAGCTAAGCCAGCTTTGTACTGGGCTAAGTTGGAGAAAGAGTCCGACGAGAAAAGCTGAGCACACCAGAATTGGTTTGTGGCAGGGGCTGCAGGAACATTGTCATTGAAAATAGATGCAATCCACTTGTCCCTCAGCAATTCATCGCCCGATGGAATATTAAAAACATTTTTGTGTGGAATTTGGCAGCCATTTGTGACCACCAAAACCTGTAGCTCTTGCCTTCCCCGACAGTTTTCTTGGACGAGTTTGCTGAAAACAGTGGGAGCGGTTCGCTACTCCCAAGCCACACCTTGACTTCTCCTCCACGCATGAACACGTCATTGTGATGCCCAAACTGAAATCTCCAATTTTCATCCCCACGGATGAGGAAGAAAGGGAGGAAGAAAGCTGCTTCGACTCCAAAACATCTCAGATTTGCTCAGAGTGAGGGATGACTAATGTATACATGCAATAACTGGGAAAAATGTGTTTTCCAGGTAATGGATCCTTTAAGCAGTGGAACTAAGTCATCCTTAAGAATTAGTGCATAAAACAGTAAATTCTTTATATTGTGTGTTATGGTTCAAGTTCAGATTCTACATTGACTGCAAGGTTTTGTAAGGGATAATTACTGGGTCATCATTTAAAATACTATATATACAGGTATGGATAACTGGAAAATAATCACCAGGTATAGTTCATATAGAAACAGTCTGATACAGAACTTTGCTAAAACCAGCCTCACAGAATTTATTATCAAGCTTTATCAAAATTAGGGTGAATTTCAATGAGCAAAACATTCCTTATGGTGACCAATCAATATATTGTTGATAATTCCAAAATTTATTTAATCCCACAGTTAACCGTTAAATGTGGTTAATTCCCCAAATCAGGCATTTTGCTGTCTGTATTTCAGTGACTGGCTTCACTGGGTTATGAGGTGACCAGCATACAAATTTTCATCTCATCCATGTTTTCTGATATTTTCCAAGTAAAATTTCTTGTAATTTGACCAGTCATCATCAGTGGTCATCAAACTTTGTCTGATGGAAAAATAAAGAAAATGACAGGCACATCCTAAAACCAATTTGGTGGGTTCAGGATCAAAAATAATGATCCAAAGAAATGAATGTCCGCTCACCGACTGAGCTCCCATAAGAGAAATTTTTACCGGCAATAAAATTTCTCTTTAATGGGAGCTCAGTCAGTGAGTGGACTTCTATTTCTTTGCATCAAAGACCCCTTTTACACCTGGCTTTGAAATGCATTTTTTTGTGATTGGACTGTAATCGGATGGCGTTTGACCACTTACATTTACACCTGGTATTAACATGCATCTCTGGTGCCCACATTGCAATCTGATCATAATCTGTCCAAAGTGGCGCTCCTCGCTTACATGTTTCTGTCCCACAGCGAGGTATGCGGATTGGAGAAGCATTTGCATTTACACTTGTGTTCAAAGTTTGCCAGGATCCATCCCTGACCACCTTTCAGAAGTGGTTTGAAAGATCCATCCTCAATGTGTTTTGAGTGCATTAACACATGTACTCTCATGTGGTCAAGTGCCATCTGATTTCAATCCAATCACAAACAAACGCATATCAATACCAGGGGTAACAGGGGTCAAAGTTTGTCTTCCACACTTTTTGGCAGACATATCCAGGGTTGTTTCTGTTTTGCTGTCCCACATATCATTACTTCATTCTGCCTTTTACAAACTGCTGCTGTATGCCTGGGGTTTTATTTTCATTTTTGTACAGTCAAAAAAGTCAAAAAATGTGAAATTTCCAAAATATTTTTACTGACAGTTCTGTAGAGTGTTCAAAAGACCAATAATTGATGTTCTCTCTGTTTCTAAGGTAATTTCCCTGTTTCTAATTCAAGGACGTAGTGAGTTCAACTACAGGTTTGATAAGCAAGGAGTTGATGTATAGTGGCTTTACAACCTGTTGAAAAAACTTTGAATGTAACTAAATAGTGACTGTGCCACCTTGTGGCTATTTTTAAGCAGTGCTTTTCTGCCATGGCAATGAGAGGTACTGCATCAAAGACATTTGGCCCAGAAACATTAATATTTTCATTTCTTGCCGCAATGTAAGGGAACTGTATATTTGCCATTCACTGGTAATGCTGTGGTCCTCTGAAACAATATAGACATGAAAATATTGCTGATTAAATCTGACAAATACTTTTAACAATGACTAAAACGTGTTTTGTCATCATTTGACTGCATTTCTACTGTGTTTTGTTATTCCGTTTGGGAAATCTGTTTAAACTCTGTAAATTAGCCTGTGAATCATACATTTCATATCAGTTGATGCCATTTCTTAGAAAAATAGACTTGTGTTTTTAGTTGTACATATCCTGACTCTAATGTTTTATTGGTCCATGTTTTTTCTATTGTCCTGAGTGAGGTAAACATATATGGCAAAACATTACACCCTAAATGTCAGGAATTTACTTTTAAACTATGCCAAATTATATATGATTTGTTCCAGAAAAAACACAGGTGTCGCTGCTGTAACATAAAACATTATGCATGTATTGTAGAATGTTTGACAATGTATGTAATGTAAATAAGCTATATACGAAACAATATATGCATAAATATACTTTGCAGCAGTGAGGGTGGCTACAACTGGTATAGTTTCTAATACATTTGGTATGCTTTCATATATTTGGGAAACAAATTCCTTTGTGTTTAGAATTAATATTTTATCATGTATTGATTTTTCATTCGGGGTCATTAATGTCATAATAATTATTTTCTGTAGAAACAAAAAAAGATGATATCTGATGTCGCTATTCTTTCTTGTGTATTTATTTGACAGACTGCAAGCAATCAACACCTTTTTGACTTTGAGCCTCATATTACTACCGCACAGCACAACTTGTAAAATATCAGCCGATATGTCTTTGTGTCATTGCTGATGTATTTTATGTATGCTTTGCCATTATGTGTGCAAATAAATTGTGCTTACATTATTTTGCTGTGGGTATTTGTGGCTGTTCCACTCTGTAACTTTAATAATAGCTAAAAATGATGATTAGTGTTTGTCAAATTTAGGACAAAGTACTTACATGTAGCTCATGCCAATATAATTTGACAGCCTTCATATTTCAGGCTTTGTGTGATGCTCAGGGAGGGAAGAAGAATATATAAGAGTTTTCTTCGTGTCAAGCGGCAACTCTAGAACTCACTCTAGAACTTGGTGCGGGGTCATTGTATTTGCTTGCACAATACATAGTCGTAAACACAGCTACACAAAAGACCTTAAAGGTTTACTGAGTAAGATTTTCCCATTGCTTTTTGTAAACTCAACATTCGAATTGTGGCCCTCCTCAGCAGCTCAACCGCACAAGAATCCCGCACTCCCTGGCTGTAATTATGTCTCCCCCTTCCTGGGGGGGGGGGGGGGACATATTGTTTTTGCCTGAATTCCCGTTGGCGTCGACATTGGCGTGTTGTGAATTAAGTATTTATGCTTTGTTTTTGTATGTTTTCAGTTTCATGATGTTTAGAATTATTTGTTTCTTTGTGTTAGATTTACTTCTTGTGTGATTGTTCATGTTTCATGAATGCTTGTCTTTTGTCACTCGCTCCCTTGTGTGTCTAAGTGTGGTGTCTTGTTTCCATTCACAGTCTTTTCCCCTGTCTTTTCTGGTTGGGTACTTCCTGCTTCCTTTTTCCTGTGCTTGTTAACTGTCTGCACCTGAGAATAGTTTAGCTGAGGCACTGGTGATTAGAAATGGGTAGGACTACACATTAGAGCAGAGTAGTTAGGCATGGTGATTAGATAGTTTGAAGAAGCAGGGCACACCTACTTGTTCAATCTGTCCAATCACTTTCCTTTGCTGTTCTAGATTCTGCCTCCTCTCAGCTGTCCTTCATTTCTTGGGCTAAACACTCTAATTAGTTTGTTTATAAAGACCCCACTTTTCCGCCTGTCTTTGTCGATTCGTGACCATTTCTTGCTCTGCCTGGTCGTTCCTAGTGATGGTCAAATGAAGCCTTATGAATCACTGAGGCTTTCCAGCCCATTGCTTCACCAAAAGGTTCAGTACTTGAGGCCTCAAATAAACATTGAATGCTGCCATCTGCTGGGCAAAACAATATATGACAGTCAATGAACAGTACCATGACCTGAGTGGAAATGCATGAAAAACTTTTGTGTGCTGTAACAATAGACAATGGATATATTTCTATAGCATGCATAAGTAGTTATATTTGTTCATGATAAAAATCTCAATGAAACAATCACGATACTTTGCTTTTTTAAATCATTTTTATTAAAAAACACAAATACGGGAGTGACATTATTGAAAAAGGAATAATTGACACTCTCACCTCAATGTCCAACAATGGGGAAGATAATATGTGACTCACTACAACTCTCCAACATACTACACCTCTCTCCATCTTTTACAAACGCCGACAACACCCACAGTTCGGCGCCAGATTCGAAGCGTATTTATGAGGAGGCGATACGTTGAACGAACCAATGACGTACTCTCCACAAACCGAGGCCTCCTTTGTCATCAGTCACGTGATTTTTATGGTAACGACGCAAGCCTCGAATCGGGGCTTTATCTGGCACGCCCCTTTTTGCTCGACACAGGCTCCGGTGCCTCGCTTCAAATGTCACATCACTAGTCGTTCCGTCTCTGCGCTTTTTCTCAGTGTGTTTTTGCGATTATTGAGAGTTTTTGTCTTTTGTGATTTTCTGTACTCTAGTTATAGATTGTATTTTGTCGAGTGAGTGCGGTGAGTTTGAGAGTCTCCCATTTTCCCCAGTTCCCTTTATACAAAACCCAAAACCAGTGAAGTTGGCACGTTATGCAAATCGTAGATAAAAACAGAATACAATGATTTGCAACTCCTTTTCAACTTATATTCAATTGAATACACTGCAAAGACAAGATGTTTAATGTTCAAACTGAGAAACTTTTTTTTTGTGCAAATAATCATTCACATAGAATTTAAAGGCAGCAACACATTGCAAAAAAGTTGTCACAGGGGCCTTTTTACTATTGTGTTACATCGCCTTTCCTTTTAACGACACTCAGTAAACTTTTGGGAACTGAGGAGACCGATTTTTGAAGCTTTTCAGGTGGAACTCTTTCCCATTCTTGCTTGATGTACACCTTAAGTTGTTCAACAGTCCAGGGTCTCAGTTGTCATATTTTACGCTTCATAATGCGCCACACATTTTCAATGGGAGACAGGTCTGGACTACAGGCAGGCCAGTCTAGTACCCGCACTCTTTTATTACGGAGCCATGCTGTTGTAACACGTGTAGAATGTGGCTTGGCATTGTCTTGCTGAAATTAGCAGGGGCCTCCATGAAAAAGACGTTGCTTGGATGGCAACATATGTTGCTCCAAAACCTGTATGTACCTTTCAGCATTAATGGTGCCTTCATATATGTGCAAGTTGCCCATGCCTTGGGCACTAATACACCCCCATACCATCACAGATGCTGGCTTTTGAACTTTGCGCCTATAACAGTCCGGATGGTTCTTTTCCTCTTTGGTCCGGTGGACACAACGTCCACAGTTTCCAAAAACAATTTGAAATCTGGACTCGTCAGACCACAGAACACTTTTCCACTTTGCATTAGTCCATTTTAGATGAGCTTGGGCCCAGCGAAGCTGGCGGCATTCGTTCTGGGTGCTGTTAATAAATGGCTTTCGCTTTGCATTGTAGAGTTTTAACTTGCACTTGCAGATGTAGCGACGAACTGTAATTACTGTCAGTGGTTTTCTGAAGTGTTCCTGAGCCCATGTGGTGATGTCCTTTACACACTGATGTCGGTTTTTTATGTAATACCGCCTGAGGGATCGAAGGTCACGGGCATTCAATGTTGGTTTTCGGCCTTGTCGCTTACGTGCAGTGATTTCTCCAGATTCTCTGAACCTTTTGACGATATCACGGACCGTAGATGATGAAATCCCTAAATTTCTTGCAATAGCTCGTTGAGGAATGTTGTTTTTAAACTGTTTGACAATCAGCTCACGCATTTGGTCACTAAGTGGTGACCCTCCCCCCACCCTTGTTTGTGAATGACTGAGCATTTCAGGGAAGCTGCTTTCATACCCAATCATGGCACCCACCTGTTCCCAAATAGCCCGTTCACCTGTGGGATGTTCCAAATAAGTGTTTGATGAGCATTCCTCGACTCTCTGTCTTTTTTGCCACTTGTGCCAGCTTTTTTGAAACATATTGCAGGCATCAAATTCCAAATGAGCTAATATTTGCAAAAAATTACAAAGTTTACCTGTTCAAACATTAAGTAACTTGTCTTTGCAGTGTATTCAATTGAATATAGGTTGAAAAAGATTTGCAAATCATTGTATTCTGTTTTTATTTACGATTTACACAACGTGCTAACTTCACTTGTTTTGGGTTTGTACTTTGACTGTTTAGTTAATTTCTGTGTCTCCCTCTTCCCTTCCAATTCCCCTTTCCCTTTTCCCCATTCCCTTAGGTTAGTTTCCCTTTTTTCTGTATTCTGTGCTGACTGATTTACTGTTTTTTTTGACATTTTGCCTGTCCCTGACTAAGATTGAGCGTTTCTGTGATATTCCTGATTTCTGGCTATTGACCTCTGTTTCTGTCTGACTATGAGCAACGGTAATGTTAATAAAAGACGCTCTTCCGAGCTTGAACCGCGATTGGTGTCTCCGTACGTTCATTACAGTACGAATCGACCATCGCAGACTCCAGCGGAGGATTCTACGCTGCAGCTACTCCGGTCTCAGGAAGCCATGATTCAACAGTAGTAGCGAGACATGCACGCCCTGAAGGAGACTATTCAGCGTCTCACTCTGAGCTCACCCAGCACTGCTATCGCCCATGCAGAGGCAGCTCCCATCCGGGAGCCCCGCCTTACTCCCCCACGAGAGTATGACGGAGACCCCAAGACCTGCAAGGCGTTCCTGTCCCAGTGCTCGATAATATTTGAGCTCCAGTCCCTTACGTTCCCCACATCCAGATCCCGCGTGCCATACGTCATCACCCTTCTAACGGGGAAGGCGAGGGGTTCACCATCGAGGAGTTCGTGGCGGAGATGAGGGAGGTGTTCGACCGCTCTTTCCAGGGGAGCGAGGCAGGTAGCGCTCTCCTGAGTCTGACCCAAGACCACCAGAGTGTTTCTGACTACGCCATACAGTTCCGGTCACTGGCTGCCGCCACCCAATGGAGCGAAGATGCTCAGTTTGACTTATTCTTTCGGGGGTTGGCCGAACGTATTAAGGACGAGCTGGTGTCCCGTGAACTACCCTCCGATCTGCATGGGCTAATTCGAGTGGCTATCCAGGTTGATTCCCGGTTACAACAGCACAGGAGGGAGCGCCAGAATCAGCCTGAGCTGCATCAGTTCAACTGACATGGGAACTTCCGGTCCTTCCGGGGCGATTCTCCTGTACGCTCCGTGCAGGAGACCGGCGTGCCCCAGAAGCCAGAGGAACCCATGCAAGTGGATCGATGCCGTTTATCTCCACAAGAATGCGCCAGAATAATGCGTATGGGCGCCTGTCTGTATTGTGGAAAGGAGGGTCACCGCATCAAGAATTGCCCACTCCTCACAGTTTAGTTCCTATTACTGTCATTGCTGATGACAAATCTATTGCTACTCATGTTCTCTTCGATTCGGGATCAGATTTAAATCTGATGGACGTCGAACTGGTTAATCGTCTGCGGCTCCAACCCCAGAACCTCCCTACTGCGCTCCGACCCCTGGGAATCGGTGGGCAATCCCTGGGTCAAATTACGCATATCACCCCTGATAACCACCAGGAACTGATCAAACTCCATGTTATGCCCTTCACATCTGCCCCCATTGTCCTGGGTCTCCCCTGGTTAAAGATCCATAACCCCCAAGTCAACTGGAGGACCGGACAAGTGGTGGAATGGAGTACCCATTGCCTACGCACCTGTCTCCATAAAGCTGCCGCCAACCACAAGGGGAAGCGTACCAGCGAACCACCTTTTGTTCCGGACTTATCCAAGGTGCCCCGTGAGTACCATGACCTATCTGAGGTGTTTTCTAAATCTCGTGCTCTGTCTCTGCCTCCGCACAGACCCTACGACTGCGCCATCGAGCTGCACCCTGGTACTACGCCCCCTAGGGGTGGGCTGTATTCCCTGTCTCGTTCGGTACAAGAGGCCATGAAGAAGTGCGTGGAGGAATCCCTGGCTGCTGGCATAATGTCCCTCGTCCTCCGCAGCTGGAGCCGGTTTCTTCTTCGTGGGAAAAAAGGATGGGTCCGTCAGACCTTGCATCGACTAAAGAGGTTTAAATAATATCAGGGTTAAGAACCGTTACGCATTACCCTTAATGAATTCCGCTTTTGAGTTGCTACAGGGGGCAACTATCTTCACTAAGCTTGACCTTCGTAATGCTTACCATCTAGTCTGTATCAAGGAAGGAGATGAGTGGAAGACTGCCTTCAACACCGCTAGGGGGCACTATGAGTATTTGGTGATGCCTTTCGGGCTGGCCAACGCACCCGCAGTCTTCCAAAATCTCATTAATGATGTTTTACATGATATGATAAACCAGTTTGTCTTTGTATACTTGGATGATATCCTTGTGTTTTCCAAGTCCAAGGAGGAACATGTACACCATGTCCGGGCAGTCCTTCAACGCCTACTGGAGAACTAACTCTTTGCTAAAGCTGAGAAATGTGAGTTCCATTTGGCCTCCGGGAGGCATCCTGATGGACCCCGAGAAAGTCAAGGCAGTTGAAGATTGGGCTACCCCTGCATCTCGCAAAGAGTTACTATGTTTCCTGGGTTTCGCAAATTTCTATAGGAGGTTTATTAGAAACTATAGTTCTGTTGCTCCTCCGCTCACTACTTTAACTTCCCCCAAAGTACACTTCCTGTGGTCATCAGATCCAGAGAATGCCTTCCAGGAGCCGCTTCACCTGCGCACCTATCCTCCAGCAGCCTGACCCTGAGCAGCAATTCATCGTTGAGGTGGATGCTTCGAACACTGGAGTGGGGGCAATTCTTTCACAACGAAACCTCCAAGACAATAAGGTACACCCGTGTGCATTCTTCTCGCGAAGACTTAGCCCAGCAGAATGCAACTATGACATAGGGAACCGTGAATTACTGGCTGTCAAGATGGCGTTGGAAGAGTGGCGCCACTGGCTGGAAGGTGCTAAAGTACCATTTCAAGTATGGACTGATCATAAAAACCCTGATTACCTGAAGTCTGCTAAGAGATTAAATTCACGTCAGTCTCGCTGGTCTCTCTTTTTTGACCTTTTCAACTTCACTCTGGCCTACCGTGCTGGCTCCCAGAACAAGAAACCTGACGCCTTATCCCGCAAGTACTCACCCGACGCCGCACCTAAGGTACCTCAGAACATCCTGCCTGAGCGGTGCCTGGTAGGGTCGCTGATCTGGGAGCTGGAGAACCGAGTCAGATGAGCCCAACCTTCCTGTGAGCCACCCGCAAACTGTCCCAGGAATTGCCTGTTTGTGCCCGATGCTCTCAGGCCAGAAGTGTTGCAGTGGGCTCATTCTTCCCGGCTCGCCTGCCATCTTGGAGCCAACCGTACCTTGTCCATGCTTCGCCGAAGATTCTGGTGGTCCACAGTTCGGAGGGATGTCAAGGAGTTCACTGCCGCCTGCTCCGTCTGTGCCCAGAATAAGGCCTCTCACACCCTTCCAGCCGGCCTCCTCCATCCACTCCCGGTGCCATCTAGACCTTGGGCCAGTATTGCACTGGATTTTGTCACAGGACTACTGCCTTCTCGAGGTAACACAATCATTCTGACAATTATTGATCGATTCTCCAAAGCTGTTCATCTTGTCTCTCTACCCAAGCTTCCCTCTGCGAAAGAAACTGCAGACCTTTTCATCCAAAATGTGATCAGACTTCACGGCATTCCTGCTGATGTGGTCTCTGACCGTGGTCCCCAGTTTGTCTCCCAGGTGTGGAGGGCCTTTTGTTCCGTGCTGGGGATCTCAGTTAACCTGTCCTCTGGTTTCCATTCTCAGAGCAATGGGCAGACTGAAAGAGCCAATCAACAGCAGGAGACGGTGCTCCGGTGTCTCACCTCCCGTGACCAAAGCAAGTGGAGTGACCAGTTAGCATGGGTGGAGTACTCCATTAACAGTCTGCCCGCTGTGGCCTCTGGAGTCTCCCCCTTCCAGGCTTGCCTCGGCTATCAGCCCCCCCGTTTCCCTCCCAGGAAGCCGAGGTCAACGTTCCCAGCGTGCAGGACTTCGTTCGAAGATGCCGCCGGACCTGGCAGGAGACCCGCAATGCTCTCTCCTAAAAGCATCTGACCAAATGTTTCAGCAAGCTAACCGCCACCGCTCCAACACTCCCGAGTACCAAGTTGGCCAGAAAGTCTGGCTCTCGTCTAAAGAAATTCCCCTCCGTGTCCCTTGTCGCAAGCTAGCTCCCCATTTCTTAGGCCCTTTTCCTGTAGTTAAAGTCATCAATCCTGTTTCTGTTCAGTTGAAACTGCCCCAATCCATGTCCCGCATTCACCCTGTGTTTCATGTTTCATGTATTAAGCCTGTCTCTGTTTCCCCCCTCTCCCCTGGCCCTGCCCCGGACCAACCTCCTCCCCCACGTCTGATAGATGATGCTGAAGCGTTCACCGTATGCAAGCTGCTCGACGTCCGGCGCTGTGGATGCGGACTTCAGTACTTAGTCGACTGGGAGGGCTACGGCCCTGAGGAGCGCTCCTGGGTGCCTGCTAGGCTTTACTTCTAGTGTGATTGTTCATGTTTCATGAATGCTTGTCTTTTGTCACTCGCTCCCTTGTGTGTCTAAGTGTGGTGTCTTGTTTCCATTCACAGTCTTTTCCCCTGTCTTTTCTAGTTGGGTACTTCCTGCTTCCTTCTTCCTGTGCTTGTTGCCTGATTTCTGGCTATTGACCTCTGTTTCTGTCTGACCATGAGCAACGGTAATGTTAATAAAAGACGCTCTTCCGAGCTTGAACCGCGATTGGAGTCTCCTTACGTTCATTACATGGCGTTGGCGTTCCCGTTTGTTTCTGGAGCATAACTCAGAAACTGTTCGACTGATTCTCACCAAATTTGATATAGTGTCTCTCCATAACATGTAGATGTGCCTTTTGAGGGTTGGAACTGCTTTTGAATTTTATTTTTTTTGTTTCCATGGCAACTATTTGGACTAAGGCATATTGAAGGGTGCGACTCGTTTCCAGACCATAAATCGAAAATGTGAAATGGGGGAAGGGAGAGACATCTGTTTTTACGTGTAAAAACCATTTCTAGTTTGAGCTGTGGACCAAGCTGGGTAAAAGATGGCCATGCAAACTGTGGTTAGATGCTCACATGACAGCCTTGTGGATAGCATGTTATTTGACTAATAATAAGTGTAAAATTAAAGATGGCCTTCCAAAAATAATGAAGATCTCATAAATATTGCCCCACACAACAACAACAAAAATGACTGACCAAAACTGTACCATGATTGAAAACAAGCTATATATAAGCCATTCTCTTGTTGAATTTTAACTTCTGCATCTATAAACCATGTATAGGGATGTTGTAAATTTGATGCCACTGCTCCATGAAAAATTATCTGATCATTCACCAAAATTAATTGGGATCCTCTTCATGCAGATATTGACCCACTAGACAGAGGATTCAACGAAATTTGTACCCTGTAGAATGAGAGCAAGCTATGTGTAGGCCATGCATTGGGATGCCCTCAGTTCATTGCCATAGCGCAGTGAAAAATCCAACAGAAATTTTAGTCCATAGAGTGAGAACAATAGATTGTGGATGGGATCCACAGATAGATGGGGAGATTGCAATATAAGCCCATCCAGCAGAGAGGGCATATAAAAATTACACTACCAGCAGTAATGCCAGCTATCATCGGCTTGTTTATTTAAGTTACCTGCTCATTCCAGGCACAAAGTCCTCAGACTCCCATGATCTCTTTACTAGCATTGTTGGTTTGCGATTGCTCCGACCTGCATGCTAAGAATAGATCAAAGGCTCCTGACAGCCAACTCGTGGTTGTTGTGAAATCTCAAATGTCCTTATGGTAGCGACTTCGAACTTCCAGGGTGGCACAGTGCCAAGAAAAAATCAAGTGAATATAGGAACTGAAGAAGCTGTTGGATCGAAAAGTTGCCGAAACCCACATGGAACTTTTCCACCTTGGTACTTGCTGCTCATTTCTGCGGAGCCTGGGAAGTGCAATTTCATGAAAAATATATATATTTTGTAGCCATGAGATGAAACTTGTTTCCTCAATTTAACTGACTCGTTCCCACAATTTAGTTTAATCAAATTGAGGGAACAAGTAACAGTATCTCACAAAAGTGAGTACACCCCTCACATTTCGACAATTAATTGATTATATCTTTTCAAAAGTTCAGAAATGAAACTGAATATGTTCTACATTAGTCACTCTACAATATGTGTAGCAGTGTATATTTATTGCACTGTCCAAATAACTGAACAGTCACTATTTCCAAAATGGGTAGCAACAAAAGTGAGTACACCTCACCGTTAACATGCCAAATTATGTCCATAGTGTCAATACTTAGTATGACCATCATTGTTGTCCAGCACTACCTTGATTCTCCTAGGCATGGAATTCACCAGAGCTGCACAGGTTGTTGCTGGGATCCTCCTCCATTCCTCTATGACAACATCACGGAGCTGGTGGATGTTGGACACCTGCTGCTCCTTCACATTCCTTGTGAAGATGTCTCACAGGTGCTCAATGGGATTCAGGTCTGGAGACATACTCGGCCACGCCATCACCTTCACCTTCAGCTTCTTCAGGAAGGCAGTTGTCATCTTGGAGCTGTGTTTCGTGTCATTATTATGTTGGAAAACTGCCATTTCCAAAGGGAGGGCATTATGTTCTGCTGCAGAATGTCACAGCACATGTTGGAGTCCATTATTCCATCAATGAAGCGCAGCTCCCCAGGACCAGAAGCACTCATGCAGCCCCAGACCATGATGCTGCCACCACCATGTTTGACTGTAGGCAGTACACACTTGTCTTGGTACTCCTCACCAGGGCGCCGCAACACATGCTGGACGCCATCTGAGCCAAACTAGTTAATCTTGGTCTCATCAGACAATAGAACATGGTTCCATTGGTTCGTGTTATTGGACTGGTTGTCTTCAGCAAATTGTTTTCGGGCTTTCTTGTGGGCTAGCTTCAGTAGAGGCTTCCATCTTGGCTGACGACCATGCAGACCGACTTGGTGCAGTGCACAGCTTATGGTCTGATCACTGACCGGCTGTTCTCCCACTGCTGCAACCTCATTAAGAATACTACCAGCAGTCCTGCGTCTGTTTGCTGAAGCCAACTTGTGCAGCTGATGCAGAGCATGAGGACTCAACCTCTATGGTTGACCCTGACGATGCCTGTTCCGAGTAGAACCCATCTTGGGAAAACCATTGAATAACCATGGCCACCGTGCTGTAGCTCAGTTTCATGGTTTCACAGATCTTCTTGTAGCTTAGACCATCTTTGTGGAGATCAACAATTCTCTTTTTCAGATCCTCAGAGAGTTCTTTCCCATGAGGTGCCCTGTGGAACATTCAGTGACCAGAATGAGAGCATTGCACCCAAAGCACCACAATTTAAACCATCAACATCTTACACAACCTCATATGGCCCAGTAGAACATACAAAAACATGAACAGAATGAATAAGACATTTCATAGCTCGGTTGACCATTACCGATTGGGGTGTGCACTCATTTCTGTTGCCACCCATTTTGGAAATAGTGACTGTTTGTTCAGTTGTTTGAACAGTGCAGTAAATCTACACTGCTACATGGAATGACTACTCTAGAATATATTCAAGTTTCATTTCTTTTCCTTGAAAAGATATAATCAATTAATTGTCGCAATGAGAGGAGTGTACTCACTTTTGTGAGATACTGTATATGTTTTGCTGCAAGATAGCTAAATCATGGGAACAACTTATCTTGTGCCATGAAATCCATGACAACGTCTGCTGTCATGGTGTGGCGTCCGTCATCCGTCGACCGCAACATTTTTATCTTTTTTTGGCCTGATGTATTTTTCTGTAAATTTGCCATAACATACTACTAAGCCATGTCTCCAGACGTTTTTTTTTTCCGGATTTTTGATTGAATCATTTTTGTCCGTTCTATGGGCCCTTGAAATTTTGGCCCCACTGTTAAAGATAGGACTGAGAAATTAAAAAAAAAAATTTCTCAAAAACCGTGTGATAAATTTTTTTCTAAATTTGACAATCAACTTCCCTTGGTAATTTCAATGTACAGTGCAAGCGCCACTTTGATTGAATCAACGGAAGTGGGTCTAGTGGGGGCGCTGTACTTTATGAATAAGCAAGATGGGCTGTGGAGGCCAAATGGTTGCAGATAGAAATTCAGTTTGTATTATTGACATGTAGGAAGTCATATATGACCTATACATTGGCTATGTTGAAGTTGACCTCAGATGAATTTGAAAGGTCAAACTTGAGGTCAAGGAAAATATCAAAGTTAAAAGATAGGACTTGAAATTTCAAAAAATTATTTCTCAAAAACCGCGTGGCAAATATTTTTTCTAAATCAGGCAATCAACTTCCCTTGGTACCGTCAATGTACAGTGCAAGCACCATTTTGATTGAATAGACGGAAGTGGGTCTAATGGGGGCACAATACTTTATGAATAAGCAAGATGGCTTGTGGAGGCCAAATGGTTGCAGATAGAGGTTAAGTTTGTATTATTGACATATAGGTAGTTATATATGGCCAATACATTGGCTATGTTAAAGTTGACCTCAGATGACCTTGAAAGGTCAAACTTGAGGTCAAAGCAAAATATTACAATTTTCAAAGGCTGCCAGGCTTCAAAATTTTGAAGATTGGGAACATATGTGTATTAACCCCTTTCTGCAGATGTAGACGCCTGCGTCTATAGACCTGCAAATTTAAGCACGCTGTTACTGTACTCGATCACCAGATGGCACCCACGGATCAGTTATTGAATGTTCACAAGCAAGCAGACCTCGAACGCGGTTTTGAAGATGGGGAAGTTCACTCCTCTCCCTGTTTTTCAAGGGCTGCATGAATTAAACTCCTCAGCTAAGCCTCATGTGCAAACTGGTCAGTATCCTTGCCCATAGTATCGATCCAGCAGTTTAAAAAAAGTGATATCTTGACACAGAAAAAATCATTATCCTCTGTCGCAACCAGTTTAGCCACAGTGAGCCAACAGTATTCCAATGAATGGTTCAGAAAAACCAGTTTTCTGAGGCAAAATACTCAACATGGTATTGATTCTCTCACATTCTACTGTCAATTACAGTCGTCACATACAAAAAATTTGTAGTTCCCTCCCTGGATTTACGTGTAGATTCCTTCATTGACAAATTCAGCGCTTCCTTTTATCCACGTTGATAGCCAATCACTCAATCATACACTCAGGCTCTTCTGCATAACAGCAGAGTTACACTTCATGCCCTCGTGAAGCTACCCTGGTAACAATGTATTGATTGGCTCGTTTCTTATCCAATTCCCGAGTGTTTAAACATTTTAGAGTAAGTGAAACACATTGATTGGACAAACGCAGAGCATACAAACCTAAGAGTATCAGCATGCCCGGTCGTATCCTGTCTACGTTGTGCACATTACGCGGCTGAAATAGACGCGATTTATAGAAAAAAACTCGCAAAACTGGCCTTGAAGTGTTCAGTTGCATTTACAGAATTTAAATGGGATGTGGATAAGGTGAATTGGAATTATTTTGAATGAAACAAGACTGGAGGGTTCCTGCTACTGAATACATCGGTCTCTGGAGGAGGGATTCATAAAAAAGGTGAGGCTGCTACTTTTGTTTTTTTGTTTTAGAATGTACACCGTTCTCAACAAAGTCGAATGTCGTAGTTTTTTTCCTGTTTAAAATGCGAACTGCCCGTGCAACGTTCATTGCACGGTTCTGTTGAATCCAGGGAAGCAATAAATTGTTTGATATTCCCTGAAAGTGGAGTGTTTGTTCTGTTAAAATAAGGTATATTTCAGAATTCCGATATTACTGAGTTAGCTTGTTCCATATAAGTGTTGAAATGATTTCGTGAGCTAAGAAGAGGGGACTGGTAGCTTTCGCCACAGGGCGAATGTTCTAACCGTTTAATAAGCAGTTTATTTAATGCGTGTTTGTGCTGGTTTGGGTGACTTCGAAGAAAAATGGCCAAAACTCTAAACTGTATTATAAAGAAAAGGCATGTTTTGTGTTTGAAGAGGTTACTGGTGACCACTGATGTTCAACTGCACTGATATTGATAAATTCATACTAAACTCAAACAGAAAATCATTTGTTCATACAGTATTAAATTTCATGCCTTAAAACTTCGTGTTAAATACATGATTTTTTTATGATTTGACAGTACATCATTTTGAGACTTAGGGTAGACACTTGGATAGCTGTATAATTTGGCTAATAGCATGTATGTAATCTAGAATGTAATGTTGAAGATGAATTGTATTTGTGGTCAAGGATTTTATGATTCCAGAAATGTATAGTTTTTAGCCCCATTAGTTATTCAATCCTCAGAATTATTTTTTTTGCAGTTTCAATGGAGAATTCTCATGAAGATTTTTTACATTTGCAGCTCATTTTCTCTACCAAAATCATGAAAATAAACTGAAATACAATGTAATTCTAAATGCCGCTTTTCTGAGCTGAGACACATTTTTCCTCTTTATGAAGCTTAAATCTTGAATCATAAAGCATTAAATTGGGTAAGCCATAAATAGCCAAATTTGGCTTCTGCACAAAGGGGTTAAACATATGAAATTTCTTTTGGTGGCCTTGAACTTGACCTTGGGTGACCTTTGAAGGTCAAACTTGACATAGCAAAATTATAATGACATCTATCACCAAAACTATTATAGATAGAGCTTTGTATTGTGGGCGTATAGGAAGTCATGTATGAAGTTTCATTTGGTGACCTTGAACTTGACCTTCAGTGACCTTCACCGGCCAGTGAAATTTCAATGACTTGTATCATAAAATCGTTACAGACAGAGTGTAGGTTTGTATTGGAGGCATATACAAAGTCAAATATGAACTTTCATTTGGTGACCTTCATAAGGTCAGACTTGACTGAGTGAAAAATGAAAAATTTGTATTTTTGATTGAATCATTTTTGTCCATTTTATGGGCCCATGAAATTTTGGCCCCAATGTTAAAGATACAACTGAGATATTTCAAAAAATTATTTTTCAAAAAACGGCGTGATATATTTTTTCTAAATCAGGCAATCAACTTACCTTGGTACTGACAATGTACAGTGTGAGTGCCGTTTTGATTGAATCGACGGAAGTGGGTCTAGTGGGGGCGCTGCACTTTATAAGTATGCAAGATGGCCTGTGGAGGCCAAATGGTTGCAGATAGAGATTAAATTTGTACTATCGACATATAGGAAGTCATATATGACCTATATATTGGCTGTGTTAAAGTTGGCCTCAGATGACCTTGAAAGGTCAACTTTGAGGTCAAGCAAAACATTACAATTATCAAAGGCTTCTAGGCCTCAAAATATTGAAGATTAGGAACATTTGTGTATTGAACACTTAATCAAAGTCACTTTCATGAACTTTTATTTGGTGGCTTTGAACTTGACCTTTGATGACCTTCGAAGGTCAAACTTCAGTGAAATTTCAATGACTTATATCAGCAAAATCGTGACAAATAAAGTGTGGGTTTGTATTGGAGATATAGGAAAGTCATATTTGAACTTTGATATGGTGGTCTTCAGTTTGGCCTTCGGTGACATTTGAAGGTCAAACTTCTCATCGTAATATTTCAATGACTTCCAGCACCGAAACTATTACAGATAGACGAAAGGTTTGTATTGTAGCCATATAGGAAGTCATGTATGACATTTCATTGGGTAACGTTGAACTTGACCTTCAGTGACCAACAACAGCCAAACTATACAGAGAAATTTCAATTAGTTATATCAGCAAAATCGTTACAGATAGAGCATATTGGAGATGTACAGGAAGTCATTTGGTGACCTTCATATTGATCTTTGAAGGTCAAACTTGACCTGGTGAAAATTCAATGACTTCTGTCACTAAAAAGGTCACAAATGGAGTCTAGGTTTGTGTTACTGGCATCTATAAAGTCTCATATGAACTTTCATTTGGTGACATTCAATTTGAATGTTGGTGACCTTTGAGGGTCAAACTTGATAAAATACAATTACAATGACTTGTATTGTTAAAACGGTCACAGATGGAGTCTAGGTTTGTATGCAGCCATATAGGAAGTCATATATGAACTTTCATTTGGTGACATTCAATTTGAATGTTGGTGACCTTTGAGGGTCAAACTTGATAAAATACAATTACAATGACTTGTATTGTTAAAACGGTCACAGATGGAGTCTAGGTTTGTATGCAGCCATATAGGAAGTCATATATGAACTTTCATTTCGTGACCTTCGTATTGACCTTCAAAGGTCAAATGTGACAGAGTGAAAATTCAATGACTTGTATCACTAAAATGGTCACAGATGGAGCCTAGGTTTGTTTTACTGACTTCTAGAAAGTAACATATGAACTTTTATTTGGTGACATTGTTGGGACCTCACTACATGTTTTTTTTTTTTTTAATTTGGCCTCTCCAATCCCACCCGAATCTGGAATTCCCAATTGGGGAACTATGTACAAAGCTTGCTCGTATGCGACCCCTTGCTGCCAACTCAGGATAGTGAGACAGTTCCCGGCTCTCCACCGAAGCACGTGCCTGTCTGCCACTGATTCTTATACACTCATTGGTTGAATCTTCGCAAGTTCAGAACTAGGGCGGAGGATACCCGGACATGAACCAACCCGGAGTCTTCCTGACGAGCGCCCGTCTGGCCAACAGGAGGCGCTGGAGCAACGAACAAAGCTGTTATTATTATATGCCCAAATGCGGCAGTCCCTTCCCAATTTGAAACCCTGAAGCTTGATAGCTAATTGTGCGCTACTCTGAAAAAGCTGCCGACCCCTTCCGGTGGGTACACCGGGGCTCGAACTCGCGACCTGGTGATCACCTCTGCACTGCAGTGCAGTGCCTTAACCGTGAGAGCCACCCGGCAGCTACCTCACTACATGTTTAAACAAAGAGAGGCCTACATGTAAAGTTCAAAGCCTAACAATGGAATTCCCCCAGAACTGCTTCTTAACCAGACCCCATCTCCACCGGCAAGGTGAAGGAGTTTGCCCCTTGCTACAAGGACCCGAGCGACTATGGGACCTCTGACGACTCGGATGGCCTATGCCCTCTTCAAGACCGAATTCTGCGCACCCACTAAATTGAGTCCCTCGCGAGGGATGTAGAGCGGTTCGACCTGAATGTTCGGGAGTCAAATATTGATGACTATCTTTGAGAAATAGAGCGCTGTGTCCTTGACTTGCCTCACCCATCATTGCGGGAAACACTTAAACTCATCTGGAAAACAACATTCAGGAGTGTCCATGTTTTCATGGAAACTCTCCCACCTGCAACCTGGGACCGCTATTTGGCACTTAACCAATTTTTATGGGAGGAGTACTCATTGTACTCTGATCAAGCCTCAGCCATGCTAATACCCCCGTCACACCCGATTGGAGGTGCCACCAGGTGATTTTTGTCAAAATCGCCACCACTGCAGTGACACCACCAGTAGTGTTCTCATAGTTTTCCCCTACCCGTCAAACATGTGTTTTTCTTTGCGGTAATACTGGGACACCAGGGCGGAATTACAGTGAGGTCACTGAGGAGATGGCGATCCAATTGAGTTGTAACTACGATTTGATGGCGATGCCATGGCGATTATTGGCGGCAGTATTGCGGTGTTGGCGGCAGCGTTGAGGGGCTGGTGAGGTGCTACTGCGGGGATGGCGATATTACTGAGGTGCTACGGCGGTCGTGCTGCAGGTAGGCTCTGTGTCTGCTATACATGAGAGATGGTTTTCGTTCGAAATTCGTTGTAATATTTTGTCTGCTGATTATTTATTCTTATAGTGATGCTACCGAAACGTGGTACAAGAGTTAAAAACGACTCATACTTGCCCCCATACTTGCAGTGCTCCCCTGGTAGCTCCGTCTTAACACCGCCATAACCACCATGGGATAGCTATAGGGTCGCCAGTCTACTTTTTTTTTGGCGATTGCACGGCAGTTGTACCTCGGAGGCACGACAGTGATGGAGGTGCTACTGAGGTCCTTGTACGGCTCCATGGCGGTCATGGCGGTGCCATGGCGATCGGTCCAACCTACGGTGGAACTGCGGAAGTTTTGAACATGTTCAAAGCTTCCTCCGTACCACCATGAGGGTCTGCGGTTTTGACAGTTTTCTGCGGAGATACGACAATCAATTGCGGAACCACTGAGGAACCATGGAGATCATAGCGGCGCCACTGCGGTTTATGCCGTACAAGCGCCGCAGTGGCACCGTCAGTCCGGTGTGACGGGGGCATAAGCGCCTTTGCGATTATCCAAAAGAAACATGAATCGCCTAGGGAGTACTTCCGACTTACTTTCTTACTTTCAGGGACATAATGCCCCAGGGTTGGAGGAGGACCCAACTTTCAAGTCCCTGTTCCTGCACAACCTCTATGAGAGCGTGCGCTACAACATCACCATGCACTGCAGAACAAAAAAATTAAGCATGCAGGAAATTCGGAAGTATGCGCAGCTGGCATGGGAAACACGCGAGTGCCACTCCAAAAGGCATGATGATGACGTCAGAGTTCTGGGGATCCAAGCTTCAGGAACCTCTGACCTAACGCTCGAAGGCCACGAAATGCCTCCCGATAAGGTTAAGCCAAGAGTGAGACCCCAAAGGTGTCAAACACCTCACCAGCAGGGTCAGCAACAGAGCCAGGGACGTGAGAACACAGCACAACCCCAGGATCACTCAAAGAGGGAGAAGACTACTCTCAGTAGAGTCATAGAGATTTAATGCAGGACCTCATCAGAGAAATTAGCTCCTCGGTCAAAAGCCTAAGCAGTGCAAAAATTCTGGCCTATCTGGTTTCCCTGGACCTTGTTGAGCATGTCCTTAAGTCTGTTACCACCACTGTGACGCAACTTTCACAGGTGCATCTGGCATAAAGTCTCGGCAAAGCCATTCGGGTCTCTGTAGGCTCCATTAACCTAGAGGTTGGATTCATCCCAAACCTACCTATAGTCCTCCACCATCTCAATTCTGACAGACATGACGTGGAGATTGAGATTATGGACGCATTTAAACACCACCACCCCATTTAATCGCAAAAGCAGGCAAAAACCTTGTGGACAGACCACTGATGACATAGTGGCCCTCGGGCTTCTCCTTAGTGGTTGGATCATTACGGTAATCGTCGCACACATATGGAACACGTACATTCGGCTAAGCTAACCTAGACTCCTTCTTGTTTGTGCCGCCATGCTTCACAAACTAGACTGACCTTTTCGCGGGCTAGATCCAATCTCTCTCAGGTGTAAGCTCATTAACCCCTTTTCCCCGTCTTTCCTCTTCCAACTTCCCTCTGTTTTGATTTACTCCTTTTAGCTTTTTGTTAGCAGTCAATGATCATATCAGGGTTAATGCTATGCCTACCTGCTGCATGAAGGATTGTGTCTTGATGTATGTTTTGTATAGCTAGATGTAGTTTGAAGCTCTGCCCAGACGTTGCCTCTGTTGCTGCCCAGACATTGCCTCAAACATCTAAGAAGCCTTTATGAAACTGAATTGCTGAACTGTCTGGACTGTTTTAACTCCTTTCTTCCTCAAAACACATGGATTATTCAGCCCATTTGTTGCCCTAAAGACTGTGGCTAGCACCGCACTCTTCAGACCAAAGGGGGGATTGTTGGAACCTCTCTACATGTTTAAACAAAGAGACGCCTACATGTGAAGTCCAAAGCCTAACAATAGAATTCCACCAAAACCCCATCAGGCTTTGCACCTCGCTCCTAGGTGCGAAGTTTGGGCTGAATTTGAACGCTGGTGTCCTATTGGACAAGAGCCGTGGACACCCCTGGGGATCCATAAGACGCAGCCATGACGTCACGGGCATTATAAGACTCAGAATGCACCTCCATACCTTGTCTTTCCACAGTGAGGCGAGTCGCTATAGGAGGTGTCGGTAACGCAAACGTTTGCATTACATTTTTTTTTAACCTAGGCCACAGTCCCCACTAACTGGAGAGCTCCAAACTGTCTCCCGGTTTTAATTTTATTATTATTACTTTCGGATCAGTAAAGCAATTCTGATTCTGGCCTTCCTCAAAAGAACGAGATACGGAGCATCCTTTATTCTTCAAGAAAAATAATGCCTACACCGCTGCATCCTGCTACGCCCCACGTGTGGATCACCTCACCGTGGACGCACCGACTGCCAGGCCCGTCGACACGTTGGAGCCCAAGGAAACTCCGCCAAACAGCGTAGGGACTACCTTATAAAGTTAGAGGCTTTTGTCTGGGCAGAGATTAGTATTAGCGCGTATTTCATTTTGCCATCTTGCTCTCCCGTTACCCCTGCCCTTTTCTAGTGACGTACCTACGCACGTGGTCTCGTCCACCATCTTGCTCTCCCCTTTTCCTTCCCTCATTCCCTGTTATGCCCTCACGTGTGCAGTGTCTGTTACCCTCAATCTTAGTTGCTTGCACATGTAGCTGTTTTCATGGTAGTTGAAGAAATAATAGATGTTTGTTAACTAATGTATTATTGATTGCCATCAGTGTTACCAAAGTTAAATAAACTCTGTTATAATTTCTGAACGCCTCCCTGTGATTATTTGTGCATTTTTATTGCGGTAACAGCTGGTCGGGAGGTCCAGTGTTCGAATTTCACCCTTCATTGTTAATTCCACAAATGTAGATATTCTAATATTGACATTTTGGCTTAAACAATTCTTTTGAGACTAAAATTTTGGTTAGGTTATTGGTCCCTGATCCCAGGGTGGTGCCTTGCTGCTATTAACTCATATTAGCCATCCTATTGATATTAATAATTCTATTAATATTATTTAAGATCATTAATATTTCTGTGTAACCGAACCTGTTCTTCCCAGATTACCCCCAACAACATTCAACTTGACTGTCAGTGAACTTTGGGGGTCAAACTCAACAGTGAAATTACAATGGCTTGTATCACCAAAATAGTCACAGATTGAGTCAAGGTTTGTATAATGACATTTAGAAAGTCATATAAGAAGTCCATATACTGACCTCAACTTGACTTTGTGACCTTTAAAGTTCACAATTAACTGTTATGGCCCCCTCCATGTGATCAGGTCATCGATGTATGCACCCGTGTGTGGCAATCCGGCGATTGTAGACTGTATCATCCTTTGGAACGTGGCTGGGGCATTTTTCATGCCAAAGGGTAGGACTTCATACTGGTACAATCCAGATGGTGTGGCAAAAGCAGAGATGCTCTTGGCCCTCTCAGTTAAAGGCACACACCAATAACCCTTCAATAAATCAATCTTGGTCAGAAACTTTGCTTGCCCTACACTATCAATACAATCATCAATCCTAGGTATTGGAAACACATCAGTTCTAGTTACAGCATTGACTTTGCGATAATCTGTACAGAATCTAGTACTTCCATCAGGTTTTGGAACTAGCACACAGGGTGAACTCCAATCGGAGTTGGAGGGTCTGATAATATCATGTTTTAACATGTACTCAACCTCTTTCTCAGCAATCTTTCTCTTTTCAGGATTCATCCGGTATGGATGCTGTTTTATTGGTTTGGCATCACCAACATCTACATCATGAGAGGCTATAGTAACTCTCTTTGGAACATCAGGAAACAAATCCTCATATTTCTTGATCAACCTTTCAAACTGATCTCTCTGTGAGGGTTCTAAGTGCTGGAGTTTTACATCAAGATTTTGCAACACTTCAGTGTTTGACAATTTACATGAAAGAACTTCAGCTTTAATTCTTGGTTCATCATCTTGAAACTCCCCCTCATCTTCACACGTTTCGACCATTGGAGAATCTGAAGTGACAGCTGCAACCCTAGCATTTCTGTCATGATAAGGCTTTAGCATGTTAATATGACACAATTGTTTTGGTTTTCTCCTATCTGGAGTCTTCACAATGTAATTGAGATCATTGAGTTTTGTCAGAATTTCATAAGGACCATGAAATCTAGCCTGCAATGGATTGGACTGCAAGGGAAACAACACAAGGACCTTGTCTCCTGGTTTAAACTCACGGCTTCTAGCCTTATGATCATACCAAGTTTTCATTTTTCTCTGACTTGATTTCAAGTTCTCTTTGGCAAGGTCACAAGCTGCACGCAATCTTTCCTTGAACTTGCTAACATAGTCTAACAGACTGATTTGCGGCTCTTCCTCTTGCCATTGTTCACTCAATAATAGCAAAGGTCCTCTCACTTCATGACCAAACACTAGCTCAAATGGACTGAATCCAGTAGACTCCTGCACTGCTTCTCTAGCTGCAAACAACAGCAAATGAACCCCTTCATCCCAGTCTTTCTCATGGTCATAACAATAAGTCCTCATCATTGTCTTGAGAGTGGAATGAAACCGCTCTAAGGCACCCTGACTTTCTGGATGATAGGCACTAGAAAGAATCTGTTTTGCACCTAGTTCATACACAACCTGCTGAAACAATCCTGAAGTGAAATTGCTACCTTGGTCTGACTGAATTTCCCTGGGAAGACCAAACAACGTGAAGAACTTTATCAAAGCCTTCGAGATTGCAGTTGCCTTGATGTTACGTAGAGGTATGGCTTCGGGGAATCTGGTAGATGCACACATGATTGTCAACAAGTACTGATTTCCAGATCTAGTCTTGGGTAATGGACCAACGCAATCAACAATGACCCTAGAGAATGGCTCCCCAAATGCTGAGATAGGCTGCAATGGAGCTACAGGTGGGTCTAACTGGTGTTTTCCAACTACCTGACAAGTGTGACAGGTTTTGCAAAAGTTGGAAACGTCTTTCCGAAGCCCAGGCCAAAGGAAGTGTTTCATGATCTTATCAACAGTCTTGTTAACACCAAGATGACCTCCTAAAGGTAAACTATGGGCCATTGTTAAGATCTCATTCCTATAGACCTTCGGAACAACAATTTGCCTGACCACTGCCCAATCTGCATTGGCAGGGATATCAGGAGGGCGCCACTTCCGCATCAACACACCATCCTTGAGATAATACCCAACTGGAACTGCATCTATTTCTTTTTCAGGAAGGGCTCTCCTCTTTAGTACACCAATTTCAGGATCATTAGTTTGCTCCTCAATCAACCGCTTTCTGGACAGAGACAAGTCTCCAGACACATCAGAATCACCAGACCCATCCGGCTGGCTGAATAGAGAACTGATAAAAGTATCTGATAAGTCCTCAAACGGAGAAACCATAGTAGGCCAATCAGAGTCATGAGGCGAACCACCTGAGTCCTGACTATTCAATGTACTGGACGGCACCACAACATCATCTTCTTTAGCCTTCTTGGCCATAGCACGAGTCACTGCGCAAGAAGGATACAGAGATGGGTCCTCATCCCCATTTTCAGTGCTCGGCTGTGAAGTAAGATGTACAGGGGGAACTACTTTGCCCCCAGCCAGGTCATTGCCTAGCAACAGAGAAACACCCTTTATAGGTAGACTTGACATAAGTCCCACCTTTACCTGTCCTGTAACTAAATCTGACTTCAAGAATATAGAGCGCAGGGGTACAGATACAGTCCTCCCTTCAATACCTTGTACAAGTATGAAATCCCCTGAAGCGGTCTCATCACGTAACTCCAAGGAGTCCATCAACAAAAGTGACTGAGAAGCTCCGGTATCCCTTAGGATATATATGGGGACAGGAGTAGTATGCTCATTCAGAGCCACAAATCCCTCTGACACAAATGGAAGAAATTCCTCCCTCACGAAGTCAGCTGTATCAGGCTTTTTAGCCCCACAAGAAGCAGGCAATTTAGCAGATTGGTTATCTACTACAGGGGTTACTAACCTTGTTTTCACAAAGGCATTTGGTTTGGTATCCTTTTCTTTTTCTTTTTTTAGCTTTAAGGAACCAACAGTTAGTTGTAACATGACCAGATTTCTTGCAATAACTGCAAACTAGACCACTTTTGTCACTGTCAGCTTTCACACTTTGATCAGACCTGTTACTGGATTTCTGAGCACCATCACCAGACCTGTCTTTGTCTTTGGGTGAGGAATCTTGGGTATCACCATAACCCTTTTTCTGAAATTGGGACCATTTATTGTTACTGCTAGACTGAAATTTGGACTTATGAGTGAGAACATATTCATCTGCAAATTTGGCAGCTGATTGCAAGTTCAGTGCTTGCTTCTCATTAAGGTAGGTCTTAACATCATCCTTAACACAGTTCTTGAATTCTTCAACTAACACCATCTCTTTTAGTGAGTTGAAATCATCCTTGACCTCCATAGAAGTACACCAGCGCTCAAAGCAAACCTGCTTCTCATTAGCAAATTCAACATAAGTCTGATTTTCAGATTTCTTCAGACCTCTGAATTTCTGTCGGTAAGCCTCTGGAACCAACTCATAAGCTCTCAAAATAACCTTTTTGACAACCTCATAATCAGAGGAATCATCTGCAGACAAAGCCGAATAGGCTTGTTGAGCTTTACCCTTGAGGACAGTTTGCAACATCAGAGGCCAGTGTTCCTTTGGCCACTGGCAACTCTTTGCTACCTTTTCAAAACACTGGAAATAGTTGTCAACATCCTTTTCTGAAAATGGAGGCACCAGTTTTACCTCCTGACTGGCACTAAATTTATTTTTAGTTTCAATTTTTATTTTTAGTTGCTCCATTTGGAGTCTTTCTTCTCTATCGAATTTCTCTAATTCAAAATCTCTCTGCTCTTTCCTCTTTCTCTCTCTCAAATTCTCTTTGTTTTTCTTCTCTTGCTAATTTTTCTAACTCAAACTGCCTTTGTTTTTCTTTTTCTTCCCTCTCAAATTCTCTTTCTTCCCTTTCTTTCTCTTTTTCCTCCCTTTCTTTTTCTCTTTCCTCCCTTTCAATCTCTAGCATTTTTAATTTAAGTTCCATTTCTATATTTGGATTTTCCACTGGAAACTGTTCCAGATCTCCTGGTGCAAACACATTTTCATCAATGTAATATTCAACTTTCTCTCTAGCCAGTCTTGCTTTTCGCATGGCTGGTTTTACCTCTGTCAGCTCCAACTGTCTGCAAATTTCTAGCAGTTCTGTCTTTTTAAAAGACTTCAAAACCCCTACGGTTGGTGATGCCAAGAAATCATCCATTGCTGTTGTCAATATATATCTAGGAAAATTCACAAAAACAATTTCACAATTTGGAATGTTAGATTTTTAATAAATTACTCACACACTGGTCTATCCCGGACCTTGAGCCCCCAATTTGTTATGGCCCCAATTTGTTATTACATTTATAACACAACAGCAACAGCAAGGGATGACAAACACAGTTTTAACAACTAAAACACATTTAATTTTTAACAAAGACAAAGACTAATAACCTACAACTAAAGACCAAGATTGATAAATAAGAAAAAACAGAAATAATTACAGTCCCTTTTTAGTGGGGTGGCTTGGTGATGTCCTGGATGAAGAAAATGCTCAAACACAGGCAAAGAAATCCACAAAAGAAACGTCACAGGTCTTGAACAGAATGGCAGGTCTGGTCATCTTCTTGCAATTTCTCCTACTACTTTACTGTCTCAATTCTTTTCCTTATATACTCTTTTGCAGACCCCACCCACATTTAGACCTCTTTTTTTTAATTTTCTGAGACTTGCCCCAGACATGTCCAGGACATGTCTAAACATGACTCCAGTCTGAGCTTAACAAAAAAAGGTAAATACTGCCATCTAGTGGCCTATATTCACATTACATAACATAATGAATTTTCAATTACTTGTATCACCAAAACTGCTTCAGAGTTTAGGATTGTGTTTGTGTTACAGGAGGTCTAATTACTGTATGTGAACTTTTATTAAGTGTCCGTGACATTGATATACATTGATAAGAATGTCAAACTTCACATGAAATTTTCATAACTTGTATCATCACTATAGGACTGCTTGCCGGTAAGCTACAGGACCCTTGGTCCTATTTTTTTCATATCATTGCGCTTCTCAAGTTCCGTACATTTGTAAAAGAGTTCCGGATTTATTTCCAGGTCCGGTAAGGGATGAGATCTCTTCCGAGGGCACTTTACACCCTGGTCTGAGCACCCGTAAACCCAACAAAACACCATTTTCTTGTACGCTGAATGTAGGGGATTGCTTGCGGGTCTCACGACATCCGGGACAAGTTGTGCACAGAAACTATGCAGGGGTTGGTTGTTTGAGCGGAGACAAATCTGCTTCCATATGTGCTATATGGGCTCGACATCCATAACTACTCAGGAAAATTGGGAAGGGCTTCATTGGCAAATTGTATATCAAATTAATGTTCAAAAAGTGCTCTTTTCAGGCCAGTCTACTTGAGGTTTGACGCAATTTCCCCTTTAAACGTTAGCGAGCAAAGTATTCCATATTGGCTATAAACAAAACTACTTGCTACTCTGAATGCCATATGTGAGGGGAAACTTACCATAACATTGTAACTTTTATCCCTCATTTTGTGTCCAGATTTGACTATGTTTGAAGCGTATGCTTCCAAAAAGGGCCAAAATGACAAAAATTGAAGCATAGTGCAATAGCCCTGTGCTTCTTACACATCATGCAAAAATCCATTTTTAGAAATTCATCGTATAAGGTGTATTTTTTATAAAATGCAATCGGCACCAACATAGAAAAAGCTGATTTACTCAAAATGATTAAAATGGATATACTGCGTTTTGAAAACAAGCTCTTCATTTTCACCTCGGTTAATGAACCTCTGCTCCTCAGAAAAGAATAACATGTCGAACAAGCTCAAACTAAAAGTAGCCATTCTAAGTTCCGTGCATCACATTAGAACTCACTAAGTTCTCGGCTAACTATGATGGACGGAGCATTCATCACGCTTACAAATCTAATTTTGGATTCACTAAAATGTTAAACGCTGTCATAAAATACTGCACAAGCCTAGTTCACAGTTCCATGGCTTTGTGGGCCATGTGCAAAAGGTCAAAGGTCAAATTTTAACTTCGATCCCTAGTAAATTTGTTGAGTTGCCTGAAACCTCTAAAAATTTCAGCACAGAATGTCATTATTATCTGTGCCAAAGTTTATTCTGATCAGGTCAATCAGAACAAAATTAGAGAGGAATGACTAGGTGGCTTCTCCAATTCGGCAATTTAGGTACCTTGTGTTCCATTTCAGATTTCTTACATACCAAGCTGTAAAACCCATAAAATTTCACTTATGTATCACCACAGGCATCCATTCCAACCAAATACAAAATTTTTTCATTTTTGGAATTTAAAAAAATTATTATTATTTCTGCCAGTTTTGTTGCCTATACAATTTCCCATTCAAAGATAATACGTACAATGAAAATTAAGTTTGACTCCACTGGAGCATATTTATTAAAAAACAAAACAAATAAGTAAAATGATAAATACAAAGGCAATGTGAAAATATGTTAAAGAAAAGTAAAAATAACAAAAACCCCAGGGATTATTTGTAGAAGGCAACTGCGATTATTTCCAAAAAAAAAAAAAAAATTAAAAAAAGGTACCCCGATCAGGAATCGTACCTTCACAATTTCCTTTCAGCAGCGCAGCATTTTATCCAATAGGCTGCGCCAATCGACAACAGTCTATGGTGAAATTGCTCATTCAACGAATGGGTAAGGAAAATACTTAGGCTACTGTACTGTTGTAGGCTCAGTATTTGTGCGGAATAGTGCAAAGATTCTGTCAGAAAACGACTTTGAAAATGAATGTTGAATATTTAGCGGATAATTATTCGGACAATGCCTCAAACAAACTAGTTATGCGTTTATATTGTCGCGCTATTCAAGAACATTCATTGTGTCCCATGGACTCAGTTTGACGCACTCGGAACGCAAGGCTGTAGCTCAGGCTAGGTTTCTGCCATTAAGGTGGTTTAGGGTTCGTTAGAATCATCAGGACTCATAAAATCAAATTCCTACCGGCATAGTCTTCCTGACAGCATCGCAAGCCGAAAGCAGATTGGAAAGTACATTGCAAGGAAGCAGAATGCTACGGAGCTGAGATATTTGAAGCAACGCTCTGGGAAAGAACATGCTAGGCAGATCTATTTTTGTTATAACACGAACACATTGGGCTAACAATAGCAAGCGCAGATTTACCCTCAAACAGTTTTATTATCGCAAAATATCAAAGGTAAGAATTTTTTTCAGCTCATCTTCTGCTGAAAAAACCAGCACAGACTAGCATGTGCTGGTCTTACTGATGACCAGCATACGTTGTGTTTTGGCCACATGTATGCTGGTTTACGTTGGTGTCCAGCGCATGCTGGTTTACGCTGGTGACCAGCGCATCCTGGTTTACGCTGGTGATCAGCGCATGCTGGTTTACGCTGGTGACCAGCGCATGCTGGTTTAGCTGGTGACCAGCACATGCTGGTTTATGCTGGTGACCAGCATAAGTTGTGTTTTGGACACATGTATGCTGGTTTATGCTGGTGACCAGCATATGTTGTGTTTTGGACACATGTATGCTGGTTTATGCTGGTGACCAGCATATGTTGTGTTTTGGACACATGTATGCTGGTTTATGCTGGTGACCAGCATGACCAGCATATGTTGTGTGTTTAGTGCTGTTCCATGCTGCTGGACCATCTTCACCACAAGCAGGATATAAAAATAATTTGGTCCGACTTTGCACCTGCCGATCAGATCCACATTACAATAATACACACAAAAAAATAACTGCACTTGTTGAAAGTTACAGTAAAAAACGAAGCCACTTGCCTCAAATACAAACATTCACTGACAGATCGTTCGAAAAAATAAGAAAATATAAATTGAGCATTAAACTGGGCATGTGGATTGAATACTGAACAAGCTGCTGACATTGTCAAGCAATATCCCCCGCAATTGGCATGTCATTTTTGAATAGAGAATGTTTATATGCATTTAAATTTCTAAAGAACTATACTAATCGCAAAGCTGTTAATTTCCTCACAAAAAAAAATAGGCCGGAGAGTGTGCATCAGGAAACTCCGAAAATTGTATCAAATTGTTTTCATGACACACCTTTATGTCACCTCGATGCGAAATATGATCACGATCGGATGATTACTTTCAAATTTAAAGCCAAGACAAGATACATTACAGATTTCCCACAAATATGACGCTTTTTGACCCGAAACGCAAACAATTGTAAAGATATTTTCAAAATTGTTTTTCATGACACACCTTTATGTGGTTTTACACCTCAAATATGATCAGAAAAAATATGATCAGAATCGGATGATTACTTTCAAAGTTATAGCCCGGACAACAAATGTGTCGGACAGACTAACGGACGGACGGACCCCATTTTTATAACCCCAGCAACAACGTTGTTGCGGGGATAATAAAAGACCATAAAAATAGATATATTTTCATAATCCAGAACAATTGCTATAGGGAACTACATAAGAACACAGGTAGTCCATAATATATCTCCTGAGGTGCAAAATTGGACCACAGCAATTTTATCCTTCTCTCATTGAAGAGTAACATTTTAACCAAAGCCTCCATCTCGGATACCGCGATCTGCTGCTTTTCGTCGCTGCATCTACAGCGCCCTCAATAATTATTGGCACCCCTGGTTAAGATGTGTTCTTTAGCTTCCAATAAATTCAGTTTTTTTCTAAATAATATAGGACCACAATGAAAAAATAAGAAAATCCAACCTTTTATTCAAGTGCATTTATTCAGTGGGAAAAAAAATCCTACATTAAGAAATAATTCTTTTACATCAAATCATGTGTGCCAGAATTATTAGCACCCCTAATATTAATACTTTGTACAACCCCCTTTTGCCAACAAAACAGCACCTAGTCTTCTCCTATAATGTTTCAGAAGATGGGAGAATACAGAAAGAGGGATCTTCCACCATTCCTCTTTGCACAATCTCTCTAAATCATCCAGCGACCTGGGTCCTCTCCTCTGCGCTCTACTCTTCAGCTCACTCCACAGGTTTTCAAGGGGGTTGAGGTCTGGGGACTGAGATGGCCATGGGAGGAGCTTGATTCTGTGTCTGGTGAACCATTTTTGTGTAGATTTGGCCACATGTTTAGGGTCATTATCTTGCTGAAAGACCCAGTGACGACCCATCTTCAGCTTTTGGGCAGAGGCCACCAGATTTTGATTTAAAATGTCCTGGTATTTCAAAGCGTTCATGATGCCATGCACCCTAACAAGGTTCCCCGGGCCTCTGGAAGAGAAACAGGCCCACAGCATTACCGATCCTCCCCCATAGTTCACAGTGGGCATGAGGTGCTTTTCTGCATACTCATCTTTTGTTTTTGCCAGACCCACTTAGAGCGCTTGTCGCCAAAAAGCTCTATCTTGGTCTCATCTGACCAAAGCACACAGTCCCAGTTGAAGTCCCAGTACCGCTCAGCGAACTCCAGACGTTTCCGTTTATGATTGTGAGTGAGAAAAGGTTTTTTTCCATGCATGCCTCCCAAAAAGCTTGTTGGCATGTAGATAGCGCCTGATGGTTGTTTTGGAGACTTTGTGACCCCAAGATGCTTCCATTTGTTGCAATTCTTTAACAGTGAGCTTTGTAGAACTTTTTATTTCTTTTACTATCCTCCTGACTGTGCGTGGTGGCAAAATAACCTTGCGTCCTCCTCCAGGCTTGTTTACCACTGTTCCAGTTGTTTTAAACTTCTTAATAATTCCTCTGACAGTAGATATGGGCAGGTGCAGGCGAGTGGCTATTTTCTTGTAAGCATGGCCTGACTTTTGAAGGTTGACACACATCTGCCTTACTTGAATGGTGTGTTCCTTTGTCTTTCCCATGTTGAAGAGGGGATAAGAGAAATAGCCTCTGTGTCACGTCATATTTATACCCCAGGGAAACAAGAAGTGATGATTTACTAATTAAATGTTCCTAGATACTCTGATCAACTTTGTAAACTACTGTAGAGATGACAGAAATACTTCAATTACATTTATTTCCAAGGAATTGTTAGGGGTTCCAATAATTGTGGAACAGGTGATTTTATGAAAAATAATAATTTCTTAGTCAGGGATTTTTTTTCCCTTAAAATTCACTTGAGTTGAAGGTTATATTTTTCTATAAAAATATGTGAGACCATGCTTCTGCAATAAAAATTTAATTTATGTTAAGGCTTTTAACACATCTTAACCAGGGGTGCCTATAATTGTAGAGGGCGCTGTAAATTTGAAAGAGAAGAGCAATTCAAATGTAAATGGAGAACAAAAAACCATATTTGTCCAGGTACAAAGTATACACTTGAAGAGCATAAGGTAAAAACAATTCGTCACATCTGAGCCAAATTGAGTTTTATCACCTCATCTGTTATTTATCCCAGCCATTTTAAATTTGTCATTGTTTTACAAAATCTCAAATTATTTAATACAATGTTTTTCAAACACATAAAGGAGACTGGAATAATGTGATGAAAACCTACTGCCAGTGGATATTTCCCAGGCTTGAGACCAAATAGAATACTGGGCTGGACAAAGGTTTCAATGTTTGAAAACATGTAAATGCCCCTGTAACTGCTAATATGCTGTATAATCATTGTCGCATTTGATTAACATCATCAGTATCATATTTGAGAAGTCATGTGATCAATACTCACAAGCAGTGGAATGTGCTGTAAATGTACTATATTATTGCATTTTCTAGCAGTATCATGCATGTTGACAGAAATGAAACAATCATGCTTCCTCTTTGTCCAAAATGCTATTGATTGTTATTCATGGAACAATTCTCAATGTATTTTGATTCGTCCAGTCAACAATATTGACAAGCTAGCTCTGTAAAGCCAAACTGCAGACTTTCGATTACGCTATTGAATGTTAAAAATCAAGTGTGGATAGCTGGCCCGACAGAAACATTTATTCAGTTCCAAGAGAAGAAAGAAAACTTTGATTCAGTGGGGTTTTCATTGCAAATTATCGTCTTAAGTGACAAAATACACTTAGATGAAAGCTCTAAGCAGACTGGTTATGTTTTGGCAAGAAGTGATTACTCATGAGCTTCAGTAATATGTATAAGTTACACATGTTCTGTATCACCTTTAGCATTCTCTATAAACATTATCATTACTGTTTTCAACTAAGATGTGTTAGCTAATCAGTTCCTTTCTTTGACTACAAAAAGTGTCATTAAGTGAAGATACACATTTTTAAAACAGCTGAATTAAAGTTATATGCCATGTGAAATATAATTGAGTAGTTAAGGTAAGGACTAATACACAACAAGACACCTCCCTTACACACCAAACAAGATTTTAAAAGCTCAATCTCAAAAGCTAACTTATATTAGCTTGTGACAGTCGCGTAAACATTCAATACATCTAACATAGCAAGGTAGCCCTGTTAGCTTCAGGTTGCTGTCGTGGCAACGTCTGCACATCGACTTAACGCGCTAACAGCTATCCTGCCAGTCATTAACCAATTTCGCACAAAGCTTAGCATTAGCGGTGTTCAGGCAGCTCAAATCAAATCAAATCAAATTTTATTGTCATTTTGCTGTCCATACAGTAGTAGTGCAGACAAGATGAGAGAGCGTTCCTCCAGGATCCATGCGTGCACCCTCCCTCCCTCCCACCCACAAAAATACACATGACCAAGTTAGTAATAACCTAAAATTAGGTTAAAATACCCAAGACTAGACTTGGATTGAGTACTAAATTTAAAAACTGAAATGCACCATCAAGTACAGAGTATGAGCCTATCAGCAGTTCAGCATTCTGACAGCTTGTGGAATGAAGCGGTTGATCAGTCTGGTAGTCCTGCTTTTGATGCTCCGAAACCGTTTTCCTGATGGCTGCAGTTCAAAGTGTTTATGAAGAGGATGTGTGGAGTCCCTGACAATGTTCAGTGCCCTGCTCCTGCAGCGGCTCTGGGAAAGTTCCTGGACAGAGGGGAGAGAAACTCCGATGACCCTCTCAGCTCCTCTGACCACCCTCTGCTGGGCTATTCTGTCTAACACACTGCAGCTGGAGTACCATGTTGAGATGCAGTATGTCAGGACACTCTCAACCACACCTCTATAAAAAGTCCTGAGGATGCTGGTGGGGAGAGAGGCCCGTTTTAACTTCCTCAGAAAGTGCAGTCTCTGATGGGACCGTTTAACAATCGCCGAGGTGTTCATATTCTAGCTCAGGTCCTGCGAGATCTGCACTCCAAGGAACTTGATGTTTTCCACTCTCTCCACTGTGCTGCCGCTGATGCTGAGGGGAGCATGCTCAGGTTGTGACCTCCGGAAGTCTATGACCATCTCCTTCGTTTTGTCCACACTGAGCAGCAGGTTGTTCTCTTTGCACCAGCCTTCTAAGTCTTTCACCACATCCCTGTACATTTCCACAAATGAGTCCCACCACTGTGGTGTCGTCCGCGTGTTTTATAATCTGGACCCCCTCGTGTGTGGCTGCACAGTCATGTGTGAGTAGTGTGAACAACAATGGACTGTGCACACAGCCTTGGGGAGATCCAGTGCTCAGTGTGATGGAGTTGGAAATGTTCTTACCAATCCGGACAGACTGAGGTCTCTCTGTCAGGAAAGCCAGGACCCAGAGACATGTGGCGGTATCCAGGCCGAGAGCTAGGAGCTTCTCCATTAGTCTCTGGGGGATGATGGTATTGAATGCTGAGCTGAAATCAATGTACAGGATTCTGGCGTAGGTGTCTTTACTGTCAAGGTGGGTGATGACTGAGTGCAGGGTGGTGGATATGGCATCCTCTGTAGAGCGGTTTGGGCGATAAGCAAATTGAAGGGGGTCAACCGATGCAGGGAGGCTAGCTGTGATGTGTGGTTTGACGAGCCATTCAAAACACTTCATCACAATTGGTGTCAATGCAACCGGACGGTAGTCATTCAGACATGTAACAACAGCTTTCTTTGCCACTGGAACGATGATAGATTTTTTGAAACATCTGGGGACAGTGGCCTGGCTGAGGGAGAGGTTAAAAATGTCCGTCAGTACCTCTGCCAGTTCGCCAGTGCAGGCTCTGAGCACACGTCCCGGTATGTTGTCTGGGCCTGGCGCTTTTTGTGGGTTGACCCTCGAAAGGGTTCTCCGTGTGTCTGCTGCGTTAATAGTAAAAGCTGGTCTGACAGATGAAGAAGAAGGGCCACCCCTCTCTCTGGTTGTTGGATTTGAAGTTTCAAAGCATGCAAAGTAGTTGTTAAGCTTGTCTGGAAGGGAGGCGTCATCCTCATCATCAGCCCCCCGCCAGGACTTGCAGTCTGTCAGTGCTTGGAGCCCCTGCCACGTCCATCTGGTGTTACCTGTGTCACAGAGGTGCCCCTGGATTCTCCCTGCATAGGTGCGTTTTGCAGCCTTGATCCCTTTTGTGAGTGCTGACGTGGCTGAATGAAGAGCAGTCCTGTCCCCCATCCTGAAAGCTGCATCTCGGGCTGTCAGCAGCAAGAGCACCTCTCTGGTCATCCAAGGTTTTTGGTTGCCACGTGCAGTGACGGTCTTAATTAAGGTGACATCCTCTATACACTTAGCGATGTAGCTGGTTACCACCTCAGCATACTCCTCAACATCAGTCTGATCCCCCTGGGAGGCTGCTGTCTTGAAAACCCCCCAGTCTGTGTTTGTAAAACAGTCCTGCAGTGCTGAGGATCCACCCTCCGGCCAGATCCTAACCTGCCTTCTCACTGGTCTGCTGCGCTTCAGCAGTGGTTTATATGTTGGCACCAACATAACAGAAAGGTGATCAGAGCAGCCGAGCTGGGGGCGGGGGGTTACTTTATATGCATCGGGGAAGTTTGAATACACTAAGTCCAGCATGTTATCTCCTCTGGGTTTAAAGTCCACAAATTGCTTGAATTTAGGGAGTACAGTTCTAAAGCTGGTGTGATTAAAATCCCCTGCAACCACTATGAAGCTGTCTGGGCGTTTGGTTAAAAGTTCATTGATGGCATCATGCGACTCTCCGAGTGCCTCGTTAGCCTTAGCTTTAGCATAAGTGCTTGGAGGTATGTGAACAACAGCTACAATAACATTGGTGAATTCCCTCGGCAGGTAGAATGGCCGGCATTTCACAATAAGGAACTCTGCCAACTGAGAGCAGTGTTTAGAGGCTACTGTGGCATTAACACACCAGTTTTTATTGATAAAAATGCAAAGCCCCCCACCTCGGCTCTCACCCGAGCTAGCAGCCTCTCTGTCCGCACGGAACGATGTCATCCCCTCCAGCTGTGTAGCCGCGTCTGGGATGTTACCGTGGAGCCAGGTCTCAGTGAAAGCAAGCACGCAGCAGTCTTTCCACTCCCTGCGGGTTTCTCTCAGCAAACGTAGCTCGTCCAGCTTGTTGTCAAGGGACCGTACATTAGAGAGAAGAAGCGACGGTACTGCTGGTTTGGAGGGGTTAGCCTCTAGCCTAGCATGGATCCCGGGTCTCTTCTCCCTCCTTCGTCTGCGTTCGCACCGCTTCCGCTTCCTCCTCACACGGATAGCTGCCGGCGCTGTCTTCGATAGGATTCCGTGCTAGCGTAGTATGACCAGATCACAGTCGAGCGGCGCAATTTTTGCGGCATTCCTTGCCTTGATGTTATACATATATGTTAAACATAGTTGCTCGGCTGTAGATTTTACAGAGTAAACGTCTCTTAATCCCACACTTAATCCCAATGTCTCCCGGAGGGGCCGCTGCGTCCATGCACGCCGCCACCATATTCCTGCAGCCCTGTACATATTTCAGCTGTACATATTTTCATGATGCTTGATTATACAGTAAAAGCAGGTAATACCCACATTTCTAGCCAGCTACATCAGCTTAACTCCCAAACATCAGCGAGTACAAGGAACGGCTTGAACATAATAGCGACCTACTGGCCAGCTGACTAGACGTTGAACATTAGCCACGTTTGAGTTTCGATTGATGAGCTTGCTAGCTAGCGAGCTAGCTAACGTTACGTTCACCTGATGTTGCGCAAGTACATCTAAACTAATGCCTCTAGCTTGTTACGTTAGAAAGCCATAAAAGGGTTTAAGCCTCAATTACAAAATATTAATGACCGACTTTTCACAGACGAGGAAATAAAATTGCTTAACCCTCTCCAGGCTCATGTTGCAAATTTGCAACAATAAATCAGTTGATGACTGATTATAAAATATGAAGACCACACGGGAAATGGTTTGATAAAGTTAGCCTTCCAGCTCAGTATTGCAAAAATACAATGTTAGTTCTACCAGCAGCCACTTGCGTATGAGAACTATTCTCCATGAATGAAAGATTTTTCAAATCTCAAAATAATAAATTGGGCTGGAGAGGGTTAAGACCTCAAAATCCCAAAAATTACCATTACTTTAGATTGGCGTCACCTGAATGAGATGTGAAGCTCAGCGATAAGATCAGTGATACACGCGCTCTAGCTCCATAAAGACCGATGAACAGTCACCGTCCTTCCCACTGCTCCCTCCCGAACATGGCATGTAATTAAAAACCGAAGCTCCTTCTTGATGTTGACACGCTCATGTAGCAAAGAAAACCGTAGTACTCTCATCGATTTGCCAAGCAGAAATGTGCCGTCTTAATGTTTTGCAAATATATATAATTCACTTCACATAATAAATATTCTTTTGATTTTAAGTTTTTTTATTTTTTATTGATGTTATGACATTTTAAATTAATGCCAAATACTGAAGTAAATATTTATTGGTAATATTAATGTCTCCATGCAAGAGGAAATGCAATTATAGCTGTTGAAGTCTTTTATGAGTCTACTATTATTCCAATGACATATTCCAGACTTCATAATGTCTAGTCTGTTGCGTTTCTGTTTCAGTGACATGGCTTATTCTTTGCACTTGCTGTCCGTCTCTTTTGATCAAATCCTCTGCCAAATAAATAAAATGTAATGGAATGATATTAAAAATTTAAGAATGTATTTTGTGTCATTAAGAGTACTTATTCATGCTTCAGTAATTTGGCCTGTAAGCCCAATTATTACCAATTGTGTGTGCATTTGCGTGTGTACTTGTCTTCTTTTAAAAGATATGACATGAGTTTTTGGTCCAGAAGTTTAGAGGTAATTTCCTGCATCATTTTCTGCTAAATTCTGATTAACCATGGTCCAGACCTACTTGAAACAGCAGGTCCACCTTCCCCTGTGCTACATCCCCGTCAGCCAAATTCGGTTGGCAACCTGAGTCAGGTATGTTTACTTATCTGAGTTTCAAAACAAAGAAAAAGAAAGAAATTAACGAAAAACTGTGCAGTATTCTTCCTCTCTAAAAATAATATTAAAGTCGCTACAAATAAAATACTGAGACGGTGCTAGTCTTGCAGTCTTATTGACTGTGCAATTTTAGTTGTGTAGAATGGGCCGTTGAAGTGTGATAGGTTGTTGAATGTTAACAATTTTTATGCAACATTTGCATGGGGACTGTTAATAAGAAAAGTACTCTTACCTCTAGCCCCAGCACATCTATACTCTTAAAACAATGGAACTATTTACGCTGAGGTTAGCCCACACTAAACCCCATTGTGGTTCCAAAGAGTAAAAGTGCTGTAGGCACATAGGGATTAGCCAGTGCAGTGCCTGAGTGGGTTAGGGGTTAGCCAGTGCAGTGCCTGAGTGGGTTAGGGGTTAGCCAGTGCAGTGCCTGAGTGGGTTAGGGATTAGCCAGTGCAGAGCCTGAGTGGGTTAGGGTTAGCCCGTGTAGTGCTTAAGTGGGTTAGGGGTTAGCCAATGCGGTGCCTGAGTGAGGTAGGGGTTTGCCAATGTAGTGCCTGGGTGGGCAAGCTCAACTGAGGGCTGCCCACAGAAAGCCCACAAAGAGGCTCAAAGGGGACAAATTGCCGTAGGCTACACCTGGGCTAATTTACTGGGGTCCCGCATGGGATTAATGAGGGTTGCCCCTGCCCAAACTGCATACAGTTAACCCATTTTGGGCCCATACAGGCATTTTTGCAGGGTTGTTTCTTGATGGTGGACCAGGTTCACTCGCAGCTACACCATCAACATAACAGCAAAGACCAGCATGGAGACAATGCTGGTCTGTGCTGGTCGCTTGCAGACCAGCATAGATCAGCACCAGTCAGCATGGATATGATGCTGGTCTGTGCTGGTCTATGCCAGTCCATGCTGGCAGACCAGCATTAACTAGCACAGACCAGCATGGATATAATGCTAGTCTGTGCTGGTGTACGCTGGTCTATGCTGGCTGAGCATCAAACAGCCTGGAAATAATGTTGGTCTGTGCTGGTCTATGCTGATCTGCCAGCATTGACCAGCATAGACAAGCAATCTCTCCCTGCTGGTTGGTGGTCAGCCAGCATTGACCAGCATAGACCAGCTTTAACCAGCACAAAACCAACAAGGACTAGCATGGAGATAATGCTGGTCTATGCAGGTCCGTGCTGGTCACTTGGGCCAGCAACAAACCAGCATTTAACCAGCAGGGACCAGCACTGACCGGCATTATTTTTATGCTGGTGCATGCTGGTTTTTTCAGCAGGGTAGACTGTAAAGTGTATGCCTGCTGTTCTTTCAATGTGCTGTCAGTTAAAAATGACAGGGCTCATATCGTCACATTCTGTGGACTTTCCTCTTTTATTTGAGGTATCGTTTTTATGCATAGCATGAATTCAGCAGAAATCCTGGCGATTCAGCACTGATATGATTTTATCCTATGTTCAGCTGCATGCTTATTTACTTGCTTGGTGCTTGAATTGTGTTTGGTTGAGGTAAAAATGGTTTACATGAGCTTTTGGCCGAGTTTCTTCGCGAAATGTGGATATGCCGCTTGACAATGTCGCGATTTGAAAAAATGCTTTATTTATAATGCGTAATAACCGTCCCCGGTACCGGAGTTCTTAAGGATCTGAGTTCTTCAGGGGTTAATTCATCTAGAGATAATGTGAACACCATCTCAGTCAATGTTAAGTCATTCACATTAAATTCATTGACACTGCAGTGTATTGGCATTGATGTAGAGCAGGAGACCCCAACCTTTTTTGAGCCAAGTGTTATGGCCCCAATTTGTTATTACATTTACAACATAACAGCAACAGCAACAGCAAGGGATGACAGACACAGTTTTAAAAACTTAAACACATTCAATGAAAAAAACAAAGACTAAACTACTATCTACAACTAATAACCAAGATTGATTTACAAGAAAAACAGAAAATATTTACAGTCCCTCTTTGTTGGGGTGGCTTGGTGATGTCCAGGGTAAGGAAAAATGCTCTAACACAGGCAAAAATCCTCTAAAGAAACTTCACAGGTCTTGAACAGAATGACAGGTCTGGTCACATGTATCCTTCTTCTTGCAATTTCTCCTACTACTTTACTGTCTCAATTATTTTCCTTATATACTCTTTTGCAGACCCCACCCACATTTAGACCTCTTTTTTTTTTTAATTTTCGGGGACTTTCCCCAGACATGCCCAGGACATGTCTAAACATAACTCCAGTCTGGGCTTAATAAAAGAAAGGTAAATTCTGCCATCTAGTGGCCTCTATTCACATCACACAAGATTTACCTTCAAAGTTGGCTATGCATTGAGATCTACTGATCTGAGTTGGCTGTTTTTATGCCAGTTTCTGTGTACTTTGGTATGGAAGGCTGTTATTGATAAAACATTGGTCTAATATCTCCCTGATATTATCGATTTAGCCTAATAAATTATTTGCTGCCATTTACCCAAAAGTAAGATGACCATATTTTGATTACCGCAAACCAGGACACTCGGCCTGCAATGAGCTACTCAAATGATACTCAAAGTTTACTCAAAGATGCCTTATAGTTTCATTACATTTAAAGTATGCCTCCTCTGTACTGATAGTATTTGGTAATATAAAAAATTTGCTATCTATAACCAAAGACGCAAATTCAGATAGGCTTCTCAGAGGTTACTCAACATGTTTTATTATGACAAGTTTCAAAAATAACAAATGAATTAATGATAGAAATAATGCCTCTTCAATATTAAAAAAAGCAAATAAATAATAAACAACTAAAAAATACTTCTTCTATATTAGCAATCCAACTTTAACAAAAATACCCAGCCAGCATGTCTATCTGGGGCCCATCAGGGTTGAATTTGGGCTGCAGATAAGGGTCCCGAGTGGGTTTGTCCGCAGTTTCCATGGTGGTCCCACCTGTGTTTGCCCATATGGGTTTCAAGTTGGTTCCGACTGGGTTTCATGTAGGGCCCAACTTGGTGAGTTACACACGACCCATGTAGGCCCCATATGTTTTCCCATATGGGCACAAAGATGGATCAGACTGGACTTTAAATGGGCCGTAACCAGGCAGTTTATCTGAGAGCCATTTAGGCCCCAGCTGTTTGACTTTAAGAGGGATCTGACTGGGCTCTAAGTGGGACCCAAGTGGAAGACTTTTATTAGAGCCATTTAAGCCCCAAGTGTGTGCCTCCATGTGGTCTTGAAATGAGCTCAGGCTGGGCTTTAGGTGGGTCCTAAGTGGGTGAGTTCTGTTTGACCCATGTAGGCTCCACCTGTGTGTCCCGATGCGAGTTTGAAGGATTTTACTAGTTCAGGCTCAATTAAAGTGAATTTGTACACATGGAGCGGGGGATAACATTATATACATGTTACAGTGTGTATATTTGTGTAGTTATGTCCGACATAAACAAGAGATTACGGAACGTATTTGTGTCGTGATGCTGCCAAGACGAGAGCTGGGACACAGGTTTGGAGGTGCTGATGCTGCAAGGTTGGATTTTGGTCAAGGGACACTACTGGCAGAGAGCCTCCATTCTCCCCATAACAAGTCATTTATTCATCACAATTACTCCACAGCCATTTGATAAATTAACCATTTAAATTGAATAAAGGATCAAAGTTGCATAGTTCATCTTCAGCTAAATACAAAAAATAATGCAACAATTTAGCAGCAAAAACCACAACATAAAGTTGTATTTCAATGAATGTTACAGCTTGCTTTGAGCATAAAAATTTGAGTTGCACTTTTTATTGAAAAAAGTCTTGCTTTAAACATAAAACAAGTGAGCTGCACTTTTTATAAAATCTTGCTTTAAACATAACACATTTAAGATGTACTTTTTTCGAAAAAAAACCCAATAAAACGTGTTATTTTTGCTCATCTCGTTTATTATGGCGGAATGGGATTACACCATAGATTATTAAACTTAACATAGCGGATCATTCACTGGGCATGTTTGGCATTTTTAGCACAAAGTAATTGTTTAAGCGCTTGGGCATTAAAACTGAAAGCTGAATGGCTGAGTTGAATGAGTGGCGTTTATGTTTACGCGGCTTTGAGTTTTTTAAATTGCGATGTGCGACATCATATGTGAATTCGCTTTCCCCAATTAATTTAATCTGTAAGTTCTTTGATTAGTTATTATGTTATTTAGAATAGGCTATATAACATTATTCAAATCAAGTGAACTTCTCTTGGTTCATTCTGTACTGCGGTTTCAAAGGAAAAACGAAGCAACCCTTGCGGCAGTCTGGTGGAATGGACTGTAATGTCAGCTGTTTCCTTTAAACACGAATTAAAAGCCCAACAGATTAATTCAATTAATAGCAACAATGAAAACAAAAATAACTGACTGTACCCAGTTCTTTATTTAATGTTATTTCCACTTAGTGTCTATTTGAGAGTCCATAAGAATTTTCTACTTTACTCCAATAGAATTTCAATAACAACAATTGGCACTTTAAGTTTGTTTGTCGCAAACTGCATGCAAGAAACACTTCGCACCTGTGCAGGCCTTTATTCTGCGTAAAATGGATTTATTGAGAAGGTACTAATTGAGCAACATATCGAGAACTTGCATGTCCTTTTAATCTGGTATCCAACGCTGTTGAATACATAACACACAAATGACTGCCAGGTGAAACCGTAGGCTACATCTAACGAAGTGAGGGAGCGTCTTTTAGGTGCTACAATGATCCCAATGAATATTAACTAATGGTGTCGGATATGCTCAGTGCAACAGCATTGGATACCAGCTTGAAAGGACAGATTATTGGTGTGCTGCTCTGTTAATGACCTACCTTTTCAATAAATTCATTTTACAAGGAAAAAAGCCTGCACAGGTGTGAAGCGTTTCTTGCACGCAGCTTGAGGCAAAGAAAGGAAAAATGCCAAAGAAGCTTGGAGAAATAACTGATGCCACTGGCACTGCTATTCGACGAGTTCACAACAGGCGTTAACTCTGGCGGTCGTACAGCCGAAACCACTACGGTTACAAGTTCGTCTTTAAGCCCAGAAACTTTCCGTTTCCGTCTCCTAAGAAAGTCCTGAACACAACGGCTGCGTCCCAAAAACAGTTTGAGTCGCCCTCACTCACTTGCCCTCAGCACTTGCCATCGGAAGAATCCTCGCCGCCATCATCAGAGCTGTTCCATTCCTCTACACAACTGAAGTGAACTTGGTGAGATCGACCCTTGAGGGCTGAGTGATCAAGTCAACAACGATGGTCACTCCAGAGCTGTATATCACCCACAATGCATTGCAGTGGTGCACGAAAAATATGTCCATGCGGTGGCGATAATGAACCTCAAACACCATTTTCAGCTGTCTATTTACCACCAAAGAAGAAGAAAATGAAATAAGGAGCCAGCACGGGTCTGTATTAAATTGTGTGCAATTAAATACAAACTCTGCAACAGACGTTATGGCAGAACCCACCGTTTACAAGTATAAGTAGGCTATATAAGCTATTTGTCACAGACAAAAGAAAAAGAAAGCAAAATACTTGTATCTAAATAGCATTTTATTTTTCTGATGTCATGTCGTTTGCTGTGCATTCTGTGTGATTAAGGGATTGTTTCCATATTGTTACAGTGTCTGATGAGGACACGGAGCTCCTCATAAAGCTGAGAATGAGAAATGAAGCTCTCTTTATTGGCAAAATAAATGCCTCAAAGCTGGCCTGGGAGTGAGTTTGTTTGTAACTTACTGTGGCATTGCATATGAATGCATTTCTGTTACTTGCTTCTTTGTTGTGGTGATAATTTTAAAGGTTTTAATGTTTGGTGAGCATAACATAATTCTTTTATTGTGAAAATAGGACAATTGTGCAGAAGATGGGTCTGCAGGGGAGGCTGACAGCAGCACAGGCGGCTAAAAAGTGGGAGAATCTAAAAAAGAAATACAAGGTAATTAGTATACAGTAGCTATACAATTGGAGAAACAAATTCACTCATCAAAAAAGAGACTGTGTTACCTCTGTTTTCTCCCGTATTGGACCTGAAAGCCCCCCCCTACTGGAGCAGGAGCAGATCAGGGGGAGGAAAAGGCAGATAGCTGGCAGTGGTTTCCCCTGATGCATGAGGCAATTGGGTCACGGCCATCAGTAACAGCACCAGCCCTTATTGCCTCATGTACAGGGGAAACACCTACAACGAGCAGCACTGCCACTGCCAGCAGTCTGCCAGGACCTCCAGAGAGACCCACACCACCACCATCATCATCATCATCATCATCACAACCACCACCACAACAACAACCACATTCATCTCCACTTAAAAAAAGAGCCCGGAGGGCGCGCCTTGTTGACCTTATCCTGAGGGAAGGAGACTGGGATGAGGACCGCTTTCAGCGTTTGGAGGCACAGACAGACAGGCCTCTGAACATTTTTGAGAAAATGGTGGACAAAATGTTGCTTCATTTAATTTTGTAACTTATTATTTAGGCCCTGATTTATGCCTTAAGTTTAAGTTCAGTAATTAAATCACAACACCCTCATTTCTTTTCTTTTATTTTGACATTAACATAATTTTCATTTTGTTTCAATCTTTTTTTTTTAAACTCAAAACTTCGTGGAAAATGTGAAAAAATAAATCTCAATAGCATAATTGTGTGGTGTCTCATTTGCCTTCACACTATTTACATTCCCTACAGGTAATCATGGTCCAGTAGCTGCTGGACAGGTGCGGAGATGCGGCCTGCCAGCCTTTCTCTAAGTGTTGCTCCACCGACCTCAACAGCAAGAGGGATATTGTCCGCCCAAGCTTCCTGGACTGGCTCCTCAATATCCCCCACACCCGGGCATATGTTATGCAGTACAGCACAACAGGTGATGACAGATGGCACAAACGTTGTGTCATCATCCAGGGCCTTAAAGAAGATGCTGCGCCATCGAGTCTTCATCATTCCAAAGGACCTTTCAATAACTGAACAGGCCCTGGAGTGACAGTCGTTGTAGCGCTCCTGGATCCTGGACTACATGGGCTCTCTGTATGGTGTCATTAGGCAAATTGGCTGCTCAATGCAGGGGTATCCACCATCACCTACAATGAAATAGCCTGCTGGGGGGTAGAGTTGACCTGTGGAAAACGGACTGTTCTTTAGCACACGTGTGTCATGGACAGACCCAGGGTAACCTGTAAATGTGTCCAAAAACATGCCTCCACTGTCACACAAAGCTTGGAGCTGGATAGAATGGAATAGCTTGCGATTAGTGTAGTCAGTGGAGGCAGGACCTGCAGGTGCAGGGCTCCAGAGTGCGACCAAAATTTTTAAGAGTGCGACTAATAATTTTGCTAGGTCGCACTGGTGCACCTGATGATGCTCAGGTTAAAACTTAAATTTAATTCGCAGGCGCATCATCGCTCAGTGTTCTCCTGTGACCGAGCTCACACACTCATCATGGTAGGATCATTCCGTGTTCTAAACCAATAAGAGACAGAGCTCGGGCGGGTCTTTGCCTCTGATTGGTCCTGTAAGTTGTGTGTGTTAAAAGTTGCGCGCGACCTGAGCGCCAGAGTGGCTGACTAACTGAAACGAAAAAATAAACTAAACGCAACAAAACGAGGGAAAAAAAAAAAAAAAAAGAGAGGCCAAAATATTGAAAGTTTTTTCATCAAGAAAACTAAGCCCGCAACCAGCCCTACTACTATAATCCCATCCATGCCCACTACCGAGTGTCCATCCCATCAATAAACGGAGCCGCTCCCTGGTGAGATGCCAAGCCCCGGTCCTTCGGCGACCGCATCAGATTAGGAACCAGAGGTGGCGTGCACAGATAGACGCTAGGTGGTGCTACAGCACTTGCCTCTTTGCCCTTTATCAATGAAAGTGCCCTTTTGAAACTTCGTTTTTTTTTTTTAATTATTAATAATAATAATAATAATAATAATAACACTTTAGTGTGGCCAATGTTGAAATGATCTTTTAGAAAAGCTGTTTGATTAAAAACTACTGACAAAAATGCCCCGAAATGGGCCACCTCCTCACGAGCTTCCGACCTCTCTTCCTTTGTCACGTGAACACGCGCGCAGTGCATATAGATGCGCTCACAGAGATATAAGAAAACTAGAGTGGACGCCGCGTGGGCTGGGCCAAAGTGCTGACGGCAGAGTAGCCGCCTCGGAAGTGACAGGATTGTCCACTCTAGTTTTCTTATGCTCCTGCAGCGCATCCACAGAGATATATCAGCTGAGCGACTGGAAGCCACAGTCCTGTGCCCCGCCAGCCAGGTAACACACAGATCAAGTGAAATCGTACAGCCCAACCTGTAATCATTTTGTTGTGCTGTAGCATGTCTCATACACAGTGATGGTCCGTCGGCAGAAACACAGGGCCAGCAATAACCTCACCTTTCACTTCTTCATGACAGACACCTCTCGCAGTCTACCTCCCCGATTAGCAACCGTTGCTCAGACTGATTGGAGGAACCGACGAGAATCTAACTTGTTTTTGAAAGCCTTGTTATACATTGCAGTACGAAATTATACAGCGTTTAACTTACTTCCGCACACCAATGGCTACGGAAAAAAATATCAATAGCCTACGTCTTTATAATTTCTGAATTTGCGTAAATTAATTTGCGACGTTCATTGAGCTATTAGCCATGAGAATCCGTTCTATATACTCTGAATGTGACAGCTAAAGTGCGTTGTTGGGTAAGAAGCACAGCTGAGTGAAGACGAAAATAATTGCGAAAGTATTACGGTGAGGCCCCACTACACACGGAATATCCGGATGTTATCCGCACCTCCCTGCGGAACTGCTCGTTTATGGGCGTTTCTGACTTGCTGGCTTGTGGGCGTGTCGAACATTGTGTGATCAAATAGAATCCATCCCCGCTAAATTTTGATTTTCCTGCTGTTATCAGTACAAATCAATTTTCGTACAAACATCTCTCTGCCATGGATTGTCGAAAGAAGATTCTGGCTGCGATTGCCGTCGCCACCGCCGTTTTTGGGTTCATCCCATCCTGCAACGCCGAAAGAATTATGGGGAGTATCATCGGCTGGTATCAGAGCTCCGTTTGGATACAGCACTCTTCCAGCAATACTTTCGACTGGACAGGTCCCAGTTCAGCTTCTTGTTCGTCCTTGTCAAAACAGGAAGATCTGCTAGCTCTGGAAGTTTTTCGGACGAAAGCGATTGGCTCCCAGGTTGCGGGCACCGTATTCACTTCCATATGGCTAGAAAATTTCATCTTCGTCCCCTCCCACTTTCCCGCACGGATGGCCGGATCGTATCCCAGAATGCATCGCGCATCAAAACGCACGCATGACATAGAAAATGAATGGGATGCGGAGGAGGGCGGAGTTTTTCCGTGTGTAGTGGGGCCTCACGTAACAAAATTTAGCGGGGATGGATTCTATTTGATCACACAATGTCCGACACGCCCACAAGCCAGCAAGTCAGAAACGCCCATAAACGAGCAGTTCCGCAGGGAGGTGCGGATAACATCCGGATTTTCCGTGTGTAGTGGGGCCTCACCGTAAGTCCGCGAAAGTTTTGGATTTTTTGCAGATTGTCATCCTTGCGGATTCACATCAATTATATCAACATAGCCAACAGGCAATCGCTTTGTAATTAGCATTTCTTAACCATTACGTGTCACGCAGTGGTGGTAGCTATTCTGTTAATTAACTGTTTCATTGTTAATCAATCAAACCTGATCGCAAACAGTTTAAGAGCAATTATCCGGGAAAGGGTGATGTTACTGAAGGCCTTCCTGGCATCTGACGGTACGCCACTGCTCATACTGCACCAAACAACTGAGCATTTTTTAGCCGACTGGTCACCTGATTAGCGAGTTTAATGCTATATCCCAAATCAATGATAGATTACGTGAGGACGACCACCACAAACAATGTCGGTCGACTTTGCAAATCTATCTGTTAAGCTGAACGTTTTCTTTTGTGTAGGTTTTGATCGGCAACATTAATGAACACAGAAAGAAGAATCAGGCAGTTCCCCATTGCCTGAGAGAAATATCCCCATAAAGGCTACCCAAGTGCCTTCTTGTAATGAAAGACAGTGGTCATGAATTGCATTGAACATGTGCGTGTAATGTTTATTTTATTTTTTTAATCTCACACTATAATTACATGTTCCACGAGTGCAAAGAAGTGCCCCCCATAATGTCTGTGCACGCCACTGAGAGGAGGTGTCAACCGAGTGTGGGATAGAGCCCGGCTCTGAGACCCAAATGAAAAAGGCCGAAATATATTCCTTCAGAAAGGACTGGCTGAAACAGTTTCCCTGGCTGAAGTACAACAAAGGACATAACGCAGTGCACTGCGTGTAACTTACTGTCAGGAGTGCGGTCAGAATATGGCCGGAAATATTGCATTCGCGAGCGGGTCAACAACGTTTCGTATTGAAACTTTAAAAAAAACATAACATGTCTAAAAACACACGTTGTGCAGTGACAAGTGCGCACAGAAAGTGGCCCCTCTTCCAGCTGCATTTCAGTGGCAGAGAGTAATCAGGTCCTCTGAAGAATGTTGCATACAACATTGCCAAAGAGGAGTTGCCGAATAAAAATGGATTAAACGTAAAACTGACGTATTGCAATGATTCGGCATGTGCCTAATTCATTGGGGTAATAACTGACACCTTAAAGCGAAATACAGCTGCGGCGTCGGAAACGCCACATACATGTCCTTCATGATTGACAGCGACACAGACGTCTCTACCAAGGAGTGTGTGATCCAGTTGCGTGGCCAGCGGGGGTGCTGGCTTTTTGACTGCATTTAGTAGTTCTCAATCATTTTCATTTATTGACGCGTTTTCCGGTTGTCGTAATAGGCAACCGAAGACACGGTTTCTCTCCGCATGCGATCTAAAAGCGATTAAATCATGGGCAAAATTCAGTCCAGTTGTGGAACACGAACAGAGAATTGGGTTGCAGAAAACTTCCGTTTAAAACAATTATTTGTCCTGACCTGTTCTCAGCCATTTTCATAATTAACAGAGGGTTCACTCCGAAAGCTCTCCACAGTTAACAGGTGCAGCTCGTTCTACCCGATTAGGAACAGGTCAGGACAAATAATTGTTCTGAACGGAAGTTTTGAGCAACCTAATTCTCTGTTCTTGTTCCGCAAATTTTATAGTCCTAAATATTATATTTTAAAAATATTAAAATAATAGATATTCCTTTTTAATAATAATATTTTTATATGTAAAAAGATAAGAGGCTAAGATCACAAACAGTTTTCCCTTTGCAAATTACAGGCTAGTGACCTGCATGATCTTTTTTTCTTTGGGAATTTATGCTGTCACAAAGCAAGCATTTTCTGCACTTGGGCATCAGTGTGCAGATTGGCTGGGGAAAACGGTTGCTCTAAGTGCTGTTGGTGCTGCAGTTAACCATCTGAGGAGCATGAGACAGCAAGGGGAGACCTGCTATAAGATTGACACATGATGTTAGGTCTCAGTTCAGTGAAACTAAACAGTTGCACGTTTAATTTTGAAATGTTTTATTATACTTGAAATGTTTGAGTTTGAAATGTTCAATTTCAGTTCTACGAAGCAATTTAAGCACAAGCACTTTTATTTGGAAACATTTTATTTTGCTTAGTGTTTCAGTTTGAAATGTTCAGTTTCAGCTCAGTGGAGCACTTTATTTTTATTTTTACATATAATTGTGCTTTTAGTGAGAGCAGTTCAATGAAATAAAGACGAGTATTTCTCTACACCTTATTCTTGTTTAAAAATCATTCACATTATATGAAAGTTATGGAGAGCGATAAAAAGGTGACATTATGGCGTTAAAGGCGATGCAATGAAAAATTTGGGTGCACCTACTTTTTGTGCTGGTGCACCGAAAAAAAAAAAAAGGTTAGGCGCACCAGTGCAACCAATGCAAAAAGTTAGTCTGGAGCCCTGAGGTGCCTTTATTCTTATGTGGCAGCCATCAATGGCACCCACACATGCTTTGAATGCCTCATGCTGTGCAAGGGCAGCAAACCCTCTCCTGTTGCCTCCAGCTCATTTGGTTTGGGAAGGGTGATGCAGTGGCTCCTCTTCTCCACTATTTTGCCTGCCACCTTATGCACAGCACGAAAGACACTCGTCTTCGGGGATCCAAATACCCGGGAAACAACACTGTAGGAGGTCCCATGAGCCAGCTAGTACAAAAATTAAAGGACTTCAAAGTCAGGTTCCCAGCCATGACTTTTGTTGATGTCAAGCAATTCCATCAACATGTTGATGGCATCACGTGACAGACAGAAATCCCTCTTTGGATCCTCCTGGGGATCCAAATATACTGCCATCAATGGTAGTGCTGCTTTGATGACGGAATAACGAACAGAGGGTGTCTGGAAAAAATGAAATCAAAACTGTATCACGAAAAAATGCACAAAAAAAGTATGCTCTCTTCTTATTTATTATACAAAACCCAAAACCAGTGAAGTTGGCACGTTGTGTAAATCGTAAATAAAAACAGAATACAATGATTTACAAGTCCTTTTCAACTTATATTCAATTGAATACACTGCAAAGACAAGTTACTTAATGTTCGAACAGGTAAACTTTGTAATTTTTTGCAAATATTAGCTCATTTGGAATTTGATGCCTGCAACATGTTTCAAAAAAGCTGGCACAAGTGGCAAAAAAGACTGAGAGAGTTGAGGAATGCTCATCAAACACTCATTTGGAACATCCCACAGGTGAACGGGCTAATTGGGAACAGGTGGGTGCCATGATTGGGTATAAAAGCAGCTTCCCTGAAATGCTCAGTCATTCACAAACAAGGATGGGGCTAGGGTCACCACTTAGTGAACAAATGCGTGAGCTGATTGTCGAACAGTTTAAAAACAACATTCCTCAACAAGCTATTGCAAGAAATTTAGGGATTTCATCATCTATGGTCCGTAATATCGTCAAAAGGTTCAAAGAATCTGGAGAAATCACTCCGCATAAGCGACAAGGCCGAAAACCAACATTGAATGTCCGTGACCTTTGATCCCTCAGGCGGTACTGCATCAAAAACCGACATCAGTGTGTAAAGGACATCACCACACAGGCTCAGGAACACTTCAGAAAACCACTGTCAGTAACTACAGTTCGTAAGTAAGAGCAAGTTAAAACTCTACAATGCAAAGTGAAAGCCATTTATCAACAGCGTCCAGAAATGCCGCCGGCTTCGCTGGGCCCAAGCTCATCTAAGATGGACTGATGCAAAGTGGAAAAGTGTTCTGTGGTCTGACGAGTCCACATTTCAAATTTTTTTTGGAAACTGTGGTCGTCGTGTCCTCCGGACCGAAGAGGAAAAGAACCATCCGGACTGCTATAGGCGCAAAGTTCAAAAGCCAGCATCTGTGATGGTATGGGGGTGTATTAGTGCCCAAGGCATATGTGAAGGCACCATTAATGCTGAAAGGTACATACAGGTTTTGGAGCAATATATGTTGCCATCCAAGCAACGTCTTTTTCATGGACGCCCCTGCTTATTTCAGCAAGACAATGCCAAGCCACATTCTGCACGTGTTACAACAGCATGGCTCCGTAGTAAAAGAGTACGGGTACTAGACTGGCCTGCCTGTAGTCCAGACCTGTCTCCCATTGAAAATGTGTGGCGCATTATGAAGCGTAAAATAGGACAACGGAGACCCCGGACTGTTGAACAACTTAAGCTGTACATCAAGCAAGAATGGGAAAGAGTTCCACCTGAAAAGCTTCAAAAATGGGTCTCCTCAGTTACCAAACGTTTACTGAGTGTCATTAAAAGGAAAGGCGATGTAACACAGTGGTAAAAAGGCCCCTGTGCCAACTTTTTTGCAATGTGTCGCTGCCTTTAAATTCTAAGTTAATGATTATTTGCAACAAAAAAAAAAGTTTCTCAGTTTGAACATTAAACATCTTGTCTTTGCAGTGTATTCAATTGAATACAAGTTGAAAAGAATTTGCAAATCATTGTATTCCGTTTTTATCTACGATTTATATAACATGCCAACTTCACTGGTTTTGGATTTTGTAGATACAGAGGTGGCATTGCAAAGCAGAGAGAGGTTGAGCCGTCAGTGACGTGTGGCAGGATCATAATAAGGAGGTGTAAGTTCCAGACCAACAAGGGAATGATCAGAGAGTACCATAGTTTTTATACTACATGTTCTAACTCTATCCAATGCTTGACTGGAGGTAAGAAGATAATCAATCCTTGAAAAAGAGTTACGTGGACGGGAGAAAAATGTGTAGTCCTTCGTTTTAGGGTTCAATGTTCTCCAAGCATGAAATAAATTTAAATCACAGCACAGTGCCCAGGTGGCTACTGCCATTCTAGATGGACGTGTGGATTTCACGGGACACTGGTCCAACTCTGGCTCCAGACAGGCGTGCAGTTCCCTGCCCAGAATTATGAGAGGTGATGTACAGGAAGACAAATCAGCCATTAATTTGGAATAGAAAGAAGCCTCAAATGTATTGGGGGAATAGATGCAATCCAGAGTAATCCCCTCCCCATATAAGAAACCTGAAATTTTTACCTATCTTCATTCGTGATCCTTTATGCATTTTTCAAGAGTAAAAGGCAGCCTTTTATGAAGCAAGATCGCCACCCCTCTACTTTTGGAATTAAAAGAAGAATCGAAAACTTGACCCACCCAGTCCCTTCTTAATTTCACATGTTCAAGGTCTCATAAATGGGTCTCTTGTATAAAAGCTATCTGGGCTGCGTCCTTTTTGAGGGATGAGAGAATTTTACGTCTCTTGACTACATTATTAATCCCCTTAACATTCCATGTAATACATTTAGTGGCACTCATCCTAAAGATGTATTTCCCATGTACAAGAATATTGGTGTCCACAAAAACCTGCAACTCCTAGACACCGAAAATGACAGAAAAGAAAATAAAGCTGTCATGTGAAAAAAGAGGTCGTCCCAAAGCGGCAACCACACACTAAAAGGAACCAGAACCCACCCAGAACAGAAAAACAAACTCAAATTTGACCAGGGGGTCTTACAGGGGGAGGTGATGCTAAAGGGGGCCATCACTGTAGAGAGGGCACGAGAGAGAAAAGAACACAAAATCCTCCCCACAAAAAAAAAACAAGACCCCCTGCTCCAGTCCCAGTTTGACAACAACGTAATTAATTAGCACCTGAACAAATCCAGGCAAAATTCAATAATGACCGCTCCTCTGTCAGACACAGAGCCATGTACCTAAAATCATATCAACTCTCTCACTATTCGGTGTATTATAAAGTAACCACAAGGATGTAAAGAAAAACAGAGGAGCACAAAAATCAAATCAGAGATAGTTTAAGCAAGGCCAGCATTGTAAAAAGAGAAGTTCCAGAGCCTTCAAGCTTACGAGCCAAGCTTAGTCTAAATGGAGTCCTGGCAGGAGAATACCACAAAATGGAGAGATTCTCGCCACTTAAAGTCTATAAGTGTAAGTATAGAGCTGGCATGACCATTTCTTATGGCGTGTTCATATCCATATCTCACCGACAGTGTGGTCAGTCAAGCGTGGCCAGAAAACGCCGAGCCTCCTCTGCGTCGTTGAAGCTGCGTTCCACTCCATTATGCTGTATCACAAACTTGGCTGGAAACCGCATCATAAATCTAATGTCCTTGTCTATAAACTTTCGAACCACATCGTTGTAAGAGCGATGCTTCAGCCGAACCGCGCTGGACAGGTCCTGATGGATGAAGATGCGCGACCCCCCATGATCCAGGTTTTTCGCCTTTCTTGCGGCTGCTAAGAACCGAGGCTTGTCACGGGAGTTGGGGACTTTGATGATCACCGGTCTGGGTCGGTCACTCCTTGGTTTGGCGGTCCGATGCGCACGGTCCATCTGTACGCGCCCCTTTGCGGCGGACAAACCGAGTAGCGTTGGTAGCCAGGATTCAAAGAACTCCAGAGGATTATCACCCTCTGTGCCTTCCTTCAAATTTAAGATCCGTATGTTGTTGCGTCTGCTATGGTTCTCCGCGTCGTCTATCTGCTGGGCCATGGTCTTCTGCTTGTTCTCCACCTGTGAGAGATGGAGCTCGAGGGCGGTGATTTGATCCTCCACGACGGAGACCCACTGTTCTGCTTCAGTGATGCGTTTAGCCTGACCTTCCAGGCTGCCGGCGATTTTGTCCAAAGTGTCGGTCAGTTTTGAAAACGTCTTGTCCATAATTTCACATATATTTTGAGAAATTTTCCGCACCAGCTCGGACATGTCCTTGCTGCCATCTTCCGCCTTGCTAGCTGTCGGAGAGGAAGTAGCCGCCATGCTAGGCCGCGGCGGGAGGTCCGTAATCTTCGACTGGGTTGTTTGCCTCAAATTAGCCGGTCTCTCTCTCTGAGACTGACTGCCAGGTCTATTTGCCATGTTAAAATATCATTAGTAACGTTAAGTTGGTATAAGGTGCCTATAAACTGAAAAATATCGGGACTCGAGCGAGAGCTCTGCGAAGACTCAGCCTCTAGGCAGCCATCATCACGCCCCCTCCCCGCTGCACGCATTTTATCCAATAGGCTACGCCACTTGACAACAGTCTACGGTCAAATTGCCCATTCAACAAATGGGTAAAGAAAATACATACTGTTGTAGTCACAGTATTTGAGCGGGACAGTGCAAGGATTCTGTCAGAAAACGACTTTGAAAATGAATGTTGAATATTTAGCGGATGATTATTCGGAAAATACCTCCAACAAACTAGTTATGCGTTTATATTGTCGCGATATTCAAGAACATGCAAATGGCCCATGCACTCATTTTGACGCACTTGGAACGCAAGGCTGTAGCTCAGACTAGGTTTCTGCGATTTAGGTGGTTTAGAGTTCGTTACAATCATCAGGACTCATACAATAAAATACCTACCGGCATAGTCTTCCTGACAGCATCACAAGCCAATGGCAGACAGGAAAATGCATTGCAAGGAAGCTGAATTCTTTGAAGCAACGCCCTGGGAAAGAACATGCTAGGATCCCGGCAGATCTGGTTTGAATATAACAAGAACACATTGGGCTAACAATAGCAAGTGCAGATTTACCCTCGAGCAGTTTTTTTATTGCAAAATATCAAAGGTTTTTCTGCTCATCTCTGTAGACTGTATAATTTATGCCTGCTGTTCTTTGAACGTTATGACAGGGCTCATATCGTTGCATTTTGTAGACTTTCATCTTTTATTTGAGGTATCGTTTTTATGCATGGCACAAATTCAGCTTAAATTCTGGCGATTCAGCGCTGATATGACATTATCCTATGATTTGCTGCATGCTTATTTACTTGCTTGGTGCTTGAATTGTGTTTGGTTGATGTAAAAATATTTTAAATGAGCTTTTGGCCTAGTTTCTTCGCGAAATGTGGATATGCCGCTTGAAAATGTCGGGATTTGGAACCATGCTGTATTTATAATGCGTAATAACCGACCCCGGTATCGGGCCGTAGTTCTTCAGTGGTTAATAGATGCAATTTACTACTTCTTTTAATTTGCCAAGTAGTAATGACCATTAATAATAATTTTAACTTATTGCATGTAAACTAGGGGTTATTTACAAAACCCAAAACCAGTGAAGTTGGCACGTTATGTAAATCGTAGATAAAAACAGAATACAATGATTTGCAAATCCTTTTCAACTTATATTCAATTGAATACACTGCAAAGACAAGATGTTTAATGTTCAAACTGAGAGACTTTTTTTTTTTTTTTGCAAATAATCATTAACTTAGAATTTAAAGGCAGCAACACATTGCAAAAAAGTTGGCACAGGGGCCTTTTTACCACTGTGTTACATCGCCTTTCCTTTGAACGACACTCAGTGAACGTTTGGGAACTGAGGAGACCAATTTTTGAAGCTTTTCAGGTGGAACTCTTTCCCATTCTTGCTTGATGAACAGCTTAAGTTGTTCAACAGTCCGGGGTCTCCGTTGTCGTATTTTACGCTTCATAATGCGCCACAGATTTTCAATGAGAGACAGGTCTGTACTACGAGTAGGCCAGTCTAGTACCCGCACTCTTTTACTATGGAGCCATGCTGTTGTAACACGTGCAGAATGTGGCTTGGCATTGTCTTGCTGAAATAAGCAGGGGCGTCCATGAAAAAGACGTTGCTTGGATGGCAACATATATTGCTCCAAAACCTGTATGTACCTTTCAGCATTAATGGTGCCTTCACATATGTGTAAGTTGCCCATGCCTTGGGCACTAATACACCCCCATACCATCACAGATGCTGGCTTTTGAACTTTGCACCTGTAACAGTCCAGATATTTCTTTTCCTCTTCGGTCCGGAGGACACAACGTCCACAGTTTCCAAAAACAATTTGAAATGTGGACTCCTCAGACCACAGAACACTTTTCCACTTTGCAGCAGTCCATCTTAGATGAGCTTGGGCCCAGCGAAGCCGGCGGCATTTCTGGGTGCTGTTGATAAATGGCTTTCGCTTTGCAGTGTAGAGTTTTAACTTGCACTTGCAGATGTAGCGACTAACTGTAGTTACTGACAGTGGTTTTCTGAAGTGTTCCTGAGCCCATGTGGTGATGTCCTTAACACACTGATGTCGGTTTTTGATGCAGTACCGCCTGAGGGATCGAAGGTCACGGACATTCAATGTTGGTTTTCGGCCTTGTCGCTTACGTGCAGTGATTTCTCCAGATTCTCTGAACCTTTTGACGATATTACGGACCGTAGATGATGAAATCCCTAAATTTCTTGCAATAGCTCGTTGAGGAATGTTGTTTTTAAATTGTTCGACAATCAGCTCACGCATTTGTTCACTAGGTGGTGACCCTTGCCCCATCCATGTTTGTGAATGACTGAGCATTTCAGGGAAGCTGCTTTTATACCCAATCATGACACCCACCTGTTCCCAATTAGCCCGTTCACCTGTGGGATGTTCCAAATAAGTGTTTGATGAGCATTCCTCAACTCTCTCAGCCTTTTTTGCCACTTGTGCCAGCTTTTTTGAAACTTGTTGCTGGTATCAAATTCCAAATGAGCTAATATTTGCAAAAACTTACAAAGTTTACCTGTTCAAAAATTAAGTAACTTGTCTTTGCAGTGTATTCAATTGAATATAGGTTGAAAAGGATTTGCAAATCATTGTATTCTGTTTATATTTACAATTTACACAACGTGCCAACTTCACTGGTTTTGGGTTTTGTATTTATATTTAGTGCAATCTTAACACTCCCAACCAATGCAATATGCAACAAGACCATTGTTCTCTCTCTCTCTGTCTCTGGCAGTGGCTCGTGTTCGAGCATTAGAAGTCCGTGTCAGTTTTGTTCTCAACTGTACTGTGGGTGGTGATGCCTTATGTGGCTACTCAAGCCTAGTGTGGAGTGGAATAGTCTGGGGCTCTTTGTGCAGGGCAGAGTGGGTGGTGGTCGTGGACGGAGGAGCCGCTCGTGTCGTTGCCGTCTCTTGGCTTCTTCGTTCAGATCGTCGTTGTGTCTCCATGTGGGCAATTCCCTCTGTGATGGTGCCCCGCCACACAGTTCGCTCCTCGGCAAGGGTCTCCCAGGTGGCATGATCGATACCGCAGCGAACGAGCGTGGCCTTCAGTTGATCGTGGAACCAAAGCTTGGGGGCACCTCTTGATCTGGTGCCGGATTCGAGCTGGAGAACAGGATCTGGCGGGGAAGTAGAGTGGTAGACATTCATCTGACATGTCCTGCCCTAACGGAGGCAGTGTCGGGCTACAGTCGTCTCGATGCTGGGGAGGTCGGTTTGGAGTTTCTGCTGTTTCCATATTTAGATCCATATTTACTCTACACTCATGCAAAAAGAGAGCCGCACCCACCCAACAAACTTCCCGTCAAAAAGCGTCTGTACGGGACCCCGCAATCCTCACTACCAGTCAGTCCAGCCTTAGGACCCAGCAAGCCTCACTTCCAGTCAATTTCCTCACAGACCCATTAATCAGCTAGCTCCGTACGCCTCCTCACAGACCCATTAATCAGCTAGCTCCATACGCCAAATGTGTTGCGCACCCTTTTATAAAAATAATAAACAACAAAACAGACAACACTGCAAAAACGGATCCCAGTTCCGGTCATCCAGGCCATATCCCAGTACCTCTCTAGGTCATCCAGGCATATCCCAGTACCTGTCTAGGTCATCCAGGCCACTAAAAAAACGGATCCCAGTACCTCTTCTGGGTCATCCAGGCCGTATCCCAATCTCAAGCGGGGAGGCCTGCAGGTTTATTCCCTCCCTTTAGGGTCCCAGCACAGGCTTCACATATAACAACAGTCATACACCAAACCAGTTACAGAACGCGCTCTGACTTTCACACAGTCACTCGCAGTAACTTGTTACGAATTCATTGTTAGTAGTTACAGTACATATCAATTCTTCAGATTCTGTCCCTCTCCTTTTAATTTCCCCAACTTTGTGTCTAGATTCTTTGAGCCGAAAAGTCACTTGTCTCTAGTGCTCTGATCAGGGCCAGGACAACACAAAACAACACCCTCGTTTATCTATCTGAGCAAGATAATTAAAGCAAATTGCTTAAATTGCTCACCTTATCCTTAGTTTGCTGGCATCTTAGGGTGTGTGTGTGTGCTCCCTGCACCATCTCCGAGCACCTGATGACCGCCCACCCATCTGAGAGTAACCGACCTTTGCCAACTCCTGCCGCTGGCTCGCCAAATATGTTTTGGTTTTCATTCAAACATATTTTCGTATCATGAGGTTCCCCTATCCTCAAGCAATTGGAGAGAGACAGATTCTGAAAAGAAAATTAGGCTTTATTGTGGCATGTTGATAAATGTAAAGCTGAGTTCTTTTTGAGCAAAAAGAACTGATTTCCCAACTTTCACACCCAGGTCTTATACCCTTATCACAGGAAATATCTTCGTAATATGGTCTTTCCGTATTCTAATCCTCGCGCTACAATTGGACAGGCAGACCAAAACATGGCTAGCCAATCCCTCAGGAATTCAAAGCAAAGATACGCATGTGCATTACTACAAAGGAGTGGAAACTTACAGCCAAGGGATGAAAAGTAAAGACATAGGACATCACTAAAAAGGAGTGGAAACTTCCAGGCAACAGATGAAAGTACAGACAGAGGATACAGCCAGATGAATTGGATACATAAATGATTCAATTGTTTTTTTTTCAGTAACAACTAATGATTTTACTGAACGAATATTGATCAGAGCAACAGAAATCAAATACATCCTCTGATTATGTTTTTTGAATCAACTAAACAGAAGCCTGTTTACTAATCAAAGCTACAGAAGCGTGCTGCTTATGTGTATGAGCTGCTCATGCTTGTGTGAACTAACTGCTTGTATGTTTGTGTGTGTGTGTGTGTGCATGTGTACGTGTGCTGCGCGTGTATGTGTGAACTACATGTGTCTGTGTGCACTGCTCGTGTGCGTGTGAACTGCTTATGTGTGTGTGTCTCTGCTGCCTGCATAATATGGTTGTGGAATCATTTTTTATTGATTAATTTAATTATTATTAATTGTTTATCCTTGCTTGCTCCTACTTTGCTTTGTTTCATAACCTTTTAGGCCTAGAGTGTGTGTGTGCTTGCATATTTCTGATTTAGCAGGGGCCTGCATAACTGTACCAGTGCGTCATGACATATAGCCTATCTAAAGTCATGCAGACCTGAATGTCTGTACCAAGGACAAAATGTTTTTCTCTTTCTCTAAGTTTGTGTTTATAGAAAGCTCCGGAATGCATAACAAGATAAACTGGAGCCGGGGCTGATAGAGAAGACAGGTGCTCTCCTCCCCAACGAGATGTATGTGTGCAGGCTTACGACAGCTTGACGTAGGTTGCATAAGACGACGAGGGCTCTCTAGATTGCATCATGATGTGTAAATCAGCGCGGGGGGAGGAGAACGTCATGGAGTACCCCTACAAAAACCAGAGAGAGACTAACTGTATCATCCTCCATTTTGTTGACTTGACGTGTATGTGGGGATCCTCTTTGCTGCAGAAAGAGTAAACAAACTTTGGCTTGGATATTAACTTCTCTGCCTCTGACTGATTTTTTTCTTCTGAGTCGTCTGGGTTTCTTCTTGTGAAGGTAATACTTGGAATATTAAAATCAAAATTCCTTTAACAATGGTTATTGATTATGATTATTGATGGCTAAACATAATCTAAATCTAATTTTTATTTTAGTGATTATTAGTATGTGTAATAAAATGAATTATGATAAAAAATATGTAATCAGTATTAGTGAATATCATGAATCAATATTAGTAAATATAATGAAAAATGTTGAAATGTAATTAGTAAAAGTAAATATAATGTATAATGCAGAAATAAAATCCACAACACTACCCTCGCGCTTCCCGCTGCCAGCCTTGAACCCAGCCCACCTTTTTTCAGTGGTCTTTTCCTTTGGGCTCCTCGGAACAAGGGATTTTCTCAAGCCTATTGTTTTATGCACCTGCTCGTTAAAGCAAAACAAATGGTTTGTAAGCACTTCTCTCCAATCTGGCTCTGTAAGAAGAGGCCAGAGGAACACCAGGTGCAGGATCCAGAAGTGTTTCTTAAAAGACTAAACACTAAGGGAGAAATGGCAGGCACGCCAGAAACAAAACACCGTACACAAGCACTGAACAAATGGGAGAACTAAGGTACTCTGCCAAAGGCAGGGGGAGACAGAAATACACTCTCCACGAGAGAATAAACTAAGAAAACAAAAACTGAACCTAGCTAAATTGACGGACACACTGGGAGACTTATACACGGGGCAGACAAGACTAAAGCGCAGCAACAGAAAAACTCGGGAACCATACTCGGGAGACACTCAGAGGGCATGAGGAGCTGAGACTTCACCATGAAGAACAATACGGAGGATCCGTCTGACAACCGCTTGAAAAACAGGAGCATTTATAATCACGAGAGGAGGCGGGGACTCGGAATGCTATCACACACTGAAACAGAAACACATGGGATTAATAAACAATTACACGAGGACCGGGTTTACAATAATGACTCGAGACGAGACGCAGAGACCATCAATCAAACTAGACAGTTTAGATTAAGGCAATCTAAACGTGACGAGGAAAAAGCACCACAAGGAAAGTGAAGGAAAGCACAGGGTTTTAAATGTAGTTAATCAGATACAGCTCAGATTGAAATACTAAAGCCAGAAACGCACACGCTCGCTAAATGAGTTAATCAAGGTTAATACTACGTGACAAATTATTTACAATCACCCTTAAATAAGTGCTGGTTAGTATGTGTTGGTAATGTCCTATCAGAGAGCACATTCACTCCGAGTTTCGCGAGACCCAGAATTAAACACAGCTGGAAGCAATGAATGAAATACCAAAGCCAAACCGAAAGTAGAAACATGATTGGATGACGACACGCAGGCATGCTGAAGGCAGTCACGCGACACCACTGGAAACAGATTGGGAGCGATTGTCAGACAGCTGACCTGAGAGCTGGAAATAAGAAACGAAAGTAAATCACAAGCACAAATAAGCACGGGACAACACACGAAAGGGCAGAATCATAACAGGCTCACATACTAGCTTTAACTAGAACTGTAATTTTAATGCGCTAGTTAGCAAACTTATGTTAACGTGGCTAAATACAGGTTAACGTTAAGCTAATGTTACATTAGCTTCTCTGTTAATTTAACGTTACCTTAGAGCTACTCCCCGGTGCCTGGAAAGCTAAACACCGCTAGCTTATCTGCTTGTTTTATATATGCTTGAAATAAACCTGAAATCACAATTCATTGTTAGCATACAAGCTCACATTAAGCTACGTTAGCTTCACTATTAAGTTATCTGAGAGCAGACTAACTATGTCTGGGAGGCACACCCGGTGCCTGGACATTCAATTATCCTGAAATCACAATTGGGAACATGAATCCATAAACTTTTCCTGGCAATATTAAGGGTTGTGGCAAATTTGGTAAATGTGGCACGCTAACATTACTGAACCGTTAACATTAAAGTAAGCTAACTTAATCGTAACGTCAGCTTCACTGTTAAGAAATGAGGTTAAATGTCCAAAATTCTGAACTACCCCTTTAAGCTACGTTAGTGTAGCAGAGTTAATGATTCAACTTGCCATTTCTATCACTGCTGTTTTGAATGTTTATTTGCACTGATTTAAATGTATTACTGGTCACCTGCACATTTCACACTATGTACTTTTAATTATTTTTCTAGTGTAATGGATATAACCAATGAGCTACGCCCTCTGCTCGGTCCCTGCAGATTTGGGTGGTGCGGTCCGAGTGTATGTACTTTTATGTTGACTTAAAACTGCTGAAGAAAATGCTTTATGCCGATATTCGTTGCCTTCTTGATTATGTAAAGTAGCAAGTTTAACGCACCATGTGACCGGTAACGTTAGCTCGGCTAGCTTTATCTTAACTTTGTATTAGGTATGTTACACAAAATTCATTTAATTTTAATTTATTATCTAATTTAAAGATCTCGAAAACAACTTCTAGTTGACACCAAGATCATGAAAATTGGCCGAGAAATGAGAAAGTTATGCAATTTTATAGTGCTCTCGAAACAGCAATTTTTTTGTCTCCATTTCAGTTGCTGCGGATAAAAAGCGTGAAGCGGATCTTTTCAATTTGGGTCAATTTTACCTCAAGTACGGCAGGCAGTCCAAACAACAACCTTATCAATGTTTTAAAAAACAATACATTTTTCAAGAAGGCACGAATGATTTTCATAAGCGACCAGCATTGTGAATAGCCAGCATTCGCTGCCTAACGCAAGGCCTTTTGCTAACACAGCTATTAGTATACAAGTCCTGTGGTGTAGCGCTAGCCAGCATCAGGCCATCCTTAAGAATAATTGCCGTAACCCAACCGACCCTATCAAATTAGGCCTGACTCCGATTTTTTTTTTTAACAGTTGATTCCCACCAAGTCTTGTAGCCGACATTTCTTTTGTCCCTTACTTCCAATAACCAAAACCTGCATCGATGCATAAAGTCTTGTGTCAGACACACAGGCTTGCCAGTGAATTTTCTATAACTGATCTTGGTGTGCCGTCTGGTGATAGAATAGTGTAACTGCGTGCATAAATGGAGCAGCTCCATGTCTGCTGGAATCAACATCTGCACAGACGGGTTATGGGTCGGATCGGAACGTATGTAAGAAAAAAATAAAATAAAGCCCACTCACATACGAACTCGCGCTATCAAAAGCAGCGGTGATACCAGTGACCACCAAAATCACGAAACGGTACAAATCGTATTTGAATAAAATGACTACTGTTCATTTATTCATTCACGCAATCAAATAGGCTATTTGATTTGTTTAATTATTTTTTGTTCTGTTTTTAACAAGAACAGAACACAGTTAACAAAACATACAATATGAGACAGTAGTGAAGGTTTGCTAGGAAATCCTCTATTAATGCAATTTTGTTCTGATGTTTTGGTGGTGGGTTCACTGTATTGTACTTCTACTGGATCTACTGGATTCCTGAATTTCCCTCGAACAATAAGGTATTTTTTTTCCCCCCAGCTTGGCCAATGCCAACGTTGCTGAAAGGTTCAGGTTAAATTAAGCTAAAAGTAGGGTTGCATAGTGTGTTGTAAAGAGATATCCACGTTAGCCGCCCCTTTGATAACATTATTCTGACAAGAAGATCATCGTTTTGACAGCTGGTGTGCGACTTCTCTCCTCACCCAGCCATGTCTGCTCTCGCTGGGTGTAGCATTTGCATGGCCCCTGAGATGTCCACCATCATGAACAGATATCAAATCTGCTCGATATCTTGCAGAGTTCTGGGTTGAGTTGTTAAACAGCTTAGACAGACTGATTCTGACAAGCTGGAGTGCATGGTGATTTGAGTCTGCAGTGATGTTGCTAGGTAAGTGTCCTGCATCCCTGACACATTCAAATCTGAAAGGACGCAGTGAACTCACTATCCATGCGTCCCAGGGGCACACCTCATTTTTCCCATGAAAAACGATACATTGTAAACAAGTGGTACTTAAAATCACAGTAACTAGTCGGGTTGTCATGAATATTCCATCATTGAATTGGCCTACATATTGATTTTTCTGTGAATAAAACAAACCACCGAACGTGAAAATGATCGAATATGAAAAAAGTCACGTCAAGATAATTAACTCACTGTCAGTGTGTGCAGTGTATAGCTGGTGGGTACCAGTGATTCTCCCCCTCACCTATCATTTACAGCACATGCTAAACAAAGAGCCAGTTGGAAAGAACAGAAAATTACCTATTAGGGCTTATGTTCGATTTAAACATGTAAGCTGAGGGACCAAAATGAAGTGATTTGCTGTTGTGATTCTGCTTTTTGCTCATGTTATGATTCTGCGTGTCATGTTAAGTTCTGTGCCTGGCTCTGCCATGTTATTGATTCTTGTGTTTAGAGACCACTGACCTTGTCTGACCATTCTTAGATTATGTATTGTGTATTTGGTATTTAGATTTCCTGTTTACTATTTTTCATGTTTAGATCATTTAGTTTCCAAGCCATGTTTTCATTTTCATGCTTTGCACTTTGTCTCCCCTGTCTTGTCAGGTGTGTATCTTTGCTCACGGTCCCTTGTCTTGTGTGACACTCATTCGGGTGATTTATTGGTTTCTGGGTTTCAATCTTCTTTCATTATCTCGTGTTCTTCCTTCCTCTCTCTTTTTCTGTCTTACTAACACATACTAACAGTTTATTGTTTTTGCTCAATACTAATCCACACTAACCTTGTATATTTGGACTAACTTACTAACAAGCACTTGGGATTGTATAGCTGCACTTACTAATTGACTAATGATCTCTCAGCTGTCGCCCAATTCTAGTCTCCGCCTCCTTGCCTATCCCTAATTATCTCTGCTGCAAGTTTCTGTGGTTTTCCACTTTTACTCTGTGCTTTCCTTTTCTTTTATCTTGGCACTTTAGTACTCCTAGCTGTTGTTTGTACTTAGGTTTGTCTTGTGATCCCTGTCTGCGTTTTGGCTACAGCCAAATTCATGTAATTAGTTTATCCCTCGTGTCTCTCCCTAATCATTGTCACTATTGATTGCACCTGTTCTCCCTGGTCATGTGTTTACCCCGGATGTGTATATAAGATGTCTGTTTGGTTCTCACTCTTGTCAGATCGTTCTCCCTAGTTTTCTCGTGCCACGTTTCTCGCCTTGATCTCTCAGTGTTTATCTTTCTGACTGGACCGTCTTTGATATCGAGCTTTGCCTACTCCCTGTACTTTTGCCGCATTCTTGTTTTTTGACCTCTTTTGTCTGACTACGATTTTTTGTGATTGGTGCCCTGTGTATGACTCTGGATTTCGCCCTTTGGATTCTGATTTTGGATTGCGGACATTGTACTGTTGCCAGCTCTGTTGGGGGGTTTCCCCCTTCAGAAATAAAGCCTCCTTTTTGCATTTTACTGGTGTTTGCTCTTGGTTCATTTCGTAAAACCTCACATTACGATCTGACCAAGATGGAACCAGCGAACATCCAGCCTCTGCAGGAGGCAGTCAAGGAACAGGGAGCCCAGCTCGAATTTCAGGAGCGTCAGCTTCGCGCCCTCATGCAGCATATGCAAACCATGAGTCTCCAGGTTGCGGACCTCATTCGAACAGTTCAAGACTCTCAGCTGCTGCATACCCCCCAGCCTGCGGTCCACGCCACGCCTGTGCCCTCCACTCCGCCGCTGCCTGTCTGCGAGCCACGCCTGCCTCCCCCTGAAAGGTACGACGGCAACCCCGGTGCGTGTCGAGCATTCCTCACCCAGTGCAACCTCATATTCAGCCTACAGCCCTCATCATTCCCCACTGAACGGGCTCGTGTTGCATTTATCATCACGCAACTCACGGGAAGAGCCAAGCAGTGGGCTACTGCAGCTTGGGAGGCAGATCTACCATGTGTACAGACATCTGGTCTACTGGGTGAGGAGATGAAGCGGGTTTTCGACCGCACTAAGTTGGGTCATGAGGCGGGACGGGAGATTCTTCGGGTACGCCAGGGTGGTCGTTCTGTGGCTGATTTTGCAATCGACTTCCAGACCCTGGCAACCAACAGCAGGTGGGGCCAAAGAGCCTTATATGACACCTTTTTTAATGGTCTAGCCGAGGCCATAAAAGACAAACTGGTGTCCCAGGATTTACCAGAGGAGCTGGACGAGTTGGTCGACCTAGCCATACGAGTGGATGCTCGCCGTGAAGAACGTAGACGGTCCGTTCTTCACAGTCGTCCAAATAACCCCTACCGGACCACTCCACTTTTACCACCACCTCCTGACGGCAGCCCCTCTCCTGAGACGCAACCCATGCAACCCGGATGAACGCGCATTCCCACTGTGGAAAGGAACCGTCGTCGCAGAGAGGGGGCCTGTTTCTACTGTGGCAAAGGGGGACATCAGATAGCTCAGTGCCCCAGCAAGAAGCCTCGTCCTGGCACCAGGAATGGAACAGTGGTGGGCGTTACGCCAGTCCAAGATTCAAGAAACCGCACCTGCCTTCCGTTGATCCTGGAATGGGGAGGGGAGAGCAGATCCACTACGGCTCTCATTGATTCTGGAGCAGAGGAAAATCTCATAGATGTGGAGCTGGCTCGTGAATGGGGGGTTCTGGTGGAAAAGATCTTCCCGGATCGAGTGGCCAATTCCCTTAGTGGCCAGCAAATTGCCCAGATAACTCATGTTACCAGCCCCATCAAACTCAAGATATCAGGCAACCACCATGAGACAATTCAATTATTCCTCCTTCACTCTCCCCATGCTCCTATCATTCTGGGTCACCCATGGATGGCTAAACACCTACCTCACATTGACTGGCGAACGCATGAAATCAAGGGCTGGAGCCCCAACTGTTCTCAGACATGCCTCCAAAATGCTTCGGAACTACAGCCTTACTCTACTCCAGAGGAGATCCCCGACCTAGAAAAGGTTCCCCTCGAGTTCCATGATCTCAAGGAGGTGTTCTCAAAGTCCAGGGCCACCAGCTTACCTCCTCACCGTCCATACGATTGCGCCATCAACCTAAAGCCAGGTACAATGCCCCCTAGAGGCCGATTATATTCCCTGTCCCGACCAGAGACCCAAGCCATGGAAAAGTACCTGTCAGAGTCTCTGGCTGCAGGTATTATTCGACCATCATCCTCCCCTGCGGGCGCTGGTTTCTTCTTTGTGGCCAAAAAGGATGGGACGTTGAGGCCCTGTATTGACTACCGGGGACTAAATGAGATAACCGTCAAGAACCGATACCCTCTCCCCCTCATGAACACAGCGTTCGACCTCCTACAAGGAGCTAAGGTTTTCTCCAAGCTTGACCTCCGCAACGCCTATCACTTGGTGCGAATCCGGGAGGGAGATGAGTGGAAGACGGCTTTTAATACTCCCACAGGGTACTGGGAGTACCTGGTTCTTCCTTTCGGGCTCACTAACGCTTCAGCTGTATTCCAGAGTCTTGTAAACGATGTACTGAGAGACATGATTAACAAGTTTGTTTTTGTATACCTTGACGATATTTTGATTTTTTCAGATTCCCAAGAGGAACACGTGAAACATGTTCGCCAAGTGCTTCGTCGTCTCCTGGAGAACCGTCTCTTTGTAAAGGCCGAAAAATGTGAGTTTTTTGTTGAGACTACAACCTTTCTGGGTTACATTATCTCCCCAGGCACCATACGTATGGACCCAGTCAAAGTGGAGGCCGTCACCAACTGGCCCTGACCTGAGGACCGTAAGTCTCTCCAGCGTTTTTTTGGGTTTTGCTAATTTCTATCGACGGTTTATCAGAAACTATAGTTCTGTTGCTGCTCCTCTCACTGCCCTCACTTCCTCCAAGTCCAAGTTCCTTTGGTCCGAGAGAGCAGAGAGTGCCTTTGTAGAACTAAAGTCTCGATTCACGTCTGCACCCATCCTCATTATCCCTAACCCAGAACTTCAGTTCATTGTAGAAGTGGACGCCTCGAATATTGGAGCCGGCGCCATTCTGTCCCAGAGGTCCCCTGAGGATGGGAAGATTCACCCATGTGCCTTCTCCCGTCGTCTAAGCTCTGCTGAAAGAAACTACGACATCGGAAACCGTGAGCTGCTGGCAGTAAAGTTGGCCTTGGAAGAATGGAGGCAGTGGCTAGAAGGATCCAAGGTACCCTTCATAGTGTGGACAGACCATAGAAACCTGGAATACCTACAGACAGCCAAGAGACTTAACCCAAGACAAGCCAGGTGGGCACTATTCTTCTCCCGCTTCAATTTTCACATCGCTTATAGACCTGGAAGCAAAAATGTTAAACCCGACGCCTTGTCCCGTTTTGAGATAAAGGAAGAGGAACCATGTCATGATACGATTCTGCCCAAAGAAGCCTTTGTTAATGCCATCTATGTCAATATTGAAAAGGAAGTCAGAGATGCCCAAGCCAGTACTGCTGCCCCTAGCGCTTGCCCCACTAACTGTCTTTATGTTCCAGCTGCATTACGCCCCAAGGTTCTGGAATGGGGACATTCTTCCATGCTGTCCTGCCACCCTGGAGTACGCCGTACTAAGGACTTTATTTTACAAAGATTTTGGTGGCCAGAAATCTCTCAAGATGTCCAAAGTTTTGTAGCTGCCTGCTCGGTCTGCGCCCAAGCAAAAGCCTCACATCAACCACCTCACGGTTTGCTTCAGCCCCTTCACACTCCACACCGCCCCTGGTCCCACATAGCACTCGATTTCATCACTGGCCTTCCCCCTTCCAATCATCACACTACCATTCTCACCATTGTAGACAGATTCTCCAAAGCCGTTCACCTAGTTCCCCTCACCAAGCTCCCCTCCGCCCAAGAAACCGCTAACCTTGTTATTCAACATGTCATCAGACTTCATGGTATTCCTATTGATATCACATCTGATCGCGGCCCCCAGTTCACTGCCCTATTTTGGAAATCATTCTGCAAATCACTTGGCACCACAGTTAGTTTATCATCAGGTTTCCATCCCCAGACTAATGGCCAGACCGAGCGGGCTAACCAATGTGTGGAAAATGTTTTGAGATGTCTTTGCATTAGGAACCCCTCCTCCTGGAGTCATCAGTTGCCATGGGCTGAATACGCCATGAACAGCCACACCTCTGCTGCCTCTGGCATTTCCCCCTTCAAGGCCTGCCTAGGCTACCAGCCCCCTTTGTTCCCTTCCCAGGAGGAGGAGGTAGCTGTCCCCTCAGCCCGTGAGTTTGTGCGTCGGTGCAGACGCACATGGATAACCACCCGCCAGGCCCTGCTCAGGTCGGTCGCCCGGATGAAGGAGCAAGCAGACAAGAGGCGCACGACAGCTCCTTCATACCGACCTGGGCAGCGTGTCTGGCTATCTTCAAGGGACATTCCTCTCAGAGGTAATGGGGGCAAACTTTTCCCTAAGTTTTTGGGCCCATTCACTATTGAAAAAGTCTTGAGTCCCACTGCGGTTCGCCTCCGTCTTCCACTGTCTATGAGACGTATTCACCCCACGTTTCACGTGTCCCAAGTCAAACCTGCTGTAACCCACCCCCTGTCCTCTGGACCTGATCCCCCACCACCCGCCCGGATCATCGACGGAGGCGAAGCCTACACGGTCCGTGCCCTCCTGGATTGTCGTCGGCGAGGCCGGGGACTGCAGTACCTCGTCGACTGGGAGGGTTACGGACCGGAACACCGCAGTTGGGTACCGTCACGCCACATCTTGGACAAGGACTTGATCAGAGACTTTCATGCAAACCACCCCAGACCATCAAGTTGAATCGCCCGGTGGCGATTCGTAGGGAGGGGGGTACTGTTGTGATTCTGCTTTTTGCTCATGTTATGATTCTGCGTGTCATGTTAAGTTCTGTGCCTGGCTCTGCCATGTTATTGATTCTTGTGTTTAGAGACCAATGACCTTGTCTGACCATTCTTAGATTATGTATTGTGTATTTGGTATTTAGATTTCCTGTTTACTATTTTTCATGTTTAGATCATTTAGTTTCCAAGCCATGTTTTCATTTTCATGCTTTGCACTTTGTCTCCCCTGTCTTGTCAGGTGTGTATCTTTGCTCACGGTCCCTTGTCTTGTGTGACACTCATTCGGGTGATTTATTGGTTTCTGGGTTTCAATCTTCTTTCATTATCTCGTGTTCTTCCTTCCTCTCTCTTTTTCTGTCTTACTAACACATACTAACAGTTTATTGTTTTTGCTCAATACTAATCCACACTAACCTTGTATATTTGGACTAACTTACTAACAAGCACTTGGGATTGTATAGCTGCACTTACTAATTGACTAATGATCTCTCAGCTGTCGCCCAATTCTAGTCTCCGCCTCCTTGCCTATCCCTAATTATCTCTGCTGCAAGTTTCTGTGGTTTTCCACTTTTACTCTGTGCTTTCCTTTTCTTTTATCTTGGCACTTTAGTACTCCTAGCTGTTGTTTGTACTTAGGTTTGTCTTGTGATCCCTGTCTGCGTTTTGGCTACAGCCAAATTCATGTAATTAGTTTATCCCTCGTGTCTCTCCCTAATCATTGTCACTATTGATTGCACCTGTTCTCCCTGGTCATGTGTTTACCCCGGATGTGTATATAAGATGTCTGTTTGGTTCTCACTCTTGTCAGATCGTTCTCCCTAGTTTTCTCGTGCCACGTTTCTCGCCTTGATCTCTGTGTTTATCTTTCTGACTGGACCGTCTTTGATATCGAGCTTTGCCTACTCCCTGTACTTTTGCCGCATTCTTGTTTTTTGACCTCTTTTGTCTGACTACGATTTTTTGTGATTGGTGCCCTGTGTATGACTCTGGATTTCGCCCTTTGGATTCTGATTTTGGATTGCGGACATTGTACTGTTGCCAGCTCTGTTGGGGGGTTTCCCCCTTCAGAAATAAAGCCTCCTTTTTGCATTTTACTGGTGTTTGCTCTTGGTTCATTTCGTAAAACCTCACATTTGCAGCCTGTGGCAACAGTCGACTTTAGCTGCCGTTAAAATTCAAGAGGAAGTGTGATTCCCCTCTCATACAGATTTGGGTGTGGCTCACAAAAACTACCCCAGCCAGGTCCAGACTTTGAAAAACATTTTTTTTGCAGCTGCATCTTGCTAATAAGTCTTAAGAAAGTTCAAGTGTTATGGGTTTATGTACAAAATGTGCGATCAAACGAGCAATAGTTTTTTCCGGGGCATGTCCCTGAAGGCCCTCTCAGAAGTCAAATTTGGCCCTGTCATTTATGTTATCGGCTGAGTTGCCTGTCTTTAGCCCTTTAACTCAGACATATTAGCAAAACTAACTTTCGGTCTAACCAATGAAGAAGAGTTTGGATCTTCGGTATGCATCTGACACTTGTTTTACACTAACATAGTGATTTACATCAATCAGAGCGTTAAAACAGCAAAAAAAACTTACTTTTGTTCTCCGATATAGCTCAGGTCCTCCGACCCAAAACAGCTGACCAGAAGAGGAAGGTCCGCAGAAAAGGCAAAAGACAGCGCAATATGATTCAGAGGGGTTACAATAACGGTGTTTGGGTTGTAATCCTCCTGCGTTGATTTGGGTAACAAATGTCAGACAACGTAAATTACATTAATTTTATATTTTGGGCTATGGAGGCGCTATTATACATGTCAAAGCGATTCATGGTTATGTTTTGTGGTGTTTTGGACCGACTGGATGGGTTTAAAAGGCTGGAATTCCTAAGTCGCAAGCAGGTTTGGCACCATGTCGATAATGTAAGTGACATTCTTAAACCGTACAAGTCGAAGTTGTGATATAATCGGTCACCACCTCAAGCCCAGTGCCTATAGGGTTACTTTTGCTTTATTTCCTTAACTGCTTATTAAATTATTATTAAATAAGCAGTTATTTAGCTATAATATTGAGTATAAATGGAGTGCTTTAATCTTATTCTTGATTATGTTACTGATAGCTGTTCAGGGATAACGTAAATGACAATTTCATGGACATTTTACCTAGGAATGCTATAGACACACGGTCAAGAGCAGAAAGTTTTATTTGGTATGTCACTATGGCTAAAACTTTATACTTTAGAGTGGAACTAAGTATTAATAAGTGGTCTACATGCTAAAAAAACATGTTTAATCATGTATATCTTGCCTGTGGACCATAATGGTCATAGACTCATAAAAGTAATATGTCCTTGGAGCTCTACTCATGCTCTTTCCATGAAGCCTATAATCTTAAATGAATTCTGATTTTTAGGGATTTTATCGGCAGTGGGCAAAATGGAAAGGGGTGGAGTTGTTTTCATGAGCCACACCCATATACCTCACAAATTAACAAGTGCTTTCATTTGACAATCTTGTTATTACTAGGATAGCTACTGAAAAAGATAATTTCCCCTCTGACAAATTTACTATATCAACAAACTTCTCATGCATTATGAAGCTGATGAGGATATTTTATGTAAGTTTCCAACCAGTGGGAAAATACCATCTCACAAATTTGTCAGCTGTGCATATTGCATACACATGAACAGACAGATTTGGAGAGGCAGATTTTGCCATGCTACAGTATGTGCATTTGTATCTTTGGAGGGAAAAATGTTATCACACCACTGTTTTGTAACAAAGCAGGGTGGTTCTCAACTAGATTAGTAGCTGAAGCAGGGTGGTAACGTCCCAACAGGGTTCTCTAATCCTGCTTATTCTTTGCTTCGCAACTTAATTTGTATTTTCTTTGATTTCCCCCTTATTTTCTTGTCTGTTTTATTCTAAGGTTGGAACAAACATGGTGGAGGTCCTCCAGCAAGCTGAGGTGTCAAGGCCAAACCCATATGTCCTGATGCTTGGAAATGACCGTCAGTGCTCTTCACAGTCGTTCGTCCTACATACAGCAATCCTTGCATGTAATTAGAGCATTTAGTTCCCTTTCTTGCGCTGAGCATTGGTTCACATTGGTTCTACATATCTGTGGTCATTAGCATTTAATGATGGCCATCATTACGGGCTCAGGCGCTCACGGTGTGAGGCCCGTATTGAAACTGTTGATTATTAATATATCCCCGAACGCCGTTCCGGGGGATATTATGTTTTTGGTTCGACCGCCACCACCGCACTACGTGTTAACGCGATAATTTCAGTAATATTTTAATCACAAATTCCAAATTTTGCACATAAGTAAGTTTCATAAAGAGGAGGAACTGATTCGATTTTGGACAATTTACGATGCCTAGATTGGCCACGAGGGGCCAAAAACTGATTTAAGTGTTAACGCGATAACTGCAGTAATATTTCAATTAGAAATTCCAAGTTTTGCATGTAAGTAAGTATCATAAAGAGGAAGAACTCATTCAATTTTGGACAATTTAGTATTTCTAGATTGGCCACCAGGGGCCAAAAACTGAAAAAATTACTGTTCCGCGATAACTCCAGTAATATTTCAATTAGAAATGTCAAGTTTTGCATATAAGTAAGTATCATAAAGAGAAAGAACTGATTCAATTTTGGACAATTTAATATTTCTAGATTGGCCACCAGGGGCCAAAAACGGAAAAAAGTCACTGTTTTTATCATATCTCTGGAAATATTTGTCCGATTGACCTCAAATCAAGTGCAAATGAAAGGTCATGACCTGAGGATGTGTCCCACGATGACACTTTACCTGGTTGGTTCAAAATTTTGACACAAGGTGGCTTTGTCATGCTTTGTCACATAAAATTCACCATTTTTGCTAAATCTTTGGAACGATTTCTCCAATTGACATGAAACTATGTGCAACTGCAAGGTCATGACCTCACAGCAAGTCACATGATGACATCATACCTGTATGGTTCAACATTTTGCCACCAGGTGGCGCTTTGTCATGGAAAATGACCATTTTGGCCATATCTTCAGAACCATTTGACCAATTGACCTGAAATTAAGTTCAAATGAAAGTCTATTCAAGGTCTATTCTAGGATTGGGGAATTGGAGGATTGGGGGTGTTTGGGGATATACCCCCAGCCGTCGCCTCCGACGACATAAGCCTAGTTATTGTTATTATTATTATTATTATTGATAACAATAACAATAATATTGTTCTACAAGTTTAGAGGGCTTTTTCAGGGCTTTATCATGTTTCAATTTGAGCAAACATTTGGCAGAAAAATCTGGCCTGGTGAAAAATTTTAGATTTTATAGGTTTCCCTAGTGGTAAAATGGCTCCACAGCGCCACCTAGAAAGATTCAAAAATTTATGAAAAATCAGTGGCTCGCCCAATTATGATGAAATTTGGTTGGCATGTAGTGCATGGCAGGAAAAATGGACTTGCGCTAAGGACTTTTTTGTCCAATGCACAGAACGCCCACCAGGTGGCATTGAAAATTCAAAATAAGGCAATTTTTGCCGATTACAGGCATCAGAATTTAACAAACTCCTCCAAGGGATTTTGTCCGATTCTCATGAAAATCACTTTGTGTAGTCTTCACCCCTTGAAGATCAATAGTTATTAAAATCATTCCAGTGGGAGTCACAGTGTGGGCATGGCAGGGCTGCCATTTTAAGTGATTCGCCATAAAAATTAAAATGCTTATAACTTCAGTGTACATTGCCCGACATGCACCAAACTTTATGCGTTTCATAAGAGTCCTGCCTTGAAGCCATTCACATGGTCATATTTCGCCATACTGACAGCTCCCTTTCCTGGCGACTGGAAATGACCCAAATTGGGCATGTCATACTTTTGCGAACTTTTCCTACTGATTTCATCTGAATGTCACGTAAATGGGTGTGGAGACTCTTGAGAACTGTGACATGAAAGTAATTAAAATCTTTTCATTCGGATTAACGCTGTGGGTGTGATTTTTTTTTACTGCAAAAATTGCGAAAACTGGAAAACCCACCTTTACAAACTCCTCCTTGGGGTTTTGTCCGATCAGTGTGAAATTTGGCACGTACACTCTACAGGTGGACCTGATCTAAAGTTATCAAGATTTTTTGTTCGGTCAAAATATGCTCAAAATATTTACAAATACATTTCTCAAGCTAGCTATAAAACTGCAAACTGTTGCATATCTTGCTCAAAATAAAAGCTAACTACACCAAATCTGAGATCCTTGGTTGTCGTGACTGCTGGGATATGAGCCAAATTTGGCTAATTTTGGCCACTAGGGGGCACTGCAAATATGGGAAATTTATATCTCAAACGGCAGAACCAATTTTTGCTAAATTTGATGGGTATGATGCTGGGTCACTCCTGAGGCCATATCTTGAAGTTCATCACGACTGGTCAGTGTGATGAAGTGTGCGTGGCTTATTACAAGATAAACAACAAACTTTTATTTCGACTCAAGTATTATGCTGAAGGCTGTGAAATTTACAGGGTACGTATAGAATAGCACACAAACCACCCATACCAAAAATTGTCTCTACTCCATTAGCTGTAACGGATGCAAACACAGTTTGGCCTGTATGGCCACATTTTAAATTATATCTTAAACTTTATATCCACGTGTTCCCCAATAGTCGCATCTTCTGACACAGACCATGGCCACTCCCACAGCATATTTTTCTTTAAGTCACTACACATCAAAAACCTACTTTTTCAAGCTCTTTCAGCTCCATCTGCAAAAAACTGCACATACAATCTCCAGACTTGCCTGATCGAAAGTTACCAAAAGAATTTTGCTACGTCAAAAAATGCAGCGCTTATAAACAATTTTTTCTGCTAGCTAGAAAACAAGTACGTTTGCATATTTGTGTCAAAGTAAAAGCTATCAACATCAAACTCAATTCACTCGTTTCAGACGTCAACCAGAGGCTCTGTGCCAAATTTGGAACAAATTGGCTAATAGGGGGCGCTATAAACATCAAGTGACATCAAAGTTGAGAGGGCAGCCTTGTTTGACCTCACTTTTGATAGCAAATTTGATGTACCTCCTGGTAACGAAATGTAGCTATTTGCATTCCATGGGCTCCGCGAGACCTGGGAGCCAAGTTGCGCGGGGAGGCTTGGCCCCCCTTCATAACTGCTTGCAGTTCTAGTTTTGCATTGTTTTTATTACTCAAATGAAATTGTCTACGATACTAGCATGCAAGTACGTAATTGAAGAATTTAATCCCTTCTATTGCATGGCCAGGTGTTATACTGTTTAAAAAAGTAGCCTTTTTAATAGGCTTCATTTGTTCAATGAATGTTAAAAAAGTTGTGACAGCAGGAGGATGGATTGTCATCTGAACAGTAAATATTTTTACAGATTGGTTCTACATATCTGTGGTCACTAGCATTTAATGTCCACCTTGAGATCAGAAACGGATCATTTGTGTTTAAATGCTGTTGTAAAGATTGGCATACTTATTGTGCATTGTTTTTATTTAATGAAATTGTCTACACTACTAGCATGCAAGTATGTATTTTGAGAATTTAATCCCCTCTGTTGCGTGGCCAGGTGTGTGTTATATACTGTTGAAAATAGTAGCCTTTTTGTTTTAATAGGCTTCATTTTTTTAATGAATGTTAAAAAAAAAAGTGGCGACAGCAGGATGATGGATTAATTGTCATCTGAACTATAAATGTTTTTCCAGAGATTGGTTCTACAGAATTTGTTGTGATTTGGTCTTTGCCATGCCATGTTCCATGTTTCATGCCCATGTTCTACTTCTGTGCCTGGCCTAGTGCCATGCTTTGATTGACCCATGTGTTTTGTGACCTCTGCTTATGTATGACCATTCTTGGATTGTGTATTGCGTTTTTGGTAATTTGATTTCATGTTTTATTATTTGCCACCTTTTTGGTCTGTTTATTCATAGCCATGTTTCCTTTTCCATGCATTGTACTTTGTCTCCCCCGTCTTTTCTTGTATTTGCTCATGGTCCCTTGTTTAGCGTGCCACTCATTCGGGTGATTTATTGGTTTCTAGGTTTCAATCTTCTTTCATTATCTTGTGTTCTTCCTTCCTCTTACTTTTGCTATCTTACTAACACATACTAACAGTTTATTTTGATAATTACTAACCAACACTAACCTTGTATATTTTGACTAACTTACTAACAAGCACTTGGGATTGTATAGCTGCACTTACTAATTGACTAACGATCTCTCAGCCTTCGCCCTATTCTAGTCTCCGCCTCTTGCCTTTCCCTAAATATCTCTGCTGCACTTTCTATGGGTCTTCCACAAACTGCTTTGTGCTTTCCTTTCTCTAATCTATGCACTTTTAGTACTCCGTGACTGGAGCTGTTAGTCTGTCCATAGGTTTGTCCTGTGATCCCTGTCTCCATGAATTTGGCCGTAGCCAAAACGTAATTAGTTTGTTCCTAATGTGTCTCTCCATGATTATTGTTTCCATTGATTGCACCTATGTTCCCTAGTTATGTGGTTACCCGGAAATGTATATTAGATGAATGTTTGTTTTTCATCCTTGTCAGATCGTTCTTCCATTGCTTACCTGTGCCACGCTTCTCTCGCCTTGTATCAAGGTGATTTATCTTTCTGACTGGACTGTCCTAGACATCGAGCTTTGCCTTTTCCCTGTACTTTGCCTCAATCTTGTTTATTGACCCATTTTTAGCTTACCTGACGACGAAGTCAGATGAGCTTATGTCATGGCCTGTTTGCCCGTCGTTCGTCGTCGTCGTTCATCGTCCGTAAACATCTTCTCCTCCGAAACTATTGGGCCAATGAAGCTGAAACTTTACAGGTACCTTCCTACCCATAAGGACACCAAAGTTTGTTCAAGGCGTTTCGATCTGATTTCAAACATGGCCGTCGTGCATGGCCGCCACTGTGGCCATACTGAAAATCATATAATTGGCCATCTGAAAGCTATTCATGCACATATTCAGCTGAATTTCGCGATGTAGTCAGTACGTGGCAAGATACATCACATATCACACGGCTTTTTCCGTAATTCAAATAATGACCTTCCTTTCACCTTCAACTTTATACAACCCCTGTGAGTTACATTGAAATCTTTAAAAATCATCTTCTCCGAAACTACTTGGCCAATGAAGGTGAAACTTGACAGGTACCTTCCTGCCTATGAGGACACTAAGTTTTGTTCAAGGCGTTTTGCTCCGATTTCAGCGGCCATATTGAAAATCACATCATTGGCCATCTGAAAGCTATTATTGCACATATTCAGCCGAAATTTGCGATGCAGGTAGTAAGTAGCAAGATACATCACATAATACCAGTTTTTCCGTATTTTGACCTTGCTTTGACCTTCAGCTTTGTACAACCCCTCTAAGTTACACTAAAACCTTTAAAACTCTTCTTCTCTAAAACTACTTAACCAATGAAGCTGAAGCTTGACAAGCATCTTCCCACCCATTAGGACACTAAATTTGTTCAAGGCGTTTCCCTTGAGTGGTCAGGTGAGCTACAGGGCACTATTTTTGTCTGACTATGATTTTTGTGATGGTGCCCTGTTTTACAAACCTGGATTATGCCCTTTGGATTTTGACCTTGGATTGTGGACGTTGTACTGTTGCCAGCTCTGTTGGGGGGGGGGTTTCCCCCCCTCAGAAATAAAGCCTCCTTTTTGTATATTACTGGTTGTCGCTATTGGTTCATTTTGTAAATCCTCACAGAATTGTGGACACTAGGATTTAATGATGTCCACCTAGAGAGCAGAAATGGAACATTCATGTTTTAACACAGTTGTATAGATTGGCATGCTTATTATGCATGGTTTTTATTACCCCTCTCAGCCCAAATTATTTTCCATGTTCCATAAAAATCCCCCATTTAAGTATTGTGTGTCTCATGACACATAACACATCCAAATATTAATAATCAGATAAATTGTTCTGACAAGGATTTATGGGATGTTGCAAATTTGCAACAATGGGCCGGTAAGGTAATCCAAGGAAATCCTAGAAGCACTATTTTAAAATGTTGATTTACATATACTAAAGAGAAACATAAAACGAGTCAAGGGTGGTATATTCTTTAACCAGTGCTCATAACAGCATCATAACGTGTGAAGACGTTGTAACATAGCATATTGGACTCTTCTCCAAAAAGCTCAGATGTAGATAAAATAATCAATGTTTTGATGTACTCGGTTGCGGTTCATCATTGAGAGTGGATGCCTGAGTGCGTTTTTGTATTTCAATATTCAGCCGCCTTCCTTGCATGTGTGCCAATGGGACATTCATATCAGCGTCAGAGTCCGAGTCGCTATCATCAGACACATTGTCTTGGTCTTCAGTTAGTTCGAAGTTTTCATCAGCATCGTCATCAATCGGCACCTGATCAAAGTCATCTTCAGAGAGATTGCCATCAGGAATAAGAACCAAATCAAGAACATCGGTTAGTGACAGGTTATTTGCCCTTGCCATGGCTCGATAGTATATATCATTCAAAACCTGCAAAAAGGGGGAAAAAATTACTCCATGTATCATATATCATCATATTATAACAAAACAACCATTACTATTGTTTACAGCCATCAAAAATTCTCTAGGACTATCCAGGATTTTACTAGAATTGAAAATGACTGGTAAAATGTACATTAGTTACCCTCATTTTCTAGAAATTATTTTGTCTTTATTGCCCCACTGGACCAATGTTGCAATTTTGCAACATGCTCAATCAACGGTTATTTCTTCAGTCATCCAACAGTTCATTCTTTCCTTTCTTATCTTAAGATGTTCTCCATATATTACTATTACACAATAACTATCAGAAAATGCAAAAGAAATTTCATAAAAGCTGTTCTTACCCGAAATATTATGGTTCTTGAAAACTTGCAAACTTCTGTGTGGAAGCTGCCATTTGTAATGTGACAGGGGTGACATCTATTGTATATAAGTGGAACTAAGTTGCATTGTTGCAACATTGGGCTGCAGTGGTTACTCTGATTTCCTGATAAGACTGTCCGATAATTTTTCATTTCATTAGTGGTTAATGACTTTACTGGAGAGGGTTAAATGAAATTGTTTACAGTACTAGCATGCAGATATGAAATTGGAGAATGTAATCCCTTTTGCATGGCCAGGAGTGCGTTAAATACTGTTAAAAAATGGTAGCCTTTTTTAATGGGCTACATTTTTTCGTTTTTTTTTTTAATGAATTGGAAAAAAAATGTCATGACTGCAGGATGATGGATTGTCAGCTGCTCAATAAATATTTTTCTACATTTGAGATTTTATTGTGTTATCTAGGTTTTTTTTTCCTTTTTTTTGCAATTTTTAATTTAACCGAATAAAATTAATGAGATTCCAGTTAAAAACTCAATATTTGGAAAGAAATACTCAACTCATTTATGTGGTAGAATAAACCCAGCATTATGGTGAAAATGGCCTAATAACTGAATTGAATTTCCAACCCATCCTGTTGGGTAAAACAAACTACCAATCTTACTGGGTCAAATTAACCCAGCATGTAGTTGGTGCAATAGTTATCCAGCAACTGGGTTAAAAACTACCCAGAATGGGTTGTTTTTAAACCCAGCAATTTTTAGTGTGTTGAGTGCTTAGGGAAGTTGGCGAGATCATCTTTAAGCCGCTATCCGCCATCTTCAGACGGTCTTTAGAAACTGGAAAAATACCAAATGATTGGAAACAGGGCAATATAATACCAAAATATAAGAAAAGGGACCATACCGAGCCAGGGAATTACAGGCCAGTCAGTTTAACTTGCATTGTGTGCAAAATATTGGAATCTATCATAAAAGATGAGCTGGACTTATTCCTGGAATGTAACAGTATCTTGAGGGATAGCCAACATGGTTTCCGTAAGGGAAGGTCATGCCTGACAAACCTGGCATTTTTTGAAGAGGCCAACAAGACTTATGACCAGAGCAGGGCTTATGACATCATATACTTGGTTTTTCAGAAAGCATTTGATACAGTACCGCATAAGAGACTAATTTTTTAAATGAGCTCCATTGGAGTTACAGCAGGTATTCTGGAGTGGATTCAAAACTGGTTGCTGGACAGAACACAAAGAGTAGTGGTCTGTGGTATTTCATCTGAGCTAGGTATGGTGGGGAGTGGCATCCCCCAGGGATCAGTGTTGGGACCCCTGCTGTTCCTCGTCTACATTATTGACCTTGATAGGAATATTGAGAGCAGATAAGTTAAATTTGCAGATGGTACTAAATTGGGGGGTTTAGCAAATATTTTAGAGTCCACTAAAGTGAATCAGGATGATTTGGATAGAATCCAGAAATGTGGCAAATGAAATTTAATGTAGCAAAATGTAAAGTTGTACATGTAGGTAATAAAAACATTAGACGGGATTACTTCATGGGAGGTTTAAAACTGGACTGTCCTCCAAACGAGAAAGACCTGAGAGTGATTGTTGACCAAACCCTCACAGACTCTAGCCATTGTGCTGTAGCAGTTAAAAAGGCCAATCAGATGCTGGGATACATTGCCAAAAGTATTGGCTAGAAATCTAAGGAGGTGATGCTTATTTTGTACAACACATTTGTCAGACCACATCTGGAATATTGTGTACAGTTCTGGGGACCATACTTCAAGAAAGATATAGAGGCTCTAGAGAAAGTTCAGAGAAGAATCACTAAGCTAATTCCAGGTATAAAAGATGAAAGCTATGAGAAGAGGCTGAAGATCCTTAATCTCTTTAGTCTTAGGAAAAGGAGACAAAGGGGTGATTTTATTGAGGTCTTTTAATACCCTATTAATAAAGAAAAAACACGAGAAGAACAATAGGGTCCTTGCCAAGGCCTTGCAGGCCTGGAGGCTCGGACCCTAATAATTAAAGCTGCAAGCAGCGTTGGACGGGTCCTCACCCACCCGCGCAAGTCGAAACGGGGGCGAGACTTTTTCGAGCGCCATCGAGCATTGTCATTCGTTGGACAGTACGAGACTGAGGAAAATGTTTTATGTTCAGTTGAGTGCAAACCCCCTGACTGAAAGAGATTTTTCTTTTGTAAAATGGAGCTATGACCCACGCGACGGGGTCAAAGTTTCCGAAACAGATTTCATCACTGCTGAGTATTGTGGAATCTTCCCCCATTCATGAACTTAGTGAAGGGAGATGAGCCATGTGATCCTACTGCCACCCGGTGGTCAGAATGTGTAGCAGCACAAAGAAAAACACTCAAAATCAATAATAAAGAAATTAATAAATGGTTCTTCCAGGTAAATCCTAGAAATCTGAAATTTCGGGAGCATGTCCACTCAACACAGGCAAAAGTTTCTTACACTGCAACCTATAGTGAATTCAGAAGGCCGTCACTCTATATTTTTCAAAATCTGAATATTCATAACATGTTAATATCTCAACAAATGTTCATTCAAATGGTACCCTGCTTTGCAGTTTGTTTCTCCACATGGATATTATGAAGTATACCAAAGGATATTTTGATACGATAAACGATTTGTCCACAGCAAGAAAGTTTCTCCACATGTAGCAGCACAAAGAAAAACACTCAAAATCAATAATAATCAAGAAATTAATAAATGGTTCTTCCAGGTAAATCCTGGAAATCTGAAATTTCGGGAGCCATGAACACAGGCAAAAGTTTCAAACACTGCAACCTATGGTGAATTCAGAAGAGCATCACTCTATATTTTTCAAAATATGAATATTCATAACATGTTAATATCTCAACAAATATTCATTCAAATGGTACCACGCTTTGCAGTTTGTTTCTCCACATGGATATTATGAAGTATACCAAAGGATATTTTGATACGATAAACGATTTGTCCACAGCAAGAAAGTATATATTACTGTACAGTGTATTATGTACATAAAATGTATTATTTCATAACCTTTTGAATGGATTTTCACCAAATCAAGTGGCAACTGAATTCATGGTACAGCAATGATGTCTGAATTTTTTCAGAATTTTTTGCCATTGCGACAGGCCGTGGTGATTGCGAAAGTCCCATTTTGCTGTATTTAGGTGGCGCTAGAGAGCCATTATGGCTCTTTTGTGAACCATTTTAACATTTTCAATATTTGTTAATGTTTGCCTAGGGCTCGGACCCTGATAAGCATGAGAAGAACAATAGGGTCCTTGCCAAGGTCCTGCAGGCTCAGACCCTAATAAGGAATAATAATACAGAAAAATAAACTTGAGAAGAACTAGATGATCTACAGAGATGCTTACAGAGATGCTAACCCACGCCTCTTGTTGACCTTGAGCTTTAACCTTTTGACCTAAAAATGCAAATTTGGGCAGGGTACCCTAGGATCATCTACCCCACAAAGTTTGGTCACCCTAACTTCAGTTGTGGCTGAGCTGTCGTGCGGACACGGACACACACACACACACACACACACACACACACACACACACACACACGCACACACACACACACACACACACACAGTGCTAAACTGTATACCCATGCCGCCTCGTCGGGCGTGGGTAACAATAGGGTCCTCTCCAAGGCCTCACAGGCCTGAAGGCTCGGACCGTAATTACTTACTCATTACTTTCTGGTAGGCAGAACTTATGAGGGCTCAAGGAGGTGCAGCAGCCTTCTGAACCCCTAATCTTCCACAATGCTAAGCAGCTGACAGTCCTTGATGATCATGTTGACCACAGCCTGATCCACCACTTTCTTTCTCGAAGCTTGGAGTCCAAAAGGGAAATGGATGTTTATTAAAATGGGATGCCTTTAATAATATATACTAATTAATAATAAAGTCAAAGTTTTAGTGAGAATTTCAACGTACCTGAGTTCATCTCTGGAGAATTTACAGATTCTTCATTTTCATGCCATGCTCTGTAGAGTCTCAGCATTGATGAAGTGCTCCTGTTGATGTAAGATAGCTCTGTGGAGCAGAGTCGACATTTTACATGCAATTGAAATTAAAAGTTAATTCATGAGGAAAGATAATTTAAAGGAATTGAAACATAATTTTCTCAAAACATAAGTGGAAACAGGAAAGGAATTGTTATCTGGTGTTATGACTTCAAAATGATCCCAGACTGGAGAAAGTCTCCTTTCTCTCGATGCTGGCTCCATGTCACCAAGTGATGAGGAGCCAGAAAATAAATTCACCAAATGGCAACAAAAAAAGTCTCCTCCCCTGCCAGCACAAAGCAAATGTGTCACGTCCTTTAAAACACGCTTTGAATATTATAATATATAATATTGATATTGCTACCAATGATGAAGGAACGCAGAGCAAAAAACCTAAAAGCACGCCTGGTGTTGGATAAGCTATATGTTAATGATCAGCTGTATCGCGATTCAAAGATTACACCCTGGTTGTTCTGAATGGACTAACTATGTTGTGTTTTTGAATGTTTCTATCATCAGATTAAATGTGTAATCGCAATGGTTTAACTGTTTGCAGGTGATGGCGGTGCGCCTCTCAACACCGATGCAAATTAGTTAATGCAGCCCAGGTGCGTGCGATGTATACCGGCTGTCGGCTGATCTGAATAATGGAAAGCACTTCATGTTACCACGAGTCGTTTTCGCCTTTTTCATTGTCTAAACTATAGCCTAACAACTATTGCTGAGTGTTTTCTGAGACGCAATATTGCATCCAGCGATGTCTTTCAATGTTTCGGTTTGTATCTTCTTATTTATATATATATTTTTTTATTTTAATTTTTTTTTTTTTGTGCAACATGGTGGGTGTGGGTTTGGGGGGGATGGTGGACACGATTGAAATTTCGGAGCGCACTTATCCTCCATCTTGTTCAAAATGTAATAATTGTATTCAAGCATTCGAATCAGACCCTCAAGGAAAGGTTGATTTCAGCAGTGATGTATTTGACGACTGGTTAGTGCAAAGCCCTTTAAAAAAAAAAAGAAGGAAAAAAAAAACATTTTAAGATACTATGTCAAAAGAACAGATATCTTTTGCTAGTTATAACTGCAATGGTTTGGTGGATAAAAACAAAAGGAGAGAGGTTTTCACATGGCTAAGTGATAAAAAATACAGCATTATCTGCTTGCAAGAAACACATTCTATGGAAAAGGATGAAGTTAAATGGAGAAAGGAATGGGGTGGGCATGTTATTTTTTCTCATGGTACAAGTAATTCCAAAGGTGTGATGATATTATTTAAAAATATTTTGGATTTCATATTACATTCCTCCAAAATAGACACAGCAGGAAGATGGATTATTAAATATATAATATATAAATTATGGATTAAAAACAGAATATGTCTTGTCAACTTATATGCACCAAATAATGATGACCCGCTTTTTTTGTGGAAATTCATGCCATCATAAAAGATTTACCCATAGGTTGCGATCAAATAATAATGGTAGGAGATTTCAATATGACAGTAGATACAACAATTGACAGAAAAGGTGGACATGCCACAAACTACCATCCAAAAGCACTTCAGGCTATTCAGGATATAATGCAGGCATTTGATCTGGTAGATATACAGAGGCAAAAAAATCCAGACACTCCACGTTTTACATGGAAAAGGGCAAAACAGGCAAGTCGGATAGATTTCTTTTTAATATCCAACTCAATAATACACAAAGTCACTGAAACAACCATTGCAGACTCTCTTAGGTCAAATCACTATCTTATAACTTTACATCTGACACTTTGCAAAATTCTTAGAGGTCCAGGATATTGGAAATTCAACCAAAGCCTTTTAAAAGACAATACATTTGTTACTCAAACAAGAATGCTTATAACAGAGTTTTTTAAATACAATGTGGAATCTGCAAATCCACTTGTAGTCTGGGACAGTTTTAAATGTGCCTTCAGAGGACACGTAATTAAAATATCTTCCTACAAACATAAGCAGTATCTTTTAAAAGAGAATTCCTTGATTCAAGAAATTATAAATCTAAATGTAAAAATAGACAAATCTACAATAATACCTATAGACTGGATAGATCAACGGGATGAAAAACAAGGTGAACTTGAAGCACTTTATAAACAAAGAGCTGAGGATATTTATTTGAAGAAAATGGCTAAATGGATCGGGAAAGGGTAAAAATGTAAGTTTTTTAATGTAAGTTCTTTCTGAAACTTCTACATAGAAACTCCTCAAAGAAGAATATCACTAAATTAATAAAATATGATGGTGAAATTTGCATGTCAACAGCTGAAATATTGACAGAAGAAACAAAATACTTTAAAGAAATATTCTCCTTTAATAATAAACCAGAGGCACTATCTGATGAGCAATGTGAGGACTTTTTTCCCATTGACTACACTAACGAGCTCTCTGAGACACAGAGAAGTACATGTGAGGGTTTAATTTCAGAGGAAGAACTACAGGAAGCCATCTTCTCTTTTCAAAGTGATAAAACACCTGGACTTGATGGCATTCCTGTTGAAGTTCATCAAATATTTTATGAGGAGATTAAGGCCCTTTTGCTCTCATGTTTTAATTATTCCTTTAAAGACGGCTCTTTATCAGATACACAAAAAATAGGCCTCATCTCATTATTATTAAAGCAGGACCCACAAGGACAGTATAAAGACCCAGCATATCTTAAAAACTGGCGGCCATTAACGTTACAATGTTGTGATGCAAAAATAATGGCAAAATGTATTGCTCAAAGAATGAAAAGACTTTTACCGGACATAATTCAGTATGACCAAACAGGCTTCCTCCACGGAAGACATATTGGAGAAAATATTCGTCAACTATTAGAAATTATGGAATGTTATGATAAAACAAAAAAACCTGGCTTAGTTTTTATTGCTGATTTTGAAAAGGCCTTTGATAAGGTAAGATTAGATTTTATTTATAAATGCCTAGATTTTTTCAATTTTGGGAAGTCCCTAATAAAATGGATAAAAGTACTATATCATGAACCATGCTGTAAAATTATAAATAATGGGCATTTTTCAGACCGGATACCACTGTTCAGAGGACTTAAACAAGGTTGTCCTTTATCGCCATACCTCTTAATCATAGCAATAGAGATGTTGGGGATAAAAGTTAGAGCCAATGACAGTATAAAAGGACTAGAAATTAATGGGGTGGAATTTAAGGTATCGATGTATGCAGATGATACAAATTTTCCCATAAATCCTCAACTGTCTACTCTTCAAAACCTTATTGAAGACCTAAATACTTCCTCAAAATACTCAGGCCTAAAACCAAATTATGAAAAATGTAGCTTATTGAGAATTGGATCATTAAAGGATACACACTTCAGTTTACCATGCCTCTTTCCAATACAATGGACAGATGGACCAGTAAATGTCCTTGGGATCCATGTACTAAAAGACAGGAAGGGATTAGTGGATACAAACTTTAAATTAAAATGTAGCAAAATGGATAAAAGGCTGCTACCTTGGAAAGGTCAACAGTTAAAGTTATATGGAAAAATTGCTCTAGTTAATTCCTTGATTGTTTCTCAATTTACATATCTATTTATGTCCTTACCTTCACCATCAGATTCTTCTTTCAAATTATATGAACAGAAGATATCTAAATTCATCTGGAATAATAAACCAGAAAAAATAAAGAGGAAATATTTATACAACAACTATGAACATGGAGGATTAAGATTACTAAATTTAAAAGCATTGGATCTAACTTTAAAAGCATTGGTGATTCAAAAAATCCATCATAAGCCAAACTGGTTTTCTTACAGATTATTATGTACATTTCATCACATATTTGAAAGCCAGCTCTTTCCATTTCTGCAATTAAGATCACTCCATATTCCCCTGTTTATTCAAGAAGTCATGGCCGATTCATCAGTCTTTCTAAAAGAGTCTATAAAAGCTTGGTTAAGTTTCCAGTACCATCCACCAGACCACCCATAAGAAATCTTACAACAAATAATATGGTTTAACTCAAATATTACAATTAAAGGATATCCATTTATATGGAAACAAATGTCTGCTCGGGGCATTTACTTTCTGAATGATCTAATTGATGAAAATGGGAAACTAATGTCATACAATAGTTTTTGTTATAGGTCTGGTGCCCTTTGCTCCATACAGAATTACAATCAATTGGCTGCAGCATTGCCTTCAGAATGGAAAAGAAAGACTAAGAAAATAGCTTCTCAGGAACTAGTATGTCGGCCCTCCATAAAAAATTTCAGTTGGGTTGCTCATAAAAAAATCAGTAGGAAAATGTACGATTTTTTTATGGAGAAAAATAACTTAAAGGAAATTCCCTACAGAATTCATACATATTGGGAGGATTTAGTAGACACGCCAATCCCTTGGCTACGAGTTTTTAACTTAAATAATCAAATTTCTATTGGGACAAGGACTAGAATTTTCCAATACAAATTGTTATATAAAATCTTAGCAACAAATAAAATGTTGCAAATATGGGGGATAAAGGAATCCGATACATGTAGACTTTGTGAGGACGAGGAAGAAACCTTGGTCCACTTATTTTGGTATTGTACATATGCTGTTGGCTTCTGGATACAGGTGCAGAAATGGCTACAAACACTTAATATTCCATTCGAGGTGAGCTTGTTTACAGTTATGCTGGGGGACCTGAGAGATACTTGTTCAAAATTAAATAATATAATTATAGATCTTGGAAAAATCTTTATTTTTAATACACAAAATAAGAATGCACTAAGGTTAAGTAACTTCAAAATTTTTGTTAAAAAGAGCTATAATCTGGGAGGTATAGCTATGAGAAACCTGGGCAGGGCATCTGAATTTTTAAGGGTGTGGCAGAAAATAAGTACTGGTAAGGGATGGGCATTACTCACCATATGAACGAATCTTATCTGCGTGAGTAAGTTTGTGTGATCTGTTTTTTTTTTTCTTCTTCTTCTTCTTATGGAGACATCATTGCATGTAAAAATACAATTCCAATCATGCATTGGAATGATGAGGCTTTAGGAGGTTTGGGGGGTTCACTGGAGGATTGATAGCTTTGAGAGTTGTTGGTGTGTGGTTACGTTCTTTATTTTTCTAGGTTTTTTTCCTTTCATTGCTATATTATATATTTTTTTCTTTTCTTTTCTGTTTTTTCTTCATTTAGTCCCTCCCCCAAGAGGTAATATATCATTGTATTTAAGTCCGGCAAAATAATAAAGTTGTCCTCCAAAGAGGGGGGGTGGTAGCGGGCTAAAAAAGAAAAAAAAAAAAAAAAACACGGTTTGAAAGCTCGCCTGCCAAGCGATACAGCGACATTGTCGGTCACGTGATTTTAATTAAGGCGATACGCATACCGAGACGGGTTATCACTCTTTGTGCTGTGCTCGATAAACGCACCAACGCTCCAGTGTCATGTGTTCGTTTTACCGCCTCATTTTTTTTACCCCCGGTAAAAGTAATAGACCCCACTGTAAAAATAACATATGCTCGTTATACCCCTGGGGCTAAACATGACATATGATGTTAGGTTTACCCCCTTTCGAACTCGACTCAAGCATTTAATTATCACCTGTTTTAGAACAATTCCACATCTAATATAACTCTATGTTGGTTTTGTGTGAACATAAGTGTATAGAGTTAGGGTTATATGCATACATAGTATAGAGTTCTATGTTTGTGTCAAGATCTTTCATTTTATCACATCAAATAAACGCCAGTAAATATTTTTTTTACTGTTTTATCATTTATTTGAATAAAATTATGAATGTTCAAAACACATACATTGTTTTATATAAAGGCTTGAATTGAGTTGAATTGAATTGAATATCATTATTTCAGCATTAAAGTGGAGGTACAAGAAACATAGAAAGAGGGTAATCCTAACATATGTTATTTTTACCCGAGGGAAAATCGGACATATATTTCATTTACCGTGGGGTAAAAGGAACATGGGGGCAAAAGTAATTCATTACATCGGTATTGTGTGACCCATCACAAGAATGTGCTTACTTCAGATTAGTTGGTGATCATCCCCGTCCGACTGGCAAAAATGGTGCTGACCCAATTTTTTATTTATTAAAAAACAGTTTTTTTCCATTGAAAAAGACGTCTAGAATCACGAAAAAACGTGAAAAACAGTGCGTCAGTGATTCAAACTTTGCGGTATTTCCATTCAACTGGGATGTCTAACTGGCTTTCTAGCGAGCGTTTGTTGAAACAGGCCACGCATGCACAAATATCCAGTCTTCAGTTTAAATTATGCTGATCCGTGTTTTAATAGATATTAGTAATGTTAAATTGTTGGTTGTCCATAAGCAACCTCTGAAAAGTTTCTAAAAATAAGATACAGGGTTTTTGCTGTAATGCAAGAATGTGATTTCGTGAACGCAATTTCCTCTCAGAACAGCTCCTCCCGAGATCTTCGCGAGATCTGAGCAAAACCTGATGTTGAAAACAGACTTAGCCAGACCCAACCACGGCGCTGGACCTACCCACAGCGGAAACTATTCTAGCTGGCACTAACAACGGCAGATCATGCTATGGCTTAGTAGTGTCAACACTTTTGGAATTACAAAAGAATAACTGCAGATCATTTGAGGTGCAGTTTTGTCAGTATCTCTCCCAAAGCTGTTTGTCCGTTTACTTTTGGACACAAAGAAAAACGCATATTTCTCTTCCAAAAGACATTGCCACCAGAAATCAGTGGGTAGCTTTTTTTGTTTGCTGGCAGCAAATAGCCACGGCCAAAGGGAACGTTAGCTGCTTGTGCTCAGCATTTCACCAAAGACGGCTTTGAAAATAAAGGAAAATTCGAAACAGGATAAGCATTTCAGCTGCTTCTCAAACCCGAGGCAGCTGTATCACTCAAGCGCTCGGAGCCACAAGCTGTAAGTAACGATATAAAAGCAAATAATGTAAGTGAAGCTAACGTGTTATGGGTGGCTACTGGATAACGATAGTTAAAACTAACAACTGGCCTCAAGTGCAGGCTTTCTAAAATATCTGAAGATAAAGCCTGTAACGGTCTCGACTGTCCGTGCCTCACAGACACAGAAGCTCTAAGTTGCTTTTACTGCATAAGCCAACCTGACGTGACAGCCAGTTGATTATGGCTGTAGCACTGCGGCTAACATAGCCAAGTTACTGTTGCTAATTTTTGTGTCCTACATATGCAAGAGTGGTATCAGGGGAAATTCTACAGAAGGTGTGTGAACATAAAACTCATTTGAAACAAACTTTTTATACTTGTTTGTAATTTGGATGCTTGGTACAACTGTCCACGGTAACGGAACTTGCTGTCTGTAAAACCTGAATTGCAAGCGTTCTCTGTGGTTGTTATGACTGCTTATCAGCTACTGCATGTTAGTTCCCGTGCTCTGCTAATTAACAATGCCCCTGGTTAGCTTACATGCAGTAATTCTGATTGGCCCGCTTGTGTTACTTCGGTAAGCATCAATGTGACAGTTTCATCATAATGTTGCCCGATTGTAGCCACTACAGTTGAAGCAAACCGGAGAGGTGCAGTTAGACCAGACAGGCTTTGCAAAGCTTAGGGTGCATTTTTGGGTGCTTGTGAAACGATCGCTTTACTTATCCATGACCGGGGTCTGCCTGATACTTCTTCAATATCTGGGCAAACTCTCTGATGCTACCGGTGAAAGCAATAGGGAAGTGCACAGCCTATAACAGGGGTCGGCAATAGGCGGCCCGCGGGCCGAATCCGGCCCGCTGAACCTTCCAATCCAGCCCGCGACTGAGTTCTACAAGTTTATGTACTGTATCTTGGTCTTTTTGTGCGCCTGTAAGTCAATGTGCTGGGACATGGAAGCACGTAAAGTGTTTGTGTGTGCCTGCGAGCCTCTGCACTGGGATAAGGAAACACTCACCTCCCCAAATCACCAAGCGCGACAGTTTGGGGAGCGGGTTTTCCCTGCCTGTCTGCAAAGGGATGATTTTGGCCGCCGCCTCAGTTCAACGGAAGCATTCAGAAGAAGCGTTTTTTGCGCGTGCTCAAACCCATTTTCAAAAGCCGTGGCGGTGCGCATTTGATGCGACATGGTTGTTTTTTCGTGCATGTCCGCGGCGCACAGCTGCACGAACCTGCTTCTCCCCCGGTGTTGTGTCCTAGTTCCTTCGGCCTGTGTCTCTCCTAATGTTTCCTCACTGAGCTTTGCCTCGTTTTAAATGTGAAGAAAGCCCATGTAAGGAAAAACGTCGCCTCCGAGATGTAGAATGAGTGTAATAGAAGAGAAACACATATTTCAGGACCACTGACTTGTATCCTCAGAACAGACATGTCCTTGATTGTCAGCCTCCTTTCATATTAAGCTGAAAATCAGCAGTGTAAGCTCCAGCATGTATAAATGATGATATGATTGGTCAAGAGTTTTCATTTTATATCATACAAAACACCAAAGATGTGTATAAATGAAAATGATGTGCCTACAAGTAAAATAAAAATTTATAAAACGGGTGCTTCCCATCCTTAAATATGATTGGCTGAGCCGCGTTCCATGCTGGTATAAACTTATTGTAACGCACTGTGGCAGGCCGCAGCACAAAATATCCCTGCGTGCAACGAACTGCTCGGCTGACTTGATAGGTTACGTTTGTTTCAAGACTTAAAGCTTGCTATTTCGGTCTCCGCGAAATTTAGCCTGTAAACCAGATAACCAGTTGGCTATCTACCTAGCTTGCTATTGCATTTCAACGTTCGATTTCACTTTTGTGTGGCAAGCTATGTTGCTAACTTGCTCGTTATTTCAGTAGCCTATTAGCGATAAATTGACTTTTTCTTGTGTGTTTATTTTATGGACTGTGTGTAGGGTAACCACATCCATTGTAGTGAACGTTAGCTAGTTGACAAGCTGGCGAGCAAACTATTGCACAATTCGACATATTTTACTGGGTACTGGCAAGTGTGGAGAACAAAAGTCAATCGTTCCCTACTCTCGCTGCTGGTTGTAATGATTTGGCCGATCGGGGCAAGTTGAGAACAATGAAACTCGAAAACCGAAACACACGTAAAATTAATTAACGATGTCAAGCTAGTTGACTAGCTGGCTAGCAAACTAATGCACAATTCAACATATTTTCCTGGACACCAGCAAGTGTGGAGGACAAAAGTCAACGTTTCCTACTCTTGCTGCTGGTTGTAATGATTTGGCCGATCGGCGCAAGTTGAGAACAAGGAAACTCGGAAACCGAAATGAACCCAAAAATTTTAACAGGGTCTTCGATAGACCGAAGGAGACATTCAAAATAGTCTGCTTTCACAGTATATCTGCATTAGCAAGCCCTGATAGCCTGATGTGACATGATAATGGCGCTAGATGAAAAAGCAATCTTAGCATCTGTGTTGCTAGCCAACCATTCTGTCCACTCTTTCTTGCTTGGTGGAAGAAGTTCTCAATTTTATTGTTGCATTATTACCAATAAATTGTCGATTTTTTTCCCTTATGTGTTTATTTAATGGGCTATATGTAGGGTAACCCTTTTATAAAAGGAATAAGCCCCTTGAAGCACTGGGTTACAGTGATTTTATAACGGCACTCCGCTGCGCGTCGTGCCTTAGAACGCCCCTCTGCAGTTATAAAATCACTGTAACCCACTGCTTCTTGGGACTTATTCCTTTAATAAACAATAATAATAATATATGATATTAATAATAAATTATTAGGCAAAAAGATTAATTTAATTTCAATCAAGGGGCCTATTTGAATGTTCGGCCCCCGAGGTGTCTGTTGAGAAAAAATGTGGCCCTCCGACAAATGTAATTGCCTACCCCTGGCCTATAATGTGTCAGGTATAACAAACCATTTCTTTGCATTGCCATCGATTGAATATTAAATTCTTTCCTGTCAAAGTTATTGATTCGCTAGCTCCACATAAGCAATAGGTTCATGCAAACAGAACTTAAGGTCTGTAAAACCTGTATTATGCTTATAACATAACCGAGCTCTCTCTAGCTGTACCATACTATCCACAATGCGCCCATTCTCCACAAGGAAATGCTGGTCATTCCCACACAGTAAGTAAACCATTACCACGGGCAATTTCAGAGAAGGCTGTATTCCGTTTAGCCTGGAGCTTTCGCCCCTTCGTCATATACCTGCGCAGAAGCTGTTCGTTTCTCCATGCTAATGATACACCACAGCTATGCACACGAAACAGCAGGTCCTTCTACACACCAAAGCAGTCCAAAAGCTGTTGGTCCACTTTTAGCTGCTCCTCACTGTCTCTGTTTCCCTCTAAACTCAGACCCGCCGGATTTCTACGGTCTCTGGTCTACACTTGGGCATGCTGACCCGTTCTACAGATGTGTCTATATGGGGCGGATTCTAGCTTTCCCTGCATCCTAGCTGTGGAGTAGAAAAACCGCTGTACTCACCACTGTTGCCGTAGCAAACTGTAGCCAACAGCAAATTTGAGCTTGAGCTGCCAGATTGTCGCACTGCGTCCTTTACTATCACCGTTGCGTTTATTAGAACAAGTTCATTTCATTATATCTATATTCAAATACAACGTTAGATTGCGGAATTTGCCCGCCGCTTCCTTATCAAATGGCAGCCGTTTCTCACGTTTCACTCTGGGGAGACTGACCCGGAAAACTGCGTTCTGCAGCCTCGTCCCGCCCAACTCCGCCCTCCACAGAGCTGGCCAGTCAGAAGAAAGTGAACATACGGGGAGTGGGGACCATAGCGGAAGAGCCACGCGACTGAGGCATTTCAGGCAGAGACTACAATGGACTACAAATGGGGTTTTTTGAGGATGGAGTTTGAGCTGAAAAAGGACCTGTTTTGGACTTTGAACAATCAGGAGTACTCTAGGGGAGGCCAAGATCAAAATATAACCTTGGAAATATAACAAAATAGGTCCTCCTTAAACGTGTTTCCACCAGTTTCAGTCCTAAAAAAAAAAAAAAAAAAAAAAAACTTTTTTTTTCAACTTTTTTATGCCCAAAAGGACGATCACCAACTTTTTTTAAATGGCCTAACGTAAAACTAAGGTGTAATATTTCATTAATTACCCCAGGAGCTCATCAGGAAATTACCTTCCCCATTGGAAATAAGCTATATGTTCGGCATTCATAAAAAAAAAACTATGAAGTGAGCGAAATAGCATTCAAACCATCTCCGAAGAACATGTGTTCTGCATTCCAGAGCTTGTTCCGAGCCAGCGTTTACGTTTCATTTACAATGCAACACATAACATTTCAAAATGTAACTCTTGCAGGGGAAAATAATATAGAACAATCATTTCTTGTCCCGTGGCACTGTAATTTCTACTCAGACATAGACTACACGGCTAGGGGGAGGTGTCGCGCAGTGGTTGAGACCAGGAAGCGCTCTGTAGAAATAGTGCCGCGCGCTGTCTTACGCCAGAGAAGACAGACCTGCTGGTTTGAAAATTCCGTGGCGTTTGGAATCTCTGTGATTCAGTGACCGCGATTGTCGGTACAGTGCAGTGACCTCCACCGTGGACCATTCGCAGTATTGATTTTCTTCTTTGAGAGCCTAATCAAGCTTTCACTTAAAAACGAATAAGGGTGACCATCTGGAATAAGCTCTGGAGCAAGAAGACTTTCCCCCCCGTCTTGTCCACATGAACATGGCTTCAACAACCTGTACCAGGTTTACTGACGAATATCAACTTTACGAGGAGCTTGGGAAGTAAGCAGTCGTGTTTTATTATTCATTATCATTTGCGTATGTGCCAATATTAGGCAATAGACTGCGTTGTGCTATATCCCGCTGTCACGCCTGGATATGAAATGAAAGCCTGAAGGTTGAATTAATGTTATATCAAGTGTGAACGAACACAGCCAACATTTAGTTTTTCTCCCCTCCTAATTATTTCGTAACCAGCAACTGAGTCAAAAGCAAGTGAATGCTGTGCCGCAGTCTCAGGTAGAATTAAACTTGCTTTCTGTAAGGCAGTGATTTGTTAAAGCGGCCGCCTCTGCGTTTTGAAGTTTATTTTGCTGTTAGGGGTTTTTCTTGGTAAGCTAGAATGCAATACTTTAGCAACCTCCGCAGATGACCAGATTTCTATTTTCGGATTCTTTTCGTTGCTTATTATCGTTACTTAAAAGCGGGCTTTTATCGTGAGATGGATTACCTTGATTAAGGGAGGGTCGTCATTGAAATATTCTGTCCCATTCCTTCCCATTTTTCGGAATTACGAAAGGTGACCCGAAGATTTTCTTTGCAAACCACACGACTCGTTCAGCAGTCTACAAACGAATTTCTGAGGAGATCGGTAGGCCTACACATTTGCTTCACGGTATAGTTTTCCTCAACCTACCCGAGAACGTTGTTGTTGTTGATGACGATGATAAAATTATAAATTAAGGAATAGCTGCATATTGCTGTTCACCTAAGACGAATCTAATTAAGAAGAGTAATATAATTATGGTCAGTTGACACTTTAATTGTACGAGAATGTAGGAGAATGCGATCGGGTCCTTTGTACTTAGGCTATGTTTTCTGCTGAGCTATTTACAGCGAAAGTGTTGAGAAGAGTCAAGAGACACTTTCAGCACCTCTTGACACCCATCCTCTGTTCAATCTTGTGTGCTGCATTGTGTTTCAAACTGGTTGTATGATACTGAAATATTTAAACCGCTGTTCTTTAGCTTGTTTTTTAGTTTTTCATCCAACTGATTGAAGAAACGCATCGTTTAATGGTTGAAATTTAACATTCTTTGAGAAAAATAGGGTGTCTGCTGATACCGAACAGTGGGGCTTAAATGCCGGTTTCCGGGAGCCGAGAGGGCAGCGGCCTTTGATGTGCCATTTCCAAAAAGGTTGCCAAAGGCACAATCATTCTTAAATTATGTCACCCTTTGATCTTGTCATTGCTCGACTGAAAGGAAAAAAATGACAGCCCATTATAAACACAGGTGCATGCTGCGAGATGAGCATAATTTCGGGAGTACATAAATTCAGAATTTGTCTTTTTTTTCCCTGCAGGGGTGCATTCTCTGTGGTTAGGAGATGTATGAAGATCTCCTCTGGACAGGAGTACGCTGCCAAAATCATCAACACTAAGAAGCTCTCAGCTCGGGGTATGTTCTCTAAAATTTCTGAGCAGAATGTATGTATTTAGGCTGTTGCCTGACCCCCGCCTATACTAGTGTTAGTCAGAACAAGGGGTCAGAGGAGCAGATTCTGGACAAGGCGTTATTCTCTCTTTCCAAGCCGCCGTACAACCTATTATAGAATCTAATCTTCTGTTTTGCACGTAGATGATAGTGTGAATTTTTTCCCGTGCAATTTAATAGGGGGATGATTGTGATATATTTGGTGCAGTATGTGTTGGAAGTTTGTATTTATTTGATGGGAACAGTGCCCACTGTTTCTCATTTGCTTTGCATGTGAGGTTACTGCTTGAAAAATGCCCCCCATTTCTCAAACACTTACAGTCTAAAGACTATCCCCAAAATCTCTATTGGAAATTTTGTAAATTAGCAAATTGGGTGTGAAATGCTAGAGCACGGGATCCTGCTTAAACCTCAGGTTATCTGTTGCAACTAGAGAACCACATAGCACATTGTCCGGTGGAATCTTATGTTATCTCCTCCGGAGCTACTCGTAAATACCACGGCTAAGCAAACTGTTGCATCGTGCATTCACCTCTATATAAAGCTATCAAATAGCATACATCGTATTTTCAGATGAAATTGATTGAAAACAAGTATTTTTACAATAGTGGAGCTGGCTGTTAACCATGGTATTACTTTGGCTTTTTCCAGACTCCCAGCCTCTATTAGCTTATCCTAGCCTTCATTTTTGTGCTCTGAGTTATGCCCTGTGATATCCGCCTAAACCAGGAAATTGATATTTTTTTCTGTAGCAGCTGAGTAGTGCCTAGTTTTCTAGATGGGAAGTGTGGGATGGGCCGGCTGCCTCTGCAACAATGCTGATTGATTCGTACAGAATCCTTAATGGGCCGGCTTATGGCTGCAGACCTGCCAACGGGAGGGTGTGGGGAGGGGGATTCCTCGCCTGTCGGCTGCAGCGGTACAGAGCACTATTGCGGCAGGTGAGAAATGCGTTGTCGGCTGGTGGCGCAGTGCCCTCAGCCTTGTGTGGTGTAGAAGGGGGAGGAAAACGCTAGGCAAAGAATGGGAGGAAAGTGGTTTTAGTTGGGGGGGAGAAAGAGATGGGCTGTAGTAGAGAGAAGGGAGTAGCTGTAATGGAGGGGAGATGTGTAGGAAAGGAATGAAGGTGGAAGAAACTGAAAATAAGAGTAGGGAAAGAATAGAGTGGGGAAGAAAGTGCAAGAGATTGAGAGGGGCAGAGAGTCATTTCAAGTGGGGGAGGCAGAGAGCGTGAAATAGCGAAGAAGAGGGAGGAAAAATCGCTCCATGTTGAAGGTCACCCCTATGGGGTAAACCCCCAGCCACCCTTCCCCTTCAGTTTTTATCTGCGTTCAAAAACAGTGGGTTCCTAATGTAACTTTGTAGTACAATACACCCCTCTTGCCTCTGGATATGTGAGTCAGGCTCTTGACACCACTCTGTGATCAATACTCACTTCTAAAGAGTTGGGGAATGCGTGCACTGTATTGCCAAATTCCCCCTCTCTGCACCCTGAATTATTGCAACTAAAAAAAAAAAAAAACTGAATCTGTTTCATTGTGTTCCTAATGGGGTGATTGGCTCCTACAACTCATGATTTCTTACCTGCTCTAATTATTAAGAGATTTTAAATTGAGAAACGCCAAGGCCGTCTCCAGTCCTCTCAAAAATCCTGGAAATGGGTCATCACTAGGAAGACTGCTGGGTCATTCCAGCCCAACTGGACCAGTGCCTTCTTGGGCACCATCTCAAATTTGGCTGAAAATCACATCATATGTTCACCTATAGGGGCAATGAAAAACCAAGTTTCGAGTCAAATCTCCAAGTGGTTGGGATTTTATGGCCCCTCAAAATTTAAGCGCCATGCCCCTTTTTCAGCCCTGCAAATAGTCACGTTCATTTTCATCCGTTTTTAGAGGCCTATAACTTCAGTTCTATACTAGATACATGCCCAGAAATTGGTACTCTGGCTAATTCTGGCCTCTTCTTTCAGGATCTGTCAGAATTGGGCCAGGAGGTGTAAATCAAAAGTTACAGGCATCTCAAAACAGGATTTTTGATGGGCCGGATTTATATTTTTCACTTTTTTGACCAGCCGCTGTGAGCCCCCCACTTGGCCAGGACCTGAATTTTCACTTGTTTAGTGTAATTTAGGAAAGAATCATTGAGTGCACACAAAATAACTTGATAGGAACAACAAATAATTGATTTGGAGGGTACTGAATTTGGTCACAGCTAAAAAAATATCCCCCAGACCCCTTTTTTCAGGAGGGTTGATGACCACATAGATGGTACCTCAGAGCAATAAAACTTTCACAACATAAAGATATATGTCTGAACTATGCCTTGTATGAATTAGAACACCTCAATTCAACTGCTTCAGAGTTTACTGAGCATAGGGGTGTAATGATTCTGAACCACGGTTTTTTTTTAGGCATAGTACCACCACCTGTTGCCATGGGGAGAACATTCAAGCTTTCTTTTTTCCTTTATTAAACCCGAAGCAGTCTTGAAAGTGCCAAACATTAATGGGCATGAGAAATGGTTCCGGGGGGGAAAAAAAAAAAAAACTTGTCTGATATTCGTATTTTTCGGCGACATGCTTCACAGAGCCAAGTAAAGGACGACAGAATAGTCTCCTTTTAACCAATTAGGTTACTCTATGTCCCTGTTTACTTTGCTCAATTAGCAATCAAACAGGGGATTCGCTTATTTGCTTTGCTGGATAGGAAGAACTGTTTATTAAGACAGCATGTTTGATTGCCGCATTCTGAAATGGCAGTAGAACAGCAAAGAACACGTATTTGGCCATTTCTTGTGATTGTGATAATTTAAGTCTCACATTCATGTTTCAACCGCTTTACAGAATGTTTTCCACCTTGTGTATTTTTTAAACGCTTGAAATCTTGGGAGATCTGAAAATAAATCTCATTATAGATCCCCTAAAAATACTACAATGAGAGAGTAAATGCTGAGTTGGGATGTGGCGATGTATAATGAGGATTTTTTTAAAGTGTGATGAGACAGTCATGGGGTGTTGTAGGCAGTGGCGTGTAATTATATCCCCGAATGGCGTTTCAGGGATATTATGTTTTAGGTCCGACCGCTGCCGCCGCCGGATATCCTAAGTGTTAACGTGATAACTTCAGTAATATTTCAATTAGAAATTTCATGTTTTGCATATAAGTAAGTATTATAAAGAGGGAGATCTGATTTGATTTTGGACAATTTACAATTTCTAGATGTAAAACTGAAAAATCACTGTTTTTATCATATCTCTAGAAATATTTGTCCGATTGACCTCATATCAAGTGCAAATGAAAGGTCATAACCCGAGGATGTGTCCCACGATGACATTATACCTGTTTGGTTCAAAATTTTGACACATGGTGGAGCTTTGTCACATTAAATTCACCATTCTTGCCATATCTTTGGAACCATTTGTCCAATTGACATGTAACTATGTGCAAATGCAAGGTCATGACTTCACAACGTGTCACGTGATGACATCATACCTGGTTCAATCATATGGTTCAATATTTTGCCACCAGGTGGAGCTTTGTGATGGAAAATTACCATTTTGGCCATATCTTCAGAACCATTTGTCCGATTGACCTGAAATTAAGTTCAAACTAGGCTTATGCCGTCGGAGGCAACGGCTTGGGGTATATCCCCGAACGCCGCCAATCCTCCAATTCCCCAATCTTTGAATAGACCCAATACAATATAAAGCCCCTCAGGTCATGACCTTTCATTACCTCCGCCAAGGAGGTTATGTTTTTGCCTGGGTTTGTTTGTTTGTGTGTTTGTGTATTTGTTTGTTGGTTTCCAAAATAACTGAAAAAGTAATAAACCGATTTTGATGAAATTTTCAGCGAAGGTGGGTATTAAGTCAAGGAACAGGTGATAAAATTTTGGCATATCTAGTCCAAAGTACTGCTGAGATATACGCCAAAGCTCAAGATTTCTAGTCTTTCCAATGGGCCGGAGTTCCAATTGCCGTGCTTTTGGCTTTTGCTGCCCCCTGGCCGAGGTCTGCGCTTTCTGAGTGCTTTTCTAGTTTGAACTTAATTTCACGTCAATCGGACAAATATTTCCAGAGATATGATAAAAACAGATTTTTCAGTTTTTTGGCCCCTGATGGCCAATCTAGAAATTGTAAATTGTCCAAAATCGAATCAGTTCTTCCTCTTTATTTATGATACATACTTACATGCAAAACTTGAAATTTCTAATTGAAATATTACTGAAGTTATTGCGTTAACATGTAGGGCGGCAGCGGTGGCCGGACCAAAAACATAATATCCCCGGAACGCTATTCAGCGTTCGGGGATATAATGAAATGTCATGACCTGAGGGGCTTTATATTGTATTGGGTCTATTCGGGGATCGGGGAATTGGAGGATTCATCTCAGAATCCTTAATTTATTACATCTCAGAGCCAACAGAGGGTGGACTCATAGCCAAGCGCATCTCCACTGACGATGACATTATAATGGTACATGTGCAAGGCTGTCACACTGCAAGACAAATCCCTTCCCCAAGTCCAAGACACTATGTGGCTTGTGCATATGATGGACACTGGCAAATTGGAATGGTTCTGGAATTTAGTACAGACAATGAGGACTTTGACATCAAATGTATGTCACCGAGAGGTCCAACAAAATCATTCAGGTGGCCTACCAGGGAGGATATCCAGTGGATCCCAAAGGGTGATATTCTATGTGTAATTACACCACCAGCTACCAACAGAGGAAGGAACTCCAAAATTCAGAACATTGAGTTCAAAACAATTTGTGACACTTTTGAGTGGTACAATCTCTACTGAAGTTCAGGTACAGTATGACTTTACAGACTTTGACTAGAGTAGTCTCATTGCTATTGAACCTCATGACCTATTTTCATCCCAATAGGCCTTTTAGCTGTTATTATGATGAATATAAAAATATGGTGAGATATTTGGGGAGAGTACTTCAGATAAATTGGTGAATCTTATTCCTGAGTGAGAAGGAAATCCAAGATGGTCATCTGGGGGGTCTGGTTGAATTGACACAGATCCAGGCACATTAGAGCTTATATTCATGCCAAAATATGGTGCCAGCCCATGATGTTTTTTATTCAGATATATTTAATGGGCATCAACATGTCCCCTGGTACCTATTTTAATACTTCTAACATGATTACAACTGTATCCTAAGGTGGTCCATTTGGGAAATGGTAGGAACAAGCTTAAAATGATAGACAAAATACTATACTTTGATGAAATAATTTCATCCAGAAAGTAATATGGAACACCTCAGGAACCACATTCAATCGAAAGCTTAAATGTAGTCTTTCAAGGAAAAAATATTGCTAATCGATAAAAGTTGGGCCACAAGGCCATAATGGCCGCTGAAATTAGGCTATATCTCGAAATTGGCTGACTTTGGCCACCATTGGCACCACCTGTATGGTGTTTTAAGGAATAATTGTCATGCCCATACAAGCTCCATATCTACCTTAATTTGTAGCCCAAAGATTTAGTTGCTGGAGATCGAATTCTAATTTTGACTAATTTTTGATTATCTAAAATTTGTTATGGCACATTAATTTTTTTTTTCCCCCCGTTTTCTGAGCGCCAGTGCATCAGCCCATGACACAAGGGGTATGATTTTATATTTTCTCCCTGGTCTCTATAAGTAGTTCTACTTGTGTAATTAAACTTAGACCTGTAGCACTTTTGGATTTCTCACAGTAGCCCCCTCAAAATGCCCCAGAAATATGGATTTGCTCATGAGCGCAGACCCCCCTCCCATTTAAAGTCCTGAAACTCGAGGACTATGTGGAATTTTGATTATATATTTTGAGAGAGTCCTTCAGATACGTTGATAAATGACACATCAAAGTAGAAAGAAATTTGGAGATGGTCATCCGGGAAGGTTAGTCCAATTCATATGGAATGTCTCATTAGTGTGATGGTCCAGGCCAGGGCCTAAAGGCATAGTCATTGCACAATCCAACAGTAGGGTTTATTGATCATAATAATGTAATGACAGAGGGATGGAGCCCAGAGCAGAATGGAAGTTTTATTCAGATGGTACAGGTATGAGAGGTATGTTTGTGCCCGGCCACTTGTGCCCTCTGGGCTCATAATAAAGCTGAAGTTTAGTAGTGTCCTAGTGTAACAGCCCTAAGTATGTAGCATCAGCCACATACATTAAAGTGTTTTAAGTTGTGGTATATTTAAATAAGAAAAAAATATTGATTATTTATAATAAAGCTACGTAGCTGACACGTAAAAAAAAGCCTGGCCAGGCGTCAATGTTCCACATAACCCAAGTTACGTTTTCCAACATATGGGCGTATATATAGGGGATTCAGGGCATAGGTTTTCTAGAGGGTTTAGAACTGTCACTCACCTCCTCACCGTCACTTGCACACTCCTCCTCACTCCCTGTCCTATAGCCTTCCGTCTGCCTATATCACATGCTATACTTTTGAATGGTAGGGCGGAAGAGAGTTGGAATGGCGGTAGAGAGATGCCGGCTGGCAAAACTCTGACATCCTCCAAACACAAACCGAAAAAAACATATTGAATTTAAGTTCTCTATCTCCACTGCCTTACTTCTTGCTGTTTGCCTACATATTTGCTGTTTACTGTTTTCCTACATATCGGACATCAAGTAACTGAGGTGAGATCGCTGTTTTTTTTTTCTCTCTGTTTTTGCTGGATGGATTACTTTGAAGATTTTTTCCTTTTTTATGGACTGAATTTGCGGGATTTACTTGTGGATTGTGGACTTTACTTTTGGGATACCTTTTTTTGAGTTTTTGGAGAGCGCACGGGAGGTGCGCGTTTTTTTGGTTATACCACACACTTCGTGGTTAAAGACTCTTTGTTTGCTATACGGACTATCTCTTTCGCTGTACTCACATCACACTACCACTTAATAATAATAATAATAATAATAATAAACCTTCACTTTTACATTGTCTTCTGTAAGCGCGTTAATGAACCCCGACTTTGATTTGTGACATCTAGTGCAGAGATTGTTACAGTGGTGGCCAGTACGGGGATTTAGCGCACTTTCTTTCTTTGTTGTACATTGCCCTCTGATTTTCTTATATTGTCCTTCATATAGTTTATCCTTCTTTCTCCCCACGTCCCTTTCTCCACACTTCTCTATCACGAATGGCAGAGCGGGTAGGTGAAGTAGCTCTACAGCCACTCGGTCAGTCGACCGAAGAGGGACAATCAGTCAGACCACAGGTTTCATTTGAACCAGTACAGCGAACGCACCCGCATGTTACAATTAGAGAAAGAGTAGAACACCTTACTCAATCCCTTAGCTCCCTGTATCTTGAGGAGGAGAGCATAGCTACAAACTCAAACATTCAAAGGGATGGTGTAGATAATAATGCAGAGGAGGATGAAGAAGATGACGAGGAAGAAAGTGTCGATGGTGAAGAAGAAACTAATGTAACGGTGTCGCGTGTGTCCGTTCACCAAGGTGAAATAAACGAACTTAGGAAAACTATGGATGAAATAAAGGAACGTTTGAATAGTCTTGAAAAGCAAGTGTCTGACTCGAACTCCAGTACAATTAACAGAGAGGGTTTATTGAGACAAATGGTTGACAACAAAATTGAGACAGCTAAAACGTTTGCTGTTGATATCGTCGCAAATCTGGAGGATGCCGTTGTGCGCTGCTTGGAAAGGCGCGATCATCAGTGGGGATCTCAGCTGAACCAATTAAAAATCACCAGCACCCCCAAACTTTCTCCTGTGAATCAAAGGGGAGATCAGTCAGTTGACAGGTTTCAATATGACACTCCGAGTCCCTCTAGCTTTACTGGAGTAAGAACGTCTAAACTTCCCATTAAATTAAATTTCCCTGAGTTTGGTGCTGAGGGTAAAACAAAGGACCCAATGCATTATATAGAATTATGTAATGAGTTTCTGGACTTAAGGCCTACACCAGACACAGAAGTATTGGTCACATTGTCCTCTGTGCTGCACGGCTCCGCTAAAAGTTGGTGGACAGCGGAACGAAAGAATATTCACACATGGGAGGAGTTTAAAACCGCATTCTTATCTGCATTTCTATCCACTGATTTTTTACAGGAAATTGAAGAGCGCTTACGCACCCGTGTCCAAAAACCAGATGAATGTATAAGGGATTTTGCGTACGATTACAGAGCTCTCTGCTTAAAATGGAAACCCGACATGGATGAGGCTGCGTTAGTGAGGCGCATTCTAAGCAATGCCAATCCAAAAATTGCTTCCGGTCTACGTGGGACAGTGAACACAGTAGCTGAGCTAGTGAAGGTTGGCAGCATGATTGAGAATGACCTGGCGTCAATGAGGAACTATTGGGCTAGAGTCAATAATGACAAAGGGGCTAAGCTGCAACCTAAGACCAAAAAAGCTGATCTGACGGTTATGAAATCTAAAACACACTCTCACACTCATCCCAAACATCCTCTGTCACTCCTAGCTGTAAAAATTGCCATCAGGGGTTTCCAGGGGCCTGCCCTGCTAGATACAGGCAGTACCTTTTCTCTGATGCGGGACAAATTGTGGCAGCAGATTAAAAAGTCACATGAAAATCTGACTCCCTGTGGTGGCCAGGAATTTGCCCTGGCAAATGGAACAGCAAAGCGGGCATTAGGAATAGCTAACTGCACCCTGGACCTCCATAATACTTACTGGACCCATTCCATGTATGTCCTCTCTGATGAGGATCTAGCTTTCCCTTTGATTTTGGGCCTGGACTTTTTACAGAAGACTGGTATACAGCTGGATTTCATGGGGGGAAGCTATGGAGTGGAAAATGGGGGGAGAATTACATACTATCCATACAGTGACCAGAATGAGTGGGAAAATGAATGGTCTACATCTGAAGCAAAGGTTAACATCTACTATGCACTACCTCGTAGAGACACAGTATCTTATAAATCATCGGTCCAACTAAACATTGTGTCTGACTTACCCCAGCAGCCTAGACCTGAACTGCTACAGCTGATGAGTGAGTGGCCATCTGTTTGTTCTGGGAGGCTTGGGAAAACAACTGTTGTAGAACACACCATCCGCCTCACTGATGATATCCCTTTGCGTTGTCCAGCATATCGGGTGTCTCCACTCAAGAGAGAGATCATTCAGCAGCAGCTAAAGGAAATGCTAGCTGACGGCATCATTGAGCCCTCCTCTTCTCCTTGGGCTTCTCCAGTTGTTTTGGTGCCCAAGCCTGAGGGCAAATGGCGATTCTGTGTAGATTACAGACGCTTGAACAAAAAAACTCTGTTCGATGCTTATCCCATGCCCAAGATTCATGATATTCTGGAGTCATTTTCGGGTGCATCTGTGTTTAGCTCCCTAGACCTGCGTTCGGGATATTGGCAAGTTGCAATGGGCAAGGAAAGTGTTGAAAAAACAGCATTCATTACTCCTTTTGGCCTTTTCCATTTCCTTTCTATGCCATTTGGCCTTAAGAACTCAGGCGCCACATTTCAGAGGCTTATGGAGAATGTGTTGGCCGAGCTGAAGGGGGTGTGTTGTTTTATCTACATCGATGACATCATTGTCTTTTCCAAATCTGAAGCTGAACATCTGGATGACCTCAGGAGGGTGTTTAGAAAGCTCTATCTAGCCTCACTGACCCTTAACCTGAAGAAATGTCATTTTTTCAGGACCTGCTTAACATTCTTGGGCCATCAGGTGTCCAGTCAAGGAATTGCAGCTGACTCAGACAAGCTTAAGGCTATCAATGAATACCCCAGGCCTCAAAATATCAAAGAGCTTCAGAGATTTCTTGGGCTGGCTGGATGGTACCATAAGTTCATAAAAAACTTTGCGGATCTGGCTGCTCCTCTACACCACTTAAAGAGAAAGGATGTGAAATGGGAATGGACAGAAGATTGTGAGAGAAGTTGGGAACGGCTAAAGGAGGCCCTTCAGTCACCTCCAGTGCTGGCTCACCCTGACTTTTCAAAATCCTTCAAAGTCTCTACAGACGCCAGTGATGTTGGCCTGGGTGCGGTGTTGACACAGGAAGCTGCTGATGGTGAACATGTCATCGCCTTTGCCTCACGCCTACTGAGTGAGCCTGAAAAAAACTATTCAGTCTCTGAGAGGGAGTGTTTGGCCGTTGTATGGGCCATAGAGAAATGGCAGCACTTCTTGGAAGGCGTACAGTTCGAGGTGGTAACAGACCACGCCGCGCTGTCATGGGTTTTTAACACCCCCAAGACCTCTTCCCGCCTTGTGCGATGGGCGCTGAGACTTCAGCCATTCACCTTTACGGTGTGCTACAGGAAGGGCACACTGAATGTTGTTCCCGATGCTCTATCCCGGAGTCCAGTGGCTGCCAGTGATGGGATGACATCTAGTCTGGCTGTGGTTGCTGCCTCCAAAAAAGTGACCGTTGACCTGCCTAACTCCCTGGATGAAATATCTGCTGCCCAAGGAAGAGATATGTACATCACAGATGTTCGGGAGCAGATGTCTTCTTCTGGTTTTGCTCCCTTGAACCGCATTTCTTTTGTTGACCAGCAGGGGCTGCTTTATAGAAGAGTTCCAATTGCTCGGGATGGGCACAAATTCCAACTGGTTGTCCCAAAAGAATTGCACTCCACCTTTTTGCAGTATTACCATGATAACCCTCTAGGGGGACACTTTGGGCGCCTAAAGACCCTCCGGCGTATCTTGGAAGTTGCTTGGTGGCAAGATATCCGGAAGGACACATGGAATCACATCAAACAGTGCTCTGTCTGCCAGCAATATAAGCCCTCCAATTCCAAACCTAGTGGCCTGATGCAATCGACCCAAGTGTCTGAGGTTGGAGAGATGATGGGGATTGACGTTATGGGCCCATTCCCTCGCAGCCGCAAGGGAAATTGCTACCTGGTCGTCCTTGTAGACTACTATTCAAAATGGACTGAGTTATTCCCTGTTCGTGACAGCCGGACCCCAAAGCTAGTGAGGATCCTCACAGAAGAGATTTTTACCAGGTGGGGCACGCCAAAATATCTTCTGTCCGATAGGGGGAGTCAGTTTACTAGTCACCTCTTGAAAGCAGTCTGTAAGTCATGGGGGGTAACAAATAAATTTACCACCAGCTATCATCCCCAGACGAATCAAACCGAGAGAGTCAACCGCACACTCAAAACAATGATCTCTTCTTACGTGGGAGAAAAACATAGCAACTGGGATCAATGGGTGCATGAGTTTAGGTTTGCAATAAATTCTGCATGGCAAGAGACCACTGGTTTTGCACCAGCTATTCTGCACCTGGGACGTCCTCTTAAAGGTCCTCTTGATCAACTGTTGTCAAAGCCTCCTCTGCCAACCTCCCCACAACAAGTTTTCCTGGAGAGACAGTTAGACTTGTCAAAGCAAGTGGCTGCTAATATAAAAAAGGCACAAGAAAAGCAAGCTAAATACTACAACTTAAAAAGGAAAAATGTGGACTTCTCAGAGGGAAACATGGTGTGGGTTAAAGCCCATCCATTATCAGATGCCTCCAAAGGATTCTCAGCCAAACTGGCTCCAAAATGGACTGGACCATGCTCTGTAAAGAAGAAGCTAGGACCCCTTAATTACAGAGTTCAGTTCCCTGATAACACCACTGACAATGTGAATGTGGCCAACCTTAAGCCTTACTTTGGCCCTGCTCCCAACATATCAAGTCTGGGGGGGGGGACTATGTAGCATCAGCCACATACATTAAAGTGTTTTAAGTTGTGGTATATTTAAATAAGAAAAAAATATTGATTATTTATAATAAAGCTACGTAGCTGACACGTAAAAAAAAGCCTGGCCAGGCGTCAATGTTCCACATAACCCAAGTTACGTTTTCCAACATATGGGCGTATATATAGGGGATTCAGGGCATAGGTTTTCTAGAGGGTTTAGAACTGTCACTCACCTCCTCACCGTCACTTGCACACTCCTCCTCACTCCCTGTCCTATAGCCTTCCGTCTGCCTATATCACATGCTATACTTTTGAATGGTAGGGCGGAAGAGAGTTGGAATGGCGGTAGAGAGATGCCGGCTGGCAAAACTCTGACATCCTCCAAACACAAACCGAAAAAAACATATTGAATTTAAGTTCTCTATCTCCACTGCCTTACTTCTTGCTGTTTGCCTACATATTTGCTGTTTACTGTTTTCCTACATATCGGACATCAAGTAACTGAGGTGAGATCGCTGTTTTTTTTTTCTCTCTGTTTTTGCTGGATGGATTACTTTGAAGATTTTTTCCTTTTTTATGGACTGAATTTGCGGGATTTACTTGTGGATTGTGGACTTTACTTTTGGGATACCTTTTTTTGAGTTTTTGGAGAGCGCACGGGAGGTGCGCGTTTTTTTGGTTATACCACACACTTCGTGGTTAAAGACTCTTTGTTTGCTATACGGACTATCTCTTTCGCTGTACTCACATCACACTACCACTTAATAATAATAATAATAATAATAATAAACCTTCACTTTTACATTGTCTTCTGTAAGCGCGTTAATGAACCCCGACTTTGATTTGTGACATCTAGTGCAGAGATTGTTACAAGTATACCCCCAACCCAGAGTATACCTGGGGTTAAAGTGTGCGAGACTGTTTTATACCCCAGGTATAATCTGGTCTAGCCCACTTTATAGCCTGGGGTATAATCTTGGGTAGCCCAGTTCACCGTGAAGGTATGTCAGCAGTAGGGCTACACGATTAACAGAATCGCGATTATTTTAAGCGTAATAAAAATAACTGCCACTATGAGGCAGACAAATGTGTGTGCTTTTTACCTTTTCTATGACACATGCCTAATGTGGTCATTTGAAACGGTTCCGGAGGAAAAACTGTGATATGAAGTCCGCTAATTACCAGCGAGATTGGACAGCCAGTCTTTGCTTTACGAGCTTACCTTAAATTAATTCCCGTGTACTTTGCAATCAAGCCATTTATTCAGCCAACTGACTAATCAAAACCAGATTGTGGCCTTTAATGATGAGGAAGAGATGGTGAGGAGCAGACAGACCTAACCAGGCTACTGTGTTAGATTGAAAGAATGTCAATGATTTGAATAAATGGCTGACCTCTGAATTCCACCTCTCATCGGATAATTTTTATGTATTATGTAAAATATTTCTTAAAAATAAAATCATTTTAAGATGGCCCTGGTTTTAAGCGTTTAAAAATATTTGTGAAGCGCAAAATGTTTTGTCAAACATATCAAATGTGATTGCGAGAGAAATTATTTTTGCATTGCATGCAATAGTCATATTCACCGATGACTTGGTAAATGCGTTCAGGCGAATCAGTGCCGCAAATTTGTGGCATTTTTTTAATTTGATAATTGAACAAGATTAATTATGTCCCCGAACACCGTAAGGTGTTTCGGGGATATTATGTTTTTGGTTCGACCGCTGCCGCCCTACGTGTTAATGTGATTACTTCAATAATATTTCAATTAGATGTTTTGCACATTAGTAAGTATCATAAAGAGGAAGAACTGATTCGATTTTGGACAATTTACAATTTCTAGATTGGCCACCAGGGGCCAAAAACGGAAAAAATCACTGTTTTTATCATATCTCTGGAAATATTTGTCCGATTGACCTCAAATCATGTGCAAATGAAAGGTCATGACCTGAGGATGTGACCCACGATGACATTTTACCTGTTTGGTTCAAAATTTTGACACAAGGTGGAGCTTTGTCACATAAAATTCACCATTTTTGCCATATCTTTGGAACCATTTGTCCAATTGACATGAAACTATGTGCAACTGCAAGGTCATGACGTCACAACGTGTCACATGATGACGACATAGCTGTATGGTTCAATATTTTGCCACCAGGTGGCGCTTTGTAATGGAAAATTACTATTTTGGCCATATCTTCAGAACCATTTGTCCGATTGACCTGAAGTTCAAATGGAAGTCTTTTCAAGGATTGGGGAATTGGAGGATTGGGGGAGTTCGGGGATTTACCCCAAGCCGTCGCCTCCCACGGCATAAGCCTAGTTTAAGAAAGTAATTCATAGTTCTTGATATTGGTTTCTTTTGATCGTCATTTAGCCAACAATGAAGGTGGAAAACATTTTGTTTCAGCGTATTGAACGTGACATTTAAATTGTTAACACATTGACATGCGGCACGGCCGATTGTAAAACTAGAAATAATCTAGCAAACATATTCAGGCAAATCTGTCATGTTTTATGATCATTTAAATGTCAAAATGTGACAAACAAAAATTACATCTAAATAAATCAGACTTTCTGATTTGAATCGTTAATTCAGTGAATCAACTGTTTGATTGCAAATTGAGCAAAGTAAATGGGAAGGGGCTGAGAGCAGTTATTGGGTAGAAGATGATGATTTTGTAGACCTTCACTTTCCTTTGTTCAGCACGTAATTTGCCTGAATGTGCTTGCGAGATTATTTCTAGTTTTACATGTGGCCGCGCTGTGTGCGAATGCCATAACAATTTACATGTCATGTTCAATACGCTTAAACAAAATGTTTTCCACCTTTACTGCCAGCAGTTTAGCTGCTCAAAAGTATACCAAAATCAAGAGCTATGAATTGCTTTATTTCAAATTAATCTTGACCTTAATCTTTAAAAAATACAACAAATTTGCGTTTTTCTGAATGTGTTTGTCAAGTCTTTGGTGCATTTGTCTATTTGTGCAATGCGAAAATAATTTCTCTCACTTCATGTTTGATGTGCTTCACAAAATGTGGAAAATGTGGAAGTGGAAACACTTGCCGTATATTTTGAAATGCTCAAAAACCAGGGCCATCTTAAAATGATTTTATTTTTAAGAATTCTTTTTCATGATATGTAAAAATTCTAGAAGAGGTTGAATTCAGAGGTATACTGTTAATTCAGATTATTGAAGTTCTTGCAATCTAACACGGCAGCCTCGTTAGGTCTGTCTGATTCTCTTCTTTATCATTATAGGCCACCTTTTGGTTTTGATTAAAGAGTTGGCTGAATAAATGACTTGATTGCAAGTCAGGCAAAGTACACGGGAATTGATTTTAGGTCAGCTAATTTTGCCACTCCGACGAAGGCTGTCCAACCTTGTTGGTAATTAGCGGACTTCAATCAGTTTTCTTGCCGGAATTTCAAATGACCGCATTAGGTATGTATCATAAAAAAGGTAATGAGCACGCTCGTCTGTCTGCCTCATAGTGGCAGTTACCTTTTTTGCATTTTAAATAATTGCGATTTGGTTAATCATGCAGCCCTATTCAGCAGTCTCTTCAATGAGAATATGCTGTCTGATATTGTTGACGCAATGGGGACTGTTGAATACAGTCTCAGAAGCTTGTGTATTTCTGGGCAGTTTGAGCTGCTGACCATTGCAGTGCAAATCGTTCTAATGCTGGAAACCTTCTACACTTTTGGAAATGCCGGTTTCAAGATTTCTGGTAGCATCGAGAAATACCGAGTGAGTTTAGCAAAGTCCAGGACTATTCCAAACTCAGATGACTTGGCTTTATCCTTGTGCTCTTAGAAGTCACAACCATCAACAGCATTTTAAAAGAGTTTCTCCATGGCAGTGAATGGCTCTGTTTACTCCTGGCAAATCTCTCTGTAAGCTGTCCTATTAGCACATCATATGCTTCAAAGTAGAACCGGCAGGAGAGTTCTTCTTTAGAGTTATGCCTGTGGGTCATTCCATGTCAATTCAACAAATGCCTCCCACCTGACCATCTCAGATTTGTCTAAAAAAATTATCACATTAAGGTAATATACTTAATAGGATGTATGCCAAATTTCAGTGAAATGTCTATTAGTTTTGGCGGAAAAGAATAATAAAGATGGCAGTCTTGTGCGAATTTTCACACTCGTTTTTGCAACGTCAAAAAAAAGGGAGTTTTTAGGAGGCAATATCTCCTGTTTATACTTATGGCATGGCGTCCACAGTGTAGCAAACTTGGCAAGCACATTTTCAATGGCTTTTCTCTTTTTCTTTGGGAGCTATGGCAGTTTGAAAAATGCTAATTTATTTGACGAAGTTGTCTGTGACACCAAAATTGAAGGCCATTTATGACCAAAATTATGCAGGTATAGAGCTGATTTTTTTTTTTTTTTTTTTTTTTTCCTCTGGGCAAGCTCTCCTCACAATGCTATTGGTACAATAAACAGCAAGCATGTCAATTTCATGGTTGTCCAGAAAATCCTAAAAAAGCCAAAATTTCATGAAATTTGACATTAAATTGCTGCGGTGTGACAACCTTAAATTCTTGAAATCTTCATGAACTTAAAGCTTACATTCTTGGCTATCTTTGGTTTAAAGGTGGTTATGGTGCTACCCTTCATTAAATAGTTATGAATTTTTTTAGTAACACCTTAGAAATGCTCGTTTTTCATTTGTTTTTGTTAATACAAATTTGAGATCTGATCCTAACACCCATTGGTGTCTCAAAGTCCACACCAAGGTGTTCCCTGTTCCTTTGGCGTTTCGCTGTTTTTTTCCAGTGTAGAACACTGGATACAATGCGCCGCAATTTCATGTCCCATGGGATAACAAAAACCGCTGAGGGGATTCAAACCTGCATATGTATTTCTCTGTCAAAAGATATATTGAGCACAAACATGAATTTTCCTATATAATAATTATGTGAATCTGGCAGAGAAATGGGTACTTCCAAATATCAACCTGGGCTATTTCTATTATATAGCAGGTCATATATCAAAATTAGGAACACTTTAATTAAACTGCTATTGTATGCACAATTATAAATGTCAATTTGGGGAAAGAAAAATTTGTAAGTCCTCTAATGCCATCCAATGGTTGAGATTATGTCATCATTCATAAGTTTTGCTAAATAAATTTCATATACACAAGTTTGATATGGCATTTCCTGACCTATATATGGTACTATAACCAATATATCTAAATATTGCAGATCTTTAAATGACTTTGTTCTCTGATGTTATGATTACAGCCTCAGAAACTCCTGCAATATGCAAGGAATCACATAGAAACAATGAAAAACAAGCATTTACAAGGCTTTACTAAAAAATTAATAAATATTTAACCCTTTTGCGCGGAAGCCAAATCTAGCTATTTAGGTGTTACCTGATTTAAGGCTTTATAATTCAAGATTGCAGCTTCACAGACAGAAAAACTTTGGCTCAATTGAGTCTAGACACTTGAGGTATTTAGACTCTCATCGTGTTTCAGTTTATTTGTATGATTTTGGTGGAGAAAAGGGGCTGCAAACACAATCTTCATGAAAATTCTACTTTGAAATTGCAAAAAAATAATACTGACAATTGAAAAACTGCTGGGGCCTAAAACTATACATTTCTGGGATCATAAACTTCCTTACCACAAGTGCAATTCATCTTGAACATTACATTTTAGATTACCCGCTTGCTATGAGCCAAATTAGACAGCTATCCCGGTGTCTCCCCAAAGTCTGAGATTCAGCAAAATGGTTCACTGTCAAATCATACATTAATCATATATTTAATACAAATTAACTTTTGGGGCATGAAATTCAGCATGAACTAATGATTTTCTGGTTGAGTTTAGCATGAATTTATCAATATCAGTGCAGTTGAACATCAGTGGTCACCAGTAACCTCTCCAAACTCAAAACATGCCTTTTCTGCATAATAAAGTTTACAATTTTGTCCATTTTTCTTCTAAGTCCCCCAAGCATTAAATAAAGTGCTGATTAAACAGCCATAACATTCACCCTGCAATGAAAAGCTAACCGCTCTCACATCCGAGCTCATAACCTTACACCTTAGGGTAAAAACTCACTAACTCAGTAATATCTATATTCTGAAATATACCCTATTTTAACAGAACAGAAATTATACTGACAGGAAAAATCAAATGACATATGCCACCCTGGGCTGTAAAGTATACCCCCGCAGCTCCCGCAAGGCGCGGGGCCCCGCCATCCGAACCGGTCCAATGGGCCCCGTGCGTAAAATTTTTATTTTTGCAACCGAGTTCCACGCAGACAACTTTCCTTATTAGCATCCAGCCTATTACATTGCTTCTGCAATCCCTAAACTATTTTGACAACTCGTATTCAGACAATTACATTGCTCCTGCAATTTCTAAACCATTTTGACAACTCTGATTGGTCACTTCTAATGCGATCACACCCACACGACCTCCCTCAATATTAGTGAAGAGCTGCAGACAGTTTTAGCTGAGAAGACAAGCGGTCGCGTGTCACATTACTCTTCAGAATATATGGCCATCCTGCCAGCTACCTAATGGTATTTAAAGGCCCAGTCACACAGCCGATCACGCACGAATCACTCACAAATCACGCACAGATTGGGTTTGTGCGTGCTTGTGCGTTGAGAAATTGACCAATTTTTCGGGGTGTCGGGGGTAGAAATCTCGGACGAATCACGCATGAACCACGCATGTATCACTTACAATCACTGACATATCGAACACGTCGACGCATAATAGCAAGCACGGTGCAGTATTCCACGAACATTCGACGCACGCCCGACGCATGAATCTCCGGCGGAGCACGCACGAAAAACGCACCTTCGGCGTCGGTTCAGCGCATATAAAAAGCGGTGAACGACGGGAGTTCCTCAGTACCTTTCGCCAATCAAGAACACTTCAAGAGATGCCACCCAGGAAAGCTCACTTGCCCTCAAAGACAAGGGTGCAGAAGAAGAAAGCTGCTGAAGAAGTCCATGTAGATCCACCAGAAGCTGCTGCTGCTGAAAAACCTGCTGCTGGTGCTGCTGCTAGGAGGTCCCGTAGGTCTGGAATGGCAAAAGTGCCCGAAATGGCTGCTTTTATATGCCAAAATACATACGTGAGTTGTCAGTGGTTCGTCAGTGGAACATCAGTGAATCATCAGTTTTCTGTCAGTCAGTCGTGCGTCGGAAATGCGTCACTCGTCAGTGGATGTGCGTCATTATGCGTTTTCCGTCAGTGATATGTCAGTTATTCGTCAGTTTTATAATTGATTGTCGGTAGATGTCAGTGGAATGAACGTGATACGTGCGCGTTTCATGCGTGATATGAACGTGGGGCATCAGTGGACGGACGTGGACGTGCGCGGATTCAAACCAGTTCTGACGCATAAGCACTGACGGCCATCGAGTGTCCCGCGCATAGTTACACATACTCGACGCATAAACTACGCATGCCGACTCATGAATTACGCACACCAACGCACAGTTGTGCGTCGGAAAATTTTTGAACCGTTCAAAACTCAAAATCACGCACAAACCGCCTTCGACGCACATCCACTTACAATCACTGACAGTCCACGTTCGTTCCACCTACGAATTACGCATACGACGTACGCTCCGCGCAGAAACGAAAATCTGTGCATAATTCATGCGTAATTCATGCGTTTTCGCTGTGTGACTGGGCCTTAAGGAAAGTCTTTGTTAATAATCATCATATTTAAGCGATGTTATTTGGTTTTTGCCCTACGTTCACAAGCTAGCTTGCTGTAACAGCGATAGCGCTTCAGCTCTAACCAGCTAGCAAATTACCTTAAACTAGAATTAGAAAATGTGAAAACACCGTTCGGACGAGCGGAAGCGCCACAAAATATATCAAATACGTTCATGCCTATTACAGCTAGCTAATTTGGCTAAGTTAGGGCAAAACCAAATCATATCGGTTACAAAGAACGCCTGCAGTAAACATATGCAAGCTAGATGGCTATATTACCAAATGAGTAACGTAATTAATATGCGATCGCAAACAGCAGCATAATCGAAGACTGAACACAATAGCCAGTATCTGGCTGGTATCCCAATGAGGAACATCGCTTTTCAGCCATTTACCAAATTTATGTACATTGTTGCATTGTAAATGCTTTGCCGTCAGTGTACTTCATCAATAACCAAAGGTAACGCATGCAACGTGGTGTCAGGTGGTCAGGTATCATGGCACGGGAGAGACTCTCAGAGCTGGCCGTGACCGTCCTCAGCATTGAAATTAAACAAGCTTGCAGTCAGGACTTCAAGAGAGTGGTGTGAGATTTTCTCTTGGCTGAGGCTATTCGCTTGGCAGCCAGGCACCGAAAAACTGTTCGATTATTCGCCCAGCAGCCAAACGTCACGTATTTCATTCGTAAACAAACTTCTCGAAGTGTTTGTTGATGTCAGCGATCTTCTTATTTGTGGTCTGTATGGTTCTGCGATCGTTTCTTGTCTTATTGATTAGTAACTTTAAATAAATTGCCGTAGTCGTCAAAAGCTTGTCCACTTCTAATTACCACCATTTAAATTATTTATCCACCAAAATGTCATGCGTGTGAAAAATATGCCTCCTCCTCTTGCGGCAGACCCCCTTGCCTTCCCTGCTGGGCGAATATCTATTAACTATCTGGGGGTACCCCGCTGCTGAGGGAATAGCTACTTCCTTTTCTCATAGATGCGCAAAAGGATGTGCATTTGTGTTTACAAACGATGCGCGTCATGTTTTTGAGTTTTGTTGCTCTTTATGAGAAAAAAATTTAATAATTGCGCCTTAAGTTAGTGAGATGCTATATTCTGAAAATATTTCATGAAAAACTCCCGCGCATGCTTTTATGTGGTGGCTTTGGGAGGGGAACAGACTATTATAAAATTGTTGTTTTTCATGAATTGGATTTTGAAGGCGTCACGAGAATGCGGAAGGGTTGTAAAAATAGCGGCTGTGTAGCCGCCCTCTTGCTTGTAGATGTTAAAAATATTGTTCACGCAGAAAAGATGCTTGTTGGATTAATTTGTCTGTGGTTTGGGGATGCATTTTTGAGCACCCAATCCAGTCTCTGAATAAGGGAAACCAGAAATGAGTTTTAGATTTGGCCAAATGACTTCAGTTGGATATTAAAAGCCTCTGGGGTGCGACACTATTGCCAATTACTCAAAAGGGTACAATGATTTGTCCCCATTCATACTGGAGTGAATTTTTTTCCCCCCCAAGTCCCATATTTGACCTCGTTATTTAATACAATTACCAGGGATCAAAAACATAGCTTTGAAGCTTGTTGCAAAAAAAATGCACAAATTCATTGTTTGTGCTTCTTTTCAGGTCTTCAGCCTTTCAGTTTTTCCTTCAATTAACTGTGCTTTTGGAATGGGCAGTTACATACAAATCCCGCTTTGGTGATACCATGACCTACTCATCTGGCCATAGCGATTTGGCCCTCGCCAAAGCCCCATCTCTCCCACATATGACATTGACTACGAGAGCTAATGCTTTGGTTTTATCTTAGGACAGTCTTGAAGGCCTTATAAACATTGTTCTTTGCTTCATCTGTGAGTGGTTTTAGTGTTTTGGCTCATAGGTGCACAGTGCTGTGAAATAGTATTTTCCCCTTTCTGGTTTCTTCTATCATTACCAATTTGTCCTATTTAAATGTTTCTGATCATCCAACTAATTTTTATAGAAGATGAAGATAATCTGAATAAACAAAATGCAAATATGCTGTTTTTAAATGATAACTGAGAGAGCTGAAAGAGGAGGAGGGATGCCTGACTAATGATGACCTGGCATTGTTACTTTAGGACAAGTAATCTTTCATTCTCGATCTAGTTCTAGTGAGTTTGAACTTGCTTTGTGTCAGGCTGTGTCATTGAAATCGTCTAGTGCCCCGTTTATGCTTTGTCAAATAATCCTACACAGCGATCTATCTAGCTGGCTGGTATCTGACATCCTAGCTAGTGGTCATGGTATCACTAGCTGGAAAACATTGCTAAACTAGTCGCCAGTCGAAATGTTTGCTCATAAACGTGTACAGTACAGCCGCCGTTAAAACCAAAGAGACAGCGTTAGTTCACGCCCCGTTATCTCAAACATTTCGCCCTTCTTACCCATTTCTAACCACGATCTAACCAATGAGCGGTATCACAGGACAATTTACCGCCAGTAATAACCACATGTGGCTCCGCGGAACTGAATGTAGTACCGCGTGTAAGTTATAGAATAGAGGGCATTTTGACCGTTAGAATTACGTGTATTTGCCGTTATGTATTTTAACATCTTTTTATTTTCTCTTGCAGCGAAAGTGCAAGTGAGAGCTTATGCGACCTCTGGAAAGTGCGTGGCTGATCCTCTGTTTAAAAAGCCTAGCATGAACAAGAAAAAAAAAATAGCCTATTATGAAAAATTCAACAGCGAAATATAAGAAATTGTGTTCTTGAAAGAAATTTTTTTGGTATTTTAAATTTGTCTTTTTATTGCAGATACTGTGATTCTGAAAGTTTGTGGGTAGATCTTCAGTGAAGTTTGCCGCAATTGATTTATTGATTTTGAAAAGCCAGCCGAAATATAAATAAACAAATTGGCAATATACAACTTAATAGCCTGTGAGCTTATGCTCACGTTATTCTCCGTAAGTATGCGTTTTCGGACCTGCAGAGGTGTGAGGTTGTCTCTCGCCAAGGAGTCAATCTTTGTCCTAAACTTTGGGGAAATGCGTCGTATCGTGACAGGTTCCATAGCTGTGAATGTGATGTCAGTTTATGGTAAGGCATTTTATAGAAAATTGCTGCCACGCGCTGACCAGGTCATTAATTCTTCAATAGGCTACAATGAGCTTAAAGGAAATATTAGGGTGACAATGAGTGATAAACACGGATGACACGAACTGAGCTGTATTGAATTAGTGCCAAGTGTATCCGCTTTTAATTCCGTGAATTAAGTTTACGAAAGAGCCATTCAGTTTTAAGTGACAATGTCCTTTAGAGAAAAGTTATTGAGCAGATCTTTTTTTAAATACCGTTTCCTTATCGATAGATATAGAATAAGCTTACTAAACATCCTGTGTAAGGTTCCGCAAATAGTTTATTTTGCTTTTTTTTAGTGCATTCAAGAGTCGTTATGGTCAAACTAAATTCATATTGTACGCAATTGTTTTATAGTTGGAAGCTTTGCGAACATTATGTTTGAACATCTGGATGGTTATCTGAATGGTAATGAGAAGTCATTAAAACAAATACAGACGATGCTAAACGTTTTGAAAAATTGGTTAAAAATTGCCAATTAGCAGTATAGTAAATATAGTAAATAAAGTACAGTATATAAATCTAAAAACATTCAAGTTCTTTCCCTAAATGAATTTTACTGAGACGGGGTGCGAGTAATCTTCGATATACAGTGGGTTGACCGGTTCCGCAATTTGACCGATTCCGCAATTTGCAGAAATCAGAAATCAGAAATTTTTTGCAGGAAAACGACTTCGCTGTCAGCCTTGAGTTTGACACCACTAGAACAGTAAATTATTGTGGATTTAACTCTAAACTATCGTTTCGAGATATTCGGCTTCATAGAGAAATAAATGCCCGATAACCGTTGCTTGCCGTTGCCGCAGTAGGCTACCAAATCAACGCTTGTGATAAGGCGCACTGTACAGTGTGTGGCCGTTAAACACGTGTATTCCTGGGATTCATCACGTTATTAGTGTCATTATCATCGGAAATTATCGTATAATTGACATTATAAATCCCAATGTCGTACTAGTGATACTTTTTCATCAATACCCATTGGGAGTGACTGCTTGTCATTTGACTAGTTCCGCAAACGCCATTTTGTAGGTTTTCAAACTTGTTTATTCTTGTTTATTTTTTCTGAAATAATTTTATGAAAGTTTATTGTAGTCAGTGTGAAATAAAACATTTTCCCTCCCACCATAACTGTACTGTTTTTCTGTGGCTCAACGGGCTGATCATGACTCATGTCCTGTGTTATTCTGAACTTGTAGTCTCATCCTGATAATTTTAACGTATACTTGGCATTTACTAGGCCTACTTGAATTGGAAAGAGTAGAAAGAATCATCCGTAGTCGCTGATAGCAGTTGAATATCGATGGATGCACAAATCATCGTGAACTGAGGCCAGCGCACGTGGATTCCAGCTGACACAATGTCGACACACGGAACAGTTAGCCATAAATTTGACCAATTATTGTGATATCCTCTATAGAGTAATGCTGGCTAAAATTGGTGGAAAATAGGCCTACATGTGTCTGTTTCGTTGTGGCCAGGGGCATGCAATAATGCCAATAAACAAAGAATATCATAAGTTCGGCCTGACAAAAGGGCGCTGTTTGCGAAACTGGAAATTATTTGCGGAACCAATCAAAGGACGTGCCACTGAAAAATGACTGTGCAAGGCTTTATTCCGAATGACTGAAGAAAACTAACTGATCCACAAAAAGCGTGAGTAATTTCCACAAATCCGTGAACAGATAACTTTCCGTCTGCGAATTCTGTATCGATACCAGACACTTCAAACAAATTCCATTTGCGGAATCGGTCCACGTGCATGTAGGAATGAATAGGCTATACTAAATTTCAGGTTTGCAACAGGTTTGCTCAGTCCTACTGAGAGTTTAACGCCCATACTGGCGGATTAACGACTTTTTCTTTGGTTTTAACGGCGGCTGTATTGTACTTCACTCCCATATTGAGCACCAAAGGTAGAAGATTTGTCATGTTTTATTTCAGAAGGATAAGATAATGATCTGGGTTGGCATGTATTCATGTCATTTCAGGGATTTTCTGTCCACTCCCCGCCGCCCTCTTGGGATATTGCACAAGCTAATCGGTTCTGTGCATGGCTACTCTGAAATTGACTGCAACAATGTTGTTTGCCATGATCATTGTTATAGTTGTAGTGTGGACTTCGCCATCTACGTGAGTTAGACCAATTTTTAAATCTGCCTTACCTGGTCTGAAGACATGGTGGATCGGATCGCACATTACATGTCCTGCTTCAGAAAGTTCGCTGGTGTCGTGGGCTTGTCAACAAATGCACGTGTAGGCAGATTTAACGACAGTTGTCACAGATAATACCGTTATGCCGAATCCGAATCCGGCAAATACTACATAGTGTTGCTTTAAAAATGACTTCAGAGCTAATGGTGCGAGAGCATTAGGTCACAGATCTATATGAACCCGGAAAAAAATTGTAGAAGGCTGAAATTTTCAGGGAAGTTGCTTCCATGCCCCCTTTATTTATTCCCCATTAAGTCCCCAAAAATACCCCTGGTGCTTTTTCCAGAAATCCAAGATGGCTGCCAACAACGCCAGTAATTGGCATTTAATAATTTTTTGGCATATACCAAATATACTGTTTTATATGAAAGGCATATACTGCTGTACAATACCCCTTTTCCTGCTAATTTTAGAGTGCAGAATTCAATGGAACCATTTTAAAAATAATTTTCGGTCATCTACATAGGGAATCCAAGGTGGTCGCGCTGCTGATGCCGGGCACACATAAGTAGATAAGCAATGAATCTTAATAATATTTTATACATTTCAAATATTTTTTTCTCATTTCAGAATGGAGAGGTGTGGCAGATGTAATGAAGTAATATCATCAGGCGATGGATGTCTTGGAGAGAAGGGCCTTGAAACCATCCTGAAAATTAGCAAAGATATTGTTGGCATGGGCGATAAATTTCTCAAAAAGACCATTCCTATTCCTATCCATAGTGACCACAGAAGCACTTATACGAAACCATCAACTGTGAGGGCCAAACGAAAGAGACAAGAATCACAAGATCGGAAAGTGATGGATGTGTTCGTCAATCACAAGTTCCTCAATTCAACTTCAGAAGGCATTGCTTTTACAGCACCAAAGTAGTGACCTGCTTTGAGAATTGTTCTGAAAGTACACCAAATTACTTAAACAGTTAACTTGTCCACTCCCGGCAAGAGGGGCACAGAGTGGCAACAAACGAACTAGTAGCTTCGGTACTTGCAAGAGCTAAAGAGCGAAATGATGAATGAGGAAGAGAGGTCCTGACTTGGTACCTGAAGTCTTGGGTCAATGGATGAAGGGTGTGATAAAATCCAAATCCTCTGCAGTAGGTACTACAAAATCAGTTGAAAGAAGACGCACTGCCATTTCTCTCTCTATAAGTGCTGAAACTTGTCCTCGGTCATTTATATCACCCTTACTCTTAGCTATATCCACAAATTTCAACACCCAGCTTGAATCCCGTGAGATGGTAGACGTGCTCAGCAGCCTATCACTCGCAGATGATTACTGGGAGCTATTAAGCCTACATGACTGCTTGATTCCTACTGAGCAAGCTTGAAATTGATAGGAGATTTTCACCAGTTTGTCTTTGACAATGCTGATGTAAACATTCACACATTGACGGGTTCAGATACATGGCATGTCATTGGAGGTATTGCAGCCAGTACAACGCCATCATATGAGCCATCGGAGCCAACGATACAGAGGTCTACTCAGTTTCGTACTACCATGCGACTAGGCCAGTTCAGTCAGATACCGATACAGAGGTACAGGAAAGCACTTGGTGCTTGTTATATCCCCGAACGGCGTTTCGGGGGCATTATGTTTTAGGTCCGACCGCTGTCGCCGCCAGATATCCTACGTGTTAACGTGATAACTTCAGTAATATTTCAACTAGAAATTTTGCATGCGTTTTGCATATGAGTACAGTGGGGGAAATAAGTTTTTGACCCCTTGCTTATTTTGCAGGTTTGCCCACGAACAAAGAGTGGTCTATAATTTTAATGATAGGTTTATTTTAACAGTGAGTGACAGAATATCACCAAAAAAAGTGGAATAAGACATTATATGCATTTTAGGAATTTATTTGCATATTTTTGGTCAAAAATAAGCATTTGACACCCTGGACAAACAGCATGTTCATACACTGCCCGGCCAAAAAAAAAGTCGCACACTCAAATATTTAGTTGGAACCCCTGTAGCTTTGATTACAGTGCAAATTCATTTTTTCATTGTTTTGACAACTATATGCAATGCCAGAACATTTATTTTCGATCATACATGCCATAATTTTTGGCCGAGATCTTGTCTTCTCGACATAATGGTTGAACCACTCGGTGATCTATCTTGAGCATATCCCAATAACTTTTACTGTGTCTAAGATCAGGACTTTGTGGTGGCAAATAGGTTTGTGAAAATGATTCCTTATACTTGTTTTTGCATTCATGAGTTTCTTTGCTAAATACAGGCCAATAAGTTGCCTGTTCTGAAATACTGTAACATCTTTTCCACCAGCAAGGGATGTGTCTTCCGACATGATTTTTTGAGAAATGAGTAGCGATGCGCTTCATCAGTCAGGGGAAAAATGATTATTGCCAGCTGAAACATATTAGTAACCGCAATAATGATCCAATTCTAGAATTTGTTCATTAATTTCCAAACGGTGACTTTTTTTTTTGGCCGGGCAGTGTATTTTGTAGAAAAGCCATTATTGGCCAGCGCAGATGTCAAACAATTTTTATAGTTGTTGACAAGGTTTGTGCACATTTTGGCAAGGATGTTGGCCCACTCCTCTTTGCAGACAGCCTCCAAATCATTCAGGTCCCGAGGCTGTCACCTTGCAACCCGAATTTTAAGCTCCCTCCCAAGATTTTCAATTGGATTCAGGTCTGGAGACTGGCTAAGCCACTCCGGACTCTTGATGTACTTCTTCTTCAGCCACTCTTTTGTTGCTTTGGCGGTGTGCTAAGGGTAGTTGTCGTGCTGAAACGCCCATCCTCGACCCATGTTCAGCTCTCTCACTGAGGGAAGGAGCTTTTGGTCCAGAATTCCACGGTATATGGCCCCGTCCATCCTCCCCTCAATGCAATGGAGTCGTGCCGTCCCCTTGGCTGAAAAGCACCACTGTGCTTGACAGTGGGGATGGTGTTCTTTGGGTTGTACTCTGTGTACTTTGCCCTCCAAACACAGTGAGTCGAGTTGAGCCGAAAAAGTTCTATTTTGGTCTCATCTGACCACATCACCTTCTTCCAGGCCTCTTCTGAGTCATCCAGGTGGTCAATGGCGAACTTCAGGCGGGCCTGTACATGTGCCTTTTTGAGCAGGGGGACCTTGCGTGCGCTGCAGGATTTCAATCCATGACCGCGTAGTGTGTTACCAACTGTTTGTTTTGTAACTGTGGTACCAGCTGCCTTCAGTTCATTAACCAGTTCCCCCCTTGTGATTCCTCACCGTTCGCATGATCAGGGACATCTCACGAGGCGAGACCTTGCATGGAGGCCCAGACCGAGGGAGGTTGGCGGCAGTGTGGTACTTCTTCCATTTCCTGATAACTGCACCGCCAGTTGATCTTTTCTCTCAAAGTTGCTTTCCGATTCTCTTGTAACCCATCACAGCCTTGTGTAGGTCAACAATCTTGTCCCTGATGTCCTTAGACAGCTATTTGGTCTTGCCCATTGTGGAGATGTTGGAATCTGGTTGTTTGGGAGTGGACAGGTGTCTTTTATACAGGTAATGAGGTGAGGCAGGTGTAAATAATTAGTTGGGATTGGGGGTGCATCTTAAAGGAAGACTAACTGGCTTGTGGGACCCAGAATACTTGCTGTTTGGTAGGGGGTCAAATACTTATTTTTCATCATGGTTATCAATTTTTATAAATTCATATGATGTGATTTTCTGGAATTTTCTTTGTGATTCTGTCTCTCACTGTTAGAATGTATATACGATTAAAATTATAGATCGTTGCATTCTTTGTAAGTGGGCAAACCTGCAAAATCAAATACTTATTTCCCCCACTGTAAGTATCATAAAGAGGAAGAAATGATTCGATTTTGGACAATTTACAATTTGTAGATTGGCCACCAGGGGCCAAAAACGGAAAAATCACTGTTTTTATCATATCTCTCGAAATATTTGTCCGATTGACCTCTTATCAAGTGCAAATGAAAGGTAATAACCCGAGGATGTGTCCCACGATGACATTATACCTGTTTGGTTCAAAATTTTGACACAAGGTGGAGCTTTGTCACACAAAATTCACCATTTTTGCCATATCTTTGTAACCATTTGTCCAATTGACATGAAACTATGTGCAAATGCAAGGTCATGACCTCACAACATGTCACATGATGACATCATACCTGTAGGGTTCTATATTTTGCCACCAGGTGGCGCTTTGTGATTGAAAATTACCATTTTGGCCATATCTTCAGAACCATTTGTCCGATTGACCTGAAATTAAGTTCAAACTAGGCTTATGCCGTCGGAGGCGACGGCTTGGGGTATATCCCCGAACGCCGCCAATCCTCCAATTCCCCAATCCGTGAATAGACCCAATACAATATAAAGCCCCTCGGGTCATGACCTTTCATTTGAACTTAATTTCAAGTCAATCAGACAAATATTTCCAGAGATATGATAAAAACTGAGATTTCTCAGTTTTTGGCCCCTGGTGGCCAATCTACAAATTGTAAATTGTCCAAAATCGAATCAGTTATTCCTCTTTATGATACTTACTTATATGCAAAACTTGACATTTATAATTATCATACCTGTAGGGTTCTATATTTTGCCACCAGGTGGCGCTTTGTGATGGAAAATTACCATTTTGGCCATATCTTCAGAACCATTTGTCCGATTGACCTGAAATTAAGTTCAAATGAAAGTCTATTCAAGGATTTGGGATTGGAGGATTGGGGGCGATCGGGGATATACCCCAAGCCGTCGCCTCTGACGGCATAAGCCTAGTTTAAAGACAGCCCTCATAGGCCCGCTTGAACCATCTGCCTTCACTCCACCAAACTAGCTACATCCCATGACAATGGCACAAAAACATATTTAAATACACGCTTTCATTCATTTGCAAATCATACAATTCTAAATGATGCCGTTTACAGCACAATTCAGTTCAACATCAGAAGTCTGATCTTTTTCAGGTCTTCACTGGTCGCCATCTTGGATTACTTAAATAGATGACCTAAAATTGTAAAAAAAAAAAGTTCCATCGAATTCTACACTCTGAAATTAGCAGGAAAAGTTATATTGTACAACAGTATATGCCTTTAATATACAACAGTATATATATATTTGGTTGTTGGCAGCCATGTTGGATTTCTGGAAAAAGCACCAGGGTATTTTTGGGGACTTAATGGGAATAAATAAAGGGGGCATAGAAGCAACTCTGAAAATTCCAGCTTTCTACAATTTTTTTCCGCCTACCTAGCTATTAATGCTCTTGCACTATAAGACTCTTTTAGTAGAATGAAAATTCCAATTTCCCAGGGACGAAAAAATGACATTTTTAAAATTCTGCCAAAATATTTTTTCCAGCCAAGTCTTTGGTCCCAAAGAACATGTTCAAAAAGTTTAAACAAAATCTGAGTTCGTGAGTAACAAATTTCCCGAATTCTGTCTGATTTGAGAGGGAATGACCCACGGTTGGTTTATTGTATTCAGGACAGTAACTTGATGTTTGCAGTGTGAAAAGAGGAGGGTGATTCTTGCCAAGTTACACTCCATCTGCAGTGGGTAGGTTAAGTTCTTCTACCCACTGCACACTTTCGTACTCTTTTATAATAATGGCCACCAGGTGTCAACTGCAAGTCGACGACGACTGAGGACCAATCAGCGCCGAGCTTACAAATGCTTCGCCAGCAGCAGATGGAATAGCGGAGGCAACATGTAAACGGTAAACAATCCGCGATGATCATGGCAGAAAATACTCCCAAAAAAAGGATATACCGTTGTGCCGAAAGGCTTCCATGCTTCTGCGTGGTATGTCAGTGCGATATAAGATTAGGAAATACGTTCGCGTCCGGTGTGAAAGTGACTCTAGGATGTTAAATAACGTAACATTGGCATGCTAGCTAAAATATTATAGTTATCGATGTCTCTAGCAAAACCGCTCGCTCGCGAGTATTCAATTGTGAGCAAACTGTAGCCTTTAAGCTCGCTAGCTAGTTGGCCATGTTGCTAAATACAATGGCGCGCTACTTATGACACACAGCTTGGCATCACTTTGGCCTATTATTAGCTAGGTAGCCAACTAGCTGGCTAGCGAGTAAGGCTCAAACCGTAGCCTTATTTCGCCGGCGTAATCATGACCCAAATTGAGCCCTGTTTAAATCAGGATAATTAGACTGTCACTTCACGGCCTGAACTGAATTTTAAGATGATACTTATAGATCTAGACAATTATTTTAACAGATTTACAAACCTGTTCCCAGACTCAGTCTCCAACACCCGGTCCAAGTTGTCACTGTCAGCATGTAGATCGATCGCCGTGATCCCTATGCTCCTCAAATGAGCAACCTGGGTGCTAATTAATGTCACCAACGGAGACACGACTAACACGGCTGGATCTGCAGCCTGGCCCGAGGGTGACAGAAGTGACAGGGCTGACTCACGAGCGGTTGAAATCGCCAAAGTCAGGCCTTCGAAACACAAGGATTTGCCGCTGCCAGTCGGCATACAGACGAGAACATCTTTCCCCAGCAGACTTTATAGCTTCCATCTGGTAGGTTCTTAAACTGTTGATATGCCATATACCGCAGTTTTTACTCGACATTTTTCATCAAAACGTCCATGACGTCGCTTGTCGTGGAGTAAGCCATAATGTTTGATCACGTGGGTCGCCCGGAGCCAAAGACAAAAGATGTCATAGATTCTGAATTTTAAGGCAAGATGAGTGTGCTGATTGGATGGTTGTGATCATGTGACCTAGTGGCCATTATTATGAAATGGTACGAAAGCGTGCAGTGGGTAGAAGGACTTAACCTACCCACTGCAGATGGAGTGTATGCCAAGTGGGCTATACTCTAAAACATTATTTGAACACACCTAAAAATATCAGAGGAAATACTCTTGAGTCTCGCCAAACCAGGAAAATGCGCACAAGGTGCATTTTCTCGAGTATTTAACCTTGCTAGGACATGGGGCACAACACTTGCTCTGATATGTAGAGGTTCAAGCCCGTATGGCTGAAACCCTATTGTTTTCGCTTTTTATTTTTATTATTAGGGCCCGAGCAATGACTGCACGTCGTCCGCGGAGGACCCTATTGAAATCATGCTGTTTATTATTATTATTATTATTATTATGGCCCGAGCTGACTGCAAGTCATCTGCGGAGGGCCCTATTGAAATTGCACTGTTCATTTTTATTAGGGCCCGAGCCGACTGCAAGTCGGCGGTTTAAATCGCGCGGTTTATTATTATAATTTTTTAAATTATTATTCTTCCGACTTTTCTAAGGCCAATTTCGCCCCTTTCCCAATTGTGAAAATGCGTGTAACTTTCCCCATTCGTCCGGCTGGATCCGAAATTCAATATTTTTGAGCAGTCGCACAGGTTCAACCCCAAATGTTCAAATGGCGCCCCCTAAACACGTTTCAAAATTCCCATTGGGAAATTCGGTTACTTTGTCGCAAGTAGAGGAATTTCGGTACACATATATATCCTACTCAGACATACAAAAAACTTCATTGAGCTGCCGGGTGGCTCACACTGTTAAGGCACTGCAGTGTAGAGGTGATCACCATGTCGCAAGTTCAAGCCCCGGCTTACCCACCGGCAGGGGTCGGCAGCTTTTTCAGAGTAGCGCACAATTGGCTATCGCGCTACGGGGTTTCAAATTGGGAAGAGACTGCCGGATTTGGGTATACAATAATAGCTTTGTTCGTTGCTCCAGCGCCTCCTGTTGGCCAGACGGGTGCTCGTCAGGAAGACTCCGGGTTGGTTCATGTCCGGGTATCCTCCGCCCTAGTTCTGAACTTGTGAAGATTCAACCAATGAGTGTATAAGAATCAGTGGCAGACAGGCACGTACTTCGGAGGAGAGCCGTGAACTGTCTCACTATCCTGAGTTGGCAGCAAGGGGTCGCATACAAGCAAGCTTTGTACATAGTTCCCCAATTGGGCATTCCAGATTCGGGTGGGATTGGAGATACCAAATTAAAAAAAAAAAACGTCCCTGAACGTCCTGATATATTTTCTTTTCACTTTGCGAATAGCGCGCCCCTGTGGTAACAGGAAGTGACCACTCGTTACTTCCACTTGTACTGATGACACATTGTTGAACCCATCAACTTCATTCTACTTCTAAAACATGCAAAACAAGTTGCTAAAGCAACATTATGAACGCTGTGTAGCTACGAGTAATGGCGGTCGTGTGGCGACACGATGACTTGCCATGAAAATACGTTTGGGATTCCCAATGCTCTCGCGCCCACATACTTGACTGTAGTAGCTTCAAACTTGCTGGTCATGATGATTGCTCCGCCCTGAACGTCCAGATGCATTAACTTCCCACTTTGCTCCTAGCGCCCCGATGACTTTGGATCCCTCGCCATGAAAATACGTTTGAGATTCCCAATGCTCTCACGCCCACATACTTGACTGTAGTAGCTTCAAACTTGCTGGTCATGATGATTGCTCCGCCCTGAACGTCCAGATGCATTAACTTCCCACTTTGCTCCTAGGCCCCCCTGTGGTAACAGGAAGTGACCAGTTATTACTTTCACTTGTACTGATGACACATAGTTGAATACATCAACCTCATTCCACTTCTATTACATGCAGAACCAAATGATGAATGCTTTGAAGCTACACACAATGGCGTCCGTGTAGTGACGCGGCAACTATCCATCCCCCGCCATGAAAATACTTTTGGGTTTTTGATGTCTTTCATAAACTTGTATCATCATAAAAATTGATAAACAGGTCAAGGGTGGCAAGCTCTTACATCTGATTGGGGCTTTGCCCATGAGGGCAGCAATATGCCTCGATAGCGACCCCTTGAAATTTTCAAAAACCCCTCCTCCTATGGGTTTTTTTGGAGTAGGAAGATGAAAATTGGTAAACATGTGTATGTTGCCAACGCGAACAAAAAAGTCTCTGGCACCATTGGTCAACTCCAAATAGGAAGTCAGCCATTTTGATTTTAACGTGTCATTTTGGCCCGATTCCCACACATTGTATTTTCATGAACTCCTCCTGGCAATTCCGTCCAGTCCTCCTAATATTTATATCAGATCATCAAGAGACCATGCTGATCAAAAGTTGTGCTCTGCATATCTGTTGCAAAATGGGCCTGGCCGCCATGGTTTCCCCATTTCAGATGCCTCGCCAAACGCATTCGAGCAACTCTCTCTCCCTCATACTTCATCTAAATGGATTTAAAATTACTGTACATGCTAAAAGCCCCACCCTGAACGCCTCGATGTGCTGCTAAGCAATCTAGCTTATGGCGCCCCTTGTTGAAACTGTAAATGCCATATATTACGTTGACATTGGCCGATTTGCTCAAAACGTCACATTTGTGCTTAGGGTGGCAGACATGCGCCTGCCCAAATTTAGTTACTCAAACTATAAGTTAGTTTGAACTTATCATAACTCCTTCAGCTTTGTCCGATTCGCTCGACACTTTCTCTCAGGTTGAGGCCTGCACTTGACCTGTCCAATGGTCGTGAGTGCAGAGCTGCCCCCGTCAGGATCTCACCACAACCCCAGCGTGCGCAAGGGAGCGAGGGCCCGTTCAATGCTGCTTGCAGACAAAATTTGGCAAACCAATGTATCATTCTCAGACATACAAAAATTTCATTGGAGCCATGCCCTAAACCCAACAGGAAGTCAGACTTTAAATTCGGTCCAGATCATCTGGAGACCAAGCTGATCTAAAGTTGTGCTCTGCATGTCCGAAGGTCAAAGGGCGTGGCAAAATTTGGCGACTCGACAGAAATAATTCAAAATGCTCTCACGCCCGCATACTTGATCTAAGCAGCTTCAAACTTGCAGGACATGATGACGTCTCCGCCCTGAAATTCCCCATTTCATATCTTTCCGATTTACTAATAGCGCCCCAAGGTGTTAACAGGAAATGACTAGTTTTTATTTTCAAAACGAACTCCTTCTCGGGATTTTGACTTCAAATTTGGGAGAGATAATCTTCAGACCAAGCCAAGCAAAATTTGTGCTCTCCATGTCTGTAGGTCACAGGGTGTTGCTACTAGGGCGTGACAAAGTTTGGCGACTCACCAAAAAAATTTCAAAATGCTCTCACACCAACAAACTTGATTGTAGAAGATTCAAACTTGCTGGAAATGATGATGGCTCTACCCTAAACGCCACAATATATTAACTTTCCACTTTACTAATAGCGCCCCCAGGTGGTATGAAGAAGTGTCCAGTTCGCTTACTTCGGTGTAGGCATACGAAATTAGATACACATATGTAACATACCCAGAGATACAAAAAACTAATTGAAGCCATGCCGTAAACGCAACAGGAAGTCGGCCATTTTGATTTGAATTTTTCAATTTTAAAATTAACTCCTCCTAGGGTTTTCGACCGATTGACTTCAAATTTGGTACAGACCATCGACAGACCAAACTGATCAAAAGTTGTGCTCTGCATGTCTGTAGATCAATAGACGTAGCTGCTAGGGCGTGACAAAATTTGGCGATTCGCCAAAAAAATTTCGAAATGCTCTCACGCCTACATACTTGATCGTAGAAGATTCAAATGTGCTGGAAATGATGATGGCTGCGCCCTGAACGTCAGGATATAATAACTTCCCTTTTTTCTAATTGCGCCCCCAGGTGGTAACTGGAAGTTACCAATACGGTTACTTTGTTGTAGGCAGACGAAATTCAATTCCCATATGTATCATACCCAGACATATAAAAAACTCATTGGAGCCATTCCCTAAACCCAACAGGAAGTCAGCCATTTTTATTTTAATTTTTCCATTTTAAAACGAACTCCTCCTAGGGCTTTTGGCCGATTGACTTCCAATTTGGTACCGATCATCTAGAGACTAGCTTGATCAAAAGTTGTCCTCTGCATGCCTGTCGGTCAAAAGGCATGGCTGCTAGGGTGTGACAAAAATTGGCGATTCGCCAAAGAAATTTTCAAAATGCTCTCATGCCAACAAACTTCACCATAGAACCTTCAATCTTGCTGGAAATGATGACCGCTCCTTCCTGAATGTCACGATATAATAACTTCCCACTTTACAAATAGTGCCCCCTGGGGGTAACAGGAAGTGACCATTTTTTACTTTTACGCACTGATGACACAAAGTTGAACCCATCAACTTCATTCCCCTTCTAAAACATGCAGAACAAGTTGGTGTAGCTACATTATGAATGCTGTGAAGCTACAAGTAATGGTGTTAGTGTGGCAACGCAGAGAAGATGGATACCTTGCTATGAAAAGTCTTAACTCGTATCATCATAAAAATTGATAGACGGGTCAAGGATGGCAAGCTGTTAAATCTAATAGGGGCCTGGCCTGTGGGGGGAGCAAAATGTTTCTATTGCGCCCCCTTGTGGAAACAGGAAGTGCCATATTTTACATTGATATTGGCTGATTTGCTCAAAACTTGGCATTTGTGCGGATGACCTGCCCCTGAATGCACCTGCCCACATTTGGTTATGCTCGGAGCGCCCCCTGGTGTATGAACTATCAACCTTTCATAACTTCTTCCAGCTTTGTCCGATTCGCTCAAAACTTTATCACAGGTTGGTGCCTGTACTTGACCTCTCCACTGGTCGTGAGTGCACACCTGCACTCGTCAGGGTCTCACCACTACCCCCAACGTGCACATGGGTGCGAGGGCCTGTTCAACGCTGCTTGCAGCTTTAATTATTATTAGGGCTCGAGCCGACTGAAAGCCGTCCGAGGACCCTATTGAAATCATACTGTTTATTTTTATCATTATTATTATTATTATTCTTGCGACAATTCAAAGACCAATTTCGCCCCTTTCCCAATCGTGAAAAGGCGTCTTACTTTCCACGTGAGTCCGGCCGGATCTGAAATTTGATATTTTTGTGCGGACGCACAGGTTCGACCTCAAATGCCGAAATAGCGCCCCCTAAACACGTTTAAAATTCCCATAGGGAAATTTGGTTACTTTGTCGTAGGCAGACAAAATTCCTTAGACATATGTATCATACCCAGACATGCAAAAAAAAACTCATTAGAGCCACGCCCTAAACCCAACAGGAAGTCGGCCATTTTGATTTGAGCTTTTGAATTTTAAAATTAACTCCTCCTAGGGATTTTGCCCGATCGACTTCAAATTTGGTCCAGATCATCTGGAGACCAAGCAGATCAAAAGGTGTGCTCTGTGTGTCTGTAGGGTGAAGGGCGTGGCTGCTCGTGTTTGTCAAATTTTGGCGACTCGACTTGACTTGATCTTGGAATATGATGATGGCTCCGCCCTGAATATCACAATATAATAACTTCCCACTTTACTAATAGCGCCCCCTCGTGGTAACAGGAAGTTACCATTTTTGACATAAACATGTACTGATGACACATAGTTGAACCCATCAACTTCATTCCACTTCTAAAACATGCATAACAAGTTGGTGAAGCTAAATTATGAATGCTGTGAAGCTACAAGTAAGTGCATTTTTGTGGCAACGCGGCAAAGATTGATCCCTAGCCATTTAAATACGTGTGTGTTTTTGATGTCTTTACTGTACTCGCATCATCATCAAAGTTGATACGCAGGTTACAGACGGCAAGCTTTTTAATCTGATAGGGTCCTCGCCCATGGGGGGAGCAAAATGTCTTTGCACCGCCCCCTTGCGGTCAACAGGAAATGCCATATTTTACATTGACATTGGCCAATTTGCTCGAAACTTCCACCTGCACCCATTAGGATCTCTCCACTACACCCAACGTGCACAAGGGTGCGAGGGCCCGTTTAAGGCTACTTGCAGCTTTAATTATTATTAGGGGTTCAAGCCCATAGGGCTGAAACCCTATTGTTTTTGCTTTTTGTTTTTATTATTATTATTATTATTTTTCTTCTTCAGAAATGTTTTTGTAAATTCCTGTGAGATGGTAAATGGCAGAGACCTGAAATTTTGCACACTGTTTGGAAGTTGTATGTACGTGCTGACCAAAGCATTTTTAACTCAACCGGCCTTAGTGTGGCGCTATAATTTAAGAAAAACCAGTCTTCACTCTAAAGGTCACAACTCCTACTGTGTTAGTCCAATTAGCACAAAACTTGGTGGAAACATTCCGTGGTACATTCTCTACCACTTCCCCATAAAGACCTTGAAGGTCTGCCATATTTGATTTTTCCGGAATTTTGAATTTTTTTTAAAACAAATTTTTGACGACATCTCCTAGGCCGAAGGTCCGATTCCTTCGAAATTTTACTTGAATCATCAGTGGACCAAGCTTATAAAATATTGCTTAAAGCTTGTTGAAATCTCATTTCTTTCCAAAATATTGAATAATGAACTTCAGCAGGGGCGTGGCTTAGCACATAAATGGACAAAATTCAACAACCATTGGGCCAATCACAGAACTTGCAGAATATAATTATAATTACCATATAATTACCAGGAACATGCTTAGACAGTTTCGTGCAAATCAGCCATAGGGGGCGCTATTACACAAATCAGACTATAAATCAGCAATTGTTTGTCCTATAGCCATAAAACTCACAGGACATATTCATATTACTCCTTGAAACATACTCTGAAAATTTCATTCAAATTGTCTGATAGGGGGCGCGATAAAGGCAAAACAAAGCAACGTGGTAGAACACGAATCAGACTATAAATCATAAATAGTTTTTCCAATTTTTACAAAACTCACTGGATATGTCCACATAACCTGAAACTTAGCCTGAAAGTTTCAATCAAATCAACCAGTAGGGGGTGCCTTAAATGCACAAAATAGCCTAACATCAGACTATACATCATGTTGGTCCAACCATTACACTGGCAAAATTGGTCAACATAAGTACCTGCAACACACTCTAAATGTGGCTTTTGTCCCCTGGCGCCATGATACATAGGATTCAGCTCCGTCCGGCCGTCAGTCGCGTCCTTTTGGTTCTGAACGCGATATCTCAAGAACAGTTTGACCGATTCCATTCATCTTTGGTGTTAAGGGATATTGGTGTGATACGCCGACCCCAGTAGATTTCCGTGACCTTGGCAGTATTCTCAAGGTCATTACGATCATTTGACCACTTACAAATTCCTTGTCAACATGATATCTCAAGAACGGTCCGACCGATTCCATTCATCTTTGGTCTCAAGGTGTATTAGGGGCGGGGGACATAGTATTCAGCTACATCCACCCGGCCGTCAGTCTGTCTGTCCATCCAGTCCCGTTTGTTGTGAACATGATATCTCAAGATTGGTTTGACCGATTCCATTCATCCTTGGTGTCAAGGTGCATCAGGGGCGGGGGACATAATATTCAACTCCGTCCGTCCGTCCGTAGTGTCCTGTTTGTTGTGAACGCAATATCTCAAGAACGGTTTGACAGATTCCATTCATCTTTGGTGTCAAGGTGTATTAGGGGTGTGCTCACAGCCCACTCGTTTGACGTGACCTTGCCATTATTTTCAAGGTCATTACGACCATTTGACCACTTACAAATACTTTGTTAACATCATGTCTCAAAAACGGTTTGACCGATTCCATTTATCCTTGTTGTCAAGGTGTATTAGGGAGCGAGGGACAAAGTATTCAGTTCCGTCCGTCCATCCCATTCCGTTTGTTGTGAACACAATATCTCAAGAACGGTTTGACCGATTCCATTCATCCTTGGTGTCGAGGTGTATTGGGGGCAGGGGACATGGTATTCAGCCCCGTCTGTCCGTGATGTCCCGTTTGTTGTGAACTCGATATTTGAAGGACAGTTTGTCGGATTCCATTAATCTTTGGGGTCAAGGTGTATTAGGGGAAGGGGATATAGAATTCCGCTCCGTCAGTCCGTCCGTCTCTCCGTCCCATCCCGTTTGTTGTGAACGCAATATCTCAAGAATGGTTTGACCGATTCCATTCATCCTTGGTGTCAAGGTGTATTGGGGGCGGGGGACATTGTATTTAGCTCCATCTGTCTGTCCGTCGTGTCCTGTTTGTTGTGAACGCTATATCTCAAAAACGGTTTGACTGATTCCATTCCTCTTTGGTGTCAAGGTGTATTAGGGGCGGTATTTAGCTCCGTCTGTCCGTCCGTCTGTCCTTCATGTCCCGTTTGTTGTGAATGCGATATCTGAAGAACGTTTTGACCGATTCCATTCAAGGTTTTGGGGCCGGTGGACATTGTCTTCAGCTCCATCAGTCCATCTGTCCGGCTGACCGTCCGTCACGTCCCGTTTGTTGTGAATGCAAAATCTCAAGAACTCTTTCACCGATTTTATTCATCTTTTGCTTCAATGTGTGACTTTGTGATACGCCGACCCCAGTCGATTTTTGTCATCTGGCGGGGGACATGGCCACGTTTAGCAGCAACACTTGTTATTTAGGCTGTTAAAGCTTTCAACTACTAATGGCCATTCTTGGCTTGAACCCCGGAATTGCCGCTTGCAGCTATATTCATTATTTCTTTTCTTCGTTAGAAATGTTTTTTTGCAAATTCCCGTGAGATTGTAAATGGTAGAGACCTGAAATTTTGCAGACTGGTTGGAAGTTGTGTGTAAATGCTGACCAAGGGATTTTTAACTCAATCCGCCTAATGATAATTCAAGAAAAACAGGTTTTCACTTTAAAGGTCATAACTCCTACTGTGTATGTCCAATTTACACGGAACTTGGTAGAGACATTCTTTGGTCCATTCTCTACAACTTTCCTAGTAGGACCTTGAAGGTCAAGCATATTTGATTTTCCAGCATTTTGAATTTTTTGAGAAACACATTTTTGACATTTCCTCTGAGGCGGTAGGTCTAATTCCTTCAAAGTTTGCGGTGGATCATCAGTGGACCAAGCTTTTCAAAAATTGCATAAATCTTGTCGAAATCTCATTTTGTTTCCAAGATATTGACCAATGAACTTCAGCAGGGGCGTGGCTTAGCACATAAATGAACAAAATTCAATAACCATTGGGCCAATCATCACAGAACTTGCGGAATATGTCCTTATAATTTCCAGGAACATACCCTGTCAGTTTTAAGCAAATCGGCCCACAGGGGGTGCTATAACACAAATCAGACTATAAATCAGCAACTTTTCGTCCTATAGCCATAAAACTCACATGATATATTCATGTAAGTACTGGAAATATACCCAGAAAATTTCATTCAAATTGACTGATAGGGGACGCTATAAATATAAAACAACGCAGTGTGGTTTAACACAAATCAGACTATAAATCAGCAATTGTTTGTCCTATAGCCATAAAACTCTGGATATATTCATATAAGTACCGAAAACATACCCTGAAAATTTTACTTAAATTGACCGATGGGGGGCGCTATAAATGCAAAATAAAGCAATGTGGTATAACACAAATCAGACTATAAATTATAAATAGTTTTACCAATCATTACAAAACTCACAGGATATGACCACATAAAACCCTGAAACATAGCCTGAAAGTTTCAATCAAATCGACCAGCAGGGGCTGCCATAAATGCACAAAATAGCCTAACATAACACTAATCATACTATGCATCATGTTGGTCCGACCATTACACTGACAGAATAGATCTACATAAATACCTGCAACACACTCTTAAAGAGCAACTTGCAAGTTGATTTTATAACTGAATTTACACATAATCTTGTATAAAAATGTCAACTGAAAAAGAAATGCAAAAAATAAATGTTTTACAAGACGCACGGGCAGAAATTGAGAAGAAAGTGTACCAAATCTAAGATAGGCTCCCAAAAAATGCCCCTTTCCCGGAGAATGCGTCATATGACGTACGACAGGCAAACATTGTTTCCTCTACCCAGGTACTCGCTGTGGGTTTATATAGTCCGAGTGGTGGTATGAGAAGAGAGAGCTTGTCGTGATCCTTGAGTAAAGAGAGATCGTTTGAGTTTTGACAATGGTGAATTCTTGTGTTTGTTTTGGATGTGAGAACTCCAACTTGACTGGCCATCGGGTCCACCCATTTCCAAATCAAAAACAGAAAGATTTCCTTGCTTGGGTACGTTTTGTCTGGGCAAAGAGAAGCAATTTCGCTGCATGCCTTACAGCTAGTATCTCTGTGCAATAGACAATAAAAATAATTAGTCTTACCCCTGTCAGTGTCACTTGTACAACCCCGATTCCGAAATAGTTGGGACAAAGTGTAAATTGTGAATAAAATCAAAATGCAATGACTTTCAGATCACATGAGTAATTGGTTGCGCGCAGGGATATTTTGTGCTGCAGTCTGCCTCAGAATGCAGGGGGTTACAGTGATTTTATATCTGCATGGAACACGGCTCAGCCAATCATATTTAAGGATTGTAAGTACCCATTTTATAAAAAGGTTTTTGAGCAACATATGCTCCCCTGCAGACGACATCTCTTCCCGGGAAGGCCGTGTGTATTTCAGCAGGACAATGCAAAACCACATACTGCTGCTATTACAATAGCGGTGCTTTGTAGTAAGTGTCCGTGAGCTGAGCTGGCCTGCCTGCAGTCCTGATTTCTCACCAATTGAGAACATTTGGAGCATAATTAAATTAAAATGGCATCAAATGAGACCCAAAACTTTCCAGCAGCTGGAAGCCTGTATTAAACAAGAGTGGGATCAAATTCCAATTGCTAAACTCAAGAAACTTGTCTCTTCCATGCACAGATGCCTCCACTCTGTGTTAAAAAGAAGAGGGGATGCTACACCATGGTAAACAGGCCCCTATCCAAACTTTTTTAAGACCTTTAGCAGCCATCAAATTTGAAATGAGCCCATTTTGTGGATAAAATTGTAAAATTTCTCAGTTTCAACATTTGTTATCTCTATTCTATTGTGATAAAATACTGGCTGGTGTGATTTGAAAGTCATTGCGTTTTGATTTTATTCACAATTTACACTTTGTCCCAACTATTTTGAATTGGCGTTGTAGACATTATACAGTTATGCTGCCTCCTATCTGAGGATACTTTTAGATTATACCCATTCAGGACTCATCCATATCTGGGACAGGGCTTAGCTTACTTTAGTATTAAGCACTGCCCCTGGACCATGTCGAGCTTCCCGTATTTGATAGGCAAGGGTTGGAGTCAAGAGAGGGGCTTATTTTAGCCCTCCCAAGTGCAAGAGGGCCGAGGGTTCGTTGGAACCAGATGATCATGCTGTTGCAAATCCTCAACTTTTGATTGAACAGTTGAGTTCCATCAGAGGGAGACCTGTCCTGTTAGTTGGCTCACAGATCAACCTCTGTGAATCAGAAATGGCTCTCATTCCATTAATACTGCATTGAGAGATGATCCATTTCTCTCGCGCTCTCTCTGTCTGCCCAGTTGTTGCGTAGAAGATCTGTTTATTTTATTTCCATGTTATGTATGAGGATTTTTAATAATTTTTAAAATGAATGTTTCAAAGATATATCCTACCGTCATGGCACTTGTCAAACTGTTGAAATAATGCAGATGCCTGCTTTGATGCCCAGCATTAATGTATTTATGAAGAACAAGTTTCGTAGTGCATTGTTACACTGTGATCATGTGTGCGCATGGGCATTTGTATACGAGTGTGTGTGCATGCATGTATGCGTGTGTATCTGCGCACGTGTGTGCTCACAGCTGTGTCTTCAGCCCTATATTGAGCTATAAGCAGAATGCGTGTCACCAGATAGGAACAGATGGAGTTTTCCTCCTCCCTTTTTTCTGTTAATATCCTTGCTTCTGTAAATCTGAATGGATTTGCCTAAAAGCAAAGCTGTCATTTGCATCATAAACCTATCTAAGCCTTGTTTTTTTGATACTGGGGGTCAGCTGTGTGTATATGTGCACGCGTGTCTGTGTCTGTGCCTGTGTGCACATGTGGTTACATTCATACAAAAACACACATGCACACACAATTAGTAATACACACATTCACACTTTGTCATGTATACACAAACGCGCATTGGGTTTTCATATTTTGTGGGGATGTTCCATAAACTTCAAATTCTTTCCCTTACATTTTACCCTGACCCTTCACCATGAACACTAAATGCCTCACCCTAAACTTAATCCTGAACTCTAAAATGGTTACCTTGTGCAGATCAAAAAACATGTTGTATTAAGGATCTAGAAATCTGGTATTCCGTCGACAAATACCCCGCAAGTGGGAATACCCATCCACAAGCGCGGACAGACATGCAAGTACATGCACGCGCAAACATGCGCGCACACACACTAGTTTTGCAGCAATCCTTTTTAAGTCATTGCATTGATTTTCATTCATTGTGGACAGGCTAACCCTAACCATAACCCCAGTGGCGTTCCTAAGCAACTTGGTACCCTAGGCAGGATTTCTAGTAGTGCCCCCCCCCCCGCCCGCCCGCAAATTAGACTGACCACAAAATATTCATCATAAACTCACACAGGGCACAGGGTATCTTCACTTCTCTCGAATTTTAAAACCGCAGTTGCAGTGCAATATGCATAATGTAGTAATTGTACTACAATAAACTATACAGCAGCCATATGTGTTATAGAAAAATACAGGAAGAAAGTAGAATCTGCACACTGGGTACTCTCCATATATTTACTGCTAGTCACGACCCAATGTAACAATCTTCCTCATCATAGAAAAATACAAACACAACAAATTTAAGACTTTTATGCAAGTAATTTTCTTATGGGTGACTTCAACTTTTACCAAAGTAACTTACTTTGGTAAAAGTTGAAGTCACCCATAAGAAAATTACTTTCATAAAAGTCTTAAGTACATATAATGTGAGCTACTTTATGTACCAAAAGTATTTTGTGAAAAATATACTCAAGTATCAAAAGCAAGTACAAGTACAAAGTATTTTTCACAGTACGCATAGAAAGAAGAGGAACAACCACTATTTGTTCTCTGCTGGTGCCTTTTAATCAATTTTTAGGTGAAAGAAAAATACGGAATTCAGTATTCAGCTTGCTAGTGAATATTCAATAAATCTTTCTGGTGTGCCATCTAGCGATAGACTATTGTTACTGCGTGCATAAATGTGCAGCTCCATATCCGCGTTATGCTGTCGCTTTCCTCTCTCCTCCCACCGGTCGCATTTGCGCAGGCGTGCCTGAGAGTTGCGAGGAAGTCAAATGGCTCACTCTGAACTGAAGCTGCCTTCATCTCTAGCTCCTGTGAAACTACGCTTAGTCCAGTTCCAAAGCGTGAAATACTTTTGCAATGACTTAACGACAAATTATCGATGAATACATTAGTCAACAACGAACTTTGTCAACAAAATTCAATGATAATGTCGATGAATCGTTGCACCCTTATCAGTTACCATTGAAAAATAGCGTTGATACTGAAGATTCTCGAGCAGAGCCTCCGCCCTCTCGCGTTTATATGGCAAGCCGTTTTCACTTTACTGACAGACTGAAGAAGGCGCGGTGAATCGGCATGCAGCTGTATTCCACTCGTCAAAGTGGCGGGTACCTGCCACAATTCGGCCGCAAGCCCCAAAATCTACATGCCATTGGCGCTTGGCGGGTGCCAATTTCGAGCCCAGTATACACATACTCAAACATGGAATAAGCAATCAGCAATTACATTGTCAGTGCCCTTTACGTGCTTAATTTCCAAGTCAAACTCCTGTAAAATCAAACTCCAATTCACAATCTCCGATTTAAGAGAGAGAATTACCAACCCAACTTACCTCAGACGCAAGCGCAGTAGGACTACAGGAGAGAGCAGGGGAGGCGGGGAGGAGTCGTGTCCTGTGTGCAATCCATTGGGGACCGCGGCGAAATTGCAGGCAGGTTGCAGGCAGACAGACACTCAAGCCCGAATATAAATGCTATATTTAGCCATTACTTAAAGACTTTACGACTGTATGTAATGTTGTTAGATTGTTGTGTCTTTGTTGTTGTTTTTTATATTGTGAAAGAAAGAGTATTTATTAAAAAAAAAAAAAAAAAAAAAAAAAAACTTCTCCCCTCCCTGGCGCCCTTTCTGCTCGCGAGCGCCCCTAGCATCCGCCTAATGCGCCTAAAGACAGGAGCGCCTCTGCATAACCCCATCAGGCCCAACTCCAACCTCAACATAACCTCATTTCACACCTGACCTCTAACCTTAACCATGACCACATGAATGATGTTTTGCCGCCTTAGGACTGGGCTTTGGTCCCCATACGGACTACTGGTTCATCAAGGTCAGTGCTTGCACCTGAAAAGGTCTTCAATACCTTAAAAAAAAGTGCTTGTGTTCACACAGACACACACGCACATGCATGCACACAGACGGTCACACTTAAAAACACTCACTGCATCTGTTCTTATGATATGTGCTGTGTTTTGACTTTTATTAGGGCTTTGGCTGTGCAATGAACCCTGCTCTGCCAGCCTGCTTGGTAACTGAGGCTGAAGTAAGGGGAATACCCGGTCTTCAGTCGGCGCAGCAGAGGACTCCTCAGATTGCATGTCATCCGCCTCATAATATAATTGCCGATTTCATTTTTACTGATTTTTTAAATGTATTTTTCATTTATTTATATTTAAGAGAATAGATTTTACCTTTTCTTTATTTTTTAAGGTTTTGAGGAAAAAAAGGAAAAAATGCATTTTTTTGCCAACAAAAAAAGAACAGGCAGCCAATATCTCAATTTGACAAAATGTGACATAGGCAATTATGTCGTGAGGCTTACGATGTGCGAAGACGTTTTCTTGTGCACCTGCGCCTCAGATAGCGCTAAGAGCCCTGGGTAGAAGTTGCTGCAATAGACCATTGAAATGATCAGTGCTCAAGAGGGTTGGACAGCAGGCCTGATGTGCAGTAGAGCTCCATGATGGCACCCAGCAAGCTGCCAAGGACAGCCTAAAAATAGCTTGGATTGTGCCCCGGTAGCATATCGGCCTAGATGCGCACACCACGAGGGGCTGAGTCCTTCCTGCGGTGGCCCAGGTTTGATTCTGGCTCGGGCCTGTCTGCCGCATGTCATCCCCATTCTCGTCCCACCTTTCCTGTCTCTGTCTGCTGAGTACTGTCTAAGAGAGGGACCCCCCCCCAAAAAAATAGCTTAGATCAGCAGGGACAACAGCTCATTCAGGTTTTCACACATGCCTTGTCAAGAACATTATAGTTTTGATGGTTTCTGCCATCAGTATGGTCTTGTACACTGTACTTATTTGCTTAACTAATATGAGGCAGGCTACTGATCATGCAGTAGCCTGTATATGTATGTGTATATATATATATATATATATATATATATATATATATATAAAACAATATAACATTCCACATTAACAATACAACTGTTTCCAGCGAAAGAAAGTTATTAAACAATATGACAGTCTTGAGTTAATTTATGAACAAAAATTTCCTGAGGCCAGGAATAAAAAATATGTCCAGAGGTGGACTCTCCACAGTGATCCGAATAATCTTCAACTGTGTTAGGGTTAAATGCAGGTCTGACATAAAGTTGTAAAGTCTTTGTTTCCGCCTTAATATTGCAATAGGAATCAGTCTACAGAGGTCACCATGTAATTTGTTAGCTTATTATAACATGAGCAGATATTATCATGAGTTGGATACATTTGTTTTAAGATATATGCTGCACGCCATTGTCGTCTGATTTCTGCATTTTCAGGAACACCCAGGAACACCCGACTTGTTTCTATGAATGTTAACAGGACCAAAAAAAAATTTCTATTGTTCTCCGTTTTAATTATACCCCGCCGCGCGATTAGCGCGAAGCGGGGGATATAGCATTGGGCTCCGTCCGTACGTACGTACGGCCACATAAAATTGAAGCGGCGGGGGATATTGCCATGTTGGTTGCAAACACTTGTTTTCTGTCTAAATCTTGTGTATAATTAGTAACTCTCAGTACAGCGAAATGGAGTGATTTCTGGCTATCATCAACCATTCTAGAATCAGTACTCAGGTTTAGGATGTCAAGCTCCCCTTTGATTGGCAGAATGGTCATGGTCAGCTCATGGGTGCACACACACTGGCTGCGCTCCATTTGGCTATGCACACTGCAAGCACGATGGAGGCGGACTGGACACATGTACACTGCTCTGGCACATATGACTATCTCTATTCAAGGGTGCGACCGGGGAAAAGCGGTGGCACAGGTGCGACTATTTTTATTCAAAGGTCGCACAGTGTTAATTTTGGTCGCATATGCAAATGTTCGCTATTTCGAGCCCTGTCTGAGATTTTTGCGCCTCTTACGTATGTTGTTGTGGACGTGAAAGTAATCGTTTGAGGATATTTTCACAATCTGTTTATATCCCCAACTCAAACTACATCCATCGACTGTTTTTCAAATACACCGTATACTAGCAGACAAGATGGCCGGAGGTTTACCATGATTTCCTTTGTTTCATGTGCCTTAACATTGTAACTTTGGTCCTTGTTGGTCAAAGTAGCTTGTCTGTTTCAATCGCTTGACAAAATTGGTGGATATTGAAGGTAAGAGAAGGCCAGAATTGTGTTACACGATGCTTCACCTGATTTAGATTAAATTTTCGGCACACTACTAGACACTGGTGATAACAACTACATTGATACTTCAGTGATTGCTCTGAATGCATATTTCTCCCCTTAACCCCTTATCGAGCAAGGAACCACATTTGGTAACTTCACTCGACATCCTAAGTGGTGTCCCCATGCCTCTTCGTGAGGCAGTAGATCAGCAGCAATTTCTCCCAGCCAATGAGAGAGAAGCAGGCTATATCACAGGCAGTGACATCAGGGTGCTTGACCAATCAGCAGTGCCCTAGAGCGTCTCAAACTTCTCTTTCTCTAGGCGTCCCACAGTGCGGTTGTGTGCCCTTACCTAGTCCCACTCACAAGGACCTAACATCAAACTTACAAAGGAAAACTGATGAAGACTCACGCATTATAAAGTTGAAAAGGTTAGCTAAAAGTAGGTGTTTGTGTAGGATTTCTAGAAATCGGTGAAAGTTTTGTTTTAAAAAACAAAAAATTTGGTGCTGAGGTCACATTTGATCGTACACCCTTTTCATGTAGGTCTACACACTGTTTTTCAGCTTTTGGGGTACACATGTGTAACAGGCTATGAGAAGTGACAGCAGCAAGATCCAGATTTGGCGGTCCCTGTCTCATGCTCAACAAGTTGTGCACATCCCAACCTCTGCCATGATCATAAGATGTCAGTAGTGCAGTAATGTAGTGCATCTCCTCAAGCCATTTGAATGATGATTAAAATGATTCTGACTCAAAGAAATATATGGTAACACCAGTTAAAATGTAACAGTCTTTGATAAAACTCAACAGTAAAACAAACGGAAGTCATCAACCACAGTCGGGTCTAGAGTATTCTGAACAAACTCTGTAATTGTTGGTCCAGACAATGAAATAACAGTTCCGAGTTGTATATTGACTCCTAGCCATATTGTTAGCTAGCCGCCCATCTCCCCATCTTTGAGACGGGCAATGTTTACCTGAGACGCTGAGATAGGCAAGTCTGATTTGAGACAGGTCCGGCCGTTTTCAGCATTAAATTGCCAATATGTGAGACGGGCGAGCATTTGTACAGATAAAATGGTTGTCCCGAAAACCTGTGGAGTCGACCTGACTTTAATTCTTGAGTGAACTGAAGTGTGGCAGGCCGTGCGCGAAATTCGGCTCAAATATAAGCTCATCAACATATGACCAATCTGCGCACCTCTATCTCATCTGTGCCCCACACATTGGCGCCATAGCAAAGTCTTGTAGCGTGTGTGCGCAACTGGGCATTGTCCACTTGTAGAAGAGTTGTTTTTGAGGTAGATCAGTGCTTATCTTGATAATGTAGATGTCCAAGAGCATCTTGTTCACTGTTATGTGTTTCAAAACGCTCTGCCTTGTACCGATTTGTCAGATTCAATACCTCTTTCGAGGCCCCTTCAAGTAGTTTTTATTGGTATCGGTGTGTTCGTGTCGGCAATTGAAACTAGTTTATCAGAAATCGGGCATTTGAGTAAATGTGGCCTGAAAGAATTACGTGTACATATATTTCAGCAATTGTGGCTCCGTTTATTTATTTTAGAATCCTGTCGCCGGCTTTCCGCTCTTAGAAGTTCAATAGTAGCCAGATTTCATCCCCAGCTGATCCACTTGTGGCGCGAGACCCATATCATTTCCTTATTGGTTCTCTCTTGAAATCGGAGTCCACAGGACATAAAATACAAGTCTAATGGAGACATGTTTCATGCAAGCGGTAGAATTGGGTGAATATACCCATTAATAATAAATTTGAAATGACAATCTTTAGGCGAGATGATGTTGCAACTACTGCAGCTGATAGGAACTACGTGTAAAAGCTGACAGTTCTGCCACGTCGAAACTGCTTGTCTCTTGATCACGTAGATAACAATTCCCAACAAGTTATTTCAATCATGTTGATTGTGTGTGTTCTGAAATCGTGAGGCTAGCTACGAAACTCATGCAATACCATCCATACATCATAAAGGCTTCCGAGTGCATGTTTCATCATTCCAAGTGTTAATGTATGCCAAAAGGCTCCCTAGTCCTAGCTTCGTTACTTTTTTATTTAAGTTTTTATGTCTATGGTTCTGACACAAGAAGTGATTGTTGTATGTCATATTTGAACTCAGAACCGGAGTGGGGGGGGGAAAAAAATGTTTTGCAGGCCGGGCAATATTCTCAAACTAGACAATTCCCGCAAAAATCGTAAGAGCGGGCCTGGCCTCTGCAGGTCGGGATGCAGGGCTGCCCTGAGATGCTGCTTGGACTACTCAATAGTCTATTTTGTCTCTGTCTATATTTTGTCTGCATTTTTTAGACATAAAAAAGTTGGTTGCTATGGTGTTCTGAGTGGTTGCTAAGGTATTGCGAGGCAATTGCTATGGTGTTCTGGGTGGTTGCTAAGGCGTTGCTAGGCGGTTGCTGAGGTATTGTGGGTGGTTGCTAGGGCGTTCTGGGTGGTTGCTAGGGCGTTGCTAAGCAGTTGCTCTGGTGTTCTGGGTGGTTGCTTGGGCATTGCCAGGCAGTTGCTATGGTGTTCTGGGTGGTTGCTATGGCGTTGCAAGGTGGTTGCTATGGTGTTCTGGGTGGTTGCTAGGGTGTTGCAAGGTGGTTGCTATGGTGTTCTGGGTGGTTGCTATGGCGTTGCAAGGTGGTTGCTATGGTGTTCTGGGTGGTTTCTAGGGTGTTGCAAGGTGGTTGCTAGGGCATTGCTAGGTGGTTGCTATGGTGTTCTGGGTGGTTGCTAGGGCATTGCTAGGCGGTTGCTATGGTGTTCTGGGTGGTTGCTAGGGCATTGCTAGGCGGTGGCTATGGTGTACTGGGTGGTTGCTAGGCCGTTGCTAGGCAGTCGCTATGGTGTTCTGGGTGGTTGCTAGGGCGTTGCTAGGCAGTTGCTATGGTGTTCTGGGTGGTTGCTAGGGCGTTGCTAGGTGGTTGCTGAGGTGTTCTGGGTGGTTGCTAGGGCGTTGCTAGGCGGTTGCTAAGGTGTTCTGCGTGGTTGCTAGGGCATTGCTAGGCGGTTGCTGAGGTGTTCTGGGTGGTTGCTATGGCGTTACTAGGCGGTTGCTGAGGTGTTCTGGGTGGTTGCTAGGGCTTTGCTAGGCAGTTGCTATGGTGTTCTGGGTGGTTGCTTTGGCTTTGCTAGGCAGTTGTTATGGTGTTATGGGTGGTTGCTAGGGCGTTGCTAGGCAGTTGCTATGGTGTTCAGGGTGGTTGCTAGGGCGTTGCGAGGCAGTTGCTATGGTGTTCTGGGTGGTTGCTAGGGCGTTGCTAGGCAGTTGCTATGGTGTTCTGGGTGGTTGCTAGGGCTTTACAAGGTGGTTGCTATGGTGTTCTGGGTGGTTGCTAGGGCGTTGCCAGGCGGTTGCTGAGGTGTTCTGGGTGGTTGCTAGAGCATTGCTTGGTAGTTGCTATGGTGTTCTGGGTGGTTGCTATGGCCTTGCTAAGCAGTTGCTCTGGTGTTCTGGGTGGTTGCTAGGGCGTTGCTAGGCAGTGGCTATGGTGGTCTGGGTGGTTGCTAGGGCGTTGCTAGGCAGTTGCAATGGTGGCCTGGGTGGTTGCTAGGGCGTTGCCAGGCGGTTGCTATGGTGTTCTGGGTGGTTGATATGGCGTTGCTAGGCAGTTAATATGGTGTTCTGGGTGGTTGCTAGGGCGTTGCTAGGTGGTTGCTATGGTGTTTTGGTTGGTTGCTAGGGCATTGCTGGGTGGTTACTAAGGTGTTGTTGAGCAGTTGCTATGTTGTTCCTGGTGGTTGGCAAGGTATTGCAAGACATTCCATGGTGTTCTTGGCTTTAGCTAGAGCGTTGCTAGGCTGTTCCTATGGTGCTCCTCGTGGTTGCTTGGGCATTGCCTGGCGGTAGCTATGGTATTCCTGATGGTTGTTAAGGCATTGCTTGGCAGTTGCAATGGTGGTGTGGATGTTTGCTTGTGCATAAATAGGCGGTTGCTATGGAGTTCTGCCAGGTTGCTCGGGAGGGATGACAATCCACATTTTTCAGGAATTGTGGGAAATCCGTAAGTTGGATCGCTTAGAAAAGACGTATCACAGCATTCCCGATTGAGCCGCACGATTTTATATACATATTGTATGGGTTTTCTCAAATCTGTAAGACTAGTTGCGAACCGAAATTTTTACGGAAGAATAAATAATGATGATGATAATAATAATAATAATAATAATAATAATAATAATAATAATAATAAAAATATAGGCACAGAATAATATCCACTACACTCCCTATTGGGGAGAGTGGTGGGCCTGCACTCAGCTCAGGCCCACTAATGAGAGATCGCCCTGCACTGAGCTGGCGACTCGCGGGCGGACTGGCCAAGCTTGGAACCCAAGTTGAGGGAAATCGCTTCGGTCAGAATTTCTGTTCTAAACAAGCTTAATAAAGTTGTGGCATCACCGATTGTAATAAATAAAAGTACTGTCTTCAGGTTTGTATTGAGTCAAAGGCATTCGGCATTTGAGATGTCCTTGGGCTGTTCCCAGTATTCTTCGGGATAGTTCAAATCAAGACTGTCCACACTCGGTGCATGCGTATCGTCTAAGATCAGTTTAGGTTTTCCCAGCGATATAGTACAGCACTGAATTCGTTTAGGTTTGAGGTTTCAATAATGCCATGATTTTATTTACAGTTCCCTTTAGTGAACCAAATGTACTAATGCGTTCATATTTGGATGCAAGTACAGTTGCATATTTATTAAGATGAGTTTGTTGTATTATTAAAGGAGCTATATGTAAGTTTGTGGCCAAAACTGGTAGTGCAGTCACACTCAAAATATTGCAGAGCGCAGTATCCCCTCTTCCTCTCCCCCAGACGAGAGGTTGCCAGCTAGGTTGCCGGATCCAGCAAGAACGTCTACTACACGGAGCTACCATGGCTACGTTTCAATATCATCAATGATTTGCTCTGACAGGGTTGTGTTTAGTTCAGTTGAGAAAAGATCGAGACTTATGACTAGCTAACTATAACAATGGTCATATTGGTCAACTTGCTCGTCACTCTTCTGTGTGGATAGCCCACTGAAGTCCATACTGTAAAATGCGTGAAGAATGAATGAGGACTCATTTGACCGATGTACTGTCTCAATTACATTTGTGCTAATGTTGGAACGGTTTCCACAGCATCTCAGCATAATGCCAGAGAAACGGACTAATAATGCAATGCATGTCAGCAATGAAGAGCCACGGTTTTTATTTCTCAAACAATTTGTTACCTAGTCAGTTCGATGACCCACGGCCCTCTGCATGCGCACTAAAGTACCATGAACGAACATGCATAAGGTTATTCGACTGTTGAGAATATTTTAAATATCCGTGCCTACATTAAATAGAATTAAGTTAGCCAAACTGAGCTGAATCTTTCCTGCTCAGGAGAAAATTAGCAACTTCGGCGTCGGTCTTCCAATTCTTCTCCGGTTTCAGCCATCTCCATCTTCCAAAGGCATGTCCTATACAGATCCTTGTTTTGTTTCTGACTTTGTCACGACGTGTTTCGGAATCATAACGAGGCCTTTTAAGTTTAGTAACGTCAGACATTTGCACTCCGAAACGCTGGTTGCTGCAGCTCAGTGGGAACTGGCAACCTGGATGCCAAAATGCTACTATCTTCTTGATTGGGAGATAGTTGGAGGGTGGCGCAACCGGCCAAAACACTAAATGAAAACATTGTGGGCTACAACTTTGGTTTTGTAACGAGAATATTCTGGCTGGACTACTGTTGTCAGTGATATAAATATTTGAAATCATCATTCTTAATGACTGGCGATATATCAGGGCCATTTCATGATTAATCAACGTACATTTCTTACATATTGCTCCTTTTAAATGTGGTGTTTTGAATTGAAGTGGTTTCATTGACTATCTTCTGTGTCAATGGCAAGAAATACCCATCAGTTATTATGTCTGTATACAAGGGACTTTTCTTTTTTTTTTTTGTACGGTTTCCCATCTGCGTCTGCGCCGACATCTCCACTGTTTCTGGGCTGTAACTTGGAAACCTTTTGAGATATTTTCATCAAACCTTGCAAACTCTTTAAATATGGTATGTAGGAAGTGCCTTTTCAGTCTGTGAACATCTATGGGGGGTGGGGAGACATTTCTAGATTATTTTGTTTGCAACATGAACCCCTACTGTAGGTGGTTTCATCTTGGCCAGGTTGGCCTGGGCGCTGGGGTGAGACACCCTGAGATTCCATTCAGCCTAACACTATGCTCCAAGCGCTTTCTAAAAGACTTTTTTTTCGATAAATTGGTGGGATATAACCCATGAGAGACATGTTTGGTATCACACACACGTGTGACACAACTTTCTTGCGATGCGATTGGTCAGATACTGCTCACTGGAAAACACAGTAACCTGGTAACCGATAACCATCACCACCAGCGTTAGTTTTTTGATCTTTGTGATGAATAATTTGTTAGCGAGAATGCTAGTGATTTTTGTCATTATATTTAAAACAAAGTGTAATTGTAATTGCAGAAACTTGAATATATTCATTTTGCAGCGAAATGCATGAGCATACTAGCTAGCAAATTATCGTATTGATTTGAATAAATCCGTTTGAAATTTGGTGAGGCAGGACAATATTTCCTTGCTGAAGTCCTTCACGTTGATGCAATTCTCCCCCAACCTCAAGCACACGCATATTGGTTTCATTGTAGCTGGAAGGGTCTGTGTTAGAATTTTTCAGATTAGAAGCATGTAGTGCGTGCATTATTTTGATAGCGACAGGAGTACTGATTTGACAGGCAACAATTCTGTGTCCATACACCACGTTATTGTAGAGCATAAGACATAATATAGCCAACCTAGATGTAATTCTATCTGGTTTTCCAATTGGGAGAGGGGGAGTGCAGTTTTCGTCAAATATTGTACTACACCCCTCTCTTCCTAGTGATCCAAGCATCTGCGACTATGGTGAGATCTGGGTTCGTTTGTTTCCTCCTGAATTCAGTGTTTTGCAAATAACGTGACCCTAGAGACACAAACGCATTCTGCTTTCCCATATCTGTGCACCCGTTGCAGATAGCCAAAATTTCCCTCCCACAAACTTTTTTCTAGCCATGAATATTTGAATTGCCACTCTTTACGCCAGCAACTATGCTTATGAGCCCCGCAGATATTAGCTGATTTGGGGCTTGATATCTCTTGCAATTGAGAAGTATGAGCCGTAACATCATACGCCTGCTTCTGCCTTTTCTGCCCAATACTTTTTTGAAAAAAGTTGGTGATTTGGTGTTTGGCTTTACTGTACACAGTGATATTTATTTTGAGACAAAGCAAAGGTCAGACCAAACTTAGTGCAGATCATTCAGACTATACTGATGCATACAAACATTCAGTGCAAATAGGAAGTATTCATGGCATAGAGAAACAAGGTAACGCACACCGATCTCTTTCATTGGTCCGTAATATTTTATATATGATTGGCAGGGCCATTTTCACAGAAAGGGACAAAATAACGGTAAATGTGGCCGTCACTGTAATTGCCATTAAACCAAATTCATTTCTGAAGTGGGTAAACAAAAAGAACAACTTTTCTCTTAACCCCTTTCTGCAGATGTAGATGCCCGCGTCTATAGACCTGCAAATTGGAAGCACGCTGTTACTGTACTCGATCACTAGATGGCACCCCCGGATCAGTTATTGAATGTTCACAAGCAAGCAGACCTCGAACGCGGTTCTGAATACGGTGAAGTTCACTCCACTCCCTGTTTTTCGAGAGCTGCATGAATTAAACTCCTCAGCTAAGCCTGATGTGCAAACTGGTCAGTATCCTTGCCCATAGTGTCGATTCAGCAGTTTAAAAAAACGATATCTTGACACAGAAAAAATCGTTATCCTTTGTAGCAACCAGTTTAGCCACAGTGAGCTAACAGTATTCCAATTAGTAGTTCAGAAAAATCTGTTTTCTGAGGCAAAAAAATCGACATGGTATTGATTCTCTCACATTCTATTGCCTATTATAGTTGTCCCATACAAAAAAAAATTGTAGTTCCCTACCGTGGATTTACGCGTAGATTCCTTCATTGACAAATCCAGCGCTTCCTTATATCCACCCAAGTACTGGCGTTGATAGCCAATCACTCAACCATACACTCAAGCTCTTCTGCGTAATTGTAGAGTTACACTACATGGCCTCGTGAAGTTTCCCTGGTAACAATGTATTTATTGGCTCATTTCTTATCCAATTCCCGAGTGTTTAAACATTTTAGAGTAAGTGAAACACATTGATTGGACAAACACAGAGCATACAAACCAATGCGTATCAGCAGGCTCGGTTGTATCCTGTCTACGTTATGCACATTACGCGGCTAAAATAGACGGGATTTATAGAAAATCGGTTCGCAAAACTGGCCTTGAAGTGTTCAGTTACATTACAGGATTTAAATGAGAACGATATGCTCTCTTGGAATTATTTCGAATGAAACAGGACCGGAGGGTTCCTGCTACTGGATACATCGGTCTGTATTTTATACAGTCAATGTCTCTGGAGGAGGGATTCACGAAAAAGGTCAGGCTGCTATTTTTGTTTGTTTTTTTTTTTTCTGTTTCGGAATGTATATGTACTCAACAAAGTCGAATGTCGAGGTTTTTTTCCTGTTTAAAACGCGAACTGCCCGTGCATTTTGGTGTGGACCCCCGGTACGTTCATTGCACGTTTCTTTTGAATCGGGAGAGGCAATGGATTTGATATTCCCTGAAAGTGGAGTGTCTGTTCAGTTAAAATAAGGTATATTTCAGAATTCAGATATTACTGAGTTAGTGAGGTGTACTTGCTCCTTATAAGTGTTGAAATGGGTTCGTGAGCTTTGAAGAGGGGACTGGTAGCTTTCATTACAGGGTGAATGTTCTGACCGTTTAATTAGCAGTTTATTTAATGCGTGTTTGTGCTGGCTTTGAAGAAAAATGGCCAAAACTCTAAACTTTATTATGGAGAAAAGGCATGTTTCGTATTTGGAGAGGTTACTGGTGACCACTGATATTCAACTGCACTGATATTGATGAATTCATACTAAACTCAACCAGAAAATCATTCGTTCATAGTAAATTTCATGCCTTAAAGCTTTAATTGTGTTAAATACATGATTTTTTTAATGATTTGACAGCAAATCATTTTGAGACTTTGGGGAGACACTTGGGTAGCTGTATAATTTGGCTTATAGCATGTAGGTAATCTAGAATGTAATGTTGAAGATGAATTCTACTTGTGCTCAAGGAGTTTATGATACCAGAAATGTATAGTTTTAAGCCCCAGCAGTTTTTCAATCGTCAGAATTATTTTTTTTGCAATTTCAATGGTGAATTCTCATGAAGATTTTTTATGTTTGCTGCTCATTTTCTCTACCAAAATCATGAAAATAAACTGAAATACAATGTAATTCTAAATGCTGTAAGTGTCTTTCCTGAATTGAGCCACATTTTTCCTCTTTGTGAAGCTTAAATCTTGAATTATGCAGCATTAAAGTGGGTAACCCATAAATAGCCAAATTTGGCTTCTGCACAAAGGGGTTAAGATGGGACATTAGGTTTGAGGTGGATAGCTGATTAATTAAAATATTTATTATTATACACGTAGATTGTCCACTCCGTTATCATGTTTCAGCGTGCACATCAAGATATCAGTAACAATAACTTTAAACATAAAAACTGCATTTCTTTTTATCCCAATTTAGGATAATATTATTTGAGTGCACCAGGAGCTATTGAATTATTACACTGAAATATTGTTGTTTAAGTATGTTTTGAACATATTTTGTTGGTGGCTAATCACACTTTTTGACTTGTCTTTACCATTGTTTGATATCGACTCAAGATTTCAGTTTGTTCCTCGTTTGTCCACACAATAGCACTTTTGCTAGAAGGTCAAAGGTCAGAACTGCTTTTTTTCCCCCTGGAGACTCGGCTGCAGGCTGCTGAATTTCAGAAAGATCATCTGGTGAGTCAGCACTACTTGAAATGTCACACTGATAGTTTGTCTTTACCGTTAGTCAAATAAATCATTCTAGACTCAGCAGAAACAATTTTATTTGTGCTTTTTACTTTTTACATGAGTAACTTCGAAGAAAAGAAAACATGCATGTCCTGCCCATGTACTGTGTGGGCATGACTGTGCATTGTTTAATGTCTTCACTGTCATCCAATATTGTCTTTACCATTATTTTGGGTGCATAACGGTAAAGACAACTGTGTAACTGGATGGAATCTTAGGATGAAATCATGCCATCTTTCATTTTATTGGGACAGCACAGTCATTTAGGGTTCAGGAGGCCCAATACATGAACCTGGGAAGCAAGCCAACAATGGTTATTGAACACGATGAAGGTTTTCTACGTTTTGAATGTCGTTTATGAATTTAATACCACTTTCTTGAACCTGCAGTATGAGTGTGCAATAATGCATTGAATTTAATAGCTCTGAAGGAGCTGAAGTTTTTTTGTCCCATTACAGAGGCTACTAACCCATATTTAACCCCTTTGCGCAGAAGCCAAGTTAGGCTATTTAGGTGTTACCTTATTTAAGGCTTTATAATTTAAGATTGCAGCTTCACAGACTGGAAATGAAATGCTCAACTGAGTCTAGACACTTGAGGCATTTAGAATACCATTATATTTCAGTTTATTGTCATGATTTTGGTAGAGAAAAGGTTCTGTAAATACAAAAACAATCTTCATGAAAATTCAACATTGAAATTGCAAAAAAAAAAAAAAAAAAAAAAATTCAAGAGCCCAGAATTGGAAAAACTGCTGGGGCTTAAAACTGTACATTTCTGGGATCATAAACTCCTTGACCACAAGTATAATTCATCTTGAGCATTACTTTCTAGATTACCTGCTTGCTATGAGCCAAAATAAACAGCTATCCAGGTGGCTTCCCAATGTCTGAGATCCCTCATAATGGGTCATATATTTTACACGAACAAACTTTAGAGGCATGAAATTCAATATGAACTAATGATTGAGTTTAGCATGAATTTATCAATATCAGTGCGGCTGAATATCAGTGGTCACCACCAGTAACCTCTTCAAACACAAAGCATGCTCCAAAATAAAGTTTAGATTTTGTCCATTTTTCTTCAAAGTCCCCCCAGCCAGCACACATACTCATTAACCCCTTTCTGAAGAAGCCGAATTTGGCTATTTATGGGTTACCCACTTTATTGCTGTATAATTCAAGATTTAAGCTTCATAAAGAGGAAAAATGTGGCTCAATTCAGAAGAGACACTTACAGCATTTAGAATTACATTGTATTTCAGTTTACTTTCATGATTTTGGTAGAGAAAATGAGCTGCAAACATAAAAAATCTTCATGAGAATTCACCATTGAAATTGCAAAAAAAAATAATTCTGAGGATTGAAAAACTGCTGGGGCTTAAAACTTTACATTTCTGGTATCATAAACTCCTTGAGCACAAGTAGAATTCATCTTCAACATTACATTCTAGATTACCTACATGCTATTAGCCAAATTATACAGCTACCCAAGTGCCTCCCCAAAGTCTCAAAATGATGTACTATCAAATCATTAAAAAATCATGTATTTAACACAAACTAAGTTTTAAGGCGTGAAATTTAATATGAACAAATGATTTTCTGGTTGAGTTTAGTATGAATTTATCAATATCAGTGCAGTTGAATATCAGTGGTCACCAGTAACCTCTCCAAACACAAAACATGCCTTTTCTCCATAATAAAGTTTAGAGTTTAGGCCATTTTCTTCAAAGCCAGCACAAACACGCATTAAATAAACTGCTTATTAAACGGTCAGAACATTCACCCTGTAATGGAAGCTACCAGTCCCCTCTTCTAAGCTCACAAACCCATTTCAACACTTAAAAGGAACAAGTACATCTCACTAACTCAGTGATATCTGAATTCGGAAATATACCTTATTTTAACAGAATAGACACTCCACTTTCAGGGAAAATCCATTGCCTCTCCCGATTCAAAAGAAACGTGCAATGAACGTACCAGGGGGTCCATCCAAATGCACGGGCAGTTCGCGTTTTAACCAGGAAAAAAAACCTCGACATTCGACTTTGTCGAGTATGTATACATTCCAAAACGAAAAAAAAAAAGTAGCAGCCTGACCTTTTTCATGAATCCCTCCCCCAGAGACCGATCCAGTAGCAAAAACCCTCCGGTCCTGTTTCATTCGAAATAATTCCAACTGACCATATCCTTATCTCATTTAAATCCTGTGAATGTAACTGAACACGTCAAGGCCGGTTTTGCGAACCTGTTTTATAAAAATCGCGTCTATTTTAGCCGCGTAATGTGCATAACATAGACAGGATACAACCGAGCCTGCTGATACGCATAGGTTTGTATGCTCTGTGTTTGTCCAATCAATGTGTTTCACTTACTCTAAAATGTTTAAACACTCGGGAATTGGATAAGAAACGAGCCAATCAATACATTGTTACCAGGGAAACTTCACGAGGTCATGAAGTGTAACTCTACAATTACGCAGAAGACCCTGAGTGTATGGTTGAGTGATTGGCTATGAACGCCAGTACTTGGGTGGATATAAGGAAGCGCTGGATTTGTCAATGAAGGAATCTGCGCGTAAATCCACGGTAGGGAACTACGATTTTTTTTGTATGTGACAACTGTAATTGACAGTAGAATGTGAGAGAATCTATACCATGTCGATTTTTTTGCCTCAGAAAACTGATTTTTCTGAAACACTAATTGGAATACTGCTGGCTCACTGTGGCTAAACTGGTTGCTACAAAGGATAACGATTTTTCCTGTGTCAAGATATCGTTTTTTTAAACTGCTGGATCGATACTATGGGCAAGGATACTGACCAGTTTGCACATCAGGCTTAGCTGTGGAGTTTAATTCATGCAGCTCTCGAAAAACAGGGAGCGGAGTGAACTTCCGCATATTCAGAACCGCGTTCGAGGTTTGCTTGCTTGTGAACATTCAATAACTGATCCGGGGGTGCCATCTAGTGATCGAGTACAGTAACAGCGTGCTTAAATTTGCAGGTCTATCGACGCAGGCGTCTATATCTGCAGAAATGGGTTAAATGAACTGCTGATTAAACGGCTAGAACATTCACCCTGCAATGAAAAGCTAGCAGTTCAAACTTTTGAGCTAACGACCTTATTTCAACACTTTCTACACTTTACAAGGAAGAAGTATGACTCCATAATTCGGTAATATCTGATATATACCTTCTTTTAACAGAACAGGCATTCCACTTTCCGGGAAAATCGAACAATATATGCCTCCCTAGATTCAACAAAATGGTGCAGTGAACGTACCAGGGCGTCCACCGAAATGCATGACCAGTTAACGTTTTAAACAGGAAAAAAACCTCAGCATTTTATTTTGTTGAATACGGCATGCATTTCAAAAGAAAAATCTAAAGTAGCAGCCTAACCTTGCTTCATTGAACAATGGCTCCTAAATTCGAAATGTAAATTGTAAAAAAATCTCTAAATGCAATGACTTTCAGATCACAAGCCAATATGTTATTTACAATAGAACATGGATAACATTTCAAATGTTGAAACTGAGACATTTTACGTTTTTATCCACAACATGAGCTTATTTCAAATTTTCTGGCTGCAACAGGTCTCAAAAGTGCGGACACAGGCAAAAAAGGGCTGAAAAAGCAATTAATATATAAGAGAATCAACTGAAAGAACATTTAGCAAGTAATTAAGTTAACTGGCATCAGGTGTGTAACATGATTGGCTATAAAAGGGATGTGTTAGAGCGGCTTAGTCCCTCAGAAGTAAAGATGGCCAAAGGCTCTCCAATCTGTGAAGGCTTGCGAAGAAAGACTGTGGAACACTTTAAAAACAATGTTCCTCAATGTCAAATTGCAAAGGCCTTGAGGGTCTAATCAGTGACAGTGGACAACATCATCGAAAGATTCAGAGAAACTGGAAAAATCTCTGTGCGTAAGGGACAAGGCCAAATACCTTAGACTGTAGCAAAGTGGCAGTGTCCTGTGGTCAGAAGAGTCCAAATTTGACATTCTTGTTGGAAATCATGGGTGTCGTGTCCTCCTGGCTAAAGAGGAGAAAAACCGCCTCTCCTCTTATCAGCGTTCGGTTCAAAAGCCACTATCTTGAATGGTATGGTGATGCATTAGTGCATTTGGCGTTGGACACTTGCATGTTTTAAAAAGCACCATGAATGCTGAAAGGTATATAAAGGTTTTAGAGCAACATATGCACCCCTCCAAATGACATGCATTCCAGGGAAGGCCTTTTGTATTTCAGCAGGACAATGCAAAACCACTTACTGCAGCTATTACAACAGCATGGCTTCGTAGTAGTGCTGAACTGCCCTCCTGCAGCCCTGATCTTTAACCAGTTGAGAACATTTGGCGCATAATTTAACGAGAAGTCCATCAAAGGAGACCCAAAACTCTCCAGCAGCTAGAAGCCTGTATTTAACAAGAGTGGGATCAAATTCCAATGGCTAAACTCAAGAAACTTGTCTCCTCAATGCCCAGACGCCTCCACTCTGTGTTAAAAAGAAGAGGGGATGCTACACCATGGTAAACAGGCCCCTGTCCCAACTTTTTGAGACCTGTAACAGCCATCAAATTTGAAATGAGCTCATTTTGTAGATAGCAAATGTTGAAATGTTACAATTTTATGTCATCTCAGTTCTATTATGAATAAAATACTGGCAGGTGTGATTTGAAAGTTATTCCGTTTTGATTTTATTCACAATTTACACTGTCCCAACTATGTCGGAATTGGGGTTCTATTTTTCTGAGTGAATGATTATGTACATGAACATGCGTCTGTGAGCTGTGTGCTGACAAGTTGCATTGCTCAATTATAATTATTTCTTTGGTCACTAAAATTGTGGTCCAAATGGCGATGACTTAGGCGGGGTTAACTATACAAGGTGCTTTTGTCAATATGTGATAATAGTCACACTTTCTAGATTTTTATAATCAAAAGCACAACTGCTAAGACTTTTAGAAAATTATTTTTTGCAGATTCATAAAGTTTTTTTATCCTGGTTTAAATTGTTATTTTCTGGTTTGTTGTCCAATAAAATGCTGTACTTGATTTTTTCCAATAATTCTTGGTGTCTTTCTTTAATTGTTATCTGGACAGTGGTGTGAGTTTATTTTGTTTGTCATGGAGTCAACTGGGGTGAAGGTTTTCCATGTCAGGGTTCCAGCTCCTCGTATTTTATGTAACTAAATAAAATTGCTCCTGAGGACCCTCAACTAGTTTCTAAAATATGTCATAAATCAAATCCAAATGTATATACTCCAAATACATGTACATGTATGTTTTTCCAGTAAATTAGCTCCTGATTTTTCTCAGGCCAGCTGCAGCCCTGCACACCCTATTGTTACGTGCTCTGTCATTTGCCAGTTGTTCTCATTTATGACAAACCTGACGAGTTGTAATCCAATAATGGTAAAGACCTGGATAAATGTCTTTCCCGTTTTTGGAATAACCAGTCTTCAATATAAAGATCCGCTATGAGACAAACTGTCCTCTACAATGTGTGTAGCTTTTTTTGTTTGCTGGCAGCAAACAGGCACAGCCAAAGGAAATTCTGTTTGTGCTCAGCATTTCACCAAAGGAAGCTTTGTCAATAAAGGATAATTTGACACAGGATAAGCGTTTCAGCTGCTTGTCAAACCTGAAGCAGCTGCATCGATCAAGCGCTTGTAAAATATCTTAAGATGTATCCTGGATCGGTCGTGACTGTCCGTGACTCACTGATCCAGCAGCTGTAAGTTGCTTTTACTGCATAAGCCTACCTGACATGATAGCCAGTTGATTGTGGTTGTAGCTCTGCGGCTGACTTAGCCAAGTTACTGTTGCTAATTTTTGTGTCCTAAATATGCAAGAGTGATACCAGGGGAAATTCTACAGAAGGTATGTGAACATAAACCTCATTTGAACGCAGAGCCTCTATCATATCTGGTATAACAAATGATTTCTCTGCACTGCCGTGACATAATTTTATCCCCCTTCATAAATTGTTGTGGCTAATAAAATGCCGATAAGGGTGGTTATTAAATAGGAAATTCTTTCCTGCAGAAGTGATCAATTCGCTAGCTCCACATAAGCAACTTGTCCATGCTAACGGAACTTAAGGCCTGCAAAACCTTTATTATGTTCATAACATAACTGACAGGGTTTCCCGCAGAAAATCGGTTAGTCAGGCCGGCAACAGTCAACATTTGTTAACTCTTTATGAATAAACAAAGTAGTTAAAGGGACATTGTGAAGGAGTTACTCCCATTCAGCGTTGGAATCGCGTATTACATTCAAATGAATAATGCACTCTAGCGCCTCACTTTTTTTAAACACATATTGCAACTACGGCAGCCACCGTGTATCAAAAAGCCTTGTCAACGCTGATGAAACCATGGATGTATTACTAGAACTGGTACTACTGAACCGAAAGCCAGCATATTGAGGGCTTACTGCAATAAACAGTTATGCCCAAAACATAAGATCCGGACATAACTGTTTCTTGCAGTCAACCCTCGATAAAATACATGAAGCAGCAAGTACTAACACAGTACCGTGAATCGGTGTAAGATAAATAATCAACTCCGCTTAGGTGCATCTTGAACATTTTATACAACGAAAAAGCAAAGCAAGTGTTAGCTACATGCACGCTTGTAGGATGTCACCTTCCATAGTTACCGAATACATACCCGCTATCCAACCCAAGTGAACCAACAACAGCCATACTACCTCACTGTTTATTCTGTAACATTACGTGAAAGACAGGTGAAGCAGTCGAGTCGCTATGTAACAAAGCCATTCATAAAATGCAATAACTGAAAACAGTGGTGTCGTTACTCCTGCTGACTTTACCGACTTGGTAATGACATAAACCGACAGCACGGAATCTCCTGACCAGTGCTACATGCAGAGAATCGCAGCAGTGCAGCTTACGAGAACTCTCTGAGAGATAAGGTCCCCTTGGTGTTCGCGTAGCCTGAATTAATATTAAAATAGTCTCTGCTGTGGAAAAAGGCACCAACAATTAATAAGAGAAAAATCAATAGATTATATATTGATCATTTGCGGTAGTCAAAAATTTTATTCACTGATCTATTAGTGTCTTTTTCAATTGTTCCTTATGGAATAATTTCCTTTTGCTCCCCATGGCATCATGTCACTTGCGATTAACTTGACCTTGAAGTCCTTGTCGTAAAGGCGAAGTCTCTCTGCGTATAGAGCTAGAACCAAGTTAAAACACATTTGTTCGTGCATTTCTAAACTAGAGTTTTACGCGCTCATCACAAAAAACTTTTAATATTTTACTACACTCACTCTAGGTAAGCAGATGTTTAGCTGTACTCGCGTAATCAAGCGGTCAGGCGGAGTTTACCATGTTTGATTGTTCGGCCTGTTACTTGCATACTGCATTAGGGGAAGTAGGTGCACATTTGGCACTGTGTCTCGACCACCTGTAGATGCAAAATTACGGTCAAAAGACACCGTCGTGAAAATTTAATGTCGGATGAGGCAGACCCTCAGAGACCTTCAAAGCACGGACAGGTGTCATTTGTGACAGGAAGGCTGATGCGAAGTCTAACGAAAAGAAGTCTGCTGCATGGACCAGCATCCAGAAGTGCAAATTGAACTGGGAATTGGAAGGGAACAGACACGTCATCTATGACAACAATTAGTCCTGGCTAGTTCTCGATCATTCTCCTTCATTGAGGCGTTTTCCAATTATCTTCATTGGCAACTGAAGACATGGTTTATCTCCTTATATGATCTAACAGTGATGCAATCATAAGCTTAATTCAGGAGAGAAAAATAATGTACTTATTAAAAGGCTAATGCTTCGCCTCGATCGAACTGGTCCACATTGTAATGAAATATCGCCTTTCACTTTTGATATTGCATGGGTTGATAAATGTGGCGCTCTGCTGTTAAGTAGGCTATCAAAAGTGTGCGGCTCAAGCAACTTGCGTGACAGTCGACAGGTATACAATTTTTAACAACGTTGATTTAAATGCAGCAAACACACGTCCAGATGAATGATTGTCGTCTTACTTAACAGGTGCTGCTTGTCCTCTCCGATTAAGCGTGGAGTGCTCTTGGAGTAAACCTTTTATTAATTATGAAAATAACTGACAACGGGTCAGGACTAATAATTGTTACTAATAATTGTTTAAAATGAATGTTTTGTGCTAGCCAATTCTCAGTTCTGGCTATGCCACTGTATACTGAATTTATCCCACGATTTCTTTTTTTTTTTTTTTTTTTAGTTGGTAGAATCTTTATTCAGGGATGTAGGCCTTCCGACCCATATTCCCACAAACATAATCAAATACAATTCACAAAATGAAAAATTACATACAATGTACGAGTGTAAACACAACCACTTGATGACATTACAAGAGCTGACTATGATGTTACACTGTTTACACCAATCACACTACCCGCGTGCTGCACTGTCGCACAAGGCGTGTGCAGTGAAGCGGAACATGACTGTTCATGTATGGTGTACACAGTGCTTTGTACACTAGTGAAGGGAGTGTTATACACACTATTATACTGTTGTACACGCATACACATCATATGACTGAATGAGCTTTTGATTATACGTATAAGGTGAATATACACTGATGTATATATTGAAATACAAAACAAGAATTTACACTTCAGTACACAAGGACACCTTTGAATTTTATCAAGTTATGCGGTTAAACAATATCTGTCTTACTTCTAATTTTTAAACTTTCATGTACGAATGCACACAATTTTTTCAGAAACTCTATCTCGTCAGCACATAATACTTTACTTACGGTATTGAACAAATGTATATATTCACCAATATACTTCTTTCTGATATCTGTGTATCTCATACAGTCAAAAATAAAATGCTGTTCATCTTCTACCACTGTTATATGTTGATATTTTTTACACCAGAGACATATCCTTTCATCTCTAGGAACAAAACTCCATCTACCCGTTTCAATAGCTAAGTTATGTGCAGAACATCTAAGTAATAACAATGATCTAGACAATGGCTTGTTCTGTATACAAAACAGATAATTTTCTGGTGCAATGACAGTTTTAAATTGCGAATATACCTCTAATTTACTACTATTATGGACAATAGAATGCCATACACTATTAGCTTTGTGCCGGAGATTTCGGTTTAATATAGAAAAGAATGATCTCGTATCACCGACACTTTGGGCTAACCAAACATCATCAAAACCTAATGTATACAATAAATTCTTTACATAAGTAGCCCATGTTGTTCGTCCTGCGTTATCTAAATTAAACAACATATTATAGCACTTTTTAGGGTATCTGTTTTCCGGTAATCTAGTGAGTTTCAACCAGTATAATATACATCATTTCATATAACATATAAAAGAGGAAAACTCCCAAGATCTCCCAAGACAGCTTGGTTACTTGTGTTATTTGAAACTCCTAATAATCCTTTACAAGGAAGTACATGTACCTGTTCTATGTATTCTACTTGCTCATAACCCCACACTTCTGCACCATAAAAAAGAATAGGCGCAACCATCCTATCAAACAGAAAAAATGCTTCTTTATAATTGACATTCTATTTCCGTATAAATCGTAAAAGTGAAAACATTGCTTTTCTTCCCTGTTGTGCCAATTGATTTCTTGTCTTCCACCACGATAATTTTGGGGTGAACCAAGTTCCCAGATACTTATACTTGTTGACTATTTCAATTTCGTTACCCGCCAAAAACCATTTTTCAATTTTAGTAACACTTCCACCTCTCCTAAAAACCATAATTTTAGTTTTATCTAAGTTCACATTCATTCCATATTGTTTACAAAAAGACTGTAGTACATAAATTTGGCTTTGTAACCGTCTAACAGTGTCTGCTAGGTTAGCCATATCATCTGCATACATAGACAATAGTATTAATCTTATATTACTTATCTGTATTCCATTACACTGCGAGTCTTTCAACAAGGAAATGTATTCCTTTAGAAATAAAACAAATAATGTGGGGCTCACCAAACAACCTTGCCTTGTACCAGATGTACAAGGGACAAGGGACTTTTGCACTTAACAGTCTGTAACACTTTATTGTACACAGTGTATTTTAGCCTGACTGTAAGAGCTGAGCTGGAAATAACAAGATCAAATAAAAACACACAGTCTTACCAAAATTTATGCTACATGCATGAACACAGCCAAAATTATCAAAAAAAAAAAAAAAAAGAAGAATGAAAAGCGCGTAAAATGCGCACAGCCGTCCCTATGGGTTAAATGAAAATTAATGTAAGAATGGAAAATGTATTTGTTTTCTGTTTTGACTTCAGTTATCTTTGGGGAGAGGGGAACGGTATTTTGTACGGAAGCGCATTGCATTCACAGGATAAAAAAAAAACATCCTATGTCGTAATTAGGTCTAATTATGCGCAGATGGTGACGTAGGCCGGCTTCTTTGAATAAAGTACCCTGATATTTTTGACTGCTTTTTCCCCATCCATTACTGTACACTAGAGAAAACCATGTGCAATTGCAAATAATTGCATGCAAAGTCGATGCAAAGACGCAAATATCGTGCCCATTTCCCGCGAGCAAACGCTGGTCATTTCGACGCAATAAGTAAACCATTACCACGGGCAATTTCCGAAAAGGCCATTTAGCCTGGAGCTTGCGCCCCTTCGTCATACACCAGCGCAGAAGTGGTTCGTTACTCCACGCTAATGACACTCCACAGTTTTGCACACGAACCAGCAGGTCCTCACAATACACACCAAAGCAGTCCATAAGTTGTTTGTTCACTTTTTGCTGCTCCTCACTGTCCATGTTTCCCTCTAAACTCTGACCCACCGGATTTCTACAGTCTCTGGTCTACACTTGGGTATATCGTCCCGTTCTACAAACGTGTCTGTAAGGGGTGCTTTCTAGCTTTTCCTTAAACCTAGCTATAGAGTAGAAACACCGGTGTACTCACCATAGTAGCTGTAGGTAGACAGCAAATTCGAGCCTGAGCTGCCAGACTTTTGCACTGCGTCCTCCACTTTCGCCGTTGTGTTTATTGGAACAAGTTTATTTCATTTCATCTATGCACATGTACTGCGTTTGATTGCGGAATTTGCCTGTTGATTCCTTCTCAAATCGCAGACGGGTCTCAGTTTCACTCTGGGGAGGCGGCAACGGAAAACTGCGTTCTGCTGCCTCGTCCCGCCTAGATCTGCTCTCCACAGAGCTGGCCAGCAAGAAGAAAGTGGGCAGCCATAGCGGAAGATCCACCCCCACGAGGTGTTTCAGGCAGAGACTGCAATGGGCTACAAATGGGGTTTTTTTTGAGGATGGCAGTATAAGATAAATAATGACCTTTTTTTGGACTTCGATTGATCAGGAGTACTCCAGGGAAGTTGAACATCAAAATATAAATTTGGAAATGTAGCATAATAGGTCTCCTTTAAGGTTTTGAGAGAAAAGGAAAAAATGCTTTTTTCCACCAACATGAAAGAATAGGCAGCTGATATCTCAATTTGGCTAAAGTATGACTAGGGCAATCATAATGTGAGGGTAAGGATAATCTAGTTTTTATGACTGATAATTTAAATCTTTTATGGAATCGTCCTTCCTTCTTTAGAAATGATGGAACGATCCCTTGACTTGGGCTCATGACCTCTACCCAGTAGGTTTTATTAGGTGCAGAATACCTCCACGAAATGAATAAACTCACAAGATTTAAGAACTACTGTTTGGAACCACAGTCATACCCAGCCTAACTCACCTTTACAAGTTTGTTCATCAAAGTCTTCCTCAGCCTCAAATATCATCAAGCCTGACCCCACAGCTTTGTTAAAGTCTGAATCTCCACATTCTATAATCACTTACATTTTAAGAACAGCAATAGTTTGGGCTTGTTTCATTTGCATATTAGGAACATATTCACCTCGAAAAATTGAATCAACTGAAAATCTTTGTGACAGAAACATATCCTGATATTGTGGTGTTCTCTGAAACTTGGTCAAAAAAAAGAACACTGACTGATTCTGAGGTGACCTTGGAGAATAGATAGATATTTCGTAGAATAGATAGAAATTCCAGAGAAGAAGGTGTGGCCTTTTGCACTAGAGCTCGTTTTATTAGTACTGTTCTTAATGCAGTCACAGTAGAAAAATGCTTTGAATATTAGGACCCAAAATGTGTATTGTGCAAAATAATATTCTCATTATGGTTGGAGTACACAGACCTCAGACTGCTTTGACCTCAGCTACTTTTCAAAAAGTTGATCTTTTAGCTCCATATTAAAATTCAAAGATAATTATACTTAGTGACTTAAAGGGACAATGTGTAACATTTACATTTTTTCATTTGCCAAAATCTTAGTTTGCATTCATAAATATGTCATCATTGGTGTATTATAACCTCCGCCAATAATCTGATATATTTGCGTAAATGAAGAATTTTAGACTTGTGTCTACATTGGGCGGGTAAGCTGGTAGGGGAGCGCCGTGACAGTCAGCCATCTTGAAACTGTTGCTGCCAGCAAGGGACAAATGGCTCCAAACGTGGAATAAATCCGCGTTTGCCCTGCCAGCCAGTGCAGAGTGATTGAGACACCGGAGGAAATCAGGAAGAGAGGCTATCGCGGCGACTTTGGAAATCAGTACGACTGCAGCATAATGCAGGACCATACATATGCAGCAGCAGCACAGGAGACGAATCCTCATCCGCAAAAAAAATAAAATAAAATAAACGAAAAAGAGAATTGAAAAGACAGCGCAACCGGCGAGCTCAAAAAACAAAGGTGAACATCGGGCTAGCCTTCCCCAGGTGGAAGGAACTAATGAGGGTGAGAGATTTTCTAAGGGTCGCTGAAGTTGCCGCTTTCTCCTAGACAAGTAAGTCAACTGTACTGCCTAAATTAGCCTAAACACAACTTTTCATTCAGTTTTGTTCCACGGTGTTGCTTGTTCCCATAAGCAGCATTATAGTAGATCTTGCTAAAATACTGTATTCTCATTGTTACAGGTGGAACTGTATGTTTACATGGTTTCAGTAGCTTTCATAATCGCGGTAAACGCCAGCTTCAAAGCCTACCCACCGGCTTTTAGTGGCGGTGAAGCTGGTGGGTAGACTTTCGAAGCTAGCATTTACAGTGACTAAAAGCCGGCGTTTATCGCGACTAAAGCTACTGAAACCACGTAAACATGCAGGCTCATAACTACAAAAGGTGCTTATCTCCTATACGTGAATGAAACGGCTAAAGAGTTCCTAAAACGTGCTAAATTTTTGTCATATAGGGCTAAAGAATAAGCTGCGCTTATGTTCATGTTTTAATAATGGAAAGGTGTCACCACCTGTTTTCAGTGCATCAATTTTCCGGGCTCGATCGGCAGACTTAGTTTCATTTTTCATTCGCCGCCAAGAGTTTTTTGTTCTTTGACGTTTCTTCTTTTGCGGTCCGGAAAGGATGCTGTTATTGCACCTTATAATGTTGGCAGTGGCGAAAATGGGGGGGGGGGGGGGGTGTTAGTTAGTTAGTTAGCTAGTTCTCAATCTGGACATGTTTGCTGCATTTAAATCGACGTTGTTGAAAATTGTGTACCTGTCGACTGACATGCAAGTAGCTTGAGCCGCACACTATTAATAGCCTATTTAACAGCAGAGTGCCTTATTTTTTATCAACCCATGCAATACCGACAGTGAAAGGCGATATTTCATTACAATGCGGACCAGTTCAATAGAGGCAAAGTATTAGCCTTTTAATAAGTAAATTATTTCTCTGTACTGAATTAAGACTATGATTGCATAGCTGTTGGAGATCAACCGTGTCTTCAGGTGCCAATGAAAATAATTGGAAAACGCCTCAATGAAGGAAAATGATCGAGAACTAGCCAGGACTACCTGTTGTCAGAAAGGACATGTCTGTGTCCCTTCCAATTCCCAGTTCGATTTGCGCTTCTGGATGCTGGTCCAGCAGCAGACTTATTTTCGTTAGACTTCGGATCAGCCTTCCTGTCACAAATGACACCTGTCCGGGTTTTGACAGTCTCTATGAGGTCCGCCTCATCCGACATTAAATCTTCACGACGGTGTCTTTTGTCTGTAATTTTGCATCTACAGGTGGTCGAGACACACTGCTAAATGTACTCCTACTTCCCCTAATGCATTATGCAGGTAACAGGCTGAACAAAAAAACATGGTCAACTCTGCCTGACCTCTTGATTACGCCAGTACAACTAAACATCTGCTTACCTTGGGTGAGTGTAGTAAAATATAAAATTTTTTTTGAACTTGGCGCTTAAAATCTCTAGTTTAGCAATGCGCGAACAAATGTGTTTTAACTTGGTTCAAGCTCAGAGATAAGCGCTCGCCGACAAGGACTTCGTGGTCCAGCTGATCGCAAGTGACGTGATGCCATGGGGGGTAAAAGGAAATTATTTCGCAAGGAACAATTGAAAAAGACACACTTATAGATCCGTGAATAATTTTTTTGACTACCGCGAATGATGAATGTATAATCTGTTGATTTTTCTCCGATAAATTGTCATTGCCTTTTTCCACGGCACCGGACAATTTAATATTAATTTAATATTTAATATTAATTCAGGCCACACGAACACCAAGGGGACCTTGTCTCTAAGAGCTTTCTCGTAGGCTGCACTGCTGCAGTTCTCTGCGTGTAGCACTGGTCAGGAGAGTCCGTGCTGTCGGCTTATGTCATTTCCAAGTCGGTAAAGTGAGCAGGTGTAACGACACCAGTGTTTTCAGTTATTGTATTTGATGAACATAGCAACTCAACTGCTTCACCTGTCTTTTGTGTATTATTACAGAATAAATAGTGAGGTAGCAAAGGCTGTTGTTGGTTAACTTTGGGTTGGATTACTGGTATGTATTCGGAAAATATTGAAGGTGACATCCTATAAGCGTGCATATAGCTAACGCTTGCTTTGCTTTTTCATAGTATAATATGTTCAAGATGCACCTAAGCTGAGTTATTACCGTCACTTTGAATATCTTACACCGATTCATGGTACTGTGTTTTGCTGCTTCATGTATTATATCGAGGGCTGACTGCAATAAACAGTTATGTCCGGATCTTATGTATTGGGCATAACTGTTTACAGCCCTCGATCTGCTGGCTTTCGGTTCAGTAGTACCAGTTCTATTAATACATCCACGGTTTCTCAAGACTTCTTGATACACGGTGGCTGCCGTAGTTGCAATACTTTTCTAAAAAAGTGAGGCGCTAGAGTGCATTATTCGTTTGAATGCAATACACGATTCCAACACTGGATGGGAGTAATTCCTACACAATGTCCCTTTAACCCCTTTCTGCAGATGTAGATGCCCGCGTCTATAGACCTGCAAATTGGAAGTACGCTGTTACTGTACTCGATCACTAAATGGCACCCCCGGATCAGTTATTGAATGTTCACAAGCAAGCAGACCTCGAACGCGGTTCTGAATACGGTGAAGTTCACTCCACTCCCTGTTTTTGGAGAGCTGCATGAATTAAACTCCTCAGCTAAGCCTGATGTGCAAACTGGTCAGTATCCTTGCCCATAGTGTCGATTCAGCAGTTTGAAAAAACGATATCTTGACACAGAAAAAATCGTTATCCTTTGTAGCAACCAGTTTAGCCACAGTGAGCTAACAGTATTCCATTTAGTAGTTCATAAAAATCAGTTTTCTGAGGCAAAAAAATCGACATGGTATTAATTCTCTCACATTCTATTGCCTATTACAGTTGTCCCATACAAAAAAAATTGTAGTTCCCTACCGTGGATTTACGCGTAGATTCCTTCATTGCCAAATCCAGCGCTTCCTTATATCCACCCGAGTACTGGCGTTGATAGCCAATCACTCAACCATACACTCAAGCTCTTCTGCGTAATTGTAGAGTTACACTTCATGGCCTCCTGAAGTTTCCCTGATAACAATGTATTGAATGGCTCGTTTCTTATCCAATTCCCGAGTGTTTAAACATTTTAGAGTAAGTGAAACACATTGATTGGACAAACACAGAGCATACAAACCAATGCGTATCAGCATGCGCTGTTGTATCCTGTCTACGTTATGCACATTACGCGGCTAAAATAGACGGGATTTATAGAAAATCGGTTCGCAAAACTGGCCTTGAAGTGTTCAGTTACATTACAGAATTTAAATGAGAACGATATGCTCTATTGGAATTATTTCGAATGAAACAGGACCGGAGGATTCTTGTTACTGGATACATCGCTCTCTATTTTATACAGTCAATGTCTCTAGAGGAGGGATTCACGATAAAGGTCAGGCTGCTATTTTTGTTTGTTTTTTTTTTTCTGTTTCGGAATGTATATGTACTCAACTAAGTCGAATGTCAAGGTTTTTTTCCTGTTTAAAACGCGAACTGCCCGTGCATTTTGGTGTGGACCCCCTGGTACGTTCATTGCACGTTTCTTTTGAATCGGGAGACGCAATGGATTTGATATTCCCTGAAAGTGGAGTGTCTGTTCAGTTAAAATAAGGTATATTTCAGAATTCAGATATTACTGTGTTAGTGAGGTGTACTTGCTCCTTATAAGTGTTGAAATGGGTTCGTGAGCTTTGAAGAGGGGACTGGTAGCTTTCATTACAGGGTGAATGTTCTGACCGTTTAATTAGCAGTTTATTTAATGCGTGTTTGTGCTGGCTTTGAAGAAAAATGGCCAAAACTCTAAACTTTATTATGGAGAAAAGGCACGTTCATATTTGGAGAGGTTACTGGTGACCATTGGTATTCAACTGCACTGATATTGATAAATTCATACTAAACTCAACCAGAAAATCATTCGTTCATATTAAATTTCATGCCTTAAAGCTTTAATTGTGTTAAATACATGATTTTTTTAATGATTTGACAGCAAATCATTTTGAGACTTTGGGGAGACACTTGGGTAGCTGTATAATTTGGCTAATAGCATGTAGGTAATCTAGAATTTAATTTTGAAGATGAATTCTACTTGTGCTCAAGGAGTTTATGATACCATAAATGTATAGTTTTAAGCCCCAGCAGTTTTTCAATCGTCAGAATTATTTTTTTTGCAATTTCAATGGTGAATTCTCATGAAGATTTTTTATGTTTGCTGCTCATTTTCTCTACCAAAATCATGAAAATAAACTGAAATACAATGTAATTCTAAATGCTGTAAGTGTCTTTCCTGAATTGAGCCACATTTTTCCTCTTTGTGAAGCTTAAATCTTGAATTATATAGCATTAAAGTGGGTAACCCATAAATAGCCAAATTTGGCTTCTGCACAAAGGGGTTAAACTTAAAGATTGGGGAGGCAACTTTGGCTAACCAGAAGAAACAAGGCTATGGCTAGAACACTGCCAAAAATCGCGTGCACGAATGAGACCTGCGCACAGCATTCGCGCACGTAATTTAAACATTTAAGGAAAAATTCATGCTTGCAAAACTATATGCCAGCGCTTTCAAAGCACTCGCGAGCGATATTGTATCCTGTAGTTTTGCTCCCTTGAGCAATATTTTGGCCTGCGAGGAGAAATACATGCTCGCAAAACTTTCACCTGCTCGCGCGAGAGTGGGTTTTTTTTCCAGGCGCTGATTTGCCAGTTGGCTGCTTTTTTTTTTTCAGAGGCTGATTTATGAGTGGGTTTTTTATGGTGGCTATTTTTGTTAGTGAGCAGGCATTTATTGCCAGTGAGGAGGTGGGCCTGAGGGCATGCCAACCCCCGAATATAATTGGTTGAGCGACATAGCCAGTCTGACAGCAAGGTACGGCACTCCACTGGGATAAACGGAACAAAAGGGGCAGCCCTGAATAACTTGTATTGTTAAAGTCGTTCGCCTTCTGCCTGACTGTTCCTTCAGTAGCCAAAGCATGACCGACTGCAAAGAGGTAACGTTAATTTTGCATATTGTTATGTCCCCAATTAGTTATAACATGTATGACAGCAAGGGATGACAGACAAAATTTTAAGACTTAAACATATTTAATTAAACAAAGACTAACTAATCTACCATCTACTCTACCGACCAAGATTGATATATACAAGAAAAAAAATATTTACAGTCCCTTTGATTGGGTTGCTTGGTGGTGTTCCAGGTGAGGGAAATGCTCCAACACAGGCAAAAATCCACAAGAAGCATCAAAGGTCTTGAAAAGAGTGACAGGTCTGGTGAAATGCATCCTTCTCCTTGCAATTTCTCCTACTACTACTTCTCTCTCAATTTTCCTCCTTATATACTCTTTTGCAGACCCCTCCCACCTTTTTAGACTTTTAAAAAAAAAAAAATTCTCTGGGACTTTCCATCTCAGACATGCCCAGGACATGTCTAAACCCAGCTTCAGTCTGGGCTTAAAGGGATAGTTCGGGATTTTTCACACGAATCTGTATGGCATCACCGTCTTTAGTCTCGTGCACACACACTGACTTTCCACCGACAGTGTCCTGTGAGCCGAGTTCTGTCCAGTTTTGGTCAAAGGACATGAAAAGTCGAAGCTTACGCTTTCTGCCTAGGTATTCTATAACAGAGAATGTTTCTTAGTGGAATAATTGTACATAAACATATTTGTCATTGTTATTATTTGTGGAAAGTATTTTCTGGAGAAGCTGATGAACTTCTCACTCTAGCTCTCGAACTAGTTCGTTAGCGTCGTAGGTCTGTAGTCGGTAAACACTGTCCAACAACTGATGAAAGTATTTGGCTAGTGCGCGCAGCTGTTAGCAGTGACAGCGCGCAGTGATCGCTATTGAGAGAAAGTAGCCCCAAGCAATTACAAGATGTGACTTTTTGGATTACCAGGGTTTTGTTATGCAAATAAAACACTCGTTCGAACACATACTGTTTTGAGAAGAAAAACGTTTTATTTTGCAGACCCCAGGAAACCTGCCGGAACTACTTTCGCTTTGACCAAAACTGGACAGAACTCGGCTCACAGGACACTGTCGGTGGAAAGTCAGTGTGTGTGCACGAGACTAAAGACGGTGATGCCATACAGATTCGTGTGAAAAATCCCGAACTATCCCTTTAACAAAAGAAAGGTCAAAAGAAGGCCATCTAGTGGCTTCTACTCACATTACAATATAAGAAAATGTATAATTACTCTTCAGTGCTTAATTGCTATAACATGGCTTGCCTTTTATTTCCTGTGCTTGACAGGCAATACTCATATTTTAATACTTTGCACTGCGTTATTTGTGTTTATTGCCATGTGTCCGCAGACTTTGAAACAGTTATCTGTCTGCAACAGGGTGTCTCAAACACAGACCTCAAAATATTGAAATAAGAATATACGTGTCTCATTTTCGCCTTGGAAATTTTGTAGTATGTATCTTATTATCACAATTTAATGGCCAATGATAACCCAACAACTATTAAGATAATTTCAGTCTGTATCGTGTTACCCTTACCATAATTCAGGGTTGTAATTTTTCCGCTAATTTGCAGAATTCCGCTTTTTTATCTTCAAAATTTAAAAAAAAAAAAAAAAAAAATCAGATTTTTCTGTCATGAAAATCCGATTTCATATCTACAGCATTGCGACTTTTAGTATTTCCATAACTGAATTGATCTTATGCATGACGCATTCTACAGAACTTCCGTTTTCAAATTAGCCAGCTCAGGCACACTGGTCAAATGTCATAATGTGTGGGCAGGGGCTGCGGCGGCAAGTTTCAACACTGCGGAAAAGAAACAACTCCGAGATTGTGGATATTCAAGACGACAGATAGCTTGTAGTATAGTAATAATTATTAATAGTCCGTATACCTTCATTTGGTGTAGCCCATTTGGCTAGTGGAGCGAGGATGAAGCAGTCTTGTAGCCCAAGTTTCAGCTCCGTGAGTGGTTGGCTGAACACTGCTGCGTCCCTTTCTGTAACTCATCGAGACACATGCTGTACACCGCTGGTAAGTTGCGTAGTTGGTTCAGTGTGTATCAGTATCCCCCGGGAGTGCGAGTGGGTGCTTGTCTTAGCTCTTTGAGGCACCTTCGCCAGCTCCCATGAATGGTAGTATGGCCAGTCAAACCGTAACATTGCATTACGTAAGCTTACCAACAAACCTGATGGACCTTTATTTTCCTGCCTCACTTTCGCACACTTTAATATGATGCATTATCACCCTACATTTTGACTTTGGGGAATGCTGAATTAATTGGTTACTGTGGCCAGCATACGCACGGGTTATCAGTGCTAATGCAGCTGGGCGTCTAGCTCCAAAGCTAAAACATGGTTATTTCATCAGCTGCCCATCTAATCCATGACCTTTAGTAATATTAGCGAACGATACCACTAAGACAGGCAACTTTTCTATCGCACCGTATTATTAAAGGTGCTTCAGGACCTCGACGAGGACCCCTTCCTCGTAGTTCCACTCTTGTTTTTTCATGTAAATGGAGCGTCACTGGACACCGAATATAGCCGAATGTGGCTAGTTAGTGACACTGTTTTCCGTTGTTGTTTGGCTTATTCGCAGGATTAATTTGTAATGCATAATATGTAACGCATATTTCCAGTAGTTCCATCAGGATTGAGTTTTTAGTCAATTTTTGGAAGCTGAGAATACTCAGAAAACCCATAGATGGTCTCTACAGATGATTGGATAAAGAAAAAAAATTATTAGTGATGTGTATCTACAGGGATTATGTTCTTATTTTTCATTTTTGCAATTACACAGTACATTCAGGGTAGTCTAAATTCATAAAATCCCATGAGAATGTGACTTTGTGATATGATTTTGGAGTTGACTATGAAGTCAATGATTTTATTGATATATTAGCTATATTCAATGAATTTTATTTGACTTTCATCTGAGTGCAATAGTGGCAGATTAAATTCTATACAAACTTGTGACTAATTTTGACTTGACTTAGAAATGAAAGATTACATGTTTGTTGGCTTGAATATACATTGGATAATAATTCAGTTTCTTATTATTTTATTGAATTCTTAGTACACTTGGAGCACTAAAAATCACTAAAACCTAGGAGCTTCGTGGGGCTTCCCCCCATGCCCCCCCCTACTAAATTTTCAGATAATTTCACTTCACCCAAATCACATCCCTGATAGTTGACAGCTGACCGTAAACAGGTCAGAGCTATTCAGGCTGACCAGAGTGCTATTCAGGCACCTTTTTTAAAGATTTGTGAACCTTGTTCATGAAAAATGGTATAAGAACAATAATCGACAATAATGTCAGACTCAGAGTTCTATTGAAACCACACGGAGTTGTATTAAAACCCTGTCCGACTTTGGGACACGCAGACACTGCGATATATTTCTGGAGAACGCTTATATCCAAGTCACTATTTTTCCTGAACATGATCTTTATGGTATAATGGTGTACGCTTTTTTATAATTCAGTGAAGCTCGCTGACTTCGCAAACTGCTCGTTCAGAAAATGTACTTCGAAAAAAAAATGAACAAGGAATTTCGAAGTGTCTGAGTGACCGGCAGCCAGTCAAGGTTTTAAAAAGAAAACATGACCAGCAATCAAAATATTTTTGAAGTTTAGCCTTAAAAGCACTATTAGCCCGAATAGCTCTCCGGTTAGCCTTAATAGCCTGTTTATGGTTGGCTTTCAATAATGGAAAGGGTAACACAATACAGACTTAAATTATCTATAGTTTTTTGTGTTATCACTGTCCATTAAATTGTAGCCTAATAAATAGATTCATGCTTAAAAATTCCCGGGGCTAAAACGAGATACACAGCCTATATTCATATTTCAACATTTTTAGGTCTGCATTTTCGAGATCTGTGTTTTCAAGATCTGTGTTTTCGAGACACCCTGTTGCGGACAGATAGCTGCTTCAAAGTCTGCAGACAAGTGGCTATAAACGCAAATCATGCAGTGTAAGGCATATCTGTATTGCCAGTCAAGCACAAGAAATAAAAAGGCAAGCTATGTTAAAACAATTATGCATTGAATTATGCATTTTCTTCCATACAAAATTAATGTTACACACTAAAAAATGTTGGGTTGAATATAACCCAAATTGGGTTGTTTTTGCTTCCTAGCACTGGCTCAAATATGGACTAACCCACTGCTTGGGTACTTTGACCTAGCACAATGGGTTGTACAGTAAACCCTACTTATGGGAAGCAAATTCTCTAAACTGGGTTACGATGACCCATATTTTAAGTTTAGTGTTTTAAAATACTGATGTTTCTGAGTTTTTCCTCCCCCATTACGACTCGTGCACATAACTACTGACCAAGTAACACAGTGTCTTGCATATTCTGACCTTTTTTGCTAACCAGTTGCTTACCATCCATGCAGCATAATATTTAACTTTAACTTTAACTTTAATATTTAAAATTCTAAACTTACTCGAGTTCACTGGAATGATTTAAGCAGACAAAATGAACATCTTTTCAAATGATTAGTGTATTTTCTTTTTCAATTAAAACGGCACAGCATTATCCATGTAAGCAATCTCTATTCAATTTCCTGATCAGAAGTCTAAAAACCTTACTCAGTTAAAGGTGACCTATTATGCTATTTCTCCACGTTTATATTTTGGTCTTTGACTCTCCTAGAGTACTCCTGATCTTATTTCGCTCATCCTGCCATCCTCAAAAAACCCCATTGTAGTCCATAGTAGTTTCTGCCTGAAACGCCTCATTGGGGTGGCTCTTCCGCTATGGCCCCCATTTCCCATGTGCCCACTTTCTTCTGAGTGGCCTGCTCTGTAGAGGGCGGATCTAGGCGGGACGAGGCAGCAGAACGCAGTTTTCCTGCTCCAGCTCTCCAGAGTGAAACTGATGTGTCTCCCGAAGAAATCGACGGGCATATTCTGCAATCTAACGCAGTACATGTGTATAGATCTAATGAAATTAACTTGTTCTAATAAATGCAACAGCGTAAGTGGACGACGTAGTGCGAAAGTCTGGCAGCTCAAGCACAAATTTGCTACCAGCTACAGTTTGCTACGGCAACAGTTGGTGAGTACAGCAGTTTTTCTACTCTGAAGCAAGGATGCAGGTAAAGCTAGAATTCACCCCATATAGACACATTTGTGGAACGGGTCGACATGCCCAAGTGTAGACCGGAGACTTTAGAAATCCGGTGGGTCTGAGTTTAGAGGGAAACATGGACAGTGAGGAGCAGCTAAAAGTGGACCAACAACTAACGGACTGGTTCGATGTGTATTAGGACCTGCTGGTTCGTGTGCATAGCTGTGGTGTGTTGTTAGCGTTGAGGAACGAACAGATTCCGCGCTGGTATATGACGGAGGGGCGAAAGCTCCAGGCTAAACGACCTTCTCGGAAATTGCCCATGGTAATGCTTTACTTATTGCTTCGGAATGACCAGCTTATCCTTGCGGAAAATGCGCGCATCATGGTTAGTGTGCAAGAGCTAGATAGAGCTCCAGTTATGTCATGAACATATTACAGGTTTTACAGACCATAAGTTCCATCTGCGTGAACTGTTGCTTACGTGGAGCTAGCAAATCAATCACTTTTACGGGAAAGAATTTAATATTTAATCGATGGCAATGCATTGAAATGGTTTGTTGTACCGGACACGTTATAGTCTTTGCGCTTCCCTATTGCTTTCACTGTTAGCATCAGAGAGCTTGCCCAGACATTGAAGATGTATCAGGCTGGCCCCGGTCATGCATAAGTAAAGCGTTCATTTCAGAAGTACCCAAAAACGCACCCCAAGCCCTGCAAAGCCTACGTCTGGTCTAACTGCAGCCCAACTCGGCAGACACATGCAGCACCTCTCCGGCTAGCTTCAACTGTAGTGGCTACAATCAGGCAACGTGATGATAAAACTGTCACACTGATGCTTACTGAAGGAACACAAGCATACCGATCATAATTGCTGCATGTAAGTTAACCAGGAGCATTTTTAGCTGGCAGAGCACACAAACTAACATGCAGTAACTGAGAAGCGGTCATGACTTGATCTGTTGCGTGAAAAATATAGTTTGTGAAAGCAGCTTTATGGATTGTACGCGACATCTAGAGAGAGCTCGGTTATGTTATGAACATAATACAGGTTTTGCAGACCGTAGGTTCCGTTAGCGCGGACAAGTTGCTTATGTGGAGCTAGCGAATCGATCAGTTCTACAGGAAAGAATTACCAATTTAATCTTCGCCTTTTTCGGCTTTTTATTAGCCACAACTATTTCTAAAGGGGGATGAAATTATGTCAAGGTAGTGCAGAGAAATCATGTGTAAACTGGTAGAGCTTCTGCATTTTTCATTGCTTTCAGGGTAGCACCAGAGAGCTTGCTCAGACATTTGTGAAGTATCTGGCCGATCCTGGTCATGGATAAGTGAAGCGATCTCTAACTGTAGTGGCTACAATCTGGCAACGTTATGATGAAACTGCCACATTGATGCTTACCGAATTAACACAAGCAGACCAATCAGAATTACTGCATATAAGTTAACCAGGAGTGTTTTTAATTAACACGGTATGCAAACTAATATGCAGTAGCTGGTAATTGAGCGCTCATAACCACAGAGACAAACCCTTGCAATACAGGTTTTACGGACAGAAAGTTCTGTTACTGTGAACAGTTGTACCAAGCATCCAAATTATAAACAAGTATTAAAGGTTAGCTTCAAATGAGGTTTATGTTCACACACCTTCTGTGGAATTTCTCCTGATATCACACTTGCATATATAGGACACAAACATTAGCAACAGTAACTTGGCTAGGTTAGCCAATCAACTGGCTATCATGTCAGGTTGGCTTATGGAGTAAAAGCAACTTACAGCTTCTGTGTTTGTGAGTCACGGACAGTTGCAACCGATACAGGCTTTATCTTCAGGTATTTTACGAAGCCTGCGTTTGAGGGCAGTTGTTAGCACTAACTATTGCTAGCGGTCCTGCTATCCACTCGTAACACGTGAGCTTCACTGACATAATTTGCTGTTGTATCTTCACTTACAGCTTGTGGCTCCTAGCACTTGATCGATGCAGCTGCTTCAGGTTTGAGAAGCAGCTGAAACGCTTTTTCTGTGTCGAATTATCCTTTATTTATAAAGTTGAGCACAAGCAGCTAACGTTCGTGGCCGTGGCTGTTTGCTGCCACCAAACAAAAAAAGCTACCCACTGATTTCTGGTGGCATCCTCTTTTGGAAGAGAAGTAAGTGTTTTTCTTTGCGTCCAAAAGTAAACGGACACGCAGCTTTGAGAGAGATACTGACAAAACTGCACCTCAAATGATCTGTGGTTCTTCTTTTGTATTTCCAAAAGTGCAGGGCTTGAAGTTCTCTGGCACCCTGCCGGATTTCCGGCGTGAGGAGATTTTTTAGCACAAGCCAATCGGGATTTTTTTTTTTTTATTTAATGTGAGCTGAGTTTTCGATATGTAACCGTTTATCCAATCACATTTAGATGTTTCGAGGCAGATAAAAGTGATGTAATTCTAAACCAATTACATGTGAGTATTGCATGTTACTGGACAATACAGGCAGAGCTGGGCATGTAATTTTTTTCCAGGCTAGTACAGGGCTCATGACTATGAGTAGGCGTGTCTATCGAGCAGACACTAGTCGCGCATGCGAGATATAGTCATCGGTCTCACACATGGACTGTATATAAATTATCTGCAGTTCAGTGTCTCGCATTCTTACATGCTCAACATCCAGAAGGGGGACAGATATAAGTATAGGAAAGGATAATGCATCCCCAGGGATCTCGGACGCAGCCCAACTCCAAGCATCCCAACCCTGTTTTTGCCATTTTGGGCAGACAGACATGACAATTTGGCAAAACTCGGGATCACCCGTCTTGCCAATGCAGAGCAGGAACATTCGCATCATCTTAAGCTATACAATTCGAGCTAGAAAAAAAGGGCAGGGAGTATTTGCTGACGATTTTACTTCTTCAACCTGAACACCCCAGATTTTTTGACGGATCTTCTGTGGCCTGTAAACCATCAGAGGCGTGGAGCTTTCGTCTTTTTTTTTTTTGCATCATTGCGCTCAACCGGTTATAGCAAAAGATCGCCTGAGTAACTGTTTTTATTTTTTTAATTGAATAATCAACACTGCTATATAGCCCTATATTGTTTTAGAAATTATAATTCATGTGGAAAAAATATCACCGATAGGTGACACTAACAACGAATATATTACTCTACACGCGATCTTGTTTGGATGCATTAATCCAGACAATAAATTAATCCAAAAATTTACCATGAATTACAGCGCTCGTTTCAGAATTTTCTTGGCAGTATAATTTATTTTAAGATGGCATTTCAATATTTAAAATGTCCTCAAAGGTTAAAAATGATTTAAAATGCAAAACATCTTGAGGGTATCAAACTGAGAATATTAGCGCAAAGCAGCGTATTACAGCTTTCGCCCAGCTAGGCCTAAATATGTACCGTCTCACGAAGTAGGCTACAGGATTCAATATATTCAACAGACAATTGTCGTTTAATGCCCTCATTAAGAAAAATGCCTATTTTTGATGAAATCAACAGGAATGCAAGCTACGAACAGATTTATCAGTCGATAGGCATACTGCCCAGTCCTCACAAATGAATTAATCCATGCTTGGTTACGGAGTAGATGTGGGGAAAATGCATGAGCATAATCGCCTCCACTACACATTAATAATATAGCCTATACATTTACCATAGTTTCGACACAGGTTTTCGGGACACTGTGAGTCGATTTAATACCCTGAAGACTGTCGTCGAAACAGCTGGTAATTAAATGCATGAAATGATCGGATAGTGGCTTTGAGTGTCCTCGGGCTAACGCTGGGGATTCAATATGGTAGAACGCAACTATTCTAAATGAATATACGGGCGTTTACTTTATCATCGCCCATGGACCAGCCTCTCACCAGAATTAAATCTCATCCATTTTTAACATTGTAGTCATCTTTCTTTAAAAAGGATATCAGCAATGTCTGCCCATTAGACGCCCCCTTCTTTTTTAGGACGGCATGTTTTGACCAGCTGCCGAATGAAATTCAAATATTTTCAGAAAATACAACGATATTATAATGTGATTAGAGTTATTAGAGTTCATATGACGCGATCAATGTTATTGGATGTTGAAATTGTTCACGAATCACTGCGTGGCTTAGAGCAACATTTCAATACGTCGGCAAAGAGAAGGCCAATAGGCAAACTGAAAAGCGTTTATGAAAATAAAACGCGTATAAACTCGCCTAAAAACTTGTAAATTTGCGGGAAAATAGCCGTAGGTAGAGGACAGAGTAGTCGGGGAAATCCCTGACGTGAACATTAATCAGGTCACTGCTCTCATCAGCCGAAGCTCATACCTTTGTGAATGTTGTTTTTTTTTTTTTTTTTTTTTTTTTTTTTTTTGAACAAATGTCAGGCAATGTCAGTGTGTTAGAAGCTCTTGTATTGGGATTTTATGTAGGCCTATTTCTACTTTATGACGGACAGGCTACTATCACAAAGTACCTTAGATCGCAACTCAATTTAGCAGCGCTCCCCCCCCCCCCCGGTAATTTCATTTTCCGGCATGGCAATTTTTTGAGCTTCAAGCTCTGAAAGTGTCAACCCTACTAAGGCATAGTATGATCTGCGGTTGTTTGTGCCTACTAGAATTGTTCCTGGTGTGGGCAGGTCCAGTGCCGTGATTGGCTCCTGCTAGGTCTTTACTAATTGGACGGCACAACCTGACGTCAGATTTTGCCCAGATCTTGCGAAGACCTTGAGAGGAGCTGTTCAGAGAGGGAATCACGTTCACAAAGTCACTTTCTTGGATTATGGCAAAACCCCTGTATCTTATGTTTAGAAAATTTTGAGAGGTTGAGTATGGACAACTAACATTATAACATCACTCAGATGTATTAAAAGAAGGATCAGCATAATAGGTCCCCTTTAAAGTTAAAAACGGTACAAATGGCAGTTTATGTAACATTTGGGTCAAGACAGCCATGTAGGATCACCTTGTTAAAATACTGCTCAGGCAGACAAATGAACAGCCTTAAGATCACACACAACTGTCTGTGGAAAGAATGTCCAGTACATTAAAAACTTGAGTCCACAGTATCAAGGAGAGTGGGTCTGCTTCAGTGCCCATCTTCGAAAAACAAATGCTTGAGAGTATTGGCTGTAATCTTCAGGGCCAAGGAAGACAGGGAAGGGGAATCAACTTTACAAAGAGCCACAATATTGAACATTAGATAAATAAATCTGAACAAATTTAAAAAAAATCTAAACACAGGGTGTAAACTACTTCTGAAGATTTCAACCACATCTTGTGGCATTCCTCGGTGGATGAAGTAGCTCAGTTCTTAAGGAGGCAGTTTTGTTGTGAGATTAAATGATTAAATGCATGATTGTTGCATACAAGGTAGATGGTAGCCCCCCCATCTCTGTTCAAAGATGATCTGATGTTGGATGTAAATCTCCTTGAACTTTCTTTGACCGTCCATGAAATCGTCGATGACTTCTGACTACTTTCCAGTGGATGGAGTGGTTGGGTATGGTCTGGTATTCTGACACCTGATGTGTTTCCACAGCCCTGTGTGTTTCTTCAGCAAAGCTGTTGAAAAAGAGGAATAATTATCAAGCAATCGATCAACTTACTTTATGTCTCAATGGGCTGGTTACAGAGGCAGAAGGAGATGCACTGCTTTGTCTAGAATACCCTGTGAATTGTGAATCACAATACGCCAAGATATTAGGGCCAAGCCAGGTGTTATTACTGAAAATTAGCTGAAAATGTGTTTAATTACCTCCAAAAATATTGGGTCCATTTTGTTGAATGCTGAGTATGCTCCAAAGATTGTTCCCAAAGTATGTCCTAAGACTCTGTTCACTCCAAAACACTTATACACATTCGGCTGACTTATCGGTTCATTTGCATTAATTAGACCAATCGCTCTCACTCCTCAAAGTTGAGAGAACTACTAAATCTACCGCCTGCCATTCTCATTTCCCTCTGCATTCCCTCTCCCACTGATTAATGTCATGTGTGTGTATAAGTCACTACATCGGTGTAAATTGTTGCTAGATTGTTCTACCTGACTGAATTTTCCAAGCCAGCTCTTGATCTTGAGTCCCAGTGCTCTCCGTCTTCCGTTATCTAGGTAGAAGTACAACCCCAATTCTGAAATAGTTGGGACAAAGTGTAAATTTTGAATAAAATTGAAATGCAATGACTTTCAAATTACACCAGCCAGTATTTTATTCACTATAGAACAGAGATAACATGGCAAATGTTGAAACTGAAAAATCTTACAATTTTATCCTCAAAATGAGAACTTCCAATTTGATGGCTGTTACAGGTCTCAAAAGGGGCCTGTTTACCATGGTGGAGCATCCCCTCTCCTTTTTAACACGGAGTGGAGGCGTCTGGGCATTGAGGAGACAAGTTTCTTCAATTTAGCCATTGGAATTTGACCTCCTCTTGTTAAATACAGGCCTCCAGCTGCTGGAGAGTTTTGGGTCTCTTTTGACGGAGTTTTCGTTAAATTATGCACCAAATGTTCTCAATCGGTGAAAGATCAGGACTGCAGCCAGGCCAGTTCAGCGCAGGGACTCTTCTGCTACGAAGCCATGCTGTTGTAATAGCTTCAGTATCTGGTTTTGCATTGTCCTGCTGAAATACACGAGGCCTTCCCTGGAATAGTTGTCATCTGGAGGGGAGCATATGTTGCTCTAAAACCTTTATATACCTTTCAGTATTCATGGTGTTTTTTTAAAACATGCAAGTGTCCCACACCCACATATGCACTAATGCATCCCCATACCATCAGAGATGCTGGCTTTTCAACTGAACGCTGATAACAGAAAGGGCGGTCTTTCTCCTCTTTAGCACAGAGGACACAACGTCCATGATTTCCAGCAAGAATGTTAAATTTGGATTCTGGCCAGAGGACACTTTGATACAGTCCATTTTAAATGAGCCTTGGCCCACAGAACACGGTGGTGCTTCTGGATCATGCTCAACAATGGCTTCCTTTTTAGAGATAGGGTTTTAGGTGGAAGCTGTGGATGGCAAGGTGTACTCTATTTACAGAAAGTGGTTTCTTTAAGTATTCCTGGGTCCATTTAATAATGTCAGTGACAGAATCATGCCAGTGAGTGATGCAGTGGCATCAGAGGGAACAAAGATCATGGGCATCATGTAAAGGTCTAAAGTCTTGTCCCTAACGCTAAGAGATTTTTCCAGTTTCTCTGAATCTTTTGATGATGTCGATAATGAGACCTTGAAAGCCTTTATAATTTGACGTTGAGGAACATTGTTTTTAATGTTTTCCACAACTTTATTTTACACAAGCCTTCACAGGTTGGAGAACCTCTGGCTATCTTTACTTCTGAGAGACTCAGCCTCTCCAAGACATCCCTTTTATATCATGTTACACATCCTGTGCCAGGTAACTTAATTACTTGCTCAATGTTCTTTCAGCTGATTCTTTTGTATATATTAATTGCTTTTTCAGCCCTTTTTGCCTGTTTCCCAACTTTTTTGAGACCTGTGGCAGCCAGAAAATTTAAAATGAGCTCATTTTGTGGATAGAAATGTTAAATGTCCCAGTTTCAACATTTGAAATGTTCTCTGTGTTCTACTGTAAAAAACATATTGGCTCATGTGATCTGAAATCATTGCATTTTGATTTTATTCACAATTTACGCTTCGTCCCAGCTATTTCAGAATTGGGGTTGTAGTATAACTGATGCAACTAGTGCAATTTAATAGGTACAGCCTCTCCCTGTTCTCTAGATGCCTTTAGAGCAGAGGCAGACCCCATTCCCTCACAGGAAACAGTGGAGGCCTTATTCTGCAGGTGTTGCAAATCATCTTGACCACCGAACATCTGACCCCGAACTGTTGATGAACACGGTGTAGAATCACTGTTTCTGAATTTGTTTGCCGATTGCCTGATTGGACTTTCTGACCACTGTTCCAGTCTGTGTGCCTGTTCTAAGTTGTCCTTGGTGTTATCAGCTCATTGTGAAAAAACCCTGCAGGCATTCTCTGCTGATCTGCGCTTGGTTCCTTCAGTGCAATTTGTAACAACTACTCTATCCTGACTCGCTCATTATTAAGCTTTGAATATTTTATGGCAATGCATTTTGTGAAGGTAAAGTGAACTGAATCTAAATGTAACGTAAGATTTAAAGTAATTACTTGGAAATAACAGTCTGAGATCATGCATGGCGACTGAGACAGCAGTTGCGACTTTATGGTTTGGAAACTGGTGTCCAGCATTGTAGGCTGTACTTACACGCTTTAAGTCAGTGAAAGATTTTACATTTTTGTATCATTTAATGACATACTAACTTCTTGTTTGAAAACAAAACTAGCATTGTTATTCCAAATCATTCCACCAAGCAATCTCTCTCCATCCTGAACAAAAGCTCCTTACCCAAACTTTTCTGGCTACAGAAAACTGGAGAAGACACTTCAAAAGTGCATTTATGTCCCAATTTATGATGAGCACCCCCTGAAAATGTTTATTTTCCATGATCGCTATATATACAGACAATAGAAGAGAGAGAATATCCCACAGATAGAGCAAAATACATTTATATTCTCAACGAACAATAAAATGGCATAGTACAAACTGGCCAGTCACCCAACTTCTGATCACATATCTTAAAAAAAAAAAAAGACTTCTCAATCTATCACCATTCACCAAATTCAGCTGACAAAACTTTAAAGTAATTCTTTAACAGCGTCTAAATTCTCTTCAATAAATCCAATTTTTGTTCATAAATCTCATTTATTCATTTTATTTTTACAGTTATAGCTTTCTTTCAGTCGTACATCAACATCGCATAAATAAGCTTAACACCGCAGCTGTGCTTAATTTTTTCCACCATCTCAACTTCGTTCTCGCAGACAAAAGCATTGAAATCATTCACCGTGAACTAACAGTTTGAAAAACTGAACTTACCAAGTTGGCTAACATTCAGGTCCTACAAACGCCCAGGCCACTGAAGACTTAATTGCACTGGAGCAACTCAGACAGTCACCGCCCTAACACAACCCCATAGCTTGAGTGAATGTCGCCGTCTCGCTTGAGTAACCTCAACGTTAAACAATTGCGAAAAAGCTACATTAACCGGCAGAATTTTGAACATTTACACTACATATAGGCAGTATTCGAGCAGTAGTGCCTTAGAATTGTTTTAATAATTAAGATGACTAAAATGAGGTTTAGTCATTTTAAAGAGCGTGTTCCTGTTGTCGATTGCTTTGAATTCTTGGTTTTTGCTTTTGACTACAATGCTTGTTAAATCCCATTCTAATGTTTATTATGCAGAGGGAGGGGAAGGAATGTTTCAAATTGTTTAATTTTACACCATTTCTAATAGAGGATCTAAGTTATCAATTCAGTAATTAATGTAATCTTCATGACCTTCAGAAAGGACATAGGACTGACGGGTGACTATCAATGAGGATCAACTGACAGCTTAATTCGTCCCAGCATTATTAAAAGCAGCATGATGTTCAGGGTGGCATCTTAGAAAATCCATTGGTAATAATTATAATTTATCTGCTCATAATTTTTATGCACATATGCACTTATCGCGAAACAACAATACATAAGTTCAAAACAACTTTTTCATTGACTTGCAAACAGAAGGTATAAATTTATCTAGGCCTGCATGTGTAGTAATATTTTTAGGAAGGGCTCATTAAACACTATATATCAAAACAGAACAAAACACATTAACATACAAACTTATATTGTTATACACATACAAACACATACATTTTTGAATATCTTTTTATTTTGCTCTTATGTACTACAATCACTTCATGAAAAAGAAATCTTGAATAAACTCAGAAACATGAATAGCATGTGAGGCAGTTTGTCTGTGCCCTCTCCTCGATGTTGTCCTTGTATATAATCTTTACTGCGGTTTGCTGTGCTGCGTGGGGATGCTCCAATCGCTGGGGGGTTGAGTACACATGTACAGTTTGTAGGCTCAATTCAGCAGGAGAAATCTAACAATCATTCAAAATTACAACCACAAAAATGTTAGGTGATCATATTCAAACACTGCACATGCATTTTTTTCACAACCAAAGACCATAAGATTTGGGGGCTTATTGTCCAGTTTATTAAAATTAAGGAACAGGGAAAGGCTTGCACTGCTGAGGGAGTTAAGACTCAGGGTGGTATGGTATGTCACTTTAATTTTTTCATTAGCATTATAACTCAATGTAGCAGATTTGCTACAAGAGATATATTGTTTTTGCCTGAATTCCCGTTGGCGTCGGCGTTCCCATTTGTTTCCGGAGCATAACTCTGAAACTGTTCGACCGATTCTCACCAAATTTGATGTAGTGTCTCTCCATAACATGTAGATGTGTCTTTTGAGGGTTTGAACTGCTTTTGAATTTTATTTTTTTTTTGTTTCCATGGCAACAATTTGGACTTAGGCATATAGAAGGGTGGACTTGTTACCGGACCATAACTCTAAAATGTGAAATGGGGGAAGGGGGAGACATCTGTTTTTACGTGTAAAAACCATTCTAGTTGAACTTGACCTTCAGTGACCTTCAACGGCCAAACTATACAGTGAAATTTCAGTGACTTATTTCAGCAAAATCGTTACAGATTGAGTGTAGGTTTGTATTGGAGATGTATAGGAAGTCATGTATGAACTTTCATTTGGTGACCTTCATATTGACCTTCGAAGGTCTATCTTGACCTAGGGAAAATTGAATGACTTCTGTCACTGGAAAGGTCACAGAGGGAGCCCAGGTTTGTGTTACTGACATAGGTAATCACATATGAAATTTCATTTGGTGACATTCAACTTGACTGTTGGTGACATTTGAAGGTCTGACTTGACATAATACAAACCCAAAACCAGTGAAGTTGGCACGTTGTGTTAATCGTAAATAAAAGCAGAATACTGTAATGGCCCCAATTTGTTATTACAATCTACAACACAACAGCAACAGCAAGGGATGACAGACAGTTTTAAAAACTTAAACACATTTAATTTTTAAACAAAGACAAAGACTAATAACAACTAACTAACTGACCAAGATTGATTAGTAAAAAAAAAACAGAAATATTTACAGTTTCCTGGTGATGTGCTGGGTGAGGAAAAAAAAACTCAAACACAGGCAAAAATCCACAAAAGAAACTTCACAGGTCTTGAACAGAAATGACAGGTCTGGTCACACGTATCCTTCTTCTTGCAATTTCTTTGACTACTTTACTGTCTCAATTCTTCTCCTTATATACTCTTTTGCAGACCCCACCCACATTTAGACCTCTTTTTTTTTACTTTTCGGGGACTTGCCCCAGACATGTCCAGGACATGTCTAAACATAGCTCCAGTCTGAGCTGAATAAAAAAAAGGTAAATACTGCCATCCAGTGGCCTATATTCACATTACACCTCCATTCCAAAAGGGAAAAATTTTGACTCATAAAGGCAAAATTTTTCTTTTCAATACAAAATGGTTAAGTGAACACTTGTCTATACATACATATCATACAATATTCAAATAAACGCAGAATATATATATATATACATATTCAAACACGGGATAAGCAATCAGCAATTACATTGTCTGTACCCTTCACATGCTTAATTTCCAAGTCAAACTCCTGTAAAATCAAACTCCAATTCAACAATCTCCGATTCTTGTTTTTCATCTTACTCAAAAACATTAACGGATTGTGGTCAGTGTACACAATCATTGGCTTTTGTCCTGTACAAACATAAACCTCAAAGTGTTGTAAAGAAAGGACCAGAGCCAACAGCTCCTTCTCTATTGTGGAATAGTTCCTTTGGTGGCGATTGAACTTCCTGGAGAAGTATGCCACGGGATGCTCAATGTCATCAGAGTCACTTCTCTGTAGGAGCACAGATCCACAAGCTTGGTCACTAGCATCAACCGCGATGGAGAATGGTTTGTTGAAGTCAGGAGATTTGAGCACGGGGAAGTGACACAGCAGAGACTTCAGGCGATCGAAGGCTCTCTGGCATGCATCATCCCAGGTGAACTTTACGCCTTTTTTCAGTTGGTTAGTTAGACTGAGAGCAATCTCAGCAAAGTTCTTGCAGAACTTGCGGTAGTACGCGATCATTCCAAGGAAGCGGCGCAAAGCTTTTTTGTTGTCAGGAACTGGAAAGTCCATGATGGCTTGGACTTTAGCATTTATGGGTGCCACCTTACCCTGGCCTATGACGTAGCCAAGATAGGTGACAGTAGCACAACCAAAGTCACTCTTGCTCAGGTTAACAGTCAGGTTAGCCTGGGTCAGGCGCTGGAACAACGTCTCTACATCATTTAGATGTTCTTCCCAGGAGTCACTCCATGTGATCAGGTCATCGATGTACGCACCCGTGTGTGGTAATCCGGCGATTGTAGACTGTATCATCCTTTGGAACGTGGCTGGGGCATTTTCATGCCAAACGGTAGGACTTCATACTGGTACAATCCAGATGGTGTGGCAAAAGCAGAGATGCTCTTGGCCCTCTCAGTTAAAGGCACACACCAATAACCCTTCAATAAATCTATCTTGGTCAGAAACTTTGCTTGCCCGACTCAATCAATACAATCATCAATCCTAGGTATTGGAAACACATCAGTTCTAGTTACAGCATTGACTTTGCGATAATCTGTACAGAATCTAGTACTTCCATCAGGTTTTGGAACTAGCACACAGGGTGAACTCCAATCTGAGATGGAGGGTCTGATAATATCATGTTCTAACATGTACTCAACCTCTTTCTCAGCAATCTTTCTCTTTTCAGGATTCATCCGGTATGGATGCTGTTTTATTGGTTTGGCATCACCAACATCTACATCATGAGAGGCTATAGAAACTCTTTTTGGAACATCAGGAAACAGATCCTCATATTTCTTGATCAACCTCTCAAACTGATCTCTCTGTGAGGGTTCTAAGTGCTGGAGTTTTACATCAAGATTTTGCAACACTTCAGAATTTGACAATTTACATGAAAGAACTTCAGCTTTAATCCTAGGTTCATCATCTTGAAACTCCCCCTCATCTTCACAAATCTCAGCAATAGGAGAATCTGAAGTGACAGCTGCAACCCTAGCATTTCTGTCATGATAAGGCTTCAGCATGTTAATGTGACACAATTATTTTGGTTTTCTCCTATCTGGAGTCTTCACAATGTAATTGAGATCATTGAGTTTTGTCAGAATTTCATAAGGACCATGAAATCTAGCCTGCAATGGATTGGACTGCAAGGGAAACAACACAAGGACCTTGTCTCCTGGTTTAAACTCACGGCTTCTAGCCTTATGATCATACCAAGTTTTCATTTTTCCCTGACTTGATTTCAAGTTCTCTTTGGCTAGGTCACAAGCTGCACGCAATCTTTCCTTGAACTTGCAAACATAGTCTAACAGACTGATGTGTGGCTCTTCCTCTTGCCATTGTTCACTCAATAATAGCAAAGGTCCTCTCACTTCATGACCAAACACTAGCTCAAATGGACTGAATCCAGTAGACTCCTGCACTGCTTCTCTAGCTGCAAACAACAGCAAATGAACACCTTCATCCCAGTCTTTCTCATGGTCATAACAATAAGTCCTCATCATTGTCTTGAGAGTGGAATGAAACCGCTCTATGGCACCCTGACTTTCTGGATGATGGGCACTAGAAAGAATCTGCTTTGCACCTAGTTCATACACAACCTGCTGAAAGAATCCTGAAGTGAAATTGCTACATTGGTCTGACTGAATTTCCCTGGGAAGGCCTAACAACATGAAGAACTTTATCAAAGCCTTTGAGATTGCAGTTGCTTTGATGTTACGTAGAGGTATGGCTTCAGGGAATCTGGTAGATGCACACATGATTGTCAACAAGTACTGATTTCCAGATCTAGTCTTAGGTAATGGACCAACACAATCAACAATGACCTTGGAGAATGGCTCCCCAAATGCTGGGATAGGTTGTAATGGAGCTACAGGTGGGTCTAACTGGTGTTTTCCAACTACCTGACAAGTGTGACAGGTTTTGCAAAAGTTGGAAACGTCTTTCCGAAGCCCAGGCCAAAAGAAGTGTTTCATGATCTTATCAACAGTCTTGTTAACACCAAGATGACCTCCTAAAGGTAAACTATGAGCCATTGTTAAGATCTCATTCCTGTAGACCTTCGGAACAACAATTTGCCTGACCACTGCCCAATCTGCATTGGCAGGGATATCAGGAGGGCGCCACTTCCGCATCAGCAGACCATCCTTGAGATAATACCCAACTGGAACTGCGTCTATTTCTTTATCAGGAAGGGCTCTCCTCTTTAGTACACAAATTTCAGGATCATTAGTTTGCTCCTCAATCAACCGCTTTCTGGAAAGAGACAAGTCTCCAGACACATCAGAATCACCAAACCCATCCGGCTGGCTGAATAGAGAACTGATAAAAGTATCTGATAAGTTCTCAAACGGAGAAACCATAGTAGGCCAATCAGAGTCATGAGGCGAACCACCTGAGTCCTGACTATTCAATGTGCTGGACGGCCCCACAACATCTTCTTGAGCCTTCTTGGCCATAGCACGAGTCACTGCGCAAGAAGGATACAGAGATGGGTCCTCATCCCCATCTTCAGTGCTCGGCTGTGAAGTAAGATGTACAGGGGGAACTACTTTGCCCCCAGCCAGGTCATTGCCTCGCAACAGAGAAACACCCTTGATAGGTAGACTTGACATAAGTCCCACCTTTACCTGTCCTGTAACTAAATCTGACTTCAAGAATATAGAGCGCAGGGGTACAGATACAGTCCTCCCTTCAATACCTTGTACAAGTATGAAATCCCCTGAAGCGGTCTCATCACGTAACTCCAAGGAGTCCATCAACAAAAGTGACTGAGAAGCTCCGGTATCCCTTAGGATATATATGGGGACAGGAGTAGTATGCTCATTCAGAGCCACAAATCCCCCTGACACAAATGGAAGAAATTCCTCCCTCACGAAGTCAGCTCTATCAGGCTTTTTAGCCCCACAAGAAGCAGGCAATTTAGCAGATTGGTTATCTACTACAGGGGTTTCTAACCTTGTTTTCACAAAGGCATTTGGTTTGGTATCCTTTTCTTTTTCTTTCTTAGCTTTAAGGAACCAACAGTTCGTTGTAACATGACCAGTTTCTTGCAATAACTGCAAACTAGACCACTTTTGTCACTGTCAGCTTTCACACTTTGATCAGACCTGTGACTGGATATCTGAGCACCATCACCAGATTTGTCTTTGTCTTTGGGTGAGGAATCTTGGGTATCACCGTAACCCTTTTTTTGAAATTGGGACCATCTATTGTTACTGCTAGACTGAAATTTGGACTTATGTGTGAGAACATATTCATCTGCAAATTTGGCAGCTGATTGCAAATTTAGTGCTTGCTTCTCATTAAGGTAGGTCTTAACATCATCCTTAACACAGTTCTTGAATTCTTCAACTAACACCATCTCTTTTAGTGAGTTGAAATCATCCTTGACCTCCATAGAAGCACACCAGCGCTCAAAGCAAACCTTCTTCTCATTAGCAAATTCCACATAAGTCTGATTTTCAGATTTCTTCAGACCTCTGAATTTCTGTCGGTAAGCCTCTGGAACCAACTCATAAGCTCTCAAAATAACCTTTTTGACAACCTCATAATCAGAGGAATCATCTGCAGACAAAGCTGAATAGGCTTGTTGAGCTTTACCCTTGAGGACAGTTTGCAACATCAGAGGCCAGTGTTCCTTTGGCCACTGGCAACTCTTTGCTACCTTTTCAAAACACTGGAAATAGTTGTCTACGTCCTTTTCAGAAAATGGAGGCACCAGTTTTACCTCCTGACTGGCACAAAATTTATTTTTAGTTTCAATTTTAATTTTTAGTTTCTCCAGAGTCTTTCCTCTCTATCCAACTTCTCTAATTCAAAATCTCTCTGTCTCTGTCTCTCTCTTTCTGCTCTTTCCTCTTTCTCTCTCTCAAATTCTCTTTGTTTTTCTTTTTCCTCCCTTTCAATCTCTAGCATTTTTAATTTAAGTTCCATTTCTATATTTGGATTTTCCATTGGAAACTGTTCCAGATCTCCTGGTGCAAACACATTTTCATCAATGTAATATTCAACTATCTCTCTAGCCAGTCTTGCTTTTCGCATGGCTGGTTTTACCTCTGTCAGCTCCAAATGTCTGCATATTTCCAACAGTTCGGTCTTTTTAAAAGACTTCAAAACCCCTACGGTTGGTGATGCCAAGAAATCATCCATTGCTGTTGTCAATATATTTATATAGGAAAATTCACAAAAACAATTTTACAATCTGAAATGTTAGATTTTTAATAAATGACTCACAAAATGGTCTATCCCGGACCTTGAGCCCCCAATTTTTTATGGCCCCAATTTGTTATTACAATCTACAACACAACAGCAACAGCAAGGGATGACAGACACAGTTTTAAAAACTTAAACACATTTAATTTTTAAACAAAGACAAAGACTAATAACAACTAACTAACTGACCAAGATTGATTAGTAAAAAAAAAACAGAAATATTTACAGTTTCCTAGTGATGTGCTGGGTGAGGAAAAAAAAACTCAAACACAGGCAAAAATCCACAAAAGAAACTTCACAGGTCTTGAACAGAAATGACAGGTCTGGTCACACGTATCCTTCTTCTTGCAATTTCTCCGACTACTTTACTGTCTCAATTCTTCTCCTTATATACTCTTCTGCAGACCCCACCCACATTTAGACCTCTTTTTTTTTACTTTTCGGGGACTTGCCCCAGACATGTCCAGGACATGTCTAAACATAGCTCCAGTCCGAGCTGAATAAAAAAAAGGTAAATACTGCCATCCAGTGGCCTATATTCACATTACAATACAATGATTTGCAAATCCTTTTCAACCTATATTCAATTGAATACACTGCAAAGACAAGTTACTTAATGTTCGAACAGGTAAACTTTGTAATTTTTTGCAAATATTAGCTCATTTGGAATTTGATGCCTGCAACATGTTTCAAAAAAGCTGGCCCAAGAGGCAAAAAAAAAACTGAGAGAGTTGAGGAATGCTCAACAAACACTTATTTGGAGCATCCCACAGGTGAACGGGCTAATTGGGAACAGGTGGGTGCCATGATTGGGTATAAAAGCATATATATAAATGCTCAGTCATTCACAAACAAGGATGGGGCAAGGGTCACCACTTAGTGAAAAAATACATGAGCTGATTGTTGAACAGTTTAAAAACAACATTTCTCAACGAGCTATTGCAAGAAATTTAGGGATTTCATCATCTACGGTCCGTAATATCGTCAAAAGGTTCAGAGAATCTGGAGAAATCACTGCACGTAAGCGACAAGGCCGAAAACCAACATTGAATGCCCGTGACCTTCGATCCCTCATACGGTACCGCATCAAAAACCGACATCAGTGTGTAAAGGACATCACCACATGGGCTCAGGAACACTTCAGAAAACCACTGTCAGTAACTACAGTTCGTCGCTACATCTGCAAGTGCAAGTTAAAACTCTACAATGCAAAGTGAAAGCCATTTATCAACAGCGTCCAGAAATGCCGCCGGCTTCGCTGGGCCCAAGCTCATCTAAGATGGACTGATGCAAAGTGGAAAAGTGTTCTCAATTTTGGTTGTGATCAGTCAGTTGGCTGAAAAATGGCTTGATTGCAAGATAGGCAAAGAACACGGGAATTGATTCAAGGTTAGCTAATTATGCCAAGGTGATGGAAGCTGTCAATCTCGCTGGTAATGAGTTATCTTCCCGAAAGCAGTTCAAATGACCGCATTAGGTAAGTGTCATTGGAAAGGTAATAAGCAAGCTCGTCTGTCTGCCTCATAGTGGCAGTTACTTTTATTGCGCTCACGATAACCGCAATTCTGTATATCGTGCAGCCCTTCACTTGACCCACAGAGTTTATTTTCTATTTTTTTTAAGAAGGCGCACAGGGGAGCGCTGACAAAAGACCACTGGTTAATTAAAGCCCACGAAGCTCTGGCTTTCACTATGAAGGTTGCATCCACGAAATAGACTGCGAAAAGCTGCGGTGGGATCCCTTTTGCACATTTTCCTGCCTTCCGTCAAAACAGGGGAACAATAGAAATGTCACCAGGCTGAAAAAATATGAATTGCAAATCTAAATCTGGGTGGGGCGGGCACTCTTCCAAGAGTGCTGTGGTGCTGGCTGGGGTGGCTTATGATATAAAAAGTAAACAGAGATCAAATTTTACTCAGCAGAAGTGTTTCATAACTGAAGTTGCTGGCACATCATATGCTTTGTGCTCATGATTGGAACAGCATATTTATAAAATTATAACATCCTAACAAACCCCTTTTCCCACCTTGATTTTCCACAGTCTTGTTTTGAGCAGTGCACCATGCACCCCAACCGTGGGCGAGACACCTCATGTTCAAACACACCTTTACTCTGTTGGAGCTTATCTTGACTACTTTCAAAAATGATGAGACAAGATCCTGGACTTTAAACTGAACCCTCTACTGCAGAAGAGGGGTCCCTCTCTTGTTCCACCTGTCTGTCATGTAATTCTCTTGCCCCAGTCCCGCCTCCTTTCTGTATGTGGAGTGGATCAGTTTTCCCTGGCAGGAAAATGACCTAGTGTGGGCAGTGTTTGTAATGGGGGGGATTGAGAATTGCTGCAAATTCTTGCTGTTCCTTTGCTGCTACAAACTGCAAAGGTCAAAACCAGGTCTATCGAGAGGCCTAAAGCGACCCGTCTCCGCCATGGTCTCTGTTGTAGGAATAGAGTGGCGTCTCTGCAGCGCTAAGAGGGAGAACTCTGGGTTACCCCATGCTAAATGGTTGAGGAGGCTCGCATATTCGTCAGCCATCACCATAGAAACTGTCCTGTTCCACCCCCTTCCTGGCATACACTGTTTACAGCAGCAGAGGAACAGATGTTGGAAAGAAAACAAGATTTTTTCTTTTTTTTGTTGAGGAGAGGTAAGCGAGGCGAGAGAAAGGGGCTCTGAGCTGCAGAGGCTAAAATAATTGTCCCTCCAGAAAAAAATGACGTGTTCATTGAGCAACTGCCAGGGGTGTATGATTCAGTTAGCATTCCATGGCTTCCTTGCAGCAGACACAAGTCTCTCAGATCAGTCAGCCTTTGCTGTAGTTGCTTTTGATGTTGACCGCCAAACAAAAACACAACATACAGTAATGAACGGTGAGGTTTTCACTTTAACCATTACTAACGGACGAGCGCACACGCAGGCGCACACACGAAGCTTTGATGCAATCAGTTTCGTGAACATGTGCCAGCTGCTTCCAACTCTACCCATTTATGCTCATTTGCCCATGAACAGGCATAGTATCCACGAATAAAAATATGCATAGTTTTTTATCAGTCTCAAAATATGCCACAACAGCCGAAAATACTTTGTTTTCTGTGTATCTTACATGTTTACCCTACGTTTTGAAATGCAGCTGGGTTATTTTATATATGAATTGGCAACATTGCATGACTGGACTTTGGGGATTGCAGGATTCCCTGAATAAGCATAGTTAATCTGGAAGCATTACTCAATCACTACCAAAGTGATGATTCTTCGATGCCACTCCAACCTAGTATTACTAGTCTCATCAAACCCCGTATCACTCAGCTGGAGTTATGAGTAGTTTCTTTTTTTAAATATCAAAGGAAAGTTTCCTGGAGCGCGCAGTTATAATAGGCGATTTATTGTGGTTCAGGTGACTGACGTTTTGGCACTGTCTTCTCCAGAGTCAAACAAGGCCAAGACTTGAGAAAAACCTCCACAGAGTGTTGACAAAATCACAAGGGAATATGTTCAAATAATATAGCCAATGACCCTAACACGCACCCACACTCAAGAATGAATGAATGAATAGGTAAGAAAGCCCCTCCCATAACCAAACAACATCATCTCATTGGTGGGAGAAAAGTTTGCGCTCTGAATTAAAAGTAATACAATCTCACATAGCAATACATAAAGCAGTAGAAAACAATTACAGGAAATGGGACAAAAAAGGCTTCTCTTCGGAGGAGTTTGTTCACACCATCTCCGCCTGTTGGTGATGGCATGATTTTCTCTATCCCCCAAAATACTTGAGAAGTCTCTGACACGTTTAGCCAGTTCATAATGACGTGCTATCTCATAGTCAAAGTTTTTTTGTGCAGATAGCAGTCTTGGATTTGGCTGCTCTGTCCTTAAGAGGATGCTTGGTTTGTCCCACAGACACTAAACCACATAGGCATTTTAACATGTAATTAACATGAGTGCTCTTGCAGTTGATAAAGTAATTGATTTAAAATTTTTGCCCCAGCGCGAGTGAGTGAATTATTTAATGTCGGAGGAGTTTGAGCAGTGGGTGCAGTGCCCACAGCGGTAAAAACCTATAGGTTGAGTCGGAAGCGAGGAAGGGGGGAGGTGTAGGAATGTCAGAATGGACTAGCCAATCTCTAAGATTATGTGGATGTCTCAAAGTAATTTGAGGAGGTTGATCAGAAATATACAGTGTAAGCAGATACAGAATGTGTATTCAACACTATTTTATATGGGGAAAAAAGTATTTTATGACTTTGATCATACCCTTTGCCTTTTTCCAGCGAAAATCAGGATTACAATATTTTCATACTGATGCACGAGGTAATAGTTTTCACAGTTAATATGCAAGCCTTCAGTACACACATTTTACATTCAAGGACATATGCGTTTCAAAAAAATATCAAGGTTGTTTACCATGTCCTGTTGTCATGAATCAGGGCTGCCTTTTCTGAAACCAATGCTCAAGTAATTTCATCAGCTGTTTTGCTTGCATCTTGTGTAATGGAAGGTAATGGCTGAAATGATTTATTAACTCTGACTCAAATGTAGAAATAAAGAATGATTTGTCCTTGTTTGCCAACAGGCTTCCTACTTTGTTGTAGTTGGTAAGGGCTGCCGGGCAAATATTTAACGATGAGGCAGAAGATCTGTTTCATTCCTCAGTCTGAAATCTTTTTTCCCCTTGTTTTTGGAAACATTATGGCTAAAGTGGGATTACTTTGCAACGTTGACATACTCTTATATACAAATGTATGTGCTCCTACATGGATGTACATGGGTATAGCTACAAAGTCAAACACACTATTAATATTTCCTGTGTTCATTGTTCATTATATTTCTCTTTGTTAGTACGTTAGCGCGAAGGGGTCTATTCTCCCATGCGCGTAAGTCGAAAAAAGCGTGTAGCCACGCGCTTTTCAGCTTAAGCGTGTTCTCCCCTCGACTTACGCACTTGGGGCGGAGCAAGGCCAAAATCGGGGCTTTTCCGGGCGTTTCTCCGGCAAAAATTACTTGCGCGTATTCTCCCTCTGGCTTACGCGCTTTTTCTGTTAAGCACTTGTGAGGGCTGTATTAAGGTCAAGCGCCAACAGAAGGCGAAATGGAATATTGCGTTTGATGTCGGTTATAGGCCGAATTTTAATATTAATTTTATTTTATTTCACAGGGTAAAGGTTGAGACATTTAATATTCGATTGTTCATCCTTATTTCTAAACTACATTTCTCATAACCATAATAAATTATCAAACAAAATTATCATATGATATTACGCATGCGTTCAATTACAGACGCATTACAAACAAATACAAACATACTGGTGGTCATCAAGGTCACAACTGCGCTGTTGGTCCTGGCATCTGGGTCGTTGCAGAGAGTGGTTGGTGATGTCATGCACATATCACAGGCGTCTGCGTCAAGGTGTTTGGCACAGTACGTTGACGCTGTGCTGCACCACATCAGCCATTTCATAAAGTTCCTCGAGTCACCGGCTGAAAGACGAAGAGTTAAGGGTGGGTTCTACCGGGTCGCCGGGTTCCCCAGTGTTAGGGGAGCCATTGGTTGTACTCGCGTTGCAATCAGAACCCCTTCCTCTAATAAGAATATGTACAGAGACCGTAAACGTTGGCACTGCATTAATGATCAGGTTGTGTGCGATCATGATACGCGCATGTTAAGCATCTGCGCCAAATTCCCCTGCTCGGCCCATGACGCCTATGTACTGCGCAACTGCTTGAAATGCCAAAAAATACTATAAATATTTGAAACCATATTCAGGTTTTTTCCAGTATCTATCACAGTGATACTTTGAGTATAGGCAAATAAAAATGACCATTTTACGTAACCTTCCTTCATCTGTATTTGCTCCAAGTTATTCTCCATGCACTTCCACTGCAGAAAGAGTGGATGCCACCTCCTCTTCGGTGCAGTGAAATGTACCAGGGAGGATGGTTGCTCACCTCCTATTGCGTGCACACTTCTCCGGTGACAAAGAGCCTGGCTTTTACAGTGCCCCGCAGATTTCTCCGCGTGCGGTGTAAGAATCTTTTGTTTGTTAAAGCGTTGCCTTGTCCTTTAGTTGCAAACCGGACATCGGAGTAGTGTGAAATTTCAAGCGCACAATTTCTAAATGAGATCATATAAACTGTCATTGATTGTTATTTTTGTGTGACTAGAATGTTTTCTTTACTTTTCTTCTTCCCTGTCTTCCACGGAACAAACAGGCTAGTGTAGGTGGGTCACATTTTCAATGCTCTGATTACGTTGGTTGAGAAGTGATAAATTCTTTATTTATTATTTCATTATTGTGGCAATTTGTTTTTGCATAGCTTTAATGCCTTGGTGGCTAGAATAAAGTCTGGTTTGCGTTTTCCATGGACTAGAACTGCATTTTTATGGTTAATCCGAAAATCCTTGTCCCATGTTTTCCTGATAGCCATATAATCAAAAAGCTTGTTACAGAGTCAGCCTCTCTTTTGCATTAGTCACACCTTTTGTATAAGGCCGCCTACATTCTGAATTTAAGCGCTGTGGGCAGGATCGAAGTGCACAGGGGAGAATAGGCGTAACTCAAAATGAACAAAATTAACTCGAATTGCGTAAAAAAGGACTTGCGCGCAAATGGGAGAATAGACCCCTAAGTGAACTCATGTGTTTGAATCCTTGTGCCGGCTATCATTTGATCCTGCACCTGTAAAAACTGTGCACTGGACTACGATAATATCTGGCCGCACTGGATTTGGAGGTAGTGCAATCCCAGTCTTGTGGGGTAAGACAGGAAGGCCAACAGTTGTGTGTTTTTAAAGTCCTGATGTCTGGATTTACCTCCCACCCACACTCTAATGGAGTATTTTGCGTGTGTGTGTGCCACATTCACAACCCTGCTCTAAAGAAAGTGAGAAGCACATCAAAAGCATTGTGTACAAAATTGGTCAGTGTCATCCAAGGCCTGCATTTTGTGGTTGACAAGTAAAAAATTTCACATTATTCTGACCTGATGTCATTTTGTTTCCTATTTTTAATTTGAGGACTGTATGTTTGTTACAGTAGATGTTTAATGCGAAGTGTGGCCACATTTATGACCTACATTCCAGTGTTGATGGCACTGGCACTGCCACCCCCCATTTCCATGTATGCCCATAGCCACATATGATGTGCAGTGTTGACCTATATGTTTTGTATTACCATCCCCCACCACTCCCCGAGCTCTCAAGCTCTATGCTCTGTTGCTTTGGGCTGCTTTTGACGGGAGTTGGAGTTGAAAAAGAGGATTGTTGTTTGGAGGAAGTAGATTTACATTTGTGTTCAAGGGTTTCAAACAGAGATGCACCGATACCAGCATCGGGTATTGGTCCGATACCGTGTGTGTGTGCTCGTACTCATACTCATGAAAGGGCACTGATACCAGAGGTGGGCATGGTTCCGCGAATCCGCTGATTGCTAATTAGCGAAGATAACCTTTTCTTTCAGTAAATTAGTGCTTCTGCTAACTTAAGTTTGCTTAATTTCTTTTCCCCCATCAGTAAAGAAAATATAGTCTATTGGGTTGTAAACCCTATAATCATGCGATTGTTCCTATCTTTTACATGTGCATCTACAAGAGTCAGTCTGGCTCACTGTTAAATGACTAAGTAATTTGTCGATTTGCAGCAGCAGCTGAGCCGCATGATGTAATTTTACTTCCAGTGGCATAGCCAGAACTGAAAATTGGGTTGGTACAGAAAATCCCTATATAAGAATCATTAGTGCTTAGTTCTCTGCCATTTTCCTTTATTAACATGTTTTCCAGTTACAAGAATTATCCATTAGCAATTAAAGACATCTTCTGTCTTAATGCGATCTAAGAGCGATGAACTATTATAGGCTCAAAAAGATAATTTAGGCTACTAACAATATGCCTTACAAAAGGTAAACTGGTCTGGAACTCTGTGCTGCCTTTTTTTTTTTTTTTTTTTTTTAGCACATCAGGGAATATAACCTGTGTTTTCATGATCATTTTAATTAAATGAAACTGAGATTTGAAACACCTTCGCACAATTTTTAATGAGGCTGATTGAAACGTTTCAAATTATGCGTACAAATGAATGATTGTCGTTTTACCAGAATGAGGGAATTAATATCTGATAGTGTAGAGTGTTTTTGGAGAGAAGTAACTTCTTTCTTTATTAGGAAAAATGAAAACAATCAAGGACTACTAATTGTTTCAATGGGATTAGGCCTGTCACAATACATAGTGTCACAATGTTACAATCCATATATAGTGTATATAAAAAGTCTACACACCCCTGTTAAAATGCCAGGTTTTTGTGATGTAAAAAAATGAGCCCAAGATAAATCATTTCAGAACTTTTTCCACCTTTAATGTGACCTATAACCTGTACAACTCAAGTGAAAAACATACGGAAATCTTTTAGGGGGAAAAAAATAAATGAAAAACTTCCAATAACCGGGTTGAATAAATATGCACACCCTAAAGTTAATACTTTGTTGAAGCACTTTTTGCTTTTATCACAGCACTCAGTCTTTTTGGGTAGGAGTCTATCAGCATGGCACATCTTGACTTGGCAATATTTGCCCACTCGTCTTTGCAAAAATGCTCCAAATCTGTCAGATTGCGAAGGCATCTCCTGTGCAGAGCCAGCCCTTTTCAGATCACCCCACAGATTTTCAATTGGATTCAGGTCTGGGCTCTGGCTGGGCTATTCCAAAACTTTAATTTTCTTCTGGTGAAGCCATTCTCTTGTTGATTTGGATGTATGCTTTGGGTCGTTGCCATGCTGAAAGATGAAGTTCCTCTTCATCTTCAGCTTTCTAGCAGAAGCCAGAAGGTTTCGTGCCAACACTGACTGGTATTTGGAACTGTTCTGTTTTGGTGATGCGCAGTGTTTTGTTTGCGCCAAACATACCTTTTGGAATTATGGCCAGAGTTCAACCTTGGTTGTATCAGACCATAACAAATTTTGCCAAGTGCTTTTGGGAGACTTCAAATGCTGTTTTTCAAAATGTAGCCGGGCTTGAATGTTTTTCTTTGTAAGAAAAGGCTTCCGTCTTGCAACCCTACCCCATAGCCTAGACATGAAGAATATGGGAGATTTTCACATTTGCTGGACAGCCGGTCCTGGACAGAAATTCCTGCAACTCCTTTAATGTTGCTGTAGGCCTCTCAGCAGCCTCCCTGAACAGTTTTATTCTTGTCTTCTCATCAATTTTGGAGGGATGTTCAGTTCTTGGCTATGTCATTGTTGTGCCGTATTTTGTCCACTTGTTGATGACCGTCTTCACTGTGTTCCATGGTATATCAAATGCCTTGGAAATTCTTTTGTACCCTTCTCCAGACTGATACCTTTTAACAGTGAGATCCCTCTGATGCTTGGGAAGCTCTCTGTGAACCATGGCTTTGCTGTAAGATGTGACTTAGAAAATGTCAGGAAAAGCCTTCTAGAACAGCTGGACTTTATTTGGGGTTAATCAGAGACACTTTAAATGATGGCAGATGTGTAGGCTACTGACTCCTATTTAACAGGAGTTTGAATGTGATTAGTTCATTCTGAACACAGCCACATCCTCAGTTACAAGAGAGTGTGCACACTTGTGCATCCGCAATTTCTCAGTTTTTCATTTTTACTCCCCCCCCCCCCCCCCCCCCCCCCCCCCCGAAAGATTTCTCTTTGTTGTTCAATTGAGTTATACATGTTATAGGTCACATTAAAAGTGGAGAAAGTTCTGAAATGATTTATCTTGGTCTCATTTTTTTACATCACAAAAACTTGGTATTTTTACAGGGGTGTGAAGACTTTTTATATCCACTGTATTGTCCCAGAAATTATCACAATTAACAATACTATAGTCATTTTATTAAAAAAAAATATTATAACCCCTTTAGGCAGAAGCCAAATCTGGCTTTTTAGGTGTTGCCTGATTTAAGGCTTTATAATTCAAGATTGCAGCTTCACAGACAGTAAAACTTTGCCACAATTGAGTCTAGACACATGAAGCTGTTGACTCCCATTGTATTTCAGTTTATTTTTATGATTTTGGTGGAGAAAAGAGGCTGCAAACATAAAAAATCTTCAAGAAAATTAAACATTGAAATGGCAAAAAAAAAAAATTATTCGACAAATGAAAAACTGCTGGGGCTTAAATTTATACATTTCTGGGATCGTAAACTTCTTGACCACAAGCACAATTCATCTTGAACATTACATTCTAGATCACCCGCTTGCTATGAGCCAAATTATATTGCTATCCAGGTGTCTCCCCAAAGTCTAAGATCGATCAAAATGGTTCAATGTCAAATCATACATTAATCATATATTTAACACAAATTTGTGAGGTACAGTTCAGGAACCACACGCGAGAGACAGAAATCCAAAAAACGTATGCCTTTAATGAAGTCCGAGTCAAAGCCAAAAAACACAGGAATTGCCAAGCCACAATACGAAATCCAAAAACAGTATCGACTAGACAGGCAGGGGTCAGAACCAGTAAGACAGATGGGCAGAGGTACAAAAACGATAGGCAAAAAGTCGTAGTCGATGGGCAAAGCCAATGGTCATACACAGGGCATCCAAACACAGAACTCGTGGTCATACAAAAATGAGTCAAAAATCCAGAAAGACAAAAGCACTACTAAAGGGCAATGGCAAAAATTAAAAGTCAGACAATCCAGTAGAAGCGAAACAATATTCTATGGCATACGAGGCGCTCTGCACAAAGAAGTATTGATCAATGTTCTGACAAGAGCTGTGAGTGAAAAGACTGTTTAAATAGAAAAGAGGAAGGTCACATGCTATGCAGGGAACAGGTTAATTGGATCAAACTAATTACAAAGGAATGAACATGAGGAAGTACCTAATCACATGAAAAAGGCAAAAGCAAAAAAGCGGACAGGGATCACAAGATAGCCTAAAGACAGAACAAACAGATCCGGTTAGGGATACCTAAGTGCACAGAGTGAGTGGCAGAACAGTGATTAGACAGGTGCAGAGAATCTGCAATAAACACAGCAAAGTAAATTGATTGAAGGCAAGAGGCAGAGACTAGAACAGGGCAAATGCTGAAGGAAGGAAGTAAACGAGAATGAAAGTGTGGCACGCAGTACTGGAGCTGACAGCAAACACATGACAGAAGACCAGACCGGGGGAGACAATGCATGGTAAAAACAAAAACATGGACCGGAATGTAACTGCAGGAATGGAATATGGCAAAATCCAAAACATGGAAAAACTAAACTAGACAATACATGAACAAATCTAAGTAACCAAATCACAATGGATAATCCAAGGCTTAGTCAGACATAGTAAAGATCCAAATACAAACAAGGCAGACCGATCAGGGACATGACAAAGCAGATCAGAATCATGACAGTCAGAGCAGAATCATAACAGATAATCATTCAGCTGGACGTGTATTTGCTGTATTTAAATCAACGGAATTCAAAATTGCACACCTGTCAATTCTCAGGCAAATAGCTTTTTATTTAACTGCCAAATGCAGTTAAATAGGCAATAAATTTTTTTTTTTTCCCCAGCCCTCACAATACCGAGAATGAAAGTCCGCGTTTCATTGGAGCGGGCACCAGTTCAATCATTGCGAAGCACTGGCATATTGAGTAGCCAAATTATTTTTCTGTACTGAATTTAGCCCGTGATTTCATTGCTGTTAGATCGCATATGGAGAGAAACTGTCTCCAGTTGGCAATTAAGATAATTAGAAAACACGTCAAAAAAGGAAAATGATTGAGAACTACTAATTGCAGTCAAAAAGGGATGCGTCTTAGCGCCCCGCTGGCTACCTCACTGTTTATTACAATAATAGCTATGCAAAACAGACATGTAATATCATTGTTACTCAACAGTTTACACGGAAAGAATGAACATGAAAAATGCTGAATTTAGAAAGCAGAATAAAGCAGAATTGGACTTCAAGAAAGCAGAAAATTCAGGACCTTAATCTGTGTGTAAAGACACTGCACGCATCACCTGCTTTCCTCCGCCCTTCCCTCGTGTGTCAATCAGAGACACAGGTGAGGAGAGCGGAAAGAAAGTGAACGGCAGCAGATCCTGTAAAACACTTGGCAGAGATTTCCTTAAGGAAATAACCACACGTTAATTGCGGAAATGAATCGTGGTCAGGAAAATGACCGCTATCATTTATAGTGATTGTATGATAGTGCGATTAATTGACTATCATGACAGACCTAAATGGGATGCAATGTGCCTTTTCAGTTTTTCAGCTCCAGAGCTATGCCACTGCAGGGATCGTTCATTGGCGTAGCCAGGACTGAAAATTTGGTAGATGCAAGAATTCCATTTAAAATGATGATTAGCGCTCAATTATCTTTCCAAACAATACTTTGACTTCAAAAGCACTTCTCACTATCAGATGATGCAAGTTCTCATTGTTAAGGTATGACGATGATCATTGTAGGAGCCATTTGGTGGCACAAATTCTCAAGTCAGTTGCCATTGTCTCTGCAGAAGAAGAGAATGCAGGTAATTATGTCAATAAGTGCGACCAATGAAAAGGAAAACAAACGGGAAAGCTCCTGACGAAAACAAATGAAAACTAGTAGCATGCAGAGTATGTGTCCTTATTGGTCAGGTCATTGGTCAGCTCAGTGCACCCTCCGTTGGCAGTTTCGAGCAGAGCAGCCGATCAGTTGGTGACATACATACATACATACATACATACATAGGCCTACATACATACAAACAAACAGGGGGTGCATTGAGCTGACTAATAAGGGACTCGCTGAGCTCGGACCAATAATCTTTTTAGCTAGTTAACTAGCTGGCAGTTGCGAAGTTTTTAATGTTACAGCTAACACACCAGTGTCGGGAGCTTGCTAGCTAGCTAGCTAGCTAGCTTGCCAATAAGGTTACAGTTCGCTTCTGCTGTAATAACCACTAGCTTGCAAGCTAAAGTGAAAACAAACTTTCACATTATAGCAAGCACACCAATATAGCAAGGTAGCAAACTAGCTAGCTAGCTTGCTAATAAGGCTACAGTGTACTACATGCATGAAGCCATGAGGGGACCAGATTTTACACTACACCGGTGTCTCGTCGCCCACCCCATACATGGGAATGTAGGCAAGCAAAAATGACGTAGTTATAAACGTCATCATTGATTTGCATAACTTGTTTGCTTACCCATATCCGCTGCACTATAGCAAATCTATCTTTACTGACACTGCAATTTTTCCACCTCCTTCTTGCACATAAAAAATTGATGTGTATTTCCAGATGATGCGCATTTTGGGCAATTCCATAAAGGTTTTTTGAAGCGTAAATTGAAATTGCACATTAGAATGGGTAGATGGAAACATGACTTTTGATGTAATTTAAACAATTCAAACAATAATAAATTGCAGTTAAGGTTGCCTGATGTTCCAGAAACGTAGTGCGGATCTTCCACTGCAGTTTACCTTTCGTAAGGCATATTTTGAGTGGTGTTAATCATAACATAACATAACATATATAACATGAATGGCAAAAACAGGTTGTTCAGTCCAACTAAGCACACCATTTCATTTTCTTTATACTGTTGTGAATATGTCCCTTCAGGTACTCAATGACTCAATGGTATCTAGCTTTAAGTCAAGCCTGCTCTTGAAAACCCCCAAGGTCTCTGCCTCAACAATATGGTCAGGCAAGCTATTCCACATTGAAATTACTCTTTGGGTGAAGAAATATTTCCGAATATCAGTGCTAAATTTTCCTTTGTTCAACTTCCATTTGTGACCCCGAGTTCTACTCCCAACACTTGGTCGAAGGAATCTTACATAATTCACTTTGTTAATCCCTTTAACATATTTAAAGACCTCAGTCAAATCACCCCATACTCTCCTTTTCCTAAGGCTAAAGAGATTAAGGATCTTCAGCCTCTTCTCATAGCTTTCATCTTTTATACCTGGGATTAGCTTAGTGGCTCTTCTCTGAACTTTCTCTCAAGCCTCTATATCTTTCTTAAAGTATGGTCCCCAGAACTGTACACAATACTCCAGATGTGGTCTGACGAATGTGTTGTACAAAAGAAGCATCACCTCCATAGATTTGTACTCAATACTTTTGGCAATGTATCCCAGCATCCAATTGGCTTTTTTAATTGCTATGGCACAATGGCTAGAGCCTGTGAGGGTTTGGTCAACAATCACTCCCAGATCTTTCTCGTGGAGCACATTCCAGTTTTAAACCTCCCATGAAGTAATCCCGTCTAATGTTTTAATTACCTACATGAACAACTTTACATTTTGCTACATTAAATTTCATTTGCCACATTTCTGCCCAATTTTGGATCCTATCCAAATCATCCTGAATCACTTGAGTGGACTCTAAACTATTTGCCAAACCCCCCAATTTAGTATCATCTGCAAATCAATATTCCGATCAAGTTCATTAATGTAGATGAGGAACAGCAGGGGCCACAACACAGATCCCTGGGGCACACCACTCCTCACCATACCTAGCTCAGATGAGATACCACTGACCACCACTCTTTGTGTTCTGTCCTGTACCCAGTTTTGAATCCACTCCACAATACCTCCTGCAACTCCAATGGAGCTCATTTTAAAAATTATTCTTTTATGTGGTACTGTATCAAATGCTTTCTGAAAATCCGAGTATATAATATCATAAGCCCGGCTCTGGTCATAAGTCTTGGTGGCCTCTTCAAAAAATTCCAGAAGGTTTGTCAGGCATGACCTTCCCTTACAGAAACCATGTTGGCTATCCCTCAAGATACTGTTACGTTCAAGAAATGAGTCTAGCTCATCTTTTATGATAGATTCCAATATTTTGCACACAATGCATGTTAAACTGACTGGCCTGTAATTTCCTGGCTCAGTACGGTCCCCTTTCTTATGTATTGGTATTATATTTCCCTGTTTCCAATCATTTGGTATTTCTCCAGCTTCTAAAGACCGTCTGAAGAAGGTTAGAAAAACTAATCGAATTTAATGATGTAGACTTCTTAAAGATTATATTTTGGCTAAATGACAGAAATATTGTTGTCTGTCACTCATGAAAAAGTGTGACAGCTCAGATGAGTTGCCCGATAGTGGTAACTAAAACCCATTTCTCACTGAGCTGCGTCGGCCTGCAGAAGTTAGCGGATGAAACCGTTCTCTTCTTTCGCATAGAAGAATTGATTCTAAGAACCGTGAATTGATTTGCAGTGGTTCGGGACCATTTGCCATCACTGCCGAAATTCGCGAAAAATTAAATGGGTTTAGTTTTTTTGCGGATGTTCAAGCTGGAGCTTTTTAACGCCAATATTGTGTAGACAACGTGTTGCTTTTACAAAAATTTATGTAGGCTTGCTGTTTAATCCTCAGACTGATGAGAGTTATTTTTCTCCTGTTGGAGCTGTAACCAGTAACGAACCGTGAGGTTTGGGTCGAGGTAGGCAGTGGCAGACCAAAACGTAAAAACAAATTAATATTTTATGTATAAAGTCAGCGGTAAAAACACCGGCAAAATAAAACATAATTACTCCAAAAACTGTTGAATGCTGTACATCAGAGGTGGGCAGCGAGGGCCGTATCTGTTCCTGGTTTTCACACCAACGTCTGGTCTTAAATTAGTTGATTGTCTCAATTAGCCAAACCATTTATGAAATCTGACGTTTCATGCGGATTTCTTTAAATTATCATGAAACTACAAAGACTAGTCTTGTCTCCCTTCATAAAACATTTTCCTTTGATCGAATCATTGCGAAAAATCTATATTTGTGCATGCAATCAATTAACTCAATTAGTCAGGGTAATTGATAGGAATAAAAACCTGCATACACACCGGCCCTCCAGGACCGTGATTGCCCACCCCTGCTGTACATAGTAACACTGCGAATCTGGATTGATGACATCATGCATTTGTGGGGATTAACGAATTTATTGGGACTTAAAGGACACTTGAAAGACACCGGACATGCACAAAGTCGCGTTTTTCGTTAGATTTTGACTTTTATTTTGAAACTGTTAAGAGTGAAATCAAATCCGTGTTTGAGTTATCAGTGTATTATTTAACTTGTCACACTATGTGCGCATAGGAGGGAGGTTTAAAACCAATTTAATGTGAATTGTTTGAAGTTTTTGACGTTTTCTAGCGAATTTGATTTATTGTATGCATTCAGAATGAATGTGTACTTTGTTTTCAAATAATCTTGAAGGTTCAATTTTTTTTTAAATTTCGCTTTTATGTCTGAATAAAAGTTGAAGGCTCTAGCGAGAGAAAGTTGATGAAAGCGCGCAAAACAACGTAACGGCTTGCCTGCACCGATGCATGCTTAAGTGGATCTCCTCCCTATACTTAATGCAATTAATCTTCCTATTGCTAAACCATATTAACCAGACAAGCGAAGTACACTTCAAACACATTCCATCTTTGACCACATCTCTCTTCACCGCAAAATGATGTCAACACACACAAACTTCAAAACCTAAAAACCCACAGAATTCTATCAAACAAACAACAATTAAAAAAAAAAACTTTAGCCACAAGGTTGTTATGAGATGCATAACGACAGACATGACAGTCCGGAAAGTTCTTGTGTGCGTAAAAGAGAGCGGAGGGGGAGAGAAGTGGTTAAAGCGCACTTAAGGCTATTTGAATATGAAGTCCATGCGTCTGTCCTTTTTGACAAAGATGTTGATGACAGCGTTGTAAAACTTCTGTTTTGGCCTTCAGCTTAACAAGTCCCTCTTTCTCAATTGACATGATAGCGAAACATGAAAGTCTCCCCTGCTCCGTACTGTTGCGGTTGCAGGTCTTGACGCGTTTTAAGGCAGAAAAAAGACAGCTCCACTGACTCTGTGGTAGCTGGAATTGTCGGCACCAATTTCGGCAGTTTTGTGGCCTCGAACAGTTTGTTCAAGGTCATTCTCCACCAATAAAACCAGCAGTTGAAGCTAGGGAGATTTTTCCTTGACCATAGCAGGGCAATATAAGCCGATGAGGTTGGCCTTTAGCCTGACAGAATCAAAATATTTGCTGCATTAGCGATGTCATCTTGTTTGTTTTGCCAAAACAAACAAGATTACATAACACTAGCTAGGTGGTTTAATCAAATTTAAGCCTTAAATTTGATTGACGTATGTGTGAATCAATGAGTGTATATAGCCCCAGCTAGGATTGCATTATCGTAATTAAAATAAATAAATACAAAAAATCAAAGCTTGCTCACTAAATAGTACCCAGATAGGCAGATGCCTGATAAGGATGCGTTTATTTGTACAATTCATCCGGAATGAACACCACTAACGTTACACGAAGTTTACGAGGTCATTCGCTATGGCTAATGCTATATGTAGATATGCAACTTGGCTAAAATTACATGGGCATGGGAGCTAAGTGACCATCACCATTTGTAAGCAACATGAGTTTATGGTGCCGACTAAGTTTATCTAGCTAGCTAAATTACAGATAACGTTTGCCATCACAGCCGTTGACAGCGACTCGATTACCTAACACGCCAGGTACACAAGTGGCTAGTTAGTGCTGTGCTTCCCATTCTGACATGTTTTGATATTTTCGACATCTCGAACAGTGTCATGTAAAACTGCGCATTAAAGTTTATCCTTGTTTTCCGATCACAAATATGTTGAAATCTTTTCGGAAGACCCCTTAGTTCGACGGATAATAGCTGGAATTTCTACATTACAGTCAATGGGGAATTGAGGAGTGCGGTGCACTTGACGCCATATTGGTTTCTTCAACTGCGCTCGTAGAAAGAAGCAGTGGCCTCTCCAGTATACTCATTGGTGCGAATTCACAAAGACACCGAACGTCCAGATTGAATGACTAGCCTGTGACACTTACGCATAAAGGCAGCGTAGCGTCCTGCCTTTTTGCGTACATAATAAAGCATATGAAAAAACACTGCGCATGCGCGAACACAACGTGTCTGATAACGTGTCATTTAAAGGCATGTCAGAGCTGTGCCTACCCTGCAAAGATAAGCCTGATTTGAAAGCCCCTGCCTGGCCAGAGGCAGGCGCTGTAGTGTCATTATAACTCAATGACTTAAAGCAACAGCATAAAGACAAACTAAATATCAAATATCAAATAATCAAAATTTGATTAGATATTAAAATGATCAATAATTGTTAACAACTTTATTTTTGATGATAGCCTGGGGTAGGCAGTGCCTACCCTGCCTACCCTGACGGCTCATCCCTGGCTGTAACTGCCAGCAACCTTCAGGGCCTGTGGCACTGTAGTTAATGCAGTGCTGCCTGAAGGCCCGAAGCTCACAAGTATCCAATACTGACCTCTGTAGATGGTGGGAGATTCAAAATATTTGCAATTTTACATTGAGGGACATTTTTCTGAAATTGCTCCACAATTTTTAGATGCGTTTTTTTTTTTTTTTGTTGTTGTTTTTTACAGATTGGTGAAAATCTGCCCATCTTTACTTCTGACAGAGACTGCCTCTCTGAAATGCTCTTGTTATACCCAGTCATGTTACTGACCTCTGGACTGTTGCCAATGAACCTAACTAGTGGCTAAATGCTTTTCCAGCTGTTTTTTTATTAGTACCACTTTACTTACTTTTCCAGCCTTTTATTGCCTTGTTTCAACTTTTTTGAGACCTGTTGCTGCCATCAAATTCAAAATGAGCATATGTTTCTCATGAAATGGTAAAATGTCTCTCTTTTAACATCTAATATGCTGTCGATGCTCTATTGTGAATAAAATGTGGGTTTACGAGATTTGCAAATCATTGTGTTCTGTTTTTATTTAAGTTTTACAGAACGTCCCAACTTCATTGGAATTGGGGTTTGTAATAAACTGTAGCGTTATTATTCCCCTAACTGTGCTGGAACAAGATAAATCAAAAGAGCCTGTGAAGGCCCCTTAACTTAAAAGTGCTGGCACATTCAAAAACCAGCAGGCACTGTGGCCCTGCAGGTTTTGAATCTGACCTTTACTTTATTGGAGGAGTTCTATCCAAAATATGTTTTTTACCAACTAACTCGTTGATCATGGAGCATGGCAAGTCAATCTTGAAAGATATTGCTCTAGAGAAGTACAGAAATTACTCATGACATTGATACTTTATTAACTCTTATTAAATATGAAAAAAACAATGCCGTAAAAAAGTATTTGTAAAAAAGTAAAAGTATTTTGGAGAGATCTGAAAAAAACAGAAAAGTTTTAAAACCATCGCACTGGTAGTGGAGTTAAGACTGGTAAGTTAGCTTCTTGTCTTTGTGAATGCTGTACATAGACAGAAAGTGTAGTCTATACACATTGAGTAGTAAGCAGCCTACTAATGGGTAGCTAATGTTTGCTTATTGTATGCCTAGAGCAGTGTTTCCCAAACTATTGTCTCTCGCGGCACACTGTTTACTATGAAAAAATCTCACGGCACACCGCTATGATATTATAGTGTTCCGCTCACGCTACCTACCCCGCAGTACGACCGAGTGATGAGACAACCAGTCGAGCTTTCCAACCGGGTTTCAGGCTTTTATGCAATCTTAAAATAAATGACTCTACGCAGTCTTTCCAGTTCAGCCCCCACTTCTCCAGATACTCAGAAGTCACTCGAAACGCTTCCTCATCTGTAGTTTTCTCCGGCAAAATCCGATAAAAATGTAATTTTCTTTAATTGTCTCCCTGTCAACGTACTTGACATTGGCCAGTAATTGTGTATGTCCACTGGCACCGATTGTTTCATCCACCTGCTGCGCAAACTTCCCACTCCTTTTTATTTTTTCCATTACAACTTCCTCTATATCTTTCGTCATTTCTATTCATCTGCCAATTGTATTGTTTGAGAGAGGGACCTTCGATATTTCACTGGCAGCATTTTGACTCAACATGGTCCCAACGATAGCTTTGAATGCTGGCAGGATAAGAGATTCGGCAATTATGTGAGACGTCTTTGACTTTGCTACTAGTTCTGCGACCAGATGGCGAGCTTTTAATGCTTTTTCTGACACTAGCGGTTTTCATCATGAAACTAGCTTGTCTGTTCGTCTGGCTTCTCAACCGCATTAAATATTCAATCTTTTTTTTTTTTTTGCGAGAGAAGGGTGTTAGGTTGAAAGGTGTCTTTTTAATTTATTTTGCACCAGAGCTTCATTCGCCAGCTTTTCGCCGCAAGCAAGACAGCGGTATTGAGGTAGCGGGATCTCCGGTGAATCTAAACCCAGAAATCCGATATTCCTCACTGTAAAGTCTGCTCATCACTTTGATTTTCTTTTTCTGGCCAGTGAGGTGGTTCAGGGTCTTAGCCTTTTCGAGGTTTTGGTCAGGAATGTTCCCATTTTCGTTGTTTTGTTTCAACTAGCCTACACCACTGTTTTCGCTGAGTTTTACTGGGGAATGTTTCATTTTTCGCATTAGACAATGTGTGATTAGCCAATCACGTGAAGGAATTGCACAGTTGAATACATGATGCGGAAATATCGAGAAGGAATTTTAAATAAGCATTTTAATAAAGTGAATTGAATGAATTGATAATGACATGAATTGTTATTTTTATATCCTGTTAGTTCAGCTGTTTTATATTATTAGGCCATCAGGGAAAAAACAGTTAGTGGGTTTTCTCGCTGCACTCCTAGGAAGCTCTCACGGCACACCGTTACTGATGCTGTCTATGTTCTAACGTTGTCTCCGGCTGCACCTGTCAGCTGTTTGTGGTGGAATGAAGTGCACGCACGAACGGAGTGGTGGGGGCATGGTTTGGGTGATTTCGGATTGGACGGAGGGGGCGGGTGCTTGTCAGTTGTGCAATTCGAAAAAGAAATGAAAGCCCAGCCGCCTGGGATGGCACCTTTAAATCAATTCCCGTGTACTTTGCCTAACTTGCAATCAAGCCATTTATTTAGCCAACTGATTAATCAAACCCAAAATGTGGCCTATAAGGATGAGGAAGAAATAATGAGAAGGAGACCGACCTAAGCAGGCTCTCGTATTTCAAGATGGCCCTGGTTTTTAAGCATGTCAAAAAATATGCAAAGTGGAAAACATTTTGTGGATCAGATCAAATGTGAAGTGAGAGTAATGATTGTCGCACTGCATACAATAGACAAATGCAGCAAAGAATTGGCAAACACGTTCAGGTAAATGCAAATTTGTCACATTTTTTCATTTGATGATTGATTAATAAGATTAATTTGAGATAAAGTAATTCCTAGCTCTTGATTGTGGTTACTTTTGAGGGTCTAAATCGCCGACAGTGAAGATGGAAAACATTTTCTCTAAGCGTACCGAACGCGACATGTAAATTGTTATCGCATTTGCACGCAGCGCGCCCAAAAGTAAAACTAGTAATAATGTATCAAACACATTCAGGCCAATTATATGTTTAACAAAGCAGAGTTAAAGGGACATTGTGTAGGAATTACTCCCATCCAGCGTTGGAATCGTGTATTACATTCAAACGAATAATGCACTCTCGCGCCTCACTTTTTTAAACAAGTATTGCAACTACGGCAGCCACCGTGTATCAAAAAGCCTTGTCAACGCTGATGAAACCATGAATGTATTAATAGAACTGGTACTACTGAACCGAAAGCCAGCATATCGAGGGCTGTCCGCAATAAACAGTTATGCCCAATACATAAGATCCGGACATAACTGTTTTTTGCAGTCAGCCCTCGATATAATACATGAAGCAGCAAAACACAGTACCGTGAATCGGTGTAAGATATTCAAAGTGACTGTAATAACTCAGCTTAGGTGCATCTTGAACATTTTATACTACGAAAAAGCAAAGCAAGTGTTAGCTATATGCACGCGTATAGGATGTCACCTTCAATATTTACCTGCTCACTTTACCGACATGGAAATGACATAAGCCGACAGCACGGAATCTCCTGACCAGTGCTACACGCAGAGAACTGCAGCAGTGCAGCTTACGAGAACGCTCTTAGAGACGAGGTCCCCTTGGTGTTCGCGTAGCCTGAATTAATATTCAATATTAAAATAATATTTCAGAAGCCGTGGAAAAAGGCACTGACAATTTATCAGAGAAAAATCAACAGATTATACATTGATCATTTGCGGTAGTCAAAAAAATTATTCACGGATCTATTAGTGTCTTTTTCAATTGTTCCTTGTGAAATAATTTCCTTATACCCCCCATGGCATCACGTCACTTGCGATCAGCTGGACCACGAAGTCCTTGTCGGCGAGCGCTTATCTCCTCGCGTATAGAGCTAGAACCAAGTTAAAACACATTTGTTCGTGCATTGCTAAACTAAAGTTTTAAGCGCTAATTTCAAAAAAAATTTTGAAGGGACAATGTGTAACATTTTCATTTTTTTATTTGCCAAAATCTAAGTCTGCATTCATATATATGTCATCATTGGTGCATTATGACCTCCGCTAATAATCTGATATATTCTCGTAAATGAAGAATTTTAGACTTGTTTCTACATTGGGCGGGGAAGCTGGTAGGGGAGCGCCATGACAGTCAGCCATCTTGAAACTGTTGCCGCTGGCAAGGGACAAATAGCACCAAATGCGAAATAAATCCGCGTTTGCCCTGCCAGCCAGTGCAGAGCGATTGAGACACCGGAGGAAATCAGGAAGAGAGGCTATTGCGGCGACATTGAAAATCAGTGCTACTGCAGCATAATGCAGGACCATACATATGCAGCAGCAGCACAGGAGACGGAATCTTCATCGGCAAAAAAGAAAAAGAGAATTGAAAAGGCAGCGCGACCGGCTCGCTCAAAAAACAAGGGTGAACATCAGGCTAGCCTTCCCCAGGTGGCAGGAGCTCATGAAGGAGAAAGATTTTCTAAGGAATGCGGAAATTGCCAGCTTTCTCCTCGACAAGCAAGTTAGCTATACTGCCAAAATTAGCCGAAACACAACTTTTCATTCAGTTTTGTTACAGTGTTGCTTGTTACCATAAGCAGCATAATAGTAGATCTTGCTAAAATACTGCATTCTCATTGTTACAGGTGGAACTATACGTGGTTTCAGTAGCTTTCATAATCGAGGTAAACGCCGGCTTTCAAAGCCTACCCACTGGCTTTTAGTGGCGGTGAAGCTGGTGGGTAGACTTTAGAAGCTGGCATTTACTGTGACTAAAAGCCGGTGTTTATCGCGACTAAAGCTACTGAAACCACGTAAACATACAGGCTCATAACTATGAAAGGTGTTTCTCTCCTATACGTGAATGAAACGGCTAAACAGTATCTAGAACGTGCTTGATTTTTAGCTTGCCGGGACGACTGTCCGGAGAGCTATTGTCGTACCCCCGGCGTCCACGTCCGCGTCCGTCCGCATGCAGAAAAACTTTAACCTTGCCCATAACTTTTGAACCGTGAGAGAGGGCTTTCATACTTTGCATGTGTACTCCTTGATGCCAGATCTACCTATCGATGCCAAAATTTTTGACCTCGTGACCTTGACCTTTGACCGACCTTTAGAAAACTTTAACCTTGCCCATAACTTTTGAACCGTGTGAGATAGGGCTTTCATACTTTGCATGTGTACTCCTTGATGCCAGACCTACCTACCGATGCCAAAATTTCTGACCTCGTGACCTTGACCTTGGACCGACCTTTACAAAACTTTAACCTTGCCCATAACTTTTGAACCGTGAGAGACAGGGCTTTCATAATTTGCATGTGTACTCCTTGGTGCAAGGCCTACCTACTGATGCCAGAGTTTGACCTGATGACTTTGACCTTTACCCGACCTTTAAAAAACTTTAACCTTGCCCATAAAAAAACTTTAACCTTGTCTATAACTTTTAAACCGTGAGAGATGGGGCTCTCATACTTGGCATGTATACTCCTTGGTGCAAGACCTACGTACTGATACCGAAATTTTGACCTGGTGCCCTTGACCATGACCTTTACCTGACCTTTTTTACAGTTGAATAAGCAAAGATACTGTATTTCTCAGCAGATTCTGCATGAAAAGAGTGTTAACTAACAAAACACCTGTTGTTTTCCAGACACTGTATACAGCAATAATTATGGGTGAAATTTGTCTTTTCACCTAACAGTTCTTTTGCCTTGTTTTTTTCACCTAACATTTTTTTGCCTTAGCTCAACAATGACTTGTCTGATAGTTTGAAAATAAATTTGAATTACAATCTCCGTAATCAAAAACTGAGTCTGGAATACTTCTATGTCATAACTAAAAAAAAAAATCAACTTTACAATATTCCATACGAAGTAGTATCCTTTTTAAAGCACAGGTAGTAAAACAGTAAATAATGATGGTTGCCCCCCCGGCAACAATCATGGGCTTAATTCAGTACAGAGAGATAATGTACTTATTAAAAGGCTAATACTTTGCCTCGATTGAACTGGTCCACATTGTAATGAAATATTGCCTTTCACTCTCGGTATTGCATGGGTTGATAAAAAACGTGGCACTCTGCTGTTAAATAGGCTATTAAAAGCATGCAGCTCAAGCTACTTGCATGAGTCGACAGGTGTACAATTTTTAACAACGTCGATTTCAATGCAGCATACACACATCCAGATAAATGATTGTCGTCTTACTTAAAAGGTGCTGCTTGTTCCTCCGATTAAGCGTGGAGAGCTCTCGGAGTGAACCTTTTGTTAATTATGAAAATGACTGAGAACATGTCAGGACTAATGATTGTTTAAATCGGATGTTTTGTGCAACCCAAATCTCAGTTCTGGCTACGCCACTGTATACTGAATTTATCTCACGATTTCATCGCTGTTAGATTGTATATTGAAAGAAGGAAAAACAGTGTCTTCAGGTGCCGATTATGATAATTGGAAAACGTGTCAAAGAAAGGAAAAAGATTGAGAACTAGCTAACTAACTAACCCCCCCCCCAATTCCCTGTTCGATTTGCACCACTGCCAACATTATAAAGTGCAATAACGGCATTCTTTCCGGACCGCACAAGAAGAAATGTCGAATGTGGCGAGGACAGGCGAGTCGAGGACTAGCGATGCGATGTGGGCGGGAACGGACATAAAATAGTTTTTACTGTCAGCAATGCGAGTGAAGCGAGTTACTAATGGGAATGTAGGAAAGAGATGATTGACTGTTGACGTGAAGAGACAGTTCCACAGAGAGCTGCCGTTTGAACACCGCAACGCACAAGAACTTTGCTTCCTACATCATGTCTGACGAGCAGCTAATAATAGCGATCTCAAACCAGCCGGAGCTCTATGATGCCACCCTCAAAAAGTATAAAAATAAAAACCGTAAGCATGACGCATGGAACAGAGTGTCTGCCATCATCTGCGTGTCAGGTGAGAGCATGTTTTAAATTACGTTTTTCTCTTCAGCCGAATATGCTTTCGGAAGCTAATTGTCAGCCAACTGTGGACATCAGACTATACCTTAGCTGACAATAGAAAACTGAAAAGGCGATCTATTAGTGGTACTACTAATGGGTTTATTTTATGAATTTAGATAAGTGAATTGTCAGCGATATTAACCAAGGCAGATAATGTTGTGTATGCACCCGCGCGCCGGTATGTTATTACAGCCACAACTTGTTTCCCTCGGACACTTTTGCAGTGGGAAGTAAACCAACGGGAAGCCATGGCAACCGACGCTGACGGCAGAGAATTTTTCTGCCGGCGAGTACAATTTCAGCGAGTAGCGAGGGGCGATGGGGGAGTAGCGATCTGTGTAAACGAGGCATAAGTCTGCCGATCGAGCCCGGAAAATTGATACACTGAAAACAGGTGGTGGCACCTTCCCATTACTAAAACATGAAAATAAGCGCAGCTTATTCTTTAGCCCTATCTGACAAAAATTAAGCACGTTCTAGGAACTGTTTAGCCGTTTCATTCATGTATTAAGCACCTTTCGTAGTTATGAGCCTGTATGTTTACGTGCTTTCAGTAGTTTTAGTCACGATAAACGCCGGCTTTTAGTCACTGTAAATGCCAGCTTCTAAAGTCTACCCAACAGCTTCACCGCCACGAAAAGCCGGTGGGTAGGCTTCGAAAGCCGGCGTTTACCGCGATTATGACAGCAACTGTAAATACGTAAACAAAGCAACACCGTGTAACAAAACTGAATGAAAAGTTATGTTTAGGCTAATTTAGGCAGTGCAGTTGACTTACTTGTCGAGGAGAAAGCTGGCAACTTCAGTGTCACTTAGAAAATCTTTCTCCTTTATTTGCTCCTTCCACCTGGGGAAGGCTAGCCCGATGTTCACCCTTGTTTTTTGAACGTGCTGGTTGCGCTGTCTTTTCAATTCTCTTTTTCGTTTTTTTTTTTTTTTTTGCGCGGATGAGGATTCGTCTCCTGTGCTGCTGCTGCATATGTATGGTTCTGCATTATGCTGCAGTTGTACTGATTCCCAAAGTCGCCGCGATAGCCTCTCTTCCTGATTTCCTCCAGTCTCTCAATCACTCTGCACTGGCTGGCAGGGCAAACGCGGATTTATTCCACGTTTGGAGCTATTTGTCCCTTGCCGGCGGCAACAGTTTCAAGATGGCTGACCGTCATGGCGCTCCCCTACCAGCTTACCCGCCCAATGTAGACACAAGTCTAAAATTCTTCATTTACGAGAATAAATCAGATTATTGGCGGAGGTTATAATACACCAATGATGACATGTATATGAATGCAGACTAAGATTTTGGCAAATGAAAAAAATGTAAATGTTACACATTGTCCCTTTAAGGTCTGCTAAATCATCATCGTCTACATAACAATTTCTCTCAGCCCCTTCCCATTTACTTTGCACAATTTACAATCAAACAGTTGGTTCACACAATTAACTATTTACACTCACAGTCAATGAAAACACATACGTTAATGTTTTACTTATTTTTAATATTATTTTTGGTCATATTAATTCATCATTTCAGAAATAGGTAAACATGGATGTTTACTCTCGACTTGAAAAAAAAAAATAAAAAAGCAAAATAAGATGGCTGCCAGCTCATGTGAAATATGCCCCTTGTTACGGTCCCTTTTTTAAGAGGCTCAAGAGACCGTGACACATAACACAGGGGAGACCAGACAACAGGTTAAGATCAAAAGGTGTATTTATTTTCATCTCAGAAGTCCCACCAAATGAAATGGAAACAAAGCGATAAACATAACTCAAAAACTTAAAAGGACGGTACGTGCTGGCTAAACAAAACAAAATCTGAAATACGGGACAAGGCCAACCCACATAGGGCCGTAGGACCCTGCCCATATTCCACAACTAAACTAACCTATGGAAAAATGAAACTAAACCTACAAACCAAAAACCGAAAATAGGACCACCGGCCACCTACCCTCCAAACTAAAATAATAAAGCCCATAAGCTCTAATAACTTATGAGAATACTGTAACCTGCTACCAAGGGAAAAAGAAAATAAAATCAACACAAACCAAACCACCAGGCCTCCTCCATAGTCGCGGCGTGCGCCGGACAAAAACGTTCGCGCGTGCGTGAGAGAGAGCGAGGCCGCCCCCCCATCTCCTCCCTTTATACTCCTCCCCCCTTGCTGAGCACGGATTGTCCTCAGGTGCGTAACAGGCCTGGGGAGGAGCACACAGGAGGAGAATGGAAGGCGCACGTAACATCCCCACCCTGAAGATGTTGATTCTGTGGGTGTAAAAACAAGACGGTCACAAAATCAACATCAATCAATAACAACGCGACAAAGCATCCGCGATCACGTTATCTGAACCGCGAATGTGTCTTACCTGAACATTACACGACTATACAAGGAGGGCCCAGCGCATTATTCTCTGATTGGCGTTTCTCATCTGATTAATGAATACCAAAGGATTGTAGTCTGTATACACAATAACAGGTTGAACAGACAAGCCGACATAAACTTCAGAGTGCTTTAAAGCCAAAACAAGCGCCAGAGCCTCTTTCTCGATAGTAGAATAAACTCGCTGATGACGGTTAAATTTTTTGAAAAATAGGAAACCGGATGCTCGACCCCATCAGCACCATCCTGAAGAAGGACAGCACCCGCACCGAAATCACTGGCATCGACGGCAAGCTTAAAGGGACGGTTAAACACTGGCGCAGCTAGCACTGGAGCATTTGTTAACACTGCTTTAATCGCCTCAAATGCCTGTTGACAGCTGTCAGACCAACGGAACCGAACCTTTGGACTAAGCAGGTCAGTGAGCAGAGCCGCCACAGCCGAGAAATTTTTACAGAAACATCTGTAATATCCCGCCATCCCCAAAAAGCGGCGCAACTCACGCCGAGATGATGGCACAGGGAATGACAGGATGACTTCTATCTTGCACAGCACTGGTTTAACCTGCCCATGACCCACGACCTTACCCAAGTAGGTCACTGTGGCCTGACCAAACTCGCACTTCGCCAGATTTAGTGTGAGGTTGGCATCCCTCAACCGTTCAAAAACCTCTTTAAGTGTAACAATATGATCACTCCATAAATCAGAATAAACTACAATGTCATCAAGATATGCTTCACAACATGATACACCTGCTAAAACCTTATTAACTAGGCGCTGAAAAGTAGCAGGAGCGTTGCGCACCCCGAAGGGCATGACATTGTATTGAAGGAATGCATCGTTGCGCACCCCGAAGGGCATGACATTGTATTGAAGGAATGCATCAGGTGTCACAGACGCTAATATTTCTTTAGCACGTTCAGTCAACGGTACTTATCAATATCCCTTCTAACAGCACAGACTGCAATGCCGCACTATCCCGCAAAATGGTTACTGGAACCTTTGGGCCCTGTTCCGAGAGGGAAACAAAACCAGTCATCAAAAACAGAGCATGCACATCAAGACTTGTCTCCACTTCAGGAGTGAGTAGAGTTTGTACAGGAGGTAATCTTTCCGTTTTTACTAGATTTACTGTCTTTGATGCCTTTGTTTTCCTGTTTAAAGCAAAACACTGATTTATCATGTGACCCGGCTTCTTACAGTAAAAACAAACTTTCGGTTTCGCATTTTTACTCTCCCCGTTTTTATCCTCACTCTGAAGATACGTTTCCGTTTGAGACATAAACGGCTTAAACTGAGGAGCACTACGTTCATTTTCCCGGTGCGTCAACATGTACTCCTCTACAAGAACAGCGGCACCAGCCACAGTTTTAACTTTTTGTTCGTTAATGTACGTGCAGATCTTCTCAGGCAGGCAATTTTTAAATTCCTCTAAAAGAATTAAGTCTCGCAAATCCTCAAACTTGCTTACAGTTGATGATTGGCACCATCGATCAAATAGCGCTTCTTTCTCTCTGCCAAATTCTCAATAAGCCTGACTGTCATGTTTTTTAAGCTTACGAAATTTTTGTCAATATGCCTCGGGCACAAGTTCGTAGGCACGCAACACAGCAGACTTCACCTGATCATAGTCAAGACATGCTTCGGGGGTCATTGATGCATATGCGTCTTGAGCTTTCCCCGTTAATACAGACTGTAAAAGTAACGGCCATACATCTTTGGGCCATTTCAAAGTACTCGCTACACGTTCGAACATCACAAAGTAACAGTCAACATCCCTGTCATTAAACGGCGGAACCAAACGAATCCATTTATTCAAATCAAATCCTCCATCCTCGGAGCGCAAAGCCAATGCTGGAGACCCCCACTTAGACTCAAGCTCTTTAAACCTAAGCTCTCTTTCGACCTCTATCTTACGACACTCTAAATCAAACAACATCTGTTTTTCTTTGAGATGTCTCTCATTATTTAACTCTCTCTCCTATAATTCCAAACGGCGCATCTCTAACTCCAATTCTTTAATTCTAACTAAATCTTCTGAACTCTGCTCCACAGTAACCGCAGATGTTTCACAAGCCAAGAGACCTTTTTCATTTAAACCTTTCAGTATCTCCGATTTTATTTTCTGCTTCTTTGCATTCTTGGACACAGAAATTTCAAAGTGATCAGCGACATGAATCAGTTCTTATTTGGTAAAAGAATGGAACTTGTCGAGGCTAGGACTAGCTTCAAAATCCCCGATGAAGTCCATAATTTTATCCTGTCTTTCTATCAACGTAAACACAATCGAAAACACAAACCATCACACAAAGTCCAAGTAAACAGCTTTACATGAGATGAACGCCGAGAAACACAAAGGCACGCCCACCCACACACAAAGCCTCCGTAAAAAAACCCAGAAAAGCCGGAGGACCTGGTGGCATCCCAAAAGATGCACAAACAAGAGTGTGGGCTATAATTCAAAAGTAAGCCACGCCGTCAGGTAGCACAAGAAAACAATCAACCTGTTCGACTCAAAAGCTACCGACACACGGTTTAACAAACGTGCCCAAAGCACACGCGAGCAAATCGCTGAGGCAAAAAACAAACAAACCCCAAGCAATCAGCGCAAAAAAAAATCCACATACACAATCAAATGCTCTCCCCGCACCGCTCCAAAAAACACCCTCCAAAATGAGGGGAAAAAATTGTTTAGACGAGCCCCCAGATATGTTACGGTCCCTTTTTTAAGAGGCTCAAGAGACCGTGACACATAACACAGGGGAGACCAGACAACAGGTTAAGATCAAAAGGTGTATTTATTTTCATCTCAGAAGTCCCACCAAATGAAATGGAAACAAAGCGATAAACATAACTCAAAAACTTAAAAGGACGGTAGGTGCCGGCTAAACAAAACAAAATCTGAAATACGAGACAAGGCCAACCCACATAGGGCCGTAGAACCCTGCCCGTATTCCACAACTAAACTAACCTATGGAAAAATGAAACTAAACCTACAAACCAAAAACCGAAAATAGGACCACCGGCCACCTACCCTCCAAACTAAAATAATAAAGCCCATAAGCCCTAATAACTTATGAGAATACTGTAACCTGCTACCAAGGGAAAAAGAAAATAAAATCAACACAAACCAAACCACCAGGCCTCCTCCATAGTCACGGCGTGCGCCGGACAAAAACGTTCGCGCGTGCGTGAGAGAGAGCGAGGCCGCCCCCCCATCTCCTCCCTTTATACTCCTCCCCCCCCTTGCTGAGCACGGATTGTCCTCAGGTGCGTAACAGGCCTGGGGAGAGGAGGACACAGGAGGAGAATGGAAGGCGCACGTAACACCCTCAAAGGTGTTCAATTCAAATTAAGGTGTCCATCAATACCGCGTATGTCTGCCACCTGCAGCCAAGCAAGCTGTGATTCTCCACCTCATACTGGACTCCAGACGACTGATTCTGTTCTGTGGAATGTTGTCCCACTCTTCCTGAAGTGCTGCGATCAGCCCTTGCTGATTTTCAGGGCTTGGGTTTCGCTGTGACCAGCATCTCTTCAGATCATCCCAAACATGCTCTCTTGGGTTCAGATCAGGTGAGTATGCAGGCCAGGGCAGGACATTGACGTCCTCATTCTGTAGGTAAGCTGCAGTAACGTGTGCTGCATGGGGCATTGTCTTGCTGAAACGTTGTCACTCGTCGGTGATTGCGCAAGAACAAAATTACATGGTGTCTGAGGACGGTGTGAATGTACTGTTTTGTGGTTAAATTGCCCTATATGACCACCAATGGTGTTCTGACGTGTGTTGCTGCCTTTCCTGGCTAGGTCTCCCTTGCGAAAGGGGTCCTGGATCTCAATGGGCTAATTATCTAGTTAATTAAAGGTTAATAAGATAATAAAATAATTCTGTAGTTGGCCGATACTCCGGCCCACACCATAACACTCGGACCACCCCAGTGATCTCGTTGTCTAACACTGCAGTTGGCATAAGGTTCATTTCGTCGCCGCCACACGTGTTCTCGTCCATCAGCTCTATCCATGCAAATCCATGTCTCGTCACCGAACAGCACAGAGTTCCAGTCACGTACGGTCCATCAGTCATGCTGCCTGCACCACAAGGAACCTGCCTGACGACGTGCTGGTGTCAGAACCAGGCCTCTCATTGGTCTGCGCGCATTCAGCCCAAACTCGTGAAGCCGACGTGTGGCTGCTTATGCGGGCATTGTTCCTACCTGGTGTCTCCCTTGCTGTGCGGGAAGCAGTGTGGAAACTGTCCCGCAGGTGTAGGTTCTGATCTGCCGATCCTGACGCCTCGTGGTCACCCGCTGTCTCCCTGGGCGCTGACGGTCATTCACTGACCCTGTGGCAAGGTTGCGCTGGACAAGTCTAGCAATGGTAGACTGATTGCAACCCAATCTGCGTGCTGTCTGGCTCTGATTCAAATCTCCCTCCAACATGCCAAGGGTACGATCACGTTCTTCATGTGATTAGCGTGGCATGCTGAAACCATCTGGGGAATGTAAAACAATGTTTGATATTTTTGCAGTACCCTTACCAAATGACGCTAAAAGACACTTACTCGAGACCAGCCTATTGCTGATCCATGGAGTGAGCTGATTTTGTGTGTACAGCTCCTAAATCACTGAAGCATGACTAAAACCAAAATGCGTGACTTTTGAGATGAGAAACATCCCTGTGTGCAATACAAAAAACCGAGAAATGGAAGTAAAAATTTACCTATGCGTTTTCATTGACTATGAGTGTAAATTGGTAGACAGTCTGATGTATTTAGATGTCATTTTTGTTTGTCACATTTTGAAATTTAAATGACCATGAAACACGACAGATTTGCCTGAATATGTTTGTTAGATTATTTCTAGTTTTACATTTGGCTGTGCCGTGTGCAAATGCAGTAACAATTTACACGTCATGTTTGATATGCTGAAACGAAATGTTTTCCTCCTTCACTGTCGGATATTTAGTTGCTCAAAAGTAACCAAAATCAAGAGCTATCAATTGCTTTATTTTAAATTATTTGTGTTCAATTATAAAATTAAAAATGCCACAAATTTACAGAACTGATTCGCCTGAACGTGTTTGCCTAATATTCAGTGCATGGCTATTGCGTGCAATGCAAAAATAATTTGCCACATTCACATGCTTCACAAAATGTTTTCCACTTCACGTATATTTTTAAACTTTAAAACCAGGGCCATCTTGAAATTATTTATTTTTAAGAATGAGTCATGAGAGGTGGAATTCTGAGGTCGGTTCTTTATTCAAATCATTGACATTCTTTCAATTTTACACGGCAGCCTGCTTAGGTCTGTCTGCTTCTCATTATCTCTTCCAATTCATTATAGGCTTTGATTAGTCAGTTGGCTGAATAAATGACTTGATTGCAAGTTAGGGAAAGTGCCTGGGAATTGATTTAAGGTAAGTGAATCATGCAAAGGCGATGGAAGCTGTCCAACCTTTTCTTCCCAGAAGCATTTCAAATGACTGGATTTGGTATATGTCATAGCAAAGGTAATAAGTAAGCTCGTCTGTCTGCCTCATAATGGGAGTTACTTTTATTACGCTTAAAATAATCGTGATTTGGTTAATTGTGCTACCCTACCCCATACTGTCAATAACTGAGTACCGAATTCAGCATTAAAGTCTCGGGGACAGGTAGAGTCTGAACAAATGTGTCTTCAGACGACACTTGAAGGCTGTCAGTGTCTCTGCTGTTCTGGCCTCTGTGGCAGGCTCACTCCACCACGTGGGAGCCAGGACAGACCAGAGACCAGAGCAAGCAGCACCAGAATGGAGTGAGGGAACGACCAGCAGTCGACCAGCAGTGGCCGACGAGTAATCATTCATTATTTAGTCGACAAATGACCTTCAGAAGGACTCACAGATCCCTGCAAATCCTCCTGAAGCTTATTGCCAACTGAAAATTGACAAAATTGACCTTTTGAAGGTTGCAATATCACATTTATCTTCATGTTTTTTGCGTCTTCTGTAACTATAGCAGTGATTAGCGTTTTAAGGCTTAATAATCGGGTAGTTTATTGTGTTGACATAATGTTCCTATCATTTTAACTGATTTGGAAAGCTAAGAATAGAAAATAATGGGACTAATTCAGATTCCCATTATTTTGTCAGAAACATGGTTGTTAGAGTTGCAAATTATTGGGAAAAAGGGATCAGTAACTGGAGGAAGCCTGCACTGTCTGACAGAGAGTACATACAGAGTTTTGCGAAATGGTCAATTTGATCGAGGAACATAGGAGGAGCAAGTTTGGGCTGGCAGAGTACTGTAGCTTGCATGCAGGAGGGCAGCTAAATATATAAGGGGGGAGTCATTTAAAGTTGGCCGCCATGTTATGGGAATAGAATGTGAATCATCATCCAGCTGAGCTGTAAGCTCATGCATCCACAGAGGTTTGAGTGTTGCGGCTTACCAGCACCAGTTCATTGCCCAGTCACTGTCTAAGATATTATTGAAGACATTGACAAGACTTCGTAAGTAATGTGCAGTAATGTGAACATTATCTGTCGGAGCTCTGGGTCCATTAAAGAACTGAATGTCAGTCTACCTCAAAGCTGAATCAGGCTTGTCTGTCCGTGCGGGGCCGGCTTTTAGACATCCTTTGTCGCTTTAAATAGGAATAGGAATAGGAATTCTACATATTTGAGGCTGCTGCATGAGCCGAACACTTCGTGCCTTGGTCTTTGTGTTTAGAGCATGTCTGACGATTAGGTAATGCGGCTTCCTGTTGTTATTAATATTTGAATCAATAAGATTCAATTTGATTAATGATAATTCGTCTTCTATACCCGCTTATTCCACACTAGGGTCACGAGGAGCCTATCCCAGCTGGCTACGGGCAAAGGCAAAGGCAGGGACCCACCCTGGACAGGTTGCCAATCCATCGCAGGGCGCACACACCATTCACTCTCACACTCATACCTATGGGCAATATTAGTGTCTCCAGTTAACCTGATATGCATGTCTCTGGACTGGGGGAGGAAACCGGAGTACCCCGAGAAAACCCACGCGAACACGGGGAGAACATGCATACTCCACACAGAAAGGCACCAGGCTGGATTTGAACCCACGACCTTCTTGCTATGAGGCAGCAATGCTAACCACTGTGCCACCATGCCGCCCGACTGCTCTCTTAATTCCTTTCAAGTAGCCAACTTGCATGTCTCATGCTGGTGCTATCCTCTGCACCAATTTTTCACCTGGAAAAGATAATGTTTCTTGGCAGTACTGCTGTTCCTCATGAGTAAAAATGTATTGGTTTTTAAGTATTCGTTTAACACCGTTTCTTTTTATTTTTTTTATTTTTATTTTTTAGTCTGATTTCATCTTAGTTTTCCCTCAAAACTCCTTGCAAAATACAGTAGGGTGTGAGGTGAGGAGGAAACATTGGCATGCAAGGTTAGTTCCACTGCAGTGCTGCGGTGTGGAGTGGAGATGGATGTGATTGGTGAAAAAGTTGCTAGACAACAGATGGCTGGTAGTTGGGCTGTCTTTTGCTGTGTAAGAAGGGTACGTTGTAAGGGTATGGCTCACATCTGTCTGAGACGCGCTGCCTGTTGGATGTTCCTGAGTAGGTAGCAGCCCTGATGTCACTAACGATGTGTGGGTATGTGTGTGTGAGATGGTGTAAGAGAGTGAGGTTGGGATCATTTTTCTTTCGATAAGCACAACTGGGAGTGAGTGAGCGATTTAATCCAAATGCAGCTGCTGTATTCAAACCTGTGGAACTTCCGGCCTATTTTGAATTTTCCATTTGATGTAATGCTGTGGCCTTAAAAATAGACCATCCTAGATTTGAATATTTCTCTTGATGTAAGTGCGATGTACAGTAGCTTTCAAGAAGAGCTACAACCAACTGATACATAATGTGTATGTGGCATTGTCCAACAATATGAAAAAAAAAGCTTTTTCTGACTTTGAACCTGCCTAAGGCAAAATTTAGGTGAAAAATTTGAGTTTTACAGGTTTAAATAGGGAGACCAAGAAAAAAGATGATAGACTGCCCATGCATGCAATGAGGTTCTGACCGAAATGTAGCGAAGGCAGTTTTCCTCATTCTGGTCACAGATGGATGGAATTATTTGTTAATCCTCGGGGATTCTTTGGTCATAAACCAGAAAAAAACATTCCAATGCTTTGGACACAAGTATCCAAAAGTACCTCTTTAGGCTGTAGTTCTGAAACTGGACACATATTCTGCCTCTCCCAGAGACTGTATAAAAAGATGAACGCAGTGCCCGGGTCTGAAAAGTGAAGCCAATGCGGAAATCTCTTAAACTTGCATTCCATTTAATGGCCAGCAGATGACGTCGTCGGGGGTTGCAGAAAGAAGTTCAATGCTATGGAAGTCTCTGAGGAAATGACCCTACTTCCCTACCTGTTTTGTTTCAATAATGAAAAAATTTGTAAAATATTCAATGGTGTCTATCACAAGTTTCAAGCCTCCTTTGATATATCATGATGTTCATTTTTGTGAATATAGTCCCAAATAGGCTTTAATAAAGGACAAAGCCAGATATGGTTTAGGGGCGTGGCTATCCTCTGGTCCTTGTCAGGTACGGTCAGATCCACCCGTAGATCCACCCCTTGCTCCTCTCTGGATCTTCAATTCACGCTCTCTTCCAATAGGAATCACATCCGGTTTCAAAATGACGAAATGGCGCTGCTCAAAATGCTAAAATCAAAGTTTCCTTAATGGTATGGTAAGCCCACTGGGTGTCATCATGGGTGCTTCGTACATCTGTTTCTACAGTCTATAACCTGTCCCAGTGTGTTCATAAGTGAATTGCACATTGTGTCTGGTTTTCGATGTTTGAACACGATCCCTGACAATCTCATCCTCTGATTTTTGACCTGCATCCTTTACCAGCATCCTTTACCAGATAGCAGTCACCCTGACATAAGCCATTTATGGGGCGGGGAGGATTGTCCAAAACTGACACAAAAGTGGTTAGAAGGCTCCCTGGAAGGCCAGTTCAGTGAGAGTAATCACAATATGGTAGGTGTTGAGGTAGTTGCATTGGAGTTGGCAGGAGTAATTTGGGACCGGCATGTGGCAGGTGCAAATTGCCAAACTGATTGACTGGTATAAACAGAGAGATGAAACATCTAGGAAGTCACTTGGCAGTGAAGAGAAACCACTTGGGAAGGTGGCTCTGGATATATTTCTAGGCAAATTTTCAACTCCAGTAATGTGTGCATCCTGGTAGACTTGGCTCATTAGGAAGAAGATCATTTCCCACTGTGGGAGTGGCTTAGATGGGGGACTGGTTATTATGTCTCCCCCTTCCTGGGTGCATAACTCTGAAACTGTTTGACCAATTCTCACCAAATTTGATATACTGTCTCTCCATAACATGCAGATGTGCCTTTTGAGGGTTTGAACTGCTTTTGAATTTAATTTTTTCTGTTTCCATGGCAACAATTCGGACTTGGGCATATTGAAGGGTGGGGCTTGTTTCATACCATAACTCTAAAATGTGAAATGGGGGAAGGGGGAGACATCTGTTTTTACGTGTAAAAACCACTCTAGTTCTGAGCTGTGAGAGATACTGGTAACTTCAGTGAAGCATTTTTCATAAGCAGTTTTGTGCCAATGGTTTATTACGTCAGTCTCGGCCAGTATAAACATTATGCAGCAGAGGCACTGGTTCAAATATGTGTGTTACAAAAGCACGTTACGGCCAGAGTTTCTCGTCCATCTGAAAAGCTGAAACCTCTACCCTCGGTGTTATTTTTCGGTTAAGTTGACAACTTGCATAGATTTACTGAGGGAATTGCCATACCTAGTAAGCAAGCCTCATTTAGCTCTGACCTCTGCTTGAGAACGTCATTATGTTACACATTAATCAAAAATCCCAGACCCTGCCTGGTCTAGAGCCTGAGATTTATGCTGTTTAGCTTGTCAGTCAACATTGTGGGCATCTCATCTGTCTTGTGGTAGTTTGATGTTTACAAAGCCTGAATGACTGAGCAGTTGGAGGGAAGGAAGGAGAAATGGGCAGGGTCATAGTTGATGAACACGTAGCTATGGAGGTGTTGCGTCACCGGGTTGCTACGAGCAGTGTGGATATAGAATAGGACAAGAGCTGGAGGAGTGCTGGTCATTGCAGTCAGTCAGAATGCGCAAAGCCGAGGCCCTGAAATAGACACCTTAGATAAGGACACTTTGTTTCATGTCACCATAGTCAAATCACTGGATCACATGATCCCCGTTTCCCTGTAAATCTACTCAGCTTCACGCCTTGGAGTGATCTGCACGCTGAGGCAGTAAATGTCACTGCCACATTTGACCCAGCTTAAATTGTGAGGTATTTGTCTCTTCAATAAATCCTTGGAAATGACTCCTCTACGGACTCATCTTGTTATAGCTCTTTACAGTGTAGCTCATCGAGACACACAGGGTAGGGTGGGGAGACATCTGTGTATTTGGATACTCTGTGGCGATAATGTGGATGTTTGATCTCTAGGAAGGTGACCCGAGCACCAATGTAGCCATATCCTGATATCACGCTCTGTAATTCTTCCTGCTCTACAAGAGTACCCAAGAGTAATAGGGGCTGACAGGACTGTCAAGGTAGTGTTCTAGGAACTAAGCCATTCCGATGGTGTGGAGTAGGGATGATAACAATTAATGGATGATCAACTAATTGATCATTAAGACTTTCTCGATCAGGTGAAGTTCATTCGATCTATCAAAATGCGGATCTGAAATATCAAAAGCAGTTGCCTCTTATTACATTTCAGCAGCTGTCAGAAGACTGTTGCAATGAGCATGCCAACAGAGGGCGTGATGACAGTAGATGAAATACTGTTGGAAAATACGTAATATGTTGATGCAAAAATAAAGCTTTGCTTGAGTGGAAAAAACGCATTTGATTTTTTTTTTTTTTAAATGTATTTTCATGTGTTTTACAATTAGTCAACAGATCGGTTCTTTTACCAGTGATCAATTAAGGGAGGTGCTTTCAATTTGCATCCCTTGTGTTGTGTGGACACAACAAAACGGTGGCAGTTCCTCTGATTCTTAGAACTGTGTCAAAATCTGTGCAGTCTGAAAGTGAGGATGTTTTGGGCTTCGCAAAATTCCCAAGGCGGAAGTGTATTCAGGTTTTCAGGGTCGATGCCCTGTGAAAGGCTGTCCTCAACCAGCATTGCTAACTCAGTCTGCAGGGAGGCAGGTTTGGTGACATTACTTGCACTCATTATGCTCTCCTACAAAAGTGCCATTTGCCCCTGGTTTAAACACTCAGGACCCTTCGCATAACTCTTGCCATTGTGTAATTGTCTTGCTTCTGAACCTGCAGGTCTGTTTTCAATATGCCGGCACAGGCCTCTTAATTGTTAGTGGTGCTGTCGTCTGCATGCCAGTGCTTCAGGATGACGTGCTTGTTTTTCTGCTTGCTTAACTCCAGTGGTCATGGTTTAAGTGTTGTTTGGAGGTGTGCACTCATCAAAATGGGCGCATGTTATCCTTAGTTTCTCGGCTTTTGCACACCTGGGCTCAGAAACGCAGGTCTTGGCATGCCCTGTGTCCTACCTTACCCTTAGTTGTGCTGCTACATTTCTTAACGTCTTTACGCTAAGACCTACAAATCTTGCAGCAAGGGAAAAAAAGCTCCCAGAGCATTTGAATGTGTCCCTGTTTGATCAGAGGAAATTTGCGTGCTGACCTGTGGGAGGTTTCTCAGAATAGCTGCTTTAAGGAAGTCCTAGTTTAAGAATAAGGAGAAGTGAAAGATGGCTGTCTGTTCACCAAAGCTGTCGCATGGTTGCTAACTGTGGCTGGCTTATTTTTGCTACAAAAACTAGTCAATTCTGCTTCGTTTTTTTCAGTTTTGCTCCGAAGGAAGGGCAGGAGTAAGAGAAAAGTAAGGGGGTTGACCTTCTGTTGGCAGTTCAGCACAGCTGAATGAGAAAGAATGAGGCAGAAAGAAAGAGGAATAGAGTAGATGAGAGGAATATACTGGGCTTTAGAGTGATAGTGCTGGCACATACAGTACATTATTAGCCAGGCTTAGTTCTGCTGCACTCGGCTTGTCCAAACACATCAGCAAGTGCAGACAGGCAAAATGGCACAAGTACCTCGGGCATTCCTCCCATCCATTCCTGCCAGATTTTTTGCGCACCTCTCCTTTTCATCTTACTTACCTTTTCTTATTTCCCTGTTTTTTTATCCCCATATTTGTGCCTTCTCTTCACTTTTCCCTCAATTTCCCCTCTGAATCCTTCAAAGCAAGGGTAGTAGTTACATTTGCAACATACAGAGATGCAACGTGCAGTTACTGTAAAAGATTTACTTCATTTGAAATTCAGTCTCAAAAGTTAAGATTGATCAGAGGTTTATATGGGTCGCAACCGGTAGCTAACATTCCATGCATTGTGAATGGCTGGGCAACTGTTCAACAACTGAATTCCATGAAAATGGTCACCCGTTCCATCTTCTCCAATCAACATGTCTCGTACATTGCCTTTAGCTAAACTAGCAATGGTTTCTTGATTCACATTCGATTCAGTAGCTAGCTTGCAATACAAAATGATTATGGAGGTAAAGCATGTATGCTTCTGAGCTAGCTAGTTGAGTAGTTTTGAGAGTGGCACTCAACTTGCTAGCTAACTACATCAACAACCAAGCCATACAAAGAAGGGGTCATGTTAATATGCTATTTCGACCCGAAGGGCTTACTTTAGGTTTGGCAAAATTAATTATACAGGGCTCAAAATAGCGGGTGCGTAGGTGCATCCGGTTTGGTGCACCCAAAATTTAAAGTCGGATGCACCGTGTGCACCTACTAAAAATCTGCTCCCAAATAAATCCTCTTTCTACAAATACGCTCATCCTTAACTGAAATCATACATTTTTGTCCGTAAGGGACGAGAATTAATGACAAAATCGATGGGACTACAAGACTGGAACACGTCTGGTCTTAGGCCGCGTATGTGTTATCATTGGCTGATCGCGTAATGTATATTTCTCATCAAAGCTGTTCTCTGATCCAGGATCAGGGAGTTTGTGGGACATTTGCCCTCCGGGACACCAGGGTATGGCACGGGATAAGTGCCAAAAATCGGACTACTGAGAGGCCTGCGGCTACGTCCAGTTCGCAGCCGGCGAATAATCTAGAAACTGAGAAGCCAGTGATGGTTAACGAGAGGCCGACGGTAGTAAATGAGAGGCCGGTGGTGGTAAATGAGAAGCCGGCTATTAATTCACTGAGGCTTGTCACTCATTGGATTTGCCAGTGGCTTGGCTGATCACTGGCATTCCTCTGCTGGCCACTAGCATTCCTCGGTAGCTGCTCATTGGATTTGTGACTTACTCGGCTGGTCACTTGCGTACCTAGGCTGATAACCCACAGACCTAGTGTGGCGATCCATTGGATTTGTGACTGACTCTGCTAGTCACTCACGTACCTAGGCTGGTAACCCACTGAGCTATCATGGCAATCCATTGGATTTGCGCCTTTTTTAAATCGTTCCTAAATGAACATGGTATCTCGTTTGCAGTTTCAGTCTACCGTCAGTTGTTCAATTCAAGCGAATGACTCGACAAAAGCAACGGCGAGATTCGTGAGTGGTTTGTGTAATAAAAATACATACAAGTGACTTTAAAAGAAAAAATTAAAACCATTAAAACCAAAACAAAAAAACTTTATAATTCTTTAAGTAGTCAACTAATTATATTACCACGTTCAATTCTGTCTTAAGATTTGAATGACGAGGGAAAAGGGATTGCAATAGATGGCGCTAATGCCAAAATAATACAGATCAATTTCTTGTTTTCTATAGGCTACTCTGGTGAGGAGTAATGATTAATCAAGACTGATGCAAACCTACTGGTTCACTGTGTCATTTGATAAGGTTTCAAATTTTCATTTGATTTATCCAGTTATTTTTTTTGAAGCTAAACGCAGTAATATTCCGTCAGTGGTAGGCTAATACATTATGTGTACGATGTATATTGCTTTGCTGTCACTCTCAGAAAAGAGGGTTCCCGTAGGGTTCTTCGGAGATATGGCGTTCTGCCATTTGCCAGAGCACCCTTTTTCTTTCAGTCTCCCAAAGGGTTTCTTAGGGTGGCAAATGGCTTCATCAAGATCCCTTTGTTTTTAAAGAATCCTTCTTGGAAGAATTTATACAGGGTATCTGAGGAAGGCAAAATAAGGCAAGGCATATACTTTATATACTCCGCACCATTAAAATCGCACAGGTGAGGTATGTACTGTATTTGCAGCAAATTGAAGAATCAATTGATTTTTATTGCTTTTCCAGTGAGGCACGAGAGGAACTAAAGAAAAGCACGTGGTATTGTAATCCTGACACGCACCACGTGCACGCGCCAAGCACTTCAGTAATAACAAACATTGAGCTGTTCGTGATGTGCACAGTGACATTTGACTTGTTCTTTCTGGTGTGGTCAATATCCCACATAAACTTAAGCCAACAAAAAAAAACGAAAAATGCATCTTCATCAAGAAAATGGAAAGGCTTGTGACACAGGAGAGAGAAAAAGAGCCTTTGGCATGTTACAGGCAGTTCTCAGCTGCTGAGAGGCAGAGCGTCATTTGCAATGTCATCGTTCAACAATCAGTTGGCTGTCTATCCAAGAATGGAACTCAGGCACTCTCACCGACCGACCCCGCTTTTGGCAGCCAAGAGTGACGATGGCAGCTCAAGAATGCCACATCTGGTTACAGCCTGTACGTGACAGATTCCGGACAGCAACTAAAACTGATCGTGCGATGAGGCATCCGAGACTATTGAGGGTGAGCGCTAGTACCGTTTGCGACGGTAAACTGTAGTTAGGAAGGAGTAAAAATATAAAAACAGGAAAAAGCAGCACTGTTGCTGCCTTTGAGGCCAGAGAGGTCCTGTGATAGAGTTGGGGAAAATTGCTTTAGTTTCTTGGCCAAGTCAAAGTGAAATTAAATTATAGATTGAATATTATCTGACTGTGATAAATAACAATATGTTACGTTTTGACGATTCATAATACCTGATTGTGTTATTTTGCTCAGCTAGTAGTTTCTCTATACTTATGTAAGGGTAATGAATATTCATGAGTGCTTGTAAACATTATGACTAGCCTGGGAACACCATAGATTCTTCCATCTAGAAAGTTCTATCGTCTGCAAGATTCTTCTTTGTGATGTTAGTCAGGATTCTACTTTATGACATCATGCAGGATTCTTCTATGACATCATACAGGATAGGCCTGCCTGTTGCGATAATCAATAAATCAATTAATCTAACGATAACAAAAAATGAAGTCGATAAGTTTTCTGCGGTCGATAATTTTCATTTATCAAAGACACTGGATGTCAAGAGAGTTAACTCCAGTGCATTGATCTTGACTGATTACTCGCGGTTCCTCCGTGGAGTGAACCGTCTTGTCAATCACTCACTCTTTGTCTCAGGGATGTGATTTTTCCACTAATTCGCGGAATTCCGCTTTTTTATCTTCAAAATAAAATAATAAAAAAAATAAAACTCTGATTTTTCAGTCATGAAAATCCGATTTCATATCTACAGCATTCCGACTTTTAGTACTTCTGTAACTGAATTGATCTTATGCGTGATGCATTCTACAGAACTTCCGTTTTCAAATTAGCCAGGTAAGGCACACCGGTCAAATGTCATGCTGTGTGGGCAGGGGCTGCGGAGGCAAGTTTCAACACTGCCGAAAAGAAACGACTTAGATATTGCGGATATTCGAGACGACAGATAGCTTGTAGTATAGTAATAATAATGAATAGTCCGAATACCTGTATTTTGTGTAGCCCATTCGGCTAGCGGAGCGAGGATGAAGCAGTCTTGTTGCCTAAGTTTCAGCAGCGTGAGTGGTTGACGGCTGAACACTGCGGCGTCCCTTTATGTAACTCGTCGACACAAATGCTGTACTGCGCTGGTAAGTTGCGTGGTTGGTTCAGTGTATATCAGATTCCCCCGGGAGTGCGAGTGGTGGCTCATTTTAGCTCTTTGACGCACATTCGCCAGCTCCCATTAATGGTAATATGGCCAGTCAAACCATAACTTTGTATTACGTAAGCTTACCAACAAACCCGATGGACCTTTATTTTCCTACTTCACTTTCGCACACTTTAATATGAAGCATTATCACCCTACATTTTGACTTCGGTGATGCTGAATTAATTGGTTACTGTGGCCAGCATACGCACGGATTATCAGTGCTAACGCAGCTGGGCGTCTCGCTCCAAAGCTAAGTCATGGTTATTTCATCAGCTGCCCAGCTAATCCATGACCTTTAGCAATAGGCCTATAAGCGAACGATACCACTAACTTTTCTATCGCGTCGTAAAGGTAAAAGTTTGTGGTATCTTTCGCTAATATTAAAGGTGCTTCAGCCCTTCCTCGTAGTTTCACTTTTGTTTTTTCATGTAAATTGGGCGTCACTGCACACCGAATATAGCCGAATGTGGCTAGTTTAGTGACACTGTTTTCCGTTGTCGTTGGCTTATTCACTAGGTTAATTTGTAATGCGTAATATGTAATGCATATTTCCAGGAGTTCCATCAGGATTGTGTTTTTAGTCAATAATTGGAAGTTGAAAATACTCACTGAACTCATGGATGGTTTCTACAGATGATTGGATAAAGAAAAAAGATTTATTAGTGGTGTGTATCTATAGTGATTATGTTCTTATTTTTCATTTTTGCTATTACGCAATACATTCAGGGTAGTCTAAATTCATAAAATCCCATAAGCATGTGACTTTGTGATATGATTTTGTAGTTGAATGTGAAGTCAATGATTTTATTGATATATTGGCTATATTCAATGAATGTTATTTGACTTTTATCTGAGTGCAATATTGGCAGATTAAATTCTTTACAAGCTTGGAGCTTGTGACTAATTTTGACTCGACTTAGAAATGAAACATTACATGCGTTTCTTGGCTTGAATATACATTTGATAATAATTCTGTTTTTTTTATTTTTTATTTTATTGAATTCTTAGTACACTTGGGGCACTAAAAATCACTAAAACCTAGGAGCTCATTCATCTTTAAAAAGGGTGAATTTGCATTTTTATAGAATATCATTACATTTGAAAAATGGTACCGAAACGGCAATATTATTTTTTATCGCAATAAATTTTGGGACAGTTTATCGTCCAGCAAAATTTGTTATCGTGACAGGCCTAATACAGGACTACAAGGCCAATATAAAAGGCACTTGCAGCCAATTGACAGTATGATCATTTCCGGTCTGCTACACCTGAAAGCCAGACCGGCTTTGCTGAGTGCAATTGGACTTTGGATTACACAGACACCTCTTGGATACGGACTTTGTGGTGATCAGGATCACCACACTGAAGACGTCAGATTTCAGTGGATTTTCACCATTGCCGTGGGAACATCGCAAGGACTTAGTTTAGGCTAGAGGACAGTATTGCTATCTTCAATGCAGTAATTTCATTACCCATTCCTGTTCAGTTGCTATTGTTACGTTCATTTGCTCTGTTATTTAATAAATCGTTTAAATTTAATCCTTCTTCTAAATTGTAATATTTCAGAATAATCTGGAACACACAACTGTCCAAGTTTGTGGAATCTTGGAATCCAAGATTTGGGGCATATAGTTTTTCACCTGTCTGTCTGTTGGTCTGTCTGTTTGCCTGCAGCGAAAAAAAACTTTAGCCTGCAATAATTTAACCTGCTGCTGGGGGCATCAGTGTTCCACAAACACAGCTTGTTTTTACACAGCTTGAAAACTATTTTTTTCCATTATTTTTCTTAGAGTATGATTTTAATAAAATTTTATCCCACCTAACCTGTTGCACCACTGAAAATTTACAGTATTGTTATGGCCTATCAAAGAATATGAGTTTAAGAATATTTGATTATTCATTTTGTAATGCTGCAAAGTAGCTTTTTTTAAATCGAATTAAGAAAGTTTTAGACTGTGCACCTAAACACGCATGAGTGCACCCATTTTCAAAAGCTGGGTGCAAATCCTAATTCGAGCCCTGATGTATAAATGCCCATATTCCTGTCCCAGATACAAGCTACCTATATCTTGAAATGATTCCATCATTTTTCACCAAATGGTTTTTTAAAATTTTGCCATGACTTGTGCTCGATGTGATGGACATAAGCAATTTAGTGTAAACTGTGGCTCTATACACTAATTCAATGTTGATCTTTATCTGAAGGACCATGATGACCAGAACAGTTTTTAGCCCGCTTGGCCGACATAGCCTTTGGTAGATGTTGCCTGTACATATTTCCAGATAATTCTAGAGGAAAATCACCTCAACATTCTTGTTTGAATTTCATTGAAGGTGTAGAATTGACATGACTTTTGCAATGATCAGGGGCCGTGGGGGTATGTCATTTAACCTGCTACTTCCATTTCTTGGGAACACTTTGAGTCCATATATTATCATGAAAATCATGAAGATCCTCTGACCCAATAATGTAGCAAAGAGTGAGAGGAGAGGAAAAATCGTGACAGAGGAAGAAGTGACAGAGAAAAGAAGTTGACGGACATTAACGGTGAAGAGAGGGAGGAGTGTGAGTGTGTGTGTGAGTGTGTGTGTGTGTGCGTGTATATAATATAATAAAATGTGAATTGTGTAAACTATATTATATACACCGATAATAATAATATTATTATTATTAATATTATTAATATTATTATTAGCCATCATAATATTACCACTGACGGGTACATTGGATAACAGTGATTATTTTCATTACAATGGCCCCTGTCAGTTAGCGGAATATTTAATGCTCACAATTAGGATCTCGCAATGAATCTGCTGAAACCTGGACTATAATTGAAACTTCCAAGGCCATGACCGGTTTTCTCTACCCCTTGTGCTGAGATCTCTACAAGGAGTCCGGCATTCTGGCTCTACGCCTGCTTAAGAAGTAAAAGGCACACTGTCCTTCAACCTGTTGACTTTCCATTTCCCTCCGGCTTGGCAGCGCCTCAGCAGCTGTGTCTCCTTTAAATTGGTGCTGCACCCTCTTCTGTCCATGCTGCGATTTCTGGGAGCTTTTTATTTTCAGCTCTTATCACATTTGCAGACACCCACATTTCTCTATTTCTGCTGGATCTATTTTAAACCCCAGTATTTTCTGCAGCGATGGCAGTGCTCCTGTCTTTCTAGTGCTCTTGTATTTTGTCTCTTCTCTCTCAGCCTTTTCTTTTTCTATCTCCTTCCTTTTCTCTCTCTCTTACTCTTCTTCCTGCTTTTGTATGTCGGTGGCAAGGTAATCAAATATGTGGGATTGAATTGCTTCATTATTACTGGCTGCTGTGGTAACAGGCTTTTCATGACCCCTATGATGAGATGCATATTTTAAGGTGAAAATTTTGTGTGCAGCCCCCCCCCCCCCCGCCACTGCATTACCCTGGCTCCTGTCCATCTGGCAAAAAAACACTTGTTTCTGGCAGGTGCAGTAGTTTTGAGTGGAAGACCCTTTTGAAAATGTGGAGTATTGCTCAAAAATCGATGGAGAGTTTGAATGGTGATGTTTCCAGTAGGGATGCTCCAATCAGGTTTTATGCTGCTGATCACCGATACCGATCAGCCATGAGTGCCGATCACCGATACTGATCACATGAATCTGCTGTAAAGTTTTCGATTTAGTTATGATGCGTGCTACTGGCTACATGATCTAGGGAAAAAAGGAACCATAAAATAATCTTAATTTAGTAAAAACCATGTTTTTACTAACTTCTTCAAGAGAAAAAATATAAAAACCTTGCGGGCACAATGCAGCAACTATTCAGTCAAAAGGACAACTGAAAAACACTTAAATTTACCTGCTTTCAGGAACACAATCTTTAACAGATTGAAAACATAAAAGGGGAAGTTCACCCAAAAATGAAAATTCACTCATCATCTCTTCCAGGGCTTGAATTAAGATTTTGAAAATGGATGCACTCGTGCATGTTTAGGTGTACGGTCTAAAACTTGCTTAATGCAAATAAGAAAGCCACTTTTCAGCAGTACAAAATGAATAAACAAATATTCTTCAACTCATATACTTTGATATTACATAGGACTACTGTAAATTTGCAGTGGTGCAACACGTTATTGGTGGGATAAGATTTTATTTAAATCATGCTGAATATAAAAATAATGGAAAAAATACTTCAAAAAGGAGAAATCGGTAAATCTGAGTGTACTATTGTTATTTATCACAGTCAGATAATATTCAATCTATACTTTAATTTCACTTTGTTTGACTTGGCTGAGAAACTAAAGTAATTTTCCACTACTCCATCATAGGATCTCTCTGGCCTCAATAGCGGCAACAATGCTGCTTTTTGCTGTTCTTATATTTTTATATTCTTCATTACTCCATAATTACGACCCTCTCTTCTTAGATTATATTTAATCTAGAAGGCATTTTTTGGTAAGATTTTATTAATCACCCAGCAGCCACTTACATTATATCCAACGAGTAACTGCATACACCAACCAACATGAATGGGTCTTCAAACATGAATCTCAATTAGAATTGCCAAAGTGTCTACCTGAGTATTCGCGTGCATAATTTTAAGTGTCTACCCAATCAGTGTAAAATGTCATTAATTTCTCCCGGTAGGCCGCTGTCCCATTGTGTAGGATTGTGGTCTGTGGTGGCAGCGCCGCCTGGTGCTGCGGAGGGCAGATGTACCACAAACTCCCTGATCCAGGGGCAGGGAACGTCTTTGATGAGAAATATACATAACGCGATCAGCCAGTGTTAACCATAGAGCTATATAGGATTTTTATATAGCTCTATGGTGTTAACACATTCGCGGCCTCAGAATCCGTGTATCGTTTTCGTTTCCAAACCAAAAATGAAAAAAAACGGATAAAGACTCGTTTTTCCGATTTTTTGCACAAATGAAAAATGGAAAAAACGGATAATGAGCGTTTTATACCATTTCGAAATTTACAACTCTCTATAAGTTGCGTGCCCCTGAAGTGAACTTGACAAGGCTGCGACTCATGGACCTATAAGGAGAACTGGACAGACAACGAAGGCTGGAACACAAGCCGACATGGGCGTAGCGGTGAACCTGATATTGGTCAGTTGAACATCATTGGTCACCAGTAACCTCTCCAAACACAAATCATGCCTTTTCTCCATAATAAAGTTAACAATATTGTCCATTTTTCTTCGAAGTCCCCCAAGCATTAAATACACTGCTGATTAAACAGCTATAACATTCACGCTGCAATGGAAAGCCAACCGCTCTCACATCCAAGCTCATAACCTTACACCTTATAAGGGTAAAAACTCACTAACTCAGTAATATCTATATTCTGAAATATACCTTATTTTAACAGAACAGAAATTTCACTTTCAGGAAAAATAAAATGACATATGCCTCCATATTCAACAGAATGGTGTAATGAACGTACCGAGGGATCTACTGACGTGCGTGGGCTGCATGCATTTGGAAAAAACGAAAACCTCGTCATTCGATGTCTTTAAACGCGGTATAAATTCTACAGCAAACAGCCATATTAAGCAAAATGCAAACAGAGTGGAAATATAACCTGTTTTCTTCATCGATGCCCTCTTCCAGAGACAGATGTATCGGGTAGAAGGAACCCTCCAGTACCATTTCATTCGGAATAATTCCCATTGACCGCGTCCATACAACATTTATCTCGTAAATGAAACTGAACACTTCAGGCCGGTTTCAGGTGTCTTTGTTTCTTTGATATCGCATCATTTTCAGCTGCGCAACCGTGGCCATCATTCGAAGAACACATTCGACCTTACTTTTACGCTTAGCTTTGTATCCTATTCTTATTGTCCGATCAATGTATTTCAGTTATTGAGGAAAGTTTAAACACTCGGGAATCGGATAAGAAACTAGTCTATCAATACATCGTTACCGGGGAAGCTTGACGAGGGTGTGAACTATAACTGTAGAGTTTCGCAGATGAATCTGAGTACATAATTGACTGGCTATCGCCACCAGTACTTGGGTGGATAGAAGGGAGTGCTGAATTTGTCAATGGAGGAATATACGCGTTAATCCATGGGAGGGAACTACGCATATTTTGTGTGTGATGACTGTAATTGACAGTAGAATGTTAGAGAATCAATACAATGTCGGATTTTTTGCTTCACAAAACGTATTTTCTTAACTACTAATTGGAATACTGTTGGCTCACAGTAGCTAAAATGGTTGCTACAGAGTACTACGTTTTTTTTCTGTCGCAATTGATAATTTTTTGAAACCACTAGATTGATACTATGGGCAAGGATATAGACCAGTTTGCACATCAAGCTTAGCTGAGGAGTTTAATTCACGCCTTTCAGCTCTGCCTGCTTGTGGATATTCAATAACTGATCCGGGGGTGCCATCTCGTGGTCGAGTACTGTAGCTAAGTGCTTAAATTTGCAGCTCTATAGACGCGAGCGTCTACATCTGCAGAAAGGGGTTAAAAAATATGACAGTGATTTGGATTTGCATTCTAATTACTGATATTCAGTAAAACACATCATGGAATCAAACAAAACAGAAATAAATTCATAAAATTATTTATTGATGGCATTCAATCTAAACAGGATCACTTTTGCCTCACTTCTGCCAACAGTAATTGAAATATTTTATTTGCCTTGCAAATAACAAGAAAAGAAGGCAAACATATAAAAATCTGAGAGAATAAACATATTACAGAGCATCAGAAACATCTGTATGTTTCACCTGTATCATCTTCAGACACCAAGAGCTCTAAACACTTCAATTTTTAACATTCAGTCCATAGACCATGACAAGTAACTGCTTATTTTTCTAAGAAAAAGATTCCCTGCGAGGATTTAAACATTTTTAAACTATTCAGGGCCTTCTACTCATGCTCCGCTTACCGATTCACCGGTTTCACTTGGGAGGTTAAAGTATCACTACGCAATAGGCTGACGCTTGTATTTTACCGTATCATGCAATGTAAGTTAGGTGGCTCTTTAGAGTTCACTACTTTCGGCTGGTCATTGGCAATGTACTTGTTCGGTCTCAATTAGTGTCCAAGATCTGAGGTCAGCGTTTTTAGTCTTTTGGGTTTTATAAAGGGGGCTAACTAATATAAATCTGGTACTCCAGATTTTGCAATCGATTTCACACTCGTCCACTTTGTCGGGCAGTCCTGATTGCTTTAGATCAACATCATTTTCTGCCTCTTTACAGTGAAGTTTTGTTTCTCTTCTTTGCTTCTTTCTTTGTTTTCTTTGCTTGATGCAGGCCGATAATTTGACCCTTATGAAACGGGGTAACATCTTTTCCATGACCACAGAATATGATCTGACATGGTTGTTTAAGAAATGAGAAGCTACTAACTGCATCAGTAAAGGCTAATTCATACTCCAAAAGAACAGAGAAATTTGTTCTTGTTCTCGATGCTGCGAGAGCATTACTACATTACTTTCAGATTACTCGCTGCCATCATCTGAAATTCACCATAAGTTAATTAATAAACCATGTCATGCTAAAACCTGGCATATGCCCAGATCCTCATTAATCTTTATTTTAGGGCACATACAAGATCTCTCTTTCATGCTCTTTAATACAGCAGAGCCAACAGCAAAGTTGAAAAATCTGCCCCAACAGCACTTGACAGAAAAGTGAGTCAAGTAAAAGGCTACAGTACTGGCATGAACACGCATGAAAAAGGACGTTTGATTTGATTTCTGTCCTCAGTCTCAATCGCCAAAATACTCAAAAGGAAGAAGAAGAACAAGAGGATGAATACGTTTTTCTGGCCTCCCGTCCTGCCGATAGTTTAGGAATTTAAAGTAATGCCAGTTACTAGATCATTTATTTGTTAGTAACTGTAATCTGATTACTTAAGTTATCAAAGTAATGCGTTACATTACTGTCTTACTGATAAATGTTATCTGATTCCAGTAATTAGTTACTTTGTAATTAGTTACTCCCAACTCTGCCAATCACACAGCAGTTCTCGGACACCACACCAGAAAAAAGTTCTGCCCAGATGATGTGTCGAGAACAAACTGCAAGAACTCCCAAACCAGGGCGGCGAGAACAAAATGACGTCATTTTGTTCTGGCAGCTTCGAGAACAAGAACAAATTTCTCAGTTTTTGTGGAGTATGAATCAGCCTCAAGGCTAAAATAACTTGTTGCCTGATGAAATATATTATTCACTGTGGTTATTATTCAATGGAAGCCTCTTACCTTTTTACTTAGTTAAATCCAGGTGGTGACTTTTTTTGGCCAGTGTATGAACACAAGATGTATGAGTTTCATTTAAACTGATTGTGTTTTTCATTTATTTAAATTTCTTTTTGATTTATAAAGTTTCTACCTGTGCCATTAAATTTCACTTGATATTCTCGTCTTTCTCTGTCTGGTATGTCAAATCCTGGGCTGAGAATATACTGGATCTGTCTCCACTTTTTACTAAATGATGAAAATGGGATGTGAAGTTTTACTGCATCATAATTTCTCACTCCAAGTATACTTTTCAGATATTTATATTCAGGGGAGTTATTGGAACTGAAAGGTATAATATCATGCAGTTATACCTTTAGTAGAATGATTTTAGATGTAAATGGAGGTAGACCTTTGAAATTTTCAAAATGTCATAAATTTTGCAGGTATATGGTTCTATCTCCAAGATAGCTCCTTGTATTTTCAGAAATGTTTAGCCACAAAGTTCTGTCTTGCCTTGTGTTTTTTAAAAAAGAAACACCCAAATCTGCAAATTGCATGTTCATGGTAAAAGGAAATACAGAATTTGAAAGAAAAACAGATTGTCTGATAATAATAATCACAGAAAATGGGCAGCCGAGTCCTGTCTGAAAATAAATGGGAGACAAACCTTGTAACACTGAAATGCGCTATTGAGTCTCACGGGTGTTAAGCGTCAACTGCTCCTATCTCTATAGCCAGTGCAAATTCATCTGAGTACATTTAACGCAGACATGATGCACACTACATAGAAAACAAACTCTTGGTTTCAACTAGTCTTTTGTCCATCATATTGTACTTGTTCATGTGCATACACTTGCATCTTGCAATGCATGAAATAGAAGATTGAAAATCAAGTAGTACTATCTTAAATGGCCCCCTGGAATAAGATTGGGGTTTTAAGACATACACGCTTCATTCAAGTGCTGGAGTACCTTTCTGTCTAAAATATCCCAGATTTCATCACCTTACAACCTTTGATTTGGTATATTAGAGGGATTTTGCTTCGAAATGGGAGAGTGGATATAACCTTTGCTCATCGATCTTGTCATCCTGATCAGGTGACCTTATATCCAGCTCCCTGATTGGAAAATGTGGACATAGAAGTTTTTAAACTGAAGTGCACTGAAAATGCATACAAAGTACTATGCACTTTCTGGATGTTTCTCCCAGCTGCCATCTATCATTGAAAAAATTACATCAGGATATACTACCTGTTAATACTGGGATTATTTCTATGATGGAGCATAATTTTTGATGAAAAGTGGTGATAGGCCCAGTTAATCCTCAGCCCTTGAAATCTTGTGTGGGCTAGTGACTTTTTTCTGTCACAAGCTCGACTGGCTAGCGGGGAAAAAAATTGGGAAGATCCTGCCCTGCAGTGTATTTGTGTATTAACCCCTTTGCGCAGAAGCCAAATTTGGCTATGTATGGATTACTCAGTTTGATGCTTTATAATTCAAGATTTAAGCTTCATGAAGAAGACGAATGTGGCTCAACTCAGAGAGGACACTCGCAGCATTTAGAATTACATGGTATTTAACCCCCGCTGCGCGTTTAGCGCGAAGCGGGGGATATAGTATTCACTACGTCCGTCCGTCCCGAACATTGTGAGCGTGATATCTCAAGAAGGTGTCAACCTATTTCAATTCTTTTTGGTACCAACCTTCCTACTGGGAATGCGCAGACACCAGTCGGTTTTGGTGACCTAACGACGGGGGATTATAAACTCCTAGACCACAAGTATTCCTCATCTGAACATGAAATATTAAATTATCCACTTTTTATAAGCCAAAAAAGATAGCTATCCGGGTGGCTTCCCAAACTCCCTGAGCCTTGAAAATGGCGCAATTTCAATTCATAAAATAATCATATTTTTAACGCAAATCAACTTTGTACTCATAAAGTTCAATATGAATGCATGATTTTGTGGTTGAATTTGGCTTGAATTTATCAATATTAGCACAGCTGGACATCAATGGTCACCACTGACCCCTCCAAACCAAAAACATGCCTTTTCTCCACGATAAATTTCAGAGTCTCTTCCATTTATAAACAAATCCACATCAGCAAGCACACACACTCATTTAGAGGAACTGCATATTTTACGGTTAGAATGTTCACGCAGGCGAATAGCTTGCTGTTTACTGTTCCGATCATCCCAGCGAAACGCATGCTTGTAACCCTCTATGGAACTAGTATAACTGAGGTCACAGTAAAGATTTACTCACTTTTGAATAGCATTATTGAGCTGCTCCTCAAAAGTATCAATGCTGTCAGCTCTCCTGTCTCTTCCATTCAGAATAACTGCTATTTTCCATCACACTATCACATTTCCATCCCTCAAATAAGCTCAGCTCTCCAGGCTCAGTTCTGGATGATTTTTGTTCCCGTGCAACCACATCAGTCTGAGCTGTGCAAACTATGTTGGATACAATGTAGTAACCCTATTACGCAAGTATTTTAATGTTTTTTAAGGTCCAATCAATGTCTATCACTTACTGAAGAAAACGTATATTGTCTGTAATTGGATAAAAATCGTGTCAACCAACTGGTGATTACCAGGAGAATTTCATGTGGGCGTGAACTACAGCTGGGCTTTCATGCAAATATCATTGAATCGCCATTAAAGTGATTGGATATCTGTGAGAGCTTGTATGAGGCTCTAAAAGACATCTAAATTCTTCAATCGACATATCTACGCGTTATTTTGGATAGGAAATTGCATGTTTATAAAATGAGATGACTGAAATTGATAGCAGTGTCACATAGTGTCAATACCAAGGCGAATTTTTGCCTCAGGAAACTGATTTCTTTTTTTTTTTTTTAAACTACTTGGAATGCCATTGAGTCACTGTAACTGAAGTGGTGGCCACACTGGACAATGATTTTTCTGTCGCAAGAGATCATTTTTTTAAACTGCTGGATAGATACTATGGGCAAGGATATTAAGAAGTTTGCACATCAGGTTTAGCTGAGGAGTTAATTCATGCAACTCCTCAAAAACAGGGATAGGAGTGAACCCGTCAATATTCTAGACTGTGTTCCAGCTCTGCTGGCTTGTGAATATTAAATAACTGATCCGGGGGTCCCATCTAGTGATAGAGTAATGCAACTGCTTCCATAAAAAGAGCTGCTCTCTGTCCGCAGGCGTCTATGCCTGCAGAAAGGTGTTAAACACACTCAAATGCAGAGACTTGCTTGCACATATATATATATATATATATACACAGTGAAATACTCATTCTCATCCCTTCACACACACACACGTGCTGGAATACATAGATGTGTGATACACAAACATTGCTATATGTTGTTGGGGGTTATTTTTTTGGGTCTACACTGTGTGCTACTGTTCAGGACAAAGGTTTTGCCAGTGATGAAATCTTTGATGAAATGAGTTGACTTGAATAGTGATTTTTTTAAAAAAATGAAAAAAAAAAAAAAATAACATGATTGGACTACAATGAAAGACACAGTAGGCCAGCTAATGTAGTATCACTTACAACAAGAAGCTTGGAGTCTGTCCCACAACTTTTCATTTTGCATAACATGACTAAAAGCCACATTTGTCAACCTCTTGCTTGGTTACTCTCTCTTTTTCTCTTCTTAGCTTCCACTGTGAAAGTCCCGTTTGGTCTCTTTGCCTCTGCCAAGATCCTTAGGCTACACTGAGAATACTCTGCTAGTTTTATCTTTTAGTTTGCGAAAGACATATAGTTGGCAGTATGACATTGCTAGTGCCGTAAACTGCACTTTTCCTATGAAATCTGACCTGATCACTCAAAGTTGCATCGTGCTAGAACAAGCGTGGGACACGGAGGAAGTATGAAAGAGTTAACATTTTCCCTACTATAAGCCAGTGAATAATGAAAATGATTTTGAGGCTTGTATTTTAATGTAAGATTCTCACATAATGCAACTTTAATTAACTGCGTGCATATTTGTCATCCATACAATATTGCATACATTATGCCCGTCCAAAAAAAAGTTTAACCCTAATATTTTGTTGGGCCACCTTTGGCTTTGATCATGGCACACATTTGTCATGGTATTGTCTCGACTATCATATGTAGTGTTACAACATTGTTTTCAGACCACATTTGCATTGATTTTTGGCCAAGATATTGCGTTGACAATGGGTGAGTCAAACCATTCTGGTAAGCCTTCTTCAGCACACTCTGAAAGCTATTAATCCATTAAGGGCTAGGCTCTGAGGTGGCCAATTCTTGTGTGAATATGATTCCTCAAGCTTGATGAACCACTCTTTCACAGTTTGAGCCTGATTAATCTTGGAATTGTCATCCTGGAATATGCTTGTGCCATTAGGGATTGAAGAGTCCATTTATGGGTTACTGGTCATTCAGTATATTCAGGTAGTCTGCTGAATTCATTTTTTTGGTGCAGAGCGGTGCTGAGCCTAGACCTGACAAATTTAAACAACCCCACATCATGACACTGCCTCTGGAGGTTTGTACAGTGGGCATTATGCATGACGGGTGCATCGCTTCTTGAGCTTCATTTCTTTCCCTGATGTGACCATCACTCTGGAATAGGGTAAATTTGGACTCATTTTACTGCATTACCTTTTTTTATCGCTCCTCAGTCCAATCTTTATGCTCCTCTTTTTGCAAACTAATTTTTTTCCCCAATTGGCCTCACAAACAAGTGGCTTTCTTGTGGCCACATAGCTGTTTATTCCTAATCCTCCAAGTTCATGTTGCATTGTGAATGTAGAAATGCTCTTACCTTCATAAACAAGCATAGCCATGAGTTCTACTGTTGATTTTTTTTGAGAATTTTGGTGATCGCCGATCAGGATCCGTCATTTTTTTCTCCAACCCATTTCTTCCACGAAGTGGACTGTTCACCATTATCCTTACACTGCCTCCTCAGTCACAAGACTCACCAGTGTCAAGAACTGTCCATAAAATACTAAATTAATAAATATTTTCCATCTCGCATCGGAAAAATTAATGATTGGTCCATTTCTACCCCTCGGCCAGTATTATGGTGGCTGATGGGGTATTATCATTATCATGATTTCTATATGTATTTATTATCTGTCCCACATTTTGTTCGAGCCGGTACTTGGTATTAATATTTATCATCCCCTTACTTATCATGTCTAAGGACCTTGGGCTGTAGTTTTGCTACAACCTACTTTTATGGGGATCTGACCTAGATGCAGTAACCTTCACCTTGGGAATTTTGTGCAGGCTGTTTCTCAACAATTAATTATAGCAATGTGGAACTGGCCACATATAAAATACAGTGGATGGACCTGTACCTCGTCTACTTGTGTTCCACAGTTGACGTTTCACCTTTTTATAATGACCTTTAATATTTTTTATTCCTGCATAGTAAATCTCAGAATTTATGATTTCAGAGCAATGACATGATTCTGTCTAGGTGGTAATTATGCAAAAAAAAAAAAAAAAAAGTTTTGCTCAATTTGGGTCACCGTGATCTATTTATGCTAATTATGCAAAAAAAAATGTCAAGTTAAAATTAGGTCACTGTGACCTGCAGGGTTTTATATCAGGTATTCATATGCACCTTCGTGATGATTCTAATCTGTTTGACATAATTGCAAGGCCGAGGGGTCATAAGAACCTTTCATGTTACATTTTGCGTCCAAATCTTGTTTTTATATCGTGCTTGTTATTTTGAGAAGAGATTGACTGTTGAAGCCAAGCAATTCAACAGAACTCTAATTTTGATACTTTTTTATACAGAGGATGCGAGAAAATTATGGATAATAGTCACTGAGGCCTACCTCTAAAATACTGACATTGTGTTTTATCAAGCTGCATCACCAAGGATGATTATGGTTAATTTGTATCAGGTTACTCCTTTTATTGTTTTTCTGAAACCTGAAGTTTTAGGGAATACACCATTAACTCCTTGGATCCAAGATGTCACCTCAAGCAAGTAAAATAAAACGAATGAGAAAAGCGGCAAATAATGCCGAAAATGAAATGGATTATTTTTTCCAGCTGATAATTCCAGCTGAAGTCAGTTTAAGGGGGTAAACCCGCTGGTCAGCCATATAGTCAACTGATTTACTAATCTCACCACCAGCGCACTCTACCACCTAAACTAGCTTACCCAGCTTTGCCCAGCACGATACCCAACATGACAAGCTGTAAGTGCCAAAAATGAAGTGTGAATTCTTGTAAAGCAGCTTGGAATCCAAGCTGGCCACAGCTGGAATTTTCAACAGGGGTAGACCAGAGGCGTTACCAGGATGCCAAGCTTGGGTGGGCATTTGTCCTCTTTGGGGGGGGGGGGGCAAAAGAAAGAACCTCTAAATCGCCATAAAATAAATAAATAGGGCCTATATATATATATATATATATATATATATATATATATATATATATATATATATATATGTATGTAGCCAGGTGGAACATTTTAACTGGCTAGGTATGTAGGCAGGACGTAATTACCTGTGGCACAGGGCGGAAGAGAATTGTTTTCTCCTCGCGGTCAGCTAAGACACCAGAAACTTTGTTAGCGTCTCTCTTTCTATGGCTGGGGCTTGGCTGTCGGACAAGCAGTCTCATAGTAGTAACTGGTATGCATGAGCCAGTGTTGAGCAGGTATTTATATCATTATTGAATTTTTGTTTTTCTTTATTTCGGTGTGGCGTTGTGACATTATAACGTGAGGTGAAAGGGATGTGATTCTTTTGAATTGCACTGTATGATGCGAGTTACTGTGTTGCCGTTTGAAGTGCCTACAACTGGTGCACCGTAGGGAGGTGAGTGTGCGCTGGTGCTGCGATATATTTATGTAAATGTATTTTATTGTTGTATCTTGATTATTATAATGTATGATTTATTGTATATTCATTTTTGTAATTCTTTTTGTGCTGACAGCGATTGCTGAGGTGGAGCAAGGAACCTGCTCCAGTCCACTGTAGCTTATTCGTGTTGAATTTAGTTCCCCTGTGAAACTCAAAGCACTATCGCACCTTGGAGATTGTATAATAGTGTCTTTAAATTGAAAGTTGTTGAAAATCCAGTCTGTCTCCTTTTTATGTCTGGTTTTTGTGTCATATAGAACAACTATTTTTATATTTTGCTAGAATTGTAATAAAAGATTATTTTTATACATGACTTCATGGTCCAACTGCTGATTATTGAGAAGTCTAGGGCTACTGTTAAGTAATGTAATCACAAGGTAACACATATATATATATATATAGTGGCGGTTGGTGAACTGGCGATAGGGGAGGGATATTAACAGTTGTGGTCAGTTTTCATTAATTATGCACACTAGGGTTGTGCCAATTGTGAACCGCGATTTTTTTAAGGCGTAGCACCACCACCTGCTGCCATGGGGCGAATATCGGAGCTTTCCCTTTTCCTTCATTAAACCCATCGCAGGTTGAACGAAAGTGCGAAACATCAAAGGGCATGAGAAATGCTTCCGGAAAAAACTTGACTGACATCAGTATTTTTTGGCTACATGCGGCACGGAGCCAAGTAAAGGACTATAGAATCGCCTCATATTAACCATTTGGGCAACTGTCAGAAAAACAAACCTGTGCCCATTTACTTTGCTTGATTGGCAATCAAATGGTGGATTCATTTACTCTCTCAGTTGAATGAGTAGAGCTGTTTAGACAGCATGTTTGATTGATGCATTTCGAAATTTGAATGACCGTAGAACAGCAGCTTTGCATGAACACGATTGTCATTGCCTCGCGATTTCCTGCGATTGATCATTTATATCTCACATTCACGTTTCATTGGCTTTTGGGGAAGACGAAGTTTTTTTCTAATTATTCAAACTGGCATTCTTTCAATCTAACACCGTAGCCCAGTTAGGTTGTCTGCTTTTCACCATCACATCTTAATCGTTATATGCCACTGAAATTGTTTGATTGTTATTGAGGCCAAGTACACGGGAGCAAATTTAGGGAAGTGCGGAGCACCTGCAATTTGCGAAATCTAACTCGGGCTTCTTCCCGGCAGCATTTTAAATCGTTTTAAGCCACTTCAGGTGTGTATGTTTAAAGAAATTACACCCGACTGCCAACACCCCTCATGACTGTAAGTGGGTCTCATCACACATAAAAAAAAAAAAATCCTCGTTCAACGTCGCCACAACCCAACTCAGCATTTCATTTCTCGTTGTAGTATATTTAGGAGATCTATAATGATAAAATAAAAATAAAGAGATTTGTTATAAAAGCTCCCTGGATTTTAAGCGTCTAGGAAAATACACAAGGTGGAAAACCTTCTGAAAAGCCGATGAAACATAAATTTGAGATATAACTTAAATGATCAGTTGCACGAAATGGCGTGGCAGTGACATCGTGTTCATGCAAATCTGCTGTTCTACGGCCATTTAAATTTCGAAATGTATCAACCAAACTGTCTAAACAGCTCTACTCATTCAACTTAGAGAGTAAACAAATCCACCATTTGATTGCCAAGCAAAGTAAACGGGAACAGGTTGACTTTTCTTAGAGTTGCCTTCTGAAGTCTTTTACTTGGCTCCATGTAGCACGTCGCCGAAAAGTACTTATGCCAGTCAAGTTTTCCTCAGGAAGTGATTATGATGCAGAATTATTGTTGCAACAACCCCAGTGAGTGACTTGCAAACTCAAACTAGCTGCTGGCGAGCTGCCTGGGCTCACTCGGTAGCCAACTCAGGTTATAAACACACGAGTCAATACAGATGACAAACTAGTACACAAATTACCTTAATGTCAAACAACAAGACTAACAAAATAAGCGGTGGCAGAAGTAGCAACAGAAGGGATGTGGGCGAAGTTTTAATTCCCCGAGAAAAGCACAGGGCCGGAGACGTGACTGATGAGTGAAGACGGCAGTCAAAGAGCATGGGAGGATCCTAGTAATTCGAGAGTGCCCATTGGTTTCACAGCAGACAAGACTGGCAAAGGAATTCACCAATCCTGCATAGTGATAGATAAATGAAGCATACGTAAAGCTCACTCTAAATGGCTGTCCATCTCCGGCTGTCAATCAGTTTGATATCGCGTGTTTGCTGTCAAATTGGAGTAAATCAGTTTTTTATCTTGAGTTTTCAATGGGGGGGCAAAGCTTTTCTCAGGGGGGGCACTGCCCACCTCCTGTCCCCCCTTGGTAACGCCCCTGGGGTAGACTGTGGTTGCAACGTTGGGACAGTTTTATTTTGGCTTCTTTGAAGTATGGTTGTAGATTTGAAAATGTATGACTATATAAACTACTTTTGTTAGTGCCATCTTTGACTTCACTGGTAGATTTAATAGTTTTATATGATTTATAATGATAATTACTGAGATTTAACTCAATCCGGGACTTTTCCAAGCACGCCATTGGCTATGCCCCCTAATGTGTCATGTATATCGTATCCCAAGCACACCTGCCTGCTCTGTTTGCTGGGAAAGGTTATTTGGATAAAGTCATAGATTATCAAAAAAAAGTGCAAGAATTTCGAATGCCAACAAATTTTACTTCATTTGTTGCAAACTGCATAATTTGTCGTCAAAAAACTGGGTCCTCCCTGGATAGGGATTGTTAAAATTAACGATAATTAATTAATTAAATCTCTTGTTGACCCACCACCTGTACAGCCTCATTGGAAGCACAGTAGTTGTATAATAACTAAGTTAAAGCATTTTTTAAAAAATATAAATTTTGCAACCCCTTGCTGCCAACTCAGGAGAGCGAAGACCGTTCACGGCTCTCCTCCGAAGCACGTGCCTGTCAGCCACTGCTTCTTATACACTCATTGCTTGAATCTTCGCAAGTTCAGAACGAGGGCGGGGGATACCTGGACATGAACATGCTTAGAATATTCCTGACGAGCGCCCATCTGGCCAACAGGAGGCACTTGAGCAACGAACAAAACTATTTTTTAATTTCCATTTCTGGCAGTCCCTTCCCAATTTGAAACCCTGTAGTGCGATGGCCAATTGTGCACTACTCTTACAAAGCTGCTGATCACTGTCGGTTGGTACGACCGGGGCTCGAACCCGCGACATGACAGTCACGTCTGCACTGCAACGCAGTGCCTTAACTGAATGAGCTATCCGGCAGTTAGTTAAAGAATTTTGTGTTGGCAAAAATCAAGTGAGTACTATTTATGGGTATTTACCAGTGATGCAGACAAATTCTGTGACAAGGTGACAGCTAATCAAGTAGAATGGTCTGTTGAAAAAATGGTCTGTCTGTGTGTGGCAGGTCATTTAGTGATGCAATGTCTGTGAAAAAAATTGTGATGAACAGGAAATGGAGGGTCTTCATAGATGTATAGATTGATAGATGGCAACTTTATTGAACCTCATGGGGTAATTTGTCCTCTGCATTTCACCCATCCTATGGTTAGGAGCAGTGGGCAGCCACAGAGCAGTGCCTGGGGACCAACTCCAGTTCTAAAGCCAGTTCTTTGGTCAGGGGTACCAGTAGGAGTGTTCTGATAATGTTTTTGTAGGTCAGGGAAACCAGAGCACTTGGAGGAAACCCACGTGAACTCAGGGAGAACAAACAAACCATTTAAAAAAAAAAATTTATTATGAGTATGCATTTTATGTAGTCTGATGGTGTTGAAGGGTTAATATATATGAGGACAAGATTTATTTGACATCAGTTGACCAAGAAAATAATTAACACATGCCTGCTAACTGTCCCTCAGGTTTAAGGAAATCCTATTTCTCACAACAAATCTGAGCACTGAAAGACAAGGTAGAGACTAAGGGATTATTTGTTTCACACAGAAGGGACCAGTCCAGACACATTACAATAATTACCAAAGGACAAACATTTTCACTCAAATTGGATGAAAACTTGACTTAAATTTATTCTAAATCATGACAATGAATTATATATCTGTGTGGCTTACAGTCCCCCATCAGATTACCCTTATTTTGAGAATTTTTCGACAGCCTGCAAACAGAGATCAGCCACCTCCTGGCCCAGGCGATCCTGCTGCTCTGCGGTGACTTTGATGCCAGAACAGAAACCCCTGTACTTCACAGCAACATTCATTAAGAGAAACAACCCAAATAGCAAAGTAAATCAGAATGGTATAGAGTTGGTGCATCTCTGCCAAGCCCTAGGCCTTAATGGCAAGATCAGAGTCAGAGGGGACTCTTTAAGAAGGTTCACATATTGTTCTGGGACTAGTGTTGATTGTGCAATCACTGACGGGGACCCCTCTGATATCATTGCATTCACCATCAGGCAGCCAACCTCTCTTTCGGACCATAATCAAATTAATGTAAATTTGAAACTAATTGAGAAAATTAGAATCGCTCATTCACAGCTCTGTAAGCTGTTCCACATAAATCAATTATACAGATGGGCTCCAAACAGTGCAGATGTGTTTAAAAATGCCATCTGTTCAAATATTACTGGTTTCACTTACAAATGTTATCGACTGCTAAAATATGACACAAATCTGGCTAATAAAGATATTACCACAATCTTTCACAAAGCTGCAATTCAAGCAAACGTGAAAAACAAGCTAAAATGAAACAAAAAAAAAAAATCATGAAAAATGGTGGGACATGGACTGCAGAAACTTACGAAAAGAACTCAGCACATTATAAAAAAAAAAAAAAAAACATCAGCAGCCACACAACCAAGATTTACGTCTGAAATATTATGCAACTCTCAAAAATTGCGAACAAACATGAAAGTATTAAAAACAAAAACACTCAAAATTCGAATCAAATTGATAAATCATTTGAAGAAAATTACTTCTAGGAAATGTGGAACAAATTCAGCACTGAAAAAACTACAAGAATTGGCTTAAAAAGACTGAGACATCTGTAAAAACTATTTTGAAAATATATGGAAAGAAATCCCGCAACACAAATTTCAACCAAAAATAGTACCTGATAAAGTAAATATTTTGGAATATACAATTAAGAATTTTCAGTATCTCACTATGTGAAATCTTTGTGTCGAGGGAAGGGGGTCAACATGTAATTATTTTTTTTCCTTTCGTATGCGACAGTTCTCATATAAACCCTTGCACTTCTATGCCTAACAGATTTGTAGTTTGAAAAATTCAGATTAGCTGTGTTCACTGAAGCCTGAAAACGGAACCACGACACTGGTATCGATCAGAGGAGAATTACATGGTCTATCAACACATATGACAAGATTTTTTGAACACCTTCGCATTTTAGTTTAATTTTTATTTACACCCTTTAGTGTGGCAACCCTTTGCTTCAATAGTAGCATTTAATCTTTCAAGCATAGTTGTCACATTTTTAAAATGTCCTCACTCACTAAAGAACCGGTCCCACTGGCTGATGGACACAAAACGTGTGCAAAAACAACACAGCAGACGAGCAAAATTACAGGGGTGGCTCCATCCGTTTTCATCCACTCCAGAAATGGACAAGATTGGCAAAAATTTGTGAAAACAGAACGGAAAAGAACGGACATGGGTAGTATGTAGCGGGGATGTTTAACGCATGTTCATAGGAAGCCAAGCGGATGAAAGCGGATGGAAATGGATGACCGCTCTGAAGGGGTTACCTGGGATAACTGCGAAGCGGACGCATAGCAGAAAGAGCGGATGCATAGTGGATGAAGTGATTGAATACTTTATTTACGAGATGCAAACGCTTACATTCTTTCTATTTCCGTGCTACTAATGATGTATAGACGTTCCATGTACCTTATCTTTCCTCCCTCTTTCCGTTTTCAACTGCAGCGGATGTGAGTTGCGAGGATGCAGAGAGGATACAGCAGACGTTTGACAGATGATAACGGACATGGAACGTTTGTTGCTCGTATATGTCGCGGATTTACATCGTGCATGGTGGAAAGTTCATCCGTTCTAAAAGTTTTGTGCAGCTCAATGAGTACACAATGGATGCATCGCGTTTTCCAACGGATGGCAAGATTTTTTTCCGTTTTACATCCTCTTAGCATCCGTAAGTGCAGTGGGACCGGGCCTTAAACTATTCCATGTGGTTTGAAGTTCACTCCGAAGAGATTTGTTTGATGTTACATCAGATTTTGCTCAAAAAGATTAAGGTCTGGACTTTCAGCAGGCCATGGCATAACTTTTATGTCACCAGATGTTTCTTTCTGACTAAGAATTCTTGCACAACTTAGAAGTGTGTTAAAAGTCAATGTCTTGTTGAAAATAAAATCCCTCACCTATCAGCCTCTTTCCTGATGGCAATGTGAGCCTCACAAGGAGGCTTTGATACTTCTTTTGATCCATGATTTTGTTGCTTTTCATAAGATTATTGGCTCCTTTCGAGCAGACTGAACCCAAAACCATAATATTATCACCTCCATGTTTTACTGAAGGGGTTTAAGTCATAAATTTAAATGTTCTTTAACTCTGCAATACCAATAAGAATTATGTTTGGTTGAGAAAATGTCAAATTTGGGTCATCAGTCCAAAGGACAAATCCTTGAATTTGTTGATAAACTGAAGGGTCATTCCATATGAAGTCAACCTGAGGTCCACAGGTCACTGACTCAGATTTAGCTCAAATGTATTTTTGGAGTACTTTTATATTCATAATGAACACTTGCAAAATTTTAGGGTCATACTTCATGGGGTTTCCATGATATGGCCCCCCCAAAAATCAAGGGCCATGCCCGCGGTAATTGCAAATGTTAATTAATAGGGAATTTGGAGGCCAATATTTTTGGAACAAATCCTACGTATGGGCTGAAAATTGCTACCCATGCTAATTCGGGTCCATGCTTTCAGAATCTCTTCTCAAAATTTATCTATCACTTTTCATTTTTAAGATATTGGCCTGTCAAATATGAAACTTTTTATGGTTGGAAATTAAAAATTCAGTTTTCAAGGGCCCCTTATGAGGCCAGGATTCCTTACAGAGGCTAAATTATGATGGATTCCTTCTATTTGAGCACAGGTCTGTCTCAACAAGGAAGATTGACTTCATCTGAGGCATAATAGTCGAGTTAGGAGACCCTGAAAAGGACCCAGCTGAAAAACTAACATTTTTTGCCAATTTTGGAAGGGCAAATGCACTATGTGGGCAGCTACCCATTCTAATAAGACTTGTTCTAAAGAAATATATATATCTTGGCTTTATTTGTTCAAAATTACAACTCGTTTTTCCATCTTCTTCACTATTTAATCATGTTATCAAATATAGGTATTTTGGGGTGAAAACGCCCATAATTATCCCCTTTGTTCTGCAACTAGGACTGTTTTTAAATAGATAGTGCCTACTTATAAATTCAAGTTACATCATTTCCTAAGATAATCTGACATCTGACATGCTGTTGCATTCCCTCCCTATAGTAGGGGAACTAAGATGCAAAAATGTGTCTAAAATATAAGTAGGGTAGTCAGGTCATCACGTAATTTTGTCAATGGTATTTTTTGATAGATTGGACCCTCCTGCATGGATTTCAAGAGGCCTGCTTGGCCATCTCTCTTGCGAAATTAGCGTTTGGGGTGATTTTTTATACTTTTGACATGACGGAAATTGGCCTCAAAATTAGGGGTAGGGGAAACTGTTTTGCTAATATTATCAACTTATCTCATTCAAAAACCAACTTTCTTGGTATCACCATGAAGGGGATAAGGTAAGGTACAACTTGAAGCAAAAATTTTTTTGGAGGGGTCATTTAGTGCAGAGCCAGAGGTCAAAAGGTCACTTGCGGAAGGGGTTGCTTAAAATCTAGGGGGTATAATCACTAGTTACCCCCTGGAGGCCATATCAAATGAGATGTTTGAAAGCTACTAATGCACATTTTTACAGTCCCATATGTGACAGTTTTTGAATGTATGATAGAAGTGGTGTGGGCTAGGGTTTTCTAGATTAACCCTAAAGGGTTGATGAGGTAGAACCGAAAAATGGCAAAATAAGGTGTTTTTCAGTGAAAAATTGTTTATTAGCTTGACATTAAGAAATACATGGTGTTTTTATTTCCATGCGCCATTTTTAACATATTTTTACCATTATTAAACAGGACATATGGTTTTCTACACTAGTATTTAAAGGGAATGTTACCCCTTCGGCACGTGACCTTTTGACCTCTGGCTCTGCACTAAATTTTTCCAAAAAAATTTTTTGCTTCAAGTTGTGCATTACCTTATCCCCTTCATGGTGATACCAAGAAAGTAGGTTTTTGAATGAGCTAAGTTGGTGAAATTAGCAAAACAGTTTCCCCTACCCCTAATTTTGAGGCCAATTTCCGTCATGTCAAAAATGTAAAAAATCACCCCAAACGCCAATTTCGCAAGAGAGATTGCCGAGCAGGCCTCTTGAAATCCATGCAGGAGGGTCCAATCTATCAAAAAATACCATTGACAAAATTACGTCATGAACTGACTACCCCACTCCCAGGTCAGGGGCCCTGGCTCCCCTAATACTAGGATCTCCCATGTATTGCATCATCTTCCGTGTGTATTGTTTTCATCAGAGATGATGCAATAGGGTAGGTAATTTAAAAATTCATTGAAGCCTCAGCATGGCTTCTGACAGGTGAGGAATTGGGATTTCCTTGGATGAGGAATGCAACAGTATGCATGTTTGTTGCATTTTTCATCCAAGGAAATCCCAATTTTGCACGCGTCAGAAAACATGCTGAAGCTTCATTGAATTCATTGATTAGCTACCCTATTGTTTTAACTAGAGATGATGCAATTGCCATGGAAGATGATGCAATACCTGGGAGATCCTTGGGAGGGAATGCAACAGCATGTCAGATGTCAGATTATTTTAGGAAATGGTGGAACTTCACTTTATGAGTAGGCGCTGTCTATTTAAAACTTCTAGTTGAAGAACGAAGGGGATAAAAAAGGGCAATTTTCCCCCAAAATGCCTATATTTGATAACATGATTAAATAGTGAAGGAAGTAAGAAAACAAGTTGTAATTTTGAACAAATAAAGCCAAGATATATAAATTTATGTGCGTAGAACAAGTTTGATTATCATGGGTAACTGCCCACATGAATTTCTCAGCTGGGACTCTTTTCAGGGTCTCCTTTCTCCACTAAAATGCCCTGGATGTGGTCATTCTCCCTGGTATAGACAGACCTGTCCTCATATAGAAGGAATCCAGCACAATTTAGCCTCTCGAAAAAAGATCCTGGCCTCATTGGGGGCCCTCGAAAACAGATTTTAACCAATAAAAAAATTCATATTTGAGAGGCCAATATGTTGAAAATGAAAAGAGAGAGATACATTTTGACAAGAGATTCTGAAAGCACGGACCCAAATTGGGTAGCAGTTTTCAGCCCATACTTATGATTTGTTCCAAAAATCTTGCCCTCCAAAATCCCTATAAATTAACGTTTGCGATTTGTTTGGGCAAGGCCCTTGATCTTTGGGGGCCATATCTTGGAAACACCTTGGACCCTGAAATATTGCATGTGTTCATTATGAATATAGAGGTATTCCAAAAACATACTTGAGCCAAATCTGAGTCTGTGACCATGGAAGATTCTTGTACTTTGGTTGAGTTCATATGGAATTGACCCTGAAGTCTTTTTTTTGATGATCAGACTATTTTTATTCCGGGGCCTGGGAATACACTACAAGCCAAAATATAATGAACACCCCACATTTTTCAGAATTTGGATGTTTTTTCTAACTTCAAGTATATTTTCAGCAACAACAAGAAACAGAATCACATTGAAACACATATCTTAACTTGAAATGTGCAAAATTATTTTGTCTGAGATGTACAATCTCGACTTTCTACAGAGTAACCCTCCCTTCACCTTGATTACAGCCTGACATGTCCTTGGCATTCGTTCCAGCAAAAAGGAAAGAAATTCCTGGTAACTCATTCTCTGCTTTCAAGAGTTCCTTGATTGGACGCACTTCTCTGACTGCCCAATCAAGTTCATCCCACAGCAACTCAAGTTGAATTTCAAGGTGTACAGTTGTTATCACACAACATTTCCAGTCAATATAAGCATCCCTTTGGCATTTTGTGAGTGTTTGTTCCTCAAAATTAATTTTAAGATGACAAAAAAGTGGTCAAATTCTGAAAAATGCAGGATGTATGTAATATTTTGGCCTGTTGTGTAGATCTTGATACTTTCATCTATTCACTGTTGGTGCTGTTGATATCATCACGCAGTTATTGTGCTGTCGACCGATTTTTTTAAAATTCATTTTTTCCTTTTTTGTCGTAGACAGATAATGAACATCAGAGGCATTTAATTTCCATTTCGCACCTCTATTATTACTAGTTTTCTGCAAACCGGCTTGAAACGCTTGATGGTGTTTCTTACAGTGCTATAGCAGCGTTTCATTTCTTCAGCATCATGTCAGGGAACAATGCGGCTACGAAAAATCTCAGAGCTCCTACCGTCATGCCATCGTGTTTAACACTGCTCAAAGCTCATGCCACCTTATCTCCTTGAACAAGTGACCATCAGAGGTAATTTTGCGAAGTAATGTTGCCTCAAAACAGTTTAATCAAATTTTTTTTAGCATCAATCATCATGGAATGAGCCTTCAAACATGCATTCAGGCCATGCAAGAGTCAAAAAGACAAAAATTGTGACCTTTCAATTGTTATTAAAAAAATTGATGATTTCAGTATTTTTGTTTATTACCAATATTTTTACCTTGATACATTTGTGGGAATGATTTTTTATTCTCATTGCCTACAGTAGTATTATTCAATGCAATTCAATCAAAGATATATATTTGGACCCCCTTTACACAAAAGCATTAGTGTATTATCACTGCACACTACTCTGTGTGTGTGTGTGTGTGTGTGTGTGTGTGTGTGTGTGTGTGTTTGTTTATTTATTTATTGATATATATTTTTTCTCCCATATGGTAATTAGTTGTTAGAGTATTTTACTAAGAACCAAATTATTTGAATATCTGTTGCTTCAGTTGTGTCATGCTTTGGCTGTATTTAACTTATGGCTGTACTTAACTTTGGTCCTGACAGTAAAGCACAATTGAATTGAATGACATGAAATTGATTTGAATGGAACTGAATTGCTGATGTTCTGCCCCAAACCTGCAGTGAAACAGATCTCCCAGCAAAGCCTGTGAGAACAATTCAAATATACAACCCCTGGCAAAAATTATGGAATCTTAATTTTTTCCCTCTGCTTGGTCTCAAAAAGTAACTGTTACTGACTACCACATTTTTTTTACTGTTTTTACTTAAATGCAAGAAGCATAAAAAATAAATTTCCTGAGCTTGAGGCTGTTATAATTAGTGAGGGCTATGACATCATTGGGACTACGGAGACATGGCTAAGTGAAGAGGATGGAGATGAATATAATATAGAAGGTTATAAGCTCTTTAGGAAGGATAGATGTAATGGGAGAGGAGGGGGCGTAGCAATCTATGTGAACAAAAACATAAATGTACAGGAAATTCCTAAAATTGAACATTCCTTGCCCTGTGAATATATCAGGGTCTGGCTCATTGGCAAACATGAGAGAGGTTTAAACATAGGTGTATGCTATCGACCACCAGCTTTGGGCAGTACAGTCAATGAAATGCTATTTGGAGGATTACGCAAGCTTGTCGAGGTGGAGGGACTATTATTATGGGAGACTTAAATTATCCTGGTATCAGTTGGGAAATGGTGGAAGGACAGGGTAGGGTGGAGGAAGAATTTCTAGATGTTATGAATGATAATTTCTTGGTGCAGTATGTTAATAAACCTACAAGAGAGAAGGCAATTTTAGACTTGCTCTGTGATGACCCAGATAGAATTAGCAATGTTGAGGTACTGGAGCCACTTGGGACAAGTGATCACTCTGCTGTTAATTTTGATGTTTCATGGGAAGTTAAAAAGGTGTATTCAAAAACAAAAATTTTAAATTTTAGGCGAGAAAACTTTGACAGGATGCGCTCATATCTAGGTGAAATAAAATGGGAGACACTCCTTGACTGAGTCTGTAAATGAGATGTGGGAAAGATTTTAGGGGGTTTTACTTGAATCACAATGCAGATTCATTCCAAAGGTGTCCAAAAATAAGCTCAAAAAGCGGAATTCTCAGTGGATGACTAGAAGTATTCGTAGGATTTTGAGGGAAAAGAGGAGTCTTTATAAGATTAACATAAAGGATAACAATGAGAATACTAAGGCTGAATATTGTAAAATGCGGGCTGTGGTCAAAAAAGAGCTGAGGAATGCTATAAGACTGTATGAAAGACAAATTGCAGAGGGGGCAAAAAGTAACCCCAAGCGCTTCTTTCAGTACTGTAGCAGAAAAAGAAAAGTTAAAGAGCAGGCTAAGTGCATAAAGAATAAAAACGGATCGCTGCTATTTGATAACAAGGATATTGCGGATGCCTTAAACAGTTACTTTGTTGAGAATTTATTTGTCTTTATTTGGCCAGAGGGCATGTTAAATGCTCAAGATTATTTAGCAGAAATTGAGGTTCGGGATAACAAAGTATTAGACAAGTTGCATAAACTAAAGGTAGATAAGGCGGCGGGTCCTGATGGCTTACCTAGAGTTCTCAGGGAAGTTGGTGAGATCATCTTTAAGCCGCTATCCACTATCTTCAGGCCATCTTTAGAATCTGGAGAAATACCAAATGATTGGAAACAGGGCAATATTATACCAATATAAAAGAAAGGGGGCCGTACCGAGTCAGGAAAATACAGGCCAGTCTGTTTAACTTGCATTGCGTGCGAAATATTGGAATCTATCATAAAAGATGAGTTATGAGTTATGACTTATTTCTTGAACGGAACAGTATCTTGAGGGATAGCCAACATGGTTTTCGTAAGGGAAAGTCATGCCTGACACACCTTCTGGAATTTTTTGAAGAGGCCACCCGGACTTATGACCAGAGCAGGGCTTATGACATCATATACGTGGATTTTCAGAAAGCATTCGATACAGTACCGCATAAGACACAAATTTTGGAGTTGGAGTTACAGGAGGTATTGTGGAGTGGATTCAAAACTGGTTACAGGACAGAACACAAAGAGTGGTGGTCAGTGGTATCTCATCTGAGCTAGGTATGGTGGGGAGTGGCGTCCCCCAGGGATCAGTGTTGGGACCCCTGCTGTTCCTCATCTACATTAATGACCTTGATAGTAATATTGAGAGCAGATTGGTTAAATTTGCTGATGATACTAAATTGGGGGGTTTGGCAAATAGTTTAGGGTCCACTAAAGTGATTCAGGATGATTTGGATAGAATTCAGAATTTGGCAGAAATGTGGCAAATGAAATTTAATTTGGCGAAATGTAAAGTTGTACATTTAGGTAATAAAAACACTTCTTGGGAGGTTAAAACCGGAATGTGCTGTACAAGAGAAAGATCTGGGAGTGATTGTCGACCAAACCCTCTCAGGCTCTAGCCATTGTGCCGTAGCAGTTAAAAAAAGCCAATCGGATGCTGGGATACATTGCCGAAAGTATTGAGTACAAATCTAAGGAGGTGATGCTTCTTTCATATTCGTCAGACCACATCTGGAGTATTGTGTACAGTTATGGGGACCATACTTTAAGAAAGATATAGAGGCTCTAGAGAAAGTTCAGAGAAGGGCCTCTAAGCTTATTCCAGGTATAAAAGATGAAAGCTATGAGAAGAGGCTGAAGATCCTTAATCTCTTTAGGCTTAGGAAAAGGAGAGTAAGGGGTGATTTGATTGAGGTGTTTAAATATGTTAAAGGGATTAACAAAGTGAGTTATGTATGATTCCTTCGACCAAGTGTTGTGAGTAGAACTCGGGGTCACAAATGGAAGTTGACCAAAGGTAAATTTAGCACTGATATTTGGAAATATTTCTTCACCCAAAGAGTAATTTCAATGTGAAATGGTTTGCCTGACCATATTGTTGAGGCAGAGACCTTGGGGGTTTTCAAGAGCTGGCTTGACTTAAAGCTAGACACCACTGAGTCACTGAGTATCTGAAGGGATACAGTTTATTCACAATTGTATAAAGAAACTGGCGAGTGTAGTTGGGCTGAAATGCCTGTTCTTTCCATTCATTTTGTGTGATGTTATGTTATTTTTTTATTGATTTTTTTTTTTAATTTTTTTTTTTTTAGTGTTTCTAAAAGCCAGAAAGTTGCCATTTGAAATGACTTTAGTTTTGTGTCATGTCTGTGATCTGCTTTTTTTCTACGAAATTAAACAACTAAATGAACATCCTCTGAGACTGGCGATTTCATAATTTTTGCCAGGGGTTGTAGAAAATAGGGTCACCTGTATCATTATTGAAACAGGTGAGGACTGTGACCGCCCTTTTCGTTTTCGTCATTATTGTTTCCATGATAACTCTGAGATTCTCTCACAGTAACTCATATTCACTGCTTGTCATCTGATACCATTCAAACCAAAGTGTGCATCTCTCTCCTGACTCTTGTCACCTTCCCATTTATTTTTGCAAATCTTATGCAAAGTTCATGCACTGGTGCCTCTGTAGGTTGAATAATATACAATTTGTCCGTGCCCGGCTGTGCTAGTACATCATGGGTGGATACCTGGACCCATGTAGGATTGTCTGTATGATACTCTTTAGTCTCAGGTATTGATGGCGAGCCCTGCATTTCTGATAATGTTGGTGATGTGTATTGTTAACTTGCTCAGTAATGCTGAGCTGCCTGAAGCTGACCATCACATTACAATTTATTCATTTGCTGTTCATTTGCTGTATATATTCTTATTTTTTATCTTGACTTGTCATTTGTGTAATGCCATTTTCTATAAAGTGATAATTCTAATATCAGTGAAAGGAGTTAAATGGAAGTACCTTGGAAATGGTACTTACAAGCGTTTGGATTGGCCTTGTTCCTTGTTCAGATCATCCATAAAACATCAGTCCATACAATGCTGCTTAACATGAAATGCTGAGGCATTACCATGGAGACAGGAGACAAGTAATTAAAGTACTACCGGATAGGAAAGTCCTCTGATCCGTTAACATATTCATAAGGCTAGGGTGCTCAGAGGTGCCATTGTCACACTGCCTAGTTTCATTTGATTGCGTATGAGCAGCCCCATAAGTTCATTCATTTGATTGAATGCGTTAGATCTACTTCCATGGCAAGGATGGGACCTGCTATTTGATATTGTGTTTAGTCTTCTAATGGTGGGGTATGGGCTCCTGGAACTGTAAAAAGCTGGTTCTTTTTACATCAAGCCTCTGTAGAAAATCTGCTTATTGATGGAAGCTTCCAAATGTGTTTACCAACCATACAAGATTATTTTTTGACTTTTCAAATTTTATAACCCATCTGTTGCAGTTTTAATGCTTTTAGCCTATTAATGTTTGCTAAATGGCCCTTCTGAGTCTGTGCAGGTATTGATTCTTGTCTCAATTTTTAATCTTTTGGAGCCTGCTTGAGTTATAATGGGTCTACTTAGGCTTTGTCAGTGTACTGTGAGTTTGAAGGAGGCATTCTGTCGTTTTCATGGAGGTTGCATCTGACAGGGAATTGGATATCAGATGTTACAGGGTTTGACTGAAAAACCAGGGGTGTATGGACAATATGCATAGCAATTATCTGAAAATGTAATCAGGTCAAAATAACCTGAGGGGGCTGCCAAGCTGTTACGGAGTTACAGTCCCACTACATTTTGGGTTGTAACTCTACAATTAAATAAGATAAAATCAAGTATGATATGTCATATTGAAGGTATTAACTTGTACTTTAATATAATTAAGTGAAAATATATTTTTTGAGAAATTTTCATAGAAGAAACAAGCAAAAACTACTCCGTCACGGAACTACACAAAATTGAGGTGGTTTTTTTTAATGTTGTGTTTAACTATCCAGAAAGTGATGTTCCTGTCATTGTTAAGTTATGAAACTTCAATATGTTCATATTTAAGGTGTTTTTTGTTAATACTGTAAGTTATAGAGACAAATATTGACTTTAACCCTGTTTTATGGGCAAGAAATTTCAAAAAGTCAATGTCACGGAATTACAAGAGGCAAATTGTCACGGAATGACAGCAATAGAATTAATTAGTTTCAATGTACTTATTTCAATATATTATACATATTATTATATTTACAGTTAAGCAATATATTACAATGAGTTTTCCACTTATAATGACCAATCATAATACATACTTCAAATTTTTTTTTTAATCCCCATGTCAACAATGGCTTGGCGGCCCCCCTGAGTTCTTGGAATCCCTTGCATAAAAATGGGCTGCTTCGAAAAAACTTTTGGCCTGAAGCTATGATATTCATGGACTGGAAATGGGAATCCGCTGAAATACTGAGCAGAAATGAGCGAATGGCTGCTAAAAATATACCCTTTCAGCACATTGGTTAGCATTACGTTGAGCAACCAACCATTGTAAAATGGCTACAGCACCAAGTGGTGGAAATTAAAAAGTTTTTTTATTTATTTATTTATTTTTTTTTAAAGAAAACTCACTGTGTAGGCTTGGAGTTCAGCAATTCAAACCAATTCAGAAGCTATGTTCAGCCACATTATTCTCTGGACTAGCTTGCTTGTTTGCCAAAGGACTATAGTAAAAGTCTGATTTACTAAGTTTGGGTAACTTTAAGTGATTTGCTGGTCAGAGGCCACAAAAATGCTGAAACTATTATTATTAGAATATTGATAATGGAGGACCAGGCAAAGCTCCTGATGTGTAAAGACATCAAACCTGCCTTCTGTGGAAAACCAAACAATCACTGACAGCAAGTACAACATTGCGTAACTTGACCGGAAAAACGGTGTATCATTATAATTCAAGCAATCCAGTCACTATCATGCATTTACTGTTGCAGAGTATTAATAAAATGAATCAAGAAATAAGCCAATGAATAATGTGGTTATGATTAAGATGAGCATTAATTTATTGACGATTCACTCCTCCAAAATGTTGTAGCTGCCTTCATTATTATAAATCACATAAGATTGGTTAGTTCAGATTAACTCTTTGACACCCAGCTTTGACAAAACCAAACATGACTGCTCTTTCCAAGTTCCATAGCATTTCTTGGTATGAATTTGTAAAATTAGATGTTACTTATACAAACTCCAATTCCAATGAAGTTGGGACGTTGTGTAAAACGCGAATAAAAACGGAAAACAGTGATTTGCTAATCCTTTTTGACGTATATTTAATTGAGTACACTACAAAGAGAACATATTTAATGTTCAAACTGAAACTTCATTGGAAATAAACTTTTTTTGTAAATATTCACTCATTTTGAATTTGATGCCTGCAACACGTTCCAAAAACCTGGGAGAAGGGCAACATAAGTCTGGGAAAGTTGAGAAATGCTCAGGTTTGGAATGTTTGGAACATTCCACAGGTGAACAGGATAATTGGAAACAGGTGAGTGTCATGAAAAGGTATATAAGGTGCATCCCTGAAAGGCTCAGTTATTCACAAGCATGGATGGGGTGAGGTTCACCACTTTGTGAATAGCTGTGTGGGTAAGTAGTCCAACAATTTTAGAACAACATTTCTCTTTGTGCAAATGCAAGGAATTTACAGATCATCTACAGTACAAAAGATTCAGAGAATCCTGAGAAATCTATACGTAAGCTGCAATGCTGAAAGCCAGCATTGAATGCTCATGACCATTGGTCCCTCAGGCAGCACTCTGTATTAAAAACCAACATCATTCTGTGAAGGATATTACCGTATGGGTCAGGAGCACATCGGATAACCATTGTCATTTGGCACGGTTTTTCGCTACATCTACATATGCAAGTTAAAACTCTACTATGCAAAGCAAAAGCCATATATCCGCAACACCCAGAAATGCCACCGGTTTCTCTGGGCCTGAGCTCATCTGAGATGGACTGACGCGAAGTGGAAAATTGTGCTGTGGTTTGACGAGTCCACATTCCAAATTATTTTTGGAAATCATGGAGGTCGTGTCCTCCAGGCTAAAGAGAAGGGCCATCCTGATTGTTATCAGCGCAAAATAAGCCAGCATCTGTGATGGTATGGGGATGTGTTAGTGGCCATGGCATGAGTAACTTGCACATCTGTGAAGGCACAATTAATGCTGAAATGTACATACAGGTTTTGGAGCGACATGTCGCTTGAATGGCAGCGTGTCTTTTTTCAGGAACTTCCCTGCTTATTTCAGCAAGACAATGCTAAGCCGCATTCTGAACGTGTTACAACAGTGTGGCTTAGTAGTAAAAGAGTGCCTGTAATAGACTGGCCTGCCTGCAGTCCAGACCTGTCTCTCATTGAAAATGTGGTGCATTATGAAGTGCAAAATACGACAACAGGGATCTCGAACTGCTTGCGCAACTGTAGTCGTACATCAAGCAAGAATGAGAGAGAATTCCACCTACAAAGCTTCTACAATTAGTGTCCTCAGTTCCCAGATGTTTGCTGAATGTTGTTAAAAGGAGAGATGATGTAACACAGTGCTAAACATGCCCCTCTCACAGCTTTTTGGGCATTTAAATTCAAAATGAGGGAATATTTTCCAAAAAAAAAAATTAAGTTTATCAGTTTGAACATTAAGTATCTTGCCTTTGTAGTGTACTCAATTAATATATGTAGAAAAGGATTTGCAAATCATTGTGTTCTGTTTTTATTCACATTTTGCATAACATCCCAACTTCATTGGAATTGGGGTTCGTACGTTTCAACACAAATGAGATGCATTTATTTTCAGCAAAATATCACAAATTAGTTTGAATTTGAATCTTTACTGAAGATGTTGAGTACTAGAATCTGGTGTGCAACTGCTCAGTTGGAACGAAAGCCGGCACCTACACTTGCCCTTTCTTAATAAGATTGCAGACCCTAAGGCAATGAAAAAACAAAGAAAAATGTGTATTTGGGCTGGGTAGTCCATTAGCATAATACAGAAATTTCAGTATGCAGGCGTGAGTGGGTTAATCATTCATTGGGCGATATGAGGCTACCACAATCTTGCGTTAAATATCACAATCACACAGAGATTTAGGATTTTCTACAAAATGTGGCGTGTGGTCAAAAGTAAGAACTAATCAGCTCTTTCACCCAGGGACAGACTGGACACAAATCTGTCATGCACTGTGCGGTGGTTGTGATTATCGATTTTGGGTGTGCCTGGCTCATATCGAGGGCTGACTGCAATAAAAAGTTATGTCCAATATATACCATCTGGACATAACTGCTTATTGCAGTCAGCCCTCGATATAGAGTGAGGTTATTGCATGTTCAACATGATGACAGTGAAATTTTTCTTCTTGGAGCTCAGATTAGGGCAGGTATGTGGGTTGTACATGCAACACTTTTTTTTCGGGGCTGGACAAGTTTTTTATTCATTCAATATGTTTCCTTCGACTCTTTTTCCCACGTAGCACCCATTACATGTGAATACTCAACACCTGCCCTCATTTTCATGATAAGCTGTGAAAAGCAACTGAATTTGAACCGTAATACACTGGCCCCACCCCTACTGCTTCTGTTTTGTGGTGCTTCTATTTATTTAACCCTTATTTAACCAGGGAAGTCCCGTTGAGATTGCCTTTCAACTGATGTCAAAAAATTGTACATGGCTCTGTCTCTCCAACTGGACTCACCATGTTATTTGACACTTTTAAACTGAAACAGCTGGCAGATTAGCGGTCGAATGAACTAGATTTAAGTGGACCTGGTGACAGTTTGGGAGAGTGGGGAAACGGGCATTGAAAATAGCTGTCCCATTTTTAAAATGTTTCTCAGAGGAGTTCGTTTGAAATGGGCCATTGAAATATTGAATCACACAGCACTTTTATCCTGATTCAAATTATGGCGAGGCCCCTGAGTATGAAATTAAGAGTTAGGAGGGGGCTCAAACTGTGTCGATCTCTTTCTCAGCCATACCCAGATCATGTTCTGGTCCCCTTGAAGGCGTGATTAGGATACCTATAGTCTCAGTTAATTCACTTTGGTCAACACAGTCAAGCAAGACTAGTGTTCAAATCATCCAGTGCCCTGTAGCATACCGGTACCCCCCATTATTTTCGCTTATGCCTTCACTGTGACCACTATTTCATGGTTTCTGTGTGATTAAAATTTGACTCATCCAGAAACTTAACTTTTTATGCCCTCTTCATCCTGCAGCCAACATTTCAGCATTCTAATTTCATAAAATCACTCAAGCACAAAGCGCTGTCTGCTGTTTTGTGTTTGTGCTTGTATTTGGCTCATATGAATACATGCGTTTACATGCAGATTCATTCAGATTACTGTCTTTGCCTAATGGAAGCTATTTTGTGTGGCTGGCATTTTCACTGCATGCATTGTGGTTATTGGCCATGGTGGAAAACATCATGACTGCAAGTCATGCAATCAGTGGCAGGAGGAAATCAGTCATTAGAGACTGTTGACCTACAGAAACTGCTTCAATGTCAGTTCGAACTGAATAGCATCTGTGCTGATACCACACTGCACTGAATGGCTTGTCCAGATTCATATGTCAATGCATCAAGTAAAAATTGACATTTCATGACACTTATTGAATTTGAGATAAAGTTGGGGACTTTTTACTCAATATGCGATAGCGGTTTACTTCTTGCATGACTCCATTGAAACTAACTGGGAAATGGCGTATCGATGGTATTCAAATATGTGTCGATTGAATATTAGATTTATGAAATGGTATTTTGAAATTGTTATGGAGTATTTACACATTAATTATCAGATTTTCAATTTAGTTGTCTGTTGCTTAAAGCCAGGGCATCACTCTCATCTGAGAGAATGGCTGGAAACGTGATGCTAGGTAGAAACCCTCTAGTTTCTGGTGGGAGCAGGTAATGTGTCATTAAGAGTGCTAATGAACAAGCATCAGTAACAATAACTGGTAATGGAGACATCTGCCAAACATCATTTATGGTTAATCGAGCGTAATCTTGAGAATATCGGCTGCAGCAAATATTTCATTTTTAGGATGATATACTTGTGATTTACTCAGCCTCTGAGGTAGACAGATAAGTAGCATAAGTAGACAGAATATTGTTATGCTCACATCCGTATTTCAGAATACAGTTAGCGCCATCTTGTGCATGTAGCCAATTGTGTCAAATACTTCATTAAGAAATCTATTTTTTTGCCTAAAACTTCCATTAAAAAAACCTTCACTGTTACACGTAGCACTTACATTAGAATAAAAATGTTTCATGGCATGCCGTTTCATAAGACTTTTTAAATAATGATGAATTGAGTCACAGCCTGGGACTCTGATCAACCAGCTGACATGCCGGGGAAATGTTATGTTTATTCTTTTTTTTTGTTTCTCATAATTTTTGGGAGGGCAGAAGGAGGGTGATAACATTTTATGCAGGGCGGACGTGTGTAAGCAGGGCGGGCAGCCCTCCTTGCGTTATGTGGAGAGTACCCTGGTATACCACATATCATTACTCTACATTGTGTTGCACACAAAAGTGATTTAGCTGTCTATTAGGATGGCCGTGTAGCGGTCGGAGAATGCAGTGCTAAAAGACGCAGAGAGGGAGATAAAGTGTGCTGGACCAATAGTTCTTATTTACAACCTGCAGCACATTTTGGCAGCAACACAGGAGCATGACATCACCAGCGGCTCAGAGAGATGTAAATGGCGCCTTTTATACTGAGCCACAGGAAATGAGCCTTGGTAACTACCACGAAGAGGGTGCTTCAGATGTTATGAACTGGCTCTCTCACTACACACACATGCAAAGCAGAAGAATTGATAACATTTAAATCAGCCCATCTACTGCTGTTTAACCCATCATGATCAAACTCAACATGTTTACAATAATTTATAAATGCGCACCCTATGTGCCCAAATCCCCCCCCCGTCATGCAACTTGGTCTTTCCCGAAACCTTTATATTGGTGTTTGCTGGACTGGGGACTCTTTTGGCCTGAACACCCTGGAGCAGACAAGACAGGAAAGGCAAGTATTAACAAACAACTTAACTGCTTTTCAAATGAATGTACTCTAGCACTCGCTTCATAGCACAATATTTCAGCATGCCAGATATAATGGCATACAGCATGCCTCATATAATTGTTGATTCACAATTAAAAACTGTTTTGTCACCAGCTAATAAGGTTTCCCTTTTCTACCATGTGTTCACTACCGAACCTGCTGAGAAAACACAGTCAAGGGTTTATTTTTTTAAAGGTTTCAAAAGTACCACAATAAATATTCAATAAATTTCATCAACAAATATAAAAAATGTGCAAATATGCAATGTGCAAAATGTTCGGTGCGAATCTGGTCAATAAAGTGCCAATGATGCTATCAAAGTGCAAAGTGCCATTAAGATGAAGGGTTAAGTTATTTGTGTAAGAAGTGCCATATATAAAACCCCATGGTGCAATATTTACATGGCTACAGCCACCCACTATAAGTAACAAAGTGCCCTTCGTTACATTGTCCTTGATTCTATTAAAGAAAATAGATACCTTGAGACTTCTGAGGAAATGAGGAAACCATAAAATCAAATTTCTATGTCTATCACGATCAGCCAAGAAAAGGTGAAAGTTGGGTGAGATTGCTGAATTGATGAATAATAAAAAAACGTTCTTTATTGGAGACCACTATAGCTCACATGGAGAATAAGGAAAACCTAAGTCACAGAACTCTAGACTGAAGGTATCGGGAATTTGGCTTGGGTAAAAAACCAGACCATGATCTGGCCATACCATCTCCTTCAAGGGATAGCAATTCTGAACTTACATTCTCAGACTCAGAGTAACTTTAAATTACTTCAGCAAAACTAGTGAATAACAGTTGAATGGCAGTTGAATTGTCTGTAGGTGCGCTTGAATAGCCTCCCTTGCATGTTTAATGAGGAACACATCGTTGCCCGCAATCACCTTCTAATTGAGGGCAATTATACATCGAGTAAAAAAAAAAATCCGGCCTATGTCAGGAGAGGGAGTGCAGACATGAGCTGCACTCCACCATGTACACACATACAGATAGGTTTGAATGCAGGCATACTCACATACATGATCACTCATGCATACATGCACACCACATAGGCCTACACACACACACAGCCCAAAAATGAGCCCTGACTTAGGCCTGTGATGGAACATTCGGACATGTATCTCACATAACTTAACCACAGACTGAATAAAACAATGTACGTAGTCTCTGTGATGTCAGCCATAGAGTTCTGAAAACCCAGAATGATGCTCAATTCAGTGGCTAGTCAGTTCTCCCAGTTGTTGCCATCTTGGCAGTGTCTAACTTCGCCCAACTCTCAGCCGATCCAAAAATGAGCAGAGAGGTGAAGCACTGGTGGAGCTGAGACAGGCCAAAGCTCGGTTTTGTGAACCATACTAATCTAGGTCGATTTTACATTGTTTGCTATGGGCGAGAGGCTGGATCATATTTGCCCCAGGATAGGGATGGAGCCTGCTAATAGCATGCAAAGGCGGGTCAAACTCTGTCATCTGTGAAGCAGTTGCAAGGCAAGTGCTGTACACTGGATGTGGCTGGCTCTCTGTGGAACATCATTCCCAGGGTAGAGTTAACTGAGCGTGCCTTTCCTTTTTAATGCACTATGGACATGTCAAATAATTGATCACATTAACAGTAGTTTGGCTACATTAGCTAGCATTTTTTGTTGCCATTGGTAAGATTACTTTTATGTGGCTAGCTAGCTTGTGGATGAATGACTCCATGAAGAAACACAAGGGACAGCAAGCTAGCTTGGTAGATAATGTGGGATTGGTTTAATTATATAGCTAGCTAGCCTGTCTAATTTCAGCTTAACGATATCGGTAATCGAACTGATGATGGGACAAATCCATTTGTAAGGAAGCAACGGAAATTGTTGCATGACAATCTCTTGTTTTGTGCTTCCCTTGACTATTATTCCAACAATCTCCGGATGTGCCCTCCAAAGCCCTTGGGAAGCAGCTGAGAGACGACGTAATCTGGTAGCATGCTATTGTGGGTCAAATTCTTTAGCTAACAACCTCTCACAGACACCTTTTTTTTCAATAGTATGATGACCCTAAATTCTGACCCTTCTCTTGATCACTGTGACTCTGGTTCTTGCCAGTTAAATAACAGTGGTAAGCATGGTGGGCATCGTGGGTGAAGGCTCAATTAAGGCTAACTTTATTCATTCGCTGGCCAATTGGCGAATGAACAAGCTGACAGTGACAATTGCTACTCCAGTCACTGTCTTTTAGGGCGCGCGAAAGCACGCACCATCGCGCACCTAAAAAAAAAAAAGAACATCGGGGAGAACAAGCAGCACCTGTTAAGTGCAGAGTGCTCTCGGAGTGAACCTTCTGTTAATTATGAAAATGTCTCAGGACTAATAATTGTTTTAAACGGAAGTTTTGTGCAACCCAATTCTCTGTTCTTGTTCTGCAAGTGTACTGAATTTAGCCCGTGATTTAATCGCTGTTAGCATATGGAGAGAAACCTCGTCTTGGGTTGCCAATTACGATAATTACGACTCCTTTGATGGTCTGTTCGTACAATTGTCCTGATCGTGTTGTCCTGATACCAAAAATTTTTTATTCGATACCGGTACAAAAATAAATTTTGATGCTACTCGATGCTTTTCAAAATAAAGGTGAAATTTTTCTTTATTTTAACACAAAGTCTAATAAGACTGCTGAACTTCACTGAATTTGTATGGATAATATATGCTTCCAGCGCAAAAATACTTTCTGTGGACACAGGCCCTAACACAGTCTGTGTTACTCAGACAGCCTAAGTTACTGCTGTGTTTCAGCACTAGAATGTAGGCTAACATTATATATTTGGCTTTTCTCAAGGCTATTTTTTGAACAGAACAGCGGACTGAATTGGTCAACTAATCACCTGTCTGTCTTTAAACTCTTTGAACTGTTTTGCTGCCTGTCTTTCAAATGTTTCGCCACGTTGGAAGTGTTGCCACCCTTGACGAGACAGGGTTTGTAACATCTCTTATGACAGGAGTCTCTGTGTTGTTAGGTTCCGCCTTTTCGTCGGCCTTGAAGCCAAAATACTTCCATATGGCACTATGGATGCCCTCCTTGTCCACAAGTTGTGGGGTCTCTGTTGCTGCCGCGGCTGCCATTCTCTCTCTAATACCACTAGCCTACTCCAAAAAAAAAAAAACAAACCAGCTTCATAGGCTAAAACTAGCTGATGCATTGCCCTCAAGCTATAACCTACGCCAATTCCAGTAAAATACTTAACGTAATTTGAGTATTATTTAATTTAGCCTTTATTATACCAGGGAGTCCCACTGAAATAAAAAAAAAAAATACAGACCTGGCCAAACCTTATCCTTTTTAAAACCCAACAACCCTGTTTAAAACCCAACATTCGCGAACGTCATTGCTGGCTAGATAACTGGTATTCATAATGCTGAGTACAGCCATTATCGGTGTTGAAAAATGCCTGATGTAGCAAAGTTAAAGGAAATATACACGCAACATGCAGAAATAATATAGATATATATCCCAACGTGTAATTGCTCGCCCACTTAGCTACCACTTCTGACAAGATGCAACGGATAACCTGGTCAGCAATCATTCTGCAATTGCAACGGGCGCAACAATTCTGCGACCGCGCCCACTTAGGAGACAGGAAGTGTGACCAATTTCTTACGATAGGGGTCTATGGGGGATACGGAGTCTCGCTAAACTGTCTTTGCCTACTCTCAGCACTGTCTCCCACTTCCTCGTGCCTCGGCGCATATTACAACGTGTCAATTGCGGCAACGTCACACAGCAGCAGAGATGAGTCAAGCAGGCATTCTCATTAAAGGTGACCTATTATGCCATTTTTCTAAGTTTATATTTTGGTCTTTGACTCCCCTAGAGTACTCCTGATCGCTCAAAGTAAAAAAAAGGGTACTTAGTCCGCTCATACTGCCATCCTCAAAAACCCCATTTGTAGTCCATAGTAGTCTCTGCCTGAAATGCCTCATTGGGGTGGACGCGATGGCCCCCACTCCCCGTGTTCCCACTTTCTTCTGACTGGCCAGCTCTGTGGAAGGCGGATCGAGGTGAGACGAGGCAGCAGAACGCAGTTTTCCTGGTCCGGCTCTTCAGAGTGAAACTGACGCGTCTCCCGAAGGAATTGATGGGCATATTCTACAATCTAACGCACTACATGTGTATAGATATAATTAAATTACCTCGTTCTAATAAACACAACGGCTAAAGTGGAGGATGCAGTGCGAAAGTCTGGCAGCTCAAGCACGAATTTGCTATCAGCTACAGTTTGCTATGGTAACAGTTGGTGAGTACAGCGCTTTTTCTACTCTGCAGCTAGGATGCAGGGAAAGCTAGAATCTTCCCCATATAGACACATTTGTAGAAGGGGTCGACATACTCAAGTGTAGACCGGAGACCGTAGAAATCTGGTGGGTCTGAGTTTAGAGGCAAACATGGACAGTGAGGAGCAGTTATAAGTGGACCAACAGCTTATGGCCTGCTTTGTTGTGTATTAGGACCCGCTGGTTCATGTGCATAGCTGTGGTGTGTTGTTAGCGTGGAGAAACGAATAGCTTCTGCGCTGGTATAAGGCTAAACGGCCTTTTCGGAAATTGCCCGTGGTGATGGTTTACTTATTGCTTCGGAATGACCAGCTTTTCCTCGCGGAAAATGGGCTCGTTATGGATAGTGCCGAGAGGTAGATAGAGCTCCGGTTATGTCATGAACATAATGCAGGTTTTACAGACCATAAATTCCGTCTGCGTGAACTGTTGCTTATGTGGAACTAGCGAATCGATCACTCTTACAGGAAAGAATTTAATATTCAATTGATGACAATGCAGAGAAATCGTTTGTTATACCGGACACGTTATAGCTTGTGTGCTTCCCTATTGCTTTCACCAGTAGCATTAGAGAGCTTGCCCAAACTTTGGAGATGTATCATGCTGACCCCGGTCATGCATAAGTGAAGCGATTGTTTCAGGAGCACCCAAAAACGCACCCCAAGCATACGTCTGGTCTAACTGCAGCCCAACTTGGCAGACACATACAGCACCTCTCGGTTAGCTTCAACTGTAGTGGCTACAGTCAGGCAACGTTATAATGAAACTGTCACATTGATGCTAACTGAAGTGACACAAGCATACCGATCATAATTGCTGCATATAACTTAACCAGGAGCATTTTTAATTAGCGAGGCATGCAAAAGTATTACCTATTTAATCTCCGCCTTTTTCGGCTTTTTATTAGACACAACAATTTCGAAAGGGGGATGAAATTATGTCAAGGTAGTGCAGAGAAATCATTTGTAAACCGGCAGAGCTTCTGCGTTTCACTTTGCTTTCACGTTCGTACCAGAGAGCTTTCTCAGACGTGTGAAGTATCTGGCTGATCCCGATCATGGATAAGTGAAGCAATCACTAACTGTAGTGGCTACAATCGGGCAACGTTATGATGAAACTGCCACACTGATGCTTACCGAAGTAATGCAAGCATACCGATCAGAATTACTGCATATAAGTTTACCAGGAGCATTTTCAATTAGCACGGCATGCAAACTAACATGCAGTAGCTGGTAACCGAGCGGTCATAACCACAGGGACAAACCCTTGCAATACAGGTTTTACAAACAGCAAGTTCTGTTACTGTGAACAGTTGTACTAAGCATCCGAATTACAAACAAGTATTGATGGTTAGCTTCAAATGAGGTTTATGTTCACACACTTTGGGCTCTAATTTCTTGGCGCAGCGCAGCAGAGGCGTTACCAGGATGCCAAGCTTGGGTGGGCATTTGTCCTCTTTGGGGGGGGCAAAAAAAGAGCCTCTCAATCGCCGTAAAATAAATAAATAAGCCATATATATATATATATATATATATATATATATTGTTCTTTATTTCGTTATCAATCTTTTCTAATCGTCCTCTTTTTTTTTTTTTGGCTGTCAGACACGGAGGCATTGTACATTGTCTCGCGCCAATGTCGACTCACAGGGCAGAGCTTAAACAGAAACATTGATTGAAATTCTCGGTGCTCATCTTGAAGAACTGAGCCCTCTTATCAAACATTTACGTTTAATATCTAAAGAGTCAGTAGATATGAAAAAATTAAAAACAATAATAGACTGTCGGACACGGAGATATATTAAAACCCTGTCAGACTTTCTGACACAAGACACTGCTTTCAGCGCAATCTGTCAAGCCAAAAATTCTTTTCGCGTCCAGTGTGCAAGCGGCTTAATACTAGGCTACTATTATTGTCACTTAGGTTTTATCGTTTTTAGTGGGGGAAAGGAATACAGCCTGATTGCTATGATCTCGTACTGAGTTAAGATCACATATTGAAAATAAATGTGTAACGTATCTTGCATTGTTGTCCATGCATGTTAATCTCAATTTTAAGCAGCCACAGGCTGTAATAATAGGAACACATGATCCATTGTTTCTTTTGCCAATGAGCAATATTTGAATCGGCTGTGTTATACCCAAACACGCCTTCTTTGCCAACTTGCGCTGGAAGGAGGGGCAGAGGCGGGACAGAGGAGTACTTGCGCCAGGCTACGCCGGGCACGAAATTGCAACATATGCCCGGACACACCCTGTTGGCGCGGCACACCCCCCATTCGCCGCGCCTGTGCCGTGCCTGCGCCTGGTCTACGAAATTAGAGCCCCTTCTGTGGAATTTCTCCTGATATCACACTTGCATATTTAGGACACAAACATTAGCAACAGTAACTTGGCTACGTTAGCCACTACAGCCACAATGAACTGGCTATCATGTCAGGTTGGCTTATGCAGTAAAAGCAACTTACAGCCTCTGTGTCTGTGAGTCACGGACAGTTGCGTCCAATACAGGCTTTATCTTCAATTATTTTACAAAGCCTGCATTTGAGGCCAGTTGTTAGTGCTAACTATCGCTAGCGGTCCTGCTAGCCACCCGTAACATGCTAGCTTCACTTACATTATTTGCTGTTATATCGTGACTTACAGCTTGTCGCTCTGAGCGCTTGATCGCTGCAGCTGCCTCAGGTTTTAGAGGCAGCTGAAATGCTTATCCTGTGTCGAATTATCCTTTATTAACAAAACTGTCTTTGGTAAAATGCTGAACGCAAGCAGCTAACATTTCCTTTGGCCGTGGAAAAAGCTGCCCCCTAATTTCTGGTGGTATCCTCTTTTGGAAGAGAAATAAGTGTTTTTCTTTGTGTCCAAGAGTAAACGGACAAGCAGCTTTGAGAGAGATTCTGACAAAACTGCACCTCAAATGATCTGAAGTTCTTTTGTATTTCCAAAAGTGTTGACGCTACTAAGGAGTAGTATGATCTGCCGTTGTTATTGCCTGCTAGAGTAGTTTCCGGTGTAGGCAGGTCCAGCGCCATGATTGGCTCTGGACGGCACAACCTGATGTCAGGTTTTGCCCAGATCTTGCAAAGATCTCGTGAGGAGCTGTTCAGAGAGGAAATCACGTTCAGGAAATCACGTTCTTGGATTACGGCAAAACTCCTGTATCTTATGTTTAGAAACTCTTCAGAGGTTGAGTATGGACAACTAACATAACATAACAAATATGTATTCAAAGAAGGATCAGCATAATAGGTCCCCTTTAAAGAATAAGTACGAGTACCGTTTATTTTCCAAACCCAGTGTAGTATCTCTCCGAATGCTGTGGTACCGAGGTACTGTCCCGTTAAGTCCCGTTATACCATACAACACTTCCGCACAACGAGACATTATTTTCCCAATATTTCAATGAAAAATTCTCTTGTCACAATCTCAGCCGAGAGGGCAAATTCATGGACTCAAACCTGTTTTTCAAATTCAAAATGGGCTTTTCTAGCATGGGAGAAATGTACATTTCATATTGCCAAAGCTTATGTATACGTAACAGAACTCCACAGAGCATGCAGATGTATTACTACCTGCAACACGCTAAGTAGCTATAAAAATGAATCCACTCTTCTTCTATTGAGTTAAAAAGTCATTGACAGCTGCCGGATAGCTCACTCGGCGAAGGCACTGTGCTGCAGTGCAGAGGTGACTATCACGTCGCGGGTTCGAGCCCTGGCGTATCCACCGGCAGGGGTCGGCAGCTTTTACAGAGTAGCGCACAATTGGCCATCGCGCTACAGGGTTTCAAATTGGGAAGGGTCTGCCGGATTCGGGATCCATAATCAGGTTTGTTCGTTGCTCCAGCGCCTCCTGTTGGCCAGACGGGTGCTCGTCAGGAAGACTCTGGGTTTGTTCATGTCCGGGTATCCTTCGCCCTCGTTCTGTACTTACGAGGATTCGACCAATGAGTGTATAAGAAGCAGTGGCTGACAGGCACGTGCTTCGGAGGAAAGCCATGAACTGTCCTCACTATCCTGAGTTGGCAGCAAGGGGTCGCATACGAGCAAGCTTTGTACATAGTTGCCCAATTGGGCATTCCAGATTCGGGTGGGATTGGAGATGCCAAATTTTAGAAAAAAGAAAAAAAAAAGTCATTGACAACCATTTCGTCTTACTACCACCACCTTGCTTTTACAGCCAGCATTCAAGGAACTGCAGTTTTTGGCTCTGCCATGCTGGCCTCGCTTTTCTGCCCTGAAGGTTGCCGCTTGAACTAAATATAAACACAATAGTCAAAAAACATTGGGGATGACGTACTGTTGTTAGTCATTGATGTTGTTGCTCAGTTGTTGAAAAGTGAACTTCAGGAATGCAGTTTTCTTCTTTGTCCTGGTATGTAATTTGCTCCTCTGGCATCCAACAGGTTTTCAGGATACTGAAATACCTTTACCTTCGATACCTTTACCAACACCTCTTTATTGGCCTGGTAACATCGGTTTGCATTTATTTTCTAACCTTATTATTCTCAACAGACCACTGTCCAATATTTCGCCTCAAAGCTTTGTTGTGTATATTTTTTATTTCTCTTACAAGCAAAACAAATGGCTAAAATAGTGAGCACTAAAGATGAGACTAGCGTGCCATTAGAAGCCAGTGTAGAAACTGATGTAACAGAAACGTTCCCAGAATCTAAAATCCTGTTTGGACAGGATTAGGTTTTAGTACTATCAGGGACCTTGGTTTTGCATTTGCAAGTCAAGTGAGTGACATGATACTTTTTGAGGATTTGAACTGCATGAGTTCACTTCGTACTACTGATCATTTCACAGCAAATCAGGGACACTAGAATTTGAGGGCAGCAATCTGTTCAAGTTGGCTAGATTGTGAATTTGATACGAACAAAAATGGCAGGTATGCTTTGGTAAATATTATGTTACCCCCCCTGAAAAAATTTATCCCATCAGAATATGGCAGAGGATGTAAAATATATTTAATATGTTGCTTACCTATCCAGTAGAAAGCAAGCAAGTTTAAAGTTGTTTGTAATGCATGAGACTTCTTGCACCATTTGGGCATGACCGCTTCAGACCCTGCAATATAATGATGATCTGTATTATTTTGTTGATTCAAATGGACATTTGGCACTCCTGGTGCAGAATCAATGTTAATTGGCCACAGGATTCCGAGCAGCACCTCTAGGACATAATTGCGCACGCACGTCGCACAGCCTGTCGTGCAAGTTTAAGATCGCTGCGCTTGTCTTCTTATGTGGATGAGAAAGTTAGTCAATTGCTTTTGCTGTAGCATGGTGGTCTCCATATCCACAAGTTTCATCAGAAGCCCATGGACGCTGCCATGACAGAATGCCTACTTCCGCTGTCTGGCTTTGTTTTTCTGGTTGCCTTGATGCCAATGACAGCAACAAACAGAGCCAGCTAGCCCAAACAACAGAAACATCAGAAATAATTATTTCAATTGGATGTTCATAATTTAACCACTCACCGCTGGACATTAGCTTATACAGTGCCCTCCATAGTTATTGGCACCCCTTGGTTAAGATGTGTTAAAAGCCTTAAAATAAATGCATTTTTTATTGCAGAAGCATACTCTCACACTGAAAATTGTAGAAAATGCAACCTTCAACTCAAGTGAATTTTAAGGGAAAAAAAATCCCTGACTTAGAAATAATTCTTTTTCATAAAATCACCTGTTCCACAATTATTGGCACCCCTAATAATTCCTAGGAAATAAATGTAATTGAGGTACACTACTGCTCAAAAGTTTGGGATCACTTGCAAATTTCTTTGTTTTCCAGAGAAAAATACATTTTCATGATTTCACAAACATTTTTTTCCATTTCACAAAGATTTGTATCCATTTAACAAACGATTTAAATTAATCAGATGATTTTAAAAGAATGATCTGCATTTTTGCATAGAGACGTATTATCAGCAACTGTCAGTCCTCTCCATCAATTTCCTGGTATGGCTGCTCATCCAAGTTAAGCTTTTTATAAGGCTAATTGATTATTAGAAAACCCTTCAGCAAATGTGTTGCACAGCTGAAAACCGTTGAACTAATAAGGGAGCGCAAAAGGCAGCTTGGAATTCTTGAGGTTGGTTTAGTACCTAAAGCATCAGCAGTTGTTTGTTTGTTTACAGGCTCAAAATTGCCAGAAAGAAAGAACTTCCTTTAGAGACCCGTCAGTCTATTGTTGAGCTTACAAAAGAAGGCTATTCAATGCGAGAAATTGAAAACTTTAAATCTCTTACAATGCTGTCAACTACTCCCTTCAGAGAGCAGCACAAACTGGCACTAACAAGGACAGAAAAAAGGAGTGGGAGGCCCTGATGCACAACTGAGATGTGCTAAATAGTTCCCCTCAAACACCAGATTCAGTATCAACAGTGGAGGAGTTTTTTTTTTTTTTTTTTTCAATCAAGGCAAAGTTTGAAGTACATATTCATCATTCTCCATTAAAATCATTATTTCTAGCTCAGACAATGTCAGCATGTTCTGTTCATTTGCTATATTTCCTATTCAGACTAATTTCATGTGTGTTTCCTTGGAAAATAAGAAAATTTCCAAGTGACCCCAAACTTTTGAGCGGTAGTGTATTTCTGTCATTTCTACAGTAGTTTACAAAGTTGATCAGAGTATCTAGGAACATTTAATTAGTAATTCATCACCTCCTGTTTCCCTGGGGTATAAATATGACGTGACACAAAGAATTTTTCCCTTATCCACTCTTCAACATGGGAAAGACAAAGGAACACACCATTCAAGTAAGGCAGATGTGTGTCAACCTTTACAAGCCTTGTTACCTTGTTAGGGTGCATGGCATCATGAACGCTTTGAAATACCAGGACATTAACGTCAACGTTACAAAATCAAAAATCACAAGGCTGCCTCGAAGCACCAAATTTTCTCAATGACTTTCTATCAAATCAATTACAGTATTTATTCAAATGGACTCAAAAACATAAATACAATACCCCATGGCTAGAATTAGAACAAAATCGACGTAAACCCACCTTGATCACAGATCTTCCCTTCCTACAATCAATTCAAAAACCTAACTATAGTAAATATAATACAATCTCCACAACTCTAACAGCCTGGTGGAAAACTCACAAAATTACTTAATCATCACTACCACCATGCAAGTACACTTCAATTTGGCACAATCCAGACTTTCAACTGCATAACACCCCTGTTCACTTTCCATCATGGCAACAAAGAGGAATCACATATCTCCAACACTTATTTGAAAACAACTCATTTCATTTAACACCTTAATTCAGAAGTACAGGATAGGAAGATGTTAAAGGAATTTTGATTTTACATTCCAAGTATTACCTTCACGAGAGAAAACTCAAGACGACTCAGGAAAAAAAAATCAGTCGTAGACAGAGAAGTTAATATCCAAGCCAAAGTCCGTTTACTTTTTTGCAAAAAAGGATCCCCATACAAAGTCAAGTCAGAATGGAGGATACACAATTAGAAAGTTCTCTGGTATTTGTAGGAATACTCCATGGCGTTCTCCTCCCCCCGTGCTGATTTACACATCACGCGAGCCTTGCGTCACACGCAACTGAGTCAAGTTGGTACGTAACCACGTCAAGTTGTCTAGGGATACACACACATCTTGCCAGGGAGGAGAGCACCCGCCTTCTCTCTCAGCTCTGGCTCCAGCTTATCTTGTTATGGATTCCGGAGCTTTCTATGAACACATAAACTTAGAGAAAGAGAAAAACATCTTGCCCTTGGTACAGACATTCAAGTTGTCATGACTTTAGATAGGCTACATGTCATGACTCACTAGTAGAGTTATGCAGGCCCCTGCTAAATCAGAAATATGCAAGCACACACACACTCTAGGCCTATGAAGTTGTGAACTAAAACAGAATATGAGCAAGCAAGGATAAGCAATTAATAATAATTAAATGAATCAATAAAAAATGTTTCCACAAAGAGACCAGTTCCTCTGCTACCAGCAACTTAAATATGTAATAAAATCCAAAATTAATATAACCACCAACACATTAGAACCATCAAAACTAAGTACAGAGATCATGAAAATTACAAACTCAAAGAAAATCACCTCCAAACTATATAAACTTATATCCATACAAGATACCTCAATTTCACTTCCAAGCACAATATGGGAAAATGACTTTGATATCTCTCCCGGCCCCAACTTCTGGATACAAATCAATAATAACATCTTCTCCATGTCCAGTAACTCTAACCTGCAATTGATACAATACAAAAACTATCCATAGAACCCACATCACCCAAAGTAAAATGTTCAAAATGGGATTAGCAGACACAGGCAACTGCAGGCAATGCACTCTGGACACTACAGACAATTAATTTCACGCCACTTGGGTTTGCCAACCGGTTCACTCCTTCTGGACAACAATAACCGGAAAGCTTTCCAGGATGTTTGGCTGCAGAATTCCAATGGACCCATCACTCTGCCTACTAGGAAATGCTACAGAAATAACCCTTCCACCAAAATTTAAAAATCAGTTACTTATTTCTCTAACCATCGGCAAGAAAATAATTTTTCAAAACTGGAAATCAACAAAATCTTGTCATGTTGCTCACTGGATCAACCTCAAAGAAAACATTTCAATAATCAGAACAACAGCCTACAAACAAAACAATGTATCAGCCTTTAATGAAACATGGAACCCTTTCATAACCCACTTTGAACTCACCGAACCGCCAAACCCACCTCCATGACCTCAGACCCCAGTTACAATTATCATCACACATATCACACTACAACTCTTTAATCTTCATACCCGATTTCCTGTTTTTTTTTTTTATTTTATTTTTGAAATTTTATTAGTTTTGTTGCCTATTGGCTAATTTAACAATTTTGCTCATTCTTTTTTCTCCTTCTTTCTTTCTTTCCCCTTCCTCTCTTTTTTTCTTTTCCTTCTTTTTTCCTTCCTGTCCCCCAATTCATTTTGTGTCCTGTCCATGTCTGTCCATATCTGTACTTTCCTACTGCAATTTGCGTCTTGTTTTTTTTTTTTTTTATACCCTTCCCTCATTTTGGGTTCACTTATTAAAATAAAAAGGAAAATAAAGCTGACCTTTATAAATAAATAAAGCGGCGGAAAGAAGAAAAAAAAAGAAATACCAGGACATTTTAAATCAAAATCTGGTTGCCTCTGCCCGAAAGCTGAAGATGGGTTATCACTGGGTCTTTCAGCAAGATAATGACCCTAAACATGTGGCCAAATCTACTCAGAAATGGTTCACCAGACACAGAATCAAGCTCGTCCCATGGCCATCTCAGTCCCCAGACCTCAACCCCATTGAAAACCTGTGGAGTGAGCTGAAAAGGAGAGTGCAGAGGAGAGGACTCAGGTCACTGGATGATTTAGAAAGGGAAAGGGGGTTGAACAAAGAATTAACATCAGGGGTGCTAATAATTGAGGCACACATGATTTGATGAAAAATGATTATTTCTTAATGTGGGATTTTTTTCCCACTGAGTAATGCACTTGAATGAAAGGTTGAATTTTCCTCTTTTTTTCATTGTGGTCCTATGTTATTTAGAAAGAAACTGAATTTATTAGAAGCTAAAGAACACATCTTAACCAAGGGTGCCAATAATTATGGAGGGCGCTGTATATCTTCGGCAATAAAAGCACAATAAAATCTTTGTAAAAATATTAAATTTTATATTAAATATTAAAAAAACTACGTTTGTAGCCACAGCTGCCCTGGGGCAGATTGACGGAAGCGTGGCTGCCAGTACGCGCCTACAGCCCCTCCGACCACCACCAAACATTCACACACAGCCATACAGGAGGGAGGGAAGGTTCCTATATTGCATGTTTTGTGGGTGGGGGAAACCGGAGTACCCGGAGGAAACTCACGCAAACACGGGGAGAACATGCAAACTCCACACAGAAAGGCCCCAGGCCGGATTCGAACCCACGGCCTTCTTGCTGTGAGGCAGTAGTGCTAACCACTATGCCACCGTGCCGCCAATGGCTCGTTTCCAGAGCATAACTCAATAATAGAATTCAGAATTTAAGAAATTTTTTTTGTTTTTTTTCTCATGGCAGAAAGTTGAAGCGAGTGTCACTGGTTCCAGAGCAACACATGATAATTGTTCAATGTTTATCTATTAAAATGGCATGTTGATCTAATGTACCCACAAATTACACTCAGTTTCTGGTTAGGCTGTAGCTCATTTCTGAGGCATAACTCAGTAACAAAACTTTCAACATACCTGTGAATTAGAAAGGGTGTCTTTTGCTATTTCGGATTTTCTGCTTCATGAAAACAAATGGAACAGGCTCAGAAAGATGTGGAAAGTTACATTCCCGTAGCAGAACTTGAAAGTAATTCCATGAAACTTTGAGAAGATATTTATTAGTACAAGGTACCTGAGGCCTCCCTGATTTTGTGGGGGCCGGGGGGATATGCCATCTTCTGATGGCTCTTGTATAATTCTGCAATTCCTTGCCATCAATGCCTTTGGAAAAAACAAGGAACTGGAGGCACTCCTTGAGTGCAAACGTTCGCCAAAGCAGGCAGCACAGTAGCAATCTTGCTGAGTGAACATTGCTTTTAAGAAATTTAAGGTTTATCATATAACTGAAGTAGTTTCCCCATAGCACAGGTCATGACATGTTTTTGACACGACCCTGTGTTTTACTTTTGCGAAAATCGCATTGACTGAGAGCGTGGGAGGAAAGAAATTGCTTAGCGTTACGTCTCCCTAAGTTTCTACTCAGCCAAACTGAATACCGAAGGTAGCGTTGGGTCGGTATGGCTCAGCGATGCAGGAGGCTAGATGAGCGCCACAGACTGGTGTTAGCTCGCTGGGTAACAAACCAATATTGGTTTTGAAAAAGTATTGCGTGCACGCTACCAAGCTAAGTAACGTGAACTTGGTTATGCTAGCTACTCAGTTGACTGAATTTAGAAAGCATTGCTTGTTCAGCCACAAATGCCTGCGGACAGAGACTGGGTTAGCAGAATAATGTAGGCAGCACAGGGCTAACATACATTGGGTGCTTAGGGAAATGACATTTGCTTTCTATTAAATTCCACAATTCAGTTATGTGATGAACAGAATGAGAAAGGTATGAAAGTCGTTGAGTAAAGTTTTGGTTTGTTGCTCTCTGAACTTTTTTAGTAACTTTCATATGAAACGCCCACTCTTGTAAAATCTGTATATCTGCAACATAGGATTTTGCAATGGTTGCTGTGGTGGGCATAATGTTTGACCGATCGCCATCAAAATCAATAAGCTCCGTTCATAATGTAATAGCGACCCACCCACAAAATTTAAGAGATATCCGTTACTTTTTGAGTCGTCTTGTTCACAAACGAACTAACAGACTAACGGCAGCGATCATATATACAAACCCCAAAACCAGTGAAGATGGCACGTTGTGTAAATCGTAAATAAAAACAGAATACAATGATTTGCAAATCCTTTTCAACCTATATTCAATTGAATACACTGCAAAGACAAGTTACTTAATGTTCGAACAGGTAAACTTCATAATTTTTTGCAAATATTAGCTCATTTGGAATTTGATGCCTGCAACATGTTTCAAAAAAGCTGGCACAAGTGGCAAAAAGGACTGAGAGAGTTGAGAAATGCTCATCAAACACTTATTTGGAACATCCCACAGGTGAACGGGCTAATTGGGAACAGGTGGGTGCCATGATTGGGTATAAAAGCAGCTTCCCTGAAATGCTCAGTCATTCACAAACAAGGATGGGGCGAGGGTCACCACTTAGTGAACAAATGCGTGACCTGATTGTCGAACAGTTTAAAAGCAACATTCCTCAACGAGCTATTGCAAGAAATCTAGGGATTTCATCATCTATGATATCCATATCCATAATATCGTCAAAAGGTTCAGAAAATCTAGAGAAATCACTGCACGTAAGCGACAAGGCTGAAAACCAACATTGAATGCCCGTGATCTTCGATCTCTCAGGCGGTACTGCATCAAAAACCGTCATCAGTGTGTAAAGGACATCACCACATGGGCTCAGGAACACTTCAGAAAACCACTATCAGTAACTACAGTTCGTCGCTACATCTGCAAGTGCAAGTTAAAACTCTTCAATGCAAAGCGAAAGCCATTTATCAACAGCACCCAGAAACGCCGCCGGCTTCGCCGGGCCCAAGCTCATCTAAGATGGACTGATGCAAAGTGGAAAAGTGTTCTGTGGTCTGACGAGTCCACATTTCAAATTGTTTTTGGAAACTGTGGACGTCGTGTCCTCCGGACGAAAGAGGAAAAGAACCATCCGGACTGTTATAGGCGCAAAGTTCAAAAGCCAGCATCTGTGATGGTATGGGGGTGAATTAGTGCCCAAGTCATGGGCAACTTACACATATGTGAAGGCACCATTAATGCTGAAAGGTACATACAGGTTTTGGAGCAACATTTGTTGCCATCCAAGCAACGTCTTTTTCATGGACGCCCCTGCTTATTTCAGCAAGACAATGCCAAACCACATTCTGCACGTGTTACAACAGCATGGCTCTGTAGTAAAAGAGTGCGGGTACTAGTCTGGCCTGCTTGTAGTCCAGACCTGTCTCCCATTGAAAATGTGTGCCGCATTATGAAGCATAAAATACGACAACGGAGACCCTGGACTGTTGAACAACTTAAGCTGTACATCAAGCAAGAATGGGAAAGAGTTCCACCTGAAAAGCTTCAAAAATTGGTCTCCACAGTTCCCAAACGTTTACAGAGTGTCGTTAAAAGGAAAGGCGATGTAACACAGTGGTAAAAAGGCCCCTGTGCCAACTTTTTTGCAGTGTGTTGCTGCCTTTAAATTCTAAGTTAATGATTATTTGCAAAAAAAAATAGTTTCTCAGTTTGAACATTTTAAATCTTGTCTTTGTAGTGTATTCAATTGAATATAAGTTGAAAAGGATTTGCAAATCATTGTATTCTGTTTTTATCTACGATTTTCATAACGTGCCAACTTCACTGGTTTTGGGTTTTGTACTTCCTGCCAGCTTTGTTTGGCAAAGGTTAATAATTAACTATGTGGATGTATTGGGCCATTGTTTCATGTCATTTACCTACTCTGTGTGAAGTGAAGGGTGAGGCACTCTCCACATGACTTTCTAAAACTTCGGTACTGTGTATCCACCTCCGTTTTGTTGATATTTGTATTAGCTAAAAGCTGGCTTTTCCAGCTATGGAACCGCAAACAAAAATTAGCCAGAAGAGAAGAACCGGCAGCTGCTATGATTTATGGGTAACGTCACAAAGTTTTGAAGAAGGTGGATAGGGTGACCTAGTAGAATAAAATGAATCATTTTTGGCATTAAAAGCTATTTTGCCCCTCATGCGAGTGTACATAATTTTAAAATATTTGTGGTGGTAAATGTTTGTTTTTGCCTGAAGTGACCTAATGGACCTTTAAAAATGGTAAAGTTCATTATATTACTTTCATAATAAATTGATATTTGACGGAGTAGTTTGATTAATTAATATATAATTTACCACAACTGTACAGTGCTGGAAAACCTTAAATGCTTCTTGAAAATGCTGGAAAAGTGCTTGAATTTGATTTAGGAAAAGGTGTAGGAACTGTGACTTTCATTTAATTTCATGTTCCCCTAATCAACAAAATATTCACCTCCATCAACATTGATCAGAGGTCTGTGTGAAGTTGAAATGTTTGGTGAGCTGGACTTCATGGGTGTTTTTACTATCATTAGCGTTTGGTGAGAAATACTTTTATGTGATCAAACCATGCTTGGTACTCCTATATTTCTGGTTTCTCAATATTGTATATCTGTTTTTATCTCCAGATCACCAGAAGCTGGAGCGTGAGGCCCGTATCTGTCGTCTGCTGAAGCACCACAACATTGGTATGTCTAGGTCCTCCTGTCCCCTCATGACTGAAACTTGTCAGTTAGTTATTGATTGTGTGGGTACCCCATAGCAGGCGGGAAAGGGGGTGGTGTTACAGGATAGGGTTGCCCTTGAGGAACTCACGATTAGTAGTACTATAAAAAAAAGGCTTGCGGGGATCATGAGTTCCTTTCAGTCTGACTAACAGCTTGTGTATGTCCAACTGCACAAATTGCGCGTTGTATTCCTGCATATGTCTGACTGGACGCATAGTACATAGTACCCTTTGCCCAACGAGTTAGTTTGAAGAAAATTCTTTGGCGGTATTCTAGTACACCACTACTTTCAATTACCATTTTCACTTGTTACTCAACTGGTTAAAAGTCTGGAAACCTCTGTCTTTAAAGGTACTTGATACAAATTTTATGTTGAAATGAATAATTAAAAAAAACTTCAATAGAGCTTTCAGAAAGGAGCTGAAGAGATGTACACTGCCGTAAAAAAGTATTTGCCCCCTTCCTGATTTCTTACTTTTTTTGCATATTTTTCACTCTTAAATGTTTCAGATCATCATACAAATTTTAATAGGAGACAAAAACAAAATACAAAATGCAGTTTTTAAATGCTGAGTACATTTATTATGGGGAAAAAGCTATCAAAACCAACCTGGCCCTCTGTGAAAAAGTAATTTCCCCCCCCCCCAATCATAAATGAACTGTGATTAGCCACATTTTTTGAGTCCAATTTCATGGGCCACACACAGGCCTGATTACTGCCAGACCAGTAGAATCAAGAAATCGCTTCAATAGAACCTGTTGACAGAGTGAAGTAGGCGAAAAGATCACAAAAAGCAACACATCATGCCATGAACTAAAGAAATTCAAAAACAGATGAAAAACAAAGAAACTGACCTCTGTTGCTCTGGATAGAGTTGCAGAACTATTTTTAAGACTTTAGGACATTATCCACAAAAGGAGAAAACTTAGAACAGTGGAACCTATCCAGGAGTGGCCGGCCTACCAAAATTACTCCAAGGGCGCAACAACGACTCATCAAGGATGTCATAAAATCATCACAACATCTGAAGAACTGCAGGCCTCACTTGCCTCAGTTAGTCAGTCTTCATGATTCAACACTAAGAAAAAGACTGGGCAAAAATGGCATCCCGGGAGAGTTCCAAGGCGAAAACCACTGCTGACCAAAAAGAACACAAAGGCTTGTCTCATTTGCCAAAATACATCTTGATGATCCCCAAGACTATTGGGAAAATATACTGTGGACTGACAAGACAAAAGTTTAACTTTTTGCTATGTATGCGTCCTGTTACATCAGGTGTAAAACAAACACAGCTTTTCATAAAAAGAACATTATTCCAAAAGTCAAACATGGTGGTGGTAGTGTGATGGTTTGGGGCTGCTTTGCTGCTTCAGTACCTGGATGACTTGTCGTCATTGATGGAACTATGAATTCTGCTCTCTTCTGGAAAATCCTGAATGACAATGTCCAACCATCAGTTTGTAGCCTCAAGCTCTAGCACACTTGGATTATGCAGGACAAAGATCCCAAGCACACTAGCAAGTCCACCTCTGAATGGCTTAAAAAAAAAAAAAACAAAATCAAGATTTTGGAGTGGCCTAGTCAAAATCCGGACTTAAATCTGTTTGACATGCAGTGGCATGACCTTAAATGGGCCATTCATGCTCAAAAACCCTCCAATGTGGCTGAATTAAAAAAAAATTCTGCTAACAAGAGTGGGCTAAAATTCTTCCACTACAATATAAAAGACTCAGTACCAGTTACTGTAAACGTTTTGTTGCATTTGTTGTTGCCGAGGCTAGCACAACCAGTTATTAGGATTTAGGGGCAATTACTTTTTCGCATAGGGCTGGGTCGGTTTGGATAGCTTTTTCCCCTTAATAAATGAAATCATCATTTTAAAACTACATTTTGTATTTACTCGGGTTGTCTTTATTAAAAAAAATTGTTGGATGATCTGAAACATTTAAGTGTGACAAATATGCAAAAAAAAAAAAAGAAATCAGGAAGGGGGCTTTCATGGCACTTGTTTATTTTACCTCAAAAATTATATTGATTTAAGTTTTAAGTTTCCCATTTTCGTTGGTTAGGAAATGAGTCCTTAGTTCATTTTGGTCAGCAACAGCACCACTGAACCCATAGCACTGTGATATTGAATCCTCCATAGCAGGATTCCTGTGGTTGCCAGTTTGCTAGCTGGTAATCACTTTGCCACTTATGTATTTCATTACTTCAGCACCTAAAGTCATTCCTTCATTCAGGGTAAATATGTGCGAGAACTCAGCTACGTTATCTAAGATGGATATATTTAGCCAGATAAGAGCTGTTTTATGGTAGTACAGTTCCATGAATTTTGAAACTCAGCAGCACAAAGTAACTTATTTATTTATGAATTCATTACTCACCATGAAAGATTTGTCAGGTCGTATTCTTTTCACTACCTGCGACCTGGACAACACTAAAATGCAACAGAACACCATAACCTGGCAACCTGTTCAGGGGGGAGTGTGCTTCAAGCAGTTCTCAACTACAGTGCTCCCCTAACATACTAGATGGGGGTAAATGTTCCAACTCGCACCAAATCTTGTACAGAGCACCTTTGACGTTATAGTTATTGTTAAGATGCCATAGCTGTGTGTATAATTGTAAACTGCAAGAAACAAGCACCAAAATGTATTTTAAGATGTTTAGTTTGTATCTCAAGCATTTGGGAGCGAAGTTTTTAAATCCAGCACAGTTACCAATTTTAGTTATTCTTCATCTAGCTGTACCGTATGAGAATTAATCATTTGGGCATTAATACCTTAGCACAGAAGCCAAACATGGCTATTTAGGCATTATCCAATTTAAGTCTTTATAATTCAAGATCTGAGCTTCACAGAGAAGGGGAAAATGGCTGAAATCAAATAAGATACTCGTAGCATTTAGAATTCCATCATATTTTTGTCCCCCGCCGCAGCAGCGGGACATAGTATTCACGTCCGTCCGTCCGTCCCGAATCCTTGTCAGCAAGATATCTCAAGAACGAATCGATGGATATCCTTCAAATTTCATGTCAACATGTACTAGGGTGATACCCCGGCGCTAGTCCATTTTGGTGACCTTCGCATCACTCTCAAGGTCACACCGAGAGATTGCTCATTTTGACACGATTTCACATCTTGTGGCGGGGGACAAAGACACGTTAGTGGCAAATACTTGTATCATTTAAGTTTAGTGTAAGGGCCTCAAACACACAAAATCTTCATGAAAATTCAGCAATGAAATTATATTTAAAAAATAGTATTGGGAATTGAAAGATGGCTGGGAGTAAAAACAATACATTGCTGGGATCATAAATTCCTTGACAGTGCTTTTTGAAATTATCTAACCTCAATGAACCACATAAGACAGCTCTCCAAGTGCTCTCCATGCTGTCAGAGCCCTCAAAATAGTGCACTGTCAAATCAAAAAATAATCATACATTTAGCATAAATCAACTGAACAATCATGAAGTTCAATATGAATCGATTATTTTGTGGCAGAATTTAGCATGAATTTATCAATATAGGAGTGGATGGACATGAATAGTCATCAGTAACCTCTCCAAGGCAAAAACATGCCATTTTGTCCATGATAAAGTTCAGAGTTTTGTCCTTTTTCCTGCAAAGCCGCAGCAGCAAGCACACAAACTCATTAAAGGAACTGCTTATTTTATGGTCAGAATGTTCACTACGGGACAGAAAGCTTGCAGTTTACAATTTTGATCATCCATGCACAATACAAACTTGTATAAATGCTTTTCAAACCCTATAAGGAGCAAGTATAACTCGCTTACACAGTAATATCTGAAATGTACCTTATTTTAACAAAATTGACATTCCACCATCAGGACAAAGCAGGCAATATGGTACCCTAGATTGAACAGCCATTAATGCAACAAATTAAGCAGGGTATTTACTGAAGTCTTCGAGCTGTTCACATTTTAAACGAGAGAAAATCCAAGGCATTCTATTTCTTTCAATGCAATATAAATTTGAAAACGAATCACCTCGATAAGCAAAATTCCAGCACATACAATATTATTAGCAAAGGTTAAGGTCTACTTTTGTTGGCCCGAAAGGCAAGCTAGCACTGTGATTATGATTGAATAAATTGAAAATAAGAAATGGCTGGCTATTTAGCTAGCTGCTAGAATTAAGATGGAGCTTCTCCATACCAAGTCAGTCCTACTCACACTGCAAGAGGAAAAACTCTGTCGTTGAATTTCTTCTCCAAAGAATTAATGCCGTCAGCCCTCCAGTCTGTTTCATTCTGAATAACTGCCATTTTCCATCTCCGAATCGCATTTCCATCCCGTTAATATAACCTCAGCACTCCAGGGATGGTTCTGGAAGTCTTTTTTTTTCTATGCAGTCATTTCAGTCCTTGTGGCTGGGGTCATAAGTGGGCCCTGGAAGCTCTAAGGTTTCTAGATGCTCTCTGGCACAATCTAGACCGATTTTTAAACATAATATTTTGGATTAAGAATCAACATTTGGGGAAATAATTTTGCAAATATTTATGTTTTTCCTCATTAAAATGTGATGCAATGAATTGCTGTCTTTCTGAGTGATGAAATTTTATGTGAATGTGTCATGTACACCTTGACAATAACAAATAGATTCTTCGATAAATGATCAGAGTTAGACTTATAACACAGCCCCGCATTTTGAAACTTTTTCTCTGCTCATTTGATAAACTGTGTTGATTGTATATCATGCGAAGGCGCTGACTTCAAATTTGCCCTAAAAATTTGTCAGGGTTGTTTGACAAATCGCAAGTCCTTTTTTCATATTGATATATCTAAGGATACAAAATGATAAATGAAAGCAACATGACACTGTTAAATTTTAAGAAATCTGCAAGATGTAATAAAACGAAATGCAGCTAAGGATTAAATTTTCTTTTCTTTGATATATGGGAATAATTTTGTTTGGGGCAGTCTCTCTGTAGGCACCAATAATTAAACCAAGGGCAGTGATTTGTGACAAAACCTGGCATGATAGCCAAAAACTCACTTGATATTTGGATTCAGCGCCTCAAAATCGGGTATCAGCTCTAACTCAGCAAATTACATTCCGGGCTGCATGATAGATATCCCAGAAGTTCCTTCTTATTAGTAGAATTTTTGAAACATTAAGAATCAAAATCACTACAAATACACATATTGAAGGTTTAAAAAAAAATAAAAACTTTTTTTGTTCATAATTTTTCCCGAAGTCATAAGTCAAAGTTAAAATTGCTATTTAAAATATTAGTCATCCTTTTTTTTCTGAGCAATACGAGTGCTTAAAAAATGCAAAACCCCATGTTATCTCTTATCATTTGTTTGCATATTCATTTTAAAATCTTCCTGCATGGCCTAGTGCAGGGTTGGCCCTGTTGACCGAAGGTCCGCAAGACTGAAGGTCTGCATAAAAACGATAGGCATAACTTTCATGCATTTTTTTCTTCCAGCAGCTCGCTAAGATAATGGGGCGAGATAATGTATGCGGCAAAGTGTTGAAATATTACCTCATATCCATTCGAATTTGAAAATGGAAATGATAAATGGCGTATCTAACAACTTTATATTTGTTTACTTTCGGTCTCGCGGATCTGTGGTCAACTGTGCTGTCACCCCCAACGTGTGTAAGCGCTGGGATAGGCTACATTAAAAATTTTTTCGTTTGAAGGTTGGGCAACTCATGCTTAACCCATTTTGCCCCACTGGCAACAATTGTTGCCGAAGTGTATCACTGTCATTTTCTACTCACAATAAAAAATCTAAACGGTACTAATGCAACTTTTTCCACTTATATGCTAGTTCACAACTTAGACAAAGGTTTTTGTTTATAAAAAATAGTTTCCAAGTGCTTCCCGTCACATGACATCATCTGCTTCCTGCTCCTGACGGCTGAAGACATGGCAAATGCAAAACCTCCTGGAAAGAGGCAATTTTCATAAATTTCTTATGATTTCACCCCAAACATATTAATAATTATTTAATCATTCAAGTCTCTAGAGTAACCCTCCCCCAAAAAATTGTACCTGGGATAAATTTTTTTTTGGTTCATGGGCTTATTTCTGTGAGCGGCAACAAAAGTTGCCAGTGGGCACATAGCTTGTCACTAACTAAAGGAAAACACTGTCTGCAGGATTGCTCATAATTTACTTATTTTAAATTGTAGAATGATGTACAATGGCTCATTTTAGTCCTCTTAGAATACTCTTCCTAGCTAAATAAATTCACAAGTATTCACAGCCTGTGTCTATAGGATTTTGATACGTTACCATACATCATCGTTCTTTCTCTGTTAGCTAACATTAGCTTGTGTTTCACTGAGGTACAAAATTTTGATGTGCATTTGGAGGTGCACTTTTTTTGACACACAAGTACTGACCATAGCCAATGCCCACACCTAACCCCTCCCCCCCCCCCCCCCACACACACACACACCCACACACACACACACAAATCCCCCTTTTCCCTCTGGAATGCTATGTATGTAAGCAATTTTCATAAAATAACATGGATAAAAATAAAAACATATCATATATGTAGTCTTTTCCTTAGGTACTCCATGGCAGAGGTCCTGGCCTTGCTGCAGGACTCTGAAACTGTGGCGGACATCACAGTTGTGCCGGAGTCAGAAATTATTTAGGTTATCTATTTAATAGGCACTGCATTTCTGTGACATAGAAATTATTTTTTCTGTTTCTGTTTCATTTGCAAAATCAGCAACAACATAATTTTATTTCCACCAAGTTGTTCCCACACTTGTTTGGCGGTTTTTCGATTGGCAGGGTGAATTCAATGTTTGAAACCTTTTGTTGTGATGTTTTAACCTGTTGGCACCCTCAATAATGATTGACACCCCTGGTTAAGATGTGTTAAAAGCCTTAAAATAAATTCAATTTTTATTGCAGAAGCATACTCTCACACTGAAAATTGTAGAAATGTAACCTTCAACTGAAGTGAATTTTCAGGGGGAAAAAATCCCTGACTAAGAAATAATTATTTTTCATAAAATCACCTGTTCCACAATTATTGGCACCCCTATCAATTCCGAGGAAATAAATGTAATTGAAGTATTTCTGTCATTTCTACAGTAGTTTACAAAGTCGATCAGAGTATCTAGGAACATTTAATTAATAAATTATCACTTCCTGTTTCCCTGGGGTATAAATATGAAGTGACACAGAGGCCATTTCTCTTATCCACTCTTCAACATGGGCAAGACAAAGGAACACACCATTCAAGTAAGGCAGATGTGTGTCGACCTTCACAAGTCAGGCAATGGCTACAAGAAAATAGCCACTCGCCTGCACCTGCCCATATCTACTGTCAGAGGAATCATTAAGAAGTTGTTTACCACTGTTCCAGTTGTTTTAAAGCCTGGACGAGGACGCAAGGTTATTTTGCCACCACGCACAGTGAGGAGGATGGTAAGAGAAATAAAAAGTTCTCCAAAGCTCATTGTTAAAGAATTGCAACAAATGGTAGCATCTTGGGTCACAAAGTCTCCAAAACAACCATCAGGTGCTATCTACATGCAAACAAGCCGTTTGGGTGGCATGCACGGAAAAACCTTTTCTCTCTCACAATCGTCAACGCAAACGTCTGGAGTTCGCCAAGCAGTACTGGGACTTCAACTGGGACCTTGTACTTTTGTCAGATGAGACCAAGATAGAGCTTTTTGGCAACAAACACTCTAAGTGGGTCTGGCGGAACACAAAAAATGAGTATGCAGAAAAGCACCTCATGCCGACTGTGAAGTATGGGGGAGGATTGGCGATGCTGTGGGCCTGTTTCTCCTCTAGAGGCCCTGGGAACCTTGTTAGGGTGCTTGGCATCATGAACGCTTTGAAATACCAGGACATTTTAAGTCTAAATCTGGCGGCCTCTGCCCGGAAGCTGAAGATGGGTCGTCACTGGGTCTGTCAGCAAGATATTAACCCTAAAAATGTGGCGAAATCTACACAGAAATGGTTCACCAGACACATAATCAAGCTCCTCCCATGGCCATGTCAGTCCCCAGAACTCAACCCCATTGAAAACCTGTGGAATGAGCTGAAAAGGAGAGTGCAGAGGAGAGGACCCAGGTCCCTGGATCATTTAGCGAGATTGTGCAAAGCGCAATGGTCGAAGATCCCTCTTTTTGTATTTCCCATCTTGTGAAACATTATAGGAGAAGATTCGGTGCTGTTTTGCTGGCAAAAGTGGGTTGTACAAAGTATTAACATCAGGGGTGCTAATAATTGTGGCACACTTGATTTGATGTAAAAGAATTTTTCCTTATTGTGGAATTTTTTTCCCACTGAAAAAATGCACTGGAATTAAAGGTTGGATTTTCCTCTTTTTTTCATTGTGGTCCGATATTATTTAGAAAAAAACTGAATTTATTCAAAGCTAAAGAACACCGCTTAACCAGGTGTGCCAATAATTATGGAGGGCGCTGTATGACCATATATGTCGTTATCCTCTAATTTCTGCATTTACAGGAAAACCCAGCGTGTTCCCAAATATATTTATGCTTCTAGATCGAAAGGCGCACTGTAAAAAAAAAAAAAATAGTTTTTTTTTTATTTTTGAGGATACCTGAGATATGAGCGAAGAAACAGCCCGAGATTGTAGGTTTGAGCAAGCGCAGTTCCGCGAGGTAGCATATTTTGATAGGTAGCAAAATTTGACAAAACACTGGAAGTTCCAGATGTACCGGGATGTTCAGGAGGATCTGGACATTGCTGGTCATTTCGATGGAAAATGGTTGTTAAAGTGAGCTGCTTCCGTTTTTTTTTTTTCTCTCCCCCGCCATGATTTGATGAGCAAGTTGAACTTCAGAACAATTTCTGAATCAATAAAGGCCACCATTCTCTTCAGTGACTGCACACTATAGGAATACGATATGGGAGTTAGGCCGACTCGTAGAACTCTGGATCGCAGTGCTCTATGGGTCAAATCTGATGAACAGTCAGATCAATATAATTTTAAAAGTATATGTACACCGTACATGTGTGTGGGTAAAGCTAGCTATTTAACAGCGCTAGTGCTCAGAATGACTCACCACGAATGCGACACTACGAACGGGCTGTCCCTTTTCTCCTCAAGAAACCCCGATGTGGCTTGGAGTACTGGCACGGTAACATTCCAGTGCCCTACGTGTTCGACTATGTTGTCGGCCATCCGATAACGCGAACTGGAGCCCCGAGGTAAAGCACGTACATTTGAGCTATTTCTTTCGGATTTCTTTTGAGCTTTCGTCTCCTCTGCTTTACCTAACGTGACTTAAACTGAGCTGTATGTATTTTTGTATGCCATAACAGTTTTAGTATGTTTTGATTGTGAAAATATGCAAGCCAGTCAAAGTTGATAACCAATTTAAAATCATTATTTTGTAACCGGTCGCTCATGATGTCCCCAATTTTTATCTTACCGGCCCTATGGGTTGCTATTGTCGTGGTGTGGTGTGGTGTGGCGTTAGTCGTCCGCAACTTTTTTAATCTTTTTTTTGACCTGAGGAATTTTTGTGTAAACTTCCAATAACCTACTACTAGACCATATCTCGAGGTTTCTTTCTTGGTTTTATGGGCCCTTGAAATTTTGGCTCCAATGTTAAAGATAGGACTGAGTAATTTTTAAAAATTAACAAACAAAAACAGCGTGATAATTTTTTTTCTAAATCAGGCAATCAACTTACCTTGGTACTGTCAATGTACAGTGCTAGCGCCATTTTGATTGAATCGATGGAAGTGGGTCTATTGGGGGCGCTGTTCTTTATAAATCTGCAAGGTGGCCTGTGGAGGCCACATGGTTGCAGATGGAGATTAAGTTTGTATTATCAACATATAGGAATTCATATATGATCTTTATTTTGGCAATATTAAATTTGACCACAGATGACTTTGAAAGGTCAAACTTGAGGTAAGGGAATATATTAACAATGTTAGAAGACATGACTTGAAATTTAATTTATGTACAGTGCGAGTGCCATTCTGATTGAATCGATGGAAGTGGGTCTAGTGGGGGCGCTGTACTTCAACATTGGGTCTTATGGAGAATGGGCCAAATTGCCTATGGAAGCTAAATGGCTGCAAATAGAGATTAAGTTTGTATTACAGACATATAGGAAGTAATATATGACCTATATTTTGGCTGTGTTAAAGTTGACCTCAGATGACCTTCAAAGGTCAAACTTGAGGTCAAGCAAAATGTTACAGTTTTCAAAGGCTTCTAGGCTTGAAAATATTGAAGATTGGCAACACTTGTGCATTGAACGCTGGTAGAAAGTCATGTATGAACTTTCATTCGGTGGCGTTGACCTTCGAAGGTGAAACGTCTCACAGTGAAATTTCAATGACTTCTATCACCAAAACTATTTCAGATATAGCTTAGGTTTGTATTGTGGGCTTGTAAGAAGTCATGTATGAAGTTTCATTTGGTGACCTTGAACTTGACCCTTAGTGAAATTTCAATGACTTCTATCACCAAAACTATTAGAGATAGAGGTTAGGTTTTTTGTGTGGGCATATAGGAAGTCATGTATGAAGTTTCATTGGGTGGCCCTGAACTTGACCTTCAATGTCCAAACTATACAGTATAATTTCAATGACTTATATCAGCAAAGTCGTGACAGTCTGAGTGTAGGTTTGTATTGAAGACATATCGGAAGTCATGTATGAACTTTCATTTGGTGACATTCAACTTGACTGTTGGTGAAATTTGAAGGTCAAACTTGACGTAATAACATAACATAACATCACACGAATGGCGAGGACAGGCCGTTCAGCCCAACTTGGCTTGCCAGTTTCTTACCACTATTGTGAATATATCACTTCAGAAACTCAGTGGTATCTAGCTTTCAGTCAAGCCTGCTCTTGAAAACTCCCAAGGTCTCTGCCTCAACAATATGGTCAGGAAAGCTATTCCACATTGAAATTACTCTTTGGATGAAGAAATATTTCTGAATATCAGTGCTTTGGTCAATTTACCTTCGGTCAGCTTCCATTTGTGACCCCTAGTTCTAAGAACAACAGAACAACAGAATACAATTACAATGACTTGCATTGCCAAAAAGGTCACAGATGGAGTCTAGGTTTGTATTAGAGACGCATAGGAAGTCATGAATGAACTTTCATTTGGTGACCTTTGTATTGACCTTCAAAGGTCAAATGTGACCTAGTGAAAATTCAATTACTTTTATCACTAAAATTCTCACAGATGGCGCCTAGGTTTGTGTTACGGACTTCTTGGAAGTCACATGTTCATTTGGTGACATTCAACTTGACTATCAGTGACTTTTGTGGGTCAAACTCGACAGTGAAATTACAATGACTTGTATCACCAAAATGGTCACAGATTGAGCCAAGGTTTGTACGGCAACATTTAGAAAGTCATATATGAAGGCCATTTGCTGACCACAACTAGACATTCTGTGACCTTTAAAGTTCACAATTGACATATTGAATACATATTGACATGTTTCAATGACTTCTATCACCAAAACTGCTTCAGATCTTAGGATTGTATTAGAGAAGGTCTTATAAATGTATACAAACTTTTATTAAGTGACCTTGACATTGATTTTCATTAATTAAAAAGTAAAATTTCACATGAAATTTTCATAACTTGTATCATCACTGTAATTGCATGCTTGCCGTTGAGCTATAGGACCCTTGGTCCTATTTTTTTAACATGTCGCACCAAATTTCAAACCTGTCGTGCTTACATGTTAAAATTTGTCAGTGAAAACGCTGCAATCATGTCCTTCTCAGCTGCGCAAAGTTGAGAGTATACAAGCTAATTTGCTGTTGTGCAAGTGTTGAAGTACTTTGCTAAAGGTCTGATCAATATCTGTCAATTACTGAGGAAAATTCACACTGTCTGGGATCGGACAAAATGTGTCAACCAATGGGTGTAGTATATTTCTTTTAGATTTCTGTTTTTAAAGGTTCTGGACATCAGCTGACCACCTGAAGGTTGCAAATTAAAGAGACTTGACACCTGATGCAATTTCCAAGATTCATTTGAGTTTATTTGCCATCTCCAAAAGCCAAGGTTTCTGCAGTCCAAGCAATTTATTAACACATAATAAATAAACTTAACAAACTAAACATTAAACAATCAATTACCAGCTTGATTGCATTAAAATTTACTTACAAAACCAGTGAAGTTGGCACGTTGTGTGAATCGTAAATAAAAACAGAATACAATGATTTGCAAATCCTTTTGTACCTATATTCAATTGAATACACTGCAAAGACAAGTTACTTAATGTTCGAACAGGTAAACTTTGTAATTTTTTGCAAACATTAGCTCATTTGGAATTTGATGCCTGCAACATGTTTCAAAAAAGCTGGCCCAAGTGCCAAATTGAAGCTGCAAGCAGCGTTGAACGACCATTGGACAGGTCAAGTGCCGGCCCCAACCTGAGAGAAAGTGTTGAGCAAATCGGACAAAGCGGAAAGGAATTATGATAAGTTGATACTTCATCCACCAGAAGGCGCTCAGAGTGTAACCACATTCAGGGGCAGACCCTAAGCACAAATGTGAAGTTTTGAGCAAATCGGCCAATTTCAATGTAAAATGTGGCATTTCCTGTCTCCTCAAGGGGGCGCCATGAGTAAGATTACTTAGCAGCACATCGAGGTGTTCAGGGTGGGGCTTTTACCATGTACAGGAATTTTGAATCCATTTGGATGAAGTATGAGGGAGAGAGAGCTGCTCGAATGTGTTTGGCGAGGTATCTGAAATGAGGACACCATGGCGGCCACGCCCATTTTGCGACAGATATGCAGAGCTCAACTTTTGATCAGCATGGTCTCTTGATGATCTGATATAAATATTAGGTGGATTGGATGGGATCACTAGGAGGAGTTTGTTAAAATACAATGTGTGGAAATCGGGCCAAAATGACACGTTAAAATCAAAATGGCTGACTTCCTGTTTGGAATTGACCAATGGTGCCAGAGACTTTTTTTGTTCATATTGGCAAAATACACGTGTTACCGCATTGTCACACGGACGCCATTTCTCGAAGTATCACAGCATTCGTAAGGTAGTTTAACAACTTCTTCTACATGTTGTACAGGGGGAATAAAGTTGATGGGTTCAACTGTGTGTCATCAGTACAAGTGAAAGTAAAAACTGGTCGCTTCCTGTTAGCGGCCACGCCCACTGACCTAAAGACCTGCAGAGCACAACTTTTGATCAGCTTGGTCTTTCAATGTTTTTTAATAAATCTGGTTTTGAATGGATGAAATCTCTAGGAGGAGTGCGTTAAAATACAATATGTGGAAATAAGGCAAAAAAGGCACGTTAAAATCAAAATAGCCGACTTCCTGTTTGGAGTAGACAAATGATGTCGAGACTTTCCCATGATGATACGAATTAATTAAGAACATCAAAAACCTAAGCGTATTTTCATGGCGAGGGATCCATTGTCACCGCGTCGCCACACGGACTCCATTTGGCATTTGTAAGTCCCGGTAAATCTATTCGCCCCTCACACTCAAGCCAGCTCCACCTCTGTCATTAAGACAGGTGCACCCTGGGGTTCTTAGTCTTGCGACAGAGATCAAACGGAGCTCTGGCACCGGGTTGTGAAATAGCCTCTTCCTGGTTGGGGAGATGCATTGATAAAAGGCCATTTTGGCTGTTTTGTCTGTTTCTTTGAGTGGTATCTTGATATTTTGATATGACAGTTTGATATTTTTGCAATGTGTTCATCATTCAGAACCAAAGCAGACACATAATTTGTTTCGCCTTGGAACAATCAATGTCCGGACCAGCAAATGTGAAGGTAAATTAGCGGTTTGTGTGACACAGTGTAAGAATTTAGCACAGGATATTATGTGTATGCAAGAAACCCGCATAAGAGGCGAGGGTGAGATTAATTTTGATGATTGTGTTTTGAAGGAATGGCATTTAATGTTTAACGGCATGAGTATAGCACGGGCAGGAGAAGCTGTCGTTCTGGCACCACATGTTCGACTCCTGGATATAGAACACCTGATAGAAGGAAGGATGACTATGGTGAGAGTGAAGGTGAATTGAGTATAGTTGGTGGTATATTGCTGCTACTGTCCAACTGAAGAACACAGTCCTCAAAGAAGAACTTCTGTCGGATTTTGAATACAGCCATCCAGAAAATGAGGAAAGATCACCCCTCTTATAAGCTCATTGAGGCCGCTGATTTTAATGGAATCATTGGACAGGACTGTAACCATTGTAGCTGGAAAGGATTTGGACCTGACCATGATGAAGATCCCACAAGCTTTAATGGCTCAAAACTCCTGGAAACTGCTGGGTGCAACCAGCTCTACCTTTTAAACATTATATATGTAACAAGATCAGGTGGTCATTCCACTCTAACCTTGGTTCCAAACACCGACTTGACTATATATTGGCTAACTGTTATGCAAAATGTGCCACCACAAATTGTTGACTATACCAGATGCAGAGTCAAATATTCATACCTGACCATCAAATAGTGGTTATGCATGCTGTGTTTCAAACAAAAAACAAGCTCGTAAATTTTTTTGAAAACCCAGAGTACCCTCTGTACACTTGGATATTAGAAAACTAAGTGATGACCCAGGCATTAGGGGTAGATATAGTGTGAGACTAGACTTTCTGCTGGGAGATGTCCGAAACAATAACCAAATGGAGGTACTGGAGGAATAGAAGGCAGTGGCTATCATTGTGGCTTCTAAAGATACGATACCAGCAAAGACTAAGAAAGAGATGGATAAGCCATGGACAAATCAGTTGTACCAGGATTCCATTCAGAGATTCCACATTGAGAAGGACCAAAGAAAAAGGCACTATATTATGAGACGAGAATGATGCGCACTAAGTCAAATAATGCTTATTTCAAAACTAAGGTGGATGAATTGAATTTTGCAAGTGAGCAAAGGGACACTGAGAAGGAATTCAGGCTGATGAAACAACATAAATCAGTGTCGCAGTTAAACAGGCCACTTGTTCCAATATGAAAATTAGAGGAGCACTTTTTTGCGTACTTCACTGATCACAAGTATGAGCCATAGCCCGAACTAGAACAACCTGAAGACTATCCTCATATATTACCACCCCTGATGTATCTAATACAGATGCTACAGTGTAACGGTATAGAAGTAGAGGACAATAAAAAGAAACAGAAGAATGGCAAATGTCAGGGGATGGGAATGGCAAATGTCAGTGGACGGACAAGATCTATGTGGAACAACTGAAGTACCTGCGATTAACAGGTCTGCTTTACCATATTTTCCTTCTCATTGGTTTGGTATGGTCCTACATTCAAATACCGTCCAAGTGGTTAATAGCTAGCAGTACGTGTTTGCACAAGAGGGGCCTAACATCATTGGCGGAGAACTACAGAGGGCTGAGGATAGTTGCAACAATGTCCTAAGTTCTATCTGGGGTCGTTGTCGGGAAGATCAGGAAAGCATACGAGCATATCCTTCTACCGTCGCAATTTGGCTTCTGAGCAAATAGATCGACCTCTGATGCCATATATATACTATATCAGCTGCTCGAAAATGCAAAGAAATCAAAGAAACCAGTGTATGTAGCGTTTGTGGACCTAAAGGCTGCCTACGATTGGATTCCAAGAGATGCCCTGTTTAAGTGCCTGGAAATCCGACTGAAGTCACCCCATCTTGTGCCGGTACTACGCGCGCACTGTTCACCAACACAAAGGCGAACTGTGACGTTGTGGCATGATTGTATTATTTTGTTCAGCCAATAGGGGTAATGAATATTCATGAGTGCTTGTGGACATTGTGACCAGCCTGTGAACACCATAGAATCTTCAGGAGCCATCTAGAGGGTTCTATTGTCTGCAAGAGCCATCACCTTCAAGATTCCTCTTAATGACATCATACAAGAGTGCAGGGCCTACATAAAAGGAACTTGCAGCCAATGGGAAAAGAAAAATCATCTCCGGTCTGCTACACCTGAAAGCTAGACCGGCTTTGCTGAGTGTAATCGGACTTTGGATTGTACAGACACCTCTTGGATATGGACTCTGCGCTTAGCAGGATCACCGCATCGAAGACATCAGATTCCAGTGGATTTTCACCATTGTCATGGGAACATTCTAAGGGACAGTTCGGGCTGGTGAATAGCATTTCTATCTTTAATGCAGTAATTTCATTATCCATTCCTGTATTATTGTAATTGCTATGTTCATTTGCACAGTTATTTAATAAATTGTTTACTTTTAATTCTTCTAAATTCAAATCTTCCAGAATATTCTGGGACATACACCTGTTCGTAACATAAATTGGGGGCTCGTCCGGGGTAGAACAACATTTTTGCTGACTGAGCCACTGAACGTAGCAAAATTGCTGAGCCTGCTGAATTTGTAAAGAATCCCTCCCTTGACATTTTGGAGACTTTTAACCCCTTTCTGCAGATGTAGAGATGCTCGCGTCTACAGGCCTGCAAATTTAAGCACGCTGTTACTGAACTCAAACACTTGATGGCACCCCCGGATCAGTTATTGAATGTTCACAAGCAAGCAGACCTCGAACGCGGTTTTGAATATGGGGAAGTTCACTCCACTCCCTGTTTTTCGAGAGTTGCATGAATTAAACTCCTCAGCTAAGACTGATGTGCAAACTGGTCAGTAGCCCTGCCCATAGTATCGATCCAGCAGTTTAAAAAAATGATCTTTTGCAACAGAAAAAATCGTTGTCTTATGTAGCAACTACTTTAGCTACAGTGGCTAACGGTATTCCAATCAGTGGTTCAGAAAAATCTGTTTTCTGAAGCAAAAAAATTCGACATGGTATTGATTCTCTCTCATTTGACTGTCAATTGCAGGCGTCACATGCAAAAAATGCGAAGTTCCCTACCATGGATTTTCGTGTAGATTCCTTCATTGACAAATCCAGCGCTTCCTTATATCCACCCGAGTACTGGCGTTGATAGCCAATCAGTCAATCATACATTCAGGCTCTTCTGCATAACTGCACGGTTAGACTTCACGCTCTGTAAAACTCCCGCGGTAACAATGTATTGATTGGATCGTTTCTTATCCAATTCCCGAGTATTTAAACGTTCTACAGTAAGCGAAACACATTGATTGGACAAACACAGAGCATAAAAGCCTATGCGTATCAGCAGGCTCGGTTGTATCCTGTTTAAGTCGCGCGCATTACGCGGAAGAAATAGAGGCTGTACATAGAAAAAAACACCAGCAAAACTGGCCTTGCAGTGTTCAGTTATATTTAGAGGATTTAAATGCGATAAAGACATGGTCAGTGGGAATTATTTCGAATGAAACAGGACCGGAGGATTCCTTCTACTCAATACATCTGTCTCTGGAGGAGGGATTCGTGAAAAACGGTAGGCTGCTAGTTTTGCTTTCTGTTTTGGAATGTATACCGTACTCAACGAAGTCAAATTCCGATGTTTTTACCTGTTTAAAAGTGAACTGCCCATGCAGTTCGGTGGACCCCCTGGTACGGTCATTGCACCGTTCTGTTGAATCTAATGAGGAATATATATTGTGTGATGTTCCCTGAAAGTGCAATGTCTGTTCTGTTAAAATAAGGTATATTTCAGAATTCAGATAATACTGAGTTAGTGAGTTGTACTTGTTCCTTATAAGGGTTGAAATGAGGTCATGAGTTTGGGAACTGGTCTTCCATTGCAGGGTGAATGTTCTGACCATCTAATCAGCAGTTTATACAATGCAATGCGTGTTTGTGCTGGCTTGAGGGACTTAGAAGAAAAATGGACAAAACTCTGAACCTTATTATGGAGAAAAGGCATGTTTTGTGCTTGGAGAGGTAACTGGTGATCACTGATGTTCAGCTGCACTGATATTGATAAATTAATGCAAAACTCAACCAGAAAATCATTAGTTTATATTAAATTTCATGCCTGAAAACTTTGTGTTAAATACATGATCATTTTTTGATTTGAGGGATTTATTGTTGAGGGATCTCAGGCTTTGGGGAGACACTTGGATAGCTGTATAATTTGGCTAATAGTGTTTAGGTAATCTAGAATTTAATGTTGAACATGAATTCTACTTGAGGACAAGGAGTTAATGATCCCAGAAATGTATAGATTTAAGCCCCAGCAGTTTTTCAATTCTCAGTATTATTTTTTTTGCTATTTCAATGGTGAATTCTCATGAAGATTTTTTCTGTTTGCAGCCAATTTTTTCTTCCAAAATCATGATAATAAACTGAAATACAATGTAATTCTAAATGCTGTAAGTGACTTTTCTGAGTTGAGCCACATTTCCCCTCTTTATAAAGCTTAAATCTTGAATTATAAAGTCTTAAATTGGGTAACTCATAAATAGCCAAATTTGGCTTCTGCGCAAAGGGGTTAAGAAAGACCTGGTATTGGAGATCGCCAAAATCCTCGATATTGACGTGAAAAGACCATGAGGCACTTCTACTGGCCGAAGATAACACAGGATGTGGCTTCCTTCTGTCGGACGTGTCACACATGCCAGATGGTGGGAGAACTGAGTCAGAAGATCCCTTTCGCGCTACTGAAGCCCATTCCAGCCTTTGAGGAACCATCATATCTATGATATCATAGTCATCATAGACTGTGTCGCCCCTTGCCTAAGACGCGATCCGGCAACCAGTACCTGCTGACGATTATGTGTGCATCTACACATTTTCCCGAGGCAGTTCCACTGAGTAGCATCAAGGCTCCAAAGGTCGTGAAGGCTTTGATCAACTTCTTCACTTTGTTTGGTCTGCTGAAGGAGCTGCAACCCTGGAAACAAGGTGTTGGCATTATTACCCATTCCTGGAAGCCCTCTGCAGGCAAGGTACCATGGACCATATGAGATCATCTGTAAGGTTAACGATGTGGACTACATCATCAGGACTCCTGATCATAGGAAGGCCTCGCAGTTGTGCCACATCAACATGCTGAAGGAGTTCCATCAGAGACCTGGTGAGGTTGCAACTGTCAGCAGTTGTTGCTAGACTAGAGTGACCGAAGAACCTCTGGTGGTGAGGCTGGTAGACGATCGTCCTCTCCAAATAAGTAACTCTGAGGTCTTAGCCAACCTTCCACCGAAGCTTAGTCACGTACCTCGTGAGGACCGATGGCAGCTTACGGACCTCCTCCTGGAAAATAAGGCCATATTTCCCGATGTGCCCAGCAAGACACACATCGCTAAACATGATGTGGACGTGGGGAAGGCGCCCCCTGTAAAGCAGCATCCCTACCGCATCAACCTGCAGAAGGTCCGAACAACGGAAAAAGAAGTATCTAACATGCTGGAGAATGACATCATAGAAAAGAGTCAGAGTGACTGGGCTTCATCTTGTGTCCTTGTTTCGAAGCCTGACGGTTCCATCAGATTTTGTACAGATTATCTGAAAGTGAATGCTGTGACCAAGACTGACTCCTACCCATTCCCCGGGATTGATGATTGCATTGATCAGATCGGCAAGTCCAAGTACATCACAAAGTGCGACCTACTGAAAGGATATAGGTGTGTCCTGCTGACTGAGAGAGCCAAGGAAGTATCAGCATTCGTCACCCCCTGCGGCTCATTTCAATACAAGGTCATGCCTTTTAGAAAGAAGAGCTCGCTAGTGACCTTCCAGAGGATGATGAATCAGTGCCTTGCAGGTCTTGAGGGCTTGGAGTTTATATCGATGACATTGTTGTGTATAGTGACACCTGGATTGATCATCTGTCTTGGTTGAGGGCAGTTTTCCAGCGGTTGTTTGAGGCTAATCTGACTGTCAACTTGGCAAAAAGCGATTTTAGTCGGGCCAGTGTCATTCATCTAGGCTATGTCCTTAGTCATGGTCAGGTAGCTCCTACTGCAGCAAAGGTCCAGAGCATTGTTGAATTTCCTGCCCCTGAAAACAGGCATGGCTTAATGAGGTTCTTTGGCATGGTAGGTTATCACAAGAAGAAAAAATAGAAAATTTGTCTGGTCGGAGTCTTGTCAAAAGGCGTTTGACAATGTCAAGTCCCAGTTATGTGCACAACCAGTTCTTCAGGCTCTTGATTTCAGCAAACCTTTCACCTTGGCAGTTGACGCCAGTTATGTTGGTGCAGGTGCTGTATTGTTACAGTTGGGCAACAATGGTGTCGAACGTCCAGTTTGGTATTTCTCTAAGAAGTTTGATTTTCACCAAAGAAATGATTCAACTGTTGAGAAGGAAACCTTCGCTCTGGTTCTAGCTGTGCAACATTTTGAGGTCTATCTTTCCTCTTCAAATCAACCTATACTGGTGTATATAGATCATAATCTATTGACGTTTCTGAATAAGATGAAAAACAAAACTAGAAGAATATTAAATTGGAGCTTGTTGCTGCAAGAGTACAACCTGATTCTTAATTATATTCGTGGTGTTGACAATGTTGTGCAGATGCACTTTCTTCTTAAGTATCAATTTGTATCTTAAGATTGGTATTAATTTGTATATAGCTAAATGAATTGCTTTCAAGATTTACTGTTCTTTTGTTATTTACCTACAATGCATAGCATGTTTGTCATAAAAAGGTGTCATACATTCCATCTTTTTCTTTTACGGAGGGAGGTGTCACGTTCTGACCTGATTGTATTATTTTGCTCAGCTAATAGGGGTAATGAATATTCATGAGTGCTTGTGGACATTGTGACCAGCCTGTGAACCCTATAGAATCTTCAGGAGTCGTCTAGAGGGTTCTATTGTCTGTAGGATTCTGCAAGAGCCATCACCTTCAAGATTCTTCTTTATGACATAATAAGTACTGGGCCTATATAAAAGGAACTTGCAGCCAATGGGGAAAGAAAAATAATCTCCGGTGTGCTACATCTTCAAGCAAGACCGGCTTTGCTGGGTGCAATCGGACTTTGGATTATACAGACAACTCTTGGATACGGACGCTGCGGTTAGCACGATCACCACATCGAAGACATCAGATTCCAGTGGGTCGTCACCATTGTCGTCGGTACATCGCAAGGATGGACAATTCGGGCTAGTGAATAGCATTGCTATCTTTAATGTAGTAATTTCATTATCCATTCCCGTATTATTGTAATTGCTACGTTCATTCGCTTAGTTATTTAATAAATTGTTTGAATTTAATCCTTCTTCTAAATTTGAATCTTCCAGAATATTCTGGGACATACACCTGTCCGTAACAGTACATAAAAGGAAGCAAACACCTCTTTGAGACACTGGTAGGATGCTGCCAGGGGACACTGGAATCCCCTGTCTTTTTTAACATCTTCATGGACTTTGTAGTACGAGTTGCTTATCATGAAATATTGAAGGAATTTTCAAAATCAGGTATGAAAGTGGAGTACTGCATCCCTAATTAAGTATCGCCGCAGGAGTATCTCAAGAGAGCCCCAGCACATGGAACTATCTAGATTACCGAGCTATTATATGCTGATGAAGCTATTTTTGCTAATTCTGTGGAAGAAATGAAGTCAGTCATGGACTACGATCTACAATCGAACCTTTGAACGCTTCTGCTTGAAAAATGTCATGAAGTAAAACAGAAACAATGGCATTCAATGTCGACGATGAAATCAAGAACCAGGAAAGTTGAATAACCATCTGGAATAACAAAATCAAGAATGTGCGAACTTTCAAGTATCTTGGATATACAATTACAAATGATGAATTGAATACATCTCATGTCCTGTTTGCAAGAATTTGAGCTGCTTTCCAGAATTGGAATGAATTCAAGCAAATTTTAACTGATCGTCGAATAAAGCTATCTGACTGACTTCCCTAACTACATGTGTACGCTCTTGCCTTCTATGTAGTATCCAGGCGTGGTCATTAACGGAGAAAGAGCTTTGTACGTTGGAGATCACATGGTATGGTTTTCTGAGAAAAATGGTTACGGGTGGATATGAGCGTATAAATGCACCGAGTAAACAGAAGGAAATGGACAGTGAGCTGAATTGGAGATTTAAATCTCAAATGAACGCCTTCGAGAAAGAACAAACACATTACCAATCGGGAATTTCTACCATCGACGACATCTTAAATATTTGGGACGTGTATGCAGGCTGAAGAACTGTGCATTGCAGAAACATGTATAACTTTGGCTTCTCGCTGTCTGTAATTGGCTAAGCGCGCTGCTCATAGTAAATTTTAATGATACATTAGTGGTCCGCAGTGCGTGGATCTCGGGGTGATTTAGCTGTGTGTGACAACAGCAGGGATGTTTTACGCGTTTTGTTTCTGACAGAATTTGGAAGATTGCCGTAACGTAGGATTATATTGCTGCCTTTTCAAAATTTCTGCCTTCGCCAGCATGGCTTATTCGCTGCAAAATTTCTTTGCCTCAATGTTATTTTGTTTGCATTGGCGATCGTGGGCTCGCGCGGCCCCTGCATGAACAATTACTGTCAGAATCATACAAAATGCTTAATATATTCATTTTAATGGGAAAAAGAATTTAACTCCTTTTTTTCTTTGCCACCCTTGACCACTGATAGCCATGGAAATTATGAAAATTCTCAAATAAATAGCATAATGTCTGATTATTACCTGGACAGATTATGCAGGTGCTACTCTCTGTATGATTAATATATAACAAATAGAATGTTCATAACTCATACACAAAAAAAAAATCTTAACTTAAGAAGGAAGGCTGGGAACAACATCCTTTTTTCATCACATTGTCTTTAGTTTTAGGGAATTCATGCTAAAAATATTGTATTATTACATAACTGGCCACATGCCCAATTAAGGATGTGAAAATAATCAATTTATAGAAAATTTCAAACTCAACCAAAATGATAAAAATTGTTATGGCTCTACCAATGTATTGATAAATGTGATTGTCCTCTAGATGTGGCCCAATATGTCAAAAATTACAGCAGAAAAAAATTCATTGCTTTATCTAGCATACTCTTTGAGTTATTAGGACTCAAAGGAGGCAGTAATTTTTAATGTTTTTGATTTCGGTCATTTTTAGAGCCTTGTGAGGAAAAAAAAAGTGTACAAGCAGTGGCGTAGCGCAGAGGCGCTGGGCCCCGGTGCGAGAATGGCGCTAGGCCCCCCCTCCCCCTCGCCCCGTAACAGAGCTTTAGTTTTTTGAGGATTTGTACTTTACCTGAGTTCTTTTTCAAACCTGTACTTTTACTCTACAACATTTAAAACTTAAAAATTAACATTTTACTTCGTTACTTTGACACTAGCCACTTCGTTACAAATTAAAATATGAACGCAATTCATCGTTTAAGGTTTATCTGGATTTGGCGTCTTCGAGAAGAACAACGGTGCTCGGCAGCAGTGTATGTTAGTGCGGGGACACGGAGCTGCAAATTTATGCACGTAGTTACAATATTCTATCACTAGATGGCCCACCCGCATCAGTTATTAAATGTTCACAGAAACGTCCTCTGTAGCCAACCACTTCAGCTTCAGTGAGCCAGAAGGTATCCAAATCAGTAATTAGGAAAAATCAGTTTTCTGAAAAACGAAGACACCCATAATTATTAGGGCTATTAGAACCATGAACAATGAGTATTTGCACTGCATCTCTACATCACACAACACGTTAGGCTATTTGAACCATGAACAACAGTGACGATACATAGCCAATCAAAATGCAAAAAAGATCCATACGGCTGAACAGTCAACCATATTTCTCTAACAGCACAACAGTGGCCAAATCAAAAAGTAAACAGATGGATAGACACACATCCTGGCACAGCCGCCATTTAACCACAACCGGCAAGCTGATCACTTGCAGTAGCCTAATAAAAAACTGCACTCACCGATTCAGAAGTTAACTCCGGGTGCCTTCTGCTCTGCAAAGTTGTTGAGCAAGAGGGCAATGAGGTGGTAGCATTAGTCTCCAAGTCTGACTGCTGCGTATCTCCGCTATCATTCACAACGCTAGCAGGAACTGGATCTGGACAAGATGACTGTTCAAAAAATGCATTCTATTTTGCCAATTTGGAGTTCTGTACATCGAGCTCTTTTTTTCTTGTCTTTTTTGAGCACCGCTTTTGTGCTGCTCAACATGATGCTCAAGACTTTTCACCTCTAATACTAGGCTACTGGGTTAGCTGATCTCTCAAAAAAGAAAACTTCACGAGCAAGCGCGTGGCCTACGAAGCTACGATCAGAAAGGATAAAGTATAAATGTCAACTAATAGGACAAACACATTTCCCAGCAGGCCATGTTCTTTTGAAAATGTTGAGAATAAAACAATCAAATATATGATTAGTAATTGTGATTACAATGGGACAAAGTATCATTACTGAAATACAAAAGACATATATCAAAAAAAAGAGGAAAAATGGCCAGTGAGTGTGTGTGGGGGGAGGGGGGTTGTTACCATGACTGTGTTGTATGAAACAATAAAGCGATATATTTACTCAACAACTGGCATACAGAGGAAAATGTTTTTGGCGTCAAACAGAGCTTCCTGGGATTTTCTATTAAGTTTGAATTTTCTTTCTGTGTTGTGACAAGAGGAAGAGTGGCCAAGCTAATCACCGTGGGCCCTCAGAGCTCATCGGAGCCCCGGTTCAGCGCACCGGCATTACCTACGCCGCTGTGTACAAGCTATTGCAAATCTGACAGCACTTTCATAATCTACAGAAAAAGCTAGCTTAAGACGCTTGACTTCAAAGTTGTATCGGGTAGCTAATTAGTGAATTCATTGAAGCTTTAGCATGGCTTCTGACAGGTGCAAAATGGTGATTTCCTTGGATGAGGAATGCAACAAACATACATACTGCAGAGAGACAGGACAAATTTCATTTGGAGCCCTTACACCAGCTGACAGGCAGCTTTTGACTTGGCGGTGCAATATTATATTGAATGAAGATTACTGAATCTTATGACCCCGCTGGTTGCTGGTGTGTTTGACTGGCTGCCTGCAGCATGTTTGCCTGTCTCTCCTGATTTTCTACGGGCCCTACTGGAAGTGGGCGGAGTCAGCTCCTTAGAACCAGCTTTGCCCTGACCATCGGGGTAGAGCTTTGCCAATGCCTGGGCACCACATATTTTTGCATCCTGCTTAATTTTTGCCCTGCTCTACTGTTTTGTTTTTGTATCTTTTTGTTAATATTTTCTACTTGTTCTATGTAAATAACCATTTGTTTAATAAATCTCCTAGATCTTACGTTGCCTCTGTCTTTTATGTTACAATCCTGTTGTGGGTCGTAACAGTTTTCATCACGAAAAAGTGTATTTGTCACGTCTACAGCAGTCCTGTGCCAATCCATTTAGGGTACGTTCACACCAAGCTAGTTTTCAGAACATCCCAGCACATCCTAAAAATTTGATGGACAGGGCTGGGGACAAGTGAAATTGGGAAACTTTGGCCAGAAAATGCTTCGAATACGACACCACTTCATTCTGATACAGTTCGAGACAAGTTCATCTTATTTTCATCCCGATCATACAGTACAGTCGCCGTTAAAACCAAAGAAAAAGTCGGTAATCTGCCAGTAAGCCTACGGGGGCGTTAAACTCTCAGTAGGACCGGGAAATCTCGTCGTGAGCTGTGCAGTAGGACCAGCGTACTGACGCGCATGAAGACGAAAGAAGACCTCCTGCCGCCTACCGCGCACGGGCTAGCTGGGCGATAGCCCGTTAGCCGGGTGTTTGTTTAATCATAACTGAACCACGAGGGCGATTGGGACGGTAGTTTTGACAGTAGTCCATACATGTAGATAATGGCACAGCTTGTTGGCGATTTAATTCCATATATGAATGCGAAAGTAACGTTAGCCTACATAAAATATTAATTTGCTTTGGCGGGGCTGATGTTGCCGGTAATCATTTCTGCAAACCTTTTTATATTTGACGATACAGTTTGCTCAACCTGTGCTACTATTTAAAACTTTAGTACGGTATAATACGCAAATGGATTATTAAATATCATGCTATTTTTGGTGAGGATTTTGTTTCTCAGGTATCATTTCTGCAATATTTTATGTTTGAAGATAAGGCATGCTTTTATGTACTATTAGGCCTATTTTACACTCAAGTGCCAAAATATATTATTTTTCCTGTTGCAAACCTGAAATTTAGTATATCTATTCCTACAGTAGGCTACGTTGACCGGTTCCGCAAATGGAAATTGTTTGAAGCGTCTGGTACAGTGGCGTAGCTAGCAGGGGGGCCAAAACGCGTCCCTTTATGACTGCAATTAGTAGTTCTCAATCATTTTCCTATATTGACGCGTTTTACAATGATCGTAACTGGCAACCGAAGACACGGTTTCTCTCCACGTGTGATCTAACAGCGATTAAATCGTGGGCTAAATTCATTACAGTTGCTGAACAAGAACAGAGAATTGGGTTGCACAAAACTTCTGTTTAAAACAATTATTAGTCCTGACCTGTTCTCAGTCATTTTCATAATTAAAAAAAGGTTCATTCCGAGAGCGCTCCACACACAACAGGTGCTGCTTGTTCTCAACGATTGGGTAAGACGACAATCATTGTCGTCTTACCTAACTGGTGGAACACGCAGGACCTGTTAATTGTGGAGTGGTCTCAGCCCAATTCTCTATTCTTGTTCCGCAACAGTGCTGTATTTAGACCATGATTTCATCGCTGTTAGATCACACATGGAGAGAAACCGTGTCTTCGGTGGCCAGTTACGATCATTGGAAAACTAAAAAAAAATAAATGGAAATGATTGAGAACTACTAATTGCAGTCATAAAGGGACGTGTCTTAGCCCCCCCGCTGGCTACGCCACTGCGGCTGACTTTTCAAAACCAATGAATCAATTGTGGCACACTTCACTGAAGATCTACCCACAAACTCTCACAATCACAGTTTCTGCAATAAAAAGGCATTTAAAATACCAAAAAAAAATTTCCTTCAAGAGTACAATTTCTTATATTTTGCTGTCGAATTTATCATAATAGGCTATTTTTTTTCTTGTTCATGCTAGGCTTTTTAAACAGAGGATTAGCCACGTGCTTTCCAGAGGTCGCATAAGCTCTCACTTCCACTTTCACTGCAAGAGAAAATAAAAAGATGTTAAAATACATAACGGCAAACACACGTAATTCTAACCGTCAAAATGCCCTCTATTCTATAACTTACACGCGGTACTACATTCAGTTCCGCGGAGCCACATGTGGTTATTACTGGCGGTAAACTGTCCTTTGATACGGCTCATTGGTTAGATCGTGGTTAGAAATGGGTAAGAAGGGCGACAAGTTCGAGATAACCGGGCGTGAACTAACGCCGTCTCTTTGGTTTTAACGGCGACTGTACTGTAGCAGGTTCATACAACAATTAAAACGGGGGAAAGTAACTGATCTCATTTCTAATCTGTTCATGGCAAGTTCAACCCCGTTCTCAACATGCTCAACCCCATTCCAACTTGTTCCTAACCCAGCCATTGCAATCAAAGTAGTTCTTACTCAGTCTAGCCTGTTCTAATTAAGTTCTCAATATGTCTCTAGTTCGTTGAAAAGGACATTTCCATTGCACTTGCGCCGGACAACTATAAATACGACTGTGTTTTTGCCAGTTCTCTTTTTTTGTTCACTGCTTCCAGCTGTATACATCCTCAGAATTGTTTAATAAATTTGTGCAAATAGATTGATATCTAGTTTTTTGGATGACAAGACATTCTTGATTACTTAACATGACAAAATTTATTTTGTGTAACTTTTCTAACTGTATTCTGAGTTGCTTTTTTAAGTTTATAATCTGCTTGTGTGTATCTTTCAATGGGATTAAGTTAATCTATTTGGAAGTTATATTATTTATTATGTGCGTATTGCTTGAGAATGAACTAAGAATAGAGTTATCTATTAATAGAGAAATCTTGCTACCACATGAGGGCGGCCTTGATTGGCACTATTTGTACTGTAAACTTCACTGATCTGACTGCAAACGGAGTGGACGTAAGAATGACATTAACATATTAGAAACGAGTTGATCTCACTAAACATGGCAAAAGAACTATTAGAATGGTGTAGACGCATATTTCAAACCCAATCAAAACTTTTAATGTTTATACAAAGCTATTCAAAAAGGACACAGTAAGGACTTAATGTATTCAAGTTAAGTCTGTCTAGGAACGGGAGAGACAAGGTAGAGCCGTACAAAGTTGGTGTTCGAACGTAACTCAAATTTCCTCCCGACCTTGCCGTGTTTTGTTCGTTCTCGATACGTTTCTACTACAATCGAGGTACGGCAACTTCGTTCGCAGTACGGCAATCTCGTTTGCAGTAAGACCTCACTCAGTCCTATTTTAGGACGGGGTGGCCAGGAGAAATTTTTGGACATTCTCAACATTCTGGAGCACCCTTCCCATCCATGCCCTTCAATGAGGTTCTAAATTGCAATGTGTCTAAAACATCCATTCAGTTCCCACTCCGTTTAAGCCTGTTCTGTCAAATATTTGAGAACGTTCTGAGAACTACCTTGGTGTGATGGGATTATTAACCATCCTTAGAAGCACATCACAAGTAAGTTCATGGTGGCATCATCCTGCATTCTTTTTTTCTGAACAGAGAATGGATCTTATTAATTTACTGTGAGGAAGTTCATTTCTCTTACTGTGATGCACTTTCAGGATCCCTGCAAACTGTTGAGGAAGAAATGGCTACAAAGTTCAAGTTAAAACCAGGACAGACACTGCCCTAATTCAAAAGAAGTTACCATCATTTGTATAATTAGCTCTTTTTTTGTGATCGGTAATCTTGGTTGAGAGTTCTTGGAGTCTGGCTTTTTTGGATTTGTGATCATTTATGGTCTGTTTATGGTCAGTAGCATACAACTTATATTAGCTTCATTTTATGGCATCATATCAAAATAAAAGCCATAATTGGGGGGTGATTTTATAGCATGACTAAATAGTGAAGGAGATGAGAAAACAAGTTGTAATTTTGATCAAATAAAGATATATACATTCGTGCAGAACAAGTTTCATTACCGCAGGTAACTGCCCACATGGTGAACTTACCTATCCAAAATTGCCAACAAAAAAAAAAAAAGTGAATTTTTCAGCTAGGACCCATTTCAGGGTCTCCTAACTCCACTATTATGCCTTGGAGGCCGTCAATCTTCCTTGTACAGACAGACCTGTCCTCAAGTAGAAGGAATCCAGCACAATTTCGCCTCTGTAAGGGATACTGGCCTCACATGGGGCCCTTGAAAACTAAATTTTTGATTTCCACCCATAGAAATGCTCATATTTTAGAGGCTACTATCTTGAAAGTGAAAAGTGATGAATTTTGACAAGAGATTCTGAAAGCCTGCACCCAAAATACCCTGTGTATTAATTTTCAGCCAGACTATGGACTGGTGTCAAAGATATTGGCCTCCAAAATGTCTGTAAATGAATGTTCCTGATTGGCTTGGGGCATGGCCCCTGATTTTTGAGTGACCATATCTCAGAAACCCCTTGGAGTAGGAGCCAAAAATTTTGCATTTTTTCATTATGAATATAGAGGTACTCCTAAAATAAATAAATTGGTGATCTGGGGACCTGTGGTTGACTTCATATGGAATGACCCAATCGATCTAGCTGTGTGACGGCATTATAAACAAACTTAAAGTAGAGCATGCACATCCACTTGAATACTGGTGCAGGATAATCTGAGACTTCGCGAGAGCAATGATTATAGTCCGCATACTGAAGGACAATGCTCCCCAAAAAGATTTATCCAGCGTGCCAACATTTTGATCAGAACTATCTTCTTCAGGATAAGAGAAAGCACACACACGTCTATAAGCATTTAGTCCAACTCACAATTAGTCAGGTGTAAACAATTACTATGATCAATCAGCAAGGCAACAAACACACAGCTGTAATCTACAAATTTCTGAGTAAAAAGGTGTGTGTGCTGACAAGGAATATAGTGCACAATACATGCAATCCCAAGATATAAAGACAAAAGAACAAAAAAGAAAAAAAAATCAATCAATGCCAACCTTGGCAGTTCGCTGAAAAAACTGAGTCAGCTGCACACTATTGAGTAACGTACCTACAAGTAAATTTGATAAATTAAGATAGAAGAACATGGTTAGATGTAACTTGGTGTGCTACCGTTTCAATTTTTTTCAGTGTATATACACAATAGCAAAAGTGGGTAAAAAAACCCACGTCAATCAGATGCCAACAGATGCCTTCTCAATTAGTTGATTAATGAGCATACACAATCTGACAAAGTAATAAATCCATAATAAAATTGCCATTATAGTAAGTATGTGAGAGTCTAGATACCCATGCGTCGCTCAAGAAAAAGGCCAAGACGATCACCAAGAAAAAGAATTAATAAAAAATATTATACACAAAACTACTGGAATGGCCTTATATCGAAAGATTCATTCAGACCCCTAGCCGCTGTACCAAGCGTAGAGATGCAGAAAGCCTGTCTTTGAAATAACAACCTAACCCCTAGGTGGTGACTGCACTCGTTCAATGCCTAACAAACTTTGCTTCAAGTGATGGTTCAGAGGAAATTACGTCCTCAGTTCTCTTCTCACATTGCTTCCTCGTGTCTGTCCATGCATTCTTGGTGGGAGGGACTATGACGCTAGGAAAAGATGCAAGGGAAACAAGGATGCACTTTAAGTGAACTGAGATGCACCCCTGAATTTGGGGAGATGGAGAAGGGGAGTCAGGAAAAGGAAAGAGTTGGTAAGAGAGAATATATTGCATCTTCTATGTTGCTTATGGAGAATAAAGTTCTCCACTCCCCCACCCTCCCCTCCAGTGTTGAAGGCAGTTTTTCAGTCATTTTTACCAAAGGTTGGCCGAGGGAAATTGTTGTCACCTGTGTGTGTGTGTGTGTCTGTCTGTCTGTTGTCTGTCCATAACTTTGTCCAGGTCAGCACTCAGCAACTAATGACCGCAGCTTCACCAAATTTGGTATGGTAACGCAATTTGACCTATAGATGTGCAACGTCACGGTTTTTACTGGATTTGACCTTTGATCTTTGACCTTAGCACTGTGACCTTGATCTTGGAAATCTTGTCCGGCCCAGTACTCAGCAACTAATGATCGCAGCTTCACTAAATTTAGTATGGTAAATCACTGTGACACACGTGCAACGTCGCTATGACCTTGAGGCAGGAAATCTTGTACGGGCTGAGGGGTAGTCAGCTACGCGTTATGTTTTTCATTTGACAGAGGAGAGGAAACAAATATGAGGGAAACGTCTGATGCAGCGAAGAATCCCCATGGGGCTGACAAAAAAGGGCTTCTGGCGGTGCGCTATAGAACTCCCATACGCATACTGCCTGCTTTGCCCGAGTGAAGAGAGGGCCTAGACTGTAATTAGGCCCTCTCTAATGGTAGCATTTCAGAAAGGCCACTGCTTGTCGCTGGCCTCCCCAGAAATGGCATTTTTTGGGGAAGGGGGGAGGGTAGGGCGGCACTTTTTTAGGTGCGTTTCTGTGTTTTTGTTCCCCTCTCATCTTATAACAGTGCTGAATGCTGTTTTTGTATCATTCTAGAAATCCTTGATCATTTATGGTCATTTAAACAATCTGTTCATCTATGTTGTAACTGCTGAATTTGAATAATGGAACTAAGGCTTAATGGAACTGAGAGATGCAATGGCAACACGGCATGTAGATCAATCTAGATGTCCTTCTCCTCAGTGTCTTCCTTTAACATCCCTAGTGATCCCCAAGCAATAATCCCTCTTGTCTGTCCTTGGTTGGCAGCTGGGTCTCTGGTAAGGGTGTCAACATCTAAACGTGTAAACGGGTACACGGATAACAAATCATAACCGTTTAGAAAAATCAATAACCGTGCACTTGTCAATTTTTCCTCCCCTTCCTCCTCCTCGTTCATTTCTCACAGATACATATAGTAGCCTATTTTTAGGGGTGATAGATAATAACATTAACTAACTATGCGCTTAAATGTTCCCACTAGTGAAAAAAACCCTACAGCCACAGCCAGTTGTCGCGTCACTTCTAGAATAAGCTGCGGAGGACTTGAGAAGAGCATGGCACTCATCATCTTCTCCATGCGCAAATGTTGTGCAGCTGAAAACAAAAACTGTTAATGGCTTGTTATTTTCACCAATATTGTTGCGTGTTGTTGTACATTATATTGTTGATTGGTGTACTGTCGGCTTTTCACGACCTGATCACATATCCTCGCGTCTAAAGAGGAGGAAGAAAAATTATTTTTTTCGCCAATTTTAGTGAATAAATGTGAGAGTCCCCCTCTACTTTTTAACTTTCTGGATATAAAGGTGAAGTTTTCCTCTCACTTCAGCTTACTTTGGCTTCTTTTTGAGTTGCTTTCTCTCACTAATTACAGATGACTTTTGCTATGAGACGTATATTAAAATTCAGACGCAGCTCCCATTGCGAGAGAGGGATGCAGTTTGCACTTTGTTTAACAAAATATTGTACAAAAGTGAGCAATAGTTAAAACAATGATTAATAAAGAAAGTTAAACCGTTTTCAGCTTTAACTTGTACGTTTTCTTTTCTGTCAAAATGATAGATGATTTTATTTTCAACTCATTTTACTCTCTGTGGTTATATAGCGCAACTGCAGTAGAAAAAGATCATAAATCTCCGACATGTAACCGGGTAAACGTAGGTTAGAAGTCCCGTTTACACGTGTAGAAAAAATTGTAAACGTTGACACCCCTAGTCTCTGGAACAGCTCCAAAGGGGAGGCACCCATCAGATATGAATTTATCATTACTCGTTCAGATCTTGTTATTTTGGGTCTTGGGAGAGATGAACAATATTTTGTGACAATGACATCATTGCAGTCTCTGGTCATCGTACAGCTTTTTCAGAATTGCCTGCTTTATGTCACAACAACTAAGGTTAGTTCCGACAATGTGAGGACTTGTTATTGCAACAAAATCATTGAACTATCAGCCTTAAGTTGAAAAATCATGCTGCATTTTTTAAAATATGTTTGCCTAAATCAGTAATCGCAATTTGTTTCACCGCCTTTGAAAATAAGCGGTCGTATATCAGTAATATTTATGCACCGATGAACAAATCGGTGTTGTTGTTGTTCCTTCAACCCACATATTTTCAATTATTTTTGAGCCTGTGTTGACCCAAATGTTTTTCCCACTACCCAGAGGTTCAAAAGGGAAAAGGGTCTGTTCTCAAGGTTTGTGAGTCTCACCTTCTCCCCATCAGTTCAAGGCTATTCAAGTGGTCTGAGATTTATCAGTCATCTCATTTTGAATGCTAGTCGCTTTTTCCAGGTGTCTCTTCTCCAGAGGATTCTGTGGCTTTCAGATTGTAATTGTGCTGGAGAGGAGTCAGGGATACTGCCTGTCTGCCCCAATAGAGATAGATTGGCCAAATCATTGCTGAGGAATTCTATAAAGAAAATCCCTACCCCATTATTCTCTCTCTGATCATCCTTCTTTCTCATAACACACAGGATTATGAAGGGCGGATATCTGTTGAGAATTCCCTCTCCTCTTGTACGCATGCCTTCAATCACTCTACTGATAGTCAGCTCAATGTTGAGTAAATCTTTGACCTTGGAACCCGAGTAGCACACAGCCCTGCATTCCTCTGTACGTGAATAAATTGCTGTTGTGTAATGAAAATGTATCTGCTATGAAGCACTTTACTGCCAGCTCAGTTAATTATCAATATTAATGCAATCAGCTTGATGCATGCCACAGTGGATGAGGCATTAATCCTATGGGTGTGATAACATAGAAAAACACAAATGGCAAATTGTACTGTTATTAGCAGTGTAAAATGGGAGTAAAATGACCAATAATAATAATAATAATGCGTCAGTTTTGTATCGCGCTTTTCTGGACACTCAAAGATGCTTCACAATGGATACATTATTCATTCACTCACATATTCACACTCGGATGGTGGTTAACTACGTTTTTGTAGCCACAGCTGCCCTGGGGCAGACTGACGGAAGCCTGGCTACCAGTTTTAAATAAGAATTTAATATCTTCACCACGCCCTGTTACTGTTAAGAGCAAGTTGTTTTGATATTGTCATGGGATAAAAGGATTATTTTTGCCATATTGGATGATGCAGAGCCACAGTACAGAGTGGAATTTTCCTGCTCTGACCTGAGTGACCATGTTTAATTACTTGTGCTTTCAGAGATTCAGTCAGAGCATGATTGGAAGTTGTGAATGGAGTGCAAAATCTGAGTTAGGGCAGTCTTATAGTGGTAAGGTAAATAGACTGCAGGCCTGACTTTGAGTTGGCAAAAGTTTGAACTCCGCGATCTGAACATAAATTGAGCAATAGTACTGACTGCAGCTGACGGCATTATGAAAGTTATCTTCAGTTTGTACACCAGTATGGCTGAATAGTACGCAAGGCAGCAGAAACAGGACTGAATTGTATCCAAGTAAAATGAGCCCGATTGCCAGTGCTACTTCAAAAACGCCTTTTTCTAAATAAATTCCTCTTTTATATAGGGTTCTGGTTGACATCGTTGTTATCATCCGTAAACTTGGATATTTAAATGTTGACCATGAAGCTTGAATCAATATATCAGGCTCCCTCGGTTTCTCATGCTCTACGATCTGAATAACATTGCATGTTTTTCTTCTTAATGCTGAATTATGGGGGTGACATGAGAGATCTGGCAGCTTGGAGAGTTTAAATCAATGTTACACATGTAATAAATGAGATTTTCTCCCAGCCATGTCAGCTTTGTGGGCTGACTTTAGAAACCAAATAAATGTGATAGCAGGGATGAGCGAGTATTTCTAATCTTAGCCTTTCCTCTACACAGTGAGACTCCATGACAGCATATCAGAAGAGGGATTCCACTACCTAGTGTTCGATTTGTAAGTACAATTTTTGGTGTTTTCTAACTTGTTGTCTTTAGTTGTGTGTCAACTGGAAATTGTGCCCCGGAAGCCTGTGTTAGCTCAGTGGAAATTCACAGTGAGACCTTCCGGGAGATTTACTGTACCCTGTTAGAATTTGTTACAATGTTTTAAGATCTTGCCTTTGAACTTAGATCACCACACAACTTCTTTCGAATTCTCGGCCATGAAGCGATGAACGTAAACTATCATTTTAGTGGGGTGGCACAGTACTGCCGCCTCACAGCAATGAGGTTGTGAGTTTGAATCCGGCCTGGGGCCTTTGTGTGTAGTTTGCATGTTCTACCCCTGTTCGTGTGGGTTTCCTCTGGTTCCTCTTATTTCCTCCGACACTCCAAAGACATGCATGATAGGCGAATTGGAGACTCCACATTGCCCATTGGAATGAATGAAATTGAATGTTGAGATGAGAGAGCTGAAAAATTTCTTAGTGTTGTTGAATAATAAAGAATCCATCAATCAACTATCCTTTTAACTTGTATGTTTGGGTGTTTTGTATTCTTTCACCTTTCCTGGCTGCAAAAGTTCTTTTTTTTCTTCTTCTTTTTCTTCAAATGAGACCTGGGTAGAAAGGTTTCCTCATTAGCATACCAGCCATATATATATATATATATATATATATATATTGTAATGTGAATATAGGCCACTAGATGGCAGTATTTACCTTTTTTTGTTAAGCTCAGACTGGAGTCATGTTTAGACATGTCCTGGACATGTCTGGGGCAAGTCTCAGAAAAGTAAAAAAAAAGAGGTCTAAATGTGGGTGGGGTCTGCAAAAGAGTATATAAGGAATAGAATTGAGACATTAGAGTAGGAGGAGAAATTGCAAGAAGAGGGATACGTGTGACCAGACCTGTCATTTCTGTTCAAGACCTGTTAAGTTTCTTTTGTGGATTTTTCTCACCCAGCACATCACCAGAAAACCCAAAGGGACTGTAAATATTTTTGTTTTTGTTATAATTCAATCTTGGTCATTAGTTGTTAGTTAGTGGTTATTGTCTTTGTCTGTTAATTAAATGTGTTGAGGTTTTTAAAACTGTGTCTGTCAACCGTTGCTGTTGCTGTTATGTTGTAAATGTAAAAACAAATTGGGGCCATAACAAATTGGGGGCTCGTCCGGGATAGACCATTTTGTGAGTCATTTATTAAAAATCTAACATTTCAAATTGTAAAATTGATTTTTTTTTTAATTGAATACATATATATTGACAACAGCAATGGATGATTTCTTGGCATCACCAACCGTAGGGGTTTTGAAGTCTTTTAAAAAGACAGAACTGCTAGAAATTTGCAGACATTTAGAGCTGACAGAGGTGAAACCAGCCATGCGAAAAGCAAGACTGGCTAGAGAGATAGTTGAATATTACATTGATGAAAATGTGTTTGCACCAGGAGATCTGGAACAGTTTCCAGTGGAAAATCCAAATATAGAAATGGAACTTAAATTAAAACTGCTAGAGATTGAAAGGGAGGAAAGAGAAAAACAAAGAGAATTTGAGAGGGAGGAAAAAGAGAAAGAAAGAGAGGAAAGGGAAAAAGAAAGGGAGGAAAAAGAGAAAGAAAGAGAATTTGAGAGAGAGAAAGAGGAAAGAGCAGAAAGAGAGAGACAGAGACAGAGAGATTTTGAATTAGAGAAATTCGATAGAGAAGAAAGACTCCAAATGGAGCAACTAAAAATAAAAATAGCAACAGAAAATAAATTTCGGGCTAGCCAGGAGGTAAAACTGGTGCCTCCATTTTCAGAAAAGGATGTTGACAACTATTTCCAGTGTTTTGAAAAGGTAGCAAAGAGTTGCCAGTGGCCAAAGGAACACTGGCCTCTGATGTTGCAAACTGTCCTAAAGGGTAAAGCTCAACAAGCCTATTCGGCTTTGTCTGCAGATGATTCCTCTGATTATGAGGTTGTCAAAAAGGTTATTTTGAGAGCTTATGAGTTGGTTCCAGAGGCTTACCGACAGAAATTCAGAGGTCTGAAGAAATCTGAAAATCAGACTTATGTTGAATTTGCTAATGAAAAGCAGGTTTGATTTGAGCGCTGGTGTACTTCTATGGAGGTCAAGGATGATTTCAACTCACTAAAAGAGATGGTGTTAGTTGAAGAATTCAAGAACTGTGTTAAAGATGATGTTAAGACCTACCTTAATGAGAAGCAAGCACTGAACTTGCAATCAGCTGCCAAATTTGCAGATGAATATGTTCTCACACATAAGTCCAAATTTCAGTCTAGCAGTAATAATAGATGGTCCCAATGTCAGAAAAAGGGTTATGGTGATACCCAAGATTCCTCACCCAAAGACAAAGACAAATCTGGTGATGGTGCTCAAAAATCCAGTAACAGGTCTGATCAAAGTGTGAAAGCTGACAGTGACAAAAGTGGTCTAGTTTGCAGTTATTGCAAGAAATCTGGTCATGTTACAACTAACTGTTGGTTCCTTAAAGCTAAGAAAGAAAAAAAAAAGGATACCAAACCAAATGCCTTTGTGAAAACAAGGTTAGAAACCCCTGTAGTAGATAACCAATCTGCTAAATTGCCTGCTTCTTGTGGGGCTAAAAAGCCTAATACAGCTGACTTTGTGAGGGAGGAATTTCTTCCATTTGTGTCAGAGGGATTTGTGGCTCTGAATGAGCATACTACTCCTGTCCCCATATATATCCTAAGGGATACCGGAGCTTCTCAGTCACTTTTGTTGATGGACTCCTTGGAGTTACGTGATGAGACCGCTTCAGGGGATTTCATACTTGTACAAGGTATTGAAGGGAGGACTGTATCTGTACCCCTGCGCTCTATATTCTTGAAGTCAGATTTAGTTACAGGACAGGTAAAGGTGGGACTTATGTCAAGTCTACCTATAAAGGGTGTTTCTCTGTTGCTAGGCAATGACCTGGCTGGGGGCAAAGTAGTTCCCCCTGTACATCTTACTTCACAGCCGAGCACTGAAGATGGGGATGAGGACCCATCTCTGTATCCTTCTTGCGCAGTGACTCGTGCTATGGCCAAGAAGGCTAAAGAAGAAGATGATGTGGTGCCGTCCAGTACATTGAATAGTCAGGACTCAGGTGGTTCGCCTCATGACTCTGATTGGCCTACTATGGTTTCTCCGTTTGAGGACTTATCAGATACTTTTATCAGTTCTCTATTCAGCCAGCCGGATGGGTCTGGTGATTCTGATGTGTCTGGAGACTTGTCTCTGTCCAGAAAGCGGTTGATTGAGGAGCAAACTAATGATCCTGAAATTTGTGTACTAAAGAGGAGAGCCCTTCCTGATAAAGAAATAGACGCAGTTCCAGTTGGGTATTATCTCAAGGATGGTGTGTTGATGCGGAAGTGGCGCCCTCCTGATATCCCTGCCAATGCAGATTGGGCAGTGGTCAGGCAAATTGTTGTTCCGAAGGTCTACAGGAATGAGATCTTAACAATGGCTCATAGTTTACCTTTAGGAGGTCATCTTGGTGTTAACAAGACTGTTGATAAGATCATGAAACACTTCTTTTGGCCTGGGCTTCGGAAAGACGTTTCCAACTTTTGCAAAACCTGTCACACTTGTCAGGTAGTTGGAAAACACCAGTTAGACCCACCCGTAGCTCCATTACAGCCTATCCCAGCATTTGGGGAGCCATTCTCTAAGGTCATTGTTGATTGTGTAGGTCCATTACCCAAGACTAGATCTGGAAATCAGTACTTGTTGACAATCATGTGTGCATCTACCAGATTCCCCGAAGCCATACCTCTACATAACATCAAGGCAACTGCAATCTCGAAGGCTTTGATAAAGTTCTTCACGTTGTTTGGCCTTCCCAGGGAAATTCAGTCAGACCAAGGTAGCAATTTCACTTCAGGATTGTTTCAGCAGGTTGTGTATGAACTAGGTGCAAAGCAGATTCTTTCTAGTGCCTATCATCCAGAAAGTCAGGGTGCCTTAGAGCGGTTTCATTCCACTCTCAAGACAATGATGAGGACTTATTGTTATGACCATGAGAAAGACTGGGATGAAGGTGTTCATTTGCTGTTGTTTGCAGCTAGAGAAGCAGTGCAGGAGTCTACTGGATTCAGTCCATTTGAGCTAGTGTTTGGTCATGAAGTGAGAGGACCTTTGCTATTGTTGAGTGAACAATGGCGAGAGGAAGAGCCGCAAATCAGTCTGTTAGACTATGTTAGCAAGTTCAAGGAAAGATTGCGTGCTGCTTGTGACCTTGCCAAAGAGAACTTGAAATCAAGTCAGGGAAAAATGAAAAATTGGTATGATCATAAGGCTAGAAGCCATGAGTTTAAACCAGGAGACAAGGTCCTTGTGTTGTTTCCCTTGCAGTTCAATCCATTGCAGGCTAGATTTCATGGTCCTTATGAAATTCTGACAAAACTCAATGATCTCAATTACATTATGAAGACTCCAGATAGGAGAAAACCAAAACAATTGTGTCATATTAACATGCTCAAGCCTTATCATGACAGAAATGCTAGGGTTGCAGCTGTCATTTCAGATTCTCCAATGGTCGAAACGTGTGAAGATGAGGGGGAGTTTCAAGATGATGAACCTAGAATTAAAGCTGAAGTTCTTTCATGTAAATTGTCAAACACTGAAGTGTTGCAAAATCTTGATGTAAAACTCCAGCACTTAGAACCCTCACAGAGAGATCAGTTTGAAAGGTTGATCAAGAAATATGAGGATTTGTTTCCTGATGTTCCAAAGAGAGTTACTATAGCCTCTCATGATGTAGATGTTGGTGATGCCAAACCAATAAAACAGCATCCATACCGGATGAATCCTGAAAAGAGAAAGATTGCTGAGAAAGAGGTTGAGTACATGTTAAAACATGATATTATCAGACCCTCCAACTCCGATTGGAGTTCACCCTGTGTGCTAGTTCCAAAACCTGATGGAAGTACTAGATTCTGTACAGATTGTCGCAAAGTCAATGCTGTAACTAGAACTGATGTGTTTCCAATACCAAGGATTGATGATTGTATTGATAGTGTAGGGCAAGCAAAGTTTCTGACCAAGATTGATTTATTGAAGGGTTATTGGTGTGTGCCTTTAACTGAGAGGGCCAAGAGCATCTCTGCTTTTGCCACACCATCTGGATTGTACCAGTATGAAGTCCTACCCTTTGGCATGAAAAATGCCCCAGCCACGTTTCAAAGGATGATACAGTCTACAATCGCCGGATTGCCACACACGGGTGCATACATCGATGACCTGATCACATGGAGTGACTCCTGGGAAGAACATCTAAAAGATGTAGAGACGTTGTTCCAGCGCCTGACCCAGGCTAACCTGACTGTTAACCTGAACAAGAGTGACTTTGGTTGTGCTACTGTCACCTATCTTGGCTACGTCATAGGCCAGGGTAAGGTGGCACCCATAAATGCTAAAGTCCAAGCCATCATGGACTTTCCAGTTCCTCACAACAAAAAAGCTTTGCGCCGCTTCCTTGGAATGATCGGGTACTACCGCAAGTTCTGCAAGAACTTTGCTGAGATTGCTCTCAGTCTAACTAACCAACTGAAGAAAGGTGTAAAGTTCACTTGGGATGATGCATGCCAGAGAGCCTTCGATTGCCTGAAGTCTCTGCTGTGTCACTTCCCCGTGCTCAAATATCCTGACTTCAACAAACCGTTCTCCATCGCGGTCGATGCTAGCGACCAAGCTTGTGGATCTGTGCTCCTACAGAGAAGTGACTCTGATGACATTGAGCATCCCGTGGCATACTTCTCCAGGAAGTTCAATCGCCACCAAAGGAACTATTCCACAATAGAGAAGGAACTGTTGGCTCTGGTCCTTTCTTTACAACACTTTGAGGTTTATGTTTGTACAGGACAAAAGCCAATGATTGTGTACACTGACCACAATCCGTTAATGTTTTTGAGTAAGATGAAAAACAAGAATCGGAGATTGTTGAATTGGAGTTTGATTTTACAGGAGTTTGACTTGGAAATTAAGCATGTGAAGGGTACAGACAATGTAATTGCTGATTGCTTATCCCGTGTTTGAATGTGTTTATCATGTGTTTGAATATTGTATGATATGTATATATAGACAAGTGTTCACTTAACCATTTTGTATTGAAAAGAAAAATTTTGCCTTTATGAGTCAAAATTTTTCCCTTTTGGAATGGAGGTGTAATGTGAATATAGGCCACTAGATGGCAGTATTTACCTTTTTTTGTTAAGCTCAGACTGGAGTCATGTTTAGACATGTCCTGGACATGTCTGGGGCAAGTCTCAGAAAAGTAAAAAAAAGAGGTCTAAATGTGGGTGGGGTCTGCAAAAGAGTTTATAAGGAATAGAATTGAGACATTAGAGTAGGAGGAGAAATTGCAAGAAGAAGGATACGTGTGACCAGACCTGTCATTTCTGTTCAAGACCTGTTAAGTTTCTTTTGTGGATTTTTCTCACCCAGCACATCACCAGAAAACCCAAAGGGACTGTAAATATTTTTGTTTTTGTTATAATTCAATCTTGGTCATTAGTTGTTAGTTAGTGGTTATTGTCTTTGTCTGTTAATTAAATGTGTTGAGGTTTTTAAAACTGTGTCTGTCAACCCTTGCTGTTGCTGTTGCTGTTATGTTGTAAATGTAAAAACAAATTGGGGCCATAACATATATATATATATATAATATAATATACACACACACTTAGCTCCATTAAAAACACACTGGTGAGGTATAGGCCCGTATTCAGAAACGACACTCATAATAATTGAGTGCGGGTGAGAACTAAAACTTAGTTGGTGTCAGGTCATACTAAATGATACAGAGGTTGTCTTAACCCTCATTGGCTTTCAGAGACCTCACTCGCACTGAAAATAGCGTCTCTCTCTGAGTGAATGTTGAGTGTAGGGAACACCTCCCTTGAGCCACACTAACTTGCACCGGTATTTCGTTGTCATGGCTTTACTTACAAACTTACAAACTGACCACCTGGTTTCAATCTTTACGAACTGCACTGTGGTGAACTGGAGGTTCGCATTTGTGTACCCACCGGTAGCTACTGGTGAATTGGCAATAGGGGAAGCTCAAAACCACCCCTTAAAAATAATGATTGAAAAAAGGTCATATCCAATCATTGAATAAAATTTTATTTACTTGAACCAAAAATCCAAGGGATTATCATGAGTCGCCAGTTCTACTTGTTAAGTTAGAATGAGAATTGATAATTATGGCCATGTTTTGAATTTATTTTAATTACCATTGCAAAACCTCCAAAAACTCTCAACATTATCAGGTGTGGCCAGTTTTCATTAATGACTCTCACGCATTCGGATTTCTCGCGCTTTTCTTTACTCATGGGTTGGAAAATGCTGCGCTCAGCTGGCTCGCGGGGCAGGTGTGGATTGGTCTGCGAGGCTCATGTAGCTGTAAGTCACGAGAATCCTTTTCTACATTAATTGCTGAATGTAGAAGGAAATGTCTTGCACGTTTCACTGCTAGTTGCTTAGTGAGCCTCGCGGGTTGTCCTGCGCCTTTCGCAAGCCACTCGACCGCAGAATTTATGAGGACATGCAGATATTTTACGTCATCATTTATCTGCGAAAGAAACGCGTCACTTTTGTGAATCAATGTATAACAGCGCTATCAAAAATAAATATGATTGTCGTTTTACCAATTAGTCTGAGAAACATTCTAATCAAGAAAAGTAAACTGCGACAGGTTTAGGTCATTCAGCACTGAAGGGTGAGGACTGAGCGTCCCTTTACAGCAGCCGACGCACCGCCTGTTTTACCCAATACCCACTACTGTCAGTTATGCTCGAGTGGCGTTTGTGAATAGCAACTGGGGAGGAGCGGGACTGCTCACTCAGTAAGTGGTAGATCGATCTCCATCTCACACTCCAGTTACAGTCACATTTCAATCGTACTTACTATATGGTGACTGTGAGTGTCATTTCTGAATACGGGCCATAGACTGCATTTGCAGCAAATTGAAGAATCGATTGATTTTTATTGTTTTTCCAGTGAGGCACGAGAGGAAATAAAGAAAAGCGCGTGGTATTGTAATCCTGACGCGCACCACGTGCACGCGCCAAGCACTTCAGTAATAACAAACATTGAGCTGTTTGTGATGTGTACAGTGACACTTGACTTGTTTTTTTTATTCCCCCTATATAATGCAGGGGGATATAGCGATCAGTGTGTCCGTCCGTCCGTCCGTCTGTAATAAAATCGTTTCCAGACCAGAACACGAAAACTATACCACTTACAAACACCAACTTTGGTATGGAGCTTCTCCTTATGGTCTAGTTTTGCCTTTTGGGGGTTTCAGTCCGTCCGTCTGGCCACACAACCTGTAGGTTACACAACCTACAGCGGGGGGGATCCGCCATTGCCAGATGGCTGTTGTTGGTGTGGTCAATAGCCTTCATAAAGCCAACAAAAAAACGAAAAATGCTACTGCATCAAGAAAATGCAATGGCTTGTGACACGGGAGAGAAAAAAGTCCCTTTGGCATGTTACGGGCAGATCTCAGCCGCCGAAAGGTGGTGCATCATTTGTAGGGGTCGACCGATCAATCGGCCGGCTGATTTACTTGGCAGATTATTTGGCATTTTGACTTAATCGGCATCGGTCGATACCAGCCCTCACAAGCCCGATTGAAAATGACTGCAACAAAAAAATTCTGCAAAATGCAGACATATCGGCTTGCTGGTGAATATTCAATAACTGATCCGGGTATGCCTTGAGAGAATAGAATAGTGAGAGAATAGTGTAACTGCGTACATAAATAGAGCAGCTCCATGTCCGCTGGAATCAACGTCTGCACACACACACACACACACAGGTTATGGATCGAAACGGATGTTTCAAAAAAAAAAAGAAAAAAAAAGCCCATTCGCATGTACGACCTCGCGCCGTGAAAACCATCTTTTAAAGCGGTAACCACTAAAATCGAGAAACAGTGCAAGTACTGTATAATTTTTATTGTAATTCATTGTGATTCCACATGACTTTGTAAGTTCTCTTGATGCAAATAGAATGACTTCAGTTTATGCATTCGTTCACTCATTCATTTTTCTTAAATGATAGATGGTACAAGAGGCTACTTGATTTTTAGGTGCGACCAAGCAGCTCTATGAACGCTTCTGTCTGTCCGTCTGTCTGTCCGTCCGTCTGTGACACCTTTTTTGACCATGTTCCTTTCGTCGTATTATCATGAAATTTTCCGGAGTTATTGACCTTCACCAAAGTGATGTCCATGGACAAGGTCGAGGTCAAAGGTCAAGTTCACAGAGGTCACGACCTTTTTCGCGGGTTTTCGCGCTGTAACTCCAGTTAGAATTCATGGATCGCCATGAAATTTTGGAAATAGCTTCTAGGCATAGGGGATGTGTTCCCTATTGTTTTCTAAGGTCATTTGTCAAATCCCAAGGTCACACAGGTAAAAAAAAAGGGTCAATTTTGCCCGATTTGAAGGTTTTCGCACCGTAACTCAAGTTTAATTCAATGAATGGCTATGAAATATTAGAACAAGCTTCTTGGTATAGAGGAGGGGTTCCCTATTGATTTTCAAGGTCATCTGTTCAATCCCAAGGTAACACCAGTCAAAAAAGTTTCGATTTTGCCCTGATTTCACAGTTTTTGCACCGTAACTCGAGTTTAACTTGATAGATGGCTATTAAATCTTACAACAAGCGTCTTGGTACAGAGGAAGGGTTCCGTATTCATTTTCAAGGTCATTTGCCAATTTCGAGGTCACACTTGTACAAGAAACCACCAGTCATGGACACTAGGCCACGTGAAGGATGCTAGGCCAGGTCGCAGCTATTAGATCCCTCTGATCTACTTGTTTTTGTTTTTTAAGTACTCATTTGATTAAATTAACAAACTAAATACTTATCTGCGTTTGCTGATGGGCTACTGAAAGAGCTGGTCATTTCTTGCTTTTTTCTTTCCAGTGCATTTCTCTGCCATTATGCAGGAAATTCTAGGAAACTGGTTTTAAAAAATCGAAAAGAACCTAACTTCCCACCATCTCCCTCGTTCCAAAAACTCCAAAGAAAGTTCAAAATATCACCATCTCTCCCTGCTAGTGTTAACAACATATCATAATGCAGCCTGACACAGCGGACATCGAAATGCGTGCACTGCCAAAAGTTCTCTGTTAACACAGCAAAGAGCGTAAAGAACAGGACATCATCTTTGCGCATGCGCATTGGATGTATGTGCACATCCTTAGTTACAAACGTCTGTGTTGGTGATTTTGGTCATTATTTGATGAAAAAAAATATGTCAAAAGTTAAAAAAAAAATTAATAAAAAAATTAATTCTATATTTAAAAAATTAAGTGTGCACACACAAATTAATAACTCATTGAAATTTATTAAAAGCGGTACATTTCAATGGAGTGCGATTTCAAAATCAGCAGGTGAATAAAATTCCCTAAAAGCAGTATACCGCCAAAAGCGGTAGAGTTGGCATGTATGGGATGGGGTTCCTCACTAAGGGGTCTATTCTCACATGTGCTTAAGTCGAAAAAAGCGCGTAGCTACGCGCTTTTTAGCCTACGCGTATTCTCCCCTCGACTTAAGTCTGTGCATTACGCGCCTTGAAGGCGGTTACGCACTTGGGGCGGAGCAAGACCAAAATCGGGGCGTTTCCGGGTGTTTCTCATGAAAATAACACTTACGCGTATTCTCCCCCTGGCTTACGCGCTTTGTCTGTTAGGTGCTTTTGTTAAGCACCAACATAAGGCGAAATGGAATATTGCGTTTGATGTCGGTTATAGGCCGAATTTTCACATTAATTTTGTTTTATTTAACATGGTAAAGGTTGAGACATTAAATATTCCATTGTTCATCCTTATTTCTAAACTACATTTCTCATAACCAAAATAAATTATCAAACGAAATCATCATATGATATTAGGCTACGCAACAGCCTGTTCTCCAATTACACTCAACAAAAATATAAATGCAAAACTTTTGTTTTTGCTCCCATTTGTCATGAGATGGACTCAAAGATCTAAAATTCATTCCAGATACACAATATTACCATTTCTCTCAAACATTGTTCACAAATCTGTCTAAATGTGTGATAGTGAGCACTTTTGCTTTGCTGAGACAATCCATCCCACCTCACAGGTGTGCCACATCAAGATGCTCATCAGACACCATGATTAGTGCACAGGTGTACCCTAGACTGTCCACAATAAAAGGCCACCTTGAAATGTGCAGTTTTTGCTTTATTGGGGGTCTAGGGACTCGGAACCAGTCAGTATCTGGTGTGACTACCAAATTCTGGACAGCAACCAAAACTGATCATGAGATTAGGGGTCCGAGACGATTGAGGGTGAGCGCAAGTATCACTTGACGCCGTCTATGTGAGCAACACATGCATGTATACTTAAGATCACTTTACTCGAAAGCAGCTCTTGTGAACGAATTAATCTCTGATTATAGTCTTGATGTACTATGCCTTACAGAAACTTGGCTGAAATCAGATGAAAACACCTCTTTGAATGAAGCTTCTCCACCTGGTTTTATATCTGCTCATAACCCCCGTCTTGACCGGAAAGGAGGGGGCGTCGCTGTTATTTATAATGACTCCTTTCACTCTGTGCCCAAACTGCAACATAAATTTGATTCATTTGAGGTACTATTAATGAATTTCTCATATCTTGATGCAAGTATGAACTCTATCCCTTCTTGGTCTATTGCTCTAATAGTCTATAGGCCACCCGGTCAATATTCTGGCTTCATGCATGATTTCTCGCAGTTCCTTTCTGAATTAGTTTTAAGCTATGATAGAATTGTTATTTTGGGTGATTTTAACCTGCATTTCGAGAGGGTAGATAATTCTTCGACATCCATCTTTACTAATCTTGTGGAGTCGGTTGGCTTCACTCAGAGTGTCATTGGCCCAACACATATTCATGGACATACTTTAGACCTGATCTTAAGCTTTGGTGTTGAGATTGCCAAAGTTGACATCCATTCACACAATCCCAGCTTATCGGACCATTTTCTTTTAACATCCAGTCTACAATTGGCCCACCCTGTATTATTAGAAAATAGGATGTACGTAAGTCGTACTTTTACTGCCACAACATCTTCACAATTCAGTGAAGTACTACCAACTTATCTTGATTATCCAGCCAGCCCCCTCTGTATTGATGAAATGGCAGGTAAGTTTGCTAATGCCCTCCGTAGTACACTTGATGTAGTTGCCCCATTGAAATTTAAAAAGGCTACTCAGAATTAGAGACCAGCCCCATGGTACACTAACCAGACGCGGACTCTAAAGCAAAAATCCCGTCAACTAGAACGCAAATGGCGCTCCACTAAACTCCAGGTATTCCATTGTGCTTGGAAAGAGAGCCTTGTTGTGTATAAGCAGGCTTTGTTTGTTGCTAGGTCGTCATATTTTGCAAATCTTATACAGGAAAATAAAAATGACCCTCGATTCTTGTTCAAAACAGTGGCCAAATTAACAAACAACCATGCTGCAAGTTCCCCTCAAATTCCACCATCCTGCAGCAGTGATGATTTTTTAAAATTCTTTAGTGGCAAAAAAATGAAATTAGAGAAAATATTAGTGCTTCCCTGGCAGTTGGAGAAGGCCTTAACTTAAAACCTCATGCTATGCATATAAACCAATTTAATTCATTCTCTCCCATATCCCCGAGCGAACTTGCCAAACTGGTCGCTACTTCCAAATCAACAACTTGTCTCTTAGATCCCATCCCAAGTAAGTTACTGAAGGAACTCCTGCCCATTCTTGGCAGTCAAATTCTGCTCATAATCAATTCTTCCCTGATTTCAGGTTTGATTCCGACTTCATTTAAGATGGCTGAAATTAAGCCTCTACTCAAAAAACCAAATTTAGATCCAACAGTTTTGGCCAATTATAGGCCGATCTCAAACCTTCCTTTTCTTTCCAAGATCCTTGAGAAATGTGTTGCCCAACAGCTCACTTGCTTCTTGCAAACGAATAAGGTAAATGATAGGTTTCAATCTGGCTTTAGAAAACATCATAGCACTGAAACAGCCCTCACTGTAGTAATGAATGATCTACTTCTCTCCATGGACTGTGGCCGCATCTCTGTCCTTGTCCTACTTGATCTAAGTGCTGCCTTCGACACGATAGACCACCATATTCTTCTTCACAGGCTAGAAAATCTGGTTGGTATTTCTGGACTCGCCCTTTCATGGTTTAAGTCCTATCTTTCTGATAGATGTCAGTTTGTCAGAGTAAATGGTAATTCCTCTGAGTATTCCAAGGTGAACTTTGGAATACCTCAAGGATCTGTTCTGGGCCCTCTGCTGTTTTCCTTAGGCATGCTTCCCCTTGGAAGCATCATAAGTAGTTATGACGTGAAGTACCATTGTTATGCAGATGACGCGCAGCTTTATATATCTTTTAAGCCAGGTGAAATCGATCCACTAACTAGATTAGAGATGTGTCTTAAAGCCGTTAAAGCATGGATGACACAGAATTTTCTGTGAATTTTTCTGTAAATCCAGATAAAACTGAAATATTGGTAATTGGTCCCAAATCACTCAGAGACAGATTCCGACAGTCTCCGGGTTTCTGCAAAAGCTGTTGTTAAAAACTTTGGTGTCCCCCTTGATTCAGAACTCTCTCTGCACTGTCACATTAACAACATCATAAAAGTGGCTTTCTTTCATCTTCGTAATATATCTAAGCTGAGAAAAATGCTGTCTCTTCAGGACGCCGAAAAAATGGTTCATGCATTTGTGTCCTCTCGGCTGGATTACTGTAACGTTTTACTGTCAGGCTGCACCAGTTCTATCCTGAATCGCCTTCAATTAGTGCAGAATGCTGCTGCTAGGGTTCTGACCAGGACGAAGAAATATGACCACATTAGCCCAGTACTCAAAAATCTTCACTGGCTGCCTGTCAAATTTAGAATTGAATATAAAATTCTACTGCTTACCTACAAAGCCTTAAATGATTTGGCCCCAGAATATCTTAGTGCACTTCTCATTCCTTACTCCCCTCCAAGATTACTTCGTTCACAAGGTGCTGGATATTTGAAAATTCCAACTATATCTAGAGTTACATCTGGAGGGAGAGCATTCTCCTACAAAGCCCCAATCTTGTGGAACAATCTCCCAATGGACAGTCGGGCCTCAGACACAGTCTCTGTGTTCAAGAGTAGGCTAAAAACTTACCTTTTTAGTCAAGCCTATGATTAGATCATGATTAGATCATTATGTATAAAACATTACTTGGCTCTGATGGGACTGACTAAAACCTAGTTGATGGGTTCATAAGATATTGGAAGCCTGAGTTAAGTAAATCCATGTGGAACCGGTGGCACTGAGCATGCATTAACGGTGCCAGTGGGGCTTGTTACAGCCTTAGTCACCGGGGAGGTCCATATGGCACTGGTGTAGTGTTACGCAAATCCATGTGGAACCGGTGGCACTGACATAGCACTTACATGGCACCGGTGGGGCTTGCTACGGCCTTAGTCACCGGGGAGGTCCATATGGTACTATTGTTTAGAAAATGAAAAGTGATCTAACAGCCTGGTATAAGTGTTGGGCCTCTGTGCTGCAGGAAGTGGATGGAGGGGTGTTGACTGTTTCCTGACCAGTCTCCTTATAACTTCTCACTTGGCACATGACAGAGGACGGTACTTTTATTATCATGCAGTAGTTATCCAGTGCCTCACACCCCTTTCTTCTGTGTCTCTTTCCGAGGATCTTCCCCTCCACTTCCCTGAGTCCTGGACCGTATGAGCCCTGTCCCTCACCATGAGCGCTGGCTGCTGCTGTCCTGCTGTCCTGATCCGATCCGTTTTGGCCCTGGTCCAGTCCTGCACCATCCTCGACTTGCCACTTTCTGAAGCTACCGTTGCCACTGTTTAGATGGACTTAAATTGAACTCCTCTTTCGTTCACTCCATTTTACTTTTTTGTTCTTAATTAGCTAGCCCGCGGAGGATGGGCTCCCCCACTATGGCCGGGTTCCTCCTGAGATTTCTTCCCACTGGGGAGATTTTTCTCACCACTGTTGGAGGATTTTTCTCCCTACGGAGAGTTTTTTGCCTCATTTGCTGTAGTGGGGAATAGGCTGGGCACTGCCTTTTTATTTCTTTAAACTCTCACTGTAAAGCGTCTTTGTGACAGTCTCTGTGAAAAGCGCTATATAAAATAAATTGAATTGAATTGAATGTACACGGAACCTACGGAAAACCCAGTTTTTGCCCATTTACGCATGGTTTCCCTTACCATGGTCAGTCAGTGACGGTCCCTGTTTTCCGTTCTCAGACAGAAACGGGGAAATAAAGTGCCAAAAAATGACACAGAGGCAGCTGCCCACAGTCAGAAGTGAAGAGTTCCTACTCCTGTTGATGGGGGAAAAAAAAAGGGTTTTCTGTAGAGCCCCCGTGCACGCATGTTTTGCTCACGTAGACTGCGTCAAACAGTACTTGCGCTCACCCTCAATCGTCTCAGACCCCTCGTCTCATGATCAGTTTTGTTTCCTGTCTGGAATCTGCCACGTACAGGTTGTTACCAGATGTGGCGCTCTTGAGCTGCTATGGTCACTCGTGGCTGCCCAAAGTGGGGTCGTTCAGTGACAGTGCCTGTGTTCCATCCTCGGATAGACAGCCGACTAAATGTTGAACGGTAGCAGTGCAAATGACGAACCGCCTCTCGGCGGCTGAGACCTGCCCGTAACATGCCAAAGGCTCTTTTTCCATCTTCTGTCTCACAAGCCGTTCCATTTTCTTCATGCAGTAGAATTTTTCATTTTTTTTGTTGGCTTTATGTAGGCTATTGACCACAACAAAAAGAACAAGTCAAGTGTCATGGTACACATCACAAACCGCTCAATGTTTGTTATTACTGATGTGCTTGGTGCGTGCGCGAATAAAAATGCTCCTGGTTAACTTATATGCAATAATTCTGATCGGCATGCTAGTGTTACGTCGGTAAGCATCAGTGTGGCAGTTTCATTGTAAAATTGCCTGATTGTAGCCACTACAGTTGAAGCTAAGCAGAGAGGTGCTGTAAAAGGCTGTACTTAGACAAGACATAGGTTTTGCTGAGCTTGGGGTACTTGTTTGATTGCTTGTGAAACGATCGTTTTACTTATCCATGACCGGGGTCAGCCAGATACTTCTCCAATATTTGTGCGAGCTCTCTGATTCTACCGTGAAAGCAATCGCGAAACGCACAAGCTCAAAGGTGTCTGGTATAACCAACAATTTCTCTGCATTGCCATATTTTCATCCCCCTTTAGAAATTGATCTGGCAAATAAAAAGAAAAAGGCAGAGAGTGAATAGGAATGTCTTTCCTGTAGAAGTGATTGATTCGCCAGCTCCACATAAGCAACTGTCCACGCTAACGGAATTACGGTCTGAAAAACCTGAATTATGTTCATAACATAACCAGAGCTCTCGCTAGCTGTCGCACTACCACGGGAAATTTCCGAAAAGGTCGTTAAGCCTGGAGCTTTCGCCCCTCCATCATATACCAGCGCAGAAGCTGTTTGTTATATTGTGGATCACATTTCAGCATTATTCATTATATTTACTCATTCAGCGCCCTCAATTATTATTGGCACCCCTGGTTAAGACGTGTTAAAAGCCTTAAAATAAATTCAATTTTTATTGCAGAAGCATACTCTCACACTGAAAATTGTAGAAAAATGTAACCTTCAACTCAAGTGAACTCAAGGGGGAAAAAAAATCCCTAAGAAATAATAATCTTTCATTATATCACCTGTTCCACAATTATTGGCGCCCTTAACAATTCCTAGGAATGAAATGTAGTTGAAGTATATCTGTCATTTCTACAGTAGTTTACAAAAGTACAAAGTTGATCAGAATATCTAGGAACATTTAATTAGTAAATCATCACTTCCTGTTTCCCTGGGGTATAAATATGACGTGACACAGAGGCCATTTCTGTTATCCACTCTTCAACATGGGAAAGACAAAGGAACACACCATTCAAGTAAGGCAGATGTGTGTCGACCTTCACAAGTCAGGCAATGGCTACAAGAAAATAGCCACTCGCCTGCACCTGCCCATATCTACTGTCAGAGGAATCATTTAGAATTTTAAAACAACTGGAACAGTGGTAAACAAGTTTGGACAAGGACGCAAGGTTATTTTGCCACCACTCACAGTGAGGAGGATGGGCAGAGAAATAAACAGTTCTCCAAAGCTCACTGTTAAAGAATTGCAACAAATGGTAGCATCTTGGGGTCACAAAGTTTCCAAAACAACCATCGAGCCAATGACCTGTTTGGGAGGCATGCACGGAAAAAACCTTCTCTCACTCGATCATAAACACAAACGTCTGGAGTTTGCTAAGCGGTACTGGGACTTCAACTGGGACTGTGTGCTTTGGTCAGATGAGACCAAGATAAAGCTTTTTGGTAAAAAACACTCTAAGTGGGTCTGGCGGAACACAAAAGATGAGTATGCAGAAAAGCACCTCATGCCCACTATGAAGTATGGGGGAGGATCAGTGATTCTGTGGGCCTGTTTCTCCTCCAGAGGCCCTGGGAACCTTGTTAGGGTGCATGGCATCATGAACGCTTTGAAATACCAGGACATTTTAAATCAAAATCTGGTGGCCTCTGCCCGAAAGCTGAAGATGGGTCGTCACTGGGTCTTTCAGCAAAATAATGACCCTAAACATGTGGCCAAATCTACACAGAAATGGTTCCCCAGACACAGAATCAAGCTCCTCCCATGGCCATCTCAGTCCCCTTATGGGACTCCTTATGGGAAAGTTGTAGAGTTTGGACCAAGAAATGTCTGTACCAAGTTTCGTGTAAATCAGACTTTCAGCATTGGAGTAATGACCTTTAAAATGAAAAACTGTTTTCCTTGAATTATAGCACCCCCATCAGGCCAGTTGAGTTAAAATGCCTTGGGCAGCATTTTCATTGAACTTCCAACTAATCTGCAAAATTTCAGGTCTCAACCATTTACCATCTTACGGGAATTTGCAAAAATATTGCTGAAGAAAAAAAGAAATGATAATTATAAATAAATAAACAAATAATCATAATAATGAACCAGCACAAAACACGATGGGTTTCAGCCCTACGGGCTTGAACCCCTAATAGTAATAATAAAAATAAACCAGCACAAAAACAATAAGGTTTCAGCCCTACGGGCTTGAAGCCCTAATGAACCAGCACAAAAACAATAGGGTTTCAGCCCTATGGGCTTGAACCTATAATAAGCCAGCACAAAAACAGTAGGGTTTCACAGTGCATGCCATGATTCGGGTGCGATTGCGCCGGCGCCCGTAAATGCCCCCCAAGTTGCCCTCATGGGCACGATTTAACACGCCCGTCAGTGACTTCACAGGCGTGGTACTATTTTATCCACGCATTAGGCCAGTGGTAGTCATCCCTGGTCCTGGAGAGCTGCAGGGTCTGCTGGTTTTTGACGTTACTCAGCACTTAATTGATGAATGAAAGCAGTTGATTATGCGCTTAACTCATCTCACCTGGTGTCTATGGTTTAAATAGGGTGGAGAAAACCAAACCCAGCACACCCTTAGGCTCTCCAGAACCAGGGCTTGCTACGCCTGCCCTATAAACTTTTATCTTTACTTTGTTCTTCTACTTTGTGTAACGAGGAGTTGGAAGGAAGCTTAGCCACGGAGGCTAGTAGCGTAGCTCCCGCATGAAATAAAGTTGCATAGCAGGAGGCGAAGTGGAGGGATTTCCACACGGTACATTTATTCACAGATAAGAACCATACAAAGCCAGGCCTCACAGCAGTAGCACTCACGGACCATAAAACGCTTGTGGCTCGTTGTCTTCTCTACCTTCCACGTTACTGAAGTTGAAGAAGTAAAAGAGACTGATGCAAACGGTGATACCTGCAGTAGAAAGCGCTGAAAACAAAAGGAGGAGCCGCCCTGTGGCGTAAACTGGTAATGCTCTGTGTAATACTCTGGCTGTTACATACTCCCCCTGGTAATAACAAGGCTGTCCTCAGCCGTACACAGCTGAAGAAGCAACCAAGCTACAATTAATATGTTGTCATATATGAACTCTGTGAAAGTTAGCTGTTACACACAGAGAAAGATGTAATGACTAGCCTACTGATATACAAATCAATCAACAGAGTACACACTAAAACAGAGAAATACCCATTAAACACATCAGGTAAACAAGTAAGGTGAAATATCCCATTTTTATAGCTATTAGCCATTTTCTTATGTCAGTTTATGAAAAAACCTGAATCACACAGAAAAACGAGATAAAGATCTCAGTAAAACCAGCAAGTTAAGTTGAACTGTGGTGAAACCTGTACCACTGAGGCAGGATACACAATGTAAACACAGTAATTCTACTGTGTTTCTCAGAACTGTAAAAATTGCATTGCATTTCAATTATCAACACATACTTGACAGAACGAACCAACTGCCTATTTCAGGTCAAGTCTGTCAGTATGGTAAGAGTTTGTCCATCTGCTGGCTGACCAACCAGATGTGATTCTGGGGCGACATCTTAGTTTGATGTCATACCGGTCAGTGTGATCAGGGTCAGACATGGAGCAGTCCACAGAATCACAGTCCATGACTGGCTTTGGGCCCAAATCAGTGTCACCATCTTCGTCTAGAGCCCAGGTGTCAGTTTTCTCCTCGACTACAGGCACAGTGCGCCTGCAGGGGCAGACGGAGCCCTAAGTATGGAAAGGTTGCAAGTTAACTACATGAAAGACTCCAGCATCCACACCAGTGTCCAGCCTAGTCAGTCTGTAGTTGACATCATCCAGCTTCTGACTAACACGGAGTGGGCCTGTGAACTGTGGTGCTAGCTTAACTGCAAAGTTGGGCTGTGCGTCAGACCTAGGGTGGGTCTTAACCCTAACAAGGTCACCAACAGCATAGGAGACCTGAAGCCGTCTCAAGTCATAATAGTGTTTTTTTCTATTGTGACTGTGGTCAAAAGCTGCTCTGGCGTTGTCGTGAGCTTCTGATAGGGAGGCTCTTAGAGTCTCTGGGTACGGCACATCAAGCTCATCCAAGCTGTCACTGGAAGGTAGTGTTTTGAGGTCGAGTGGGGTTTTCATCTCCCGACCATACAGCATCATGGAGGGGCTGTGGTCGTGCTTTCATGTGGGGCTCTACGCAGAGCAAAACAGATTTGTGACAGGTGCTTATCCCATGCCGTGTGCTTATCCCCAGTATAGGCACATATGGCCGTTTTGAGTGTCCGGTTCACACGTTCTGTCGCGTTCGTTTGAAGGTGGTAAGAAGTGGTGAGCCTTTGCACAGATCCCAAGGAAATGTAACAACATGCTCAAACAATTCACTGACAAAGGGCCAGTCTCTGTTGGAGATCAGGTAGGTTGGAGCACCATGTCTGGCAAACACCACGCTGACAAACTTTCCTGCTGCCACCTGCGCTGTTGCCTCCTTGACTGTACACTCTTCAATCCACTTTGAGAAATAGTCAACTAAGACCAGCAAGTGGGCGTTACCAGACACAGTTTGGGGCAATGGGCCGACGAAATCCACTCCTGCATACTCCCAGGGCTTTTGGGGCAAGATGGGAATCATGAGTCCAGCTGGTTTCCTCTGGCTTGGTTTAGTGAGCTGACAGACGGAGCAGGGCATGACATACATTTTGGCATCCGCTGCCATCTTGGGCCAAAAAAATCTGAACCGCAACCATGCTAAAGTTTTTGAAAAACCAAGGTGACCTGTAGTGGGGCGGTCATGATGATAGGAGAGCAAGGTGCCATGGATTGATATGGGCGTAAAGTTTTAGTTCTTTCAGAGGATGCAAACCGCATCTGGCTCTGGGGTCTGAGTAGTAAAGCGGACTGTCATGAACAGCAAACTGTGGGGCGTTGTTTTTGTTCGAGTCAGTATGTGGGTTCGCCTCTTGGTCCCTGAGAAGCTGGCCGATGTCTGGGTCATCTTTCTGCAGTTGTTTCAAATGTGAGCGACCCGCTAAAAGCACAGGGGGCAAAGCACGGAGGTCAAGACTGCTGATAACAGCGTACTCAGGCAGCAGGTCCATGGGAGTGTCATCAGTCAGGGGCAGAGGGTTGCGGGACAAAGCATCTGGCATGGTCTTGCGAGTGCCAGGCTTGTGTACTATTGAGTAGTCAAAGTCATGAAGCTGTAGCGACCAGCGGGCTAGCCAGCCAGAGGGGTTCGGACAGGACATGAGCCATCTGAGGCTGCTGTGGTCTGTGAAAATGGTGACGTGAAGACCCTCCACGTAAGGCCTAAATTGCTCAAGAGCCCAGATCACAGCCAAACACTCCTTTTCAGGAGCGGAGTATGGTTTTTCATCTTTGTCAAGAGAGCGACTTGCGTAAGCCACAACAATCTCTCGCCCCTCTGAGTCTTTCTGCATTAATGCAGCTCCCAGCCCAAGGTCACAGGCATCAGTGTGAATGAAAAAAGGGCTTGTGTCCAACTCGAATCCATTGATTGATCGATCAGATAAACAGACATGGGCATGCGCGTACACATGCACAGTAGGAGCTGCTTACATCAGAGGAGCAGCGATGTTTTTCAAGGCTCCATGACCCGGGCAAGCCCCAGGAAAGCCCCAAGTAAAACAGCATCTGCGCCTGAGCGACGTGAAACTTTGTGTGTGCGATGAATGAAAAATGAAGTTTAATAGCACCGTGCAAAGAGAGACTGAGTGAGTGAGACGTGAATCAATGCTACCTCGCTGCAGCATCGATAGTTAAGCTGCTTGTTTAATTTATCGCAGTAATATATTTTAGTTTGTGTCATGAGTACATTTAGTGTTTCATATTGTTTGTATTCAGTGACATCTGCAGCGCTTTGTTCGTTACTGACCTAACTCAATAGTTGACGAAGACATTTGCAGGTTTATTTAACGTTTCCAAGGTAACAGTTTAGAATTGTGGGTATGTAGTACTTCTTCGTGACTTGTATAAAACTTTTCTTTTTTCCGAAACAAGGTTGATTTAATGCAGACTTGGAGTTTCTATAGGAGCTGATATCCTTTTTTACAGTCTCCTAGATCATGGTCACTCTGCCTAGGTCTGTCAGTCCACAGATTGGTTGTTGAATTATACTCAGCAACAAAAGTTTCTGTGACACCAATATTGTTAATTATTTTTCATAACGCAATTATGAAATTGCCATACATGGTGATATCAGACTGAAACAGTACACCTAAACACAGCATTGAAATGGAAATCATGAAAATGCGAGAAAATGACTTTGCACGTGAAAATGTGCGTAAATCATGCTTGTGGATGGCAATAAAAGAGGAGAATTTTTGGAATGTTCACATTGTGCCTGATGAACGACGGAAGCATCACTTATCGAAAACACAGCCATTTCGGATCAGGAACTCTACCCTCTAAATGCCAAGACTGTCTGAAAATGATCGGTGGAGGGCCATTGGGATGATTGAATCCGGAACCTCGCAGAGGGAAGTTGCTCATCGCCTGAATGTCCACCGAAACACCATTTGGAACTTATGGCAGCGTCATCAGCAGACAAGACATGTCAGAGACCGTCCTCGCAGCGGCCGTCCACGAGTAACCACTCCCAGACAGGACAACTGGATTCGAACAACCCATCTCCGAAATCGATTCCAACCTGCAACCATAACTGCAAGAACGATACCTGGTTTGAGGCGACTGTCTGCACAGACAATCCGTTGCCGTCTCCGTCATTTTGGCATTGTCCCACGTCGGCCAGCAAGACGTCCAATACTCACAGTACAACACCGACGACTGCGTCTACAGTGGGCACAACAACATCGACGGTGGATCCAATGTCAGTGGGATCTTGTACTCTTCACTGATGAATCAAGATTCATGCTTAACCGATGTGATGGTCGTTTACGTGTATACCGTCGACGTGGAGAACGTCATGCCAACAACTGTGTTCAGGAATTTGATAGTTTTGGAGGTGGTAGTGTCATGATTTGGGGAGGGATCACGGCTAGAAACAGAACAGATTTGCTTGTTATTGATGGAAATCTGACAGGTCAAAGATATCGCGATGAAGTGCTACGGCCATTGGTGGTACCGTTTTTGATGCAACATGGTCCCGGAATAACGCTGCAACATGATAACGCCAGACCACACGTTGCAAGGATTGTACAGCAGTATCTGATGCAACAACATGTCAATGTCCTGCCATGGCCAGCCAGATCCCCAGACATGTCCCCAATCGAGCATCTTTGGGACGAGATGGATCGACGTTTGCGGCGGTTGGATAACCCGCCAGCTACACTCCAGGAATTGCGACAACGTCTACGTCAGATTTGGAATGACATCCCACAGCAATTTCTGGCACATCTGATTCGGTCCATGCGCCGGAGATGCGTTGCTTGCATCATGGCACGAGGAAGTCACACCCGGTATTGAAGTGTGAAGGTCACAATTGGTTAGACGTCAGACAAGTGCTTCATGATGCATGAAAATGACATTTTTCGTTTTGAGTGACGTTGGCACTGAAAAGTCAGTGTTTCTCCTGTTAAATAAACATATTGATTGCATTGAGATCTTTGCGTGTCATTTATAACATACACATAAATGGTGTCACAGAAACTTTTGTTGCTGAGTATATTACGTTAAGTCATTTAAATTTTAAATGACTCACGCAGAGGCACCAACCCAAACATGCCAGTTTTTACGATGTAGCTAGGCCTACAGTCACCTGTGCTCTAATGATTGGTTGGGGAAAAAAGTGTTTAATTAATTTTGTGACGTGAATAGCGTCCTGTTGAAAAATAACTTAGTCCTGAATTCAAAATGTAATTTTATTGTAAACATTTTTCTTGGTTAAATTTAGTTAAATACCATTGGAAAAGTCTTTACCTGCATATCTGTTGACATATTGCTTAGTTATTGGAGTCAAGCTTACTGGTAAAAAACTACATCTAAGATAATTAATGTTTTACAACTCATAAACATACAACTACTCATTTGGCAAACATTTAATGATTCAGTACCAATCTTGGCTCCATGTAAAGTGAATAAGCATCTTTCTCAGGTAATATTTGCCACATTTTAATGCTGATTTGTTAGATTGGAGTTATATTAACCAAAAAACTTCATTAAGCACTGTTTTAAATGTTGGAATATGTTTATGTAACACAATTTTAAAACACCTCAATAGTCACCTATATCATTCCAATAATATTCCAGCTCATCTTCCTTAGTCAAAGGGACAAGTGCCTTTAGACACTACACTGCTGTCCCATGGGGCAAGCAAACGAGTCATCAGGAGATGGCATATACCCTCGGCCCCGCATATTAAAAAAATGAAAATGTCACCTGCTCCGGAAACAGACCATACCCCCTGAAATTCCAAGTTCAAAATGTTTCCTTGGAAACCAGAAAAAATACAAAATTCATCAACTTAGGATTAGCTAAAGGCACCACTTCAGGTCATGATTAATTTGCCCACCAAGTTTTGTTAAAAAATATTGAACGGTTTTCAAGTTTTGCTCTGGAAACAAAATGTTCACAGACAGGCTGGTGGACAGACAGACAGACAACTGCACCCTTAACTATATCCCCCTGAATGGATCAGACAGATGGATCGGCCAAAAACAATGTGCCCCTGAATCTTCAATTCTGAGGGCACAAAAAGTAAGTTTTTGTCAATTATAAGTGTTTAGTGACTTTTGAGCCTGGGCAAGTGAAAGGTAAATTTACTTGTCCAAAGAACAATTGCCTCAAAAAGTTAATGTCATGCCCTGGGATGTGACACACTCTTTCAAAATGTCAGTGGATTCCTGACATTTTGTCATCCCCGCAGAAGACTGCATCCTTCCTCGTAACTGCATAGAGGGCCTCAGCATGGCAAGCGTAGTTGGGACAAAACGCCGGGAATATCTGCTTGGAACTGTCTTGCATGTTTCACGGCGGACGGGTCTTGAAACTCCATCACAGTCTTTATTTTGTCCCCATCAGGTTTTATGCCAGAGGGTGTGATGCAGTAGTCGAGGAATGTGAGCTCACTCAAACAAAACTGACATTTCTCAAGCTTCAATGAGAGGCTAGTGGCTTTGAGTCTTTTTAGCACCTCCTCTTAGTCATTCAGATGCTGCTCAAAAGTGGGGGAAACAACGACAATGTCATCCAAATACTCTGCACATGTTTTGTAGATGAAACCAGCCAGTATAGTGTTCATTAGTCTCTGAAACGTGGCTGGGGCATTGCAGAGACCAAAGGGGAGTACAAGAAACCACAATGTGATATAAAGGCTGTCTTTGGTCATGACCCCTCTGAAACCGCCTCCTGCCAGTATCCTTGAGCTCCAAGTCCAGTGTTGTGATGAACTTCCCTATTGCCAGAAAGTCGAGTGAGTCGTCCACACATGGTAAAGGGTATGAGTCCTTTTGTGTGACTTGGTTGACACCTTTGTTGTCCACACAGAACCTCGAGTCAGTGCAAGGCCTGTTAACAATGACGACTCGGGCAGTTTATGGGCTAACGGATGGCTCAATGATGCCGTCCTGCAACATCTGCTAAACCTTCTCCTCTGTGATTCTTTTTTTTGTTGGGGACGTGCGATAGGGAGGAAGGTTTATAGGTTTTGTGTACCCTGTAACAATTTGGTGTTCAGTCATTACAGTGCGCCCCAGATGACCATCAAACATGTCGTCGAACTGGGTGAGGTGACTGAGCACGGCTGCTTTCTGTCCATCCTCAAGGCTTGCTTCAGTGACTTTGGACATGATACTGGTTTGCAAGGCATCTAGTGACATGATGGGGGCTGGTGTCTACTCGGTCCCAGGACAGCATGGAGTTCATGTGCATGCAGCAACAATTCTATCACTGAGGAGATAGGGGTGCCATACTGCGCAACTCTGTATTTTCCAGAGAATGCTACCATATCAGATCGTTCTGTTCCTGGGCAGGTGGTGGGCTCTTTAATTTATTAAACTCCCGAGCATGTGAGCCATGAATGTTGGGAGGGGCTCGAGTGTTGCTTGAACACGGTCGAGAATGCCTCTCAGGAGGTCAGATGGCAGGAAAACAGTTTTGAAGAGCTGGCAGAGTTGGGCCTATGTGATGATATGTGAACTGAGCACTTTAAACCATTTACTGGACTCTTTTGCAAAGAAAACATGGCAGCTCATGTAGTATCTGCATGTCAGACAGGCTCAGTGAGGATTTGTAGGTGTTGACAGCTTGCAACCAGTCATCAGGGGACACTGTAGCATCACCTGCAAACACAGGGGGGGCTCAAGCTTAGCACAAAACGGGCAATATGGGGCTTGAACGCACTTTATCCACCCGCAGAAGACTTACTTTAATGGTCATCTTTAATCCACTGAGAGTGAAGTTCATCAGGCAGTCAGCAGAAACCGATCCATTAAGCTCGGCAAGTAGGTAGGTAACGTGAATTCCACACATTCCACGCCGTGGACACGGGCTGAGCTACAATACTCCCGACTGTAATCACGTTAGCTTTAGCAGAGGTTAGCTTCCAACAGGGCACACTCGCATCGAGGAAAACGGCGAAACACACACTCTCACGCACTCCCACAGTGGAGAAAAGCAGAGAGCAGTCCAGTCCGGTCCATTGTCCTCATTAGTCTGCTAAAGCGGGGTCCAGGGAAAGATGTTCGGGCACCAGTTGTAACGTGGAGTTGGAAGGAAGCTTAGCCATGGTGGCTAGTAGCGTAGTTCCCGCATGAAATAAAGTTGCAAAGCAGGAGGCGAAGTGGAGGTACACGATACATTTATTCACAGATAAGGAACATACAAAGCCAGGCCTCACTGCACATTCTATAACACTCACAGACCATAAAACACTTGTGGCTTGTTGTCCTCTCTACCTTCCACATTACTGAAGTTGAGGAAGTGAAAGAGACAGACGTAAACGGTGATACCTGCAATACTAAGCGCTGAAAACAAAAGGAGGTGCCACTGTGTGGCATAAACTGGTAATGCTCTATGTAATACTCTGGCAGTTACATTTGTCCGCATTACAACTATGCTAAATATCCAACTACATTGACAAGTCTTGGTATCCACGCAGACTGCTGTCACAACCTGCATGTCTGCTTAATTGGCTCTAGGATTCTTGTGGGTAGTTCCTGGTAATTTATTGATTGGCTTATTATTCCCTTAGTGCAGGAGTATAGCAAATGGCACAGGGTGTGCCAAGTTTGGTTTTCTCCACCCTATTTAAACCTAAGACACTAGGTGAGATGAGTTAAGCGTGTCATGAACTGCTTTCGTTCATCAATTAAGTGCAGAGTAACGTCAAAAACCAGCAGACACTGCAGCTCTCCAGGACCAGGGTTGACTACCACTGTGTAGGCCATTTGACTTACCCTGGTAACGACCACAACAATGACGACAAATTTTATAATCAAAACTAGCAATCACAACATTCAGATTAAGGCAACCAGTGCCAGCTGTGAAGAAGCATCTCACATTCAGTTTGTCATATCAGACCCATCATCATAGCCGTAACTAGCAATCTCGGACCTCGGTACAAAAATTCATAGAGAAAAAAAATTCAACATCTTTATTATTCAGGTTTTGTTGGAGGTATCTTAAGTGTGAACATGCAATGTTGCATTTCAGCAGAAATCCATTTCGGTTTGCACATTATTAACTATCCTTTTCCTCTTATATATGCATGTATTGTTTTGGGGAGTTTTCTTTACTTCAGTAGAATTTTAAATTAATTTGATCTTTGACATTTTGGCAACATAACTTCCTCCAAATTTGCGATATTCTCCTCAATATTGAGCTCTGCTGTGGAGTGGTAAGATGAAATAAGTACTCTTCAGTGGTTTTGTAAAATGATGAGACCAGCCGAACGGCACTTTTGTAAGTCCAGGCTAATGGAGCATTAAGCTATGATTCCATTTATACGGCTGAAGTCAGGCACCAGTGCAGACACGGGTACGTCAGAAATCGCATATCATTGTCTTTATATGAAGTGTTTCCATTCCCGCGATTTTCAGCCAGCTCCTGGAGTGGGGCCACATGCGTGTTTTTCTGATTGGACCAGGGAGCGATTCCAGCTGCAGCGCACACAAATCGCACAAGGAATTCCCTATAGTTCAAAGGGGTTTCCCCACTTTATTTTGTTAACAAATGAGTATCTTTGAAGCAATGTGTATTTATTGCCCTGTTCAGAGCAGAGCCGAGGTTTCTGCAGCAACGTACATGTTTTTACCATTCTCAGTGAATCAAAAGCATACTATTGCTTTAAGTTAAGATCTGAGCTTTGTAATGCCATGATACCTTAGTGATTTCTGTATATCAGAAGTGTTCCTGTGTCGCTTAAGTTTGTTACAAGATAATAACAGAGTAGTGGTTTTCATGCGACATTTATAGGTAGTTTTAAGATAATTTTATCTAATTCTCACAATTCAGTGGATGAAGCAGAATCTTCAGAATATCAGACTTTATTATTCAACAGAACATAATTCCAGCCATCTTCATCTTTTTTATCTTCTTTAACTGTGCTTTCTTTACATTTGTTTCTTCTTCTGTATTAAAAAGTAGCTTGTAATTATTATGATGAGGTCCTCGTCCACCATGAGGTGCTGTTTAAGTAGTGCTGGGTTGGGTCCTGCCATGAGGATGAAAACGGATTAATTGCGTAGTTGAGCCGTTTATATGGAAACACTTAGGACGCACCATGAGACGCATGCAATGTCCCGTGTCTGCCCCGGAGTCTTTCGCAGTGGGACTTCAGCCGTGTTAATAGAAACACAGCTTTAGGTGGTTTCTTGTGCAGTTCGCCGTTTCTTTGTCTCTAATTTAAAGGTGCGCTTGTGGAAACGTGACATGCGAAGTTGCTACTCAGACATTAATGTGTTTTATGCAGGTACGCAAGCTCCCAGTTTCAAAATTACCTCCGCCATCTTAGGTAAAAGGAAATTATGTTTTTAGTCCCGTTAACTGTAAAATGTTATATGCTGAAAACTCAGTTAAGATTAAGCTCTGCTGTGGAGAGCTGTGGATGTAAATTCGTGACGTGCGGAGTTGCTCAATTGATATTAATGCGTTGTACGCAGAATAAAAATCTGTTGGCTGGCAAGAGAGGAGTGGTCTTCGCCTTACAACGCTGAAATAGAAGACCGGCTATATAAGTATATCATATCAATTTCTTATAAAGAATGACAGTAATAACATGGTAAATTTGAAAAGTAATGAGTTTTTAAGTATGTACAAAGTTTTATTACCATAAAAAAAAATTCAGAAGTCTCTTTACTTCTCATCTCAATATATCTGAACAACATAGTTTTCTAGAGTCCTCTCTTAACATTTTGGTTATTTTAAATTTACTACAATTTGGGACTGTGTGAGGATGGATGGATATTGGATTGGAAGCAGTAGTTAAAGCAAATCTGCCTTTTTAAGCTTGGTACTTGTACTGGTAACCACAGTAACTGATACAGTTGTGTAGTTATCAAAATAAAATTTGTGCATGGACAATAGGCTATACTCTTTGCGACATACTAAAGGCAGTCTACAGGCCAAGGACTAGACCGGACACCAGGGCAGATGAAGAATGGAGTAGGCGGCTCAGTGGTAGCAGATACCAGTGTTTCCCAGACACAGACCATTGTGTGGTGGGCCGCCAGATAATCAACTTGGACCGACACAAATTGATTCCAACCCAACGGGATTTTCTATATTGCATTTACACGTCTGTGTTGGCAAAAAAAAAAACGGTAAAATTAAAAGTGCTGTAAGATGCGGAATTGGCGCAATATTACTACCATGCCCCCTGCTGAAGAAGAAGAAAGGCATCCCTCCCCGCTCGCTCAACAAAATGGAAAGTGACCCTCCCGTCCTACAGCTACCATCAGAATAGTGCCAATCGGGGAATTGGCTGGAGTGATTGATAGTGCCTGCGCAGTTTTCTCCTGGCATGCACTGGTTTCAGCTCTACGGGCTTGAACCCCTAATTACGAGAAAAACTTTTCCAATGAACATGCCACTTTTGGGGCTACAGCTCCATTGGCTCCCATTTACAGTGCTCTCCACAATTATTGGCATCCCTGGTTAAGATTAGTTAAAATCCTTAAAATAAATTCAGTTTTTATTGAAAATTGCACTGAAAATTGTAGAAAAATGTAACCTTCAACTCAAGTGAATTTTACTGGGAAAAAAATCCCTGACTAAGAAATCATTATTTTTCATAAAATCACCTGTTTAAAATCCTGTTTCATAAACATGCCCTCCACAATTATTGGCACCCCTAACAACTCCTTGGAATTAAATGTAATTGAAGTATTTCTGTCATTTCTACAGTAGTTTACAAAGTTGATCAGAGTATCTCGGAACATTTAATTAGTAAATCATCACCTCCTGTTTCCCTGGGGTATAAATATGATGTGACACCGAGGCCATTTCTCTGATACACTCTGCAACAAGGGAATGACAAAGGAACACACCATTCAAGTAAGGCAGATGTATTTTGATCTTCACAAGTCAGGCAATGGCTATAAGAAAATAGCCACTCACCTGCACCTGCCCATATCTACTGTCAGAGGAATCATTAAGAATTTTAAAACAACTGGAACAGTGGTAAATAAGCCTGGATGAGGACGCAAGGTTATTTTGCCACCACGCACAGTGAGGAGGATGGTGAGAGAAATAAAAAGTTCTCCAAAGCTCACTGTTAAAGAATTGCAACAAATGGTCACAGCTTGGGGTCAAAAAGTCTTCAAAACAACCATCAGGCGCCATCTACATGCCAACAAGCTGTTTGGGAGGCATGCATGGAAAGAACCCTTTCTCACTCACAATCATCAATGCAAACATCTAGAGTTTGCTTAGCGGTACTGGGACTTCAACTGGGACCGTGTGCTTTGGTCAGATGAGACCAAGATGGAGCTTTTTGGTAAACTCTCTAAGTGGGTCTGGCAGAACACAAAAGATGAGTATGCAGAAAAGCACCTCAAACCCACAATGAAGTATAGCGGAAGATCTGTGATGCTGTGGGCCTGTTTCTCTTCCAGAGGCCCTGGGAACCTTGTTAGGGTGCATGGCATCATGAACATTTTGAAATACAAGGACATTTTAAATCAAAATCTGGTGGCCTCTGCTTGAAAGCTGAAGATGAGTCGTCAGTAAGTCTTTCAGCAAGATAATGACCCTAAACATGTGGCCAAATCTACACAGAAATGGTTCAGCGGACACAGAATCAAGCTCCTCCCATGGCCATCTCAGTCCCCAGACCTCAACCCCATTGATAACCTGTGGAGTGAGCTGAAGAGGAGAGTGCAGAGGAGAGGACTCAGGTCACTGGATGATTTAGAGAGATTGTGCAAAGAGGAATGGTCGAAGATCCCTCTTTCTGTATTCTCCCATCTTGTGAAACATTATAGGAGAAGATTAGGTGCCGTTATGTTGGCAAAAAGGGGTTGTACCAAGTAGTAACATCAGGGATGCTAATAATTGTGGTACACATGATTTGATGTAAAAGAATAATTTCTTTATGTGGGATTATTTCCCACTGAATAAATGTATTTGAATTAAAGGTTGGATTTTCCTCTTTTTTTCATTGTAGTTCTATATTATTTAGAAAATAAACGCTTTTTAGAAGCTAAAAAGCACATCTTAACCAGGGGTGCCAATAATTATGGAGGGTGCTGTATTTTGGATTATTTTGCAAGCGAACTCTTGAAAAAAGGAAGTGATGTGAGTGGAAATTTTCCCCATTAGAAATTCTCTAATGGTATGTACTGTATCTGCCTCTTATTTTGGTGTTTCAGAGTCACTGGTGGTGAGCTGTTTGAAGACATTGTAGCCAGAGAATACTATAGTGAAGCGGATGCCAGGTAAGTGGCCATTTTGTCAAAAGCAGGCTTTTGATGACTTAGTTTCCTCAAAATAAGCATTTGATTCCATCACAATTAGCTGAGCTATTTAGAATGTTATTTGTTTTCCTTCAGACTGAGTGTCAAGGACAGTCATGAAACCATCGCTTACAACTATTGCTTTAACCCCTGAGTACCCTTCAAAGATGAGCTTGTATATGACTCAAATAAATTCTATCTGTGGTACTTAAGCTGATGCTCTGGTGGTTGTATAATACTGGGTGTATCCACAAACTCCTAAAGTAGTGTGCAGTGATCATTACACACCACCACTTTTGTCCAAGAGGGGTCCTGATATTTAACTTCTCTATAATTTTTTGGTGAAAATGTATTAAAAAATAAAACATTCCCACAGGTATAGTGAGGTAAAAACATGGGTAAGACACTGAAAACTGTTTTTTTCTAAGAATTGAAAGATGTCAAAAAATGTTATTTTATTAGCTGTTGCATAGCCCAAATGCATTTTTGGAGGCCTCATTTTGATTGATTCTTAAAAAATTGTTTTAACTTTTTGAGGCAACATAATTCTTCCCTCTGATGGTCTGTTGTTCCAGTATATAGGGTGACATGTCACAGTGTTAAAAATGATTGCATGAAGGAAGGAGCTCTCTGAGATTGTTCATGGCTGCATTGTGGCCTTACATGACGTTGAAGATGTTAAATGCTGCCATGGCACTGAAATAAACACCATGAAGCATTTCAAAGAGACTGGCTCGCTGTAAATTAGTGGCAATAGAGGCACAGAATGAAAGTTAAGTGCCTCTGATGATTGGTATCTGTGTATGACAAGTTAAAAAAAAAAAAAAATCGACGGTTGACAGCACGACAACTGCATGATGATATTAATAGTGCCGGAAGTGAGGAGACGAAAGTGTCAAGATCTACTTTTCCTAGATGCCTGCATGAAAATGGTCTGATTGGTTGTGTTGCATCCAAGAGCTACATCAAAAAAAGACTTGAGTTTGCAAAGATATTCAAGGGTTGGACACCAATTGACTCGGAGCAAGTCCTGTGGACAGATGAATCAAAAGTCAAAATTTTCTCACCCAAACGCAGAACTTATATGCACTGTAGAGTTGTAGGATTAAGCATTATTACACAAGAGGGTGTGCTTGACCGTCATTCTTGTCACAAAAGTGATGCGGCCAGGATCGAGGCACTTGTGCAGAGTTCTGTTAGCATCACTTGAAGTGACAAGAATGACGGTCAAGCACACTCTTGAGTGTAATAATGCGATTATACAATAATTACCAACAAAATAAAATATATAATCAAAATATGTTCATACTGTGGTCATTTCGCCTACAAAATATAAAAGTTTTTTGCTTGTATTCTCTCCGTTTCCGTGGAAATACATGAGATCTGATGTTAACTAGTCCTTGTCAGCCAGCCAACTTGGGCTTATGTTTTCTAGCCATTGTGATTTCCCAAAACTGAATAAATACCACACATAGCAACACAAAACTGCTTTGCCAGCTCAATCATGTTGTGACTAGAATATCCGTTGGAAAAAAAAAAAAAAAAAAAATTCCTGGACTGATAGTCATACTTCTGCCGACATCTCAGTCATTTTTAAGCTAGCATTGTGACATCGACTCAGCTGATCTTTTTTGAACTAACTTATATTAACAGTTATATTTAAAAAAAGGCAACGGCTGTCCAGTATCAGCCCCAGGACAAAAATCTGTCTTTAAATAAATTCACCAGCAGATGTTTCATTTCAGCTGGGGATTTGTCGCTCCAATTTAACGCTAGCTCCGATTAATATGGCCAAGCAGCAAAATTAACAAAATTAACCAGTAACATTAAGGCTGAACAGAGCTACATAATTTTAACCCCACCTTGCGGGGGCATTCGCTACTCACCTTTTCAGGCTATTATCAATTTATCTCTGAAATAAAGATGACTGTTTTCAGAGATGTGTTGATTTATTAAATGTTCATTTCAATGTACAAATGCAAACAAATTGACAAATTAATTTAATCAATGGCCTAGGCAAATAAGATAGGCAGAGTAATATTTTCAGTGATGAGGTATTTTTCATTTGAGTACAGGCTACCCATACTGTCTTGCTCATTTGAGAACATTCTTAAACGTCTAATTGACATCAGATTGCTCGGTGGGATCTACATGTTATATAATGATTCAAAAATGACTGTTTAACCCTTGCAATAAAGCATGGTAATATTATAGTTTGAGGTTCAGTCTGCTCGAAAGGAGCCAGTGATCTCATAAAATTAGGCGGAATCATGGATCAGAAAAAGTATCTCAGCGTCCTTGTGAGGCAGGCATTGCCATCTTGAAGGAGGCTGTTTGGCCGGGGATTTTATTTTAAACAAGATAATGACCATAAAGTTGGAAGAATTATCTCCGTGAGAAAGAAACATCTGGTGATATAAAAGGTATGAGTTGGCCTGCTCAAAGTCCAGACCTTAGTCCAATTGAGCAAATTTGTTGTAACCTCAAACGAATCTCTTTGGTATTAACTTCAAACCATATGGAATGTTTTAACGAGAGAGGAAATAAAAAAATATCTGAAAACTATGCTTGAAAGGGTTAAATGCTGTTATCAAAACAAAGGGTGGCCAGGCTAGTTATTGACTTTCTCTCAATTTTTTTTTGTTTTTAATTTATATTCTGATCTGTTACCTCATTTTCATCTGTATAATCCAAATACTAAATACTTGAATTGCACTAGCTTTCTGATTTATCTTTTTTTTCCAAGTGTATAATCATCACTGCACATTGCTGTACCTATGTATGTAAACTCATACTTTGTACACATCCACAATAGACTGGCTGGACACAAGCCTATCTGTGTGCAAACACATCTGCTGGTCCAGTAGATTGGGGATTCTTTTACCCTTTAAGTGCTTCATATTTCCTCACCTTATCTTTCTAAAAGTGATTCATTATTTAGCTGACAAATGCACTTCAGAAGGACTCGCAGGTACCTGTGAACCCCACCGAAAGTCATTACCAACTAATTTACCCGCTAAAAATAGTCAAAATCATTGACCTTCTGAAGGTTCAAATCTGAAATTTTGCTACATATATTTTACGCTTTGTTTGACTGACAGTGATTAGCACTTTAAGGGTTAATATGTACCATTTGTGATTTTTTTTTTGTGCTGTAGGTCATCTGTGTTTGTAGAAAGCTATCTGATATTTTCCAGTTTGTCTTTTACCACCAGTGTTACTTACTGCACCACTATCCATTCTTAATTCATTTTGCTGAAAATGATTTGTGATTTTAAAATGTCTTTGATCTGCTTATGTTTTCTATCGCAAAATTTTGAGGTGTTATCTCAGCTGTGGTTCTGTGTTTTCCATCCTGATTTCTGTTCATTTATTATTTTATTCTTTTTCCTGTCTCATTTATTTCCTTGTGTTAATAATATCTTGAGCATTTTTGTTAGTTGTGGAATAGGGTTCATACGGTTTTATTTTCAGATTGAAAATATATTCAACTATATGTATTAAAAAAAATAGTGTTACGTGTCGCTAGAATTTAGAGCCAATAGAAATCAGGAACTGATATGAATGTGAAATTAATATAAATAGGTTCCGAAGCACAAATAGGAAAATAACGTAAGAGTATGATGCATTCAAGCCAAAGAGTGGTAAATTCATGGATAAATCTGAATCTTCAGAGTAACGAGTGTGATTAGTGAGGTTTGTAAAAATAAAACGTTCCCTCTTGACATGCGCAGTGATGCAGTGGGTAGCACTGTTGCCTCAAAGCAACATCCGAGGCTTAAATCTGGCCTGGGACCTTCCCTTGCAGAGTTTGCATCCCTGTTTGTGTATGGGTCTCTTCCAGGTACTCTGGTTTCCTCTCACTGTGTAAGAGCACGCATGCTAGTCTGACCGGAGACTCTAATATGCCCATCAGAATGAGATTGCAAGAATGCTGTCTGAGCCCTGCAATTGGAGAGTTGTCCAGGGTGCATTCTTGCCCATTACCCATAGTCAGCTGGGATAGGCTCCAGCTCCCCTATGATTCTAATGAGGAAAGAGCAGTAAAGATAATGGGATGAATGGATTCTTTGTTGAGAATCTAATTTAATTTATTGACTTAATATAGCGCCTTTTAACATGTAAATGATCAAAACGCTTTACAGTCAAGCTAAAATATCAAAAATGAATCTACTATTGATAGAAACTCTACATAAAATTCCTAGACTACTATACATGGAGGGGGAGAAAGAAAAAAAAATAGTATTGATATTCTTCAAAGAACTAATTAAAAGCAAAAAGATGTGTCTTGACATATTTCTTGAAAGCGGCAAATGATTCAATTTCATGTATATTCGCAGACAGGCTATTCCACAAGGTAGGGGCAGCAGCGTAAAAAGGAACTTAACAATGGGCACCAAGTTTTGGATGCAGCACAAGTGGTTAACAAATTGATGTAGGAGCTAGCACGCTCTTCTTTGCGGTTTTATCGAAGGAGTCTTTTTCAGTGCAAATGTGTTCTGTTAAATGGCTGCATTTTCAGTATTTCTCAGCCCTGAGGCTCTGGAAGAGGTTCATTTGCTCATGCATGTGTGAATCCAATCCAATCCAATCCAATCCAACTTTATTTGTTGAGCATTTTAAAACAACCACAGAGGACCAAAGTGCTTTTCAGGAATGGGCTGGATGGCTGGTGGAATCAGAGCTTCAGTGGCATGATGCAATGGCTGTAGAAGGCTTGAGAGGTATTCCTAATAAACTGGATGGAGGAACAGACTGTAGAAGGCTTGGGAGCTTGTTCCTATAAATAAGACTTGGAAGAGTACTTCTGTATTTATCCATAATTAAAGATTAAGAATAATTTCTGAAGACAATGAACTCACTAGGAAGATATTGACTGGTTGGGAAAGGGCTTGTAGCAAGTAAAAATCCTGCAACTAGCACACTAGCACATGTAAAAGGGTATATAAACGCCTCATATATAAGGGAATGGGAAACACAAATGCATCACACCTGGCGGTGGAGGCGCACAGTCATCATTGATGAGGCTGACAGCTGGAGGGAAGACTTGGGAGACATGGATTTGGGTTTAATTCTTGAGACAAGGAACACTGGATGAATTTGTGAAGGGAATGTGAGGAGGAGCCTGACATTAGGTAAAGATAATATTCTAGACATGGTGAATGGGCCAATGAGCCGGGGGGTAAGCTTCTTTGATGTCTCCAGGAGTGGCAAATCCTTCATGGCTAGCCAGACTTTCCATCCCATTAGGAAGGCAGGAGCTGGTCATTGTTGACAATTCCCTTGACAGTTCTCTTGAAGGTGGACATGTTCTGAAGTAGTAAAGCATGGGCTCTCCTCCATCCCTGTACGGTGCTACGAACCTGGAACTAAACAGAGAGAACTGGCACTTCTCTCTCCTCAGATTGGAAGACAGGCAGTTTGTAACCCAGACAACACTGAAAAGGCGACATGATCAGACAAATGGTGAGTCAGCTGCACCCAAGTTAGAAGATGGGACCAGCTGGCAGGATTCCTTTCCATCAGTAGGGTAGAGCTTTGCCCAGCTCCTGGTTCAGTCTCTCTACTGGCTGTTGGTCTGTGGGTGAAAGTATCTTGGGGCAGTAGCCAGAGCACTCTCACCAGAGTAGAGCTGTCAGACGGTAGGACCAAAGAGTTTGGGAGTGCAGTTCCAATTCCGACGACTGCATTGGGCTTGGGGGGTGTACATAATAAACTGGGCTGAGAAGTACATTTTGGATACTGAGAGTAATTCCTGGGAGTTTGTTCCTATTGGTAAGACCAGGAAAATTATTCATAATTTTTATTAATTGCTCAATATGAAGGACTATAAACTTTTACGAGGAAGGTACTGAGTGTTTGCCTAAGGGCATTTAGCAAGTGACAATCCAGCCACTTGCACCCTCAAAATAAGGGGGGGGTGTGCGTGTGTATCTATATATATACTGACCAAAAAAAGAAATGCAATTACGTAATCCGGTACCAAATTTTGACAAACCCATCGAAAAAGATGCTTAAAATTAATTTTTGGAGGTGAGCACTTCTACCATACAAATTTTGACGGTCACTGCGCGTATTCTGGTGCCGCCATTTGTCCGGAACCAAACAATTGGCAGTGCTTGGGTTCGAGTACTACCATTGTCCTAACACACCCATTTTTGTTTTGAGTTCCTCTTAGACAGCGGGGCCTATAAAAGTCTAACCGAAAATGAGTGAAAATCAAATGGGTTATAATGCCATGACTAACGGAAGTTCAACAAGAAAGCGTGTTTGGGATGCTACAGGCCGAAAGTCGGGTAGATAGAGTTGCCAGTCAATTCAGTGTGCATTCTGCGACAATTTGTTGCTTCAGAACCTTTTTTAATGCCACTGGACACACAGCCGATCACCCCGGGTCCAGTAGGCCACATGTTATGACTCCAGCGTCTGCCCATCATATCACAGCTGACCGTCTGCTACACACCGAATCAAACTTCATTTTATTGAAGGAAACCTCAACGCCGTCCATTACCGTGAGGAAATTCTCCATCCAGTCGTTGTTTCGTTTGTCCGACATCACCAACTGACTTTCCAACAGGACAACACGCGTCCGCACGTGGCACGTATCTGTATGGAGTTCTTTTGGGCCAAAAACGTGCAAATCCTTCCCTGGCCTGCATTTTCTCCAGATCTTTCACCTATTGAACACTTGTGGGACTTTCTGGATGCAGCAATCCGGAGACGTCAACTACCGCCAGCTACAGTACGTCAGCTAAGACTAGCGCTGACCAAAGAGTGGAACAACGTTCCACAAGCAACAATCAGACATCTGGTGATGTCTATGAGACGCAGGTGTACCGCCGTGTGCGACGCTAACGGGGGACATACGAGATACTGATAGTGTCATTTGTGTTTCGTAATTTCAAACTTCACCTTGTTAAATAAAAGCCAACATTGTGATATTCCAGCCCAATTTTCTGTTATATCTATTGTCTGAGATTCCCTCTTTCATTTGGTACCAATGAAGTGTTGATTAATAACAGCTACACTCGCTAAAATCAAGAAATAGAAAATTGCATTTCTTTTTTTGGTCAGTATAAATACTCGGAGGCAATGAAAACGCAACACCAGTTTGGATTCAAATAATTTTGTGACTCAAATTTATTTTCTTATTTTAACAATTCAAATATGTTGGGTGGGTTGATTTTGATGGATGAAAACAAAAATGAAACTCACACACTCAAATACTCCAAATATTTAATGGGAGACAACGTTTCGAGCCAATGCTCTTAGTCAGGTCATCATTGGCTATTTTTTTTACTATTTCTTTGAATATTCTTGATTTTGATGAATTAAATGTGTCAATGGGGCAATTTGGACAATAGTAAACAGATGCATTAAACATAACAAGCACAAATTGAAAATGAAAAATCACAACAAGACTGAAGGGAACACACATTCAAAAATGAACTCAAAAGAACAGTCAGTATCGGATGTCACCGCCACGAACATCCACGCAGGCAGTACAACGTCTCCTCATGGACCTGACTAAGCGTCTTAGGTTGTCTTGGGGAAGTTGTCGCCACTCTGCCTGTAGTGCAATCTTGGAGTTGCTGCCTGGTTTGAGGTCTGGGTACTCTTGATGAAAGAGCTCGTCCCAGTTGGACGTACTACACCCAAAACGTACTGATACTGCACGTACTACACCCAAAACGGTTAGCCACTTTCCGGGCAGTTACTCCCGCCTCTAGCATACCCAGGGCCCTGTTCCGTTGTTCAGTCGACAGACATGGCATTATGACATTTAAAAATGATTTTTGTGTGGCTTTTATCATGCCTTTATATAGGGAAGACAACCCTTCCTTCATTTCAACCACTGTACTTGCACAACTCCAAATCCCATATGTTGTCCTCAGTATGGATTGATGAGAGTCCAGCTCACACTGTTGAGTTACATGATGATCATTCATGTGTATCGAGGTACACATTGTGACCCCAATGGTCACTTAAGAACTCCAATTGGACTACTCGGGTCCTGAGCAAAAATAAACCAAATTTAGAATGTTGCGTTTTCATTGCCATTGAGTATATGTGTGTGTATATATTTATATATACCACACACACGTTAGGGAATGGTAAACACAAATACATCACACCTGGAGGGGGTAGCATGCAGGAAGTCAAACTTTTCAGAGGAGACAATATATCTAAAGGACACACAAACTGCTGGATGGGAGGAGACACAAAGCAGATTCACATGAGTGTTATAACAGTTTGTTTCTGCCGTATGTGCTGTCAGAAACCTCCCAGCAGTCTTAAGTGTGATGGTTGGTTTTTTGAGACACCAAATGCTGCAGCCGGAACTAAAGGAAGTATAGCAAAATAAGAGACAAGCACAGTCAAAATAAGAGAGGGAGACTCGCGCTTCCAAAAAACCTAGATCCAGTCCGATTAACAATAAGGAAGCAACGCAAGCTCGACAGAACGAAATGAAAGGGAAAAATCTCGGAAACTGAGATAAAAAAGAATTAGCTCAAGACGGTGCCCAGAAAGAGGAAAGAAAGAGGGAAAGATTCCTTTGCTAACGAGCACTTTCCTCTTTGCAGCTAATTCCTTAACACCGCACTAACTAGAGAACTTACCGGCTACAGTGCAAACAAACCACTGATAGGGCATCAAGGCAGAACTTGGGCTTAAATAGAGTCCAGGCACCACCCCCAATTAATACCAGCTGGGCCAAGAGTCCGATTGTGGGCAAAACGATATCGTCCCAGACGCGAGCAGCAAAGAGAGCTCCCAAAGTCACGGCTAGCCTCCAAAACCATGACATTAAGTCCCTGAGGACATTGGGAATAGTTTCCTGATAACTGTCTCTGCTAGTGTTACTATTTAGCGTAATTCAGAGATGGGTTTTAAGCTGTTATTTCTTTCTATGAAGATACTGGCATGATTGCTTGCAGTATAATAATAGCATAGTTGTATCAGTGAACAATTATATTTTCTCTCCTTTTTGAACCATATTTTTATCCTCGATCTTGCTTTTCTCCTTTTCTGTGTGATTTCTTAAAAATATTTTTGCATTCTGTGATGGCTCAAATATTTGTCTTTTTTTTTGGTGTTCTGATTCTTTTTTTTTTTACCACTGGTTTCATTTCCTTGCTGTCTTTGTGTTTGCCTGTTCTGACGTCCTCTTTATCTGCCTCTCACCCTGTCTCTTCCACAGTCACTGTATTCAGCAGATTCTAGAAAGTGTTAATCATTGTCATCTAAATGGCATAGTGCACAGGGACCTGAAGGTCAGTACACATCCATAGACCGCCAACCTGCAAGCTCCATGCTCGAATCCACCTCACCCACCTTTCACATGGCCAGTGATTGAGCAAACAGCCTGGGAGGGAAAGATAGCTGCAGCAAAACTTTCCCTGTCTGTAGCCCAGGCCACGTGCATGTAGCCTCCTTCTGGTCTGCTCTGTATGGCTGCTCTGAAATGTGACTCTTGGGGGGGATGTCGGGGTGAGTGGGGGTTATGGGGCCAGTGGGGTCGGGATTAGGGAGGGGTTCTCTCCGAATGCATCCTTTTATGCTGGTAGCCTATAATGCTATGAACTCCCCCCTCCCCCCCTACAGTCAAACTCATGGCAGCTTGTAGAGTTAACACCACTTCTGTTTTGAGGCTCAGAGATGGCTGATGATGATGATGAATATGGTGATGATAATGTTGATCATTTTAATGATGAAGGATGCAGTTATGCTTCTGTCCCAAACCACACAGAAAATGCTGACACTCATAAACCCACATATTGGCTTGAACACACACAAATGGGCACACAAAGATGGCAGTGCTGATTACTGAGGAGAAATACTACCTCTAAAATTGTAGTTATAGACTTGGTGACTGTGGAGCAAACTACGGCAGACCCATGTTCCATCTCTTTCCTTATCTTCTGTTGCATGATTGCAAGCCCCAGATGAGACCTCAGTTAGCCACTGAAGATGGGGCTTGGAGTCTTATAAATAGGATACCACCTCCTTCCGGGAATGCTGGGAGCTAAAGCCGGTTGCTTTATTATCATCATGCTCAGCCGTCTGTCTGGGTCTCAATATGGATACACAGACAGTGAGTGTGAGCTTGTCTCTAACACACATCCCCTGGTGTTTGCATGCAGTCATTGCATTCAGCAGATCCTTGAGGCTGTGCTTCACTGTCACCAGATGGGCGTGGTCCACCGGGACCTGAAGGTAAGTGTAGATGAAGGGGAATCCAGTTGGGGTCCATCTCCTCTTCCTCTGGGCCTCCTCATTAAGGCGTCTGCACTCATACAACGTGGTGTGGTCTAACACACATGCAGCCTGACTGACAAGATGACTCAATGACTGACCGACTGACTGCATGACTAATTAATTGATTGGATTTCAGATTGACTGGCTTATTCTAAACTTCTAGTTTTTTGACTGAATGACTTGCTTCACTGATTTTATCAGCCTGTCAAAATGATGGCATACTGAATGAATTCCAGGGTTGATTTGTTGCTGATTAAGTGGCTGATTTGTTTTTCTTGATGGGCTGATGTACTGGACAAGTGGCTGGGTGTTTGATTTTACGATTGACTGGCAGGTTGTGGACTTTCAACCAGATAGTGCCCTGAGGGTGTGTCTCTGAATGGCAGGTAGCTCCTGAAACATGACAGGGTTTCTGTGTAAAGCCTAACAAATTGCTGAAATGTGAGGATCCCCAGGAGATGGGTAGACCTGTTCTTATGAGAGAACTAAAGTGGAAAGACCTGCTTGTGATTTCCACCCTGAGGAACTAGCTCACAGTACCAAATTTGCTAACCAAATGAATGGGCTCATCATGATGCTCCCGGAATGAGCTCTGTGTTCGCATTCTGGCTCTACACAGGCAACAGGGCCGAAAGGTTTGGCAGGAACGCAATCCTGGCGACTGATGATAAGGTTTGGGAGTCTGTTCCTATTTATAAGACTCCAAAGAGAAATTAAGTATTTGGCTATCATAAAGGTTATGATAAATTCAGAAGGACTTTTACTAGAGGCCATAGACTGGCCAGTTGCTTTTAATGATAGAACATGACAAACCAGCAACTCTGTTTGACAGAACTAAGGAGTATGTACACCACAGACACCAAGGGAACGGGCCAAATAATAAATTACACCTGGGGGAGGGAAGGCACATAAGACATCAGATCAGTTAAGGAAACAATTCCACAAAAAGACACGCACATTGCTGGAAAGGAGGCTGAGGAAGACACGAAGGTTGTGAAAGCCTTTATTTGGAATACTTCTACTGAGAAACATCTACAATTAACATTTGACTGAAAGAATGCCGTATTTAAGCCTGACTAACAAATTTATTTGTTGTTCTTGGGGTTGTAGTTCATTGGACGCGACCAACTAATTACGATCAAAAACTCAAGCTTTTGCTAGTATGATGATTGGACTGTCTGCCTGCCTGTCTGTCTGTGACCGCTCTAGCATCCCCAATTCTTGAGGTATCAACTAACACCCATATGTTCAAGGAAGTAGGAGTTCAGTTGGAAAGTCAAGGTCAAAGGTAAAAGTCACAGTTTTTAAAACAGTCAAGACCTCATTTTGGCCAAAGTCTCACAACAGAAAAATAATAAACACATGGGACAAATGCAAAACACTTCTGTCTTGTCTCGCATTTGAGTGAATGCGCCCGTCGCTCTGTGAACTATTTTCTCTGTTTGTTTCTGCTCACTTCAGCATTCAAAATTCTTGAGAAATCAAGGTGAATTTTTTATCATGAGAAGCCATATTTCCAAGAGCAAAGGGGTTCACTTTCGTAAGGTCAAGGTCAATAGTCAAGATCACGGTTGTGATCAAAAACACATTTTGGCCAATATATTGCTTCAGAAAAATGATAGAAACATAGTACCAACACCAAGATGTTCAATCTTGTGTCGTGTTTTTGAATTTTCACAAGCACTATAAAGGAAAATATTTGCTTGTTGCTCAATGGACTGTAGTTGACCCCTTTGTGCAGATGTAGACGCCAGCGGACATGGAGCTGCCCTATTCATGCATGCAGTTACACTATTCTATCACTATATGGCAGAACCTGATCAGTCATTGAATATTGACGAGCAAGCTGAGCGTGAACACGTTTAGAATTTGGATGAGTTCAGACCCATCCATTTTTTTCAGGAGTTGCATTAATTAAACTCCTCAGCTAAGCCTGATGTCCAAACTGCTCAATATACTTGCCCATAGTATCTATCCAGCAGTTCAAAAAAATGATCTCTTGCGACAGAAAAAAAAAAACCATTGTCCTCTGTAGCAACCACTTCAGTTATAGTGAGCCAGTGACATCCCAATTAGTAGTTAAGAAAAATCGGTTTTCTGAAGCCAAAATTCGGCGTGATATTGATATTATGTCATTCTACTATCAATTATAGTCATCACATATCAAAAATGTGTTGTTACCTACCATGGCCTTACAGGTAGATTTCTCCTTCGACAAACTCGGCGCTCCCTCATATGCTCCTAAGAACTCATGTTGATAGTCAATCACTCAATTGTTTACGACAAAAAAGATAAAATATTAGGCACTCGTGGGATAAAAAAGTTTTTAAGAAAATGTGAAGCTGGTGCTCTTGGAAGGGTGGGATAGGAGAGTAAACCAAAAATGTGAGAATTCCTGGCACTCAGAAAATAATTAGATCAAAAAGAAGCAAGAAAAATAAAAAGCCTATATTATATCATGCCTAAACGGTTAAAAAGGCGAAATGTTTCGATCTATACGGTCTTCATGAGGGCGTTAAAGGTCAAAACATGTTGGCTTTTTTAAACGTTTAGCTTTATATTTTTATAAAAAGGCTTTATATTTTTCTTGCTTCTTTTTGATCTAATTATTTTCTGAGTGCCTGGAACTCTCACATTTTTGGTTTACTCAATTGTTTACTTGGACTCATCTGCATGACGCACATTTATAGTTAATGACCTCGTGAAACTTCCCTGGTAATGATGTATTGATTGACATGTTTCTTATCCAATTCCAGAGAGTATAAGCTTTCCACAGTAACTGAAAGACATTGATTGGACTACAGAAAAGTTTATAAACCTTTGCGTAACAGCAAAGTAGGCTGTATTCTCTTTACATTGTGCAAATCTTCTCAGCTGAAAATTATGCCATTTCAAAGGAAAAAAGCACTCTCACAACTGGCCCGAAGTGTTCATTTGCATTGACGGGATTTAAATGATAAGGAATTGGTCGATGGGAATTATTTTGAATGAAACAGGACTGGAGGGTTCCTTCTACCCGATACATCTTTGTCTCTGGAGGAGGGATTCAATGAAGAAAGGTTCTTGTTTATTTTATGAGCAAGTGCAATTAAAAATGTTATAAAATTTTACTGACTGGCTAGCTGCTTTTAATTCTCTGGTAACCATAGCCATAATGATCTCAGCTTGTTTGCCACTTTGGTTAGGAGAAACAGTTTCTCTTTGCTAATAATAGCTACTGCATGTGATGGCAGTTTTGTTTTTTTTCTAATAGTGGATTGTCTGTTATGTTTTCAAATATACCTCAAAGTCACAAAAAGTCTATTGACGAGCACGAACGAATAGATTGCAATCTGTTCCCCTATCCTTCCTATTCGTTCGTGCTCGTCAATCGACTTATCGTAACGTTCAAGATGGAGGCAGCTGGAAACTAGCTCAAGGTACTGTTTGCATAAATAGTCTTTTTTAATAAAGTACCTGTGCATTTTCAAAGTTCTCAGTGCCTTGTTTTAAATGTCAAGGCCCTCGGAATTCTACCGATGAAGTGTGGAGCTACTTTGAGCCTTGTTAATGATGGAAAAAAATTGCCATTTCTTTGCATGGCAACGCTATGCCTGATTCACTACATTGTAAGTCTGTTGGCTAAAAAGCTATTTATTTCAAAATGTTGCGTGCATACGGAGGTGGTATATTCGGTAAAGGTTAGTACTCGTTATCATGTTTCAATACACTCCAAGTCAATTTCACACCGGAATTCTCCTTTAAGACCCTGCACATGTTGTGGGATCCTTGTCATCATACAATAGATCCATTTTGATCTCCCATTATAATATAAGCATTTTGATCGAATAGATTATTGTCTCTCTCAGAGCTGTATAATTTCTCATAATATTCTTGAAATAACTTGTTGATTTCAGTAGGGTCTGTTATTGTTTCCTCTTTTCCATTTTTGAGAGATGACATAGCTCTTTCAGTTTGAAGTTGTTTTAAGCGCCCAGCTAGTATTTTTCCAGACTTTTCCCCCTTGTCAAAGATAGTTTGTTTTAATTTAAAAGGCTGTCTGTGGCTTTAAATGATGATATCTTGTTATATTGCGCAGTTAGAAACAAACGGTCTCTATGTAGTTTATCACTAGGATTCTGATAATGGTTTGATTCTAAGTTCTTTATTTTAGCCTCGAACATTGTTAGTTTTTGTTTAATTCTTTTTAAATTTGAACTAATAGAACTTCTGGCCCTTGATGAAAGCTCTAAAGGCTTCCCATCTTATTTTTGCAGATGTTTCATATGCTAAGACTAAAATATAAATCAATCTGTTCTTCCAAATATGTGAGAAGGTCTGAATCTTGTAGCCACTTTGCTGGTAGTCTCAACTATGAAGGATGTTTTTTAAGCCCTGGGTCCAGATAGGAGTGTTTCTACTCTAGCAGTCAATCTCCCTTCCAAAATTCTTTCATACAGTTTTCCAACGTGGCTCATCAAGGATATACCCCTGTAATTTTTACAGTGCTGTGGGTCTCCCTTGTTTTTGTTAATTGGGCAGATAACTGACTGGTTCCACTCTTCGGGTGCTAACCCGGTCTTTCATGCATGATTAATTAAGTCCAATATCATGAGCTTCAAGGTCTCTTCACCTGCCTTAATTGTTTCTATAGGGATCAAGTCTGGCCCTGGGGCCTTGTTGTTCTTTGTTAGTGACAAAGCTATTTCTAATTCTTCCATGGTTATGTCAGTTTCTGTCATATCAACTGTGTTCTCTGTAGTTTGTTGGGGATGATTGCTTCTTTAAAGCATTTGTTCTTTTTTTTTACTTCAGTTTTCACTTCTTCTGTCCGCCATCCCGTTCTTTTCTTTTTCCGTCTACCTATCACAGACATGCCTACTATGTTTTCCTGGATTTCCTGAAGACAGTTTTTCAGAGACTTCCAGTGTTCTTCAATACTGTTCCCTTTGATGTTGTCCTTTTCTGCCAGCAGTTTTCATACCCCCGCCCTCCAAATAGTAAGGGGGGCATTATGTCGACTCCATGTCCGTCCGTCAGCCGCTAACTTTTCGTTTCCGTGTGATAACTATAGAATCCCTCGTCAGATTGATGCCATTTCTTAATGGCGTATTGGGAGTGGCTAGAGGAAGGTTCCTTTAGAAAACCAGCGTTGTGTGATATCTAATATGGCCGCCACAGCAGCAATCTCAATATGCCCTTGATCAACATACAGGCGGGGGCATATGCCACGCTCTGTGTTGCTCTTGTTCTTGAATGGTATTTTTGACATGTTCCAGATTCTCTGTTTTTACTCTCTTTCGTGTTATTTTCTTTTCCAGCTTTGTTAGATGGATTTTTACCTTCACCTTGACCAGTCTGTGGTCCGAGTCAAGATAGCCTGAGGGCATTGCTTTCACGTCTTTAATAATGGTCTTCAGATTTGTTAGTATGAAGTCTCTCTGGGATATCTGGTCATACTGCCCTAAGTGGGAATTTTACCTGAACCAGGTGCATTGGTGACTTTCTTGGTGGGTAAAATAAGTGTTCATTATTGTCAGGCTATTTCGGATACAAAAGTCAATGATCCTTTCCCCTTCTTCGTTTCTATCCCCTATGCCGAAGTTGCCAATTACTCAGTCTACTGCGCTTTTACCAGTGTGATAGTACAAATCGGCCATTAAAATAATGTCACTCTCATTGGTTGGACACTAGGTTGGAACAAGCTGCTACACCTCGACAAGCTTACACAGTTCCTTGTCCTGGTGGGATGCAGGCCCTCAGAACCGTAGCAGAGCGTGGTGACATGTAAATGTAAATTCAATAGGCTGGGGGTGCTGTTTTGCCCATTGCATTTGAATATTATCCACTGTATTGCGGGGCACGACGTTAGACAGCTTTTTCATTGTCATTTGAATATAGTCATAGATTTCCCATATGAGTATGTGAAAATAAAAGTGATAATTGGATTAAGGCATTTTCAATTTAATGTTGACTCAAATAACTCATGGAAAATTATAATGCAGTCGTGAAATTACATTTTTATTTTAGTATTGTCCCCTATGGGTTTCCATATCATTACTCGTTTCATTTTTTAAACTTTTTGCAAACCTCTATAATCCCATGAAGTGAATCTTAGCTCTAATGCAGTGATCATATTAGACTATAAACCTCATACCTTCTTTTGCATGTCTGATCATGCGCAGGAAGAAAAACCACATACAGGTACTCAAAAAACAAACTGCATGAACCCCAGCTCCAGAACTGAGCTCCCTTCCCTCCCAAATTGCTTACCCCTGTAACTTTGAAATCTACACCACACCAAGTGGGGAGTAGTGAGCATAACTCTTGCATTTCTTCAAACATGGTTCTCTCCCTCCACCAAACAAAGGGTAGAAACCTTGAGAAACCATTTAGAGAGCATCAAATAGTAGGTGAACTCACCATAATTATTAAATGTTTGACCCCAGTGACAGTCTGCATTATGAAAAACACGCAAAACTGGAAACAAGTAACATCCACACTTGGTAATGGTAATAATAAAGGAGAAAGAGATCAACAATCCTCTATGTTCAGGCATGGGGCGATTAACGTGTTGAATGAAATAGTTAAGTTAATACTAAGATTTCATCAATTAAGTTAAATTAATGTCCATTCGAAAATTAACTTGTTAAGTTAAAAGTTAACTCTGTTATTTCCATGCCATGGACAATATTTTCAAATATATTGATTGACTTACCAACTACAGAGTTAAAGAAGAACTTCGGTGTGAAATTGACTTTGGGTGTATAGAAACATGATAAAGAGTACTAACTTTTGTCGAATACCCCACCTCCGTACGCACGCAGCACTTTGAATACAGCGCCCTCCTCAATTATTTGCACCCTTGGTTAAGATGTGTTAAAAGCCTTAAAATAAATAAAATTTTAATGCAGAAGCATACTCTCACTCCGAAAATTGTTGAAAAATGTAACCTTCAACTCAAGTGAATTTTAAGGGGAAAAAAAATCCCTGACTAAGAAATAATTATTTTTCATAAATTCACCTGTTCCACAATTATTGGCACCCCTAACAATTCCCAGGAAATAAATGTAATTGAAGTATTTCTGCCATTTAAACAGTAGTTTACAAAGTTGATCAGAGTATCTAGGAACATTTCATTAGTCATTCATCACTTCCTGTCTCCCTGGGGTGTAAATATGACGTGACACAGAGGCCATTTCTCTTATCCACTCTTCAAAATGGGAAAGACAAAGGAACACAACATTCTAGTAAGGCAGATGTGAGTCAACCTTCACAAATCAGGCAGTGGCTACAAGAAATATCTATATCATATCTACTGTCAGAGGAATCATTAAGAAGTTTAAAACGACTGGAACAGTCGTAAACAAGCCTGGAAGAGGACGCAAGATTATTTTGCCACCACGCACAGTGAGGAGGATGGTAAGAGAAATAAAAAGTTCTCCAAAGGTCACTGTTAAAGAATTGCAACAAATGCTAGCATCTCGGGGTCACGAAGTCTCCAAAACAACCATCAGGCGCTATCTACATGCCAACTAGCTTTTCGGAAGGCATGCACGGAAAAAACCTCTTCTCACTCACAATCATAAACGCAAATGTCTGGAGTTCGCTAATGGTACTGGGACTTCAACTGGGACCATGTGTGCTTTGGTCAGATGAGACCAAGATAGAGCTTTTTGGCAACAAACACTCTAAGTAGGTCTGGCGGAACACTAAAGATGAGTGCGCAGAAAAGCATCTCATGCGCACTGTGAAGTATGGGGGAGGATCGGTGATGCTGTGGGCCTGTTTCTCTTCCAGAGGCCCTGGGAACCTTGTCAGGGTGCATGGCATCATGAACGCTTTGAAATACCAGGACATTTTAAATCAAAATCTGGTGGCCTCTGCCCGAAAGCTGAAGATGGGTCGTCACTGGGTCTTTCAGCAAAAAAATGACCCTAAACGTGGCCAAATCTACACAGAAATGGTTCACCGGACACAGAATCAAGCTCCTCCCATGGCCATCTCAGTCCCCAGACCTCAACCCCATTGAAAACCTGTGGAGTGAACTGAAGAGGAGAGTGCAGAGGAGAGGACTCAGGTCGCTGGATGATTTAGAGAGATTGTGCAAAGAGGAAAGGGTGGAGATCCCTCTGTCTGTATTTTTCCATCTTAAATATTATAGGAGAAGATTAGGTTCTGTTTTGTTGGTAAAAGGGGGTTGTACAAAGTATTAACATCAGGGGTGCTAATAATTGTGGCACACCTGATTTGATGTAAAAGAATTATTTTTTTAATGTGGGATTTTTTCCCACTGAATAAATGGACTCTAATTAAAGGTTGGATTTTCCTCTTTTTGTCGTCCTATATTATTTAGAAAAAAACTGAATTTATTAGAAGCTAAAGAACACATCTTAACCAGGGGTGCCAATAATTATGGAGGGCGCTGTACGTGGCATTTTCGCCGAAGCTCCCAACAGGCTTACAATGGTAGTGAATTGGACATAGCGTTGCCATGCAAAGAAATCGCTATTTTTTCTTCATTAACAAGGCTCAAAGTAGCTCCCCACTTCATTGGCAAAATACAGAGGGCCTGCCATTTAAAACGAGGCACTGAGATCTTTGAAAATGCACAGGTAGTGTCTAAAATAAGACTGTTTATGCAAACAATACCTTGAGGTAGTTACCAGTCGCTACCATCTTGAAAGTCACGACAAGTCGATTGACGAGCACGAACGAATAGGAAGAATAGGGGAACAGATTGCAATCTATTTGTTCTATTTCAAAATGTTGCGTGCGTACGGAGGTGGGGTATTCGACAAAAGTTGGTACTTGTTATCATCTATACTATCATCTATTTCTCAAACGATTATCACCAAATTTGTTGTGAATATCCACTTGGACAACAGAAAGGACTTGACGTCACCCGATTTTTGAAAAACGGTCATGCACGCAAAAAAAATTTCAATTTCACTCCGGGTAGCGGGTAGTAGCTAGTGTTTCAATATACCCCGAGTCAATTCCCCACTGGAATTCTCCTTTAAGACAAAGGGCTCTTATTTCTTGGCATGGCAATTTGATAGACGAACATGCGCCGAGATGGGTGTGGCGGCGTATTAGGGGGAGGCATCACATATTCATCATGATACAGTGACAATTTTGGGGCCAAAGGCTCCGCCGAAAGTGTGCAGTGAGCTCGCCAGCTCCAACCTGGTTTACTTACTGTGCAGTGGTAATTTGGCTGAGCAGCACACCGTGTGCACACGTCACCGAAACCTCACAGGCAGGTTTACAGAATGTCAGGCACATTTCAATACAATAAATAATTACAGCAACCACTATTTAATGTAACTATCTTAATCAGCACATAAATTATCGTATCTATCTTGATTATCCTGATGTCAGATCAAAGCACGACCTGACAGCCCTCAAAGTGTCAGTGCATTCTCTGCGGCATGTTGCGTGCTACACAACATAGCTGTACGCCATGGATGTCACTTTGACCTCACACTGGAGAAATTACAGGACTTGAGACAGAGAGAGGCCGAACTGCATGTGCCGTATCAGCAGAGAGAGAGAGATGTGTGTGCTTGTGGGCGAGTGAGTGCATGTGTAGGGTGTGGTGTGTGTCCTTTAGCTGCTTTCACACCGGGCGCGAAACAAATTTTTCGCAAGACTGATTACATTCAAATATAACATGCTGACCATTCGGTTCATTTTCCCAATCTCTTTTTATTAACCACAGTTATAACTTATTCATTAGATTATTCAACTCAAAATATAGAACCCATTTCTTGAAAGACAAAACTTGGACCCGGATTTAGCATTGGAACACCGTCCACTTTGTAAATTTATCAGCAGTCCATACCTAACCGTGCTGACTGTCCTCTTCAACTGACCTGATGAAATTCTCAGCTTCTGCTGGCGTAACAAAGGCCAAAATTTTGTCCTAATAGGTCACCAACAGTTTAGCAGGGATGAGCATACCATGTCTTATTCCCATTGTGCGGAGTTTCAAAAGTTCCTTTTGTCTTTTGTGCTCTCCTGCTGCCAGATCAGAGTAGAAACGCACAGGCTTGTCCTTGTAGAAAATTTCATTTTTGGCTCTCGCAGTTTTTAACACCCCTACTTTGACTCTGTCATTCAGAAACTTCATAATTACCATTCTCAGGGGTGCATTGGGTTCACATCTCGAGCCTACAAGGGCCCTCTCCAGCGCAACGTTGGCGGCGGGAAGCTCTAGCACTACCAGGATCCATTTCTTAAGAAAAGAATTTGTCATCCCGTTACACATCCTCTGATAGATTGACTAGCCTTGGGTTTGTGCTTCTCGACCTTGCCTCCAAATCCGTGACTTTGTCTTCGAGCTCCATTTTCTATTCCTCAAGTGCCCAACTTTAGCCTTCAAGCTTACAACTTAATCCTCAGCATTTGAGATTCGGACTTCTGCATTAGTGGAAGGTTCTGGGCACTCTTTCTCTGTAAATAGTTAAACCAGCCAACTGCCATAGCAAAATCAGTGTCATCGCTATGTATACATTGCACATGTTTAATTTCAGGAGATTTCTTTGTAGCACGTCTGGTGTTGAGAGATCTGAAGAAGGTGGTATGGTGTGGAGCCACCTATTGCCATTACTAGTAAAACCAACATAGTGGCGAAACAAAATCAGCGTCTTCACAATATACGTAAGACACATATTCCATTTCAAGAAACTTCTCCGTGGCATGTGTCTGGTTTGTCAGATCTGACATATTGGTAAAACTGCCCCCTGTACTGAAATATTTTTGAACATTTGTCCCCTTATATCCACACATTGGCAATGACAAGGGCTGGAGACTCAGCTAATAGGCGAATTGGAAATTTTGTCAAAATGTCTGTAGCCACTGCTCCAAGAAGGAACACATTGCCAAAGATGTTTATGCTGTCTTCTGTTTAGCCCAAAGGAATGTTCAAATTAATGGCCTACTCATCCCGACTGGTGTCTGGTTATTAATGTTAATCCACTGTACAAACAGGAAAAAATTAGCCTGCACTCAATTTTGGGAGCAAATATCTCAAAAAACCGAAAAGGTGCCAGTCTAAATACCTCAAAATTGTTCTCACCTTTAATGTCTGAAATGGAAACAGGTAAGATGAATTTGGCACTGGTCTGGTTTAAAAATTAAAATAAGCCTGAATTCGTAAAATATTTTTTCCCATTGTACAGATTTCTTGTCATTGCAACTATAACCAACATGATCACCAAGTGGCATTTTCACCTATTGAAATTGTGGGTGTCCCAGTATCAAATACAGTCATAACTTCTTCAGCACATTGAAGCAATTATCCACAATATTCCTTCAAAAATGGGTATTTTTCCTCAAAAATACTCAATTTGGTACCTGACCCGTCCACTTATAGGTGGCGCTGTAGCCATATCGAGAAAAACTCTGAGCCCAAACTCCGGGATTTTACACGTACATGGATGCCATTTTGCCATATTTAGTGCAATTCTGAAATGTCAACTCTACTGCCAGTGCCACTCTCTCAGAATCTGGTTCATAATTTCTAGTGCTGCTATACATGGTAATAGCATAAAATGGCAGCAGCCATGATACTGATGACACACAAGTATTGTGCTATTGGAATGATATTTGCGTGCTCCCGCGAAGGGTTCACATTCTACAGCACAACGCCTGTTTTTTAAGGCATTTGCAGCATATGCATTTGCGATATTAATTCTAAATTCTTCTCACTAATAAAGCCCCCCAACATATATTGGCGCCCGCTTTTGAAATTTTTTTGCAAATAAAAGCTGAAAAAAGGAGGTTGGATGCAGAATTCTTTCCATTGCATCTCGTCGCCCATATTGTGCACGTTTTTAGTTTAATTTCTTGACGTGTCATTCATGCGCCAGAATCCGAATATCCGAATTTAAAGCTAACTTTATCGCAGCACTTACAAAGCCTGCATATGGCTTCCTTTCCTCTGTTCGTTATTATTCATGGGAAGGTGCGAAGACCCTTGTGTTTTTTGACAGTGTTACTACATCCCTTCACTGCAGAAATATAACCTGTGTAAAATTGCAAAAAAAAAAAAAAAAATGTTGAGGATTGTGTCAAATGCCTCATTGAACCTCTTTGTTAATACAGCAAAAGCCATTGAGTGTTTCTGGGAACTTGAGAGGCTGTCGGAGCGAAAAGTTGCTGAAACCAACATGACATCCAGTGCACCACACCTATCAATTTCTCCATAGACTATAATGGAAAAACTCCCCTCATTTTTTTGATATGCAAGGGGTAGACAATCTTATTTCCCTCCTAGGTCATTCTGGAAAACATTTTTAAAAAATAGCGCGCTGTCGCGAGTAGGACCTTTCAGGCTTGCTCTTTATTAGTGGCCATATTGATTATCAGAGCAGGACACAAATCGATAGAGAGCCTCCTTTAACCACCCCCAACATACCACCCAAAAATGAGAAGATCTGGCCAAGGGGTTTTTAAGTTCCATCCATCCATCCATCTTCAACCGCTTAATCCGGGGCCGGGTCGCGGAGGCAGCAGTCTAAGCAGGGATGCCCAGACTTCCCTCTCCCTGGACACTTCCTCCAGTTCTTCCGGGGGTATCCCGAGGCGTTCCCAGGCCAGCCGAGAGACATAGTCCCTCCAGCGTGTCCTGGGTCTACCCCGAGGCCTCCTCCCGGTGGGGCATGCCCATATCACCTTCACAGGAAGGCATCCAGGGGGCATCCGATAGAGATTCCCGAGCCACCCCAGTTGGCCCCTCTCGACGTGGAGGAGCAGTGGCTCTACTCTGAGCTCCTCCCGGGTGACAGAGCTCCTCACCCTATCTCTAAGGGAGCGGCCCGCCACCCTGCGGAGGAAACCCATTTCAGCCGCTTGTACCCGAGATCTTGTTCTTTCGGTCATGACCCAGAGTTCATGGCCATAGGTGAGGGTAGGAACGTAGATTGACTGGTAAATCGAGAGCTTTGCCTTTCGACTCAGCTCCTTCTTCACCACAACAGATCGGTACAATGACCGCATTACTGCTGCCGCTGCACCGATCCATCTGTTAATCTCACGCTCCATCCTTCCCTCACTCGCGAACAAGACCCCAAAATACTTGAACTCCTCCACTTGAGGCAAGAGCTCTCCTCCAACCCGGAGGGGGCGAGCCACCTTTTTCCGGTCGAGAACCATGGCCTCAGACTTGGAGGTGATTCTCATCCCAGCCGCTTCGCACTCGGCTGCAAACCGCCCCAGTGCATGCTGAAGGTCCTGGTTCGAAAGAGCCAACAAGACAACATCATCCGCAAAAAGCAGAGATGAGATCCTGTGGTCCCCAAACCGAAGTCCGTCCGGCCCCTGGCTGCGCCAAGAAATTCTGTCCATAAAGATAATGAACAGAACCGATGACAGAGGGCAGCCCTGCCGGAGTCCAACATGCACCGGGAACAGGTCTGACTTACTGCCGGCAATGCGAACTAAGCTCCTGCTCCGGTCATACAGAGACCGCACAGCCCTTAGTAGAGAGCCCCGGACTCCATACTCCCGAAGCCCCTCCCACAGAATGCCACGAGGGACACGGTCGAATGCCTTCTCCAAGTCCACAAAACACATGTGAACTGGTTGGGCAAACTCCCATGCACCCTCAAGCACCCTGCGGAGGGTATAGAGCTGGTCCAGTGTTCCACGACCAGGACGAAAACCGCATTGTTCCTCCAGGATCCGAGGTTCGACTATCGGCCGGATTCTCCTCTCCAGCACCCTGGAATAGACTTTACCCGGGAGGCTGAGAAGTGTGATCCCCCTATAGTTGGAGCACACCCTCCGGTCCCCCTTCTTAAATAGAGGGACCACCACCCCGGTCTGCCAATCTAGAGGCACTGTCCCCGACTGCCATGCGATGCTGCAGAGGCGTGTCAACCAAGACAGCCCTACAACATCCAGGGACTTGAGGCACTCAGGGCGGATCTCATCCACCCCCGGTGCCTTGCCACCGAGGAGCTTGCGAACCACCTCAGTGACTTCAGCCCGAGTGATGGATGAGTCGGCATCTGGATCCCCAGCCTGTGCTTCCTCTACGGAAGGCGTATCAGTGGGATTGAGGAGGTCCTCGAAGTATTCCTTCCACCGGCCGACAATATCCCCAGTCGAATTCAACAGCTCCCCACCTCCACTGTAAACAGTGTTGGCAGGGTACTGCTTTCCCCTCCTGAGGCGCCGAACGGTTTGCCAGAATCTCTTCGGGGCCGACCGATAGTCCTCCTCCATGGCCTCCCCAAACTTTTCCCATACTCAAGTTTTTGCTTCCGCCACTGCCCGGGCCACAGCACGCTTAGCCTGCCGGTACCGGTCAGCTGCCTCAGGGGTCCCATGAGCCAACCAAGCTCGGTAAGATTCCTTCTTCAGCTTGACGGCATCCCTTACTTCCGGTGTCCACCACCGGGTTAGGGGATTGCCGCCACGACAGGCACCGGAAACCTTACGGCCACAGCTCCGAACAGCCGCGTCAACAATGGAGGTGGAGAACATGGTCCATTCAGACTCAATGTTTCCAGCCTCTCTTGGGATCCGGTCAAAGCTCTCCCGGAGGTGAGAGTTGAAAACCCCTCTGACAGAGGGTTCCGCCAGACGTTCCCAACAGACCCTCACAACACGTTTGGGCCTGCCAAGTCTGTCCAGCTTCCTCCTCCGCCAGCGGATCCAACTCACCACCAGGTGGTGATCAGTTGACAGCTCAGCCCATCTCTTCACCCGAGTGTCCAAGACATACGGCCAAAGGTCAGATGACACGACCACAAAGTCGATCATTGACCTCCGGCCTCGGGTGTCCTCGTGCCACGTGCACTGATGAACGCCCTTATGCTTGAACATGGTGTTCGTTATGGACAAACCGTGACTAGCACAGAAGTCCAATAACAGAGCACCGCTCGGGTTCAGATCGGGGAGGCCGTTCCTCCCAATCACACCCCTCCAGGTAACACTGTCGCTACCCACGTGGGCGTTGAAGTCCCCCAGCAGAAGGATGGAGTCCCCAGTCGGAGCACTTTCCAGTACCCTTCCTACGGACTCCAAGAAGGTCGGGTACTCTGCACTGCCATTCGGCCCATAGGCCGAGATTACAGTGAGGCACCTGTCCCCGACCCGAAGGCGCAGGGCAGCGACCCTCTCGTTCACCGGGAAAAACTCCAACACATGACGGCTAAGCTGGGGGGCTATAAGCAAACCCACACCAGCCCGCCGCCTCTCACCGGGGGCAACTCCAGAGTAGAAGAGAGTCCAGCCTCTCTCAAGGAGTTGGGTTCCAGAGCCCAGACTGTGCGTGGAGGTGAGCCCGACTATCTCTAGCCGGTACCGCTCGACCTCTGGCACAAGCTCAGGCTCCTTCCCCCCCAATGAAGTGACATTCCATGTCCCGAGAACCAGATTCCGTGTCCAGGGATTGGGTCGTCGGGGCCCCCGCCCACGACTGCCACCCAAAGCACAATGCATCGGCCCCTTCTGAACCCTCCCGCGGGGGATGGGCCTACGGGAAGGCGGGCCCACGTCGCTTGTTCAGGCTGTGCCCAGCCGGGTCCCGTAGGTGGAGACCCGACCACCAGGCGCTCGCCTACCAACCCCAACCCCAGGCCTGGCTCCAGGGTGGGGTCCCGGTGACGCCAATCCGGGCGACGTACGCATCCTCGATTTTCTGACATTCATAAGGGGTTATTCGAATCGCTCTTTGTCTGACCTGTCACCTAGGACCTGTTTGCCCTGGGAGACTCACCAGGGGCAATAAGCCCCAGACAACATAGCTCCTAGGATCATCCAGATACTCAAACCCCTCCACCACGATAAGGTGGCGATTCAAGGAGGGGTTTTTAAGTTATCGTCCGGAAAGGAAAATGAAGATGGCTGCCATGGCGGCCAAATTAATTATTGGAGCGGAGCACAAATCAATAGAGAGCTGTAACCACCCCCAACATACCACCGAAAAATGAAAATATTTGGCCAAGGTGATTTTCATTTATCATCCGGAAACAAAAATGAAAATGGCTTCTGTGGCGGCCATATTGATCATCACAGGACACAAATCGATAGGGACCTTCCTGTAACCACTGCTAACATACCACCAAAAAATGAAAACATTTGGCAAAGGCATTTTTGAATTATCGTCTGGAAAGGAAAAAGGCTGCCGTGGCAGCCATATTGATTATCGGAGTGGGACACAAATTGAGAAGGGAGCTTCCTGTAACCACCTCTAACATAACACCAAAAAATGAGAACATTTGGCAAAAGCATTTTTGAGTTATTGTCCGGAAAGGAAAATGAAGATGGCTGGCGTGGCGGCCATATTGATTATCAGAGTGGGACACAAATCGATTGGGAGCTTCCTGTTACCACCCCTAACATACCACCAAAAAATTGAGAATGTTTTGCCAAGGAATTTTTCAGTTATCGTCTGGAAATGAAAATGAAGATCGCTGCTGTGGCGGCCATATTGATTGTCAAAGCTGGACACAAATTGATAGGGAGCTTTCTGTAACAACCCCCAATATACCACAAAAAAATGAGAACATTTCGCCAAGACGTTTTTCAGTTATTGTCCGGAAATCGAAAATGAAGATAGCTGCTGTGGCAGCCATATTGATTCTCAGAGCGGGACAAAAATTGATAGGGAGCTACCTCTAACCACTCCTAACATACCACCAAAAAATGAGAGCATTTGATTAAGGTGTTCTTCAGTTATCGTCCTGAAACAAAAATAAAGATGGCCGCGGATTGGAGTGAGACAGAAATCGAAAGGGAGCTTCCTCTGAACACCCTCAACATACCACCAAAAATAAGAACATTTGGCAAAAGCGTTTTTCAGCTATCATCCGGAAATGAAAAGTTAACGGATGGACAGACGGACGCCGCGCGCCACGACAATGCCCCACGACCAACTTTTGTCGGGTGAGGTGTAATAATAATGAATTAAGGCGCAGTCTTGCTTGACACTATTCAAGAACAAGGTTACAATGTGTTGTTTTAGTCATTGTAAGTCAACGATTAACCAATTGGTAGGTCAATATATGCCTCACATCTGACCCTGAATGGTCAAACGCCTTATACTGGTGAATAGCCTACAAGGAACATGGTCGTAAAGCAGTTTGAATGCTCATGGTACTGTACTTCATTGCTCGTGGTACTGTACTTCTCCTATGTCAATACACTGTTCCAGCTAACTGGGCAACTTACCTGACAGGGAAAGCCCTGCAACGACTTTTCAAAGACTTGGAGTGAAGATCACAACACGAATACATTAGTTTGGTCATTTAAAGCCGATCCGTTTCCAGCCAGGTTGGACCACCTGGAAAAAATCAGTTTCATTCCCTGAAAATTCCTAAGGACAATCAGGTGTTGCCAGTTCTCCTTGTTAAGTTAAAATGAGAGCTAATAATTCTTGACCTGTTGTCAATCATTTTGCTTGATGAACACGTTTTCCAATGAATAAAAATTGGCCTTCGGCAGTATAACGTGCTGGTTTCCAGTGGTGTATTTTTTTTGTAGTGGGTCTACTGTGAAACAAGCACTTACCCATCTCAGAGAGCTATATATACCTCTATTAAGAGGTATGGGAATTATTAATTTTTTTATGACAAATTTTTTTTTATCGGGCTCCTTCTTTGTATTGTTTAGGACGGCCTCAGCCCACTTTTCTGCAACATGAGTTTCTCCAACCCCTCTGTCATCTTCTGGAGCTGCAGTGTCATTCGAACCAGTGTTCTGACAATTAGTGCTGCCTTGTCAAGAAGTGCTACCATAATGCAAAGCGATTGTAAAGTCTTCGTTTTACCCCTTTATATCGCAATAAGAACCAGTCTACGATAGTAACTTTGTTATTCGCTAACTTGGTATAACATAAGCAGATGTGTTGGACAAGTTTGTTCAAAAAGATACATGCCGCAGGCCATTATCATCAAATTTCTGAATTTTCAGGAAAATCCAGTGTGTGCATGCAAATATATATACGCTAACAAGTTGTAAGGCGCACTGAAAAAAATTGTATTTACATGATTTTCGAAGATACTTAAGATGTGAGTGAAGAGCCCAAGATTTTTGGTTTGCGCAACCGCAGAACCGCGGGGTAGCATATTTTGATAGGTAGCAAAGATTGACAGAACACCGGCAGTAGTTTCATGAGCAAGTTGGGCAACTTTCTAAACTTTGAGTGTAGTCTGCCGTTGTTTACATTTCATACTTTATCTCTTCAGGTTATTCATATGCTTTTGAGCAGAGAATGCTCACCAAGCAAGTTTATTGCTCTAGCCTTGCAACAGGTCACGGATTAACAGGCGACAGAAGCCCTAGAGGTCCAAAAGTCTGTTTTTCAGTCCTAACACAGACGGGGTCTGGGGTGAATTCACTGAATAAACACGTAAAGCTCCATTACAAAATGATGTTGTTACGTATCCTCACACTCATTTTTAAGAGGGTATACACAAATCATTGACATTTTCTAGTGGGTATACGGGGTATACCAGCATATCACGTTGACTACACCACTGCTGCTTTCTTCTTAATGCAGTGTGTGCAACAATTAGAGAAAAAATATTTTGTTCACTTTGCAAAACTATACTCAGCAACAAAAGTTTCTGTGACACCATTTATGTGTATGTTATAAATGACACGCAAAGATCTCAATGCAATCAATATGTTTATTTAACAGGAGAAACACTAACTTTTCAGTGCCAACGTCACTCAAAACGAAAAATGTCATTTTCATGCGTCATGAAGCACTTGTCTGACGTCTAACCAATTGTGACCTTCACACTTCAATACCGGGTGTGACTTCCTCGTGCCATGATGCAAGCAACGCATCTCCGGCGCATGGACCGAATCAAATGTGCCAGAAATTGCTGTGGGATGTCATTCCAAATCTGACGTAGACGTTGTCGCAATTCCTGGAGTGTAGCTGGCGGGTTATCCAACCGCCGCAAACGTCGATCCATCTCGTCCCAAAGATGCTCGATTGGGGACATGTCTGGGGATCTGGCTGGCCATGGCAGGACATTGACATGTTGTTGCATCAGATACTGCTGTACAATCCTTGCAACGTGTGGTCTGGCGTTATCATGTTGCAGCGTTATTCCGGGACCATGTTGCATCAAAAACGGTACCACCAATGGCCGTAGCACTTCATCGCGATATCTTTGACCTGTCAGATTTCCATCAATAACAAGCAAATCTGTTCTGTTCCTAGCCGTGATCCCTCCCCAAATCATGACACTACCACCTCCAAAACAATCAAATTCCTGAACACAGTTGTTGGCATAACGTTCTCCACGTCGACGGTATACACGTAAACGACCATCACATCGGTTAAGCATGAATCTTGATTCATCAGTGAAGAGTACAAGATCCCACTGACGTTGGATCCACCGTCGATGTTGTTGTGCCCACTGTAGACGCAGTCGTCGGTGTTGTACTGTGAGTATTGGACGTCTTGCTGGCCGACGTGGGACAATGCCAAAATGACGGAGACGGCGACGGATTGTCTGTGCAGACAGTCGCCTCAAACCAGGTATCGTTCTTGCAGTTATGGTTGCAGGTTGGAATCGATTTCGGAGATGGGTTGTTCGAATCCAGTTGTCCCGTCTGGGAGTGGTTACTCGTGGACGGCCGCTGCGAGGACGGTCTCTGACATGTCTTGTCTGCTGAAGACGCTGCCATAAGTTCCAAATGGTGTTTCGGTGGACATTCAGGCGATGAGCAACTTCCCTCTGCGAGGTTCCGGATTCAATCATCCCAATGGCCCTCCACCGATCATTTTCAGACAGTCTTGGCATTTAGAGGGTAGAGTTCCTGATCCGAAATGGCTGTGTTTTCGATAAGTGATGCTTCCGTCGTTCATCAGGCACAATGTGAACAGTCCAAAAATTCTCCTCTTTTATTGCCATCCACAAGCATGATTTACGCACATTTTCACATGCAAAGTCATTTTCTCGCATTTTCATGATTTCCATTTCAATGTTGTGTTTACGTGTACTGTTTCAGTCTGATATCACCATGTATGACAATTTCATAATTGCGTTATGAAAAATAATTAACAATATTGGTGTCACAGAAACTTTTGTTGCTGAGTATATAAACTACGATGTTAACTTCTGTGTCTGCTGTGAGCACATCTTGCTCTACATAATTGTATCTTCGTGATTATGTAATTCCAATTCCGGAGTCCGGAGTCATAATCGGTTTTCATATTGTATGTGAAATCCACAGTTTTGCATGTGAAACTGATTAACATCTGTGCACGTAGACTTCTATTATTACATCGCCTACGTGCTGATTAATGAAAACTGGCCATACCTGATAATGCTGAGTTTTAACCTGACGCTGATGCCCTCCGCCACAGTTTCAAACTAGAAAAGCACTCAGAGCGCAAACCTCCGCCAGGTGGCAGCAAAACCCTAAAGCACGGCGATTGGAACTCTGGCCCATTCGCTAGGTGCGCAATTGAAATACAATATCCGAGTTGTCTGTAGCTATGTTTCCATCCACTTGTCAATTGTAATATCTGCAGTTCGCCGAAAATATGCATGTGAAATAAGCAGGTGAAAATGCGTTTCCATCTAACGTCATTAAAGCGAATAAAAAGTTGTGCGTAATGACGTCACATGCTGTTATGCGGTGAAATTGGTGCATCGAATGGATTGCTGACATTTTAAACTGTTTTCATTCATTTGCAATCGCAGAATCTTCAAGTGAACAAAAGGTAATTTGTTAATTGCTAATTTAGCTTGCAAGCCAAAATGAATTGCGTCTTCCATTCAAATGATGATAATTTGCACAAGTTGTACATGCTTATGTGCCAGCTATTAGCAACATGGCAAACCATTATCAGAAAGCAACGACGGCATCAAAACACCGTCACAATGCACTTGCAGATTTATTCGGCAAATGCCGATCAAAAGAAAATCCGATCAGATCAACCGTATAAACTTTGGGTCGATATTCTTCAAATCAAGTCGAATGTCACTGTTTCCATAAGACATTTTTATTCCGATATGACTTAATTCGCATAAGAACGTGTGGATGGAAACATGGATTGTGGTGAGCAAGCATACTTCTGGTGAATTATATCAGATGTGCTATTCTAATTGGTTATGTGCACAAAATGGGGCTAGGTAAATTCTGAAATACACTGTACATGCTTATGTGCCAGCTATTAGCAACATGGCAAACCATTATCCGAAAGCAACGACGGCATCAAAACACCGTCACAATGCACTTGCAGATTTATTCGGCAAATGCCGATCAAAAGTAAATCCGATCAGATCAACCATATAAACTTTGGGTCGATATTCTTCAAATCAAGTCGAATGTCACCGTTTCCATAAGACATTTTTAATTCGATATGACTTAATTCGCATAAGAACGTGTGGATGGAAACATGGATTGTGGTGAGCAAGCATACTTCTGGTGAGTTATATCAGATGTGCTATTCTAATTGGTTATGTGCACAAAATGGGGCTAGGTAAATTCTGAAATACACTGGCTCGCTTTACCATTTCCAGTTTGCTTCTGTCATTTATTAGTCTACATCAGATGCTGAGCAGGTGACAGGAATATAATCTCGAAAATGTGATTTTAACTATTGCCGCTGTTCGCAAGATTTGGCTTAATGAACCGTGAATGATGTTCGCATGATTTGTCTCGATTAGCTGTTACTGTTTGTTCATTGGCACTGTTAATGACACATTAGCTGCCCCACTGATAAAGAGGGTTTCCGACGCTTCTACCGAGCATCATTTCCAGCCGTTTGCTCTGGTGACTGTCATGAACTGGCTTAAAGCGACAAACATCCACTGTTGCATGACCCAAATTTCCTCATTAGATTAATATCTGGAGCTAGCTTTCATTTTTTCATCGAGCAGTAGCAAAGTTGAGTAGCAAGCAAGGGTTGCTAGAGAGCTAGCAAGATTTTCTGTTAAGGTTTTGTATTGAATTTACTTTTACATCTTCTGATGTTACTGGCTTGCTAGTACTGCGATATTGTTATGGTTTTCTTAGATGTGCTCAGCTAACCATAGCTCCAGATGTGATGGTCTTGAGAGAGCAACTGACGCCGAGTGGGAAGGGAAACGAAGTATCGACAATATTAAAATATACGCGGATGGAATGTTAGATTTATGAAACAGCATTTCGAAGTTATGGATTATTTACACATTAAATATCTGAAAATACTATTCAAAATTTGATAGGGATCATAGGAATTTTTTTGTGAAATGACATGCAAATTTGGTAACTGCCACTGATAAGCAATATATTTGATAAATGACATGTAGTCAGACACAAAACACATTTGCACGTGCATTACAAAACATGCCTTTTCTCCATTATAAAGTTCAGAGTTTTGTCCATTTTTCTTCAAAGTCCCCCGAGCCAGCACACACAATCATTAAATAAACTGATGATTAAACAGTCAGAACATTCACCCTGCAATGATTTTAGCTACCAGGCAGTTCCCACTTCAGAGCTCACAATTTCAACACTTAAAAGGAATGAGTACAACTTGCTAACTCAGAAATATCTGAATTCTGAAATGTACCTTATTTTAACAGAACAGACATTCCACTTTCAGGGAAAATCAAACATTAAATTCCTCCCAAGATTCAACAGAATGGTGCAATGAATGTAGCAGGCCGTCCACCCAAATGCATGGGCAGTTCACGTTTTAAACAGGAAAAAAAACCTTGGCATTCGACTTTGTTGAGCATGTTTTACATTCCAAAACAAAAGCAAAAGTAACAGCCTAACCTTTTTCATGAATCCCTCCTCCAGAGACCGATGTATCCAGTAGAAGGAACCCTCCAGTCCTGTCTCATTCGAAATAATTCCCATTGACCATGTCCTTATCTTATTTAAATTCTCTAAATATAATTGAACACTTCAAGGCCAGTTTTGCAAGTCTTTTTTTCCATAAATCGCGTCCATAGGCGAGGGCAAGATTACTGGAAGTGATGCTACATACGGGCACTGGAGGCCCTAGCAAATAGCCAGCCGTTGAAAACAAACCAGTTTGTCAGGTTAATTGCCATGCCATACTGCACTGCTCAACGCCGTTTTTACGCTATTTCGTCGCTCCAAAATGCCGAAATGTATTCGGGTAAACAAGAGAAATGAGTTGATAATATTGTACACACCTGGTGTGCTGGTCAAATATATATACAGATTCCCAAACTGGAAATCTGGCCACTGTGTAGGGTCATCAGTCCATGCATCTGCTGGCAGCCTGTAAGGGCAGTCATCCAAGCCAACAAAGGCTAATTTTTGCCCGTACCTAGTCCTCACCTCACTGGGAAGACTATTAATTTCATCGTACGACATTTGTAAGGCTGTATAATCAGAGATGCCAAGTCTCACGCCTTTTTTTAGGCTTATTCACCGTAGTCCCCAATTATTCATTGAATGCTTAATGAGATTGTCACGCGGAATTGAAATCTTTGTGCACTGAAGTTTCCTTTCACTTGCATAAAGGTGCACCTCATCACAAGTAAGATTGAAAGCGATTATGATTCCGGACTTCTCGTGCTCCTCTTTATGCTCCTCTTTACTCAGGGATTGGATAGAAAGCATGTGTTTCATGGTCGTTTGAATTGTTTTAATGAAATAAGACCATTTGAAACGTTTTATGCAATTCCATTGCTTTCAATCCCTCAGTAAAGTCAAGCCTGAAAATTCCAGAGTCATATTCGATTTCTGCGTCATTAGTGGGGAAATCCACCGTGATGCACATGAAACTGATTGACTTGATGCACAATGGCTTTAATTCCGCGAGTGAATTTTTTCAGTGCGCATTGATTGAATAATTGCTGACTACCGCACAGGAACGTGAATGCCACTAAGAGGAGAAGAACTTTGGAGCAGCGAGAAAACCGTTCTTGCCGCGCGCAAGCCATTGACAATAATGGGTTTCATAGCGCAGCGCTGCCGCAATCAGTGTGAAAGGCCCATAAGGCGTGAGTCTTGGCATCTCAGCGTAAACTCGCTAGAAAATGCTGTCAAACTGACTGCTGATTGCACTGTGACAGACCGTTTAACTGATTTGTTTTCAACATATCCAGGTACGTGACTGTTGTTAAGGGGAACTAAAGCGGAAGTTGCGTAGGTCCGCCCTGCCCTATTCCAGCCGCGTAATGTGCGCAACGTAAACAGGATACAACCGAGCCTGCTGATACGCATAGGCTTATATGCTCTGTGTTTGTCCAATCAATATGTTTCACTTACTGTAGAACGTTTAAACACTCGGAAATTGGATAGGAAACGAACCAATCAATGCATTGTTATCGCGGAAGTTTCACGAGGGCGTGAAGTTAAACTCTGCAGTTACACAGAAGCGCCTGAGTGTATGATTGAGTGATTGGCTATCAACACCAGTACTTGGGTGGATAGAAGGAAGCGCTGAATTTGACAATGAAGGAATCTAAACGAAAATCCACGGTAGGGACCTACGCATTTTTTGCATGTGATGACTGTAATTGACAGTAGAATGTGAGAGAATCAATACCATGTCAAATTTTTTGCCCCAGAAAACAGATTTTTCTTAACCACTAATCGGAATGGCTCACTGTAGCTAAAGGGGTTGCTACATAGGACAACGATTTTTTCTGTCGCAAAAGATCACTTTTAACTGCTGGATCGATACTATGGGCAAGGATATTGACCAGTTTGCACATCAGGCTTAGCTGAGGAGTTTAATTCATGCAACTCTTGAAAAACAGGGAGTGGAGTGAACTTCCCAATATTCGAAGCTGCGGTCGAGGTCTGCTTGCTTGTAAATATTCAATAACTGATCTGGGGGTGCAGTACAGTAACAGCGTGCTTAAATTTGCTTTTCTATAGAAGCAAGCATCTACATCTGCAGAAAGGGGTTAACCTGGCCCACTTTCCGCAGTTCAGATAATACATAAAGCTGACGTTACCGTTAGCTAGCTACGTAAAGTTGACGTTAGTTAGCTAGCCGGAAATATTTCTCGCTTGTCGGAGAGATGTTTGGGCATCATTTCATAAACACAACAGGTTGTTTTCGATAATCTCTCGACTATAACTTTTATTACAACGTGTAAATGTGATTCACATGTCCATAAAGTTATCATTTCTTAATTTCTCACCTTGTATCGACTGCATCACCACAACATCCATGGGCGCATCCATTAATGTTTGAAGGGCTGTGTGACCTCAGAGAATGTAACTTGGAGTATATCAATCTGGTACATGTTCACAGGTGGTATGCCACGGGTTTGACAGCCGTTCCAGGGCACTTTCACTGGGAGAAGGTTGTGAAAACACAAGTTACTGGTTGGCTGGAATGTACCAATAGAATAGGAAATCATTTACCCTTGGCAAAGTGGTTTCTATTTCCCCTTAATGCTTCTATGTACATCTTTTTCTTTCCAATAAATCATTTTGCATTCTTGGACTGGAACGTTTCAACTTGTATGTCAGGGGTGGTTCTTCTTCAGTGTTGACCATTTATGTAAAGTGCCTCTAACTATGTAAAAACATAAATTTCTCAATCTATTTGAAAAGTGTTCATGAATATTCAGTGGGGTGAATGGAATTTTGATGATCTTCCTGGGACAAAATCTGCATATTAACCATTTCTTTCTCTCCGTCTCTGTCCCTTTTTCTGTCCTCTTCCCTTTGCTCCTTCATTCACTCTAGTTGCTGCAGTTCTGTTTCTGTATGTTTCTGTTGGAGGGTCTCTGGAAGGTTATTTTTCTTCACAAAAATGTTAGTTTAGCAGGTTATAAGAGAGAGACACTTTTGTTGACAGCAACAGAGATGCTGAACAAGAAATTTACTAAGTACACTTGAACCTAGCTGGGAGTTACTTGCTGGGTTTAAAGTACGACTTGTTTTGGCTCACCAGAAGGATTGACCCAGCATGCTCCGCTGGCTCCTGATCACTTGACAACCACACCAGGTCTCACTTGCATATTTTTGAACAACACTTCAATTTATGTTTTGCTCAAAAATACTAAGTCTATTGTGCAGCATTGGTTTCCATTGCAAATATGGTCTCTTTTAGGAATTCAGTGAAATCCTAGCACAGAAGTCAATGAGGTCAAAATAGTGAAGCTCAAGGACCAATAATTTACTGCTCGCGTAAACTGTGGAGGAGGACAGAGGTCACAGAAGCATAGGAAGAAGGCATTTTAGCCAGTCTTCAAATGGTAACAAAGACCTCATTTGTGAAGAGGTGTCATTGGCCCCGTTTACACCTGGCATTAACATGTGTTTTTGAGATCGGATTGCAATCCAATAGAGCTTGACCTGATAAAACTACAGGTGTAAATGCTCTCAAGAAGCATTGAGGACTGATTTTGAGCCGATCTTTCAAACCACAGTCTTTCAGATGGATTCTGGCCATGTTGAATTCAAGTATAAATGCAAATGCATCTCCAATCCGCGCACAACAACTCCTTTGGCGGAAACACTTACAGTAAAACTCAGTAGATAAGTCGCATTGGTACATAAGATGCAGTATATTTTGTGGGTTGTCCCATGGGTAAGCAGCGGCGGCTCGTCGGCCGTAACAAAGGGAAGCCAGAACCTCGCCCTTCAAAGCTTAATGACTTCAACATTTCGTAGTTCACTTTTCTTTATCAGCAGTTGCTCATACGAATTGGTTGAAGGACAATCAAATTTATTTTCAATAGCAAATGACGACGCAAATTATCAACACGTCTTTATAAATTAGTTTGCAAGGCTTCTTTCACAAGAAGCCACGACAGTCCATTTTCTACAATCTTAATATAGAAGAAAAGAATGCGATGTTGCACGGCTTATTGCTTAATGAGCCTCACTTATCAATTTGCGCATCTTTGCCGTTTCGTGAGCTTCTTGAGCGCGGAATTTATAGCGTAGGCCTGTGGTAATTTATGTGTGAAAGAAAGCCCCTCAATTTCGTGGTGCAATGTATAACAATGCTATCGAAAATAAATTTGACTCAACTGACTGTTCTTCTAACAATTCGTATGAGCAACTTCTGATCAAGAAAAGTAAACTGCGAAAGGTTTAAGTTATTAAGCTTTGAAGGGCGAGGTTTTGGCTTAACTTTGTTACGGCCGATGACCCTCCACTGTTTAAATGAATGATTGAAAACAGGTGATGAACAATCATTAACATTAAGGGATTGTTTGGGCTTCCCCTGTTGCCAATTCACGAGCCGCCACTGTGGGTTAGAAGGTTTTCATCAAAGACTGTTATACAAAACCCAAAACCAGTGAAGTTGGCATGTTATGTAAATTGTAGATAAAAACAGAATACAATGATTTGCAAAACCTATTCAACTTATATTCAATTGAATACACTGCAAAGACAAGATGTTTAATGTTCAAACTGAGAAACTTAATGATTATTTGCAAAAAAAAAAAAAAACTTAGAATTTAAAGGCAGCAACACATTGCAAAAAAGTTGGCACAGGGGCCTTTTTACCACTATGTTACATTGCCTTTCTTTTTAACGACACAGTAAAGGTTTGGGAACTGAGGAGACCAATTTTTGAAGCTTTTCAGGTGGAACTCTTTCCCATTCTTGCTTGATGTACAGCTTAAGTTCTTCAACAGTCCGGGGTCTCTGTTGTCGTATTTTACGCTTCATAATGCGCCATACATTTTCAATGGGCGACAGATCTGGACTACAGGCAGACCAGTTTAGTACCTGCACTCTTTTACTAAAGAGCCATGCTGTTGGAACACGTGCAGAATGTGGCTTGGCATTGTCTTGCTGAAATAAGCAGGGGCGTCCATGAAAAAGACGTTGCTTGGATGACAACATATGTTGCTCCAAAACCCGTATGTACCTTTCAGCATTAATGGTGCCTTCACATATGTGTGAGTTTCCCATGCCTTGGGCACTAATATACCCCCATACCATCACAGATGCTGGCTTTTGAACTTTGCGCCTATAACAGTCCGAATGGTTCTTTTCCTCTTTGGTCCGGAGGACACGACGTCCACTGTTTCCAAAAACAATTAGAAATGTGGACTCGTCAGACCACAGAACACTTTTCCACTTTGCATCAGTCCATCTTAGATGAGCTAGGGCCCAGCGAAGCCGGCAGCGTTTCTGGGTGCTGTTGATAAATGGCTTTCGCTTTGCATTGTAGAATTTTAACTTGCACTTGCAGATGTAGCGACGAACTGTAATTACTGACAGTAGGTTTCTGAAGTGTTCCTGAGCGGCCTTGTTTTCGTTTTCGGCCTTGTCGCTTACGTGCAGTGATTTCTCCAGATACTCTGAACCTTTTGACGATATTACGGACCGTAGATGATGGAATCCCTAAATTTCTTGCAATAGCTCGTTGAAGAATGTTGTTTTTATATATTGATATATTGCGGTGGACTACGCAGCTTCTAGCTGTAAAGAGACCAGAGAGACTGAATCCAAGCTCTTGGACACGCGAGCTAGGCCTAGCTCACAGCGCTCTCTCTTGAGTACCAATTGGAACATCCCCCTTTACCTCTCACAGCATTTTACTGGTGTATGGGACGCACTAGTTTACAAGATGCAATGCATTTTTAAGTGAAAATATTGCATTAAAGGTGTGTCTAATTTACCAGTTTTTACGGTAAATTTCATTTAAGGAGATGGGCAAAGAAAGGTGACATCAGCGGGACGGATTGTAATGTGGATGCAGGGGACGTATGTTAATACCAGGTGTAAATGTATGTGGTCAAACGCAATCCGATTGCAGTCTAATCACAAAAAACGCATGTTAATGCCAGGTGTAAACAGGGCCATTATGACATCATGCAGAGATGCCAAGTCTCACGCATTCGGCGTAGGTCTTATTCGTTTTTAGGCTTATTCACCATAGACCGTAATTATTCATTGAATGCTTAATGAGATTTTCATGTGGAATTAACATCCTTGTGCATTGAAGTTTCCGTTTCACTTGAGTAAAGGTGCTCCTCATCACGAAACATTATGACTCCGGACTTCCCGTGCTTCTCTTTCCTCAGGGATTGGAAACAGTGGCTGTGTTTCATGATTGTTTAAATTCTTTTAATGAAATCAGACCATTTGAAACGTTTTAATGCAATTCCATTGCTTTTAATCCCTCAGTAAAGAAAAGCCTGAGAATTCCCGACTCATAATCGATTTCCGTGTCATTAGTGGGGAAATCACCATAATGCACGTGAAACTGATTAACTTGATGCACAATGACTTAAATTCCGCGAGTGAATTTCTTCAGTGCGCTTTGATTGAATAATTGCTGACTACGGCACAGAAACGTGAATACCACTAAGAGGAGAAACTCACGCCTAAGGCGTAAGCCTTGGCATCTCTGCATCATGGCTCCTATCACCACCTGCAAGCAGGTTGCCAATTACTGCTTTGCTGTGTTCACAGCATTTCTTCACCATGTGGCCTATTTCCTCTGGGCCACAATTCGTGAATGCTCTACTAACAGCACAGGTAGTATCAATTACAGCACAGCATCTGGTTTTCCTGCATTCCTTTAAATCCATAACAATCTGCTCAGCACACAATGAGTCACTTTTTTTTGTGGTTTTCTGTGTTACCAAGATTGTCTTTGATTTAGCTTTTGTGTAGTACAGTTTTTGGCATCCGAGTGGCCCAAAAAATCAAAATAGTGGTGAAAGATGGTTTATGTGTTTTATGAACTGCTTTTAAATTTCATTAAATGTATGATACACAGTAATATATTAAAATACTACTTGTTGATTTAAGGGGGTATGCAGGAGTTGAAGGCAGATGAATCAGTCTGTGTACTCATTTCAAATTATGTAACATATTTAAAAGCATTAAATTACATAACGTCACTCAAGTTTTTCTCATCAGTCCCTTTTTTTTTGCACAGCCAAGGACATTTATTACAAAGTTTCTGCCCTCTGCCAGAATACTTGTACTATTCAGAATATTTGTGACGTAATCTTCTCATCATACTGCAAAGCAAACTCAGAGAAAATGTTTTGGGTTGATCACTTTGACGTCAGAACAGCCCCTTCTTTCCTGAAGGGCACTGCAGAGTGCTGTGAGATGGTGCTTACTCCTGCCCTGTACCCTGCATATCCCCTACCTTCGCCAGGTGGCAAAATAGTCCACTAAGCCCTGCTGTCATAGATTCTGACCAATGAGCATGGCACTGTATACCGTCCATTCCAACCAATGTGCTGGGTTAATTAAGTTATGCCAAAATCTTTTCTCTTTGATTCACAGCCGGAGAATTTGCTTCTAGCCAGTAAGCTGAAGGGGGCAGCAGTGAAGCTTGCAGACTTTGGGCTTGCTATTGAGGTGCAGGGAGACCAGCAGGCCTGGTTTGGTAAGTGTTTATCAAAGCAGGAAGTTAATTCATGGTTTGTTAATGTAGATGGTCTTTTCCCAAGCAAACAATACTGTGCAAAAATCTTTGGCACGTTTAAATACATTTTTTTGGCAAATATGTTTGCTGTGACCACCCTTTGCCAAAAAAAGACACTGACCTGTTGTGCTACTGATTAGTAAGATTATCTTTTTGGTTTTTCAAGCAGAGTGGGAAAACTTGACAAACTTGGAAAACTTGGCTTTATTTTCAGTTTCTTGGTTTCATAAAAATCTTTCAGCACCCACACAGATGCATATATTTTTTTAACTTCCCTATTTAGGATGATCTAAGATGGCACTGAGTTGTTGCAGAAACATCATCTATAAAGGCAGTTCAGCAGCATGCCTGTCCAGTTTCGGTCAGCAGTGTATATGAAGAACTTGACAACAATATGAGCAAAAAGTTTACAATACAGTGTGAGGACACTATCCACTGAATAAGAAACTGGGGATGGACCTGTCTCATGTTCAGGTTAATGTTAAAATCTGGATCTGTAAAGACACTGAATCTGTCAAAGAACCTGATGAAATAAGATAGGTTCACACGACAGAAACATGCCAGAACAACTTTTCCCCTGGCTAACTGTAACTTTAAAAGACATGTTAGGACATGCAGTTTTTTTTTCATTCCAAAAGTTTGCTTTGACATAATAGCCCTGGAAAACAATGGGAAAAAATCTAATCCAGTGTCTGTGATGCGGTCTTTTGACTTTCCTTGCCTTTTGAAGTACTTTGAGGCTATTGATGTGCAGATATTCGAGCATGAGATGTACAGATGCAATGTTCTAGCCAGTCCTATTCAAAATGGGTAAGCACCGCAGGCACAGAGCTATGCTAAGCTATATTTGCCAAGTATTTGGCACGAAATCTCAACCGAAATCTCCCTTTTCATAATGTGATTTTTTTTCTCCCCTTCTGAAGCAGAGCTTGAATTCTTAGTAATTGTCCCTTCATTTAAAAAAAGGAAGTCACAACAATGTGTACTTTTTTATTTCAGTTCATTAAAGATATTGAAAAAGAAATGTAAGGGAATCCACTTGAACTCATCTGACTAGCTGACTCAACGACAGTGGGGGAAATAAGTATTTGCTGATTTTGCAGGTTTGCCCACGAACAAAGAGAGCAACGGTCTATAATTTTAATAATCGGTTTATTTTAACAGTGAGTGACAGAATATCACCAAAAAAGTGGAATAAGACATTGTATGCATTTTAGGAATTTATTTGCATATTTTTGGTCAAAAATAAGTATTTGAACCCCTGAACAAACAGCATGTTCATATTTTGTAGAAAAGCCATTATTGGCCAGCACAGATGTCAAACAATTTTTACTGTTGTTCACAAGGTTTGTGCACATTTTGGCAGGGATGTTGGCCCACTCCTCCCTGCAGACAGCCTCCAAATCATTCAGGTCCTGAGGCTGTCACCTTGCAACCCGAATTTTAAGCTCCCTCCAAAGAATTTCAATAGGATTCAGGTCTGGAGACTGGCTCAGCCACTCCAGACCCTTGATGTACTTCTTCTTCAGCCACTCTTTTTTTGCTTTGGCGGTGTGCTTAGGGTAGTTGTCGTGCTGAAACACCCATCCTTGACCCATGTTCAGCTCTCTCACTGAGGGAAGGAGCTGTTGGTCCAGAATTCCACGGTATATGGCCCCGTCCATCCTCCTCTCAATGCAATGGAGTTGTGCCGTCCCCTTGGCTGAAAAGCACCACTGTGCTTGACAGTGGGGATGGTGTTTTTTGGGTTGTACTCTGTGTTTTTTGCCCTCCAAACACGGCGAGTTGAGTTGAGCCGAAAAAGTTCTATTTTGGTCTCATCTGACCACATCACCTTCTTCCAGGCCTCTTCTGAGTCATCCAGGTGGTCAATGGCGAACTTCAGGTGGGCCTATACGTGTGCCTTCTTGAGAAGGGGGACCTTGCGTGCGCTGCAGGATTTCAATCCTGACCGCGTAGTGTGTTACCAACTGTTTCTTTTGTAACTGTGGTCCCAGCTGCCTTCAGTTCATTAACCAGTTTCCCCCATGTGATTCCTCACCGTTCGCATGATCAGGGACATCTCACGAGGCGATAACTTGCATGGAGGCCCAGACCGAGGGAGGTTGGCGGCAGTGTGGTACTTCTTCCATTTCCTGATAACTGCACCGACAGTTGATATTTTCTCTCAAAGTTGCTTTCCGATTCTCTTGTAGCCCATCCCAGCCTTGTGTAGGTCAACAATCTTGTCCCTGATGTCCTTAGACAGCTCTTTGGTCTTGCCCATTGTGGAGATGTTGGAATCTGGTTGTTTGGGAGTGGACAGGTGTCTTTTATACAGGTAATGAGGTGAGGCAGGTGTATTTGATGCAAATAATTAGTTGGGATTGGGGGTGTGTCTTAAAGAAAGACTTACTGGCTTGTGGGACCCCGAATACTTGCTGTTTGGTAGGGGGTCAAATACTTATTTTTCCTCATCAGATGGTTATCAATTTTTATAAATTCATATGATGTGATTTTCTGGAATTTTCTTTGTGATTCTGTCTCTCACTGTTAGAATGTGTATACGATTAAAATTATAGATCGTTGCATTCTTTGTAAGTGGGCAAACCTGCAAAATCAGCGAGAGGTCAAATACTTATTTCCCCCACTGTAGATATGATCACTAGTCTAGTCTTTTGGCCTCTGCTCATCTACCCTGTTCCTGGAGATATACTACCATTTAGGCTTTCATTCAAACTCAAATTTGGCCCACATACCAATTAGCATCTCAATCAGGTCTCTTGTTGTTGACTGTTGTGTACTTTGTTTTGGCTTGAGTAAAATCTTGCAGGATGGTAGATCTCTAAGAACAGGGTTGGTGACGACTGTTTTGGGCTAATATTGCGGAGAAGCAAATTAGTTGGCACAAAAATTCTGATGTCAACTTTGTAAAATAAATTGGTTGTTCACATGCGTGTTGTGTCACGGAGAGCAATATATTACAACTAATTTATGTTTGTTTGAAAATGTGAATTACTTTGAGCTACTTAAACTTATAACAATCCCCATTGATGACCTTGCAAATGAAATGGGTCACAGGCTAATTGAATGTTCAGAGAATGTTAGGCTTTATTATGGTTTAACCAGTCTGCACCTAACTTTGTGAGCATAGTCCATTATAAAATAGCTTTGCATATTAATGTTACTAGATTGGCAATGTTAAAATAAATCACTCTACATTTTTGTACCATAGAATTTCTTTTGATTTAAATTAAAAGTGAAATTCTGTAGCAGTCCTTATTTTGCTGAGGACCTCCCTGGAAGCCCTACAAGGACCTTGATCAATCTTGAAAACAGTGATGCGGTCACATTGTATTTTGGAAATCCATCCATCCATCCATTTTCTATACCCGCTTATTCCTCACTAGGGTCACGGGGCGAGCTGGAGCTTATCCCAGCTGATTACGGGCAAAGGCAGGGACCCACCCTGAACAGCTTGCCAATCCATCGCAGGGCGCACACACCATTCACAGACCATTCACTCTCACACTCATACCTATGGGAAATTTGGTGTCTCCAATGAACCTGATATTCATGTCTTTGGACTATGGGAGGAAACCGGAGTACCCGGCGAAAACCCACGCGAACACGGGGAGAACATGCAAACTCCACACAGAAAGGCCCCAGGCCGGATTCGAACCCACAAACTTCTTGCTGTGAGGCAGCAATGCTAACCACTGTGCCACCGTGCCGTGCAATTTTGGAAATCAATAAATAAATTGATTTGTATTCTAAACAAGTTCAAGATCCATGATCAGGCATTTCCAGTGTCTTTCACTTTCATTTTTAGGCAAGAAAAAATGGCTGGTGAAAAGCCTTTTTGGCGAGTAGATTTAAAAATCCACCTGCCATGGTGGCTGGTGGCTGAATAAGTTAACTTCAGGCCCTGCTTCTAATAGACACACATGGTGCTATGACACAGATGGCATTCACACGAGAGTTATGGCACTACCCTGGAATGGATGCCACCTGGCTGCCCAGTGGTGGAACCAGACACCGGCGCTGGAAATGGCAAACCAGGGAGAAGTCTTAAATGTACCGCTCTGGGACCCTGGTACGCTCCTTGGGCCCTTACCCCTCCCAATCCAACAAAATCTGGCGTACGCATCCCCTATGCCGGATGTCCAGGATTTGTCGCATGGTGTAGCTGGGGTCACCATCAGTGAGCGGGGGGAGAGGAGAGTAGTGGGAGGGAGGACTGTAGGGAGACAAAAACACACAGGTTTAATTCTTGAGACATGGAACACTGGGTGAATGTTACGGTCGAAATCGGGCAGGAGGAGCCTGACAGCGGATGGAGACAGGATTCTTAAAATGATAAATGGGCCAATGAACCAGGGGGCAAGCTTTGTCAACATCTCCCAGAGCGGGCGAGCTAAACTCTCTGCCCCACTAAAAAGACAGGAGCTAACCTGTGAAAAGACGATTCACCTGCTTCTGAAAGCTGGAGATGTGCCAGAGTAGTAAAGCCAGGCTCTTCAACTCTGAACTGCCTCTTCCCTCTCCTCACACTGGAGTATAGGTACTTGGTAACTCATACGACATGGAGAAGGAGATATGTTTAAAACAGCCACTAGTAACAAATTTTGAGCCAGTTCCACTCAAGTTAAGATGTGCCCACCTGGCTGGGTTATCTTCTGTCTGGCAGCGAAGAGTCTTGCCCAGCTTCCGGGTCAGCCTCTCGTCCTGACCATTGGTTTCTGGGCCGAACCTCGAGGAGAGGCCTGGGATGGCATCCACCAGGGTGTAGAAGGCCTTCCAAATGCAGTTTACATATTGGGGGTCACAATCTCAGGCCATCCTTTAGGCTACAGTGTGATGGCGAACCACTTGATGGAGGAGTTTGGCAGTGTCCTTGGCAGTGGGAAGTTTAGCTAATGCATAAAAGTGGGCAGATTCTGAGGATCGGTCAACGGTGGTAAGGATGAAAATAAACCCATCCGAGTAGGGCAGATTAATTGATTTCGAGATGCTTCACATAAGTACTGGCTGTGATGAATGACTGGGTATCCTTGGAGACGGTTTGTCACTAAAAGTGCTGATGCCCGAGACTGCCATAGAGTCCGAGATTACATGCCAGCTGAGAGACATGGCTCTAGGCTAAGACCTTATGGCCGCCATGATGTCCCCATTTCAGATGCCTCGCCAAACACATTCGAGCAGCTCTCTCTCCCTCATACTTCATCTAAATGGATTTAAAATTACTGTACATGCTAAAAACCCCACCCTGAATGCCTCAATGTGCTGCTAAGCAATCTAGCTCATGGCGCCCCCTTGTCGAAACAGTAAATGCCATATTTTACGTTGACATTGGCCGATTTGCTCAAAACTTCACATTTGTGCTAAGGGTCTGACTCTAAATGGCCTGCCCAGATTTGGTTTCGCTCTACGCGCCCCCTGGTGGATGAAGTATGAACTTATCATCACTCCTTCAGCTTTGTCCAATTAGCTTGACACTTTCTCTCAGGTTGGGGCCTGCACTTGACCTGCCCAATGGTCGTGAGTGTACAGCTCTACCCTTCAGGATCTGACCACAACCCCAACGTGCGCAAAGGGGCAAGGGCCCGTTCAACGCTGCTTGTAGCTTTAATTATTAGGGCCCGAGCCGACTGAAAGTCGTCCGAGGACCCTATTGTAATTGTACTGTTTTTTTTTATTATTATTATTCTTATTATTATTATTAATGTTATTATTATTATTATTATTCTTATTATTATTATTATTCTTACAATTCAAAGGGCAATTTTGCCCCTTTCCCAATGGTTGAAAATGCCTCTAACTTTCCACATATGTCTGGCCCTATCTGAAATTTGATATTTTTGTGCGGTCGCACAGGTGCGACCCCAAATACCGAAATAGCGCCCCCTAAACACGTTTCAAAATTCCCATAGGGAAATTTGGTGACTTTGTCATTGGCAGACGAAATTCGCTAGATATATGCTTTGTACTAAAGCATACAAAAACTTTATTGAAGCCACGCCCTAAATCCAAACGGGAAGTCGGCCATTTTGATTTGAATTTTTGAATTTTTGAAACTCCTCCTCGGGATTTTGCCAGATCGACTATAAATTTGGTACACATCATTGTGAGACCAAGATGATCAAAATTTGCGCTTTGCAGATCTGTAGGTCAAAGGTCGTGGCTGCTAGGGCATGACAAATTTTAGTGACTTGACAAAAAAATTTCAAAATGCTCTCACACCCAAATACTTGATAGTAGTAGCTTCAAACTTGCGTAACATGATGAGGGCGCCGCTCTGAACGTCCTGATGTATTAACTTCCCACATTGCAAATAGCGCCCCCCTGTGGTAACAGGAAGTGATCACTCGTTACTTCCACTTGTACTGATGACATAATGTTGAACCCATCAACATTTTACTCCTTAAACATGCAGAACAAGTTGCTGAAGCTACATTACAAACGCTTACGAGTAATGGCGTCCGTGTTGCAACGCGGTGACTTTGGATCCGTCGCCATGAAAATACGTTTGGGATTCCCAATGCTCTCACGCCCACATACTGAACTGTGGTAGCTTCAAACTTGCTGGTCATGATGATTGCTCCGCCCTGAATGTCCAGATCCATTAACTTTCCACTTTGCTACTAGCGCCCCCCTGTGGTAACAGGAAGTGACCAGTTATTACTTTCACTTGTACTGATGACACATAGTTCAACACATCAAACTCATTCCACTTATATTACATGCAGAACAAATTAATAAAGCTACCTTATGAATGCTGTGAAGCTACGCATAATGGCGTCCGCGTAGTGACGCGGTGACTATCCATCCCTCGTCATGAAAATACGTTTAGGCTTTTGATGCCTTTAATAAACTTGTATCATCATAAAAATTGATAGACAGGTCGAGGGTGGCGAGCTCTCACATCTGATTGTTTTTTTTGAATAGGAAAATGAAAATTGATACACGTGTATGTTGCCTGTTCGGACAAGTCTCTGGCACCATTGCTAAATTTCAAACAGGAAGTCAGCCATTTTGATTTTAATGTGTCATTTTGGCCCGATTTCCACGTATTGCATTTTAACGAACTCCTCCTAGCGATTCTGTCCAATCAACCTAATATTTCTTTCAGATCATCAAGAGACCATGCTGATCAAAAGTAGTGCTCTGCATGTCTGTCGCTAAATGGGCCATGCCGCCATGGTGTCCCCATTTCAGATGCCTCGCCAAACACATTCGAGCTGCTCTCTCTCCCTCATACTTCATCCAAATGGATTCAAAATTCCTGTACATAGTAAAAGCCCCACCCTGAACGCTTCAATGTGCTGCTGAACAATCTAGCTCATCGCGCCCTCTTATGGAAACAGAAAATGCCACATTTTACGTAGAAATGGGCAGATTTGCTCAAAACTTCACATTTGTGCTTAGGGTCTGCCCCTGAAGGCACCTGCCCAAATTTGGTTACACTCTGAGCGCCTTCTGGTGGATGAAGTATCAACTTATCATAACTCCTTCAGCTTTGTCCGATTCATTCGACAATTTCTCTCAGGTTGGGGCCAGCACTTGCCCTGTTTAATGGTCTGTCTAATGCGGTCATACAGGTGCGACCCCAAATGCCGAAAAAGTGCCCCCTAAACACGTTTCAAAATTCCCATAGGGAAATTCGGTTACTTTTTCGTAGGCAGACAAAATTCAGTATTTATGTGCTTTGTAACAAGGCATACAAAAAACTTCATTGGAGCCACGCCCTAAACCCAACAGGAAGTCAGCCATTTTGATTAGAATTTTTGAATTTTAAAACAAACTCCTCCTAGGAATTTCGCCCAATCAACTTCAAATTTGGTACGCATCATTGTGAGACCTAGCTGATCAAAAGTTGTGCTCTGCATATCAGTAGCTTAAAGGGCTTGGCTGCTAGGGCGTGACAAATTTTAGTGACTTGACGAAAAAATTTCACAATGCTCTCACACCCAAACACTTGATAGACACGTCTCTTTATGACAATTAGTCCTGGCTAGTTCCAAATCATTTTCCTTTACTGACGCGTTTTCCAATTATCGTTATTGGCAACTGAAGACACAGTTCCTTTTATAGTATAGGTATTTTCAAAATGGAGAAGCCACCTAGACTTTCTCCTCTATTTTTGCTCTGATTGACCTGATCAGAATAAACTTTGGCACTGATAATAATGAGATTCTGTGCTGTAATTTTTTAAAGAGATTTTAGACTGCAACTCAACAAATTTACAAGGGATCGTAGTTTAATTTTGTCAGGTGCTAAATGAGATCTTTCATTTACACTGTGTTCCATCTCCATTTACTCTGACTCAGTGACACTTATAGTACACCAAGGCTGAAATCCCAAATGGTTTTACCTTTATGACAATACCAAGATTATTCAAATGGACCAGCCAGTCGCCGACATATACTCATTTCATTTTGGGCTTGCCATTTTTGACAAAGAGGCTCAGGGCTTAAGGGATTAAACCACTTTTTTCCAAGGAATTTTTGGCTCATACTGCAGTCCTTTCAGGAATTTGATCATGACTTTTATCTCCTTGTTTAGGGTTTGCTGGAACTCCCGGATACCTGTCTCCAGAAGTCCTTAGAAAAGACCCTTATGGAAAGCCAGTGGACATGTGGGCCTGTGGTATGAGAACATTTATCTGTTCACCCTGACACTGAGGTTCTTCCTGTCATAAATCGCAGTAATAATTCATCCTGATGCATATTTTGAATTGAGTATAATTTCTAGAATTGATTTCAAGGTTGTAATTAGCAGAAATTTCTGTATAATTGTTACCTCAGACGCTTCCAATGTTGTGTACTGAAGTTTGTTTAAACTATCAAAAAGTCAGACTCAGCAGAAAATCAGTATGAAGGAAAAAATATCAAAATCCTCATAAAATTGTTCTATTTTGTGAAAAGCTGGGTGAAGAATAAGTCTACTTTAATGAACCAAGTTGACTATTCATTAAACCTCAGGGAACCTTGCCAGCCCAGTGCAACTGCTGTGGTCTTTCACCCTACAGTGCCAAGTTACTGTGGCAATAATTAATTGAGTGGGACCTGCAACAGTCAATATGATTTTGATACTGTTTAACCCCTTAAGGACTACGGCCCGGTACCGGGGTTGGTTGTTACGCATTACAAATACAGCATGTTTAAAAATCGCGACACTGTCAAGCAGCATATCCACATTTCACAAAGAAACTCGGCCAAAAGCTCATGTAAACCATTTGTACCTTAACCGAACACAATTCAAGCACCAAGCAAGTAAATAAGCATGCAGCAGAACATAGGATAAAATCATATCAGCGCTGAATCTCCAGAATTTCTTCTGAATTCATGCTATGCATAAAAATGATACCTCAAATAAAAGAGGAAAGTCCACAGAATGCAACAATATGAGCCCTGTCATTTTAAACCGACACCACATTGAAAGAACCGCAGGCATACACTTTACAGTCTACAGAGATGAGCAGAAAAAAATTCTTACCTTTGATATTTTGCAATAAAAAAAACTGCTCGACTGTAAATCTGCGCTTGCTATTGTTGGCCCAATGTGTTTGCGTTATAACAAAACTAGATCTGCCGGGATCCTAGCATGTTCTTTCCCAGGGCGTTGCTTCAAAGAAATCAGCTCTGTAGCATTCAACTTCCGTGTATTTTCCTGTCTGCCATTGGCTTGTGATGCTGTCAGGAAGACTATGCCGGTAGGAATTTCATTGTATGAGTCCTGATGATTCTAACGAACTCTAAACCACCTGAATCGTAGGATCCTAGCCTGATCTACAGCCTTGCGTTCCGAGTGCGTCAAACTGAGTCCATGAGTCATATGCATGTTCTTGAATAGCGCGACAATAGAAACGCATTACTAGTTTGTTTGAGGTATTGTCCAAATAATTATACGCTGAATATTCAACATTCATTTTCAAAGTCGTTTTCTGACAGAATCTTTGCAGTACTCCGCACAAATACTGAGATTACGATAGTACCGTACGTATTTTCTTTACCCCGCAAATTTGACGATAGACTGTTCTCGATTGGCGCAGCCTATTGGTTAAAAAACTGCGCTGCTGAAAGGAAATTGTGAAGGTACGATTCCTGATCAGGGTACCTTTTTTTTGTTTTTTTTTAAATTTGGAAATAATCGCAGTTTCCTTCTACAAATAATCGCTGGGGTTTTTGTTATTCTTACTTTTCTTTAACATATTTTCACATTGCCTTTGTATTTATCATTTTACCCATTAGTTTTGTTTTTTTTAATAAATATGCTCCAGTGGAGTCAAACTTGATTTTCATTGTATGTATTATCATTGAATGGGAAATTGTATAGGCAACAAAACTGGCAGAAATACCATTAAATTTTTTTTTAATTCTAAAAATTAAAAAATGTTGTATTTAGATGGAATGGATGCCTGTAGTGATATATAAGTGAAAACTTATAGGTTTTACAGCTTGGTAAATCTGAGAAATCTGAAATGGAACACAAGGTACCTAAATTGCCAAAATGGAGAAGCCACCTAGACATTCCTCTCTAATTTTGCTCTGATTGACCTGATCAGAATAAACTTTGGCACAAATAATATTAAGCTGCTGACATTGTCAAGCAATATCCCCCGCAACTGGCATTGCATTTTTGAATACAGAATGTTTATATGCATTTAGATTTCTAAAGAACTCTACGAATCGCAAAGCTGTTAATTTCCTTGCAAAAAAAATAGGCCGGAGAGTATGCATCAGAAAACTTGGAAAATTATACCAAATTGTTTTCATGGCGCATCCTTATGTGTTTTTACACCTTGATGCCAAATATGATCGCAATCGGATAATTTTTTTCAAAGTTATAGGCCGGACACGAGACGTTACAGATTTCCCACAAATTTGTCGCTTTTTGCCCCAAAACGTGAGAAATTACAAAATTATTTCCAAAATAGTTTTTCATGACACACCTTTATGTGGTTTCACACCTCAATGCCAAATATGATCAGAATCAAATGATTAGTTTCAAAGTTATAGCCCGGACAACAAACGTGTCGGACTGACGGACAGACGGACCCCATATTTGTATCCCCCGCAACAACGTTGTTGCAGTGGATAATAATGAAATTCTGTGCTGTAATTTTTTTTAGGTTATAGCCCGGACACGACACATTACAGATTTCCCACAAATTTGTCGGTTTTTGCCCCAAAACTTGGGAAAGTACATAATTATTTTCAAAATAGTCTTACATGACACACCTTTATGTGGTTTTACACCTTGATGCCAAATATGATCAGAATCGGATGATTAGTTTCGAAGTTATAGCCCGGACACGACACATTAGATTTCCCACAAATTTATCGCTTTTTGGCCCAAAACGTGAGAAATTACAGAATTATTTTCAAAATTGTTTTTCATGACACACCTTTATGTGGTTTTACACCTCGATGCCAAATATGATCAGAATCAGATGATAAGTTTCAAAGTTATAGCCCGGACACGACATATTACAGATTTCCCACAAATTTGTCGCTTTTTGCCCCAAAACGTGAGAAAGTACAAAATTATTTTCAAAATTGTTTTTCATGACAAATCCTTATGTGGTTTTACACCTCGATGCCAAATATGATCAGAATCGGATGATAAGTTTCAAAGTTATAGCCCGGACACGACATATTACAGATTTCCCACATATTTGTCGCTTTTTGCCCCAAAACGTGAGAAAGTACAAAATTATTTTCAAAATTGTTTTTCATGACAAATCCTTATGTGGGTTTACACCTCGATGCCAAATATGATCAGAATCGGATGATAAGTTTCAAAGTTATAGCCCGGACACGACACATTACAGATTTCCCACAAATTTGTCGGTTTTTGCCCCAAAACTTGAGAAAGTACAAAATTATTTTCAAAATAGTTTTACATGACACACCTTTATGTGGTTTTACACCTTGATGCCAAATATGATCAGAATCGGATGATTAGTTTCGAAGTTATAGCCCGGACACGACACATTAGATTTCCCACAAATTTGTCGCTTTTTGGCCCAAAACGTGAGAAAGTACAAAATTATTTTCAAAATTGTTTTTCATGACAAATCCTTATGTGGTTTTACACCTCGATGCCAAATATGATCAGAATCAGATGATAAGTTTCAAAGTTATAGCCCGGACAACAAACGTGTCGGACTGACGGACAGACGGACCCCATATTTATATCCCCCGCAACAACGTTGTTGCGGTGGATAATAATGACATTCTGTGCTGTAATTTTTTTGAGGTTTCAGGCTGCAATTCAACAAATTTACAAGGGATGGAAGTAAAACTTTGTTAGGTGCTAAATGAGATCTTTCATTTACACTGTGTTCCATCTCCATTTACTCTGACTGAGTGACATAAAGTGATTTTTAAACCAGGTATGAAATCCCAAATGGTTTTACCTTTATCACGATACCAAGATTATTCAAATGGACCGAGCAGTCGCAGAGATATACTCATTTCATTTTGGGGTTGCCATTTTCAAAAGAGGCTCAGGGCTAAAGGGGTTAAGTATTGAACATTTGGGATATGTGCCGCCAATATGCTAAACAATGAATATTATAGTAGGTTATCAGCAAAAACCCAATTTGGAAAAAAATATATAACTTTTGCAAAGGAGCAAGATACTGAAACCAATTTAACTGATGAATTCACATTTTCAGTTTTCAGATTTTGCATGCTTTGTGCTCTACATGTTACAAGGTTTATGATTGTGTGCAAGACTGTCCCAACTCCTCTGGATAAATGTTGTTATTCACCTCCGCCAAGGAGATGTATGTTTTTGCCGGCGTTGGTTGGTCTGTCTGTCTGTCTGTCTCTTAGCAACATATCTCAAAAACAGTTGCATAGATTTTAACCAAACTTTGCAGGATGTTTAAGTAGCACAAGAGGAGCTAGTGGCTTATCTAGGCCAAACTACAGCTGAGATATAGGCCAAAGTTCAAATCCAGCCACGCTGGCGGAGGCATGGGCTCTTGCGAGTCCAGCAGAGAAGGTCAAAAATGACACATGGACCAATTGATTAGATTTTGGGAGCGATCTGGTTAGGGGTTAGGGTTAGGGCCCTGGGCGGAGGTGCTGCGCGCTCTGAGTGCTCTTGTTCTCAATGTATTTTATACTGTGAGTTCAAGACAGGCCCTAATCTAGGATTTGGACCTCTGCTGTGAAGTGAATAGTACCTTGGTATCTTGCTGGGTTCGTGAAATGGACATCTGGAAAGACGGTCGAAATTGATTTTTATTGCATGTTTGCAGTATATTTTCTCAATCATACAGATACGTAGTGTGGTGGTAAATGCTCTGTATTGTTGTGTTGAAACTTTATTTTCAGGAATACCAAGCATTTCTTTGGTAGTATCTACACTTTTGAAGCTAGACGGCGCCAAAGTTGGAGGAAAACTCAAAACGGACCATTTCATAGCAGATTGTGCCTGTGTTTAGGTGGCATTATTTTGTTTACCCAGCAAGATGGAGCTCTGAAATTCTCTGGATACATAGTCCCTTTTGGGGTCACTAGAGTGTGTGTTCATGTCTTTTCACGATTCTGGGTAACAAAAGTGTGATTAGAAACTTGAACGAAAACGCATGGAATCATGGAAAACCTGGAAAATGAATTTCACATTTTCCAGACATGGAAAACTCAGGGAATTTGAGAAAAAATAGCAAAAACTTGGGAAAACTCAAGGAATTAACACTGACTAAAAATTATCTTTCTGAGATTTTGACATTTACATGCATTAATGCCAGTAATTCTAATCTTGTGTCATTGAGTCCATGTTCTGCTTCTACAGTGTGCATGCATGTATCCTTACTGATTTGCTGTGGTGGCTTTGAAGTACCTGATGTAATACAGTATATTATGAATGATTGCCATGTGCACATGTTGCAGGCTACAGTATACTGATTAAGTGCTGTCATTGTTCTTTCTAATTCTTGTTTGGCCAGCAATAAATGGTTCAAGGACGCCGTGTAAAAAACAGTAACTTTACTTTAGCAGAAGTCCCCTGTGCATTACATCTCATCTCTCGACAACGTTCAATGAACCCACTCCCGTAGCAAAAAAATCCATAAAACATATAAAGCTCTTTGGGTAATGTAGTTTAACCCATAAACTTATTCAGTTTCAGATCTAGTTGGCAGTAATTATTACTTATTAACATATTAACATTTTCAATGCATTAATGCAATAACTTTCTTTCGTAAACTAAATTGAATGTGCAAATACCACAAACTTAAATAATATGCAAATGATGCATATCTTAAACTTAAATGTCCCTTAAATGTCCAGCTAAACTTAAAGTTACAACAGTCATCACTGAATGTGTTTTCCGGAAACTAAAAAGCCAAAATGGAGTCAAGCACCCCTTGCCTCCAGAGCTGTTATATGCAGTATGTTACGATATTGTCTAGCATTTAAGATCTCGTGATGTCTTGCTTAGCTGGGTGATGGGGTTAACATGTATAAATTTTTACCTGTTATATCCATGTTCCAGATGTCATTTGCCTCAAAATTATAGCGGGTAAGGGCAGTCTTTAGGTTCTTAAAAAACGCAGTCACGTTGGTCTTGTTGAAGCTGGTGGAACCGGACAAGCTGGTGGCTTGACGTTGATGGATGGACAGGGTTATGTTGCGCTCGAGGAAGGAGGAGAGCCAATCCTTCCCTTGGTCCCTCTGGTTTTTCTTACATGAACATGGAGTTTCGAGGCCAATATTTTCGGCCAGCTCATATGCAATCTCTCGCACCTAAAAAAAGCATAAAAAAGAGGTTTATTTACAGATAGCAAGCGCCTCCGCTCAGGATCTGCCCCGGCTCCAGCTGATCCGGCTCAGAGCCGTGGCAGATACCCAGGGTTATGCACTTTGAAGCCATGAATCTGATGCCGTCTTTTCCCCGTCTGCCTTTGATCTCTCCAGGCGTCATCCTGTACATCCTGCTGGTGGGGTACCCCCCTTTCTGGGATGAAGACCAGCACAGGCTGTATCAGCAGATCAAGGCCGGAGCTTATGATGTGAGTGCTGAAGGTGGCAAATACCCCTGGCCAAATGAACCACTCTGTGATCAGCCATGACCTTCACTGAATATGAGCCCTTTCTGTCGCTACTGGGTTTCTCCCTCTGCGCATGCGCAGCTCTGAAGATTTTCTTTCCAGCTCTTGTCTTGCACGATGGCCCCAATCAGGTCCAAATCCACGGTATATTGCATTCACGTGACCTGAGTTCGGCTACCAAATAAAATGCTTTTTCTTCAGCTTCTGGCACTTGAGAAACGGTCGATTCATCAGCCGGGCTGACCTGCTGCGTTGTAATGAATATATTACATGCACAATCGTTGCATTCACATTACAGACCTGCTGCTGTGACCGAGGGGGACAAAAGTTTTGCATTGTAACTAGTTCCAAAGAGAGCAGAGCAGGTTTCAGAGGCCCTGTCCGACTCCTCAAAACTTATTCTGGGGAGCAAGCGGGGACGAACGCTACGTATTGTGACAGTCCCTCAAGCTCATACTATTTACCAATAATTGTAATGGGAGAACCTGAAAATCTGCTTGCCGCAAAGTGCAGACAACAGGAAACATCACTGCCCATCAATTACACTTAATACAGAGTTAGTCATTGAAAACTGATGCATCTCGTAGATAGTAGCGAATAATAGAACATGGGGATGTCCATGACGCGGCAGCGCAGATGTCAGCCACTGCAAGTCTAAAAAGAGCTGTAGAGGAGGACATTGCCCACGTAGAATGTGCTTGAAGGTATGGCAGGAGATCTACTCCTGCACTAACATAGCATCGCACAGCCAATGAGCCTGACAATGTTTTATCAGAGGCCTCCCTTGAGAATGCGCTCTGTAATGAACAAATAACTGTAGAGTCCGTCTGATGCTCGCTATGCGTGCCAGGTAATGGGATAGCACTCACACTGGGCAAGGCGATATTGCTTCCTCCTCATTCTTATATGTGTGGCGGGGGGGGACCATCCAGAGAGATCAACCTTGAACTGAAAGCACTAATAATGCTCTTTGGCATGAATGAAGGATTTGGCTGTTAAGAAGTGGCACTTCCATCTTCTCTGATGAAGAGACGAGGAGACCGAAAGCGCACATAAATCACTCACTCTCTTAGCTGGGGTTAACGCTAAGAGGAGCGCTGTCTTCCAGGACAGAAATTTAAGTGATATTTGGGATATAGGCTCAAAAGGTGCTTTTCTTAGAGCACATAATACCAGTGGTAAATCCCACTGTGGTGTTGAGCGGCGCGTGACAGGCCGTTACCTCCTGACTCCCTTCAGGAAAGGCTTATTTAATGGATGTGCAAAGACAGATCTCTCTCCGCAACCTTCGTGGCACGATGAAATGGCCGCGGCGTGTATTTTAATTGTCGAAAGGGACAGATTTCTATCGACTAGTAGCTGGAGGAAAGACAGTGTTTGTGGCAGAGAGCTGGATGTTGGAGCCATACACCGCTCCTCACTCCAGCACTGAAAAGCAGACCATGGGATTCACCATGGTTCCCTGGATAGCAGTTGTGTCAGTGCCGGAACCATGGCGTGCTTGTGGGCTCTGGAACAACCAATATGACTAACAAGTCCTCCATCTGAATCTGTGTCAGGAGGCGAGGAATTAGAGGAACCAGGGGAAAGCGTAACGTAGGTTCACGTGAAAGGATTATAGAATGCTTCTGGCAATTTCCAGAAGCTGAGCTGATCGATCAACTTTCTGGTGGTTCATGAAGACTGCCACCATCATGTTGTCCGTTCTTGCTGTATGTTTGTCAGTCAGCACCGGGGTCGAGGTGAAGGCGAGCAAACCACCTCTGGATTTTTCTCATGTGAAGAAGTCCGAGGGGGGGCGATCACATGACTGGCTGACATCATGCCCAGTAGGCGCATCACAGTCAGTGCCGTATTCACTCTGAGGCTTGAACCAAGGCAGGAGGGGGCTGAGAATTAGTAGTCTTGCTTTTGAAAACTTTGGGTTCATTGAGATTGAATCCTTGTGCACTCCCAATTAAATTTGTAATTTGGAAGGGAGGGCGGCACTCTTTTACTAATTAATAGCAAAGCACAGATGAGTCAGGTGACTGATCAGTTACACAGTGTGAAGGGCTGCTACCTCCTTTTAGGCTGCTATCAAAATAAGATCGTCCAGAAGAAAAAGGACTCTGATGCTGCAATTGTAGTGAATGCGTGGCGCCAGCAAATAGCTAAAAAGTTGGCGACTGTAATGAAACTGCACCCTTCTGATAGAGAAACGCGGGAATTTCTTGTGTCTGGGAGTGATGGAGACATGGAAAAACGCATCGTTTTGGTCGATGGAATTGAGCCAATCGACGTGGCGCACACACTTTAATGCATGCTTTATGGTGCGCAAGTGAATCTGTCTTTTCACAATTTTTTCACAAAAAGCCCTGACAATTGACATCACTCCGCTGAACAGCGGAGGCGGGAACGTGAACTCGAGAATACAGCCCCTTTCTATTATTCTCCTCAGCCATCTTTTTAAGAAAAACAGACCTTGCCACGCTGAGAAGTGCCCTGAGAGCGGGCGTGCAAATTTAAGGGTAGTTTTTCTGACATTTCTGTTAGTCAGAGCAGAGCCCTCTCCGCCGTAGCATGTGATAGAAAAGCTTACAGGAGGGCAGGATAGAAAGGGCTGAGAGACGGGAAGAGCAGCATTGCCGATCACCCCAGACTCAATGGCCTCCACTGCTATGTGGGTAGCATGGGTGGGCGTGGAGTGCGCGATTACTGTTGCAACAGCGGCATAGTCAAGCTCGCTCACATTAGCTCGTAAAATAAAACCACCATCACTGAGGATCAGACTTGTGATCTTCAGCGTAGGGGGTTCTGAGCTTACTGCTGAGTTAGGACTGTTGTTTAAACTCAGACTGGTGGGCTTTGCCTTTCATCTGCGTGTAACTGAGGACTGAGGTGTGTGGGGAATACGTGTCGAAACAGTTGCAGAGAACTCAGTGGAGACTAAGACAAACTGTTTTAAAGGAACTGCTTTTTAACACAAGGGGAGTGGCCCTTGAAAAGGGCCGACATGACTAGTCGGACACACATCCCCTGTTGGCAGTGATTGCTTCCTCTGCTTTTGCGGCGGCTCGGCCGGGGGGTTCGTCCACTCTCGTGCAGGGCGAAGATTATGGATGCAGGGCAAGAGGCACAGGGGGGCACAGTAGCTGGAGGTGTGGGCTGTACGGTTGGGGGGATGGTGGGAAGCGGTCTGAAACACAGGGGCAGCAGGGGCTACCGGGCGCTGCTGCAGAGAGCGATTTTCTCTCTAATCTCACCAAAAACCGTGAGCACGCTGTGGGCGAATATTTTCTCGACCCCACTGGGTGCACTTCCTTCTTCACCCTCTCCGCTTTGTCAATCGCCTATCGTCCTGCGGGAAATACTGGTGGAGAGTGTTCAGAGAAATGTGTTTTATCGGCGGTTCAGTCAGTGGGCTAGACCTGGAACACGCTGGCCGGTGTAGCGGGGCGCGGCCAGGTTGAGCCAAAGCCGCATTAAACTTTAGCGTGGCGGGGTCCGCCGATTGCAGGGCATGGAGTCTTGGAGCGTGGACTTCAGTCTCTGCCAGCAGAAATTCACTAGCAACACGTTGATAAAGCGGCAAGAAAGAGGATGTTTTAAAAAGCAGGGCACCCTGCTCACCGAGCTCTAAGTCTTCCAGTGGGAAGAGGGAAGCACTAGTACAAGCAGTAATGAAGGGAGTAGAATTATTGAATTTTCGCCTCCGGCTCTCCACCATACGATGAACCCAATCTCACATTAGCTTTCTCAGTATCTACGATACTTGTAATACGGGACATAAATGCGTTAGCCCGCTGCTGCAGCTCCCACGAAGATAGGAGGCCACAAAAAGAGCAGAAAGCCTGAGGCATCAAGGCTAGCTCGGGATGTTCGGTGCCGAGCCACTTTTTGCAGCATGAGTGAGGGTCGTACAGCATGATGTAGCAGTTGCTACACTCCTGGCTGAGGCGTACCGCTCTGAGAAATACTCATCTTCAGAACAGCGTCATTCTATTTCTTGCGCTGAAGAAAAACTGGGAGCCAAACTCCTGCAGGAGAATAGCGGGAAAGAAAATCTTCAGAGCTGTGCATGCGCAGAGGGATAAACCCAATAGCGACAGCCTTAAAGGGCAAAGCGCATACAAAATAGAACCGTGTATTTTCAACAGCTTAAGAGTGGTCACAAATAACCACTAATAACCACTAGTATGCATTAATGTTCACAAGGTTTGGTTTGTAATTCATTTTCATTCAGTTTGGTTATGTGTTTCTGCTTCCTTGTGTGTGTGTGTGTGTGTGTGTCAGTTACCAGCAGTGGTTTTACCTGGACTTTAAGAAGACGTATTGATTTCAAACTTGAAAAATTGTCGTATTTGGTATCATCCGAAAGGGCATTCAATACTCTCTCAAATTATATATACTTTTCATTTGGAGGTGATAGTGGAATATCGCCCTTGAATAGTACTGCCAATTGAGCCAAGAGCTGTGATGTCACTCATGGGATCATTTGTGACACATACTGCCCTACAAAGGCTTAAGTGCAGGAACTAAACAATTATTTAAGCAGTAAAAAAAGGCTTCAGGATTTGTTTGCTGTCCCAACAAGCAAATACTTAGCATATATGTGAAAAATTATAGTTAATGGACTTGCTATGGTATAATCACTATCCAAATAAATCCTGACCTCCATTTACTTTCAGGCCCAGAACTGCACCACTCGCATTTTATACAATGCGTAGTTACTTTACTTAGGCTTTGTAGGGCAGTATTGGCAATCGTGTGTTTCTTGCGTTGCAAGCAAGACCTCGCAATCCACGAGAAATATTAGAATTTTTGCTTGACTTGGACAACGGACCCACTTGAAATATAGAACAAAACAAGAAGTGAACAAATTACGATCGGCAGGTGATGGGCGATGCATTCGACTCTTTCAGTAAAATTTCAGTCAGGTAAACTCATGTATTAAGGTTGAACAAATGTATTAACATGTAGATGTAATGACATATCAGTTTGGCGAAAGATTCTGTTCTGGAGGTGCTCTCTACCATGCATGGCAAGAGCATACTAAACAACAACAAAATTAGGTAGGCAGCAGAACTTAAGAATCCCCCAAAACAGCAGAACCAACAACAGCAAGTGAAGCTAAATTATGTGAGCAACTAAACTATGAATAGCCTGGCTCCTTGCTGGACCCTTCAGGCTCGTTTCCCAGAGAACACACCACTTGGTGCCATTGCATCTGTACTAGTGGACAGGGTGTCGCTGCCCTCTCGAGAATAGGCACATGCTGCTTCCTCTAGCGCACGTCTGCAACCCCAACAGATGCAAAAAGGCAAGATGAAGTGTCATCTTAGTCCTGAGAAACATTCTACCTAGTGAAATAAACTATGTGAACAGTGGAACACCCACTGCCTCCTGGATGACCAGGAAGTGCATAGACATATCCAGGGTCAAAACATTGGCTGCTAAAGGTGTGCTACCACCAATGCAATTACCTGGATCAAGAATGGACATACTACTGTTAAATGCATCATGACCTCGCTTTGTGTAGCCTGGCTCCCCGCTGTACCCGTAAGCCTCATCTCCCAGAGAGCACACTGTTGGTGCCCTCACATCTGTACCTGTGGGCAGGGCCTCGCTGCCTACTAGAGAATAGGCACATGCTGCTCCCTCCAGCGCACGTCTGCAACCCCGACAGATGCAAAGAGCCAAGATGAAATATCATCTTGGTCCTGAGAAACATTCTACCTAGTGAAATAAACTGTGTACAGTGGAACACCCAATGCCTCCTGGATGACCAGGAACTCCACAGAGATATCCAGGGTCAAAACATTAGCTGCTAATGGCTGCCAAGCCTTTAGCATATGTCGGCTTCCACCAATGCAATCACCTGGATCAAGAATGGACTTACTATTACTAAGCATGACCCAGCCAACCACCTGCACGAGTTGCAAAATGATAAAAGGGGCCCAAAAGAAGATACTGTCATGACCATAAACCGATCCATAGCTCCATCCACCCCCTAACTACGCGTAGCAATGGCCGGACCTAGGTCGAGCTTTGCTGAAGATGGTACCATGTCCCTTATAACCTCATTGGAAGCGATTCCTGAAAACATCTCGAGTTTTTAAAAACGGATTGCATCGCAAAAAAAAGCAAAAGACAAAGATAATAATTATTTTTTATCTGGGTATATTCACAAAGTGTCATTTTCTGTTCTAAACGCCCGTGAAGTTGAAGCGAAATGCAAATGCTATCGCTCAATGTTGAAGTCCCAGAAGCCGCACTCATTGATAATTACGATCGAAAAGGTACAGAGAAGCATTGTTCACGGCCAGTGCTCTTGCAAAGCAGGGTACGTAGCGCTCAATTTACATAAGGTGTGATAAGATCGTAAACCTTTTCCGGAGCACCCGAGTGCCCAAGACCGTCTTTGACTGAAACAGAGCTCAGTGTGAAGCCTGCATTGATCATATCAGGTGTGTTTCTGCTCTGTTTGAATTAATGCCTGCAGCCTCTTGACCCCTGTACGGCCCAGTGTAAAGCCATCAAGAGGCGTTATTGTTCGTAAACATAGCGAGTTGAGTTTTCAGAATAATGAGTAATTAATAGCAGATAAATTGCCATATCCAGCCTCCTGAAAGCAGTGTTTACGACCCTTGGTGTCTCGTGACCGATTTACACTCACCCTAACCACACCACTTTACCATTGTGTGATTTTACAATGACAAAAATGCGAAAACAAATCGCGAATATCCTTTTCCCAATTGAGAAAGCAGTTCGGATAAGTGTTTGTCTGAGGTTATGGCAGACGCGAGCTGGGTGCAGTCACGTGACTGCAGCCCTGGATTTCATTGGCTGGATAGGCCTGGGTGGGCTGTACTATGGATCGGTCTATCGTGAAAACTACACGATCTATACATACAGACGTTTAGTTTCATTAAGGTCCAAAGGCAAAGTTCATATGCATCTGAAGACCTCTGAACCCAAATCTTCCGACATGATGCGATGTCTTGAAGATTCAGAAGGAGTGGGCAACTCAGGAGAGAGAGAAGGCGCAAAGCACAGCGGACTCTCTTGTCGGTCTCCCAGCAACCACAGTAAACCAAGGCTTGAGAGGCACTCTCATTGGTCAGTACTGCAGACGATGTAACATCAAATAGAAGAAAACAAATGGTCAGATTGACCAATAACAACGAGAGATCCTCAACTCATTTTTGTTATGACCCTGTATCTCAATAATTTTAAATACAGCATATGCACACACATTTATAGCAATGTCAGGTTCAAAAGTTCAACCAAAGAAGCTTTAAAGTTCAAGGATTTTATGATTTAAATGACATTTATTTAGCATATCAGGTATTCAGGCAGAAATTCACTGAGGAAGGCAAACTGCATAATGTCTTTGTTGACAACATTGCTCAGCTTCATTGTCCAAACATACTAACTTTGCTCCATTATTGCCCCAAGTGTGCATGCCATTGCAATTCAATCAATGCTCGAGATTTAATTTCTGAAGGGGTCGTAAAATCCACAGCCAAGTTTCCAAAACCATACGAAAATCCTCCCCAACAACAAAAAGGAGCGGCATTATCATAAAATGGAGATGTTTCGCAAAATCATTTAGATTTAATTCATTTCAATAACTGCATATCAAGAGATTGATTCACTGCATTTATCCATGGAAAATTTATTGCATTTCATTATTGCCATTAACTGCATTTCATCTGAAATTCACTGCATTTAAAGGTCTACTAAGTGGGAAAAAACGTTGTTGACATGCATTATTGCCTGCAATTCATGAATCCAGCATTTAACTTTCATAATTGTATGTCATATTGGCAAAAAAAATGAAGAAACTGGACACTTTGAGACCTCTCCTTAAAACTCGTGAGCGATTGGCTAATCGGCTGCCATGTATGAGAAGTAAGTTGCCTCAGAGCTTGTACAGAAAATGACTTGTTTCACTCCTCATTTCAACAGCCAATTTGTGAAAGAAAGACAAGTTAGTTATCTTATTTGAGACAAATATTCTTGTTGATACATTTTATACATACCCAATTAAATGATTTGAAAAAAACTGTCAATCTCATCTGGGATTGCAAAATAAAAAGTTTGCATTGGTTGTAAACGCGTGTACAGTCGTTTTACACGTTCTTGCATTGTATACTACGCAAAATGAGTGCTAATTTTGGACTTCGAACACAGAAGTGACTGAGGAACACGGCAACTTCATACTCACATGGACCGGTCGCTTGTGTTTATGTTTGGGTTTCGCTTTCAGATATGTGCCGTACGGAAGTCCTAGTCCTGGTGACTAGGATCACGATATGGCCACTGTTTCAGAAACAAACACAAATGCAAAATTTGAATGTCATCAACAACAACAACAATGATCAACGATACTAAGTTACTAACAAAACAATGTAAACACAAGCTCACTTGTCAGCTCGTCTTCACAGCACTCTTACATAGACATTTACACTGAAGCCGTACAGCAGGGCTGGGCCAAGGGCTACCCGCGCCGGGCCTGGCGGGGTAGCAGCTGAGTAAGTGGGGAGTAAGCACGAGAACGGATCTCAGATGCTAAGTCTCACGCATTCAACGTAGGTCCTGGGCATTTTTTTAGGCTTATTCATCATTGTCCGCAATTATTCAATGAAAGCCTATTAATGAGATTCTCACGGAGAATTAAAATCCTTGTGCGTTGAAGTTTCAGTTTCACTTGCATAAAGGTGGATCTCACCACAAGCATCATGGAAAGCGATTATGACTTCGGAATTCTCGTGCTTCTCTTTGCTCAGGGAAAAGAAACAATGCATGTGTTTCATGATCATTTCAATTGTTTTATTGAAACAAGACCAAATAAATCATCTTTATGCAATTCCATTGCTTTCAATCGCTCAGTAAAGACAAGCGTGACAATTCCCGAGTCATAATTGATTTCTATGACATTAGTGCGGAAATCCACAGTATTGCACATGAAACTGATTAACGTAATACACAATGACTTCAATTCCGCAAGTGATTTTCTCCAGTAAGCGCTGAGGGGAAAATTGTGCACTATGGCACAGGAAGGTGATTGAAGGCAAGAGACTTGGAATCTCTTTTTTGGGAAGTGATGTAAACTCATACCATCACTTGGAGTCTTGTTACAGCCTACCACTACACATGTTGATGTATGTTATCTCAAAATCAACTAAATCAAGGATCGATCAAGGCGAAATCAATTATCAGTGTAGAACAAACCATTGGTCGATCAGCTGGGAACGTTTGCAAATTACTTTTCACACGTCACAGGTCGTATGACTACGAGGTCCGCGCAAACAACTTTTTTGAGGGGTGGGGCTTAGGACCGTACAAACCAGCCAAATTTTAGTTTTCAAATAATGATAAAAAGTTACAGAAAGCATTTACAAGTGTAAATGCTTTATATATGTCCTCTTTTACACTATGCTTAACATACATTGTCTTGGATCTACTCATCTATTTTATTATTGTTATTTTTATTATTATATTTATTTATTTATTTTAATATATGGGGTAGGGATTCTGTTCTGAGTGTTTCTGTATGTCTGTGCTCTGTTGTGGAAAAAAAGCTCAAAAAAGTAAGGAAAAAAAAAAAAAAAAAACCTCTTCCTGTCTGATTAAAATGTTATGATGATTAATGTGTATAATTTGCATTGCACCCTTTTTTAAAAAATAAACTTCTCGCTACGCTCGTATATGGCAGGTTATTCCAACGAAAGAAAATAGCCGGAGTTCTTAGCTGCCCAGGTGAAGCTACGGAGCCCCCCTGGTGTCAGTCGAGAAAAAAAAAAAAAAGCCATGGACTAAACTGAGGGAACAGATTGCTAAACTGTGTGCACAGTTTACTAAACTGAGGGCAAAGATTACTAAAATGTGCGCACAGTTTACTAAACTGAGGGAACAGATGACTAAACTGTACGCACAGTTTACTAAACTGAGGGAACAGATTACTAAACTGTGCGCACAGTTTACTAAACTGAGGGAACAGATTACTAAATTGTGCGCACAGTTTACTAAACTGAGGGAACAGATTGCTAAACTGAGGGAACGGATTACTAAACTGTGCGCACAGTTTACTAAACTGAGGGAACAGATTACTAAACTGAGGGAACAGATTGCTAAACTGTCGCAATGATGGACAATCAGAAAGTGTAGCGCGACCTCTGCCATAAACTAATGCATTATTATTATTATTATTATTATTATTTATTGATCGATGTAAAGACTACGGCTTTTACGTTCAGATTCATGGTTCATGGTTTTTTTTCTTCCCCAAATCAATGATTAGCCTATATTACGATATTTGTAAACAAACACAGAATCTGCGCTTTTTTTTGGTTGGCTGTGTTTTAGGAAATAGGCGTATTGTATTCGTATTGTTTTTTTTTATTGTTTCTCTGATTGCAATGTCTCATTTCACTGGGATGTCTAGAGCTATAGACTGTTACGTGATCCACCAGCTTAAATAAATATTAGGCAAAATATTGTTCTCATTATTTAACAATGCAGTGTAAATTGATGGCAACAAAAAAGGAAGGGGAGAAAAGACAGAGGTTAGCCTGAACTCGAAGATGTGTCAGATAAACTGTCCCCGAATGTTCAGTGCTCAATCAGTCCAAGGGCTCTATTTTAATGATCTGAAACCCAAGTTTAAACATGAAGCGCAAGTTGCTTAGGGGAGATACGAGGACACTGTTAGGCTATTCATGTTAAGCACATGCTTACCCTTGCACCCAACAAAAAGCTAAAAAGGGTTGGTCTTAAGGCTAATATTTATGTTTAGGGCACACCATGATAAACCAATGAGAATGCCATCTGCCGTCTCCAATCTCATTTTAGAGCCAGAAGGGCAAAGTTGGTATATTGCAGGTTCCAATAGGCCGAATCTCCGCTGAAAAAGATGCATGATGAAATTAATTTCAAACTTTAAATGATGCTGTGCGGTCAAGTATTGTAACACATGAAATTAGGCACTTTTCTGCCACTTCAGATACCCTTAGTTGATACCATTTTAGCAAGTAAACTAGCCCTAAATGCTGTCTTTCCCAGGTAAAAAAGAGAGAAGAGTATTAAAATAAAATAAAGAAATTGTTCAGATCAGTTTTGAACATATGGTTCAGCAGTTTAGTAATCTGTTCCCCCAGTTTAGCAATCTGTTCCCTCAGTTTAGTAAACTGTGCGCACAATTTAGTAATCTGTTCCCTCAGTTTAATAAACTGTGCGCACAGTTTAGCAATCTGTTCCCTCAGTTTAGTAATCTGTTCCCTCAGTTTAGTAATCTGTTCCCTCAGTTTAGCAATTTGTTCCCTCAGTTTAGCGAATGGCATTTTATTTCTCGACTGACACCAGGGGGGCTCCGTATGAAGCTAAACTCAACTCTCGTTCGCAAGAACCGGTAAAATTGACAAGTCCATTAGTCGCTTAATGCTGCCCAATTCTACAATCGTGAGAGCAGACTCATGTTTAACGCGGATATTTGAATACCAACACATCTCATACACAATCAGACAAGATATAGGCTCCCATATGAATAGCTTGCTTGAACATTTTCCTCCGTTCCAACTTACAACCATGACCAATATCACATGCGCTTAGTGAAGCACTGAAGATACATTTTAGAAACAGACTTTGTTTCCTTAATATGAAACGCTTGTGATTACCAATGAATATAAACGTGCACGGTAAAATACGAGCGAGCAGACCTAGGTAATAAGGTTCAAATAAGATACATGTTCTGGTGCTGCTGTTTACCATAATTGCGAGATTACTCGACACATCGAGCTTGATGCATAGCGACAAGTGAGGTCGACAATGAAACTGCCTTTTCGAGTCTAATGATACTTCGTGAAGGTAAGCGTTATCATAATATCCAACTTTTGCAAAAGCACCTTTAGCACTGACTGCAATGGAAAAAACGCACGTCATAACTGAATTACTGCACACAATTTACATGCCACATATGCATGAATTGCAAATAGCCTTATGCACCCTGTGGTCGTGGTGGTTGTAATAATACAAAGTAACAGGTCGATTTACTTCATTAAATTAGACACACCAAAATATATTAATCAGGCCCTGAGCTGAGTTAAATTTACAGCAGGCTTTACAAACAAGCAAAACACATTTCTCACCTTGCATGAGATGCATCAGATTGAGCAGGAAGGTGTTCATGCTGACTGTGCTTCAATAGACCAACGCAATAGGTTCTTTGCTGTTGCTGCTCTGTGATTGTAGTACTCTCGCTGACGCAGACCCAGCCAGCATGTCCATGTGGGGCTCACAAGGGTTTAATACGGGCTATGTGGGTACTGAGTGGGCATGGGCTTGAATTGGGCAAATTTAGCAGGTCCCATGCAGTTTCATTGTCATGGGCCCCACATGTGAAGCCCATGTGGGCTGGCCATATAAGCCTCATAAGGGATCTAAGTGGGCAAAGTGGGCATGGGTGTAAACAGGGCAAATTGTAAGGGCCCCATATTTTTTCAGAAACGTGGGCCCCACATGAGGAGCCCATGTAGGCTTCTAAATGGGCCCTATTAAGTATATATGTGGGCTAAGTGAGTCTGGGCTGGAACTGGGTAACATGGAACTGGGCCCTATATAGAATATACGTGGGCTAAGAGGCCATGGTATGGAACTGGGAAACGCTATGTGGGACCCATTTGAGTTTAGTTACATGGGGGCCACGTGACGAGCCCATGTAGACTGGCTGAATGGGCCCTATTAAGTACATATGTGAGCTAAGAGAATCTGGGCTGGAACTGGGTAACATGGACATGGGCCCTATATGGAATATACATGAGCTAAGTGGGCATGGTATGGAACTGGGAAACGTAATGTGGGACCCATTTGGCTTTAGTTACATGTGAGTAACCTGAGGAGCCCGCGTAGGCTGGCTAAATGGGCCCCATTAAGTATATATGTGGGCTAAGTGAGTCTGGACTGGAACTGGGTAACATGGACTTGGGCCCTATATGGAACATATGTAGGCTAAGTGGGCATGGTATCGAACTGGGAAACGCTATGTGGGACCCATTTGGGTTGAATTACATGGGGGCCACACGAGGAGCCCATGTAGGCTGGCTGAATGCGCCCCATTAAGTACATATGTGGGCTGAGTGAGTCTGGGCTGTAACTGGGTAACATGGACATAGGCCCTAAATAGAATATATGTGGGCTGAGTGAGCATGGTATGGAACTGGTAAACGCTATATGGGACCCATTTGAGTTTAGTTACATGGGGGCCACGTGAGGAGCCCATGTATGCAGGCTAAATAGGCCCCATTAAGTACATATGTGGGCTAAGTGAGTCTGGGCTGGAACTGGGTAACATGGACATGGGCCCTATACGGAATATAAATGAGCTAAGTGGGCATGGTATGGAAGTAGGAAACGTTATGTGGGACCCATTTGGCTTTAGTTACATGGGGGTAACCTGAGGAGCTTGTGTAGGCTGGCTAAATGGGCCCCATTAAGTATTTAATGGGCTAAGTAAGTCTGGACTGGAATTAGGTGACATGAACTTGGGGCCCTATATGGAACATATGTAGGCTAATTGGGCATGGTATAGAAGTGGGGAAACACTATGTGGGACCCATTTTGGTTTAGTTGCATGGGGGCCACCTGGGGAGCCCATATAGGCTGGCTAAATGGGCCCCATTGAGTATGTATGTGGGCTAAGTGAGTCTGGGCTGTGAATGGGTAACATGGACATGGGCCCTATAAGGAATATATGTGGGCTGAGTGAGCATGGTATAGAACTGGTAAACACTATGTGGGACCCATTTGAGTTTAGTTACATGGGGGCCACGTGAGGAGCCCATGTATGCAGGCTAAATAGGCCCATTAAGTACATATGTGGGCTAAGTGAGTCTGGGCTGGAACTGGGTAACATGGACATGGGCCCTTTACGAAATATACATGAGCTAAGTGGGCATGGTATGGAACTGGGAAATGTTATGTGGGACCCATTAGGCTTTAGTTACATGGGGTTAACCTGAGGAGCCCGCGTAGGCGGGCTGAATGGGCCCCATTAAGTATTTAATGGGCTAAGTGAGTCTGGACTGGAATTGAGTGACATGGAATTGGGCCCTATATGAAACATATGTAGGCTAAGTGGTCATGGTATAAAAGTGGGTAAACACTTTGTGGGACCCATTTGGGTTTAGTTGCATGGGGGCCACATAAGGAGCTAAAGGAACTAAAACTAAAAAAGACTAACTGTAGCATTAGTCATTGTCCATTTGACACAAATAGATGTGTGAATGTTTTGATGCAGTACAAATTTAACCTTATAATTATTGTGTGTGTGTGTGTGTGTGTGTGTGTGTGTGAGAGAGAGAGAGACAGAGAAAACTAAGCGAGAGAGTTGTGCTGCGTTTAGGGGTTTTGGCGGAGAGCAGGAGGTGTGTCAATTTTGAAAAGTTAAAAGAACGTGCGCTTTCCGCCCCACTGTAATCGTCCCCTTCACGTACATCAAATTCAGTTAACGACGATTAAATTTCATTGGTTAACGCCCAATTCCGACAAATTATAGTTTAATCATAACCGTCATACCTGTTGCAAATATTAGTAATTTACAGATTAGATGGAGCAGTTAAGCCTAAGCGGGTTCTCTGCGGATGGATATGCTGTTTGAAAACCAGCTGCCTGGCATAGCTCCCGTCTCCTCTCCTCAGTTGCCCACAGGAGCTGCACGACGTCGCTGTGTCAAGGGTCATTTGTACATAGAGCCGACCCGAGCTGAACGCCTTGTTTTTGTCCTGAAAATGAATAAAATCTACCTCCGTGATCGTCGAAATGGACGAAGAGCAGGAAATGTCCATAGACGAGATTCGTTTGTGGACCGTGCCACGTCTTCAGGACCACAGAGATATAAGAAAACTAGAGTGGACGGAGTGTGGACTGGACCAAAGCTGAAACGGCAGAATAGCTACGCCATCCTGTGTATGTATAAACGTCCCATGAGTTATATGTAAACAGTAGGCTAAACAACATGGGTGTCGACTACTTAGAGACTTGTTTTCCGTGTTCTTTTTATCTTTTCTTACTTCAAATGGACACAAATAAGGAATTATAATCAAACAACAAAATTTATTTAATTTTTTAATCCGGTGTATTCGATGTTTATTTAATCGGAAGACATTACAGAGAAATCGGAACTTCAGCTGTTGTCCCGTATGAGCGAGTTTTCGTTATTTTTCGAGCACGGTTTAGGCCAGTTATACTGCATTTTTCATTGAAGGTCTGCCTCGATATACATACACAAGATTGCGGTGGCGTGCTGCCAAGGAAACGACGAGATGGTCCACTCAAGTTTTCTTATATCCATGTGTTCGAAAACTTTCTGAGGACACGGAAACTGAAAGTTTCTGGGTGTAAAGACGAACTAGTAACGTTAGCCCTAGTGTTTTCGGCTCTATGAACGCCAGAGTTAGCGCCTGTTGTGGACTTGTCGAATAGCAGTGGCAACAGTTATTTCTCCAAGCTTCTTTGGCATTTTTCCTTTCTTTGCCACAAACTGCGTGCAAGAAATGCTTCACACCTGTGCAGGCCTTTTTTCTTTGTAAAATGGATTAATTGAAAAGGTAGGTCATCAACTGAGCAGCACACCAATAATCTGTCCTTTCAATCTGGTATCCAATGCTGTTGCACTGAGCGTATCCGACACCATTGGTTAATCTTCATTGGGATCATTGTAGCACCTAAAAGACTCTCCCTCACTTCGTTAGATGTAGCCTATACGGTTTCACCTGGCAGTCATTTGCGTGTTATGTATTCAACAGCGTTGGATACCAGATTGAAAGGACATGCAGGTTCTCGATATGTTGCTCAATTAGTACCTTATCAATAAATCCATTTTACGCAGAAAAAAGCCTGCACAGGTGCGAAGTGTTTCTTGCATGCAGTTTGCGACAAACAAACGCAAAGTGCTGATTGTTGTTATTGAAATTCTATTGGAGTAAAGTAGAAAATTCTTATGGACTGTCAAATAGACACAAAGTTGAAATAACGTTAAATAAAGAACTGGGTACAGTCAGTTCTTTTTGTTTTCATTGTTTCTATTAATTGAATTAATCTGTTGGGCTTTTAATTCGTGTTTAAAGAAAACAGCTGACATTATAATCCATTCCACCAGACTGCCGCAGGGGTTGCTTCGTTTTTCCTATGAAACCGCAATACAGAATGAACCAGGAGAAGTTCACTTGATTTGAATAATATTATATAGCCTATTCTAAATAACATAATAGCTAATCAAAGAACTTACTGAATAAATTAATTGGGGAAAGCGAATTCATATTTGATGTCGCGCATCGCAATTAAAAAATTTCAAAGCTGCGTGAACATAAACGCTATTCATTCAACTCAGCCATTCAGCTTTCGGTTTTAATGCCCTAGCGCTTAAACAATTAATTTGTGCTAAAAATGCCAAACATGCCCGGTTAATGATCCGCTATGTTAAGTTTAATAATCTATTGTTTAATCCCATTCCGCCACAATAAACGAGATGAGCAAAAATGAAACGTTTTATTGTTTTTTTTTTCCTAAAAAAGTATATCTTAAATGTGTTATGTTTAAAGCAAGGATTTATGAAAAGTGCAGCTCACTTGTTTTATGTTTAAAGCAAGACTTTTTAAAATAAAAAGTGCAACTCAAATTTTTATGTTCAAAGCAAGCTGTAACATTCATTGAAATACAACTTTATGTTGTGGTTTTTGCTGCTAAATTGTTGCATTATTTTTTGTATTTAGTTGAAGATGAACTATGCAACTTTGATCCTGTATTAAATTTCAATTGTTAATTTATCAAATGGCTGTGGAGTAATTGTGATGGTTAAATGACTATGGGGAGAATGGAGGCTGTCTTCCAGTAGTGTTAGGCCATGTGCTAAGGCTGAAAATATGCCTAGAAAATGGTTTTCGTTCCAACGACTGGGTAATACTTTATTTTTGCATAATTATAACCAGAAAAACATGCTATCAAAGTAACCAAGAGTTCTCCGCTGAAAAGTTTGCAGTTTTTGCAGAAACAACTACCATTTCAGGGGCAAAGGGAAATGTAGTAGGGGTCAAAAATCTGATGTCATCGGATTGGAACAAGTTTGGTATCAAACTGTAGGTCTATGAATGTGCTTCAAGGAAATATGTGTCCCAATCCGCTGGCCAGCCCCTGTGCCTCTGTAGAGGGGGTTGAAATCTGAGAAAATGAGATTTTGGCCACTTGTCATGGGGCCCAGGGGCAAGTGAGGAGGATCAAATATGTTGTATTCAAATACACTCAACAAAAATATAAACGCAACACTTTTGTTTTTGCTCCCATTTGTCATGAGATGGACTCAAAGATCTAAAATTCATTCCAGATACACAATATTACCAATGCTCTCAAACATTGTTCACAAATCTGTCTAAATGTGTGATAGTGAGCACTTTTGCTTTGCTGAGACAATCCATCCCACCTCACCGGTGTGCCACATCAAGATGCTCATCAGACACCATGATTAGTGCACAGGTGTACCTTATACTGCCCACAATAAAAGGCCACCCTGAAATGTGCAGTTTTTGCTTCATTGGGGGTCTGGGGACTCAGAACCAGTCAGTATCTGGTGTGACCACCATTTGCCTCATGCAGTGCAACACATCTTCTTCGCATAGAGTTTATCAGATTGTCAATTGTGGCCTGTGGAATGTTGGTCCACTCCTCTTCAATGGCTGTGCGAAGTTGCTGGATATTAGTGGGGACTGGTACGCGCTGTCGTAAACACCGGTCAAGCACATCCCAAACATGCTCAATGGGTGACATGTCCGGTGAGTATGCTGGCCATGCAAGAACTGGGACATTTTCAGCTTCCAAGAATTGTGTACAGATTGTTGCAACATGGGGCCGTGCATTATCTTGCTGAAACATGAGGTGATGTTCATGGATGTATGGCACAACAATGGGCCTCGGGATCTCATCACGGTATCTCTGTGCATTCAAAATGCCATCAATAAAATGCACCTGTGTTCTTCGTCCATAACAGATGCCTGCCCATACCATAACCCCACCACCAACATGGACCACTCGATCCACAACATTGACATCAGCAAAGCGCTCACCCACACGACGCCACACACGCTGTCTGCCATCTGCTCTGAACAATGTAAACCGAGATTCATCCGTGAAGAGAACACCTCTCCAACGTGCCAGACGCCATCGAATGTGAGCATTTGCCCACTCAAGTCTGTTACGGCGACGATCTGGAGTCAGGTTAAGACCCCGATGAGGACGACGAGCATGCAGTTGAGCTTCCCTGAGACGGTTTCTGACAGTTTGTGCAGAAATTCTTTGGTTATGCAAACCAACTGTTTCAGCAGCTGTCTGAGTAGCTGGTCTCAGACGATCTTGGAGGTGAACCTGCTGGATGTGGAGGTCCTGGGCTGGTGTGGTTACACGTGGTCTGCGGTTGTGAGGCCGGTTGGATGTACTGCCATATTCTCTGAAACGCCTTTGGAGACGGCTTATGGTGGAGAAATGAACATTCAATGCCCGAGCAACAGATCTGGTTGACATTCCTGCTGTCAGCATGCCAATTGCACGCTCCCTCAATGCTTGCGCCATCTGTGGCATTTTGTTGTGAGACAAAACTGCACATTTCAGAGTGGCCTTTTATTGTGGACAGTCTAAGGTACACCTGTGCACCAATCATGGTGTCTGATGAGCATCTTGATGTGGCCCACCTGTGAGGTGGGATGGATTGTCTCAGCAAAGCAAAAGTGCTCACTATCACACATTTAGACAGATTTGTGAACAATGTTTGAGAGAAATGGTAATATTGTGTATCTGGAATGAATTTTAGATCTTTGAGTCCATCTCATGACAAATGGGAGCAAAAACAAAAGTGTTGCGTTTATATTTTTGTTGAGTGTATGTTTAGTTAGACCTTTCAAATGACACCCATGTCAATGGGGTCCACAAACCCATTCACTCAGGGGAAATGTTCATGCATTTTGGCCCCCTTTTTAGGGGGTTCCCTGCCCCTGGGCAGCAATGAGTTTGTGGACTCCAGCGACATGGGTGTCATTTGAAAGGTCTAACTAAACATACTTGAATACAACATATTTGATCCTCCTCACTTGCCCCTGGGCCCCATGGTAAAGGGCCAAAATCTCATTTTCTCAGATTGCAACCCCCTCTGCAGGGGCACAGGGGCTGGCCAGCGGATTGGGACATATATTTCCTTGAAGCACATTCATAGACCTACAATTTGAGACCAAACTTGCTACAATCTGATGACATCAGATTTTCGACCCCTACTCTATTTCCCTTTGCCCCTGTAATGGTAGTTGTTTCTGCAAAAACTGCACACTTTTCAGAAAAGAAGTTTTGTTTACTCAAATAGTATGTGCTTCTGGTTAGAATTATGCAAAAATAAAGTATTCCCCAGATGGTGGAACGAAACATCATATTTTGAGCCTTAGCACGTGGCCTATGTCCCTTGACCAAAATCCAACCTTGCACCATCAGCGCCTCCAACCCTGTATCCCAGCTCTCTTCTTGGCAGCATCACAAATATGTTCCGTAATCTCTTGTTTATGTCAGACGTAACTACACAAATATACACATTGTAACATGTATGTAATGTTATCCCCCACTCCATGTGTACAAATTCACTTTAATTGAGCCTGAACTAGTAAAATCCCTCAAACTCGAATCGGGACACACAGGTGGAGCCTACATGGGTCTAACAGAACTCACCCACTTAGGACCCACCTAAAGCCCAGCCTGAGCTCATTTCAAGACCACATGGAGGCACACACTTGGGGCTTATATGGGTCTAATAAAAGTCTTCCACTTGGGTCCCAGTTACAGCCCAGTCAGATCCCTCTTAAAGTTAACCAGCTGGGGTCTAAATGGGTCTCAGATAAACGTCCCGGTTGGGGCCCATTTAAGGTCCAGTCTGATCCATCTTTGTGCCCATAAGGGCAAACATATGGGGCCTACATGGGTCATGTGTAACTCACCAAGTTGGGCCCTACCTGAAACCCAGTCAGAACCAACTTGAAACCCATATGGGCAAACACAGGTGGGGCCACCATGGAAACTGCGGACAAACCCACTTAAGGCCCATAATGTAACCCATTTGGGTCCCACTTAGAGCCCAGTCAGATTCCTTTTAAAGTTAACCAGCTGGGGTCTAAATGGGTCTCAGATAAACGTCCCGGTTGGGGCCCATTTAAGGTCCAGTCTGATCCATCTTTGTGCCCATAAGGGCAAACATATGGGGCCTACATGGGTCATGTGTAACTCACCAAGTTGGGCCCTACCTGAAACCCAGTCAGAACCAACTTGAAACCCATATGGGCAAACACAGGTGGGGCCACCATGGAAACTGCGGACAAACCCACTTAAGGCCCATAATGTAACCCATTTGGGTCCCACTTAGAGCCAAGTCAGATCCCTCTTAAAGTTAACCAGCTGGGGTCTAAATGGGTCTCAGATAAACGTCCCGGTTGGGGCCCATTTAAGGTCCAGTCTGATCCATCTTTGTGCCCATATGGGCAAACATATGGGGCCTACATGGGTCATGTGTAACTCACCAAGTTGGGCCCTACCTGAAACCCAGTCAGAACCAACTTGAAACCCATATGGGCAAACACAGGTGGGGCCACCATGGAAACTGCGGACAAACCCACTTGGGACCCTTATCTGCAGCCCAAATTCAACCCTTATGGGCCCCAGATAGACATGCTGGCTGGGGACAACCGCATAGGTGATTTGAAATGACCCGTGTGAAGGTATTATTCGTGAAAAACGATTGAGCACCTGTAACAGTGGAATTTGTAGTTGTGTACAGGGATTTGTATGTGTATCAGTAAATTTGAGGTCATATACTCTATGAGTTGTGTACTTGTAGATTTTTTTCTCTGCACAAATACAACACAACCGTTACACATTCAAAAATTCTTAATTACAGGTGCACAAATCCTATTTTACAAGTCACAGATTAAAAAACTGACACTCTCGCATTTTTACTCCTTTTGTTGCAGTATATTTGGTGCACAACATATTTGTGCACCTGTATCAAACAATGTGAAGTTGTGGACAAATTTTGAATATGTGCAAATCTGAATGTGAATTTGTGCAATGAAAGTTCAATGTATGTGAAGAAATTTCTCACGAAAATATTTGTGTTCTTTTAAAACACAAATACAAATCGATAACTACAACTACTCGAATCTTCCCCACGAGTCACAGATTCTGTTTCCTAAAAGTCGCAGATTCTGTTTCTTCAAGTCAGAAATGGCGCCCCGTCCACTGAGATATTTGGTGCAAAACTATCTGTGCATTCAGTCTATGGAGAAAAAGGCGGATGCTGATCTGAGATCGACTGATTCCACAGCCAATCATATGAGATCGGCTTTCGTCCCACAGCCAATCAAAGGAGAGGGGCTTTACATTGCGGACTGAAAGGAGAATTCCCGTTGGTGGAGTCGATTCAGCACCAGAGGTGTATATTGACGAAGTACGAGTGCTTTGTTACAGTACATAAGTAGTTTTTTTGAGGATTTGTACTTTACTTGATTTTTTTTTTTTTAAACCGGGACTTTTACTCTACTATATTTAAAAGAGAAAAATGAATTATTTTTCTTCGTTACTTTGACGGTGGTCAGTTCGTTACTCGTCACAAATTAAAATATTAATGTAATTAATCATTTAAGGATTATCTGGATTTTGACCAAATATCCCATTGGACGGGGCGTAAATTGTGACTTGTAGAAAACAGAATCTGTGACTTGTAGGAAACAGAATCTGTGACTTGTAGAAAACAGAATCTGTGACTTGTAGGAAACAGAATCTGTGACTCGTGGGGAAGATTTGAGCAGTTGTAGATATCGATTTGTATTTGTGTTTTAAAAGAACACAAATATTTTCGTGAGAAATTATTTCACATACATTGAACTTTCATTGTGCAAATTCACATTCAAATTTGCACATATTCAAATTTTGTCCACAACTTCACATTGTTTGGTACAGGTGCACAAATATGTTTTGCACAAAATATACCTCAACAATAGGAGTAAAAATGTGAGCGTGTCAGTTTTTTAATCTGTTACTTGTAAAATAGGATTTGTGCACCTGTAATTAAGAATTTGTGAATGTCTAAGTGTTGTGTTGTATTTGTGCAGAGAAAAAAGTCTTAAAGTACACAACTCATAGAGTATATGACCTCAAATTTACTGATACACATACAAATCGCTGTACACATCCACAAATTCCACTGTTACAGGTGCTCAAACCTTTTTCACCAGTAATACCTTCATAGACTTGAGTTTCCTGCCTGCCTGAACTAGTTCCATTTATAGAGTAGACCTACTGATTAAAATAAACAATTTGATAGTATTTCCTGTCTTTGCTGAGCAATACTCTTGTGCCAAAGGATTTAAAGTTCTGACGTCTGTCCCAAAAATAGGCTGGCTGAGTTCAAATGATTGAAGTGAATCAACGCTTGGGCTAGTAATTGAAGTTTTATGGAAGACCTTTAATAAATATAGCAACCTAATGGCAATGGTATAAATAATGCATCATTTTTCATGAAAAGTGCATAAATTTTCTTTCGTGAAGACCCCCAAACTCCCGTTTTAAGTGGGGCAAAGTACTGCAGCCCTTTCCCGACCGCACTTGCTTAGGGGAAAAAGAATGCCATTAATTGAACAATTTAAAAATAAATTGTTTGATGTGTGTTCTATGGAGCCTGAATGTTAAGCTAATGAACGAAAATTGTTTTGTGTTATAGCTGCGATTCCTTTATTTACTATGAAGTGAAAATGCTGAATGAATATCCTCTTTGTGTGGTGATTTTGTAATTCTTGCCAAGGTTAGTAATTGGTCACCTTTATTTGTATGTGTGGATGAGTGTGTATTTCTAACACTAGCCTGCTATGACAAGAAGCATTACAAGAACCATTGGTTTGAAGAAATCCTTTGGAATTTGAAGACAGATCTCAAATGGAATATTTTAGACTTATTGATTGTTTTCACCACACACAGTTTCCTTCCCCTGAGTGGGATACGGTGACCCCTGAGGCCAAAGACCTGATCAACAAGATGTTGACCATCAACCCGGTGAAACGCATTACTGCCACAGAAGCCCTAAAGCATCCCTGGATCTGTGTATGTGTCTCTAACTCATAATAAACTGCTATATTTGTTGTTATATGTTTATAGTTCCTCCATACATGGCTATTAGATTATATGTTATTGATTGCTTATTTCCTTATTGCCTTGTTATTGGGTCGTATTTGCCGTATTTACCGCAACCCAAAGGCCAATACCTTGGCAATGCAAAAATAGGCAATTTATAATATTTTTATTAATTTGTTAATTATGTTGTGCTATCATGACAATATTATGACTATGACTTCTGAAGTACGCAACTTCAAGACTCATTAATGAGCTAAATGCTACTTCCGTGACTGTCATCTGCTTCTTTGAAGAGAGCGAATGCCGCAGTTACAGTGACCATCAGGCCAATACCAAAGCAATGTGAAAATAAGCAATTTATAATGTTTTTATAAATTGGTTACGTATGCCGTGCTATCATGACAATATTATGACTGACTTCTGAAGTATGTAACTTCAAGACTCTTTAAAGAGCTAAATGCTAGGTCCGTGACTGTTGTCTGCTTCTCTGAAAACACAGCGAATGCCACTCAGCCAATACGGGTCGGCCAAAACAAGATATATTGGCAGGCCGTTTTTACTGCATGCGGGCAATAACATACATAACCAATTAATAATATATTTTATACAGCGCTGCTACAGATGCCCTTGTGCAACCCAAAACTATTACCAATCACTGCGATTATAAAGTACGTCTGTATTTCTTCTGTGGACTCAGCATTTCTCTGTGTATTGTATGAATGTGCACAACACAACGACGCTGTTCAACAGCTATGCGTCCCAACATAATCTGCGCTTCACTCTTCCAAGGGCTCTGCCTTACACAGGTCTGCACAGCATGCATTCCCTTTTCATGTCAATATGAGTTACATATCCTTGCTCTCTCACTTTCTCACCATGAATTATTCTTTCTCTCTCTTTCTTTGCAGCAACGGTCCACTGTGGCTTCCATGATGCACAGGCAGGAGACTGTGGAGTGCTTGAAGAAATTCAATGCCAGGAGAAAACTCAAGGTAGGGGGATTTTTTTTTGAAGTCATCATCTTGGTGGGCACTGAGCATGTCCACTAAGTGTCATTGTTGCCAGTAATTATAACAATCCGTTAACCTGGACAGGGCAATATCCTCCTATTTGGTATTTTACACCCTGATAAGTGCAGGAGTTTCCACATTATCCTCTGAATTTTGGCGTATTGGGTTGACGGGTCATTTTCACGCTTCTTTGTGTCTGTCTCTCTCTTTCAGGGGGCTATTCTGACTACCATGTTGGCTACACGAAACTTCTCAGGTAGTTCCTCGCCTGTTGTCTTTTCTGGGTTAACTACAACCCCAATTCCGAAATAGTTGGGACGAAGTGTAAATTGTGATTAAAATCTAAATGCAATGACTTTCAGATTTCATGAGCCAATATGTTATTTACAATAGAACATAGATAACATTTCAAATATTGAAACGGAGACATTTTACATTTTTATCCACAAAATGAGCTTCTTTCAAATTTTCTGGCTGCAACAGGTCTCAAAAAAGTTGGGACACCGGCTAAAAAGGGCTGAAAAAGCAATTAATACATAAGAGAATCGGCTGAAAGAACAATTAAGTAATTAAGTTAACTGGCATTAGGAGTGTAACATGATTGGCTATAAAAGGGATGTCTTAGAGAGGCTGAGTCTCTCAGAAGTAAAGATTGCCAGAGGCTCTCCAACCTGGGAAGGCTTGCATAAAAAAAATTGTGGAATACTTTAAAAACAATATTTTTTAACATCAAATTGCAAAGACTTTGAAGGTCTCATCATATACAGTGCTTAACATTATCAAAAGATTCAGAGAAACTGGAAAAATCTCTCTACATAAGGGACAAGGCCAAAGACCTTTACTGGATGCCTGTGATCTTCGGGCCCTCAGACGGCACTGCATCACTCACCGGCATTACAAAATGCGCCCAGGAATACTTCAAGAAACCACTAACTGTAAACACAGTCCGCCATCCATCCACAGTTGCCACCTAAAACTCTGTCATGCAAAGTAAACCATTGTTGAGCATGATCCAGAGGCACCGCCGTGTTCTGTGGGCCAAGGTTCATTTAAAATGGACTGTAGCAAAGTGTCCTGTGGTCAGACGAGTCCAAATGTGACATTCTAGTTGGAAATCATGGGTTTCGTGTCCTGCGGAGAAAGAGGAGAAAGACCACCCCTCCTGTTATCAGTGTTCAGTTCAAAAGCCTGCATCTCTGATGTTATGGGAATGCATTAGTGCATATGGTGTGGGACACTTGCATGTTTTAAAAAGCACCATGAATGTTAAAAGATATATTAAGGTTTTAGAGCAACATATGCTTCCCTCCAGATGACATCTATTCCAGGGAAGGCCTTGTGTATTTCAGCAGGACAATGACAAACCACATACTACTGCTATTACAACAGCATGGCTTCACAGTAGAAGAGTCCTTGTGCTGCCATGGCCTGCTTGCAGTCTTGATCTTTCTCTGATTGAGAACATTTAGCACATAATTAAAGAAAAGTCCATCAAAGGAGACCCAAAACTCTACAGAATCTGGAAGGCTGTATTAAACAAGAGTGGGTTCAAATTCCAATGGCTAAATTCAAGAAAATTGTATTCTCAGTGCCCAGACACCTCCACTCTGTATTAAAAAGAAGAGGGGATGCTACAACATGTTAAACAGGCCACTGTCCCAACTTTTTTGAAACCTGTTGCAGCCATCAAATTTGAAATGAGCTCATTTTGTGGTTAAAATTGTGAAATTTCTCAGTTTCAACGTTTGCTATGTTATCTCTGTTCTATTGTGAATAAAATACTGGCTGGTGTGATTTGAAAGTCATTGTGTTTTGATTTTATTCACAATTTACACTTTGTCCCAACTATTTCAGAAATTGGGGTTGTAAAATCATCTGAGTGAATGGTTCTCTCAGGACAGGTGGAGCAAGGGGCCCTTGGCTCCTCAAGTGGAAGTTAGTGGTCAACCTTGCTCTGAATTACAAGGGCAGTTAGATTCTGTTGGTTGATATTTCTTATGCTTTATATCACAGCCCATTTGGTGGGTTGAAAAAAGTTTGATCAGGGTTTGCAGAGCCTTGAAAAGTCCTTGAATTTAACACGTGATACTGGAAAACTACTTGGATTTGAAAAAGCAGCTAGAAGTCCTTGAATATTGCTGCAAAATCTAGAATCTGTACTTGAGATTAAAAATATACTTGACATTTTTATTTTGGGATTAAAATTACAAAATTGAGAAACTTTTAGTATTTTAAAATAATATTTTGTTTCATACTCAAAGAAATACGAACCCGGAATGATTTGGAATGTTATAAGCTAGCTCTCGGTACCGAGTGCACGTCAGGGAAGTTTGTTTCTTCTTCCGTGTCAGAGGTCAAGGCAGGTAAACAAACGCACGTGCGGGTGTTTACACCATGGCAGCAAACCAGTCTTTCAGCTATATATGTCTCTGGAAAAGAAATAAACTGCAGCAGTACTTGCGTGATTGGGGCTTTCCTGTTACTGGCTAGGTAAAGGAGCTTAGACTGGTTGTGTACGTGGCACAAATGTTCATTGTGGCACCGAAAATCATGGCCCAAGAAGCTGTCAGTCATCTACTATGATGTCATCTAAGCGTGGCCATTTGCAAGAAAAAGTAGCATCATTCATGGAAAGATTTCAGCCTGAAACATGGCCAAAGAAATGGAACAAAAGATGACAATAGAGTTTGAGAGATCGACAAAGGCGTGAGGGACCGTTTCAAAGTGGCCTTGATGGAGAGGTCACATTGAATGGTCCTCTGTCATCAGTTGGCCAGATTTACGGAAATTTGAGGTACAGGGATAAGCCCTATGCACGTTGTGCTTGGACCTGATTAATTCTGCTTCTCGTGAAGAGAAAACATTGGAGTGGCACTGCCAAACAAGAAGCTTGTGGACAAGATTAAAATGAAAGGAACAAATTATGTGCTCCTGGGAGCTAGTGTGGTCAGCAAAATACCTTCCACATACAGATTTCATCTGATGTTGAAGAAAATGGGAGTCCAAAAGTTACAAATGACAACACAACCCTCACTTGTATCAGTCAATGACAGGGTATGTGTCCACTAATCTTTAAATTGTTTGGATCAGTCTTAAGATATGGAGGCTCTTGCATGAGTTGGTGTGTCATATTAAATTTATGAAACAAGTTGTGGTATTTTTTGTTGTTGTTGTGAGCCTTAGCAAGCTAAACTGAATCACATAATTCAATGGAAAACAAACCGTTAGTGCCTTAATGCTAATACCCAATATGTGAGCACTGGGCTGACTCCGTCGCTGTGGTACGTTGTCAGTCCCTGAGTCATGGACAATCGCATTTGAACTAGCTATGGCTTTTAAATTCACACTCGACCGAGTCGTTAACGTTACCTTGCTAGCAAACAAATTTTCAAAAGTGGTTGTGGCTTAGTCAGGGCGCTTTTGCATTTTTATGGCAAGAATGCGATTTTAGGCGATTTTCATTTGGCCATATCTCAGTGTGCCCCCTATGGGTTTCAGTGAAACATTTTTTGATTGTATATCTCTATATCTCTGCTATTCATGATGAAAATATTAAGAAGGTTTTGTCCCCTCTTTGTGCTAAAACGTTCACACCAGATCACACTCCACTTTAATCAAGAAAGACAAAAGGTCAGTTCTCCAATGCTCCAATAGATGGCTCATATGGCAGGTGGCAGCACTACTGTGTCCACAGGTTTTGATGGCATGTTCAGAGTCTGAACAGAGCTGTGGAAATCCTGCTTGATCACAAACATCATCTGATTTTAAGACCTGCGAGCGGTTCTATGTTGCATACTTGGTGTTCTGAACTCTTTCCAGCTCTATTTCAATAGCAGCTCCCTTTTCAGAACTTTCTTTTCTCTGTTGTTTGTGTTAATATGAACATGTATAATTTGTCATCGACAAAAAAAGTCAAAAATGCTTTTTAAGTTGATTTTATTTCTAATTTGTTTCTCTCTTCCTTACTCCCTTTGCTTTGGATTTGTCGCTTACGAGGTAAGTTAGAAAGGGGCTTCAGTCTGCACTCTCTCTCTCTCTCTCTCTCTCTGCATGACCAAAGCACTGGACAGCGCTTCCCTGGGGAACAAATTTTAATATTAGACAAAGATAACCTGAGTAAATGCAAAATGTAGTTTTTAAATGATGATTTCATTTATTTCTGCATTTTGTATTTACTTGGGCCATTGTAGTCTAATAGTAAAATTCGTTTGATGATCTGAAACATTTAATTGTGACAAAAATGCAAAAAAAAAAAAAACAGGAAGGGAGTGAATGCTTTTTCCCAGTACTGTAAGTGCTTAAAGCCGCCATTTTTGGACTTAAATAAAAGGCCTGTTTACTGCGAACAAGCTAATACCAAACAATGTGACAAGTGGATCGCCGCTGTTTTTGACGTTTCATAGCATGGGTTTTATGAAATTGCGTGTTTTAACAAGTGTTATGCCGTGGAATGCGCCCCTTCGCAGGAGCATGCGCATGTCATTCCACAACATGGTGATCAAGTTTGGTCTAATTTTTGCAAAGTGAAAACCACTGTCATATTTTGAATTCTTGAAAAGAAAATATAGGAAGTGAAAAATGAGTGTTATTTCTTTGCAAAATGCATCCTCAAGCCACGTGATACACTTGATAACAAACGCGAATTAATCTTATGCCTAGCTGTCTTATTTCACAACCTTGGTTTTTGTGGAAATATATAGCTATATAGTCCAGCAAATTACAAAATGAAATTATTATGATATGAGCAAGACGGCCTGTGATTCTCATTGCATATTATGGCAAAGTTAAATTACTCTCATGTACAGTTGTGCTCAAAAGTTTGCATACCCTAGCTGAATTTGTGAAATGTTGCTATTTACTTTGAAAATATGACTCTTCATGCAAAAAATATTGTCTTTTTATTTAAGGGTAGTCATCATGTTAAGTCATTTATCATGAAATTGGTTCAGGTTCAAAATGATTTTTTTTTCTTCTATTTTTCTCTTTTTTCTATTTAAGGGTCACTAATATGTGTTCTTTAGGAAAATCTAAACATTTTCTGCATGCAATTACATTGGCTTTTTCTGATGGGAGCAAAGGTATCAATTTCATGGGAGTGTATGTGTCATCCAACTGACCTATTTTAGGATATTTTTTAGAAAAACCACTAGGAAAAAAAACACAATATATAGAAAAATCCTCGTGATTGAACAGATATGACATCTATGTAACAGTGAAAAAGAATTGAGTGATTTGATTGGGTGGTTAGGTAGTAAGGCTGACAAATTCAGCCAGGGTTTCCAAATTTTTGAGCACAACTTTAGATTGAAAGGTGCTGGATTAGCGTACATATCCTCGCAATCAATATTCTCCTTTTCAAGAAGCCAAATGTGTGTCCTGCATCTTAATTTAATGAACGAGCAAAGCAATTTATAAATTAATGGATGACTGAATAAAACAAGAGTCATCAGAAGATGACGTATACCCCCGGCCCCTGCAATCTCAGAAATCCCAAGATATGAAAAGGCACCAGTCTAGGACCTGACAAATACACACAGCAAGTTTCGCTAAAAAATATTGAACAGTTTATGAGTTTTGCTCTGGAAATGAAAGGATTGCAGAGGGACGGACGGAGGGAAATACTGATGACTATTTACCCCGGATTGTATGCCAGGGGGATAACAAGAGTCATCAGGATGTGACGTATCCTTCCGCAAAATAAATAAATAAATAAATCATTAATCTAAACTTCTACCATGAACTATTTTTTTTTTATTCAAACCAGCTGAACGCACACAAATATTTGTATTGAAAGACAAAATCTACTGTAAAATGTATTCATTTCTGGACAGAACAGGTACACCTGTATGGAGGGTGGGCCACTGACTCCTGCTCATAAGTTTTTCAGAAATGAGGTCCCATGGGAAACACTGGAAGGGGAGGGACTTTGCTTCTCTACTGTTGACCAACCTCTAAAACAATTAAATTAAATTCTTGGACAAGTGGAAAATGCCCATACACACTGCTATGCGACTCGGCCATGGCGCCATTGTGTGGTGCATAGATAATCAGAAAGAAGTGCGCTAATTGGTCATATGTTAATGAGATGTATATTTGAGCCCAGAACCAGGAAAAAAATTTTTGTCTCTCGCCAAGGGGTGCATTCTATGGCAAAACACCAGCACAAAAGAAAATGGTTTTTCTGGTTTCTGCAAAATCGTGGCCGCCATTTCAAGTTCATTACTTCTGTAGTCAATATTGAGGCCTAATTTAGTCAGAGGGAGGTCCGAGTTTTTGCTTATCTGCTTTTGACGTTTAGTTTCATCATTTCAATTTTGGAGGAGTGAACGGTACCAAGCAATAGACTATGAGGTTTATTTGTATCGGTCCTCAATTCAGAAATAATAAATATGTAAGATATACCTTTATGCAGCCATTTCTCTGTGAAATGCACATTAATGAAGTTTGCGGCCTGATAAAATTTTCCGATAATACTAAATTTGATCTACTATGGCTTAAATGGTGGCTGGAGAGAAAAGTATTATCTATCCAAAAGACTGCTCGCAGTGTGTTTAATATTGCTGCAAGGAAAAAAAACCTTTAAACAACTTGTCGTTCTGTTTTCCATAGAATTCATGCAATTAGTGTGTGATCAGAAGGTGATCTGCTGATATACTGAATCTTTGCAAAATAAGTAAATCATTGTACTTTCGTTGTGTAACATGGAATGGTGTGCTTATTAAGCCCTGTGGCGTAATGAGTCAGCTGCGGGCCCCAATGCAAAATAGCCTAGGCGGGCCTTGTTAGTCCTAAGGCATCATAATATTCCGCCAGCAAGTGCGTTTTCGTTTTAATATTTTTAGCTATATGCTTCCATAAGTATGCGACCTGCCTCCCTTATGCCTCTTTCACTCCCGTAAGTACAGGAAATTCTGTTATAATTAAAAAAATTTAGTCAGAGTAAATTTGAATGTTAATATTTAATAAACATACATCACGAGCATTGGTGACAGTCTCAGATATGTGTCTCTGCATATTTACGCCTGAAAGCTCATGCTGTTTTTTTTTTTTTTAATGACAAGAGAATAAAGCATGGGTGCTCAGAGTCAGCAATGTTAAAGATTTCCGTATGTTTTAAATTTTCCTCTGTAAGAACAAATCTGGAACAAATACAAAATTATTTTGGGTATGTAAAAACTACATTTCCCATAAGTTGGGTTGATTGAGCCAATATGTGCTTTTGTATAAACTTAAACTCGTACCCAATCAGAGAGCCTTTAATTGGTGATTGCGACCATTGATCACCGATTACGTCAGGGGCTGGGCCAGAGTTATTGCAAAGCTGTAGGGAAACTCTCGTTATCATTGATTCTCCCTTGCATCACTCCATTGAACCACAGATGCAGCCCCCAAACACCGCGCCTAACACATTTCAACCAATGACGTTTTGTTGGCCGTAACACAAGGAAGCCAAAGCCTTGCCCTTCAAAGCTTATTGACTGCAACCTTTCGCAGTTTACTTTTCTTGATCAGCAGTTGCTCATACGAATTGGTAGAAGGACAGTCAAATTTATTTTTCGATGGCAAATGACGACGCAAATTATCAATACGTCTTTATACATTAGTTTGCAAAGCTTCTTTCGCAAGAAGCTAGGAGAATCTGTTTTCTACAATCTCAATACAGAAGTAAAGAATGCGATGTTGCACAGCTTATTCCTTAATGAGCCTCACTAATCAATTTGCAAATCTATGCCATTTCACAAGCTACTTGAGCATGGAATTTATAAAGACGTAGGCCTATGGTAATTTACACCGTAATTTATGCATAAAAGAAAACACCTCAATTTTGTGGTGTAATGTATAACAATGCTATGGAAAATAAATTTGACTGTGCTTCTACCAATTCATATGAGCAACTGCTGATCAAGACAAGTAAACTGTCATTAAGCTTTGAAGGGCGAGGTTTTGGCTTGCTTTTTTTACGGCTGATTGATTTGAACTGGTAAAAGGTTTCCTATCCATTCAAAATTTGTAGCTGATCATTTAAAATGTGAACCGCAAATATTGTGTGCTTGTTTGGTGCTGTCCTGCAAATACTAAATAACAGCAACTCAGCGAACATTTTAGACCTTATCTGACAAGTTGCTGTAAAGTTATGACATTGTGCCAAAGGCCACAATTAGTCTAAGCTGCTTTTCCACCAAACGCGAAACACATTTTTTGTGCAACAGATTACATTCAAAGTCAATGCAAAGATGCGAATACATGCAAGTTTGTGTGCATTCACGTTTTTGCACTGACCTTGAATACTGTTTGTCGCGTGAAAAGCAGGGAAAAGCAACTTATTATAGCTAGGTAGGCTCCGTGGTCATTTGGAGCATTGCTTTTATGTAGCTAGCTTGCTTGTGGCTGAGATTATGGATATCTTTCCAGATCATGGACATAATGTACGTGGCTTGGCAGTACAGGAAGTTGCTGATGAGGATGATGATGAGTTGTAAATGCCGTTATTACAATGATATCAGGACTGTCTGTCACAGTTGATGTGGTTTTGATTGCACAGACTTGTGCTAAAATCAGACAATGTTGAAAGGCGTTGCGTCAGTATGGGAAAATTGCCCATGAAAGCTTTTGATACCTTACCATATTGACTGTCTGGAGAGATGAATGTGGGCCTAAAAAATAGATTTGTTTTTTGTGTCATATGTGCTCGGACAGAAGTGGGCCAAATTTAGATGAGAACCCCCCTAAAACCAACATATTGGATAAATGAATGAATAACTCCCAATTGTCGCAGTGCTTGTTCTAAAATTTATAACTTTTATTTTTGCTGCCATCCCAAGGAACAATTTGACACCAAACATGGCTTAATTGCTTTGAAAATATGAGACCCAGGAGGAAGTGAAGCCGTAAAAAGCATAATTTTGACAGTGAGTAATCGTACGTCACTCTCTAGAACCTTGACAGATCAATTAGCATTAGTTTCTGTCTTGACGATGGGAAATCCATCTTAAAAAACCTTCATTTAAATTGGCACAAACTCCGATTGGCAAACTCGCTCATGTGTTGTGATGTAAACATTAAGAGAATCAGTCAACCGCCCATACTACCACCCCAATTCCGAAGTATTTGAGACAAAGTGTAAATTGTGAATAAAATCAAAACGCAATCACTTTAAAATCACACCAGCCAGTGTTTTATTTACAGCTGAACAGAGATTACATAGCAAATGTTGAAACTGAGAAATTTTACAATTTTATCCACAAAATGGGCTCATGTCAAATTTGATGCCTGCCACAGGTCTCAAAAAAGTTGAGACAGGGGCCTGTTTACCATGGTGTAGCATCCCTTCTTCTTTTTATCGCAGAGTGGAGGCGTCTGGGCATTGAGGAGACAAGTTTCTTGAGTTTAGCCATTGGAATTTGATCCCACTCTTGTTTAATACAGGCTTCCAGCTGCTGGAGAGTTTTGGGTCTCCTTTGATGGTCTTTTCATTTATTTATGCACCAAATGTTCTCAATCAGTGAAAGATCAGGACTGCAGGCAGGCCAGTTCAGCTCACGGACTCTTTTACTACAAAGCCATGCTGTTGTAATAGCCGCAGTATGTGGTTTTGCATTGTCCTGCTGTAATACACAAGGCATTGTGGAATAGATGTCACCTGGAGGGGAGCATATGTTGCTCTAAAACCTTTATATACCTTTCAACATTCAACACTGCTGATGATGAGACCTTCAAAGCCTTTGCAATTTGACGTTGACGAACATTGTTTTTAAATTATTCCACAAATTTTTTTTTTCGCAGACCTTCACGGGTTGAAGAGCCTCTGGCCATCTCTACTTCTTAGAGACTCAGCCTCTCTCAGACATCCCTTTTATAGCCAATGATGTTGAAAACCTGATGCCAGTTAATGTAATTACTTGCTACATATTCTTTCAGCTGATTCACTTACATATTAATTGCTTTTTCAGCCCTTTATTTGCCTGTCACGCAATTTTTTTGAGAGCTGTTGCAGCCATAAAATTTGAAAGGAGCTCATTTTTTGGATCAAAATGTAAAATGTCTCATTCTCAACATTTGAAATGTTATCTATGTTCTGTTGTAAATAACATATTGGCTCATGTGATCTGAAAGTCATTGCATTTTGATCTTATTCACAATTTACACTTCGCTAAACTATTTAGAAATTGGGGTTGTACTGTGCACTTAATGTGTAACTCCTAGACTATACTGTACTGTTCCATTCATGTATTTTGTCCGCATCAGAAAAAGCAAGCCGAGGCAACTAGTCAGAATAGCACTCTCTTTCTCTCTCTGCCCCCGCCCCCCCTTTAAATTGTTTGGGGGTGTTATAGAAATGAAGTGTTCTCTATGTTTTAAAGGAAATTTATTTTGCCTTTGAGTTTGTCTGACAAAGATTAAGGTGCTCTTGAAGTGTAACCTTACTTGATAAACAGACTGTTGTTATCAGTTTTGATTAGAATTGTGCTGGCAAATTATACCGTGCATTGCCCTATACAGTATTGGGAACTGTATGTCATGAAACATTCATTCATACAGGTTTTTTTGCAAAGTATTACAATGTCACACGTATAATAACGAAGTATCATTAACAAATACAACAAAATAATCATTTCAGTCAATCTATCAACTAATCAGACCTGGGTCGCTGCTACTAACTAGAGCAATTATGACCAATCATCATTTTGTTTGATCAAACCAATCATCAAGCCCTAAATCTGTGCCAGTTCCCAACACTTCTAAAAGTATAGCATTTCTAAACATTTTTACGTTGAAATAAAACATCCCTACTTATGGCACATATGGGCAAAACTCACAACTCTCCTTTCTCAAGAATCAACGATCTGCTTATGTTTCAGTAATTCAGATAAAGTATTAATTCTGCCGTTTGCATTTTTGCATGTTTAACTGCTCTCTTGATTTGATTGCTGTGTAGCTTTTATTAGTGGCAGAGGACAGTACTTGCACACCTGCAGCAAGTGCAGTTTTATCATTAGCGTAGGTGAATGTATCTCTGTGGTTTCAGTCTGAGTGTATTTTTTCTTCTCTCTCTTCAGCAGCCCGAAGCTTGCTGAACAAGAAACCTGATGGTGTAAAGGTACATCATTTATCTATCTGTTGACCAGAAGCACATGCATGTGCTTGCGCATACTGTATACCACCTCATGCACCTGCATGTTCACCTACATAATGTACACAGACATGAGCTCCCACAGGGATACACTCTAATGCGCATATTATCGAAATTGACAATCACATACTTACGTAAGTGCAGAGAAACTGAAAAACACACACACCCATACACGCACACATGCACGCACACACACACACACGCGCGCGCACACAATTATACACATGCACCTATGCACACACATAGCACCGCATGGAGACCGGAAATGCTGCATGAACCCTGTGTAATTTGAGTTTACACTGTGATGCTTGCAAATTTGTGTCCAAATTCTGTCCATTGGCCTGTTTCCCTGCCTTCATAATGTTTACAATTTTTCCTTGTTTACAGTGAAAATGTTCAGTCGCGTAAATGATCATTGAATCATGGTCCATTCCACATGGCGGGGAAAGCACATTTATTTATAGCTCTGCAGCACTGTGGTTTCATTGCTATTTGTACTGACTGGACTGTAGAGCTCAGATACCCCTGGTGCAACACGGAGAATCCACCTGATTTGTTTGTGAGAGTTGACCACCAATCACCTAGCACCATCTACAGTCTGCAGCTTAGTTGGCTGATGCTGGCTCTGGTTTTCCCTCTGTATCTATTATTTGCTCTCTCATCTCCATTCTCTCATCTCCAGTTGTTTGACTGATTCATCTCTCACACATCTCCTTATCTCTGCTATCTCCCCCACCCTCCCTCCCTTTCCCTTTGCTGGCCAATGTTTGATGACATGCTTTCTCAACAGCTAAAACGTTTGGAAATTCAGAGGAGTTGCTCTTGCATTCTGGACAGATCTCTGTATGTGCGGCTAATCTCCAGTCTTTTTTCTTGCATACTAATCTGAAGGAACCCCCTGTACCAGTCAATGATCACTTCCCCGAGGTCTTCGTCATTTGGTTTGAATCTCATCCAACCTCAGTCTGACAGGCTATTCTTATAATGGTTTTAGCGGTCTGTAGACAAGCTTTTTTTGCCTATCTTTTGCTTTAATCACATGCTGCCTACACAGAGAATATGCACAGGTTGGGGCCTAGAGCCCATATAATGCAGACTAACTACACTGAACAAAAATATAAACGCCCCATGTCAAATTTTTTGGTTTTTATGAACATTAGGGCTATGCATTATATGAAGCGAATCAAAATTTATTTTTATTAATGACTAATCTTTAAATCACTGTCCATTACATCTTGTTATTGGCATCTGCAAAGGAGTGACAATCCTTTGAACATGTTGGGGGTGAGGTTGAAGAAATTGAATGTTCAATATCTTATGTGTCCACCATTTGCCTCTCTTGAAGCAATCTCCTTCGCATGGAGTTGATCAGGTCGTCTATCGTGGCCTGTGGAATGTTATTCCATTCTTCCCGGAGGGCCACATGGAGCTGGCGCACATTATCCAAACTGGAACACGGTCGTGGTCACGTCAATCCAGAACATCCCAAATATGCTATATGGGCGACATGTCTGGCGAATACGCAGTCCAGACCAGAACTAGAATGTGCTCTGCTTCAAGAAACTGCATGCATCCAGCATGCCAATGGCACGTTCCCTCATGACCTGAGGCATGATGACTTTTGACAAAATTTGACATTTTGGGGTAGCCTTTTATTGTCCCCAGTATAAGGAGTGTCTGGGTACTGCTCATTCTGTCTGATCACCGTCTGGAAATGCCACACCAATGTACTGAGTGAAATCACGGCATCACTGAGCAGATGCTCACTGACAGAGATGGATTAAAAAATAGTACACAAATCAAGAGAAATATCCCTATTGTACAAGTAAAAGTCAACATATGCTTACTTAGATTTGTTTACTCCATGTGGCATCAATATTTGATATGGGGCATTTATATTTTTTTTCAGTGTATATTTAACAAATATTTATATCAATGAAACTACATTTTGTCAATATTATATAATGATCATCGCTTCTGCGTCTGCTGAAGATTATTGGTGTTAATGCGATAACTCAAAAAATTATTTTAAAGATCCTGTACATTCAGTCAATCAATCAATTAATCTTTATTTTGCAGACTCGAAGTCCATTAATGTATAGTATAAATAAACAAATACACTTGAATAAAATATAATAATACCCATCACAATCATGACTCAGGACAGGAAAATGACTTGGAATAAAAAATAGCAATAATAATTATTAAAAAGAAAATCTTTGGAAAAAAAAAAATTAAAATCCGTTAACATGCAGTCATTTCAGCCAATGCACCCTTAGTCTGGATAAGTAATGGGAACAGCTTGTCATGGGATTAGAGAGAGCTATGATGATGCAGTTGACAGAGTTATCCAAACATTGCAAAAAATTAAACATCAAGTTTCTTTAAAGTGCTTTAAATGTGCTGACTCCTGCAGTGACAAACATCTGACTGGCACTCCTTGGGGTATTTTTAGGAAGATTCTCAGAGCATTATTGTATGCAGCATACAACTTCTGCGTACTTGATTTTTTTTATATCTTGACCACAGGTGGGCAGTGTAGAGTGGAGTGCAATATTCTTTAAAACGGAACAGAAGCTGAACTTGCGTGCAAGCGTGCAATGGTGTTTGCCTGAGCATACAATTTACAGCATTGTCTGTGTATATCTTCGTCATCACGCATTTGATCAGTTATGATATGACCCAGGTATTTAAACTTGTTACAGACCTCAAGGCAGTTGCTTGTCAGTTTGAACCAGGCGCAAAGCCAGTAATGGGCCTGGGCGGCACAGACCCGCCTAGTTTGTTCACTGGCCCGCCCAGGCTCCCACCCGGTCTTGCTTTTTTTTGTTGTTTGTTTGTTTTTTTGTTTTTTTTTTTTGTTTTTTTAAATCGTATAATGATTTGAGTGGTTGGATGAGTGAGTAATTTGCATTGAACATGGACTTAGGGCTGGGCGGTATGGCATAAAATTTATATTGCGGTATATTTTGCCAGTAATGGGCCTGGGCGGCACAGGCCCGCCTAGTTTGTTCACTGGCCCGCCCAGGCTCCCACCCGGTCTTGCTTTTTTTTGTTGTTTGTTTGTTTGTTTTTTTGTTTGTTTGTTTTTTTAAATTGTATAATGATTTGAGTGGTTGGTTGAGTGAGTAATTCACAATGAACATGGACTTAGAGCTGGGCGGTATGGCCTAAAATTTATATTGTGGTATATTTTGCAGTATAGACGGTAACAACATATATTGCAATATATTCTTCAGTTTATGTATATATTTTAGTATAACTGTTTCTGAACAGCAGATACGTTGCAGCAGAAAGCTGCATTCTTAACTATAAACGCACTTCAAAATAGTATAGAATGCCATTTTTAGAACATTTCTTGTGCAAAACTTATTTAAAAAAATACAAAACCTTTCAAGTAACTTGAAAGTGTTATAGGAGACCTCTCTCTATTACAATGTAACACAAATTTCAAAAAGTTGAAAATAATGTTGAACTAAGACAAAAAAAAAGAAATTGTTTTAACCTACCAATGGCGAGGCTGAGCCTGTTACCAAAGCATTGCAGTCTTGTCCAGTCGTTCCGTTCCACTGCTATCACAATACTCGTGCCATTGTCAGTGGTTATGCATAACGGCCACTCTTCTTTCAGGGCGCTTTCACTCGAGGCACGATTGTCCTCCCTCCCCCTGCTGGTCAGCTTTTACTAGTGATATCTAAGGGCCGATTCATAGTTGATGCGAGTCACGCAAGCGACGCAAGTAACGCGCTCCCTTTCATAGTGTACACTGTGTACGCAAGCCGCACGGGCAATTCGTGAAATGCAATAACCCGCTCGCAATAACCCGCTCACACAATAGGGGGTAGCAGCGTCACTGGTGACATTTCGGCTGACATTCCGAGAGACATTCACTGATCTTTATAGAATGACTGGATAGCTGACTGGCCCCGAGTCAATCTTTCCAGCGCAGCAAACAATTAGCAAGTTATTTGGCGAGAGAATTCATTAACTGTCGTTGCGATGGATATATCGTGAATAATAAGTGAACGTTAAATGACTATTATCAGTTTACCTTAACATGACACCTTAGCCAGCTATAATCAACTAGTCAAGTGGTCGTCTCTAGAATATAGCCCACTTGAAATTAGTAACCCTTTGCGTTAGCCTAATTTATACTCAAGATTTCACAACTGCATCTGACGTTATCAATGAGACCCATGTCATACGCCATAACCTTTTTTAAAGCCTGCAACATTGATGCCCAACGTTGTTTTCTAATAGAATGGGTTTACAAATGCTGTAAAACTAAATTTGGGCTGTATATGTGGTAACTGGATCATTTATGGAAAGCTAAACTTCCACGGAGGTGAGTGCTGAGGGTACCTGTACCACTGAACGTCCCTGACTATTTTCAAGCAAAAGGGAAAAAAAACAAGCTGAAAAAATAGCGACCTTACGCCATACATGGATTGCATTTTTTCCACATAGCTAGCTACAGGTTAATACCAATACTTTGCCTGTTTTGTGCATGATTGTGAATATGTTGATGTTTAGAAAGCAGGACCGGTCCATAGTCTGACTGATACCCGGACGCTTGGCTAACGTCAGGCAGTCACTGGTTAAATCATCAAGGCTAATTTTAAACAGCACAAACGAAGCGAACGCCATTGTATCGCCAAAATATCTGATTTGAATCTAATTTTGCTAGGTTTCCAGTGGAAATGTATTACTGCTGAAGTGGCACTATCACTAATACCAAACAGTGTCAGTTTTTCTTTTTTTTCCAATACAGTCTTCTTCTATTATGTCGGCTAAAACGTGTTAGGAGCATATCATATACATTACCACGTTTACCACGTATAGCAGCACAAGAAATTTAACGCCTAATTTTCGTGACTGGATGCTTGATGTTTTTACTCTCCCAGATCTTTCTCTGGGTCCCCAAACATCAAGGTAAGCCGAAAAAGAAAAGAACTGATTACTTTTGATATTGGTGGAAGTTGAATATAGAATTTTTTCGCCCTTGCGTTTTTGGCAGATTATGCTGTCCACTGCCTCATACCACAAAAATGTATCTTTCTCATGACTTGAGCTTTTCGCACTGCATCCCGCACGCTGAAATATCGCAGCCGCATTTTTAATTTGTCACAGCACTGTTCTGTCATTCTGTGTTAACCACGCAAATTTAACTACTCAAAAATTCTTCCATAAATCTCTGAGTTTTGGTATGTAGTATCAAGTAGTGATTTTATATTTTCATCTGCATAAATTTCGAGCAAGCATTAAATTTCTTCGTTTGAATGGAGAGATTCTTTCACTGCTGCATTTGTTTGAACAGGATAGCCGTAACACAAAGCACTAATCTTCCATGCTCAAGTCCAGTTGCTTTCACATTTGGTACAAGTACAGATGAACTGTGCCTGAGTCTACCTCTTCCAACCTAATTTTGCAGATTATGTTTTTCTGCTCACGATCAGACTCCTGAAATCAAAACCAAGTACTCACAATAGGCGTTGCACCGGTGTTTTTCACGAGCACCCCAAATAAAGCAGGTGCAGCTTAGTAACGTCATCAATTAGCTCTATAGCGGTTCGCCGGAGTAGTCAAAATCTCTACCTTTGCCCAAATTTATATTGTCTCTACTGTTTATACTGCTCTCCCCAACATGGATTGTAATTTGTCTTTTTTATAACTGACGTTTAGAAAATACTTTGAACGGTAGGGTATGTGGTTTTCCTGGTCTGACCCCCTTCTTGTCATAATGTTGTGCTCAATGAACAATGCTTTCGAAAATGCATGCCCCCATCAATTAGTCTTTGCCAGAGCCATGTAGAGAGAGAGCGCGTCAACGGAGGTCCAAAATTCTCGATCGTCACGTGGTTCATTGAGTCGGCGAATAATTCCCGGAAGTCGCTGGTGGGCAATTTAAATGCGTCTGTCAAATAGGCTGCAGAGAGACATACCTGCAATTCTCGGTAATTAATAGTCAATAAATAGCGTTATTTCTGCCTTTTTACATATTTTAGGCTTGAATGAATGTCGCCGTCTCACTTAAGTGACCCCAACATTAAACAACCGCGAAAAAGCTACATTAAACGGCAGAATTTCGAACATTTACACTCAATACAGGCAGTATTCAAGCAGTTTTAGTGCCTTCAAATTATTTAAATTAAGATGACTAAAACGAGATTTAGTCAGTCTAAAGAACGTGTTCCTGTTCTCGAATGCTTTGTATTCTTGGTTTTTGCTTTTGACTGCAATGCTTGTTTAATCCCATCCTAATGTTTATTATGCAGAGGGAGGAGAAGGAACGTTTCAAAATTTTTAAAGGATTCTTTAACATTGGGAGATTTCGGCCGTTTTCGACATTTATGCATATAACTCCACCAGAAATGGTTAGGGCACTTGGAAAAAAAATACAGGACAAGTTTGGAACATCTTCTATAATATATCAAAGACTGATCTTGAAAATGGAATAATTCAGGATACTATTACACTATGATCCAGAATACAAAAGTAGGGGACCTTCGGAACTTTTATTATAGGAAGAGAACAAATGAAGCTGCAAACATGCGACAAACACCATTATATAGCCAAGATATTGCAGAATTAGGTGTCACCGGATTTCCGTTATTTTCAAAAGCCAGGGAAATAGATCCAGAACAAAACCACCATTACGGAAAATTTGATTTTCATGAATAACTACTGAACTAATATTGATATAATAATGAATTCAGTTGCTAATGGCATGTTTTCTTGGTCAGGGAATCTGAAAAAATAGATGAAATAAATGTAGGACTAATATTTATCTGTAAATCGCAACATGAGGGGAAATGTTGCATCATAAGAAAAAAAAAACAAAAGAAGCTAGAAACATACTACAGACATCTTTTAACAGCCAGGACGCTGTGGAACTAATATTGATATAGCATTATGAATCAAATTGCCATGTTTTCATGGTCAAGGAATCTAAAAATGAAGATAAAATAAATGTAATAATATCTATGGTGGAAGACGCAATATGGAGGGAAATGTTGTGCTTGGCGGAGGTCTGCGCTCTCAGAGTGCTTTTCTAGTTTACCAATGTAATCTTCATAACTTTCAGAAAGGACAGAGGACTGGCAGGTGACTATCAATGAGTATCAACTGACAGCAAAATTAGTCCCTGCATTATTAAAAGCAGCATAATATTCAGTGTGGCATTTTAGAAAATCCACTGGTAATAATTAGAATTTATCTGCTCACAATTTTATGCACATCTGCACTAAACACCAATACATAAGTTCAGAAGAACTTTTTCATTGACTTCAGGCATGCAGAAGGTATACATTTATCTAGGCTTGCATGTATAGTAACATTTTCAGGAAAGGCTCATTAAACACTATATCCAGACTGAACAAGACACATTATCATACAAACTTATACTGTTATACACATACATTTTCTGTATATCTTTTTATTTTGCTCTTATGTACTACAATTACTTCATGAAACAGAAATCTTAATTAAAATTAGAAACATGAATAGCATGGAGGCAGTTTGTCTGTGCCCTCTCCTCCATGTTTTCCTTGTACATGATCTTTACCATGGTTTGCCGTGCTGCGTGGGGATGCTCCAATAGCTGGGCGGAGGGGTTGAGTACAAATGTTCAGTTTGTAGGCTCAATTCAACAGGAGAAATCTAACAACCACTCAAAATTACAACAACAAAAATGTGAGGTGATCATATTCAAACACTGCACATGCATTTTTTCACAACCAAATTGTGAAATTTGGAAGCTTACTGTCCAGTTTAATAAAATTAAGGAATGGGGAAAAGCTTGCACAGCTTACGGAGTTAAGACTCAGGGTGCAGGGTGAATGTCGTCTGTGTCATTGCGGGGATTTCTGCAGCTCTTCTGCTGAAAGAGAGAGAGGGGGAGAAAGACAGGAGAAAGAGATAGATACACTTATTTGGGCTTGGGTGGGAAATGGTGCTGAGAGATGAGCCCTGGTCTTGGTTTCCCAACTTAGCTTATGTAACTTAAGTAGTTGTGATCAGCTTTTGCTGCTGATATTTAAGAAAGTATGGTAAGTGGAATCAGTAACATGTAACAGGAATTAGGATAAAGATGGGTCATGTTCCTTGCAGTCTATAAGACAAGTAATACAGTACAGCTCAATATTTGTAGTATTCAGTATGATTCCCCACTTAGTCTTCTACGTTTAATTTCCAAATTGCTTGGCCTATTTGGCCAATACGTTATGTTCTCAATTTTCTATTTGGACCTCCAGCTTCCCTCTCCCTTAAAAATCAATCCAAAAATGAGCAGCGACATAGTATTGACAAGTAATTGCCAATTGAATCTCGAATCCTAAAAACTATAACTATAGATAACGTTTTAGTTCATCGAATAGCAGTTAAAAATTAGCTCTAACAATCAATATTAATAGCGATGTATCAGCAACCGATTGCTTTCTGCTTTAATATTGTGCAACGTAAGTTGTAAGTTGTAACGTCAACTTTATTATAATAGCTAACGTCAGCTACCTTGTACTCAGAGAACCTTACTTCACCACCTCCACTATTATAGCCAGTCTGATATTTACATTCATTCTCTAACATTTCACTCCTCCGCCACTCCGCAAAAATTCACTTTAAGAAGCCTTTTTCTCTAATATCGCGTCGTTGGATGAAATGACACTGAGAGAACGGAGTTTTCCATTATGCTGCTACTCATGGTTGGGCTAGTAACTGTGTCGCTAACTGCACCTAGCTAGTATCTTAGCCTAATTTTCTGCCCTTAAACGTTCAATATTTCTTAAATTCTACAAGGGATAATCCAAGAAAACGCTTTACTGTACGTGTTAATTTAATTCAGATGTGCTGACAATACACAGTCTAATTCTTAAATCGTCTTACCTATGGACAGATCATCACGAACGGTCCATTCCGCTTCATCTCAGCTGCTGGACTAGTGTTCGTTGCCAACTTCCGGGAACTATTGCGAAACTCCATTACTGTAAAAAAAAAAATTGGTCCATTGGAGTGAACGGAGTTGACGCGACTCTCTTTCTACATGGCTCTGGTCTTAGCAATTGTTGCTAATCAGGCACAGAAAACTGCGAGAGGAGGATTCAGTAATTCCTAAACAGAACTCCTTTGCTTCATTAACAAAATTCTCCCTCGTCAGAAACCATTAAAAAAATTCATCCTCGTGAAAAATAATCATTGGCTACTATATGCACCAGTCATTTACAAGTTACAGGCCACTGGCTGTCTTTGTAAACTGTTAGGAAGTGGCTATTCGCCCTGCAGCAGGGTGAATTGGGGGGAAGAGATTGGCTATCTGCCCCGCAACGGGGCCGTCAAGAGAAGCAGTTCTGCTATTCGCACCGCGGTAAGACGGATAAGAGAAGGACTTCTGCTATTTGCACAGTTGGGCCAAGAAGAGATTTCATTTTATAAACCGATCTTTTATAAGATCAAAAGCTCTTTGATCTTTCACGCTGAACCGCCGCGGGGCGAATTGCCTCTTCCAAACTGTTAGGCTGATGTCTACCTTTTGCATGACTTTGTGACGTTACCCATGAATCATAGCGGCTCTCGGTTCTTCTCTTCATGTTGATGTGTTTGTTTACGGTTGCATAGCTGTAAAAGCCCGCTTTTAGCTAATACAAATGGAAACAAAACAGAGGTGGATGCACAGTATGGATGTTTTAAAAAGTACTGAGGACAATTCCATTACATTTCCTCACCCGTCACTTCTCACGAAGGGGGTAGATGACATTAAACAAAGTCTAATGTTAGCTGCATCTAGTTAATTATTTACCTCCGCCAAACAAAGTTGGAAGGAGGTTTATGTGATTGGTGCCATTTGTGTTTGTTCGTGAACACGACAACTCAAAAAGTAATGAACAGATCTCTGAAATGGTGTGGGTGGGTCGTTATTACATCAGGGATGGATTTTGACGGCGATCGATCAAACGTTATGCCTACCACGCCAACCATCGCAAAATCCTATGTTGCAGATATACAGATATATACATATATCTTACAAAAGTGGGCACACCATATGACAGCTATGAAATGAGTTTAATGAACAACAAACCTAAAATTTACTCAACGACTTTCATAAATTTCTCATTGTGTTTTTCACATAACTGAACTGCGTCATTTCATTGAAAGCAACTGTAATTTCCCTTAGCGCCCAATGTAAGTTAGCACTGCGCAAACTACATTGCTCTGCTAACTCAGTCTCTGAGTCACAGACATTCGTGGCTGAACGAGCAATGCTATGTAAATTCAGTCAACTGAGTAGCTAGCTAATGTTAGCTCGCTGGGTACCGAACTAATGTTACATAATGGTTGAAAAAGTATTGCGTGCCCACTGCCTCGCTAAGTAACGCAAACTTAGTTACTGTAGGTCAGTGGCGCCTAACTAGACTCCTGCAGCGCTGAGACATAGCAATTCAACCAACGTTACACTCAGTATTCAGTTTAGCTTGGTAGAAAAAGCGAGACGTTACACTAAGCGATTTCTTTCCGCCCGTGCTCTCAGCCAATGCAATTTCGCAAAAGTGAAATATAGGATTATGCCAAAAATATGTCATGGCCTGGGCTTTGAAAAAAGTACTTCAGTCATGTGATATACCTTAAATTTCTTTCGAGTCATGTTCACTCAGCAACATTGCGACTGTGCTGCCTTAGTGGAGATTTGCACTCAAATGCCTGTAGTTACCTTGTGTTTTCTGAAGGGGTTGATGGCGAAGAATTGCGAAATTATAAAAGCACGCAGGCATATAATTACCTGCATTGTAACAAAATAGGTAAAGTACTGTTCAAGTAACACACTGACTTCATATTTCTGAAGGCAGCTGTTGAGCCCAGCCAGAGTGTCATTCAAGCTGAACATACAGCGTGGGTAATGGTGAGGGAAAGAGGAGTCGTGGAGACAGTCGACTACTCGTGAATTGCCGGATTGGGAAATCATGTAGTCATGCAGCAGCTATTCTGTTGAAGGCAGCGTTATTCATTAAACTAAAGCTCCCTTTAGTTATCCAAACATCAGGACAATTACATATTCTTACAAAGACGTTACTGTGCTTTCATTGCTGAAGATATATATGTTTATGTTCAGCGGTGAGTGGTTGAATGATAAACATCTTATTGATGTCATTATTTCTCATGTTTTTGTTGTTTGGGCTTCCTGGCTCTGTTTGTTGCTGTCATTGGCATCAAGGCTACCAGAAAAACAAAACCGAAACGCGGAAGTAGGCATTCTGTCATGGCAGCGCCCATGGGCTTCTGGTGAAAGTCGTGGATAGGCCAGGATTGTTCTGTTAATAGCCAGCGGGTGCACTTACTTTGTTTTTGAAGGGTTACGGTACAGATCTACAGCTCTGCATCATGAGTAGAAAAAGCTAATCAAAGGGAAAATCTTAAAGACTCTCTACAGCTACCTCAATTTCAAAGCCGATTAAGTGGCATTTGTCCAAGCTTGCTTGTTCTACGAATTGAAAATGTTGACAGGCTCTGGATAACTACCAACGTAAGATCATCAATTTCAACATATTTTGATGAACCCGAATAAAATGCTGTACAATTGAACTTTATAGGACTCCATTTACATGCAGAGGGTCGTTATGATTTTCGCTATCATATTTGGATATTTGCATATGCATATTTGCATGAAGCAGATAACACAATTATATTGCTGAGGCAACAAACTTTCGAACACAATATAGTTAGTTCTCCAATGTAGTGTATCTGTCGTAAGGCTATGAAAACACAAATAGGTGGCCCACTTTGGGACTGATGCTCGTGAAAGGGTGAGCCAGCTTTTCTTATACTTAAACTTAGCTAGTAAAAATAACATTTCTTCTTACAAAACTTTCTTGAATTTCTTGAGTCATAAAATTTATGATGACATAGTTACCTCTGTTCTATACTACCTCTTTATCTGTGTAAGTGTTGCCATTAGGGTGTATATTTACTCAATGGATACTAGACTTTCGATTCAAAGTGACTATTTGCGCTTATCTAAGTCCGTCCTAGCACAAAAATTGATCAAAAGTCGCACTTATAAGTGTGGCCAAGATGCACATTTCTTCATTGCCCACACTTATTTTAAGTGTGTCCAAAGCCGGGGGTTCGGGGTGACGCTTGACGGCAATGCACGTGTAGTTCTGTAGCTCTTCGTCTCAAGTCCCCTTCAGTTATGTTTCTTACCAATTTTTAGCTCACCTGACGACGAAGTGCCTGTGGCAACGGAGTCGCTAATGTAGCCAAATGTGCTAGTGTGTCCACTATTTCGGGCCGTTCTTCCATTCTTCGATACTAGAAGGCAGCTGTAACTTTATCCCTTCTGAGGGCTAAAAGGTGATGTTCCCTCTTATATTATTTTCCAATCGCTTAAAAAAAGAGGATTCGCGTGAGCCACTACCATGGTAAACAGTTTAGTGACAGGTGGAAACAAGGTGGATACTTTTTTAAGTCCATAGGTCAAAGGTCAAGGTCACCAAAAACGTAAAAAACGCATCTTGGTTCATAACTTTGCTACTATTACAGCAATGGACTTGAAACCAACTCCATTCTGTTCTTTCTGTTTCAGAGATCTGTGCGCGATTTCGGCAAGTTGTCATTTTATGAATGACCTTTCATTTTCAGCTTTCCGGCCCTATGGGCCAATAAGCTATTGTCGTGGTGTGGTGTCCGTTGTCCGGAACATTTTTTACCTCTTTTTTTGGCCTGATGAATTTTTGTGCAAATTTGCGATGACATACTACTAGACCATATCTCTGGACTTTTTTCTCAGATTTTTGATTGAATCGTTTTTGTTTGTTTTATGGGCCCTTAAAATTTTGGCTCCAGTATTTAAGATAGGAAATTCTAGAAATTTCGAAAATTATTTCTCAAAAACTGCGCAATAAATTTTTTTCTTAATCAGACAATCAACTTACCTTGGTACCGTCAATGTACAGTGGTGCGGGCGCCATTTTGATTGAATCGACGGAAGTGGGTCTATTGGGAGCGCTGTACTTTATGAATATGCAAGATGGCCTGTGGAGGCCAAATGGTTGCAGAAAGAGATTAAGTTTGTATTATCGACAGATAGGAAGTCATCTATGACCTGTTCATTGGCTATGTTAAAGTTGACCTCAGATGACTTTGAAAGGTCAAACCCAAGGTCAGGGAATATATTAACAATGTTAAAAGATATGACTTGAAATTAAAAAAAATTATTTCTCAATTTCTCAAATCTGGCAATCAACTCACCCTGATACACTTTATGTACAGTGTGAGTGCCATTTTGATTGAATCGACGGAAGAGGGTTTAGTGGGGCTGCTGTACTTTAACATAGGGTCTTATGGTGAATAGGCGAAATCGCCTATGGAAGCTAAATGGTTGCCAGTAGAGATGAATTTTGTATGACTGACATATAGGAGGAAGTAATATATGACCTATATTTAGGCTGTGTTAAAGTTGACCTCAGATGACCTTAAAAGGTCAAACTTGAGGTCAAGAAAAGTGTTCCAATTTTCAAAGGTTTTCCAGGCTTGAAAATATTGAAGATTGGGAATGTATGTGCATTGAACACTTTTAGAAAGTCATGTATTTAATTTCATTTGGTGGCCTTGAACTTGACCTTCGGCGACCTTCGAAGATCAAACTTCATATATAGAAATCTAAATTACTTCTATCACCAAAATGATTACAGATGGAGCTTAGGTTTGTACTGTGGCCATATAGGAAGTCATGTATGAAGTTTCATTGGATGACCTTGAACTTGACCTTCAGTGACCCTGAACGGCCAAACTATACAGTGAAATTTCAATTACTTATATCAGCAAAATCATTACAAATTAAGTGTAGGTTTGTATTGGAGAAGTATAGGAAGTCATGTATGAACTTTCATTTGGTGACCTTTGGCTTGACTGTTGATGACATTTGAAGGTCAAACTTGACATAATACAATTTCAATGACTTGTCTTGCCAAAACGGTCACAGATGGAGTCTAGGTTTGTATTACAGACATATAGGAAGTCATATATGAACTTTCATTTGGTGACCTTCGTATTGACCTTCAAAGGTCAAATGTGACCTAGTGAAAAGTCAATGACTTGTATCACTAAAACGGTCACAGGTGGAGCCTAAGTTTGTGTTACTGACATCTAAGAAGTCACATATGAATTTTCATTTGGTGACATTCAACTGGACTGTCAGTGAACTTTGAGGGTCAAACTCCACAGTGAAATTACAATGACTTGTATCAGCAAAATGGTCACAGATTGAGCCAAGGTTTGTATAGAGACATTTAGAAAGTCATATATGAAGTCCATTTACCGACCATAACTTGACATTCTGTGACCTTTAAAGTTCACGGCTGACACATTGAATACATATTGACATAGTTTAATGACTTGTATCTCTGAAACTGTTTCAGAGCTTAGGATTGTATTACAGAAGGTCTTATAAATGTATGTGAACTTTTATTTAGTGACCTTGACATTGATTTTCATTGATTAAAATGTCAAACTTCACATTAAATTTTCATAACTTATATCATCGCTGTCAGACTGCTTGCCGGTAAGCTACAGGACCCTTGGTCCTATTTTTTTTCTTTTTTCGTTTGAACAAACTCATATGCAAATAAGAAGTGGTCGTGGTCAACCAAGCTAACAGGATACCTACAAGCTTACCCAGGGCCAGATTAACACAGTGCTATGCCCCAGGGTGACCAATCATAAAATTCCTCCCCACCCCCTGCTAAAAAGTTACTTAACATGGCTTATAGAATGCAGAAATGGACCACTCTTCTCTTTGATAATACTAGCATTTCATTTGTTAAAACTTAACTGGAATACAGCAATAATGACAGCTAAAGCACCAGCTGAACAAGCCTTCAAAAGAAGATTGGCAATGGTGGTAATAATAACGGTGCCTTCAAGGACAGTGTGACAACCCTGCTGCCTTCAGGGACAGTGCCCAAAATCTTAAGGGGTGATCTGAGGTAAAATGGGCAAAATTTGATTATTTTTTAAAAATATTTTTTCAATAAAAATATTCCCTAATAACCCATCTTTAATAATCACCAATTGCAACATGGATTAAAAACTGAACTCACCTTTTCTATGCGGTGTAATATGAAAAGAAGCCTGACCATTTTTTTGTTAAGCCCAGACTGGCGCAAGGTTTGGGCATGTCCTGGGCATGTCTGAGACGGAAGGTTCCAGAGAATTAAAAAAAAAAGTCTAGAGCTGCCGGGTGGCTCACACGGTTAAGGCACTGCGCTGCAGTGCAGAGGTGATCACCACGTCGCGAGTTCGAGCTCCGGCATACCCACCGGCAGGGGTCGGCAGCTTTTTCAGAGTAGCGTACAATTGGCTATCGCGCTACAGGGTTTCAAATTGGGAAGGGACTGCCGGATTTGGGTATACAACATATCAGCGTTGTTCGTTGCTCCAGCGCCTCCTGTTGGCCAGACGGGCGCTCGTCAGGAAGACTCCGGGTTGGTTCATGTCCGGGTATCCTCCGCCCTAGTTCTGAACTTGCGAAGATTCAACCAATGAGTGTATAAGAATCAGTGGCAGACAGGCACATGCTTCGGAGAAGAGCCGTGAACTGTCTCACTATCCTGAGTTGGCAGTAAGGGGTCGCATACGAGCAAGCTTTGTACATAGTTCCCCAATTGGGCACTCCAGATTCGGGTGGGATTGGAGATGCCAAATTTAAAAAAAAAAAGTCTAAAAGGTGGGAGGGGGCTGCGAAAGAGGAGAGAAAAAAGAAAAAAGGAGAGAAACTGAGAGAGTAAAGTACAGTAGTAGGAGAAATTGCAAAGAGAAGGATACATTTGACCAGACCTGTCACTGTTTTCAAGACCTGTGAAGCATTTTGTGGATTTTTTTTTTTTTTGTGTTGGAGCATTTTCCTCACCCGGAACATCACCAAGCAACCCCATCTCAAGGGACTGTAAATATTTTTTTTTCTTGAATATAATCGATCTTGGTCGGTAGTATAAATTGTATACTTTGTTTAGTTAAATCTGTTTGAGTTTTAAAATTTTGTCTGTCATCCCTTGCTGTCATAAATGTCATAAATTGGGGCCATAACAAATTGGGGGCTCGTCCGGGAGAGACCGCTGTGTGAGTCATTTATTGAAAATCAAAAATTTCAAATTGTTCCAGTTTTTTTTTTTTTTCATTTTCCTAGATATATATTGACAGATCAACAGCAAAGGATGATTTCTTGGCATCACCAACTGTAGAGGTTTTGAAGTCTAGAACTGCTGAACTGCTAGAAATATGCAGACAGTTAGAGCTGACAGAGGTAAAATCAGCCATGCGAAAAGCAAGACTGGCTAGAGAGATTGTTGAATATTACATTGATGAAAATGTGTTTGCACCAGGAGGTCTGGAACAGTTTCCAGAGGAAAATCCAAATATAGAAATGGAACTTAAATTAAAAATGCTGGAGATTGAAAGGGAGGAAAGAGAAAAACAAAGAGAATTTGAGAAGGCAGAAAGAGAAAGGGAAAAAAGAAAAACAAAGAATTTGAGAGGGCAGAAAGTGAGAAAGAAAGGGAAGAAAAAGAAAAACAAAGAGAATTTGAGAGAGAGAAAGAGGAAAGAGCAGAAAGAGAGAGACAGAGAGATTTTGAGTTAGAGAAGTTATATAGAGAAGAAAGGCTCCAAATGGAGCAACTAAAAATTAAAAGAGAAGCGGAGAACAAATTTCGTGCTAGTCAGGAGGTAAAGCTAGTGCCTCCATTTTCGGAGAAGGAAGTTGATAAATATTTCCAGTGCTTCGAGAAGGTAGCTACGAGTTGCCAGTGGCCAAAGGAACACTGGCCTCTGATGTTACAAACTGTCCTCAAGGGTAAAGCTCAACAAGCATATTCGGCTTTGTCTGCAGATGATTCCTCTGATTATGAGGTTGTCAAAAAGGTTATTTTGAGAGCTTATGGGTTGGTTCCAGAGGCTTACCGACAGAAATTCAGAGGTCGGAAGAAATCTGACAATCAGACCTATGTGGAATTTGCTAACGAGAAGAAGGTTTGCTTTGAGCGCTGATGTACCTCTTTGAAGGTCAAGGATGATTTCAACTCACTAAAAGAAATGGTATTAGTTGAAGAATTCAAGAACTGAGTTAAGGATGATATTAAGACCTACCTTAATGAGAGGCAAGCATTAAATTTGCAATCAGCTGCCAAATTTGCAGACAAATATGTTCTCACACATAAGTCCAAATTTCAGTCTAGCATGGTCCCAATTTCAGAAAAAAGGTAATGGTGATACCCAAGATTCCTTACCCAAAGACAAACACATATCTGGTGATGGTCCTCAGAAATCCAGTCACAGGTCTGAAAAAAGTGTGAAAGCTGAAAGTGACAAAAGTAGTCTAGTTTGCAATTATTGCAAGAAATCTGGTCATGTTACAACTAACTGTTGGTTCTTTAAAGCTAAGAATGATAAAGAAAAGGATAACAAACCAAATGCCTTAGTGAAAACAAGGTTAGAAACCCCTGTAGTAGATGACCGATCTGCTAAATTGCCTGCTCCTTGTGATGCTCAGAAGACTGATTCTGCTGATTCAGAGGGATTTGTGGCTCTGAATGAGCATTCTCCTCCTGTACCCATATTTATCCTTAGGGATACCGGAGCTTCTCAGTCACTTTTGTTGATGGAATCCTTGGAGTTACGTGATGAGATCGCTTCTGGGGATTTCATACTTGTACAAGGTATTGAAGGGAGGACTGTTTCTGCACCTCTGCGCTCTGTATTCTTGAAGTCAGATTTAGTTACAGGACAGGTAAAGGTAGGACTTATGTTAAGTCTACCTATCAAGGGTGTTTCTCTGTTGCGAGGCAACGACCTTGCTGGGGGCAATGTAGTTCCCCCTGTTCATCTTACTTCACAGCCGAGCACTGAAGATGGCGATGAAGACCCATCTCTGGATCCTTCCTGTGCTGTGACCCGTGCTATAGCTAAGAAGGCTCAGGAAGAAAATGATGTGGTGCCGTCCAGCACATTGAATAGTCATGACTCAGGTGGTTCACCTCATGACTCTGTTCAGCCTTCGATGGTTTCTCCGTTTGAGGACTTATCAGATACTTTTATCAGTTTTCTGTTCAGCCAGCCAGATGGGTCTGGTGATTCTGATATGTCTGGAGACTTGTCCTTGTCCAGAAAGCGGTTGATTGAGTAGCAAACTAATGATCCTGAAATTTGTGTACTATAGAGGAGAGCTCTTCCTGATAAAGAAATAGATGCAGTTCCAGTTAGGTATTATCTCAAGGATGGTATGTTGATGTGGGAGTGGCGCCCTGATATCCCTGCCAATGCAGATTGGGCAGTGGCTCGGCAAATTGTTGTTCCGAAGGTCTACAGGAATGAGATCTTAACAATGGCTCATTGTTTACCTTTAGGAGGTCATCTTGGTGTTAACAAGACTGTTGATAAGGTCATGAAACACTTCTTCTGGCCTGGACTTCGGAAAGATGTTTCCAACTTTTGCAAAACCTGTCACACTTGTCAGGTAGTTGGAAAACACCAGTTAGACCCACCTGTAGCTCCATTACTGCCTATCCCAGCATTTGGGGAGCCCTTCTCTAGGGTTATTGTTGATTGTGTTGGTCTATTACCCAAGACTAGATCTGGAAATCAGTACTTGTAGACAATTATGTGTGCATCTACCAGATTCCCTGAAGCCATACCTCTATGCAAAATCAAGGCAACTGCAATCTTGAAACCTTAGATAAAGTTCTTCATGTTGTTTGGCCTTCCCAGGGAAATTCAGTCAGACTAAGGTAGCAATTTCACTTCCGGATTGTTTCAGCAGGTTGTGTATGAACTAGGTGCGAAGCAGATTCTTTCCAGTGCCTATCATCCAGAGAGTCAGGGTGCCTTAGAGCGGTTTCATTCCACTCTCAAGACAATGATGAGGACTTATTGTTATGACCATGAGAAAGACTGGGATGAAGATGTTCATCTGCTTTTGTTTGCAGCTGGAGAAGCAGTGCTGGAGTCTACTGGATTCAGTCCGTTTGAGCTAGTGTTTGGCCATGAAGTAAGAGGACCTTTGCTATTGTTGAGTGGACAATGGCAAGAGAAAGAGCTACATATCAGTCTGTTAGACTATGTTAGCAAGTTCAAGGAAAGACTGCATGCAGCTTGTGACCTACCGAAAGAGCACTTGAAATCAAGTCAGGGAAAAATGAAAACTTGGTATGATCATAAGGCTAGAAGCCGTGAGTTTAAACCAGGAGACGTGGTCCTTGTGTTGTGTTGTTTCCCTTGTAGTCCAATCCATTGCAGGCTAGAGTTCATGGTCCTTATGAAATTCTAACAAAACTCAATGATCTCAATTACATTGTGAAGACTCCAGATAGGAGAAAGCCAAAACAGTTGTGTCACATTAACATGCTGAAGCCTTATCATGACAGAAATGCTAGGGTTGCAGCTGTCACTTCAGATTCTCCTATGGTCAAGACTTGTGAAGATGAGTCGGAGTTTCAAGATGATGAACCTACAATTAAAGCTGAAGTTCTTTCATGTAAATTGTCAAATTCTGAAGTGTAGCAAAATCTTTGAGGTTGATCAAGAAATATAAAGATCTATTTCCTGATGTTCCAAAGAGAGTTTCTATTGCCTCTCATGATGTAGATGTTGGTGATGCCAAACCAATAAAACAGCATCCGTTCCAGATGAATCCTGAAAAGAGAAAGATTGCTGAGAAAGAGGTTGAGTACATTTTAGAGCATATTATCAGACCCTCCAACTCAGATTGGAGTACAACCTGTGTGCTAGTTCCAAACCCCCATGGAAGTACTAGATTCTGTCTAAATTATTGCAAAGTCAATGCTGTAACTAGAACTGATGTGTTTCCAATACTCAGGATTGGTGATTGTATTGATAGAGTAGGGCAAGCAAAGTTTCTGACCAAGATTGATTTATTGAAGGGTTATTGGTGTGTGCTTTTAACTGAGAGGGCCAAGAGCATCTCTGCTTTTGCCACACCATCTGGGTTATACCAGTATGAAGTCCTACCCTTTGGCTTGAAAATGCCCAGCCATGTTCCAAAGGATTATACAGTCTACAATCGCAGGATTGCCACACATGGGTGTGTACATCGACGACCTGATCACATGGAGTGACTCCTGGGAAGAACATCTGAAAGATGTAGAGATGTTGTTGACCCAGGCTAACCTGACTATTAACCTGAACAAGAGTGACTTTGGTTGTGCTACTGTCACTTATCTTGGCTACGTCATAGGCCAGGGTAAGGTGGCACCCCTAAATGCTTAAGTCCAAGCCATCGTGGACTTTCCACGTCCTGACAACAAAAAAGCTTTGCGCTGCTTCCTTGGAATGATCGGGTACCACCGCAAGTTCTGCAAGAACTTTGCTGAGATTGCTCTCAGTCTCACCAACCAATTGAAGAAAGACGTAAAGTTCACTTGGGATGAAGCATGCCAAAGAGTCTTCGATCGCCTGAAGTCTCTGCTGTGTCACTTCCCCATGCTCAAATCTCCTGACTTCAACAAACCGTTCTCCATCGCAGTCGATGCTAGTGACCAAGCTTGTGGATCTGCTCCTACAGAGAAGTGACTCTGATGACATTGAGCATCCCGTGGCATACTTCTCCAGGAAGTTCAATCGCCACCAAAGGAACTATTCCACAATAGAGAAGGAACTGTTGGCTCTGGTCCTTTCTTTACAACACTTTGAGGTTTATGTTTGTACAGGGCAAAAGCCAATGATTGTGTATGCTGACCACAATCCGTTAATGTTTTTGTGTAAGATGAAAAACAAGAATCGGAGATTGTTGAATTGGAGTTTGATTTTACAGGAGTTTGACTTGGAAATTAAGCTTGTAAAGGGTACTGACGATGTAATTGCTGATAGCTTATCCCGTGTTTGAGAATGTATATATATCATGTGTTTATTAGCATATTGTATTATATGTATGTATACTCAAGTGTCTACTAAACCATTTTTGTATTGAAAAGAAAAATTGCCTTTATGAGTCAAAATTTTTCCCTTTTGGAATAGAGGTGTAATGTGAAAAGAAGCCACTAGATGGCAGTATTGACCCTTTTTTGTTAAGCCCAGACTGGAGCTAGGTTTGGGCATGTCTAAGACAGAAAGTCCCAGAGAATTTTAAAAAAAGTCTAAAAGGTGGGAGGGGGCTGCAAAAGAGTATATAAGGAGAGAAACAGAGAGTAAAGTAGTTGGAGAAATTGCAAAGAGAAGGATACATTTGACCAGACCTGTCACTCTTTTCAAGACCTGTGAAGCATTTTGTGGATTTTTGCCTGTGTTGGAGCATTTTCCTCATCCGGAACATCACCAAGCAACCCCATCTCAAGGGACTGTAAATATTTTTTTTCTTGTATATAATCAATCTTGGTCAGTAGTATAAATTGTAGGTTAGTGTTGGTCTTTGTTTAATTAAATCTTTTTGAGTTTTAAAATTTTGTCTGTCATCCCTTGCTGTCGTAAATGTCATAACAAATTGGGGCCATAACAGCAGTCTAATGCATTTTCCATTGATTCCCTAAGGTATTACTTTTTCCATGTTTCCCATGTTTGTGGCAGCCATAACTTTAATTTATCATTGAAAATCAATGAAATTTGGGCTGCAGGTACTTTTCCTCATTAGAAATTCAATGAGGTAGAGAAATTTTGCCTATCTGTTACATACTTTGAATATTTTGAGTATTCGTCAGATTCTGCGCAAAATCATTTCAAAATGTGAGTTAAATGCCCCAAAGTCATAAATCTGATAAACTGGGCAAAGAATGGCTATGTTATTGCATTTTGATAAGCAATGGCTTCTTAATGATGAAAGAAACACTGAATTCTATCATAGAGTTCAAGAGGAATTGGTGCTAGAATTTTTCTGAATATTTAATGAGCTTGCTCCGTTACCAGGGCAACTGCATAAACATGCCAACTTGTATCTTTTCTAGTGGTTTTTATATATACCTCTTTAGATTGATTCTAAATTTTCATTTAACCCCAGATCACCCCTTAATTATAAATACTTTCCATCCAGTCACTAAAATGGCACTTAACTTGGGTATTGAAATGTATGGCAACAAAGGCCACACATTTATATTTACAAAATACTAAGAACCGAAATTCTATTTCAGAGGGTTTTAGGAAGGGAAAGGCTTCGGGCTGTGAACTCACTATTGTCAGCTTCTGCGATCATGCTAACGTTCTCCGTCCCCGAGTTCAGCTGTTACCGTCAGCCCACCTGCGACAGGCTCCCGTTAACATCAGCTAATGTTATGCGCTGCTGCATCTGCCTCTAACGCACATTGAAAGCTTTTGTAACGTAACCACTTCCTCTAGCGCTGGAGGAATGGAATTGACGGGTGGAATAGTTGCCTCTCTACCGACAGCTTCTTTGCCGCGAGTAATGTTAAAAAAGCAAGATATCCACGCTACCAAATGTACCAGAAATATCTTTCATACTTACTTCTTCTGCTATTTTCTGATTAGCACAACCCTCTGTTGCTTCCCCTGCCGCTCAGTGTGTAGTAGCACGTGATGTCAGAACGAAAGCACATTGTTGTGATCAACAACTGCTTAGAGATCAGTGCCCATTCAGTTTATAAATGGCGGGATTCTAGCTCAGCTTGCAACACTGATCTGTTGATCCAGTTTTGCCTTTCTGTGACTTTGGCAGGGCAGTTCCAAATCGTAAAATTTATATTCTTTTTTAAAAAAATAAGTTCTTTTGATGTCAACAGTTAAGTTTGAATTTGTTCATAATATGCATACGCATCTCTTCCGATTAAAATTAAAAAAAAAAAACAGGATTCGTAAATCATGTGATGCCCCTCCCAGCACGATGCCCCTGTGTACGCACACCAGTCATAATATGCATAATCCGGCCTTGAGCTTACCTATTTATGTTAACTGAAAGACTGTGTCTGTGATGAGATGAAAAAAATTTAAATAATGCTTAAATTATGGTTTGGTATATTTGTGTTTATTAATAGAAACTAAATCAAAGGTTAATGAGATCACTGTCCAACATACCTGATAGTCACTCATTATGAGACGAGAGTAGTAAGGAACTTCGGGTCAACAGAAATTTTATCACTGACTATGGAGGTGGGGCTACAAACTACATTGTCAGTATTCAACCAGCCAATCAGAAACATCAAGGGAATCCATTTGAAAAATGCTATTAAATGATAGAACGATCTTTACATTGTGGCTGAAGCATACAGTCAATGGGCTGAAGGATACATCAGTAAGTCAGGAGGAGCTGGGGGGGGCGCAGCAAAAATCTGAGGGGGCGGAGCCCAACCCTGCACCCCCCTGGATCCAGCCATGGATTACACAAGGGTAAAGTTTCTTTCCGGTATTAATGGCCTGACAGCTGCAGACTAAAATCAGAGTTCCCGCAAACAAATGAATGTTCAAAAAACGTGAATGAAAGAATACTGAGTCCTACCCATTGGGTAACTAATTCATTTTTGGAGAGGGAAACTCTGAGTTACCGCTGTATTACGTTACATTGGCAATTCACACCCAAGGCGTACTTGGATATAGATTCGCCAAGTTTTCAAGTTTACTATGATAGCTCGGCCGTGAAAATTCCCCTTTCTGGTGGATTCGATGTCTCAGCTGTGGTTGGACGCTTTAATTTACATCATAAATTAAACACACGTTAAATTTCTTAGCACAATAATGTCGAACATGTCACCAGAATAACTTGCATAACAGATTTTATATTGATGGCAAGCTCACTCTCGTCACACCTTCCCCTAATCAGCCTTTACTTGGTATAAAATTCTTTCGGCTTCAGTTGAGGACTGTTATCTTTGCTGGTGCAGTTATTGTCTTTTATTATGGTGATGGAAGATAGAAATAGAATAGTGAATAGAAAAAAATAAAACGGAAAATAGTAATAAAACAAAATCTTTTAATAAAATAACAATAAAAAATTTAAATTAAAATTCTAAATCAGTGAATATTTCCAAAAAAACAAGAAAGTTTATCAGTTTGAACATGAAATATCTTGTCTTTGTAGTGAATACAACTGAACATCGGTCAAAAGTATTGGCAAATCATTGTATTCTGTTTTTATTTACGTTTTACACTATGTCCCAACTTCATTGGAATTGGGGTTTGTTGAAAAACTGACCATCATTCTCAGCTGTGAGCCAATTGGAACAGTGACTAGTTAAGCTAAGCAACACAGAATCTTGTCTGCATGATAAGTAAATGAAATATAATGCAGCACTTTAGATCCTTCTTATTATTTAATGTTTACAAGGTTCTTTGATTTAATTTTCTTCTCACAACATCAAAGTAACTTCCATTTTTCTTTCAGACATAATATATGGAAACCTGCCTTGGATTATTTGCATGTTGACTATAATATAATCCAGTGGTTCCCAAAGTGGGGGGCGCGCCCCCTAGGGGGGGCGCAGAGCAATTGCAGGGGGGGCACGGGGTGCGGGAGTTCCGGACACCAACAGAAAATCATTTGCATACAGTCCATTCGCTGCCCAGAATTCTGCGATTACATCGTAAATGCCTGCCTTACTCTCAACATAACTGTTCGCCAAATCATTCATCTAGCCTGCCATTTTCATAAATAATTTATGAATGTAGTTGTTCAAATATTTGAAGCCGGTAATGTAGTCTCACCATACCCAACTCACCGCTTTTTATCCTGCACTGATCTGGCATATTGATAATAAAATGGTAAGTGACACCGAACAAAATCCGATGTATACAAAGCAGAAATAACCGAGATTGCGTCATCTTATTCTCGATAATATGAATGCTCTGTATGCCGACAGATTATTTTTATCTAGCCCACCAACTGAACGTTACAAACATATCGGCAGGTTCAGCAAGTGGTGTTCATGAATTTTTTTTCGTACCTCGCATCATAGAAACATAATTTTAAGTAGACGGCTATACTCAGGCAGAGGAGTGTGATACAGCCTAATGATTTTATACTTTTAAAGAGATTTTGCATTATTAAATTTTCCTGTCCTTAATTGGAAAATAACTGTGGCCATTTCCAAACGTGCCAATCATTTTTAATGTTCCCAGCTAGGCTGGACAAAAATCATCTGTGCAGAGCATTCATATTTTCTAGAATAAGCTGACGCGATCTCGGTTAACGTATTTTTACTTAAAAGTGCGAGGCCAGTGAAGAGAGGAAAATGTAACTGTCTCGAGACACTCCTTCAGCGGTCCGCACAAGGTTGCTGATTGGCTGTATGCAAGTAAGTTTCTGTCGGTGTCCGGAAAATGCATAAATAGCAATGTTGTTGTATATTAAAAAAATAAACCTGTTACACTGAACATAATTACACAGTTAAGGTGCTTGAAAACAGTTACACTTAAAATAATTACACTTGGTTGTTTGTTATTTTGCTATTTCCAATTCTAAAAGTAGCCTAGTTTTAGTTTATGACAATCTACAGTTTATGACCGTTTACTTACATTTTTTCCAAAAAGGTTGAGGTTTATATAAATTACAATGAGTGAAATAAACTGCAATGGTCTCTGAAAACAAAATGTGCGTATGTATTACCTATTTTTTTGGGGGGGGTGGGGGGCGCAAAAATTTTTTTATGTACCAAAGGGGGGCCCAGCAGAAAAAGTTTGGGAACCACTGATATAATCTATCATTTAATGTATTTATTTTGGACAAATTTTGTGTAAGACTAGCAGTGTAGTCCATAGGCTAGGTGTGCTTTTGAAAAGAACAGTAGTGATGAAACCATACCAAATTTTACATGGCCCAATCACGCAAATACTATCAGTTTTTGAAATGAGTAATGGCAGACCACGTTTGTATTGCAATTTCCGATTACCTTTACAGGCAGAAATTAGGCCTACCAGCTGTCACTCTGTCTTGGCTTAACAGTGAAGCCACCTCTGTTAAAATATGTGAATTTCTGAGATCAAAACTCCCAGGTCGGGACATGCTAAAGTGCCACAAAACATATCAGATAAGTTTATGCCAAACACAGATAAAGCCTAGCTAGTAACATTAGGGCAAAAAAAAAAATCATAATGCTCAAATCTTACAATTATTTGCAAAAATTTTTTTTAGCTCTTGCTTGCTAGCAAGCTAGATACTTACTTACTTTACTTTATTGAACAAGCATTCAGCAAGAAGTGTTCAAAAGGATAAAAACACAATAAAGCCAAAAGGCTTGTTTCCATTGTGGTCCTTTCATGAACTAAAACATAGCTATAGCTATATAATCTAAAAAATATGTCATAGCATACATAGCAGTATACCAGTCTAGCCACCATGACATAATTGGCAAACAAGCCATTAAGTTAGTCCACCATTATTGTAAGTTTTCTGAGATATAATCTCAGTAGTCATTTTCACCAAAACTCAGTTGTAAATAGCTATGAAATTGCTTGTCTGTTGTCAAACGTTGTGATGTACAGTTGTCAGAAACAGCTAATGTGGGCTGAAGGACGTTGTAAGGGTGTATTAACACTGAATGTGATCAATAATTAGAGGGCTGGTGCCTCCCTTCATTTCTGCCCTAAATTGTCAGGCTGTTTTGTGTGAGCGGAGATCAATTTAGAGCGAGGAGGTAACCTGCATGAGCAGGAGTGGACTTCACGAGAGAAATATGAATTTACAAGAGCATGCATGCCCTCCAGCACTCGCGAAGCAGAGTGCTGCCATTCTGCGTGTGTGGACCAATACAGTTTGCTTGTGGGCATGTTTTCTTGCGCTCACAACTTCTGACACAAATCCGACACCATACAATTGCAGTATCATTTAGATGCTGGCCTCTGTGTACCTCACGGTCAGCAATATTTACGGATGCTATTTTGCATTGTTTCTTCAATTAAATGACCGTCATTGAAACATTTATTTCTTTGCGCTATCAGTGGACATTTTGGGTAATAAAGCTTTTATATTGATGTGTTTTTAGCTCACCGGGACGAATGTCCGAAGAGCTATTGTCGTACCCCCGGCGTCCGCGTCCGTCCGCGTGCAGAAAAACTTTAACCTTGCCCCCCGGCGAGCTTTATTGTCTTTCTGACAACTCTTGTTATGAGACTTTCCTCAGGTTGCCCAGCACCCATTTCTTCCTGATAGGTTTCATATTTTATTTTTTATTGGCATATCATCATGTCCTCAGCTTGCAATGCTAATGCTTTCTGTCTGTAGCAGTGGAAAATCTGGGATCCTTTTTACATTCCTCTGTGTTTTTATCACTGACTTAGCCTTGGTGTCTCAAGCTTCTCTGTCTCTGTTTTTTCCCTCCTACATCCCTGCAGATTAACAACAAAGCCAACGTAGTTACCAGCCCCAAAGAGCCTGTCCCCACTCCTGCTCTGGTACTCTTCTCTGTGGCGCTTGTGTGCTTATTAGGGGTGTAACGATTCTGAATGGATTCTGTATCGATGTTTTTTAAGGCATAGGACCGCCATGGGGCGAACATTCGAGTTTAACCGTTTCCTTTATTAAACCTGATGCAGTCTTGAACAAAAGTGCCAAACATCAAAGGGCATGAGGAATGCTTCCCGAGAAAAAAACTCGACCGTTTTGGCGACATGCTGCACGGTACCAAGTAAAGGACTACAGAATCATATCCTTTTAAGCAATTAGGTTACTCTAATCTTATTCCTGTTTACTTTGCTCAATTAGCAATCAAACCGGAGATTCTCTCTTTTACTTTGCTGAATGAGTAGAGCTGTTTATTAAGACAGCATGTTTGATTGCCACGTTCTGAAAGTTAAATGGGCATAGATTTGCAAGAGCGTGTATTTGGCCATTTCGTGTGATTGTGATCATTTATAGCTCACATTCACATTTCATCTGCTTAAATGTTTTCCACCTTGTGTATATTTTAAACGCTTGAAATCCAGTGCGATCTGGAAATAAATCTCTTTATTTTTATTTTATCATTATAGCTCTCCTAAAAATACCACAATGAGAGATGAAATGTTTAGTTGGGATGTGGCGATGTTGAACAAGGATTTTTTTTAAAGTGTGATGAGACAACTTGCCGTCATGGAGTGTGTATGCAGTCGCGTGTAATTTCTTGAAACACACACACCTGAAGAGGCTTAAAACAATTTAAAATACCGTCGGGAAGAAGCCTGAGTTTAGATTTCGCTAATTGCAGGTGCTCCGCCCTTCTTTAAATCTGCTCCTGTGTCGCCTACTGGGCCTAAATAACAATCAAGAAATTTAGCCAGTAGCCTATAACGATTAAGATGTGATAGTGAAAAGCAGACAAACCTAACTGGGCTACGGTGTTAGATTGAAAGAATGCCAATTTTAATAATTAGAAAAAATCTTCCTCTGAATTTTAGGACTTCATTAGTCCCCTACCGGAAACGAAGGGGACTATAGGATTTCACTCAGTCCCTCTGTCACTCCGTCCGTCCGCATTCGTGTCCGCTCCATAACTTCAATACCGTATGACGTAGGAACATCAGAGTTCGTGTGTGGATGCATCTTGGGGAGAGGGTGTGTCATGTACCCTATTCAGGTCACTTTGACCTGCTTTTTAGGAAATATAATATGCATACACCGGTAGGGGACTAGTATTGCGCAGCAATACGACATTCGCCGATAGGCGGTGCACTTGTTCAAGCTTAATTTAAAACAGATTTGTTATCAAATTGACCTGGAGTTTAAGCGTCTAAGCAATACTCAAAGTGGAAAACATTCTGAAAAGCGGATGAAACGGGAGCGTGAGATATAAATTATCACAGTCGCACGAAATGCCGTGGCAATGGCAATCGTGTTCAAGCAGTGTTCTATGCCCATTTGAATTTCAAAATGCAGCAATCAAACATATTGTCTTAATAAACAAACCTACTCATTCAACTTAAAGAGTAAACAAATCCATTGATTGCTAATCAGGCAAAGTAAACAGGAACAGGTATACGTTTCTTAGTTGCCTAATTGGTTAAAGGATGACTGTTTTCATTTGCTTGGCTCATCTCAGCACGTAGCCGAAAAATACTGATGTCAGTCAAGTTTTTTCCGGAAGCATTTCGCATGCCCTTTGATGTTAAACACTTTCGTTCAGGACATCACGGGGGTTAATAAAGGAAAAGGGAATGCTTGGATGTTCGCCCCATGGCAGGAGGTGGTGTTACTACGCTTTAAAAAAACATTGATTCATAATCGTTACACCCCTAGTGCTTATGATTTGTTTTTAATATTTAGCCTTATGTATCTTTTTGAATTGAGTTTACTAGTGATGGTAATAATGATGGCAATGATTATTCAGAAAGTGTGAAGTATCAGTGACTGTTAACACCAATGACATTACCAATTGTGACACTATTTTGCAGTGTAATTGCTGTTGGCAGTATCATTTGTTGGTTGATTGCCTGCATTCACTGTGTTGCAGTTGTAGTTGAGTTATTGTGCTGTTCTTTTCCTGGGCTCCGAGCCTTTGTGATGCCACACTCAGGTGCTTGCACTTTGTGTTTAGAAATGTGACCATGGAAATAAAGCGGCATGACAAAGAGCTAGTCATACCACTGCTTGTGATGCACATCAAATTAAACCTTATCCAGGTGCTCAAGCACTGATAGGTCACTGTTGCTGTATCTACATTGCATTTGTCCATGTACACTTTTTCAGCTCTTACCCTTTTTGTTTTATAATGAGTTTTTCCAAATTTTTCCAATTTTTATGTACTAAGTAATCAAACCTAAAAGCTCTGAGATGCAAATAATTAGCACAAGTTCATGAATACTGCCATTCCTTAAATTTTAGCCAGTTAAAACTACTTTGAGTGGCAATGTCTTGGATGTTATGAGGTGCTTGGACATCAGGAAATCAGCTGAACTATTTAACTCCCATAAGTTTAAGTGATTACATGATTTTCAATTCATGCTGTGAGCCTCTGACCCCGAAAAGCATAATTGATTTCAATCTGTTGCTGTTGAAGATCACCTGATTAATAATAACAAAATTTATTAACTGAATAATCAAGACTAATATATAAGCCTGGTATTGTTAACACATTATAAAGAAATGGCAGAGGTTACTGATGGACCGTATTGACAATTATAGTGATATTGCAGAGATGGAAAAAATAATTAATACAATACAATTCCATCTCCTGTTTTAGCAAAAAAAATAAATAAATAAATTCAGCTGTGCAACCTAATTTATTTTAAGATTGCACTTAATCAAAATGTATTCCGCATTCAAAAGAATAGACTACATTTGCGGAGAAGAGCAGTTATTCATTCCTTGTCGCAACGTGATAAAAATTAATTCGTCCATCAAACCATTGGTCATTGAATAATTTATTAAATTGGTTAGTAGTGAATCGTGAAAGTTTGATGCACGGCTTGCATTTAAGATAATTTAAAATGCACACCATGCATCAAAGTTTCATGGTCGCAGAATCATTGTTGAGGTCTTTATTTTCTTGCTTCTGGGAAAGTTGTCGGAAGGCTACAATATGACATTTTTAGAATGACAATTATCAAAGTAATCAGCAACAAAATCTAAACCTAATCTAAATACTATTTTCAGCAGCATTTACTACATAATATTCTACTTTAAGATGGAATTTTGGAAAAGTTATTTCAGTTATTGCCATGCATGCAATCTCATACTGTAGGCTTTGTCTTTAAGCTACATTTTATGTCTTGATAATCAATGGTCACGTAGATTATTAGTTGCCTATTTGCTCAGTAAATTCATTCAGTTAATTGTAAATAATTCAGTTGAGAGTTTGCTGGCATTATGTTAATGCCACTGATTCTAGAGTTTTATTTCTATATAAGCTAAGTTAACACGTGGTTCTGAGTCGGCAAAACTGCATATTAGGAATATCAAGCTAATCGGATACTGAGGCAGACAAAAATATGAAGCCTTTTGTGAGCTACAGGAATGTAGCTTCAGAAGACGCTCTTGTTTTATTTCACCTTTAATGTGGAGAGGAAAATGCTTGATTACAATGGCAAGGGAGCACGTTTACGCAAAGTATGGAGTTGAATCACCCAGTAAATATCAGAAGATTTTGAAAGATGATGCTGTGCCACAGAATTCAGTCATTGGCTGGCCCCTGAACCCAATCGCCTGTCAACTTTGGCTAGGCTGGAGAAACGAAAGCATCAGTTACAGGTAGAACAGGTAGCCTGGGTTTTCCAAATCATATGTCAGCATATACACTCAACAAAAATATAAACGCAACACTTTTGTTTTTGCTCCCATTTGTCATGAGATGGACTTAAAGATCTAAAATTAATTCCAGATACACAATATTACCATTTCTCTCAAACATTGTTCACAAATCTGTCTAAATGTGTGATAGTGAGCACTTTTGCTTTGCTGGGACAATCCATCCCACCTCACAGGTCTGCCACATCAAGATGCTCATCAGACACCATGATTGGTGCACAGGTGTACCTTATACTGCCCACAATAAAAGGCCACTCTGAAATGTGCAGTTTTGTCTCACAGCAAAATGCCACAGATGGCGCAAGCATTGAGGGAGCGTGCAATTGGCATGCTGACAGCAGGAATGTCAACCAGATCTGTTGTTCGGGCATTGAATGTTCATTTCTCCACCATAAGCCGTCTCCAAAGGCGTTTCAGAGAATATGGCAGTACATCCAACCAGCCTCACAACCGCAGACCACGTGAAACCACACTGACCCAGGACCTCCACATCCAGCAGGTTCACCTCCAAGATCGTCTGAGACCAGCTACTCAGACAGCTGCTGAAACAATTGGTTTGCAATTGTTTGTTTGCAAAATGCAATTGTTTGCAAAGAATTTCTGCACAAACTGTCAGAAACCGTCTCAGGGAAGCTCAACTGCATGCTCGTCGTCCTCATCGGGGTCTTAACCTGACTCCAGATCGACGCCGTAACAGACTTGAGTGGGCAAATGCTCGCATTCAATGGTGTCTGGCACACTGGAGAGGTGTTCTCTTCACGGATGAATCTCGGTTTACATTGTTCAGGGCAGATGGCAGACAGCGTGTGTGGCGTCGTGTGGGTGAGCGCTTTGCTGATGTCAATGTTGTGGATCGAGTGGCCCATTGTGGTGGTGGGGTTATGGTATGGGCAGGCATCTGTTATGGACGAAGAACACAGGTGCATTTTATTGATGGAATTTTGAATGCACAAAGATACCGTGATGAGATCCTGAGGCCCATTGTTGTGCCATACATCCATGAACATCACCTCATGTTTCAGCAAGATAATGCACGGCCCCATGTTGCAAAGATCTGTACACAATTCTTGGAAGCTGAAAATGTCCCAGTTCTTGCATGGCCAGCATACTGACCGGTCATGTCACCCATTAAGCATGTTTGGGATGTGCTTGACCGGCGTATATGACAGCGCGTACCAGTTCCCACTAATATCCAGCAACCTCGCACAGCCATTGAAGAGGAGTGGACCAACATTCCACAGGCCACAATTGACAATCTGATAAACTCTATGCGAAGAAGATGTGTTGCACTGCATGAGGCAAATGGTGGCCACACCAGATACTGACTGGTTCTGAGTCCCCAGACCCCCAATAAAGCAAAAAGTGCACATTTCAGGGTGGCCTTTTATTGTGGACAGTCTAAGGTACACCTGTGCACTGATCATGGTGTCTGATGAGCACCTTGATGTGGCACACCTGTGAGGTGGGATGGATTGTCTCAGCAAAGCAAAAGTGCTCACTATCACACATTTAGACAGATTTGTGAACAATGTTTGAGAGAAATGGTAATATTGTGTATCTGGAATGAATTTTAGATCTTTGAGTCCATCTCATGACAAATGGGAGCAAAAAAAAAAGTGTTGTGTTTATATTTTTGTTGAGTGTAATTTTGTAATTGTAGTTATGCACATTCATAAATAATTCATCAGTCAAACTCTTGCTTACAGTAGATGTTTTATTTCATATATAACTTCCACGCGGTCAAGAGATCCAGTGTCCAGGTGGCATGGCGAGCTACCCCAATTTCACCAAACATGGCGCATCGCCAAGAACATATTGAGGGTTTGGTTTGCAATGGTTATATGTCCATTTTTGTGGTTTTGAGAAATTGATTTTTATGTTTGCAAATGTACTATTAAATCAGTCACATGAACTTTGTCACTCACTCTTTTACTGCATAGTTCAGAGGTATACTGCACATTGAAGTTTTTGCAAGTGTGGTACCGCGACTTCATGGTCAAAATAGCCAAATTAGACATGTCACCGCCGTGCTCCAACAGTTCTAGCACTTGATGTGACTTAACCCAATGGTGATAGATTGAAGTTAAATGTGTTTGCAATGGAAGACAGATGATTCTGTAATACTATTCTTGTTTATTCATCAAAATTTTTATGTTTAATTCATAAAAGAACATTTTGAAAATGTGAATTCTTTTTAAAGCTGATGTGCATGGACATATAATTATTGTGCTCCAAGAATTAGCTGATAGAAATATGTGACAAGAGGTAAAACCTCAAAATCACAATATTTGGACATATAACCATTGTGCTCCAAACTCTTGATATCTGACCTCGTCAAGCTCATTTACTGGTTAAAATTATTTCAAAAATCAGCCAGAAATATATATTTTAATAGTAGAAGCAGTGTATTTTACTGGGTAAGAGCTGAAAAAGTGTTTTCTTTGCCTTGAAGCAAGATTTGAATGTTTTCCCTGAGAAAGAAAAAATAAATCCTCCATCACTTTCTTGCTTTCTGCTAGCATAAAGTTAAATCACAATACAAAAGAAGTGCTATGTCAATGCAGAGCCACATGCAGGGGTTCAACAAAGATACCATCTTTGTAACCATGTTGCTTCATTGTCAGTTATCAGGGAGAGTATTCAACAGCATTGATGCTCTTTTAGGCCAGACACTAGGATTTGTCTTGCATAAAATGATCTGAATCCTATCTTAAAGAGGTCTTTGAATTAGATGCAAAAGGTCTATACTGATGCCATCGCATCTTCATGCTGAAATATTAGTTCTTGGCTCCCAGTTTTGTCAGTTTTCATTGTGGAAGATTGCAGGATGGGGTAGTTCACAGTAATCCTCTTTTTACTGATGTGGAGATTGCAAAAATTGTGGGTAATGAACTGCATAAATTCTGCTAAATTTCTTTCAGCCTCTATAATGTTGGGTCACAGTGCACGAATGACCACAACCATCTCTCACGGTATCTCTGGGGGTTGGATGAATAATCCAAGTCCCTGTGAGATGAAATTCAAAAGTCCTGGACAAATTTGCAGGGTAATTAAACTTTATGAATTTAAGAGTATTTGCAAGATAAGGGCTGAAGAGTCAAAATCTTGGTCTGACAGTTGCCATGGTTAATGGTGCTTGATGGATAGCAGTGACTGACACTGGAATGGGAGGGGGTGATCCCTTGTCATTTTACCCACATTATGCTTGAATAAGGTCTGTTGCATGCTTTGGCTGTAAAACTTATACTCAGTCTTGTAAAAGTGCTCTTTCCGGCAAGAGCCACCCGAAAAATGGTCACCATGATCTTGTCTTTACTTCCTGTTGTACCTTCTCAACCTTCACCTCTCTGTCCTACTCTTAACATTAGAGAACTTGCTTTTATTCTTCTGCTCTCTTTCCACTTCCTGTTTTGTCTATCTGCCTCCTGTGTCCCTGTCTCAATCAGGAGCCTCAAACTACTGTTATCCACAACCCCACTGATGGAAATAAGGTATTGGCAGATTTTATTTCCCCCTTGTCCAGCTTGCTTGTATGGAAACATGGTGGTGTAGCTTGAAGCTTATGTTTAGATGCATGCTGTTATTGCGGTATCCATTTGTGTGGTTTTGCTTAATCTCTGTAAGGAGGCATGTGCTAGTTTGGAAAAGTTAACTGTCTCTGTGTGTTAATTTGCTCCCCATACCCTGCTTGTCCCTCTGCTAGTGCAGATTACAACTGTGATGAGAGTATGGCCATGTTTGTGTTTGTAGTTCCTTTTGTTGTCTGCATGATAACTATGGCTGTGTGGGGCACCGGGTGAGTGATGTAGATGGAGATCCTAAGTGCAGAAGAAGTGGTTTAGTAAATACATAAGATGGACATAACAAAAAAATATATATATATATAAATATTATCTACCTGCCTGTGAGTGGGGAAAAGGGGTTTAAATAGACAGAAAGTGATAATGAATTAGAACCAGATGCAAACAATTAACAATGGGCATAAGGATAACTGGATAAGGTAGATAGTTGGAAGGAACAGGAGGGAGGCATTATAGTACTACCCCCCCCCCCCCCCCCAGTCGTGCAACTATGTCTTGGGGTGGGGTCGGGAGGGAATGCCCACAGGGGCTGGACGTCAGAGTAGAAGAGGCACCACTCCTCTGGACGCTGGAGCTGGAGAGGCCAGTGTTCAGCTAGAATCAGCCGGGGGCCAAATGCACTATAGACCCCCTTATGGCTTCCACTGGAGCAGGAACGACCGAGGAAAGCCCCTTCACAGCATCCATGGGAGCAGTGCTGACAGGGGAAAGCCCCTTTTCTGCCTCCACTGGAGCAGTGGTGACAGGGTAAGGCCCCTTTTCCACCTCCACTGGAGCAGCGGTGACAGGGGAACACCCCCTTAAAGGTGCACTGTGCAAGTTTGTTTACATCACTTCTATTGACATTCGAATTCAAACAAAACAGAGGTAGCTCGCCCCTCCCTCCCATCGTATTCTCCCTCCCATACATCTGTAACTGTCAACTCTTTTCGGAGATTTACCGGAACGGTTTGTAATGTTATGGGGCACAGCCTGTGCCCCATGTGTTAATATGCAATTTGTGAAGCCTTTGCGGTCTCCAGAGCCCGGATTTATTTATTTATTTGTTTATTTATTTATTTATTTTAACAGTGAATTCAGTGGCAGGCAGCTAGCGGATCATTGGAAGATATCAGCGAATTGTGACCAAAATATAATCACGCAGAAAATAAACTGTAATGTGGAAAGTATTGACTTTTTTTTGTTAAGCCCAGTCTGGGAGCTAGGTTTGGGCATGTCCTGGGTATGTCTGAGAGGGGAAAGTCCCAGAGGAAAAAAAAAAGTCTAAATGTGGGAGGGGGCTCCAAAAGAGCATATAAGGAGAGAAATTGAGAGAGTAAAGTAGTTGGAGAAATTGCTAGGAGAAGGATGCATTTGACCAGACCTGTCACTCTTTTCAAGACCTGTGAATCTTTTTGTGGATTTTTGCCTGTGTTGGAGCATTTTCCTCACCCGGAACATCAGCCAGCAACCCCATCTCAAGGGATTGTAAATTTTTTTTTTTCTTGTATATTATCAATCTTGGTCAGTAGTATAAATTGTTGGTTAGTGTTGGTCTTTGTTGAATTAAATCTGTTTTAGTTTTAAAATTTTTTCTGTCATCCCTTGCTGTCTTATATGTCGTAGCAAACTGGGGCCATAACAAAACAAACTTGCATAGTGCACCTTAGACTTCCTCTGCTGGAGCAGGGGCGACAGGGGAAGGTCGCCTCTTGGCTTCCAGGATCTGGAGCAGGGGCTGTAAGGGAAGCACACAAACGCAGGGTTAAAACCTGCTGCACACTGGCAATCCAGGATCAAAGGGGGCTGGTGAGGTGTCTTCGCTGGGTCCATGTGGTGAGGTAGACTTCTGTAATGGTCCATGCCCTGGGAAGGAGTAAGAGAGATGGAGGACCCAAGTGAAGAAGGTGTACAAACCCCAATTCCCATGTAGTTGGGATGTTGTATAAAACGTGAATAAAGACAGAATTCAATGATTTGCAAATCCTTTTAGACCTATATTCAATTGAGTACACCACAAAGACAACATATTTAATGTTCAAGCTGATAAACTTTGTTGTTTTTTTGGAAATATTCCCTCATTTTGAATGAAATGCCTGCAACGTGTTCCAAAAAAAGCTGGGACAGGGGCAACAGAAGACTCGGACAGTTGAGGAATGCTCAAAAAACACTTGTTTGGAACATTCCACAGGTCAACAGGATAATTGTAAACAAATGAGTGTCATGATTTGGTTTAAAAGGAGCATCTCCGAAAGGCTCAATCATTCACAAGCACGGATGGGGCGAACAACTGCGTGGGCAAATATTCCGACAGTTTAAGAATGTTTAAGAATGTTTCTTAAGGTGCAATTGCAAGGAATTTTGGAATTTCATCAATTACAGTCCGAAATATCATCAAAAGATTAAGACCATCCGGACAAATCTCTACACATAAGCGCCGAGGCTGAAAACCAACATTGAATGCCTGTGACCGTCAGCCCCTCAGGCGGCACTGCATTAAATGCCGACATCATTCTGTAAAGGATATTACCATGTGGGCTCAGGAACACTTCGGAAAACCATTGTCAGTTAACACAATTTTTTGCTACATCTACAAGTGCAAGTTAAAACTCTACCATGCAAAGTGAAAGCTATATATCAACGACACCGAGGAACACCGCCGGCTTATCTAGGCCCGAGCTCATCTGACATGCACTGACACAAAGTGGAAAAGTGTACTGTGGTCTAATGAGTCCTCATTTCAGATTGTTTTTGGAAATCATGGATGCTGTGTCCTCCAGGCTAAAGAGGAAAAAAACCAACCAGATTGTTTTCATCTGAAAGTTCAAAAGCCAGCATCTATGATGGTATGAGGATGTGCCCATGGCATGGGTATCTTTCACATCTGTGAAGGCACCATTAATGCTGAAAGGTACATACAGGTTTTGGAGCAACATATGCTGCCATTAAAGCGACATCTTTTTCAAGGATGTCCCTGCTTATTTCAGCAAGCCAATGCCAACCCAAATTCTGCACACGTTACAACAGTGCGGTTTCATAGTAAAAGAGTGCAGGTAATAGACTGACCTGCCTGCAGTCCAGACCTGTCTCCTATTGAAAATGTGCAGCGTATTATGAAGCGCAAGATACAACAACGGAGACCCCGGACTGTTGAGCAACTGAAGTTGTACATCAAGCAAGAATGGGAAAGAATTTCAGTGTCCTTAGTTCCCAACTGCCTACTGAGTGTTGTTAAAAGGAAAGGTGATGCAACACAGTCGTAAACATACCCCTGACCCAGCTGTTCTGGAACGTGTTGCAGGCATCAAATTCAAAATGAGTGAAAATCTCCAAACAAACAGTAAACTGAGTGTAAACCTGCATTTTGTTAATGTCCCTGGTTTTAGTCAGTTGCCAGTGGTAAGATTCGCAAGCAGCTTATCCAGGAGTTAACAATAGTGTCACTTTGAAAGGAAATGTTTCCTTATTTCGACTGAATATAGTCAGTTTTTTTTTGTGAGCTGCAGGAATTCAGAGGCTTCGTATGACATTGACATTTTATGTCACCATGAATGTGGATAGGAAAATGCAAGATAGCATTGAACTGTAAATCAAGCTGAGGGGAAATGGATACAGATTGATCGCAACTGAATAAGTTATCGCTTAGTTGGCAATCAGGAGACCTAGAGATTGAGTTTGGAGATGTCATGTGTTTTAAGGCGAGGTGAGAGCAGTGCCAATATCCCCCCGATGGCAACTCCAGAGTGGAAGAGGTTAACAGGATTACCCCCTATATAGATCAATTGTAAGTTGTTTGACAGACCCTAGATTTTCGCATATATGCGCATCTGGGGTTTCTCATAATGGCGGTAGATGCGCATTTATTCTACTTTATCAGCTAGCAGCGCATATACAGTGGGGGAAATAAGTATTTGACCCCTTGCTGATTTTGCAGGTTTGCCCACTAACAAAAAGTTCAACGGTCTATAATTTTAATGATAGGTTTATTTTAACAGTGAGTGACAGAATATCACAAAAATGTGGAATAAGACATTGTTTGCATTTTAGGAATTCATTTGCATATTTTTGGTCAAAAATAAGTATTTGACCCCCTGGACAAACAGCATGTTCATATTTTGTAGAAAAGCCATTATTGGCCAGCACAGATTTCAAACTATTTTTATGGTTGTTCACAAGGTTTGTGCACATTTTGGCAGGGATGTTGGCCCACTCCTTCCTGCTGACAGCCTCAAAATCGTTCAGGTCCCGAGGCTGTCGCCTTGCAACCCGAATTTTAAGCTCCCTCCAAAGAATTTCAATAGGATTCAGGTCTGGAGACTGGCTAAGCCACTCCAGACCCTTGATGTACTTCTTCTTCAGCCACTCTTTTGTTGCTTTGGCGGTGTGCTTAGGGTAGTTGTCGTGCTGAAACACCCATCCTTGACCCATGTTCAGCTCTCTCACTGAGGGAAGGAGCTGTTGGTCCAGAATTCCACGGTATATGGCCCCGTCCATCCTCCCCTCAATGCAATGGAGTCGCGCCGTCCCCTTGGCTGAAAAGCACCACTGTGCTTGATGGTGGGGATGGTGCTCTTTGGGTTGTACTCTGTGTTCTTTGCCCTCCAAACACAGTGAGTCGAGTTGAGCCAAAAAAGTTCTATTTTGGTGTCATCTGACCACATCACCTTCTTCCAGGCCTCTTCTGAGTCATCCAGGTGGTCAATGGCGAACTTCAGGTGGGCCTGTACATGTGCCTTCTTGAGAAGGGGGACCTTGCGTGTGCTGCAGGATTTCAATCCATGACTGCGTAGTGTGTTACCAACTGCTTCTTTTGTAACTGTGGTCCCAGCTGCTTTCAGTTCATTAATCAGTTCCCCCCTTGTGATTCCTCACCATTCGCATGATCAGGGACATCTCACAAGGCGAGACCTTGCATGGAGGCCCAGACTGAGGGAGGTTGGCGGCAGTGTGGTACTTCTTCCATTTCCTGATAACTGCACCGACAGTTGATCTTTGCTCTCAAAGTTGCTTTCCGATTCTCTTGTAGCCCATCCCAGCCTTGTGTAGGTCAACAATCTTGTCCCTGATGTCCTTAGACAGCTCTTTGGTCTTGCCCATGGTGGAGATGTTGGATTCTGGTTGTTTGGGAGTGGACAGGTGTCTTTTATGCAGGTAATGAGGTGAGGTAGGTGTATTTGATGTTAATAATTAGTTGGGATTAAGGGTGTGTCTTAAAGAAAGACTAACTGGTTTGTGGGACCCAGAATATTTGCTGTTTGTTAGGGGGTAAAATACTTATTTTTCCTCATCTGATGGTTACAAATTTTTATAAATTCATATGATGTGATTTTCTGGAATTTTCTTTGTGATTCTGTCTTTCACTGTTAGAATGTATGTACAATTAAAATTATAGATCATTGCATTCTTTGTCAGTAAAACCTGCAAAGTCAGCAAGGGGTCATATACTTATTTCCCCCACTGTATATGGCAGTGAAATTTTGCCGCATGGCGAATTCAAGGCATATATGCATTTGTGGCATTGATTGTGTTAAATAAACCTGGTACAAATAGAAAATGTAAACTTCAAAAGGATTTAACTAAAGACAAAGAAACAGAGACAGAGTGCTCTCAACAAAAGGGTGTTACAATATAAGGCTACCTGCCTTAGAATGAGGAAAAGAGGTTTAAATAGCCAGAAAGTGATAATTGAGTAACCAGATGTGAACAATTAACAATGGGCTGGAGGATCATTTGATCAGGCAGGTAGCCGAAGGGAACAGGAGGGAGGCATTACACTCTTTATTTTCTAATGTGCTTATTCCTTCATTAAATAGTCAATTTAAAGTACAGCATTTTAATGGTTCATTTGGGAGTGTAATGTGAAAAGCAGCCACTAGCCACTATTGACCTTTTTTTGTTAAGCCCAGTCTGGAGCTAGGTTTGGGCATGTCCTGGGCATGTCTGAGACGGAAGGTCCCAGAGAATTTTAAAAAAGTCTAAAAGGTGGGAGGGGGCTGCAAAAGAGTATATAAGGAGAGAAATTGAGAGAGTAGTAGTAGGAGAAATTGCAAAGAGAAGGATACATTTGACCAGACCTGTCACTCTTTTTAAGACCTGTGAAGCTTTTTGTGGATTTTTGCCTGTGTTTGAGCATTTTCCTCACCCGGAACATCACCAAGCAACTCCATCTCAAGGGACTGTAAATATTTTTTTTCTTGTATATAATCAATCTTGGTCAGTTCTATAAATTGTAGGTTGGTGTTGGTCTTTGTTTGATTAAATCTGTTTGAGTTTTAAAAATTTGTCTGTCATCCCTTGCTGTCATACATGTCGTAGCAAATTGGGGCTATAACAAGAGTGCTTGCTGAAATTGCCTTCTTCAGTTTATGTTGTTTAATCTTTTGTGTACTTGATGTGAGAGGTTCATAATTTTTTTTTCATATATGTTCTTAGAACAATTATAGGAAAAAATCTTAATGGAATTCCATTTGGAATTTTTCCACATTCTTAGAAAAAATACATAGTTTTTCCTCCCAGGCTTAAAATTATTTTGGAACAAAGTTAAGGTTAACCTTGTAAAAACTGTTGTCATTGGAGCTGAGGTAAGTTTAGGGTCATGTCCAGGACTAAAGGCACGAGTCAGGGTGGGGCTTTGTCCATGATCTGGTGGAGCGAAATTTTCTTTACCAACGGGGCCTAACAATATAGATTCTTGTATTTTTATAATTTCAACTGAGATTATGCAATTCAGAGATCCTTGAAATTATGATATGACCTTCCGCCATATGAAAATCCATATGACGTCCAGATCAGTTGACTTCCAGGGTTAAACTTCAATGTATGGTAGGGGTTACAGAACAGTTAGCACAAAAAGTTTGGGGCTTAGCTGCTATGATAATTTCTTATGGAAATGTTTACCACACTGTCTACTGGTATGCGGGTGCGTGTGTGTGCTTGTGCACGGGCGTGTGGCTGTGCGAGTGTGTGTAAAACTAGTTAAACTACGGTTTTAAGAGTCCTAAGGAGTCCTCTGTACTTTTTGTGGGTGCTTTTTTTCTGTGCCTGTGGAATGTTTCACTGTATCTGTGCAAGTTGGGGGAAGGGAATATCCAGATGAAATGCTGCGCTCTTTACATGGTTTACTTTCTGTTCTTCTGTTCCTTAGTATCGTCTTGTTTTCTAGTTCAATGGGCTGTATTGTGGTCTTCTGTACTTCTAATTTTTTGTGGGTTTTTTTTTTTTTTTTTCCGTACCCCAAGAAAATAACTCAAAGTATTGGCGGCTGTACAATGGGGTGTGATTGGGCCCTGCCCTACATGAACAAAGCAAAGATAATCAAAATAGTGATAATAAATAATTGATTTAATATATTTTTGTGTTTTAAATAAGCACCCAGTAAAATGCGTGGAGGATGATCGAAAATTATCTTTGAAAATGTGGGCTTGTTTTGTGCACATCTGTTTAGCATCTCTTGATAGGGGAGGGGCAATTGAGAAATCGCCCTCATGGGGGAGGGTCTGAGCAGCAGTGTTTCAGCCAGTTTCAGACTCAAGATATGAAAGAATGACTAAAATTTTGCTAAGCTGCCTCCCCATATGTGATGCGGAAAGGATGATTTTTTTTTTGTTGCCCCAAGCAGAATGTAGCAAAACCATATGCCCTGGCTAAGGTTGTTTTAACGGTACAGAGATGGTAAATGCAATCATCTCCATCCTCAAACCCAACCATAAAGATAACTCCATAAGATCTTTCTTCCAGGATCCTTTTGAGGGGATAAGTTTGGTGGAGAAAGTAGCTGACTACAGGTGAAAAAGCTTGGCCCAGATTGACGTAACTTCACAATCAGAGGACAGGCTAGCTAAAAGGTGAAGCAATACTTTCAAGCTTCTCTCGCAGCTGGTATATCAGAAAGGCCTGGTTTGCTGGATTGACTCATTGTAACGTTCAAGCCTAACTTTGCTTTTTGTGCTTGCTTTTTAATACAACAGGGACAGATTCAGCAAGGACAGTTACAGGAGTGAGGGATACGAAGCATCTGTCTCAGAAAGTAAGGAAAAACAAGTATATTGGGGCACAAATGGATAATTCTATCAAGTTTGCTATATTAGCTCGCTTACTGACTAGCTTGCAGGCAGAGTAAACATCATTACCCTGGTGGAGGATTAGTTGCATGATTGCGCTGAGGGAACAACTCTTGGAAGTGGATAAAAACAGGTTCATTTTTATCCGAAATAAGCGATTGTGCTGGATTCTGTGGGGCTTTTAAGCCGGCCTCGTAAGACCTTTTATGGAATCAATGGACTTTGTTTCCTTGCTTGAGGAAGCATCTTAAAACGGGCGCTATTTTTCAAACCTTGTCAAGATGATCTGTGTGCAAAACGAGCAACACTACATTGTCAAAATTATAAGGACACATTACTGAAATCTCATTGACAAACTTAGAATTGACATATTTTGAAAATGGACATTTTTTTTATTATAAATGTCCGGACTTTTAAATGAATCATTTTGTCAGTATGGGCTGGTAGAACAGATTTTCTGCTCCCATTTTAGGATATTTTCTGAGCTGTGATTGGTTTCAATGGTGCCTTCTTTAAAGGGGATATATTATGGAAAAACTCACTTTTCAGTGCTTGCGCACATACATTTTTTTTTAGCAGGTGCGCCAGCCAACCGACTTACTGTGAAATGAAACAACCCAGTCACTTTTGTGTGGGCTGCCTTTTTCACAAGGCAATATGTTACGTCCCTAGTGGGTTCGTCTCCAAAACCACATGATTTAACCTCTCTCGCTCTCACATATCTGTCTTTTATGCCAATTACTCTGTGCAAGCCCCCTTTTTTCATTGGTGCTCGGCCCAGCCCAGCCTAGCCCAGCACATCACCAGCCTCCTGTCTGCCCTGCTGCCCGCTCGCTGACGTGCCTGATTGGTCCGGTGTTCCTGTCCTCTGCCAATCCCGGATCAACACATCTATAAAGCGAGGTTTCAAACGCACACTTGGCACGGTTGTAATTTAGTTTAGTGGTGCTATTCACTGCTGTTGTATATTTATATCCCCGAACGCCGAATGGAGCATATCTCCGAAACCGTATGGCCTAGGTTCACCAAACGTCACAGATACATTAACCACTATGAGTAGATGTGCCTTTTGCTATTTTCAAGCTTCTACATTATCTAATATTTGAGGTTTCCATGGAAACACTGAACTTACATTGACTTTCAGGGTGGCTGTCTTTTCCGGAGCATATCTCCTAAACCGTATGGCCTAGGTTCACCAAACATCACAGATATATTAACCACTATGAGTATATGTGCCTTTTGCTATTTTCAAGCTTCTACATTATCTAATATTTGAGTTTTCCATGGAAACAGCTAACTTACGTTGACTTTGAGGGTGGCTGTCTTTGTCTAAAGCTTCTACATTATCTAACATTTGACAAATTAGTGTTCTACGATTTTGCTGGGGGTCGGGGGGATATGCAATCTCCTGATGGCTCTTGTCTTGATGGGTTGAGATGTTTCCCCTACGCCAAGCAACAGCAGAGTTGGTGTCTGGCATCCTCACCAAGGAGATTTTGACACGCTGGGGTGTACCAACTCACATCCTTTCAGACTTAGGCCCACAATTTGTGTCCTCTGTTTTTGAGGAGACTTGCAAATAGTGGTATCTAAGACAGGAAAAGACCTCTCCTTATCATCCACAAACAAACCTTACAGAAGGGATCAATCACAACATAAAAACTACGATTGCAACATATGTTGAGGAAAATTACAAAACATGGGACAAATACTTACCAGAATTCCGCTTTGCCTTGAACTCTGCAGTTCATGAGTCTATTGGAGTGACGCCTGCTGAGCTCAACCTGAGCCATCTTCTTAAAGGACCCTTGGACAACGAACTCAACTCATGCTTTTGTGACCCTGATTCGCCTGCATACTCCACCGCTAACCAGATTACTGAGCTAAAAAGATTCGATAAAGCAAATGTGGAGAAGACAAGAAGGGAAAAAAACTAAATTATGACAGAGGGAGACGAGACTGGAATTTCAATGAGAACGACAGGATCTGGATGTGTTTTCACCCATTATCAAAGGCAGACAATTTCTTTTCAGCTAAATTGGCTCCAGGCGGGAAAGGTCCATATCGTGTGATCAGGAAAATTGGACCCTTGAATTATGAGGTTGTACATGAAGACACGGCAGAGGACCTGCGTATTGTCAATGTGGCCCACCTCAAGCCCTGCTTTCCCGCTGCAGAGGAGCTAGACCGCAAACAGCCCCGCCGTGTCCTTGAGCTCTTTGAGGAAGACTGTGATGAGGAGGATTTCCCGGGTTTCTCAGAGTGCAATGTAGAAATAAATGGCGGTCAGACAAATAAAGGAAAGAGTTAAAAGCCTTCCCATGTCCAGCTTCTTTCAGGGGGCTTTTTTTCTGGAGTGTGAGACTAGTCTTACCTGCCTCGGCAACATCCTTTTTATTCTGCCCACAACACATCTTTCGGACTGATTTGTCCCCGTTTCCCATGGCTGAGTGAATGCTGTTTTATATCAGCCAGTGTCGGAGCAGCAGGAACTGTGTGAGCGGCAATGTGGTCAGTAATCAGAGCGCACAGCTCTTTGAGTCGCAGCAAAGAAAAGTGAGGCAGTTTAAATCCCTCTTCTGCTCGCTTCCTCGTACTCGGGAAAACAACCCGTCTCCACTCCACCTTCACCAGCAACTCATTCGCCGGAGCACTACAAAAAAAAAAAAAACACTACTACACAGAAGTCTGTTTATCTCGGCAGTCAGGAACACCTTCAAATCCCGTAACGGATCCAGGGCGAGAGTAGTTGGAAAATGCAGCGGCAGCGGCTCCATTGTTTAAAAAGTAAATTAATTAAATTTAAAAAGGGGGAAACGCAAAACGGAATTAATTTATTCTCCTTCTAGGGCTACTTTGGGAAAAGCTGAGTTTTGGTTTTGGAGAGCTACATTTTCAGCTGAAGTTTTTCTTTGTTTGAACAATACTAAATGGCCTGTTTTCTTTAGTGGAGTCTCAATAAACTGAACCCCTTTTGTTGCACTGAACTGGCTGCAGTAGCCTCTTTCTTGGGATTGATGGTTTTCAGAAACTTGCACTTTTGTTGTTTAAGAAAATTGAAAATTTATGAACTAAATTGTTTTGATTTGCACTTGAACTATCTTTGAGGAAAACCCGAACTGGATTTTGAAGAGTCGGGATATTTAATGTGTTGTGCCTTCAGTAGTAAAAGTGTTTGCTTGCTAATTGTGCTGCATTTGGGTAATTTTGGTGTGAGGCTTTATGTTGTTTAAAAAAAACTGCATCCTTTATGGGTTGAAACAAGCAAACTAAAATCTCTTGCGTCAGGAGAGAGACCTGGCATCCCAAAAACCCAACTTAAAAGTATGGTAAAAATAATAGTCATACCGTCACAACTTCAACCTATTACCATCTGGTTATCTGTTACTTCCTTCACCCCTAGACCAATGGGGATGTAACACAATAATTTGGAAATGTGGTTTTAGGAACGGGAGCCAAAAAAGTTTGGATGCTGTGTGCTGTGTTAAAGTCTTATTGATTTAAGAATGTTTGAAAATGGTACAAAGACAATATATCAGATGTTGAAACTGAAATATTGTTTTTTTGGAAAATATGTGCTCATTTTGAATTTGATGCCAGCAACACATTTCAAAAAAGTTGGCATAGGGGCATGTTTGCCACATTTTTGCATCATGTCTTCTTTAATCAACACTCTGTAAGCATTGGCATTGGGAACTAACTGCTATAGTTATGATACCAAAATGTTTTTCCATTCTTGCTTCATGTAAAATTTCAGCTGCTCAACACTTTGTAGCCTCCTTTTTCAAAGTATAATTTCATAATGTGCCAAATGTCAGTGGATGACAGGTCTGGACTCTAGGCAGACCACTTTAGCACCCGGACTCTTTTACTACAGAGCCAAGATGTTGTAAGGTGTGCAGAGTGCAGTGTTTGGCATGAAGTTGCTGAAATGAGCAAGCCCTTGCCTTAAAAAGAGCATCTGGATGGCAGTAAATCTTCCACCAAAACCTGCAGATATCAGTCACCATTAATGGCACCTTGACAGATGCGCAAGTTAGCGATGCCATGTATACTAATGCACCCCCATACTATCAGGGATGCATTGTGTGCTGATCAAAGGCCAGATGACCCCTCTCCTCTTTTACCCAGAGGACTTGTCACCCATGATTCTAAAAAGAATTTCACAGTTTGATTTTTCAGACCACAGGGCAGTTTTCCATTTTGCCTCGGCTCATTTGGAATGAGCTCAGGTCTAGAGAGGAAGGCAATGTTTCTGGATTGTGTTTAATCTCAACATGGCAGTATTTTAACTTTCATCTGTGAAGGCAGTGACAAACTGTGTTGACTGACAATGGTTTATAGAGGTGTTCCTGAGTCCTTGCAGTAATTTCCACTACAGAATCCTGTCTGTTTTTAAATGAGTGGTGCCTGAGGACCTGAAAATCACAACCATTCAAAATTGGATTTTGGCCTTATCTAGAGAGATTTTTCTGGATTCTTGGAATCTTTTAATGATACTATGTACCATAAAGGATAGAATCCCCTAATTCTTTGCAATTTTAAGTCGGAAATGTCATTCTTAAATTGTTGAACTATTTCCCCATGCAGTCTTTCACAGAGTGGTTAAGCTCTCACCATATTTTTGCACGAAAGACTTTTTTATACCCAGTCATGTAACTTACTTGTTACTTAAATAGTCTAATTTGCTGGTAGATCTTCTGCCATTTGTCCTCTTTTTGCTTCGTACAACTCATAAAACAACAAAATAGGGTCATTAACCAATTACCAAATATTAACCCTTTAAAACTGGATTTGTTTCATGCAATAATGATTTTTGCTTATTGAAAACTTCTTCATGAACTCTGATGACATTACTGTAACTCGGGTAATTTTCAGGGACAATAGGTCATTATTGTGGTTATGGGGGGTCCCAAAAATGGTCAGAGGATAAACGGACCCTTCAGTACCTTCATTTTTGGCAATGATTTCACCATGTCTGCACTGGAGATAGACAATTTGCTTTTAATATGACCAACTTACACACCTTATCCAACTTATGGGCTAATGAAAAGTTTGCTTATCCAGCTCCTTCTATGTGAACTTATTTTTTTGAAAATTGGCCCACATTTCTAAAAAAATGAAAAAGTCTGGAATATTGGGAAACTGATGAGCTCTGTTTTGATAGTTTTGGTGGTCGAAATCACGCTAATACCAAATAATGATATCCAGAATAACTTATTCATCACGTCAGGGTGGAATTTCATCAAAATGATCCTGATTTAGCTTCTTAAGCCTTCAAGGCCATATTGGTGTCCAGAAACTAGGTAAACTTCTGACTAGCTTTGTGTTTAGCTCTGGTGGTACAATATTTAGGATGGTCTTATCTGGCCATCCTAACTAGTTTACTCCATATTCAATTTAAATGTCAGATATTTAGATGTCCTTCTTTCAATGTAAGTGAGGTTTTAGTACAGAGTCCGCATACTTTAAAGTGAAGCTGTTTTAATGGACATCCAGGTATCAAGCAGGTGTTCTCAAAATTTGAGTGTGCATTTGTTCAAGTTCGGCCCCATCGTGGTGGTTTGCGCTGGGTGCATAGTTAACATTTTAACACAAAATCTAATAATTCTTTGCTTACATCCATTGAAATCTACAACTACTAAAGATTCAACACCATTACTGCACACACAGTTTTTTTAATTCAACTGATTTTTACCTCCTGATTGGTTCCCCAACAAAATAAGGTCCTCGGGGGAAGAAGTTCTATTGCTGTTAGAATCCCCGGGTGAATGTCCTCTGTGTCTCTGTACCATTGTTGACCAATTTTCAAAATCTGGGAGGGTATGGCCCCGAGGTGTGTTCTCGGAACGGAACACCTTAAACGCCTAGCTGGTTCGCGATTCGCGCCGGCGTCAGGGGGGGTGTACTGTGACAACCCTCATGTAGTGGCCGTCTGCATCTCCTTCCATTCAGCAACTTGCGTATCTGTCAGAAGTAATGTCTCCCTTAATTGGTGTGTGTATTGCATGTTTCCTTATCCCGGCTGCGTCTTGTTTCATTTTTCTCCCTACTTTTACAAATTCTTCTTCGATCATCAGAATTGGAAACACATTCCTCCAAAGCTACTCCTCCTGACCCTGGGACAGTTCGGCTCTAGCGAAGTGTGCTCTCCCTCTGGTAGTCATCCCAGAAAGCCACTGGCCAGAGATTGGCAATGCCTGCTCTGCTTCGCCCACACATCTGAACTGAATTGTGCCTTCCTCTTCTGAGTTCCATTCCATTGCAGCTGTATTACTATCAATAAATCCTGGTATTGGATTGTACTTTTGATTTCAGGTCTGGATCATAACAACTGAAGTTATATATTCTACCAAATTTGCCTGGGTGGATGACAAGAAGATGCCCTGATGTGTTTTAGGACTTTATTGAATACTTCTTCATGCTGCAGTAAAGTCATTGTTAAGTAGTAAACTGCTGAATAGTAATCTATTTGAACTGCTTCAGTTTTCATTTAATTAAATCTAACTTATATGTTTTCTGAAGTTGGATGTGCCACAGCCCTATCGAAAAAAAAAAAATGCACCAGCCACCAACAACTATGAGACCTGAACCGTAACATAGTTTGTCCTTTCTCTTTGTATCTCTATCAGTACTCTTTCTCTGTCAATATCTCCCTCACTTTCTTTCTCAGTCTATGGAAATTGTGTGCTGAAATTAAAAACAGCCTACATTGTTCAATTGAATGGAAGGCGAGTAAGTACATATTAAATAATGAGCCTTTCCATCACGGGGTTTCTCTCCACAAAAGGACTGCTGAAGCTGGCGCAGAATGTGAGCCACCTCTCTCACTGGCTAGCATACAGGTGTAATTAAAAGAAAAGAATGGCCTGTGGGGGATAGCCTATCACTGTTTTGTCCGTGGTCTGTGGTAATTTACTGTGTATTAACACAGGTAACAAAGGGGGAAAGATAAGATGGAAAGGACAGCAAGGTTTCATTTCCAGTCAGGCTTCTTTCAGAGGCAACTGGCAAGTGTGCCTCAATCAATGGAGCACTGATTTTCTACTTTTCTGGTTTTGTTTGAGAGTGGGTGTTTTACTCTTGTTGGTTAGATTATCTTTACTGACTCTGTCCAGTTTAATCCAGCAACATCTCTCTATTGCCCCCCCACCCACAGGAGTCCTTAGAGAGTGCCAACACCACCATCGAGGATGAGGACATGAAAGGTAGGCATGCTCATGCAGTCAAAATGTGGCCCTCTACAATCATCTATGGTCAGGGACTCTGGTGTTAAATGAAAAAGCTAGTACACCACATTTCAGATATTTTGAGAAAATTGGATGAAAAATCTAACCCAGTCAATAAGACCATGCTCTTTGCCATGCCATTGTTTGGTGTTTCTAGGAAACCTGTGCATTACTTCCAAATAGTTCCAGTGTGAAATTATGCGGAAGAAGCCAGTAAGTTAGAAGTGGAATCAAGATCATTTTCCGCAAAAATGTGACTAACTAGCTTTTTCCATGAAACGCTAGAACTGCAGCTTCCTGCCCCCGCTTCTGGTGATCCTGGCCTGAAGTGGTAAATAGGTTGGGTGTGGAAGTTTAGGCCGTGGACTTTGCTTATATCTGGAGTGTCACCGACATTCTCAGAACACAGCATGGATCTGTAGCAACTTAAGAAACTGGTTATGATGAAATTTTATTGCAGTTTTATTGAATGATTGCCATTATTCTCAAAAAACAAGTTAATTTTGTTCGAATGTAGTAACAGGCCAATAGAAAACTCTCAAAAAAATAGAACTCACTTTTTAAAATTAATTTTATTGAAATGTGAGCATTTTTGACATTTTTACATTTTAATGTTACAACCCAAAATCAGTGTTGGGATGGAATGTTAAAATTAAATTGGAAACAATGATTTGTGAATTATCTTTAACCTATATCATGTTGACAGCAATAACAATAACAGCACGTCACTGATGTTTTACCACACTAATTTTATTGATTTCTGGAAATTAACACTTCATTTTTTGATTCTTGCGACAAATTTTTTTTTAAAAGTTTGGACTGGAGAGCCCAGATACCAACATACTAAATGTGGTACACATAGTACGTTTGTGTGGGGCAATGTGGGACACATTCCCAATGCTGAAAGGTAGTATTAAAATTCTGATCAACAAACATTGTACAAAAGTAATTCGGTCCCTCTGTCTGTAACATCTCCATGCTTTGCCATATTGCTGATTCACACTGTAGATTCTGTCGGTATGAGGACTGAAATATGTTTAATTTTATCATGTTTAACTGAACACATGGGCACCTTGGCATAGAAATAACATAAAACTGAAAAGAAATATCTGAACGAGAGCATTGGTCTTATCTTTTAGTCCCGTATCACTGTCTATAATTAAAGCAGCAGGCATCACTCGCTTTCACTTTTTCATTCTCCTGACTCATGTCACACTATGTTTTTTTTTAATTAAAGTGGTGCAAACAAAAAATTTAACCTGCAAGGGGTATTGTCTCAGCTCAGTTATGCCTAGTAGGCCTACACTTGGAAAAACTGGTTAGCTTTTTCGTTTCTCATCAGTGAAAATTGCTAGTTTAATGTTAGATTATGGTTAATTGTACAAAGACGAAAGTTGAAAAATCATCAGTCACATTTTCACCTTGTGGAGAAATGATGAATTAAAAATTCAGAAGATCTTAGAAACAAAGCACTGAAAAAATATGCAACAAATAAAAAAAGTATTAAATATTATTATATATTATCATAAATATTATTATAATGTACTCTATAATATACATAAATGCTAAATTTGGACTCTGATCGTTTTGCCTTTGTGATCTTCATATACTCAACAAAAAAATTAAGGAACGTTGCATTTTTACCCGAGAATGTGAAATGTACAAACTGTATGAAAATCCCAGGTGTTTTTTATGTCATTGGTGTTAATCCAAGACACTCATTGTTTCAAAACATTTGATCAGATGACTTTATTACCACAGCACAAGGTATACATGGTGGGGCGAGAATCACACCACCTTCTGACCATTAAATGAAAACATCAAATGATGTCGAAAGCCGTTTCAAAATCTTGTGTGAAAACCATGTGTTCTTACCACAGCTTGACTGGGTCTCGGTAAGCTCAGAACAAGAGAAAATAATAGTGAAAAGATTCAGTGGTCCTTCAGTTCTTTTGTTGAGTACAGCTGTCAGTCATAGCTGCTCTTTCAAAAAACAATTTACTTACTTTTAAGGAGTATATTTTGGTTATTTTTTTAACGTCTTTACTGGTTGTGGGAAGTTTGAGATGATTGCTTGTGTGCTACTGTTGTCAGGCCATTGATACATAAAGAAACATAACATTACTCTTATGGAAGCTCATTTGAAGTGAAAACACAAACATCGGGATAGGCCTATTGTAAGGAATTCTATTCTGAGTTTAAGAGATCAAAGTCACATTCTAAATCCAAGTTGGCAGACAGCTGAACAATCTCTGTAATTACCGTTGAGCGACCTCAAGGCCTACGGATCCTCGGCCATCACCGTGCCACATTAGATGTCCGATGTGGCAATTGTGTGGCAGTATGTAAAATGCTTTCTATTGAGCACTCCGTTGAGGAATTAATGAATATTTTTTGAATTTTAATGACTACTTTTCAGCTTCTGATTCTCTCTAAAGCAAAGTTCCCCAATCGTGTTTCATTCATTTTTGTAATGATCAAGCCCCAATGGAAAATGTAACTTAAATAAACACATTTTCACCGCATCATGCCAAAGCTTCGAGCAGTATTACATCAACAGCACTATACTACTGGATATGTGCCTGATATTAGAACAATGTTGAGAGGCGATACAATTGCAGAACAGAGTATCAATATGGGGGAAGCGGTAAAAGAGATTTTTACCCCTTCAAACACTGATATCAAACTCTGCCTCTGTCCAAATCCCTTCATATTGTTTTTTGTCATTGTTTTTTAACCATATATTGATTTTCTCTCACATTTTTGGGCAAATTTGCGATCCTCGACCATCTTAATTCCAGAAGGACGAGGCCTTTCCTGGATGCTATCTTTTTACCAAATCATAAGCACCTGCTGATATCAGCTGTTTCAAATGATTTTTTAATTTTTTTTTTATTTTGCTGTCTGCAATGAAATGCATGTGAAAGTAAATGTAGAAATAACTTTTTTTATGTGAATTTTATCTGAATTTTCCATTCTGTCCCAGCTTTTTCTGAAATGAGGTTGGAGCTGCACAGCCTAATTTCTAAGGCTGTATACTCTTAAGAACAATGCTCGGACTGATTTGTGCATATTATACAGTCTGTGGTATTACTCATAATTTTGCATTGATTTAATTTTATTTCATAATTTAGGTTTTATAAACTATTTTTAAATGACTTCTTCATGCTAGACTTTGTCCTCCGTGTTGAATGCCAATTCTTGTTCTTTTTATCTTAGCTTTAATCTCATTTGTTCAGATGTTCAGAGGTGTTTCATACATTTCCATTGCATGTGTTCTTTGCTGATTTGTCGCTCACAACTAGCCTAATCTTGAAACATATGTTTTTTTTCTCCCACTCCTTCATTAATGACATGTTCTCATCTCATCTTGATGCTGTTCATTTTTTTCACTTTTCCTCCCCAGTATTTTTATGCAAGGAGAAAAATGGTTTTGAATCGCATGTTAGCTTAACCTAAGCAGAAATCCTCCACCTTGTGTTTAGTTTTGTGCTAGTAAGTAAAAATAACTCCCTTGTCCATAGCAAGGCAGAGGATGAAAGGAGTTAGAGTACTTGATGGCAGTCTTCAATCCAGTGAGCTGTGCTACCAGAGCAGGAAATGAGCACTGCTGTTCGATAATAGGACATCTATTTTCCCTGTAAATATCCAATGCTGCACAGAGAGCAAGCGTATATAGCCCTTATTTCTAATGGCTGTTATTCGGGTAAGTAACTCAGTATTTTTACCCATGACTGAATACGCCATAAATTCTCAATAATAGCCACAGTATTTTGTCACACATTCCGTACACTTTGTGGGATGTTGTTCTGGTTAAATTATTTCAACTCAATATGTAATGAATCCAAGCCAGAATTAAACCATTCATAATGCAATACAACACAACTTAATTCATCCCTTAAGGGTAACTTTTATAATTAGCCCAGTATATAAAAATGATCTAACTTTCCTGATTTATTCAGCACTGACGGAGGTATCTTTAAAACATGGAATGAAAGAGCTGCAGTCCTTAGCGAGAGGCTCCCTAGTCACAAATAATCGTGCAATAATAGCTCTTTAGTAAGTGCTAAGATTTGAAATTGTAGTTACTAGTGAAGTCATTCCGCTGAAATACAGATGTGGAGGTCAAGATATGTTTCAGCTCTTTTCTTTGTTTTTGCTGTACTTTGTGTGTGTGTTGTGTATATTATTTTTATTGTGTGTAACTAAGTTTGTGTTTAATTCCTCGCCTGGACCATGTGTCATACTATTAGGAACGATTCCGAACCTGTTGTTTGTTCATATGCTGTGTAGAGTGTAAAATTTTACATGGAACTCCAATGATTTGTGACTGACTGTCATATCATTATGACCACTTAAAGTTGAAGTGAGAAGCTCTAATTATTACCCCAGTGCCCGTCACTTGGTGGAATATATTGGGCAGCAAATGAATATTTTGTCATTGAAGTTGATTTGTTGGAAGCAGGTAAAATGGGCAAGCCTGAGGATATGTGCAACTTTGACAAGGGCCAATCTGTGAAGGCTGGACATCTGGGTTTGAGAATCTCCAAGCTGCAGTGTTTCCAGCCTTCAGTGGTCAGTACCTACCAGAAGTGGTCCAAGGAAGGAAAACAAGAAAATCGGTGAAGGCTTATTAATTCACATGGCTGGCCCTTATGATCTGATCCAACAGAGTAGCTACCATAGCTCAGATGTCTGAAAAAGTTCATGCTGGATCTGATAGAAAGGTGTTAGAACACACAGTCCATCACAGTGCGTATGGGACTGCATAGCAGGAGACCGGTTAGAGTGCCCATGCTGACCCTTGTCCACTGCCAAAAGCACCTACAATGGGCACTTCAGCATCAGAACCGAACCACAAAGCAATAGAAGAGGGTGGCCTAGTCTGATAAGTCTTGTTTTCTTTTACGTCATGTGGATAGCCAGGTGCATGTGCGGCACTAATCAGTGGAGGACATTGTGCCAGGATGCACAATGGAGGGAAGGCATGCCAGCTGTGGCAGTGTGATGCTTTGGGCAGTGATCTGCTGGAAAACCTTGGCTCCTGCCATTCATGTGGATTTTACTTTGAGACACACCACCTGCCATTGCAGGTATATTGCAGACCTCCTATGACCTTCATTGAAATGGTACTCTCTAGTGTTACACTGCAATAATGGTTCAGGAATGTTTTTAGGAACACAGCAACGAGTTCAAGTTGTTAACTCAGTCATGAAATTCCCCAGATCTCAATGCAATGGAGCATCTGTTCAATGTGCTGGACAAACAAGTCCAATCCATGGAGGTCTACACATCGCAATTTACAGAACTTGGAAGAATCTGTTGCTAATCTGTTGCTAGATACCACTGCACTCCTTCACTGTCTAGTGTAGTCCATGCCTGGACAGGTCAGGGCTGTTTGGGTGGTTAAAGGGGGACCTACACAATATTAGGTAGATGTTGATAATGTTATGGTCGATGGATGTACAAAACATTCTAAGTTAAGGGGCCTTCCCAGGTTAATTTGATTTACCTTGTTCCAGCACTGACATGGGTATAATAACACTACAGTTTATTAGTTCGACACAAAAATGTACAATTCCATTGGTTTTTATGCACATTGTTACCAGAAAATCGATGTTAATAAGCAAAATTACGGTCCATATCATGGCAAGCTTTACTCTCTCACCACCCAACCAAATCATTTATCACAATCACAATCAACAGGGAAAGAAAAGAATTATGTCATATGTGTGCAATCATGTGAGGATTTTTCTATATATTGTGTGTTTATTTTTTTCTAGTAGTTTTTCTCAAAAAAAATTCCTCAAATGGGTCAGTTGGATGACACACACACTCCCATGAAATTGATACCATTGCCCCTCTCAGAAAAAGCCAATGTGATTGCATGCAAAAATAACCAACAAGTCTACAGTCAAGATTTGATGCAATTTGGTTGAAATACACTGCCCGGCCAAAAAAATAGTCGCACACTCAATTATTTAGTTGGAACCCCTGTAGCTTTGATTACAGTGCATATTCGTCTCGTCATTGTTTTTACAACTATATGCAATGCCAGAACATTCATTTTCAAACAGAAATGCCATAATTTTTGGCCGAGATCTTGTCTTCTCGACATAATGGTTGAACCACTCGGTGGTCTTTCTTGAGCACGTCCCAATAACTTTTAATGCGTTTAAGGTCAGGACTTTGTGGTGGCAAATTTGTTTGAGAAAATGATTCCTCATACTTGTTTTTGTCATTCATGGTTTTCTTTGCTAAATACAGGCCAATAACTTGCCTGTTCTGAAATACTGTAACATCTTTTCCACTATCAAGGGATGTGTCTTCTGACATGATTTTTTAAGAAATGAGTAGCTTCATCAGTCAGGGTAAAAAAGATTATTGCCAGCTGAAACATTAATAACTGCAATAATGATCCAATTATAGAATTTGTTCATTTATTTCCAAATGGTGACTTTTTTTTGGCCGGGCAGTGTATAAAAAAGTTATCAGCACCAAAAGTGTTGAAAGTCACCAGATTTTAGCTGAATTATGAATTTTTTTTTTGAGGTGGGAGAGCTTTAAAAAAAAAGTCATTGGCATTGACATTGGCTGGATCTGTAGAGGATGGAGTGGCGTTAGAACCGAAAGATATGAGAGGGTGTTTTTGGTTCCCCCCAATAGGCTAGGTGAGGGGCGATTTTTTATTTATATATATATATATATATATATATATATATATATATATATGTATATATAAAATATTATTATTATTTTTTTTTTTTAAATGCATCTAAAGCAATTAGATACAGTCTCTTATGGTCATGCTTGTGAAGGAGTCAGGCATTCAAATAGGACTTCAGTTGATTACACTATTTTTTGGTGCAGATCTTACACTCTGTCTTCCTATACCTATCATTGTAAATTCAAAAGTACCTTAAATTTCGTAAAATACATAATGACAAAGAACTGCAATGAGTGAGGACACGGTATCTTAAAGTTATAGCTGGCGAAAATCCGGAGCTTGTTTACACCTTGAAAGAGGCATCACTTAAAATATTTTCATGTTTATTGACTGTAAAATAACAGTAAATTGATTGGGAAATTGTTAATCTCTTCTTTTTGTTGTCATTGTGACCATCAGAAGTATTGTGTTTCTCAACTGCATATGGATCATTGTCAGGACATATGTACATATTCCTCTTTGAAATTCTGTGGACTGTGTTCTGTGAGAATGTAAATGTGAGTATGCTCATTGTCACTTTCTGACACACCAGCTTAATTAATGGGATTGATTTTTGACGCTCAAAAGGCTACATCCTGCAAGCCGCGCATTTATTATTTCTGCACTTTTGTTTTTTTAGACCGCGGTACTTGAAGGACACATGATGGAGCCAAAAACAAAAATGAGACAAATTAGATTGATAATGTAGAATTTTAGAAGAGAATGACTGAAGCCACAAGATTGCTTTATTCTGGGTGAAAGAGCACACTGAGTAAATGTTAATGTAGCACTGAAGACTATTCTGCAATTAAATGCTACGAGAAAACCTGTCTTTGGTTTTGCTTTGGGTTCCATGAGTATCACTTGTATCTGGGCATTGAGTAAGAAGTAGCGTAGCTTTTCCTGCTCTGGAGGGTGCCGACCCTTGAACTATTGTGTTCTATTGGGAGTATATTTTGGCAATGTTAAATTTGACCTCAGTTGACAATGTAAGGTCAAACTTGAGGTCAAGGAAAATATTAAGAATGTTAGAAGATAGAACTTGAAATTTCAAAAATAATTTCTCTCAAAAACTGATAACTTTTTTCTAAATCTGAAAATGAACTCACCTTGGTACACTTGATGTACAGTGCAAGTGCCATTTTGATTGAATCAATGGAAGTGGATCTAGTGGGGTCACTGTACTTCAACATTGGGTCTTATGGAGTATGGGCGAAATGACCTGTGGAAGCTAATGGTTTAAGATAGAAATTACATTAGTATTACACAGGAAGTCATATATGACCTATAGTTTGGCTATGTTAAAGTTGACCTCAGACAAACTTGAGAGAAACAGGTTGAACTTGAGGTCACGCAAAATGTTACAATTTTCAAAGGTTTCTAGGCTTGAAAATATTGACGATAGATAAGTGTGTTGAACACTTGTGGGACATCATTTATGAACTTTCATTTGGTGACCTTGAACTAGTCTTTTGATGACCTTCGAGAATCAAACTTAACAGGGAAATTTCAATGACTTGTATCATAAAAATTGTTACAGTTAGAGCGCAAGTATATATTGGGGACATATAGGAAGTCATATATGAACTCTCATTTGGTGACCTTCATATTGACCTTCGAAGGACATATGTGACCTAGTGAAAATTTAATGAGTTGTATCACTAGAATGGTCACAGATGGAGCCTAGGTTTATGTTGCAGATATCTACAGTACCAGCGTGGATAAAGGTACTGCTAAAGTTAACGAGAAGTTGGCTTCGCATTTTCGTCCACCTTTCTCTGATCGGCCTGGCAGGTGGCGGAGGATTACAATGTGGTGTCAGTGTAGTCCTGGCAGGCAGAACTTGGGGGGACTGTCGATAGGCGGGAGCAGATTTTAGGTCTGACTGGTGTGTACCAGATGTTACTGCAGGCCTTGAATTTTGGCAAGAATCAACTACCGCAACTGTTTTGCATACGACTTATTTACAAGTCAATCGATGTTTTTTTCCTTAGAGTTTTAAAATATCTAATTCTATAAGAGGCAGTTAGAAGTAGGACTAGTCATGAAGTAGAAACGCTTTCCTTATGGATGACAGCTTACGCATTTATTGTCACAAAATATTCATTGATACATTTAGAATTTCTCATTGTATGCCAAAATTTTTAAATCTTGCTCTTGTTGATAATTTGCCATGGCAAAATATTGGTCTTAATAATGTAAGACATTGGCTTGCACGCAGTTTGCAAATTGATAACTATACCATTAAATCTGAAAATAAATTTTTTATGCAGTATAGGCTACCGACGGCGGATAAGTTATCATTTCCCACAAATGTGAAAACATAATCAGTTCTGCTGTGAGAACAGTTTTTAATCCACGCTACCCCATGACACTTGCAACTGAGAAGGGCTTTATCGTGTTAATTTGTTGGTAACAGAAAAGGTTGATTCTTGAGATTAGCTCTCAAATTATGAGTAAAGGGCAAGTTTTACTGAGAGTTGTTCCGCCTATACACAACAAGGACTAAAACCTCCGGATTTCCAAAGGCAAAAACATTTCTTGCGGACTTAGGAAAAAGTGACATCGTCATTGTAAATTTCAACTACATAGATTTACGTATTTTTGTTCTATTTTCAGAAGTGCAGTTTTTGTTCCTAATTTAAATAATATTAAAGTGGTGGCAAAACATGTTGTTCAGCTTTGTTCCATCAGGGCGCTTTAGAACTAAAGGTTTCATTTCTTAATTATTATCGGCAAATATTACGGCAAAAATAGTATGGAAAAAATACATGAATTTGCGGACTTAACTTTCCTGGAAATATATATTGCCAACTGCACAAAAGAAAATCTGTAGCAAGAATTACATCATGCCTTTACATAAAACTACCAATATAATGGACATCATGTTGTCCGACGAAAAAATTGCAACGCTGAACTTATTTGGACTTCTTTGCGGTGGGGATTCACACTAAGATAATGTGTGAAACGGCCGGCCAACATGCCTTCTCACTCACCCTACTTCTCGGTTCAGTGAGCAGGGCACGTCCACCTGGCGTTCAGCTGACACACGGCCAACGGCACACTGGCGAAAGTGGAATCTTTATCCACGCTGGTACTGTTGGAGGTCACATATCAACTTTCATTTGTTGACATTCAACTTGACTGTCGGTGACCTTTGAAGGTCAAACTCGACATAGTGAAATTACAATGACTTGTATTACCAAAATGGTCATAGCTAGAACCAAGGTTTGCATTGGAGACATTTATAAACTCATATATGACGTCCATTTGGCGACCTTAACTTGACCTTCTATGACCTTTAAAGGTCACAATAAACATAATGAATTTTCCATGACTTATATCACCAAAACAGTTTCAGAGCTTAGGATTGTATTTCAGACATATAGGAGGTCTTATAAATGTATGTGACCCTTTATATAGTGACCTTGACATTGACCTTCAATTATTTGAAGGTCAGACTTCACATAAAATTGTTATAACTAGTATCATCACGATAAGATCGCTTACCGGTAGGCTACAGGACCCTTAGTCCTATTTTTTCCTTTTCTTTCCCACCCTAATCATGTACTCATTCACATGTGTTTACATATTTTTTCAGAATAATTCAAGATGGCAGACAAAGTTCTTCATTGTTCATTATAAACCAAAATGAGGCCAAAATCCATTTTGTCTATTTTGGACTCTTTCTTTTTTAAACTCACCTGGACCATGGTACACTGAGCTTATCTCGTGGCCCGCTCAACCATTCTCGGTTCGTTGTGTGTAAACATCTTCTTCGAAACTGCTTGATGGATGACACTGAAATTTGGTGCACATGTTCCTACATGAAAGTTTGTTAAAATTGTTCCGATCCGAAATCCATTATGGCCGCCACGGCCTTGAACTGGAAAATCTAAAACCATGTTCCTCTTTGATAACACTTGACAGATTAAGCTGAAACTTATAGCATGAGTAGAGCGAAGTTTTTTTTCAAATCGTTTCGACCCAAAATCTAATAAAATCCACTGATGGATTAAGCTCATGCTGGGTGTGAATGTTCCAAAACATGAGTTAAGTTTGTTCAAATCAATTCGATCCAAAATCCATTATCGCCATCACAGCCTCGACCTTGAAAATTTAAAAACGTCATCTCCTATGAATAAACTGGATGGATAAAACTTAAACCTGGCAAGAGTGTTCTTTCATTTGAGTCAAGTTTGTTCAAATCATTCCAATCCAAAATCCAATATGGCCTTCAGGGCCTTGACATTGAGAATCCTAAAATGTCTTCTACTTCAAAACAACAAACTTGACATGCTTGTTTCCATCCATGAGTACATAATTTTTCCGATCAAATATGGCCGCCATACACCTCACAAAAAATTTCTGGATACATTCGACTCAATGTGTGTCAGTGCTAAGTACCAATATTTGACACTTATACATGTGTTATAAATTTGCTGTACTTTACATATTGACCTACATTTTTAGGTCACATACATTTTGCAGTTGTGCAGTGACTCTTGCTGAACAGTGCTATTTTTTCATGTTCTTCCTCTTCTTTCTCCATTTTAAGCTCCATACCAGTCACCTACACCTTAACGTTAAAGATTAACGCCCTTGTGTCCGCTAGATGGCTTTGATGATCGCACCTATCAGGGCGTTAAAGGAAAGCTACCTCGCGGCGCTTTGCCTGAAATTTTTTGGCTGGACAAATCAGCAGACAGCTTTGGTTTTGACGTCATTTCCCTCTTCAAAAGCAGTCTTCCGCTAGTTCAAAAGCCGCTGAATGCTCCTTTTTAACCCTTGAGAATGAGTGATTTACTGGCACTTAACTTGTTTTTTGCAGTTCAATATTGCTGCAGCAGTCTGAAACATTCTTTGCACAAGACGGGTTCCTGTTCGTTAGCTACTGATTTGAGTAACACCACACGATCAGTTCCAAACACACTTGCTTAATTCACCGAGAATATCTGAACCAGGGATACTCACTCTTTTCCAGAATGAGCCGCAGTGGGTGCAGGCTTTCATTCTAACCATACAGTTACACACCTGATTCTACTTATCAAGGGTCTATGGCAAAAGCTTTAAGGGTTCATTAGTAGAATCAGGTGTGGGACAGGTTGGATAGAGCGAAAGCCTGCACCCACTGTGGCTCATTCTGGAAAAGAATGAGTATCCCTGATCTAAACCATCGCGACATTTCAGTGCATTGAGTCTACATTTGGCTCGTAGATTACACAAATCGCAAGTGTAATCACACTGAGCACATGCAGAGTGCAAACGCATTGTTGGACACAGTGCACCTTTCACTTTGGCGAGGCTTTGGTGGGAATTCGATATAAGAGGAATAGGGAGATTTATGTTGAATGAATCCAGTAGTTGGCGGTAATACACCAACAGGTCTGTCAACCGCCATAAAACCAAAAAGAAGAAGAAGCCTCCCACTCATATCGAGGCTGCGCGAAGCACTTTGAGAGCTTTCGCGTACAGGTGTTAGTATAGCGACAGTCAGTCAGTGAGGAGCGCAACATAATGACTATATCATACAGGTTACCTTTACCTTTACTCCTGAAATCACTGGGGTACCCTCACTCACTCCCAATCCCAGGTGCATCTCAGACGTATATACAGGAGTGCCAGCTGCTCTTTGTACTCTTCCTCCTCATCACTCCGCTCTTCTCCCATCAGCCTTTAGCCAAGCAGGGAGGCCTGCTGTCACTGCCTTCTGTGGATGCTCTTCACCTTGGTTTGCTCTTATGTTGTGTTTCTCTCCATCAATTCAACAGTCAAGTGCGCTGAAAACACATACTCAAAGGCCCACTTCCGTAGGCCTGAGTCCAGCCAGGCTCCCAGCTCTTCTGTGCATTGTAAGTCTCACTTAGAGGGCAGAGAGGCCCCTGCCAGTCCCCCTTCTGGCCAATCCAAAACCAACTCCCACCCCTGCCCCCACTTCTACCTTACCACATTACCTCAGCTCTACCCCACATGAACATTCCATGGTAATGATGTTATTGCAGGGCTATTCAACATTATCCTGCAAGGGCCGGAGTGGGTGCAGGCTTTCATTCCAACCCAGCACTTACACACCTGATACTACTAATCAAGCTCATTAGCAAAGACTCTTGGGGTTGATTAGCAGTGTCAGGTGTGTAGCTGCTTGGTTGGAATGAAATAGCCACCACAGTTGGATACTTTAGAAGACATCAAAAAATTTAAAAGCAAGGTTTCTTTTTATTTTAATTTGCAGAAAGGGGTCGCGTTTAACTTTGCAGCATTTAGTGTTCAGAGTGTTCAGAGTCTAGATTATGAGTCTTCCTGCAGAGCCTATCCCTATCCATTTCAGCTCATGAAATGGAAAAATGTCATCTTACCTTGCCCAGTGCCTCTATGCAGAAAGATGGGCATATACACGCCTCCTTTCTTATTTAGTGAGACTTCAGATCATGTTTGGTAGGATGGGAATGAAAAGCCCAGTCTCATCCCAACTCATCAAACAGTGCCGCTACCTGATCAAGCGCCGATATGCAACGAATAAGGAGGCTCTTATTTGACTCCAGTTTAACACAAACCCTACCCCCTAAACCTTCACCTGAACCCTAACCTTAAACATTAAATAGGGATGCCTCCTTTTTCGTCTTGTATCCACACATGGCCAGATAGTGTCACTGCATGACTGACGAGTTGGGATGAGAATGTGTTGGAATCAGACGGATATCTTTTTTTGGTTCACTATCCCTGAAGGTCAGAAACAGGGAAATGCAGTTTTTGGATTATGTTTCAGGGCTCCCATCATTGTTAGATGTAACTGTAATTAGTTTGCCTCACATTGTTTTTTACAGTTCTTTGGCTTGTGTTTGAGTGGAGATGAATCCAGATTGTGGCGATATTTAAAGGCTTGATTAAATAGGAATTATACTCTTCTCAGTTGTATCATTATTTTGTTCATAAAGCACGTAGTACATTCTGATTGTAGCTGTACAAGGTATGTTGTTCTAGAGTACTATACTGAAATTAGGAATGTGTCTAGCAATGGCTTTTCTGGAGGTATGATATTGTACCACTACTTGGGAGATTTGGTGAGGTTCGGGTGCAAATATCACTTTTTGTGAAAATGAAGTGGCCTTTGTTTGAAATTATGTCTTAAAGGATCCATCACCTGAAAATTCATTTTTTTCAGATTATTGCATGTATACCTCAATCTTCTGACACTTCTGACACTTCTCACTGTCAATAGCTGATATGTTTTCCAGGCAAAGAACTTCACTCTCGCCTCCTACCCCATGAATTCACTAGGAGGGGGAAAGAAAGCGATTTCAGATTGGGCTTCTTGTTGACGTCAGGAAGAAGCCGAGGAGGGGCCGGGGGGAAAACCACTCCCACTGTTTTCTGGAGAGAAGGAAGCGAATCCGCCATTTGTATTTCGACCTGGCGTAATCCAAACAGATGCAAGCATGTTGAAGAAAACAAGAGCTACGGGCACCGGAGGACATAACTGTTCCGTTGTTGACAGTCAAAACCTAGATAAAAATATTTTTATCATTCCCTCTGGTGGTGCTGCTTTGAGGAACAGTTGGATTTCATTTATTTTCAATGGCAATGTTCCTGTTGCTCCAGCGAGCCACCTGTTTGTCTGCGTCAAACACTTCTCCCCAGACTGTTTTGCAAACTTGGGACAGTATAATGCTGGATTAGCAAAGAACCAAAGTTCTTAGCAAAGTTGTTACAACGCTACGGAACCAGCCACTTAATAATAATGTCTGTAAATGTCAACTGTCGCATTAGATGACAACTTCATTCCCCCAATTTCAATGTTATCATTATATTACCGTAAGCTATTGGATGGAGTGTGGTGCAGTTCAAAAGAAACTTGGCAGTATACCCAATACGTAAACAGTACCCTCACAACCGAGGGTTCTCCCGACATGACGTATTTCCATTGCTGTAGCAGGCTCACTTTCAGCTACAGTGAAGATGCATGCACCATATGAGACTAGGCAACCTAAGGAATCTATAGATTTCTATGCTATGATGTCATTAAACAGGCAAAATAATGCTTCAAACACACGCTAAATTTCTGTTAGTGAAAAGCTAACGTTAGCTAGCTCAGTTGGGATGGCTGTATATTATTGTCTTTTTATACTGTCCGAACGCAGCGTGTTATTCTTCGAGTATACGATCATGGAACTTGGATGTACTTATGTTGGCTTGCATGTGGCATTTATATTCCCCCCGTTTTTAGGCTATTTCGCTAGTACATCTCGCGCAGGGCTCTGTGCATCACACTCAGATGGCAGAAGCACATCAAAACCACCTAGAATGGTCGATAGACTCGGCGATGGTGAGGTCACACGTTGTGTTACTATGCACGCGTTGCTATGGCTGTGCTTTCAAGCCACTCCTTCCTCCTCCCAACCTCTTCCTTCACACCACCCCATCTGCCCAGCCATGCCGCTATTTTTCGGCCAAGTCAAAATCTCGAAATTTTCTCGTGAGAGCAATATTGACTTGATAAAACGGCCAAAATAAATATAAATGTTGCATAATTATTGCGAATTACCGCAAAACATTATGTTTTATACCCAAATGATGTTTTTTTTAATGGGTGTAAATACCAGGTAATGGATCCTTTAATTTAAAGTGAATACATACTCTTAATATGAGAAGCGCAACCGTGAATGATATCTTGTGTACAATGCTGTTGAAATTTGGGAAGGCTTGTTATTCTGGAGTTACATGTAATTATATGAAAGTTGGAGGTTTATAGAGAGTTGACTGGACATTCTGAAAGCACTTGTTGTAATTGTATCCCTCGGACGAAATGGCGTGGCTACAATGGATTCACATGTGTAGTCTCTGCCTCCACTGCCACCGCCGCTGCCGCTGCCACCATCGTCGTTGTATATGTACGGTCTATAGGCTGTAATTTTTGACTGATTACTTTCATATTTGGAATGGACATGTGTTATACTTCACTTACAACACCTATCGATTTTGGTTGCCATGGTGACTTTATGGGCTGAATAATATGCAAATTAGTGGAAAAACATAGATTTCCATGTAGACACAGTACAGGCTGCAATTTTTCACCGATTACTTGCACATTTGGTATGGACGTGTTACATTTCACTTATTACATCTAACAATTTTGATTGCCATTGCCACAGTATTGGCTAAATAATATGCAAATTAGTGGCAAAACGTAGAGATTTCCTTGTGGATATCGTGCAGGCTGCAGTTACTTTCATATTTGGTATGGACATGTGTTACACTTCATTGATTTTGGTTGCCGTGGTGACAGTATTGGCCGAATCATGCGCAAAAAAGGGGGAGCAGCAGGCTTTCGGGGGCTACACCCATGCGGTTGCATTCGATCAGACTGTCTAGTTTCGAGTTCGGAGACACAGAGATTAGGGGGCACCGAATATTCTTTTCAATGCTTATGAGTTTAGAATTATTTACTTTAATTACAATCACTGATGATACATATATATGAGATAATTTATCCAATCTGCCCATTAGTTGCTGGCAGCAGGTGATATTGCCACCTATTACAGCCGTGCTGCCACCTGTAAGCGCTACATTATACAATGTGCTGAGTCAAAGTAAATATATATTTCGTACTTCTGCAGCAGTTTGATTTTGTGGTTTGGTTAGAACTTTGATTAAGAAGCGTGAAGTGCTAATGTCAGAGAGCACCTGCGTCCAGCTGACTCAGTCTCCAGGAAATGTCAACGACATTTTGGCATAGGCTTAATGCTGCAACTGCTCGGTCTTGCTCTTGCACACACACCCATGCACATGTATGTGTGCTGACACAGATCTGTAGTTAATGAGTGCTAGTGTCCTTTTTTTGTGGAAACCGAGTTACCAGTTTCGGACTGTACAGTCTTAAATTCTCAAGTCTTAATTTACAGTGAATAAAACGATGAGAGATGAAGCCAGCAATGAGCTGCAAGCGGTCCAGAAATGTGTTGTTTTTTAATCATTAAAAAAAAAAACAGAAAGCAACCTGACCTTTTGTTTTCTTTTGTGGTACAGTGTCCTCAGCATTGTCACAGAAATTATGTAACTTTTGGACAGGCTGCCTGATGGGTTGGTACCATAGTTTCATTTCCGAGCTGTGAAGCAAATTCGTTCAGTCTCAGTAATCGGCCATTTTGCTCCACACCCATTATGAAATGCACTTCATGCTCTGGCACAGGTAGTTCTGAAGACGCATTAGGTCCTCACAGTAGTGGTGATTTCCAATAAAAGTGAGTGAGAGTTCAGTCAGCCATGCGAATCTGTGGGAGAAGGTGAGATCCTGAGAGTAGAGATGACATTGAGAATGGGTGGGAGGTATTTGCTTTGTATCAAGGCTCATTGCTTTCTCTAGAATAACAATACTAAGCATTGCTGCTGTCTCCAAATTTTCATGCACTTCACAGTACTGAAATCCACAAGGAGAGATTAGGCTTACTGTTCGATGCTCGTGTAGTAAGTCAACATTTCTTTATTTGTGAAGACAAGAGCCTCACTGTTGAGCTGCGCAAAAGTCAATAAGAGAACCCCTTTTTGGAAGGGAACTTCAAGTCTGTTAGTACGGCCCTTTACCAGTTAGCCTCATGTGTGAGTATGAATGTCCTCTCAGAGAACAGTTTTCTGTTGGAACTTGGGTTTCATACAGGCTAAAAACTTGAGTTTGAGTTCTTCTTTCATCACCTCTGACTGTAGGCCATCTCTACCAACACAATGGTGAGGAAAGAGGGCTGGGCTTTAATTTTCTCATACAATTGTAATCAGATACCTGATCTGTATGTATGTTGCAGTGTGTGCCTGAATTTGCATGTGTGTAGGTATGCATGTTTGCGTGTGTGAGTGGTCGTGTTCGTGGTCATGCTTTGAGAACCCTCTAATCACTGACCACCCTTGATGTCAGTATACAGTAGTCATTTTTCATTATCCTTTTGAAATAAAACCTTAATAATTAATACAGCAATACCTAACCGCCATTTGTGTGCATTTGATTTTATTGTGTATTTGGTAGTATATGCACATCTGGTAAATGATTTGCATTAGTGATGTACAATGCTTTTCATTACATGCCTCCTTTTTCTGCTAAATTGAGTAACTTGTTCATTATCTCTTAGCTTGCACTCTTAACATTAAAGGTAATCAAATACTGCTTTTTTGTTTTTTTTTTCATCTAAATTGCTAATGATAAGACACTCTTATCTGTAAAGCAATGCTGGAAGAAAGTGATGAAGTGATCAACTGTTGATCTAGCCTCTTGGTGCTTGGACCTCTGTTGCAGCTCGTAAGCAGGAGATCATTAAAGTCACGGAGCAGCTCATAGAGGCCATCAACAATGGAGATTTTGAAGCCTACACGTGAGTGTCCTCCATCTATGTGGAGATGCCTGAGGAGCCCTCAACCCTGATCGTGCTTATCCTTTTGGTCACATGATGAGAAAGGACCGTTCTGTGTGGTTTATCCATCGCTAACACCTGCTCTGTCACATACTTTCTCAGGTTCTTTCAGTGAAAAGTAATAGACCAGAAATGGATATGAGTAAAGTTCCTAAATAGAACGAGTTTCAACAATCATGTGACACATGGAGCCATTAAGTTTCCATTGCGTTATCGTGTGCTGTCTCAAAGTGAATGAGTTCATATGTCAATAAGCTCTTTTTGCTTCTTTCGGCCTTTTTCTGATTTATGGGTGCAGCAATAAATCCCCACCGATCCAGAGAGAACTAAAATATGGGCTATTTTACCAACCTGGTCATCTTTAATTTGTGGAGAGGGTTCCCCCCCTTGTCATCAGTTTTGATCAACAGCGGGAATACAGTAGTGTGCAGTGATGATTATACACTTAGCAGAAAAGACCCCCCTCGTAAAAAGCCTGCATTTTCTTCATGAACATTCCGAAAGCCATCTGACCATTTGTTTTTTGTTTCATATTTTTTTCTGTGCAAGTAATCAGGTTCAAAACAAGGGGATCTTACTGTTTTTGCGGTCAGCCTAGTGTGCAACATGTTTAGCTAGGAGCGCAGCTTGTAAGCATTTTCAGCCAACAAAATGCTGAGAATAAAGTTTTCTCATTATTAGTGTGATTTAAGTGAAGGGCAAGAGTTTGAAGAGTGGACACTGCTCACACTTTCGTCGCTTGCATTTTCCGAATCAGATTGTTGTGGCTCAAACTGATGGCCTTGCAAGCTGAAGTTAATGTCCTCATCACTAGATAATGAACTCAAAGAGCTGTCACTGTCAACGTTCTCCTGCTTGGGTCACTGTCCATGATTATCAGTTTTATCGCACAAAAGATCGATGCCCTGACTGATAATTCTTTTTCGCTGACTGAAGAGCTCTGACCTGCGCTGACATCACCGCTGGCTGTCAAATGGCGGCCTAGATTTCACTCATCAACCGCAATATTTAAGTGAGTATTAATTGCAGGGATGCAAACAGGGAAAGCTGAAAAAAGAGAGAGTTGGCCGCGGCGGGTGGCAAGCATAGCACTGCGTCTGACAACAAATACCTTCAGTGGGTTACTCATAAGGTGACAGAGATTAACAGGTAAATTGTTATCCAAGTCTTCAAATGTGCAATATAAATAAAAAAAGAAAAATATTAAAATATTAAACCATTAAAAAATTATAGCTTCAGCCATCATGAGGACGCAATGAGTCCTTAACAGGGTGAAAGCTATTTTTAGTTTCAATCTAACACTATAAAAAAAGTAAAAATGCATAAAAACTGATATCCCCCACGAACATTGTCTGACCTCAGACAGATGTAATGATAAAAAAAAATCCACTCTAACAAGGGAATATTTCATTTTTGGGCTGTTTATTTGTATAAAATTATAGGTACATCCCAGAAACCAGCCTGTAAAGGGTTAATTAACTAATTTTATTTGGATAATTATAACAGTCATGGTGGCAGAGAAGTTAAATAACAAAACAAAAGAAAAATCATCTTAAAAGATAAAACCATTAAAAAGTTATGATTTCTACCATCACAAGGACTCAATGAGTCCCTACAGGGTGAGAGCTATAAATTTAATTACACACTGAAAAAAAAACTTTTATACAGATATATTTTTTTTTATTTCAACATGAACAGATAAAGGAAGAACTTCCCCAAAGCATTTTGCTATAGCATGATTGCAGCCTAAATCCTGCTCAATAGAAGAACGAGCGAGGAAACATTGAGTCCTTGCAGGGTATATAGCAAGTTAGAATTAGAAAAGTTTTAAGAGTCAATCACTGGGAATCCGTGGGCCGTGCCAACCCCCCCCCCCCCCCCCCCCCCCGCCCCACGAGCGTTACCATAGCAACACGCACACACACTGCGTGTCGCGTGTGGAGAGAAGCAGCTGACTAACGTTACAGTTGCTGCTTCTTCTTAGTTTTCCCAGACTACGGCATGAACCCATGGACGTGTTATTATTTCATAATTTATCTATCAGTGACCCGCGCATTAAACAAACAGGCTCCAGCTCATGGATGTATCGGGCTCTATCTGCTTCTTCTTCTTCTGTAGTTTCAGCAGCGATTCCCGGCGCACTGCAGGCAGAATTACACCCATACAGCACAAGCATGAGACGGAGACGGAGGCGGCACAAAATTAGACTGATAAAAAAAAAATCTAACAGGCCGTATTTGGCCCACGGGCCGCCAGTAAGTAGAAGATTTTAATATAAGCAGACGATCACATCACACCCGGGCGTGACGCTCCGTCACCTGACTGTCGCACAACAAAAGGAAAAAATATCATTTTTCTATCGCTTAGCAGCGCGACATGTCTTTCTATAATGCTAGCTGAAACAGTAGCCCAACCACTCTGTTTAACAACGTAAGGAACTAAACAAATGGCCCCATTTTGTTTGATTTCGGAATCCAGCCGCGGAATTAGGCCAGTGGTAAGCCGTTCAGACGTAACTTTCAAGGCTCTTTCAATAGTATACAGCTTATATTGCACCTGCGTACCATGTACACGACTACACCACAGCTTTTATCTGGATTCACCCTGTGATGGGTCAATTTTGAGTGTGCCGCTGCCTTGCTGCCAGCTATGTCTACACCTAACGTTATAGCCTAGTTATTGTTGTAGTTACTGTTCATTGATAATTCGTAATCACACGTGAATGTGCAATGCTTACCTCGCATGATTTCAAAAGTCGTCCGAAATCATTGCAGTCCTCCACTACGTCCTTGCGCAGCATCGACCACGCCCCCGCTTGCCATTTCATGTAATATTGGATCATGTTCATGAAAATGAGTAAACCGATAACAATATATTGTAAAAACAAAAATAATAATGTCTTTTTGAGAGAAAAATCCAATATCTAGTGTGGCCAGCCTTTGCTTTTATTACAGCATTTAAACTACAGCATCAGGTATATTGTTCATATATTTCTGATTTCCTCACTCACTAAACCATTTCATATGGTTTGAAATTCATTTCAAAGAGATTCTTTCAGTGCAACAACAGATTTGTTTACCTTTGTGTCAAGCAGATCCCCAGGTTTCCTCAATCAGATGAAGGTCTGGATTTTGACCTGGCCAACTCATAACTTTTGTCACCAGATGATTCTTTCCATATCATGGTGGAGGTGTTTGCATGCCCCTGGGATCTTGGGAGCTGTGTTTTCTGGAGCTTAGCTCCAGGTTCGGTTTTCCATGGCAAATTGGTCCCAGGTGAGGGGCCTGACAAAACGTGTTTCTTTAGACTCCTATGAGGAGCTCCTCAAGGAAAGTGAGAACCTTGCCTGGAGCTTGGTTCCGGAGCCAGAGATGCGCATAGAGGTGAGTCCGACTATATCTAGCCGATACCACTTGACCTCCTGCACAAGCTCCAGCTCCTTCCCCACCAGCTTGGCAACATTCCAAGTCCCAAGAGCCAGATTCCACGATTGGGGCCCAGAACACAAGGGCTTTTGCCTGTCTGCCATCTGGTCTACACTGCACCCAACCCCTACTCTTCTCCTCATGGGTGGTGGGCCCTTGTAGAGGCAGTTCTCAATACCCTCTTTGGGCTGAGCCTGGCCAGGTCCTGGGAGAAATCCGGCTACCAGGCACTCGCCTGCGAGCTCCCCTCCCAGGCCAGGCTCCAGGAGGGGGCCGCAGTGTCCCTTATCCTTGATAGGGGTTGAATTCTGTCCTTTTCTGGAGTTACCTAAGGTGAGAGGCAGGGAGCAGGCATGGGGATACTTGTGTCCCGTGGGCTGAGTGCCGCCGTGTTGAAGTCCGTCCGGGTGAAACTGGAGGTCTCTGCAATTCGCTTGCGGGTTGCAGAGGGGAATGCTCTGACTTGTTTGTGCTTATGCACTGAACAGCAGTTCAGAGTATCCAGCCTGCTTGTAGTCCCTGGGTGGAGTCCTGGAAAAGGCTCCTACTAGGGATTCCATAGTTCTGCTGGGATTCCATCGTTCTTCAAAGCTTCCATAGGCAACAACAGAGACACTTGGAGAGGAGTGATTGGGAGGAATGGCCTCCCTGATTTGAACCCAAGCGGTGCTTTATTATGGGATTTCTGTGCTAGTCATGGATTATCCATAACAAACACCATGTTCGAGCATAAGGGTGTTCATAAGTGGACTTAGTGCCTGAACACCCTTAGCCAAAGGTCGATGATCAATTTTGTATTCGTGTCATCAGATCTGCGGCCGTATGTTTTGGACACTCTGCTGAAGAGAGTAGCAGAGCTGTCAACTGAACACAACCTGGTGGTGAGTTGGATTAGGTGGCGGGGATGACCTGGGAAGACCTAAACGTGTTATAAGGGTTGACTGTGAACGTTTGGCAGGGGACCCTGTCCAGACGATTTTCGGCTTACACCTCTGGAAGAGCTTTTACCAAATCCCAGGGGAGGCGGAGGACATAAAGTCTGAGTGTACCTTGTTCAAAGTCTCCATTGTGGAAGCGGCTGCCAAGAGCTGTGGCCTGAAGGTTGTCAGTGCCAGTCGTGGCAGCAATCCAAAAACCTGTTGGTGGACCCCAGCAGTGAGTGAGGCTGTCAAGCTGAAGAAGGTGGCTTATTTTGCCCAGTGGACCCCCAACTCGGCAGACCGGTACTGGCAGGCTAGAATGACTGCAACCACGGTAATTGCTGAGGCAAAAACTCTGGTATGGGAGGAGTTTGGGGAGGCCATGGAGGAGGACATTCGGATGGCCTCAAAGAGGTTTTGGCAAAGTGTCAGACGACTCAAGAAGCGGAGGCAGGGCTTTGCCCCGGCTGTTTTCAACAGGGGTGGGAAACTGCTGACCTCGACATGTGGATATTGTCTAGCGGTGGAAGGAGGACTTTGAGGGACTCCTGAATCTGACAGAAATGCCCTCCATTTAGAAGGCAGGGACGGAGGACTCGGACGAGTCCCATTTTCCTGGTGGAAGTCACTGAAGTGGTCAAAAAGCTCCACAGTGGGAAGTCACCGGGGATGGACGAGATTTATCCTCAGATGCTGAAGGCCGTGGATGTTGTTGGGCTGTCATGGTTGACACGCCTGTTCAACATTGCGTGGATGTCGGTTACAGTACCCATGGACTGGCAAACTGGGGTGGCGGTTCCCATTTTTAAAAAAAGGAGACTGGAAGGTGTGTTGCAATTACAGGGGGAATCACACTGCTCAATCTCCCAGGAGCCATTTGATCCCTGAACAACCAAAGCCAGAGTTGTGTCCACATTCTCTGCATTATGTCAAACTCATTTCCAGTTGGTGTTGGACTCCGCCAAGAGTGTGCCTTGTCACCTATTCTGTTAAAATTTTCATGGACAGGATATGAAGGCACAGCCGAATTTTGGAGGATGTCTAGTGGCCTCAGGATTAAATTTCTGCTGTTAGCAGATAATGTGGTCCTGTTGGCTTCATCACACTGTGACCTCCAACGCACAATGGAGCGGTTCGCAGCTGAGTATGAAGCGGTCGGTTTGAGGATCAGCATCTGGGGCTATGGTTCTCTCCTGGAAAAAGGTGGATTGTCCCCTTAAAGTAACGGGTCAGCTGTTACCCTGAGTGGAGGAGTTCAAGTATCTTGGGGTCTTGTTTGCGAGTGAGGGTAGGATGGAGCATGAGATTAACCGACTGATCAATGCAGTGTCTAAAGTAAAGTTGGCATTGTAAGCTGTTTATCCATTGTCAATGTATTAGCTATGATCGGAAAACACTCCAAGTTCAGAGAAGGAGGCTGGGCAAACGCCACAAAAGATATGCAATGTACTGCTGTGGCTGGGAGCCAAATGTACTTTTGCCACGTAAGTAAGCCCACCTAAAAAATCTATATCAGCTTAAGTGTATGCTATATTAAGAATATCTTCCCCACTTAACATTGTTATCAGACAGTCCAATCCTTTGAAAGAAATGTTTTTCTCATCCATAGAACTTGCGCATCTAGCTTGTTGGACTATTCCTATTCCTACTATGTTGCCTGCTTGTAAAAGCCCTCTGTCAAATTATTGTGTGATAGACATAAGGTTACCATAAGGCAAACTAAACCCAAAACCCAAAACCAGTGAAGTTGGCACGTTGTGTAAATCGTAAATAAAAACAGAATACAATGATTTGCAAATCCTTTTCAACTTATATTCAATTGAATACACTGCAAAGACAAGTTACTTAATGTTCCAATAGGTAAACTTTGTATTTTTTTGTAAATATTAGCTCATTTGGAATTTGATGCCTGCAACATGTTTCAAAAAAGCTGGCACAAGTGGCAAAAAAGACTGAGAGAGTTGAGGAATGCTCATCAAACACTTATTTGGAACATACCACAGGTGAACGGGCTAATTGGGAACAGGTGGGTGCCATGATTGGGTATAAAACCAGCTTCCCTGAAATGCTCAGTCATTCACAAACAAGGATGGGGCAAGGGTCACCACTTAGTGAACAAATGCGTGAGCTGATTGTCGAACAGTTTAAAAAACAACATTCCTCAACAAGCTATTGCAAGAAATTTAGGGATTTCATCATCTACGGTCCGTAATATCGTCAAAAGGTTCAGAGAATCTGGAGAAATCACTGCACGTAAGCGACAAGGCCGAAAACCAACATTGAATGCCCGTGACCTTCGATCCCTCAGGCGGTACTGCATCAAAAACCGACATAAGTGTGTAAAGTACATCTCCACATGGGCTCAGGAACACTTCAGAAAACCACTGTCAGTAACTACAGTTCGTCGCTACATCTGCAAGTGCAAGTTAAAACTCTTCAATGCAAAGCGAAAGCCATTTTTCAACAGCACCCAGAAACGCCGCCGGCTTCGCTGGGCCCAAGCTCATCAAAGATGGACTGATGCAAAGTGGAAAAGTTTTCTGTGGTCTGACGAGTCCAGATTTCAAATTGTTTTTGGAAACTGTGGACGTCGCGTCCTCCGGACCAAAGAGGAAAAGAGCCATCTGGACTGTTATAGGCGCAAAGTTCAAAGGCCAGCATCTGTGATGGTATGGGGCTGTATTAGTGCCCAAGGCATGGGCAACTTACACATATGTAAAGGCACCATTAATGCTGAAAGGTACATACAGGTTTTGGAGCAACATGTTTTGCTTGGATGGCAACATGTCTTTTTCATGGACGCCCCTGCTTATTTCAGCAAGACAATGCCAAGCCACATTCTGCACGTGTTACAACAGCATGGCTCCGTAGTAAAAGAGTGCGGGTACTAGACTGGCCTGCCTGTTGTCCAGACCTGTCTCCCATTGAAAATGTGTGGTGCATTATGAAGCGTAAAATACGACAACGTAGACCACGGACTGTTGAACAACTTAAGCTGTACAACAAGCAAGAATGGGAAAGAGTTCCACCTGAAAAGCTTCAAAAATTGGTCTCCTCAGTTCCCAAACGTTTACTGAGTGTCGTTAAAAGGAAAGGCGATGTAACACAGTGGTAAAAAGGCCCCTGTGCCAACTTTTTTGCAATGTGTTGCTGCCTTTAAATTCTAAGTTAATGATTTTTTGCAAAAAAAAAAAAAAGTTTCTCAGTTTGAACATTAAACATCTTATCTTTGCAGTGTATTCAATTGAATATAAGTTGAAAAGGATTTGCAAATCATTGTATTCTGTTTTTATCTTCGATTTACATAACGTGCCAACTTCACTGGTTTTGGGTTTTGTAATTGTAAACAAAGGTGGGGAGAACCACATTTAAAGGGATCCTAGTTTCACTCAGAGAGAAACTGCCTGAAATACATCGGTTTACAGTACTTTTAGAGGAGAAATTGAAATGCATTACACTACTTTTGCTCATTGATAATTTTTTCTGTTTTCTCTTTTCTTATGCTTAAACATTTTCCCCTAGTATACTAATCAAAATCATTGCTTGCTGGTTTATTGGTTTTCTCCCAAAATTAATGTATATCTTCCAATAAAAGAACAAAAAATTCTACAGATTTCCATTGCACACAATAGCTCTGTATTGCACAATGGAAACTAAATGGCTCTTATTCTTGAGTTGTCACGACTGTCTTCATCTAGGGACTCCAGTGATGGGTTATGAGTCATTGTCAGTATGCATTTAAGTGACAGGCTCATTGATATCAATGGTTTTTTTTTTTTTGGTTTTTTTTGTTAATAGCTTGCCTAAAACTAATAAGCCCTGAAAATAACCATTGCAATGACCAGCTATATTCAGCTTTGTTTTGAGGTGTTTTGTATGCCTTCTCTCTACGATGCTCTCTCTGTGTATGCTTCCTACAGAGCCGAATTGACCTAGCCAACTCCTTAACAGTCTTACTCTTCTTTCACCTGTCCATCAGGAAACTCTGTGACCCAGGTCTCACATCTTTCGAACCTGAGGCCTTAGGGAACCTGGTTGAAGGCACCGACTTCCACAGGTTCTATTTTGAGAATGGTACGCATAACTTTGGTGACAGGAGTCCAGAAGAAACTATTGCACGACCGTGACCCTAACTCATCCCTCTGACAACACATTTTGCTGGAAGGGTATATGTTATATTATTGTGTCACTGATTTTTGGAATTACACGTCCCACAACCCTGACCCTAACTCGCCCCTCATACATACTATTTTGTAGGCAAAGGTAAATGCTGTGTTATCTTGACATTGATTCCTTGAATACATTGATACTTGGATACTTGAAGTTACAAGTAGGAGGACATTTTGTGTCAACATGCTTGCAGTTGGGTTTCAGTCTGTACTGTTCCCATTGTTGGGGGTGGGGGTGGGTGGGGCTTTTACATGGATAGATGGATGGAGAGATGGATTCTTATTTCTCTGTCGTGGAAATACATTATGGCCCACCCCTGTTGGGAATCACAACCCTGCTGTTTTTCAGAAAATAGCAGGGCAACATCAATAACCTGATGAACCACTGTTATTAATGGTAGTAATATTTCTGCATGGCAAATAATTTACTTGTAGATGTAGTAGTATAGTAGAAAAACAACAAACCCAACTATTTACTCTTTTCTCTGTACCCTTGGTTTTATTTACGGCTAGCAAGTGTTATGGCCCCAATTTGTTATTACATTTATAACACAACAGCAACAGCAAGGGATGACAGACACAGTTTTTAAAACTCAAACACATTTAATTAACAAAGACAATAACAACTAACTAACCTACAACTAAGACCAAGATTGATGAATAACAAGAAAAAAAATATTCACAGTCCCTTGTTTTGGTGGGGTGGCTTGGTGATGTCTTGGGTGAGGAAAAATGCTCAAATACAGGCAAAAATCCACAAAAGAAACTTCACAGGTCCTGAACAGAAATGACAGGTCTGGTCACATGTGCACTACCTGACAAAAGTATTAGGACGATCCTCATTCTCACTCAACCTTTGATGTACGTGCTATATTACACATGTGAGCGTTGTAGGAAATTAATGGTGTCCTTAAATGTACATGTAAACATCACAGAACATTATTTGAACATTTGGGGATGCTACAGATAAACAAATTGGCATATTTTTTCTCTGCATAAAAAACTCTCACTTTGGGTCTGTAATAAATAAGAGATATTATAATAAATAGTGCTTGCAAGATGGTAATCTTCAAATTAACAAGTTTGGAATTGTGTCTTTGTTATAATGGAAGACCACGGCTACTATTAGTTCAATCAATATGATCAGGTGTGGCACATGGGGTGATTTTGATTCTCTATAAAAGGAGGGTCAAGACTTAGAATAATTCAGTTTGGTGTATCCAAAATGGGGTCTGTATTTTTATTTGAATAAACAACTATTTCCAAATATGATACATTCACTATTTTCAACTGCACTGTAAGAAAATCACACACATAAATAGTGACGTCCTAATACTTTTGTCAGGAAGTGTATCCTTCTTCTTGCAATTTCTCCAACTACTCCACTGTCTCAATTCTTTTCCTTATCTACTCTTTTGCAGACCCCACCCACATTTAGACCTCTTTTTTTTCATTTTTGGGGACTTGCCCCAGACATGTCCAGGACATGTCTAAACATAGCTCCAGTCTGAGCTGAATAAAAAAAAAGGTAAATACTGCCATCCAGTGGCCTATATTCACATTACACCTCCATTCCAAAAAGGAAAAATTTTGACTCATAAAGGCAAAATTTTTCTTTTCAATACAAAATGGTGAAGTGGACACTTGTCTATTTATACATATCATACAATATTCAAATAAACACGTGATATATATATACATATTCAAACACGGGATAAGCAATCAGCAATTACATTGTCTGTTCCCTTCACATGCTTAATTTCCAAGTCAAACTCCTGTAAAATCAAACTCCAATTCAACGATCTCCGATTCTTGTTTTTCATCTTACTCAAAAACATTAACGGATTGTGGTCAGTGTATACAATCATTGGCTTTTGTCCTGTACAAACATAAACCTCAAAGTGTTGTAAAGAAAGGACCAGAGCCAACAGTTCCTTCTCTATTGTGGAATAGTTCCTTTGGTGGCGATTGAACTTCCTGGAGAAGTATGCCATGGGATGCTCAATGTCATCAGAGTCACTTCTCTGTAGGAGCACAGATCCACAAGCTTGGTCGCTAGCATCGACCGCGATGGAGAACGGTTTGTTGAAGTCAGGAGATTTGAGCACGGGGAAGTGACACAGCAGAGACTTCAGGCGATCGAAGGCTCTCTGGCATGCATCATCCCAAGTGAACTTTACGCCTTTCTTCAGTTGGTTAGTTAGACTGAGAGCAATCTCAGCAAAGTTCTTGCAGAACTTGCGGTAGTACCCGATAATTCCAAGGAAGCGGAGCAAAGCTTTTTTGTTGTGAGGAACTGGAAATTCCATGATGGCTTGGACTTTAGCATTTATGGGTGCCACCTTACCCTGGCCAATGACGTAGCCAAGATAGGTGACAGTAGCACAACCAAAGTCACTCTTGTTCAGGTTAACAGTCAGGTTAGCCTGGGTCAGGCGCTGGAACAACGTCTCTACATCTTTCAGATGTTCTTCCCAGGAGTCACTCCATGTGATCAGGTCATCGATGTATGCACCCGTGTGTGGCAATCCGGCGATTGTAGACTGTATCATCCTTTGGAATGTGGCTGGGGCATTTTTCATCCCAAAGGGTAGGACTTCATACTGGTACAACCCAGATGGTGTGGCAAAAGCAGAGATGCTCTTGGCCCTCTCAGTTAAAGGCACACACCAATAACCCTTCAATAAATCAATCTTGGTCAGAAACTTTGCTTGCCCTACTCTATCAATACCATCATCAATCCTAGGTATTGGAAACACACCAGTTCTAGTTACAGCATTGACTTTGCGATAATCTGTACAGAATCTCGTACTTCCATCAGGTTTTGGAACGAGCACACAGGGTGAACTCCAATCTGAGTTGGAGGGTCTGATAATATCATGTTCTAACATGTACTCAACCTCTTTCTCAGCAATCTTTCTCTTTTCAGGATTCATCCGGTACGGATGCTGTTTAATTGGTTTGGCATCACCAACATCTACATCATGAGAGGTTATAGAAACTCTCTTTGGAACATCAGGAAACAGATCCTCATATTTCTTGATCAACCTCTCAAACTGATCTCTCTGTGAGGGTTCTAAGTGCTGGAGTTTTACATCAAGATTTTGCAACACTTCAGAATTTGACCATTTAGATGAAAGAACTTCAGCTTTAATTCTAGGTTCATCATCTTGAAACTCCCCCTCATCTTCACACGTTTTGACCATAAGAGAATCTGAAGTGACAGCAGCAACCCTAGCATTTCTGTCATGATAAGGCTTCAGCATGTTAATGTGACACAATTATTTTGGTTTTCTCCTATCTGGAGTCTTTACAATGTAATTGAGATCATTGATTTTTGTCAGAATTTCATAAGGACCATGAAATCTAGCCTGCAATGGATTGGACTGCAAGGGAAACAACACAAGGACCTTGTCTGCTGGTTGAAACTCACGGCTTCTAGCCTTATGATCATACCAAGTTTTCATTTTTCCCTGACTTGATTTCAAGTTCTCTTTGGCTAGGTCACAAGCTGCATGCAATCTGTCCTTGAACTTGCTAACATAGTCTAACAGACTAATGTGCGGCTCTTCCTCTTGCCATTGTTCACTCAATAATAGCAAAGGTCCTCTCACTTCATGACCAAACACTCGCTCAAATGGACTGAATCCAGTAGACTCCTGCACTGCTTCTCTAGCTGCAAACAACAGCAAATGAACCCCTTCATCCCAGTCTTTCTCATGGTCATAACAATAAGTCCTCATCATTGTCTTGAGAGTGGAATGAAACCGCTCTAAGGCACCCTGACTTTCTGGATGATAGGCACTAGAAAGAATCTGCTTTGCACCTAGTTCATACACAACCTGCTGAAACAAACCAGAAGTGAAATTGCTACCTTAGTCTGACTGAATTTCCCTGGGAAGGCCAAACAACCTGAAGAACTTTATCAAAGCCTTTGAGATTGCAGTTGCCTTGATGTTGCGTAGAGGTATGGCTTCAGGGAATCTGGTAGATGCACACATGATTGTCAGCAAGTACTGATTTCCAGATCTAGTCTTAGGTAATGGACCAACACAATCAACAATGACCTTAGAGAATGGCTCCCCAAATGCTGGGATAGGCTGTAATGGAGCTACAGGTGGGTCTAACTGGTGTTTTCCAACTACCTGACAAGTGTGACAGGTTTTGCAAAAGTTGGAAACGTTTTTCCGAAGCCCAGGCCAAAAGAAGTGTTTCATGATCTTATCAACAGTCTTGTTAACACCAAGATGACCTCCTTAAGGTAAACTATGAGCCATTGTTAAGATCTCATTCCTGTAGCCCTTCGGAACAACAATTTGCCTGACCACTGCCCAATCTGCATTGGCAGGGATATCAGGAGGGCGCCACTTCCGCATCAACACACCATCCTTGAGATAATACCCAACTGGAACTGCGTCTATTTCTTTATCAGGAAGGGCCCTCCTCTTTAGTACACAAATTTCAGGATCATTAGTTTGCTCCTCAATCAACCGCTTTCTGGACAGAGACAAGTCTCCAGACACATCAGAATCACCAGACCCTTCCGGCTGGCTGAATAGAGAACTGATAAAAGTATCTGATAAGTCCTCAAACGGAGAAACCATAGTAGGCTAATCAGAGTCATGAGGCGAACCACCTGAGTCCTGACTATTCAATGTGCTGGACGGCACCACAACATCTTCTTCTTGAGCCTTCTTGGCCATAGCACGAGTCACTGCGCAAGAAGGATACAGAGATGGGTCCTCATCCCCATCTTCAGTGCTCGGCTGTGAAGTAAGATGTACAGGGGGAACTACTTTGCCCCCAGCCAGGTCATTGCCTAGCAACAGAGAAACACCCTTTATAGGTAGACTTGACATAAGTCCCACCTTTACCTGTCCTGTAACTAAATCTGACTTCAAGAATATAGAGCGCAGGGGTACAGATACAGTCCTCCCTTCAATACCTTGTACAAGTATGAAATCCCCTGAAGCGGTCTCATCACGTAACTCCAAGGAGTCCATCAACAAAAGTGACTGAGAAGCTCCGGTATCCCTTAGGATATATATGGGGACAGGAGTAGTATGCTCATTCAGAGCCACAAATCCCTCTGACACAAATGGAAGAAATTCCTCCCTCACGAAGTCAGCTGTATCAGGCTTTTTAGCCCCACAAGAAGCAGGTAATTTAGCAGATCAGTAATCTACTACAGGGGTTTCTAACCTTGTTTTCACAAAGGCATTTGGTTTGGTATCCTTTTCTATTTCTTTCTTAGCTTTAAGGAACCAACAGTTAGTTGTAACATGACCAGATTTCTTGCAATAACTGCAAACTAGACCACTTTTGTCCCTGTCAGCTTTCACACTTTGATCAGACCTGTGACTGGATTTCTGAGCACCATCACCAGATTTGTCTTTGTCTTTGGGTGAGGAATCTTAGGTATCACCGTAACCCTTTTTCTGAAATTGGGACCATCTATTGTTACTGCTAGACTGAAATTTGGACTTATGTGTGAGAACATATTCATCTGTAAATTTGGCAGCTGATTGCAAATTCAGTGCTTGCTTCTCATTAAGGTAGGTCTTAACATCGTCCTTAACACAGTTCTTGAATTCTTCAACTAACACCATCTCTTTTAGTGAGTTGAAATAATCCTTGACCTCCATAGAAGTAAACCAGCGCTCAAAGCAAACCTTCTTCTCATTAGCAAATTCCACATAAGTCTGATTTTCAGATTTCTTCAGACCTCTGAATTTCTGTCGGTAAGCCTCTGGAACCAACTCATAAGCTCTCAAAATAACCTTTTTGACAACCTCATAATCAGAGGAATCATCTGCAGACAAAGCCGAATAGGCTTGTTGAGCTTTACCCTTGAGGACAGTTTGCAACATCAGAGGCCAGTGTTCCTTTAGCCACTGGCAACTCTTTGCTACCTTTTCAAAACACTGGAAATAGTTGTCAACATCCTTTTCCGAAAATGGAGGCACCAATTTTACCTCCTGGCTAGCCCGAAATTTATTTTCAGTTTGAATTTTTATTTTTAGTTGCTCCATTTTGAAGTCTTTCTTCTCTATCGAATTTCTCTAATTCAAAATCTCTCTGTCTTGCAAATTTTTCTAACTCAAATTCTCTTTGTTTTTCTTTTTCCTCCCTCTCAAATTCTCTTTGTTTCTCTTTTTCCTCCATTTCTTTTTCTCTTTCCTCCCTTTCTTTCTCTTTTTCCTCCCTTTCTTTTTCTCTTTCCTCCCTTTCAATCTCTAGCATTTTTAATTTAAGTTCCATTTCTATATTTTGGATTTTTCCACTGGAAACTGTTCCAGATCTCCTGGTGCAAACACATTTTCATCAATGTAATATTCAACTATCTCTCTAGCCAGTCTTGCTTTTCGCATGGCTGGTTTTACCTCTGTCAGCTCCAAATGTCTGCATATTTCCAACAGTTCTGTCTTTTTAAAAGACTTCAAAACCCCTACGGTTGGTGATGCCAAGGAATCATCCATTGCTGTTGTCAATATATATCTAGGAAAATTCACAAAAATAATTTCACAATTTGAAATGTTAGATTTTCAATAAATTACTCACACAATGGTCTATCCCGGACCTTGAGCCCCCAATTTGTTATGGCCCCAATTTGTTATTACATTTATAACACGACAGCAACAGCAAGGGATGACAGACACAGTTTTTAAAACTCAAACACATTTAATTAACAAAGACAATAACAACTAACTAACCTACAACTAAGACCAAGATTGATTAATTACAAGAAAAAAAAAATTTACAGTCCCTTGTTTTGGTGGGGTGGCTTGGTGATGTCCTGGGTGAGGAAAAATGCTCAAATACAGGCAAAAATCCACAAAAGAAACTTCACAGGTCCTGAACAGAAATGACAGGTCTGGTCACATGTATCCTTCTTCTTGCAATTTCTCCTACTACACCACTGTCTCAATTCTTTTCCTTATATACTCTTTTGCAGACCCCACCCACATTTAGACCTCTTTTTTTTCATTTTCGGGGACTTTCCCCAGACATGTCCAGGACATGTCTAAACATAGCTCCAGTCTGAGCTGAATAAAAAAAAGGTAAATACTGCCATCCAGTGGCCTATATTCACATTACACTAGCTAGATAAGTACTCCTGCATTTTTGGCTGGGGATCTGAGATTTAATATTTAGTTACTAGGGCAGCAGTCATTTCACTCGCCCGTTGGCTTAGGTTGGAATTTAAAAGGTAAGTTTTTATCGGATTGCTCCGCCTCATCCAGTTTCTCCTGGGCGTTGGAGCCAGTGTGTTTTTATCTGGCTTCTCAGCTAAACCCTGTGATATTGTTAGTTTAGTATATTAAGAGTACTGGGACTAGATAAACTCAAGCCAGCTTATTAGGAGTGCTTATTACTTATATAGTTTGGCTCAATTTGGTACTTCATTTCTGATGACTGAAACAAAGCCCTGATGTCCCGTGTCTGCCCCGCAGCCTGTCGCAGCCGGACTTCAGCCGTGTTAATGGAAACATGGGTTTACACAGAATTTTCACTTTAAGAAAGGCGCGTTCATTTTCCCTGCTTCTGAAGGAGAGGGGCGAATGGCTCTGTTGTGTTTTGATAACATTTCAACTGTCAACAATAGTGACGTCATATCGCTGGTACAGCCTATAATAACCGTGTGGTAATCAAAATATCCTGCTTAAAATCAAATCCTTGTTCAGCAAACACTGTGCTTACACAGTGCCGTCGTATAGGGGGGAAAGGTGATGACAATTCTAAGGGCCCATAGTCGCCGCCATGACAAAATTATTCTGCATATATTTACCTAATATTCATACTAATGCATCAGAGTTTAAACAAAGCCATTAAGCCATGCAATAATGATGAAATACATTTCAGTAACCCCCTTCTTAAAAAATTGTTTGATCCATGCTTCGTGCTTGTATTGGAAAATTGTCGGTGCGTTTTTGTTGGCGAGGTCGGGAAATAAGGCAGCAAATAGGGTGCACCGCCCTTGCGAATATGATGTCATAAAAACACAAATCTGGACACCAAAAAAGAATAGAGAGAGGACAGCAGGAGCAAAGCAGGGGTCCAAAACATTAAAAAATTCTTTTCAAATAAAGGTGAGAGTATTTAACTAGCTTGCTATGTTAGCTGTTCAGGCTGGCTATCGAGCTGCAAGTGTTACGTTAATGGAACATGCGGTCAGCTGAGTAAATAATCACCGGACAAGAATGACATTACTCAGTTATTAACGGTATCATCCACAGAAAAGAACGGGAAGGTGATCATTCGCCAGCTATTATAATATGCCGTCAAATAAATCCGGTAGCAGCATCAGCCTCGGAAATGTTCCTCCGCTCTTATTGTGGGTGGTTCCTGCATACTTTGCTCTCTCTAGCTGTAAATGACTGTGCAGGCTAAGTTTGGCTAGCGAACTACGAAACCCAAAACCATTGAAGTTGGCACGTTGTGTAAATCGTAAATAAAAACAGAATACAATGATTTGCAAATCCTTTTCAAACTTATATTCAATTGAATACACTGCAAAGACAAGTTACTTAACCCCTTTGTGCAGAAGCCAAATTTGGCTATTTATGGGTTACCCACTTTAATGCTGTATAATTCAAGATTTAAGCTTCACAAAGAGGAAAAATGTGGCTCAATTCAGGAAAGACACTTACAGCATTTAGAATTACATTGTATTTCAGTTTATTTTCATGATTTTGGTAGAGAAAATGAGCAGCAAACATAAAAAATCTTCATGAGAATTCACCATTGAAATTGCAAAAAAAATAATTCTGACGATTGAAAAACTGCTGGGGCTTAAAACTATACATTTATGGTATCATAAACTCCTTGAGCACAAGTAGAATTCATCTTCAAAATTACATTCTAGATTACCTACATGCTATTAGCCAAATTATACAGCTACCCAAGTGTCTCCCCAAAGTCTCAAAATGTTTTGCTGTCAAATCATTAAAAAAATCATGTATTTAACACAATTAAAGCTTTAAGGCATGAAATTTAATATGAACGAATGATTTTCTGGTTGAGTTTAGTATGAATTTATCAATATCAGTGCAGTTGAATACCAATGGTCACCAGTAACCTCTCCAAATATGAACGTGCCTTTTCTCCATAATAAAGTTTAGAGTTTTGGCCATTTTTCTTCAAAGCCAGCACAAACACGCATTAAATAAACTGCTAATTAAACGGTCAGAACATTCACCCTGTAATGAAAGCTACCAGTCCCCTCTTCGAAGCTCACGAACCCATTTCAACACTTATAAGGAGCAAGTACACCTCACTAACACAGTAATATCTGAATTCTGAAATATACCTTATTTTAACTGAACAGACACTCCACTTTCAGGGAATATCAAATCCATTGCGTCTCCCGATTCAAAAGAAACGTGCAATGAACGTACCGGGGGTCCACACCAAAATGCACGGGCAGTTCGCGTTTTAAACAGGAAAAAAACCTCGACATTCGACTTAGTTGAGTACATATACATTCCGAAACAGAAAAAAAAAACAAACAAAAATAGCAGCCTGACCTTTTTCGTGAATCCCTCCTCCAGAGACATTGACTGTATAAAATAGAGGGCGATGTATCCAGTAACAAGAACCCTCCGGTCCTGTTTCATTCGAAATAATTCCAATAGAGCATATCGTTCTCATTTAAATCCTGTAATGTAACTGAACACTTCAAGGCCAGTTTTGCGAACCGATTTTCTATAAATCCCGTCTATTTTAGCCGCGTAATGTGCATAACGTAGACAGGATACAACAGCGCATGCTGATACGCATTGGTTTGTATGCTCTGTGTTTGTCCAATCAATGTGTTTCTCTTACTCTAAAATGTTTAAACACTCGGGAATTGGATAAGAAACGAGCCATTCAATACATTGTAATCAGGGAAACTTCAGGAGGCCATGAAGTGTAACTCTACAATTACGCAGAAGAGCTTGAGTGTATGGTTGAGTGATTGGCTATCAACGCCAGTACTCGGGTGGATATAAGGAAGCGCTGGATTTGGCAATGAAGGAATCTACGCGTAAATCCACGGTAGGGAACTACAATTTTTTTTGTATGGGACAACTGTAATAGGCAATAGAATGTGAGAGAATTAATACCATGTCGATTTTTTTGCCTCAGAAAACTGATTTTTATGAACTACTAAATGGAATACTGTTAGCTCACTGTGGCTAAACTGGTTGCTACAAAGGATAACGATTTTTTCTGTGTCAAGATATCGTTTTTTCAAACTGCTGAATCGACACTATGGGCAAGGATACTGACCAGTCTGCACATCAGGCTTAGCTGAGGAGTTTAATTCATGCAGCTCTCGAAAAACAGGGAGTGGAGTGAACTTCACCGTATTCAGAACCGCGTTCGAGGTCTGCTTGCTTGTGAACATTCAATAACTGATCCGGGGGTGCTATCTAGTGATCGAGTACAGTAACAGCGTACTTCCAATTTGCAGGTCTATAGACGCGGGCATCTACATCTGCAGAAAGGGGTTAATGTTCGAACTGGTAAACTTTGTCATTTTTTGCAAATATTAGCTCATTTGGAATTTGATGCCTGCAACATGTTTCAAAAAAGCTGGCACAAGTGGCAAAAAAGACAGAGAGTTGAGGAATGCTCATCAAACACTTATTTGGAACATCCCACAGGTGAACGGGCTAATTGGGAACAGGTGGGTGCCATGATTCGGTATAAAAGCAGCTTCCCTGAAATGCTCAGTCATTCACAAACAAGGATGGGGCGAGGGTCACCACTTAGTGAACAAATGCGTGAACTGATTGTCGAACAGTTTAAAAAACAACATTCCTCAACGAGCTATTGATCGAAATTTAGGGATTTGATCATCTACGGTCCGTAATATCGTCAAAAGGTTCAGAGAATGTGGAGAAATCACTGCACGTTAAGCGTCAAGGCTGAAAACCAACATTGAATGCCCGTGACCTTCGATTCCTCTGGCGGTACTGCATCAAAAATCGACATCAGTGTGTAAAGGACATCATCATATAGGCTCAGGAACACTTCAGAAAACCACTGTCAGTAACTACAGTTCGTCGCTACATCTGCAAGTGCAAGTTAAAACTCTACAATGCAAAGCGAAAGCCATTTATCAACAGCACCCTGAAACGCCGCCGGCTTTGCTGGGCCCAAGCTCATCTAAGGTGGACTGATGCAAAGTGGAAAAGTTTTCTGTGGTCTGACGAGTCCACATTTCAAATTGTTTTTGGAAACTGTGGACGTCGTGTCCTCCGGACCAAAGAGGCAAAGAACCATCTGGACTGTTCTAGGCGTAAAGTTCAAAAGCCAGCATCTGTGATGGTATGGGGGTGTATTAGTGCCCAAGGCATGGGCAACTTACACATATGTGAAGGCACCATTAATGCATACAGGTTTTGGAGCAACATATGTTGCCATCCAAGCAACGTCTTTTTCATGGACGCCCCTGCTTATTTCAGCAAGACAATGCCAAGCCACATTCTGCACGTGTTACAACAGCTGGTTCTGTAGTAAAAGAGTGCGGGTACTAGACTGGCCTGCCTGTATTCCAGACCTGTCTCCCATTGAAAATGTGTGGCGCATTATGAAGCGTAAATGCATCAATTTTATATAGCGCTTTTCTGCTTTCTGGGCACTCAAAGACGCTTCACAAGGATACATTATTCATTCACTCACACATTCACGCTCTGATGTTGGCAAACTACGTTTTAGTAGCCACAGCTGCCCTGGGGCAGACTGACAGAAGCGTGGCTGCCAATATGCGCCTACGGCCCCTCCGACCACCACCAAACATTCACACACAGCCACACAGTGTTCCTATATTGCATGTTTTTGTGGGTGGGGGAAACCGGAGTACCCGGAGAAAACCCACGCGAACACGGGGAGAACATGCAAACTCCACACAGAAAGGCCCCAGGCCGGATTTGAACCCACAACCTTCTTGCTGTGAGGCAATAGTGCTAACCACTATGCCACCGTGCCACCGAAGCGTAAAATACGACAACGGAGACCCTGGACTGTTGAACAACTTAAGCTGTACATCAAGCAAGAATGGGAAAGAGTTCCACCTGAAAAGCTTCAAAAATGGGTCTCCTCAGTTCCCAAATATTTACTGAGTGTCGTTAAAAGGAAAGGCGATGTAACACAGTGGTAAAAAGGCCCCTGTGCCAACTTTTTTGCAATGTGTTGCTGCCTTTAAATTCTAAGTTGATGATTATTTGCAAAAAAAATTAAGTTTCTCAGTTTGAACATAAAACATCTTGTCTTTGCAGTGTATTTAATTGAATATAAGTTGAAAAGGATTGCAAATCATTGTATTCTGTTTTTATCTACAATTTACATAACATGCCAACTTCACTGGTTTTGGGTTTTGTAGAAATTCCAAGTTTGGCATATAAGTAAGTATCATAAAGAGGAAGAACTGATTCGATTTTGGACAATTTACAATTTCGTGATTGGCCACCAGGGGCCAAAAATGGAAAAAATCACTGTTTTTATCTCATCTCTGGAAATATTTGTCCGATTGACCTCAAATGAAGTGCAAATGAAAGGTCACAACCTGAGGATGTGACCCACGGTGACATTATACCTGTTTGGTTCAAAATTTTGACACAAGGTGGAGCTTTGTCACATAAAATTCACCATTTTTGGCATATCTTTGGAACTATTTGTCCAATTGACATGAAACTATGTGCAACTGCAAGGTCATGACCTAACAACGTGTCACATGATGACATACTGTGTGGTTCAATATTTTGCCACCAGGTGGCACTTTGTGATGGAAAATTACCATTTTGGCCATATCTTCAAAACCATTTGTCTGCTTGACCTGAAATTAAGTTCAAATGAAAGTCTATTCAAGGATTGGGGAATTTGAGGATTGGGGGCGTTCGGGGATATACCCCCAGCCGTTGCCTCCGACGGCATAAGCCTAGTTTTATTAACACACCTGTGCATGCAACACATGGAAAAGATGATAAAAACAGGCAAAATTAAAATCTCAAACATATGAAAATATGTTTAATTTTATTTTTCTCGTGTTTAATGTGAAGCGCAGTAACTGTTTGCCCATGTTTCATAATGTGATTCAAGTCTTCATGACCTGCTGAATAACCAGTTCACTGGCTGGCTGCCTCTTTTTACAGCCCTGTCCAAGGGCAACAAGCCCATCCACACCATCCTGCTGAACCCGCACGTTCACCTGATCGGCGAGGACGCCACCTGCATTGCCTACATTCGGCTTACGCAGTACATGGATGGCAGTGGCATGCCCAGGACAATGCAGTCTGAAGAGACCCGCGTCTGGCACCGTCGTGATGGCAAGTGGCAGAACATCCACTTCCACCGCTCTGGATCACCTACTGTGCCCTCTAAGTAAGGTGACTGTGCCCATCGACTGGAACAGTCCTCCACTACTTGCTGCCCCTCTAACTAGGGATGCAACGATTATAGATTTTGACTGTACGATTATTGTCTGAGGAATAATCACGGTTTCACGATTATCACGATTATTATGCATCAATTCATTTCACAACACTACTAATGAACTCATGAGTAAAATCACATGAACATTCTTTAGAGATTTGAATGTCTTATTTATTGCTGTCAGAAATAACAGTAATCAAATAATGCAGTACAAAATAATAAAGAAACAAGAAGTCTATCAAAAAGTAAACTAAAAGTATCTCTGCATCTCTCGGTTTGGAATTAAATAAAAGTAACCACAACTCTGTAAACACCCATGTCAGTATTGCTCTTTGAAAAAAAACAAATGGAGTTAAAGGCAGGACCTCTGCCTGCATAGTTCTTTTGATCAACTATACTCAGCAACAAAAGTTTCTGTGACACCATTTATGTGTATGTTATAAATGACACGCAAAGATCTCAATGCAATCAATATGTTTATTTAACAGGAGAAACACTGACTTTTCAGTGCCAACGTCACTCAAAACGAAAAATGTCATTTTCATGCGTCATGAAGCACTTGTCTGACGTCTAACCAATTGTGACCTTCACACTTCAATACCGGGTGTGACTTCCTCGTGCCATGATGCAAGCAACGCATCTCCGGCGCATGGACCGAATCAGATGTGCCAGAAATTGCTGTGGGATGTCATTCCAAATCTGACGTAGACGTTGTCGCAATTCCTGGAGTGTAGCGGGCGGGTTATCCAACCGCCGCAAACGTCGATCCATCTCGTCCCAAAGATGCCCGATTGGAGACATGTCTGGGGATCTGGCTGGCCATGGCAGGACATTGACATGTTGTTGCATCAGATACTGCTGTACAATCCTTGCAACGTGTGGTCTGGCGTTACCATGTTGCAGCGTTATTCTGGGACCATGTTGCATCAAAAACGGTACCACCAATGGCCGTAGCACTTCATCGCGATATCTTTGACCTGTCAGATTTCCATCAATAACAAGCAAATCTGTTCTGTTTCTAGCCGTGATCCCTCCCCAAATCATGACACTACCACCTCCAAAACGATCAAATTCCTGAACGCAGTTGTTGGCATAACGTGCTCCACGTCGACGGTATACACGTAAACGACCATCACATCGGTTAAGCATGAATCTTGATTCATCAGTGAAGAGTACAAGATCCCACTGACGTTGGATCCACCGTCGATGTTTTTGTGCCCACTGTAGACGCAGTCGTCGGTGTTGTACTGTGAGTATTGGACGTCTTGCTGGCCGACGTGGGACAATGCCAAAATGATGAAGACGGCGACGGATTGTCTGTGCAGACAGTCGCCTCAAACCAGGTATCGTTCTTGCAGTTATGGTTGCAGGTTGGAATCGATTTCGGAGATGGGTTGTTCGAATCCAGTTGTCCTGTCTGGGAGTGGTTACTCGTGGACGGCCGCTGCGAGGACGGTCTCTGACATGTCTTGTCTGCTGATGACGCTGCCATAAGTTCCAAATGGTGTTTCGGTGGACATTCAGGCGATGAGCAACTTCCCTCTGCGAGGTTCCGGATTCAATCATCCCAATGGCCCTCCACCGATCATTTTCAGACAGTCTTGGCATTTAGAGGGTAGAGTTCCTGATCCGAAATGGCTGTGTTTTCGATAAGTGATGCTTCCGTCGTTCATCAGGCACAATGTGAACATTCCAAAAATTCTCCTCTTTTATTGCCATCCACAAGCATGATTTACGCACATTTTCACGTGCAGTCATTTTTTCGCATTTTCATGATTTCCATTTCAATGTTGTGTTTACGTGTACTGTTTCAGTCTGATATCACCATGTATGACAATTTCATAATTGCGTTATGAAAAATAATTAACAATATTGGTGTCACAGAAACTTTTGTTGCTGAGTATATATTACAAAATTATTTAGTATTTTAAGACCTGAGTAGAGAAACTTTGACTTAAACAGTATAGCTGCTTTTTGAAACATAAATAATACTCTAAAAATGAAAATAAATAAAAATAAAGAAGGTCCACATCTCTGGAAATAAATATAAGATAGCTATGCATTTCCCTTTTGAACAAAACAAGGAGTCAAAGGGATCTAATTAGATCCCATGTTATAGTGCTGGAAGTCTACAAGCTCCTGATGTTATGTTAGTGTTTTACACCTGGAATGTTAATCTACACTCCCTAGAGTTTACTCACCACAGACGGGAAGACGCAACCTGTAACGTTAAATGTTCACTGACTGAAGCCCGTGAGAAAAGCACTTTTGTCTTCCATAAGCTAACATGCCGCTTTGCTGTTTGTTTACATTGAACTGAAAGCTCAACCCTCACCGCTACGCTACTGTTTTGTAAGTGACACGTTTATATTTAACTCCCTACCAACTAAATGTTTCATTAAGTAACACTCCACTAACGTAATTTAACTCCCTTATGTGTTACGTACCTTTCCTTATATACGTGTATACAGTGACGTGCAGTCGGAGGTTACTTTGGTGAGGCAGAAACCTTCCCTTTGCTTGATTAGCAATCAGACGATTAACTAGTTTAGTAAGACTATTCGGCAGAATGACGCGCCATTTTAAGTTTCCGCGGCGTTATTACTCAGTAGGCTGCATCGAACGTGAAATGATCACAAAACTACAGATTTGCAAGTATTTACTTACAGGAAGTCAGAGAAGTGCGGTGAGACAGTGACCCAAACTTTTATCACAGGATTTTGTGAACCTGTTCCCACGTACTATTCCTGAATGACAATGAAAACAATTAAGACCAAGCCTGTAGGAAGCCTGATACTGAAAGAGGAGATAATAACTTCATTCACGTATACTCTGCAATTAGAGACTGCAAGGATGGAAATCTGAAAAATCAATTAGGAAAAATTCTCGGCTCTCGGTAATTCTGTATATCGTTTAAACATTTTGTTAATCGGATTACGAAAGAAGACTGAAAATAAACGCCCGCTTTTTGATTGGGTGTAAAAGCGCGAATTTAAAGGAGAATATATTATAGGCTATTGATTAAGCATTGAACTCTGCATAAGTCGAACTGCTTAAATATTTTTTGATGACATTGCTTCGGCTTCCTGGAAGCAAGTACTCGCAAATCTGCTGTTGAGCATTTCAGGTTCGATGTACTGAGCAATGACGCCGCGGAAACTTGAACTGGCCCGTCATTCTGCCGAATAGTCTTACTAAACTAGTTAATCGTCTGATTGCTAATCAAGCAAAGGGGAGGTTTGCTTCACCAAACCAACCTCCACCGCACGTCACTGCGTGTATAGCCGGGTGGTGATCCCGCAAATGCTGCATCAAATTAGACGTGTTTGAACCTTTTGCCGCAACTTATTTTCGGCAGGTTTTGCAGACGGGTGAACCGTCGCCTTGAATGACTCCCTGGTCATTCTTGCTGTATCCAAAATACTCCCACACTGCCGACTTCATTTTTTTCTTAGGTGGAAACGAAGCTTCGCCTGGTCCTTCTGCCATTGCTAATGTAGCGTTGCTGCATGTGTCTAGATTGGCACGGCACTTTAATCAGGTGCACCACTGGTGTGACTTTGTTTTCATTCCGTGCAGATTGTGCTGAAAATAATGAACCAGCATAATTTCCGTTTTTTGCGAGTGAGAACAGAAACACTCGGTGTAGCGGAGCCTTTAGGATTAAATAACCGTGAAGTTTTAAAGTGTGGTTAATAGTAAAATCGGTTAATCACTGCATCCCTACCTCTAACTGGCCTCTCTTACGGCCTGCTATTTCAGGTTCCATTGCAAAGTCAGATCATTCCTCCGCCTGATACTCTACCTGATTTCAAGGGTCCCCAGCCCTTACTGATGTGTAGTTTGGACACATGGGCCCAGTTTCATAAATTCCCTCTTTGATTGAGCTAGTGTGCAAGTGCTGTTTCCTGTCCAGTTTCTCCTGCCCACCCCAACACCGTGTTCACTAAGATTCGAGAACACAAAACTGATCCTGAACTGATCCTTGCTTAGAGGTTTTATGAATAGGGATCATAGTTCTCCAGTTCTGTCAGATTTACCTCAAAGAGTTTTGGGTTAGCTTTGAAACTCTTAGTTCAATCTCGATGAATGTGACTTGAATGTAGAGCATTTGTTTATTCCTTGCGCAAGGTTCCTCCTTTCATATTACCCCCTGCTCTCCATCTCCCTCACATGCTCATACTTTTGTACTTATTACCCACGCCCGATGAGGGGGCGTGGGTATACAGTTTAGCTCTGTCTGTGTGTGTGTGTGTGTGTGTGTGTGTGTGTGTGTGTGCGCGCGTGTCTCTCCACGCAACAGCTCGGCCGCCACTGAAGCTAGGGTGACCAGACTTTGTGGGGTAGATGATACCAGGGTACCCTGTCCAAATTTGCATTTTGAGGTCGAAAGGTCAAAGGTCAAGGTCAACAAGAGGCGTGGGTTAGCATTTCTATAGAATGTGCATCATCTAGTTGTTTCTGTCTTCATAATCAGGTCTCTCTGAGAGGTAGGGAAGGGGTTCACTTAGAGTCTACAGTTAGTTTAAGTAAAATGACCTCTTGCTTTGTTCAGCTCAAGAAGATTATAACTATAATGCAACCATCATTGATTTGCTGTGTGTGAGTAAATCAAGCTAAACTTAATTGAAGTACACTTATGTGGAAGATCAATAGCTGGAGATGCTTGGCTGAGTTTAAGAATGAATTTACTCCCTTCGGCCCATTCCACAGCAAGTAGCCATTAGCTTTTGCAAATCCTCTTGGAGTTAGCTTGAATGTTTGTGTCTTTGTATCTGCGTGTGTTCATGAGCGTGTGCACCAGTGAGTGTGTGTTTTGGCCCAGACCTTGGAAATTCACATAGATTTTTGTTCATGCATTTTCTCAGAAAACTCCCATATTTGAGATAACTCCAAAGACTGAAATTATTCTAAAACATGCCCTGCCAGATAAAACTGTCGTACCTATCATCTTTCAAATTTCATAAATCACAAACAAGAAGTTTGAGTGGCAGAGAAATGAATATTGACCAGGATAATTGAGTGCCAGAAAGATCGGTTCTGTGATAGACCTTTGTGGTTTTACTGCACTGAAAATACTGTGTACCTCTATGGAGAAGAGTACAATTTCTTTTCAAAGTCAATAAGGGGACTATTCTCCCATGCGCGTAAGTCGAAAAAAGCGCGTAGCTACGCACTTTTCAGCCTACGCGTATTCTCCCCTCGACTTAACTCTGTGCATTACGCGCCCCGAATGCAGTTACACGCTTGGGGCCGAGTAAGGCCAAAATCGGGGCGTTTCCGGGCGTTTCTCATGCAAATAACACTTACGCCTATTCTCCCCCTGGCCTACACGCTTTTTCTGTTAAGCGCTTTTGAGGGCTGTATTAAGGTCAAGCGCCAACCTAAGGCGAAATGGAATATTGCGTTTGATGTCGGTTATCGGCCAAATTTTAACATTAATTTTATTTTATTTAACATGGTAAAGGTTGATATATTTAATATTCGATTGTTCTTCCTTATTTCTAAACTAGATTTCTCAAAGCCATAATAATTTATCAAACGAAATCATCACTGATATTACGCATCATTACAAACGCAAAACAATTAATACGAGTATACATAAGACCATCATTCTACCATGCTCTCAAAATCTAAAACCAAAATGCCAGTCCTGCATTTGCTTGCACTCTTGTGTGATTGGAAAGAGTAAGAGGAGCGCGCCGAGCTCGACGACGAACACGCATATATCGGCTTCGTTTGCACATCCTGAGACTAACAAACATCGAGGGCATCCAGCGCTTTCGTCTGGACCGTGCATGAGGCAATCATCTGTCTTTGCTGACTTCTGAATGAACAGCTATCCAGCCGCAGCAATTTTCCACAAAACATACCCGTGGTCATCAACGTCAGAACTGCGCTGTCGCTCCTGGCATCTGGGGCGTTCCAGAGAGTGGCTGGTGATGTCATACACATATCACAGGCATCTGTGTCAAGGTGTCTGGCACAGTTCATTGACGCTCCAAGTTCATCTCCATGCACTTCCACTGCAGAAAGAGTGGATGCCATCCCCTTCTCATGTGCAGTGAAATACGCAGTGGACGATGGTGGCCCACCACCTGTTGCGTGTACCTGGTTTTTACCCCGCCCCGCAGATCTCTCCATTTATGCTTTAAGTCGGGGATACTGTGCTTACATCTCCCCTCCGAAGCCACATCCAGAACGATTTGCAGCTTAATTCCTCAGATCAGCCTTCAGTGCTCGCTTGCCACAAAACACCAACATCTGTGAAATTTGATTTTCGGCTTTGACTCGACGTCGCCATCATTGTCTTCATGTTCTATTAACCAATGCGACTGCCCTATATGTTCGTTATAATCTAAAAAGTTGTGATATTCTCACGAGTGAAGAGATTGATTTTCTAATTGAGGACATCTGTATTAACTAACTCCTTGTAATTTTTTTACCATTGATAATGCTGTGTATTTTAATGTGTGAATAAAGATATTATTCAATAGGCTACTCTAGATTGAGCCCTACCCTGGCCAATACCAAAGCACTACCCATCAGTCTATAAAGAATAGCCGACTTGGGAAGAATCATTATCAGTTAATGGGATAATTGATTATAATAAAGTATTAGACACAAGTTCAAGTGAATGTGTCGCTCAAATAAATAGGATATGATAGGCTATGGATATGGAATTTCGTCATTGCTGAGGCGGTTTCGGGGTGGGGAGATGACCGCGTGCGGGGTAAGAATCCTTGTTAAAGCGTTTCCATGCCCTTTAGTTGCAAACCTGACATCGGAGTAGTTTGATCTTTTTGTGTGACTAGAATGTTCCCTTTGTCTTCTTCCCTGTCTTCCACGGAACAAACAGGCTGGTGTAGGGGGGCACATTTTCAATGATCTGATTGCGCTGGTTGAGAAGCGCTAAATTCTTTATTCATTATTTCATTATCGCGGCAATTTGTTTGTTTTCATAGCTTTAATGCCATGGTGGCTGGAGTAAGAAATAACAAGTGTTTGCCACTAACATAACGATATCCCCCGCCGCCTCAATTTTGTGTGTCCGTATGGACGGGACAGACGGAGCCCAATGCTGTATCCTCCGCTTCGCGCTAATCGCATGGCAGGGAATAAAAAAAGAGATGCAATACATAGGCCTACTATTACAACGGCATATAAAACCTCGTATCTGCAAAATGACAAACTTCACAGGAAAATAGAAAATAAATATAAAATTAAATAATAATAATAATTATTATTATTATTACTATTATTATTGTAAAATATTAATGGATAAATATAGTTTAAAATAAAAAATGTTTGATTTTGCATGTAAAAATAGTGGACATACGAGTTTTCCTTTCTTATCAGTTTGAGATACGAGGTTTTATCAGCAGGCCGACGATATTCAAATTTAAAGTCTGGTTTGCGTTTTCCATGGACCACAAATGCATTTTCATGGTTAATCAGAAAATCTTTTTTCCATGTTTTTCTGATAGCCATAATCAATGAGCTTTGTACAGTGTCTGCCTCTTTTTTGGATCAGTCACACCTCTTTCATAAGGCCGCCTACATTCTTAAGTTCAGCGCTGTGGGCGTGATCGAAGCGCGTAGGGGAGATTACACGTAACTCAAAAGCGCTTAACTCGAAACGCGTAAAAAAGGACTTACGCGCTAATGGGAGAATAGACCCCTAAGTGAAGTAAAATGCTTATGTTAAATTTGAAGTGGAAAGTGTCCATGCCAATCTCAGTGATGATTCCTTAGCCAGTCATGGCCAAAAATTTTCATGGCCAGTCCAGGCCCAGCTCCAGAAACTTTTGCTGATAGGTGGGTTACGCTCTTTGAATAAAGCATAGTCCATACTCCTTGTGTCACTTGGGATAAGACCATCCACTGAATACCTGAAGGTTATGAGAGTTAGGAGGCCTCTCCTGTACCACAGTTTGGCTTGAAGACAAGACACCTATTTCGGTCCTCTGCCAGAATATTGTGGCTGTGTGGTCATTGATTTGATGGGCTGGCAGTTATTTTTAAAAGCAAAGGTCTAGATGGTTTGATTTGAATACTGTGATGTGTAGCTAGTACTCTGTCAACCACGTAACCAGTGAAGCAAACTTATTCACACTGTCCATTGCATCATATGGCCTAAATGCATACAAGATTAATTCATTTAAAACAGATAAAAATTTGGTTTCCCCCCTCTTGTAATATTATGAATGGCAGCAGAAGCGCAGAATAAAAGAATCAAGCATGGCTGTACCCCTAAGTAAAAGACTTAAAACTACTGCAACACTGTCCTTTTTAACAAGAAAGGTAAATATACAGTAGTGTTCAAAATAATAGCAGTCCAATGTGACTAACCAGATTAATCCAGGTTTTTAGTATAATTTTTATTTCTACATGGCAAACAATTTTACAGTAGGTGCAGTAGATTCTCAGAAAACCAAGAAGACCCAGCATTCATCATATGCAAGCTCTAAAGGCTGTGCAATTGGGCACTTAGTTGAAAGGGGTGTGTTCAAAAAATTGCAGTGTGGCATTCAATCAGTGAGGTCATCAATTTTGTGAAAAAACTGGTGTGAATCAGGTGCCCCCTATTTAATGATGAAGCCAGCACTTGTTGAACATGCATTTCCCTTTGAAAGCCTGAGGAAAATGGGTCGTTCAAGACATTGTTCAGAAGAACTGCGTACTTTGATTAAAAAGTTGATTGGAGAGGGGAAATTTATAAAGAGGTGCAAAAAAGTATAGGCTGTTCAGCTTAATGATCTCCAATGCCTGAAAATGGAGAGCAAAACCAGAGACACATGGCAGAAAATGGACGACAACCATCAAAATGGATCGAAGAATAACCAGAATGGCAAAGGCAAATGATCAGCTCCAGGATGATCAAAGACAGTTTGCAGTTACCTGTAAGTACTGTTACGGTTAGGAGACATCTGTGTGAAGCTAATCTATTTACAGGAATCCCCTGCAAAGTCCCTCTGTTCAAAAAAAAGGCATGTGCAGAAGAGGTTACTATTTGCCAAAGAACCCATTAACTGACCTAAAGAGAAATGGAGGAACATTTTGTGGACTGATGAGAGTAAAATTGTTCTTTTAGGGTCCAAGGGCCGCAGACAGTTTGTGAGATGACCCCCAAACTCTGAATTCAAGCCACAGTACACAGTGAAGACAGTGAAGCATGGTGGTGCAAGAATCATGATGTGGGCATGTTTCTCCTACTATGGTGTTGGGCCTATTTATCGCATACCAGGTATCATGGATCAGTTTGCATATGTCAAAATACTTGAAGAGGTCATGTTGCCTTTTGCTGAAGAGGACATGTCCTTGAAATGGGTGTTTCACCCCAAACACACCAGTAAACGAGCAAAATCTCTGTTCCAAATCAACAAAATTAATGTTATGGAGTGGCCAGCCCAATCCCTGGACCTTAATCCAATCGAGAACTTGTGGGGTAACATCAAAAATGCTGTTTCTGAAGCAAAACCAAGAAATGTAAATGAATTGTGGAATGTTGCTAAAGAATCTTGGAGTGGAATAACAGCTGAAAGGTGCCACAAGTTGGTTGCCTCCATGCCACACAGATGTGAAGCAGTTGGTGGTCATACAACAAAACTGTGGTCATACAACTAAATATTAGTTTAGTGATTCACAGGATTGCTAAATCCTAGAAACAAAAAAGTTTGTACAAAATAGTTTGGAGTTTGTAAAGTCAACGGCAGACACTGCAATTTTTTTTGAACGCACCCCTTTCAACTAATTGCCCAATTGCACAGCCTTAAGAGCATGCATATCATGAATGCTGGGTCTTGTTGGTTTTCTCAGAATCTACTGCACCTACTGGAAAATTGTTTGCCATGTAGCAATAAAAAATATACTAAAAACCTGGATTAATCTGATTAGTCACATTGACCTGCTATTATTATGTGCCTGCAGCAATGCAGACACATATTACAATCCTGCATACTTCTTTATTATTTTGTGCCTCCAGCAATGCAGACACATATTTAAATCCTGCATACTTCTTTATTAGTGTGCATTGAAAATGCTCACAATTGTTATCCGGGTCTTCTTCTTCTTATTATTTTTCTTCTAACACATTTAATGCGGCTTCAACCGTTTAACGTAGAAACTTAATTCAAACTGCGTTGCGTAGGTCTTACTTAGGAAACCTGTGCAATGTATTTTTTATCTTTGTAACTTTTATACTTTTTGAGTTATTAATAAAAAACTAAAAAAAATTCCCCACCATAGACATAACATTGGCATTATGACATCACAATTGGGCAATTAAGCAAATGGAATCTTATGCCAGATGTTAGGATCACCTGCTGTAACTGTCAGTTTCTCAGACTGAAAGACAACAATCTGGCTTTCTTGAGACTACAGCTTCCTTACTGCTTTCCTTCCTTCTTTTCTTTTTTTTGTCATTCCTTCTTCATTTTCCCTACTATTTCTCTCCTTCATTCCTTCTTCCGTTATTCGTTCCTTCTTTCCTACTTTACTTCCGTCTATCCTGCCTTTTATCCTTCCTTCCATTCTTCCTCCCCACAAATTTTCTTTGCTTCCTTCCTTAGTATGTCTTTCCTTCCATCATGCCTTCTTTCCTTCCTTCATACCTACTTTCTTTCCTATCTTTCTTCCTTTCCTCTCTCTGCTCTCCCTCTCTCTTTCATTCCCTCTTTCTTTCCTTCTTTCTTTCATTTGTCCTTCCCTTCTTTCCTTCCTTCTATCTTTACTTCCATCCTTCTTCTTCCCTTCAATCTTTCCTTTCTTCCTTCCTTTCATTCCTTCCTTACTTCCTTCTTTCCTCCATTCCTCTGTTTCTTTTCATCCATGGTCTCCTTCTTTTCTTCGTTCTTTCTGGCCTTCCTTTGCTTTCCTTCTTTTTTCCCACCTTCCTTCTTTGCTTACATCCCTCATTAGTTCCTTCTTTCTTTCCTTCCTTGTTGTTATTCCAAATTCTTTCGTAATCGCATGGTTCGCCACTTCTCCCAGTTTTCATCCGATCCCCAAACATTACACATCAATGCCCTAGCAACCACCAGAACATAGCAACTGCATAGCAACGCCCATGGAACTACTCAGAACACCATAGCAACCGCCTAGCATCGCACTAGCAACCACTCAGAACACCATAGCAACTGCCTAGCATCGCTCTAGCAACCACCAAGAACACCATAGCAACCACCTAGCAACGCCCTTGCAACCACCTAGCAACGCCCTAGCAAGGCCCAAGCAACCACTCAGAACATCATTGCAACTGCATAGCAACACTCTAGCAACCACCCAAAACACATAGTAACCGCCTAGCAATGCCTTAGCAACCTCCCAGAACACCATAGTAAACACCTAGCAACGCCCTAGCAACCACCTAGCAATGCCCAAGCAACAACCTAGCAACGCCCTAGCAACCACTCAGAACACCATAGCAACTGCATAGCAACGCTCTAGCAACCACCCAGAACACCAAAGCAACCTCCTAGCAACGACCTAGCAACCACCCAGTACACATAGCAACCACCTAGCAACCCCCTAGCAACCACTCAGAACACCTAAGCAACTGCCTAGCAACGCCCTAGAAGCCACCTAGAACACCAAAGCAACCACTTATCAACTCCCTAGCAACCACCCAAAACACCATAGCAACCAACTAACAATGCTCTAGCAATCACTCAGAACAAGATAGCAACTGCCTAGCAACGCCCTAGCAACCACCCAGAACACCAAAGCAACCCCCTAGCAACACCCTAGCTACCACAGAGAACACCATAGCAACCACCTAAAAATGCCATAGCAATCACTCAGAACACCATAGCAACCACCTAGTAACGCCCTAGCAACCACTCAGAACACCATAGCAACTGCCTAGCAACCCCCTAGCAACCACCTAGCAACGCCCTTGCAACCACCTAGAACACATACCAACCACTTGGCAACACCCTTGAAACCACCTAGAACACCATAGAAACTGCCTAGTAACCTCCTAGCAACCACCCAGAAAACCATAGCAACGACCTAGAAACCACCCAGAACAACATAGCAACCACCTACCAACACCCTTGCAACCACCCAGAACACCATAGCAACTACCTAGCAACACCCTAGTAACCACCCAGAATACCATAGCAACTGCCTGAAAAGGGCCTAGGAACCACCAAGAACACCATAGTAACAGCCTAACAACACCTTAGCAACCACCCAGAACACCATAGCAACCGCCTAGCTACACTTTAGCAATGACCCAGAACACCATAGCAACTACTTAGCAACGCTAAAGCAACCACCCAGAACACCATAGCAACTGCCTAGCAAGACCCTAGCAACCACTCAGAACATCATAGCAACTGCTTAGCAACGCCCTAGCAACCACCCAGAACACAATAGCAACCACTTAGCAACGCCCTAGCAACCACCTAGCAACGCCCTAGCAACGCCCGAGCAACCACTCAGAACACCAAAGCAATCGTCTAACAACACCCTAGCAACCACCCAGAAAACGATAGCAACTGCCTAGCAACGCCCTAGCAACCACCTAGAAAACCATAGCAACTGCCTAGCAACGCCCTAGCAACCACCTAGAAATGCCCTTGCAACGCCCAAGCAACCACACAGAACATCATTGCAACTGCATAGCAACGCCCTAGCAACCACCCAGAACACATTGCAACCGCCTAGCAATGCCCTAGCAACCTCCCAGAACACCATAGCAACCACCAAGCAACGCCCTAGCAACCACCTAGCAATGCCCAAGCAACCACTCAAAACACCATAGCAACTGCTTAGCAACGCCCTAGCAACCACCTAGAACACCACAGCAACCACTTATCAACTCCCTAGCAACCGCCCAAAACACCATTGCAACCAACTAACAATGCTCAAGCAATCACTCAGAACACCATGGTTACTGCCTAGCAACACCCGAGCAACCACCCAGAACACCATAGCAACCCCCTAGCAACACCCTGGCTACCACAGAGAACACCATAGCAACCACCTAACAATGCCGTAGCAATCACTCAGAACACCATAGCAACCGCCTAGCAAGGCCCTAGCAACCACTCAGAACATCATAGCAACTGCTTAGCAACGCCCTAGCAACCACCCAGAACACAATAGCAACCACTTAGCAACGCCCTAGCAACCACCAAGCAACGCCCTAGCAACGCCCGAGCAACCACTCATAACACCAAAGTAACCGCCTAACAACACCCCAGCAACCACCTAGAAAACCAAAGCATTTGCCTAGCAACGCCCTACCAACCACCTAGAAAACCATAGCAACTGCCTAGCAACGCCCTAGCAACCACTCAGAACCATATAGCAACTGCCTAGCAACACCCTAGCAAACACCTAGCAATGCCCTAGCAACCACCTAGCAATGCCCTAGCAACGCCCTAGCAACGCCCAAGCAACCACTCAGAACATCATTGCAACTGCATAGCAATGCCCTAGCAACCACCCAGAACACATAGCAACCGCCTAGCAACGCCCTAGCAACCTCCCGGAACACCATAGCAACCACCTAGCAACGCCCTAGCAACCACTCAGAACACCATAGCAACCGCCTAGCAATACCCTAGCAGCCAACCAGAACACCATAGCAACCACCTAGCAAGGCCCTAGCAACCGCTCAGAACATCATAGCAACTGCTTAGCAACGCCTTAGCAACCACCCAGAACACGATAACAACCACTTAGCAACCCCCGAGCAACCATCTAGCAACGCCCTTGCAACCACCTAGCAAAGCCCTAGCAATGCCCGAGCAACCACTCAGAACACCAAAGCAACCGCCTAACAACACCCTAGCAACCACCTAGAAAACCATAGCAACTGCCTAGCAACGCCCTAGCAACCATGCAGAACACATACCAGCTGCCTAGCAATGCCCTAGCAACCACTCAGAACCCCATAGCAACTGCCTAACAATGCCCTAGCAACCACCCAGAACACCATGGCAACCACCTAGCAATGCCCTAGCAACCACTCAGAATATCATTGCAACTGCATAGCAACGCCCTAGCAACCACCCAGAACACAAAGCAACCGCCTAGCAACGCCCTAGCAACCTCCCAGAACACCATAGCAACCACCTAGCAACGCCCTTGCAACCACCTTGCAATGCCCAAGCAACCACCTAGCAACGCCCTCACAACGCCCAAGCAACCACCCAGAACACCATTTCAACTGTATAGCAACGCCCTAGCAACCACCCAGAACACCAAAGCAACCGCCTAGCAACGACCTAGCAACCACCCAGTACACATAGCAACCGCTTAGCAACGCCCTAGCAACCACTCAAAACACCATAGCAACTGCCTAGCAAGGCCCTAGCAACCACCTAGAACACCACAGCAACCACTTATCAACTCCCTAGCAACCACCCAAAACACCATTGCAACCAACTAACAATGCTCTAGCAATCACTCAGAACACCATGGCAACTGCCTAGCAACGCCCTAGCAACCACCCAGAATACCATAGCAACCCCCTAGCAACACCCTGGCTACCACAGAGAACACCTAACAATGCCGTAGCAATCACTCAGAACACCATAGCAACCACCTAGTAACGCCCTAGCAACCACTCAGAACACCATAGCAACTGCCTAGCAATACCCTAGCAGCCAACCAGAACACCATAGGAACCACCTAGAACACATAGGAACCACTAGACAACGCCCTAGCAACCACCAAGAACACCATAGCAACTGCCTAGTAATGCCCTAGCAACCACCCAGAACACCATAGCAACCACCTACCAACACCCTTGCAACCACCCAGAACACCATAGCAACCACCTAGCAACACCCTAGCCACCACCCAGAATACCATAGCAACTGCCTAGAAAGGCCCTAGGAACCACCAAGAACACCATAGCAAAAGCCTAACAACACCTTAGCAACCACCCAGAACACCATAGCAACCACCTAGCTCGCTCTAGCAATGACCCAGAACACCATGGCAACTACTTAACAACGCTAAAGCAACCACCCAGAACACCATAGCAACTGCCTTGCAAGGCCCTAGCAACCACTCAGAACATCATAGCAACGCTCTAGCAACCACCCAGAACACGATAGCAACCACTTTGCAACGCCCTAGCACCCACCTAGGAACGCCCTTGCAACCACCTAGCCACGCCCTAGCAACACCCGAGCAACCACTTAGAACACCAAAGCAACCGCCTTGCAACTCCCTTGCAACCACCCAAAACACCATAGCAACCAACTAACAATGCTCTAGCAATCACTCAGAACACCATAGCAACTGCATAGCAATGCCCTAGCAACCACCCAGAACACCATAGCAACCGCCTAGCAGCACCCTGGCAACCACAGAGAACACTCTAGCAACCACCTAGCAATGCCCTAGCAACCATTCAGAACACCATAGCAACCGCCTAGCAACGCCCTAACAACCACCCAGAACACCATAGCAACTACCTAGCAATGCTCTAGCAATAAGTCAGAACACCATAGAAACTGTCTAGCAACGCCCGAGCAACCAACCAGAACACCATCTTAACTGCCTAGCAACACCCTAGCAACCACACAGAATACCATAGCAACGCCCTAGCAACCGCCCTGAACAGCATAGCAACTACCAGGCAACGCTTTAGCAACCACCTAGAACACATAGCAATCACTTAGCAACGCCCTAGCAACCACCTAGAACACATAGCAATCACTTAGCAACGCTCAAGGAACCACTCAGAATACCATAACAACCACCTAGCAACGCCCTAGCAACCACCTAGAACACCATAGCAACTGCCTAGCAACGCCCAAGCAACTACTCAGAACACCATAGCAACTGCCTAGCAACCCCCTAGCAACCACCCAGAAAACTATAGCAACGACCGAGCAACCACCCTGAACACCATAGCAACCACCTACCAACACCCTTTCAACCACCCAGAACACCATAGCAACCGACTAGCTATGCTCTAGCAATGACCCAGAACACCATAGCAACTACTTCGCAACGCTAAAGCAACCACCCTGAACACCATAGCAACTGCCTAGCAACCCCCTAGCAACCACCCAGAACACAAAGCAACCGCCTAGCAACGCCCAAGCAACCACTCAGGACACCAAGCAACTAACCAAAACACCATAGCAACCAACTAACAATGCTCTAGCAATCACTCAGAACACCATAGCTACTGCCTAGCAATGCCCTAGCAACCACCCAGAACACCATAGCAACCGCCTAGCAACACCCTGGCAACCACAGAGAACACCATAGCAACCGCCTAGCAACGCCCTAACAACCACCCAGAACACCATAGCAACTACCTAGCAATGCTCTGGCAATAGGTCAGAACACCATAGAAACTGCCTAGCAACGCCCTAGCAACCAACCAGAACACCATATTAACTGCCTATCAACACCCTAGCAACCACCCAGAACACCATAGCAATGCCCTAGCAACCACCCTGAACAGCATAGCAACTACCTAGCAACGCTCTAGCAACCACCTAGAACACATAGCAATCACTTAGCAACGTCCTAGCAACCACCTAGAACACCATAGCAACCAACTAACAATGCTCTAGCAATCACTCAGAACAAGATAGCAACTGCCTAGCAACGCCCTAGCAACCACCCAGAACACCAAAGCAACCCCCTAGCAACACCCTAGCTACCACAGAGAACACCATAGCAACCACCTAACAATGCCATAGCAATCACTCAGAACACCATAGCAACCACCTAGTAACGCCCTAGCAACCACTCAGAACACCATAGCAACCGCCTAGCAATACCCCAGCAGACAACCAGAACACCATAGCAACCGCCTAGCAACCCCCTAGCAACCACCCAGAACAGCATAGCAACCACCTAACAACGCCCCTGCAACCACCTAGAACACATACCAACCACTTGGCAACACCCTTGAAACCACCTAGAACACCAAAGCAACTGCCTAGTAACACCCTAGCAACCACCCAGAAAACCATAGCAAAGACCTAGAAACCACCCAGAACAACATAGCAACCACCTACCAACACACTTGCAACCACCCAGAACACCATAGCAACTGCCTGAAAAGGCCCTAGGGACCACCAAGAACACCATAGTAACAGCCTAACAACACCTTAACGACCACCCAGAACACCATAGCACCCGCCTAGCTACACTCTAGCAATGACCCAGAACACCATAGCAACTACTTAGCAACGCTAAAGCAAAAACCCAGAACACCATAGCAACTGCCTAGCAAGACCCTAGCAACCACTCAGAACATCATAGCAACTGCTTAGCAACGCCCTAGCAACCACCCAGAACACAATAGCAACCACTTAGCAACGCCCTAGCAACCACCTAGCAACGCCCTAGCAATGCCCGAGCAACCACTCAGAACACCAAAGCAACCATCTAACAACACCCTAGCAACCACCTAGAAAACGATAGCAACTGCCTGGCAACGCCCTAGCAACCACCTAGAAAACCATAGCAACTGCCTAGCAACGCCCTAGCAACCACCCAGCAATGCCATTGCAACGCCCAAGCAACCACACAGAACATCATTGCAACTGCATAGCAACGCCCTAGCAACCACCCAGAACACATAGCAACCGCCTAGCAACGCCTAGCAACCTCCCAGAACACCATAGCAACCACCAAGCAACGCCCTAGCAACCACCTAGCAATGCCCAAGCAACCTCTCAAAACACCATAGCAACTGCTTAGCAATGCCCTAGCAACCACCTAGAACACCACAGAAACCACTTATCAACTCCCTAGCAACCGCCAAACACCATTGCAACCAACTAACAATGCTCTAGCAATCACTCAGAACACCATGGCAACTGCCTAGCAACACCCTAGCAACCACGCAGAACACCATAGCAACCCCCTAGCAACACCCTGGCTACCACAGAGAACACCATAGCAACCACCTAACAATGCCGTAGCAATCACTCAGAACACCATAGCAACCGCCTAGCAAGGCTCTAGCAACCACTCAGAACATCATAGCAACTGCTTAGCAACACCCTAGCAACCACCCAGAACACAATAGCAACTACTTAGCAACGCCCTAGCAACCACCTAGCAACGCCCTAGCAACGCCCGAGCAACCACTCATAACACCGAAGTAACCGCCTAACAACACCCTAGCAACCACCTAGAAAACCAAAGCATTTGCCTAGTAACGCCCTAGCAACCACCTAGAAAACCATAGCAACTGCCTAGCAACGCCCTAGCAACCACTCAGAACCATATAGCAACTGCCTAGCAACACCCTAGCAAACACCTAGCAATGCCCTAGCAACCACCTAGCCATGCCCTAGCAACGCCCTAGCAACGCCCGAGCAACCACTTAGAACACCAAAGCAACTTCCTTGCAACTCCCTTGCAACCACCCAAAACACCATAGCAACCAACTAACAATGCTCTAGCAATCACTCAGAACACCATAGCAACTGCATAGCAATGCCCTAGCAACCACCCAGAACACCATAGCAACTACCTAGCAATGCTCTAGCAATAAGTCAGAACACCATAGAAACTGCCTAGCAACACACTAGCAACCAACCAGAACATCATCTTAACTGCCTAGCAACACCCTAGCAACCACCCAGAATACCATAGCAACGCCCTAGCAACCGCCCTGAACAGCATAGCAACTACCTAGCAACGCTTTAGCAACCACCTAGAACACATAGCAAGCACTTAGCAACGCCCTAGCAACCACCTAGAACACATAGCAATCACTTAGCAACGCCCAAGGAACCACTCAAAACACCATAGCAACTGCCTAGCAACGCCCAAGTAACTACTCAGAACACCATAGCAACTGCCTAGCAACCCCCTAGCAACCACCCAGAACACTATAGCAACGACCGAGCAACCACCCTGAACACCATAGCAACCAACTAGCTACGCTCTAGCAATGACCCAGAACACCATAGCAACTACTTCGCAACGCTAAATCAACCACCCTGAACACCATAGCAACTGCCTAGCAACCCCCTAGCAACCACCCAGAACACATAGCAACCGCCTAGCAACGCCCTAGCAACCACTCAGGACACCAAGCAACCACCTTAAACACCATAGCAACCAACTAACAATGCTCTAGCAATCACTCAGAACACCATAGCTACTGCCTTGCAATGCCCTAGCAACCACCCAGAACACCATAGCAACCGCCTAGCAACACCCTGGCAACCACAGAGAACACCATAGCAACCACCTAGCAATGCCGTAGCAATCACTCAGAACACCATAGCAACCACCTAGCAATGCCCTAGCAACCACTCAGAACACCATAGCAACCGCCTAGCAACGCCCTAACAACCACCCAGAACACCATAGGAACTACCTAGCAATGCTCTAGCAATAGGTCAGAACACCATAGAAACTGCCTAGCAATGCCCTAGCAACCAACCAGAACACCATATTAACTGCCTATCAACACCCTAGCAACCACCCAGAACACCATAGCAACGCCCTAGCAACCGCCCTGAACAGCATAGCAACTACCTAGCAACGCTCTAGCAACCACCTAGAACACATAGCAATCACTTAGCAACGTCCTAGCAACCACCTAGAACACCATAGCAACTGCCTAGCAACCCCCTAGCAACCACCAAGAACACCATAGCAACTGCCTACCAATGCCCTAGCAACCACCCAGAACACCATAGCAACTGCCTAGCAATGTCCTAGCAACTACCCAGAACACCACAGCAACTGCTTAGCAATGCCCTAGCAACCATCCAAAGCACCGTAGCAACTGACTAGCCGTGCCCTAGCAACTACCCAGAAACCCATAGCAACTGGCTAGCAACGCCTTAGCAACCACACAGAACACCATAGCAACTACTTAGCAACGGTCTGGTAAGCACCCAGGACACCCTAGCAAGCATCTAGCAATGCCTGAGCAACCACGAGAACACCATAGCAACTGCCTAGCCACGCCCAAGCAACCACCCTGAACACCATAGCAGCCCCCTAGCAAAGCGCTAGCAACCACCCAGAACACCATAGCAACAACCTAGCAATGCCCTAGCAACCACCCAGAACACCATTGGAACCGCTTAGCAATGCCCTAGCAACCACCCAGAAAATTAAAGCAACCACCTAGCAACGCCCTAGCAACCACCCTGATTACCATAGCAACCACCTAGCAGTGCCCTAGCAACCACCCAAATCACCATCACAACCACCTAGCAATGCCTTAGCAACCATCTCGAACACCATAGCAACTGCCTAGCAACACCATGGCAACTGCCTAGCAACATCCTAGCAACCACCTAGAACACCATTTCAACCGCCTGTCAACACCCGGCCCTCACTGACAAGCACCTCAAACACTGTACGTGTAGAACAGCAGGTATATTCAAAATTTCTACTGGAATTTTCTAAATTTGAACACTACTGTATATTTTGTCAATCATACACTGCCCGGCCAAAAAAAAAGTCGCAGACTCAAATATTTAGTTGGAACCCCTGTAGCTTTGATTACAGTGCATATTCGTCTTGCCATTGTTTTGACAACTATATGCAATGCCAGAACATTTATTTTTGATCAGAAATGCCATCATTTTTGGCTGAGATCTTGTCTTCTCGACATGGTGGTTGTACCACTCGGTAGTCTTTCTTGTGCACATCCCAGTAACTTTTAATGCGTTTTAGGTCAGGAATTTGTGGTGGCAAATTTGTTTGTGAAAATGATCCCTCATACTTATTTTTGTCTTTCATGGTTTTCTTTGCTCAATACAGGCCAATAACTTGCCCGTTCTGAAATTATGTAACATCTTTTCTACCATCAAAGGATGTGTCTTCCGACGTGATTTTTTAAAGAAATAACTAGCGACGTGCTTCATCATTCAGAGTTAAAATGATTATTGCCAGCTGAAACATATTAATAACCGCAATAATTATCCAATTATAGAATTTTTTCAATAATTTCCAAACGGTGACTTTTTTTTTTGGCCGGGCAGTGTATCTAACAAAGAGGCATCATATCATATGATATGAAAGTTTTGATTACCAACGGTAAACGGAACTGTTTTGTAAGAGGGGCACTTTTTTTTGCTGACATGCTATCATCCTTCTCGCCTGCGCATTTCTGTTACATGAATAAATATGCTCTGTCTTGGCCCATTACACTGTCTTTCAAGCTGCATGATTGCAAAATTTGACACATTTTCCAGAAAAATATGTGCAAATTTTCCTATAAAACTTTTTTCTCTACCGTCATCTTTGCTGCTAACAAATATTGTATGGTTTTGACAGAAGCAACCAAGTGCACATCGTAATATGAGATTGTTTAGGAAAGGACGGGGAGGCTAATTTATTTCTCCAAAATCGTGCTACCCTGTCATTCTGTATCAGAGATTTTGTGATTAGCAGGGCTCTCAAGTTTTGAATGCAGGCTAAAGTGAGATTTTCCCTGGGGGATGGGGGATGCATGATACTCCCATTTTCCACCATGGGTGAATGAATGATGCAGCTTTCAGAACGTTGTTGCAGCAGGATCAATCAAATAATTCCAGGAAAACTGTGTTGTTTTTTTTATTTTCATTGGCTGTTGCCCTAAATCTTACCCAGATATGATAGAGCTATTATGTGATTGGCTATTGTGTAGGCCCTTTCCTTTTTATCCCACCGGTATGGAACACCGTGGGATATAGTCATCGCCCTGTCCGTCCGTCTGTCCGTCCATCCGTAATCATTCTCATTTCCGGAGCAGAACTCAAAAACTATGCCACTCGCACACTTCTAATTTGGTGTAGACTTTACCCTTATGGTGTAGTTGTGCCTTTTGGGGGTTTCAGTTCCATTCTGCCCAAAATCTTTGATTTCTATACCAAAAACAGCCCAAAAATTGGACTTGTCCCTTCTCTACAGCAGAATTCAAAAACTCTGCCACAAATCACGAATTATGTGGAACCGGTGGGATGTCATCTTCTGATGACTCTTGTTTTGATTGGCTGGCAGATGGAAAACTGCCACCTAGAACTTCAGGGGAGACGTGTTTGATTGTTGTCAGTATCCACAGTTATAGCGGTGCTGCTGCGCATATAGGCCTACTGTTGGAGATGGTTTTCGTTTTGATATTTTTTTGCTTGAGAAATACTATGTTTGGCGTAGCGTGACATCCAACTGAAAAGAGTAACAATCACGATCATTGCGTCAGACTTGAGAGCCCTGCATTAGCATAACCCCAAATGCATTCATGTGTTTCCGACTACCATATTTGACAGGTAATTTTAGTAGGTTCGCATCAGAACCAAAGCCATTGCAAGTTGACCTTTAGTTACAGTGGTCCCAGGAGATTCAAGAGATTTTACATGCAAGATTTGTATTGTAGATTAATTTATATACATATCCAGGCCATCTAGACAGTCAAATAGGCCTCAAAAAACCATGAATTGCCAGAGCTTCCGGGGGCCTTCACCCTCTCAGGGTTCTCACCAAAATTTCTGGTGAGAACCCTGGCCTCAAACAGGAATTTATAAATAATTGCTTAAAGTTTTCAATCAATTCAGTGGTATTGAAAGAAAGTCTAATTTCCTACCTTTCTAACCAGATATCATTTTAATTATTTACTGAAGCTGTCTATTTTCATGAGCCAGTAAAAGAACGCCAACGCCGGTGATTTTTCTGCGCATTGAACATTTCCTGAGTGGGACACCGTTTGCTTCCCTAATATTTCTAAGTGCTGATGGTTTTGCAAAGGAAAAATCCACGTCAATATTCGGTTTAGCCTAGCTTATAAACTGCATTGAAAAACACTAAAAACCTGAATAGCTTATTTGAAAAAGCTTTTAACGTTAAATCTTTAATGGTTTCAGAGATCGGAAAATAACTGCATTCTACCAGCTACGTGATTATTTGGTTCTCTATCCCTCGGAGGAAAATTATTTTCTCTGGATATCCAACTTTTCTGCTTCCCTATTCCCTTGACTACGGATAATGTCACACGTGATCCTGTATTTTTATTGGCTGGACAAAGCTGTGTAAAAACCAGTGAAAAGCTGGCTATAAATCAATAGGTATTGGAAATGCAGACACTCTTGAAGTGGGAAGAGCTGGTGTCTGAGGAGTTCTTATAACTTTGTGTAGTATACATCTGAAATTTGACTTGGATTCTGAAGCATGTACAAACCCCAATTCCAAAGAAGTTGGTACATTGTGTAAAACGTGAATAAAAACTGAATACAATGATTTGTAAATACTTTTCGACATATATTCAATTGAGTACACTATAAAGACCAGATTCATGTTCGAACTGATGATCCTTTTTTTTCAGAAATATTCACTCATTTTGAAATTGATGCCTACAACACATTCTAAAAAAGCTGGGACAGGACCATGTTTACCAATGTGTTACATCACCTTTCCTTTTAATAACACTCAATAAGCATTTGGGAACTGAGGCCACTAATTGTCGAAGCTTTGTAGGTGGAATTCTTTCCCATTGTAGAACTTCAGTTGCTCAACTGTCCGGGGTCTCTGTTGTTGTCTTTTTGCGCTTCATAATGCTCCTCAAATTTTCAATGGGATACAGGTCTGGACTGCAGGTGGGCCAGTCTATAACCAATACTGTTTTACAACAGAGCCACGCTGTCGTAACACGTGCAGAATGTGGCTTGGCATTGTCTTGCTGAAATAAGCTGGGAAGCCCCTGAAAAAGACATCGATTGGATGACAGCATTTATCTCTCCATAACCTGTATGTACCTTTCAGCATTAATGGTGCCTTCACAGATGTGCAAATAAACCATGCCACGGTCACTAACACATCCCCCATACCATCACAAATGCTGGCTTTTGAACTTAGCGCTGACAACAATCTGTATGGTCCTTCCTCTTTTGCCCAGAGGACACGACATCCATGATTTTCAAAAACAATTTTAAAATGTGGACTCCTCAGACCACAGCACACGTTTTCTACTTTACGTCAGTCCATCTCAGATGAGTTTGGGCCCAGAGGAGCCGGCGGCGCTTCTGGGCATTGTTAAAAATGGCTTTCGCTTTTCATGGTAGAGTTTTAACTTGCACTTGTAAATGTAGTAACGAACCAAGGTTATAGCAATGAATGTTAACTGACAGTGGTTTTCCAAAGTGTTCCTGAGCCCACATGGTAATATCCTTTACAGAATGATGTCAGTTTTTAATGCAGTGCCGCCTGAGTCGCCAACAGTCACTGGTATTCGGTGTTGGTTTTAGGCCTTGCCTAAGACGGTCCTAAGGAATCATCAAAAAGATTCCTTAAAAATAAACTATTTTAAGATGTCCTTGGTTTTTAAGCATTTCAAAATATACATGAAGCGAAAAAAATTTGTGAAGCATATCGAACATGAAAGTGATAAATTATTTTCGCATTGCATGCAATAGACAAATGCAGCGAAGACTTGGCCTACACATTCAGGCAAACGAAAATGGCTGTTTATTTTGGTTGCTTTGGAGCGTCTAAATAGCCTAAAGTGAAGGTGGAAAACATTTTGTTTTAGCGTATCGAACATGATGTGTGGAAATTGTAATTGCATTAGCATGCAGCGCGACCAAATGAAAAACTGAAAATAATCTTGCATACACATTCAGGTAAATTACGCGCTGAAAAAAGCAAAGTTAAGGTCTGCAAAATCATCATCTTCTACCCCCCTTCCCATTTGCTTTGCTCAATTTGCAATCAAACAGCTGATTCGCTCAAATAAGGATTTAAATTGCTAGACAGTCTGATTTATTTGAATATGTTTTGTTTATTACATTTTGAAATTTAAATTACCATGAAACATGACAGATCTGCCTGAATCTGTTTGATTATTTCTCGTTTTACCTTCTGCTGCGCTGCGTGCAAATGCATCAACAATTTACGTGAAGTTCGATACGCTTAAACAAAATGTTTTCCATCTTCACTGTTGGCTATTAGACACTCAAAAGTAACCAAAATCAAGAGATATGAATTATTTTATTTTAAATTAATCTTGTTCAATTATCCAAAAGAAAATGAAACAGATTTGCGGCACAGATTCGTCAGAACTTGTTTGCCAAGTCTTCGCTGTATTTGTCTCTTGCGTGCAATGCGAAGATACAAATTCTTTCACTTTCTCGTTCGAGATGCTTCACAAAATGTTTTCCACTTCATGCATGTTTTGAAACGCTTAAAAACCACGGCCATCTTGAAATGGTTTGTTTTTAAGAAATCTTTTGAATGATATGCAAAAATTCTTCGAGAGGAAATTCAGAGGTCAGCTATTTATTCAGATTATTAATATTCTTTCAATCTAACATGGCAGCCTGTTTAGGTCTGTCTGCTTCTCATTATCTCTTCTTAATCATTATTGGCCACAAGTTGGTTTTGATCAGTCAATTGGCTGAATAAACGGCTTGATTGCAAGTTAGGCAAAGTACACGGGAATTGATTTAAGGTAAGCTAATTAGGCCAAGGCAATGGAGGCTGTCCAACCTCGCTGGAAATTAGTGGACATTAAAATGCAGTTTTTTCCCCGGAAGCATTTCAAATGACCGCATTAGATATGTGTCATAGAAAAGGTAATAAGCAAGCTCGTCTGCGTGCCTCATAGTGGCAGTTACTTTTATTGTGCTTGCGATAACGGAGATTCCGTGTATCGTGCAGCCCTAACTGAGCCTTTCGGGAATGCTCCTTTTATACCTAATCATGACACTCACCTGTCTCTAATTAGCCTGTTCGCCTGTGGAATGTTCCAAACAGATGTTTTTTGAGCTTTCCTCAACTATCCCAGTCTTCTGTTGCCCCTGTCCCAGCTTTTTTGGAACATGTTGCAGGCAGCTAATTCAAAATGAGGGAATATTTTCAAAAAAACAACAAGTTTATCAGTTAGAACATTAAATATCTTGTCTTTGTGGTGTACTCAATGGAGTATAGATCAAAAAGGATTTGCAAATCATGTATTTTGTTTTTATTCATGTTTAGCGCAACATCCCAACTTCACTGGAATTGGGATTTGTATAAATTGCTCCCACTTCCGCTTCATTCTGATTATCCTCAACAAGGCCCACAATAATGTTTGTGACATTTACAGAGTTTTTTTTCTTCTAAACTTTAACTGTTATGTTGTGCTCATAAAAGTGGTACACCAGCTTTGTAAATTTGTCCTAAAAATGAAAGTGAATGTCAATTTTATGCAGCCTTTTGTGCAGAATTTATTCCATGTGGTTCTTTTTAATATGTTGCCTTTAATTTTACTATGAACAACTTTAAATTTCATAAGGTACATAAGAAATTCTGTATTATTCGATGTTTTATCAAAAATATTTTTTCAGTATTCAGCCCAGTCACCATTATGCTGTATACATATCAAACTTAATAAAATACAGATTTGACTGATATCTTTTTCATCATTTCACAGTCATTGATTATTGCATCAATATTATATAATCTGTTAGGAATCTTTAAGAGCCCCCACTTGAATCTCCATCCCCACGTAGGAGCTCAGTTGACCATTAGGGCACATGTAATATGTCTCCATTCATACATGTTACTAAAAAGAAATGTTGTCGGTCGCAAGCAATAAAATCATTAGTACTACCACAACCTGTACACATATTTTGATGAAAAGGGAAAAGTAAGGTGGAGTAGCAGTCGGCTAACTTCAACCAAATTGAAAAATGGGATCTGCTGACCATGCAGTATGTTATCATCTAGTTCATATTCTGCAGGGTCATTAGGGAGAGGATGGGCATGTAGACATTGGTAAAATTAATACCCATCTATAGTACATGCATCTAATTCTAATGACTGATGATCAGGAGTTACAGCGCATATGAAACAAAAAATTATTAAATAATTTGTACAATGACTTGACATTAGCATATGATGACAAGTATGCACAAAAAAAAGTGGAAACCAAAAACATGTTAAATTCACATCACCAAAGGAAAAGTGGACTCTAGAGGCCACCAGAATGCACCACAGAGCTTCAAATTTTCAGAATTTTCTTGGGATGAAAATTCCTCCAAACCCCCCTGGAGGACTTCGCATCATCCGCACTCGCATTTGCACCATCCGCCAAGCCACCTACTCTATTCTGCCGGCCAGCTACTTTAAAAACTTTTCAAAGCCCTGCCATGTTTTCTTACCACATTTTCCAAGGGGAGCGTGTACAGAGAAAAGAGAAACGGCCCAAGTACGGACCCTTGGGGAACTCCGAATATTTAGGGGTTCAAGCCCAAAGAACTTGTTATTAAATTAGGGATGGACCCTATTGATTTCGACTGTGATCTGTCAAACAGTATGGCCACTAGCAACCATCTTTAAATCCTGTGTTGCAGATATAGGTGGATGAGTGGGCATGTCATATGAAAGTTATGAAAGGATTTGAGCAAATTTTGCATTTGTTGCTTTTGCGAGCAACAAACTCAACATTTTCTCAGCAAGTTTCATAACCTTCTCTTGACATGACCATGAGTGTAAGATCATGTTTAAGCACATAACTGAAAAGCATGTGTAATTTCCGTTAGCGGCTACTGTATTTTAGCAGTGCTCTAACTACATTGCTCTGCTTAGTCAGTCTCCGAGTCACAGACATTCGCAGCTGAACGAGCAACAGTTCGTAATGATGGTGAAATGAGTGGTTAGCTAATGTTAGCACACTAGCTAACAAACCAATGCTACAAAGTATGTAATGGTTTTGAAAAAGTATTGCGTGTGCACTACCTAGTTAAGTAACATGAACTTAGTAATGTGAGTGGTGCTTTACTAGCCTGCTACAGCGCTGAGCCATATTGATTTAACCAACGTTACACTCGGTATTCAGTTTGGCTAAGTGTAAACAGCAATAGGTAACGCAAATCGATTCTCCCCCCCAACACTCTCAGCCTTTGAGAGTTTTGCTAAAGTGATATTAACCTTCGGTAATATTAAAAATATGTCATGAGCTGAGCTATTGGAAAAGTACTGCGGCTATGTGATAAAACTTAAATTTCTTATGATCCATGTTCACTCAGCAAGATTTCAACTGCGCTGCCTTGGTGGAGGTTTGCACTCTTTGAGTGCCTCTAGTTGCTATATTACAAATCATGAAGTTGTTTTGTAACAGTGGTTTCCAAAATTTTCAATGATAAGGGGAGGTTCAATATCAGTCTATAGATAGTGTGGATGTTTGGGTCTAGGTTGGACTTCTTGAGGATATGCTTGATTATTGCTAGTTTGAAGTATTTTTGGTACCTTTTTTTTTGTTTTTGATGGCAGTGTGCGTCTCGGTGAGATGTGAGAAAATTACCGGGATATGTCAGTAAATGACCAGCTTGTGTGATTTGATGTTTCTCTTGTTCTGTTTGCAAACAAATAAAAGTCTTATTTGGAGGTTTTGCAGTGGAACTGTGTTTGAACTGGATGATGCACAGTCTGGCTTGGTGTGAAAAGAGGTTTTTCCTTGAACACATGATTTTGGCACACAGGGTACAGCTAAGCTTTGTCAGTTTTTTAATAGTTATGAAGAGAAACGTAGGATTGCATTGATTCTCTTCAGTGAATGTAGCATAGTAGACTGACCTGACTTTAGATAAAGTTTATATTTTTTTGTTGTTTAGAAGGCTGTTTTTCCAGATAAGACGAAATGCATTAAGGCCTGTAGTACATAAAGTGAAGCTTGCTTGAATGAATAAGTTTGGGGATTGTACGATTTTGCAGGCTTTTTTGGCTTTACCAACTTCTTTTTCAGGGATGCAACAGTACGTAGTGTTGCTGCAACATTATTTGCTAATTTGTTAAGTTTGTCTGTATATGTACAAGAGCTTACTGATATAGGCCTCAATATGGTGCCATCATGTAAGATTGCAGATGGTGAAGTCTGACACTGCAATATCAGATAAACGGAGCTTATAGGAATACATGGGATTCTGATAATGTACAACTGGGCAATTAAATCTTGAAGGTAATGAGGAAATGGTCAGACAGAACAGGAATGTGAGGCAGAACCAACTTCATTCTCAGTTTTTATGTCATATGCTCAAGATCAAGTGTATGATAATGACAATGTGCAGGTTCACTAGCATTTTAAATGTAACAATTTGAGTCAATGAGAATTAAAATACTGTTTTTACGGGATCATTATCATCAGCATGAATACTGAAATCAGCCAATACAACTAATTTACCTGTAATGTGTAACTACTGATGTTCTTTTCTTTTGTCGTTTTGCAGCTGAAAACAATAATCTTCAGCGAAGACTCCATGGACGGCTGCGTGCCTATTGACCCCTGCCTACCAGTGTCTGCCCATGTACTTCCCCATGCCCAGTCCCACCCTTTGATTCTGTGCCAGTCTGACCCAGGAGTGTAGTTTACATAACACTGCCAGACAAGATCCCAGCAGAGCACCTCGATGCTGCCATTCTTAAAATTCACCCCTAATCCATTCTCTTTATGTCATCGTGAGATGCTTTCCATGGTCCAATACATGACTGGACATTTATCTGAGCTATGTTTTTTAAATTATCTTAATAGTTGTTAATTTTGTTTGACAAGTTGTATACATTTTAATTCACTAGAAATTCTGGCGCCACAGAGGGTATGATACGTGTTAAAATCAAAATTACTGAATGTCAATACTATAGCTAAGAAATAATCCGGAAACTGGAAGGTGATACTTTACTCAGATACTTTCTGGAAGGAATATTCTCTTGCTGGAGGGAATGTTCCTCTTTGATCAGGACCAACAGTGTCAAATGTGCATAAATGTACAAACTGGACCAGATTGTTTTTCATTGATTAAATTGATCAATATTAAGAGGAACCCCTATCAATCAGGGTTTTCCGTGTGTTTTGAAAACAAGGCATTTTGCAGTGATCTGCATTAACTTCTGTCATTTCTCTATAACAATTTGAGTGGAATATGACAAATATGGAATTTTTCTGAGAAAATAAAAAAGAGCTTGCTTATGTGCTGGTGATGTACATACATTGTTATGGAAGTAAACAGCTACTCTTGCTTACACTTCTCAAAGGTTTCATTTTTACCAGCTATTTTCTGTTTGCCCTAAACTGGTGAATCAGATTCACACTGACAAAAAAAACTTCAAAGTTAAGAAAGTAAATAAGAAGCATATGTTTTGCTATGATTATCCCCGCCGCGCAGTTAGCGCAAAGCGAGGGATGTAGCATTGGGCTCTGTCCGTCCATCGTCCGTACGGACACATAAAATTGAGGCAGCGGGGGATATTGCCATGTTAGTGGCAAACAGTTGTTTATATATGTTTTTGCCTATATGCTATCAAATTAAATACCATCCCTCTAATATTTTAATGATGAAAGAATGTGAAATATGGATATATGCACATACATAAAGCCATAGTTTGGCATGGTGAAATGTGTTTAAGACATCTTTTACGTGGTTGTGGAACTTTGTTTTCAATTTGCTTCTTTGTCTGTTGAATTTTACTCTGCTTAGGTCTTATTTTTTGACATTGTGTACTTGATTGTTTTTCCTAAACATGTTCTCTATTTGATTTATTACTAATTAACTCTGTCTGGCAATACAATTTAGGCTTTTAACTCTATAGCTGCAAATGTAAGCATATGGCTTGGAGATACTTGGGCTGTGCTCACATTACAAGCCTTGTTGTTCAATTCCGTTTTTTCTCTCAGATCAGAATAGCCCATCTTTATAATTCACATTTAAAATTGCAAATGATTTGCATCTACCTGCAATTTGAACGCATCTGCCCTCTGAACTGGCTGGCATGTGCACATTTGCATCAGTCACCTGTCGCCAACAACAAAAAAAGTCATTTGTGAGAGCACACATGGTGTTCTAAAACCATTTTCAAACTGAGAAAATGGATGCACATGTATGTATGAAATTTTGCCTGGGAGGACAGCAAACAGTTCATCAGCTGTACAGTCTGTGATGAGATCAAGAAGGTGGAAAAAAAAAAATCTAGACAGCTAGCTTTTTTGGTTTTTAACAGCGCTCATTGCATGTGTACGAGCAAAAAGCCACATGGATTCCGATCTGACCATTCTCCTTCATGTCACATGGCCTTCTATCAGATTTATTACTACATATGAAATTGGCTCAAATCTGATTTGAAGATCGGACATAAGATCAAATTTCTGCATCCATTTAGCCCTGAAAACATCCAATCTATGTCACATTAAAGCAAAATATCAGCTAATGTGAACATAGCATAACTCTTATCCAGAAAGAGTTAGCGTGGGTGCAGGCTTTAATTCCACCTGAACAGTTCTACTCCTTAATCAACAAAGCAAGCCCTAGAGCAGGGTCTCTTACCCTGTTCCCGGAGAGCAATTATCTTGAAGGGCTTCACTCCAACCAGAGCGAACCTTACCTAATTTCCCGGGTAAAGATCTTGATGTGCCGCTATGTGCAGAATTAGAGGTGTAGACAAAACCTGGAGGATAGCAGCTCTTCAGCAACAGGGTTGGAAGCCCCTGCCCTCGAGACATTGCTGGTGACCATGGCAGTTTTTCAAAGCATGAGCTGCATCCTTCGAAGGTCCTGCTACGTCATTGCAGGCGGTACCACTGTGAGCGTGCTTTCAAATACAGCTGAGAAATGCAGCCTTTATCTGGCCTGATATCAGATGGAATCATCCATGGAGAGTGAATGAGCTGACATTTTTGTTCGATATCAGGCTAGATTAAGGCTGTATTTCTCAGGTGTATTCAAAAGCTGTTCACAACAGTGTAGCTTGAAATGATGCAGCCTAAAAAGTGCAGCATTAAAAGCATGCAGCCAGTGCTCTGAGAAACGGCCCTGAAGTAAAGTCCAACGATTTGGTTAGAGTGAAAGCTTTCGCTGACACTGGCCGTTTTTTGTATAATAGTGAGTACCACAAGATAGCCCATGGCTTCTTTTCATCCACCTTTGGTCATTCCTTAGTATGATATGAACCTCTGTGTTTATCATCTGATTTAATAGCCCATTGCTTCTTTTCATCCACCTTTGGTCATTCCTTAGTATGATATGAACCTCTGTGTTTATCATCTGATTTAATAGCCCATTGCTTCTTTTCATCCACCTTTGGTCATTCCTTAGTATGATATGAACCTCTGTGTTTATCATCTGATTTAATAGCCCATTGCTTCTTTTCATCCACCTTTGGTCATTCCTTAGTATGATATGAACCTCTGTGTTTATCATCTGATTTAATAGCCCATTGCTTCTTTTCATCCACCTTTGGTCATTCCTTAGTATGATATGAACCTCTGTGTTTATCATCTGATTTAAGCCAATATTGTTAACAATGATTTTCATGTTTTATATTTGAGGTAAAGGTTATTTTGAGTTGTATAGTTATTTTGGGTCCAAGGGAATCACTGTTTGAATCATTGTTTGTGGGAACAGCTTTGCTTAAATGTGAGTGTTGAGCCATCTCATGTTGCCAGTAAATTTATATTGATATAAGGGGGCAATAGAATTTTAAATCAGTTTTTTTTTCCTGTTAGTCGTTCGTGTGACATCATTGTTGTTTATGAAACAAAATTTAATAGATGTGGCATTTGCCATTTTTAATATCGAGGGTTTGGAGTGCAATGGATATATATCCATTTCAGAGGTTTTGAGAAATTTTTATTTTTAGGTTTGCAAATGTTCTGTTAAATCAGGTACATCATTTTTATGTCAGTCACTCTTTTACTACATTGTTCAGAAGTATACTGAACATGTAAGTTTTTATAAGTGTGGTGCTGTGACATCATGGCCAAAATTGCCAAAATGGACATGTCACCTCCGTGCACCAACAATTCTAGCACTTGATGTGACATAACAGTAGTGATAGATTGAAGTTAAGTTTGTTTGCAATGGAAGACAAATGATCCTGTAATACTAATGTTTATTCATCAAAATATCAATGTTTAATTCATATAAGCAGATTTTGTTGGACATACCACAAAATGAAGATGTGAATTCTGTTTAAAACTGAGGCACATGGACATATAATTTTTGTGCTCCAAGAATTAGCTGATAGAAATGTGTGACAGGAGGTAAAAATCACAAAATTTGGACATATCACCATTGTGCTTCAATCTCTCGATATATAAGGTTAAATATATCAAGTAGAATTTGTCGAGTTGGTCTTCCATAGGGATTTCTTAGGAACTTGATCCTTGTCCTATCTTCACTAAAATAGCACAATAAAGTTACTGTTCTCTAAATGAAACATTTACTCCCGCTGTTCATTTATGGAAAACAATAGTGCGCCAAGGGCATGGTGTTTATAATACTTGCCGCTACTGTAACTGACTGATTGGTATAAGAAATTGTAATAAAATATGTGAATTCGGATGATGTTTGTTTTCATTTATCATTTTTAATATTTTTATGTAAGCTTAGTTTTGCATGAACCATGATAAGAATTAAGTCTAAGGCATGGGAAAAATGTTAGTGTTAGGAAATTGTAAGCAATTAAGGAATGATCAGGAGCTGATGAAAGGTATTTTTTTCTCCTTGTCATATACAACTCGGTTTTTTACTCCTCCAGAAAAGTTGTATGATCAATTGAGATTGTTGGTTTCTCGTTTATTCAGCAGGGAAAATTCAGCCCGATTTTTATGAAACTTTGTGGAAGGGTTTAGCATGCAGTTAGAAAGAATCCATTATTTTTTTCTGAATCAAGAGATGGATACACAAAATATTTTTTCACTTTCGTTAACATGGCAAGATGCAACATTTGGCGACAAGACGTAAATGCCATACATCAAAAAATCCAGTGGATGGCAGTTAAGTTCATTAGTGACAAAACATATCTAATTAATTATACTGAGAGACATTAAAAATGCTTAGTGGTTTTTATCATCTAATTTGAAAACGATAAATAGTTTTTCCTTTTGCTGATTGACATGATGACAGGTATGGTAAGCATTGCAAAATGTCAAGTGTCTGGGTTCGAAGCCTTTCGTGGTTGAACACCTCATTATGATTATCTAAATGCAGCACAGGTCCCTGGATCATGGTCGTGAGTCACATTGGGAGAAATCATTTTGCACATGAAAAGTTGAAGATCATGGCCAATAAAAACAGTCACATCATTCCCACTTCAAATGCCACAAACAAATGAATCTAAGAAGAATCAAACATTTTTAATGTTAAATGATGGCCAGTCTCGAAAAGATTCTGAAGGCATTAATGTCCATTAAAGGACTGTATCCAGACTGCAGGGTTAACACAGAATGACCAGATGTGTCAGCTGTCGTCCCCGACAAAGTGAGTCATCTGAGACGCCACAAAAGCACATTTAATAAAATGTCTTCTGCCATGTCAGATAATGCATAAGGGTCATTTCAAGTCAATTCAACAAATGCCTCCCACCTGACCATCTCAGATTTGTCTCAAAAAATTATCGCAGAAAGGTAATATACTCAATAGGATTTCTGTCAAATTTCATTTAAATACAGTGGGGGAAATAAGTATTTGACCCCTTGCTGATTTTGCAGGTTTGCTCACTTACAAAGAATGCAACGATCTATAATTTTAATCGTATACACATTCTAATAGTGAGAGACAGAATCACAAAGAAAATTCCAGAAAATCACATCATGTGAATTTAGAAAAATTGATAACCATCTGATGAGTAAAAATAAGTTTTTGACCCCCTACCAAACAGCAAGTATTCGGGGTCCCACAAGCCAGTTAGTCTTTCTTTACGACACACCCCCAATCCCAACTAATTATTAACATCAAATACACCTGCCTCACCTCATTACCTGTATAAAAGACACCTGTCCACTCCCAAACAACGAGATTCCAACATCTCCACAAGGGGCAAGACCAAATAGCTGTCTAAGGACATCAGGGACAAGATTGTTGACCTACACAAGGCTGGGATGGGTTACAAGAGAATCAGAAAGCAACTTTGAGAGAAAAGATCAACTGTCGGTGCAGTTATCAGGAAATGGAAGAAGTACCACACTGCCGCCAACCTCCCTCAGTCTGGGCCTCCATGCAAGGTCTCGCCTCGTGAGATGTCCCTGATCATGCGAACGGTGAGAAATCACAAGGGGGGAACTGGTTAATGAACTGAAGGCAGCTGGGACCACAGTTACAAAAGAAACAGTTGATAACGCACTACGCGGTCATGGATTGAAATCCTTTAGCGCATGCAAGGTCCCCCTGCTCAAGAAGGCACTTTTCTTTTCTTTTCTTCTTTTTCTTTTTAGATTTTGTGTGGCGGGATGGGGGTGGGGAAACATGGGTCTCTGGAGTTGGGTTTTTTGTTTATTTGCAGGAATACAACTATTTGCCCAGTCTTGTTTGCAATTATGTCTATGTTACATGTTGCTAGTTGGAACATAAATGGCCTTAATAGCCCAATGAAACGTTCGATGTGCCTAGATTGGCTTAATAGACACAAAATAGATGTGGCTCTTGTTCAAGAGTCGCACCTTAAATCAGCTGATAAACATAGATTGATGAATCGTTATTATTACACTGCAGCAGCTGCCGCATTTAACTCCAAAAGCCGAGGTGCCCTGGTGATTTTGAGACGTAGTTTGTCTTTAACGGTAATTGAAAGTTATGGAAGTGAAGACGGTAGAATTGCATGTATTAAAACAAACTTTAATGGTTTGAGAGTTGCATTTCTCTGTATATATGCCCCAAATCAATTTAATTCAGTTTTTTTTGCTGCAATTGGTAGTTTTCTATGCAACCTTTCGGGTTACTCAATAATTATTGGTGCTGATATGAATTCCATCCTTGATCCGTTTTTGGACAGATCTAGCATACCCCCAAAGAATACTCACCCATCTACAGAAGCTCTTAAAGGACTGATAAATGATTTTAGTTTGGTAGACTTATTCAGAATTATGAATCCTTCTGCAAGGCAATATAGTTTTTATTCAGATAGACACAAAAGTTATTCAAGGATTGATTTCATATTTGCTTCTATGACTTCATTTTCTCAGATCCATTCTGCTTTGATTCAGCCCAATTCGTTATCTGACCATCGTGCTGTCATTTCATTGCTCACTTTAGCAGGTTCTACTACTAGGGCTACAAGATGGCGTTTTAATACATCATTATTAGGAAATGAAGAGTATTGTGGTTATTTCAGAAATAATTTTAAAGAATTTATTTCTGTTAATTCTAAATCAGTGGAGGATCCTCGAGTTTTGTGGAGTGCAATTAAAGGTTTTATAAGAAATGTCACAATCTCCTTTGCTTCCCACCTTAATCGAACTAGATTGGGCAAAATTAAAACTCTTGAACATGTTTTGCAAAGGCTAGAATATGACCAACAGAGAGATGGTTTTCCTGTTGAGCGAAAAAGGGAGATTGATTCAGTCAGAATGAAACTTAATAATTAACTTAAAATGAGAGCAGAATTCCAAATGCAAAGGGTTAGGAGGAATTATTATTTTCATGGTTCGAGGCCAAGTCGTCTTCTTGCTTTGAGTTTACAGAAAAGCGAAAAGTATGCAAATATTACAGCTATTAGTTCAGATCAGCAATTAATTACTTCTCCTAAAGAAATAAATGCAGAGTTCTTTTCATTTTATTCAGAACTTTATAGTTCTGAAATAAAATTTGATAAAAATAAATGTAAATCTTTTTTGCAAGGTCTTAATCTCCCTTTTCTTTCTCAAGAGGATAATGAGACTCTTGCTAAACCAATCACTCTCACTGAATTAAAAGATGCTATTCTAGGGATGAAAAAGGGGAAATCTCCAGGCTGGGATGGGATCCCCCCAGAATTTTATCTTGTTTTTTGGGAAGAGCTTGGACAGTACTTTGTAGCAATGATTCATAGAGCGATTGAGGTAGGTGCCTTTTTCAATGACTTAAATTCTGCTTTAATTTCTGTACTCCCTAAACCTAATAAAGATCTAACTAAATGTAATAATTACAGGCCATTATCAATTCTTAATGCTGAAATTAAAATCTTTGCACGGATTCTTTCTTTGCGTTTAGAACCCCATATATTGAAATTAATTCATTGCGACCAGACCGGTTTCATGAAGTCACGTCTCGCTTCTGACAATGTTCGCAGATTACTTCATGTAATTCATAATGCTAAAGATATAGCTTCTCCTTGCGCAGTGTTGAGCCTTGATGCAGAAAAAGCCTTCGACAGGCTAGAATGGGATTACCTATGGGAGGTTCTACATCATTTTCAATTTGGTCCTAATTTTATTAAATTAATTCAATTGTTATAAAGTAACCCAACTGCTATGGTAATTACTAATGGCATCATATCAACTAAAATCGTCTTATCACGGTCTTGTAGACAAGGCTGTCCTTTAAGTCCTTTTTTATTCGCTTTGTCACTTGAACCCCTTGCTCAGAAAATTAGGCAACATGCGTCCATTGCACCTATTATCTTCAATAATACCATCCATTCGATATCATTGTATGCCGATGATGTACTTTTATATTTTGACAGGGCACCTATTTCAATGCTTTCTATTTTGGATACCTTTGATGATTTCAGTTCCCTGTCAGGGTACAAAATTAATTGGACAAAATCAGTACTTTTCCCATTAAACTCGAAATTAGATCCCAGCAAATTACCCCAGCATATTCCTATTGTTAACCAATTTAAGTATCTGGGGATAGATATTTTTCCTTCATTGACTAGTATTGCGTATAAAAACTTCCAAGGGATCTTTAAAAAAATTGAATTAGATCTCGATAGATGGTCATACCTCCCAAATTCATTACAAACTCGTGTATCGGTAATTAAGATGGATATATTGCCACGGGTAAATTTTTTTGCTTCTATGATACCCTTGTCGCCCCCAATTGATTATTGGGACAGAATTCATTCTTTGGTATCCAAATTTATTTGGGGCAAGAAACGACCACGTATTAAACTGACTACTCTACAGCGTCATAAATCAGAAGGTGGTCTTTCAGTTCCTAATTTTAAGCATTATTTCTGGTCATTTGTCTTAAGACCATTATCAGTTTGGTTTAATTCGGACGTAGTTACTTGTTGGAAATCTATTGAGGCTAATTTAGCTTTCCCACATAGACTGGAAGACCTTATTTATTCAGCTGTTTCTTTGAAACGAGCCAAGTTGCGGCTCGGTCCCATCATGAGTTTTCTTTTGTTAGTATGGCGGCTTGCAGAAAAAGGATCTAATATAACATGTAAATGGCATCTTAAAAGTCCAATCTTTAATAATTTCTCTCTGCTTTCTGGGGGTCTTCCTTTTTCGTGCTCGGCTTGGAGTACTAAAGGGATTCACATAATGGCAGATATCCATGATGACGCTGGGTTTCGCAATTTCAATGATTTAAGACTGTCTTATAATTTACCAGGCTCCTCTTATTTTTTATATCTTCAATTGCGGTCATCTATGAAAGCGTACGGAGTGCCATGGAACACTCCATTAACTACTCACCCTTTACATTCTATTTTGGTTAATAGAGGTCAAAAAAGAGGTTGTGTCACTCAATTATATTCACTATTTCGGAATGCCTCTTATAAAGCTCTTTCTATTATACAAGTTTGGGCTGATGACTTGAAAAATTATACTGAAGAAGTCGTACTTGATTGGGAGAGGATATGGTCTTCAATTATAATGGCGTCTAAAAACCCAAATCATCAACAGATTCATTATAATTTTCTCCATAGGACTTACCTCACCCCGAGAAAGGCTTATCTCATGAAAAGAGTATCATCCCCAATTTGTACTTTGTGTACAGATGGTCTCTTAGGTTCTTATATGCATATGTTTTGGGATTGTAAAGATGTTAAAATTTTTTGGGGCGTGGTTTGTACTACTCTGTCAACTATTTTGGGTTTAACTGTGCCGTGCTCTCCCACTGTGTTACTTTTGAATGACTCTGCATCGTTGGAATTAACCTCTATCAATAGACGCATTCTTTTAATGGGTATTACTGCTGCCAAAAAAATTCTAGCTTTACGTTGGAAACCTCCTCATATTGTCACCAAAGCACACTGGATTAATACATTTAGAGATATTGTTAATATGGAGCTTTCAGTTGCGAGGATGCATGGTGCTCATACTAGTACTATTTCTGTTTGGCAAGAGATTGCTGATAAAATCAAGGAAATGCTGTAATTTTGTTACTTTATTATTTTTAAATTGAGCTTTTATATACTGCATATATTACTGCGAGGGAGACCCATGAGGTTGATGAGGGAGTGGGGATGAATTACCTGTCACACCCTTTTTTTTCAAAATTTGTTTATGCTGTAATATTTTGTGTTATATTCTTGATAACATAATGTCAAAAATAAAAATAATTGATCACAAAACAAAAAAAGAAGGCACATGAACAGGCCCGCCTGAAGTTCGCCATTGACCACCTGGATGACTCAGTAGAGGCCTGGAAGAAGGTGATGTGGTCAGATGAGACCAAAATAGAACTTTTTGGGCTCAACTCAACTCGCCGTATTTGGAGGGCAAAGAACACAGAGTACAACCCAAAGAACACCATCCCCACTGTCAAGCACAGTGGTGCTTTTCAGCCAAGGGGACGGCACAACTCCATTGCATTGAGGGGAGGATGGACGGGGCCATATACTGTGGAATTCTGGACCAACGGCTCCTTCCCTCAGTGGGAGAGCTGAACATGGGTCGAGGATGGGTGTTTCAGCATGACAACTACCCTAAGCACACCGCCAAAGCAACAAAAGAGTGGCTGAAGAAGTACATCAAGGGTCCGGAGTGGCTTAACCAGTCTCCAGACCTGAATCCTATTGAAATTCTTTGGAGGGGGCTTAAAATTCAAGTTGCAAGGCGACAGCCTTGGGACCTGAATGATTTGGAGGCTGTCTGTAGGGAGGAGTGGGCCAACATCCCTGCCAAAATGTGCACAAACCTTGTCAACAACTATAAAAATTGTTTGACATCTGTGCTGGCCAATAATGGCTTTTCTACAAAATATGAACATGCTGTTTGTCCAGGGGGTCAAATACTTGGTGTTCTGAGTGGTTCAAGGGCTTGCAAGGCAGTTGCTTAGGTGTACTGAGTGGTTGCTCGGGCGTTTCTTGGCGGTTGATCTGGTGTTCTTGGTGGTTAGTAGGGGCGAAGCTAGGTGGTTGCTATGGTGTTCTGATTGGTTGCTCGGGCGGTGCTAGGCGGTTGCTATGATGTTCTGGGTGGTTGCGAGGGCGTTGCAAGGTGGTTGCTATGGTGTTCTGGGTGGTTGCTAAGGCGTTGCTAGGCCATTGCTATGTGTTTTGGGTGGTTGCTAAGATGTCGCTAGGCAGTTGCTATGGTGTTCTGGGTGGTTGCTAGGGCATTGCTAGGCAGTTGCTATGATGTTTTGAGTGGTTGCTAGGGCGTTGTTTCGTGGTTGCTATGGTGTTCTGGGTGGTTGCTAGGGCGTTGCTAAGCAGTTGCAATGGTGTTTTGAGTGGTTGCTAGGGTGTTGCTAGGTGGTTGCTATGGATTGCTGGGTGTTTGCTAGGGCATTGCTAGGCAGTTGCTATGGTGTTCTAAGTGCTTGCTAGGGCGTTGCCAGGCAGTTGTCATTTGTTCTGGGTGGTTGCTAGGGCATTGTTAGGCGGTTGCTATGGTGTTCTGGGTGGTTGCTAGGCAGTTGCTATGGTGTTCTGGGTGGTTACTAGGGCGTTGTTACGTGGTTGCTATGGTGTTCTGGGTGGTTGCTAGGGCATTGCTAGGCAGTTGCTATGGTGTTCTGGGTGGTTGCTAGGCGGTTGCTATGGTGTTCTGGGTGGTTGCTAGGGCGTTGCTAAGCAGTTGCTATGGTGTTCTGAGTGGTGGCTAGGGCGTTGTTTCGTGGTTGCTATGGTGTTCTGGGTGGTTGCTAGGGCGTTGCTAAGCAGTTGCAATGGTGTTCTAAGTGCTTGCTAGGGCGTTGCCAGGCAGTTGTAATTTGTTCTGGTTGGTTGCTAGGGCATTGTTAGGCGGTTGCTTTGGTGTTCTGGGTGGTTGCTAGGGAGTTGCTATGGTGTTCTGGGTGGTTACTAGGGCGTTGTTACGTGGTTGCTATGGTGTTCTGGGTGGTTGCTAGGGCATTGCTAGGCAGTTGCTATGGTGTTCTGGGTGGTTGCTAGGCGGTTGCTATGGTGTTCTGGGTGGTTGCTAGGGCGTTGCTAAGCAGTTGCTATGGTGTTCTGGGTGGTTGCTAAGACATCGCTAGGCAGTTGCTATGGTGTTCTGGGTGGTTGCTAGGGCATTGCTAGCCAGTTGCTATGATGTTCTGAGTGGTTGCTAGGGCGTTGTTTCGTGGTTGCTATGGTGTTCTGGGTGGTTGCTACGGCGTTGCTAAGCAGTTGCAATGGTGTTTTGAGTGGTTGCTAGGGTGCTGCTAGGCGGTTGCTATGGTTTTCTGGGTGTTTGCTAGGGCATTGCTAGGCAGTTGCTATGATGTTCTGAGTGGTTGCTAGGGCGTTGTTTCGTGGTTGCTATGGTGTTCTGGGTGGTTGCTAGGGTGTTGCTAAGCAGATGCAATGGTGTTTTGAGTGGTTGCTAGGGTGTTGCTAGGCGGTTGCTATGGTTTTCTGGATGTTTGCTAGGGCGCTGCTAGGCAGTTGCTATGGTGTTCTAAGTGCTTGCTAGGGCGTTGCCAGGCAGTTGTCATTTGTTCTGGGTGGTTGCTAGGGCATTGTTAGGCGGTTGCTATGGTGTTCTGGGTGGTTGCTAGGCAGTTGCTATGGTGTTCTGGGTGGTTGCTAGGGCATTGTTAGGCAGTTGCTATGGTGTTTTGAGTGGTTACTAGGGCGTTGTTACGTGGTTGCTATGGTGTTCTGGGTGGTTGCTAGGGCATTGCTAGGCAGTTGCTATGGTGTTCTCGGTGGTTGCTAGGCGGTTGCTATGGTGTTCTGGGTGGTTGCTAGGGCGTTGCTAAGCAGTTGCTATGCTGTTCTGGGTGGTTGCTAAGACGTCGCTAGGCAGTTGCTATGGTGTTCTGGGTGGTTGCTAGGGCATTGCTAGCCAGTTGCTATGATGTTCTGAGTGGTTACTAGGGCGTTGTTTCGTGGTTGCTATGGTGTTCTGGGTGGTTGCTAGGGCGTTGCTAAGCAGTTGCAATGGTGTTTTGAGTGGTTGCTAGGGTGTTGCTAGGCGGTTGCTATGGTTTTCTGGGTGTTTGCTAGGGCGTTGCTAGGCAGTTGCCATAGTGTTCTAAGTGCTTGCTAAGGCGTTGCCAGGCAGTTGTCATTTGTTCTGGGTGGTTGCTAGGGCATTGTTAGGCGGTTGCTATGGTGTTCTGGGTGGTTGCTAGTGCATTGTTAGGCAGTTGCTATGGTGTTTTGAGTGGTTAATAGGGCGTTGTTACGTGGTTGCTATGGTGTTCTGGGTGGTTGCTAGGGCATTGCTTGGCAGTTGCTATGGTGTTCTGGGTGGTTGCTAGGCGGTTGCTATGGTGTTCTGGGTGGTTGCTAGGGCGTTGCTAAGCAGTTGCTATGATGTTCTGAGTGGTTGCTCGGGCGTTGTTTCGTGGTTGCTATGGTGTTCTGGGTGGTTGCTAGGGCGTTGCTAAGCAGTTGCAATGGTGTTTTGAGTGGTTGCTAGGGTGTTGCTAGGCGGTTGCTATGGTTTTCTGGGTGTTTGCTAGGGCATTGCTAGGCAGTTGCTATGATGTTCTGAGTGGTTGCTAGGGCGTTGTTTCATGGTTGCTTTGGTGTTCTGGGTGGTTGCTAGGGCGTTGCTAAGCAGTTGCAATGGTGTTTTGAGTGGTTGCTAGGGTGTTGCTAGGCGGTTGCTATGGTTTTCTGGGTGTTTGCTAGGGCGCTGCTAGGCAGTTGCTATGGTGTTCTGGGTGGTTGCTAGGCGGTTGCTATGGTGTTCTGGGTGGTTGCTAGGGCATTGCTAGCCAGTTGCTATGATGTTCTGAGTGGTTACTAGGGCGTTGTTTCGTGGTTGCTATGGTGTTCTGGGTCGTTGCTAGGGCGTTGCTAAGCAGTTGCAATGGTGTTTTGAGTGGTTGCTAGGGTGTTGCTAGGCGGTTGCTATGGTTTTCTGGGTGTTTGCTAGGGCGTTGCTAGGCAGTTGCCATAGTGTTCTAAGTGCTTGCTAGGGCGTTGCCAGGCAGTTGTCATTTGTTCTGGGTGGTTGCTAGGGCATTGTTAGGCGGTTGCTATGGTGTTCTGGGTGGTTGCTAGGCAGTTGCTATGGTGTTCTGGGTGGTTGCTAGAGCATTGCTAGGCAGTTGCTATGGTGTTTTGAGTGGTTACTAGGGCGTTGTTACGTGGGTGCTATGGTGTTCTGGGTGGTTGCTGGGGCGGTGCTAAGCGGTTGTTATGTGTTTTGGGTGGTTGCTAGGCAGTTGTTATGGTGTTCTGGGTGGTTGCTAGGGCGTTGCTAAGCAGTTGCTATGATGTTCTGAGTGGTTGCTCGGGCGTTGTTTGGTGGTTGCTGTGGTGTTCTGGGTGGTTGCTAGGGCGTTGCTAAGCAGTTGCAATGGTGTTTTGAGTGGTTGCTAGGGTGTTGCTAGGCGGTTGCTATGGTTTTCTGGGTGTTTGCTAGGGCATTGCTAGGCAGTTGCTATGATGTTCTGAGTGGTTGCTAGGGCTTTGTTTCATGGTTGCTTTGGTGTTCTGGGTGGTTGCTAGGGCGTTGCTAGGCAGTTGCAATGGTGTTTTGAGTGGTTGCTAGTGTGTTGCTAGGCGGTTGCTATGGTTTTCTGGGTGTTTGCTAGGGCGCTGCTAGGCAGTTGCTATGGTGTTCTGGGTGGTTGCTAGGCGGTTGCTATGGTGTTCTGGGTGGTTGCTAGGGCATTGCTAGCCAGTTGCTATGATGTTCTGAGTGGTTACTAGGGCGTTGTTTCGTGGTTGCTATGGTGTTCTGGGTGGTTGCTAGGGCGTTGCTAAGCAGTTGCAATGGTGTTTTGAGTGGTTGCTAGGGTGTTGCTAGGCGGTTGCTATGGTTTTCTGGGTGTTTGCTAGGGCGTTGCTAGGCAGTTGCCATAGTGTTCTAAGTGCTTGCTAGGGCGTTGCCAGGCAGTTGTCATTTGTTCTGGGTGGTTGCTAGGGCATTGTTAGGCGGTTGCTATGGTGTTCTGGGTGGTTGCTAGGCAGTTGCTATGGTGTTCTGGGTGGTTGCGAGGGCATTGTTAGGCAGTTGCTATGGTGTTTTGAGTGGTTACTAGGGCGTTGTTACGTGGTTGCTATGGTGTTCTGGGTGGTTGCTAGGGCATTGCTAGGCAGTTGCTATGGTGTTCTGGGTGGTTGCTAGGCGGTTGCTATGGTGTTCTGGGTGGTTGCTAGGGCGTTGCTAAGCAGTTGCTATGGTGTTCTGGGTGGTTGCTCGGGCGTTGCTTGGCAGTTGCTATGGTGTTCTGGGTGGTTGCTAAGGCGTTGCTAGGCAGTTGCTATGGTGTTCTCGGTGGTTGCTAGGGCGTTGCTAGGCAGTTGCTATGGTGTTGTAAGTGCAAAAGACAGAGAGGATTATTTGGCTGGATTATCTGGTGCCATAATCATTACCTCAACAGTTTGACCCTTGTTGGGATACGTGTCCCATCATTACTCCAATAGTTTGACCCTTGTTGGGATACGTGCTCCAACATTTAGCAGGTGACCCCAGGGTCATGGGAATAGACTCAACCAGACTCTCTGGCACCAATCTCATGTTGCCACAGGGGTAATGGTTAATGCAGATGCCTGGGAATCTACCAAAAAACTGCTGTCCGCAAACCTTTGGCCAGCGAGACTCATGCCGGACAACTCCACAGTGCCATCCAATGGACTCTTGACATAACTGCACCCGTACAATTTCAATACATTACAGTTTAGGTTAATATTTCTAAAGACTTTTAATTTCCTGATTAAAACATTAATCTCACTCACGATGTCACAGAATAATGTGTATTTTGCTATACTGAAGGTTAAGAGTGGAATAATAGCCTTAATGCAGATTATTCTTGTAATTCTGTATTGTGTCGGATGTTTCATGACCAACTCCAACGCAAGTAGGTTGTGTTTGGTATCATTTTTATCCTCGTACTTTCCTCGTCGAAGGAATTGGACTTGTGCCATACCCTCCTTCAATAACTTTAAGGGAAAAATGTGCTTCAGTTTTCCTTGTGGTCATGTCTCCTCCCAAAGCCCCTTCGGAATGGGGGAGCATTCTTGGCTCAAATAACCCAAAACGACATATGACCCCGCCATAGTACGCAGTCTAGAGATTGGGCATAAAAGAGGGGGAAACGGAGAAGTCGGGGAAGCTTGTATTCATCCTTCCCTCATATACGTTGTGTATATGTGTAGTTTTGGGCTGCGCCAGGTATGAATTGACTTCTTTTCTCTTTTCTGTAACGATGTAATTAGGTCTTGTGATTTAAGCTTGTGTCTGCCTGGCGAAATAAATTGATATTCCCATCTGTTGTGTGTTTCTGACTTTAAACAAACATATACTTTCTGGTTTTCGGACTCCTGGCTCTCAATCGAGTAACGTAGTCCGTAATTGCTTGCCTGATCAACGCGCTTGGCATCTGCGTTATAAGGTGGATTTTCCATGCTGTGTATGGTGCTATTAATATTGGCTTCGAGCAAGATTCCGTTTATATTTTTAGGCGGAAATCTTAAAAGACCCAAGGCCTCTGAACGATGTATTTCCGTTATGCCTTTGTAGTTGCTCGCTGTGGGCCCCGGTAATCCCTGGTCATAATGTATTCCTATGTCAAATTACTGTGCTTAATAGGCCACCAGCCTCTGAGTTCTTTCGCCGGATTGGGTTGTTCAGATGGTTTTGGTCCGGCGGAGTAAGGTATAAACCTGTTATGAGTCCGATGCACAACAAAGCTCCAAATTGGGTAATAAATTGACGAATTAAAATCCGAACATATTCATGCAAACACATGATAACCAACTACAATTTTGTATCCTAAATTTGATATGGAGTCAGATAGATTGTAACCATTAAGATATTAGGGCTGCAGCATCCGCTCGGCACGTCTCAGGCCACTTAAAAGCAGAACGGGAAAGACGTCATCACGTGAGGCCTGGGGCAGGGGTCTAGTGCTGACGCTGTAGCCAGACCCCATTATTACAATGGAGACCGGTAAATCTTTATTTCTCTCGCAGCATACGAAAACACGCTGAGACCTTCCACCTAATCTAGGACCCTCCTTGGCCTAGAAGCACGGTGTTTACAGTGTTCTGGGTGGGTGCTAGGGCGTTGCTATGGTGTTCTGGGTGGTTCCTAGGGCGTTGCTAAGCAGTTGCTATGGTGTTCTGGGTGGTTGCTAGGGCGTTGCTAGGCAGTTGCTATGGTGTTCTGGGTGGTTGCAAGGGCATTGCTAGGCAGTTGCTATGGTGTTCTGGGTGGTTGGTAGGCGGTTGCTATGATGTTCTGGGTGGTTGCTAGGGCTTTGTTAGGCAGTTGCTATGGTGTTCGGGGTGGTTGCTAGGGCGTTGCTAGGTGGTTGCTTTGGTGTTCTGGGTGGTTGTTAGGGCGTTGCTAGGCAGTTGCTATGGTGTTCTGGGTGGTTGGTAGGCGGTTGCTATGATGTTCTGGGTGGTTGCTAGGGCTTTGCTAGGCAGTTGCTATGGTGTTTTGGGTGTTTGCTAGGGCGTTGCTAGGCAGTTGCTGTGGTGTTGTTGGTGGGTGCTAGGGCGTTGCTAGGCGGTTGCTATGGTGTTCTGGGTGGTTGCTAGGGCGTTGCAAGGCGGTCACTATGGTTATCTGGGGGTTGCTAGGGCCTTGCTAAGCAGTTGCTATGGTGTTCTGGGTGGTTGCTAGGGCATTGATAGGCGGCTGATATGGTGTTTTGGCTGGTTGCTTTGGTGTTCTGAATGGTTGCTAGGGCGTTGCTAGGCAGTTGCCATGGTGTTCAGAGTGGTTGCTAGCGCATTGTTTGGCAGTTGCTATGGTGTTTTGGGTGGTTGCTAGGGCGTTGCTAGGCAGTTGCTGTGGTGTTCTGAGTGGTTGCTAGCACATTGTTTGGCAGTTGCTTTGGTGTTTTGGGTGGTTGCTAGGGCGTTGCTAGGCAGTTGCTATGGTGTTCTGGGTGGTTGCAAGGGAGCTGCTAGGTGGTTGCTATGGTGTTCTGAGTGGTGGCTAGGGCGTTGCTAGGTGGTTGTTATGTGTTCAGGGTGGTTGCTAGGGCATTGCTAGGCGGTTGCTATGGTGATTTGGGTGGTTGCTATGGCATTTCTACGTGGTTGCTATGGTGTTCGGGGTGGTTGCTATGGCATATCTATGCGGTTGCTAGGGTGTTCAGGGTTGTTGCAAGGGCATTGATAAGCGGTTGATATGGTGTTCTGGGTGGATGCTAGGGCGTTGAAAGGCAGTTGCTATAGTGTTCTCGGTAGTTGCTAGGGTGTTGTTAGGCGGTTGATATGATGTTCGGGGTGGTTGCTGAGGTGTTGCTATGCAGTTGCTGTGGTGTTCTGAGTGGTTGTTAGGGCCTTAGTAGGCGGTTGCCATAGTGTTCTGGGTGGTTGCTATAGAGTTGCTAGGCGGTTGCTATGATGTTCTGCGTGGTGACTAGGGCGTTGCTTGGTGGTGGCAATAGTGTTCTGGGTTGTTGCTAGGGCGTTGTGGGGTGGTTGCTATGGTGATCTGGGTGGTCGCTCAAAAATTGCTCTGCGGTTGTTATAGTGTTCTTGGTTGTTGCTAGGGCGTTATTGCGGGGTTGCTATGGTGATCTGGGTGGTTGCTAGGGCATGGCCAGGAGGTTGATATGGTGTTGTTCGGTGGTTGCTATAGTGTTCTGATTGGTAACTAGGGCATTGTCAGGCAGTTGCTATGTTGTTCAGAGTGGTTGTAAAGGCATTGCTATGCGGTAGCTATGGTGTTCTAGGTGGTTGCTGGGGCGTTATTTGGCCGTTGCTATGGTGTTCTGAGTTATTGCTAGGGCATTGCTAGGTGGTTACTATGGTGTTCTGATCGGTTGGTAGGGCATTGCAAGGTGGTTGCTATGGTGTTCTGGGTGGTTGCAAGGGCGTTGCTAGGCAATTGCTATGGTGTTCTGAGTGATTGCTATTGCATTGTTTGGTGGTTACTTTGGTGTTCTGGTGCTTGCTAGGGCGTTGCCAGGCAGTTGCTAAGGTGTTCTGAGTGTTTGCTAGGGCATTGCTAAGTGGTTGTTATGTGTTCAGGGTGGTTGCTAGGGCGTTGCTAGGCCATTGCTTTGGTGTTTTGGGTTGTTGCTAGGGCTTTGCTAAGCAGTTGCTGTGGTGTTCTGAGTGGTTGCTAGGGCGTTGCTCGGTGGTTGCTATGGTGTTTTGGGTGGTTGCTAAGGCATTGTTCGGTGGTTGCTATGGTGTTCTCGGTAGTTGCTCAGGCGTTGCTTGGCAGTTTCTATGGTGTTCTGAGTGGTTGCCAGGGCGTTGCTGGGCGGTTGCTATGGTGTTCTGGGTGGTTGCTTGAGCGTTGCAAGGCGGTTGCTATGGTGTTCTGGGTGGTTGCTTAGGGCGTTGGTACGGAGTTGCGATGGTGTTCTGAGTGGTAGCTCGGGCATTGCTATGCAGTTGCTATGGTGTTCTGAGTAGCTGTTTGGGCATTGCTGGGCAGTTGCTATGTTCTGGTGGTTGTTAGGGCGTTGATGTGGGCGGTTAGTAGGTGGTTGCAATGGTGTTCTGGATGGTTGCTATAGAGTTGCTAGGCGGTTGCTATAATGTTCTGCATGGTGACTAGGGCATTGTTCGGTGGTTGCTATAGTGTTCTGGGTTGTTGCTAGGGCATTGCTGGGTGTTTGCTATGGTGATCTGGAAAGTAGCTAGAAAATTGCTTAGGGGTTGCTATAGTGTTCTGGGTTTTTGCTATGGCGTTGTAACGGGGTTGCTATGACGATCTGGGTGGTTGCTAGGGCATGGTTAGGCGGTTGCTATGGTGTTCTGGGTGGTTGCTAGGATGTTGCTAGGCGGTTGCTATGGTGTTCTTGGTGGTTGTTTGGGCGTTGCTAGGCAGTTGTTATGGTTTTCTGAGTTGTTGCTAGGCGGTTGCTATGGTGTTCTGGGTGGTTGCTAGGGCTTTGCTAGGCAGTTGCTATGGTCTTTTGGGTGGTTGCTAGGGCATTACGAGGCAGGTGCTATGGTTTTCTGGGTGGTTGCTAGGCGGTTGCTATGGTGTTCTGGGTGGTTGCTAGGGCGTTGCTAGGCAGTTGCTATGGTGTTCAGAGTGGTTCTAGGGTGTTGCTAGGCAGTTCCTATGGTGCTTTGAGTGGTTGCTAAAGTGTTGCTAGCAGGTTGCTATGGTATTCTAGGTGGTTGCTTAGACGTTGCTAGGCAGTTGCTATGGTGTTCCTAGTGGTTGCTAGGGTTTTGCTAGGCGGTTGTATTGTCTTCTGGGTGGTTGCTAGGGCGTTGCTGGGCGGTTGTTACTGTGTTCTGGGTGGTTGCTATGGCGTTGCTAGGCAGATGCAATGGTGTTCTCAGTAGTTGCTTGGGCGTTGCTAGGCAGTTGCTATGGTGTTTTGAGCGGTTGCTAGGGTGTTGCTAGGTGGTTCCTATGGTATTCTGGGTGGTTGTTAGGGCGTTGCTAGGCAGTTGCTATGGTGGTCTGAGTGGTTGCTAGGGTGTTGCTAGGCGGTTGCTGTGTTCTGGGTGGTTGCTAGGGTGTTGCTAGGCGGTTGCTGTGTTCTTGGTGGTCGCTAGAGCATTGCTCGGCGGTTGCTATGATGTTCTGGGTGGTTGCTATGGCGTTGCTAAGTGGTTGCTATGGTGTTCTGAGTGGTTGCTTGGGCATTGCAAGGTGGTTGCTATGGTGTTCTGAGTGGTTTCTAGGGTGTTGCTTGGTGGTTGCTATGGTATTCTGGGTGGTTGTTAGGGCGTTGCTAGGCAGTTGCTATGGTGTTTTGAGTGGGTGCTAGGGTGTTGCTAGTTGGTTGCTGTGTTCTGTGTGGTTGCTCGGGCATTGCTAGGCGGTTGCTCTGGTGTTCTGAGTGGTTGCTATGGCGTTGCTAAGTGGTTGCTATGGTGTTCTCAGTGGTTGCTAGGGTGTTGCTAGGCGGTTGCTATGGTGTTCTTGCTGGTTGTTAGGGCGTTGCTAGGCAGTTGCTATGGTTTTTTGAGTGGTTGCTAGGCGGTTGCTATGGTGTTCCGGGTGGTTGCTAGGGCGTTGCTAGGCAGTTGCTTTGGTCTTTTGGGTGGTTGCTAGGGTGTTACTAGGCAGCTGCTCTGGTTTTCTGGGTGGTTGCTCGGCGGTGGCTATGGTGTTCTGGGTGGTTGCTAGGGCGTTGGTAGGCAGTTGCTTTGGTGTTCAGAGTAGTTCTAGGGTGTTGCTAGGCAGTTGCTATGGTGCTTTGAATGGTTGCTAGGGTGTTGCTAGGTGGTTGCTATGGTATTCTGGGTTGTTGCTATGGCGTTGCAAGGTTGTTGATGTGGTGCTCTGGGTGGTTGCAATGGTGTTGCTAGGCAGTTGCAATGGTTTTCTGAGTAGTTGCTTGGGTGTTGCTAGGCAGTTGCTATGGTGTTTTGAGTGGTTGCTAAGGTATTGCTAGGTGGTTGCTATGGTATTCTGGGTGGTTGTTAGGGCGTTGCTAGGCAGTTGCTATGGTGTTCTGGATGGTTGCTAGGGTGTTGCTAGGCTGTTGCTGCGTTTTGGGTGTTTGCTAGAGCATTTCTAGGCGATTACTATGGTGTTCTGGGTGGTTCCTATGGCGTTGCTAGGTGGTTGCTATGGTGTTTTGAGTGGTTGCTAGGCCATTGCTAGGTGGTTGCTATCTGTTCTAGGTGGTTGCCAAGGCGTTGCTAGGCAGTTGCTATGGTGTTTTGGGTGGTTGCTAGGCGGTTGCTATGGTGTTCTCGGTGGTTGCTAGGGTGTTGCTAGGCAGTTGGTATGGTTTTCTGAGTGGTTGCTAGTCGGTTGCTATGGTGTTCCGGGTGGTTGCTAGGGTTTTGCTAGGCAATTGCAATGGTGTTCTCAGTGGTTGCTCGCGTTTTGCCAGGCGGTTGTATTGTCTTCTGGGTGGTTGCAAGGGCGTTGTAAGGTTGTTGCTATGTGTTCTAGGTGGTTGCTATGGCGTTGCTAGGCAGTTGCAATGGTGTTTTGAGTGCTTGCTAGGGTGTTGCTAGGTGGTTGCTATGGTATTCTGGGTGGTTGTTCGGGCGTTGCTAGGCAGTTGCTATGGTGGTCTGAGTGGTTGCGAGGGTGTTGCTAGGCGGTTGCTGTGTTCTGGGTGGTTGCTAGAGCATTTCTAGGCGGTTGCTATGTTCTGGGTGGTTGCTAGAGCATTGCTAGGCGGTTGCTATGGTGTTCTGGGTGGTTGCTATGGCGTTGCTAAGTGGTTGCTATGGTGTTCTCAGTGGTTGCTAGGGCGTTGCTAAGTGGTTGCTATGGTGTTCTGAGTGGTTTCTAGGGTGTTGCTTGGTGGTTGCTATGGTATTCTGGGTGGTTGTTAGGGCGTTGCTAGGCAGTTGCTATGGTGTTTTGGGTGGTTGCTAGGGTGTTGCTAGGTGGTTGCTGTGTTTTGGGTGGTTGCTAATGCATTGCTAGGCGGTTGCTATGGTGTTCTGGGTGGTTGCTATGGCGTTGCTAAGTGGTTGCTATGGTGTTCTCAGTGGTTGCTAGGGTGTTGCTAGGCGGTTGCTATGGTGTTCTTGCTGGTTGTTAGGGCGTTGCTAGGCAGTTGCTATGGTTTTTTGAGTGGTTGCTAGGCGGTTGCTATGGTGTTCTTGCTGGTTGCTAGGGCGTTGCTAGGCAGTTGCTTTGGTCTTTTGGGTGGTTGCTAGGGTGTTACTAGGCAGCTGCTCTGGTTTTCTGGGTGGTTGCTCGGCGGTGGCTATGGTGTTCTGGGTGGTTGCTAGGGCGTTGGTAGGCAGTTGCTTTGGTGTTCAGAGTAGTTCTAGGGTGTTGCTAGGCAGTTGCTATGGTGCTTTGAATGGTTACTAGGGTGTTGCTAGGTGGTTGCTATGGTATTCTGGGTTGTTGCTATGGCGTTGCAAGGTTGTTGATGTGGTGCTCTGGGTGGTTGCAATGGTGTTGCTAGGCAGTTGCAATGGTTTTCTGAGTAGTTGCTTGGGTGTTGCTAGGCAGTTGCTATGGTGTTTTGAGTGGTTGCTAAGGTATTGCTAGGTGGTTGCTATGGTATTCTGGGTGGTTGTTCGGGCGTTGCTAGGCAGTTGCTATGGTGTTCTGGGTGGTTACTAGGGTGTTGCTAGGCTGTTGCTGCGTTTTGGGTGTTTGCTAGAGCATTTCTAGGCGATTACTATGGTGTTCTGGGTGGTTCCTATGGCGTTGCTAGGTGGTTGCTATGGTGTTTTGAGTGGTTGCTAGGGCATTGCTAGGTGGTTGCTATGTGTTCTAGGTGGTTGCCAAGGCGTCGCTAGGCAGTTGCTATGGTGTTTTGGGTGGTTGCTAGGCGGTTGCGATGGTGTTCTCGGTGGTTGCTAGGGTGTTGCTAGGCAGTTGCTATGGTTTTCTGAGTGGTTGCTAGGCGGTTGCGATGGTGTTCTCGGTGGTTGCTAGGGTTTTGCTAGGCAATTGCTATGGTGTTCTCAGTGGTTGCTCGGGTTTTGCCAGGCGGTTTTATTGTCTTCTGGGTGGTTGCAAGGGCGTTGTAAGGTTGTTGCTATGTGTTCTAGGTGGTTGCTATGGCGTTGCGAGGCAGTTGCTATGGTGTTTTGAGTGCTTGCTAGGGTGTTGCTAGGTGGTTGCTATGGTATTCTGGGTGGTTGTTAGGGCGTTGCTAGGCAGTTGCTATGGTGGTCTGAGTGGTTGCGAGGGTGTTGCTAGGCGGTTGCTGTGTTCTGGGTGGTTGCTAGAGCATTTCTAGGCGGTTGCTATGTTCTGGGTGGTTGCTAGAGCATTGCTAGGCGGTTGCTATGGTGTTCTGGGTGGTTGCTATGGCGTTGCTAAGTGGTTGCTATGGTGTTCTCAGTGGTTGCTAGGGCGTTGCTAAGTGGTTGCTATGGTGTTCTGAGTGGTTTCTAGGGTGTTGCTTGGTGGTTGCTATGGTATTATGGGTGGTTGTTAGGGCGTTGCTAGGCAGTTGCTATGGTGTTTTGGGTGGTTGCTAGGGTGTTGCTAGGTGGTTGCTGTGTTTTGGGTGGTTGCTAGAGCATTGCTAGGCGGTTGCTATGGTGTTCTGGGTGGTTCCTATGGCGTTGCTAGGTGGTTGCTATCGTGTTCTTGGTGGTTGTTAGGGTGTTAGTCGGCAGTTGCTATGGTGTTCTGCTTGGTTGCTAGGCCGTTGCCAGGCAGTTGCTAAGATATTCTGTGTGGTTGCTAGGGCGATAGTAGGCAGTTACCATGGTGTTCTGGGTGGTTGATATAGAGTTGCTAGTCGGTTGCTATGATGTTCTGCGTGGTGACTAGGGTGTTGCTAGGCGGTTGCTATAGTTTTCTGGGTGGTTGCTAGGGCGTAGCTAAATGGTTTCTATGGTGAACCGGGTGGTTGCTCGGGCATTGCTCGGCCGATGCTATATTGTTCTGGGTTGTTGCTAGGGTGTTGCTAGGAGGTTCCTGTAGTGATCTGGGTGGTTGCTTGGGCCTTGCTAGGTGGTTGCCATGGTGTTCTGAGTGGTTGCTAGGGCGTTGCTAGGCAGATGCCATGGTCTTCGAAGTGGTTGTTAGGGCATTGCTAGGCAGTTGCTGTGGTGTTCTCGGTGGTTGCTAGGGCGTTGTTTAGCAGTTGCTATGGTGTTCTGAGTGATTGCTCAGGCATTGCTAGGTGGTTGCTATGGTGTTCTGGGTGGTTGCAAGGGAGTTGCTAGGTGGTTGCTATGGTGTTATGAGTGGTTGCTGGGGCATTGCTTGGTGGTTGCTATGTGTTCAGGGTGGTTGCTAAGGCGTTGCTAGGCGGTTGCAATGGTGTTTTGGGTGGTTGCAAGGGCGTTGCTCGGCAGTTCCTATGGTGTTTTTTACGTGGTTGCTAGGGCGTTGCTAGGCAGTTGCTATGGTTTTCTGGGTGGTTGCTAGGCGGTTGGTATGGTGTTCTGGGTGGTTGCTAGGGCGTTGCTAGGCAGTTGCTATGATGTTTTGAGTGGTTCTAGGGTGTTGCAAGCAGGTTGCTTTGATATTCTAGGTGGTTGCTAGGGTGTTGCTAAGCAGTTGCTATGGTGTTTTGAGTGGTTACTAGGGTTTTGCTAGGCGGTTGTATTGTGTTCTGGGTGGTTGCTAGGGCGTTGCTGGGCGTTTGTTACGGTGTTCTGGGTTGTTGCTATGGCGTTGCAAGGTTGTTGAGGGGGTGTTGTGGGTGGTTGCAATGGTGTTGCTAGGCAGTTGCAATGGTGTTCTGAGTAGTTGCTTGGGCGTTGCTAGGCACTTGCTTTGGTGTTTTGAGTGGTTGCTAGGGTGTTGCTAGGTGGTTGCTATGGTATTCTGGGTGGTTGTTAGGGTGTTGCTAGGCAGTGGCTATGGTGTTCTGGGTGGTTGCTAGGGTGTTGCTAGGCTGTTGCTGCGTTTTGGGTGGTTGCTAAAGCATTGCTAGGTGGTTGCTATGGTGTTCTGGGTGGTTGCTGTGGCGTTGCTAGGTGGTTGCTATGGTGTTCTGAGTTGTTGCTTGGGCGTTGCTAGGTTGTTGCTATGTGTTCCAGGTGGTTGCTAGGGCGTTGTTAGGCAGTTGCTATGGTGTTCTGGGTGGTTCTAGGGCGTTGCTAGGCAGTTTCTTTGGTGTTTTAAGCGGTTGCTAGGGTGTTGCTGGCAGGTTGCTATGGTAATTCTAGGTGGTTGTTTGGGCGTTGCTCGGCAGTTGCTATGGTGTTCTGAGTGGTTGCTAGGGTGTTGCTAGGTGGATGCTGTGTTCTGGGTGTTTGCTAGAGCATTGCTAGGCGATTGCTATGGTGTTCTGGGTGGTTCCTATGGCATTGCTAGGTGGTTGCTATGGTGTTTTGAGTGGTTGCTAGGGCATTGCTAGGTGGTTGCTAGGGCGTCGCTAGGCAGATGCTATGGTGTTTTGAGTGGTTGCTAGGCGGTTGCTTTGGTGTTTTGGGTGGTTTCGAGGTCGTTGCTAAGCATTTGCTATGGTGTTTTGGTTGGTTGCTAGGGCGTTGCTAGGCGGTTGCTATGGTGTTCTGGGTGGTTGCTAGGGCGTTTCTAGGCAGTTGCTATGGTGTTCTAGGTGGTTGCTAGGTGGTTGCTATGGTGTTCTGGGTGGTTGCTAGGGCGATGCTAGGCGGTTGCTATGGTGTTCTGGGTCGTTGCTAGCGCGTTGCTAGGCAGTTGCTTTGGTGTTCTGAGTTATTGTTAGAGCATTGTGAGGTGATTGCTATAGTGTTCTGGGTGGTTGATAGGCAGATGCTAGGCAGTTGCTATGGTGTTCTGAGTGGTTGCTTGGGTTTTGCTAGGCGGTTGTATTGTGTTCCGGGTGGTTTCTAGTGCGTTGCTTGGCAGTTGCCATGGTGTTCTGGGTGGTTGCTAGGGCGTTACTAAGCAGTTGCTATAGAGTTCTTTGTGGTTGCTAGGGCGTTGCTAGGCAGTTGCTATGGTGTTCTGAGTGGTTGCTAGGGCGTTGCTTTGCAGTTGCTATGGTGTTTTGAGTGGTTGCTTGGGTGTTGCTAGGCGGTTGTTGTGTTCTGGGTGGTTGCTAAAGCATTGCTAGGCGGTTGCTATGGTGTTCTGGGTGGTTGCTGTAGCGTTGGTAGGTGGTTGCTTTTGTGTTCTGTGTGGTTGCTTGCGTGTTGCTAGGCAGTTGCTATGATGTTTTGAGTGGTTGCTAGGCGGTTGCTTTGGTGTTTTGGGTGGTTTCGAGGTCGTTGCTAAGCATTTGCTATGGTGTTTTGGTTGGTTGCTAGGGCGTTGCTAGGCGGTTGCTATGGTGTTCTGGGTGGTTGCTAGGGCGTTTCTAGGCAGTTGCTATGGTGTTCTAGGTGGTTGCTAGGTGGTTGCTATGGTGTTCTGGGTGGTTGCTAGGGCGTTGCTAGGGGGTTGCTATGGTGTTCTGGGTCGTTGCTAGCGCGTTGCTAGGCAGTTGCTTTGGTGTTCTGAGTTATTGTTAGAGCATTGTGAGGTGATTGCTGTAGTGTTCTGGGTGGTTGATAGGCAGATGCTAGGCAGTTGCTATGGTGTTCTGAGTGGTTGCTTGGGTTTTGCTAGGCGGTTGTATTGTGTTCCGGGTGGTTTCTAGGGCGTTGCTTGGCAGTTGCCATGGTGTTCTGGGTGGTTGCTAGGGCGTTACTAAGCAGTTGCTATAGAGTTCTTTGTGGTTGCTAGGGCGTTGCTAGGCAGTTGCTATGGTGTTCTGAGTGGTTGCTAGGGCGTTGCTTTGCAGTTGCTGTGGTGTTTTAAGTGGTTGCTTGGGTGTTGCTAGGTGGTTGTTGTGTTCTGGGTGGTTGCTAAAGCATTGCTAGGCGGTTGCTATGGTGTTCTGGGTGGTTGCTGTAGCGTTGCTAGGTGGTTGCTATTGTGTTCTGTGTGGTTGCTTGCGCGTTGCTAGGCAGTTGCTATGGTGTTCTGGGTGGTTCTAGGGCGTTGCTAGGCAGTTGCTTTGGTGTTTTAAGTGGTTGCTAGGGTGTTGCTGGCAGGTTGCTATGGTACTTCTAGGTGGTTGTTTGGGCGTTGCTCGGCAGTTGCTATGGTGTTCTGAGTGGTTGCTTGGGTGTTGCTCGGCGGTTGTTGTGTTCTGGGTGGTTGCTAGACCATTGCTAGGCGGTTACTATGGTGTTCTGGGTGGTTGCTACGGCGTTGCTAGGCAGTTGCAATGCTGTTCTCAGTAGTTGCTTGGGCGTTGCCAGGCAGTTGCTATGGTGTTTTGAGTGGTTGCTAGGGTGTTACTAGGTGGTTGCTATGGTATTCTGGGTGGTTGCTATGTAATGTGAATATAGGCCACTAGATGGCAGTATTTACCTTTTTTTTGTTAAGCTCAGACTGGAGTCATGTTTGGACATGTCCTGGACATGTCTGGGGCAAGTCTCAGAAAATTAAAAAAAAGAGGTCTAAATGTGGGTGGGGTCTGCAAAAGAGTATATAAGGAAAAGAATTGAGACAGTAAAGTAGTAGGAGAAATTGCAAGAAGATGACCAGACCTGCCATTCTGTTCAAGACCTGTGACGTTTCTTTTGTGGATTTCTTTGCCTGTGTTTGAGCATTTTCTTCATCCAGGACATCACCAAGCCACCCCACCAAAAAGGGACTGTAATAATTTCTGTTTTTTTTCTTATTTATCAATCTTGGTCTTTAGTTGTAGGTTGTTATTAGTCTTTGTCTTTGTTAAAAATTAAATGTGTTTTAGTTGTTAAAACTGTGTTTGTCATCCCTTGCTGTTGCTGTTGTGTTATAAATGTAATAACAAATTGGGGCCATAACACTAGGGCGTTGCTAGGTAGTTACTATGGTGTTCTTAGTTGTTGCTAGGGTGTTGCTAGGCGGTGGCTGTTTTCTGGGTGGTTTCTAGAGCACTGCTAGGCAGTTCGTATGGTGTTCTGGGAGGTTTTATGGCATTGTTAGGCATTTCCTATGGTGTTTTAAGTGGTTGCTAGGGTGTTGCTTGCAGGTTGCTATGGTATTGTAGGTGGTTGCTTGGGCGTTGCTCAGCAGTTGATATGGTGTTCTGGGTGGTTGCTAGGGTGTTGCTAGGCAGTTGATATGGTGTTCTGAGTGGATGCTAGTTTTGCTAGGCGGTTGTATTGTGTTCTGGGTGGTCGCTAGGGCGTTGCTGGGCGGTTGTTATGGTGTTCTGGGTGGCTGCTATGGCGTTGCAAGGTGGTTGATATGGTGTTCTGGGTGGCTGCAATGGCGATGCTAGGCAGTTGCAATGGTGTTCTGAGTAGTTGCTTGGGCGTTGCTAGGCAGTTGCTATGGTGTTTTGAGTGGTTGCTAGGGAGTTGCTAGGTGGTTGCTATGGTATTCTGGGTGGTTGTTGGGGCGTTGCTAGGCAGTTGCTATGGTGTTCTTGGTGGTTGCTAGGGTGTTGCTAGGCGGTTGCTGTGTTTTGGGTGGTTGCTAGAGCATTGCTAGGCAGTTGCTATGGCGTTGCTCGGTGGTTGCTATGGTGTTCTGAGTGGTTGCTTGGGCGTTGCTAGGTGGTTGCTATGTGTTCTCGGTGGTTGCTAGGGCGGTGTTAGGCAGTTGCTATGGTGTTCTGGGTGTTTCTAGGGCGTTGCTAGGCAGTTGCTTTGGTGTTTTAAGTGGTTGCTAGGGTGTTGCTAGCAGGTTGCTATGGTATTCTAGGTGGTTGTTTGGGCGTTGCTCAGCAGTTGTTATGGTGTTCTGAGTGGTTGCTAGGGTGTTGCTAGGTGGTTGCTGTGTTCTGGGTGGTTGCTAGACTATTGCTAGGCGATTGCTATGGTGTTCTGGGTGGTTCCTATGGCGTTGCTAGGTGGTTGCTATAGTGTTCTGAGTGGTTGCTAGGGCATTGCTAGGTGGTTGTTATGTGTTCTAGGTTGTTGCTAGGGCGTCGGTCGGCAGTTGCTATGGTGTTTTGAGTGGTTGCTAGGGTGTTGATAGCAGGTTGCTATGGATTCTAGGTGGTTGTTTGGGCGTTGCTCGGCAGTTGCTATGGTGTTCTGAGTGGTTGCTAGGTTGTTGCTAGGTGGTTGCTGTGTTCTGGGTGGTTGCTAGAGCATTGCTAGGCGATTGCTATGGTGTTCTGGGTGGTTCCTATGGCGTTGCTAGGTGGTTGCTATGGTGTTCTGAGTGCTTGCTAGGGCATTGCTAGGCGATTGCTATGGTGTTCTAGGTGGTTGCTAGGGCGTCGGTAGGCAGTTGCTATGGTGTTCTGGGTGGTCGTAGGGCGTTGCTAGGTAGTTGCTTTGGTGTTTTTGGTGGTTGCTAGGCGGTTGCTATGGTGTTCTGGGTGGTTGCTCGGGCGTTGCTAAGCATTTGCCATGGTGTTTCGGTTGGTTGCTAGGGCGTTGCTAGACAGTTGCTATGGTGTTCTGGGTGGTTGCTAGGGCGTTTCTAGGCAGTTGCTTTGGTTTTCTGGGTGGTTGCTAGGCGGTTGCTATAGTGTTCTGGGTGGTTACTAGGGCGTTGCTAGGCTGTTGCTATGGTGTTCAGAGTGGTTCTAGGGTGTTGCTAGGCAGTTGCTATGGTGCTTTGAGTAGTTGCTCGGGTGTTGCTAGCAGGTTGCTTTGGTATTCTGGGTGGTTGCTTGGGCATTGCTAGGCAGTTGCTATGGTGTTCTGGGTGGTTGCTTGGGCGTTGCTAGGCAGTTGCTATCGTGTTCTGGGTGGTTGCTAGGGTTTTGCTCGGCGATTGTATTGTGTTCTGGGTGGTTGCTAGGGCGTTGCTAGGCAGTTGCTATGGTGTTCTGGGTGGTTGCTATGGCGTTGTTAGGTGGTTGCTATGGTGTTCTGGGTGGTTGCAATGGCATTGCTAGGCAGTTGCTATGGTGTTCTGAGTAGTTGCTTTGGCGTTGCTAGGCAGTTGCTATGGTGTTTTGAGTGGTTGCTAGGGCGTTGCTAGTTGGTTTTTATGGTATTCTGAGTGGTTCCTTGGGCGATGCTAGGCGGTTGCTATGTGTTCTGGATGGTTTCTACAGCATTTCTATGCAGTTTCTATGGTGTTCTGGGTGGTTGCTTTGGCGTTGCTAGGCAGTTGCTCTGGTGTTCTGAGAAGACGCTAGGGCGTTGCTAGGCAGTTACTATGGTGTTTTGAGTCGTTGCTAGGGCGTTGCTAGGTGGTTGTTATGGTATTCTGAGTGGTTCCTTGGGCTTTGCTAGGCGGTTGCTATGTGTTCTGGATGGTTTCTAGAGCATTGCTATGCAGTTTCTATGGTGTTCTGGGTGGTTGCTATGGCGTTGCTATGGTGTTCTGAGTGGTTGCTCGGGTGTTGCTAGGTGGTTGCTCTGGTGTTCTGGGTGGTTGCTCGGGCGCTGCCAGGCATTTGCTATGGTGTTCTGGGTGGTTGCGAGGGCATTGCAAAAAGGTTGATTTGTGTTCTGGGTTTTTGCTATGGCATTCCTAAATGTTTGCTATAGGGTTCTGGGTGGTTGCTGAGGTGTTTGCTTTGGTGCTCTGGGTAGTTGCTAGGGTGTTGCTAGGCAGTTGCTATGGTGTTCCAGGTGGTTGCTAAGGCATTGTTATGCCGTTGTTTTGGGGTTCTGGGTGGCTGCTAGAGTATTGCTAGGCAGTTTCTTTGGTGTACTGGGTGGTTGCTAGGATATTGCAAAGAGGTTGCTTTGGTGTTCTGGGTTTTTGCTTGGATATTGCTAAATATTTGCTATAGGGTTCTGGGTGGTTGCTAGGGTGTTGCGAGGTGGTTGGTATAGTGTTCTGGGTGGTTGCTAAGGTGTTTCTAGGTGGTTGCTATGGTGTTCCGGGTGGTTGCTAGTGTGTTACAGGGCGGTTGATAGTTGGAATGTTTGAATAGTTGGACGGTTGAGTAGTTCAAATAGTTAAATTATTTAACTGTGCTTAATTGTCGTTAGAACTTTTATTTTAAAACAATTGTGGACAGATGAAACTGTTGGCGGGAGTCATTGTTGATGACTACAGACACTTGGATTGGCTGAGCAGGTAAATAATTGAGTTCTTCAATTAGTTTAATTATTTAATAGTGAATTATTTCAGTGGGAAGTTTTATTTTGAAATAGTTTTGGACGGAGGAAACCGTAGGCGGGAGTCATAGTTGATGACAATGGGCAGTTGGAATGGCTGAATGGTTGAAAAGTTGAGTACTTCAAAAAGTTTAATTATTTAATTATGATTTATTGTAGTGAGGTCTTTTATTTTAAAACAGTTTTGGGCAGAGGAAACAGTTGGTGGGAGTCATAGTTGATGACAACTGACAGTTGGAATGGATAAACAGTTAAATAGTTGAGTAGTTTCAAAAGTTATATTATTTGACAGTGAATTATTTCAGTGAGGACTTCTATTTTGAAACAGTTGGCTGGAGTCATAGTTGATGAGCATGGGCAGTTGGAATGGCTGAATGGTTGAAAAGTTGATAATTTAAATAGTGAATTAATCTAATTGTGATTTATTGTAATGAGTACTTTTATTTTGAACAGTCGTGGACAGGTGAAACAGTTGGCAAGATTCATAGTTGATGACAACTTACAGTTGGAAGGGCTGATCTGTTAAATATTTGAGTACTTTAAATAGTACTTACCTGTGAATACTAACCAGCTGCTGTACCCAAATACTGGGTGAAATTATTTGTGAAAAGAGCTGCTGATGCGAAGTGCACCAGCAGGGACTAAAAAATTATTTTTTAACTCTTCGGCTGGTTGTAGCTACGTCCAACTTTGTGATTTGAATTTATAGCAAGTGCTCCCGGGAGCGCATGGTCATATTTGTTTCTCTATTTTCTGTACATTTATTAATTTGCTGTGTTACCATATTGTGTACCTCATATTTTGTTGGCCAGTTGGTTTTGTTTAACTTTAAGCTTTGTTAGAGGAAAAAAGAAAAATGCTGCTAGTTGCAGTATTGAAGTAAAATATAAAAAAATAAATCCAATCATAGAAACTGATCAGCTGTTTTTAAAGCAATGATCCACAAGAAAGTGTGAGTGTGTGTATATATATGTATAGTCTTGTGAAAAAGTATTTTTCCCCCTTCCTGATTTCTTTTTTTTATTTGTTAAACTTAAATGTTTCAGCTCATCAAACAAATTTTAAGATTGGACAAAGATAACCCGAGTAAAATGGAGTTTTCAAATGTTGATTTCATTTATTAAGGGAAAAAAAGCTATCATATATATATATATATATATATATGTAGACACACACAGTCAGCTCCAAAATTACTGGCATCCCTGACTGCCAATGCAGAAAATGTATAAATTATATAATAACAGAGATACAGAATATATCAATAAGTGTGAAGTACTTTACTTTGTTAATGTTTCGACGGAAACAACCAAAATCATAACAATCTTTCATAAAAAATAAATTTTGACAAAATCAAGGTTTCATAATAACTGGCACCCTTCATTTAGTAATTTGTGCAACCACCTCTGACAAAGATAAAAGCATGGAATCTTTAAACTCCGGTTAGCAGATCCTTTCAAGATCCTTCACATTCTTGAGTTAGCATTTATCAACTGCTCTCTTTCACTCCGCTCACAGGTTTGAGATGCGGTTGATTTTGATGTCACAGAACTATTTCTCTATGGATCTTGGGGTATACTTGGGTCATTGTATTGTTGGAAAGTCCATCAACAGCCAAGTCCCAGTCTTCTGGCAGAGACACCCAGATTGTCTGCTGAAATAACCTGAAACTTGGTGGAATTCATTATGTCATTAATCTTAACCAGTGCCCCTTGACCTCTTGAATTAAATCAGCCCCAAAAAATGACCGACCCACCTTTATATTTTACTGCGGGTACGAGGAGCTTCTCCTTCTATGCATCTCTGTTTTGACACCAAACATGCCGATGCTGCATCTGAGTGAAACATGCAATTTTATCTCCATCTGACTAAAGCACCTTGGTCCAGTCATTATTTAAATGATATTTGACAAACTCCAAGTACTTGCTTCTGTATCTTCTGGTCAGAAAAAGCTGTCTTCTGGCAACCCTTCCGAAGAGCCTGCGGTTGTGGAGGTGGGGCATGATGGTGCTTTTTGAAACCTGGTGACTACAAGATGCCAGCCAGGCCTGAAATTCCTTCACAGTAATTCTTGGGGATTTTGCTCTGTCTCTCACCATCCTTCTGAGTATCCTACTGGGCAAAATGCAGTTACATCCCCTACTCTTGAGGTCTTCAACTGATCTAACGTTATATCTTTAGAATTTGTTAAATAATTGACCTGACCGTGCTCAGTGGCATGTTCAATTGTTTGCAAATCTTCCTGTAGCCATTGCTAGACTTATGAAGGTCGGCAAACATCTGGCTCCTTTCAACCGACAGTTTCTTGTTTTCTTCATGGTGTTGGATGACAAAATGGAATGCAGCTTTTGTGATAATTTATCAAATGCTGCATTCCACATTTATGCTGATGATAGTTATCTACTACTTGTCCCCTTCAATGGTACAAATCCTGCAGTTTTTACAGTCTGCCTTTGATGTTGTTCAGTCTCAGTTGTACCAGCTTTAATTAGTATCAAACGCAGACAAATCTAAATTTATGCTATTGTCAAATGGCAAAGAGGTAACATCTAATCTTTCCAAGATCACAGCTGCTCAAGGGGTTTGATATTTAAATGGTCACAGCATATATGTATTAAGGTATCCTCATTGATTATAACTTGTCATTCAAATTGCACATTGAAAGACTTGTTTCCAAATTGAAACTTAAATTAAGTATCTTTTTTAAGAATAAATCCTATTTTTCTTTCAATGTAAGGAAACGCTTAATTTTAGTAACTTTTTTACCTTTATTGGATTATAGTGAGCTACTTTTTATGAATGCACCCAAGCAGCGCCTAAAGAAGCTGGATGCTGTTTACCATTGTTTTACATTTTATCAGTTTGTGGAAATCATCTGCACCACAGCACTCTGTATGCTGCTGTAAATTGGCCATCCTGAATGTCTGCAGACTCTTGCATTGGTTGACCCTTGTATATAAATCACTCCTTCGGCTGGTTCCACCTTATCTGTGAACATACATGTAACAAAAACAAAATCAATATAATCTGCACTCTAAAGATATTCTGCAGATGTTGGTGCCTAGGGTTAGAACGGAATTAGGCAAGAACGCTTTTAAATGTGCAGCTTCCTTTTCGTGAAATAATGTACAGATTGACCTGAATTTGTTGATGCCGATTCCCATGGGGGAATTTCAGTGAATTTTAAAGATTGTGAAAATAGTTCTCTTTGTAAATCTGATTTTGCTTAAATTTTACTGAAATCATTTCAGAAATCTGTTTACGTTCATGCATCAAAACTCAAAACTAATTTCAATGAGACACTTACCTGGATAAAGAAAAGAAAATAAAAAAATAAAGGAATATTGCATTTGTGTTACCTCATTTTTGTATCCTAGTGAATCAGGAAGTGATTCAATGGCTCAATATAGTTCCTTACACTTAGATACAATTTGAATGAGTGGAATTTAATACCAAGTTAAATTTTGGTAGATGTCATTTATTATAATCTTTAAGGGTGCCATTAATTGTGAAACCATGATTTGGAAGAAATTGATTTTTAATTAAATCAGTAAATGATTTTGGTTGTTTTTGTTGACACATTGATATCGTACAGTGTTTCCAGCATGTTGCTGTAACGGTTGTGCTGCCTGCACAGTTCAAATGCACGGAGGACAGGAAGGTAAGGACTGAACTCAGGTGCAAGGATGGGCTTGGTTGAATTTACTATGCCTACTGCTCAAAAGCAGACGCAAACGTTGCAATACAAAACAAAGTGGAAATGAGGTTCATTTAACACAATAGCAATACCGACTCTGGGTGGAGTAACTGCAGTAACAATGTATTAAAAATAGGGAAACAAAAGAAAACGAGGTTCCTTAGTAAAGTAAAGTTGTGCAATAAATATAAACAGCACTAGACTTAAATAGTTTAGAGTATTGATACCTGAATAGGAAGAAAAGTTCAATTCACACAGATTCCAGAAACGTCCCCAGTGACATCTCTCAGGAGAGTGTGTGAATTGACATGGAATGACCCTAATGCAATTAATTGGGTGGCAGTGACAAAAAACAATGTAACCTATTTGTTTTATCTTCAGGCCGTTACACCGTCATAACAGCGAAAAAAACCACATGCAATAATTAATTGAAAATCAGATGATGCTATGGACCCAAGGCTTCAAACACCTATCGCATGTGTAATAATGACCGAAAAGTGAAGGAGAGAAGACAGTCGTGCGGCTGTTGCGCAAAATAAAACATTCCTATTTTCAAATGCCACACACTAAGGGACTTCTAGTACTGGCTGGCACTACTGGTCAGTAAAGCTACTCAGGACTTGGCTAGCTTCATGAATTTTTAAAGTTTTTATTAAAATACAGCATTTTATTTTTAAATCTTGCAATGCTAATATTATGTGCAGCCAGCATGATCTATTGACCAAATAAAAATCAGACCCTAAAGATTATCTGCTCAGATTATGGGCACTTTTACTAAGATTTTGGAGGATGTTTTGATTCAGGATTGGATCATCATTGTTTGTTGACATATCTTAATACTCACAACTTTTCTCTCAGTTTTCGGTAATTTACCTGCAGAACAAAAGCCGAATCTTGACTTAATGGTGAACTGTTCAGGGCTACGGGTACATTTGACTTACAATTAGGCAAATGGCAACATAACTAGGACAGCGCCATCACAATTGCCAAAAAGTAATTTAAAACAGTTTAATTGAATTATTATCATGAATAAGGTACCGCAAAGTATGTTATTCTTTGTGCTTGAATACAGCATTATGAATATACACAAAGAGTATAGTCAGAGGAGGGTTTTTAAACAGATTCTATGGGGTGTATTCCTCCTTTGAATTGATTTGTTGAATATGAGGGAGAAAGGGAGATCTATAAATCAATTAAATATTTCTGCAAATGTTTTAAGAATATTTCATTATCCATTACCAGCGTATACCTTGGCTAAATTTTTATTTTTCAGAAATATTTTCATAATTATGTCATTTTGTGCCATATAACCCTTAAAATATAATCTTGCATCAGCAATAAATGATTAGTAGCACTTGCATTATTTAATCTCAGATATAAATTGAACAAGGATGACATCAGACATGTGTACATTTAACACTCATACAGTTTATTATCAATCAGCGATGTACACACTGCAGCTGCTAAGTGTTGTTAGTTTTTTAAGTTTTTTTTAAATTTAATAACTAATACATGCCCTCAGTATTTATATATATATGTGTGTGTGTGTATAATTGTTATCACCAAAGAAACAAGATGCTGATTCATCAAATTAGTTTTACAATTGACTGTTGACAGTTTTCAGTTTTCTCAAAATTTTTGTTGGATGACACTCAAAGTAAATAGTTTAGTGAAAACCATAATATTATAACATAGACATAGTCTGCACTGGAAGGAATATCAAAGACGCTTTTAACCTCTTAAGCCCCAGCCTCTTTTTTAGGTTTCTGTTTGAAAATGACATACCCAAAATTAATAGAGTATATCCCTGTTTGTGTAGCATGAAGTATCAGAGAGGGAGAAATGGAAATGTGGAGAGAGGGTTGATTTTCTGACGCTATTCGGATTTTGATATTTGAACATTAATATGCTTGGCGTTTGAGTTGTGCTTGGTGTATGTAAAAATGACTTATATGTGCTTGTAGCAGAGGCTCTCCTGTTTCATTTGATGTGTAATATGACTATATTGCTACTTAATTAGCGCGACGTTGTAGGTATTTTGCTGCGGTGAGTCTCAGGGTCCCCCAATTGGGGGACCCTGGAGTTTAAGAAGTTAAGCCAGCCCAAGATGAGACCCAGCTAAAGTCTTTTGTTGTTCTAGTTGTTGATAGCCATTGATTAAATGTATGTTTGGACACCCAGGTTTTCCACCATGAGTAGCAACACCATGGATGTTTAACTACATTAAGAGAAGCACTGTTCCATAGTTACTTTCACCATTAAAATAAGGACATTCTGGTTACACTTTACTTGAAAGTACCGTCATTAGAGTGACATGACATTGTCAGTTATGACAGTGTCATGTCACTCTTATGACGAAGTTGTCATAATCAAGACAACCCAAACAATGTCAAATTGTCATCTGAAAAACCGAATGACACTTAATGACAACAATAATGACATTTACATGTTTATGACACGTTCATGACTGTGTCATGTCACTCTTATGACGATACCTTCAAGAAACGAGTTACCGACATTCCTTTCATACCAAGACACGCACACGCATACACTCGCACATGCACATGCGCACACACACACACACACACACACACACACACAAACAAGCATGTGGCTTCAAACTTCCAATTAGATAACAGGCAACAGGCATAACAGGCAATGAAACAAAATAGATCAGCGAATAAATTTGAAAGAAACAATGACATAAGAACATCTTACGGGAGGAGATCACTAAAACCGATTCTCTTTTTTTCATTGAATCCATGTTTGCATTCAAAAGGCCTGAATGTTCACAAGGCATATTTCTGTTTAAAGCGCAAGTTAAGAATGAAGAAATGCTACACCAAAATACAAAACTGACATTATCTGAGCCAAGTTCTGCTGGGTTTTTATATCCCGTTGCAGCAAAACCATTTTTCTTGAGAAGTTTTATAATCTAAAGAACAAAATATATGAAGTATGCTTCCTCGAGAAACATAGAATAGGATTGAAAATATCCATCCTATGTAATAACTAATCATGCACCACAAATATTACAGTGGGTCAATGAACAATGTATTGAAAATCTGAAAAAAAAAAAAAAAGATTTCCAAAACAATTGCAGTGTCACAACATTGGAACTACTTAAAAAAACCTTGATAACTGTATCAAAATAAACCTAGGAGACCCTACATTACCCTTTCCTCTAATGCAATTCTGGACTACACACCTATTACATATGATCCCAAGCGGCGTATCTGCAATGGAAAATTTATTGCACTGCCAGAATTATTTTTCTCATATCACACTAATTAACTAAAATATGGATAAATGTCTGAAGAACAGTGTAGTTAAACAACTTAAGCACGTACCACAGCCAGTATGTTCACAAAAACATATTTGAGCCTTTGTTTATGAAAGACTTTAACCCCATAAAACCTTTTGACCCATATATGTTCTGCTGAATTAAGGGAAATGTGAATTAAATTATGCACAAGGTCTAGATATTTTCCATTGGATATAATGCTGTGGCCATAAAACATGGCATCCTGGTTACGAATATTTCTTTCAATATAAATTCTCCTAAGTAATAAGAGCTACAGAACAAACACTGAGAAGATTAGGTCCTACTTCATCCAATAAATGCTGCTGCATTTTGCTGAAATTGGCTGAGATAATGTGGATGCACAGCTCTTTTGACTTCATGACTCATTCAACAACCCAGCCTCCAATTCTCAGCCTGTCGCCTTAACAGACAGTAGGGTTTGCAGGTTCGACCAGCTAAATGTACTGATGCAGTAATGCAGTAATGTCTGCATAGTGAAATATTTGCTGTGAATGAAAATACTTAATAAAGGATAACTGAAAAAAAGAACAAATAACCTGGCTAATGCTGCATCTACTGACTAACGAAGAGTACAACCCAGACTTGGTGTAGATCTTTCAGAACCTTTCCAAAAACCATGTACCACCAGCCTATGGTAAATATTTATTTTCAACAGATTTCTATTTGCACAGCTAAATGGTAAAGAAAAAACAAATGGAACAAAAAAACAGCAAATGGTGTTTCCCTAAAGGATTTTCAAAAGTTGAACTCGCACAGTCAGTCATAAAACAACTAGTTGAAAGTAAGAAACCAGATCAAAATCACAAACCTGAGACCTGTGATGAACAAAAAGGATCAAACAGTGCAATAAATATTATGGAGTCAGAAAATGTTTAAAACTTGTATAGAATACATGCCACGTCCACATACTGTGAAAATAAAAAAAATAACATTCCACTTCTCTACTTTTCTCAAGAAGATGGTGGGTGACATTGTCGATAAGGATGCCTGTTGTGTCACGCTCAAAGATTGTCAGAAGAGATTTTGGTGATGTCACGCAGAGATTGCTGGTGGAGAAGTCTGTGATGTCACACAGATTGTCTTTTGAGGATGACCGATGTCTCACTGAGGGAGCAGTCTCAGATTTGCTGCAGCTCAGAGAAAAAAGACCGAAAAGTCCCCACACACAGGACGCATAAGAGACAGACAGAGATAGACACTTGGACAGAAGGAATGCATACGCATAGCTCTCATTGAATGTGATTTAAAATGGGTTGCACTTGAGCCTTCTAAATGACTTGGCTTTGCAAACACAATGTATACATTGCTGTTTTTTAATTGAATGGTGAAGGGTGTATTTGAACTGAGGCCATCTCTGCCCTCATTAATGGGTCATGGTCATGGTCGAGTATGAGATTCCTCACAAATTCTGTTTTTTCTTGGACTTCTTGGTCATCAAGGTTGTTTCCAATGTTGTCTCTCACTCTAATTTTCACACCTAAAAAGCATACACACCACAAGATACAGAGCTCTATCACTGACAACCATGATCTAATGTTTTCACAATGTGCCAGTGCACACTGCCAATCACTGCAGTGGCATCAAGAGCATTTAACCTTTAGCCTCAGGAAATATATCTAGTGCTCGGTGATATTCTTGTTTTTTTTTCTCAGGGGTGTACATGTGTGCAGTAATCATAGGCAGTGTGGTAAACATTTTCTCATCTTCAGTCCATGAGCGAACACTACTGTGCATGTACAAGAGTCCTTCAAGAGGAGGGCTGTGGATGAAGCTACTGTGTTCCTCTACTCACTAACATCCTTCCATTTGCCATTTCATGAATTTTTTGGATAATGTCTCAATTTTGCATGATTTTTTCTTTGGCAGCAACAAAAAGAAAAAAAGCACAAAAAATATATCTGCAAATTTTAAGCTGACAAACTGACATAAAAGCTAACCTTCGAAAAATAAATAAAAAGCACAAAACAGGTGTTCAGTTTCTCTGTGTCAGGAAAAGAAACCAGTGTCGTTACACTGGACACAGGATTATGGTGGGGATGTGTGTGCGAGTGTGCGTGAGACTGAGAAGGGCAGGCGGTTGTTGGGGCAGGGGGCAGAGTGGTTACTCCTTCCTCTCTTCCTCTTCATCCGGCTTGTCCTCTTCCTCAGCACAGAATTGGTGGAGCAGGTGGTGCAGGTGCTGCTGGAGGCTGTCTTGCTGCAGAACCTCTGGGACGTCTTCAAGCAGCTCCAGGTGCACCTGCTTGCCCTGAGTGTCCTTCACCACAGTTTTCTTCTGAGTGCGTGTCTTATGCATCAGGCTCCTGTGTGGGTTTTTTTTTTTGGTGGAAAAGTAGGGTGCAGTCAGGAAGAGAGAAATACAAAGACAGTAAAACCATCAAGCAGGACCTTATCCTAGGAAAACACAACACACTCTCATGGACGGATGGCAATAATATATGACGCCCAGAAAACTGCAACATTGGTTCTTAAATATATAGTTTTCTTAGCCTTTAGTCATACCAAGTTGCAACAATTCCTGGTGGGTCAACGCAGAACTAATTTCAGTAGAGATGTTCTCATACCATTTTTTCCTTCCCGATACTGATTCCGATACCTGGGCTTTGAGTATCCGCCAATACTAAATACAGATCCGATACCTGTGTGTGTGTGTGTGTGTGTGTGTGTGTGTATGTATATGTATGTATGTGTGTGTGTGTGTGTGTGTGTGTGCGTGCGTGCGTGCGTGCGTGCGTGCGTGTGTGAAAAATGCAATGATGAGGTATGTACAGTATTTGCAGCAAATTGAAGAATTAATTGACTTATATAGCTTTTCTAGTGAGATATGAGTGGAAATAAAGAAAAGTGTATGGTATTGTAATGCTGATGTGCACCGCGTGAACCCGCCAAGCACTTCAGTTCAGTCAGGACAACTTTGTCAACATAGAAATTTTTTTTTGAATTGGCATTAATACATTTGGGCAGTATGGTTCTGTTCTGGAGCTCCCTGCCCTTCAATCTGCACACATGGAATGCCCCAAGGCATTCTCTTACCCAAATGTCAGTTTGGCAGATGGAATTAAGTGACGACCACTTAAAATGCAGCCTTCGAAGGCTGCAGCCTACGCTTTGAGATGCACCCACTGGCTTGACAGAAGTGCCTTTAGCATGACGGAAGTGAAATACTGGTTATTCCCTGTTTTTATTCACTTAGCTGGCTCGCTAGCTAGGCTAGCGAACTAGCTAGCTAGCTATTTCGCTAGCTTAGCAAGTGATATTTATTGATTAGTCATGCTTGCTAGCTTACTGAATAGCTTACTAAACTAACCATTTACTGTTTCTTTCGGTTTAGCTATGTGCACAAGATGCAATTAGCTCACAAGCTAGCTAGCTAGGTGGTTCGCTAGCGTAAATATCACTAAATAGGCTAGCGAAATAGCTAAGAGAATAATGCTGCATTTGGTAACACTAGTAAACACGAGTTGTGTCCAGAATTAAAGTCGCAGGTACGAGGAAGGGTCTTTCGGACAGTGAGGTCAAAAGAACGGAATTCACCCGTCATGTCTCAAAATACACGGCTTGTGGGACGCGTTACCGAATTCAGCATTAAAACGCTGAATATAGGTTATGGTGCGAGTATTTGAAGCGGATTGGAAAAGGCGCATTTAATACATATTTTACCGGGATCGTGTTTGTAGCGTCTGGCATATTTATTAATATGCCATACCATATGTCTGTATTATGCACTTTAACAAACACAAAGTATTTCAGCATGAAAGCACAAATTTTTAATGCGTGACAGCGTCCTGTATCATCTCTGCCATTTGTAACAGACCAAACCGTGTGAAAATCGGGAAAAATATCGGGGAGCTATGATAATTGGAGTTAGGCATACACCTTCCTCAATAGAAATAAATATACTGGGGGCGTACGGGGGACCCATCCAAAATGGCAGCGCGCTGAAACGTCAGCTCCAATAGGCAGCGTCAGTCCATGAGGTGTCAATATATATTATGTCTATGATCCGATCCATCCTGGGAAAAATGGACATGTCAAGAACACTTCCAGGACTGGTAACCATTCTCGTTGAGATGCAAACTTTAAATTTAGGCAGTACATGGTCTCAGACGGATGACATTTCTCAAGTTCACATGAACAGAAGTATGGAGAAGAACGCATATTGAGAAACGGCACTGTACCTCGCTTCAGCATGCCATTTATCCAATCAAAGTCATTTTCATAAAAAATGGCTCTTTTCCACATTTTTAACGTTTTATTCATACAGTTTCATTATGACAGGTGACAGCTAAAGTAAGTACAAGGGCTACTGAAATTTGACTGGCTGATGTTGGCCATTCATTTATCACTTTCTTCTTATAGATTTTCATAGCACCCTGACTTACATGAAGCACAAAAAAATTTTATCAGACGAATGGTTTAGGAGTTATGACCATTTGTTTGCTATAGTGCCACCTATGGATGGATTTCCACAAATCGAGCCATTTATACTCTGTACATCCATATGTACCTCCTCCGTCAAATTTCACATTGATGCCTTCAGTGGTTTGGCAGAACAAGATCAAAGTTAACACAGATGCCGACACTGACGCTGCTGCGTGATTGTTTAGGCTCCCTTTGGTGCATTGACCAAGTGAGCTAAAAATTGAAAAGATATGAAACTGTTCAAAACCTCAAGGGTAGTGAACGCAACTTCATTTTGCCCCCTAGAATACTGAGAAGGATGGTGAAAGAAGCAAAAAAATCCCCCATAATCACTGTGACGATATTGGAGGCCTTAGTTGGACCTTGGGGTCAACGGGTTTCAAAAAGCACCATTGGGCACCACCTCTACAGTCACAGGCTCCTTATCTGACCAGAGGATGCAGGAGCAAGCACTTGGAGTTTGACAAATTTAATTTGAATTACGACTGGAACAAGGTGCTTTAGTCAAATCAGACCGAAATTGCATGTTCCCGTCAGATACAGTATCGGCATGATTAGTGTCGATATAGGAGAAGCACCTCATACCCACAGTGAAATATGCCATGTATTGGTCAGTCATGTATTGGGGTATTTCAATTCAAGAGGTCCAGGGCTACTGGTTAAGATTAATGACATAATGAATTCTACCAAGTACACATGCCATTTATTCTTATCCCTGTAGGGCATGTGCAGTAATAGTCTGTAATAGGGTCATTAACTCGAGTAACATCAAACTCAATCAATATGTTGTACTTATTTTGACTCCTGTGACGTGAATGTATCTGACAACGTATAAGGTTACGAAGGTGTTTGTACACCCAAACCTCATATTCTCCCTCATGATTACAGTGTTCAGCTATGTATCCTGGTGCCTGTTTGATCTGATAACATCCACATGTCAAAGTTTGTAAGTATTCCAGAGAAAGGTCAGGAAATTCAACAAAAGGTCAGCACTCTCCGAGGATGGTGTACGGCCATTCTACTACATTGTTACTGGTAAAAGAATTTCTTGAAACTTTGTACAAATGAACTTGGCATACTGCATCTGCTTTTTATCAAATATTTAGGGTGGATCGCTTTGGGAACCATTCCGTGAGAAAATGGCACTTTCTGAAGAAGTTGGGGGGTTGACCCACCCCCCCCCCCCCCCCCCCGGAATTGAATGAAACTTGGCAGATAGGTAGATATGGTAGTCTCACAGAAAAAGCCAAATTTTTAGGTTCAAATGTAAAAAAGATCTGCCAGTGGCACCAACGGAAAGCCAATAAAGTGACTCAGTTTTGCTTTTGACCCCACATTTTACATCATTTATTATGACTTAAGAGTACACAGTACCGGATGTGTTATACTTTTATCATGACCTGTCACACTTCAAGTCTGGATAGACATTAGCAGCATATCAGCCCCACACTGGGTAACTATGTTATTGAGCCAGAATTATTTGAGAAATCACAGTATGGGAATAGGAATAAAATAATATCTCAGACATATACCAAACCAGAATGCTTTATGTGTTTACTCACCACAAAACTACCATTTTCAGGTAATATTCCCTTGGTATGTTGCTGGTTTGTGCAATGGATGGCTGGAAAGATGATCGAAATTGATTTTGGTACATTTTTGCGGTATATTGTCTCAGTAACCCAGATATATTCCATGATGATAAATGCTGTTTGTTGTGCTTTTGGAGCTCTGTTTTCAGGAATATTAAGAATTTCTTTGGTAGTATCTACACTTTCAAGCAAGACAGAGCCAAAGTTGGAGGAAAACTCAAAATGGACCATTTCATAGCAGATTGTGCCTGTGTTTAGGTGGCATTATTTTGTTTACCCAGCAAGACGGAGATCTGAAATTCTCTGGATACATAGTCCTTTGGGGTACATTACAGCATTAGTAAAATCTCTGTAAGAGGGAAGCCAGGAGATAACATGGACATGCGACCAAAAGTGCCTATTGCCCTCTGTTCTTAACATAGTGGGGTAATCAAGGCATAAGAACCTATACTTTCTCCACAGCTGGCATCGTCTCCACTCAGGCATGGCTGGGAACAATGGGGTAGTACAGTCATCAGGGTCCAGAAATCCTCTACAGCTGCACCCCCCCAATTCTACCGCTGAGATAAGGGGGCCTAGAACTGGACACTTCAGCAGGGTGTGACCTGTGCTCTCTGCGAAATTAGTGCCATAGTGACCTCTTCTGGCGACACTGTCACCGCCCCCTTTCATTTCATCTCTGTAACTGATCTGAGTTGAGAGTTTTCAATTTAAACAAAACCCACTATTACACTGTTTAAACTGCCCTCATGTCATCAATGAAATACTGTATAATATCTGGGGTAATAGTGATGTGAGTTTCATGGGGAATGGGTCAGTTGGGAAGGAAATTCATGACAATTACACCGTCATGTGTGTTCTCTATGTAATTGTGTTTGGTATGCATCTCCTCAGCTAAATTCAAGGAGTTGAATGAGATCCATTTCATATCCACTGTATTTCAAGATAACATAGTTTCTGTTCCCCAGCAATAATTTATCCTGAACCAGAGTTATTGTTGTGTTCCAGGGTCCTGAGCCTTTGGCCAGGACAGTATTTTTGGGGTTTTTAAAAGCTTCTTGTGACAGGTTCCATAGTTCATAGTCATTACTCATGTCACAGTTTTAACAGTTTCTTGTATCAGGAATTCATGTTTCATAGTTCATGTTTATTGTTCATGTTTTTACCTTTCCATGTCTTTCGTTTTGCCACGGCTGCCCAGCCACTCCACCGCTTGTCTGCATTCAGCCCCATGTCTTCATTTTTGCACACTTTAGAGCTCTGGTTGGCTTTTGGTATTTCCCCCTTCCTTCTGTCCTGTGCTGGATTCAGGGCTGCCTAAGCTTAATTGACAATTAACTGTTTTTAAGTTACTGACATTTACTAATAGTCACGGGAGGTGTGATTCTTGGACAGGCACATTACTAATACTACTAATTTAGATAGGGAGTTTATTGTCATGATTCCTGCTTTGCTATTTCAAGATCTTGCTGTGCTTTTCTGTTCTAACGTTCATGCTTCCTTCCAATCTGCATGCTTCATTGGTACTTAAGCTGAGCACGTTCATTTTCTTAATGAGCAAGGCATTTCAACTTATCTTTGTCCTTGTCTCATGATCTTGCTTTGCCCTTTGTTTCTTCTCCAGGTGTTGCCCCTCATGTGTACTGATTTCCTCCCTTTATCTTGAGTCGGTGGAAGTTGGCTGGCAGAAAGAGTCTCAAGTTTCATGGCCTTGTGGTTTGTGCAGTACTCATAGCTTTCTCAGCCAAGCCAAGCCAAGCCCTTGTTGTTTGTAGTCCAAGTCTGATTATTCTTTTCTGTTAGTGGTTTTCTCCCAAGAAGTTCCAGTGGTTTTTGGTTTTTTGTTGTTTGGACTTTTTAGCTGTTAGCTCTGTGAAGCTCATCTCAGTTGGATTTTTGCAACCCTTTGGGTCAAGTTTTTTTGTTGGCCTTCGTGCCTGTTTTCTTTTGTTTTAATAAATTCCCAGTTCCCCTGAATCTTGCTTTTGGTGTCTTACTGATCTCCCATTAGTTATCTCTTGAGGTGTATTTCGAATCATCTCTCCCCCTTTGCAAGAAGTGCTTTGCCATGGCCCCCCCAAAGTCTGTCTCCAAGGTCCTTGCACTGATCTAAGAAACTTTTATTATCCCCATTGAATAATTGTTTTTTTTATTTCCTCCGAGGGGGGTGGTCTAAATTCCGATTTGGGCCACCTGTGCGGCCTGATCAAAGGCGCCACTAACCTTAAATCTGAGCGAGACGACCAAGTCTGGGAAGCTCGTACCCGACTACCCATTGGCCTGTGTCTATTTCTAGCTTAATGAAGTTTTGTAATTCAGACCTTTTGCACAATCATTTGTATGTAGCCTTTTTTTCCGCCAGGTATGACTTTTCTCTCATTTTCTAAACTGTGTGTAGCTTGTAATTGGGGTAATGTTGATTTGGTAGATTTAAGCTCTTGCCTACCTGGTGAATAAACTATTGTTATTTCTTCAAACTTGCATGGTCTCAGAGCCTCTTAACCCTTGTACATTCTTTCTAGCTACGTTACGCCGGAGACTTAGGGGTTATGCTCAACCTAGGACTGACTGATCAGCGGCTTTGGGATGAAAATAGGTTTTATTAAGTTGGAGAGAAAACCATGATCTACTTACATAAAGGGTGAATGTATTCTCAAAGTCGCGGTGTCATCACTTCCGGCTGGCCCAATTAGGCACTCGGTAAAAACTAAACCTTGTGTGTTCGTCTTCGTGTCATCAACAAATGTCACTTTCTAATCCACCTTATTAGAATTTGTTTCTGCGATTTTTCTTTTTTGCGAGTAAATACAGCGTGTAGGAGTTATTGTAAGGTACTAGAGATGTCATTTAACTATTTTGATCATCATTGTGTCACAAACACTAAATATTGCAGGTACTTAGAGTTGTAAATTTAAAAAATGACAGCAAATGGCAAAAGCAATTCCCAGTAAATGCACAGCTAATGAAATATTTAGCCATTTACTATTTCACCTCCGATAAAATTCTTCCCACACAGCATTGCATGAGCTGATGGTTCCCACTTGCTGCCGCATACAAACTCTACCACTTTTGGGGCGTTTTTTTCCAGAATGAAGCGCCCCGAAAGTGGTAGTCTTCCGCCAAAAGCGGAAGAGTTAGTATGTATGCATCAGGGTTCTGTCTTTTGAGAGCTTTTATCCATGTTTCATGCCGCTTGCTTTCCTTTGGATATACGTGAAATGAAATTTTCTCTCCCTGTTTAATAATGTGATTCAAACAACCGAACCCGACACACCACGTTTTTGATGAATTATTACTTAGTTCTTATCACTTTCAAATTGGTTTCACAGGCCATGTAGGTTTTGGACGGACGGACGGACGGACGAACGGAGCGGATGACGCTAATATACAACCGCCTCTGGCAGCATATAATAATAATAATAAAACAAACATTTTTTATATGCACCTTATGAGGTGGTAACCAGCGTTGTGCAACTAATTTTTTGGCTGCAGTTCAACCAGCCAGAAATACTTTATGTTGATTATGCCGTTAGATTCAAATTTGAATCGTCACTCAAGACTAAGGGGATTGGGTTGAAGGAAATGTTTTTCCCAATTAAGCCAGATAACACAAAAGAAACCTTTCTCTAAAAATTATAGACATCAGTACATTCCCACTTATGTCTCATTGTACCCGGAACACCATCTACAGGGAAAGTACATATTGGGCTTAAGACTCTTTTCATATGGAACCTTGCCACTGTGGTAAAGTAGGCTCTGTGACAATACTTGTAATGAATAAGTTGATGATTTGGGTTTTTTAAAGATGACAGTATATTTTCCCATATCAACATCCCAGTCAATTACCTCCCCATCAGATGAAAAACCCTTCTCCCACACAGGTATAGCACTCATACTTTTGTTCATAGTTGGTAGAATATACATGTACAAAGTAGAGACAGAGCCTCTAGAAGATGTATCTGATATCCTGTTACACAACGGATGTGATTTCAAAGCTGTGTCCTGGGGGGACACCATATGCTCGTATTGCTGACCTCAGTTGCAGGTATAAAAAAAACGTGGAAGCCGGTATATCAAATAGATGTCGCATATCCTGGAAACTTCGCATACCTCTCGAGTGGAATAGATCTCCTAGCACATTAATGCCCTTATCAGACCAAGATTTAGACATGAATGGTTTTTTTCCTAGAAGAATACAATTATTTTGCCATAAGGGTGTGCAGGTGTGCCATGTCACATTTCTGCACCTCTGTTTCTATACCCGTCTAAAATTAATAATGGTGTTTGAAATAATTGGACCAAAGCGAAGTCTACATTTATTGCCAGAAAAAATAATATCTTTCAATTTGTTCGGATGGACTATTGCAATTGGAATAATATAACTGAAAATGAGGTAATGCAAGTCCGCCATCTTTTTTGAGACGTTGTAAGGTGGAAAATCTTATTTTTGGGTGTTTCCCATCCCAAATGTATTCGCACAACAATCTGGCCATCTTGTTCCAAAATCCGATAGGTGGGGGCAGTGTTATCATCATTCTTAGGAAATTAACTTGTGGTAAAATATTTATTTTGACTGAAGCAATTCTAGTTTGGAGGGAAGCTGGCAAGTTACCCCATCTGATCACATTATGTTGAATCTCTTAGAATATTTTATCATAAATAGAATATACTATGGACTGAAGGGAGGGCTAGATTTTAACACCCAAATAAGTCAGATGATCATGTACTGGGATACAAGCGGGAATGACAGTACGTTTTGCCTTATCATTCAGGAACATTATAGCGGATTTCCCCCAGTTAATTTTATATCCGGATAACTTTCTAAATTCTTCAAATAGTTTTAGAAGATTTGAAATAGAATTTTGGATATCTGGCATATACAAAAGAATATCATCCGCATACAGCGATATGACATGAGTAGATGATTCAAATTGAATGGAAGAGATAACTTCGTATTGCCTGAGGTATTGGGCAAGGGGTTAAAGAGATAGGATGAATCATTTTGGTGAAAGCAGACAGCCTTGATGAGTCCCTCTTAGGATCGGAAATGTAGGAGAATGCAAACCATTTGTGCAGACTGAAGCAGAAGGATTACAATACAATACACGGATCATATTAATAAAACTTGCGCTGAAACCAAATTTTTCCAGAACTTCCCACAGAAAACCCTATTCAATTCTGTCAAACACTTTTTCAGCATCTAATGAAAAATTGCTGTTGGGGAATGCTGCTGTTGTGAATGATCTATCACTTGTAGTAATCGGCGAACATTGTCAGCAGCTAAGCGACCTCTCAAGAAGCCTGTCTGATCTGGGCATATCAGTTTACCCATATATGATTCTAATCATGTGGACAAGACTTTTGAGTACAGCGTAATATCCGCATTTATTAAAGAAACCAGGCGAAAATTAGCGCAATCCGTATGGCCTTTCCCTTTTTTAGGTAGTAAAGAAATCAAGGTAGTATTGATATGGTCATGAAAGTATCCTCTTTCAGCATTAATCGTCTCTAATAAAAATGGGCCCAATATGTCCCAGAAGTGTAACAGCAATTCAGCCGGCACACCATCTGGACCTGGTGACTTGCCTCTAGTAGTATCTTCTAACGCAGATTGTAGTTCATTCAGCGTAATAGGGCGGCTAAAATCGGCCGCTTCTGTGTTGTTCAATTTGGGCAAATCTAGATCTAGTAATAACAGTTTGCACTGTTCATCATCAAATTTGTATTCTTATTTATAGAGGTCTTCACAAAAAATTTTTAGAGACTACATTGATTTCAAGTGGGTCTGAAATTATGCCTTTGGTTGGGGAACGAATAAGATTTACTGCTGCGAGAAATTCACACTACTTAAGTCACAGGGCAAGGAGCTTGCTGGGCTTACTTTAGTTAAAGTAGTACTTCTGACATATTCTTTGGATGATGAATTATGATTTCCTTCTTAGTAGGTTATTTGTTCCGATTTAATGGATGTTACTTTGTCTTTCACTACTTTATTTTGTTGTTTTTTAAGACTTTCCTCCAATGATTGGCATTGGAGTGTCATGGTGTTGGCCTGCAGGCCCTCCCCCTACTGCATTCTTCGCCTACACCGTAACGGGCAACAGGTGTGGCTCGTTGGGGTGGAGGTGAAGTGTTAGTATTTAAGGGTTGGCTGCACCTTACTTTGGTGCAGCAGTATCTGAGTATGTGTTCTGGAGCCCTGACTTTGCCTGTGTGCTGCTGCTCCCCTCTGGGATTGTATTTTATAATTTAAATTAACGATTTTATATTTTTACTCAGCCTGTGCGTTTGGGTCCCTAGTTCTCTGCCTTTGGGTACATGGTTCCAGTCCCCACCAGTTTCTTGTCTTCTGCTGGCGGGGGCAAATCCATGACACCGAGTTCCAATACATTAATTTCCTGATTCCTGCTCTTATTCAATTGGGAGGCAAAGGATGAAATTAAAAGGTTTCATTAGGAATTTTAAGTCATCCAGACAAAAGCAGGGTCATCAATTGAATTACTGTTATCACTGATAAGTTTTTTATGTTTCATGTTATCCAAAGCAAAATTATGTCAACACAGCATGTGTCTATCCATCAGTCTGTTTTTGGAATTGGATTGTGAGTTGGCGGCACCTGGTGGTACACACCAGAGGTGCTCATTGGCCTTGGCCTTGAGCAGCCATCCATTTCCTTCTTCATTGGATCCAGGTCGATGTTACCCGCGGAGCCAGTCAAGCCCGAGGCAAGCCCTAATACACTGCATCCTGGGTCTCTACAGGGCTGCTTACAGGCTGTTGATAGTGAGCTTGTCTGTCTCTCATTTCTATGGTGGGCTGCAGCCTATATGGCACAACAGTTGCGTCTACACCCATGGCTTGGTACGCACAGAAATGGGTAGTCTGTAAAAGAAACCCCACCCTCCAACCCAGCAGGCATCCCATAGGCTAGACATCATGGGCTGGTGTTAGGAATGAAGGCATGCAAGTTACTACTTGTTACTACTACTAATGAACTACCCTTTTCTTGGCAGGGTGCTGCTTGCTTGCTAGGATTTCTGTGCCCTTTATCAGGATAACCACTCGCTAGATGTGACTGCTATGCCCTTTTTCATACCCAAGCACCATACCATAGGGAAATCCTAGAATTAACACTGAAGCTTGCTTTCTTATTCTAATAATAATGCAAAAATGCAGAGAATTTTTTATTTTCTGATGCTCTCCAACACTACAAAACTGTACACGGTACTGACTACTGTTAAAAGTCTTGCATGTTGACACAATGCTACAATCACCACCAATATTCTTTTCCAATACACAACCAACCCAGCTTTATACCAAAGAGAATACAAATTTTATGTTTTATGTTTTTAACTATGCACTTACCTTATATACAATGCCCGGCCAAAAAAATGTCACTGTTTGGAAATTAATGAACAAATTCTAAAATTGGATCATTAATGCGGTTATTAATATGTTTCAGCTGGCAATAATCATTTTAACCCTGACTGATGAAGCGCGTCGCTACTCATTTCTTAAAAAATCACGTCGGAAGACACATCCATTGATGGTGGAAAAGATGTTACAGTCTTTCAGAACGGGCAAGTTATTGGCCTGTATTTAGCAAAGAAAACCCTGAATGACAAAAACAAGTATGAGGAATCATCACAAGCAAATTTGCCACCACAAAGTCCTGACCTTAAACACATTAAAAGTAATTGGGATGTGCTCAAGAAAGACCACCGAGTGGTTCAACCATTATGTCGAGGAGACAAGATCTCGGTCAAAAATTATGGCATTTCTGATCGAAAATAAATGTCAAAAAAATGACAAGACGAATATGCACTGTAATCAAAGCTGAAGGGGTTCCAACTAAATACTAGAGTGTACAACTTTTTTTTTTGGCCAGGCAGTGTATGTGAAAAGACAGAACTTTGGTATATGTCGGGGAATATGGAATGTTAGGTCAGTAACTTTTGGTTAGATAGATCTCCACCCAGGGGTGCGTTTCCCAAAATCACAGATGCTAACTTGCATAGTAGGACCCATGTTAATGGACGAACTAACTCCTCTTTTGGGAAATGCGCCCCAGAATAGTACCAAGCTAAACTTTTCATTTTCAGAGAAGACTACCTGTGAGCATCACAATTCAAAAACAATTTCTTTGGTGCTTCGCTGGGGATGGGCAGTACTCGCATCCAGCATATAGTGCCCCCTGGTGGAAAATTTCTCTGACTTCTGATGTTTAAAATCATCTACACTGAAAATACTACCATAGGTGCAAGCTGCCATGAAATGGTCCATTTTGAGTTTTCCTCCAACTTTGGCTCTGTCTAGCTTGAAAGTGTAGATTCTACCCAAGAAATGCTTGGTACTCCTGAAAATAAAGCACCAAAAGCACAGCAAACAGCATTTACTCTCACAATACAAATCTGGGTAACAGAGAAAACATACTGCAAACATGCACCGAAAATGAATTTCAACCATCTTTCTGGCCGTCTATTGCACAAACACAGCAAGATACCAAGGTGCTATTCACTGAAAATGATAGTCTTGTTGTGTGTAAACACATAATAAAGCATTCTAGTTTGGTATATGTCTGGGATATTATTTTATTCCTATTCCCATTTTCAATTATTATTGTTATTTCTCAAATAATTCTGGCTCAATAACGTAGTGGCACTGATGCGGCGCTAAAGTCTAACCAGACTTGAAGTGTCACAGGTCATGATAAAAGTATAACATATTTGGTACTGTATACCTTAAGTCATGATAGTTGATGTAAAATGTGGTGTCAACAGCAAAACTGAGCCACTTAAGTGGATTCCACCTGGCGCTATCAGCAGGCACAGTGAAATACGGACCTAAAAATTTGGCTTTTTCTGTGAGACAGTCATATCTACCTATATGCCAAGTTTAATTGAATTCCAGGTGGGTCAACTGCGCACCGAATGTCAATCTCTCGTGGAATGGCTCTGAATTTTAATGTTATACTTTCACTTAGTTTGGCTACATTTTTCATCACTATGCTTTTTTACGGCGTCTATTTCTCCTGAGTCTCATATTTTCTTAAGCAATTAAGCCATGGTTGGTGTCAAATTGTTCTTTGGGATAGAAGCAACATAACCAGTTATAAATTTTAGAAGTAGCACTGTGATAATTGGGAGTTATTCATTGATTTATCCCCATATGTTGATTTTAGGGGCGCGCTCAACTAAATTTGGCCCACATCTGTCCTAGCACATATGATACAAAAATCAAATGCATTTTCTGGGCCCACATACATCTCTCCAGCAAGTCAATATAGTAAGGAATTAAAAGCTTTCATGGGCAATTTTCCCATAGTGATGCAACACCACCTTTATTTTGTATTGAATGATTGTTATGATTATAGTTGTTTCCATCAAAACATTCATAAAGTAAAGTATTTCACACATGGGTATATTCCGTTTTTCTATAAAGATGCTGTTAATATATTTTTTTTGTATTGTTTGTGCATTGTCAGTAAGGGGTCCAAGTAATTTCGGAATTAATTTTGGAGTCCGCTATACATCAAAACTAACGGTGAAATGATCACAAGACCCTACATAGCAAATTCTATCAGGGTCATTACAGAGCACTTAACCTAAAATTGCTTTCTCTCTTGAAGGTTGACTGACATACTGTAAAATTGTCTTTTATGCCATCTAGAAATTCTTCCTCATCTGAACCCCATCCTTTTACTATTTCCTGTGTTAAGGCTGAAATTGAGCCCAATTAATTAATTAGGGTAAAACCAAAGTGACGCACTAAGGCCATAAACAAAAGAAAGCCACATGGAAAAATCAAACAGTCAAGAGTCGCTGGTCACTACAAAAAGTGAAGGCATTTATTTATACAGTTTGATTTCAGACACCAAAAAAAAAAAAAAATCACAAACAAAGTATATTCCCCATAGCAGTTATAAGGCAGGACGGGAGGAACTAAAAAGTATCCTCCTAATAATTGAAACAACAAAAAAAGAAAAGAGAATACTCACCGTCCTGCTGGGGAACATATACTCAGCCAAGATAAAAACTTCACACTCATTTGGAGGTCGATAAGTTGAACATACAAGAAATGAGGTTTTAAATAACGATTTTATTTAATTCTTCACTCATTAACGATGGTGTATCATAAAAATCATGTTCATAATGTAACCAGTTCCACCAAAAATGCTACGGAAATGGCCAAGAGTGAAAATAGTAAGTTGCAACTTGAATAAAGCATGTCAATAACGCGTATGTCCTCAATGGGCAGTCACACGACCTCTAAACAATTCATACCTAGTGGACGTTGCAGTGACAAATCCATTACGCCAATGACGTACGACAGTTTCTCGGTCTTCTGCTTGTGACGTCACACGTGATCTACCAGAATGAGGTCGGTCAGCTGTGGTGCCAGTTTATTGGAGACGTGTCCGAAGATCATGGATAGTCCGTCGACTGCATCCCATAACCCTTGCAATGTCAGTGACGGACGTTCCCGTATTCAGCATGCTAATGGCACATTCACGCTGAATGTTTGACAGCCGTGGCATTGAAAATCAACTGATAATTAACTGTAAAAACTTGTTTTTCCGAGATGTCACTCCACCGTGTTAACTTGAGCTCAATTGCCGGTGTCTCATAATGTCACGTGACTAGGAACAAGAGAAAACATGGTTTTACGTAACTCTGCACGCCGAAGTTGATGTGTGTAATGATGTCTTTGACAACGCATTTACCCTTAATAATAATTTTATAAAAAGTTTCAAGAAAATATTTAATATTTAAGTTTCTGAGTATGAAGTTTCTTTTTTGACTCAGTATAAAAAGAAACTACTTAATTTTGACCCAAACTATTGCCCATAAACAATAAAGAAAAAAGTAAACTAAGAACTGGTCAACTCAAGCATAAAACAAAAGTGAACAGCATTATGGCAGTGTCAAGGGGAAACTCCTTGTCCAGGTTCAGGGCAAACTTTAAAGCCCTCAAAGCAAGTGCAGCTCATGAGGGCAATCAGCAGCTTTTCCAGTCGGCCCTGCCTCCTCAGACACAGCTCCATGCAACAGGAATGGGCAGGAGGATAACACCCCCACCCATAAGACATTAAATCGTCAGAATTTAATGAAATACAAATTTAAAAAAAAAAAAAAAAACAGAACAGGCCCAAAAGTGAAACTCGCCTGCGAGCCCCCCCAATGGAAGACAGGGGAGTACATACAGGATGAGACCCAAAAAAATATAGGCAGGGTCTGTCCAGCTCTCAGGGCAGCACCACGTCAGGAGTCCGGCGTCAGGGGTCCGAGGGAGACGACATCATCCGCACCAACCAGAGTCAAGAGCAACAGCAGGGAAAACCGCTGAGTAGGAACAAGCCAGAGCAGCAGGGCAAGGAACAGCAATCACAGCAATGGTCACTTGCCTGGGCCACCCCCAATAAAATATCAGGGGAAGGCACAGAGGGTAGGAAGCCAGATCATAAACGTGGGTGTTAGGTCCCCAGGAAATCTGCAGCCACAGCTCCAGCAGTAGACCCCCTCCAGAAATGGGAGAGGCAGGAGAATGGATGAGACGGCCAAAAAAAGTTAAAGATTAAAAAAAAACATTCAGACTCGTGAAAGGGCATCGGCTAGGACGTTGTTTCTTCCCTATATGCTGAATGACAAGAGGGAAAGTCTGTAAAAAAAAAAAAAACTCCATCGCAAAAGTCTGGTTAGCATTTCTAATGCGTTGAAGAAACACTAACAGATTATGATCCGTATGAACCAAGATGGATTCAGACCCGCTCAAATAAATATCAAAGTGCTTCATGGCAAGAACCAATGCAAAAGCTTCTTTTCAATCACAGAATAGTTCTTTTGATGTTTACCGAACTTTTTCGAGAAGCAAACTGGGTGATCCACTCCATTCTCATCCTTTTGGATTAGGACAGCCCCAGTCCCAGTATCACAAGCATCGACACCTAGTTGAAAAGGGCAGTGGCAATCAGGAGCAGCCAAAACGGGCACATTGGCTGGACTTGGCCCCCTCGTATGCCTGCTGACACTTTTCTGACCAAACAAAAGGCTTAGCACTCAAGAGATCAGTGAGAGGTGTAACAACCTCAGAAAAGTTTTTACAAAACAATCTACAATAACCTGCCATCCCTAGAAATCTCCTAACTCCCTTATAATCTAAAGGGATGGGAAAGTTATCTACAGCTTCGACTTTAGCCCTTACTGGCCTGACCTGCGCAACCTCTACTCTCAGCTGAGCAGCCTTACTCTTTGACAGGGGCAAAACAGGGGTATTAGCAAAAGCAACTGGTTTAGAATACCTGGCATTCTTACTCTGAAGTGCAAAGCAATCTGCAATAACATGGCAAAGCTTCTTACAGTAATTACAAACAGGTCTGTCCTTTAGGTCAGACTCTTCCCTCAAAAACAGAAGCTTTGGGTGAATTCCCTTTCACCTGGTCAGTACACAAATTTGACCTGTCAAAGATTTTGTGTATCAAAATGAACTCATCAGCAAAAACAGCAGCTGAAGTCACTTGAAGTGCTTTCTGTTCATTCAAATAAGTTGCTACAGCATCAGGGAGGCAATTCTTAAACTCTTCAAGGACCATCATATCTCTGAGCTTTGCAAAGGTATCAATTTTCAAAGATTGACACCACCGATCAAATAGGTCCTCCTTCTCTCTGGCAAATTCTACAAAGGTCTGGCCGTCATGCCAGCTAGAATGTCTGAACTTTTGACGGTAGGCCTCTGGGACCAGTTCAAAGGCCCTTAAAATTCCAGCTTGACAACATCAAAATCTAGACTTTCATCAAAAGAAAGTGAAGAATAAACTCCCTGGGCTTTCACAGTAAGAACAGACTATAGGAGCAATGTCCAAACATTTCTAGGCCAACCTAAAATAGTAGGGTAATAGTAGCAGGGTAATTGAAGGTACCCATAATAACAGTCCCATCTCCTCTATATGTTTGTCAAACAAACTCAAAGAGCAACATCTTTACAATACAATCAGAAGCTGGCGGTCGGTAGCACATTCCTGTGTTCAGACCTGTCTCCTATGAGCCGGGCCCAAATATCCACATGGCCAGCGGTGATCAATTTCATGAAATTTCTGCTCAGTAAGATTTTCGTTCACAGAATGCGACACCCTCTTGCTTCCTCCTCGTTCTTTCTCATGTGCTTGCAACTGTCAACACTGTATTCATCCCCATCTTCTTCACCAAGCCACTTCTCTAATCTCAACTTTGCTTTTATGCTTTTAAGAGATGTCCTCATGGCGCCCCAGGGGCACAAGTCTGCATACCTCCTCAGAGGCTCTTTACTGCATGTCTTCCCCATTCTTCTCCCCATCCTTCCTGTCTCTCTCTACAAAAGTAATATACAATCCAATAAAGGAGAAAAATTCACCAAAAAAAAAAATCTTACAAAACTATACCCTCACTACTTCATGTGGCCCTTTCACCTTCCATCAGGGCAATCTGTAGCTCCCTATTGTTATTGCTCTCAAGCCTCCCAGCCCCCGAAGTTCCTAGTAGCCTGTGCTACCCTATACATACACTGACCTAATGCAAAGATACCCCTCTAGTTCAGCAGTAGCGCGTCAGGCTTGTACAGGTGACTCCTGTCTCAAAAGAAGTTGCAGTCTCCCATAAACCTGTATTCCTCTTTCCTACAAAAGGTTTGTAACCATGTATTAAAACTCCAAACAAAATTGTCCTTCCTGTGCTTGTTTGTGGTAGAGGTAGAATCCCAGAGAACGCCACTGTGGAGGATCTGCCCCAAATCATTTCTGCAAAAATGGTCTTGCGGGACCACAAACCTACCCTTAACAATGTCTTTAATCCCAGTGTGGATCATGACTACTGAATGCATTTGAGTTAAAAGGGGTTAAACAGCTAACATTACTTCTGATAAAGCTTTCCATCACATGTATGATATAATATTACTTTATCATAGATTAAAAGTGTTTTAAGTTCATTATTAGGATCATGCAATGGAGGAAGAGTGTTAGAGAGGAGCAATCACACCATGCTTTTGACTAATGCTTTTGACCATTGACTGTATATAAATATGGACAACCTAAAAGCTCTCGAAAGTTAGGCCAAAATGTCTTGATCACCATCTAGTGGCTGACGGCAGTATAAATGATAAACCTGTCCCCTCCATGTGAATGGATGGGACTTGGGCCACACAAAAAAATTTTTTTTCCAAAAAACTGCTTCTGTCGATTAAAGTAGTTCTTATTATGCAGATGTATGTTTAAATGTTCATTTTTTTCTGATAATTTGGATAGTATATAGTTATTTCATACCATATAAAGGGGGTGTAATGTCATGATTAACAGACGTGACTGACAGCATCCCAAAGGGAAGTCGCCCACTGGTAAATTTCCAGTAATTCTTTAGCGCTGGAATGCGACCGTCCAGAAAAGATATTAATGTTAACATCACATATACATGTTACTAGTTTCCAGAACAACTGAATAAAACCCACAGTGATTTTGAAAGTCTAACATAAATTGACAGAAGAATCGTCTTTGCCCTGAATATAGTGTCAAGAACTGTTTGCAGCGATGCTATTACTGATATGTAAAGCCAGTTCACTAGCTATCTGATAAGCTAGTTCAGCAAGATTATATGACAGGCCACAGTAACACAGTAGCAATGGAAATATATTATAAAAATCTCTTTACTCTGAACAGTGTGATGTATGATTTGCAGTGAGGTGATGTTTGGTGCAAACAGCTTTTTATCAGTTAAAAATGGTTAGCTAGCTAGCAAGGAACCTAGCTAGTAATTAGAGATTCAGTAAGAGATCATTTAGCTAATTAGCTAGCTAAAGCTTCAAACATTGTGGAACTAATGTCAAAATGCATAATAGCAGTGTCCATTTACCCACAAATGCTAGCTAGCTATTTACCTCATTTTGAAGGATTGTCTTGGATTTTGAAGTAGGATTAAAAAAATTGCCAATGTTTCAGCCACTGAACTAGATGATAGCTAGCTGTCGGCACAAGTTAGTGGAGCTTGGCAGGAGCACTGGATATCGGTATGGGACTCAAACAATGCAGCCACTATTGTAGATTCGGAAAGTAGCAAGTGTATTTGGCCACATACCACTGCACTTGGGCCTACCTAACCTTAAAGAAGCATTCAGTCGTGGTATAATGGTGCTTGTCAACAGACCCAACATTTGGTTACGTCTTCTAACAAGACACCATACAGCAAACTGCCATCGGTCTCTTGTCTAAAATTGAAGCAGCCAGCTAGGCTGCATAAAAAATTCAGGGATATGCTTGCAACTGAGTAGACGGGTGTATGGGTGGGACATCGAGACTGTGGCTCAACCCCCCATTTATAACTGCACAGACTCTGGCTCCAAATTTGCGAGATGGCAGTATCCCCAGTAAGGATATTTTGGCTGCATTTCTTTTTTTTTCAGCATTAGGAAGTTGTGATGCATCGTTCATCTTTATATACAGTCTATACTTAGCTGAGCAGACTCCAGAATTCAAATGTTTCAGGGATGTTTTTGTTAGAGCCAAAACTGCATGTCATATCTCAAACCTTTTAATGATTGATCCATCCTCTTTCACAATCTCTTTCTCCACTATATGTGGCAGGTCCACTTTTCCAAAGCTTCCCGCATAACTCAAGGCCTGAATATGAGGACAACGAGGGGGAAATTTACACAGAGCATATTGGCCTGGAACATTTCAGATAGTAGGGGCGTCCAGTTTTGCAAGATCTGTAGGATTGATTGTGTCAGGATAATTCCAAGACCAACTCCATCAATACAGTATGGACTAACAAAAGCATACACACTCATCTATTTATGTACTGAATACTTAATGAACATAAATAAGGTCTACAAGATACTGATTGACTCTAGTAGTCCCTTCAAGCAATGATTCCAAGTCCCAACCCAAGTTGAGGAATATTTTTTCACTGCAATATTACCGGTCAAACGGACAAAAGCTGGCAATGGCTGACCTGTTGGAAGTCATCTTTGGCAGAAGGAAGGTCTGCAGCAAGTGTGGGATCACCAATGTGCTTTTCAATCCTCTCTCCTTGCACCACCATGGTCTTCATTACTTTGCTAACCTTCCGTCCTTGGACTGGCTCTGCTTCAAACTCTGAGGCTGTTGCCTGGCTCAATGGTAAGGGTTCTGAGAATGTAACCTGGGGTCGGCATACAGAGGTTCCAAACTTATCTCAGTTACCTGGTTCATAAACAATGCATTCTGCGCTGTTCATGTTCAAAACATAAAATAAATAAGCGAAACATAGCATTCTCAAACATTAGATGTGGAAGGTCCATGAAGTGAGAGAGTCAAGAGTTGAGGGATGGTACAGAATGCCAATCATAGTCTGGTGTTAACAGACAGGGAGAGATCTCAAGTATGGGCTCAAAAAATTTGCTGACAACCTGGGTGTTCATTTCCTCACAAGGCCAGAATCATACAATCAGGCCAGAGATTAACAGACTCTTGCTATCCGGATAGGCAGGGACTTCACCTTTCAATGCCAGGTTTCAGGTAGAGTCCAACAGGCCAATTTTCTCTATCAAAATGTTACTAATTATTTTATTCATCAAACATCTCTCATTATCCCATTCAAAGTAAATAACTTGTGATTAAAGTGTTACTAAACCCTGAACTCTGAGCCAAACTTCACCCACTACATAATTTTCCCCACCCCCTCTTGGGAGGTCAGCTTTATAACAGTCATCATGGAGATAATTCTAAGAGGGAAGAGTATGATGAAAAGGTTTTAAGAGCACAGATCAGATCACAGATCAAACACAGCCTTATAACAAACAGACTGCAAGACAATTTGGAAGGGGGAAAAAAGCAGCAAGACAACAAACAACAATGATTCTTTGAGGTCAAAGTTGGTGATATCAAACTTTCCTTTAACTGACTGTTTTAATTGGATGTATCGGAAGAACTGATTTTTATTGATGTTATATTTTTCAATTAACTACAGGAAGGAAAGCAGGTTGTTATTTTCTAAAATGTGGTGCAGCTGTTAGATCCTTTTTTCTTTAAATTTATTGCCATTCATAGTTGATTTATTTATAGTGAAGTCAGGGTTGTTCCAAATTGATGTGTGCGCACTAGGACTTACTGTGAAGTTTATCATTTCATTGATTTTCCACCAAGCTGTCAGAGTAGTGGAGTTTGCAGGATTCTTGAAACAACTTTAATGGTACTGCTAATGAAGGATAAGTCTGCCAATGATATGTTCTTTGAGTCTGCCTGCTCAATATCAGTCCTGGGCTGGAAGGGATCATGGTTTGCGTGTGTCCATTTGGTGTTGCATTTGAATTGCCAGGTAATAGTTCTGAAGGTGGGTGCTTCTAGGCCTCCATGGTCTTTCAGGTTTTGCAGTGCTGATAGTTTTATTCTGTGTTTTTTATTTTGCCAGTAGAATTTTATTACCAATGAGTCTCATTTTTAAACCATATTGCTGTTGGTTGGATAGGGATCATATTGAATACGTAAGTGATTTTGCATAGTATCATCATTTATTTTGTGCAAATTCTGCCTATGATGGATAGTAGGAGTGACATCCATCGATCCAAGTCATCTTCTATTGATTTTAGTTCTGGGGTGAAATTAAGATGGGACAACTCTGACAGCTTGGGGGATACATTAATGCCTAAATATGGGATATTACCAGTAGTGAATGAAAAGTGCAATAGTTGCAATGCGGCATTCCCACTATCCCCATAAAGAGGTAGGATGGTTGATTTATTCCAGTTCATGGAATAGTCAGATACATCTGGAAATGTTTAATAGTTTTTATAATTTAATTTAAAGATTGAGTTGGATTTTGCAAGAATAGTAGTACATCATCTGCTTATAGGCTAATCTTATGCGTTATTTGCATGTTTGTGATACCTATGATTCTGTTATTTTTTCTGATTGCTGCTGCTAGTGGTTCAATGAAGAGGGCAGAGAGTAGCAGTGACAGTGAACATCCTTGTCTGGTACCCCTGTGAAGTGCAAAACTTTTCGTCCGTTAGTTATGATTGCTGCCGTAGGAGAGCTGTACAGTGTTTTTATCCATTGGATGAATGACTTTCCAAAGCCAAATTTTTCCAGAATCTTGAAGAGAAATGTCCATTTAACTTTTTCAAAGGCCTTTTCTGCATCGAGTGACAGGATAATGGCTTTAATTTTGTGTTCATGTGCTGTGTGAAAAGTATTGAATAATCTGCGTGTGTTGTTTGATGAATGTCTGCCTTTTATGAATCCTGTTTGGTCTGGGTGTAAAAGAGATTGGGTGACTGATTCTGCCCGAATCGCTAGAGTTTTTCTAATGATTTTTGTGTCAGTGTTCATGAGGGAGATCGGTTTATAACTTGAACATAATTTTGAAATATGCAAAAACTGTGTAAGGGGATGAGAGAAGGGCTGAGGACGAGGTCGGGGAGCGAAGGTCAGTTAACTTAATAACGAGATGAATTAAAACTATGGCAGCCATGATAACCAAGCAGTTGTAATACATTTCAGTTGAAAAATGAACAAACTAGTGACTTCAAGGACTTTCACATACTGTCACCCAAGATGTTTCGTCACTGCTGCTCTGAGCCCTTGCTGCAATCAAGCCAAAATTTCCAGAATTTCCAGGTCTGATTTCATGCTAGCCAGTAATATTCCAAATGACTTAGCGGGCCACATTTTTGTCCCTTTGTCCCTTCTGTGGCATCCAAACGTTTGCTAAGCTGGCTAGCTGGCTAAATAAATAAAAAATAAAAATGGACTGTCGCCAAGATTGGAACAGTTATATGCTCTGAATTGGCAGTGGCTGACTATCTGAGCATTTTCCGCACTGAATTATATTGGAATATGCATATCACCACTGTGTATCAAACAGTACTAACACTAACAGAAAACACTTAAGAAGAATAAAATTAAAATATTCATATCATCAATGTATATCAATCAAACCAGGCTTAAAAAAATATGTACTGTCTCACTACAGAAGCTCAAGCATAAGAAGTTAGGGGATGTGACTCCTGCAAAATAATCAGAGCAGAATCATATTATGGTATGCGTATCATCATCATCTTGGACTGGACTGCTGTTGCTGACCTCTTGGCTGTGCTGTAGTGCTGTTCATTGGTGATCATTCTGCTTGAGTTGAGAGAGGAAGTCGTGTGGGATTGAAGCTGAGAATTTACGCTTGTGTAAACGGGGTTTTCTGAAAATAATTTGTGTGTTAAGACTCAAACAATAATAGAGATTAGACTATTTGCTCCCGAGGTATAACCTTTGTCGCAGTAGGGACAGGGAGAATCTTACCCCTGTATTCGTTTTCCTCTTTTTTCCCCCTGTAACAACTTGGTGAGCAAACAGCCAAATTAAGTCGCTAATCTAGTCAAACAAAGGCGACAGGGGTTTTTTGAGGGGGTTTCAGTCTATCAGGAGCAAAGCAAAGTAAGGTTTTAAACGTAAAAATTTAAACGCTAAATTTAGAGAATACATTAAATGATAAATAATTGTCTAACTAAGTGAATTGTGTCATATACAAAGTAAAACCATTTTCAAGGACTGTGGTACTGTCGCCTGGTTTCTCTGTAGCTGATTTTGCAAACGAACCCTAACAAGCTCTCAACGCCAAATACATAATCAAACTAGATGATGCACACTCTATAGAGATGCTAACCCATGCTTCTTGTTGACCTTAACCTTTGACCTTTGAACCTCAAAATGCAAATTTGGACAAGGTACCCTAGGATCAGCTACCCCAAAAGGTTTGGTCACCCTAGCTTCAGGGGTGGCCGAGCTGTTGCGCGGACAGACACACACACACAGACAGACGGTGCTAAACTGAATACCCACGCTGCCTCGTTGGGCGTGGGTAATTACCTGGATATCTAACTATAGCCTGGCTTGGTTCATACTTGGTGGCTTGCCTTTCATACAGTCTTCTAGCCAATAGTCCCCTTTGTTCTCTATCCTGACTGCATTACCGCATAAATGCATTGCCAAGCTTGAATATTAACGCGAACCGGGGTTTTTGTCTTTCTCGCATTTTATTATTACTGAAGGGCTCTTCTGATTAAACACATTGTAATATCCTATCTTTTTATTTTCCTCCAGTTGCTGCGCCTTGATCAGCTGATTAAAGTTTAACTGCTTGTTCGAGTGCTTAGGACAGCTTGTTGGGGGAGGTACCGTGTTTAGTTTGCTCACAAAGTAAACGACCCGTTTTATTTAAAGGGAACCGGGGCTTTACTCTTTTCTCGGTTACCCTTGGTTGTATTTGCGGCTAGCCAGCTAGATAAGTACTGTTTGCATTTTTGGCTGGGGATCTGAGATTTAGTATTTAGTTAGAAGGGCAGCAGTCACTTGACTCGTCCATTCGGTTGGGTTGGAATTAAAAAGGTAAGTTTTTACCGGAGTGCTCTGCCTCCTCCAGTTTCTCCTGGGCGTTGGAGCCAGTCTGTTTAATCTAGTTTCTCAGCTAAGCCTTGTGATATTTTTAGTTTAGTATCTTAATAGTACTGCGACTAGATAAACTCAAGCCAGCTCAGTAGGAGTGCTTATTACATAGAGAGTTTGGCTCAATTTGGTATTTCATTTCTGTTGACTGAAACTAAGCCCATGTTAAAAGAGGCTTATAATCCATTTACATTGTTTCCCCGGGGTTTCTATTGTGACTGCTGCTAAGGACTTCTTAGGTTAATAAATTAATAAATTGTGGTTCCTCAGCTTCTGTCTCGGCATTAGTAATTTTCTTTTATCTAGGGTGAGCAAGGTCATTAGGTAGGGGGTTCAAAATGTGGCCAAAACTATGTGACAGTTGCAGGATGATCGCTCTTTTGGAAAGAGATTTCCAGGATGGGTTTCTCTGCCACCGGTGCCAGCTAATTGAGCACCTGAAGAGCAAGATCCTTGATCTTCAGGGCCAGTTGGCGGCACGACATAGTTCGCAATCAGTTGAGTTCCTAGAGGAACTAAGTAGTATGTCATTGAGAGAAATGGTGTGTACGCCGAAGCAGGGTGGTACTGGGAACCCACAGCAGGCAGGGAGAGAAAGTTGGGTAACTGTAGTTCGACAGCTCAGGAAAGGGCATGCACGCCGTACAGCGACAGCTCCTCCAGTGGTTGAGGTGTCCAATCGATTCCAGCCCTTGCAGGAACTCGACTTGGCCCCTGACCCTGAGAGTGAGGGGACTGATGAGCAGGAGGGCACCCTGTTAGCCTCTACCCCTCAGAAAAGAGAGTTATTGATAGTGGGAGACTCAACACTTAGAGGAATAGATAGCGTAGTCTGTTCGTGCGACAAGGTGTCTCGTACGGTGTGTTGCCTGCCTGGTGCCCAGGTAGGAGACCTCCTGGAGCTTGCGGACAAGCTCCTGGCCAGAGCAGGGAGAAATCCAGTTGTCATGGTCCATGTTGGGACAAATGACATAGGTAAGGGTAGGTTTGAGAAGCTTAGGAGCAGATCCTCAATGGTAGTGTTCTCCAGGATTCTATGCAAGCATAGTTTAGCAGAATTTTATCTGGAGGTTTAACACGCAGCTACGAACCTGGTGTAGGAAAGAGGGCTATAGGTTTATGGGGCACTGGAACTTTTTCTGGGACAGGGGTGACCTGTTCAAGCCTGACGGGCTGCACTTGAACCGAGGGGGTACCTTTGCACTGGGCCAGCATATGTTGAGGGTAGCCCAGGATTATTTGAACTAGGAACTTGGGGGGCAGGGAGGTTAGTGAGTGTTACACACAGGGAAATGCAGACTGCCCTGATGGAAGCTGATGGCGTTACATGCACTATTGATGATATACTTTTAAAGCAACAAAGCGTAGTGGGGGGCTTGAAGCAGCGGCCGCATGGAAAATCAAAGAGGAAGAGTAATAACCTGAAGTGTTTTTATTTAAATGCAAGAAGCATAAAAAATAAATTTCCAGAGCTTAAGGCTGTTATGATTAGTGAGGGCTATGACATAGTTGGGATTATAGAGACATAGCTAAGTGAAAAGTATGGAGATGAATATACACTCAACAAAAATATAAACGCAACACTTTTGTTTTTGCTCCCATTTGTCATGAGATGGACTCAAAGATCTAAAATTCATTCCAGATACACAATTTTACCATTTCTCTCAAACATTGTTCACAAATCTGTCTAAATGTGTGATAGTGAGCACTTTTGCTTTGCTGAGACAATCCATCCCATCTCACAGGTGTGCCACATCAAGATGCTCATCAGACACCATGATTAGTGCACAGGTGTACCTAATACTGCCCACAATAAAAGGCCACTCTGAAATGTGCAGTCTTGTCTCACAGCAAAATGCCACAGATGGCGCAAGCATTGAGGGAGCGTGCAATTGGCATGCTGACAGCAGGAATGTCAACCAGATCTGTTGCTTGGGCATTGAATGTTCATTTCTCCACCACAAGCCATCTCCAAAGGCGTTTCAGAGAATAAGGCAGTACATCCAACCGGCCTCACAACCGCAGACCACATGTAACCACACCAGCCCGGGACCTCCACATCCAGCAGGTTCACCTCCAAGATCGTCTGAGACCAGCTACTAAGACAGCTGCTGAAACAATTGGTTTGCATAACCAAAGAATTTCTGCACAAACTGTCAGAAACCGTCTCAGGGAAGCTCAACTGCATGCTCGTCGTCCTCATCGGGGTCTTAACCTGACTCCAGATCATCACCGTAACGGACTTGAGTGGGCAAATGCTCACATTCGATGGCATCTGGCACGTTGGAGAGGTGTTCTCTTCACGGACGAATCTCGGTTTACATTGTTCAGGGCAGATGGCAGACAGCGTGTGTGGCGTCGTGAGGGTGAGCGCTTTGCTGATGTCAATGTTGTGGATCGAGTGGCCCATGGTGGTGGTGGGGTTATGGTATGGGCAGGCATCTGTTATGGACGAAGAACACAGGTGCATTTTATTGATGGCATTTTGAATGCACAGAGATACCGTGATGAGATCCTGAGGCCCATTGAGGTGCATGAACATCACCTCATGTTTCAGCAAGATAATGCACGGCCCCATGTTGCAAGGATCTGTACACAATTCTTGGAAGCTGAAAATGTCCCAGTTCTTGCATGGCCAGCATACTCACCGGACATGTCACCCACTGAGCATGTTTGGGATGTGCTTGACCGGCATGTACAACAGTGCGTACCAGTTCCCACTAATATCCAGCAACTTCGCACAGCCATTGAAGAGGAGTGGACCAACATTCCACAGGCCACAATTGACAATCTGATAAACTCTATGCGAAGAAGATGTGTTGCACTGCATGAGGCAAATGGTGGTCACACCAGATACTGACTGGTTCTGAGTCCCCAGACCCCCAATAAAGCAAAAAGTGCACATTTCAGGGTGGCCTTTTATTGTGGACAGTCTAAGGTACACCTGTGCACTAATCATGGCGTCTGATGAGCATCTTGATGTGGCACACCTGTGAGGTGGGATGGATTGACTCAGCAAAGCAAAAGTGCTCACTATCACACATTTAGACAGATTTGTGAACAATGTTTGAGAGAAATGGTAATATTGTGTATCTGGAATGAATTTTAGATCTTTGAGTCCATCTCATGACAAATGGGAGCAAAAACAAAAGTGTTGCGTTTATATTTTTGTTGAGTGTAATATAGAAGATTATACGCTCTTTAGGAAGGATAGATGTAATATGCGAGGAGGGGGGCGTAGCAATCTATGTGAACAAAAACATAAATTACAGGAAATTCCTGAAATTGAACATTCCTTGCCCTGTGAAGATAACTGGGTCAGGCTCATTGGCAAACATGAGACAGGTTTAAACATAGGAGTATGCTATCGACCACCAGCTTTGGACAGTACAGTCAATGAACTGCTTTTTAGGAGGATTACGCAAGCTTGTAGAGGTTTAGGAACAATTATTATTGGAGACTTAAATTATCCTGGTATCAATTGGGAAATGTTGAAAAGACAGGGTAGGGGGGAGGAAGAATTTTTTGACGTGATAATGATAATTTTTTGGTGCAGTATGCTAAAAAGCCTGCAAGAGAGAAGGCAATTTTAGACTTAGTGCTCTGTAATGACCCAGATAGAATTAGCAATGTTGAGGTGCTGGAGCCACTTGGGACAAGTGATCACTCTGCTGTTAATTTTGATGTTTCATGGAAAGTTAAAAGGTGTATTCAAAAACACGAATTTTCAATTTTAGGCGAGCAAACTTTGACAGGATGCGCTCATATCTAGGTGAAAAAAAATGGGAGACACTCCTGGACTGTGAGTCTGTAAATGAGATGTCACACTCTTTTTGCCGTCTGGCATGTAGGGCAGCAACAAAGGTACGCCACTCTGGTTTGTTCTGGGCCAGCTTCTGAACGGACCCCCATGAGTGATGGAGCATCTTAAGCTCCCTTTCCACGGTTCGACGCCAGGTGTTCTTGGGTCAATCCTTCTGAGGTTCTTGGTGTGGAAGGTGGACAGTTTATCGAGGTCACTTTTGGTCATCCTCCAGCATTCTGAGCCGTATAGTATGGTCGGAAGTACACAGCTTTGGTACAGTCTTAGTATGGTCTTGATGCTGTACTGGGATGACTTCCACACGTCGGTCGACATTCTGAAAGCGTTCCTGGCTTTGTTGAGACGATTTTTGATGTCGCTGCCTGCTCTGCCGTCATGCCTGACAGTGCTACTGAGGTAGGTATATTCTTTGGTTGTTGGAAGATCTTCTCCGTTCACTTTGATCAGTGGGGGCTTTGGGACATTCAGCATCATCACTTTTGTCTTCTTTTAGTTGATTTTCTAGCCCACTTGCTGTGCAAACAGGCTGAGACGGATGGTTGTCTCCTGCATGTGTTGGTGAGTGTGTGAGACCAGTGCTAGGTCATCGGCGTAGTCCAGATCTTTGGGTCCATCTGATGCCCCGTGGTCGATCCAATGTTGTTTGCCGCATCACCCAGTCAATCGTCAGATTGAAAAGTATTGCCGACATAGAACAACTCTGTCTAACACCAGTCCCCACACTGAAGCTGAATTCGCTGTTTCCCACTCTGCACTTGAAGTTATTGTAGAAGCTCTTGATGACAAGGACGATCTGTTGCAGAATTCTATACACCCTGAGAATGCGCCACAGACTTTCCCGATGAATGCTGTCGAAAACCTTCTCAAAATCCACGTAGTTGATGTATAGCTGTCTCTGCCATTCTGTGCACTGTACTATAATGTTGCGCAAAGTGCAGATCTGGTCCGTGCACCCTTGCCCCTTTCTAAAACCTGCCTGTTCTTTTCCCATTCGCTGATCCGCTGCTTCAGAGAGCCACTTGATGATGAGCTTGGCTAAGATCTTGCTAGGGACAGAAAGAAGTGTTATTCCTCTCCAGTTGTTACAGTTGCTCAGGGCTCTTTTTTTTGTAATCTTCACGATGACACCCTCTGTCCAGTCGTCAGGTGGTTGTTTCTCCTCCCATATTGCTGCAAAGAGTGGCTGAGGAGCTTGTGCTGCAAATTCTGGGTCTGCGTTGAAGAGCTCAACATTAAGGTGGTCCTGTCCTGGGGTTTTTCCGTTCTTGAGAGATTTGATGGCTGCCGTGATTTCCTCTTTCTCTAGTGATGCAGTGTTGACATCTAGGTCAATATCAGGATCCTGTACTTCTGCATCAATTGTTGGTGGTGGTCTGTACAAAATTTCGCTGAAATGTTCGGCCCATCTTGCCTCTTGCTGTGCTTCTGTGGTGAGTAGCCTTCCTTGCTTGTCCACAATCGGAGTGTCGGTGGCCCCCGATACTTGCCGTGACTAACTTGGTAATCTTGTATACCTGTCCCTGTTCTCCTCTGTTAGCAGCCTCCTCTGCTTGACTTGCCAGGTCTTCCATATGTACCCGTTTGTCTGCCCTCATCATTCTCTTCACTTTCTTGTCTGCCTCTCTGTACTGCTGCTTGTATCTCTCCTCCCTGACCTGGTGTCCATGACTTTCTTCTTCAGGGTCCTTCTTTTTTTCGATGGCTTGCCAGGTATCTACTTTGATCCATTCCTTCCTCTTCTTCTGTTTGTGTCCCAGGCAGGTTTCACTGGTCTGTGTGTAAGCAGTTCTAACTTGCTTCCACATGGTTTTGATGTCGTTTGTACTAGTCGGTGTAAGGTTTATAGCATCTATTAGTGCTTGAAACTTGTTCTTCAGTTGGAGAGTGAAGGTTTTATTTTTTCTGGGGTCCTTTAGATTTCCACGTCAAACTGTTGTTGTCATCTTATCTTGCCAGGTCCCTCTCTTCTCAGCTTCAGTTTCAGGGTTGCTGTGACAAGGTGGTGGTCACTGTTGAAATCAGCTCCTCTTCTCACTTTAACATCCTACAATGATCTTCTCCATGTCCCGCTGATCATCAGGTGGTCAATCTGGTTCTTGTCTCTTCCATTGGGGGAGCACCAGGTGAGCTTGTGGATTTCATGATGTGTGAAAAGTGTACCTCTGATGACGAAATCGTATGCCATGCAGGTCTCAAGAAGCCTCTCTCCGTTATCGTTCATGTTGTCACATCCTTCCTTTCCCATGGCTCTATCATGATTTCTGTTGTGGCTTCCCACTTTCGCATTCAAGTCACCCATCACAATCTTCATCTCATGGCGTGGTATGTTCTCTAGCTCAGCTTGCAACTGGTCATAGAATTCAACCTTACTCTCTTCCTCACTGTCATTGGTCGGTGCATAGCACTGGATGATGGTGGTGTTGATGTGTTTCCCCTTCATTCTGATTTTCATTAGTCTACTGTTAATCGGCTTCCATTCCATCAAACACTTCTCTATTCCTTTCTTCAGGATGATGGCGACACCCTTGTGGTGTTAGTCATCGTCTCTGTCACTGTATAGTTCCGTCTCTCCTGAATTGGTTCTATATCTACCTGATCTCATCCATCTGCTTTCACTGATTCCAAGAATGTGCAGATTATAGCATCTCATCTCTGCTGTAACTTGTGCCAGCTTTCCTGTCTCATAGATCTATGTCAGCTGGTGTCTTATACACCTGGTAGGGTCACCCATGCCGAACAGGTCGAAGGGTAGGGGCCTGACTAAGAGTGATTCCCTGGTCCTCCAGGTTGGGGATTGGACACTGGGCTAACAACCCTGTTCCGTAAAAAACTCAATTGTTACGGAAACAGCATCAGTTAAAATCAACACTATTGGGTGTTACGGGCCTCCAGAGCAATCGCAAGATGGTAGTATGAATGACAGTGGTGAAAGCCGAAAGGAAACCACTGACAGAAAGATTGGAGTCTTGAGCACCAAAAAAAAGACCAGAATTTGATTCTGGAATGTGAGGACAATCTATGAGACAGTAAATGAGATGTGGGAAACATTTAAGGGAATTTTATTTGAATCACAATGCAGATTTATTCCAAAGGTGTCCAAAAGTAAGCTGAAAAAGCAGAATCCTCAGTGGATGACTGAAAGTATTCGTAGGATTTTGAGGGAAAAGAGGAATCTTTATAAGATGTACATAAAGGATAACAATGAGAACACTAAGGCTGAATACTATAAAATGTGGGCGGTGGTCAAAAAAGAGCTGAGGAATGCTAGAAGACTGTATGAAAGACAAATTGCAGAGGGGGCAAAAACTAACCCAAAGCGCTTCTTTCAGTACTGTAGCAGAAAAAGGAAAGTTAAAGAGCAGGTTAAATGCATAAAGAATAAAAAGGATCGCTGCTATATGATAACAAGGATATTGCGGATGCCTTAAACAGTTACAAAATTTTACCTCAGAGGGGGTCTTTTTTAGGCCAGAGGGCATGTTAAATGCTCAAGATTATTTCGCGGAAATTGAGGTTCAGGGTAACGAAGTATTAAACAAGTTGCATTAACTAAAGGCAGATAAGGCAGCGGGTCCTAGAGGCAGGCTTATATCCTAGAGTGTTCAGGGAAGTTGGTGAGATCGTCTTTAAGCCGCTATCCGCCATCTTCAGACGGTCTTAAGAAACTGGAGAAATACCGAATGATTGGAAACAGGGCAATGTAATACCAAAATATAAGAAAGGGGACTTATTTCTTGAACGTAACAGTATCTTGAGGGATAGCCAACATGGTTTTCGAAAGGGAAAGTCATGCCTGACAAACCTTCTGGAATTTTTTGAAGAGGCCACCAGGACTTACGCCATCATATATTTCGATTTCCAGAAAGCATTTGATACAGTACCGCATAAGAGACTAATTTTTAAAATGAGCTCCATTGGAGTTACAGGAGGTATTCTGGAGTGGATTCAAAACTGGTTACAGGACAGAACACAAAGAGTGGTGGTCAGTGGTATCTCATCTGAGCTAGGTATGGTGGGGAGTGGCGTCCCCCAGAATCGGTGTTGGGACCCCTGCTGTTCCTCATCTACATTAATGACCTTGATAGTAATATTGAGAGCACATTGGTTAAATTTGCAGATGATACTAAATTGGGGGGTTTGGCAAATAGTTTAGGGTCCACTAAAGTGATTCAGGATGATTTGGATTGAATCCAGAATTGGGCAGAAATGTGGCAAATAAAATTTAATCTAGCAAAATGTAAAGTTGAACATGTAGGTAATAAAAACATTAGAGGGGATAAAACTGGAATGTGCTGCACACGAGAAAGATCTGGGAGTGATTGTTGACCAAACCCTCACAAATCCTCACAGGCTTTGGTTTCAGGTCTCTTACATTTTTTTAACAGCAGCAGTATCTGCTGGAAATAAGATAGCTCAACAGTTTGTTTCTTGTAAGGAGAACAGAAAGAGCACCTTTGGTGATTTTCAGTGAATGAGTGAAGGCTAAAATTTGGTAGATTGGCATATGTATGGGTGCAGTATTAACTTTATTGAACTAATCAGTTTTCCCTGCATTCCTGGTATGAAGGACTGTATTAACAGCAGAAGTACTAGGCAGCTGAGCCGGCGCAAAACATACGTCATCGCCAAATGTTATGTAATGTTATGTGAGTTATGGCGGTTAATAGGACATTGATACTGCCTTGAAAACCCCATCAAAGCAGTATTCAGTACTGCCAAATGTTAGATTACAGTGCCTCCACTAGACCCACTTCTGTAAATTCAATCAAAATGAGTGCTCACAGTGTACATTGAGGGTACCAAGGTAGGTTGATTACCTGATTTAGAAAAAAAATCATCTGGCAGTTTTTGAGAAATAATGTTTTTTTTTTTTTTTTTTAAATTTCTAAGTCCTATCTTCAACAAAGGAGCCAAAAGGAGGACAAAAATGATTCAATGAAAAATCGGGGGGGGGAAAAATGTCTGGAGATATCGTGCAGTAGTATGTTATGGCAAATATTCATCACGCCAAAAAAAGATTAAAAAATGTTCCAAATGATAAACGATGGACAACGGATGCCAAACAACAATGGCTTATCGGCTTAAAACTGCTCCAAGAAGGAAATTCATCACGGAAAGTTGTAAACGATGTTAGTTATTCTCAGTCAGCAGTGTCTAAAATTTGGTGGAAATTTGGTGTAAAGTATAAACAATATGGAAAGGTTATAAGAGGAATCTGTTCATGTTTTGCCATGTCTTGATCCATGCCATGTTTTGTTCCAGTTTATTCCTGCATATCCTCCCACAGTCCAGTCCAGTTATATTCCGGTCCATGTTTTGTCTCATACCATGTATTGCACTTTGTCTCCCCCTGTCTGGTTTTTTGTCATGTGATAGCTCACTGCCCCAGTATTGTGTGCCACACTTTCAGGTGATTTCATGGTTTCTGGGATTTCAACCATTCCTTCCAATCTCATTTACTTTCTTCACCTTGCTTTTCTATTTTACTAAAAATACTAACAGTTTGTTGTTTTAGTTAAACTTACTAACCAAGACTAAAATTGCTTATAGTACTAACTTACTAACGAGCACAAGGGATTGTATAGCTGCACATTACTAATTGACTAACAAGCTCTCAGCATTCGCTCTGCTCTAGTCTCCGCCCCTTGCCTTCACTCAATTTACTTTGCTGTGCTTCAAGCAGATTTTCTTCACTTGGCTAATCACTGTTCTGCCTCTCACTCTGTGCACAGTAGAAGTCCTTAACCGGAGCCTTATGTTTGTCAGTAGGCCGTCTCTGTGATACCTGTCGCATTTTAGCTTTTGCCAATTTCTTGTGATCAGGAACTTCCTCATGTTCATTCCTTTGTAATTAGCCTGATCCAATTAACCTGTTCCCTGCATAGCATGTGACTTCCCTCTTGTCTATTTAAGCAGTCTTTTCACAGCCGGTTCCTTGTCAGAACGTTGATCAATATTTCTTTGTGCAGAGCGCCTCGTATGCCATTTAGTATTGTTTCTCTTCTACTGGTTTGTCCGACTTCAATTTTTGCCATTGCCCTTTTTGTATAGTTTTTGTATTTCTGGATTTCGACCCATTTTTGTATGACCACGATTTCTGTGTTTGGATGCCCTGTGTATGACCCTTGGCTTTGCCCATCAACTGCGACTTTTTGCCTACGGTTTATGTACTTTTGCTGTCTTCCTGGTTCTGACCCCTGCCTCTCTAGTCGACACTGTTTTTGGATTTCTTTTTGTGGCTTGGCAATTCTTGTGTTTTTTGGCTTTGACTCGGACTCTGTTAAAGGCACACCTTTTTTGGTTTACTGTCTCTCTCGTGTGGATCCTGAACTGTACCTCACAAAAGCCAAACAAAACCAGCACTAACACCCAAACAGAGGAAAGCAAGGTTACATACATAGGGCAAAGGAGAAGCAATCATGGAGCGAGAATGCTTGGATGAACATGATAGAGAGAGAGTAATTGGATGTGGCTTATGTCAAAAAAAATGATTGATGGCTTTTTAATGAGTTGAAGAGTTCACTTGGGGGTCATATGCAAAAAATAAAAATAGTATCAAAATCCCTCTCCCCCCTTTTCTCCTAATCCTCCCCCCTCGCCTCTTCTCTCCCTCTCCGAGGTGGGGGCTGTGTGTGAGTGAGATTCAGCACCGTCCCAAGTCCCCACCCCCTTCCCCCTTGAACGTTCTGGAGCAGGGAAAGAATTTTATACATTTTAGTGTGTTTTACGTTTTTTGTGGGGATGAGCCTTTTTAAAGCATTTATTTTCTGGTGTTATAGTTTTGTGGTTTTTAAAACGGTTATTATATGTGTGGTTGGAAGGGTGATGTGAAAGTTAAAAGTGGTAAAACTTTATTTCAAGAGTTTTGTTGGTTGTGTGGTGTAACGAAAGAAACGAAAGAGCGTTTAAATTCGGAGAGTTTCGGAGAGAACAGAGTGTTTTTTAAAGCAGAAAAAATGAGAGCATGAAGTGTTAAAATAAAGGAAATAAATAAAGGTGAAAGAGAGAAAGCAAATTATTTACCAGTTTTTCGGCGTGATGTGCGTGGAAAAGTAAAGTTACCAAAAAGTTGTAATGTAGTTGACGAAAGAAGTGCGCAATAAGGATGGTTTCCATGCAGAGTGTTAATTCTGTACGTCTTCTTCCCTGGTCTGTGTCTCTCTGTGTGTCTGACTGTTGGCATTGGAAGTGGTCGGTCCACATGGGCGGGCGGGGCTTGCGGGGAGGGTGCAAGCCACGGAATGATTGATTGTGCATTGATGAGCGAACGACTTCTGTAAAAAGCGGGAAAACTGTAAAACTAACACAGGGGGAGCAAGGTTTGAATCCGACAGGTGTTGGTGTGTGACACCATGGGACGGCGGAACTTGCGAATGCGCACTGTCATCATTTTTAAAACAACAGCTGAATTAGGTGTGATTGATGCGCTAACGACTTTCGTAAAAAAAGCAGGAGACCGATAAAACTTACCCAGGAGGGAGGGGTTGAATCCGACAGGTGTTTGAGCGCGTTGCTGAGTTGGCGGAACTTGCGGATGCGCACAGCTGTCATTTTAAAAACAACAGCTGAATTCGGGATGACTGATGTGCGAACGACTTCTGTAAAATGCAGGAGAACAATAAACTTACACAGGTGGAGCGGGGTTGATACCGGCGGGGGTGTTGGTGTGTGGGACACCATGGGACGGCGGAGCCGGCGTTGGGGTAGCGATTCATGAATGAAATTTTCTGTCGAGAATTAATAGGGTAATGAAACTTACCCAGGGCGGTGGTCTGAACGATACGGGTGTCTGCGTGTTGTGAGATTGTTCCTGGCGGTCATTGCTATGTATTAAGGATTTTTCTGCACCTTCGTATTGATTTTAAAAAGTGCGAGAAAATCATACATTAAGCACGTTCACAATGTCAAGTTATTGAATGGAGGGAGCGAAATTGTTCAGAACTATGAACGGCCGCATATAAACATGACTGAATAATTATTTTGAAAATAACATCCGCAGTATTCGCAATCTTAATTTAAAAGGTTTTGAGGTGGCCTAGGCAACAGGGTATTCACATTCCAAAGTTTTTGAAGGCCTGGGAACATTCAAGGTGAAAAGAGTAAACATGAAATGATATATTATTCTGAAATTGTGCATGGGAATGCGCTGGTTGGTGGTCTATATGTTTTTGAAGGTGCGGAGATGCGCACAGCTATGGGGCGTGAAATTGCTCTCTGAGGTCATAGGTCTCAGGATGTTTCATTAATACGCTTTTGGGACACTGCGCTAAATATTTTTCTAACGGGTTGTCATTATTTTTTAAACAATCATACTTTCCCACCATAAGTAATTACCCCCCTTCTCCCTAATCCTCCCCCCTCTCCTCTTCTCACCCTCTCCGGGGAGGCTGTGTGTGAGTGAGATTCTGCACCGCCCTCTCACCCTCCCCTTGCACGTTCTGGTGCGGAGAGAGAATTTTATACATTTTAGTGTGTTTTAGCGTGTTTTACGTTTTTTTTGTAGGGATAACCCTTTTAAAACATTTATTTAATTGTGTTAAAGAGTTCTGGAGAGAAAACCGTGATTTAAAGCAGAAAAAATATGAGAGCAAGAAGTGTTAAAACGGGTAACATAAAGCGGTGCAGTGGATAAGTGTATGTAAAGGAAAAAGAAAGAAAGAAAATTTACCAGTTTTTCGGCGCGATGTGCGTGGAAAAAGAAAAGTTACCAAAAAGTTGTAATGTAGGGCTAGTTGACGAAAGAAGTGCGAGTAATGCTTGCACAAGCGCATCTTTAAATAACCATCACCGGTGAAAGATTTCAGGCCTACTTCTTGTTATTCGTCCCAGGTTCACTTATTGAATAGGCTACATGGTTAATCGCAGTTCCGCACTAACGGCGAATTGAAGTCGTGCGTCACCATCTACTTCTTGATTAAGGATTTTTAACTGGCCGTGTAAAATATTTTCAGTATTTTGTATTTGATAATTCTTAGTATTTATCACTTACAAGTACTTTATTTGTAATATATTGCATCCAGTCTTGAAAATGAGTAACAATCAATAAATACCGATATTCTCGATTACAGATAAACCATTTTCATAAATATCAATGCAACATTAGTTTGTTAAGTCTGTGTTTCTAAAAATGCGAGTTTCAAAGTATATCCAGGAATTTTATGTTGAATATAGGTTTTAACTAAGTTTCTCATTTGAGCGGGAGTGCTAGCAGGTCGTGTGTGCGTGTTTGTGTGTGTGTATGTGTGTTAGTTTGTTAAATTACAAGCAAGGTCTTAGTTTTTTAAAAACAGTCAAAGAGTCAAAAAATACCAGTTAATTTTTCTACCTGTGTGAAAAAACAAGCAGGGCCTTTTTTGGTCAGTGTATCAGCCATGTTTTTCATGCGTCATATTAAAGTCTTTTGACTTTAAGAAATGATAAAATCGTGTGAAGTAAGCTGGTAAATGCGAGTTTTAAAGTAGAATTTTATGTTGGAAATAGGTTTTAACTAAGTTTTTCATTTAAGCGGGAGTGTATGTCGGTTTTGTGTGCGCGCGCGCGCGCGTGTGTGTGTGTGTGTGTCTGTGTGCGTGTGTGTATGCGCATGTGTGTGCGTGTTAGTTTGTTAAATTATATGCAAGATCTTTGTTTTTAAAAAGCAGTCAAAGAGTCGAAATATACCTGTTATTTTTTCTTTCAGTATCAGTAGGGGAGACCGGGGATGATAGTAACACTTTTTTGCTTGAGCACGTGTAACGCAGTCGTTCCTTGTGATAGAGATCTCAAATTTTTACATGTGGTTCCCATATTTGTCTGCTATAAATGATACACTTGGACTTCTACTACACTATCACAGATTATGTGAATTAATGTCTAATAGAAAGAGGTATGTTGTTTCAACCTACCCCCACAGTACCGAGGTGAGTTGTAACATGACTTGAGGATGGATGTAACAATGAAATTAATAGCCTTAAAAAAGATACAAGCTATTAAATGTAAGGAAGCACTTTAATGAATAATAAAGGAGGGACCATAAACTTGTCAGACTACAAAATAATAATAATACAATAAATAAGAAGTATAAGTGAAATACGATAAAAATAAATACAATAAAATAAATAAATATATATATAATATGAAGAAATATAAAGTATAAACTGGCATGTGTTGTGTGTGTGTGTGTGTGTGTCTGTGTGTGTGTGTGTGTGTGTGTGTGTGTGTGTGTTTTGTAACCTGAAACAGGTTAATGTGAAAAAGCATTTGAACACTTGGAGATCTGTGGAACAATCAACAAAACTACTTTTGAACAGTGTAGTGCAAAGCTTCACTAAGTACTTTATGAGTGCTGCAAGGCATATGAACAGTTGAACTGTCTATTGAACAATAAACAAAACACTTTTGAACACTGTGTTTTCAAGGTGCAGAAGCACTTAGTAAGTAACTATTAACTAAGCAAACTGCCTAGGGCATGCTGTAAAAAGGGGACTAGTACAAAATGTCAAAATAAGGGGAAGATTGTAACACTTTTTAAGAACAGTTACAACCCTCCCCATGCCAGACAGCCATTAAAAAGGTAACCGTTTTTAACATTTATCTTCAAAGCTAGCACTAATGCAACAAGTCAAATGAAACTAGAGAAACAATTACTTGAGCTTATGTACGTGAAACAATTGTATCTACAACATAATAGACACTATGCAAAAATATTTGTGATGAAAATATTTACTTTCTTACCTGAAATTGTTTTTGGCACCAGAACAGACAGTTTTCAACTCAAAGACATGAGGCTTCACCAGTCAGCTCACTTTGTAAGTGGGCATGGACTGTATTGATGACATCACTGCAGAGATTTCTAACTTTAAGAAATGATGATATTGTGTGTAGGAAGCTGGAAAATATGAGTTTCAAAGTATATCCTAGAGTTTTATGTTGAATATAGGTTTCAACTAAGTTTTTCATTTGAGCGGGAGTGCTCGCGGGTCGTGTATGTGTGAGTGTGTGTGTGTGTGTGTGTGTGTGTTTGTGTGTGTTAGTTTGTTAAATTACAAGCAAGGTCTTAGTTTTTTAAAAACAGTCAAAGAGTCAAAAAATACCAGTTAATTTTTCTACCAGTGTGAATAAACAAGCAGGGCCTTTTTAGGTCAATGTATCAGCCATCTTTTTCATGTGTCATTTTAAATTTTTTTAACTTTAATGAATGATAAACTTGCGCGTAGAAAGCTGGTAAATGCGAGTTTCAAAGTATATCCAAGAATTTTATGTTGAATATAGGTTTTAACTATGTTTTTCATTTAAGCGGGAGGGCTTGCGAGTCGTGTGTGTGTGTGTGTGTGTGTGTGTGTTAGTTTGTTAAATTACAAGCAAGATTTTAGTTTTTTAAAAACAGTCAAAGAGTCGAAAAGTACCAGTTAATTTTTCTACCAGTGTGAATAAACAAGCAGGGCCTTTTTAGGTCAATGTATCAGCCATGTTTTTCATGTGTCATTTTAAAGTTTTTTAACTTTAATGAATGATAAAATTGTGCGTAGAAAGCTGGTAAATGCGAGTTTCAAAGTATATTCTAGAATTTTATGTTGAATATAGGTTTAAACCAAGTTTTTCATTTAAGCGGGAGGGCTTGCGAGTCGTGTGTGTGTGATGTGTGTGTGTGTGTGTGGGTCCCCCCCCCCCATTCTGAGATTTGGCAACAGAAATGGCAGACATGTCAGGCAAAGGATCTCATGTCGACGCTGGTGTTTTACACTGAACAACATGGCATTGAGAGCAAGATCTCCGAAAAGGAGTAGGCAAGACTACTTCGACAAGAAAGATGGGAATGGACAATGGAGAGAGCGTTATGAGAAGGACTCGATCGACTGCTGAACAAAGTACACAGGGTAGAAGACAGTAATCATTGGATAACTTTTCTTGTGGGAACAGTTCTGTCTGACTTAAGGCGTGGTTAGAGTCCACTGACATAAATATCAAGACAGGAGTGTGTCTTGAGTGACATTGTTGGGGGTGCCTTCATTCCTACCTATCTCAATTTTGTCTGCTTTCTTAATTACCACAGTGCAGAAACGTCTTTAACTATGGACGCCATATCCAGTAGTCCGACAGAGCTTAGAGTATTGGAAGTCGGGCATATGACACCATCAGAAAAATTGAATTCTTGGGCTGAAAATGTGGTTGACAGGTGTGAATCAGCCCACAGATTTTTTAGACTGTTGTACCCAAATAAGGCGAGAGCCATGCGAGTCATATTGACTGATGCCGTGAGAGACGAATGTACTGCTGAGGCCTTCTTATCGGCCCTCAGGGATGAAGATCCTTTCCTTTTCAACGACCTGGAAACAAACGGCCCTAGAAAAAGTTTTGGTGAGTATCAACATCGATGGCCTCAGCCTCCGTTCTCACAAAATAATTCCACGTCGATGTCGATTTACCTGTCGTTTTCCTCTTTGTACGTCTGTCCTGTTACCTGGTCTGTTCATGTCATAACAGTGAGGAGTCGTCCACCGACTGAGCCGTTTGACTTATGGAGCGCAAACCGAGGCCTGCGCAACTTCTTTGAAACACGAAGAGACGAATTCAATGTCGTGGATATACTTGTGGAATGCAACCTTTTGACTGTGGAAGAGTACGATGACATACGGCTTGCTAGAGAGAGGCCGCTGTTTCTGGCACTGCACGAAATTATGACACGGGCATCTCCGGAACATGTCGCATTTCTGGAATGCCTGGAGGGACTGTATCGAGATGTGTGGCCGTCACCATACACGGAGGTTGTTTCACAGGACGACACACACCAACAGAAAATCGAGAAGACTTTCAATGGACAGGGGAATTATGACATCATACATGTGAACAGTGCCATGACACCTGAGGCCACAGTAGAGGACGTGTGGTGGTGCCCAATTTGTACAATTCACAGAGCGGAACACGCTTTTGAGTGTGGGCATGTAACCTGTGCAACTTGCGATAGAAAGACTGGAAACAAATGCCCCTTGTGTCGGCGGCGTAAGGAAAAGGTGTACAAGGAAGCTTTCGCTGTGAAAAATGCTCACCTGCAATGTCCCGAATGTAAGGGTCCTAAAATGGTGCTTATTTACGACGGGCCCAACGGGGAGGGCTGTCATCATGTTGCATGTGAGTGCGCCGTTAAAAACCATAGGTGTGCTTGTGGGCATACAGCAACTATGTTCATGACTATCTACAAGATGTGAAGAGGTAGTTTTGGGACTTGGAGCTATTATGTACCAAAGCCTGTGTGAAACTTTGCTATTAAGATGTCTGTTTTGTTTTTTTGTTTATTTGTTTTTACAAAATGATGATCTTGATGATATGCGTCGTTAAATAAAGAATTTACATTTTGTTGAAGGTCTGCCTGAATCATTGACTGATGAAGCACTGCTTCCTTTGCATAAAACCCATTTGGTTATTATTGATGACCTCATGGAAGCGGCCAGTAATAGCTCTGAAATTTGAAGGCCATGCATGTCAGCGAAGCGCCATTCGTAAATCTACCAGCCAGAACTGATAAAAACTATTTGTGAAATCGCCCTCAATATTTTACACGATGAGATGGCTCTCTCATCGCCAAACACAGTTTTAGAAGCCACATGGAAAAGTCTTGAAATCTGGCTGCGGAACAAGTTTTTTAGAAACTTGGCAGTTTGTCAGCGTGAAGCCTCTTTTATGACATACAATTTGCTGCGTGGCTGTAAGCAGGGTCAATTGATCATACGCTGGTTGTTTTATTGGAAAAACAAATAAACAAAAAAACAAAACAGACATAATAATAGCAAAGTTTCCACACAGGTTTTGGTACATAATAGCTCCAAGTCCCAAAACTACCTCTTCACATCTTGTAGATAGTCATGAACATAGTTGCTGTATGCCCACAAGCACACCTATGGTTTTTAACGGCGCACTCACATGCAACATGATGACAGCCCTCCCCGTTGGGCCCGTCGTAAATAAGCACCATTTTAGGACCCTTACATTCGGGACATTGCAGGTGAGCATTTTTCACAGCGAAAGCTTCCTTGTACACCTTTTCCTTACGCCGCCGACACAAGGGGCATTTGTTTCCAGTCTTTCTATCGCAAGTTGCACAGGTTACATGCCCACACTCAAAAGCGTGTTCCGCTCTGTGAATTGTACAAATTGGGCACCACCACACGTCCTCTACTGTGGCCTCAGGTGTCATGGCACTGTTCACATGTATGATGTCATAATTCCCCTGTCCATTGAAAGTCTTCTCGATTTTCTGTTGGTGTGTGTCGTCCTGTGAAACAACCTCCGTGTATGGTGACGGCCACACATCTCGATACAGTCCCTCCAGGCATTCCAGAAATGCGACATGTTCCGGAGATGCCCGTGTCATAATTTCGTGCAGTGCCAGAAACAGCGGCCTCTCTCTAGCAAGCCGTATGTCATCGTACTCTTCCACAGTCAAAAGGTTGCATTCCACAAGTATATCCACGACATTGAATTCGTCTCTTCGTGTTTCAAAGAAGTTGCGCAGGCCTCGGTTTGCGCTCCATAAGTCAAACGGCTCAGTCGGTGGACGACTCCTCACTGTTATGACATGAACAGACCAGGTAACAGGACAGACGTACAAAGAGGAAAACGACAGGTAAATCGACATCGACGTGGAATTATTTTGTGAGAACGGAGGCTGAGGCCATCGATGTTGATACTCACCAAAACTTTTTCTAGGGCCGTTTGTTTCCAGGTCGTTGAAAAGGAAAGGATCTTCATCCCTGAGGGCCGATAAGAAGGCCTCAGCAGTACATTCGTCTCTCACGGCATCAGTCAATATGACTCGCATGGCTCTCGCCTTATTTGGGTACAACAGTCTAAAAAATCTGTGGGCTGATTCACACCTGTCAACCACATTTTCAGCCCAAGAATTCAATTTTTCTGATGGTGTCATATGCCCGACTTCCAATACTCTAAGCTCTGTCGGACTACTGGATATGGCGTCCCGTCTGTTCATGTCATAACAGTGAGGAGTCGTCCACCGACTGAGCCGTTTGACTTATGGAGCGCAAACCGAGGCCTGCGCAACTTCTTTGAAACACGAAGAGACGAATTCAATGTCGTGGATATACTTGTGGAATGCAACCTTTTGACTGTGGAAGAGTACGATGACATACGGCTTGCTAGAGAGAGGCCGCTGTTTCTGGCACTGCACGAAATTATGACACGGGCATCTCCGGAACATGTCGCATTTCTGGAATGCCTGGAGGGACTGTATCGAGATGTGTGGCCGTCACCATACACGGAGGTTGTTTCACAGGACGACACACACCAACAGAAAATCGAGAAGACTTTCAATGGACAGGGGAATTATGACATCATACATGTGAACAGTGCCATGACACCTGAGGCCACAGTAGAGGACGTGTGGTGGTGCCCAATTTGTACAATTCACAGAGCGGAACACGCTTTTGAGTGTGGGCATGTAACCTGTGCAACTTGCGATAGAAAGACTGGAAACAAATGCCCCTTGTGTCGGCGGCGTAAGGAAAAGGTGTACAAGGAAGCTTTCGCTGTGAAAAATGCTCACCTGCAATGTCCCGAATGTAAGGGTCCTAAAATGGTGCTTATTTACGACGGGCCCAACGGGGAGGGCTGTCATCATGTTGCATGTGAGTGCGCCGTTAAAAACCATAGGTGTGCTTGTGGGCATACAGCAACTATGTTCATGACTATCTACAAGATGTGAAGAGGTAGTTTTGGGACTTGGAGCTATTATGTACCAAAGCCTGTGTGAAACTTTGCTATTAAGATGTCTGTTTTGTTTTTTTGTTTATTTGTTTTTACAAAATGATGATCTTGATGATATGCGTCGTTAAATAAAGAATTTACATTTTGTTGAAGGTCTGCCTGAATCATTGACTGATGAAGCACTGCTTCCTTTGCATAAAACCCATTTGGTTATTATTGATGACCTCATGGAAGCGGCCAGTAATAGCTCTGAAATTTGAAGGCCATGCACGTCAGCGAAGCGCCATTCGTAAATCTACCAGCCAGAACTGATAAAAACTATTTGTGAAATCGCCCTCAATATTTTACACGATGAGATGGCTCTCTCATCGCCAAACACAGTTTTAGAAGCCACATGGAAAAGTCTTGAAATCTGGCTGCGGAACAAGTTTTTTAGAAACTTGGCAGTTTGTCAGCGTGAAGCCTCTTTTATGACATACAATTTGCTGCGTGGCTGTAAGCAGGGTCAATTGATCATACGCTGGTTGTTTTATTGGAAAAACAAATAAACAAAAAAACAAAACAGACAAAATAATAGCAAAGTTTCCACACAGGTTTTGGTACATAATAGCTCCAAGTCCCAAAACTACCTCTTCACATCTTGTAGATAGTCATGAACATAGTTGCTGTATGCCCACAAGCACACCTATGGTTTTTAACGGCGCACTCACATGCAACATGATGACAGCCCTCCCCGTTGGGCCCGTCGTAAATAAGCACCATTTTAGGACCCTTACATTCGGGACATTGCAGGTGAGCATTTTTCACAGCGAAAGCTTCCTTGTACACCTTTTCCTTACGCCGCCGACACAAGGGGCATTTGTTTCCAGTCTTTCTATCGCAAGTTGCACAGGTTACATGCCCACACTCAAAAGCGTGTTCCGCTCTGTGAATTGTACAAATTGGGCACCACCACACGTCCTCTACTGTGGCCTCAGGTGTCATGGCACTGTTCACATGTATGATGTCATAATTCCCCTGTCCATTGAAAGTCTTCTCGATTTTCTGTTGGTGTGTGTCGTCCTGTGAAACAACCTCCGTGTATGGTGACGGCCACACATCTCGATACAGTCCCTCCAGGCATTCCAGAAATGCGACATGTTCCGGAGATGCCCGTGTCATAATTTCGTGCAGTGCCAGAAACAGCGGCCTCTCTCTAGCAAGCCGTATGTCATCGTACTCTTCCACAGTCAAAAGGTTGCATTCCACAAGTATATCCACGACATTGAATTCGTCTCTTCGTGTTTCAAAGAAGTTGCGCAGGCCTCGGTTTGCGCTCCATAAGTCAAACGGCTCAGTCGGTGGACGACTCCTCACTGTTATGACATGAACAGACCAGGTAACAGGACAGACGTACAAAGAGGAAAACGACAGGTAAATCGACATCGACGTGGAATTATTTTGTGAGAACGGAGGCTGAGGCCATCGATGTTGATACTCACCAAAACTTTTTCTAGGGCCGTTTGTTTCCAGGTCGTTGAAAAGGAAAGGATCTTCATCCCTGAGGGCCGATAAGAAGGCCTCAGCAGTACATTCGTCTCTCACGGCATCAGTCAATATGACTCGCATGGCTCTCGCCTTATTTGGGTACAACAGTCTAAAAAATCTGTGGGCTGATTCACACCTGTCAACCACATTTTCAGCCCAAGAATTCAATTTTTCTGATGGTGTCATATGCCCGACTTCCAATACTCTAAGCTCTGTCGGACTACTGGATATGGCGTCCATAGTTAAAGACGTTTCTGCACTGTGGTAATTAAGAAAGCAGACAAAATTGAGATAGGTAGGAATGAAGGCACCCCCAACAATGTCACTCAAGACACACTCCTGTCTTGATATTTATGTCAGTGGACTCTAACCACGCCTTAAGACAGAACTGTTCCCACAAGAAAAGTTATCCAATGATTACTGTCTTCTACCCTGTGTACTTTGTTCAGCAGTCGATCGAGTCCTTCTCATAACGCTCTCTCCATTGTCCATTCCCATCTTTCTTGTCGAAGTAGTCTTGCCTACTCCTTTTCGGAGATCTTGCTCTCAATGCCATGTTGTTCAGTGTAAAACACCAGCGTCGACATGAGATCCTTTGCCTGACATGTCTGCCATTTCTGTTGCCAAATCTCAGAATGGGGGGGGGGACCCACACACACACACACACGACTCGCAAGCCCTCCCGCTTAAATGAAAAACTTGGTTTAAACCTATATTCAACATAAAATTCTAGAATATACTTTGAAACTCGCATTTACCAGCTTTCTACGCACAATTTTATCATTCATTAAAGTTAAAAAACTTTAAAATGACACATGAAAAACATGGCTGATACATTGACCTAAAAAGGCCCTGCTTGTTTATTCACACTGGTAGAAAAATTAACTGGTACTTTTCGACTCTTTGACTGTTTTTAAAAAACTAAAATCTTGCTTGTAATTTAACAAACTAACACACACACACACACACACACACACACACACGACTCGCAAGCCCTCCCGCTTAAATGAAAAACATAGTTAAAACCTATATTCAACATAAAATTCTTGGATATACTTTGAAACTCGCATTTACCAGCTTTCTACGCGCAAGTTTATCATTCATTAAAGTTAAAAAAATTTAAAATGACACATGAAAAAGATGGCTGATACATTGACCTAAAAAGGCCCTGCTTGTTTATTCACACTGGTAGAAAAATTAACTGGTATTTTTTGACTCTTTGACTGTTTTTAAAAAACTAAGACCTTGCTTGTAATTTAACAAACTAACACACACAAACACACACACACACACACACACACACTCACACATACACGACCCGCGAGCACTCCCGCTCAAATGAAAAACTTAGTTGAAACCTATATTCAACATAAAACTCTAGGATATACTTTGAAACTCATATTTTCCAGCTTCCTACACACAATATCATCATTTCTTAAAGTTAGAAATCTCTGCAGTGATGTCATCAATACAGTCCATGCCCACTTACAAAGTGAGCTGACTGGTGAAGCCTCATGTCTTTGAGTTGAAAACTGTCTGTTCTGGTGCCAAAAACAATTTCAGGTAAGAAAGTAAATATTTTCATCACAAATATTTTTGCATAGTGTCTATTATGTTGTAGATACAATTGTTTCACGTACATAAGCTCAAGTAATTGTTTCTCTAGTTTCATTTGACTTGTTGCATTAGTGCTAGCTTTGAAGATAAATGTTAAAAACGGTTACCTTTTTAATGGCTGTCTGGCATGGGGAGGGTTGTAACTGTTCTTAAAAAGTGTTACAATCTTCCCCTTATTTTGACATTTTGTACTAGTCCCCTTTTTACAGCATGCCCTAGGCAGTTTGCTTAGTTAATAGTTACTTACTAAGTGCTTCTGCACCTTGAAAACACAGTGTTCAAAAGTGTTTTGTTTATTGTTCAATAGACAGTTCAACTGTTCATATGCCTTGCAGCACTCATAAAGTACTTAGTGAAGCTTTGCACTACACTGTTCAAAAGTAGTTTTGTTGATTGTTCCACAGATCTCCAAGTGTTCAAATGCTTTTTCACATTAACCTGTTTCAGGTTACAAAACACACACACACACACACACACACACACACACACACACAGACACACACACACACACACACACCCACACACAACACATGCCAGTTTATACTTTATATTTCTTCATATTATATATATATTTATTTATTTTATTGTATTTATTTTTATCGTATTTCACTTATACTTCTTATTTATTGTATTATTATTATTTTGTAGTCTGACAAGTTTATGGTCCCTCCTTTATTATTCATTAAAGTGCTTCCTTACATTTAATAGCTTGTATCTTTTTTAAGGCTATTAATTTCATTGTTACATCCATCCTCAAGTCATGTTACAACTCACCTCGGTACTGTGGGGGTAGGTTGAAACAACATACCTCTTTCTATTAGACATTAATTCACATAATCTGTGATAGTGTAGTAGAAGTCCAAGTGTATCATTTATAGCAGACAAATATGGGAACCACATGTAAAAATTTGAGATCTCTATCACAAGGAACGACTGCGTTACACGTGCTCAAGCAAAAAAGTGTTACTATCATCCCCGGTCTCCCCTACTGATACTGAAAGAAAAAATAACAGGTATATTTCGACTCTTTGACTGCTTTTTAAAAACAAAGATCTTGCATATAATTTAACAAACTAACACGCACACACATGCGCATACACACACGCACACAGACACACACACACACACACGCGCGCGCGCGCGCACACAAAACCGACATACACTCCCGCTTAAATGAAAAACTTAGTTAAAACCTATTTCCAACATAAAATTCTACTTTAAAACTCGCATTTACCAGCTTACTTCACACGATTTTATCATTTCTTAAAGTCAAAAGACTTTAATATGACGCATGAAAAACATGGCTGATACACTGACCAAAAAAGGCCCTGCTTGTTTTTTCACACAGGTAGAAAAATTAACTGGTATTTTTTGACTCTTTGACTGTTTTTAAAAAACTAAGACCTTGCTTGTAATTTAACAAACTAACACACATACACACACACAAACACGCACACACGACCTGCTAGCACTCCCGCTCAAATGAGAAACTTAGTTAAAACCTATATTCAACATAAAATTCCTGGATATACTTTGAAACTCGCATTTTTAGAAACACAGACTTAACAAACTAATGTTGCATTGATATTTATGAAAATGGTTTATCTGTAATCGAGAATATCGGTATTTATTGATTGTTACTCATTTTCAAGACTGGATGCAATATATTACAAATAAAGTACTTGTAAGTGATAAATACTAAGAATTATCAAATACAAAATACTGAAAATATTTTACACGGCCAGTTAAAAATCCTTAATCAAGAAGTAGATGGTGACGCACGACTTCAATTCGCCGTTAGTGCGGAACTGCGATTAACCATGTAGCCTATTCAATAAGTGAACCTGGGACGAATAACAAGAAGTAGGCCTGAAATCTTTCACCGGTGATGGTTATTTAAAGATGCGCTTGTGCAAGCATTACTCGCACTTCTTTCGTCAACTAGCCCTACATTACAACTTTTTGGTAACTTTTCTTTTTCCACGCACATCGCGCCGAAAAACTGGTAAATTTTCTTTCTTTCTTTTTCCTTTACATACACTTATCCACTGCACCGCTTTATGTTACCCGTTTTAACACTTCTTGCTCTCATATTTTTTCTGCTTTAAATCACGGTTTTCTCTCCAGAACTCTTTAACACAATTAAATAAATGTTTTAAAAGGGTTATCCCTACAAAAAAAACGTAAAACACGCTAAAACACACTAAAATGTATAAAATTCTCTCTCCGCACCAGAACGTGCAAGGGGAGGGTGAGAGGGCGGTGCAGAATCTCACTCACACACAGCCTCCCCGGAGAGGGTGAGAAGAGGAGAGGGGGGAGGATTAGGGAGAAGGGGGGTAATTACTTATGGTGGGAAAGTATGATTGTTTAAAAAATAATGACAACCCGTTAGAAAAATATTTAGCGCAGTGTCCCAAAAGCGTATTAATGAAACATCCTGAGACCTATGACCTCAGAGAGCAATTTCACGCCCCATAGCTGTGCGCATCTCCGCACCTTCAAAAACATATAGACCACCAACCCGCGCATTCCCATGCACAATTTCAGAATAATATATCATTTCATGTTTACTCTTTTCACCTTGAATGTTCCCAGGCCTTCAAAAACTTTGGAATGTGAATACCCTGTTGCCTAGGCCACCTCAAAACCTTTTAAATTAAGATTGCGAATACTGCGGATGTTATTTTCAAAATAATTATTCAGTCATGTTTATATGCGGCCGTTCATAGTTCTGAACAATTTCGCTCCCTCCATTCAATAACTTGACATTGTGAACGTGCTTAATGTATGATTTTCTCGCACTTTTTAAAATCAATACGAAGGTGCAGAAAAATCCTTAATACATAGCAATGACCGCCAGGAACAATCTCACAACACGCAGACACCCGTATCGTTCAGACCACCGCCCTGGGTAAGTTTCATTACCCTATTAATTCTCGACAGAAAATTTCATTCATGAATCGCTACCCCAACGCCGGCTCCGCCGTCCCATGGTGTCCCACACACCAACACCCCCGCCGGTATCAACCCCGCTCCACCTGTGTAAGTTTATTGTTCTCCTGCATTTTACAGAAGTCGTTCGCACATCAGTCATCCCGAATTCAGCTGTTGTTTTTAAAATGACAGCTGTGCGCATCCGCAAGTTCCGCCAACTCAGCAACGCGCTCAAACACCTGTCGGATTCAACCCCTCCCTCCTGGGTAAGTTTTATCGGTCTCCTGCTTTTTTTACGAAAGTCGTTAGCGCATCAATCACACCTAATTCAGCTGTTGTTTTAAAAATGATGACAGTGCGCATTCGCAAGTTCCGCCGTCCCATGGTGTCACACACCAACACCTGTCGGATTCAAACCTTGCTCCCCCTGTGTTAGTTTTACAGTTTTCCCGCTTTTTACAGAAGTCGTTCGCTCATCAATGCACAATCAATCATTCCGTGGCTTGCACCCTCCCCGCAAGCCCCGCCCGCCCATGTGGACCGACCACTTCCAATGCCAACAGTCAGACACACAGAGAGACACAGACCAGGGAAGAAGACGTACAGAATTAACACTCTGCATGGAAACCATCCTTATTGCGCACTTCTTTCGTCAACTACATTACAACTTTTTGGTAACTTTACTTTTCCACGCACATCACGCCGAAAAACTGGTAAATAATTTGCTTTCTCTCTTTCACCTTTATTTATTTCCTTTATTTTAACACTTCATGCTCTCATTTTTTCTGCTTTAAAAAACACTCTGTTCTCTCCGAAACTCTCCGAATTTAAACGCTCTTTCGTTTCTTTCGTTACACCACACAACCAACAAAACTCTTGAAATAAAGTTTTACCACTTTTAACTTTCACATCACCCTTCCAACCACACATATAATAACCGTTTTAAAAACCACAAAACTATAACACCAGAAAATAAATGCTTTAAAAGGCTCATCCCCACAAAAAACGTAAAACACACTAAAATGTATAAAATTCTTTCCCTGCTCCAGAACGTTCAAGGGGGAAGGGGGTGGGGACTTGGGACGGTGCTGAATCTCACTCACACACAGCCCCCACCTCGGAGAGGGAGAGAAGAGGCGAGGGGGGAGGATTAGGAGAAAAGGGGGGAGAGGGATTTTGATACTATTTTTATTTTTTGCATATGACCCCCAAGTGAACTCTTCAACTCATTAAAAAGCCATCAATCATTTTTTTTGACATAAGCCACATCCAATTACTCTCTCTCATGATGTTCAGTGCTGAATCGCAAATATGCATTGGCCAAGGCGATGATGCTGCAACTGTAGCCTGGTGTCATTCCTATTAAACATATAAAGACCACTGGTTGAAGAAAACAAGCAAATTTCCCCATTCATTTGAGGTTGCATGTCAGGTAAAGGACCAGGGGACATCATTACCTCAACAGTCAATGTGCAGGTGTACATTGAAATTCTGGACCATTTTCTGATTCCATCAATATAAAATAGGTTTGTTGATAGTGAAGTCATTTTTTGGGATGGCAATACATCTTGCCAAAGAGTAAAGAGTGAAGCTTTTCTTCAGAAAAGGCATGTCAACTCAGTGACATGGATAGCAAACAGTTTGGATCTCAATACAATTGAAAATTTATGGTGGAAATTTTAAAAAAGTCCAAGCTGCAAAGCTTATCTGTCAATTGCTATTCAAGAGAGCTGGAAGCAGCTTGATTGAGAAAATTATTTTTTGTTAGTGAAGTCCATGCCTCAAAGAGTTCAGGCCATCATAAAAGTAAAAGAAGGAGCAACAATGCTGATTTTTAATTCAGATTTTTTTTTTATTGTTCCATAGTTTTTTCCTCAACATTGAGTGACTCCACAATTCTTTCGTTTACTTCATTATGAAAAATATGGCATTAATTTAATTAAATTTGTTTGGTGTATTTCATGAAGCCTGAAAATTGATTTGTGTCATATACTTTTTTTGATTTGTCTATTTGCTATGGAGTAAAATAGCTGTATGAGCATATTCCAAGTGCGGTGATTCCATAATTTTTTGCCAGGGCTTGTAATCAAGCTTTCTGAATGGGAAACAGGTGGAAAGTAATCATGCATTAAAGGGTGAGGACCATGCCTACCCTAAAATGCTTCCGACAGCACGTCTCCATGGACTATCACCTGAGGAAGAAATCCAATTCAAATGTTCTACTCGACATACCTCTGATCGATCTCCTTCGCTCCTCAGCACAGTCCGCTTTACCACCTTGGAGTAGCCATCTCCTTCCTCCATGCTGACCAACTCCTGACGAGAGCCTTCCATTACCACTTCCTGCTGTTCCATGCCATCCGGTGACACAAACTTACGGATTATCTTTCTGGTGATCTGAACCAAGGACAAGGAAAAATTGGGAAGGCCACCCAAGAGATACCAGACTGCATAAGAAAGGCCCAATGTATAACCGGAGCAGTCTTCGTATTTATCTGTTTCACTGAATTAGAATATAAGATTCTGTACTGACATGTCCAGAAAGAGCACAGAAAATTATTTACTGTATGTCTGTCTTCAGCTTGAGGTGAGCGAGTGTGAGAGGAGTGGTAAGGTTATCTCAAGGAAGAGAGAGCAGGAAGGATGGAGGCAAAGACGAATACTAAGAGAGGTAACTTGGGATAGAGGCCCTAAAGATAAACAAGAAGGATAGGGAGAGAGAGGAGGGGATGCTTCTAGTTACCTTCTTCACCACCATGTTACCATGCTCATCAATGTACTGCTCTTCTGTCACTGTCTGTGGGGTGATTTCTGGCATCTCATCCCCCTGTGGAGAACAGAGCTGAGGGTTAACTCTCAATCATACTCTCACCCACTCACTCACTCACATACTCCCTTTCTTTCTGCGATGCACACTCGCACTCAAAGTACACGCCACTGGAAATATACTGAGAATGCATTACACTGGCAAGCCTTTGGTTCATACATATCTCGAAAAAATGCACAAACACAGAGACCCGTTTAATCTTTGTAGAACCTTGGGGAACTGCCAATACAAGCAATACTTTAAGAAAAAATTTGCTTTGTAAAGGATGCCGATGTTTACAGATGTACACATGGTGACACCAGAAGATTACAAACACATGCACACAGACACACACACATGCGCACATTCTGTTTTCATATTTTGATGGCATATGCCATTGACATTCATTCCCTAATCTCTTTCCCTGACCTTAACTGGAAACAGTAACTGTCTAAAACTAACCCTAACTTTAACCCCTAACCAGTGGTATTCAGCGTTGTTCCTAGGGGCCCTATGTGTATGCTGGTTTTTGTTCCAACCACAATTGTAATTGCAGGATTTTATCCCCTTTCTGCAGATATAGATGCCTGCGGACAAAGACCAGCTCTTTTTATGGAAGCAGTTGCACAACTCAATCACTAGATGGGACCCCCGGATCAGTTATTGAATATTCACAAGCAAGCAGAGCTGGAACACAGTCTAACATACTGACGAGTTCACTCCTATCCCTGTTTTTCAGGAGTTCCATGAATTAAACTCCTCAGCTAAGCCTGATGTACAAACTACTCAATATCCTTGCCCATAGTATCTATCCAGCAGATAAAAAAAGATCTCTTGCGACAGAAAAAATCATTGTCTTCTGTAGCAACCACTTCAGTTACATTAACCCAATGGTATTCCAAGTAGTTCAAAAAAATCAGTTTCCTGAGGCAAAAATTTGCCATAGTGTTGACACAGTCATTCTACTATCAATTTCAGTCATCAAATATTAAAAACATGCAATTTCCTATCATGGATTAACGCATAGATATGCCGGTTGAAGAATTTAGCTGTCTTTTAGAGCCTCATACAAGCTCTCACGGAAATCCAATCACTTTAATGGTGACAGTGGTGTCTGCGTGAAATCGCTACTGTAGTTCACGCCCATGTGAAATTCTCCTGGTAATCACCAGTTGGTTGACACAATTTTTATCCAATTGCAGACAGTATAAGCTTTCCTCAGTAAGTGAAAGACATTGATTGCACCCTAAAAAATGAATTAAAATATGTGTGTAGTAGGGTTGCATTTTATTTTCTAAACTTTACGCAGCTCAGACTGACATGGTTGCATGGGAACAAGAAACTTCCAGAACTGAGCCTGGTGAGCTGAGCTTAATTGCGGGATGGAAAAGTGATTCTGAGATGGAAAATAGCAGTTATTCTGAATGGAGCAGACAAAAGGGCCGAAAGCATTGATACTTTTCAGGAGCAGCTCAATAATTCTCTTGAAAAGCGAGTAAAGCTGTCTTTGTATGGTGTAGCTCTATCTTACTTTTTGCTTGCTAACTAGCCAGCTATTTCTTATTTTTGGTTTACCACCGTGATCACAGAGCTAGTTTATCACATATGGTAACAAACGAGTAGTCGATACTGCAGGGTGCTGGCATTTTTCTTAACTTGGCGATCAGTTTTGGAATTTATTCCATGTTCAATGAAATGGAACAACTATTACTGTGACTGGAGTTATACGTGTTCCATAGAGGGTGTGAAATGAGAACATTACAAGCTTGCATTTCACTTGGATGATCGGAATGGTAAACTGAAAGCTTTCCGTCTGAGTGAACGATCTGACCTTAGAAAAAGCAGTTCCTCTAATGAGTGGCTGTGTTTGCTGACGCAGCTTTGTAGATAAATGGACGAGATTCTGAACTTCTTCGTGGAGAAAAGATATGTTTTTGGTTTGGAGAGGTCACTGGAGACCATTGATGTCCAGCTGCATCTATATTGATAAACTCATGATAAATTCAACCAGAAAATTGAAATCATATTGAACTTCATATGTACAACGTTGATTTGCGTTAAAAATATGATTATTCTACTAATTGGAAGTGCGCCATTTTCAGGGCTCTGGGAGTTTGGGAAGCGACCTGGATAGCTGTCTTATTTGGCTTATAAAAAGTGGATAATTTAATATTTCATGTTCAGATGAGCAGTACTTGTGGTCTAGGAGTTTATTATCCCCTAAATGTATTGTTTTAACCTCCAGCCATTTTTCCCTCCTCAAAATTATTTTTTTACAGTTTCAATGGTGAATTCTCATGAATTTTTTTTTTAAGTTCGCAGCCCATTTTCTCAACCAAAATCATGAAAAGAAACTGATATATCATGTAATTCTAAATGCTGTAAGTGTCTTTTCTGAGTTTAGCCACATTCGTCCTCTTTATGAAGCTTAAATCTTGAATTATAAAGCATCAAATTGGGTAACCCATAAATGGCCAAATTTGGCTTCTGCGCAAAGGGGTTAATGAGCTGTTAATTTGTCTTTAGTGCATTTAAAGTTTAGAGCAGTTACTCGGTCATTTATTTATTGAGGAAAATGATCCAATATTACATATCTGTGAGGGGAAAAAGTATGTGAACCTCTAGGATTAGTGATTCATTTGAAGGTGAAATTAGAGCCAGGTGTTTTCAATCAATGGGATGATGGGATGATCAGGTGTGAGTGGGCCCTCTGCTTTATTTAAAGATCAGGGATTTATCAAAGTCTGACCTTCACAACACACGTTTGTGGAAGTGTATCATGGCACGAACGAAGGAGAGTTCTGAGGACCTCAGAAAAAGCGTTGTTGATGCTTATCAGGCTGGAAAAGGTTACAAAACCATCTCTAAAGAGTTTGGACTTCACCAGTCCACAGTCAGACAGATTGTGTACAAATGGAGGAAATTCAAGACCATCATTACCCTCCCCAGGAGTGGTCGACCAACAAAAATCACTCCAAGAGCAAGGCGTGTATTAGTCGGCGAGGTCACAAAGGACCCCAGGGTAACTTCTAAGCAACTGATGGCCTCTCTCACTCTGGCTAATGTTAATGTTCATGAGTCCACCATCAGCAAAACACTGAACAACAATGGTGTGCATGGCAGGGTTGCAATGAGAAACCCACTGCTCTCCAAAAAGAACATTGCTGCTTGTCTGCAGTTTGTTAAAGATCACGCAAACAAACCAGAGGGCTATTGGAAAAATGTTTTGTGGACAGATGAGACCAAAATAGAACTAAATAGGTTTAAATGAGAAGTGTTATGTTTGGAGAGAGGAAAACACTGCATTCCAGCATAAGAACATTATCCCATCTGTGAAATGTGGTGGTGGTAGTATCATGGTTTGGGCCTGTTTTGCTGCATCTGGGCCAGGACAGCTTGCCATCATTGATGGAACAATGAATTCTGAATTATACCAGCGAATTCTACAGGAAAATGTCTGGACATCTGTCCATGAACTGAATCTCAAGGGAAGGTGGGTCATGCAACAAGACAGCGACCCTAAGCGCACAAGTTGTTCTACCTAAGAATGGTTAAAGAAGAATTAAGTTAATGTTTTGAAATGGCCAAGTCAAAGTCCTGACCCTAATCCAATCGAAATGCTGTGGAAGGACCTGAAGCGAGCAGGTCATGTGAGGAAACCCACTAACATCCCAGAGTTGAAGCTGTTCTGTATGGAGGAATGGGCTAAAATTCCTCCAAGCTGTTGTACAAGACTAACCAACAGATAACGGAAATATTTAGATGCAGTTATTGCTGCACAAGGGGGTTGCACCAGCTACTGAAAGCAAAGGTTCACATACTTTTGCCTCTCACAGATATGTAATATTGGATCATTTTCCTCAGTAAATAAATGACCGAGTATAATATTTTTGTCTCATTTGTTTAACTGGGTTCTCTTTATCTACTTTCAGGACTTGTGTGAAAATCTGATGATGTTTTAGGTCATATTTATGCAGAAATCTAGAAAATTCTAAAGGGTTCACAAACTTTCAAGCGCCACTGTATGCATGCCATCTAGAATTCAAAAAATGCCATATTGACTTTGCGTTGTATTGGAAATAACAGCATGAAATGAAATGAGAAAACAATGTAACCAAACAAATTAAAGGAGAATTAGGCTAATAAAAGGCAAAAACTAATTGGCACATTATAAAATATAGCAAACGATAGAGTAAAACCAGTTTCGCGTTATGTTTATCTACAACCCCTATTCCGAAATAGTTGGGACGAAGTGTAAAATTGTGAATAAAAATTAAAATGCAATGACTTTCAGCTCACATGAGCCAATATGTTATTTGCAATAGAAGATAGTTCCAACATATGAAATGTCATATGAGACATTTTACATTTTTATCCACAAAATGAGCTGATTTCAGATTTTGTAGCTGCAACAGGTCTCAGATGAGTTGGGACACAGGCAAAAAAGGGCTGAAAAAGCAATTAATATATAAGAGAATCAGCTGAAAGAACATTTAGCAAGTAATTAAGCTAACTGGCATCAGGTAGGTAACATGATTAGCTATAAAAGGGATGTCTTAGAGAGGCTGCGTCTCTCAGAAGTAAAGATGGCCAGAGGCTCTCAAACCTGTTAAGGCTTGCGTAAAAAAAATTGTGGAATACTTTAAAAACCATGTTCCTCAACGTCAAATTGCAAAGGCTTTGAAGGTCTCATCATCGACTGTGCATAACATCATCAAGAGATTCAGAGAAACTAAAAAATTCTCTGTGTGTAAGGGACAAGGCCGAAGATCTTTACTGGATGCCCATGATCTTCAGGCCCTCAGACGCTACTCTATCACTCACCAGCATGATTCTGTCATTGACATTACTAAATGGGCCCAGGAATACTTCTCAAAACCACTGTCTGTTAACACAGTCCGCCGTGCCATCCACAGAGGTCACCTAAAACTCATGCAAAAAGGAAGCCATTGTTGAGCATGATCCAGAAGTGCCACCATGTTCTGTGGGCCAAGGCTCATTTAAAATGGACTGCTGCAAAGTGGCTATGTTTTTAAAAGCACCATGAATGTTGAAGGGTATATAAAGGTTTTAGAGCAACATATGCTCCCTGCCAGATGAAATCTCTTCCAGGGAAGGCCTAGTGTATTTCAGCAGGACAATGCAAAACCACATACTGCAGCTATTACAACAGCATGGCTTCGTAGTGGAAGAGTCTGTGTGCTGAACTGGCCTGCCTGCAGTCCTGATCTTTCACCGATTGAGAACATTTGGTGCATAATTAAAAGAAAAGTCTGTCAAAGGAGACACAAAACTCTCCAGCAGCTGGTAGCCTGAATTAAACAAGAGTGGAATCAAATTTCAATGGCTAAACTCAAGAGACTTGAGTCTCCTCAATGCCCAGTTGCCTCCACTGTGTTAAAAAGAAGAGGGGATGCTACACCATGGTAAACAGGCCCATGTCCCAACTTTTTGAGACCTGTAGCAGCCATCAAATTTTAAATGAGCTCATTTCGTGGATAAAATTGTAAAATTTCTCAGTTTCAACAGTTTGTTATGTTATCCCTGTTCTACTACAAATAAAATACGGGCTGGTGTGATTTGAAAGTTATTGTATTTTGGTCTTATTCACAATTTACACTTTGTCCCAACTATGTCGGAATTGGGGTTGTCATGAAGTTCACATAAAATGTTTTGAAAGAACTGAAAGACTTGTGAAAGACTTGTGTCCAGCAACGTAATTTGGGGTATATTGATTTTCTCAATATCTACTTTGACCTATTAAAAATGTTATATTTCTTGAAATTACTTGCAATGTACAACTCCATTTTCAAAAAAGTTGGGACACATTGTTAAATGTAAATTAAACGGTGTGATGATTTTCAAATCAATTTAAACCCCACATTTAATAGGACAAAGACAATGTATCTTGAAACTGATAAATTTTATTGTTTTTTGAAAAATGTCCGCTCATTCTGAATGTGATGTCAGCAACATATTTTATAAAAGCTGGGACGGGATCATAAAGGACTGGAAAAGTTGCAGGAATCTACAAAAAAACAATTAAAGGAACATCTCACAGCTAATTAGATTATATAGCCACAAGCCAGAAACAAGATTGGGAATGAAAAGTCTTTCAACTTGAAATTGCACTGAATTAGGAGATTTTATCCTCTATGGTACATAATATTATTATAAGTTTACCACAATCCAGAAAAATCTCTGCACACATGGGACAAGGCCAAAATCCAATTTTGAATGGCTGTGATTTTCAGGTCCTCAGGCCGCACTCCATTAAAAACAGACAGGATTCTCTTCGGAAATCGCTGCATAGACTCAGAAACACTTCTGTGAACCACTGTCAGTAAACACAGTTTGTCACTGCATAGTTAAAACTGTGCCATGTAGAGATTAAACCATATATAAACAAGATCCAGATACAGTCTCTTCTTCTGTGATCCTGAGCTCATTTAAAATGTAGAGGCGAAGTGGAAAACTACCTTGTAGTTTGAATAATCAAACTGTGAAATTCTTTCTGGATATCATAGATGCCACATCCTCTGGGCTAAGAAAGGCCATCCACCTGGTAATCAGTAAACAATTCAAAAGCCAGCATCCATGATAATATAAGGCGCATTACTACACATGGCATGGCTAACATGCACATCAGTGAAGACACCATTAATGGTGAAAGATATATGCGGGTTTTGATGCAACATTTACTGCCATCCAGATAAGGGTGGTTCAAAAAAATTAACTTCATGGTATTAATCATGGCACCTCCTCATTTTCTTTGTTTTAGTAAACTCAGTAATTATGCCAAAAGTCTTAGTGATATTGTACATAGATACCAGTGTTCATGGGGTCATCTATATCCAGGGTTTCCTCCAGGATTTTTTGAAACTCTGGCGGGGGAGGGCTTCAGTGTCAGGTCAAAACTCAGCATCATCAGGTGTGGCCAGTTTTCATTAATCAGCATGTAGGTGATGTAATAATTGAAGTCTATGTGCACGGAAGTTTATCAGTTTCACATGTGTCACAGTGGATTTCACCACTAGTAACATGGAAAACGATTATGACTCCGGACTTCTCACGCTTTTCTTTACTCAGGGATTGAAAGCAACAGAATTGCATAAAAATGTTTCAAATGGTCTTATTTCATTTAAACAATTTGAACGATCATGAAACACATGCATTGTGTTTGTTGCTGTCTTTTTGAAATTTGTGTTGTTTAAATCTCAAATGAATGACCTACTTTTGTTTATGATATGTTAAAACAGTAGTAAATGATCTAGTTTTTGTTTTATACAGCTATTTGTGTTTTGTTGGATGGAATAATATATGCACTCAAAAGTTTGCAGATTCTCCAATACAGCACAATGATTACAAATAGCTTGCAAAATTGAGCACTGCCTTCACATTCATATATCACCTTGAAATTGTGCATGTTAGATTAAAGTGATAATTGGAACATTTTGAAAAGGTGCCTTGACTTCTACTGTATATAAAAAATTTTTGGCACATTATTGGACCACCCTAATCCAGATGCCCTTTTTAAGGGAAGATCTTGCTCATTTCAGAGTCACCATGCCAAACAGCTTGCCTGACCATATTGCTGATGCAGAAACCTAACAAATTTTCAAGAGCAGGCTTGATTTAGTGCTAGATACCATTGAGTCATTGAAGTGATAGATTCACTATAGTAATAAGAAACTGGTGAGTCTCGTTGAGCTGAACGACTTTGTTCTCGACATTCATGTTATGTTATGTTATGTTAAACACCATACTCTGCACATATTACAATAACATAGCTCTGTTGAAGAAGTCTGCCGGAAGTCCAGACCTGTCACCTATAGACAACATTTGGCACATTATGAAACAAAAAATATGATAATGGAGGCTGCAAAGTATTCAGCAGTTGAAATCCTACATAAAGCAAGAATAGGAAGACATTTTGCTTTCAAAACTACAGCAGTTGGTCTCTTTAGTACCCAAATGCTTACAGAATGGTTGATTCAAGAAGACATGATGCAACAGAGGTAAACATTGCCTTACGCTTTTGAAGCATGTTGATGGCATCAAATTGAAAATGAGCATGTATTTTCCAAAAAAAAAAAAATCTCAGTTTCAGCATCTGATATATTGTCTTTGAACTATTTTCATATAAAAATGAAGTTCAAATCATTTAACAATCATTGCATTCAGTTTTCATTGAAATTTTACACAGCACCCCAACTTTTTTGGAAATGGGGTTGTAGAAATAAACACACTATCCTCAAAAGTATTTTATTCTTCATAGCATGTATGGATGTTTCAATAAAAATTTGGATGAAGAGAGTAATTAACAACTCTATACATGAAATACACCTGATTAAGACATATTAACAGCTTGTTAAAATCCTACAATTACAATTGTGGTCGGAACAAGAACCAGCATACACAGTGGGCCCCTAGGAATGATGTTGAATACCTCAGCCCTAACCCTAATAAAATGCAATTTTCTTATGGGGACATTTTTAGGTCCCCTAAAGAATGAAGAAATCTGGTACTGCATGTTTTGGAGACATTTTCTTCCCAAAAGTGTAGGTGTACCCCGACTACACACACACACAAACACAAACACACTGCAGAAATCCTAATTCTAATAATCACTGTATAATCATGGCAGGAGGAGAAAATAAACAAAAAACATCAGAGGAGTTTCCTTGACTAGAGCGCCACAAATTAAAAACTTGCATGGCAGAACCTAAGAAAGAAGTCGAAACGGCTGGATTATAGAGAAAATCTGGGGGACTATGTATTGTTAATTGTGTGTTTCAACTTTACATACTTCAGTAAAAGTGGTCCAGTCCCTCGTACACATATGTAGGTAGCATAACCTGGAGGCAAATTAGTTCAAACAAGACCTCACCTAATCTGATTTAGCCAAACCAGGAAAATGTGCACCCATCAGACCAAACCAAATGCCACATGCGCTTCAGGGCATCCCTGACAGAGTACCTGGATGATCACCCTGCGTCGGACCACCCTAGTGGTCAAGACCTCCTCTTCTGAACTATCCGACAACAGACCTAATTCCTCTGTTATTTCCTGATAGGTAGGAGAGATGCATTGTGGGTTTGAAACATCAGAAATGAATCATTACAGTGGGGGTCAATCTCAGTAATTAGAAGTAACAGGCCATCACATGCTAGTTTTTTCGTTCCCAGTATCTCTCTTTCTTCCCATCTCTCAATCTCTCTCACCCCCTCTCAAGACAAGGAATTTTTTTTTTAGCTCATTATAAGTAGTGGAATAATCAATGTATTTAAAATAAAAATCTGTTTCCAAAGCAGCAAATAGCTTCAGAAGGGAAAGGCAGCAGTTCATTGACCATTAACCAGTATTTGCCTAAATCTCGGACAGCATGAGACAAGACCAGGCTCGTGACAGAGGAAAAGAAAAAGAAACTGAATAATATTGAAATGGAAACTGAATGGGGTGCATTCCACAAAGAAAAAAAAAACATTATATACATCCAGTATTCATTCAACTGGTATAATTATCAAAATCAGCCAGCACGCCCCTGAACATTATTTTTCATCTTAAAAGCACAATCAAAACTGTTGAATTACAGTCCTCTTACACGCTTAAATAAATATTTGTGATATTTTATTTATTTAGAATTAAATCCTACAATTGAGTTTAAACAGCATAAATCCAAATGCAGATTTTTTTTTTTTTTTTTTTAAAGAAAGCATTTACACAATTTATTGGGACATATAGGGCTCTATCTTTCATACTGCCCTACCCGTTGCCACTACCCGCTACCCGTGAATTACGCGTTTAGCAGCTTCCACTAACCCTAAACGGTATGTTGCGGCCACACTACCCGCTATGTATTATGCCGACTCCCTTATTTGCGCCTGGAGGTGTGCCTGTGGGCGTGTTTAAGCGCTTTCCCTACAATTGCTATCTTGCCCACACACCTAAGGGAAAGCGTATAGCGGGTCCTCAAACCACTGGCTACCCATTTGGGCTTTTACAAGAGCGCGCCCAGGCCGCTTCAATGCGTGTCCACTTGGACACATTTGGACGCGCACATGCAGCTCCACTTCCTGAATTAACTTGCCTATAAAAAGCCACATTGCTTTAGCCTTAGTTGAACCCCTGACAAAATGGCCGAGATAGTACTAAATCGCCTTGATCGGCAGTTAAATAATAGAAGACGCCCAGAACGCGTGTACCGTCAGCGCACCAGCTACCTTCGCCTTTCAGGTAAGTCTATATTGTTTGTATTTTGTATCAATGATTTTTTCTGCTTTTATAATAATATAATAATAATATAATTATTATGCATAATATAAATTAATATAATATATAACTGCTTATGTGGAGCATGTAACTTTAGATTGAATATTCATGAGGAGGTTGTACCCTAGAACTATTCAAAAGATGGGAGCTCTTACTTCTAAAATGGTGCTGTAAATGTTGCATTAATAATATCTCCTCATAAAGGCTGATCTGTGACCAGCCTGGCATACAATGGGCTCCAAAATTTCTGGCAACCCTGACTGGCAATGCACAAATAATACAAAAAAAAGTGAACAATATAACTTTAGAGAAACATAATCCAACAACATGTGAGATATTTTACTTTATTAATGTTTTAATGGAAAATGCAGCTGGCCAGAGCAAATCCATGACAAACAGCAAACCGGCAGGGACTGGGAGCATGGGCGAAAGGAGGGAACCACACGCACAGGCTGAGAAAGAATAACAAGATTTAATAAATGTACTAAAACACAACCCCAAATTGAGGGGGGCAGCAGCATGGGCTAAAACATACAGAATGCTGCAGCACTGGAATCAATTGCAGGCATACCCTGGCCTCACCTCCACTTCAACGAACCACATCTGTAGCTTGTTTAAGTGGAGGTGAGGAATGCAGGAGGGGAGGAACTGCAAGGGAAAACCTTTACAGGAAACAACCAAAATCATAGCAACAATCATTTGATACAAAATAAATTTCTACAAAATCAAGGTTTCATAATAACCAGCACCCTTCATTTAGTACATAGTGCAACCACCTCTAACAAGTATAACAAGCATGGAGTCTTTTCCTGTAATTTATGACAATGTTAATCACAGCTCTGCAAGAAGCTGTACCCGTTTAATCTAATAGAAGACACTGTTACTCTTTAAAAGGAGTATCGCTTTAATTACAAAGGCCAATTCCAATTAAGTTGGTACCTTGTGTAAAACGTGAATAAAAACAGAATACAATAATTAGCAAATCCTTTTTGACCTATATTTAATTGAGTACACTACTAAGACAAGATATTTAATGTTCAAACTTTATTGCTTTTTGAAATATTTGCTTATTTTGAATTTGATGCTTGCAACACGTTCCAAAAAAGCTGGGACAGGGGCAACAAAAGACTGGGAAAGTTGAGGAATGCTCAAAAAACACCTGTTCCGAACATTCCTCAGGTGAACAGGTTAATTAGAAACAGGTGAGTGTCATGAGCAACCCTGAAAGGCTCAGTCATTCCCAAGCAAGGATGGGGTGAGGTTCACCACTTTGTGAACGACTACCTGAGAAAATAGTCCAACAGTTTAAGAAAATCATTTCACAACAAGCTATTGCAAAGAATTTAGGGATTTCATCATCTACAGTTCATGATATCATCGAAAGCTTCTGAGAATCCAGAGAAATCTCTACAATTAAGCGGTGAGGCCAAAAACCAACATTGAATGTCCGTGATCGTCGGTCCCTCAGGCAGCATTGCATTAAAAACCGACAACATTCTGTAAAGGATATTACCATGTGGGCTCAGGAACACTTCGGAAATCATTGTCAGTTAACACAGTTTGTCGCTACATCTACAGGTGCAAGTTTAAACTCTACCATGCAAAACGAAAGCCATATATCAACAACACCCAGAAACGCCGCCAGCTTCTCTGGGCCCAAGTTCATTTGAAATGGACAGAGGAAAGAGGAAAAGTGTGCTGGTCTGACGAGTCCACATTTTAATCTGTTTTTGGAAATATGGTAGTTGTTTCAGCAAGACAATGCCAAGCCACATTCTGCATGTGTTACAACAGCGTGCCCTCACAACAAAAGAGTGCGGATAATACACTGGCCTGTCTGCAGTACAGACCTGTATCCCATTGAAAATATGTGGTGCATTATGAAGCACAAAAAAAAAAAAAGCGGAAGAATTGCACATAAAAAACTTCTCCAATTAGTGTCCTCAGTTCCAAAGGCTTATTGAGTGTTTTTAACATGAAAGGTGATGTAACACATTGCTGAACATCCCACTGTCCCAGCTTTTTTGAAACGTGTTGCAGGCATCAAAATGAATGAATATTAATTAAAAAACAATAAAGTTTATCAGTTTGAACATCAAATATCTTGTCTTTGTAGTGTTCTCAATTGAATAAAGAAATAGTATTTGCAAATCATTGCATTCTGTTTTGACGTTTCACGTTTTTCACGTTTCACACAACATTCCAACTTGATTGGAATTGGGGTTTGTATGATCTTGCTCCTGAGGGGACATAAACCACCACGTAAAGAGACCTGACTTTTTGCATTTATTTCAACTCATTAGAGTGCGCAGGATTATAGTTTTCCAATGACATAGCTGAGGCAAAATTACATTACCCAATTGCCCATTTCCTACTTACCAAACCAGTCTGGAGGTTAAATCTTCCATTGTCATTGAGTTTTAACTCTAACATCACAAGCTATCATAAACCCTGGATAAGATGCAGATGACTGAAGCAAATGGTAAGTTGCTCTCCTTGCTAGATTTAAATTATTTCCGTGACATAATTATTTTTCATATTTGCCAGTTAACTATTGTTATAAAAGCCAACTTATGGCTTTTGCTGAATCATCCATTTTCCTTGGGATATAATACGGCCACTAGACGCACTGATATTCCCAGAAAAATAGCAAGATCACAAGTTATGTCTGAAAGAAGCATTCATTTACTTGTGGATTGATAGGATATAGCGACATTTGTAATACTTCATGCCACTACAGTGGAATTATGAAAATATACTTTGGAGTATTGCATAATGTGCAACAGAGAATTATGTAGTCAGTATGTATTGCTAACACAGAAACTGTGAGTATTAGTTTGCATTATATTTACTTCTGGGAACTAGATGACATGAAAATGAAGGATTGCATCTAGTTTTTATAGTCATATAACTTTCAGTTTGTTTTCTGTTTAGTTTTGACAGCAAATGGAGGGGTATTATATGAAGCCACCTCATTTTGACTGTCAAAAACATTTAAAAATAATAATATTCACTTCCTTTTGATGCAAAATGTTGTATTATGCGTGAAGACAGTCGGTTTGTAGTATTAGACCACATTATTGATCATTCACACCAAAGCAAAAATCTCTCCATTTTCCAGCTGTTTGGAGTAGTGGAAAGCTCGTATTTTGCTTCACAGATGAGTTACACTGTCAGATTTAGCTGACTTCTGGTCAATGAGTTAATGACCCAGTAAATGTATTATTTTACCTCCAAGCTCTTCTTTGTTTTTCAGTCAGTCAGTACAAAATTACTTCAGGGTTGAATTTTCATGAATTTTTTTCTGTCCCAAAATAAAAAAAAATTAAAAAAGATTTACTTGGAATGATACAAGTGTCCTGCTTCACTGAAATCATTTTTCCAGTCTCTGTGATGCTCAACTCCTGATTTATAAAGTCTAAAGGGGCCTTCCCAGGTTAATTTGATTTGCCTTGTTCCAGCACAGATATGCGTATGAATAACACTACAGTTCATTAGTTCCACACAAAAATGTACCATTCCATTAGTTACCTTGGAATTGACATTATTGAGCAAAATCACAGTCTGTATTGTGGCAAGCCTTACTCCCTAACCACCCAAGCAAATCACTTAATTCTTTTTTTTTCCACTGTTGGATACATGTCATCTATGCAATCAAATGAGGATTTTTCTATATATTGTGTATTTATTTTTTTCTTGTGGTTTTTCAAAAAAAAATTCCTCTAATGAGTCAGTTGGACGACAAATACACTCCCATGAAATTGATACCTTTGTCCCGATCAGAAAAGCCCAATGTAATTGCATGCAGAAATAACCAACAAGTCTACAGTGAAAATTTGAGGCAATTTGGTTGAAAAATTTTCACAAAATTGATGAAATTAACCCCTTTCTGCAGATGTAGACACTTGCGTCTATGGAACTGCAAATTTAAGCATGCTGTTACTGTACTCGATCACTAGATGAATATGGACAAGTTCACTCCACTCCCTGTTTTTCAAGAGTTGCGTGAATTAAACTCCTCAGCTAAGCCTGATGTCCAAACTGGTCAATATCCTTGCCCATAGTACCGATCCAGCAAAAATGATCTCTTGCGACAGAAAAAAAAGTTGTGTCCTATGTAGCAACTACTTTAGCTACAGTGAGCCAATGGTATTGCAATTAGTGGTTCAGAAAAATTTGTTTTCTGAAGCAAAAAATTCGACATGGTATTGATTCTCTCACATTCTACTGTCAATTACAGTCATCACATGCAAAAAAAATGCGTAGTTCCTTACCGTGGATTTACGTGTAGATTCCTTCATTGACAAATTCAGCGCTTCCTTACCCCCCGTTCACACAGAGCTGCGACTTTAGGACGATCATCCCGATCAAGCCACGATCAGAAAAAGTATTGGATCGGGGCGGATCGGCCTCTAAATCGAGCAATTTGGCAAATTATGGTCTTCATTACGACCGTACTACGATGCTCCCACGTCCAATGTGCTGCTGACACACTTCTACCACGATGTTACGCAGACCGTTGCCGACCAGCGGCCGCGTTTACTGCGTTTATACTAAGCTGCCGCTATGACATTGACGATCATACTACGAGGCTACACAGACCTAGAAGACTGTACGACGATATCGCTACGGTGGTGTCGCTCATATCACGCTTGTAGTACGCTTCTAGTACGATTTTGGCGATGATTATATATATATATATATATATATATATATATATATATATATACTGTATATATATAGATTATATATATATATATATATATATATACACACACACACACACGTATTTTGGCTGAAAACAAACCCTGATCCGATCCGGTGTCAGAGGCAGTGCCCCAACATCCCTTGTTTGTGACAGACAAAACGGTACAAATACACAAAAGAATTATTTAATTTAGCCTTCATTATACTGAGGAGTCCCACCGAAATGAAAAAGTATCGGGGGGAATTAAATCACTTCTTTGAGTTAAGTGGCAGTTGCAATATTCAATAACTGATCCCGATGTGCTATCTAGTGATAGAATATTGTAATTGCGTGTATAAATTTGCAGCTCCATGTCCACTGGCGGACACATCTGCACAAAGAGACACTGTTGTTCTTCTCCAACACGCCAAATCCAGATAATCCGTGAATGATGAATGAAATTAATATTCTAGTTTGAAACGAGTAACTAAGTTGCCAGTGTCAAAGTAACGAAGTGAAAGTAACTTATACTTATCTTATAAATGTAGGAGAGTAAAAAAAAAAAAATCTACTTAAATACTGTAACGAAGTACATGTACATGTACATGTACAAACTGCTGCCTGATAGGTCGTGGTATGATCGGCGGTCTTCGTAGGATCGTCAGGAACATAGAGAGATCGTAGTGGGAACATAGTAACAAAGTAGTGGGAGTGTAGTAGGAGTGTACTCGATATGTTCCCCGACTGTACTACGCTTTTACTGCGCCTTTACTACGATCTCTCCACGATGCTTCCGCGCTGCTTGTACGAATACGGCGCTTCTACTACGCTCTTTTTCCGACTTTACCCCGATTCTTGTTGGCCACGATCCCGCTACGCTTGTTTTGACCATGTTCAAAATAAGCGTGGCGAGAGCGTAGAGCTTCCCGACCATGAAGACCCTACCGCGATCATACTGCGCTTATGAAGACTCCACTACGTTTCTCCTGCGATCGGCCACGTTTCTATTGTAGTAGAAGCGGCGTCTACGTGTGAACGGGGGGTTATATCCACCCAAGTACTGGTGTTGATAGCCAATCACTCAATCACACACTCAGGCTCTTCTGCGTGACTGCACAGTTATACTTCACGCCCTCGTGAAAATTCCCCGGTAATTGATTGGCTCGTTTCTTATCCAATTCCCAAGTGTTTAATGTTCTACAGTAAGTAAAATACATTGATTGGACAAACACAGAGCATACAAGCCTATGCATATCAGCAGGCTCGGTTGTATCCTGTCTACGTTGCGCACATTGGGGTCTATTCTCACAAGCACGTAAGTCATTATACTCTCTCGGGGAGTAAAACAGGGCTGCCCGTTATCACCGTATCTGTTTATTATGGCAATAGAAGTACTTGCTATAAAAATACGAGCAAATAATAATATCAAAGGTCTAGAAATGCAAGATCTAAATACAAAAATTTCAATGTATGCCGATGATACCATTTTTTTACTGAATTCTGATTATGAAACACTTCAGTGTCTTACAAAAGACCTGGATGAATACTCAAAACAATCGGGGCTGAACCCTAATTACGAAAAATGTCAAATACTGAGACTTGGCTCCTTGAAAAATAAAAATTTCACTCATCCATGTAATCTACCACTTCACTGGACAGATGGACCGGTCAATGTTCTCGGTATACACATTCCAGAAGATATTAGTGAAATTTCAACGGTTAATTTCAATAATAAACTGAGTAAAATTGAAAAAATTCTGCTCCCATGGAAAGGGAAACATTTGACCATTTATGGCAAAATAACTCTGATTAATTCATTAATTGTATCGCAGTTTACATATTTATTCATGGCATTACCAACTCCTAAAGAATCATTTTTCAAAATTTATGAACAGAAGATATTTAAATTTATATGGAATGACAAACCTGATAAAATTAAACGTGTGTATTTCTACAATGATTATGTATCTGGTGGCCTAAAATTATTAAATTTAAAAGCTTTAAATCTTTCACTGAAGGCCTCCCTTATTCCAAAATTCTATTTCAATTCAAACTGGTTTTCCAGTAAGTTACTTAAAAGTGTCCATCCTATGTTTGAAAAAGGATTCTTCCCATTCCTGCAGATTAAACCTGTGCATATTAAGTTAATTACTGACATGTTTTTTAGTGTTTCCACCTTTCTGGAAGAAGCTCTACAGAGTTGGTTGCAATTTCAGTTTCATCCACCAGGAAATACAGAACAAGTTCTACAACAAATAATATGGTTAAATTCCAATATACTTGTTCATAGAAGAATGATTTTCTGGAAACGCATGTTCGATAACGGAATTATTTTTTTAAAGGACATAGTGAATGAGGAAAATAAAATTATGTCCTACAGACAATTAACTAGTGTTTATGGAACTGTCTGCACACTGCAACAATATAATCAACTTATTGGAGCTTTACCAAATACTTGGAAATCAAAAATTATTAAAAGACCAGGAGTACATTCAGTCTGTCTGCCTCAAATGAAAATGGTACAATGGTTAAAGAAAATAAAGATTAATAAACATATATACACATTTTACTTAAGAACAAAGAATTTAGCTGCGACACCATATAGAATTCTAGATAGTTGGGAAAATTTGTTAGACACACCAATTCCATGGAATAAAGTCTTCAAAATTCTTTACAATACATCACTTGATCCGAAGATAAGATATTTTCAATATAAGCTAATATATAAGTTTCTAGAAACAAAAAAGATGCTAAATATCTGGGGAATTGAGCCGTCACCCCTCTGTCGATTCTGTCAAGAGGAAGCGGAGTCAGTAGTCCATTTGTTTTGGTACTGTCCTGTAACAGCCCTTTTTTGGATAAAGGTGCAAAATTGGATATCTCAGTATAATGGTATACAACTAGATTTATTTAAGGTATTACTGGGTGATGTAACTAAAGAAAAACACCAAATATGTAATATAATTGTATATCTTGCAAAAATATTTATTTTCAGGTTGACATCTGTTGGGGAGTTAAGACTTGAGAGATTCAAGAATTTTGTCATGTATTACAGTAGAATTGAGTGTGCGATGGCCTATGAGACGGGTCTTGTAATTTATGCCAAAAGATGGGATAAAATTCGGGAGGCTGAAGGTTGGGAATAACAAAGAGATGGAATGGATGAGCTAATGGTTACAAATGCCAAAAATATAAAACTCTGTGAATGTAATCCTTATTGTATTGTATTTTATTTTAGCTTTTTTTAAATTTTATTTTAATTTATTTATTTATTTATTTATTTATTTTGTTTTTTGTGGGTGTGTGTTTTGTTGGGTGATGGTAGGAGGATTCATACTTAATTATATAACTGATTAAATTAATAAAGTTGTCCTCCAAAGTGGGGGGGTGGTGGCGGGATAGAAAAAAAAAAAAAAAAAAAAAAAAAGCGCGTAAGTCGAAAAAAGTGCGTAGCTACGCGCTTTTCAGCTTACGCGTATTCTCCCCTCAACGCAAGTCTGTGCAATACATGCCCCGAAGGCAGTTACGCACTTGGGGCGGAGCAAGGCCAAAATCGGGCGTTTCTCAGGCAAATAACACCTAGGCATATTCTCCCCCTGGCTTATGCGCTTTTTCTGGAAAGCGCTTTTGAGGGCTGTATTAGGGTCAAGCGCCAACATAAGGCCAAATGGTATATTGCGTTTGTTGTCGGTTATAGGCCAAATTTTAACAATAATTTTGTTTTATTTAACATGGTAAAGGTTGAGACATTCAATATTAGTCAATATGCAAAAGTCCAACGCGGCGTGAGTCCAATTTTTGGCGTAAAAAACGCATTCCGAGAGGACTGAGGATTAACAAGCCTCATGCATTTGGTCTGGACGACAAATCCTTTCTTCTTAAATGGGAACAGATTCTAAATAAATACTCCCTGGACCTAATGCTTCTTGCCATTGAAAAAACTAAGGCGGAAACAGAGAAAGTTAACGCAGAAGTCAAGCGAATCGAGGACGACCTCAAATCCAAGGTGGATCAGGACGCTTTTCAAAATATCACTACAAAGATTTCAGCATCCGTTGCAGCCTTTCAAAAAGAAATTAAGGCATATAAGCTACAAAAATATCAAAGGGACACAAAGGATTATTTGGATGGGACTGTATATAAGTGGCAAGGCCCCCGCCACAAATTTAAATCTAGGACCCACCCTACCTGGACCAAAAGAAACAGGGATCTAGGCCTTTCCACCGCAAGCGAACAGGATTCATCCGATGGGAATGATGGATGGGACCAGCCTGGTTTTTTAGCCAATCCACAGAGAGGATGCGGCATCCGAAACCGACCTCCCGCACAGCCACGTCGCTCCCAACGAAGAGGGAAGAAGCCGTAGTTAACGTTTCTGGACATTTTCTGAGTGAGTCTGAAATATCTGTCTTGTCTAAAGGTCTTTCCTTCTCCCCCACTAATTCTCCCGATCCCTTCAAAGTAAAGGTGGACACATTTAAATTCTTTCGACAGCTACATCTGAAACACTATTTTTCATGTAATGCAAATGCTATATTAAGAAATTCTGATGTGCCTGATGTAAATGCTGATGTTACTGATGTAGAAAGGGAGAAAACCCCTTTCAAAAAGAAATCAATGTTCATCCCTCACTCTGATTTAAGTCCCTTTGTGATTACATACAGCAGAGTAGTCGAACGTGACCTGTCTAAGTTATTCCATTAGATAAAATTTTGTGGGAGCAATCTTACAAAAGAGAAATTTTCTGCTTTGAAATCTCTGCAGTCCAATTCTGACATTGTTATTAAGCCTGCAGATAAAGGGGGCTCGATTGTTGTTATGAATTTCGTGCAATATGACAACGGGGTTAAGAGTCAACTCTAATAATTTGTTTTATTTGCCTTTACGTCATGACCCTACTGGAAACATCAAAGCTCAAATTGATGTGTTTATTGAATCTTCTGTACCGAAAGGTTGGATTTCTGCAAATGAAAAGGAGTTCCTATTGACTAAACATCCTATTTGTCCAGTGTTTTATGGATTACCTAAAATACATAAATCTGTAGTTTACCCTCCTCTTAGGCCCATTGTATCTGGCATTGGTAGTCTAATTGAGCCCCTCTCTCTCTATATAGACTTCTTCATTAAAAAATTGGTTCTGGACTTGCCAGCCTATCTTGGTGATACTTTGGATATTTTAAATGTTTTAAATGATCTACAAGTGAGTCCAGGTAGTATACTCGCCACTTTAGATGTCCAAAGTTTATACACCAACATTTCACATACTGGAGGTTTAAAGGCTCCGGCTCATTACCTTATGAAAATGAATTATTTCCAGTATGCTGGCTCATACTTTATTCAATTGCAAGGTACTGCCATGGGAGCTGCATTTGCCCCTAATTACGCTAATCTTTTTATGGGTCACTGGGAAGAAAAGTTCATCAATGATCCCACTACCAATCCATTCTTCACTGAAATTGCCTTATATCGGAGATACATTGATGACATCATACTTATTTGGAACGGCTCTGAACATCAATTTGCTGCTTTTATGCAATATGTAAATAACACTGACAATAATCTGACCTTCACAGAGGAGCATAGCCCAACGAGTATCAATTTTCTGGATATTACAATAACTAAAAATAGTGGAAGTACTCTTGATACCACTGTTTTTCGCAAACCTTTAAGCCGCAACACTCTACTGCATGCGAATGGCAACCACCCTGAGCCACTTAAACGTAATGTTCCAGTTGGCCAATTCCCCAGGTTGAAACGCAACTGTAGCAGTATGGAAGAATTCAAACTTGAAGCCACGGAGATGCAGCAACGGTTTCTAGAAAGAGGCTATAGTAAGTTTGTTATTGATCGGGCACTCAACAGAGCCACACACACTGAACGTTCCGCATTGTTGGTGAAACTGCCAAAAACTAATGAAGCCACACGGGTCTGCTTCTCCACGGAATTTAACCCGTACGCTGGACAAATTAAAAATATTATCCTTAAACATTGGAGCATCCTTACAAATGAACCGTGTCTAAAAGACACGCTAATCCCCGCTAATCCCCCTCTCGTATCCTTTAGAAGATCGCGCAACATTAAAGATTATGTAGTACATAGTTCTATGCCTCCTACAATACCCAACACTTGGCTACCGGGCCCATCGACTGGTTTTTTCAGCTGCGGTCACTGTGCCCACTGTTCGAATTCAAACAAAACAAAGTTTTTTTATCATCCCCTCAATGGAACAAAATATGAAATCAAACAATTTATCAACTGCCAATCTACGCACGTGATATATATGTTGAAACTCCCATGTGGTTTAATTTATATAGGTCAGACCAAACGGGCACTCAAAGTTCGAATTGGCGAACATAAAACTGCCATTCGCAATAAAAATCTGGACTATGCTATGGCACCTCATTATTTGGAAGCTAATCATGGCTCGGTCTCCTCCCTGAAATTCATAGGGATCGAAAAAGTTACACCATCCCCCAGGGGAGAAGATATCATTAATAAACTACTCCGTAGGGAAGCCTTTTGGATTTTCACCCTGAATGCAGCAACTTCTGGGGGAGTGAATGATCCACCCAGCCTATCATGCTTCCTCTAATTTTATTCCTCCTGACTAGGCATGTGGTCTACAATATTTGGAATATATATACATTTCTTTTTAAAACTTGTAAACATATGTACATCGCAAAATTGCCATTGGGGAAATGTCATTTGGTTCCAACTTCTATTCTTATGATGTTTATTTTGTGTTCAATTCTACTGAAATGATTGAATTTGCGTAATTGCACTTTCCCTTTTTTGGCTGTCAGTCTTATTTGTGTGGGAGGGTATATATATTCCTCCATTTCCTGTGTTCAGATGATTCTGAGGAAGACGCAAGTCGAAACGTCAGTCATCTTTTCCCCTCAATAAACGTGCAGATTTGTAAAGTGTGCTCCAGTGTTTTCACTTTTGGGTAGTCTTTTTGAAGTACCTAGGTAAAAGTTTTTTTCTACATTCAATATTAGGTTGTTCATCCTTATTTCTAAACTACATTTCTCAAAACCATAATAAATTATCAAACGAAATCATCATATGATATTACACAACAGCCTGTTCTCCAATTAGTTCAATTACAAACGCATTACAAACAATTACAAACATACCGGTTGTCATCGAGGTCACAACTGCGCTGTCAGTCCTGGCATCTGGGTCGTTCCAGAGAGTGGCTTTACGCTATGCTGCACCACATCAGCCACTTTTAAGTCCCCCAAAACACCAGCTGAGAGTTAAGGGGGGGGGGTTCTACAGGGTCGGCAGGTTCCCCAGTGTTGTGGGAGCAAATGATTGTACTCACGTTGCAATCAGAACCCCTTCCACTAATAAGAATAAGTACAGAGACTGAATACGTCGGCACAACATTAATGTTCAGGTTTTGTGAGATCACGATACGCGCATATTTAGAATCTGCGCCAAATTCCCTGGCTCGGCCCATGACGCCTATGTACTGCACAAATGTTTGAAATGCCAAAAAATACAATAAATATTTGAAACCGTATTAAGCTTGTATCCAGTATCTATCACAGTGATACTTTGAGTATAGGGAAATAAATATGACCATTTTACGTAACCCTCCTTCATCCGTATCCACTCCAAGTTCTTCTCCACGCACTTCCACTGCAGAAAGAGTGGATGCCACCTCCTCCTCAGTGCAGTGAAATGCACCGGGGATGATGGTTGCTCACCACCTGTTCCGTGCACACTTCTCCGAAGTGCAGAAAGCCTGGCTTTTACAGTGCCCCGCAGATTTTTCCGCATGCGGGGTAAGAATCCTGTGTTTGTTAAAGCGTTGCCTTGTCCTTTAGTTGCAAACCTGACATCTGAGTAGTTTGACATTTGAAGGGCGTAATTTCTAAATGAGATCATATAAACTGTCATTGATTGTCATTCTTGTGTGACTGGCATGCTCTCTTTGTCTTCCTCCTTGTCTTCCACGTAACAAACATGCTAGTGTAGGAGGGGCACATTTTCAGTGCTCTGAATACGCTGGTTGAGAAGCGTTAAATTCTTTATTATTTCATTATCGCGGCAATTAGTTTGTTTGCATAGCTGTATAATGCCATGGTGGCTAGAGTAAGAAATAAAAAAGAGATGTATGCATTACTTCTTGTAATTGGCACAGACATACATAGGCCTACTATTACAGCCGCATATCGTGGGCCTGCTGGTAAAACCTCGTATCTTCAAAATGATAAACTTCACAGGAAAATAAATAAATATAAAATAAAGAATATATATAAATTGATTAATTTGAAATATAAATAAAAACATGTTTAATTCTGCATGTAATAATAGTGGACATACAAGTTTTTGTTTCTTATCAGTTTGGAGATACGAGGTTTTATCAGCAGGCCTACAATATTCAAATTTAAAGTCTGGTTTGCGTTTTCCATGGACCACAACTGCATTTTCATGGTTAATCAGAAAATCCTTGTTCCATGTTTTCCTGATAGTCATAATCAATGAGGTTTGTACAGAGTCTGCCTCTCTTTTGGATTAGTCACACCTCTTTCATAAGGCCGCCTACATTCTGAAGTTAAGCGCTGTGGGCGTGCTCGAAGCGAGTAGGGGAGAATACGCGTAACTCAAAAGCGCTTAACTCGAATCGCGTAAAAAAGGACTTACGCGCTAATGGGAGAATAGACCCCATTGCGCGGCTGAAATAGACGCAATTTATAGAAAAAAGACCTGCAAAACTGGCCTTGATGTGTTCAGTTATATTTAGAGGATTTAAATGAGATAAGGACATGGTCAATGTGAATTATTTTAAATGAAACAAGACCAAAGGGTTCCTTCTACTGGATACACTGGTCTCTGGAGGAGGGATTCATGAAAAAAGGTTAGGCTGCTACTTTTGCTTTTTGTTTTGGAATGTATACTGTACTCAACAAAGACGAATGCTGAGGTTTTTTCCTGTTTAAAACTTGAACTGCCCATGCATTTGGGTGGACCCCCTGGTACGTTTATTGCACTGTTCTGTTGAATCTAGGAAGGTATATATATTGTGTGATCTTCCCTGAAAGTGGAATTTCTGTTCTGTTAAAATAAGGTATATTTCAGAATTCAGATATACTGAGTTAGTGAGTTGTACTTGTTCCTTTTAAAGGTTGAAATGAGGTTGTGAGTTCGGAAGAGGGAACTGGTAGCTTCCATTACAGGGTGAATGTTCTGACCGTTTAATAAGCATTTTATTTAATGAGTGTTTGTGCTGGCTTGGGGGACTTAGAAGAAAAATGGACAAAACTCTAAACCTTATCATGGAGAAAAGGCATGTTTTGTGTTTGGAGACATTACTGGTGACCACTGATGTTCAACTGCACTGATATTGATAAATTAATGCTAAACTCAACCAGAAAATCATTATTTCATATTACATTTCATGCCTCAAAACTTAATTTGTGTTAAATACATGATTATTTTATGATTTGACAGTGCAACATTTTGAAGGATCTCAGACAGTATAATTTAGCTAATAGCATGTAGGTAATCTAGAATGTAATGTTGAAGATGAATTCTACTTGAGGTCAAAGAGTTTATGATCCCAGAAATGTACAGATCAGTATTATTTTTTTTGCAATGTCAATGGTGAATTCTCATGAAGACTTTTTTTATGTTTGCAGCCCATGTTCTCTACCAAAATCAAGAAAATAAACTGAAATACAATGTAATTCTAAATGCTGTAAGTGTCTTTTCTGACTTGAGCCACCATTTTCCTCTTTTTAAAGCTTAAATTTTGAATTAATGCATTAAATTGGCTAACCCATGTGATGGCGATGGTGTTAAGACACCAAGAGCAGTGGCCCGAAATAAAAGTAAAACCCAGCAGTGTGCTGAGAGGCTAAAATAAATGGAAATCACAAGGCTCGCGTTACCAACGGACCTAACGCCGTCCATGGTAGCCAAAAGGCGAGCTCAACAAAATACAAAAGAAAAGGGGAAAATAACCCAGATAGCTCCCTTACTCACTAAGACTATTACTTTCATGCAGCTCCTGCCAATACTCTATCTTCTCAAATACTTTACCGGCGAAAGCGTCAAGCGCAAAATGACACTCCAGCAACACGAACGAGGAAGGACAGGAGCTTAAATAGAGTCCAGGCAACGCCCCCAATCAATGCCAGGTGGCTAAGGAATCCGATGGTGAGCAAAACGATATCGTTCCGGACGAGAGTAACAAAAGGAGCTAACAAAGCTCCCAAACCATAACAACCCATAAATAGCCAAATTTGGCTTCTGCGCAAAGGGGTTAATGACAAAATGTTTTTATTTTCTTAAAGTACACATCCTAGTGAACCTTAAAGGGGAAAAAAGAAATATTGGGGAAAAAAGGAGAGAAAAAAACCATTTTGAACTTGCATTGGGCCCTTAAACACAGATCATGCACAATTGGCAAGGACGGGCTTGATTTAGCTTCTGCGCAAAGAGGTTAACTCCCAACACTATTTATCAGGAATTGCATGAATCAAGCTCCTCAACCAAGCCAGATCTGCAAAAGGCCAAACATATATCCCCATAGTCTCTATCTTGGACTTGATAAAAATGATCTCTCATGACAAAAAAAGTTCCACTGTAGCAGCAAGCTAGAACCACAAAAGCCCAAAGGAATGCCAATTTAGTGGTGAAAAAACAGCTTTCTGCAGCAAAAAACACGGTATTGATACAATGTCATCCTACTGCCCTGTAAAGCCATCAGATATAGATAAATATATTACCCTATGATTGATTCACGCCAACATCAAATCCCTCGCAACATTCAGAGATCAGTTCTTGCGGCAAACAGTCTCTCTAGGAAATACGGTTTGATTAGAAGCAGCAGATATCATGCTGCATAAATGCACACCCAAACATTCATCCCAACATTACTCTTTCTAGACATTTACAGTTTATGTTGATTCACAAGTCTTTTATCCAAGACAGGACCAAATGACCTTCCTAAAGACTATTAAAAGAAAATAATTGGGCATCCAAAAAAGTATATAAATCCCTGCATAACAACAAGTTAGGTCACGTCTTCTCAACTTTGCGCAATTAAAATTAGAAAAGTGTACAGAAACATGCAGTCTGAGAAAGTGCTCACTTCATATTTACAAGATGGAAAAGCTATATAGCCATCATATTAAAGAAAATGGAGAAAAGTGTTCAAGAACTGGAGAGAATGACTGTTAATCGATATGCAACCCCAATTCCAATGAAGTTGGGATGCCGCGTAAAATGTAAATAAAAACAATGCAATGATGTGCAAATCTCAAAAACCCATATTTTATTCACAATAGACCATAGACAACATATCAAATGTTGAAACAGCCATTTTACCATTTCATGAAAAATATTAGCTCATTTTGAATTTGATGGCAGCAACACATCTCAAAAATGTTGGGGCAGGACTGTGTTTAAATGGTATACCATCCCCTTTTCTTTTAACATCAGTCTGTAAAGGTCTGGGAAATGAAGAGACCAGTTGCTGTAGTTTTGGGAGTGAAATGTTGTCCCACTCTTATCTGATGTAGGATTTTGGCTGCTCAACTGTCCTGGGTCTTCTTTGCCAGATTTTCCATTTTATGATGCGCCAAATGCGTTCTATTGGTGAAAAGTCTGGGCTGCAGGCAGGCCATTCCAGCAGTTAGATTCTTCTACTGCAAAGCCATGCTGTTGTGATGGATGCAGTATGTGGTTTAGCATCGTCTTGCTGAAAGAGATGGTTCTGGATGGGACAATATGTTGTAAAATTATATACTTTTCAGCATTGATAGAGCCTTTGCAGATCTGTCAGCTGCCTACGCCAAAGGCACTAACGCAACCCCATACCATCAGAGATGTAGGCTTTTGAACTGTGAACTAATAACAAGCTGGATATTCCCTCTCCTCTTTAGTCCGCAGGACATGGCTTCTGTGGTTCCCAAATAGAATTTGAAATTTAGATTTCTGATCACAGAACAGTTTTCAATTTTTCTTCAGTCCATTTTAAATGAGCTTTGGCCCAGAAAAGAAAGTGGTGTTCCTGGATTGTGTTCACATATAGCTTCTTGTTTGCACGATACAGCTTTAACAAGCATTTCTGGATTGCATGGCAAACTGTGTCCACAGACAATGATTTCTGGAAGGTGTCCTGAGCCCATGCAGTGAATTCCAGCGCAGAATCATGCCTGTTTTTAATGCAGCGCCACCTAAAGGCCCAAAGATCATCTGCACTCAATATTGACCTTCAGCCTTTTCCCTTGTGCACAGAGATTTCTCCACATTTTCTGAAGCTTTTGATGATATTATGTACTGTAGACGGTGGGACATTAAAAGTCTTTGCAATTTTACATTGAGGAACATTTCTCTGAAATTGTTCCACAGTTTTTAGAAGCAGGTTGTCATGGATGAAAGTCTGCCAATCTTTACTTCTGAGAGACTCTCTTAAATGCTCTTTTTATACCCAGTCATGTTACTGACATCTTGCTCATTAATGTTCTTTTCCAGCCTTTTGTTGCCCTTATCGCAACTTTTTTGAGATAGGTTGCTGCCATCAAATTCAAAATGAGCTAATATTTTTCATGAAATGGTAAAATTTCTCACTTTATGTTGTCTATGCTTTGTTGTGAATAAAATGCGGGTTAATGAGATTTGCAAATCATTGCCTTCTGGTTTTGTTTACATTTTACAAACCATCCCAACTTTTTGGGAATTGGTGTTGTATAGCACTGGACCTGTATGCTATTTGTTCTTTTTCACATATTTCATCATGTGTGCAGTATGCAGCCTGGTGTTCCTTGTAAAGTCCCTGGTGTTCCTTTTTGCATGCCCTCATTTTCAAGTCCAACCCTTTGTCCACATCATAGGACGTGGTAATGCCACAGTGTTTCCTTGCAAAGTAAACATTCCGACAGAAAATTAAGTTTTTTTTTTATGAGTGTGTGCTGGCTAATGGGGCTCTGGTGACAATAGACATTTTCAATGCTTTCTAATGCAGGTTTGGAGAGGTTTACAGAGAATGTTAATCTCAATCTGTGCCTACATTAATGCAATTGTGCTAATTATCATTTCTAAATCAATAATTAATATTTGGATTCATGAGTCAAAGCAGTTGACTCGAGGTAAAAATATGATCAATTAATTAAGTGACTGCACAATTTGCTGAGCCACTTGGAAAGCCGCTTGGGGAGCCACTTGGATCGCTATCTAATTTGGATAGACAGTTGGTAGTTTTGAATATCACACTCAGATGTAGCACACTTATGGTCATGGAAATTTATTGTTTGACCGCCGAACCATTTTTCAATTCTCCTTTTTTTCTGCGCTAAAATTATGAAAATAAACTCAAGATGGTGTTCTTAATGCTCCAAGTGTCTTGTTTTATTTAAGCTATTTTCCCCCCAACTGTGAAGCTCAAATGTTTAATTATAAGCCCTAAAGTGGGGTGATGCATCAATTTCCAGATTTGGCTTCTGTGCAAAGAAGTTAACAGTTTTCCCTTATTTCCTGTTTTTTTATTCCTATTATGCTTATGACAGCATGTATTTATATCAGACTCAATTACAGTTTTTTTAAATATAGTTTTTATATCCGATACAGACTATTTTATTCTCCACAGGTTAAGTCAATGGTAAATGACGTTGCTTTCTTTTGCCGACTTTAAGGCCAATGTTTTATTCCCCACTTCCTATGACAGAAGAAAGCAAGTGATATTAACCTCCCTAGGAATACAAAAATAGAAATTTCTTACATTGCCAAAAGTAGCCAAGGTTGAAATCTTTTTTTTTTTTTTTTGTTAATCAACCTAAAATATTTCACACCTATTATGCCAGAAGAGGAAATGTTACTTGAAAACCTGTTTTTTAACTTGCTTCTTTTTGTCAAAGTTGGGAAGATCCGCTACTTCACTTAATTATCTGCATTGTTTGCTATTACAGACTACAAGTATTTTCTGGGGGGTGGGGGGTATTTGAAAACCACATCTCATCATTTTTAAATCTCCTTTAACATTTTACATTGCACAAGATCAAGTGTGCAGCATATTTGCTTTTTATTTTTATATTTTTATTCTTTTGAAAGAGGAATCATGCTTTGATTGATTCAAATAGCAAACGGCAGGTAGCAAAGGTTGTGACAAGACTAATTAGCAATCAGTGAAAAATGGAATTCTGAGGCAGCAGGACTGCTAGCTTTGAAATGGAGACATTCCTCAGGTACACCATTTTCGGGGTACACATTTCATTTACCAAAGCAAAATATACATGGGCTTCCTAAGAGTACATTATTTTTACCATAGGAATACAACTGGCTATTGTTTAATGTTCTGAATAAAAAGATTTCCCCATCCAAAAAGTAGCAGAGACTATAATGCATTTCCCTCAACTGAAAGTGATTACGGGAGGGAGAGAGGAGCTTAAGTTCACTTTAAAGCAACATTAAGTAACTTTTCAACCTCCATAAAATATTTTCATAACTTTTGTGATGATACATCGACTTACAACTAGTTGAATGACACCTCTGTCATGACCTGAGGGGGTCTGTATCGCTTTCACTGGCACTAAGCAACTTTGAGGAGGGTGGCAGGAATCCTGCCACACAAAAAAACTACAAATGTGCTGATTGCTTTACAGCATACGTCACTTTCCCCTTTCCCCATTCATTACAAAGACGGAAGTCAACATTGGCCCGGCTTTCACTCGCTGGCATGAGCTCAAAGAGGAGGAGGGATTTCCGACCAATGCTGTCTTGGCTCTGTTCCTGCTGGACTAGTAAGTAGCTTTCGATGATCAAATCAAAATGATAATGCTAATGTTTGCTATCAGGAATTTGCATGGTAGCAATAAATAGCCACCAGCTTGATAGATTGCAGTTCCACACTGACACGACCAGCCACGCAACAAATTCAAAAGTACTGTATAAAAAAACCAATGCGATGACTGCAAACCGCAAATATAAAGTTTGAGTAAAGTATGTAGGCTCCTACTGTGGAAAGATCAGTCATACTAAATCATTGTGGTATTATTGTCAGTTTGTATGTACGTGACAGTAGTTTCTGATGATTGTTATGTAATAGTTTCAGAGAAAAATGGGATTCTTATCGTGTTTTTGTTGAGTTGACTACAGTGATTGCAGAAGATGTCAAACCGCGTTGCTCGCTCTAAATAATCAGTAAAACAAAACCCGTGTGCAATGTGCATTGAGTTACTACTTTTCATAGTCCTGCTTATCAATAGCACCTTGCGCTGAGTGTAGCTGGTTCTCATGGGAAATGTGGTCCTCCTTTAGGCAAAACACTACCGCTTTGGTCCACCAGCGCCACCAAAATGAACCAAAACTGAAAGTTCTTAAGTACTGCTTTAAAGTGAATAATCATTATTTTCTGGCAAACTGGTAACGTATGTGTTATTATTTGATTTTACTACTACACAGTGAAGACATTATGTATGAAATGTAAGCTGTGAAAATATGTTTTCTGAAAAATTGCTAAATCCATGAGACCTCACCAAGTGTGATATTTTGCAAGTACGGTGTAATTTACTGATGGTTCAAAGGTGATCTGAAAAGCTGGAGGATGCGGTCACCATCAGGGAAGAAGTTGCACAGGTACATATGTGATCATCAGGATGATTCATGGTAGTCATTGATTGCGATCACAGATAAATTTTCCCCGTATTTTGTGCTGAATCATAATATTAATATTCCCTCTCAGGCAGGATATTTACTTCAGATTTAACCATTTATTACAGAGCGACAAGCATTTGAGCTTTGCAGCGATTCTGCTCGAGTGTTGCTCTGGAACAATCAGAGGTGTAAAATCCAGGGATCAGAAAGTAAAAGTCCTGCCAAGTTTTTCTCCAACCCACAGAATGAGCTGATCACTCATATTGGTTCTATCTCCTGTCCAAAGTAAATGCAGGTGGTTGGAATAAAGTTCTGAGGAGGATTTTTACTTTCTGAACCCGGACTTTACACCTCTGGGAACAATCATAACAAGCACGACTCAGACAGTCCCCTGAAACGGCGAACCACCCAGCACAGCCTGAAATTCTTAACATTTAAATAATTGACATAATTGAGCAAATGCTGCTTTCAATAAACTATGTTATTTATGAAGGAGCATGCTGGGGACGTCAAGGAGATGAAATGCAGATCTTTAGTTGGCCAGAGTAGTGGCGGTGTGGAGGGCACAAAGCCTGAGAAATGAATGAATGCTGCCTTAGTTATAAAAGCCTGCTATTTAAGGTGGAAATGCTGAAATCAAGAATGATTGGTCAGAGAGGGGCTTGTGACTAGAGCTGACCTGGACGCCTGCCTTAACTAACACTGAAACTCCATTTTACGGATTGACCCCAATAAGACAAAAAAGAAAATATGTGATCAACAAACAATAAAAAACCATGCAAGTTTCAAAGTAGACTTAAGGTAAAAATAGCGGGTCCAATGCAGTAAATCAGTTGTGACACATAATGTAATTACATTTGAGGTAAAACAGCAAGGCATTTGAGTCTTTATCAATTAACAACTGACTAGGTATTAACAATAGGTTTACTGCAGCCATGCAGTGATGCCATACCCACAATCCTTCAAAACAGTGGTTCCCAAAGTCAGTCCTGGTGCCCAAACCCTGCAGACTGAACCCCAAACCATATTACCGCCTGCATGTTTTATTGAAGAGGCTAAACGGGCATTTTTGAAATGTTCCTCAACTCTATGCCGCACATAAGTTCTGCGTTTGGGAGAGAAAACATTTTGATTCATCAGCCCAAAGGACTTCTTCCCCTTTCCATAGGTGCCCAATGCCTGAATTTCTTGGCAAAATCAAGTCTTTTTTTGATGTTGCCAGCTCTTGACAGCAACAGGACCATTTAGACCATTTTCACTCAAGTGTCTGAAAATAGGTCTTGATACTTTCATCTCTTTACTTCTGCTGCTATTAACATCATCAGGGAGTTCTCGTGCTGATAATCGCTGATTTTTTTGTTACTTGTCGTACACAGATAAACATCAGAGGCACATAACTTCTGTTTTGCACCTCTATTGCCACTTCTTTTCAGCACACTGGTCTCTTGGAAATGCTTAATGGAGTTTCTTAGTGCCATGACAGCATTTAACATCTTTAGCATCATGTTAGGCCACAATGCAGCCACCAACAATCTCAGAGAACTCCTTCCATTGTGCCATTGTGTTTAACACTGTGACCCTACTGAAAGTTCATATCACCTAACATACTAGAGCACCTGACCATCAGGGGTAATTTTGCAGAATAAAGTTCCCTCAAACCAGTTTAAACAAATTTTCTAGCATCAATAATCATGTAATGAGTCTTCAAACATGCATCCAGGCTATGCAAGAATCAAAAAAATTTAATGTGCAATGCCCTTCAAGTTGTTATAAAAAATTAATGTCTCAGTGTTTGTGTTTATTACTCATATTTTTATGCAAATATACAATGCCATTTCCAGAAAAGTTGGGTTGGTGTGTACAATGTAAATAAACGCAGAATGCAATGATTCGTGAATCATTTAAACCCTACATTTAATTGAAAATAGTGCAAACACAACATTTCGAATGTTGAAACTGAAAAAGTTGTCATTTTTCAAAAAAACATCTGCTTATTTTGAATGTGATGCCAGCAAAACTCTTCAAAAAAGTTGGGACAAGAGCCACAAATGACTGGAAAAGCTTAATGATGCCACACAAAAAAATGACACCTGCTGGAATATCTCACTGCAAATAAGATTAACTGGCAACATGATTAACATGATTGGATATCAAAAATCTTTCAGACATAAAGATGTCAATGGCTTCACCATTCAGGGGAAGACTGCATGGGCAAATAGTTCAACAATTTAAAATAACGTCTAACAATATAAAATTGCAAAGAATTTGGGGATTTCATCCTTTACAGTACATAATATTATCAAAAGATGTGTATCTATATATATATATATATATAAATGCTAATTATATATCTTCTATTTCCAACCCTTCTTTTTAGCGTGGCGGGCGTTGGAATGCATGCCAATTCTTTTCACGAGATTCAAAAGTTGTTTTGACAGTGTGCCAATTCGGTGTAGTTATGTGATTTTGACGGTGAAACAGTAGTCAATCTAACGTCACGCCAAATATATCATGGAAAATATCTTGTACGCTGTGATAGGAAACCAATCTCAGTATTTTGTATTCTTTTGATCGCCAGTTCGACTGTTTTTGGTGATAGTTTTTGTGCAATTTCATCTCAAACAATCTTTTTGTATAGACGTTACGCGTGTGATGGTTGACTTGTGCAAAAGTTGTCCAGCGTCATGTTGGCGATGATGATGACGTATTTTAAATAAAATACTGGTTGCGAGGTTCAATAAAAGTGCAGTTTCTGTTGCTCTTCATATATTTGCTTTACAATTGCTCTTCATATATTTTCAAAGTGCACCACTAACATCCCTAAAAAGGTAAAAAAAAAAAAGAAGCTAGAGCAATTAAATTTTTTTTCAAGCATCACACACGGAACCACCCATCTTGACATGCGTCACAAAGGTGACCTGTTGACCACTCTGTGGACATTATGCCTAGTTCAAATGAAATGGTTTTCCTTTCACTACCTCATAACTTGCCAGTGTTAATAAGATATGAAGCTCTTTTGAATGCTGCTTTCCCCTTTTTGAATAGAAAAATATATCTTGTCCTGCCCTCCAGCATAGACATTTTGACGTGCTTAAAATCGATTGGAATCTTTGCATTTCAAGTGTTGCCCAGCAGATTTTGTGCTAAATGTGTGTTAGGATGATTGTTTTCTGTGGTGAAAGATTCAAATCTCAAGCTAATGCTTTTTCATGAAAAAATGTGGCTTCTCAATTGTCCACATCACATATAGGACCATAAGGATATTTTCTACTTTTCATTGGAATTCCCCTTTTGCTGTAAATACAGTTATCTTCTCATGTTTTTGGCATGACAGTACAGTGTATGCAAACTAAGCTTCCATTATGTGTGTTCAGTTCTTACAAACTATAAGTTGAAAATAATACTGGCAATGCCACACTTCCGTACCCTTTTGTTGGACAGACCCATAACTAAAAATATTCAGTTTTTGGAGTTTCATATACCTTCATTCATATATCTTTGACAGGGAAGGCCTTGTTTATTTTGGCAAAACAATGCCAAGGACAACACTATGCACGTATTGCAACAACATGACTTGGTAGATGAAGAGGCTGGGTGCTAAACTGGCCTGCCTGCAGGCCAGACCTGTCACCGAATGAAAATGTTTAGCGCATTGTGTAAAGTAAAATGACAAAGGAGTCTGCAAAGTGTTGATCAGCTGAAAGCATACATCACACAAGAATAGGAAAACATTTTGCTTCTTTCGCTTTCAGAGTATTGTTAAAAGGTGATGCAACACAGTGATAAACATTGCCCTTGTCCCAACTTTTTTGAAACATGTTGCAGTCATAAAATTCAAAATGAGAAAATATTTTTCAAAAAAACAATAACATTTCTCACTTTCAACATTTAATATGTTGTCTTTGCACTATTTTAAATTCATTATAGGGTTAAAATGATTTGCAAATCATTAAACAGCATCCCAACTTTTCTGGAAATGGGGCCGTAATTGTGAGGATGATTTTTGTTCTCATTGCCAACAATAGTATTTTTCAATACCAAATAATAAATTATAATTTTTTAACCAGAAATGATAGAGAATATACAGTATTAGGACCCCTTTCAGGGGAAATTGGTGGTGTATAATTATCACTGCTTACTACTCTGCCCTACAAAGCCTAAGTGCAGTAACTACATATTGGGTAAAATGTGAGTTACACAGTTTTGGGTCTGAAAGTATAGGGTAATTCCATGTCAACTCAGCCACCCATGTACATGACACCACTCAGATTTTACTCAAACTTACAAAAATACTTTATGGTAACAAACAAAATAATCCCAAGTTTCATGTCAGCATCTCTGAGGGTTTTTGTGTGAAAATTTCTTGAAATTTGGGTGAAATGCCCCCTATTGACTTATTTGAATTGGTCATTTCGTTTTGTAGAATTTTGGAAAGAACTTCTCACTCAATAGGGACAGGAAGCTGAAATTTCATGTGCTAGTGCATTCTGGCCCATCTGAATCCAATCGGGATTCTGCAACAAGAATCACCATGAGAGATCAGAGGGGTGAGAGGAGAGCCCCCAATATCCAATTTTTTTTAAGGCGGCAAGTGATAATATGCTGGAATGGCATCCAGCATTGAACCTGTTCCTGGTCAGATAACCAAGAGGGGATATTGTAGGCACCTTTCATGAATTTCACATAGACGTCACCATGCTGCTTCTTCCTCACGTGTCTTGCATCTCTTGGAATCCTTGCAAATTTATTCTGATTGGGTTCCAGCATATTGACACTAACCTTGCTTAAGACATACCTTACTTGGGCCCTTATTTTAGCCCTTAGCTATATCTTATTTGTTAGGAATCATAAAAAAAATAATTTATTGGGACACTTGGTAATATAGCATGGGATGCCTGATCTTGCATGGAGTGATCAACCTTGACCATGTTGACAGTATGTTGTAACCTGGTTTCCCACTACATTAGGTCATGGTCGTGTTATAGTGTACTAGGGATTAAAGTCCCTTTTTGCATAATTTTGGATACTTACCTCAGGTGTTCATTGATGAACACCTGTATTAATGTTATTATAACTGATTTTAGACAGTTTGGTCAACTCTTTCTACGTAATCCTGTTTCTGGACATAGAAATTTCTGCGGAATAAGGGTCTCAGAATGCCTTTTTTCGTAAAATGCGTTCATATAGCTGGAGGTTGATAATCAAAGTTTTTATTTCAGCAAATGAATGTGTAAATATTTATATTTGTCTGGTTAAAATTCCATTACCGTCATCCAGTGCCCACAGGGTCATCTGGGTGTCTGAAGTCCAGGGTCTGAGAGGATCATTTGGGTCCGAGGTAGTTATCTGACCCCCACAAGTCCCCCACCAATGGTACTATTATCCTAAAACTTAGTTTGGTGGTGGGAAAGTTCCAAAATAGGAGGGAGAAACACATTTCGAACAGTAACATTCGCTGAACTTAATCCTAGGGACCCCCAAAAAAGATAAAAATCACTTGCCGCCTTTAAAAAAAATTGGATTTTGGGGGCTCTCCTCTCACCCCTCTGATCTCTCATGGTGATTTTGGCTGCAGAATCCTGATGTCTGGGCCAGAATGCACCAGTACATGAAATTTCAGCTTCCTGTCTATATTACGTGAGAAGTTATGGTCTTTCCAAAATGCAACAAAACAAAATGACCACTTCACATAAGTCAAAAAGAGGCGTTTCACCCAAATTTCAAGAAATTTTCATACGAAAACCATCAGAGATACTGACATGAAACTTGTATTTTTGTACAAACTTTGAGTAAAGTCTGAGAGGTGTCTTGTACGAGGCACCTCATTGTTAGCTGTTTTGACATGGAATGACCCTATACTGAGGTCAGGATTTATCTGAACAGAAATTATACCATCGTGAGTCAGTTAATCATAGTCTGTCATAGAAGTGCTGACTATTTATTTGTTGGGACAGCAAACAAACTCTGAAGCCATTTTTACAGTTTAAATTATTGCGTAGTTACTGCACTTAGTCTTTATAGGGCAGTACTGTAGGTGTATCAACATAAAGATCTCCTGCACAGAACGGCCAGATTTTACAAGTAAATTCCTCAAAATTAGAATCTTGTAATTCTAATGATGACAGTTGTCTAGACTTCTTCAAAATAATTTGCTTTAACTTTACAGTATAAAGATGACCCAAAACTGATTTGACCATCAGTTGCTTGCAAGATAAACTGTTGTTTTTGTGATCATGTGCCCATGATTTCACCTATTAGGAAACAATTCATTGATTACTTCGATTGGTTCAATTTTTTTTATGTTGTCATGCAGCTCTTTATAATAGCTCACAATTCACAATGTGGAGATGGATTTTTTCTACCTCGTGGCATATGGATCTTAAAATATGGCTTCAGAGGGCAAATAACTGCTCAAAACACAAATACACCTAATTGAGACAAATTAATAAGCTTGTTAAAATCCAATGACTATGGTATAGTCATTATAACTATGGTACGAACAAAAACCAGTATACACAGGGGGCAAGAGGACTGAATTTGGGAACCCCTGCTTTAAACCCGCTACCATTAGAAGGGTAATAAAAAGCTGAGTGTCCTTAGGTAGGATGCAACACCCATGTGTAAACGCATTTTCTCCTTTACATGGCAAGCCGAAGCAGAAACTGGGTGAGAATTGGGTTTGGCAGAGTTAGAAGAAATGCTCATGCTAAAACTCATACCCTCCTTAACGAATCTTCATCATCCTCATATGTGACCGCCTCCCTTGAAGGTAGCTCTTCCAGAGAGTGTAATATTGATGAAGTACTCCCACTGGCAAGCAGGACTTTGTCCTCTTGCCCATTAGAAACTACTTCTTTTGGCTCTAAAACAATTGGAGAGTCAGTACGTTGGACACTTCCTGTAGACTTGCATGGTTTCAAGTCGAACAAACTGAATCTTTGGACCTCATTTCTGTGTATAAAATGAGGGCTGTGGGGGTATGATATCGCCTCTGTGAGATGAATCAATTCGGGTGGCTGCTTTGGTTCTTCAGTTTCAGCCTCTGAAAAGTCAGACAGCCCCTCTATGCAGTCAAAATACTCAGCATCAGAGTCTTCACAGATGTGAGTAGATCTGGGCTTCACTTCTGGAGACTGTTCAACAGAGCTGCAGTCTATCTCAGGAGGGGCCTCATCCTGGGATAAAAATTTTCCCCGAACCCTACGACTGGCAGAGTCTTGATCTCTCATCCATGCTCTGCAGTCAGATTTTTCCTTGACTTCGGCATCACAGACTTCCAGTTCATTTTTTCCCTTTGAGCCTTCAGATCTAGCAAACACTTGCATCAGTTCAGGGTAAGTGCTTTCTATTTCAGGTGAATATAACATAGAAAATGATTTAGAGGACTCCTGAGCAGTTTTTCCAGGGTCCAACTCATCTACTAGAGCCAGACATGAAAGATCCCCAAAAGTTGAACTGTTTGATTTAGGAGGAGTTCTCACCACTGGGCATATTTCAGAGATATGAGAAGTTGAAAGCAATTTTTGTGGAATTGATGTGTGCTTGAAAGCAGACACTTTGATCTCATGTGAAGCTGAGGTCTCCTCAGGCACATTAAGTACAGGTACTGACCTGAGAGAACCAGCTAACAAATCACTTGCATTTGAAGGTGTTTTATCAGATGGTATGTCAGTGACACTCTTGGTATTTTGACGTACTCCTGCTGACCCAGCTTGGTGAGTTCTGCTTAGCAGGGGTAAAACGTGACTTGTTTCCTCAAAATATGATGCATGTCTGATATGTATGTTAAATGGTAAAGGGGAAAATAGTTCTGTTCTGTCTGAAATAGCTGAACCTAGATTTCGTTTTAGCTTTTGTGCGTCAGAAACGGGTTGTTTTTGACCAATCGGATTTAAAGATCCACACAAATTAGGCTTTATCTCTCTATGTGATCTTAAACATGTGACAGAGGTATGTAGACTGAAATATACAGGAGCAGAAATGTTTTTATGAGATTCAGAGTCAGTTATCCCAAATGCTTTCTGAGAAGAAAGAGAAACAGCACCTGACTCTGATGGTGCCATCTGAGAATCAGAGGAAATGGGACCTGATTCTGATGGCGTTTTCTGAGATTCAGGAGAAACAGGACCTGATTCCAATGGTGCTTTCTGAGAATCTGGAGAAACAGTACTGGATTCTGATGGAGATTTCTGAGAATCAGGAGAAATAGGACCTGACTCTGATGGCGCTTCCTGAGAATAAGGGAAAATAGGACCTAATTCTAATGGAGCTTTCTGAGAATCTGGAAAAATAGGACCTAATTCTGATTTTGTTCTCTGAAATTCAGAAAAAACAGGATCAGTTTTTGAAGGTGCTTTCTCAGATTCAGGAGGATTAGGACGTGAGCCTGATGGTGCTTTCAATGATCCAGTGGGCTTAGGGGAACTTGACTTAGGCCGTAACTCATGTGATTTACAGTACTGCGGACATGGCCCAGTTGTTGACTTGCTAGACAGAGCAAGCACCTCAGAGGGTTGTATAATTGATTTGGCCAAAACAGTAGAAGTTTCTACAGTACTTGCACTCATTTGAGAGGACATTTCCCTGGAATTTGGGGTGGTTTTCCCCAGTTCTGATGACCACACTAACTGCCAATCTGACAAAGCAGTTTCTACTAAGTCAGTGGATGAAGTTTGCTCTTGATCCTGAATATTATTGCAATCAGTTGCCACTTTTCCCAACCTGTCAGCTAGGTGCTCTGACTCGGGGGATACTGATTGCTCATCCGTGGCTGATTTGTGAAAACCCTGAAAAAATCATGAAAACAGCTAAATGCAAATTCTCAGCAAGATTATTTAGTATTCTTACTGTTTTTTCAAAATGTCCAAACATTGCTAAATAATATGTTTATTGGCTTTCCATAGCACATATATAAACTGTAAGTATGACCATTTCATAAATTTATGCAATGCCATGTTCATTCTTACGCTTCACATAAGAGAAAAAATATTGAAAGTAATTAGAGTGCTCTGTTCACCTCAAACCAGTTAGCCCACGACTATAATTGAGGATTATTGACCTATAGATTAATGAGTCAGATATTTGTTAACCCTTTCAGCGCTATAGGCAACTTTAGTTGCCCAATGATTTAAAATATCAAAATCACATGCTATTGAAAACCTATCATGTGGCAACTTGTTTAAAGGAGTTCCCACAGGGTTTTCAACAGCTCAGGATAACTACATTTTTAATTCCTTGAAAATGTATTCAGCGCTCAAAGGGTTAGAAAAAAAAGCTCGGCAAAATAGACTGCATTTCACGCATCATGCTTCACACAAGACAAGATGTCATCCAGCTCTGTTACAACAGACTGCCCCCCAAAGATAGGAAACAAATATGCAATATATAAGGCCCAAACAGACATCTTTCATTGTACTAGGCAAGCTTCTTGTCAAACACAGGATACTGAGACCAAGCCCTATTTAGTGCCTTGGCACTTCCTGGAGCCACAGACATTACTGCTTGGATGTTTGGGTTTTTTTTGTCAACTTTAATTAACTTTATTCATTCGTGTGCCAGAGGAGGATGGGCTCCCCCACTACAGCTGGGTTCCTCCTGAGATTTCTTCCCACAGGGATTTTTTTTGCTTTTTTTGTTTCAGGATTTTTCACCCTATGGGTTTTTTTGTTTTTTTTTTTTGGCCTCATGAGCTATTTTGGGGATTATGGATGGCACTGCCTTCCTGTCTTTGTGACAGTCTGTGAAAAGAGCAATACAAATATAATTGAATTTAATTAGGCACAGCAATTTTATTCATATGAATTTTCAGGTGTCAGGATGACAGTCTAGGTTAAGGTATAGTTATAAACCAGCCATGCTTCAGGAATCATGCTGCAAAGAAAATAGTTGAAAACCCTAGACATTCTGATTAGTGCAGTTCCTGGTGAGAAAGTAAGTACTGTCCAAGATTAAGATTCATGCTCACGCCCTTACCCTCAGTGGGCCTTCTTGGTTCAATAAACTTCCATCACAAGAGTCAGAAGCCAGTTCTTGTGAAACAGGGTGTTCTGAATTGTTTAGTCCACAAACTTTTCCAACAGCAGTACTGGCTGTAAAGGTTTCCGCTGATGTTGCTTTACCCTGAGCTGCAGGCTCGAATACATTAATACCAATCTTGATATCTTTTGATAACCCAATGGCTCCTTGGCTCAGCGTAGACTGAGGCTCAATCTGACAAAGAACTGTGGGAGTCCCAGCAGTGGAGAATTTTGTTGCTGACTTTGACTCTTCTATGCGCATGGGAAGAGTAGGGGCTTCACAAAGAATTTCACAATGTTGATTAGTTTCATAAAGAGTACTGCTTTGTTCAGGTGAAAAATTACATGACTCCAGACCACTGTTTTCAAACTCTTCTAACTGTAACTGCTGTACTCTTATTCCCACTTTGACCGTAGTGCCTAATTCATATGTAGTCCCTTTCGGATGTCCTTCATGCAACTGTTGGAGTGATGCACTGGTTTCAGTCAACAGAGTGGGTTTGAGGAGAGTCTTCTCTAATATGCTTGTAGCAGATGAGCTATTTACGCCTATTTGCGGAAATCGTGCCACTGCATAATCTGCACATTTGTATGCATTCAACTCGACTACTTCAGAGGGTGAACTCTCCATCTGTCTGTGAATAGTTTCATCATCTATTTTTCTTACTTGTACTGTAGATGCAGGTAAACTTTGACAGCATTCCTGGGGCCTTTTGGTCTTTTCCATTGTCCTTTTACTGGGCGATTTGGAACCTCTACCAAATTTACGATTGACACGTGCTTTCAACCCCAAATTCTGTCCTTTATGCTGAGGGTCATATTGTTGGGATATTAGCTTTTGTGGCAATATGTTGAGCAACTGATTAAAACCAGGAACAAGAGAAGCTGCACTTATGGTTTTTGGCCTGTATCCCTTTGCTGTTGCAGTGAATGCATGTTCTCGAGCTTTGTGCTTTGCAGCTGAAATATTAGATCCATCTGTTAAGGTTGATCTGCTTTGTTCAGTAGGTGTTGGACGTGTTTTCTCAGTTTCTAAGAATAAGGATTCAGGTTCTACTGATTTAAATTTTGATTCTTTTGCCGATTCAGCCACCGGCACTTTATCTTCAAAAATCACAGTTTTCAATGACAAAGGCAGATCCTTGGTTACCTTTGTTGCAGCATGTTCTAGTGATAACTGAATGTCTCTGGGAACTGATGTTAACTCAGGTGTTGTTCGTCCATGTTCTTGTATCAAGATATTCTGTACAGGATTTAGTGGTTTGCTTTCAGTATTTGGTGGACATTCATTTTCCGTTATTAGAGAGTCCAGTGCTAATTGCCTCTTTTCTGGTATTTCTGGTGTTATTCGTTGATCCTGTCTGATCGTAGACAGTGCAAGTTCCATTACTGATGTTGTTAATTCAGGGATCAAAGTGTAACTTTCAGGAGATGCGACCGGATCAATAGCAACTGATTCTTTATATTCTGGTAACAACAGAGTTTGCTGAGTTGTAAATGGCTCATACTCACTTAAAACCGCTTCAAACTCAGGTTGGAGTGATTTGCATTCAGTCTCTGGTCTGGCTAATACTATTAACTGTTTATTATCACTACCCTCCCTTTCACTTGACGCTGGCTTATCTTTAGTTTCAGAAATTATTTCCTCAGGTGAGAGAGACTCAGACTCTGATTTAGTATTTTCAGGTTTTAACTGAATGACTTCAGGGAATGATGGTGTTGTTTGTACATATTCCTCTAACAAAAGAGACAACGCAGGCTTTAATGGTTTCATTTCAACATCTGTTGTAAGATTTGTAAGTACTGATGAATCAGGAGCCAATGACCTGTATTCAGGTTTATTTTCACCAATTACTTCCTCCATTGAAATTATTGGCTCAGGTGGAGTATATTTAGTAATTGATTCAGCATGGGTTACGGACATTAATAATTCAGGTAAGGTTGGTCTATGATATAGCCTTAACATGGGCGACTCAGCTTTTGAAGGTCTGTTCTCACGTGCTGATAAATCAGCTGGTAATGGGATATATTCATTGAATGAAGTTACTGACTCAGGTGTTGCTGGTCTGAGATCAGTCATCAACATGGCTGATTCAGGTGAAAACGGCCTACATTCAGTGAGTGATTCTAGTGAACGTCTATATTCAGCTACTGATAACACAGACTCCGGTGAGCAAAGTCTATCCTCAGATTGCACTGTAATAAACTCAGGTGAAATGGACTTAATTTCAGTAAATAATTCAGGTGATATTGATCGATAATCTGGTTTTAAAAATATTAATTCAGCAGTTACTGTCTTGCTCTCTGTTTTGGATGTCATTGATTCGGGCAATTTAGGTCTATGTTTTTCTTTTTGACAAAGAGCACATGGTAAGGCCTGACAGCTGAAGAAAGAAGTTGCCATTTCAGATGTTTGGTCATTGAAAACAGCCGGCAACGGTGACGGGGGTCTATAGTGAGCTACAGGTGAGTCAGGAGAGAGAAAACTGCATTCTGTAATTGAATTTCCAATTAGAGGAGAGGAGGCTCTACTTTCAGTCCATAATGTTGATGATTCAGGTGCGGAAGGCTGATGTCCAGCTAAGGGACAGTCTGGGGATAGTGACTTATAAGCATCGACTGATTTTTCTAATTCAGGTGATGCTGGTCTGTTATCAGTCATTGACAGATTGAGTTCAGGGGAGTATTCCAAGACTGAGTCAGGTGACAGATATTTCATAAAATAAGAGTCAGGTATTGATGGTTTGGATTCTAAAGCTAGTGGTGTTGCTGTGGAAGATGGAGGTGGTCTATGTTGAGTTACTGGCATTATTAAGTCTACACTGACCTCCGGAATATTTGCTATAAATTTTGGTGATGAGGCTCTACATTCCAAGGCTGGAGGTACTTCTAGATAGTCATTTGACACCTGAACAAATGCAGGACCAGTGACTACCTTTTGCTCTTCTTGTGACTCATCGAGAGTGAAAGTATCTGGTGCATCATACAGTGTCTCACCAGTGTCTCCTTCAGATGCATGAGGAGACAAGCAAGTGCTTTGGTTAAATTCAGTCTGGACAGATAGATCATAATGCTCTTGGCCAAAAGTAGGTTTCATAGGAAGCTCTGCTGTACATTGAGCAAGCTTCAGTTTGGCATCATCCTCATGAATTAAACTTGCTGAAGACAGCGATTCATGAATGTGCATGGGTTTGACCAGGAATGTTTCACTTTTCTCACCCAGATTGAAGAGCACCCTACAATCACATCTGACAAGTTCCTGGTGTTCCTCATGAGCAGTTGGTGATTTTCGACCCACATCCTCACTGGTAGACTTGAGTGGGCCAACATCGCATCCACACATGGTACTGAACCTCTTCAATATCTCTTCAATGCGCTGCTGCTCCAACAACTGCCTTTCATCTGGTTGGTTGTCCTCCATCAGGTGCGGTGGCATGAGACCTTCACCAGTCGTGAGACAAAGTTTTTCAAAAGTCCTTTGCTGAGTAACTGGCGTCATGGTGAGAGATGCTGTTGTGATATAAATATGATCTGATGGAGTCTCTTTCAACTCTACTAACAGCTGGTATAAGTCTGGCGCAGCCTGATCAGACTCTGATAAGCTGCTCCCAAAGTCCCTAATGAATATGGACTCTTTTTTTCCGTTGCCTGTTGAGAACTTAGTCTCATCAGCTGTGGCTTTAAGGAGCACAGAGGACGCTCTGGTCAACTGGCAACCTTCTTCAGCAATGGCTTCAGCGGTGGGTTCAACAGATTTAGGGTGTGAAAGCATGATTTTGCCCTCTGCTGGATCTTTGAGGGCATGTTTTTCATTGTACACAAGGTCACATGCCTGTGACTGGAGCATCTGGGGCACAGTTGTGTACATTGTGAAGAAAGGACTTACTTGTTTCCAAGAACCCATGTGAGCTCTCTCTGATCCAGCCTTCTCAGATGTTGTCTCAACTGCACTATCTGAAGCACTGAAACAAATATGAAATTGAACATGCTCAAGGACATTACCTAGAGTTAATAAAAATGAAGACCACAACGGAAAATGATCAGTCACATTTTCACGTTGGGGAGAAATAATGAATTAAAAATTCAAAATGATCTTAGAAACAAAGCACTGAAAAAAATGCAAAAATATGAAATATATAGAATTATATGATAATATATAATACATTAATATAATATATCATTTATAAAATATACAAAAATGCAAAATTGGGATTGTATTTCCTTTGTGGTCTTCAAATCTTTTAGTGTTATGGATTCTACACAAGTTTAGATGCAACAATAAAATAATTAGAGAATTGTAGAAGTACTTCCAAAGTTCAAATGATGTCAATGATTCCATTTTTCATAACAATATCTTGAAGAATAAATGCATACATGCTTACAATAATATTTTTTTAATTCCTGCTAATTATGAGACATTTAAGAGGACAGACAAATTTCGTTTACGTTATCAATGCAAAGAAGTGGTACTGTAAAAAAAGGAGCTGACAATACTTCAAATTAATTTTTTATTATAAAAATGCACTGTGTTCTTCAAATAGTTTAATCTGTTCAAAATGGTTGCATTTCCTACACTATTCAGAAGATATGTTTTTCTGTTCTGTTGCAGAATGGAATATTCCATGTCAAATGTACAGACTGAAATCTTAAAATTAGGAGATGGCCATCACATACTGTTTCCGCCAGTCAGCTTCCAGCTTCTCCCTCTGTGTGAGCCTCAGGATCTCCACTGCAGGAGCGTCACTTCCGGCCCTGGCTTTGTTTTCTGGGAGGGATGAGAAGCTGGCACAGAGGTCCTCTTCTAATACTACAGGGGGCTTGGGTCCAGACTGCCTGGGTGAGGCCTCTGAGCGCCACGCTAGCCTGGGGCTATCAAAGTCCTCATGAAGTGCAGAGAAACCTGTAGGGACAGATGCAGAGATAAGGCGCAGGCTAACAAAGTCAGAACCACCCCCTAAATCCAATGGCCAACAAATCTTGACATTTGCTTAATCCTATCCTAAAAAATGGATGGAGCTCATGGAGAGCAACTCGGAACGCTATACTTTTTAATGTATTGGATGAATACAAATGATAAATGGATAAATGACCAAAAATTACAATTTTTGTCAAGTCCAACTTAAAAGTGCACCAACATATTGTTTTATTCCATGTTGTCACAGTTTTTATGTCTATATTTTTATTTCTCCTTTTATGAATACATGTGTAGGGTTTATAATATATAGGGTGTATAATTTTGGAGTGTTATATAGTCTAGGTAATCTGTAATAAAATGTCCTCGAAATAATGTTTTAACCATAAGCTGCACATATACCAATATATGAAAAAATAAAATGACTGCTTTTTACCTGAAATTCTTGCATTATGATGCCAAATTATTCAATTAAAAATTTGTATCGGAGATTTGACCTGTGATGGTTGTTTCAATACACAGACTGAAAAGCATCAAACAACAATAATAGTCAGATTTAAGGAGGGCTTAACCATAAGTGTCATTTATCAAAATCAACATGAGATATAGCAAGGCGGCTTATATATCATTTAGATTATGTGTTTTCTATACAATATGAATCATCAAATCAATTGTTAACAGTAATTTGGGTACGTATAGGCTGCAAGGCATTTCCTCCATTGTAACCGCAAGTGTGTTTTTCCATAAGGTTGGCAGAAAATCACTGTTGCATCGAGTTTAAGACCACGCACTTTTAGTAGGTACAATTTCTACCCTCAGATTTAAAAAAAAAAAACATCCACCTTGCTGTTGATGATCGACGGACCTGGATTACTTCCTGGTTTTCTCACCAAAATCTCAGCATCCAATGTAAAAATCATGGTGAAAATATGGTCCATTTTGATGGTTCACTGTCAAATCATACATTAATCATATATTTAACACAAATTAACTTTTGGGGCATGAAATTCAGCATGAACTAATGATTTTCTGGTTGAGTTTAGCATGAATTTATCAATATCAGTGCAGTTGAAAATCATTGGTCACCAGTAACCTCTCCAAACACAAAACATGCCTTTTCTCCATAATAAAGTTAATAATATTGTCAATTTTTCTTCGAAGTCCCCAAAGCATTAAATAAAGTGCTGATTAAACAGCTATAACTTTCACGTTGCAATGAAAACCTAACCGCTCTCACATCCAAGCTCATAACCTGACACCTTATAAGGGTAAAAACTCACTAACTCAGTAGTATCTGAATTCTGAAATACACCTTATTTTAACAGAGCAGAAATGTCACTTTCAGCAAAAATAAAACGACATATGTTGTGAATTCCCTGCTGTCAGGACAGCACGTTACAGCAGGCCGCTACGTGCAGAGACTGAGAGACTGTTTGCGCATGCGCAGCGTGTTCAGTGAGTGATAAAGTCTGGTGCAGTTGCCTGAAAGTTTCCACTGATCGTCATCATCATTATTCTTGGTATTACAGTGTGCGTCGGTGATGATGTAAGTTTTCTGATAGATGGATGAATGTTACTGGTGTTCTCTCTGTCATATCAGCCGTTAATCCTACTAAATAATATGTTAATTTGTCGGAACTAGCTTATCGTGCATACCATAAGTACCTCGGCGAAACGTGATTAACACGATGTGTAAACTGAGTTAATCATAGATTTGGTTTTATTTCATTGTTTTAGCCACCATTGTTTTATTCTGTGGCCTGCACATGGATGCTAACATTCAATAACCGGGCTTGTAACAAACCGGGCTGTCCCAGCTTATTTAGGTTACGTGATGTGCTTGCTGCACTAAGCCAGAGTGTTATTGTATGGTCTTATGCTGACACTTACTGGTCATTTTTCAGTATGACATTATTCATTTCATTGTAATTCATTAACGCCATGTCACTTAAATGTAATTAATATTATTTTATTATTGTTCTGTTTCAGATATCGCAAACCACACTTAGACACTCGAATCATACACACACACCCATCCATGCTGTGCTGAAGTTCAACCGTTGATTTGCTACAATAAATATCATCAAAGAGACAAAAGTTGCTGTGTCTTCTCTGACCGGAGGATTAGGCCAGTTATATACAGCCAGTATATCATCACCGAGCTGTTCCCGTACAAGCGGTCCTTCGAGCCAGATTGTATATAACTGCGCTATGGCAGCTTCTGGCAGACCTGTGGAAAACCAATCTCCAGTTGTGTCCCGCCCAAGCCGGTCTCACCAACTCCCCAGGCACCTAGAAGGTTTCGTCGTTGATCACCCTGGCTACATGAGCAGGCAAGATGTAGCACATCAAGAGATAAGTGTGGACACAACGCCTCCACATCATACTTCACTCGCTAGCACAGAAGACGTGAGGCTGGAAGGAATGGAAGCCCGCCTGAAAGACATAACTAGGCGGAGGAAACAGCTGCAGTCAGCCATGGACAGTGTTAAAGGTAAGGCACATCCTCAGCAGCATCCATTCAACTTACCATATACAACTCGGAGCTCAAGCCTGCCCTACATTCATCACAGTAGAATGATAGGACCCAGAGCACCCCTCCTAACGGATAATCTGATAACTTGGAAATCAGCAGATGGAGGATATTACCAGTACCCGGACAACAGTGAGCCTGGCCCACCTACAGCACAGTCCATACAGCATGGTGAACTCAGCTCAACAACTCAGACTGTTCAAATTCCACAAGCCTCCACCCAGCTAGCAGCAGAACCGCTGGACCTCCATGTGTCAACTCACCACACCCCGCTTGTCCAGCGAACGTATTCACCTCCTCTCCCAGTGCTCCCTGCAGGTCAGCATGTCCAGTCAGGGCATCAGTCAGCGCAACAGTCACCACTGATAGCGTTTCAGCGGGACCAGCCTTCAGCCCTGCTGACACCGCCGACCACTCAGCATACTCAGCCCGCAGCCCTGCTGACACATCCACTAGCCCTGTATACCTCCCAGCCAGCTCACTCTGCCCTCTCACAGTCTCAAGGTATGCCCCAGTCCTTCCCCACAGCTGCGCAGCTGCAGAGTTATCCTCAATATGACCAGCACCAGGCAACTCCTCCACCTGGGCCACCGCTAGGGTATCAACCTGCTCCACTCAATCAGCAAGGGACTAGACCAAACACTTATCAGACCCCTCTTTATCAGCCTACAGAGCCAAGAGCTGCCTATTCAGTTCCACAGACTGGATATCCCCCTGTAGTTCAGTCGCAGCCACACCAGCCCACACCTCAGTCAGCTGCACACTACTCACTGCCTGCACCCATATCTGATCCACCCATGGTATCAGGATACAATAATCCTGCAGCACTCACCATGACAGAAATGGCTATTGCAGCCTCATACGGTATCCCAAAGCCAAAGTTTCCTCTCTTCAGTTCCGAACGGGAGAGTGATTTCATCTTGCTAAAACGGGGACTGGATAGCTTACTCGGTCCACACAGGCCCTTAAGTGAAGATTACAAATACCAAGTATTACTTGACCACCTTAAGCTGCCTAGTGCCTAACAAATGGCGAAGAGATAGATTCATGACCCCACGCCATACACCAGTGCAATGGACGCTTTGCAGCAACGCTATGGGCAGCCAAGACAACTGGTACAGAGAGAATTAAAGAACATATTAAACTCTCCTCCTGTGAAACCTGGTGATGCAAAGGCCTTTGAAGACTTCTCCTCAGCCATAAACACACTGGTGGGGATGTTAAGCCGAATGGACGGTCCAGCTCAGTCTGAGCTTAGGTGTGGTTCTCATGTAGACACACTCCTTGGAAAGCTGCCAGTCAACTACAGGGACAGCTTTGCTGATTTTGCATTAAAAGGGGTATAATCCGCAGTGGGAGTGACCAAACATATACCCTACCTGACCTCGCTGAATGGCTGGACATGAAGGTTCAGGTTCTCCAGGTGTCTCGACATGCAGCATAATCCAGCCCAGCTGAATCCAGTCATCCCACACAGAGGGAGAACAAAGCCCCTAAATCACAGTGGGTCAAACCAGCCTCTGTCTACTTCAACAGTGACTCCACAACAGTCAAACATCAGCAGGCCACTCCACAGCGACTAAGAGACCATGCGCAGCCAGGCTCAAGGACAGATCAGCCCACAGGCAAGAAGAGGGAGCGCTTTAAGCCCTACTGCCCATACTGCGCGACTACTCAGGATCATTACCTCAACGACTGCCCTGAGTTTGAAAGGATATCTACTGAGGAAAAGGGAGCTTGGATCAGAGATAAAGGTAAATGCTGGAGGTGTGGACGCGGCCATTCACCAGAGAGCTGCACCCTCAAGAAACTCTGCTCTACCTGCAATAAACAACACCTGCTGATACTCCATGAAGTTGTAGCTCAAGATCCACAGCTAAACGTTCCTCACTGTCAGTACACCAACCAATGCAGTGTATCTGGATCAGGCCAGCCACTCAGGTCATGTCATGCTAAAGGTGGTACCTGTAGTGCTTCGTCACGGCAAGAAAACACTGAACACGCATACAGTGTTAGACGACGGCTCAGAGCGGACCGTCATTCTGACTGCTGCGGCTAAACACCTTGGTATGTGTGGAAAAGAGGAGTCAGAAGACTATCAGACAGGATGTATTGAAGCTGCAGGGATTGGCAGTGTCATTCGAGGTGTCCGCTAACACACAGCCACGTGCCTACCTCTCCATCAGCCAAGCCTTCGCCACCAGTGAACTCCAGTTAGCTGAGCAGTCATGTCCAATAGATAAACTGGTGAGGAAATACAACCACCTAAAAGGGGTCCCGCTACACACGTTCACTAAAGTGCAACCAATGCTACTGATTGGATCCGACCACCCTCATCTAATAACTCCGATTCAACCAGTACGAGCAGGACCTATCGGAGCACCAGTAGCAGTCTACACCCGACTTGGCTGGGCAGTGCAAGGTCCCACTAACTTCGTTCAACACACACCTGGTGAGAGCTCCTTCCTCCACCTGTCAGTGGATACGCCATGCTCCGACTTACTATTATTATTATTAACCTTTATTTAACCAGATGAGTCAATTGAGAACAAATTCTCATTTACAATGACGATCTGGGCAAGAGGCAACACCAGAAGCAGTCACAAAAAAAAAAAAAAACAGATGACAGACAGACATATCAACAGGTATAACGACATCATTACAATGAAGTTACTAAAAACAAGTGCAACAATCTTTGACTGTTGAGTGTATCAGTTTTTTGAAAGAGTGGAGTGGAATGAATGAACTAAGTTTTAGGGTCTGTTGCAGAAAATTCCAGTCATTTGCGGCTGAGAACTGGAAAGAGGAGCGGCCAAAGGAGGTGCGGACTTTGGAGATAAGGAGATTGATGAGATTACTGGAACGTAAATTACAATTAGAGGTGTGAATATTGAGTAGTGACTGTAGATATGAAGGGTTTTTTCCAATGAGAGTTTTGTAGATATATGTGAACCAGTGGATCTGTCTGCGTGATTGGAGTGAGGGCCAATTAACCTGAGAGTAGAGGAAGCAGTGATGAGTGTTAAATGGGGAACCAGTAACAAAACGGATGGCAGAATGGTACAGAACATCGAGTTTGTGAAGGAGGGTTTGTGAAGCAGATCTATAAATTATGTCACCATAATCAAATATTGGGAGTACTGACATTTTGACCAGGAGTTGTTTTACTGAAAATATGAAGGAAGATTTGTTGCGGTAAAGAAAACCTATAATGGATTTGACCTTGATGCGTAGTGTGTTTATATGTGTTTCAAATGTAAGCTTGCTATCGAGCCAGATGCCAAAATATTTGTAGCTTTTCACGAATTCGATCTCAACACCATCTAAAGAAGTGATTGTGAGAGGGCACTCAGTCTGCTGTAGGTGTCTATTTAAGACCATGCACTTAGTTTTTTTTGTGTTAAGGGTTAGGTGGAGATCCGCAAAAGCCTTTTGGATGCTGCTAAGACCCACCAGCAATGTGGATAATGCAACATGAAGGGAGGGGTTGGATGTTTAAATGATTGTATCATCAGCATATAAGTGTATGTGAGAGTTACTTACGGCATTAGCAATATTATTGATATAGATATTAAATAAAGTTGGGCCTAATATGGATCCCTGTGGCACACCTTTGAGTAGGGGTAGGGGATCTGACAAAAGACCCTCCGCCCTCACTGATTTTAGGCGACCAGAGCAGTAGCTTGTAAACCACTCCAGACAGTCCTCAGAGATTCCCATATCTCTCAGCCTGTCCAGAAGTATGCTATAATCCACAGAGTCAAAGGCCTTTGCCAAGTCGACAAATGCAGCTACACAGTACTCTTTATTGTCAATGACGCATGTGATGTCATTCAGTACTTTAACTGCGGCAGTGATGCAACCATGTCCAAATCTAAAACCAGACTGTCCAGGGTTAATGATTTTGTGAGTCTCCAAATGTAGTGTAAGCTGCTTGTTGACAAGCTTCTCGAATACTTTGGAGAGGCAGGGCAGGATAGAAATGGGCCTGTAACAGTTTAAGTCGGTGTTGTCACCCCCTTTAAAAAGCGGGGTAATTGCAGCAGATCTCCAGTCCTGCGGGAATACACCAGTTCGCAGAGAGAGGTTAAACAAACAAGTGATCGGTGCTACGATAACCTGAGCTGCCATCTTCAAAAAGAAAGGGTCCAAAGTATCCAGTCCAGCAGATTTATGCGTGTCCAGTCTAAGCAACTCCTGCAGTACCTCAGTTTCCTGTATCGGGTGAAGGGAGAAGAGAGGATGTCCGGTGGCGGATAAATAGGTGACAGGCTCAACGTTGACAGGGGAGTAGATAAGAGGGGAGGGATTAATCTCACTGGCACAGCCGGCTTTGGCAAAATGTCTGTTAAAAATGTCCACTAATTTGGTTTTGTCAGTGAAAACAATACCATCAGATTTAATAGCAGTAGGCAGATGGGCAGGCATCTTTTTGTTTTCCATTGTTTTTATAGTGCTCTAGAATTTTCGGGGGTCAGGACTGTTAGTCGTCAGCTGTTCCCTAAAATGCCCTGACTTTGCCTGTCTAACAGACTGGGTACATTTCATTCTTAATGTCCTGTATGACTGCCAGTCAGATGTTTTATTAGAGGACTTAGCTCTATGCCACAGACTCTGTTTTTGGCGAATAAGCTCAAACAGATCAGGACTAACCCAGGGACTAATGCGATTTTTAACCCTATACTTTTTGAAGGCAGCATGTTTGTTTAAGGCAGCACTGAACAAAGTTTTGAAATAAGTCCAGGCATCTTCAACATCAGGAATATGATCAATTCTATGCCATCTTACATGTGCCAGGTCATGCAAAAAGTCCTGTTCATTGAAATTTTTCAGAAAACGTTTGACGACAATCAAAGGAGGATTTCTCAAGGTGATGCCCTCTCGAACAGAAGCTATGTTACAGTGGTCACTGAGGTTTTGGCAGAATACTCCAGATGTATACTTGTCTGGCCTGTTGGTGAGGATAGCATCAATTAAAGTACCAGAGTCCAAGGCTTTGGTGTTATATCTGGTAGGGGCAGGCACAATCTGAGACAGATTTAATGAGTCCAGTTGCAACTGCGGTGCTGCTGGGGGGTTGAACATATCCCAATTCAGGTCTCCTAGCAAAATGAACTCAGAGGAGATATAAGGGGCAATTAGTTCACTTATAGCAGAGAAAGCACAGGCAGGAGCAGAGGGTGGCCTATAGCAACCAGCAACAATAATAGAAAAGCTTTTAGATAAACAAATTTTTAAAAGAATTAGCTCAAACTGTTTTGGAACACATTTTGAGGTAATTACAGAGCACTGCAGATTTTATTTGCAATAAATAGCGACACCCCCACCTTTGGAAATTCTGTCCTGACAAAAAATATTGTAGCCAGGGATAGAAACAGCAGAATTGGGGATAGACTTTTTAAGCCAGGATTCAGAAATAACAAAAATGTTAGGATTTGTGGTATGAATATTCAGTAATTCAGACAGTTCAGTAATTTTCGGGAGGAGACTGCGAACATTTAAATGTAATATTCCAAGGCTTTTGCGGTTGCAGAAACTATCAAAGGTTAATGAGTGTTCATCAACTGTGTTATCAGTGTATAAGCAGATGGACCGGGACTGGGGTGGATATTCCCTGAAACCAGTAGCAGAAGGGTAATAATGGACTTTCGCAAGGGAAGTTTGATGGTGTGCCTCTTTGTAGTAGTTGTGTAGGTAGGGGAGTAATGAAGGGACATGGAAAAATTATCCCTTAGGACCATGATACTGATTATGCGAACTAGGGACATTGAGCCAGCGGAAAAAGGAGGTGGTAGGAGCCACATCTTGTCAACTAATGAGTTATCAATTGAGCATGTACTCCGGGTGGGAAGAAGTGGTGTGGGCAAGGCTGCATCTGGGGCTTGATAGTCATTGAGAATGCCACAAAAATTATACACAAAGAGCAGGCATAATACTGCAAGAGTAAGAGATAACTTGCAGTGCACCGGCAAAAACCAGTTCCAAAACCGTGACATATTGTGAAGGATGAAGGATACTAGCTTTTGGTCGTTAAAATTGCTTAAATCCATGTGGAACCGGTGGCACTGAGATTGCACTTACACGGCACCTGTGGGGCTTGCTACAGCCTTAGTCACCGGGGAGGTCCATATGGTACTATTGTTTAGAAAATGAAAAGTGATCTAACAGCCTGGAATAAGTGTTGGGCCTCTGTGCTGCAGGAAGTGGATGGAGGGGTGTTGACTGTTTCCTGACCAGTCTGCTTATAACTTCCCACTTGGCACATGACAGAGGACGGTACTTTTATTATCATGCAGTAGTTATCCAGTGCCTCACACCCCTTTCTTCTGTGTCTCTTTCCAAGGATCTTTCCCTCCACTTCCCTGAGTCCTGGACCGTATGAGCCCTGTCCCTCACCATGAGCGTTGGCTGCTGCTGTCCTGATCCGATCCGGTCCGGCCCTGGTCCAGTCCTGCACCATCCTCGACTTGCCACTTTCTGAAGCTACCGTTGTCACTGTTTAGATGGACTTAATTGGAACTTTTCTGTCGTTTCACTCCATTTTACTTTTTTGTTCTTAATTAGCTAGCCCGTGGAGGATGGGCTCCCCCACTATGGCCGGGTTCCTCCTGAGATTTCTTCCCAATGAGGAGTTTTTTCTCACCACTGTTGGAGGATTTTTCTCCCTACTGGGAGTTTTTTTGCCCCATTTGCTGTAGTGGGGAATAGGCTGGGCACTGCCTTTTTATTTCTTTAAACTCTCACTGTAAAGCGTCTTTGTGACAGTCTCTGTGAAAAGTGCTATACAAAATCAATTGAATTGAAATTGAATTATTGTAATCCAGTGTGGATATGCAATCCGTCGAATCAGCCAGGTAAGGACTTTGCAATCAAACAAACTAGCAGAGGAAGCAGGCTAAAGCTTGCAAGCTGAGACAGACGAAGACCAGCTGGTTGAGACCAATAGTCAGAGGCAGGCTGAGGCTAGCAAGCTAATACAGGCTGTTGAGGTTAGCAGGCTAATGCAGGCTGTGAAGGCAAGCAGCAGAGGCTGACAATAAGAGCAGTGGCTTGTTGAAAAGTCAACTGAGAGCGAGGACTCCTTCTGAGTTAAGAAAGTCAATTTCTCAGCAAACAGAAAGACAATTTCCATAAAGTTAGGCTTACTCAGTCTGATTCAGTAGTAATCACTGGAGTCACATGGATTCCATCCATCCATCCATTTTCTATACCCGCTTATTCCTCACTAGGGTCACGGGGCAAGCTGGAGCCTATCCCAGCTGACTACGGGCAAAGGCAGGGACCCACCCTGAACAGCTAGCCAATCCATCGCAGGGCGCACACACCATTCACTCTCACACTCATACCTATGGGCAATTTGGTGTCTCCAGTTAGCCTGATATGCATGTCTTTGGACTGTGGGAGGAAACCGGAGTACCCGGCGAAAACCCATGCAACACGGGGAGAACATGCAAACTCCACACAGAAAGGCCCCAGGCCAGATTCGAACCCACGACCTTCTTGCTGTGAGGCAGCAATGCTAACCACTGTGCCACCGTGCCGCCCATCACATGGATTCAGCAGCCCAAAAACAGAGTTTAAAATGTATCTCCTTCTTGAACTGTTGTAGAATCCAAGAAATGTTGTAAAATCCAGGAATGAATGAGAGGTGTTTCATATAAAATGGGGATACAAAGCCACTTTCTTTGGCTAAAATTGTCAATATAACAGCTCTGATAAAACAAATTTAAACAGAACTCAGGAGCAAAGGCACACACAAAGACTGCACTGGCGGCCATATTTACTCAAACTCAGATCTTGACTGACGACCATGTTGAGCTGAAGGGATGTTACACACGGATGTTCAACGCCTTCTGCAGCTCGACGTCCTGCTATACAAAGGCGAAAGAGAAGTGACACGATCCAAACAAGATCAAGCAGCTCTCACCATGCTTGAGGAGAAGAGCACCTGTGTAATGGTGGATGGTGTCTCAAGGTAAGCAACACCACTCCGGCGAAAGAGGAAAGTAGCTCTGCCCTGCGCCTCACCTGCTGCCGTGATGCCCCTCCTCCGTGCCACTGAGCGCCGCCTAGCTGCCAATCCTGAGATTGCCCAAGTCTACAACCAGGAAATTCACAAACTACTGGAGGCAGGATATGCTGAGCGGATCACCAGCGAGAAAGCGAGGAGTTCTGCTGAATCCTGGTATATTCCTCACCACTTAGTACACCACAATGAAAAGGCAAGGGTGGTTTTCAACTGCTCCTTTCGCTACCAAGGGACTGCATTGAACGATGACCTACTGCCAGGGCCCTCTCTCGGTCCATCACTGCTGGGAGTTCTGCTCAGGTTTTGAGAGCATGCGGTTGCTATCAGCGGAGACATACGTGCAATGTTCCACCAGATCAGGCTCCTTCCCGAGGATCAGCCGCTTCTCCGCTTCATCTGGCGTGACACGGACAGAGATAGGTCACCTGACATCTATGAATGGCGCGTGCTGCCATTCGGCACAGTCTGCAGTCCGTGCTGCGCCATATATGCAGTGCAGCGTCACATGTGAGATCACCAGAGAGGTAATGAGGACCTGTTGGAGACAGAGATCACCTCGTTCTACGTGGATAACTGCCTGAAATCGCTCCGCTCACCACAGCAGGCAAAGGATCTCCTCGACCGTTTGAGAGCCCTCCTAGCCAAGGGTGGATTCGAGATCAGGCAGTGGGCCTCCAACAGGACAGAGGTAATATCTCACCTTCCAACTGAGGCACGATCAACAACATCTGAGCTGTGGCTAACTGCTGAAGGAGCTGATCCAAGGGAGTCCACCCTCAGCCTGATTTGGCACTGAATGTCAGACACACTGGGTTATGAATGTCAGCCTGTGTCACCCAAACAGCTCACTATGCGTCACGTGTACAGAGTGCTCGCCTCCCAGTATGATATATAATCCCTTTCACCACACGGGCCAAAGTCCTGATCCAGGCCCTGTGGGCTGCAGAAAGACAGTGGGATGAGCTAATCTCAGACCATCTACTTCCAGTGTGGCAGGCATGGGAAGGTGAGCTCCCTCAGTTACAGAACATAACCTTGCCCCAGTGTTATGTCCCTGCAGCTGCCGACAATGATTCAACAGTGATGCAGATTCACATCTTTTGCGACGCTTCAGAGAAGGCTTATGGGTCAGTCGCCTACCTGAGGGCAGAGGAACTAGAGGGACGCATAACTGTGTCATTCATCATGGCTAGGTCGCGGGTTGCACCCATGTGCCGCACTCACGGGAGCCCAGCTGGCTAAGGTACTCCAGACAGAACTGACCTTACCTATCCAATCTCTCGTCATGTGGTCTGACTCAACTAGCGTACTGAACTGGATACAGTCAGAGTCCAACCAGTACAAAGTATTCATCGGCACAAGAGTCACAGAAATACTAGAGCTGACTAAAACTGGATCATGGAGGTACGTTAACGCCGACCTGAACCCTGCTGAGAATATAACTCATGGGAAGACCCTCCTTGAGTTATCCCAGCCAAACCATTGGAGTCAGGGTCCCTCATTCTTGCACCAGTCATCAGATCACTGGCCCGTCAACCCCTCAGTGTATACGGAGGATCCTGATGAGTTGAGATCTCGAACCTTCTGTGGCCACATCTCTACTGCCAGTAGTAATGAGTCCGATCCTACGAAATACACTGCTTGGTCTGAGCTACTACAAGCTACTTATCGGCCCTGCACGGGGCGGCTGCTCCAGCCATGTCTGCCTCTGACCGCATCAAGATGGAGACTACTCTGCTGAGGAGGATTCAGTCTGACAGCTTCCCTGAAGAACTCAAGGCACTCAAACAGGGTAAACCAGTCCGCCCAGGTAGCCGTTTAAGTGCTCTCACCCCTGAGTACGATCAAGTATTGGCCCTCATTAGAGTCGGTGGCCGACTGCGCAAAGCTGAGAGTCTGCTTCAAGACAGCCTTCACCCTGTTGTCCTCAGCCCTGATCATCCAATCACACAGCTCTTAGTGAAGGATTATGATGACCGTCTTCACCATGCTGGCCCTGAGAGTCTTCGCAGAGATTCGAAGGAGCTACTGGATCTTACGTGGTCGACAGGTAATCAAAAAACACCAGAAAAACTGTGCTGAATGCTGTCTGTGGCGGACCACCCCTGTAACACCAATGATGGCCGACTTACCTGCTGCGCGGCTCCGGATTCATAAACCTCCATTCTGGTCTACTGGGGTCGACTGATTCGGGCCCTATACGGTGAAAATTGGAAGAAGGCACGAGAAACCGTGGGGCGTTATATTTAAATGTCTTACATGAAGATGTGTTCACCTCGACCTGTTGCCACATATGGACACAGACTCATTTTTGCTAGCCCTGCGCCGATTCATCTCAAGAAGAAGCAAGCCAGAGGCAAGCTCTGTCTTTTGCGACAGAGGCACTAACTTCTGGGGGGGGAGAGAGAGAGCTCACCGAAGCACTGGAGGATCTGTAGCCATCATTGAGGCAACAGTTGGCTGATTAAAGCATCACTTTCAAATTCAACAATCCTCTCTCACCTCACTTCGGAGGCGCGTGGAAGAGGGAAGTCAGGTCAGTTAAAACCTCCCTCCAAGTAGTACTGCGGCACCAAGTTGTTTCGGAGGAGGTGTTATCGACTAACCTCGTGGAGTAGAGGGTATACTTAATTCAAAGCCCCTGGTATACACCTCTTCTGACCTGGCCAACCCCGATCCTGTAACTCCCAACTTGTTGCTGATGGGGTGACACGATGCATCGCTTCCTCAAGCTGCATATGGTTCCAGTGACCTTCTAGGTCGCCGTCGTTGGAGGCATAGCCAGGTCCTAGCGGATCGCTTCTGGGACCAGTTCACCCGCCAGTACCTCCCTGACCTTCAGCACCGCCAGAACTGGCAAACCCCTACTGCTGACCTTGCTGTGGATCAGGTCATTATGCATTTGGTGGTGGTGGACTCCCAGCTTCCTCGGGCTCTCTGGCCCATAGGAAGAGTCACTAAAGTTCATCCCAGCGACAATGGGACAGTTCGTTCAGCAGACGTCAGCATTAAAGGGACAGTTTACACCCGTCCAGTTACCAAGCTGGCACTCATCCCTGAGATGCCTGATGACGACAGGGTCACCAGAGTCCTTCAACAGCAGAGACTTCGAACTTCTTCTACACACTCATGAATGAATGTGGGGGCGGCTGTTGTGAATTCCCTGCTGTCAGGACAGCATGTTACAGCAGGCCGCTACGTGCAGAGACTGAGAGACTGTTTGCGCATGCGCAGCGTGTTCAGTGAGTGATAAAGTCTGGTGCAGTTGCCTGAAAGTTTCCACCGATCGTCATCGTCATTATTCTTTGTATTACAGTGTGCATCGGTGATGATGTAAGTTTTCTGATAGATGGATGAATGTTACCATTGTTCTCTCTGTCACATCAGCCGTTAATCCTACTAAATAATATGTTAATTTGTCGGAACTAGCTTATCATGCATACCATAAGTACCCTGGCAAAACGTGATTAACACGATGTGTAAACTGAGTTAATCATAGATTTTACTGTATTTCTTTCGTTTTTAATACTGTTTATTTAGCTAAGTAGCCACCATTGTTTTATTCTGTGGCCTGCACATGGATGCTAACATTCAATTACTTGTAACAAACCGGGCTGTCCCAGCTTATCTAGGTTACGTGATATGCTTGCTGCACTAAGCCAGAGTGTTATTGTATGGTCTTACGCTGACACCTACTGGTCATTTTTCTGTATGACATTATTCATTTCATTGTAATTCATTAACGCCATGTCAGTTAATTGTAATTATTATTATTTTATTGTTGTTCTGTTTCAGATATCACAAACCACACGTACACACTCGAACATACACACACACCCATCCATACTGTGCTGAAGTTCAACCGTTGATGTGCTACAATAAATATCATCAAAAGACAGAAGTTGCAGCGTCTTCTCTGACCGGAGGATTAGGCCAGTTATATACAGCCAGCATATCATCACCGAGCTGTTCCCGTACAACATATGTTTCCATATTCAACAGAATGGTGTAATGAACGTACCGAGGGATCTACCGACGTGCGTGAGCTGCATGCATTTGGAGAAACGAAAACCTCGACATTCGATGTCTTTAAACGAGGTATAAATTCTACAGCAAAAAGCCATATTACAACAAAATGCAAACACAGTAGAAGTATAACCTGTTTTCTTTCTTGATGCCCTCCTTCAGAGACAGATGTATCGGGTAGAAGGAACCCTCCAGTACTGCTTCATTCGGAATAATTCCCATTGACCGTGTCCATACAACATTTATCTCGTAAATGAAACTGAATACTTCAGGCCGGTTTCGGATGTCTTTGTTTCTTTTATATCGCGTCATTTTCAGCTGTGCAACCGTGGCCAACATTCAAAGAACACAACCGACCTTACTTTTACGCTTAGCTTTGTATCCTATTCTTATTGTCCGATCAATGAATTTCAGTGATTGAGGAAAGTTTGAACACTCGGGAATTGGATAAGAAACAAGTCTATCAATACATTGCTACCGGGGAAACTTCACGAGAGCGTGAACTATAACTGAAGAGTTACGCAGATGAATCTAAGTATATAACTGAGTGACTGGCTATCTACACCAGTACTTGGGTGGATAGAAGAGAGCGCTGAATTTGTCAATGGAGGAATCTAGGCGTTAATCCATGGGAGGGAACAACGCAAATTTTGTGTGTGATGACTGTAATTCACAGTAGAATGTGAGAGAATCGATACAATGTCGGATTTTTTGCTTCACAAAACGTATTTTTTTAACCACTAATTGGAATACTGTTGGCTCACTGTCGCTAAAATGGTTGCTACAGAGTACTACGTTTTTTTCTGTCGCAAGTGATAATTTTTTGAAACTACTGGATCGACACTCTGGGCAAGGATATTGACCAGTTTGCACATCAGGCTTAGCTGACAACAACGTCTGCACACTCGAGCGAGGTTTTGTTTTCCACCAATCAGAAACTAGGTCCTAAATTATATATGCAGAAACAGATAAAGCCAAATTGGCGGACGGTGGCGAACATGTTTTCTCTCGAGCTTTGGATAAAATCTGCAAAACCTTCAATATTGAAAGTATGAATACCTTACAAGAACAAGCAATGAACAACTTAGTTATCCAGAGGAAAGATGTCTACGTAAATTTTCCTACAGGATTTGGCAAATCGCTCATATACCAAGCTCTTCCAATCCTCGGGGAAGCGTTTTCTAATAAAGAATCGCCTATTGTTATTGTTGTTTCTCCTCTTGTTAACCTTATGAAGGATCAAGTCAATTATTTGAATTACATAGGAGTGAAAGCAACGCGTTTAAGTCTGGTCAATACCGAAATGGAGAAGTGTGGAAAGAGGATTGTTTTCAATAGTATACGGTTCTCCAGAGTCTTGGCTAAATGAACGGTGGAGGAAGATGCTGCTGAATGCCGCATATTCAAACAATATTTATGCTATTGCTGTCGATGAAGCTCTCATAATAAATCATCAAGTTCTTTCTCTATTTTCGACATTTTTTCAAGTAAGTGATAGCAGCCCGCTCGGCAGATGAATAACTCGTTTGTGTGTACCGCTGTGTTAACAGAGATGACAGAGCTTATGACTGCAGTGATATCAAGCTTGCCTTTTCCATGCACACGTATCTTGTCTTTATTTGAGAGGATTTTTGTTTTACACACAAAACAAATGTCGTTTTCCACAAGTTTTTTAGGAGTTTCTTTTCCCGCCATTTCACTATTTTTGACAAGCCGCAGGGAAAAGCTATAGTAATGACAGAGATCATAACACATAACAAGCATTCTGATTGGCTCATCAAGCACAATCACATTACGTCATGGAACACAAAACCTCGCTCGAGTGCACAGACGTTGTTGGGTGAGGGAAATTAACCGAACACCGTAAGACATCTGCAATGGAGGCTATGAAAAACAGGGATTGGAGGTAAGTTCTCCATATTATAAATCGAGTTTCAGCTCTGCCCGCTTGGGAAAATTCAATAGCTGATCCGGGTGTGCCATCTCGTGGTCAAGTACTGTAACTAAGGGCTTAAATTTGCAGGTCTATAGACGCGAGCGTTATATCTGCAGAAAGGGGTTAATGATTACATGAAAGCCTTAAACCTGGTTGGAAAGCTTGAGTGGTTGTCCCGTCACTCGGTCATGCTGCGGGGTAGGTAGTGCGAGTGGAATGCGAAAATATCATAGCGGTGTGCCGTGACATTTCTTCATAGTAAACAGTGTGCGGCAAGAGAAAAAAGTAATAAAAAAATTATATATATACACTGCCCGGCCAAAAAAAGTCACCATTTGGAAATTAACGAACAAATTCTATAATTGGATCATTATTTTGGTTATTAATATGGTTCAGCTGGCAATAATCATTTTACCCTGACTGATGAAGCGCGTCTAATTATACTAATACTAATTAGTATAATTAGTTTTAGCTACTTTTTTAAAATTTAGCTACTAATTTCTTAAAAAATCATGTTGGAAGACACATCCCCTGATGGTGGAAAAGATGTTACAATATTTCAGACCGGGCAAATTATTGGCCTGTATTTAGCAAAGAAAACCAAGAATGACAAAAAACACGTATGAGGAATCATTTTCTCAAACAAATTTGCCACCACAAAATCCTGACCTTAAACACATTAAAAGTTATTGGGATGTGCTCAAGAAAGACCACAGGGGTTCAACCATTATGTTGAGAAGACAAGATCTCGGCCAAAAATTGTGGCATTTCTGATCTAAAATAAATGTTCTGGCATAGATGTTAAAACAATGACAAGAAGAATATGCACTGTAATCAAAGCTACAGGGGTTCCAACTAAATATTTCAGTGTACAACTTTTTTTTTGGCCGGGCAGTGTATATATACAGCCAACAAACCCAATGCTCATCTCGTTTATTAGCAGATTGGATTACATAATAGGCAATTAAACTTCACATTGCGGGTCATTCACTGGGCATGTTTGGCACAATTTTAATTGTTTTAGTGCTGGGGCATTAAAACCGTAAGTTAAGTGGCTGAGTTGAGTGAATGCCGTTTATGTTCTCGCAGGTTTGAAATTTGTAAGTTGTGATTTGAGACATTATATATGAATTTACTTTATCCAGTTTATGTCTTCAGTAATTTAGTTTTTTTTGTTTAGAATAGGCTATATACTTAACATTGTTCGAATCAAATGGATTGGTTTATTCTATATTGCAGTTTCAAAGGAAAAACAAAGCATCCCTTTACAGTAGTCTGCTGGAATGGACTGCAACGTTTGCAGTTTCTTTTAGTACGAATTAAAAATCCAACAAAGTAAATCAGTTGATGGCAACAATGAAAATAAAAATTACCCTGATTGCACCCAATTCTTTATTTAATGTTTTTCCACTTTGTGTCTATTTGAGAGACACGATCAGAGTCCATAAGAATTTTCGACTTCCTGATTGTAATAGTTTACAGTAAAATGATATTGGGACTTAACTTCTCTTGTTCACAAATGAGATGAACCACGTTCATTAAATAAATTATATCCTACGAAGGGGAAAGTGTTATGATACTGTCAAATACAAGCATCAGCCTATTGTGCAGTCATACTTTAACCTCGTAAGTAAAACAGGAGAATCGGTAAGCGGAGCATGAGTAGAAGGCTCTAAACAGAGTTTAAAATGGTTCAATACTTATTGGGAATCTTTTTCTAAGAATAGTAAGCTGTTACTTATTTTTCTAGGGACTGAATGTTAAAAAGTGTTAAGAGCTCTTTGTGTCTCAAGATGATACAGATGAAATGCATATAGATGTTTCTGATGCTCTATATTATCTTTATTCTTTCAGATTTTTATGTGTTTGCCTTCTTTTCTGTTTATTTGCAAGGCAATTAAAATATTTCAAATACTGTTGACAGAAGTGAGGTAAAAGTGATCTTGCTTAGATTGAAAGCATCAATAAATAATTTTACTCATTTGTTTATGTTTTGTTTGATTCCATGATGTATTTTACTGAATATCAGTAATTAGAATGCAAATCCAAATTACTGTCATACTTTTCAAACAGGTCGGACACATTGGCCAATGATGTTTAGATTACTGACAGTTACTTATAGCCTACCTTGTCTTTTCACTTTATTAAGATGAGATTCTGCAGGTAAAATTGCAATAATAAGGTGACTTGACTTGGACTTGAGTTGACCTATTGCAGGACTTTTGACTTGCTATAACCTGTGACTTCATTTGACTTGTCTTGCCCAAGAAAAAATGACTTGGGACTTGCTTGAGACTTGAAGGTTAAGACTGGAGACTTACTTGAGACTTGCACATGTGTGACTTGGTCCCAGCTCTGCTATATTTACACTCTATAAGGAGCTGTTTGCATTTTAAACCAGCAGAAATCCAAGGCATTCTATTTTGTTGAATGTGGTATAAATTCTAAAACAGATTGCCACATTAAACAAAATGCCAGCACATCCAGTATTATAAGCAAAGGCTATGGACTACTCTTGCTAACCGATGTGGCAAACTAGCTGTGATCACGGTGGTAAACCAAAAGTAAGATATAGCTGGCTAGTTAGCTAGCTGGCTAGAAGTAAGATAGAGCTACTCCATGCAAAGACAGTTCAACTCACATTGCAAGAAGAAAAACTCTCTATCATTGAATTTCTTCTCGAAAGAATCAATACTGTCTGCCCTCCAGTCTGTTCCCTTTAGAATAAGTGCCATTTTCCATCTCCTAATCACATTTCCATCTCACAAATAGAAGCTGGGCACCACAGTATTGGTTCTGGAAGTCTTTTTTTCCCACGGAATCACGTCAGTCTTAGCTGCGCAAAGTTGAGAAAATACAACCTAATTGCTGTCACGCAAGTGCTTAAATACTTTTCTGAGGGCCCAATCAGTGTCTTCCAATTGCTGAGGAAAGCTCATACTGTCTGAGATTGGTAAAAAAAAAATGTGTCAATCAATAGGTAATAACTGAGAGAGTTTCACGCGGGTGTGAACTATAGCTGTGGTGTACGCAGACAAGCCTGAGTAACCATTGTGGTGACTGTATTTCTGGGAGGGATCGTGTGAGGCTCAAAAAAACAGCTGAATTCTTCAAGAGACAGATATGTGTTTTTAATATCTGATGACTGAATTGACAGTGGAATGACAGTGTCAATACCATGCTGAATTTTTTAAATTACGTAATTGGGATACCATTGGCTCACAATAGCTGACATGGCTTCTAGAAAGGACAATCATTTTTTTCTGTCAAAAGAGATCATTTTTTTGAACTGCTGGATAGATACTATGTTCAAGTATATTGAGAAGTTTGCATATCATGCTTAGCACAGGAGTTTAATTCATGCAACCCCTGGAAAACAGGAATGGGACTTAAACCGTCCATATTCTAAATCATGTTCGAGATAATTTATTGAATATTCATTTGCAAGCCTATCAGGGTGTGCCATCTAGTGATAGAATAGTGTAACTGCGTGCATGAATAGAGCAGCTCCATGTCCGCTGGCATCTACATCTGCGCAAAGGGCTTAATGAATTGCGGTCACTGCCAATGAAAACTTGTAAAAATGTTATCACTGAAAGTCTTTCATTCAAAGTCCAGTCATAAATTGAAATGAAATTTAAACAATAATTTAACCCGTTACCACTCCGACGGCCCGCAATCGGGCCGTCAGGGAAGTTGAAAACATACTACGTCATTTACACAGCTTGTATGCAACTGAGATACTCATGCCACATATCGTCAGAAAGCTAAGATTCTTGAGATTCAAATGATGCCAACCATTTCAAAGTATAATCATCCCAGCAGCTTTAATCAACGCCCATGTCAGACCACAAACAAACAAACGAACAGTTACAAAACTGATGTGACTCACCGATGACGCCCCCTAGTACCCTTCCAGTCCGACTTATCCCCTCAAAAATGGTCTTGTTACATCCACGAAGTTCCAGTAAATCCAACCAAGTAAAGTTTTTAGTCCAAAACACACTATTATACCGGTAAATATCCATGAACAGCTGCTGCATCGTTTGAAATGAATCGGTGGTTATCCACAAAGTTCGCTGCATTCGTGGTCGTTGCTTCTTAACAGATTTAGACAGTACACAGCCATTTGCGCCAAAATGGAGTCTGCACTCTAACCTTTCGATTGACACATCACTCGACCAGTTACGAGCTTCCCTGCCCTGTCTACAGCCTGCTATAGCCAACGAGTGCCTGTGTTGAAACGAAGCTCATGCCTCCTTTTTTTGCGTGTAGCCCGAGCAACCAGCAACCAATCAAGACGACGATTGTTGCATTATGACATCATCGAAATTCTGGAAACGCCGATATATAGGTTGTTGGGGTGGCGAAAAGGCTGGCGCTGCCTATCGCTCGCGTAAGAGAATGGACAGAATATGGCTCAGCTGTGCGTAATGCGTGCTGTGCGTTCCGCAAAACAGAGCGAGGCAGAGAGAGATTTCCAGCGAATGTTTGATGGTTGTTTACGGAGTTTGAAAGAAAAAATAGCCAAAAGGTTGCGAAAAAAATCATTTTCAGTTCAGAAGCTGCAGAGCTGTGCACTCGGCGTGCAAGTGATAGCTCAGGGGAAGAAATATCCGACCAAAACCCTGATGGCTCCGTAGCAGAGGAAATGTTTCTCGGGGGAGATGACATTACTCTTGACAAGCACGCATCATATTATAACTTATATTTCATTATATAATAACATTACATTTATATTTATTATTATTATTACTATTATTATTATTATTATTATTATTATAAAATTACATTACGTATTATTTGCATCTGTCACGGAAGGTGGAAGGACGTCATGTTTTCACTGGAGTTCACCGTCATGTTTTCACCGGAGTAATTCTGTGTAAATAATTACGGGAAAAGGATATTATAATATGATGCTGATATTATGATGATTATATTATTACCATATTACGCATTATTACCTCCGTTACCGAAGGTGGAAGGAAGTTATTTTTTCGCCGGCGTTGGTTGTTGTGGGAATTTAAATTTTCATCCCTGTAAGAAATCAGAGTGAGACAAAGTAAGTAAATAGGATCCATTTTACTATGTGCCACATAGGGTCTTTGTTACAGGCAAGAACGAAGACAAAGGAATCTCTCCTTTGCTTTGGATATATGTAAAAGCACAAAGTCAGAATCTCCTCCCCTTGGGGTTTATATGCACAAATTTGAGTTTATGCCTCAGTAACCTTTTAATTTTTTTATTTATCATATATTGTAAATAGTTTGCTAAGGAAAGGTTATTTGTTTGTTTACCTTTCATGTAAAAAACATTTTTTTACATGACAGCACTTGTTTTGACTTTTATATGCACAAATTTGAGTTTATGCTTCAGTAACTTTTACTTTTTTTATTGATCATATATTGTAAATATTTTACTGTGAGTTTGCTGCGTAAAGGTCATTTGTTTGTTTACCTTTCATATAAAAAAGCATTTTTTTTAACATAAAGGCACTCGTTTTGACTCTTATGTGCACAAATTTGAGCTTATGCATCAGTAACTTTTTTTCAGCAATATTGATAGTGAATCTAGATATGAGATTGGATTCCTCTAAGTGTCACCTTTCATTAGAGCCCAACATTATGACTGTAGGTTGAAGCGTTCAAGAGTTATGCCCTTTTATCCTAGGTATGTGACCATGGTTATCCAAGGGTCCTTTTGGGGTCTCCAAATGGCCATTTTTGGAAACGCCTAGACATGGCCTTAGAAAAACATGTGTAAAATGCTCATTTTCTGTAGGATTGTTATCAAATTTGAACTGGAACTAAGTAAGACTTCATGCTGTGGTCCCATTGTGTTTTTCAGCTAATAAGTCCCAGCTGCTCTCATATACAGGCATCTGTTTGCAAAAAAAAATTTTGGCGAGAGTAAAAACCTTCTACTTCAGTGTGTTCCAGCTTGGATTACTCAATGACAGTAGCACTTAGAGTATTGCTTTTAGCTGGGGGAAAAACTTTAGAGTGTTACCTTTCAAATGAGACCATAACCATCCATATAGTCCAAACGGTTCAAGAACAGCATTCAATTTACTTTGGGTAGGCTTTTCATAGGCATTTTAGGCAAATTTTCCCGGAGTTTTAAGGGGTTTTTAATAACCATATTAAATTGTACTCAAACATGCTTCTATCACATCTAGAAAGACACATGCAGCAATTCATGGAGATATGGAACGTATAACGTATTGGTACAAAGTTGGACGTGGGTTTTAACCATATGGAAATGTTTCAGCATGGCAGGATGCCCACGTGCGTCTTTATGATAAAATACCACTATCTATGTACAATTCATGTCCGTACCTTTGATCTGAAATATTAGTTTGACAATATACACAATATAACACAGGGCACAGAGAGCAATTTATGTTTTGTAGGTAAGAAAAAGTTTTAACTGTATGAGATCAACTGATTGCCCTTCCCTGTGCACCGGCGGGCTTTTTGAATAACAAAATGAACATCTGTCGATTCTGGTTGATAAAATCGGGCTAAATCCTCTTTAATGACATAAAATTGCATGCCCCCTGATTTCTCTGCATGTTATTTGGGGAGATTCTCTTTGGGGAGATAGCTGTCTAATTTGGCTCATAGCAAGCGGGTAATCTAGAATGCAATGTTCAAGATGAATTGTACTTGTGGTCAAGAAGTTTATGATTCCAGAAATGTATAGTTTTAAGCCCCAGCAGTTTTTCAATTGTCAGTATTTTTTTTTTTTTTGCTAATTCAAAGTAGAATTTTCACGAAGATTTTTTGTGTTTGCAGCCCCTTTTCTCCACCAAAATCATAAAAATAAACTGAAATACGATGGGAGTCTAAATGCTTCTAGTATCTAGACTCAATTGAGCCAAAGTTTTTCTGCCTATGAAGCGGCAATCTTGAATTATAAAGCCTTAAATCAGGTAACACCTAAATAGCCAGATTTGGCTTCTGCGCAAAGGGGTTAAATAAATGACTCTAAGCAGTCTTTCCAGTTCAGCCCCCACTTCTCCAGATACTCAGATGTCACTCGAAACACTTCCTCACCTGTAGTTTTCTCCGGCAAAATTCGATAAAAGTAATTTTCTTTCATTGTCTCCCCATCGACATATCTGACATTTGCCAGTGATTTTGCATGTCCACTGACATCAGTTGTTTCGTCCACCTTTAGTGCAAATTTCCCACTCCCTTTTATTTTCTTCATTTCAACGTCCTCAATATCTGCCGACATTTCTCCTTTTCGTCTGCCAATTGTATTGTTTGACAGAGGGACCTTCGATATTTCATAGGCAGCATTTTGACCCAACATGGTCCCGACGATAGCTTTGCATACTGGTAAGATAAGAGATTCAGCAATTGTGTGAGACGTCTTTGATTTTGCTACTAGTTCTGAGACCAGATAGCGAGCTTCTAATGCCTTTTCTGACACTAGCAGTTTTCATCATGAAACTAGCTTGTTTGTTTTTCTGGCTTCTCAAACCGCATTAAATATTCACAGTCTTTTTTTTTTTGTGAGAGAAGGGTGTTTGGTTGAAAGGTGTCTTTTTAATTTATTTGGCACCATGGCTTCGTTTGCCAGCAAAACAGTGGTATTGGGGAAGCGGGATCTCCGGTGAATGTACACTCATAAGTCAGATATTCCTCACTAAAGTCTGCTCACCACTTTGATTTTTTTTTTCTGTCTAGCGCAGCAAGTGAGGTGGCTCACTGCGGCGAAGTTAGTTTTATATTGGATATTCGACAGAAATTCGCGGTGCATTCTCCGGCATAATTTTGATTCAGGGCTTGCTGCAGCAGATAGGGACCATCAATAAATTCCAAAAATACTAGATTGGTTTTTACACGTAAAAACAGATGTCTCCCCCTTCCTCCATTTCACATTTTAGAGTTATGGTCCGGAAACGAGTCCCACCCTTCAATATGCCTAAGTCTAAATTGTTACCATGGAAACAGAAAAAATAAAATTCAAAAGCAGTTCAAACCCTGAAAAGGCACATCTACATGTTATGGAGGGACTCTATATCAAATTTGGTAAGAATCGGTCGAACAGTTTCAGAGTTATGCTCCGGAAACAAATGGGAACGCCGACGCCGTATAATAGTAATGTATACTTAATTTCTCTAGCTACCAGACCACTTGACGAAGAGATGCAGAAAAAAATAAAATTATTTTAACATAGATTCCACATGAGGCGCACTTGATTTTTTCAGAATAAGCTTTTATAGAATTATAATAACTATTAAATGAATCTAAATGTATCAACATGGATGAAAAAGCACAACGTTTTTTATAGCAACCAGGAAACTTGACACAGGGACGGAGCACAAAAACTAAAAAATTCTGATATTAATTCTACATAAAGTACACCTCTCATTTTTTCTGAACATGCTTTTTTCAAATTTCTATAATTATTTAATGAATATTGACATATTAATAATAACTGAAAAATCATTACTTTTTTCAATAGCTCCCAGGGAACTTGACAGATGGATGCGTCATGAAGGTTATATAATTCTGATATTCACTCTTCATGAGGCACACCATTTTGTTTTTTACAGTAAGATTTCGATCCATTTTTATAAATATTAAATGAAAATTACTGAAGCAACATGAATGGAGAAAGCATTATTTCCTTCGATAGCTTCCAGGAAATTGGAAGTAGGGACACAGTGCTAAAGCTATATAATCATAATATTCATTTTTCATGAGGCACTTCTCAAAAATTTTTTCATGTGCTTTCTTATCATTGTTATAAATATTCAATTAATATAAATGTATCAATATGAATGGAACAGCCAAAACTTTTTTCATTAGCGCCTTGGAATGTTGTGAAGGGCATGTAAGAAAAAGCCTATAAAATTCTAATCATCATTCCACATGAGGCTCACTATTCTGTTTTCCAGAATATGCTTTCAATGCATTTCATAAATATTGAATTAAAATTAATGAATCAAAATTTATTGAAAAAGCACTACTTTTTTCAATAGTTACGAGGCAACTTCATGTAAAGACCTTAAAGGCACAGTCCACCGTACTTTCATAATGAAATATGTTTTTATATGAAATGAGACGAGATGATACGTACCTCTCCGAGCTTTGAGCGACCTCCCAGTCAGCCAGACGCGCTGCCACTCCTGTTAGCATTTGTAGTTAGACTCAGTGCGGGCAACGATATTTTTCGGGGCTGTAGTTAGATGCGACCAAAGTCTTCCACGTTTTTCCTCTTTACATAGGTTTATATGACCAGTGACATGAGTTCGGGTTCGGGTATGCAAATCCAAACTTGGCTTTTTTATGCTGTGAAAATTGCGTACTATAATGACAGGCGTAGTAACACCTTCTGCGCGCTTCGACAGCGCGTTGATACCTTCACTTCTGATTTCTTTTCTCTCCCACGACTCCCCCTACTTCCGTAAATACAACCAGCGTGACTGCACTGCACTACTTGGTGCACAGTCAGGAAGTCAGAGCTTGCAGAAAATTATAAAAGTGTGCTACTATGGATCATTTTCAAATGGAGGACATAGATGCCAACGACTGGCTTGTGGCGGAGCCGGAGCCATATCTATTTGAACCGGAATATACCGAGGAGGAGCTAGCCGAAATGGACCGTGAGAGGGAAGAAGAAACGGACTAAGATGAATCGGATGAGGACACGGGCAAACAGCACCTGGTGGAGCAAGTGTGACTGCTGCAAACAGATGCCTACTGAAGTAGAAAGTCTGTGCTGTGCTGAATGGGACCAGGTGCTACCATCGGTACAATTGGAAGACCCTGCGAATTGTGTCACGGCAACAGATGCGTTTGCAGCGATGATTCACCCGTCAGTTGTGGACCTTTTCTTCAGACGTGACAAAATCAATTGGAGGAAACGACACACGCCTAGTAGTCCTGATGGCCAGCTATCCTCAGAGTAAGTGCTCTCTGAAACCATTGAACCCGTTTTGTAATTCCACCGTTTGTCAATAAGCTGTGTATTTACCGTCTCCCTGTTTCATTAGTCAACAAAGGTTGGTGTCCTACCGAGCTGTGTACCAAGTAGTGCAGTGTAGTCACGTTGGTTGTATATACGGAAGTAGGGGGGGTTGTGGGAGAGAAAAGAAATCAGAAGTGAAGGTATCAATGCGCTGTCGAAGCTCGCAGAAAGTGTTACTATGCCTGTCATTATAGTACGCACTTCCCACAGCATAGAAAAAGCCACGTTTGGATTTGCGTACCCGAACTCGAACTCATGTCACTGGTCATATAAACCTATGTAAAGAGGAAAAACGTGGAAGATGGTCGCATCTAACTACAGCCCCAAATAAATACCGTTGCCCACACTGAGTCTAGCTTCAAATGCTAACAGGAGTGGCAGCGCGTCTGGCTGACTGGGAGGTCGCTCAAAGCTCGGAGAGGTACGTATCATCTTGTCTCATTTCATAGAAGAACATATTTCATTAAGAAAGTACGGTGGACTGTTCCTTTAACCAAAATAATCAAAATTATTCTAATATTCATTATTTAAAAGGCATACCTCTTTTTATGGTCATTATTTGATCTCTAGCTTTGTAATTAACATTAATTGAAAATTTGTATGTTCATGCATAATTTCACTTGATGCAGAGTTGCAGAAAAAGTTTTATAATTTTAATATTGATTCCACAACAGACACACCTCTCATTTTTCACAAAATGCTTTTTAAGCATTTTTATAAACATTTTATGAAAAATGATAGAAATATGATATGCTTTAATTTCATTATTACAAATGTTACATGAATGTATCAACATGCATGGGAAAAGCACAACTTTTTTCAATAGCTACCAGGAAACTTGACACAGATACGCAGCACAAAACCTCTAAAATTCATTCTAATATTCATTCTATATCAGGCTCACCATTTTTTCACAAAATGCTTTTTAAGCATTTATATAAATATTTAATAAAAATTAATGCATCAATCATAATTGAAAAATCACTTTTTTTTCCAATAGCTCCTAGGAAACTAGACAAAGGATGCAGCACAAAACCTAAATTTTTCCTCTATTAATTTTACATGAGGCACACCATTCTGCTTTTTAGAATATGCTTTATTCGTATTTTTTCTAAATACCTAATGGACATTAATGTATGAAAATGAAGGGGTAAAACTTTCTTCATGGCTTCCAGGAAGCCTGAGAAAGATATGCAGAACAATAGATATATAATTCTAATACTCATTTTACTGTTCATTTTACATATGGCACACCTTTTTATTGAGACAGTGCTTTGTAGTTCTTCAATAAACATTCAATGGATTTGAGAGCAATCTTTTCTTCAACTGCCACCCGGCCACTTGACCCAGTGAGAATAATCTGTTCCTGAGTCCACAAAAGTTAGTTTAGACCGAATTTTGAACAGAAAAAAAAAAAAAAAGAACCCATAAATAAGATCCAGAAATGCTGCAGCCTTCAAGGAATGGATTTCTTGTAACTATTTGCAGTTAAACACAGCCAAGACGGAGGTTTTTATAGTCGCTCCAAATATTGCTGCGGAGTTGGGTTCCTGTATTGGGTCTCTTGGCCATAATGTGCGCTCTAATCTACAAAATCTGGGAGTTGTTTTCAATCAGGCCATGAACGTACATACTACTTCCACCAGCGCAATATTGCCAAACTCAGGCATATTATATACACTGCTCAAAAAAAAAAAAAAAAAAAAAAAACCAAGGGAACACTAAAATAACACATCCTGGATCTGAAAGAAAGAAATATTCCTATTAAATACATTGTTCTTCACATAGTTGAATATGCTGACAACAAAATCACACAAAAATTATCAATGGAAATCAAATTTATTAACCCATGGAGGTCTGGATTTGGAGTCACGCTCAAAATTAAAGGGGAAAAACACTCTACAGGCTGATCCAATTTTGATGTAATGTCCTTAAAACAAATCAAACTGAGGGTCAGTAGTGTGTGGCCTCCACGTGCCTGTATGACCTCCCTACAACGCCTGGGCATGCTCCTGATGAGGTGACGGATGGTTTCCTGAGGGATCTCCTCTCAGACGTGGACTAATGCATCCGCCAACTCCTGGACAGTCTGTGGTGCAACGTGGCGTTGGTGGATGGAGCAAGACATGATGTCCCAGATGTGCTCAATTGGATTCAGGTCTGGGGAATGGGCGGGCCACTCCATAGCATCAATGCCTTCATCTTGCAGGAACTGCTGACACACTCCAGCCACATGAGGTCTAGCATTGTCTTGCATTAGAAGGAACCCAGGGCCAACCGCACCAGCATATGGTCTCACAAGGGGTCTGAGGATCTCATCTCGGTACCTTATGGCAGTCAGGCGACCTCTGGCGAGCACATGGAGGGCTGTGTGGCACCCCAAAGAAATGCCACCCCACACCATTACTGACCCACTGCCAAACCGGTCATGCTGGAGGATGTTGCAGACAGCAGAACGTTCCAAGGCGTATCCAGACTGTCACGCCTGTCACATGTGCTCAGTGTGAACCTGCCTTTATCTGTGAAGAGCACAGGGCGCCAGTGGCGAATTTGCCAATCTTGGTGTTCTCTGGCAAATGCCAAACATCCTGCACGGTGTTGGGCTGTGAGCACAACCTCCACCTGTGGATGTCAGGCCCTCACACCATCCTCATGGAGTCGGTTTCTGACTGTTTGAGCAGACACATGCACATTTGTGGCCTGCTGGAGGTCATTTTGCAGGGCTCTGGCATTGCTCCTCCTCTGCCACCCTGGACAAAGGCGGAGGTAACGGTCCTGCTGCTGGGTTGTTACCCTCCTACGACCTCCTCCACGTCTCCTGATGTACTGGCCTGTCTCCTGGTAGCGCCTCCATGCTCTGGACACTACACTGACAGACACAGCAAACCTTCTTGCCACAGCTTGCATTGATGTGCCATCCTGGATGAGCTCTACCTGAGCCATTTGTGTGGGTTGTGGAGTCCGTCTCATGCTACTACTAGAGTGAAAGCACCGCCAACATTCAAAAGTGACCAAAACATCAGCCAGAAAGCATAGGAACTGAGAAGTGGTCTGTGGTCACCACCTGCAGAACCACTACTTTATCAGGGCTGTCTTGCTAATTGCCTATAATTTCCATCTGTTGTCTAATCAATTTGCACAATAGCATGTGAAACTGATTGTCAATCAGTGTTGCTTCCTAAGTGGACAGTTTGATTTCACAGAAGTGTGATTGACTTTGAGTTACATTGTTTTGTTTAAGTGTTCCCTTTATTTTTTGAGCAGTGTATAAACCTGAGCTTGAAATGATTATTCATGCCTTTATCTTGTCAAGGCTTGATTACTGCGACGCTCTTTTTGCATGCCTCACCAAGGCTTCCATAGACTGTGTACAGCTTGTGCAGAACGCTGCTACTAGACTTTTAACCAATACAAGAAAGTTTGAACATATTACTCCCGTTTTGGCTTCCCTGCATTGGCTGATTCCCTGCATCTGTGAATCTAAGGATTCATTAAAAATTTTTACTTTTAACTTATCGGGCCCTATATGGCCAGGCACCCACCTACATTGCTGAGTTGCTTAAGCCTCATGTCCCAACCAGGGCATTGAGATCAGCGGACCTCAGCCTTTTAATTGTCCAACTAACTAAAAAATCCACTAAAGGAGACAGGGCTTTCCAGGCAGTCGCTGCCAGGTTGTGGAATGCCCTCCCGCTGACTTTGAGGACTGCCACATCCATTGAGGCCTTCAAAACTAATTTGAAGACCTATTATTTTAGGTTAGCCTTTGGCTAAGTCTGTAACGAGGCAGGCTTTTTAGTGTTTTTCTCAAATAAGCAATCTTTGCACTGCTTTTTTGTACTGCTGTTTTCGTGTTGTGATTTTACTGTGTCTTTTGAATATGTACATTTATTGTATATATTTATTATTGCTTGTATTTTACTGATTGTGTTTTCCATGTGTTTTATATTGTGAAGCACCTAGAGAGTTTTATATCCTCTGGGAAAGGTGCTTTAGTAGATAAATTTTACTTACTTACTTCTCTGGGCCTAAGCTCAGTGATGATGGCCTGAGACGAAGTGAAAAACTATCCTGCGGCCTGACCTATGAAAATCTAATTTTTTTCTTGAAAATCAAAAATGCCTCATCCTCAGGGCTGAAAAGCAGAGGGGATATCTGGCTTATTATCAATGCACTGTTCACAATTCAGAATCCATGATAGTATGGGGGTGCATTAGTGCCACATAACATTCTAAACTTGCACATTTGTGAAGACAGCATTAATGCTATGAATAATATATACAGGTTTTGGAGCAATGCACACAGCCATCCAGACCCCTTTTTTTCTGGTGAGCCATTGCTTTCTTCAGCAAGACAATGCCAAACCACATTGTACCCATATTACATCATGGGTCCATAAAAAAAGACTTTGGGTGCCAAACTGGCCTGCCTGCAGTTCAGATGGGTCATCCACAGAAAATTTTAGTGCACAAATGTGACAAAGGTTGCGAAGGTTGTGAGCAGCTGAAAACTATAATCAATGTAGACCGGAAAAAAAAAACATTTTGCCTTTAAAACCACAATATATGGTCAATTCCTTTCTAAAACACCTACAGCTTGTTGTTAGAAGATTTGTTTTAACACAGGAAACATGGCCTGGTCCCAACTTTTTTTGAAACACGTTACTGGGATTGAATTCGAAATTTGCAGATATTTCGCAAGACCAAGAAATTTTCTCAGTTTCAACAATTGATGGTTTGTCTTTGTACTATTTTCAGTTTATTACAGAGTTCAATGATTTACCAAACTTTGCAGTCGGTTTTTATTTATATTTTACACAACGTCCCAATTTTTCAGGAAAAAAGGTTTCGTGATGCAGCTTCACTGAAGCTTCAGTGAAATTGCAATCAGCCGATACAGAATATGCATGCACTATGGTCCTTCAATATAAAAATGCCTTTTCTGACTTTGAGTCTGTTTAAGGGAAACTTAAATGAAAAATTATTGGTTAAGGACTTGCAAAGTTCATGTGCTATAGGTAATACAAAATTATTTATGAGATGGATTAGGTGTGTATCATTTGAATCGAAAAATATGATGACATTACATGGTTTCTAATATTAATATTTCATTTTAAGAGATTTGTGTTGTTTAGTTTATGGACTTTAAAGATTAAGCACCTGATTTACTAAGACCTTTAGCACATGCAAATTTTTTTTGCCCGTGCAAAACAAGAAACTTGCCACTGATTGGTGCAAGGCAAGTACCCAAGCCAATCACGGGGAATGTTATTGGTTTTGCATGGGAGAGAAGATTTTGCTTGTGCTAAAGTTCTTAGTAAATCAGGCCCTAAGTATCAGAGAGCATGGATCCAAATAATTTGGCAAAGCATAGCAGTACCAAATATTGGTTTGATAGAGTTTTTAAGTTTACAGCTTGTAGAGTATATTTCTCGGTCATTCAAAACTTTTAATTTAATTATTTTTGCAAGCATATGTCCCCTTGAAATTGCTTTAAACAGGCCTAAGACTTTTTTTACAGTACTGTAAATTTTAGTCAAAATCCATGTTGAGGAAAAATGTCATGCAACAAAGAGCTAAGCAGTTAAGCAAGGAAGCTACTAAAACCACATCTGATAATTTATTAATTAATTAATTTTTATTTATTTCATCATTTCCCTGTCAGGGTATACAACTATAGGAACCACATGTATCAACTTTGGTACAATGGTCCCTACATTTAACCAGTACTCACAATAGAAAATTACCCCAATTGGCCCAGAAGTGGCGCTATAGTAAGGCACAACACTTTTTGGGCTGTAATGTCTGAACCGTAGGTTGTGAAAAAAAGTTTTTCTTCAATTATATGAGTTCAGACTAATAGACCAATTTAAGCTGCACCCATTTGTGTCTTCGCAATTTTTCAGCCATTTTTAACTAGAATCAAATTCTCTTTAGAACAAATAACCATTTCACATGAAAGTCGGAGCACTGCACCTTCATACCAAGAACTTGATAAACCTGAGTTTAGAGAAAGTTGCTGTGCCAAAACATGTGGCCCTAGCTGGCAAATTCATCGATTGGAGGCACTATAGCAAGCAAATTGTAATAACTCCTCAACAAAATGTCTGAAAAACCTGAAACATGGTACGCTGCGTATTGGTAAAGGCTGCTGTGGACTACTGTAAGTTCAAGGCGATTCATCAACTAAAATGGCTGACATCTGCTAGTCAAACCTCGGTGGCCTTTATGCTTAGTTTTGGCATCACCCATCATTATGAAACTTTATGACTGTAAAGGATGTGTTTAAGACCATTACTTAGATTAGCCAGATGGTAGTGCTACAGAGAACCAAAACGTCTGAATTTTGAGATATAACTCTAAAATCATTTATACTGAATTCAAAATCTTCCTTCAACTGATTCCCAGGCCCCAGCGAAAAAAGGCCTCACTGACTGAAATTATTTCCCAAATAGAATTTTGTGCCTTTTTGATTTTTTATAAAACCTTTAAAGTCAATCTCCTGTGAGACGATGACACCGATTCACGCAAGAGTTGGTACATAGCATCTTCAGAACTGTCATTTAAATCTAAGCATAAAATAGTTGCTAAACTAATCATATGGCTACAGTAAGAAAATTCAATCTGTTGACATGGCCTGTATTGATATATTGGAGTGTAAGACAAAGCAGGGGTAGGTTATTATGGGACTTGCTCGAAAAGCAATGTTAAGGACCAGAAAGTGTTTCAAAAAGTCATTGACTGTATATCTTTACTGCTTTAAAATTCTTAATTGCCTTATGTTCCTCGGACCCGGATGATTACCACTGGAAGTTCTATTGTGTTGTACTTCTGTTTGGTACTTTTAAATGAAAAATTGGGAGAATTTATAAAATGTAAAATCAGCCAACAGTAATTAAAAAAAATCCCTTTCAGCTGCATTCGACCAGAATAAGTACAATAAGACAATAAGGGAAGTTTTGAAACAGATCAACTTCTTTTCTTCCTGTTGAAAATAATAGTCATTGGAAATTCGATGTCTGCAACATGTTCTAATGAAGTTGGGACAGGAGTATGTTTAGAATATGTAACATGACCTCTCCTTTTAAGGAAACAAATGTTGATCCAAATGCATGTGTACCTTGCAGCTTCCATTGCGCCTTCAGAAATGTGCAAGTTGCCTGTGCCAAGAGCACTAATGCAGCCAAGCCCATGACTGATGCTGGGCTTTGAATCTGTCGCTGAATATAGTCAGGATAGTCCATCTCCCTTCTCCTCTAGCTCATTTACCAGCTCTGATTTTACAAGTTTACATTTTAGGTATTTTCCCAATTCTCCTTGTTTTGAGATAAAAAACAAAAATAAAAAACATAACGCATTGCTGAATACCCCTCGGCCTGGACACAATTTCCTGCCTCAACGTCAAAGCGTTAAGGTCAAAGGTCAAATCCAACAAAAAAAGGTGACGTTGCACATCTATGTGTCACAGTGAGTAACCATACCAAATTTGGTGAAGCTGTGATCAGTAGGTGCTGAGTACTGACCCATTTAAGATTTCCTGCCTTAAGGTCACAGCGCAAAGGTCAAAGGTAAAATCCAGCAAAAAACATGACATTGCACATGTGTGTGTGACAGTGAGTTGCGATCATTAGTTGCCCAGTACTGACCCCGACAAAATTTCCAGGCTCAAGGTCACAGCGCTAAGGTCAAAGGTCAAATCCGGCAAAAAACGTTGCGCATCTATAGGTCATAGTGAGTTACCATACCAAATTTGGTGAAGCTGCAGTCCTTAGTTGCCGAGTACTGGCTCGGACAATATCATGGTCGGACGACGGACGGCAGACAGACACGCAGGTGAAGACAATACCCATCTTTGTACAATGAATATGAGAATGACTTTTATTCTTCCTAAGTCATTGGGGTCATTGGGTACGGAAACTGTTAAAAAAGATTTCATTTTTCCACTCATTTTCTGGAAATCTATTGTTCAAAAAAGCAGCAAAGACAGGTGTGACAGTAAAAGAATACATGCCATATTTGGGATCATGACTGTTGTTATTTGGGCTTTGTGACCTAAAAGCAGTTGGAAAAATTCCATTCATGTGTAAGAACTGCTGCACATGGCCAAGCGGGGCTTATTGTTTTCATAAAATGGATTCAATAAATTGAAAATGTTTAAGAAAAAATGTTCCATAAGACAGTAGTTAATTAATCAAATTAAGAGCAGGTAGAACAGAGTACCTAACATGAAAGCAATTACAATGCATTGCTACGCATCAAAAATAACGCTCAGTTGGCAAAGATGCTGTTGGTCTTGATTTGTAGGGAAAGATTTAAATATTAACAGGTGTGTTGCACAAATTTACCAAAGCAGGATTATGAATAAACCAATCAGCATCATGAACCAGAGCTACCTTTTATAGCCATGCCCAAAATTATTCATACTCCTACCAATTTTTGTTTTGTTTTTTAAAATATTTTTTGACAAATCTAATTTATTCTTGCACAAATGACACAGTAAGTTGACATAAGGCTGTAAGAGATGCAGTAAAAAAATTTTCAAGAAATACAATACTTTTTGGTATTTTATGTGACAGATTTACCAAAAATGCCATGTCCGGAATTATTCATGCCTTTTTCTCAGTAATTTTGGCAAAGCCTTTATTCACGATTACAGCCTCCAAACGCTGCCTGTGGTCAAACAAATGATTTCTAAGCGTTTCCACTGGGATTTTGGCCCACTCCTCCTTGGCAAAGTTCTCCAGATCCTTAAGGTTTAAGGGTTTCTTTGTCATGACCTTGGTCTTCAGTTCCCTTCACATATTTTTGATAGGATTGGGGTCGGTGCTCTGGCTTGGCTGCTCCAAAATGTTCACTTTGTTGTCCACTTACCATTTCTGGATGGATTTGGCCATGTGTTGAGGATCATTATCCTTTTGGAAGATCCATTCCTGCCCAAGACAAATTTTTCGACGACTGCTTAATGTTTTCTCTGAGGATCTGGATATACTGGTCCTGTTTCATAATGCCATTAACTTTCACAAGGTTTCCTTGCCCGTTCGAGGAGAATCAGCCCCAGAGCATGATAATCTCGACAACGCGTTTGACCGATGGGAACGCGTTTCTCGGGTTGAACACTTCACCTTTCATACGCCAAACAAAAGCCCCATCTCTGTGCCAAACAGCTCCATCTTTGTTTCATCCATCCATTACAGCCAGAAATTTATATCTTCATCCAGGTGAGCCTTTGCGAAGGCTAGGCTAGTTCTTGTGTGTCTGGGTTGGAGAAGTACAAGTGGGATGAGAAAGGTTTGGCGCTGTGTCCCAAGTTCCAGTTTCCTGGAAGCTATTGAAGGAAATAAGGCTTATTCCATACAGTAATTTTCATTAAATATTAATAAAAATACAATTGAAGCTTTTTTTTTACAATTGAAACAAATTGATGTGCCTCATAAAGAGTACATATTAGAATTATTAAACCTTTAGGATGCATCCATTCGTCAAGTTTCCTGGGAGCTATTGAAAAAAGTAATGATTTTTCAGTTGTTATTAATATTACTATTCATTTAGTAATTATAAATATTATAAAGAAGCATATTCAGAAAAAATGAGAGGTGTGCCTCATGTAGAATGAAAATTAGAATTATACAGCTATAGCGCTGTGTTCCTACTTCTAGTTTCCTTGAAGCTATTGAAGGAAATATTGCTTTTTCCATTCATATTACTTCAGTATTTTCATTTAATATTTATAAAAATGGAGTGAAAGCTTTTTGTAAAAAACAAAATACTGCGGTCAAGCTATCACCAGTTCAAAAAACGACAGTCAAACTATCATCGCAATAAAATTGATGCGCAAATACAGCGGACAGCACGGTAGTAAAGTCATGTGATGCAACTGCTGTCAAGAACCATCTTGTGGAAAGAAATGAAGAGGTTTATTCAAAGAAAGTATGCGTGTATTTTGTTCAGAAAAAAAAACTGTGAACAACTTCCATAATTTGGTTTTAAAATGACGTGTATTTATTTCTTTTTTCACAAAATAGTTGGCTCTTTGTACTAATTGAAACGTAAGATTTTGGTGAAGTGCCATAACTCCAGATCACAAACAATTGCATCTTACGTTGCCGGTGTTCTACTATAGGCAAAAAAAGGCAGATATTACTCGGAATTAATGTAGGAATTGCCATCAAAATTGGTGTTGCAGAGGTGGACAAAAAAGGATAAAATTAAAGTGGGGATCATTATACTTCATTCATAATACCAGAATGCAACAGTACTGCCCAAAAATCACTTCTAAGAGTGAAATATGAAGATGTTTTGCCGCAAAAATTAACAACAAGGAACTGTTACATACTACTTTATTTTTTAAACGAAATGTCACACCTTTTTGGAACATGCCCACAAGTAAGAGATTGTTACGGCCCGATCTAGGTAGTGCGACCACAGGTAGATAAATGAAGGAAGCACGGAGAGAGAAAACTGTGGCAAATACAAAAGAACCTGAACGCTGCCTAGCACTCCGGTCCCTATACTGCCTAACCAGAACTAACTAAAACCTACCGCTAGTCTTCGAAGGTTTACCAGGCACGGGGCGGCTTTTAAACACGCAACTCCGGAACGCTCCGTCCAGAAGCGTGGACTGAGCGAGCGAATCGTGTACCCCCTTCGGAAACAAGTTTCCACCCAGAGTCACCTCCAAAAATAACAAAGGGAAAATAACAAAGCAAAACAATAAAGAGGTATCCCAATGGAAGGATAGTAAGATCCAGCTGGGACTACCCTAGCTAACCAGAGTAACCGCACAGCACACAGAAAGGGCGAGACGAGCGAGGTAGTCGGACACGCGAATCAACGTCAAAAACCGGGCATCTATTACCGAGCAACTAGATGGAAGGGCAAAAGCAAAAGTCAAAGTCACAAAGCGACAGGCCAAGGGTCAATCACAGGAATCCAAACAAACCATAAGCAGGGCAAGGCAAGAATCGTAGGTCAAAACAAACCGGTCCAACACAGAAGGCAATCGAAATACTCACAGTTTAGAAACGCTAATTACAAATGGAAGAAGAGCTAGTCTTCCACAGGAGTGCACGTGGCGCCCTTATAAACGCACCGCCCCGCCCCCGGAAGTGGAACGTTCCATTCAGGCCCAAGCAGAACCAATATTAGGGCAAAGGTCATAACACCCCCATCCTAAAGACAAAACCTGTGCTTTCAGGTTTTCGACTAAGAGTAGCAGCGTGATAGTGCATCGGCTACAATGTTTTCAGATCCTCTTTTGTGGACAACTCTGATTAAAGCCTTGAATGATTAAGGACCAACGCATGAGGCGCTAATTAGCATTGCACATGCGTTGGAGGAAAACAATTGGGTTATGGTCAGTATAGACTAGGATGGGTTCTGGACTAGACCCTAGATACACTTCAAAATGCTGTAAAGCTAGTAAGAGTGCCAGAGCTTCCTTCTCAATGGTGCTGTAGTTCAACTGATATTGGTTAAATATCTTTCAAAAGAAACAGATTGGGTGAGCGATTCCAAGCTTGTCCTCCTGAAATAGTACTGCTCCAGCTCCCGTGCCACTGGCGTCCACCTCCAACATAAATGGCCGGGTGTAATCAGGAGCAGACAACACTGGGGCATTACATAACAGACTTTTGACAGAATCAAAGGCACGCTGGCAGTCAGGGGACCATGTAAATTTTTGAGAGGCGCGTAGGAGGTTGGTGAGTGGTGAAACGACGGACAAAAAATTTCTACAGAAACTTCGGTAATACCCAGCCATTCCCATTCCCCCCGAAAGTGGAACGTTCCATTCAGGCCCAAGCAGAACCAATATTAGGGCAAAGGTCATAACAGAGATTGAGTTCTTCCCTCACCACTGTTTAAAAGGCACAGCTGATGGAGGATTTCATTAGTCAGTTCACACTGATTATTACAAAATAACAGTATTTGGTTTTGTGATCTTATTTGAACTGTAGACAAAAATGTATTATTTGTTTGACATCAAAGATATGTCCACAAACAGAAACACAATTACAAAGCAGAGGACAGTTTGTGCTAAGCCGCACAAAGCATGACACAAGTGTCTTTGCCCGGGTATGACCAGCGCTAATGACATTTGTCAATCCAGTGCAGAGATGGGAAAGATAGCAAATTGAACATGTTGGTCTTAAAATGAGGTGTGATCAGGAAAATTGTTGGCATGTTGCTATCTTGAGGTGGCATAAAGCGTACGTGCCATTGACCAACAAAAACCTGGTCTTAAATCAATCCTTAATTTTCAGTTATTATTTCAAAGGCCCATTACTGGTAGAGCAGATCCACTATGCCATAAAGTTCCGCAAAATCAGTTTGGCTCGCGTAAATTTACATGAACGTACGATAGTCAAATCCATAGCGCTCAGCAAGTGACCGTATAGATCCACAAATTGATAAGGCAGTGGATCTGCAGTCATGTGAATATACAGGAACCTACACATTTAGCTTGAGGTGAGTTTCTTTAAATATTGATGTTTCTCATAGATATTTGGACATATTGACAGCAGATTACGGCATGCTACATTCCATATATTCAGAGATTAATTCCATATATTCAGACTTTCATTCTAAATTTTCAGACATTCATTCCATATATTCAGACTTTCATTCCATATATATAATAATTTCCTAAACAGCTTGCCATAATATATATATATATATATACATAATAGATATATATATATATATATATATATATAAATATTTATATATATATATATATATATATATATATATACACACACACACACACACACTTTTTTTATACATATATATATATATATATATATATATTTTTTTTTTAAATCTCCAAGGCAGTCCCAGACCAATAAAATTTGATGGTAATGAGGGGGTGTGGCTTTCATCCCTGTCACCGCGCCGCCTTATTCCCATTGGTTGTTCCTTAACAGAGTGCTTAGATTGATTACACAGGCTTACCTCCTGTATAAGCGGGAATGGCTTCTCAAAGACGAGCAGTAGCGAAAGATTTGAGACTTTTAGCTGACATTGCAGGATATGAAAAAGCCAATTTTGATTATTTGCCATCTCGCGTGGAAGCCTCGAGGAACTATATTTTGCACATATTTTCATTTAATGACACAGAGGTTGACCCTGAGGTGTTGACCAATTTGGATGAAGTGGTTCATCGCCTGAATCTTTTGCTCCTGAATGCTGTTAAGGCTGTAGGACGCCCCTCTCTTGTACTCCCCATGGAAGCTGTGGAAAGCTATCTTTTAGCTGATGTGCATGTCGGGGACATTGCTGCTCTTATGGGGATAAGTGAGAGAACCGTCTATCGCCGATTGGCAGAGCATGGCATCAGGAAAGTTGTGCACCTCGTTATTCAAGGCTACTCGGTATGGCTACGTCCCAAATACTTTCACTTTCTTCCTTTCCCAAAAAGACAACAGGTAATTAAAATAGTGAAGACAATATGTAATAATTAGCCCAAATTCAGACGTTCCGCCCATGATACACAGCTCAAGTCTTGCCAAAAATTCCCATTCCCTGGTAAATTAAGTGCTCAATAAGTTTGAAACAGCAAAGCACATTGCTGTCTTTTTCAAAAGGGTGTCAGACGTAAACTGCATCGAGGAAGGAGAGTTGGATGCGATGGTACATGAGATCCTCTGCTGTCATCCTAATACAGGACACAGAATGATGTCGGGCCATCTCACGGATGTGTACGGATTCAATGTAAGTGTATTATTTCGGTGTTATGCGTTTAGTTTTAGTCACGAGTTGACTGTAGCCTTGCTATATGCATTTAGGGGTCTATTCTCCCATGCGCTTAAGTCGAAAAAAAGCGCATAGCTACGCGCTTTTTAGCCTACGCGTATTCTCCCCTCGACTTAAGTCTGTGCATTACGCGCCTTGAAGGCAGTTACGCGCTTGGGGTGGAGCAAGGCCAAAATCGGGGCGTTTCTCATGCAAATAACACTTACGCGTATTCCCCCCCTGGCTTACGCACTTTTTCTGTTAAGCGTTTTTGAGGGCTGTATTAAGGTCAAGCGCCAACATAAGGCGAATATTGCGTTCGATTTCGGTTATAGGCCAAATTTTAACATTAATTTTGTTTTATTTAACATGGTAAAGGTTGAAACATTCAATATTCGATTGTTCATCCTTATTTCTAAACTACATTTCTCATAACCAAAATAAATTATCAAACGAAATCATCATATGATATTAGGCTACGCAACAGCCTTTTCTCCAATTAGTTCAATTACAAACGCATTACAAACAATTACAAACATACTGGTGGTCATCAAGGTCCCAACTGCGCTGTCAGTCCTGGCATCTGGGTTGTTCCAGAGAGTGGCTGGTGATGTCATGCACATATCACAAGTGTCTGTGTCAAAGTGTCTGACAGTTGGTTGACGCTATGCTGCACCACATCAGCCGGGTCGCGCAAACCGGGTCGCCAGGTTCCTCAGTGTTGTGGGAGCCATTGATTGTACTCACGTTGCAATCAGAACCTCTTCCACTAATAAGAATATGTACAGAGACCGCAGAGGTCGGCACAGCATTAATGCGATCATGATACGCGCATATTAAGCATCTGCGCCAAATTTCGTGGCTCGGCCCATGAAGCCTATGTACTACGCAACTGCTTGAAATGCCAAAAAATACAATAAATATTTGAAACCATATTAAGTTTGTTTCCAGTATCTATCACAGAGACACTTTGAGCATAGGCCAATGGCGTAGCCAGCGGGGGTGATGAGACACGTCCCTTTTTGACTGCAATTAGTAGTTCTCAATCATTTTCATTTAATGACGTGTTTTTCCAATTATCATAATTGGCAACTGAAGACACGGTTTCTCTCCGTATGCGATCTAACAGCGATTAAATCATGGGCTAAATTCAGTCCAGTTCTGGAACAAGAACAGAGAATTGGGTTGTACAAAACTTCCGTTTAGAACAATCATTAGACCTGACCTGTTCCTAATCAGGGAGAACAAGCCGCACCTCTTAACTGTGGAGTGCTCTCGGAGTGAACCTTCTGTCAATTATGAAAATGACTGAGAACAGGTCATTGATTGCTATTTTTGTGTGACTAGAATGTTCTCTTTACTTCTTCCCTGTCTTCCACGGAACAAACAGGCTAGTGTGGGAGGGGCACATTTTCGATGCTCTGATTATACTGTTTGAGAAGCGCTAAATTCTTTATTTATTATGTCATTATCGCCCCAATTTGTTTGTTTCCATAGCTTTAATGTCATGGTGGCTAAAATAAGAAATAAAAAAGGAGATGTCTGCATTACTACTTGTAATTGGCACGGACATAAATAGGCCTGCTATTACAGCGGCATATCTTCTGGCTGCTATAAAACCTCGTATCTTCAAAATGATGAACTTCACAGGAAAATATAAAATTAAAAAATAATATAAATTAAAAATTTTTTAAAAATTAATTCTGCATGTAAGAATAGTGGACATACAAGTTTTTGTTTCTAATCAGTTTGGAGATACGAGGTTTTATCAGCAGGCCCACAATATTCAAATTTAAAGTCTGGTTTGCGTTTTCCATGGACTGCAACTGCATTTTCATGATTAATCAGAAAATCCTTGTTCCAGGTTTTCCCGATGGCCATAATCAATGAGCTTTGTACAGAGTCTGCCTCTCCTTTGGATCAGTCACACCTCTTTCAGAAGGCCGCCTACATTCTGAAGTTAAGGGCTGTGGGCGTGATCAAAGCGTGTAGGGGAGAATACGCGTAACTCAAAAGCGCTTAACTCGAATCGCGTAAAAAAGGACTAACGCGCTATTGGGAGAATAGACCCCTTAGTAGATTTTGGTTCAGTATGGGGTCTATTCTCCCATTAGCGCGTAAGTCCTTTTTTACGCGCTTCGAGTTAAGCGCTTTTGAGTTACGCGTATTCTCCCCTACTCGCTTCGATCACGCCCACAGCGCTTAACTTCATTATGTAGGCGGCCTTATGAAAGAGGTGTGACTGATCCAAAAGCGAGGCAGACTGTACAAAGCTCATTGATTATGGCTATCAGGAAAACATGGAAAAAGGATTTTCTGATTAACAATAAAAACGCATTTGTGGTCCATGGAAAACGCAATCCAGACTTTAAATTTGAATATTGTCGGCCTGCTGATAAAACCTCGTATCTCCAAACTGATAAAAAACGAAAACTCGTATGTCCACTATTCTAACATGCAAAATTAAACATTTTTATTTTAAACTAGATTTATCCATTTATATTATTATAATTATTATAATTATTTAATTTAATTTTATTTTCCTGTGAAGTTTGTCATTGTGAAGATACGAAATTTTATATGCCGCTGTAATAGTAGGCCGTACCAATTACAAGACGTAATTCAGACATCTCTTTATTTATCCCCCGCCGAGGATAACGGGGGATATAGCATTGGGCTCCGTCCGTACGGACACATAAAATTGCGGCGGCGGGGGATATGTTAGTAACAAACACTTGTTATTTCTTGCTCTAGCCACCATGGCATTAAAGCTATACATACAAACAAATTGCCGCGATAATGAAATAATAAATAAAGAATTTAGCGCTTCTCAATCAGATCATTGAAAATGTGCCCCTCCTACACCAGCCTGTTTGTTCTGTGGAAGACAGGGAATAAGACAAAGGGAACATTCTAGTCACACAAAGACAATTAAAGACAGTTTATATGATCTCATTTAGAAATTGCGCACTTGAAAACTACTCCGATGTCATGTTTACAACTAAAGGACACGGAAACGCTTTAACAAGGATTCCTACTCTGCACGCGGTCAATTTTCCGCCCCGAAACCGCCTCAGTAATGACAGAATTCCATATCCATAGCCTATCATCCTATTCGATTTGAGCAACACATTCACTTGAACTTGTGCCTAATACTTTATTATAATCAATTATCCCATTTACTGATAATGATTCTTCCCATGTCGGCTATTCTTTAAAGGCTAAAATTGATTAACAAATGGATAGTGCTTTGGTATTTGCCAGGGTAGGGCTCAATCTAGAGTAGCCTATTTAATAATATCTTTATTCACACATTAAATTACACAGTATTACCGATGGTAAAACATTACTAGGACTCGAGTTAGTTAATACAGATATCCTCAATGAGAAAATCAATCCCCTCACTCGTGAGAATATCACAACTTTTTAGATTATCACGAACATATAGGGCAGTCGCATTTGTTTATAGAACATGGAAGACAATGATGGCGATGTCGAGCCAAAGCCGAAAACCAAATTTCACAGATGTTGGTGTATGGCAAGCAAGCAATGAAGGCTGATCCGAGGAATTAAGCTGCGAATAGTTCTGGATGTGGCTTCGGTGGGGAGATGTAAGCGCAGTATCCCCGATTTAAAGCCTAAATGGAGAGATCTGCGGGGCGCTGTAAAAGCCAGGTTCTCTGCACACCGGAGAACTGTACACGCAACAGGTGGTGGGCAACCATCATCCCCTGTGCATTTCACTGCACAGGAGGAAGGGATGGCATCTACTCTTTCTGCAGTGGAAGTGCATGGAGGAGAACTTGAAGCGCCAACGAACTGCGTCAGACACCTTGACACAGACGCCTGTGATGTGAATGACATGACCAGCCACTCTCTGAAACACCCCAGATGCCAGGAGCGACAGCGCAGTTCTGACATTGATGACCACGGGTATGTTTTGTTGATAATTGCTGCGGCTGGATAGTTGTTCATCCAGAAGTCGGCAAAGATAGATGATTGCCTCATGCACGGTCCAGGCGAAAGCGTTGGATGCACTCGATGTTTGTTTGTCCCAGGATGTCCAAACGAAGCCGATATATGCGTGTTCGTCTTCGAGCTCGGCGCGCTCCTCTTACTCTTTCCCAATCATGCAAGAGTGCAAGCAAATGTAGGACTGGCATTTTGGCTTTAGATTTTGAGGGCACGGTAGAATGATGATCTTATGTATACTCGTATTAATTAATTGTTTTGCGTTTGTAATTTAACTGATTGGAGAAGAGGCTGATGCGTAATATCATGTGATGATTTCGTTTGATAAATTATCATGGCTTTGAGAAATGTAGTTTAGAAATAAGGAAGAACAATCTAATATTAAATGTCTCAACCTTTACCATGTTAAATAAAATAAAAGTAATGTTAAAATTCGGCCTATAACCGACATCAAACGCAATATTCAATTTCGCCTAATGTTGGCGCTTGACCTTAATACAGCCCTCAAAAGCGCTTAACAGAAAAAGCGCGTAAGCCAGGGGGAGAATACGCGTAAGTGTTATTTGCATGAGAAACGCCCGGAAACGCCCCGATTTTGGCCTTGCTCCGCCCCAAGCGCGTAAGTGCCTTCAAGGCGCGTAATGCACAGACTTAAGTCGAGGGGAGAATACGCGTAGGCTGAAAAGCGCGTAGCTACGCGCTTTTTTCGACTTAAGCGCATGGGAGAATAGACCCCTATGTGAAAGACCGCTGCCCATTTTTTCGAAAAACGCAGTGTCTACGTGTCTGAAAGTCGAACATCTACCTTTTTTTCCTTTTTCTTTAAGTAAAACTTTATTTCAGTTACATGCAATTCTTTGTCATCTGGATTAACAGCAGCTCGCCAAAATCTCACATTTCAGTCTGCACAAAATGTCAACTATTTATTGAAAAAAGAAAAATAAAAATCATTCTCAAACCACATTATGGAAGTTGTTCACAGTTTTTTTTTTTCTGAACAAAATACACGCATTCTTTCGTTGAATAAGCCTCGGTATTTCTCTCAACAAGCCGATTTTTGACAGCAATATCACGTGACCATAGTACCGCGCTATGCACTGTAATTGCGCATCAAAGTTTTAGCAGTGATAGTTCGACCGTCGTTTTCCGAACTGGTGATAGCTTGACCGCAGTAACAAACAGGTGTGCCTCATGAAGAGTGAATATTAGAATTATATAACCTTTATGATGCATCCATTTGTCAAGTTTCCTGGGAGCTATTGAAAAAAGTAATGATTTTTCAGTTATTATTAATATGTCAATATTCAATAAGAAATTATAAAAATAATAAGAATGCGTTTTCTGACAACATGAGAGGTTTGCCTCATGTAGAAAGAATATTAGAATCATACAGCTATAGCGCTCTGTCCCTACTTCCAGTTTCATTGAAGCTATTGAAGGAAATTAGGCTTTTTCCATTCACATTACTACAGAAATTTTTATTTAATATTTATTACAATGCAGTTAACACTTATTCTAAAAAAACAAAATGGTGTGCCTGATGAAGAGAGAATATTAGAATTATATAAACTTCATAATGCATCCATTTGTCAAGTTTCCTGGGAGCTATTGAAAAAAGTAATGATTTTTCAGTTATTATTAATATGTCAATATTCCTTAAATAATTATAAAAATTCCAAAAAAGCATGTTCAGAAAAAATTAGAGGTGTGCTTTATGTTGAATTATTATTAGAATTTTTTTGTGCTGCGTCCCTACGTCAAGTTTCCTGGTAGCTATTGAAAAGGTTGTGTTTTTTCATGCATATTGATCAGTTTAGATTAATGTAATAGTTATTTTAATGCTATAAAAGCTTATTCTGAGAAAATCAGGTGCGTCTCATGTGGAATCAATGTTAAAATAATGTATTTTTTTCTGCATTTTTTCGTCAAGTGGTCTGGTATCTAGAGAAATTATGTATGCATTACTATTTATGCTTTTGGAATTTATTGACGATCCCTAACCGCTTTAGCCAGCGCTGTATTGATATTTGACCGCCCGTCTTCGGAGCGCCGTCTCCAGTTGAGATTGCGAAATTATGCCAGAGAGTGCACCGCGAATGTCCATCGAATATCCAAAGTGAAACTAACTTCACCGCAGTAGGTGGTTTCCATTTTCCATATCCATTTTCGTTTCATTTGAACTACACTGCTGCTTTAGCTGAGTTTTACCGGGGAATGTTAAATTTTTCAGGTTTGACGATGTGTGATTAGCCAATCAGGAGAAGGAATTGTACAGCAGAATACATGATGCTGAAATATCGAGAAGGAATTTTAAATAGGCATTTTAATAATATTAGCTATTCGACAAGCACTTACAGGGCAGAATGGCTCTTCAAATGACGAACAAAGTTTGAAGTTGTCGTCTGGCTGTCTGAGATGTTTATGCTGCATGTCTTGCTGTTCATCTTTTTCCGTCAAAATGGTAATTCCAAAAAGCCGAAGACGATAACTTTCGGTACCCCTCCCGCTGACATGTTGATGCCTATATCTGATATATAAGAGGGCGTGTTTCTCCAATAAACACGTAAGGTAAGTTACGTAGAGAGGACATGACTGATTAACAGGGTTGTGATCCAATCATGACAACGCCATTCTCAGCCTGCACTACTACCGGGTAATCAATATAATTTTTTAAATTAATTTATTAATTTTACATTCAAACTGAAAGCATGACCTGAATAGCACTCAAGTCATTCAAGTCATCGTGTCTCAAGTCAAGTCAAGTCCCGAGTCTTTAACTTCCAAGTCCGAGTCGAGTCTCAAGTCATAAAAACAGCGACTCGAGTTGACTCAAGTGCGAGTCACGGGCCGTTTCTCATTATGCGTTCTTCTCTGCACTTCTGTTCTTGTGAACTTGAGAAACGTAATCCTTCTGAGACCATGGATTGTCTCAATTCAAAGTTTGCATCTCAATAAGAATGGTTACCGGTCTCGGAAGTGTTCTTGATACGCCCATTTTTTCGAGGATGCATTGGATGGTAACTTGTCTGAACTTGACAGCATGCATATCCCAGAATTCTTTTCGGCATCTAAGCGGGAGCGGGACGCTCTTGAGAGAGAAGGGCAGGGTTACATTTCCCAAAAGCATAGTTGCGAACTAAATTAGCAACGTATATAGTTCGTCTATTCGCAGTCAATGGGTCTAACTATGTAAGTTTGCATCTATGATTTCGGGAAATGCACCCCAGGATCGGTAAAGCTGCTTTCACACCGGACGCGAAACAAATTTTTCGCAAGACAGATTTACATTCAAAGTCAATGCAAAGACACGAAATCGATAGGGAGCATCCTCTAACTACCCCCAACAAATCACCACAAAATGAAAACATTTGGCCAAGGCGTTTTTCAGGTATCGTTCGGAAACAAGTAGTTTATGGAGAGACGGATGGACAGACGGATGCCGCGCGCCACGGCAATACCCAATGACCGACGTTCATCGGCTGAGGGTTAAAAAGCGTGTATACCAGCCTGTGTTTCGCTTGAATGATTCGGAATTTGTAAACAGTAAGCTTTCCGTCTGAGAATGAACTTTCTGGCAATAAAATAAGCTACTCCTTGAATGAGTGTGTGCGCTTGCTGATGCATTAGAAAAATGGACAAAACTTCATCATGGAGAAAAGGCATGCTTTTGGTTTGCTGAGGTTATTGGTGACTATGATGTCCATTCACGCATGTATTGACAAGTTAATGCTAAATTCTACCAGAAAATCATGAATTCATACTGAACTTCATGAGCAGAAAGTTGATTTATGTTAAACATATGATTATTTTATGATTTGACAGTGCGCTGTTTTGAGGGTCTGACAGCATGGAGGCCTGCTTGGATAACTGTCTTATTTGGCACATACAGAGCAGATCATTTTAAAAAGCACTGTCATAGGAAGAAGACTTGTGGCCAAGGAGTTGATGATCCCAGAAACGTGTTGTTTTTACTCCCAGCCATTTTTCAGTTCTCTGTATTCTTTCTTTTATAATTTCATTGCTGAATTTTCATGAAGATTTTTTCTGTTTGTGGCCCTCGCTCTGAACTAAAATTATGAAAAGAAAGTTAAATATGATTGAATTATAAATGCTGCAAGGAATCGGAATCATGTAGGCCATACACCCATCAATTTTAAGACTAAAATTTATGATAAAATGTAGAGATTACCTGAGTGGACCTATCAAATTGGGCCTTTTTATATTTTAACTGTAAGGTGCGGAAGCACAATGGAACCATGTAGGGACGCCTGTATAACCTGGCAAATACTTAGGTTAGGATCCAAATACAGCATATTCATAGAGTAGACATATACCTTTATGGCTTAAAATAAACAAAGAGGGCCAAGGCTAGTGTATTTTCACTTCATAAGAAACATCAGAGAACAGTTTCTATGAAATCTGCAGTTTTCAACTTAAATGTGCTAAATGTAACACATTAGGAACATGACATGATTGACTTATTCACCCATCAAAAGGGTTATTTTATATTTTTCGAAGAGTACAGTCCTACTATACATATCAGAGGAGATAGATATATTTTTGCATTGTAAGGGCACGGGGTAAAAGGCATGTGTACTTTCTTATGGTTAAAACAACATTTCGGCAGCTGGCGAAACCCAAATTTAAAGGCTGTCACGCAAAAAAAAAAAAAAAATTTACTTTCTTATGGTTAAAACATTTCGACAACTGGCGCAACCCAAATTTGACAGGCTGTCACGCAAAAAAATAAATAAATCTTATCTTGCCCATCGTATTTTTAGCATGATAATTTAAGTCCCATATATTACAAAACAAGTTAAAAATAAGGTCTAACTTCACTTTCGCAATTTTCTTCATTTCCAGTGTGTGCGCCAGAGCCGTACATGCTCATATGCATACATATACATTCACTTAAGAAAAATACATGCAAACATTCTAGAAGCTTTTCATGTTGTTTAAATGATGGTTACTAGGATACATGGAAGAGAGCAGCAATCATCTGGTTTTACAAATCAGACCAAGCACACTAAAGGCAATATAACATACCTTCACTGTGATCCTGTGCTATGGTCCTCTCAATTTCTGCATAGGTCCGAGAAGACTTCTCTTGACTGGACTGGATTTTTTTGGTTTGGATGAGGTGCACAATGTCCATGCGGTTTATCTTTGTCAGCCTCTTCATTAAATCAGTCTCTGTTTGCAAATTGAATGATTAAAGAAAAATAACTTAAGCCAACTCTAAAATGTATGGGCCCAGTTTAACAGAGATGCATTAAGCGTTTAACCTGTTTAATCCTACTAATCACATTTGTGACTGACTTTCTTTCTTTTCTTTTTTACATTTACTGCTAGAAGCTCTAACAGTGTTGTTTATGGGCAACAAAAAAAGCTATTTTGAACTTAATTAATCAGCATGAAATCAAAAAATACATGTGTTAGGGAGGTCTAAGGGGTACAATGCATACACTGACATTGCAACGAAAAAATTGGGATTTAACAGGTTAAGATTAATTTTTGTCTGTGAAACAGGTCCATAAAGTCTGAAGAGTCCACAGAAAAATTGTGTAGGACTGCAGTAGATGAATTGCAGCTGTTTCTTTGCTAAACCTTGCTACTTCTCTTGAATGTGATCTGTACAGCAAATGACCTTTAGCACTCAATTAAAGCAAACTTGCTATTCAGATGTTTAAGTTACTGAAATTTTCCTGAGGTCAGAACATTGAGATACCAAACCAGCTTCCTGACAAAGGAACACATCCACCTGTGGCATGCTTTCCATCTCTTTCCATCCAGTACTTCAGTAGGGCGTGGCTTTGGTCCTGTAGAGAATTTGGGTTCTCAGCTCTTATCTGATGGATCTGGTCTTTGCTAAACTCCAGCTCTTGGCCCAGCTCTAAATCAAGAAGAATAACTATTTGTCACATCTCCATAAAACATGACTGCAATCTGGTAATCTGCAAACTGTTTGAGACCAATATTTTTGTAGTGGAAACTTAACAGTCATAGCTCTCTTCTTTGGTCAGTTTTTAAATTCTGGGTTTATTTAAAATTTACATAACATACTCTATGCAAATGAATGCATCAAAATTTTTAACTAATATTTTAACTCATGAAACGGAAGTACAGCTGCTTGCGGACATTCCTTCAATGATTATTGTCTGCAGTTCAAGTCTTTTGATTGAGAATAAAATACCACAGTACATGCAATCAAATTCTCAGGGAGAGAAAATTTGTGTCTTAAAGTAGAGTGAGCACCATAATTCATTGGGCTTTGACAACTTCCTCATAACTTTGGTTCTATTGGCCGAGTCAATAACTGACTTTGAATCCAACTGAACATGCAGTATACAAACTGATGGCAAAAACTCCCAGAAACAAGCAAGAACCAAACACTGCTTCAGTACAGGCCTGTTAGAATGTCAGCAGAGAAAATACCCACTGTCTGTTGTCTATGTATCTCAGAATTTAAGCCAAGGGTGTTAAACTCATTTTAGCTCATGGGCCACATTAACCCTAGCCTGGTAAAACCAGACTCTGCTACTTCGGTTTGCTTCATACACAGAGTCTGGCCAGTCGTCATTGACAAGTGTTTAATTCCTGGTGGACGGGCGCTTGTCTGAAGTTTAAAATCATTGGTGTACCCGTAAACTAATCACCAATGTTTGGCGATGACGTATGTTATGCGCCGGCTCAGCCGCCTATTACATCTGCTGTACACACAGTCCTTCATACCAGGAATGCTACGAAAACAAACTGATAAGTACATTAAAGTTAATACTGTACCCATACATATGCCCATCTACCAAATTTTAGCCTTCACTCATTCACTTAAAAGAACCAAAGGTACTCTTTCTGTTCTCCTTACAAGAAACAAACTGTTGAGCTATTGTTTTCCCTGCAGATACTGCTGCTGTTAAAACAAGAGCCATCTGGCAATGGCAGATTTCGACGCTGGATTGAGGGTGGAATTGGACGGGTCGAGCTGGGGAGTGGAGCAACGCGAGGAGAGCGGTAGAACTTGAAAAATATCTCTGTTCTTTTTTTTTTTTTTTTCCCTTTGGCGGATAGCATAAACTGTACTCTGAATGTAGCAACATGCCTAATACTTCAGATGGTAGTGATAACAGTGAGATGGAGTGGATGATGGCTCGGTCTGCGAGACTGAAAAGGGTTTATAGAGATAGGCAAGATAGAGCTCTCGCTTCTCAGCTGGTCAGACGGGAGCGAGACTATGACGAAAAGCAACAAGAAATCGAAGGGCAGTCCGAGTAAGCAAAGACAAACAGAGCAAACACAGGGGAATGAATGGAAAGTTATGATTGAGTTTAATCGGGATGGTGGCCATTATCACCCCATTAAACTGACAAAGGCCATAGAGGAGGAAATCGGGAGAATTAAGCTAGCAAAATTTTTGAACAATAAGAGAGTGCTAATACATGCGGAGAATAGACAGCAACAAGAAAAAATCCTCAAAATGACAATGCTTGCAGGAGAAAGGATGAAGGCATATATCCCTGGAATGATAGCAAAGTTGAGAGGAGTAATCTCAGGGGTACCATTAAATATGACAATGGAGGATGTTAAAAAGGAAATTAAAGGAGGTAAAGTAGTTGAAGCTAACAGAATTAAGAGCAAAAGAGAGGGTATGCTGCAAGAAACAATAGCAGTGATATTACAATTTGAGAAAGTTATGCCCAAGTCAGTGCAGATAGGTTACATGAGCTACTCTGTGAGAGAATATATTCCTAAACCACTCCGGTGTTATGCTTGCCAAAGAATGGGGCACACAGCACAGCAGTGCAAAGGAAAATTGAGGTGTGCGAGATGTGGAGGGCCGCATGAGTATGGAAAATGTGAAAAAGATGCTAAAGTGAAATGTTGCAACTGTGGGGGAGAGCATACTGCTGCATATGGAGGATGTGTAGTTCAGAGGGAAGCCAGAGAAGCTCAGAAAATTAAAATAATGGAAAAGGTATCGTATGCAGAAGCATTGAAGAAAGTAAGGATGGAGGGTGTGAACAGCTTGCAGGGCAGTGGAAAGATCCAAAGAAACATAGAGCAAAGCTATAACCACTTGGAGAACCAGGCCCTGCCCCAGAGAGGCCCTGCACTGGTGCACAGTGTTTGTACACACAAATGTAAAGTTAATGAAAACACAATGGTGGTTGAAAAAGCAAGCTTTGTGGCCTTTATCTGCCATATAATAAATGTAGCAGTACAACTGAAAAAGAAAAGTGATAGAATCAAGGTAATAGTGAAGGCGGGAGAAAAATTTCTAGATATGAAAGGTATAAAAGCAGATCAGATACATGCAATGTTGGCAACAACAGAAGCAACAGAAAACGGACAAGCTGAGGCTTGAAGCCATCATCATGGTCCTGCTCATTTTGCAATGGAATGCTAGGAGCCTTATTGCTAACGGTCAGGAGCTTAAAAGGTATATATATAGACTAGAGGCCATTCCATATGTGATTTGTGTGCAGGAAACATGGTTGAAACCTCAGCTGGACTTTGTAATCCCAGGGTTTAGTATAGTAAGACGTGACAGAGCTAATGATAACTGTGGAGGAGGCTGTGCCACATTTATTAAAAATGGGTTGGCATATAGGGAAGTTCCCTCTGAGGGAGAAATAGAATGTGTAATAGTGGAGCTGTATAGTCCAAGGAAGGATGGCAACTTTAAGTTATTTAATGTCTATAATCCGTGTAGAAGGATAACTGGAGACATGTTCAGGGAAACAGCAGGGGATGTGTGTCGAAGAGAAATATGGTGTGGTGACTTCAATGCACATAACAGCTTATGGGGCAGCAATCATACAGATAGCAATGGAGATATAGTTGCAGAAATGATGGAAGAAAGATCACTGGTTTGCCTGAATGATGGCCAGGGCACAAGAATATATGTAAATAGAGGTACAGTGTCATGTTTGGATCTTACATTAGTGTGTGATAGATTAGCGAATGCATGTGAATGGTTTGTCAGAGGAGACTCTACCCTAGGTAGTGATCATTTCCCAGTGGTCACAACAGTAACAAATGCAAATATATATACACAAGAGGAATGCCCAAGAGACAGATGGTGCTTTGATAAAGCAGAATGGCAGAAATTCAGAAATAGTTGTGAGCAAACAGCCCACCTAATTAAGATGGAGGGAAACATAGAGGAATGTACAAGGGAAATCACTCGGCATATCTTGAGTGCTGCAAGTTTGAGTATCCCCAGGAAAACAATAAAGGTTGGAAGAAAGGTGGTCCCTTGGTGGAACAGGGAGTGTAGTAGAGCTATTAAAGAGCGGAATAAAGCAATGAGATCTCTTAAGAAAAATATGTCACAAGAAAATTTGATAGATTATAAAAGGAAAAGAGCGGTTGCTCGAAGAATAATTAAAGATACCAAAAAGAAAGCTTTGAGAGAATTTTGTTCCACCATCGGCAAAGAAATGGAAGTACAAGATATTTAGTCTATGCTTAAGAAAATGAGTGGGAAAAGAAAGTATAACAAAATACCAACACTAATTTGTGGTCAGGAATTAGCCATATTAGATAAAGAAAAGGCAGATGTGTTAGGCAAGGCCTTTGCAGCAGTTCATAGTGGAGAACATCTTGGAGACAAACACAGACAGCAGAAAGAAAAGGCGCTCAGGCAAAACAAAAATGTGAGGGAAAGGAGAGAAGATGTGTCATCAAGTATAGATATGGAAATAAATATGGCAGAGATTACATCAGCGCTAAAAAGAACAGGATACACTGCCCCAGGAGAAGATAAACTTTGCTATGCCATGTTTAGGCAGCTCCCAAATGCAACGTTGGAGAAAATTTTAAAACTTTTCAATAGGATTTGGAGCGAGGGGGTTATACCGAGTTGGTGGAAAACAGCAGTCATACTACCGTTTAACAAACCAGGGAAGGTTTAAAGGTCATCTAACCCCAGTAACTATAGACCTATAGCCCTAACATCCCACATGTGCAAGTGGATGGAAAAGATATTAGTTAATAGATTGACACGTGTTGGAACAGAGAGGAATTTACAGAAACTATCAGTGTGGATTTCGGAAAGGTCGATCCACAGCTGATGATTTAGTTAGAGTGAGCAATGACATGGAAAAGACCCTTAAAATGAAAGAAATTATGGTGATCGTATTCTTTGATATAGAAAAAGCATATGATTCAATGTGGAGGGAAGGATTGCTTATACAGCTGAGCCAAATACGAATTGGTGGGAGGATGTTTAACTGGATAATGAATTTTTTGACAGACAGGAAAATAAAAGTACGAGTTGGGTCAGACGTCTCCACTAATTTCAGGGTGGAAAATGGCACACCGCAGGGGAGCGCAATCAGCCCTGTGTTATTTAATATTATGATTAATAATATTTTTGCAAACCTATAGGGGTGTATTAAATCAGCACTGTATGCAGATGATGGGGCCATTTGGATGAGAGGAAGAAATATATCTCGTGATGGGAAGTATGAAGAGAGCAATTAATCAGGTAGAGAAATGGTCATATGAATGGGGGTTTAAGATATCAACGAGCAAATCCTGCTACATGGTGGTCACTAATAAACGAAAAATTGATATTGAGAATCTTTCGCTATATGGTCAGACATTAGAAAGAGTAACAGAGTTTAAGTATCTAGGATTATGGCTAGACTGCAAATATTTATGGAAAACTCACGTGCAACATTTGGAAACAAAATGCAAAAAAGTGATACAGCTACTACGAGCAGTAGCCGGATCTGATTGGGGGGCAGATAGACAGTCATTAATGGACATATACAGGGCATTAATGAGGTCAACATTAGACTATGGAAGTTGTGTGTATAGTGCAGCAGCTAAGACTGTCCTACAAAAACTAGATAGATTACAGTATAGAGCCCTTCGTGCGTGCACAGGTGCTATTAAAACAACCCCCATTAACGCTTTACTCATAGAAGCGAGAGAGACTCCACTGGAAATAAGGAGAGAAAAGCTGGCATTGGTATATTGGGCTAAGTTGAAAGGAAGTGGGGAAGAAAATCCTGCAGCAAGGACCATACAAAACTGCTGGGAATACTCTAAGTTCCAGAGGAAAGGGTTTGGAGGGAGTATGAATGAGTGTGCCAAGGTATTTGGAATTGATAATATTGAGTTTGTCAAGCCCACTCCTGCCAGTAACATTCCCCCTTGGCTTTATCCTGAGGCTAAAGTTGACATGATTATTCTAGAAATGAAGAGCGAATGGAGTAAGAATGAGGTTGGAGTTAAAACAAGTTTGTACCTGAGGAGTAACTATTATAGTTACCTGAAAATATTTACAGATGGGTCTAAAAACACAAGTGAGCATGTGGGAACTGGTGTCTATATACCAGAATTTGGAATTAAAATGTCCAAAAGATTGTCTGATCAACTATCGGTGTACACAGCCTTCAATGGGTGGAGGAGGTCAGGCCAGACAGGGTGGTTGTGTGTACTGATTCAGTGGCTCTTCTAGAAAGTATACAATCGTCTAATACTACAAGGAAAGATCTATTTATTGATATTCAGCACAGCTAGTATCGATTACACAGAGGTGGTGTGGACGTGCAGTTTTGTTGGGTACCAGCACACCAGGGGGTGAAGGGAAACGAGGCGGCTGATAAACTGGCAAAAGGGGCTCTGGAGAAGAGCATAATGGTTCAAATACCTCTGGGGATAGAGGAGGGGAAAGCAGTAATTAAAAAGAAAGGAACTGAAATCTGACAGAAAAGGTGGGAAGAAGACCAGAAAGGAAGGAGCTTGTACAAAATACAAAAGACGGTAATAACAAAGATCTATGAGGAAAAGAAGAGAAGGGAGGAAGTGGTTATAATGAGACTCAGGGTGGGACATACAGGGTTAAATAACACTTTGTTTATATTAGGGAAAAGGAACAGTGATTGGTGTGAGGGGTGTGGAGTGAGTGAGAATGTTGAACACGTGTTGTTGAAGTGTAGTAGGTTTGCAGCCGAGCGAGAGCAGCTCCAGGAGAGAGTCAGAGCAGCAGGGCACGAGTGGAGTTTGGCAGGACTGTTGGGAACAGAGGGAGAGGCAGAAGGTGTAAGAGCAGTCAGGAGGGCGCTCTTCACTTTCCTATCAGACACAAGACTGATAGGAAGAATTTAGGAAATTAAGGGCATGTTGTTGCACACTCGAGTACAGTAGGTGGCGGTATGCACCTAAAAGTTGTTTGCGATCCGCCATTAATCCCAAAGAAGAAGAAGAATGGCAGATTTCCCCCAGCTGTTGGTTGTGTAACGACCTTTAAAAGGCACATCTACACATCATGATTGACATGTGTGTCAAGTGAAGCTAGCACATATAGTTTCCGAGATATTGCCCGGACAAACTCATGTTTACAGACGGACGGACGGACAGAGCGATAGCTATATCCCCCCGCATTATATGCCGGGGAGATAAAAAGCATAAGAGACCCGAAACCAACTGCAGAATCTACGAGAATAGCGCATTATTTACATCAGGATGAAATCTGCCTTGACGCGAAAACTGAACCGTTAACCATACTTGCGCTAACATCATACACATCGAGCTCGCTATCTAACTTTATAGCAACACTGTTTGGCTCCAAGCGTTTGGCTGTCTCAGACAGCCATTTCATTCATGGATAATAACAACATAACACTGAGATGGTGAATACGTCTGGTGACACAAACAAAAACACGGCTTTTAAAAAGTTTGCTGCTAACGTAAATAGTGCGAAATTCGTGGGCAATGAAGAACTAGAAGCTACAAGCTAGCTGAGGCGGTTCGGCTTTCTCTCACAGAGATAAACAGAGTGCCTATTTCATGATGGCTATTAAGTAGATATGAAAATCTGTGGGGAGTAGTGCTACAAAATTCAAAATTTCCATTCAAAAAACTAATCAAACATTCATCTTGTTGTGGCTACAAGTCGCTGATACCGGGGATGTTCTCCACCTCAGAGCGAATGGCCTCCCATGTATCTAAGTCCGTGGCCATTTGATTTCAGAGACAACTATTTCAAACTCAGCGCAGCTGCTGCATCATGGCTCTCGGCCACGCCTTCTGTTCGTTGGTTGATCAGGCGGACTCTCTGCCCAGGTAAACGAGGCAGTGCTCCGAGTTACCAGACTGAGTACTGAAGCGAAATGAAATTAAGCGGAAGTACGAAGGCTGGCGGAGTCAGGCTACATTAACCCCTTTGCGCAGAAGCCAAAGCTGGCAATTTAAGCCTTATCCTATTTAAGGCTTTATAATTCAAGATTTGAGCTTCAAAGAGAAGGGGGAAATAGCTTAAAGACACTTGTAGCATTTAGAATTCCATTATATTTCAGTGTCGTTTCACAATTTAGTACAAAGTAACAGCTGCAAACACAATAAATCTTCATGAGAAGTCTGCGATAAAATTACAAAAAAAAAAAAAAAAACTTAGAATTGAAAATGGCTGGGAGTTAAGGCAATAGATTTCTGGAATCAAAAACTCCTTGACCACTAGTGTACTTCATCTGACAGTGAAATTCAAAATTATCTACTTTTTATGAGCCAAATAAGCCAAGCGGTTCCCCAAGCTGTCAGAGTCCTCAAAATTTCATAAAACAATCATGCTCATACAGTTGTGTGCAGTGATGATTATACACTACCACTTTCATCTAAAAGGGGTCCTAAAATATTACTTCTGTTATTTTTTTAGTTAAAATGTATTGAAGAATACTATTGTAGGCAATGAGAACATGAAAAAGAAATTTCCACTGGTACACTGACGTAAAAATATAGGTAATGAACAAAAGCACTGAAAACATCGATTTTCTATAACAATTGAAAGGTGTCCCAAATTTTATTTTTTACTTATTATTTATTTACTTATTTATTTTTACTTTTGCAGTGCATGATTGCATGTTTGATTGCATGATAACTGATGCTAAAGAATTTGTTTAAACTGGTTTCAGGCAACATTATTCTGCCAAAATACCTCTGCTGGTCAGTTTTTTCAGTAAATGAGGTGACATGAACTTTGAGCAGTGTCAGTATATTGAACACAATGGCACGACAGAACGAGCTCTCTGAGATTGTTTGGCGCAGCATAGTGGCCTTACATGATGCTGGTTGGTCACTTAGATATATTTCTTAAGATGTTAAATGCTGCCATTGCATCGTAATAAACATAAAGCATGTCAAAGAGATTGGTTAGGTGAAAACTAGAGGCAAAAGAGCTGCAAAATGGAAGTCAAGTACCTCTGATCTTCATTATCTTCATTATCAAAAAAAAAAAAACACCGGCTGAGAGCAGGACAGGATGAAAGTATCAAGATCTAATATTTCCAGACATTTTTGTGAAAATGGTCTGATTGGTCGTTGTTGCTGCCAAGAACTGGCAACATAAAAAAAGGATTTGAATCTGCCAAGCATGGACATCAGTGGACTGGGAACAGGTCCTTTGGATTGATGAATCAAAATTCGAAATTGTCTCATCAAATGCACAATTTATGTGCGCCCAAGAGTTGGAGAACGTGTCAAAAATAGGACCAAGGGTTCTGCAGCTTACCGTCAACCAATCTTATAGCGATGAACAGTGTTGGCGGTAACCTGTTACAAAGTAACACATTAGAGTACTTAAAGTGTTATTCCTGGGTAATGACTGACCTAATGCGTTAGTTTGCAATTTAAGAAGTCCCTAACTGAGTTACGTTTTCAAATGAACTTCATGTTACTTTTTACTTTAAAAGTGATGCTCGTCTTCTTTTTGTTGCTACAGTTAAAAAAGAAAATTAAAAGAATAAAATTTTCCATGCATTTTGTACTCTTTGTGTATTTCCTGCTACCTCTCTCCAGCCGGTGCGAAAGCAGGGGGGGCAAAAAAATATTTTCTGCAGGTCGGCTGGTACTATCATGTATATTATCAGCCAAAAAACTCTAATTCCAATTCCCTGCCAAGATGGAGGATGGAAGACTTTCGGTAGACAGGGCTGGCTGAGTAAGTGCAAGGTAGGATGAATAAAAACAGTCCTTTCCTCTCAGTGGAAAGGAATTGAACTAAAATATTTTGTCAATTGGTTGATGGTGGTCCAGGGAACGTAAAGTAGGATTAAAATCTAAATCTCTCAGGAAAAAAATATATCAGTTGTGGTATGATTGACAGTCTAGTTACATTCCCTGGACCTTAATCTACCTATTGACAAAATATTTTTGTTCAATTCCTTTTCCATGAGAAGAAATTTCGTTTTTGTTGAGCCTACCCTGCACTTACTCAGCGAGCTCTGTCTACAGGAAGTCGTGGCGATGCTTTTGACCTTGTCACTGTCACTGAGTTGTGCACACAGAGAATTTGTAAATGCTCATATGACAGTAATGATTTAAACGCTCCACAGTTCGCTGGTCTGCTGCATAGGTCCAATACTCTATTCATTAGGCCTTGGCTTCAGCGACAAATACTGCAGATCGAAGAGCAAATTTTGTGATATCAGAAAGTGAGGACGATGTCGTCATTTAGCCCAAAAAAGACAGTCTGCTTCGCTATATAGACTGTTTGTGACACGGGCTCCTGGTTGAGGTATTGAGCTGATAAGCACAAACTCGTCATGCAGTGGAGTACATTTTCGGGGAGGCGATAACAGTTACTTTCTGATTCAGTATTTTTAACATTTACTGCAATCAACAAAATACTATTCAGCTGACTGCTGGCAAATTATCGGAACCCTGAAGAAAATAGACAATTATTCTAAGAACTGCAGCTTTTCTCATCTTGATTGTGCTTTTATGAAAATAAATCATCTGGCACCCTCATAACCAGTCAATGCAAAGGACCAACCAGTCACCAATTTCATATATAATAATAATAATATTCATGCGGGAACTCAGATCAGATTGGAAGAGAGCATCCAATCTAATCCATCAAGATAGAAGGTAAGAGATTGATTATTATCATTACTATTACTATTCTTTTCATAAGCTATAGAATTGACCCAGTTTACTGGTTATTAGTTGCCAATTGAATTATATACTGTTGACTTTTATGACCTTTACCCATGTTTTTTTCTTTTTCGAACCGTACTTCTGAATCTGTGCAGTATGCTGTCAGATCATTAGAACCAAAGAGCAAGTGACACTGCTGTGCAGCTCTGTTTCGTTTGCTTAATTGTTATACTTGAAATCATTCAGTTTTGCTTCTTTGCAGTTGAACTGCACAAACATATTTTTCTTGTTTCTAAAATCTTTTAGCCTGTGGTAACGTGTTTCCTTTCTCAGCAGGTAATCCAGTAATGTGACTAATTACTTTTTAATGGCAGTTACTTTGTAACTTAACAAATTACTTTCAAAAATAAATTTACCCAACACTGGTGATAAAATCAGTTATAAAAATTTCATATAAAGTTTGACCTTCGAATCATCGAAGGTGAAGGTCAATGGCAGGGCGGACTGTGTTTACAGACAATGGTTTCTTGAAGTATTCCTGGGCCCATTTAGTAATGTCAAAGATAGGATCATGCTGGTGAGTGATGCAGTGGCGTCTGAGGGCCCGAAGATCACAGGCATCCAGTAAAGGTCTTCAGCCTTCTCCCTTACGAAGAGAGATTTTTCCAGTTTCTCTGAATTCTTTGATGATGTTATGCACTGTTGAAGATGAGACCTTCAAAGCCTTTGCAATTTGACGTTGAGGAACATTGTTTTTAAAGTATTCCACATTTTTTTTTATGCAACCTTCACAGGTTGGAGAGCCTCTGGCCATATTTATTTCTGAGAGACTCAGCCTCTCTAAGACATCCCTTTTGTAGCCAATCATGTTACACACCTGATGCGAGTTAGCTTAATTATTTGCAAAATGTTCTTTCAGCTGATTCTCTTATACTTTTGTATATTAATAGCTTTTTCAGCCTTTTTTGCCTGTGTCCCAACTTTTTTGAGACCTGCTGCTGCCAAAAAATTTGATATAAGCTCATTTTGTGGATAAAAATGTAAAATGCCTCAGTTTCAACATTTGAAATGTTCTATTGTAAATAACATATTGGCTCGTGATCTGAAAGTCATTGCATTTTGATTTTAGTCACAATTTTCACTTAGTCCCAACTATTTCGGAATTGGGGGTTGTTGTTTCAGTATAGTGAAAATTGGTATCTATTGAAGATCATTTCTATGCCTATTTAGATTTTTCTAAAAAATGGACCAACTTGCCTTCGAAGGCTTTGCAAGTGGACTCCTCATATATCTATATGTATTCGATCACCAGGTTGCAAAACTCACAAATAACTTTTCCAAGCTGGCCAATTTTGACAAAGCTGACTCCTCGTCCATGTGTAATTTGGCTACATTTCACCACGTCAAATACGATTGTTTTGTCAAATCAGCTGAACCTGAATAATAAACTCTGCTTTGCTTGCCTTCTTGCCATCTCTGACTCTTGGAAACACTGATTTATCCAGTTTCCTCATTTTCCTGGAGAAAACTGGCTGAACAACAGCAAAAAATGGAGCTCCCTCTTCAGAATTTAGTCATGTTGGATGGCTGAACGACGCGCACAAGTATTGAGAGCTGGGATTGGTCTGGATCGGCAGTGACGGCTTTATGAGGATCAATCGATGATCAGGTAATGAAATTCCCGCAACAATTCACTTGAATGGTTGTCTACACAGTGCCACTTGTAGATTTCAGTGCTACTTAAAGGACCATGCCTAGACGGACTGCAATTCACACTCCCTCAATCACTTTAAACAGGTCAAAATATTTTTGGATGAAAATTGTGAACAATTTTATATTTCTGCCTATAGATGGAATTATCACATCTCTGTCACTATGATCAATTACCATGATGCAAAAGCCAGATGCAAAGGCCAGGTTTGACCTCAAACTTCAGATTTACAGTTTCAAAATGTGCTCAAACAGTGTACCTGCCAATGCACGGTGGAATAAACCTTCAGAGTGGCCAGAGATCACCTACCTTGACATTTTTCTCTACCTCATAGGCCATGGTTACACTTGTCTTTTAAATTTACATTTTGTGATCGGATGCTTTAGATCTGTACTTAACTGCGTTCGCTCGTGTCCACACTTGAGGGACAATTCAATGGCCTTGGTTACACTTGTTTTGTCAATTTTACGTTTGTAATTTTTTTGCGCAAGATTGGAGCTCAGCTGTATTCACATATGTGTGTTCACGTTTGATATTTCAATGCTATCCTCCTGATCAGATAAAAAGGTATATTTCTACTCGGATATATTGCCTCGCAATTGATGGATCGCAAGAAAAACTCCTTTCTTAATATATTTTCTATTATGTAACTGTGGCAGAGCGAGTACAAGACGCGCTTTGTTGAGCAGCAGAGATGACTGGTTAACGCAGCTGTTGTTTTCGTAAATGCTGGAACGTCAGCAATTTTTTTGAACTTTTTTTACTTTTGTTACTTCTCTCAAGCGTAGCTTGCACTGGGATGTTGGACCATGGTGCAAGCAAGTCTCACCAATGCTCCAAGCCCTGGTTTTTCTTCAATTTACATAGGCTGTCTTCTCTTTGCTTTCCATGCCTGGGAGATGAATTCCTGCGTTTCAGGAAGAGGACGCGAGACGTACATTTGGTAAAATGTTTGTGTTGTGCCCACATGGTGACCGCACCTCGCAGAGATCCGAACTCAATGCGACCCAGACCACTTTAACATGTGGTCTGGCTGATCAAGTTTCAGTGCAAACAAGATCTGATCTCAGAATGTACAAATTTGACAGTCAACGTGTCCTTGCATGTCATATCACATTCAAAAGACAAGTGCAACCACAGCTTTAGATTCACCTGGCAGATACCTCTTTTTTCCTGTTAACCAAAGCCTATGGGCTGTGAAAGAAAATAATTCTCAGGATCAAACAAAAGTTTAAGTCCATGCTGGCTTCAAAGTTTTATTTTAAGGGATAAACCAAATATAGTTTAATATCTTGTCTTCAAAGCTGGGCTCAATGTGTTGTTGTAGCACTAATGCTGGTACTTAAATGCTGCCTCAATGTCCTTCTTTAATAAATGCGGACTTTAAACAAATAAACATCATCAGGTGTTAAATAAAGGCTGCCAGGGTCTCAACACCTTTATGCAGATGTAGACACCAGCGGACATAGAGCTGCAAATTTCTGCATGCAGTTACATTATTATCTGGATCAGGTATTGAAAATTCACTTGCAAGCCGAGCTTGAACAAGGCTTAGAATATTGATGAGTTAAGTTCCATGCCTGTTACTCAGGAATTGTATGAATTAAACTCCTAACCCAAGCGTAATGCGCCAAATGCCAAATATACTTGCCCAAAGTATCTATCCAGCAATTAATAAAAATGATCTCGTGACAGAAAAAAATATTGCAACTACTTAAGCAATGATAGGGCAAAGATATCAACAGAGAAAATTCAGTTTTCTGAGGCAAGCATTCAACATTGTATTGAGACAAATCATTTTAAAATCAATTGTAGTCATCAGGTATTAAAAACGCAACTCCCTCCCATTGAATTACGTGTAGATTCATCTCACGAAGCTGCCGGATAGCTCAATCGGTTAAGGCACTGCGCTGCAGTGCAGAGGTGACTATCACGTCGCGGGTTTGAGCCCCGGCGTACCCACCGGTAGGGGTCGGCAGCTTTTTCAGAGTAGCGCACAATTGGCCATCGCGCTACAGGGTTCCAAATTGGGAAGGGACTGCCAGATTTGGGGACACAATAGTAGCTTTGTTCGTTGCTCCAGCGCCTCCTGCTGGCCAGACGGGCGCTCGTCAGGAAGACTTTGGGTTTGTTCATGTCTGGGTATCCTCCGCCCTCGTTCTGACCTTACGAGGATTCAACCAATGAGTGTATAAGAATCAGTGGCTGACGGGCACGCGCTTCGGAGCACAGTCGTGAACTGTCTTCACTATCCTGAGTTGGCAGCAAGGGGTCGCATACGAACAAGCTTTGTACATAGTTCACCAATTGGGCATTCCAGATTCGGGTGGGATTGGAGATGCCAAATTTAAAAAAAATAAATAAAAATCTCACGAAAAATTCAGCAGTTCCTCACAACCTCATACAATCTGTCAATGATATCCTCTGTCTCTAATACATGTGCAGGTTTATCTGTGTAAAGGCAAGTTATAGATCACGCCCACCTAAACTATAACCCGGTAATTATCAATTGATTGACATTATTTTATCCAATTCTAGACATAAACTGGAGTTTATAAACTTAATTGAAAGACTTTGATTGGACCTTCAGAGAAGCATATAAACCTTTGCATAACTGCGAGTTAGGTTGTATTCTCTGAACTGTGTGCAGCTGAATAACGGAGAACTAAGAAAAAAAAAACTTCCAAATCCAACCAAGAAATGCTTAGGTTACATTTACGTAATGGCAGTTTGATTCTGACATGGATAATGGGAGTTATTCTGAATGGATCAGCACTGGAAGGATCCACATTGCAGAAGGCTCTGTTAGTCTGTTTATCTGCAGGAGGACTTCAGTGATGGAGAGTTTTGCTTCTATTTGAGTGAGTAGAATGGAGAAGGGAGGCATTCTTATGGCTTGCTCGCTAGCCAGCTCGTTAGCTGTTTTCTTTTAATATTCCGTTTACAATAGTCATGATGATCCCACAGCTTGTTTGCCACATTGGACAGCATGAGTAACCACGAGCCTTTACTCATTATACTGAATGTATTGTGGAACTTTGCTCAAGGTAGTAATGTTTTTATACCACATTCAACAAAATGGAATGCCTAGGTTTCATGAAAAATGATAACAGCTCCAGAACTACAACAAAACTCCTACAATATTCAATGCACCTATTCTGTTCAATTTAGAGTAGCATATTGGCTGCTTTTTCCTGATAGTGAAATGTCCGCTTTGTTAAAATGAGGTATATTTCATATATTACTGTGTTAGAGAGTTATACTTGCTCCTTATAGGGTGTGAAAAGCGTTTATCCAAGTTTACGTTTCGCTTGCGTAATCTGAATTGTAAATGGCAAGCTTTCCGTTGCAGGGTGAATGTTATGACTTTAAAATAAGTTGTTCCTTTAATAAGTACTTGTGCTTGCTGATGCGGCTTTGTAGAAAAATAGACAAAACTCAGAACTTTATCATGGAGAAAAGGCATGGTTTTGGTTTGAAGAGGTTACTGGTGACTATTACTAATTAATAAGTTACTCATGCTATGTGCACTAATGGACTCCCATTCTATCATGCATGCTAGCTTTTGAACTGTGTGCTAATGACAAGCTGGATGGCCCCTCTCTTCTTCAGCCCAAAGGGTATGTTGTCTGTCATTTCCAAAAAGAATTTCACATGTTGGTTAGTCTGACCACAAGACAGTTTTCCATTTCACCCCAGTTGTTTTATGGATTGAGCATTTATGGATCTTGTTTATATATAATTTTATCTTTTGCTTGATTTTTAACTTGCACTTGTGGACCCAGCGACAAACTCTGTTCACTGACAATGGTTTTCAAAAGTGTTCTTAAGCCCATGCAATGACTTACAATACCAAATTCTGAGTGTTTTTAATGCAGTGCCATCTGAGGGTCAATATCATTTTTCCACCTTGTCCAATGTGTGCACATATTTCTCCAGATTCTCTGAAATTTCTCATGCTATTATGTATATATGCAGTATATAGCTGCAATCCCACATTTTTTTTTTTTGCATTTTTCATTAAGAAATGTTATTCTTAAATTGTTAAACCATTTGCCCACACAGTCTTACGGAGAGTCGTGAAGCCCTTGCAATCTTTACTTCTGAATGACTCAGCCTCTCTGAGATGCTCTTTTTATACCCAATCATGCTACTGACCTGTTCTAGCAGATGCTTTTTTCTTTTGCATGATACAACTTCTCCATTCTTTTGTTGCTCCCATTCTGAATTTTCTGAAATGTGTTGCAGGCATCAAATTCAAAATAAGCACTTGAAAAAAAAAAATTTTTGATACAACATTTAATTTGTTGTCTTTGTACTATTTAAAATTAGGTATAAAGTTTAAGAATTAAAATATACAGTCATTGCATTTTGTTTTCATTTACATTTTACACAGCCTTCCAACTTTTTTGGGATAGGGGTTGAATATAACTTCATGAATGGTCTGTGGCTGGTGCTTTGGCCACATACTGACAGCCCAGGAATACTTCAAGAAACCAATGTCTGTAAACACAGTCCACTGTGCTATCCATAGATGCCACCTAAAACTCTATCATGCAAAAGGGAAGCCATTGTTGAGCATGATCCAGGAGTGCCGCCGAGTTCTTTGGGCCAAGGCTCATTTAAAATGGACTGTAGCAAAGTGTCCTGTGGTCAGACAAGTCCAATTTGCCATTCTTGTTGGAAATCATGGGGGTTGTGTGTTCCGGGCTAAAGAGGAGAAAGACCACATTAGCGTTCAGTTCAAAAGCCAGCATCTCTGATGGTATGAGGATGCATTAATGCATAAGGTGTGGGACACTTGCATTAAAAAGCACCATGTATGTTGAAAGATATATCAAGGTTTTCGAGCAAACATATGCTCCCCGCCAGATGACATCTATTCCAGGGAAGGCCTTGTGTATTTCAGCAGGACAATGCAAAACTACATGCAGCATTTATACATACAGCAAGGCTTTGTTGTAGAAAAGTGTGTGCTGAACTGCCTGCAGTCCTGATCTTTCACCAATTGAGAAAATTTAGTGCATAATTAAAAGAAAAGTCCATCAAAGGAGGCCCAAAACTCTCCAGCAGCTGGAAGCCTGTATTAAACAAGAGTGTGATCAAATTCCAGTGGCTAAACTCAAGAAACTTGTCTCCTCAATGCCCAGATGCCTCCACTCTGTCAAAAGGAAGAGGGAATGCTATACTATGGTAAACAGGCCCCTGTCCCAACTTTTTTGAGACCTGTAGCAGCCATCAAATTTGAAATGAGCTCATTTTGCGGATAAAATAGAAAATTTCTCAGTTTCAACATTCACAATGTTATCTCTGTTCTATTATGAATGAAATACTGGCTGGTGTGATTTGAAAGTCATTGCATTTTGATTTAATTCACAATTTACTCTTTGTCCCAACTATTTCAGAATTGGGGTTGTATGTACTGCACCCTCCATAATTATTGGCACCCCTGGTTAAGATGTGTTCTTCAGCATCTAATAAATTCAGTTTTTTTCTAAATAATACAGGACCACAATGAAAGAAAAAGAGGAAAATCCAACCTTTAATTCAAGTGCATTTATTCAGTGGGAAAAAAAAATCCCACATTAAGAAATAATTCTTTTACATCAAATCTTATGTGCCACAGTTTTTTTGTACCCCTAATGTTAATACTTTGTACAACCCCCTTTTGCCAACAAAACAGCATCTAATCTTCTCCTATAATGTTTCACAAGATGGGAGAATACAGAAAGAGGGGTCTTTGAATATTCCTCTTTGCACAATCTCTCTAAATCATCCAGCGACCTGGGTCCTCTTCTCTGCACTCTCCTCTTCAGCTCACTCCACAGGTTTTCAATGGGGTTGAGGTCTGGGGACTGAGATGGCCATGGGAGGAGCTTGATTCTGTGTCTGGTGAACCATTTCTGTGTAGATTTGGCCATATGTTTAGGGTCATCATCTTGCTGAAAGACCCAGTGACGACCCATCTTCAGCTTTCGGGCAGAGGCCGCCAGATTTTGATTTAAAACGTCCTGGTATTTCAAAGTGTTAATGATGCCATGCACCCTAACAAGATTCCTAGGGCCTCTGGAAGAGAAACAGGCCCACAGCATCACCGATCCTCCCCCGTACTTCACAGTGGGCATGTGGGTGCTTTTCTGCATACTCATCTTTTGTGTTCCGCCAGACCCACTTAGAGTGTTTGTTGCCAAAAAGCTCTATCTTGGTCTCATCTGACCAAAGCACACGGTCCCAGCTGAAGTCCCAGTACCGCTTAGCGAACTCCAGACAATTGCGTTTATGCCTGTGAGTGAGAAAAGGTTTTGCCTTGCCTCCTTGTTTGGGCTTGCCTCCCAAACAGCTTGTTGGCATGTAGATATGGAGTGAAATTACTCCCAAAACCTTTTGTAATATACAAACCGAACGTTTTACAAATCACTTTTGGCAGTTTTTTACCGGTGACATGGCGCCGATTTTCTCACTTGTATTTGTCCGAAGGATTTTCTCACTAATATCCTCACTAAGTTATTAGCCCTGCTAAACAGCAGGTGGGGCTATAACTCAATTTCCAAGATCTCTACACCGTGAAGTTGAACAGAATAGTGAATGGCCGCCAGCGACAACCGTGGACATGAGGATGATGGCTGAGGCTAAATAAAAACGTAGTGTCTATGTGTTCGAAATAACTCCGTGTCCGCCAGTGGGACTTTGTGACCCCAGTGAGCTTTGAACTTTTTATTTCTCTAACCATCCTCCTCACTGTGCATGGTGGCAAATTAACCTTGCTCCTCATTGAGGCTTGTTTACCAATGTTCCAGTTGTTTTAAATTACTTAATGATTCCTCTAACAGTAGATATGTGCAAGTGCAGGCGAGTGGCATATTTCTTGTAGCCATTGCCTGACTTGTGAAGGTTGACACACATCTGCCTTGCTTGAATGTTGTGTTCCTTTGTCTTTCCCATGTTGAAGAATGGAAAAGAGAAATGGCCTCTGTGTCATGTCATATTTATACCCCAGGGAAACAGGAAGTGATGATTTACTAATTAAATGTTCCTAGATACTCTGATCGACTTTGTAAACTACTGTAGAATTGACAGAAATACTTCAATTACATTTAATTCCTTGAAATTGTTAAGGGTGCCAATAATTGTGGAACAGGTGATTTTATGAAAAATAATTATTTCTTAGTCAGGGATTTTTTTTCCATTAAAATTCACTTGAGTTGAAGGTTACATTTTACTACAATTTTCAGTGTGAGAGTATGCTTCTGCAATAAAAATTTAATTTATTTTAAGGCTTTTTACACATCTTAAACAATGTGCCAATAATTATGGAGGGCACTGTATACAGCCAACAGAACGGCGAAGCGGGTGGCGGAACATCTGAGAGCCTTTGGCTTTACTGAAAAGCCAAAAAATGAAGATATACATAGTAACGTGTGTAACTAAATTGTCTTTTGTGTAGATGCCATGCGCGTCCTTGCATTGTAATCAGGGTGGGAAATAAGCACCCGCCAATGGGGTAAATTTTTGAAGTGGTGGGTGAATTTGATCAGCCCACAAGCCACTGTGGCATGTTAAAATTTGGAAAGTAGATTCAAAGTCAGAGAGCACTCAGTTGAGTTATACAACTGACCTATGGGGGCAGCAATGCTCTTGTGCTGCCGCTGCACTGTAGCGGATACCATTATTGGAAGAAAAACACTAGAGCGCAGGAATCGCTTAAACTGAGCAAAGTTGCGACTTGAGTTGAGGGGAAAATGTGGCGTTTCATTCCCGGTGAGAGATGGTTGGCAGATGTCAGCACGCCTTCTCAGGAAGAGGCAACGCCGGTGTTCTGTCAATTTTTGCGACCTATCAAAATATGCTACCTCGAGGTTCTGAATTTCTTATTCTTGGGCTCTATTTCTTCGTTCACATCTCAAGTATCTTCAAATATCATAAATACTTTTTTTAGTGTGCCTTTCGACCTGTAAGCATATATATATTTGCATGTACGTGCTGGGTTTTCCTAAAAATGCAGAAATTGGATGATAATGGCATGCGACATATATCTTTGAACAAACTTATCCAACTCGTTATAATATCTGCTTATGTTATAATAAGCTAGCAAAAGACAAATTTACGACTGTACACTGATTCATATTGCAATATTACTGCGAAAACAAAGACTTTACGATCGCTTTGCATTACGGTAGCATTTTTTGACAAGGCAGCACATATGATCAGAACACCGATCAGACCTTATGTGAAAAGGCGTTTTTTAAAATTTTTTCAGTGCAAAGAGGGAAAAGGACTTCAAGTGGCTTTGCAAGTAAGTGCGGGCTTTACCATTTACCGATTATTGTAAACCAATAGTTGGTGTTTTCCGCAATCTGATTGGTTAATCACCCTTGTCGAATAGTGTGCGACATCCCTGAAATGACAGGACCTTTTCACCTGCTCATGAATACATTAGCATGCAGAGGTGTATAATCCAGGGGTCAGAAAGTAAAAATCCTACCATGTTTTCGTTCCAACCGTAAACTCCTGTCAGCAGATTTGACTTGTTAGTTTTACCACCCAGCTGAAGAATAGTGTCAGCTGCCAGGTCTTTTGTGGCAGGAACAATATCCTGGGATGGACTTTTACTTTCTGAACCTGGATTATACACCTCTGTTAGCATGAAAACGGACCTACTTTCGCTCATTCAGCCCATCAGTTCAACTTGACAGGTTGCGGAATTCTAGCGCGTGACTCGATGACCTAATTGTGACGGATCACGTCGCCATACGAAAGAGCCCGTGCAAAAAATGTTTCTTTCTCGCTTATGGTTTACAATATCAATAAATAGTTACGTTTGTGAAATTTATGGTTTACAATATCGATAAATAGTTATGTTTGAGAAACTTCCTCGGATTCATTGGAATTCAAAGCCCGCAAATTTAAACGTTTAAAACCTCCGACTAACGTCGTCGGTTTAAAACTAAATTTGCGGGCGTTGAATTCCAATGAATCCCGGAAATTTCAAGACGTAACTATTTATCTTCATATTGTGTCATAGCTCACTCAACGGTTCAGCAACACTGAAAAGTCGCGCAGTGTAGCACTGACAACGTATTGTAAATTAGCGAAATGTGTGCACACTTTCAGTAACTTTGCTCATATAATCGGTTTGCAATGACTGTTTGTGTCTGCATGAAATGAAATGAAATTTAATAAGTGTTTTTTCCGTGTGTGCATTTCATCGTTGATGGGATTAAACAAAAACAACAGGATCTGACTCAGATTCAGATACAGATGAGGAATATTCCAGCTAGAGAGTGCAACAGACACTTCGTACAGGTGGGGTAGATAGTTAAAGTCAGATGTTAAGAGTTAAGACTCCACAATGCACCACTGTTGGGGTGTTTGTATTGTGGTGTTCTGCCTCAAGAGTCTGTATTGGTGCACACACTGATGCGCACACATGAACTCTCTCATGCATGAATTATGATAAACTCAGATTTTTTTTTTTGGTGTTTTATACATCCTTAGAGATAAAGAAGAATAAAAAAATGTTTCTTTATCCTATAAATGACTACTTTTTCCCATTGCAATGATTGCAATGGGCGGGGCGGTAATCCTGAAACGCCTGCTCTTTGTTCCTCAAGCTCAGTATTCTGCAGGGTAAGTCAGGGTCAGAGCCTAGATGTCAAACTTTTATTTCATCTATTAGTTACTGCTGCTACTGATGGTTTGCAAGCAAGCTGGCTGACAGATTTGCTAATAGTCCGCACTTCAACCTTATTACCATTTTTCCTTTCCTTCCTCAAAAATGCTCAGGCATAAATCCAAAGAAAATAATGTCTCACTGTTCAAAGAATTATGGTAATCACTGTATATCATTTACCAGGCAGAATAAGTTACCTACAGCAAATATCCTACAAGAATTTACCATATGATTTCTGTGAAATAAACGTGGTTGATAGTATGGTAGTACTTTAGTTGTTCAATAAATGCTGATTGCATTGTAATTGCAATTACTTGATTTCCTGACAACCTCGCAATCACGTATAGGTACACAGGCCTCAATATACTGGCCAGTGGGTCCCCAGCTAGACGCTTTGTTCAAGATGACAATGGCATTGCTGCATTATGTAATGATGACACTTTCAATGATCATAAAAAGAGGCAATCATAACTGAATTGGTCCTAGTGGTAATGATCTCTGAGAACCGATCAGGATCATCACAGCTTGTAGGGGAAATTTCCAGAGATCCACTCACCAGCCCAACTGAAGCCAAGATGGTCAGCAATGACAGCTAACCCCTCCTCCTTCCGCTCTGCTTCCTCCTGTGGATCTACTGTAAGGTTCATCACAACAGAATAGGTCATTGGTACAGAGGCACCCATAAAGATCAACTTCAACTTGTGTGGGGAAAAACACCTTCGGCTGAGGAAAAAAAGATCTCTGGTGGAATTATTTATAATTTTAATGTAAATTTATGCACAGTATGCTGCCCAATATTTTTGAGACTGTCAGTCAAAAATGACAATAAAAGGGTCACTTCATGGAATGGGGTTATCATCCCAAGGCTTTCAATAAAATAATTACCTGTTCCATATTTTGTTTACAACAGCAAAAAAAATTCATACCTCGTTTATGTTGTTATCATCAAGGTATACATAAAGTCAGATCTTGAACTTTCATCAAGCATTTTTTTTTTTAGGGGAGTGAAAAATTGGGAAATAAATAGGACACCAACATCCCATTTGAGTGAGACATAAAGCCCAGTTTTCTGTGAAAAGCTAACACTTTTTTAACTAAATTGATTTAATTAGCCCTATATTGGAAAGTGTTACCCTAACGTGATATTATTTTATGGGACTGAATTATCTTTTTAATAATTTATTTTTTAAAAATCCAATTGAAATCAGGTTGTGAACGTAATATGGTTACGTCCTAAAGTTACGTTCAAAACGCAGCTCATGCATGATTTGAAACAGGCTATGGAATAAGTTCTACACAACCAAATTAAAGAACCACAGGTGATATCCATCACAAAAAATAATATAGTGTATTATTTAAAAACTGAAGAAGTATAAAAGTTTTTTTTGTTGGAAAATGAGAATCATATCAATTTTTCTGTGGGTACATTTGCAACAAAAATCAACCATGCTCAGTGGATGCAAACATTGCGTTATGCGGTTTTAGGACAGTTGGAGTTCAGTTATGGCCCCATGTTATGTTATGGCCCCAATTTGTTATGACATTTATACAACAGCGAAGGATGACAGACAAAATTTTTAGAACTTAAACATTTAATTTTTAACAAAGACAACTAACTCTCTACTCTAATGACCAAGATTGATTAATAACAAGAACAAAAATATTTACAGTCCCTTTTTGTTGGGTTGCTTGGTGATGTCCTGGGTGAGGAAAATTCTTCAACACAGGCAAAAATCCACAAAAGAAACTTCACAGGTCTTGAACAGAATGACAGGTATGGTCACATGTATCCTTTTCCTTGCAATTTCTCCTACTACTTCACTGTCTCAATTCTCCCCCTTATATACTCTTTTGCAGACCCCTCCCACCTTTTAGGCTTTTTAAAATTTTTCTCTGGGACTTGTTTCAGACATGCCCAGAACATGTCCAAACCTAGCTCCAGTCTGGGCTAACAAAAAAAAGGTAAATACTGCCATCCAGTGGCCTATATTCACATTACAAGAAGAAGAGGCTGACATACAGCAGTGTTGTTCTGTTTCCATTGTGACCAACTGAGATCATGAAGCCTACTATGGTGAGTATTGTGTCCGCTGATGTTACCTTCATAACATTGTTACATTCAAACAACAATCCCCACAGTTTCTTGAAAATACAAATTAAAGTGTGTAGAATTATGTATAGCACAAAAAAGTAGTCAACTTGGACTAATTTTTGAAGAAACCTGGTGATTTTCTCCGTCAGCCAACGGCACTGTCAGCGTGCATGTTGTCAAGGACAGCGACCCGATATCATGTCTTCAGTTATGTTCAGGCATGAAATTTACCTTTCTAGCTCTTTTACTTGATGCTTTGTAAGGAACTTTAACAAATAAACTTTTCTTATTATATCTAGCTGGGATTTCCTTCAAAATCCTTCAGGCCTGCCGTGCTGATGTGAATTGTTGTAGACATAACTATTCCCCAACTGGACACAGATGTTTTGAGTTATGTTCGTCCATTTCAGCAATTTAGAACGTGTAGTAGATCTTGTTAGACCAATTAGGTTTCTTTTTTGTTCTTAGAGCTCATCAAAAATCTTTGATATATACTCAGCAACAAAAGTTTCTGTGACACCATTTATGTGTATGTTATAAATGACACGCAAAGATCTCAATGCAATCAATATGTTTATTTAACAGGAGAAACACTGACTTTTCAGTGCCAACGTCACTCAAAACGAAAAATGTCATTTTCATGCGTCATGAAGCACTTGTCTGACGTCTAACCAATTGTGACCTTCACACTTCAATACCGGGTGTGACTTCCTCGTGCCATGATGCAAGCAACGCATCTCCGGCGCATGGACCGAATCAGATGTGCCAGAAATTGCTGTGGGATGTCATTCCAAATCTGACGTAGACGTTGTCGCAATTCCTGGAGTGTAGCTGGCGGGTTATCCAACCGCCGCAAACGTCGATCCATCTCGTCCCAAAGATGCTCGATTGGGGACATGTCTGGAGATCTGGCTGGCCATGGCAGGACATTGACATGTTGTTGCATCAGATACTGCTGTACAATCCTTGCAACGTGTGGTCTGGCGTTATCATGTTGCAGCGTTATTCCGGGACCATGTTGCATCAAAAACGGTACCACCAATGGTCGTAGCACTTCATCGCGATATCTTTGACCTGTCAGATTTCCATCAATAACAAGCAAATCTGTTCTGTTTCTAGCCGTGATCCCTCCCCAAATCATGACACTACCACCTCCAAAACGATCAAATTCCTGAACACAGTTGTTGGCATAACGTTCTCCACGTCGACGGTATACACGTAAACGACCATCACATCGGTTAAGCATGAATCTTGATTCATCAGTGAAGAGTACAAGATCCCACTGACGTTGGATCCACCGTCGATGTTGTTGTGCCCACTGTAGACGCAGTCGTCGGTGTTGTACTGTGAGTATTGGACGTCTTGCTGGCCGACGTGGGACAATGCCAAAATGACGGAGACGGCGACGGATTGTCTGTGCAGACAGTTGCCTCAAACCAGGTATCGTTCTTGCAGTTATGGTTGCAGGTTGGAATCGATTTCGGAGATGGGTTGTTCGAATCCAGTTGTCCTGTCTGGGAGTGGTTACTCGTGGACGGCCGCTGCGAGGACGGTCTCTGACATGTCTTGTCTGCTGATGACGCTGCCATAAGTTCCAAATGGTGTTTCGGTGGACATTCAGGCGATGAGCAACTTCCCTCTGCGAGGTTCCGGATTCAATCATCCCAATGGCCCTCCACTGATCATTTTCAGACAGTCTTGGCATTTAGAGGGTAGAGTTCCTGATCCGAAATGGCTGTGTTTTCAATAAGTGATGCTTCCGTCGTTCATCAGGCACAATGTGAACATTCCAAAAATTCTCCTCTTTTATTGCCATCCACAAGCATGATTTACGCACATTTTCACGTGCAAAGTCAATTTAACGCATTTATTTTCATGATTTCCATTTCAATGTTGTGTTTACGTGTACTGTTTCAGTCTGATATCACCATGTATGACAATTTCATAATTGCGTTATGAAAAATAATTAACAATATTGGTGTCACAGAAACTTTTGTTGCTGAGTATATAACCCCAATTCCGAAATAGTTGGGACAAAGTGTAAATTGTGAATAAAATCAAAATGCAATGACTTTCAAATCACACCAGCCAGTATTTTATTCACAATAGAACAGATATAGCAAATTTTGAAATGAGCTCATTACAAATTTGATGGTTACTACAGGTCTCAAAAAAGTTGGGACAGGGGCCTGTTTAGATTGGATGCGCTCTTCCACACTGGTCTGAAGTCCAGCATCTACATGATTACTCGCGCAACATATACTGTATGAAGTTGGTGGTCCAGGTGCATGGTGATTTACTTTCATTTGAGTACGATAAAGATGAGAAAAGCTGCGGTTCTTAGATTTAAAGTCTTATTTTCTTTGGGGTTCCAATAAATTAGCCTGCGGTCAGTTGAAAAGTATTTTGTCGATTGCAGCAGATGTTCAGAATACTGGTTCAGAAACTAACTACACTTCCCCAATATAATCCAGTGACGATCATATGCTTATCAGTGCAATGCCTCAACTATGAGCCTGCGTCACGAAGTCTACAGTCACAAAGCAGTGTGTGTTTTTGGGCTAATAACGTCGCTCATCGTCCTCACTTTCTGATATCAAAAAATTTGCTCTCTGATCCACAGCATTAGTCACTGAAGCCAAGGTCTAATAAATAGACTATTAGACTTCTGCAGCAGACTGGTTAATTTACTTGCTATTTAGCGTATTGTGGAGCACTTTAATCGTGATTGTCAGATGGGCATTTACAAATTTTCCATATACACAACTCAGCTGACAGAGACAAGGCTGAATGCCTTGCCATTCTCATTGATGCATGAGTACCATGCTGTGATTAGCTGTTGGTATGTACAATGGTACCACAGCCTGTACCAGAGCTTTGATAGGTTGATGTACGTACCAACTGACCTTGAGTTTAAGTTTATTTGTATAATTTTACTTTAAATATATCAATGCCAGTAAATACATTAATATAATAATGTGTAAAAGAAAAAAAATTCTGAAGAGACCTCAACCAGCTGCTGACTGTATCTTGAGTGATTTTAGAATTTTTTTTCTTCATTAAAGCGTGTGAATTTACAAGTGTTCTACAGTGTCTTTTGTCTGGTTTCATTTGGGGGTAAGTTGAGGGTTTCTGTATCACAACTCACACGCACACTTCTCTCCTCCCTCTGGGCTAAGCCCCGGATCTCCTACCATCCTAGATCCGCCCCTGAGCCTGGGTGAGGCTAATGAAATTGAACTCAAAAAATGTGGTTAATCACAGTTAATTCATGATTTAACAAGAGGGGGGAATTACTTTTTCACATAGGGCCACGTAGGTTTGGATAGCTTTTTTTCCCTTAATAAATATAATCATAATTTAATAACTGCATTTTGTGTCTTCACAGGTTATCTTTGTCAAATCTGAAATTTATTTGATGATCAGAAACATTTAAGTGGGACAAACAAGCAAACAAATAAGAAATCAGGAAGGGGGCAAATACTTTTTGATATGCATATGCACGTGATTTGCACTGCCATATATATAACACATCTTATACATTCCTATTTCTACCCAGTCTAAGAACTTCTCTAGGTTGCTAAAAAGTAATTTTGAGATGAAGACGTTTTACCTTCTATAAATTTTTGGTGTCCATGTTACGTTCATTACCCTTTTCAACAAGCCAAGTTACACATGCTGCACCTCTCCAGAAAGGGTATTCGTTGCAAAAATGCACTCTCATAGCAATAAGTACTTTCTTTGACATTTAACATTTCTTGATGTCCGGACTTTGGCGCATATAGATCATTCATGCGCAATTGAAAGTTCAGATCCCGCGAGTGACTTTCCTGTTGACGGCCAGAGCTCTTTACCAGTGATATAAAATTTGTATTTCACTCTACTGGTATTTTTGTGGTTTGTATACAACAAGAACTGTAAAGCAAACGGATGTTATAAAATTGTGATAAAGATCATTATACACTCTAAGTGGACTTTTCAAAGTCCAGTTGATGTCCGTGTTACGTTCACAACCTGTCAGATCAGGCCAAGCGACTTTTCTATCCTAAAGAAATTAATTTATAATGCCACATAATTGTGCATTTCTCCAAGGTTAAAACAATATGGGAAGACAATTATCTTTAATTTACTTTGAATGCAAAGAAACAGGTTTCATGTCGCACTTTGGTCCCCCCTTTTCATGAACTGACCCAAAGCAAATAAAACTATACATTTCAATATCCTTGTCCCTGCGCACAATACACAGACAGTTCAAACAATATGTGCCTGCAGAGGCTACATACTGCGTACATCTTGAGCATTAAATTGAACTTATTTTTGCTACTGCACATACTGACTGAAAGTTTGAGGGGGCTTTATGCTATTTATTTATTTAAATAAATCCATGGACAAAGGTGACTATTGTAAAGATCTGTCAAATTCAAATTGAATTAGACACAAGTGCAAATTTTTTGGTTCTTTAATTTGAATCAATAAAATAACTTATGCCACTCAAAAATTAAAATGTGGCATTTTCACGAAACCAGTATGCCAATTGTGCGGCCAAAGTAAGGTGGCTGGGTTGCCTCATAGACGACAGACCATATCATTCTCCATCCAATTTATACTGCCCTTTTTGTCAAAGCAGTTCAATGCTTGCAGCATTTGAGTGTTATGTACTTGGTATACCATTGCCATAGAAAGCAATCTAAAAAAGTAGGGTAGAAAAAAAATTCAAAGCAAACAGTAGATTGGTTTGAATGCAATTAAATATCAATAAAAAAAGTCATGACACAAATTTTTCCCCTACTAAGACTTACAAGTCAATCTTGAGATTTTCCAAACACAGAAAAGGAAAAGAGACAAAACAGACATAGCTCAGAGCAGCACAGGAGCAGTCACAAAAAGCTTAAGCCTCAGCTAAAAGATAAAGACAGCACTTCAATGGCTAGCGTGCAGAGGCACAGAGAAAGACAGCCTCATGTGCTGGGAGGTACCTTGACTTTGGCCTCTGGCATTTTCACTGGGAATTCGTTGCATTTGAGTCTCCACAGAATCGTCCCAGTGGGGTCTCATGTCAAAGACGTCTTCAGGGAGTGGGAACTGCATTTCAGGAAAAGTCTCAACCTCTACAACTGAGGCATCTAAGGTACTACTTTCATCATCAGAGCCAGCAGCCTCTTGTTCATTATCAACCTGTGCCAGCCTTTCCACTACCTTTGCTGCCTCATTGCTTATTTCCTCAAAAAACTCAAGTGAATGTTTGTAAGCCCCAAAGAACTGTTCTTTGTTTTCTTTGGCTTGAGTGGAAGAGGGGATTGGCTGCCCATGTTTATTCAGAACTGGAAGCCGGGAATGAAATGTCTTTGACTTGGTGGCGGGGTCGTCACTCTTAGAGCCAATGTTCTTTTTTGATGACTCTCCCTTGCAATAACTCTTACCCACAGAAGACCTTTTGGACTTGGTATCCCCAGAGGGACCTACATCTGTCTCAGACATGCTCCTTGGTTCCATCTTTACAAGTGACTTTAACTTTTTGTCTGTTATAGACTCTGTGCGCTTCATAGATAAATCATCAGTGGGCTCAGGTCTAACTGAGCTGGCTTTTACTGGTATTCTAGATTTTGGCTTGGCTTCCTCCTGCATTGAGGGGGCAGCCTTGTGAAGAGTGGCTGATGAGGGTGATTTAATTTGGGAGAGGGTTGGGGCAGTAGGCTTATTAGGGATTTTTGTAACCTTTGTGCCACCAGGATGAGGCACATTAATCTCCGTGGCATGGTCAATATCAGAGTGCTGGTCTCTGGCCTCCTGTTCAGAGTAAACTAACCTAGTGATGGTTGAGATGGCCATCTGAGTGATCGCAACTGCTGGCTCTGGGGATCCGAGATCAGCCACAGGGGGGCTCTCCCCGGCAGTTCTATCCAGGTCAACTCCTGTGTCTTCCTCAGCAGTGTCAGACTTTATCTGCTTAGTTGAACTTGTAATACTCATTTTAATAGGGATTCGAGATTTAAAATCAGAACCTGTGGCACAAATTATTGTGCTGACCACCTTATCATCATCTGTCAAGGCTGAAGTTAAGCAAGAGGGCTCTGCTGCATCTTTAGCCCTTTCATGATCTTTAGGAGCTTTGATCACCATGGATAGATTTGTGGCTACTTCTACAGCAACTTTGCCATCTTCTCTATCTTCATCTGAGGCCGCCTCTATTGGCTGCTCGCCTAGTTGAAAAAAGGCAAAACCTTCCTCTTCATAGTTCCTCTTTGTCATATCAATTGCACCACTTCGAGTCATCTCAAACAACTTTCCCTCCTGGAATAAAAAAGGGTTTGATTCACCAGTCGGTGTTCCCTCTTCTGTGGGTGTTCTCCCAGGAGTGGAGTCCGGTGTTGGGCCCTGGGACTGCTGATCCACAATTAAACCCAGGATCTTCTGCTCTTCTTCCTTTACTCGTGCGGCAAAGGCATCATCATCCTCCCGAATGGAACTCCACATGTCAGAATCTTTCTCCACTCTTGCTGTGACCCCCTTTGATTCAGTTTTAGGGCCAAGCTTTTTATATTCCTCTTTATATTCTTCTATGTCATCAAAAATACAAATTTCAGGCTTGAACACATCATGTTGTGGTCTCAGGTTAACCAGGAAAGGAGATTCGGAACATCGACTTCTGTCAGAAACCTCAAACTGACTCAATTGATCTCTTTTCACTTCATCAGTGACATTGCTGCTAGCTTGGCTATCAATACTACCACAAGTCTGTGTGCAATCTGCCGCCACGTCTTTTCCTACCCCAAAATCATCTCTTACTCCCCTCTGTTTTATCAGGCACTCTTCCTTTGGCTCATCAGTTATATTTGCTACCCCGTCAGTGCAGGAGGAGATTTCAAGGCCTGACTGCAAGAGGCACTGTTTATTTCCAACTCGAGTCTCCACAGTTGATTGAATGGTCTCTTCACAGTCTAAAGTTGGCCCTCTTCTGGTGACAGATTTGTCTTTTTCTACAAATGGTTGAAAATCAGGCTTCTCAGGAGCTTGCCAGGCAGTTGACGTGTGATCTGAGACAGAATGAGGTCCCTCATTGGCTTCTTTTCCCCCTGCTGTGCTGTTGGCAGCTGCTTGGCAGACTTCTTCAGCAACAAAAGGGCTCTCATGCATACCTGCTGGAAAAGGAGAGGGAGGTAGTATTTTAAAAGTGGGTTTGAAAGAAAGAGCTAACGCTGAGTCCTGTTTGGACCTATTAAGCTCACGCTCACTTTCTGAGGCTCTCTCACTGAGGCGATCTATGGTTATTGGCAGGACTCTATCACCTCCAGTCCCAGAGGTGACTGAGGAACCTGTGGCTTCGAAAACTTCCCTAATGTCTTGTTTAGTTTTGGCTTCCTGTTCCATTTCATCAAAAGTTTTAATTTTTGCAGCCATTTTAAACATCTCTTCCTCTGGGGTGAATTTCTTTTGAGGCTTAATACTTTCAGATTCATCTTCCTCGGCATCTTCAGGGATGGCAAACGACTTTGATTGCAGTGAAAGGGTCTGAAGGTCCAAAATTTTTGGATTGACCTCATAACTTACCTCCTCAGAGCTAGGGGTGTCTGGTGAATGGGGACTCTTACCAAAACTTTCTATCTGGGACGTCTGCTCGAAATTGCCATCATCCACACTGCTTTCTTGGTCTCTGAGGAGCCTACTGCATCTGAGATCAGGGGTCAAATCAGTCTTAGTGGGTAAAAAGGGCACAGTGGCCACCCCAGATGGCTCTTTAACCGAAGGGAAGGCTGCCTTTCCTTTCTGTTCCATAGGACTGTTTTCTAATGAGTCACAACAGGGGGACTCTTTTATGGGGCTTGGTTCGATGGAGTCGGGGGTTTTATGGGAGGAGTTATCTTCCATGTTTGGACTATCTTCCAAAGAGTCCTTGTGACTTATAGGAAGGGAATCATCAGCAAAGGGGCTGAGAGCTTCTGAATCTTCTTGTGTGATGGGTAGTTCTAAGTTGCTGTGACTGTGTGTGGTTACCTTTCTAACAATTACACCAGTGGCTACCTCATCATTAATGGTGGGGTCTACCGTGTGAGGGATCCTCTTCAAAAGCAAGTGGGTTTTAAGCAAGTTAGAGTTGGTTGAAACACTTTGACTTTCAAAAGGAACACGCTGATCCCCAAAGAATACTGTCTCACCCTTGAGAGTGGACACAAACTCACTTGTGCTCTGATCATCTGGCACATCCACAGGGGAGGTGGGGAGGGCAAGTTCTGTCAAACGATCATCAAGAGACACAATCCCGGAGTCTCTGGGAGGTGTTTCCATAATTTTTTTTTCAGACTTTTCTTTGCAGGCACTGTCCTTCATCCCTCCTTTATTCAGTTGAGTGGTGTGCACCTCAGGGCTCTCAGCACATTTTGCATGCAGAGCAGCTGCATTTTTTGCAGCCCTCTCAATCAATATTGGCTCGTCAGTCTTTTTGGGTGAGAACACCAGACCTTCAGGGCTGGTCTCTGGGGTTTCTGCTAACCCCTCATGTTTGTAGCTTTCCTCTGAGCTCAGCTGAGGGGTACCATCACCTAAGCTGATGCTGGGAGAGTCAGCGACACCCTCGTGCTTCAGACTATCAGAACTATCATCAAGAGTGACATGCTGAATGCCACAGTCAGGGAGAAACGCCTCTTTTTTAGCCAGGTCAGGAGAGAGCGCAGTGGAGAGGTCTGTTTGCGTCACAGCGCAAGAGTCAGAAGTTACTAAGGTGTTACCTCCCTCCCCTTCTTCAGTAGTCTTCTTAAAGGTCTGATAATCATTGTCGCTTTCTAGATCTTCTTTCATTTTTAAACTTATGTCCTGAGAGTGCTTCCTGTCTTGGATGGTTTTCAAGTCTCTCTCTTTATTATATTTATCCTGCCCTTGTGCATCTAAGGGCACATCCTGGGACCAAGAATGTGTAGAAGCACTGGCTTGCATGACTACTTTTGAATGTATATGTTGAGCTTTGGTTGTGTGTGTAACTGAGGTCTCTTTTTTAGATGCATAAACCTTGTGCTCGAAAAGACCCGACTTTCTCTTTGATGGGTCCTGCCCCGTCTGGAAGGCTTTCATAAGTTCTTGCACAGACATTGTCTCTTCCAACCTCTCAGATTCAGATTTTGGTGACTTAGGCAGTGCTGCCTGGACTTTAGGACTTTTCAAAGGGTGCAATGACTTGCTCTCAGTGCTGACATGGGAGGGTTTAGTAGGTCTAGTTTTTTTTCGCCCCTTCTCTTCCTCTTCAACTTTCAACTGAAGGGCTTTTACCCTGTCTTTTATGGACCCAATAGGAGTCTCCTCCACTACAGGTGACACAGGTGCCTGGGTTTCAGTTGCAGGAGCACTCAGGAGGATGTCCTCATTAATTGACTTTGAGCTTGTCCTCCGCATGTTGACATCACCTGCCTGAATCTTATCCTTCACCTTTCGTCTAACTGGCTTTGTAACCTCACTAGGGTGCACCGTTGCATCCTGCGTCAATAATTTGTCCCCATCCCTACAAACAGTGACCTCACTAAATGTTTCTTTAACCAAAGCATCCTGTGTAGAGCGACCAGTGACATCTGGTTCATCTACAAGGTATTCCTTCAGGTCTTTGCTCCGGTGCGTGACTATACCAGACATGTTTGCTGTTTTAAGCTGAGATGTTCCTTGGTCTGCTTTTACTTTCTCCAAGGAGGGGTCCTGAACCACTAGTGAGGCCATTCTTTTAGCTTCTTTAATTTCACAGTCTGTAAGAAGAATCCATTCGTCTTCCTCCTTAACAGAGTGATTTAGCGCTGCCCCTGCTTGTTTTGACTCCACCTCTGCCACACCTGTGTATGTTCCGCTTCTCAGTATTTTGCTGACTTTCTCCAGGTCCTCTTTGACTTTCTCCACTATTTCGAAAGGTTCTCCTGGCTCCTCATCAACCCCTTTCTCAAATCCACCCCCTTCAATGGGGCTTGATTTCTCTGTGGAGTCAGTAGTGAGGATGGCACTCATTTTTATCAGGTCCTGTTTCATCTCTGACACTTCAGAGAGTAAGTCTGGACTAGCAAGAGCAGGAGAGTCTCTAATTAAGTGAGTTTTCAGGGTGGACGTTTCTGTTGATTCAGTCTCTTCTTCATCTTCCCATTTTGAAAGAACAATTGAAAGGAAAAAGATCAAATAATAGAAATCAAAGGAAACAGAGATTGGAGAAAAGTGATCAGGAGAGAAACAGTACAAAGTTTCAGGTTAATAGAATATTGAGCAAATAATCAACCAGAAAAGGAGGTGGCAAGGTATGTATGACCCCAGGAAATCAAAGAAAGAACAATAGCAAAGCCCAGCTAACAGACGGAAAAAAGATGGAGAGTATGGACAGGAAATAACTTGCTTATACGTAAAATTCACAACCATATGTGAGGCACATAAAAGCAAAAGCAAATGAAGAAACAATGAAGAGAAAAAGAAAGAATAATTAGGCATCCAAAAATAATGAACGTAAAAAATAAGGCCACAGTGAAAACAGACATCGGTAGACATCTCAAGATTGAGCAAGATCTACGAAAGTAATGCCTATAATGAGTGAAATTGCACAATTAGACAAACTATACAAGGTAATATTTTTCCTGCAAGATACTCAGCCACAGCAGACCATCTGGAAACAGTATGCTGCATTTTACAGTACCCAAGGGCAACCATAGGAGTGATCTGCAAACCAGTATTTCAGCGAGGGGAAGGATCTCTATGTTCTATTTCATCACATGAAAGAAACCAATTGGAGTTCACTTCTGCACAACTTCTGCTGGTGCAGAAAAAATATTTTGTGGTAAAAACACAAGAGATAGAAAAGGAGTATGAGATGGCAAATAATAAAGACAGCAATAAAAAATCAATTTAAAAGTGAAGGAAAAGAATCAAAAGAATGCTCAGCGAAAAAAAAAATATTCTGTAAAGCACTCATTCACAGGAGGCACAAACACACACACACAATGAAACTCACACAACAAATAAGTCAAGTTATTTCCACATAAAAAACAAGGTAAATTGTGTTATGCAGCCTCAGATGATAAATATAGAGGTGATGGGGAAATTTAGAGTGAAATTAAAAGATTAATAAATAAAGTAGTGGGAAATTATAATAATAGATGTGATAGGACTGAGAGAACAAGATTTAGAATGCTGGCAAATCATAGTGCAGTAAGTTAAATATTAAATTCCTCAACTATTGTGTAAGATGGGGGCTTAAAGGGATAGTTCAGTTTTCCTTTGACATGAAGTTGTATGAAATACTCTATAGCAGGGTAATGCATGAGAGGTGTTTTTTTTTTTTTTCATTTATGTGTCCTGTGCGCGTAAAAGTTTTGAAGTCAGAAGTTTGTCGTTTTCCGGCTAGGTTGCTGTGGCCACAAGACTACAAAGTTTTGCTTCCCTGAATGAAGTGTTTTAAAGAGTAATATATTTGTGTCACAAAACCATAATCAGTGAATAACTTCACAATCACTTTTTTTCACAATCATAAAGCACTATTTTCTCTGCCTTGATATCACTGCGCGCATGCCATCACCTATTTCAAAGGTATCACCCTTGAATGTCGACTACCACTACCTCAGAGAGCTACACACAGAGAGACAAGTTTATTGTCAGACATGAAAAAACACAAAAATATGTGCGGACTTGTGATTTTCCCGGCTTTAATAGCCAAAATCTGTTTGATTCGCCTTATGTATTTCAACAGTATCTGTTCGCATTATCTGACACTATGAACAAGTGAACCACCCCTTTTCGTTGACTCTGTCACTCCTAGCTGCTGTCGTAGGGCCATCTTCAGCTTCTGTCTCTCTCTCTCTTCTCTCTGTCCCCTATCTATCTATCGCCATCCGACAAAGTTCGGCATTGGTAAATCAAGTTCATACAGGTATCCCTTTGGGTCTGTGGTAAAGGGAATGTCATTGTGCCTTCGTAGTCAGAAATGTTTTTGTCAATTATAGAAACCAGTGCAGTGCTCTTCAAAACATGTTTTTTTTTCCTTCCATCCTCATCATGTAGGGACATAATCCTCCTTGCTGAAATGAGTACTGCACACACAAAGTTATTTTTCCTCCCTTGCCACCTTGGTTTCAATGTTGAAACCTGCGGGAATAAGCCGCAGTTGCCAAAGAGCATAGTGCTTGACAGGAAACGTGAATAGGACAGGTTTTTGTGATTACAGACAGGGAAATCACAAGTCCGCACCATTTTTTTCTCTGTGCATTCTTGTCAGACGATAAACTTGCCTCTTTGTATGTACAACTCTAGCTATGCACGTCGCGGCATTCAACATTCAAGTTTGTTATCTTTGCAATAGGTGATAGCATGCGCGCAGGGATAAAAAGGGAGAAAAAAATAGGGCAAAGTGATTGTGAAGTGTGAGTTATTAACTGACCATGGTTTTGGTGTTTTATTTTTGTCACCCAGAAACTAGCCGGAACTACTTACTTCAAAACTTCAGGAGGCCAGAATTACGCAGATTTCATGTCAAAAAATCTGAACAATCCCTTTAAAGAGAAAAATTCAGGTCATAACCGCATGCCCTAAACTGCATCCAAGCTGTATAACACCCGTCTCAAGAAAAGTTGGGGCACTGTGTAAAATGTAAATAAAAACGGAATTTATTGATTTGCAAGTTATTTAAACTCTATATTTCATTGAACATAGTGCAAAGATAACACAACAAATGTTGAAACTGAGAAATTTTACCTTTTTTCAAAAAAAATATTTGAATTATTTGAATCATTTTGAATTTTATGACAGCAAAATGTTTCAAGAAAGGCAGGACAGAGGCAATACTTAACACTGTGTTGCATCACCTTTTCTTTTCATAATACTCTGAAAGCATTTGGGAACTGAGGTGACCAACTGCTATTGTTTTGGAAGCAAAATTTTTTCATTTTCTTCTGTGATATAGGCTTTCAACACTTGCAGACTCCTTTGTCATATTTTTTTCATAATGCGCCAAATATTTTCAGTGGGTGACAGGTCTGGCCTGCCGGAAGACCAGTTTAGCACCCAGCCTCTTATACTACTGAGCCATTTAGTTGTAATACATGCAGAATGTTGTATTTGGAATTGTTTTACTAAAATAAGCAAGGCCTTTTCTGTCAGAGATGTCTGGAGGGCAGGATATGAAACTCAAAACCTGCATATATTGTTTAGCATTAATTGTGTCTTCACAGATGTGCAAATTATCGATGCCGTATGCAATAATGCTATTATGCTATCATGAATGCTGGCTTTTAAACTGTGCACTAGTAACAAGCTGGATGGTCCCTGTCCTCTTTAGCCTGGAGGACACGGTGTCCGTAATTACCTAAAATAATTTCACATTTTTCATTGGTCAGACCATAGAACAGTTTCCCACTTCTCCTCAGTCCATCTTAAATGAGCTTGGTCCCAGCGAAGGCTGGAGCATTTCTGGATCTTGGTTTAATATTTGCATGACAGTGTTTTAACCTGCATTTGTGGATGCAATGACAAATGATGTTCACTAACAGTGGTTTACAGAGGTGTTCCCAAGCCAATGCAATGATTTCCACTTTAGAATTCAGCCTGGCCGTGCGGATCACGGCCATTTCTGTTTTCAGTCTTGTCCCTTGTGTACATAGATTTCTCTGGATGCACTGAATCTTTTGATAATATTATGTACAGTAGAGGATGAAATCCCCAAATTCTTTGCTATTTTATATTGAGAAATGTTATTTTAAATTGTTGAAATATTTGCCCATGTAGTCTTTCCTGTCTGAAAGACTTTTTATACCCAATCATTTCACTGAGCTGTTGTCAATTAACCTTATTTTTAGTGAGATGTTCCACCAGGAGTTTTTTGGCATCAATAATCTTTCCCAGTCTTTTTCAGCCCCTGTCACAACTTATTACCTTCGCCAGCAACTTCGCTGACGAAGGTAATGTTTTGATCCCCGTGTATTTATTTGTTTGTGTGTCTGTCTGTCTGTCTGTCTGTCTGTCTGTGTGTATGTGTATCGAATAACTCAAAAAGTTCTAAACGGAATTTCATAAAATTTAGTGGGTTGATTTGGCATGACCTGAGGATCAATCGATTAGATTTTGGGAGTGATCGGGTCAAAGGTCAAGGTCAAGGCCACGAAAAGGTCAAAACCAACTTTCTGCCATATCTCGGTCAATTTTTATCCGATCGGCATGAAACCAACGCCAGTGGCGAGGCATTCAGTGGCGTCGGCGAAGGTATGCGCTCTACTGAGTGCCCGTTCTAGTTTGAAATGAGTTGATGGCTTCAAAATCAAAATGAGCAGATGATTTTCAAAAAACAACAAAATTTCTCAGTTTTAATATTGGATTATTTATCTCTGCACTATTTTCAACTAGAAAGTCCGGATGGCTGCAACCGCATGCACAGTTAAAACCTCGCACATTTTTTGCCAGTTATTTTAACTGTAATTTTACTATTGATTTATAACAGATGTTCTGTGTAGGTTAACTGTAAACCACAGTTAAATGCTAGCACCAATCTACTTACAGTTAAAATAAAAAGAAAGACAATACATTAATTTAACTGTAAAATTCGGTCAGTTAATAACAGTGTGGGTGCAGCCCCCAAAAGGCCGCTTTTCCCCTTTATTGGGCATAATTCAGCCAATACTGTAGCCATTGCAACCAAAATCTATAGATGTCATAACTTAAGTATAACACATGTCTATACCAAATATGAAAGTAATCGGTCAAAAATTGCAGCCTGTGCTGCGTCCACAAGGACGTGGCAGCGGCGTAGACAACAAGCATGAATCCATTGTAGCCGCCCGACTTTGTCCTGGGGCTACTGTTAAATACAGGGTTACAATGATTTGCATTTATAATTTTAAAATGATTTGCGTCATTACCTTCGCCAGCGACTTCGCTGACGAAGGTAATGTTTTGATCCCCTGTATTTATTTGTTTGTGTGTCTGTCTGTCTGTCTGTCTGTGTGTATGTGTATCGAATAACTCAAAAAGTACCAAACGGAATTTCATAAAATTTGATGGGTTGATTTGGCATGACCTGAGGATCAATCGATTAGATTTTGGGAGTGATCGGGTCAAAGGTCAAGGTCAAGGCCACGAAAAGGTCAAAACCGACTTTCGGCCATATCTCGGTCAATTTTTATCCGATCGGCATTAACCAACGCCAGTGGCGAGGGATTCAGTGGCGTCGGCGAAGGTATGCCCTCTACTGAGTGCCCGTTCTAGTTGAATCCTGTTTTTATTTACATTTTACACTCCATCCCAACTTTTTTGGAAATTAGGTTACAGTATAAACTAGAACGGACACTCAGTAGAGCGCATACCTTTGCCGACGCCACTGAATCCCTCGCCACTGGCGTTGGTTTCATGCCGATCGGATAAAAATTGACCGAGATATGGCCGAAAGTCGGTTTTGACCTTTTCGTGGCCTTGACCTTGACCTTTGACCCGATCACTCCCAAAATCTAATCGATTGATCCTCAGGTCATGCCAAATCAACCCACCAAATTTTATAAAATTCCGTTTGGTACTTTTTGAGTTATTCGATACACATACACACAGACAGACACACAAACAAATAAATACACGGGGATCAAAACATTACCTTCGTCAGCGAAGTCGCTGGCGAAGGTAATAAGTGTTGATTCTGAACATATGGCTGATAAGTTCAATCCAGAGCCAGCAGTAAAACTTTTATGACATTCCCCTAGGATGTTCCTGCAGCCTGCCTGTGGGGGATAGTATCTCTGGCTTTGCTCAGCGGGGGGCGGAGTCACAAAGCCCTGGCTGCCCCAGAACTCCTGTGAGAGTCATATCACTGTCCCCAAAGTCCAGTTACATTAATCTGTTTCAAATCTAAATCTCTGGGAAATTCATAATATGTTTATATGTTTAATATCTGTGAAGAAATCACTTCTATACTTATAACCCAATTAAACTATATAATACTCCATTTTGAGGCTTTTCATGACAACGACATCATATTAGTGCATATTCCTTTCATGTTTGGTCTTGTTATTCTCGGGGGAATCCAAGGAGTTGAATGGAAAATGTTTCATTTCTCTTGAAATTATGGTTCATTCCCTTTGGGAAACTCCTAAAAATTGGTCAGATTCCGCTCTCCTCTCTATGCTAGATGGTTTTATTACTCCAATGGTGGAAAACCCAGATTCGATCCTCCCTTCCTCGGCCTTGATCAAAGGTGTGGTTTGGCTTAAAACCAAGAGATTCTAACCATTGGAGGAGGACCGTATTTCGAGATCTAGCGTGCGGAAGTGTGAGTAGTCTTTTAATTATGGAGAATCACATGCCGCCTCACTCTGTGTGCTTGGGTCTGCGCGTAAGTAGCGGATCTAGGTAGGCGGGGAGGGATGGCATCTGAGCTCTCCCCAAGCACGTGGTGCGGTTTCCATTTTTACAGGTACGAATTTATTCTCTTTCTAAATTGTGTGTAACTTGTAATTGGTATAACGTTGATTTGTTTGATCTAAGATTGTGCCTACCTGGTGATTAAATTATTGTTATTCCTTTCAGCTTGCGTGACTCTTAATACTTAACATGGCTAGAAAAAATGTAATAAGACCGATACTTAGGGAGCGATTTCTTACCATTCCAGACTAGCTGGCTGATGTTGTAGGTAGTGATGGGTTTTAAGTTGGATTGCAAATTACAGTCTACCCCTAAAGGGTTTATGTAATACAGGTCCTGAAGATTATATCTTAAAAAATACCCCTGGGCTGAGAAGCCGGTATTTGATTGACCTTCTTAAGGGACCCTTCGGTGTACATAAACCTGGATTCGTGATATGTTTATGCTCAGTGCTACTTAGTTTATGCCTAGATGCTGCAATCATGGTAACTCCTTCCATGCTCTAGAACTATCACCGAACTAAGAACCGGTGGCGGCGTTTATTACCCTGGGGGCGTTTGCTGAGTGACAATGGTTTTCACAGACGAGTCTGATGGCATAGCTGCCTCGAGATTCACGCATGCTGTCCCCAAACTCTCAGTTCTAATTTTAATTTGGAGTCAGATATTTAACGAGGATGTAACTAAATTTGGTATTCTAAATGTATTATGGAGTCAGATTAATTGTAACCGTTGTGTTTTTTTGCCCCGTCTTTGCACGGAGAAAAATATCCATTTTATTAGCTCGCCGGGACGAATGTCCGGAGAGCTATTGTCGTACACCCGACGTCCGCCTCTGTCCGCGTCCGCATCCGTCCGCGTGCAGAAAAACTTTAACCTTGCCCCCCGGCGAGCTTTGTTGTCTTTCTGACAACTCTTGCTGTGATTCACACCAGCCAGGAAGTGCTTGAATTAACGCCAGCCAAAAAGAACACGTGAAACCTTCAGCCCTCGGCAATGTCCTCCTTGGTATTGTTTTGTGGGGTTCTACATAAGTCTAACAGAAACAGGCTCATTCAGACATTTACGTAGCTACTGGTCCATACTGCTATGATTAAAATACTGTGTACTAGTGTTATGCATAATCGTATCTCATACTGAATTTTGAAAAATAGTATATTGCATACGCTAAAACACAACATCTAAATCAAATGTATGTGAAGTCCAGTCCAGCTCCGAGGCATGAACATAAAAACATCAGATGAAGGATGAAAAAGGCTGTATTTTTTTCAGTAAAAAGAGGGAATGAGACAGAGAGCAAGACATATGAAGGGACAGGACTAGCCATTTAAAAATGGCTTCGTAGAATTTTTAAGAACAAGAAATTTGATATTCTCGAGAAAAAAAAAATCTCATTTTGGGCAAATGACACAATTCTGAGAATTTTTCCTTCTGTAATTAGTAGACACCAAAACAGAATATTGGCCCTTATTTTGTAGTACATGAAAATATGACAGAATTATGCAACAATGGGAACATAACTTCTTGCAGTGTTGTTTTTTTTGTTACAGGTGCTGTTGTTGATGAGAACATGGATAACTTAAAAGGCTTTGAAAAAAAATCGCACCAGACAAGCTCTCAGGCAAAGCACAGACAGGCTGCAAGCTGGTTGATATTATCAGACACACAAGTTACCACAAATTAGTTATCTACATCAAACAAATAATCTGAGGACATTATGTTGTGTTATGTTCTAATCCTTTTATTATCAATGATAGCTAATGGAACTTAGTAGTTATACAGCAAAATATTTAGTATTTCATGACAAATCATTCCACAATAGTGATTAAAAATGCATTCTTACATTTTTCATCTGTCCTGCTGGTCTGCAAGAAAGGAATTCAAAACAATACCCACTGTTAAATCATATCAGTCATTCTTTTCTTGATTCAAAAACAATTGAATCAGGAACAAAGAAATGAAAACACAAGTATATGAAGAAATAACAGCTGCAAAATTGACTTGACCTTTCATTAAAGACGGTATCATCATGCAAGTGAAACACGTCCTACGCCAGGCCTTGACTACTTAAAAAAAAAACAAAAAAACTCCTTGGTAAATGATCAAATTTCATTATTGATGGACATGTTTTAAAAGTACTAACAAAGTAAAATAAAGCAGAAGGAAAGGTAATTAATAATGCCTCCACCAGTAAGGCAACACTCAAAGCTGAGACAGATAGGAAGACACGTGCCTCATACTGGGGTCATTGGTCTCCATTCTTCCCAGGGTTAAAGGAACACTGTCATGGCCCAGCATGGGTAGTGGATACTCATAGGTTCAGAAAGACTCTTCCAGTAAAAGTGGTTGGTTTGTAAAATCCAATTAACTTATGTCGCCATACTCAATCTTAGCAGCTACCCACCAACAGTCCTCAAAGTTGTCGAGTGATATTCATCAGGGTCCTCTTTATCAAACTCTACTGCATTTTTAGTGGCATATTCTTGCCATTGACCAGATCCAGGATGATAGCCTCCATGGCCAGTTTTAGCAGCACTCAAATAAATGTCTCACGGTAAGTGCAAGCAAATGGATGTTTTTTTTTTAAAAAAAGGTACAAAAATATACAATGAGTCCTACTTTTAAGGGGACCTTCTATGCCTTCCTGTATTTTGTGTCTTGCATACAGTGTTATAATAATGTTCATGCTACCAAATGCGACCAGTACTCCAAATAATGAGGTACACGAAGGTAGAAGTAATCCCAGTGAGAAAAAAGTCATGTTCCCTGCAGTTCAGAGCACTCCGTCTTGAAGTGTTTCTTTGTACTCTGAATACAGTATGACATTGTAGTGTAACAAAATTTTTGTGCCGTCATCTGCTCTTGGAATGAGATTAAATCACTAAAAAAGGCTGACTTTAAGTCTAGTAAAACAACCAAGTGCTTTGTTATCATCTGCAATGCCCAACATAAAGTTAAATGTCTTCATGTTCTGCCAGTGTTGGAAGATACAAATAAGTGATTGCTTAGATTTATTTTCAAGGAGAATCTGTGGCTAGCAAGGTAAGTTTTACCGATTTCTGTAAATATTTACTCTGAATTCCAAGTTTTGGCGACCGAGGAAACAAGCACACCCCCCTCACCCACGTCACACCTCATAGAAACTGCTACTCCCCTACCCTTATGGTCCCCCTACAGTAGCACCATGGACAGCGCTTTGTACCATGTACACCGGCTGAAAAAGTGGGTGAAAGAGCCTTCAGCTGCCCCTGCCGGATTGTTTACCGCAGCCACCAACCCAGTGGAATCCAAAGCCGTCAAGAAGGGCTCGCAGCTAACCCCCTTGACAGGTGTATGAGGTATGTGTGCTCATCGCAAAGTATGATGTGTTTCCTTCTCACCCTGGCCAAACTGGGGCAATCACCCACCGGATGAAGACACGTCCCGAGTAGTGGTGAATGTGCGGCCCTACGGAGTCCAAGAGGCGTGGAGCCAAGCCATCACAGAAGAGATGAAGCGGATGCAGGACCTGAGGGTAATCGAACAGGCGCGCAGCCCTTAGTCAAGACCAGTGGTCATGGTATCAAAGCCCGACGAGACACTGCAATGACCCTGGAGGATGAACGTGGTCCCAAAGTTTGACGCATACCCCATGCCCTGGGCTGACAAACTACTGGAGCGCCTGAGGGAGGCCCGGTTTATCATCATGCTGGATTTGATGAAGGGATACTGGTAGGTTGTACTAACCCCAGAAGATCACCTTAAGACAGCCTTTGCCACTTCAGCGGGCAAATTTCAGTAGTGGGTCTTCCCTTTTGGCCGCGGCCCCTCCAAAGGCTGATGGGTGTATTACTCCGCTCATGCCGCCTATGTCAACCGCCAAGTGTATGTGGTCATACACTCCGCCACCTAGGGCAAGCATCTTCGGCACATCCATCTGGTGTGGGAAGGCCTCAGGCACGCAGGGCTGACCGCTAATCCATTGAAGTGCTGCATCACCCAGGATGAGGGGCAGAACCTGAGGTACTTCATCGACCCCAATGAAGAAGGTCACGCTGTGTGGGAATGGCCTCGGGCCTGTATTAACACACCAGATACATGCCTTTCTGGGCTTGGCAAGGTGATAATGTCGCTTCATCCCTCTCTTTGCCCCTGTAGCTGCACCTCCGATGAACCTGACTAAGGAGGGGCAGCCGGCGAATATCCTGTGGGGGCCGTGGGAGTAATCAGCGTTCGTGACCCTGAAGACAACCCTCTGCTCCCAACCGGTATGACACACCCCCGATTTTAACCTGCCATTCCTACTCCAGAGGGATGTGTCAGAGACTGGTCTGGGGACCGTCATCTACCTCAGCAGGAAGTTGAGCCCAAGTGAAAGGAAGTATGTTACATGAAAAAATCATGGGCTAATACCGTATTGACCCGAATATAAGACGACCCTGAATATAAGACGACTCCTCTTTTCAAGACCCTTATTTGGAAAAATACTTTTTATTTGAACAAAATTTCAAAAAACATTTCATTGTTTTTCTCGCACATTTCAACATCTTTGGTGTTTATCATGGGGGAGAAAATCATAAAATCATCCACAGCCCTGCAAATAGGAAAAGTGCAGAATGCACTTCACGGTTATATGCCATGAAAACAATGCAATAAAACGGGCTTAGGCCTACTGGCCTAACTTGTGCAATAAACGGCGCTCATTCGCTTGACAAACACTGTCAGAAAAGTCTGCAAAATGTAAGAGCATTAACATACAAAAACACTATGAACAGTTTTTTTCCAAATTCATTCTGAATGACGTTGATTTAAATACAGCAAATACGCGTCCAGATGAATGATTGTTGTCCCACAACAACAAGAACAAGGAACACCTGTTAACTGTGGAGTGCTCTCGGAGGGAACCTTCTGTTAATTATGAAAATGAGTGAGAACAGGTCAGGACTAATAATTGTTTTAAACGGAGGTTTTGTACAGGGGCGAAGCTAGAACCGGGAATTGGGGTGGCACAGACACGTCCCTTTATGACAATTAGGATAGTCCTGGCTAGTTCTCAATTATTTTTCTTTATTGACGCGTTTTCCAATTATCGTAATAGGCAACTGAAGACACGGTTTCTCATGCGATCTAACAGCGATGAAGTCATGGGGTAAATTCCGTAAAACAGAATTGGGGTGGACGTAACATCTGTTTTAAAGAATTATTCGTCTTGACCTGTTCGCAGTCATTTTCATGATTAACAAAATGTTCACTCCGAGAGCGCTCCGCACTTAACAGGTGCTGCTTGTTCTCCCCGATTAGGTAAGACGACAATCATTCATCTGGAAACGTTTGCTTAATTTTTCGGTTGCCAATTACGATAATTACGTTGCACTCTGTCATACATCTTTTTCCTGCCCTCACGTTGTTCGTTCTCTCAGCTTCGTTTACAACCGTAAGTTTAAATTTCACATCTGAACTTCTCCTCTGATTTTTATTCACCTTACCGATTTTGGAAGCACTTTTTTCAAGTGGATCTTTGTGCCTTGGCTGCATCTTTCTGTCATTAAGTAGCTCATGCAAATGTAAGCTAACACACCCACTCCAGCCGACTTGTTTACAGGATCACGCTAGGGTCACACTGCTCTAAACACTGACAGAGAGAAAAGCGCTCATATGGCACCACATATTGTTTTACATGGGTAACTCCTTAGACCCCGAATATAAGACGAGGTGTCATTTTCAGGCATTTTTCAAGGAAAAAAATATCGTCTTATATTCGGATCAATACGGTATTTCATTTTAGCCCCTTCTTAATAATCCTGCTATATCCAATAATACAGATTTATTACCAGTTATCAGTTTTTGGCAAATGTCATGGCAGAAATAGAACATAATTTTATTAACTACATTACTGTGAGTGATCTTACTCTGATTCTGAAGAAATAGGCTTATTCTGTTAAAGATAGGCACATTTGCAACCTAAATTAATTAAGAAATTGCATATGAACGTATAACCAAGAGGCCACAAACAACATCTTTGCCTTCCTATAAAACATGAAATATTGTCATTGTTTCTAGGATTAGATACATTGGTTTTGCAGGTATACATGTGTGCATTTATTAATTAGGCATCAGACCCCTACCAAGACCGAGGGCATTTAATCAAGGAGATTAGCTGCCTTCTCCTCTGCAGTTGTCATGGAGAACCTGTCCTCCACCATCAGGATGGTGATTCTATTTCATCCCTTCTGACCACCAGAGGTGGTGCATTAAGCACTGAATATTCCGCTTTGCGCATGCGCAGGTAGAGTTTGCATACCAGCAAAGTCAGCCGTGACCCCTGAATGACCCGGGAGAGGCTATAGCATCAGAGGATCTGTTCCTTTTCATCTTCTCGCTTCACAGGTCTGCTATAATTATAGCTTCAGCGTAGCTATTTCATTTATCTATCAATCTTGAGCCGTCGCCTGTAGCCTCGTGACCATATGTTGGTCGGGGCCGTGGATTCCCCCCTTCAGAGGCTGCAATGGGTTATCCTTCGCCGGAGAGGGATCGGAGCATTCACATTTTTTGCAAGTGTTTGCTTCTTTCGACGTTGGGATTCAGAGCGACTTAGTGGTTGGAGAAGGCAGTGTTCTCGCTCCCGCTCCCAGTATAAGGTACGTTGTTTTCCATCTTCTTTCAGTTCGCTAAGTTGGTAGTGGTGTTTTCGCTCACGCTTACTTGGTGCTCTAACATGACTAGTGTTGGTGAAGGCTGTGTTTTCGCTCCTGCTCCCAGCATACGGTGGGCTGTTTCCCAACTTCCCTGAGTTTGCAGAGTTGGTGGTAGAAGTCTCGCTCTAGCTGACTTAATGTTCTTACTTGACTTGTGTTGGTGAAGGCAGTGGTCTCGCTCCCACTCCCAGCATAAGGTGCATTGTTCTCAACTTTGTTGAGTACGCTTAATTAACTTAGTGCTCGCGACTGGTGTTGGTAAAGGCTGTGTTTTCGCCCCCGCTCCTAACATCGGTACAACGTTTTGATAGCTGCTGTATATTAGCTTCGTTAGTGACAAGGCGCATTCACTGTTCGAACCTAGCACGGCTCACTTACAGTTTTGACGGTGCTTTTGCTACGTTTCCCGCATTGCTCGTTCGTTTGGTATTTTTCTTTGATTTTGAAAGTCAACAATGAATACTGCTCACTGCTGTGCTGCCTGTTCGGCCGCTCTTCAGCCTGATGATGGCCATGATCTTTGCCCCTCTTGTCTTAGTCTTGAACATTTGAGGGAGGGTCTTTCTGACAGCCCTTGCATGACCTGCAGTTATATGCCTTGAGCATTAAGACCTGCTAGGCTAGACGAGGTGGAGCACACTACGAGTATGGGTGACCCCTCCCCATTGGATGAGCTGCCAAAGACCTGACCTGGCCCCACCAAGCATCGAGCTGTGTCTGCTGCTGCGGCCGCCCCCTCCAAGGAGAGGGCCGAGTCTGAGAGCGGGCTCTCATCTAGGATGGATCAACTAACCACTGAATTTGCCCAGATGAAAAGTCTCCTCATGACCTGCCGTTCTGGGGTTCATGTAGAGAATGCGTCAACACCTATCCCAGCCATGGTTGATCCGGTGCCAGAGGAGGACACTCTCTCTATGCCGGCTTTGTTCACTATCTTTAACTATGAGATAGAGGACACCCCCAAACCTCAGAGCTGGGCTCCTGCTCAGGCTTGGGCCCCCGTTCCTTGGCCGTGAGCTCCCATAGCGATTCTGAGGACACTTGAATTGAACTGCTATTGCAAGCTATTATTCGCATGGCCCTAGCTCGCCGGTAGTGGGATGTACCACAGCAGTCGGAACCAGTGAATACTAACGCCTTTTTCAGGTGCAGGCCTGCCCCGACTACATTTACTGTGCCTCCCTCGGAGGATTACCTAAGAGAGCTGCAGGCATGCTGGAGAGACACTAGAGCTCGTTCCCATCTTACTTCTGATGGTCGAGCTCTGGCAGCCATGCAAGATGCATCAAGGGTGTGCCTTGATCACGTCGGCTATTGAACCTACCATTGCATCTCCTATTGTCTCACCTGATAAGACTCTGAGACGGGATGCCAGATTCCCTCGAACTCAGTGTCAGATCACTGATGCCCTTCCCACCAGGACTTATGATGCAGGGGCACAGGCCGGTCAGATTAAGAGCTCCTTGTCTCACCTCATGCTTGCCCTCTCTGTTTCCCTGCAAGAGGGCGGGGTAGATCCTACCATATCAGCCTCAGTGATGCATCATTGCAGGCTTTTGCCTTCATGTCAAGGGAGCTTAGGCATTTGCTCTCCCTTTTTGTTCCAGATTTGTCATCAGGTTTGGTTTCCCACCCCTCCCTCTAATCTTTCCAAGGCTTCAGAGGGTTCACCAAAAAGGCCACAGTGTTCTGCTGGTGGCCCCCTCTTGGCAGCAGCTCTCCAGTCTTCATTGGCTAATGCCTCCCTCCAACACCCGAGTCCACGCCCCACCACGGGCTCAGTCCAGTGGGTGCTAAGTGCCTCAGCGCCCTGCTCAGGAGCCTCAGCACACTCCTCAGAGGCCAGGCCACAATTTTCGTGGTTCCACCTCCGAGCAACCTTGCACTTTTTATCAGTTTCCCCACGGCCCCCAAGGGCCGGGGTGCTTGAGCCTGAGGCCTTGGGGGCAGCTTTTGGTTATTTTTCTCAGGAACAGCTCAAGTTCTGGGCTGCTCAAACTCCAGACCATTGATTAGATTTTCACCTTAACGCAGTGGTACAAACTTCAATTCTGAGGCCGGCTCCCAACCTTTGGCCGAGTCAAGGTGACCCAGGCAAAAGCTCTTGCACTGGATCAGGAGCTATCTGCGCTCCTGACCAAAGCTGCGATTGAGCCTGTAGAGTCCCTGTCACACCCCAGAGGGTTCTACTCAACATACTCTCTTGTGAAGAAAAAGACTGGCGGATTCTGACTAATTCTAGATTTGAAGGGACTCAACAAGTTCCTCAAGGTCTTGCTTTTTCACATGCAAATGACTGCAGATCTCCTTCGTACAGTTGCAAAGGGGGAATGGTTCATGTCCATCCACTTGAAAGACGCCAACTTTCATGTGCTGATTGGGCCTCGCCACAGGTAGTTCCTGCGTTTTGCCAACAGAGGTTGCCACTATCAGTTCAGGGTGCATCCATTCGGACTTTCCCTCTCCCTACGAGTGTTTACCAGATGCATGGTGGCAGCTATTTCACCCCTGCAGTCTCAAAGCATAAAGATCATGCCGTACCTGGACGCATGGCTAATTTGTGCTCCGTCCCAGTACCAGGCAGCCGAAGTTCTGGCACATGTGGGCCACTTGGGTCTAGGGGTGAACTGGGACAAGAGTTGCTTGCACCCTTCCCAGACAACAACCTTTATCGGTATGACCCTGGACACAACCTCTATGAGGGCCTGTCTGTCCCCCCAGCGTGTGGACAATATCCAACACCTCCTCCCCTCCCCTCCTCCTTTCCAAAGAGGGAGGCTGCTGCTCTACATAATTTTCCTTTGTCTCTAGGGAAAACTGACAGCAGCTTCTGTCGTTGTTCCTTTAGGTCTGCTGTCACAGCGCCCAATGCAGAGGTGGCTCAACAGTTTTCACCGGGATGCCTAGCGGCACAGACACAAGAAGCTCCGGGTGTCTCCGCTTTGCCTTATCACCCTGGTCCCATGGAAAGAGAGGTCCTACATCTTGGCAGGTGTTCCTTTAGATGCAGTGCCATCCTGTCGGGAGACTGTCACAACAGATGCCTGCCTCTTAGGTTGGGGTGCTGTGTGGCAGGGCAGGACAGCTCAGGGTCTGCGGTCTACACAGGAGAGCAGGGAGCACATAAATTTGCTGGTGCTACAGGCTGTGCATAGGGCTCTCAAGAAGGGCTCTTTTCAAACAGCGCCTGTCCCATTGGATTGTGGATATCATTTGCAACGCATATGAGGTGAGTGGTCGCCCAATGCCATCTGGTGTAAAGTGCCACTCTACTAGGAGTGTTTTCGCATCATGGGCAGCTTTGAGAGGAGTGCCACAGGAGGACATCTGTGCCCCGGCCTCGTGAGCATCTTCGAATACATTCTCCAGGTTCTACAGTGTTAATGTGGCCACTCCCTATCCATGGGTGTGGTCCTCTTACCACAATCCTCTGGTTCTACCAAATGAGGTGGGTACTCAGGATTCCTTGTGACTTTTTTGGTATTAGTCATCCAGTGCTTAAAGCACCGCCTCTGGTGGTCAGGAGAGATGAAATAAAACGAAAGTTATGGATGTAACTATGGTTCTATGAATCCTGGATGACCACTAGAGCACTCAGTGACTCCTCGTGTGCTCGCGAGAAGATTCTGTAGGAACAGATCCTCTGATGACACTGAAAGATATAGCCTCTCCCAGGTCATTCAAGGGATACGGGTGATTTTGTTGGTATAAATACTCGGACTGCGCATGCGCAAAGCAGAATTTTCAGTGTAAAAAGCACCGCCTCTGGCAGTCATCCAGGATTCATAGAACTGTAGTTACATACGTAACATTTTTATTCTCAGAAGCGGGAAGCCCAGTGAGAGTTTAAGGTAACATGGGAGCAGAGACATTGAGGAACAGGTAAGGATTCAAATAGGTCTGCCGGCAGAGAACTGAAACTTTTGTTGCAGGTGCAGAGGGTGCAGGCTCAGACATCCCCCTCAAGGGACAACCAATGGAACTATCGATGGATGAATGCAACTGTTTGTCATCCCCCAACGTGGCCAACAAAGTGGGAGAAGTGGCCCTACTGAAGGACCTATGAGTGAGTGGCATTAGGGTGTTGTAATTGCTGCTAAAGTTGCCCAGAGAGGGTATCCATGCTAAAGGTAATGGAACTGAGGGTTTTGGAAATAGCCTCAAGCTGGGCTTAGGGCATTCCCAACAGAGCTACTAGACAGACTAAAACAGAGTGAAGCTGACTACCATCTGCTGACTCCATCCTGGTTAGTCAGTACTGACAGACCTAGGATTCAGAAATAAAGCGCTAATGGAATTTTAGTTTCACAGAGTTTATTAAATGCAGACTCAAACAGTCTGGGTCTTTGACACATGAGAAAATTGCAGTACCAAGACAGTAGGCAGTGTTAGCATTAATATACATGCAGTAGTCTAACAACTAGGGTTGCACAATGCAGTTCATGGGAGTGGGCAAGACCATAAGTCATATAAAAAGCAATAATTCCAAACCAAAGCAAATCAGACACCAAGGGCAAACCAACTTGTAATAGTGTAAAACAAAAAGAATCTAAACCAGGAATCAGACTCTAGAAATATAAGGCTCATAAGTAACTGACAAAACAAAGAGACAGACTCCCCATGGAAACTGAAACTGAGGGCTACTTATACACCAGGAACTAATCAGGGAAATCATTAAAGGTGAGACATAGGGGGAAAGGGCATTCAAGGGTGTAGCAACAAACAAGCAAGCAACAAGGAAATGACTAACAATGACTGCACAGAGTGAGGGGAGGTGAGAGGGGAGCAGGAACGAAACAAAGACACATGGAGCAAGGCAATTAACCTCTTCCACTCCGGAGGTGTCCTTAAACCCACTCCAGAGGGATCCTGGCACATTGTCTTCAAGAGCATCATATCTCTTCATTGCGGCAATTATCAAGCAATTTGTGGATTTCCTATCCACATTAATGGTAGACCTAAACTAAAATGTCAATGTTTTACAAAGCTTCTGAATTGTTGCAGCTCACAGAGTTTCTTTCCCTTTACCTGTTGTACAACTATTCAATTTATCACTTTGGGCTCTAATTTCTTGGCGCAGCGCAGGTGGCGTAGCGTGGCGCAGCTCACGCAGTGGTAATTTTGTCCACCGCAGCCCGCGCAGTGGTAATTTCGTGAGGTGCGCAGCCTTTGGTAGACGAACTTGCGCCGAGATGGGTGTGGCGGCGTAGTAGGGGGAGGTGTCACATATTCATCAAGACGCAGTGACAATTTCGTAGAAAAAGTCTCCGCTGGAGTTGCGGAGGAAACTCGCCAGCTCCAACCTGCTTTAATTTCTGTGCAGTGGTAATTTGGCTGACTGCGCGCAGTGCGCACACGTCACTGAAATCTTACAGGCAGGTCTCCAGAATGTCAGGCACATTTCAATGCAATAAATAATTACAGGAAGCATTATTTAATGTAACTATCTGAATAAGGACATAAATTACAGTATCTACATCGATTGTCCTGATGTCAGATTAAAGGCGGTTGGCACGCGTAATGGAAACTTGACCTGGTTTAATCAACGCAGCTGAATCTGTGATGCAAACACACTGGACACGAAACGAATTTTTTCGCACGACTGATTACAGACAAAGTAAATGCAAAGACGCGATAGTTGGACAGGGTATTAATATAGCTCCTTGTCCGAAGGTCATAAAAGTTGTCATTTTTCCGAGTATTCCAGGAATTATTAGTGCATTATTATTAGTGCAAACTTGGCCATCTTTGTGTTCGACCTTCACAGAATGCAAATTCATAGCTATCGAGTTTCTTGGTCTTTTTAGCCTATTCATCTGTTTTCTTCCGTTGAAGATAGACAGCAGTCTTTATTCAGTCTTTCTTTTGAAAATTAGTGAGATGGATCGAACGATTCACCCTTTATTTCCACACCAGAGATAACATAGTACTTGTAGTCAGTGAGCAAATCAATTCCATGACCATTGACAGTGTGAATGAATTATCGCATACAGGATGAAGACAGTCCGACGCGAATTGCAAAATACTCCATGTCCAGCAGCCAGCAAATAGTAAAAGTATTGATATGAGAACACATTTATAACGAAATAAAGAATAAAATATATCTCCAACACACGGAACATCCAAAAAGATGACCCGCAAATAAATAAATCGCAGTGTTCATTGGATGTTCTGCTGTTAAAATGTTTATTTTTTATTCTTTATTGTGTTATCAATCTGTTCTAATCATCCTCTTTTTTTTTTTTTTTGGCTGTGAGACACGAAGGCATTGTATATTGTCTCGCGCCAGTGTCGACTCACTTTATTGACCAGAGCTTAAACAGAAACATTAATTGAAATTCTCGGTACTCATCTCGAAGAACTGAGCCCTCTTATCAAAACTTTCACGTTTAATATCTAAACGAGTCGGTAGATTTGAAGAAATTAAAAACAATAATAGACTGTCGGACACGGAGATATATTAAAACCCTGTCAGACTTTCCGACTCAAGACACTGCGTTCAACGCAATCAGTTGAGCGAAAAATTCGTTTTGCATCCTGTGTGCAAGCGGCTTAATACTACGCTACTATCATTGTAACTTAGGTTTTATCGTTTTTAGTGGGGGAAAGGAATGCAGCCTGATTGCTATGATCTCGTACTGAGTTAAGATCACATATTGAAAATAAATCTGTTACGTATCTTGCATTGTTTTCCATGCATGTTATGCATGTCCCAAAATTTTAAGCAGCAACAGTTTGTAATAATAGGAACACGCTATCCATCGTTTCTCTTCCCAATGAGCAAGATTTGACTTGGCTGTGTCGCCTGCTTTGCCAACTTGTGCTGGAAGGAGGGGCAGAGGCGGGACAAACGAGTACTTGCGCCAGGCTATGCCAGGCACGAAATTGCAACATACGCCTGGACACACCCCGTTGGCGCGGCGCACCCCCCGTTCGCCGCGCCTGCGCCTGGTCTACGAAATTAGAGCCCTTTGTCTGATAGGATCTTTCAAACTCCCATAAGGGAGTCAATTTTTATTATTTTGAATGTGAGAGTTGAGGCTTCTAGAAATAAATAAGAAGGTGCTGCTTACCATCTGAGTGGTAGAATTCATTACTAAGCTTATGGGGTGCAAATCAGAGCAAAATTAATTCTTAAACAAAACAGGTAGGCTACTTACATCATTCCTGTTAGAACTATCCTGTGGCCATTTTATTCAGGGTCAAAAGGCACAAAAATGATTCTGAATGTCCAAACAGCGTTGCACCGTTAGTGCTCGGGCCCTAATTATTGAAATGACGTTGTAATTGGGATGTTGCAAAAAAGGTGTTAAAATGACATATTACCCCACTATTTCTGGAGTATAACATTCATAACATCCTAATGAACAAAATAATACCGAGTTTATGTTGTTATAAGATTATGCAAGGTATCTCCATTTTTAAGGCCCTTTTGTGGAATGCTCTGCTCCACTATAGGGAGAAAAAAAATAATGCACGAGTCATACGCTGGTTTCTCTTGTTGCAGGCGTTCTCGTTTCAGGTGATGCACCGGCCAAGGACAGCTGCACCACAACACAAACGGCCTGTCTCGTAGGCATTCACTCTGGGCCCATGTGCTGAAGAGAGAGGAGCTGAATCTAAGGGGGGGGGGGTGGAGTGTGGCGACTGGGGAAACAGACACACCCCCCGTCCACGTCAAACCTCCCAGAAACATTGATTCTCCCCCGCTTATCGTCCCCCTCCAGCAGCACCAGAGACAGTGACTACCGGACGGGCCACTGTTCAGCACCCATTCAGCACCACCGCTCTGTACTGGACAGCAAAACTGGACTCTATACTCGTCAGGAAAACTGTCTATATATTGCCGGCAAGGGAGCAGACATGGACAGGTTGGCTGGGAGAGTGTGTCGCAAGTGCGCTACTGACTGAGGTTCTATCTCTTCTATGCCTATTAGAGTTCAAAGGCACAGAGACGGAGAAAGCCTCAGAAAGCCTCGCTCTGGCCGCTAATCTATTACCTGACAGCGGATAATTCCCCAAGTTTCTTAGATTTCAATAAGTTTACGGTCTTTAGGGTTTATTGCTGAAAATAAATTTCCTTCCAATGGGCTGGACTCTCGCCAACCCATTGCCCTGTCTGTGCATGGTTTTGCCACAAAGTGTATAGTTGGTTAAGCTTTTATGGCTTGGTTTTCTATGTAGCCAGCTAAATGCCACTCTCAAAATTGATAAGCATGTACACATACGCTTTTCATGACATTTATGCAGCTCATTAGCAAGCTACTAAATTCAATGTGTATCTAGAAACCGTTAATAGTTCAGCCAGAGGAGATGGACGACAAAAGTTGATGGGAACAGATAAAATGGGTGATCACTCTCAATGATTTTGAAAAAAAGCGCAATTGATGGAATTAATGCATATGGTTGCTACTATACAAATGCTAGCCACAGACCATTCGTTAAGCTCAAGACTGAAATGCAAGTGTAGTTGAAATTTTATGGCAATTGCATGTTTTTACGTTCTGTGGGTTTCTGTGTTTTTGGTTAGTCAATTTTAGGTTTTTGTCATTTTTGTGATGTCCGTTTTTGTCTGATGTCTTAGTGCTTCACATTTCGTATTTCTCCCGTGTTGTTCCGGTCCACGTCTTACCCATGTACGGTCTTTGCTTTCTCCTCCGTCGCGTCATTAGTTCGTTGCAGTTTTTGTCTTTATAGATTGTGTCACTATTTCGGGTGATTTAATGGATTCTGGGTTTCAGGCTTCCTTCTGCTCTCGTTTGCTAATTTTCCCTTGCTTTTCTATATTATTAACCCGTACTAACAGTTTGTTGTTTTCCTACAATTTTCTAACCAAAACTAACATTGTATGTAAGACTAACGCACTAACGAGCACTCGGGATTGTACAGCTGCACTTACTAATTGACTAACGACCTCTTCGCATTCGCCCTGTTCTAGTCCTTGCCTCATGCTTTTGCTTAATCTGCTTCGCTGTGTTTCCTGCAGACTCTCTGCATTTATCTTATCTGTCCTGCTTCTCATTCTATGCACTTAGGAGTATTTATTCAGTTTATTTATCCCGTCTTTGGGAGAGTCTTGCAATCCTCGTCCGTGTGTAAATGTTTTTCTGTTTCATGTAATTAGGTTCCCCTCGTGTTCCACCCCTTGTTAATTATATTAATTTTCAGAACCTGGGTTTGTCCGTGCCCCCTCCCTATATATGTTCCCGGCACAGCAGTGCATTCAGATCTGACTTCATTCCATTCCCCTTCATGCCACATCCCATCACTCTCCGCGTCTCTCCTCACTCCCCTCATTTCCAGTGTGTTGCTTCCGAGTGTCCCTATTCCGTCGAAGTCTGCCCCCCTGTGCCACCCGAGTTTGCTTCTGCCAGCTGTGCCCGTCACCTGAGTCCCGAGTGTGCCCTTCTCCCTGCTGTGAGTCCCGAGTCTGCCCTCTGCCTGCTGTGTTCCCGAGCCTGCCCCCAGCCAGCTGTGCCACCCGAGTTTGCCATCTACCAGCTGTGCCCGTCGCCCGGGTCTGCCCTCCACCTGCTGTGTTCCCGAGCCTCCCGTCCGAGTCTGCCCTCTGCCTGCTGTGTTCCCAAGCCTGCCCCCCTGCCAGCTGTGCCACCCGAGTTTGCCATCTGCCAGCTGTGCCCGTCGCCCGAGTCTGCCCTCCGCCTGCTGTGTTCCTGAGCCCCCCCTCCAAGTTTGCCCTCTGCCTGCTGTGTCGCCCCAGTCCCGAGCCTGCCCTCTGCCTGCTGTTTTCCCGTGTTCCCGTTCCCGTGTTCCTGAGCCTCCTGGTGTTCCTGTGTTCCCAAGCTTCCTGGTGTTCCCGAGTGCCCCAGTCTGTCCCCTTGTGTTCCCGAGTTCTTGGTTACTTAGTCCCTGAGTTTTTGGTTAATTGCTTCCTGAGTTGTTCCCCTTTTCAGTGCGTGTGCACGGTGGTTGTTTTGGCCTGTGCGGCACGTTATTTTTCCATCTGAGTCTTTTTAGTCTTATTAAATTTTTTAGTTTCCCTGCTCATGGCATCTCTCCCCCTTGTTTCCTTGTTCCGAGTCCAGTGTTCGGAGTCCAGTGTTTCCGAGTTCCGTGTTCTCCCAGTGTGTTTCCCAGCAAAACTGTAACACATGTTGTGTTTGTGATGTAACTACTATCATCGTATTGCTTAGCCTGTTACCTTTCTCTACTCATTGTATATCAGTCATGTGCATAAAGAGATGGATAGCTGGGGAATTTTTACTTGGTTGCTCTGACTTGACACACAGGGCTGGTGACTCTGTTCACTGGGCAATTAGGGCAAAGGTCATTTCAGAGAGGGGACTCCAAAGCAGAACAGCCAGTTTCCAGAAGGCTAGACCTGACAGGAATCCAATGGCCAAGTAATCGTGAACTTTTTTTTCCCCTTTTTCTAAAAAGTTCATAAACTCCCTTTGAGACATCCAGGAGTATTATTAATGGATAGAACAGCATAATAGATTCTCTTCCCGTAAATAATTAGTTTTTGTAAGAGACAGTGCATGGATGGCTATGATAAACCGCAATATAATTAACAAGCAATCTCCACCACTGACAAATCTGAAAAAATTTGGTTAATTTTCTCAAGTTTATGTTGTGCTACTGCACGTGTGTCAGGTTCAAGACAAGGTTCAAGAGTGTTTCCAGTGTTCAGGAACAAAACTGCACCAAATCTTCGCTCATTAATGATAAAGTGAATATAGCCAGCCTGGCATGATTTCTAACTATTAATTTATATTTAAAAACTTAATTTAATGGACAGTTACACAAAAAAATCAAATAAGAATTTCACTTAGAAAGAAGAAATTCTACAGCTGCTGATGATCTGCTACCACAAAAAGCTCCACATTGCACTGACTTGGAGGCAAAAAGACCATAAAGACAAAGAGAAGAGAGGGGTTAGACGAGCAACGGTAAAGTGGCATAGGTTTACCTCTTCATCAGGATCTTGATCTGAATCCGATTCCTTAAAGGTATAAGAAGCAATAAAGAAAGAAAGAGCAGGCGAAGCAAAGTTATTATGGCAGCAGAGCAAAGCTGGGAACAGCCAAATTGGCACAATGCATTATGGAAAGGATTGAAGAGGAAAACAGTACAAGCAAAAAGAGAAGTATAAGCATAGAAGAATATCCTCTCGCTTGTTTCCCATGTCACACACATCACAGAAGTTATCAAATTTTAATACCCCACAGCAATTATATACAATGCAAGACAGACACAGTGGAGGTGCACAGCAAAATCAAAATGAAAACTGAATTTAGAATGCCTGCAATGAAGATGCAATAAATCACATTGGTAACACTTCAAAGTAAGGGTACATTAATTAATATGAGTTAATGCAATAAGAATGAACTAACTGTTAATTTCCAGAAAAATAACGTCTTGTAATTATTTACTAGCGGTGTTCATATAAAGAAAGGTATTAAAATTTATATATTTTTGAATAGTTTGTAAGTTTAAAGTGCTACTTAAAGGTGACGTAGAATGGTTGGTATCCTTGTTCTGTGATGTGACATATAGACAACAAAATTTTGGTTGGGTCTGTAGAAGCTTCCTAAAAACCTATCTTGCAAAGCTATGTTAGGGTGGGGAATTTTGAACGCGTCGTTTTGCACCTATTTGGTGACCTTTCGGGCTTAACAGGCAACTTCATTACGAAATGCAAGCACTTGACGCTGATTGGCTGTCTTTGCTGCCACTCAAAAGAATGTAACTTCGCCAAAAGCAGTAGGGAAAATGGAAAACGCTAGCTGGCTTCGGAACATGGACGGACAACTTTATGCAGCTATGGCATACTCAGAGATTCAGCCCCATATGTCTCAACCCGAATCGGAGGAGGACACTGAATTGGAGGAAGAATTAGTCCAGTCAAGGCTGGATTTAAACGTTTCTGAATGGTAAATATTTCAGATTTTTTTTTTTTTTTTTCCAAACGCAATAACCGTAAAAACAGAGACGGCTAGATAGGCTACTTCAGAGCTGCCATGGCTTACGCATTCGGAGCGAGTCTCTCACATTGTTGTTCCTGTGCCGAAGTCAGCAAGTATTCAATCAAAGCACACTGAACAAATTTATTAGTGGAATTTAAGTTCTTGTGCAAGAAGTTAATCCGTTTCACGTGCATTACGGTGGATTTCCCCACTAGTGACATGGAAAGGGATTGGCAGCAACAGAATGGCAAGACATGTATGCAAATTATTTTGAAGGGGGGGGGAAACGAAATGACGTTGGGGGGGGAATGCAGAGAGAAACATGTGCCATCATATGTATCCGTTTTTTTCAGATTGGCCCGTTTTTTGGCTGTCATTTTTAAAAGACAAATTACTTTGAGACAGAGAAGTTCAGAATGTCTAGCTCTTTTCGTATGTTCTTGAATGCAGGTAGACTACCGTTATTCAACATAGACAGGGTAAAAATGGTTTTTGATTCTATGTCACCTTTAAGGGTTATTAAAAGGAAGATTTCAACTTTCCAATAAGAAAAAACGAGAAAGAAAAAACACAAAAAAATGATTAATTATGGGAACACAATAATTATTCAGCACTCTAATACATAAGTTAACTGTTACCCTATCCTGCCAGTCACTGATATATTGTGGACGCAGACTCATATTGATGACCGGCACATAGGAAAAGATTATCATTCTCCGGTAGCCATTTCCCTGTATGCAAGCCGTCAATGAGCATTAGCCTAGAGGCGGGACTATGGTTAATTAACGGATGTTTAATGTTTATTACTGCATTAACCCCTTAAACTCAAACTATTCACTTCAGTAGTCACCGCCATGCTCAGTGTCTACTGGTCGCAGCACTTCTCTGAGGCTATATCACACTTACACTGAAAGAAATATTGTAAACCAGGACACCATTTTTTTTAATGGTCTCAGCTTTACATCAAATGAATAATATCTCAATCATGTACATCTTTTAACACACATTTCCTTTTAATTCAGTAGGACATAATTGGGATTGTTGGAAACCTTGGGAATTGAACTACAATTTGAAATAGCCCTGATGTTCCACAAATTTGAAAACAGCAGCCGCACTTGATAGACCCATATATAGGTCTGTAGGTTTTCTGGAGTTTTAATAATGTACCCAATTATTAAGTCCTAACACAACATTCAATTGATGTGTACTGCTGAATGAGGGAATTTATGCCTAATAGCATAGCCTTTACCTTTGAATATGATGGTAGTGTGATATTCAGGTTACAGATGGCATTTTGGGAAAGGCTTCGGTAGGACCTAGGCTCCTTCATGAAGGATAAGCGACCACAAGGCTCTTGGGTGTTGTCTCGAACCTGCCCCCAGAAAGCATTGAAGGGTATTAGTGATATAATATATTCAAATGATGAGGAATATTCCTTTCTTAATTCATATCTGCATGACCAAGGAGATTTGTTGAAAAATTTCTCCATGAAAGAAACATACATGTGAATCAAGAAATAACAAAACATATAAAGGGGAGGGGGGGGGTCTTTCAAGATGGTGGCTCGAAGAGGTCACTTAGTTGAACTATGATGCAAAAATTTTCAAAATATAACCAGCAAAAATTGTATCTTGCTAATTATCACAATGTCACGTTATGAGTAAAGGTAACTACTTCGAGAGGAAGTCTGACAACACATTGCCTAGAAGAAATCTAAACTAGAAGAAATCATTTGAGCCTAACCAACATGCTGGTGAAGAAGCTAATGCAGGAACTAGCAAAGGCCTAGTGCACCCGGCACTTCAGGGGGCAATTTCTGAAATTAGAGCTAACATCACCAAAGTTATCAATGAAAATTAGAAACACCTTACCAACCACACTGCATATCTTAGCAACCATTCTTCGTAACTACCTAACACTCTTTAGCATCCATCTTGTCCACCCTGACAATCACCTGGATATAAGGGTATTTTAGTGGATGCTTGTACGGATGCTCCAAACGCAATTTCGTTGTACTTGTGACAATGACAATAAATACTCTGAATCTGAATCTGAATCTGAAACACCCAAGAGACCACTTTGCACACCCTAGCGACCACCTAAAACATTCTACCACGTACCTTAGATAGCCTAGAAACCACTCAGAAACATCAAAGCCACCACCCATTACACTGTAGCAACTATTTATAAACACTTTAGCAGGAACCTGGAGACATCCTAGCAACAACCCTGTACTCCCTAACTACCATAGCAATCTTCTAAACAAAAAGGGCGTAACAATTCTGAATCGCGTTTTTTTTTTAAGGCGTAGTACCACCACTTGTTGCCATGGGGTGAAAATCCGAGTTTTCCCTTTTCCTTTATTAAACTCGATGCAGTCTTGAACGAAAGTGCCGAACATCAAAGGGCATGAGAAATGCCTCCGGAAAAAAAGCTTGACTGATATTAGTATTTTTTTGGCGACATGCTGCATGGAGCCAAGTAAAGGACAACAGAATCGTCTCCTTCTAACCAATTAGGTTACTCTAATCCCGTCCCTGTTTACTTTGCTCAATTAGCAATCAAACAGGGGATTCGCTTATTTACTCTGCTGAATGAGTACAGCTGTTTAATAAGATAGCATGTTTGACTGCCGCATTCTGAAAGTTAAATGGCTGTAGAACAGCACAGATTTGTAAGAATGCGTATTTGGCCATTTCATGTGATTGTGATAATTTATATCTTACATTCACGTTTCATCCGCTTTACAGAATGTTTTCCACCTTGTATAATTTTTAGACACTTGAAATCCAGGGCGATCTGAAAATAAATCTCTGTATTTTTATTTTATCATTATAGATCTCCAAAAAATACTACAATGAGAGATTAAATGCTGAGTTGGGATGTGGCGATGTTGAACAGGGATTTTTTTAAAGTGTGATGAGACCACTTGCAGTCATGGGGTGTGTAGGCAGTCACGTGTAAGTTCTTGAAACATACACACCTGAAGTAGCTTAAACGATTTAAAATGCCATCAGGAAGAAGTCTGAGTTTAGATTTCACTAACTGCAGGAGCTCCGCCCTTCCCTAAATCTACTCTCGTGTACTTGGCCTAAATAACAATCAAGAAATTTAGCCAGTAGCCAATAACGATTAAGATGTGATGGTAAAAAGCAGACAGACCTAATTGGGATACGGTGTTAGATTGAAAGAATGCCAATAATTTGAATAATTAAAACAAGATCTTCATCTGAATTACATCTCTCATTGTAGCATTATTCAAGATTAATTTAAAACAGATTTATTATAAGATTGCCCTGGATTTTAAGCGTCTAAAAAATACACAAGGTGGAAAACATTCTGAAAAGTGGATTAAACGTGAACGTGTGATATGAATTATCACAGTTGCACGAAATGGCGTGGCCATGGGAATCATGTTCATGCAAATCTGTGCCATTCTATGGCCATTTAAAAATGCAGCAATCAAACATGTTGTCTTAATAAACAGCTCTACTCATTCAACTTAAAGGGCTCTAATTTCATAGCCCAGGCGCAGGCGCGGCGCAGTCGCGGTGAATGGGGGGCGCCGCGCCAACGGGGTGTGTCCAGGCGTATGTTGCAATTTCGTGCCCGGCATAGCCTGGTGCAAGTACTCCTCTGTCCCGCCTCTGTCCCTCCTTCCAGCGCAAGTTGGCAAAGAAGGCGTGTTTGGGTATAACACAGCTGAGTAAAACATTGCTCATTGGCAAGCGAAACAATGAATAGCGTGTTCCTATTATTACAGCCTGTTGCTGCTTAAAATTTTGGGATTAACATGCATGGATAACAATGCAAGACACGTTACACATTTATTTTCAATATGTGATCTTAAGTCAGTACGAGATCATAGCAATCAGGCTGTATTCCTTTCCCTAAGTGACAATAATAATAGCCTAGTATAAAGCCGCTTGCACACAGGACGCGAAACGAATTTTTCGCTCGACAGATTGCGTTGAAAGCAGTGTCTTGTGTCCGAAAGTCTGACAGGGTTTTAATATATCTCCGTGTTCGACAGTCTATTATTGTTTTTAATTTCTTCAAATCTACTGACTCTTTTAGATATTAAACGTGAATGTTTTGATAAGAGGGCTCAGTTCTTCAAGAAGGGTATCGAGAATTTCAATCAATGTTTCTGTTTAGGTGATTCGACATTGGCGCGAGACAATGTACAATGCCTCCATGTCTGACAGCCAAAAAAAAAAAAAAAGGAGGACAATTAGAACAGATTGATAACGAAATGAAGAATAAAAATTAACATTTTAACAACAGAACATCCAACGAAAACTGCGATTAATTTATTTGCGGGTCATCTTTTTTGAATGTTCTGTTGGTTGGTGATGTACATTGTGGTGCAGTGATAGGAAACCTCGCCCCTGCTCGCATACGGGCCACGCCTCTGTCTGTCCCCTTGTCTCACAGGAGGAGACTTCAGGACCAAGGACAGTGCTGTCGCACTATTCAGCACCACTCTCCCCCACTCAAGTCTGGACAGAGGCAGGAGCCTCAATCTGGCAGCCCATTGCTCCAGCACAGGAGATCAGCTGCATCTCATAATTCTGATTGGCTGCCGGCCTACAAAAGGCCCAGCCAAGGGCAGAGAGTGGGCAGACCTAAGCCTGAGAGTGCACTAATGTGGCTTCTTTCTTTCAGACTCTGAACCAGAGGAAGACCCAGCCGGTGACCCTGTTAAAGCCTTCAGCCCCAAGCCTGCTGCACCTGCCTTGGCTGCCTCCTGCTCTCCTACCTAAAGGAGGCTTGAATCTGCTCTGCACCCAGCCAGGTGGCCTGGTTATCATTTAAAATAATAAATACCCATCTCTCTTTATCGCCTCTTTCCTGCCTGGTCTATGTCACGCCCCGCTGGAGCACTACAATATGTATTTTTATTCTTTACTCCGTTATAAATCTGTTCTCATATCAATACTTCTATTTTTTGCTGGGTGCCGGACATTGAGTATTTTGCATTTCGCGTCGGACATGCGATAATTTATTCTCACTGTCAATGGTCATGGAATTGATTTGCTCTCTGATTGCAAGCACTATTTTATCTCTGCTGTAGAAATAAAGCGCGAATCTGTTCGATCCATCTGACAAAGTTTCAAAAGAAAGACCGAAAAACAGACGAATAAAAAGACCAAGAAAAGTCGATAGCTCTTTGCATTGACTGTAATCAGTCGCGCAAAAAATTTGTTTCGCATCCAGTGTGCAAGTGGCTTTACCGAGCATAGAACGCAAGCATTATATACGCACTGCCTGATGCCGAGACAGTTTGTGTTTGGCTGAGAAAGATGTGAAGTCGTTAATTTGCATCATTGATTCAGTTGCGCTGATTAAGTCAGATCGAGTTTCCATCACGCGTGCCAACCGCCATTGATCTGACATCAGGACAATCGATATAGATATTATAATTTATGTGCTGATTCAGATAGTTACATTAAACAGTGGTTCCTGTAATTATTTACTGTATTGAAATGTGCCTGACATTCTGGAAACCTACCAGTAAGGTGTCGGTGATGTGTGCGCACTGCGCGCCGGTCAGCCAAATTACCACTGCACAGAAAGTGAACCAGGTTGGAGCTGGTGTGCCTTTTTCTACGAAATTGTCACGGTGTATTGATGAATAAGTGACACCTCCCCCTACTACGCCGCCACACCCATCCCGGCGCACTTTCGTCTGCGCACGGTGTTGCACTTCACGAAATTACCACTGCGCGGGCTGCGCCGGATGAAATTACCATTGTGTGGGCTGCGCCAAGCTTCGCCACCTGCGCTGCGCCAAGAAATTAGAGCCCAAACAGTAAACGAACCCACCATTTGATTGCGAATCAAGCAATGTAAACAGAAACAGGTGTACTTTTCTTAGAGTTGCCTAATTGGTTAATAGGAGACAATTCTGTTTTCATTTGTTTGGCTCCTTTCAGTACGAAGCCGAGAAATACTAATGTCAGTCAAGTTTTTTCCGGAAGCATTTCCCACGCCCTTTGATGTTTGGCACTTTCGATCATGGCAGCACAGGGGTTAGTAAAGGAAAAGGGAAAGCTTGGATGTTCGCCCCATGGTAGCAGGTGGTGTAACTATGCTTTGAAAAAAATAGCGACTCGGAATCGTAACACCCCTTCTAAACACACCCTTGAAACCACTCAGCACACCTGACAAAAAACTAGGGCTGCACGATTCTGGAAAAAACGTGAATCACGATTTCTTTGTTTAGAATTGAGATCACGATTCTTTGGCACAATTTTTTTCCCACAAACTGAAATGTCAATTGTCCAATGATGTTGCTAGGTACGTTTCATGCATCCCTGACACATTAAAATCTGAAAGGACACAGTAAACTCACTATCCATGCGTCCTAGGGACGCACCTCATCTTTCTCATAAAAAACAATACATTGGGCCGACTTCACAAAAGACTTTTAAGGTTTACACGCGGATAACTTCTTTAATCACGCATTTAGCATGACTTTAATTTTAATCACTGTTTCACTACAATGGTGCCCCAATGGCGCCTGGAAAACTTCTGGCCACCCCACTGGCCATCCCAGAGCACTGACATAGCCTCTGTGACGTTACTCATAGGTTTCTGAATATCCACTGTGAAGCTCATTTGGTAGCTAATTTGGTATTTACCTGACTCCGCCTACCTCCCGGCTAATCCAAAAATGGTCAAAAAGGTGGATCGTGGCTGGAGCTGAGGCGAGCCGAATGGAGCCCAGTTGCTGAAAGACGCCTAACGAGATCGAAGCTACCCAGCCAGCAACTGCTTACGAACCAGGCTAAGAAATCAACTCGATGCTACATAGTTGGCTATGTCCGAGATGCGAGGTCATATTTGTCCTCGCAAAGTAAAGGAGCCCGCCAAGTTGCTTGAGGTGGCGGGTCGAACGCTATTTATTTCCGTGAAGAGTATGTCAGACGAACGCTGTACACTGCTTGGAAGTTGTGACAGATGGCTCACGCCTAGGAATACGAGTGGTGCTCAGTTCAGATTTTTGACACACCTAGCCACGCCACATTAATGGTGGTATGGCCAGTCAAACGTTAACATTGCATAACCTAAGCTCACTAGCAAGCCTGGTGGACCTTTATTTTCCTTCCTCACACAGGTATATTTTTGATCTATCACCCTATATTTTGAATTTGGCGAATGCCGAATTAATTGGCTTCTGTGGCTAACATTCGCACGGGTTATCAATGCTAGCACAGCAGGGCATTTGGCTCCAAGACTAAACCATAGTTATTTCTGCACCTACCCAGCTAATCTATGACCTTTATATTAGCTAATGATACCAATGTGACTAGCAACGTTTCTTTTGCGTCGTCTAAATTAGGGTACTTCAGGACCACAACAGAGCCTTTGCTCTTAGCTTCACTTTTCACTTAGGTTTTTTTTTCTCTCTGCGTAAATGTTGCGTTTCTGGACACCGAATATAGCCGAGCGTGACCAGCTAGTGACACTGTTTCCGTTGCCATTTGGCTTATTAATTAGGTTAGCTAGTGAGCTTGTGGATGATGGACTTTATGAAGAAACACATTTAGCGACAGCTAGCTAGCTTGCTAGATAACGAGGGATAGGTTTAATTAGCTATAAAGCTAGCTAGCCTCTCTATATAGAGTGATACTGATACCGTATCCGTAATCGCTCTGAAACTGGAACGAATCCATTTGCGGCAAAGCAGCGGTAGTGCTTGCAGCAAGATAACATGAAAGGAGAAGAGACTCAGAGCCAGAAAATGACTGCATCCCTACAAGGGAGGAACAGCAAGAGACGGAAACTTTGCGCAAAAGTGACTGGTGAAGACTCAGCTAGATTTTGGCCAGCCACTACCAACCTGTCCCTGGACCAACAGGTGAATTTATCATTGTGTCCTTGATGATGAAATGGATGGATACAGGGTAAAATCATTTGGATAAATCTGTGGTTATGGTGTGTCTACTGAGAGTGAGGCATTTCCATGGGAATTATATAAAACCTTTGTCAGTAGTTGAGACTAAGAATAGTCTGAATAGAAATTTTCATTGGCCAATATTACAAATGTAACGGAGAACACTTACTACTCATATTATTTGAATTATAATTATTATTATCATTATTGTCATTATTTCTAAAAAAAAAAAAAAGCTGTATTGAAAACTATCGGAAATGTTTGTGTGTTTTTCTGAAACTTGAGGAAAATTTGTAGGATGCATATTGTCTTTTTAATGAAAGGGGGTCAAGGACATAGCCTAGGAAACATCTTATGTCTTAATTTTTTGTGAATGTTTATTTGATTCGGCTGTTAGTAGACGGGTAAGATATGAGAGAGTGGGGGGGCAGTTCATGACCACGGGCTGGAACTGAATCTGGGTCATCATTAGGAGGACCGATTTGCTGTGTCACCTCAATATTTTCACTGGCCCCATCTGGCCACCCCCATGAAAATTTTCTGGGGGCGCCACTGTTTCACTAGGAGCAACTGTCTGCGTTCTTCTAAATATTTTAAACGCCTGCGGTCAAATAACAAAAAACTCAAATGCTCCTGAAGGTATGCTTAACTCGCGAAAACTACTACCACAGATTTATTTGCGCCTAAATAAGTGATGCTGACCTGTCTTCATCTGGTTGCCTGGTAGATTTTGAGCAAGGCTAGCGCCTTTTCTGGAAAAGAAATGCATAAATATAATAGAGGAAATTAATGCATGAATTAGTTGCTTTCTTCAGTTTCTTATTCACATAGGGGTCTATTCTCCCATTAGCGCTTAAGTCCTTTTCTACGCCATTCGAGTTGAGCGCTTTTGAGTTACGCTTATTCTCCCCTACGCGCTTTGATCACGCCCACAGCGCTTAACTTCAGAATTTAGGCGGCCTTATGTGTGACTAATCCAAAAGAGAGGCAGACTGTGTACAAAGCTCATTGATTATGGCTATCAGGAAAACAAGGAACAAGGATTTTCTGATCAACCATGAAAATGCAGTTGTGGTCCATGGAAAACGCAAACCAGACTTTAAATTTGAAGATCGTGGGCCTGCTGATAAAACCTTGTATCTCCAAACTGATAAGAAACAAAAACTTGTGTATATCCACTATTCTTACACGCAGAATTAAATATGTTTTATTTCATTTATATTGATCAATTTATATACTTTTTATATTTATTTTCCTGTGAAGTTTATCATTTTGAAGATACAAGGTTTTATCAGCAGGCCCACGATATGCGGCTGTAATAGTAGGCCTATGTATGCCTGTGCCAATTACAAGAAGTAATACAGATATCTCTTTTTTATTTCTTACTCTAGCAACCATGGCATTAAAGCAATGCAAACAAACTAATTTTTCCGCAATAATGAAATAATACAGAAATTAGCAGTGGCAGAGATACAGGGGGGCGAAGCCCTGGCTAGATCTCAATCGTTTTCCTTAATTGACGTCTTTTCCAATTATTGTAATTGGCAACTGAAGACATGGTTTCTCTCCTCATGCGATCTAACAGCAATTAAATTGCGGGTTAAATTCCTTACAGTGGCGGAACAGAGAATTGGGGTGCTCAAAACAGCCGTTTAAAACAATTATAAATCCTGACCTGTTCTCAGTCATCCTCATGATTAACAAAAGGTTCACTCCGAGAGCATTGCACACTAAACAGGTGCTCCTTGTTCTCCCCGATTAGGAAAGACGACAGTCATTCATCTGGACGCGTATTTGCTGTTTTTAAATCAACATTATTCAAAATTGCATAGCCTACCTTTCGACTTTCACGCAAATGGCTTGAGGCGCACGCTTTTTATAACCTAGGCTTTTTAACTGCCGAGTGCCACTGTATTTATTTATTTTTTTAAATCAACCCACATAATACCAAGAATGAAAGTCCGAGTTTCATTGGAGCATAGACCAGTTCAATCACATAAAGCATTGGCCAATTAATAAGTAAATTATTTTTCTGCACTGAATTGAGCCCATGATTTCATCGCTGTTAGATCGCATATAGTAAGAAAAGGCGTCTTCCAATTATCATAATTGGCAAATGAAAAGACGTCAATAAAGGAAAATGATTGAGATCTAGCCAGGACTAAAAGGGACGTGTCCCCCCCCCCGTAGCTCCGCTACTGGGTGGCATCCACTCTTTCTGCAGTGGAAGTGCATGGAGAATAACGTAGAGTGGATACGGATGAACGAGGGTTACATTAAAGTGTTCCACCAGACTAAACGGTCCTTTCCAGTATACGAGCCCAAACTTACTCTCTGTAATTACCTAAAACATACTAGCAACCTTTAATCCCGGTCTGTCCAGTAGTTTTGACATTGTCCCCGTCGAAACTGTACCTTCCCCACTGAACTACAAGACGCTTCGGGCCCTGAGAGCCTAAGGCGTGTGACGTCACTCGAGGTGTTTACACTGTTGCGAGGCCGCAAAAATTGCGAGTGGCAATTGAAGACACGGCTTCTCTCCCCCATGCGATCTAACCGCAAAAAAAATAAAGGGCTACATTCAGCAGAGAAAAATAATTTAATTATAATTAGGTCTATTCACTGGCACTGGGCGACGGCATTTCAGAACTCTTCGGTGAATTAAGGTAATTTCGGCGTCAAGTACGTACACCTGTTTTTGCAGCATGGTCACGCAACTCCCTGTGATTAATAGACAGCTGTCTGATCGGAAAATGTAAACGGACGAAACCAAGTACTAGTCACCAAAATTACCTTCATTCGCTCAAGAGTTTTGAAGTGCCGTCCCGGTGCATAGACATAATTACAATTAAATTATTTTTCTGTACTGAACAAGTCCTTGGTACTGAATGCAGCCCATTATTTTTTCGCTGTTAGATCGCATGGAGGAGAGAAGCCGTGTCTTCAATTGCCATTTGATTATTCTTGAAATGGAAAACGTGTTGATAAAGGAAATTCATCTAGAATTAGCCAGGACTAATTGTTAATAAACGGAGGGATATTAGCCCAGGTCAAACGCCGCCGCTGATAATGGTATACACGTGTGTATTGTACGGCTGTAGTAAATCGTCGGAGCCTGGTGTGAGAACAATGCACGAATTTCCGAAAGATACCGCAACGAGGAATGCCTGGAAGCGTTTTGTCAAGAGGACGTGAGATGAATGGAGAGAACCGTCGAAATTGACTTGTCTGTGCAGTGAACATTTCTTCCCAGACTGCTGCGAAAATTGGCCATCGTGGCAGATGGGTCGTGTGTCGAGGTTGGAGTTGAAGCCGTTAGTTGTGCCAACGACATACCCCGAAGGCATTTCTAGGACACTAGCTACGTGGGCAAACACCTGTAAAAACCTCCTTACTAATCCTACCGCCGCAACTACAACTGGTCCTTCACCAATGCCAAACCAAAAAACCCCGTACTGCCGCCAAGAAACGTGAGCTTTCCAGGGTGAGTATCAAAGCAATAAAATGTCAAATTAATTGACTGATCACATCAGTTACTTTTTCTGCAATGTGCTCAGAAGCTCCCCTTGTGCATATTGAATGAACAGTAGTATTTGCACACATTATACTGATTTTAGATTATGGAATCTTACAATGAATTCGCGATCGGATTGCGATGCCGCATTGGAGACTGCCATGTTGTTAGTCGACTGTTGACCTCGTGTGACGTCGCAACATTTCCACGAAGGCATATTTGTTTCGCTCGCGCCTTTCCAATAATTGCATTTTTTCACGATGTACTAAAATCTCCACATCCAGCTTGATTTATGTTGTTATTCAGAAGTTTAGCAATTGTTTAGGGTAGAAAAAAAATGGGTCAAGTGGATTCCTTTAAATGGTCATATTTGTTTGCCTATACTCAAAGTATCACTGTGATAGATACTGGAAACAAGCTTGATATTTTTTCAAATATTTATTGTATTTTTTGGCATTTCAAGCAGTTGAGCAGTGCATAGGCGTCACGTGCTGCGCCAGGGAATTTGGCGCAGATGTTTAATATCATGATAGCACGCAACCTGAGCATCAATGCTGTGCCGACGTCTCCGATCTCTGTACATATTCTTTTTAGTGGAAGGGGTTCAGATTGTAACGTGAGTACAATCAATGGCTCCCACAACAGTGGGGATCCTGGCGACCCAGTAGAACACCGCCTTAACTCCCCGTCTTTCAGCTACTGTTTCTGGGAATTTTAAAGTGGCTGATGTGGTGCAGCATAGCGTCACCCAACTGTGTCCGACACCTTGACACAGACGCCCGTGATACATGCATGACATCACCAGTCACTCTCTGGAACGACCCAGATGCCAGGATGACAGCGCAGTTGTGACCTTGATGACCACCGGTATATTTGTAATTGTTTGTAATGCGTTTGTAATTGAACTAACTGGAGAACAGGCTGTTGCGTAATATCATATGATGATTTCGTTTGATAATTTATTATTGTTATGAAATATGTAGTTTAGAAATAAGGATGAACAATCAAATATTGAATGTCTCAACCTTTACCATGTTAAATAAGATAAAATTAATGTTAAATTCAGCCTATAACCGACATCAAAGGCAATATTTCATTTCGCTTTATGCTGGCACTTAAAAACAGCCAAAAAAATACAGCCCTCAAAACCGCTGAACAGAAAAAGCCCGTAAGCCAGGGGGGGGAATAAGCGTAAGTGTTATTTGCATGGAAACGCCCGGAAACGCCCCGATTTTGGCCGTTTTCCGCCCCAAGTGCGTAACTGCCTTCGGGGCGCGTAATGCACAGACTTAAGTCAAGGGGAGAATATGCATAGGCTACTTCCACGCATGGGAGAATAGACCCCATTGAGGGGTTCTGCAAGGCCACGTTATTCATTTACATCTACGTTTACATTTTCCAAAAAGGCTACCGTTATTGAAGTCTGAACTGCATTTTTACTCTTCACCGATAATGAAAGCACAGATGAGAAATTACCACGAATGCCGAGGATGAGACAGTTTTGATGAGAGATGCGTCTGACGGCAGCATCTTGCTGACATCCACAGGACAGGCACAGAAAGTTTGACATTCTTTGAAGTGAAGTGAAATTCTCGGCATGTTTTCTTTGCCGACATTTCTGTGCGAAATGCGTGTCCACAACGCAACTACCCTTACATATTGGGTTATTAACCAGTAAAGACAATTGGGAATGCCCATTATGCAATGACAGGTTGTCATAATTTGACTGCACCTGTCTGAGGGCTAAACGCAAGGTTTTCCACGTGCAGTTAAACGTGCGATGATCCATCTTAGGAAATGGTGTTTAAACGTTCATTTAGCAGTCCGCATTCGGCATTTCCACATGTGTTTAAAATTTAAACCCATGTTAGTTATACGCACGCTAAAATGCTTTTGTGAAATCCCCATAGTGAACAACAACAACTCGTGTTTAAAATCACAGCAACTAACAAAAGAAACCTAGCTGTCAGCGGACCAGACAAGCACTGTTTCAACCCTCTCACCACAAACATATCTCCATTATTTTGTTTATCTCAACAGACTTTCCACTGTGTTGGTTTAGTTTCATTTTTGTGCTAAACGTTTCACAGTGATTGACTCAGTTCATTTTATTTAGTTGATGTTCAGACAAGAAGATTTTGGTTTTATTTTGGTAACAATTTATGTGTTGACTCTGTCATGGTGATGAGAATGTTTTGTTTATGTGTAAAAATCAGCACATTTATTGATAATTTATTTTGGTACCACAGACACTTTTGTTTTCATTTGAATTTTGGTAATTTATTTTGGTGCTATTTATGTTGCCACAAAAATGCTATTTTATTTAAACTTTGTATGTCCTGCCACTGTGACAGTTGTTTTGCAATAAACTTTTCAGAATTAGAATTTTATTTTTTTAGTTTCAGATACATTTTGAACATACATGAATACATCTGTTAATTAGAACCATATCATACCATACCACCATTTAACACAGCAGTTTAAGAAATAGAGAGAAATTATTTTTTTTCATTAGGGACCCAATGAATTTCCCAGGGACCCACTCAAATCACCACCTGTGGGTCCCGGGGACTCATTAAATTGAAAAAAATCAACATCAAAGATTGTCGTCATTAAAAAAAAAAACTAAAAACTGGCCATTAAAGTGCAGTTTAAAAAAAAGGTAAAAAGACAAAATAGGTGCACCTTAAGTGCTCTTTGTTGCATCCCTATGCCATGTGGAGTCAATGTAAAACCGCAACCCAGAAGATGATACTGCTCAATTATAATGTCATAACAAACAGGCAGGCACCGATGCAAGTCCATCCGAGGCACATTTGCACACAAACAAAAGCCTGCATGGAGAGAAAGCAGCACGCCAACTGCATTCCTGCATAAACCAAGAATAGTTTTGGGGAAACCCTTTAAAGCCAAACCATGTATCATCCACCTGCAGTCTTGAAAAAATTGCTATCAAACTTCAGTGGCCGTTTAAAATGCTTCTGGTGCTTTGAAGTCAGCTCCATCACCTTGACATAATTAGCATACCCTAAATCTATTCCTGAGTAGCTACTTTGCCGAACTATAGCTGCTTTTCCACCGAACGTGAAACGATTTTTTTGCACGACAGAACGTTCAAAGTCAATGCAAAGACACAAATACATTGCGAGTATCCGCATATTCACATTGATTTTTAATGCACTAATCTTTCATGCGAATAATTCTTTTTGCATTCGGTGGAAAAGCAGCTTAAAAAATCAAGCTATTTATTTCGCCAACAAGTACAACCAGCATGTAGCCTATAATGATTAAAGCGATAAGAAGTGGACTGACCAAACAAGGCTTCCGTGTAAGGGTGCCAATAACAGTAAAACCATTTCAATATGGCCCTGGTTTTCAAAAATATAACAATATAGGTTGATGCGATGTGGAAAACATTTCATTAAGCGTATCCACCGCGAGGTGTGATTTATTTACGTATTCACGTCAAATCGTTAAATTTAAGCCTATAAAATTAATATGGCAAATTCACAAAGGCGAATCTGTACTGTTTCTAGGTCATTTGAATCTCAAAATGGAACTGCCAAAAGAACAATATAGAAATAAACTGGACTGTCTTCCGATACAAATTTGCAATTGTGCGAATCAAGTGCTTGATTATCAATGGAACATGGGACCAAGGTGAAACTTAACTGCACTCTGCACAGGAGAATTCCAGTGTGAAATTGACTTGGGGTGTATTGAAACATAATAATGAGTACTAACTTTTGTCGAATACCCCACCTCCATACAGACGCAACATTTCAAAATACGTGGCTTTTTAGCCGAAGCTCCCAACAGGCTTACAATGGTAGTGAATCGGGCATAGCATGGCCATGCAAAGAAATCGCTATTTTTTCATCATTAGCAAGGCTCAAAGTAGCTCCACACTTCATTCATAGAATTCCGAGGGCCCTGACATTTAAAACGAGGCACTGAGAACTGTGAAAATGCACAGGTAGTTAATTAAAAAAAGACTGTTTATGCAAACCGTACCTTGAGCTAGTTTCCTGTCGCCTCCATCTTGAAAGTCACGATAAGTCGATTGACGAGCGCGAACGAATAGATTGCAATCTGTTCCCCTATCTTTCCTATTCGTTCGTGCTCGTCAAGAAAGTGTATGACTCTTTCCAGTGATACTATTTTAATGCTATCATAAAGAAATACAATGTGTAATATAAGAAGCCCACAACCACATAACGCCATACCTTATTTCAATAAACCTCTGAATTTAGAATTCAGGTAGCTCATAAAACGACATTTGTTGGCTAGACTTTTAACTAAGACTGTTTTGTGAACATTTTCCATAGATCTCGAGTTCTGTAAGCCGAAGGTGATGTTTCTCATTTTTAATGTTCAGTATATTAAGGGGTTACAGATCATAAGGAGCAGCAGATCATTCAGTCTTTAACAGAAAATATTTTCACAAATACATCTAACCGTGAACAAGATTATATCAAACGATGAGACAATGGATTTTTGACATGACGTGATCTGACCTGCGCAAAATAAAATAATTTTTCTGGTTTCAGTAGAAGCGTGGATGGGTTTTCACGTTCACTTGCAGTAAAGAAAGCAGTTTTAAATCTGCCAATTATCACTTTCAGATAGAATGTTTTGGACTTCAGCAGTAATGTAAACAGCAAAATCTGTCCCATTTTCTTGCCTGGTAATTCAGCAAGTAGCGGATAACTTGTGTTATATGTATTGTGGCAGTTTCCTCTGCCATTGGTAACACACTACAGCAGTACATCACTCAATCCACATGCCACGTGTTTGCCAGGTAGCATGCTACTACTGATAGTTTGGTGGGTGCACATACTAAGCTGAGATGGCTGGTGTGTTGAGACGCCAAACGCAGTGGCCGAAATAAAAGGAAGTCATGCAGATTGAGAGAGAGACAAACAAATAAAATAAGAGAGAAAGACTCGCGCTTCCAACGGACCTAGAGCTCGTCAGAGTGCAGGAAAGCAAAGCGAACTAGACAGAACGAATTGAAAGGAAAAAAAAATCGGAAACCGAGATAAAAGGAAATAGCATCAGACGGTGCCCAGAAAGTGGAAAAACAGAAAGATTCCCTTGCTTTTTCCTCTTTTGCAGCTAATATCTCAACAACTGTCTTACTGGTCTTACCAGCTAAAATGCAAACATAACACTGACACTCTAGCAAGAGCAGTGAGGCGGAACTAGGGCTTAAATGGAATCCAGTCCATGCACCCAATTAATACCAGCTGGCTCAAGAATCCAATAGGGGGCAAAACGATACCGTCCCAGAAGAGAGCAACCAAGACAGCTCTCAAAGCTTCCAAAAACCATGACATGACCCCCCCCCCCCTTTAAGGGACAGCTCCAGAAGTCCCCAAGGAACCCAGTGCGCAGAACTCCAAGATAAGCGTGGGATACAGAATATCCCAAGAAGGGACCCAGCAGCGCTCCTCAGGACCATATCCCTCCCAGTCAATGAGGAACTGGACCCCACAATCAACACGCCTCTCGGCAAGAATGCGGCGCACGGTGTAAACCGGCCCCCCGTCAACAATTTGCGGTGGCGGCGGGGGTGTGTTGGCAGGTGCCAGGATGCGAGTGCTAACTGGCTTAATCCGAGAGACATGGAATAATGGATGGATGCGTAAAGATCTCGGGAGCTTTAACTGGACCATGAACAGATGGATCTTCTGCATTGATCTTGAACGGGCTAATATAGGGGGGTGCCAGTTTTCGGGATTCTACCTTCAAGGGGAGGTCCCAGGTAGACAGCCAAACTCTCTGACCAACCCGATAAGATGGGGCCGAATGAGCCCCTGGCGCAAGAGAGAAGAACGGACCCTGATCCAAACCGATCGACAGCGAGGAATAAAATAGTTGACCGGGGAACTTCGGAATCATTCTCAGTCTCAGGAAACAGTGGGGGTTGGTAACCCACCTGAGCCTCAAATGGGGAAAGACCCGTGGAGGAATAACTCAGTGGGTTATGAGAATAGTCAGCCCATGCTAAAAATTGACTCCATGAGGATGGATTATCCGCCGCCAAACATTGAGGAGTGTTTTCTAAAGACTGATTAGTACGCTCAGTCTGCCCGTTAGTCTCTGGGTGAAATCCAGAGGAGAGACCCTCAGTGGCCTCCAACTGCTTGCAAAATGCCCGTCAGAATCTGGCCGAAAATTGAGGGCCACGGTCAAAGACAACATCTTGTGGAAGCCCATGCAGCCAGAATACATAGTTAACCCCAAGAAGGGCCGTCTCCCGCACTGAAGGCAGCTTGGGTAGGGCGACAAAATGAGCAGCCTTAGAAAAACGGTCAACCACGACCAGAATGACCGTGTTGCTGTCAGATATAGGCTGCCCCGTTACAAAGTTCAACGCAATATGCGTCCAAGGGCGCCTGGGAACGGGCACAGATCGCAGTAGACCAGAGGGAGGGAGGTGAGAAGTCTTGTTCCTGGAGCATGTGCCACAAGCTGCAACAAATTCCTGAATGTCTCTCATCATACCAGGCCACCAAAAACGTTGGGCCAGGAACTGCTTAGTCCGATGGGCCCCCGGGTGCCCAGCTAAGAGGGAAGAATGTCGCCACTGGAGGACCTGTGGCCTAACTGTAGGCGGGACAAACAAACAGCCAGGAGGCTCCCCCCAGGACCAGGATCAGTCTTCAAAGCTTCCTAATCCACTGACTCAATCTCCCACTGAATGGGTGCCACAACCTGAGCAGGCGGTATAACTGGCTCCGGGGTAGAATCGCGGTCAGAGCGGTCATAAATCCGTGACAAGGCGTCTGGCTTCATGTTTTTAGACCCCGGGCAATAGGTCAATGTAAAATCAAAGCGGTTAAAGAATAATGACCACTGCACCTGCCGGGAATTACGTCACTTAGTTTGCTGAATATACTGGAGGTTTTTATAGTCTGTCCATACCGCAAAAGGGTGTTCAGCTCCCTCCAACCAGTGGCGCCATTCCTCAAGCACCAGCTTGACCGCCAATAACTCTCTGCAAATTCAAAAAGTTAGGAGTGCGAACCAAAATTTAGGAGCGCACACACCAAAATCTAAGAAGCAACAATATATATATTTTTTAATGTTAAAAAAACTACAATATATCACTCCACATTAACAATACAACTCTCTCCATCAAATGTAAGTTTTTAAACAATATGAAAGTTCTTAGTTAATTGATTAACAAATGTTTCCACTACATTGACTTTATGCCATATCCGGAGGCCAGGATTTAAAATTGGGTCTCCTGGCTGTCTGCCCTACCCCTTCCATCCATCTCTTCACTGTCCGTGAGGCATCAAATATGTCCAGAGCAGGACCCTCCACACTGACCCGAATCAATTCCTTAACTGTGTTAGGGTTAAATGCAGATCTGACGTAAAGTCTTCGTTTTCGCCTTAATATTGCAATGTGAATCAGTCTACAGAGGTAACTTTGGTAATTTGTTTATTATTAATTATTATATAATAATTATTATTTATTTATTATATAAATAATATAATATGTTAGATGTTATAATGAGTAAGATACGCTTGTATTAAGATATGCCGCACACCATCTATATATTATTACTGAGTGATTTGCGTAATTTCACTCATATCCTCCGAAACCACCGTGAATAATGAGTCTGTTTTCCTCATACACCGGTTTTACTGCGCGACAAAAACGATGCGTTTCGAACTTAGTTATGGAGTGGAAAATGCATTTCGAAGCCGTTTTTGTGAGTAAAACCAGCGAATTCAATCAAGGACAGAACACCACTACAAATGTTGTATACAAGGAAATTCTACAAACTTTTAAACTCAGGCTGCCTACATTGCATCAAAAAACGTGCATTTAGCCCGTGCGTAGCACGGCTGACATCTAATTTCTGCATTTTCAGGAAAACATAGCCTGTACATGCAAATATAGGCTATAAACGTTTACAGGTCTGAAGATGCACTGAAAAAAGTATTTCTATGAAATATTGCAGTTAAGATACTTAAAAATAAACAAAGAAACTGAGACGAAGATTTTAGGTCTGAGCGAGCGCAGAACCGCGAGGCAGGATATTTTGATTGGTTGCAAATATTAACCGAACACCAAAACTACACGTTCACGCACATTTGTCACGGTATTTTCTGTTTCGCGCTTTCTCAATGTATGGAAGTACTTTCACGTTTAAAATGTTTAAACCCAGTCTGGACCATAATCTTTACAATGAACACAGTGCTTTTCACCCTCTTTTAACTTCAGCCATTCAAAAGGTCGAAGGCACTCTGCGAATATAATACTCTTTTCGCCGCCAGTTCATCCGAATCACCGTTGTAATCATTGTCATGATTCTCAGTTTCAGTAACTTTTGTTACCAACTCGTTTTTTTAACGTTGACGGTACCAAAAAAAAAAGTCTTCTGTTGTTCTTTGTTTCATTTTCCATCTAGATGTTGTGCACAGTTACAATATTAACTCTCAGTTGGCTGCTGCGAAATTGAGTGATTGACGGCTAATTTTAACCATTATAGAATCAGTTCTGAGGTTTAGGATGTCAAGCTCCACTTTGATTGGTCAGAATCACTGTCAGCTCAAGGAAACACACTGGTGCGCTCCATTCTTATACCGGGGCTGCGTTCTAACCTGAAATAAGATATTCTCTTTACTTTTTCCCTCCACTCGAGTGAGCCCTCCAAATGAAGGAGCAGGCGAGTAAGCCCTTCCCGAGCGAGGGAGGGCAATAGAGGGGACTTCGGGGGAGGGTTGCGGGAAATCGGATTGGAACAACCCTCACTGCGTTTCTTCCGCACTTTGACTTTTGTCAGCAAGTTAACGGGAAGTTTGTGTTGCCATGGAGCCGACTGAGTTAGTTGCCTGCCTGTACGTTTTACCTTTTAACAGTTCACGCAGAAGCGTATCGCATGTTTATGGCAAGTAGCTAGAAGACGGCGTGCTCGTTTGATTGCTGCAGCACTTGCGACTGTTGTATGGGAAAATAAAGCTACTTTCACCCCAGACACGAAATGAATTTTTCGAAGACACAATTCTTACATTTGTATGGTTCTTTCCCTGCCACAATTCCCCCTTTTGCCAGCAGAAAAAAATGGCGGACGTGAAATTTTGACCGAGGGACAATAAGCAAAGCATTCTGGGCAATATCAAAGCTTGGAGGGATGTTCGTTGTTGGCTTCGTTTGAGGGAGGATAATCGAGGGCTGGAGCAAATGAAAATTCGCCCTTCCCTCCGCAAAACTGGATTGGAATGACCCTACAAGTGGCAGCCATCTTACATCCTGGATTTTATGGGGATTCCCCCCTCGATTGGAGGGCAAGTGAACACGACGAAGAAAGCATTTTTTCGGATTGGAACACAGCCCGGTACGCCCGGCTACGGTATGTGCAGTAGATGCATGCACTGGTCTGGCGCATACGCCCATCTCTATTCAGGCTGGAGCAGCGGTTTGCATGCCTACTGACTACCAAATGTAGCTGAAAAGAGACGTTTAATTGGGGAAAAAAGCGGTCGCACAGGTGCAACTATTTTAATTCAGAGGTCGCAGAGTATTAATTTTGGTCGCAATTTCGAGCACTGGATGGTATGGTCCAGTTGGAACGGCCTAGCCTTTCAATGGAGGGGATCTTTTTGTACACTAGAGATGGATTTTTTGAACCTTTGAAACAGTTTTGAAACCAGATTTATTTCAGTAGTGCACAGCCTCTCTCTCTCTCTCTCTCTCTCTCTCTCTCTCTCTCTGGTGGTCTGCTAATTAAAGCAGGTATGGACACTACAGAATCCGACTCTCTCCCAGTCTCTTAGCTCGCTCATATGAGCCCACTTCCCGCTTCACTAGGTCCATCATACCGCATCTTCTTCTACCTGGAGACCTCTTTCCCTCAATTCTTCCTTCTATCACAAAAATCAGCAGATCTCCGTGTCTGAAGGTGTGACCTAGCCAAGCTTTCTGTCTTTTACGGATTGTATCCACTAATGACCTTTCTTCTCCCACCCGCCTTAGTACCTCCTCATTGGAGACTTTGTCTGACCATAGGATGTTCAAGGTCTTCCTCCACAACCACATCTCACAACTCTCGAGTCTACTGATCTCACCCTTTCGCATTGCCCAGCTTTCTGAACTATAGAGCAGAGCGCTACAGACTACCGTCTTAATAATCCTCTTCTTCAACGGCAGGCTAAACGACTTGGTAAGGAGCTCTTTTCTCTTAGAGAACGCATCTTTTGCCCTCGCGATTCGGGACTTGATCTCTACGTCGCAGTACCCCTCTTGAGTTAATATGCAGCGCAGGTAGCAGAATTCACTTGGCTCAGTAGTTGACCATCAAGACGTACCGCAAATTCTTCCCCAGGCTGTTTCGAGATCTTTATCACCTTGGTTTTCTATGCGTTGATTTTCATGCCGTACTCCCTTGCAGTCTCCTGCTTCTTGTCCATCATAAGCTGTAGACCATAGGCTGAGCTGGCTACTGTAGCCTGGTCATCCGCGTATCTCACTGTCTTGATGAGATGTCCTCCTACTCTAATGCCTTCATTCACTTGACCTAGCGCTTCTCTTAACATAGCTTCCGCTTAGATGTTGAACAGCGAAGGGGACAAGCAGCACCCCTGTCTGGTTCCTCGTCCTGTCATTGCAGGATTAGTCAAGCCGTCCTTCAGTCTGACTGATGCCGTCTGACCCAAATACAGTGCTGCGATCAGTCTACGGTCGCGCCAGTCGATCCCTATTCTCTTGAGCAACTCCAGGAGTTTCACCCAGTCTACTCTGTCGAACCCTTTCTCGTAGTCTACGAAACACACGTATATGTCCTGATTGTGGTCGATACACCTCTCACCTAGCAATCTCATAACTGCTATTGCCTCCCTGGTGCCCATTCCTTTCTGAAAACCAAACTGGTCATTGCTGATAAATGTTTTGGCTTTTGGTTCTATTCTGTTTGTCAGAACACGCAAAATAACCTTTGAGGCATGCACAATCAGGCTGATGGTTCTGTGTTCATCACATCTTGTTGTTTGAGGCCTTTTCTCGATGCGTACTAGCACTGACTTAAACCATTCCTCCGGCCAAATACCGGTACTATGGATGGTGTAGCATAGTTCCACAAAGGTCTTGAGTCCTTCAGCCCCTAATGTCTTCCACATTTCCGCTGGAATTCCGTCAGCTCCTTCTGATTTCCTGTCGGCTAGATGGTCAATCGCTTGCAAGATTTCTTCTTTCAAAAGGTCAGGACCACGACTGTCTTTATCAACCTCCTCCTCCAGCTCTAAGGGCAGCTCGTCTGGTTTCTCCTCACTTGCGTACAGGTCCTCTATGTATTCCTTCCATTTGTTGCTGATATCCTTTGTCTCTGTCAGCAAGATTCCATCCTTACTGAGCACACTGTCCTGTTTCTTACCGCCGCGATTTTCCTTGGAGAGCTCCTTCACCTTTGCGTACACCAAGTCAGATCGGCCCATTCTTTCCAGATCTTCCAGCTTGTTACACTGACCTTCTGACCAGCTGGCACGAGCTTTATCTGTTTCTCTGCGGAGCTCATTGTTCAATTTCCTGTACATCACTCTTCCGTGCTCCGTGTTTACACTCTTCCATTTCCTCCTTTCCTCCATCTTGTCCAGCATCTGCTCAGTGACCCAAGGTTTCTTTGCCTTTCTCTGTGTTTCATAACCCATATTATCCTCTCCACTCTTTAATACAGTGCTTTTTAGCAGGTTCCACCTGTTGTCCACGGTGTCCTCAGAGAGCTCGTTCCCATCTTCCAGATATTTATCTACATCCTCCATAAACGTATCATGGTTTTCCTTCTTTAGGTTCTCTCTGCTCCACTTCTTGATCTTCTTACTGCCAACTACTCTCTTTAATCTTAGTTTGGCTTGCATCACGACTAGGTTATGATCCGAGTCGCAGTCAGCTCCTGGGTAGGCCCTGGGTAGGCCTGCTTCACACTGTTCTGATATCTCTGTCTAGTGATGATATAGTCTATTTGTAGTCGATGAGTATCTCTTGGAGCCTTCCATGTGTATCTCCTTCTAGGGTGGTGCTCGAAGCAAGTGTAATCGTGAGAATCTGCGCTTGCAAAAGTCCACCAGCATGTTACCTCTTTCATTGCGTGTACCGAGACTAAAATGGCCTGTCACTGAGCCGTCTTTCCCTTCGCCAACTACTGCATTCCAGTCACCTAGCAGTACTAGATAATCATTCCCTTTCCCGTTATTCAAAACTTCTTCGATGTTTTCATACATCTCCTCTACTTCCTCATCTGTGTGAGCAGTGGTAGGCATGTATGCCACCACTATCATGATGTCCATTAGCTCTCCATGTAACTTTACCGTCATAAGTCGATCACTGAGTTGCTCAACTATCTCCACACATTGTGCAGCATGTCGATCTAGTATAAGAGTGACACCTCTCTCGTGCGTTGTTCCTCCAGAATAAATTACTCGTACCTCATCACTATAAAAGTCTCCTTTGCCCTTCCAGCGCACCTCTGTCAGACCGAGGATCTGAATTCTCAGCCTACTCAACTCCTGTTTCACATTCTCCAGCTTTTCTTCTCTTGTCATTGTACGAACATTCCAAGTACCAATTCTACATCTAGTATTGTAGGGATTTCATATGTTGACGACCTGAGAGGCCCCCCTTCCTCCCCTACCGGACGCGACACCTTGCATTGCTAAGGTCCCGTTCACGTCGTAACTACTCATATCATTCATTATAACTGTTATGGATGCAATAGGATATCGAGGGAAAAATAACTGAGGTGGTTTCCTGTTGCCTTCCTCAGTCGCAGTAGTCAACCTCACTGGACTTGTAATCCTAGCCACGTAATTGACTAACATCTTGTTACATTGCCGTTGGCCGTTGCACAGCCTAGTGGCAAAAAAACTTTTTTACTGCAGCTATTAAAACAAACAAGCATTCAAACTTTCCCAGGGCATTTGAAGACTTTTTTTCGGGGCGGGAAGGCAGGAAAAACGTCACAAGTCACGTGACAGAGCAGAGTCGTAAACCTGTGTCAAACCTGGAAGTTTTGAACGTGTTCAAAACAGTTGGAATCTGTGTGTCGAAATTGCCATCTCTAATCTACACTGCAAAGTCAGTCAGTGAAGAGCTTTGGTGCTGTGCAGATCTAATGGTGCTTCAGGCCAGTACTTTGTAAATATTTTTCTGCTGTATTTTGCTTTATTTGCTTGCATCTCGATGGACAGTTATAAAAAACTTTTATTTTTTTGCTTCAAATGGATTTTGTCTTGCTAAATTTTTTTCATGTTGAGGTTAAACTACACCTTTTTCAGTCAGCCATTCGGCAAACTACCCTCACTCAAGGTCAGAGTGTGACATGTATGTTGTGCATGTAGAATTTTTGTGCGTAAGAATACAGTGCCATGAAAAAGTATTTGCCCCCTTCCCGATTTCCTATTTTTTTGCATATTTGTTACACTGAAATGTTTTAGATCATCAAACAAATTTTTAAATAAGACACAGATGAACCAAGTCTATACAAAATGCAGTTTTTAAATGACTATTTCATTTATTGAGGGAAAAAGCTATCCAAACCTACCTGGCCCTATGTGAAGAAGTAATTACCCCCAAAACCGAATAATTGGTTGTGCCACCCTCGGCGACAACAGCTGCAATCAAGTTTTTGCGATACCCGGCAATGAGTATTTCAGATCGCTGTGGAGGAATTTTGGCCCACTCTTCTTTGCAGAATTGTTTTCATTCAGCCACACTGGAGTTTTTTCGAGCATGAACGGTTTTAAGTCATGCCATGTCAAAGCATCTCAATCAGATTTATGTTCGGACTTTGACAAGCCACTCCAAAGCCTTCATTTTGTTTGTTTTTTTAAGCCAAGGGCGCAGGTTTGCATAGGGACCATAGGGACAAGTCACAACCAATATTTTTGAAAGACAAAATAGTCCCTACCAATATTTCGCATTTTATTTTATATATCTAAAATATGAATTTATATTTATTTGCGGACTCAATAGAGTAAGTTGTAGACAATAGTCACGTTGTAGTCACGTTTTGTTTCTTTGACGTGCTAGCAATCCGTATTCCAGAGCTTCAGCAACGAAGTTATCCATACTGTAATTTCATTGGCTCAAACGCGCCTGCAGGTTGACGTTCCACTCACATGGACAAAGCCTGCATTAAGCGGCAAGTGGACGAAACGACTAGAGCACAGGACCGTATTATGCTGATAACGTTACCTGTCATAACTTATATGTCCTCAGAAAAGTGTTAAACTCCTTACTGTTACCTTGGTATTCAAACTCATTTTGTTCGATGTTCTGCTTTGTAGAGATATAGCCTAGACAATGCCACCAAAAAAGAAAAAAGATATACGGACCTTTTTCAACACAGAGAGAGTAAGTGGTGTAGCAACGCAAATCTATCATTGCAAAATGTTATCACCCGTCTTCCTCAGTGGCGGCTCGTGAATTGGCAACAGGGGAAGCCTAAACAATCCCTTAAAGTTAATGATTGTTCATGACCTGTTTTCAATCATTCATTTAAATTACAATAACAGAAACTCTGAAAACTACATTATCTGATGCGGCCAGTTTTCATTAATAAGGCATACCTGTCAACTCTCATGCATTCGGCATGAGTTGACGTGGCATTTTTACGTTCCTCTGCTGTAGTCAGCAATTATTCTATCAACGCGTATGTAAGAGATTTTCGCATGGAATTTAAGTACTTGTGCATGGAGGTGTTTGAAGCAATGATATTGCATAAAGATCTATGATCTTATTTCATTTAAACAATCATGAAACAAATGCATTGCTTCCAACCCCAATCCCTGAGTAAATAAAAGCGTGAGAAGTCTGGAGTCATAATCAGTATGCATTATAAATGAAAACTGGCCACATCTGATAATGTGGAGAGTTTTCGGAGTTTCTGTAATTGTAATTTAAATGAATGATTGAAAACAGGTCATGACCAGTCATTAATTTTAAGGGATTGTTTGAGCTTCCCCTATTGCCAGTTCACGAGCCGCCACTGGTCTTCCTACTGTGGTAAATTGTAGTGTGGTGTTGGATGATGATAGCAGTCAGGTTGATGACAGTACTGGGTTGATGACAGGGGGTCATATTCATGCAGTTAAAGCAAAATGCTAACCATCTCCCGTAATGTATTTGGTAGGCTAATTAGTTACTGTGTAGCCTGCTAAGGCTATTATTCGTGCTAACAATATTAAAGCTAATTAAATATTAGTTAATTAGGAATTAATTATATGAATTAATTAGTTAGTTAATTAATTATTAGATAATTAATATAGTTAATTAGGAATCTGTGCTTGAGATGAGGATATGTCAAATTCATAATTCAAATTCATTATTTATTTGAACACACAGTTCCACAATTTCTGTTGTTTTGTAAGAAGCCTAGCCCAGGCAAAATACATTTGCACAGTAGCCTAATGTTAAAATAGATTTAGGGCTATGAATCATGTTCATTCACACATTTTTGATTACTCATTTTTTGATTATGAAACTCAGAAATCCAGTAGCAATGATCTGGAGTGGGTTGAGGGAGAAGGAAGTGGACCTTCAGAGCTTCAGGTGAGGTCTGAATATTATGGCATTTAGAAGTAGGCCTATCAAAGCATCAGCAATGAAACTTAAAGGATCTTTAATGTTGTATTTTGAATAAGATGGCAAAATAGGTCGTCTTATTCCCTTAATATTTCAAATTGATCTGAAATAAATATAGGTGGAATAGATAGGTCTGCAATTTAGTCTTGATTGTTTTACATATTGGATGTTCACACATCCAGTGAAGATACTGTAGGACAGGTAGAGAGAGAAGTGACTGGGACTTCAGGGCTCTAGTCGAGATGTTGATTCTATGATGGGAGGTACTATGGATTACAAGCAAATAATTTTTGATGGAGCCTTTTCATTTTCATTGTTGCTCTTTACAAAATCATGCTCATGTGAATGCAGACCAATTAAGTTTTGTTTGCTCTCTTGGAGACAGTCAGTGTGAGTGATAGTCACCCTCAAGCAAGTCAGTGTAGCAGAGTCCTGGACATAGGGAGTAAGCCATGCCTGCCTGATCCAAAATTCATTGCAGTACAGCAACTACCTAACAAGAAGCTATGTTTTCAGGCAAAGTGGTATAATCGCTATCCATGGCTACATTATAGTCCTACAATACAAAAGATGCTGTGTTTTGAGTGTGTCAAGGCGTTTACAATCAAACAAACCACTCTAGAAAAAAAGAATGGCCCTGCATTTTGCTTGAATGGTTTTTGTAATTGGAAAAATGCCACTGAGAGCTTTAATCGGCATCAAGCCAGCAAAGCACACCATCATGCTGTCTCCGTCAATGCTCTGGAACAAACTCCAGGACATACACAATTACCAAGTGCAGTGGCCAAAGCACAGGAGGAGACAAGGCACTGTCTTATAGAAATCATTGGATGTGTGGGGTTTCTTGCAAGGCAGGGACTTGCTATTTGAGGACATGAGTTGGATAAGGGGAATTTCTACCATCTTCTCAAATTTAAGGCAAAACATGACCCACTTCTGACCTCTTGGCTTACTCGTTGCCATGATTATGCCAGTCCACAGTGCCAAAATGAATACTTAACTTTGTTTGGCAACACAATTGTGAGGGGAATTGCCTCAACAATCAGGTCTCTCCCAGTAGTTCAGTTTTCAATTATAATGGATGGCACTAAGGATATACAGGGCAAAGAGCAGGTTTCTGTATGCTTAAGATATGTGGAGAATGACCTAATCCCACAGGAACAGTTTGTTGGATTATATGAGATACCAGGAACAATCGGTGACCAAATGGCCATGGTAGCCCTGGATGTTCTCCTAAGACTACACCTTCCTATCTCAGGGTTGCGAGGTCAGACTTATGATGGAGCGGCTAATATGTCAGGAAGGTTTTTTGGGGCACAGGCAGTGCTTAAGAAGAAACAGCCACTTGCTTTGTATGTACACTGTGGTGCACATTGTGTCAATCTTATTACACCGTGTGTGTGCAGTGCCTCTCCCTTACTACGTGATGCATTACAGTGGGTCCATGAACTTGGAATACTGAGCAACCAATCAGGGAAGTTCAAAGGGATATTGGCCACACGACCATTTTCAGAGGGGCATACCAGAACTGTAAAACCTCTGTGTCCAAGTAGGTGGACTGTACGTGGTCAAGCTGTTCACAAAGTACTTAGTCAGTATGAGGCTTAGTCAGTATCTTGACTAGTCTGGAGGAAATGGCTTCAGTTGGTTCTGATACTGGCACAAAGGCCAATGGTCTCCTAGAACGCTTTCAGAAGGGAAAGACGGTTCTTGGGCTGATTCTAGCCACAGAGGTGCTTGGACAGCTAGAGTGTTTAAGCAGATCTCTGCAAAACCAATCCCAAACAATTGATGGCATGCAAACTGCTGTTGGCTATGTCAGCTCAGCTCTTCAACAAAAAAGGAGTGAGGAGAAGTTTACAGAGTTGTTTGAAAAGGCAGTGTTAATGGTTGATACTCTGGAAATCGAACCAATTGAAATCCCTCACCAAAGAAAACCCCCCAAAAGATTTACTGGTGAAGCTAGTCCCCATAAGCAAAAGACACCCGAGGAATACTACATAATTGAGTTTTTCAAGGTGTTGGACAGTTTGGACATGCAGTTTAAGGAACGATTTAACCAACCAGACTCAGAGAAACTCAAACAAATTGAGAATGTGCTCCTCACTGGGAAAATGAGTGATGTGATTGGAGAGTACCCATAGATGGATAGGGAGAATTTGAGGATTCAGCTTCCAATGTTTCACTCAAAGCATAAGTTTATGACAACTGGAGAAGCTGCAGATATCCTGAGACAGATGCCAAGTGAAGTAAGAGGTTTGTTTGATGAGGTTGAGAGGCTTGTTAGGCTGTTGTTGGTTGTCCCTGTGGCTTCAGCTGAGGCTGAACGAAGCTTTAGTGCAGTGATAAGGCTGAAAAACTGGTTAAGATCTACCATGACTCAGCAGCGCCTTAACAGTGTCAGGGTATGCCATGTGCATCAAACAGCACTTGATCTAATAGATCTTAAAGATCTTGGCCAACAGTTTGTCTCAGTGAATGACAGACGGAGCCATCTGTTTGGAATGTTTAAATGAATCAAACCATCAAGAATTTAGGTAACATACTGTACCTACTTCTTACAGTAAAAATGTGGAGAATTGTTAAATTTAAAAGTTCCAAAGATTTAATTGAAAAAATAAAATAAATAAACAAATGCAAATTAGGTAGCCAAATACCTACCACTGAATGTTATGATGTAAATATTTATGAATATTTATTTATGAAAAAAGATTTATCTTGGTAGCAAAACCTTTTTTTTCATTGTGAGCTCCAGAAATTTTTTCGTTGTTGTTGTTGTTCTTAAAATGGTCCTAAAATGACCAATAAAAACATGTTTCATGTTATTTGGTAAATACAAATGCATATTACGTTTCTAAGTGCTTGAACATAATTATTTGCACATTATTTGTGCAGTATTCATTTAAGCTGCACTTTTGTTGTATCAACGCAACATGTCAGTATTTGTTTAACTGTACTTGAACTCTACCTATCTTTTGCAACATGCCTCAGTAGAGATAGTAAATAAATAGTTAAGTACCATGCCGTTGTATCATATTTATTGCCCTTTGGCAAGGGAGGTGGTCGGGGGGATGGGGGGTGTTATTAGGTCCCTACCAAAGCTGAACCCAAACCTACGCCCTTGTTTTAAGCCATTCAGAGGTGGACTTGCTGGTGCATTTCGGGTCATTTTCCTGCTGCAAGTGTGCTTGAGCTTGAGGTCACAAACTGATGGTTGGACATTCTCCTTCAGGATTTTCCGGAAGAGAGCAGAATTCATGGTTCCATCAATTTCAGCAACTCGTCCAGGTCCAGAAGCAGCAAAGCAGCTCCAGACCATCACACAACCACCACCATGTTTGACTATTGGTTTTGTAATGTGAAAACAAGCCTCTAGATGGCAGTATTATGTCTTTCCTTTTCTGGGGGGGGGGGGGCATATTGTTTTTGCCTGAATTCCCGTTGGCGTTCCCATTTGTTTCCAGAGCATAACTCTGAAACTGTCAGACTGATTCTCCCCAAATTTGATATACTGTCTCTCCATAACATGTAGATGTGCCTTTTGAGGGTTTGAACTGCTTTTGAATTTTATTTTTTCTGTTTCCATGGCAACAATTTGGACTTAGGCATATTGAAGGGTGGGACTCGTTTCTGGACCATAACTCTAAAATTTGAAATGGGGGAAGGGGGAGTTTTTACGTGTAAAAACCATTTCTAGTTGACCTTTTTTTTGTTAAGCCCAGACTGGAGCTAGGTTTGGGCATGTCCTGGGCATGTCTGAGAGGGGCTAAATCCAGAGACAAAAAAAAAGTCTAAATGTGGGAGGGGGCGAAGAGTATATAAGGAGAGAAATTGAGAGAGTAAAGGAGTAGGAGAAATTGTAAGGAGAAGGATACATTTGACCAGACCTGTCATTTTTTTTTCAAGACCTGTGAAGCTTTTAGTGGATTTTTTGCCTGTGTTGGAGCATTTTCCTCACCCAGAACATCACCAAGCAACCCATCTCAAGGGACTGTAAATATTTTTTTTTCTTGTATATATCAATCTTGGTCAGTAGAGTAGATTGTCGGTTAGTGTTAGTCTTGGTTTGATTAAATGTGTTTAAGTTTTAAAATTGTGTCTGTCATCTCTTGCTGTCGTAAATGTAATTACAAATTGGGGCCATAACAGTTTGATATTCTTTTTATGAAATGCTGTGTTCGTTTTACGCCAGATGTAACCTTCCAAATAGTTAAGATTTTGTCTCGTCAGTCTACATAATAGTTCCCCAAATGTCTTTGGAATCATCAAGATGTTTTTTGGTGAATATGAGATGAGCCTTTGTGTTATTTTTGGTCAGCAGTGGTTTTTTTCCTTGGAACTCTCCGATGGATGCCATATTTACCCAGTCTCTTTCTTATTATTGAATCATGAACACTGAATTTAACTGAAGCAAATGAGGCCTGCAGTTTTTTAGATGTTGTTCTGGGTTCTTATGTGACCTTCCGGATGAGTCTTCCATGCGCTCATGGAGTAATTTCCATAGGCCGGCTACTCCTGAGAAGGTTCACCACTGTTCCTAGTTTTCCCCATTTGTGGATAATGGCTCACACCGTGGTTCGCTGGAGTCCCAAAGCCAATGAAATGGCTTTGTAACCCTTTCCAGACTGATAACTGTCAATGACTTTGTTTCTCATTTGTCCTTGAATTTCTTTTGATCGTGGTATGATGTGTAGTTTTTTCAGATCTTTGAGCCGTTTTCACTTTGTCAGACAGGTTCTATTTATGTGATTTCTTGATTCATGAGGTGTGGGAGTAATCAGGCCTGGGCGTGGCTAGTGAAGTTGAACTCAAAAATGCGGTTAATCACAGTTTGTTCATGATTTAACAAGGGGGGAGGGGGCAATTAATTTTTCACATAGGGCCAGGTAGGTTTGGATTGCTTTTTTTCCCTTAATAAATGAAATCATCATTTAATAACTACATTTTGCATTTACTCAGGTTATCTTTGTCTAAAATCAAAATTTGTTTGATGATCTGAAATATTTAAGTGTGACACATATGCAAAAAAAAAAAAAGAAATCAGGAAAGGGGCAAATACTTTTTCACAGCACAGTATCCTCTTCTTATCACCATGGGTTTAATGCTGACTTTTCTCCTCTGTGTCCTCAGCACAATACCCAGACAGGAAGTTTCCCCCCACTGCCAGTGGTCTTGAAAGAAAATAAAGGGGTTTTGGAATATTATTGGGCAGGGAATGTTGTGATTCTGCATTCTGCTGTCATGTTTAAGTTCTGTGCCTGGCTCTGCCATGTATGCTTTTGTGTTTAGTGACCACTGCCTGCCCTTTGACTATTCTTAGGATCATGTATTGTGTTTTTGGTAATTTAGATTTCATGCCTCAGTTTTCATGCCATGTTTTCATTTCCATGCATTGCACTTCGTCTACCCTGTCTTGTCTTGTGTAGGTCTTTGCCCACGGTCCCTAGTCTTGTGTGCCACTCATTCGGGTGATTTATTGGTTTCTGGTGTAATGTGAATAAAGGCCACTAGATGGCAGTATTTACCTTTTTTTTGTTAAGCTCAGACTGGAGTCATGTTTAGACGTCCTGGACATGGGTCTGGGGCAAGTCTCAGAAAATGAAAAAAAAGAGGTCTAAATGTGGGTGGGGTCTGCAAAAGAGTATATAAGGAAAAGAATTGAGACAGTAAAGTAGAAGGAGAAATTGCAAGAAGATGACCAGACCTGCCATTCTGTTCAAGACCTGTGAAGTTTCTTTTGTGGATTTTTGCCTGTGTTTGAGCTTTTTTTTCCTCACCCAGCACATCACCAGGAAACTGTAAATATTTCTGTTTTTTAGTATTCAATCTTGGTCAGAAGATTAATTTAGTCATTATTGTCTTTGTTTTTTTCATTAAATGTGTTCAAGTTTTTAAAACTGTTTCTGTCATCCCTTGCTGTTGCTGTTGCTGTTGTGTTATAAATCTAATTACAAATTGGGGCCATAACGAATTGGGGGCTCAAGGTCCGGGATAGACCATTTTGTGAGTAATTTATTGAAAATCTAACATTTCAAATTGTAAAATTGATTTTTTTTAATTGAATACATATATATTGACAACAGCAATGGATGATTTCTTGGCATCACCAACTGTAGGGGTTTTGAAGTCTTTTAAAAAGACAGAACTGCTAGAAATTTGCAGACATTTAGAGCTGACAGAGGTGAAACCAGCCATGCGAAAAGCAAGACTGGCTCGAGAGATAGTTGAATATTACATTGATGAAAATGTGTTTGCACCCGGAGATCTGGAACAGTTTCCAGTGGAAAATCCAAATGGAAGAAAATGGAAATAGAAATGGAACTTAAATTAAAAATGCTAGAGATTGAAAGGGAGGAAAGAGAAAAAGAAAGGGAGGAAAAAGAAAAGCAAAGAGAATTTGAGAGGGAAGAAAAAGAAAATCAAAGGCAGTTTGAGTTAGAAAAATTAGCAAGAGAAGAGAAAATAGAAAGGGAGGAAAAAGAAAAACAAAGAGAATTTGAGTTAGAAAAATTTGCAAGACAGAGAGATTTTGAACTAGAGAAATTCGATAGAGAAGAAAGACTCCAAATGGAGCAACTAAAAATTAAAATTGAAACTAAAAATAAATTTTGCGCCAGTCAGGAGGTAAAACTGGTGCCTCCATTTTCGGAAAAGGATGTTGACAACTATTTCCAGTGTTTTGAAAAGGTAGCAAAGAGTTGCCAGTGGCCAAAGGAACACTGGCCTCTGATGTTGCAAACTGTCCTCAAGGGTAAAGCTCAACAAGCCTATTCGGCTTTGTCTGCAGATGATTCCTCTGATTATGAGGTTGTCAAAAAGGTTATTTTGAGAGCTTATAAGTTGGTTTCAGAGGCTTACCGACAGAAATTCAGAGGTCTGAAGAAATCTGAAAATCAGACTTATGTTGAATTTGCTAATGAAAAGCAGGTTTGCTTTGAGCGCTGGTGTACTTCTATGGAGGTCAAAGATGATTTCAACTCACTAAAAGAGATGGTGTTAGTTGAAGAATTCAAGAACTGTGTTAAAGATGATGTTAAGGCCTACCTTAATGAGAAGCAAGCACTGAACTTGCAATCAGCTGCCAAATTTGCAGATGAATATGTTCTCACACATAAGTCCAAATTTCAGTCTAGCAGTAATAATAGATGGTCCCAATTTCAGAAAAAGGGTTATGGTGATACCCAAGATTCCTCACCCAAAGACAAATCTGGTGATGGTGCTCAGAAATCCAGTAAGAGGTCTGATCAAAGTGTGAAAGCTGACAGTGACAAAAGTGGTCTAGTTTGCAGTTATTGCAAGAAATCTGGTCACGTAACAACTAACTGTTGGTTCCTTAAAGCTAAGAAAGAAAAAGAAGAGGATACCAAACCAAATGCCTTTGTGAAAACAAGGTTAGAAACCCCTGTAGTAGATAACCAATCTGCTAAATTGCCTGCTTCTTGTGGGGCGAAAAAGCCTGATACAGCTGACTTCGTGAGGGGGGAATTTCTTCCATTTGTGTCAGAGGGATTTGTGGCTCTGAATGAGCATACTACTCCTGTCCCCATATATATCCTAAGGGATACCGGAGCTTCTCAGTCACTTTTGTTGATGGACTCCTTGGAGTTACGTGATGAGACCGCTTCAGGGGATTTCATACTTGTACAAGGTATTGAAGGGAGGACTGTATCTGTACCCCTGCGCTCTATATTCTTGAAGTCAGATTTAGTTACAGGACAGGTAAAGGTGGGACTTATGTCAAGTCTACCTATAAAGGGTGTTTCTCTGTTGCTAGGCAATGACCTGGCTGGGGGCAAAGTAGTTCCCCCTGTACATCTTACTTCACAGCCGAGCACTGAAGATGGGGATGAGGACCCATCTCTGTATCCTTCTTGCGCAGTGACTCGTGCTATGGCCAAGAAGGCTAAAGAAGAAGATGATGTGGTGCCGTCCAGTACATTGAATAGTCAGGACTCAGGTGGTTCGCTTCATGACTCTGATTGGCCTACTATGGTTTCTCCGTTTGAGGACTTATCAGATACTTTTATCAGTTCTCTATTCAGCCAGCCTGATGGGTCTGGTGATTCTGATGTGTCTGGAGACTTGTCACTGTCCAGAAAGCGGTTGATTGAGGAGCAAACTAATGATCCTGAAATTTGTGTACTAAAGAGGAGAGCCCTTCCTGATAAAGAAATAGACATAGTTCCAGTTGGGTATTATCTCAAGGATGGTGTGTTGATGCGGAAATGGCGCCCTCCTGATATCCCTGCCAATGCAGATTGGGCAGTGGTCAGGAAAATTGTTGTTCCGAAGGTCTATAGGAATGAGATCTTAACAATGGCTCATAATTCACCTTTAGGAGGTCATCTTGGTGTTAACAAGACTGTTGATAAGATCATGAAATACTTCTTTTGGCCTGGGCTTCGGAAAGACGTTTCCAACTTTTGCAAAACCTATCACACTTGTCTGGTAGTTGGAAAACACCAGTTAGACCCACCTGTAGCTCCATTGCAGCCTATCCCAGCATTTGGGGAGCCATTCTCTAGGGTCATTGTTGATTGCGTTGGTCCATTACCCAAGACTAGATCTGGAAATCAGTACTTGTTGACAATCATGTGTGCATCTACCAGATTCCCCGAAGCCATACCTCTACGTAACATCAAGGCAACTGCAATCTCGAAGGCTTTGATAAAGTTCTTCACGTTGCTTGGCCTTCCCAGGGAAATTCAGTCAGACCAGGGTAGCAATTTCACTTCAGGATTGTTTCAGCAGGTTGTGTATGAACTAGGTGCAAAGCAGATTTTTTCTAGTGCCTATCATCCAGAAAGTCAGGGTGCCTTAGAGCGGTTTCATTCCACTCTCAAGACAATGATTAGGACTTATTGTTATGACCATGAGAAAGACTGGGATGAAGGGGTTCATTTGCTGTTGTTTGCAGCTAGAGAAGCAGTGCAGGAGTCTACTGGATTCAATCCATTTGAGCTAGTGTTTGGTCATGAAGTGAGAGGACCTTTGCTATTATTGAGTGAACAATGGCAAGAGAAAGAGCCGCATATCAGTCTGTTAGACTATGTTAGCAAGTTCAAGGAAAGATTGCGTGCAGCTTGTGACCTTGCCAAAGAGAACTTGAAATCAAGTCAGGGAAAAATGAAAACTTGGTATGATCATAAGGCTAGAAGCCGTGAGTTTGAACCAGGAGAAAAGGTCCTTGTGTTGTTTCCCTTGCAGTCCAATCCATTGTAGGCTAGATTTCATGGTCCTTATGAAATTCTGACAAAACTCAATGATCTCAATTACATTGTGAAGACTCCAGATAGGAGAAAACCAAAACAATTGTGTCATATTAACATGCTAAAGCCTTATCATGACAGAAATGCTCGGATTGCAGCTGTCACTTCAGATTCTCCAATGGTCGAAACGTGTGAAGATGAGGGGGAGTTTCAAGATGATGAACCAAGAATTAAAGCTGAAGTTCTTTCATGTAAATTGTCAAACACTGAAGTGTTGCAAAATCTTGATGTAAAACTCCAGCACTTAGAACCCTCACAGAGAGATCAGTTTGAAAGGTTGATCAAGAAATATGAGGATTTGTTTCCTGATGTTCCAAAGAGAGTTACTATAGCCTCTCATGATGTAGATGTTGGTGATGCCAAACCAATAAAACAGCATCCATACCGGATGAATCCTGAAAAGAGAAAGATTGCTGAGAAAGAGGTTGAGTACATGTTAAAACATGATATTATCAGACCCTCCAACTCCGATTGGAGTTCACCCTGTGTGCTAGTTCCAAAACCTGATGGAAGTACTAGATTCTGTACAGATTATCGCAAAGTCAATGCTGTAACTAGAACTGATGTGTTTCCAATACCTAGGATTGATGATTGTATTGATAGTGTAGGGCAAGCAAAGTTTCTGACCAAGATTGATTTATTGAAGGGTTATTGGTGTGTGCCTTTAACTGAGAGGGCCAAGAGCATCTCTGCTTTTGCCACACCATCTGGATTGTACCAGTATGAAGTCCTACCCTTTGGCATGAAAAATGCCCCAGCCACGTTCCAAAGGATGATACAGTCTACAATCGCCGGATTGCCACACACGGGTGCGTACATCGATGACCTGATCACATGGAGTGACTCCTGGGAAGAACATCTAAAAGATGTAGAGACGTTGTTCCAGCGCCTGACCCAGGCTAACCTGACTGTTAACCTGAACAAGAGTGACTTTGGTTGTGCTACTGTCACCTATCTTGGCTACGTCATAGGCCAGGGTAAGGTGGCACCCATAAATGCTAAAGTCCAAGCCATCATGGACTTTCCAGTTCCTGACAACAAAAAAGCTTTGCGCCGCTTCCTTGGAATGATCGGGTACTACCGCAAGTTCTGCAAGAACTTTGCTGAGATTGCTCTCAGTCTAACTAACCAACTGAAGAAAGGCGTAAAGTTCACCTGGGATGATGCAAGCCAGAGAGCCTTCGATCACCTGAAGTCTCTGCTGTGTCACTTTCCCGTGCTCAAATCTCCTGACTTCAACAAACCGTTCTCCATCGCGGTCGATGCTAGCGACCAAGCTTGTGGATCTGTGCTCCTACAGAGAAGTGACTCTGATGACATTGAGCATCCCGTGGCATACTTCTCCAGGAAGTTCAATCGCCACCAAAGGAACTATTCCACAATAGAGAAGGAACTGTTGGCTCTGGTTCCATCTTTACAACACTTTGAGGTTTATGTTTGTACAGGACAAAAGCCAATGATTGTGTACACTGACCACAATCCGTTAATGTTTTTGAGTAAGATGAAAAACAAGAATCGGGGATTGTTGAATTGGAGTTTGATTTTACAGGAGTTTGACTTGGAAATTAAGCATGTGAAGGGTACAGACAATGTAATTGCTGATTGCTTATCCCGTGTTTGAATGTGTATATATATATATCATGTGTTTGAATATTGTATGATATGTATATATAGACAAGTGTTCACTTAACCATTTTGTATTGAAAAGAAAAATTTTGCCTTTATGAGTCAAAATTTTTCCCTTTTGGAATAGAGGTGTAATGTGAATATAGGCCACTAGATGACAGTATTTACCTTTTTTTTGTTAAGCTCAGACTGGAGTCATGTTTAGACATGTCCTGGACATGTCTGGGGCAAGTCTCAGAAAATTTAAAAAAAGAGGTCTAAATGTGGGTGGGGTCTGCAAAAGAGTATATAAGGAAAAGAATTGAGACAGTAAAGTAGTAGGAGAAATTGCAAGATGATGACCAGACCTGCCATTCTGTTCAAGACCTGTGAAGTTTCTTTTGTGGATTTTTGCCTGTGTTTGAGCTTTTTTTTTCCTCACCCAGCACATCACCAGGAAACTGTAAATATTTCTGTTTTTTTGTATTCAATCTTGGTCAGAAGATTAATTTAGTCATTATTGTCTTTGTTTTTTTCATTAAATGTGTTCAAGTTTTTAAAACTGTTTCTGTCATCCCTTGCTGTTGCTGTTGTGTTATAAATCTAATTACAAATTGGGGCCATAACACTGGGTTTTCAATCTTCCTTCATTATCTCGTGTGCTTCCTTCCCCTCTCTTTTACTGTCTACTAACCATGCTGACAGTTTGTTGTTTTCGATAATTACTAACCCTCATTAACATTGTATATTTTTACTCACTTACTAACATGCACTCGGGATTGAATAGCTGCACATACTAATTGACTAATGATCTCTCAGCAGTCGCTCAATTCTAATCTCCGCCTCCTTGCCTATCCCTAATTATCTCTGCTGCTGTTTTCCACTTATATCTCATGCTTTCCTTTTCTTTAGACTATGCACTTTTAGTACTCCTTAACCGGAGCTGTTGTTTGTTCATAGGATTGTCTTGTGATCCCTGTCTGCGTTTTGGCTACAGCCAAATTCATGTAATTAGTTTATTCCTCATGTGTCTCTCCCTGATCATTGTTACCATTGATTGCACCTGTTCTCCCTGGTCATGCGTTTACCCTGGATGTGTATATAAGATGTCTGTTTGGTTCACTCACTTGTCAGATCGTTCTCCCTAGTTTTCTCGTGCCACGTTTCTCGCCTTGATTTCTCAGTGTTTATCTTTCTGACTGGACCGTCCTTGATATCGAGCTTTGCCTATTCCCTGTACCGCATTCTTGTTTTTTGACCTCTTTTGTCTGACTACAATTTTTGTTATTGGTGCCCTGTGTATGACTCTGGATTTAGCCCTTTGGATTCTGATTTTGGATTGCGGACTTTGTACTGTTGCCAGCTCTGTTGGGGGGTTTCCCCCTTCAGAAATAAAGCCTCCTTTTTGTATTCTACTGGTTGTCGCACTTGGTTCATTTCGTAAATCCCAACAGGGAATTAATATGAAGCTCAGCGCAAGATCAGTCAGGAAGATCTGCTTTCACTAATGCATGCTTTCATTCTAGCTGTGATCATGTAGGGGCCATCAACAGAATCATCAGCTGATCTTATCCATCCAATAACACTGAAACACACCTATATTGTTGGCCTATCATCGTGGGGCCATCTTATTAAATATAAGTCTCTGCTTCTAATGCATGCAGGCTGCCATCCCACGCACCCTCCACCTCCCCATCACCGCCCAGCATCTGCAGGTTCATCTGTTTCATCTTCATCAGCCACCACCACCACCAGTTTCCGGAGTCCATAGAGGGGATTTATCCAGCTGTGCCTCAGGCTAGAGGCTCCACAATTGCTAAATCTCCCTGTTGAGTCCGAGCGCTAAAGACTTAAAAGCTATCATCACAGCCATTAATCTATTCGTTCTGTAATTTGTGATAAATGTTTACCTTTACCAATTAAGTGGTGTGTCCTGATTGAAATAATCTTTGCCATTAATCTAGAAAGTGATCAGATATTTATGCTACATGGGATATCAAGTAACTTTATTAGTGACAAAATATAAAGCAAAACTTTATTTACTGCTAAAATTCTGTGCAAGAAATGCATACTTCAACAGTACCCTGACTGTTGTTAGGTATCAGGGTTAATTCTTTAGGGCAATTGTCAGACCTTATGCTGGTGCAGTGGGTCCTGTGTTCTTCCTGGTGCAGGAAAATGCCCGGCCTCATGTGGCCAGTGTGTGTAAGCAGTTCCTGGATGATGAAGGCATTGATGCTATTCACTGGCCCTTTCGCTCCCCAGACCTAAATTCAATTGAGCACCTATTGGATGTTGTATATCATGCATCCAATGCCAGCAAGTACTGCCATAAATTTTGTAGGTGCTCACTGCGCCCTGATCCAGGTCTGGGAGGAGATCCCCAAGGAAACCATCCGCTGACTCATCAGGAGCCCAGGCGTTGTCGGGAGTGCATACAGGCACGTGGGGGCCATATACATTATTGTTCAGTTCAACCCTCAATGGGTAGATGATTTTGGTTTCCATTGACCGTTGCTAAATCATTTTGTTCTTTACAAATTATACAAAGTACATTCAGAAAAGATCTTTAACTCGAGTAATTTTCTCATCAAGATCTGATACGTGACTTTGGTGTTCTCCTCCTTTTTTTGAGCAGTATAAAGATAATCTCGTCTTTCGGTCAGATTGAAATCACTGAAGTATAGTAAAAATGTATTTAATTATTCTAGCAAAGCGAGAAATAATTAAAATTATTATTAATGAAAATTCATCAATAAATAATTTGAAATGAGTCTGTAAATTATACCTTGCAGGTCTAAAACCAGGTTGTGTTAGAAATTACACTGCTTTGTGGTGAAATCTGAAATTATACCTTAAATACTGGCAGCAGGAACTAAGAGCTGTGCCCACGTGACTAAGCACTTACTTTAATGAAGAGAGCGAGTCTGTTCTCCTTGAAAGCAAAGAAACTGAAGAGGTGGTGTTGTCCACTTTTGGTTAGAGGCACCAGGTTCCCAAAGCAGTCTGCATAAATGGGTTTCCCCTCCAAGACCTGTAGATGAGAAATACTCCACTCTATCAGCCAGTGACTAAGGAATACAAGCCAACACTTATTCTCCTACAATCTGTATTTACAGGGCTCAAATATAGAGAATATAGAGTATGCCGCACATTTTGAAGGCCACAAATAAAAACGTAGTCTGCAAATAAATATTTAGCCATTGGAAATGTATTTTTTAGCTGTATACCAGAGCATATTTGAGTTGCCATTTAAAAAATGTAAATGAGCCCAATTTGTGGACTTTCAGCTTTAATTTGAGGGTATTTACATCCATGGTGTAGAAATTACTACACCTTTATGAGCGATCACCGCCTTATTATGGGACCGAAAGTATAATTAGGCAAATACCACTACATAGGCCATTCCATCAAGACCGTACTGCCTGGATCTAATACCAGTTGCACTGCCATGAAAAAGGATTTGATCCCCTCCTTATTTACTCTATTTTGCATGTTTGTCAGACTGAATTGTTTTAGATCTTCAAACAAAATGTATTACATGACAATGACAGTCTGAAAAAGCAAAAATTAGTTTTTAAACAATCCATTTATTTATCAAAGTTATTCAACACCTGCTGACCCCTTATGATTTCCCCTTTCGTGACTAAATCAGATAACTTGCCAAATATAATTGATAACTAGATTAAATTAACATAAACTGGAGTCCTCCCCCTGGAAAGAATTCCGTATCCAACTTTCACTTTTTTCCTGCTTTTTATTTGCCGGAACGATTTGGAAAGGGGGCGCCAATATGTCTTGGGGATTTTATTAGTAAGAAGTAGGTTTAGAATTTAATTTCAATATTTTACACCGTGAATGCTTATGCTGCGCATGCCCTCAAAACCCGATGTGTCATCAGCAACATGGCAGTCACCGTTATATGCCATTACCACGCTTATCAGCATTAGAAATGAAACTAAATTTTCTTGACTGGATGCTCACTTGATGTTTTTATACACCCAAATGTTTTTCTGGGTACTCAAACATCAATTTGAGCAGAGGAAATACTGATTTTATTCAGTATTGCAGGAGGTGGAATATGGAATTCCTTCCCTTCTCCTTTCAGGGAACAGCTCACAATTCATGATACGGCTCACAAACTGTCGTTCACAATTCATCTTGTCCAGCTTTTCCTACTATATTTATTTAATATTTCCTACTATATCCTATATTAAGGGGTCAAACCTGGGTTCACCCAATTTAAGTACTTCTAAACACCAAAAACACATATAAAAATTGTGTCAACTGAAAAAAGCTCAGAATGGAATTTGATTTAAATCAAATTTAATAAGTTTGTTACCATGAAAACTGTACATTATTGGCGAAAAATGTGATATCTTGTGGCAAAATTATCTCAGAAACTATACCATATTTTCCTGTAATTATTTTTTTTTGTTTTGAAGCTAATATCACCAGCTATACAATGACTTACTCATTCTGGGTATTTTCATAGGAAAATATTTTAGAAAAATAATTTGGTCATAGAATTTGAGAAATGGGTGGCAGAACTTGCATGGCAGACGGATCATAAATACACCATGTATCCACCTACCCAAAAATGGCTATGCCATTGTATAGAACATAACTAACTGATGCTATGATGAAAATTTCAGAGCAATACCTTGAAAAATGCCTGCCACAAGCCTGATAAACTTTGAAATTTTGTGATGCGAGAAAATTGCGTTTTTGTCAAGAAATGAATGCACTGGAGGCATTCGCATGATAAAAATCCAGTTTTTTGGATTTTAAATTTAATTTAGTTTTCACCCCTCGGCCAACTCCCGCCCGGAGGGGTATTGTCATCACCTGTCTGTCGTCCATCGTCTGTTGTCTGTCGTCTGTCGTCCATCATCCGTCCATGATTTTGTCCGGGCCAGTACTCGGCAACCAATGATCGCAGCTTCACCAAATTTGGTATAGTAACTCACTGTGACCCATAGATGTGCAATGCCAGGCAATGCCAAAATCCCATAGATTTTTTGCTAGATTTGACCTTTTATCTTGAAGCTGTGACCTTGAGCCTGGAAATCTTGTCCGGGTCAGTACTGGGCAACTAATTCTCGAAGCCTCACCCAATTCGGTAGGGTAACTCACTATGCCCCATAGATGTGCAATGCCAGGTTTTTTGCTGGATTTGACCTCGAGCCTGGAAATCTTGTCCGGGTCAGTACTGGACAACTAATTAACGCAGCTTCACCAAATTTGGTATGGTGACTCACTATGACCCATAGATGTGCATCGTTAGGTTTTTTTTGCAGTATTCGACCTTTGACCTTAGCTCTGTGACCTTGACCTTGGAAATATAGTTCGGGTCAGTTCTTGGAAAACTAATTCTCGCAGCTTCACCAAATTTGGTATGGTAACTCACTATGACCCATAGATGTGCAACGTCAGGGTTTTTGCTGGATTTGACCTATGACCTTTGTGCTGTGACCATAAGGCAGGAAATATTATATGGGTCAGTACTCCGCAATTACTGATAGCAGCTTCACCAAATTTGGTATGGTTACTAACTGTGACACATAGATGTGCAACATCACCATTTTTCCTCGATTTGACCTTTGACCTTAACGCTGTGACGTTGAGACAGGAAATTGTGTCCGGGCCGAGGGGTATTCCCGTTATGTTTCGGTCTTAAAATCACCTTTTATTAATGTTTTGAAAGATTTTGTACAAAATGAACAAAATATATATTTTTTCAAGTCTGAACCTAGTCTTGACCCCTTAAGATATAAGATATTTTGTATCTCATCCTGAAAATCTCCGAAGAGTTAGGAAATCAAGTATGCACATCTGCTATTGGTTTAAGAATTAAGAATGTGCATGCAATGTTAAAGAAATGATTAGCCAGGCAGTTTTTTGAGCTGAATTTATGCCATACTGAAAGTGCGTACATGGACGTAGTCAGTGCTACTTAGCTAGCTGCGTAGCTACCACACAATAGATCAAACTGCAAAACACAGTATTTTGAATCAGTGTAAGATATTCAGATTAATTGAAATATACAACTCAATTTAGGTACATCTTGAACAGTTTAATGTGAAAAAGCAAAGCAAGTGTTAGCCACATGCACGATTACAGGATGTCACCTTCAATAGTAAGTAAGTAAGTAAGTAAGTAAGTAAGTAAAATTTATTTGTATAGCACATTTACAACCAAAGTGCTTTACAATCATTAAATAAAAGAAAATAAAAGAACACAGTAAGAATCAGCCAGAGCTGTACATAGGATATCAAAGGGCAAAGACAAAGACAATGATGCAGTACAAGGAGAAAGACGCCTCCATCCAGAAATCACATGCAAATCAGTGGCTGCCAAATGCAACCCGGAACAGGTGTGTTTTAAGTGAAGTTTTAAAACCAGACACAGATGATGCAGATTTCAGTTTGTTTGGTAGACTGTTCCAAAGCCTTGGGGCAAACACACTAAAAGCCCGGTCCCCTTTATGTACCAGGCGAGACCGTGGAATGTTAAGAAGTGACTGTGCAGCATACAGTGGCGCTAGACCATTCAAGGCTTTAAAAACGATCAGTGCCACTTTGTACTGGATTCTATATTTAACAGGGAGCCAATGCAAAGCTGCCAGGATGGGTGTGATATGCTCACTTTTTCTTGTACCAGTGTGCAGCCTGGCTGCTGCATTTTGGACCAGCTGTAGACGGGCAAGGGAAGATTCAGCAACTCCAGTATAGAGTGCATTATAGGAATCAAGTCTGTTAGTGATAAAAACATGTATAACTTTCTCAAAGTCTGATTCTGTTAAAAAGGACTTTAGTTTAGCAACTGTTCTGAGCTGGAAAAAGCTACCCTTTAATACGGCATTTATCTGCTTGTCAAACTTAAGTTTGCCATCAAACAAAACCCCAAACCCACAGATTTTTAACCTGTGTTTCAGTAAACGGAATGAAAGGACCCAGGTTTCCCCTCAGACGTTCAGTATGCTTAGGGGGGCCAAAAAGAATAACCTCAGTTTTGCCCTCATTTAATTGTAAGAAACTATGCGCCATCCAAATCTTTATATCTAAGATGCAGTCATTGAGCCCAGTTGTAGAGCACTGTCTACCAAGGGATAGGGGTATATAAAGTTGCAGATCATCAGCATAGCAATGAAATGAAATATTGTATCTCTGAATAATATGACCCAGGGGGAGCATATAGAGAGAAAACAGTAGTGGACCAAGATGGACCCCGGAGGAACTGATGACAGGATGGCAGGTGCTGAGGAGTAGGCTCCAATATTGATTCTGAAGGTTCTGTGCTTAATGTATGAAACAAACCAATTTAGAGCCACGCCCCTAATTCCAACCCAATGCTCCAGACGTTCAATGAGTAGGTTGTGATCTACAGTATCAAAAGCTGCAATCCAACAGAACCAAGATAGAACAGTTGCCAGAGTCAGCATTTAATAACAGGTCGTTTGTCACCTTTAGAAGGGCAGTCTCAGTGCTATGGAATGCCCTGATTGGAAAGTCTCATAGACCTTGTTATCATGTAAAAAAGTTGAGAGTTGACCGAAGACAACTTTTTCTAACACCTCACCTAGAAATGGTAATTTAGAATGGGCCGGTAGTTACTCAGTATCTTAGCATCCAGATTTTGTTTCTTTAAAAGAGGTTGTACTATAGCTTGTTTAAAACAGTCAGGAACTGTACTAGTGGTTAAACTGGAATTTATTATGGCTAGGACATCATTGCTGATTGTGTCTAAAACCTCTTTAAAAAACCAGGATGGGAGTACATCCATTGCAGAGATAGAGCATTTCATCTGAAAGATGGCAAGGGATAAGTCTGACAAAGAAATCAAGTCAAAATGTTCAAAAACTGCATTGACCGATTTGAAGACAGAGGGCCTGGTTACCGAATAGTTACCGAATACTCACCCATTATCCAGCATTAGTTAACCAACATCAGTCTTTGCTAGTTTACTGTTTATTCTGTAATGTTACCTAAAAGCTAGGTGTAGCAATCGAGTTGCTACATAACAAAGCCATTCTTCAAATATAATGAAAACATTTGCATTGTTACACCTGCTCGTTTCACCAACTTGAAAATCACCTTTGAAGGCACGGACTCACTGATGACTCCAATGCTCTATACTTAGGTACTCACATTAGCAGCTGTACAACAAGAATGCGCTTAGTGACAAGTTCCCCTTGTTTTATTCAGGCTATGTAAAAACTAAAAAAAAATTTCCGCTGCCGTGGAAATTGGAACCAATTATGTCAAAGAGAAAAATCAACAGATTATAAATTAATCACTTGTGGTAGTCAAAAAAGTTTATTCACGGATTTATAGGTGTCTTTTTCAACTGTTCCCTATGGAGAAATTTCTTTTTGCCCCCCCCATGGCATCACGTGACTTGCAATATCAGCTTTGATCACTAAACCCATGTCGGCGTACGTCTCAGCCCTTCTTCAATATTCAGTTCTTATAACACATCCATGGATGTAATAGCTTTCACCTCTGAAGAATTTCCAGTGGGAATGAGTCAATATAAGACAAAATGGATCCTTTCAGCTCTTGAGCTTTTTCCATAACTGCAGGCTTCATTTTAGAATGACTAAACTTCATCACAATAGGATGATTTAGCTTCGGCTGCCCTTCTGATTTAATGCGGCCAATTCTATTGACATTGATGAGGCCCATAGCTTCCACGTCTTGTTAGGGCATCTTAAGCTTCTCTTTGAAATAAGTTTTAACAAGTTTCTCCATTGACTAGTAAGTCTAATTGTTGCTTTCGGGAATTCCATGTACAATCATATTGTCACGTTTCTGCATTGCCTTTCTATTATTTTGTTGACCATTTTGGCATTTTCTTCCTGAAGTTGTGTTTTAGGTTATTTTTTCTACGTGCATTCTGAGAGATACATTCTCCTCTTTTAGGACCTTGATCAAAGAATTGCTGAACTCAATCAACTGAATTGATGTTGTGTCTTTGACTCTTTCTTCTGTGTCAAAGGAAGAAAATAAGCATCAGTTTCTTTTGTGTGCAACAAGCTGGTTTGAATGAATGAACCACTACAGTAAGTGGTTTTGTCTTGGCCAGGTTGGCTTAGTCGCAGGGTGAGACACCCTGAGATTATTCCATTCTGGCAAACACAATGGGTTCTAAATTCCCAGACCAGGCGCAGGCTAGCACAGGCACGATGAATGGGGGGTGCGCCGCGCCGTCGGGGTGTGTCCAGGCATATGTTGCAATTTTGTGCCCGGTGTAGCCTGGCGCAAGTACTCCTCTGTCTCGCCTCGGTCCCTCCTGCCGGTGCAAGTGGCAAAGCGGGAGGAGAGAAGGCGTGTTTGGGTATAACACAGCTGAGTCAAATCTTCACCAATCAAATGAGCTCCTCTCCTCACCTTTAATGTGTTGGAATATAGATACCTCTGTCCTATGCCTGCATGATGCTTTAATGTTGCATTTTACTTTGCTGCTTCAGGCATGTTTTCTGCACCGCATACGTCTATATTAAGCATTACAAATATGGGTTAGCTAGCTAGGGCATTCACAAAATATTACCATTAGCGAACTTGTAGTTTTGTTTTTAAATTCCATTCATCAGATCATTCAAACTGAAGTTTGCTCACGACGGTTGCTCATTTATCTCTTCTGCCTGCATCATTGGGCAGAGAAACGATGGATAGCGTGTTCCTATTATTACACCCTGTAGCTGCTTAAAATTTTGGGATTAAAATGCATGGACAACAATGCAAGATACGTTACACATTTAATTTCAATATGTGATCTTAACTCAGTATGAGATCATAGCAATCAGGCTGTATTCCTTTCCCCCAATAAAAACGATAAAACCTAAGTGACAATAACAGTGGACTAGTATTAATCCGCTTGCACAATGGACATGAAAAGAATTTTTCGCATGACAGATTGCGTTGAACGCAGGGTCTACGTGTCCGAAAGTCTGACAGGGTTTTAATATATCTCCATGTCCGACAGTCGGATGGTTTCAATATAACTCCGTGTCCGACAGTTGATTATTGTTTTTTATTTCTGGAAATCTACTGAATGTTTTAGATATCAAAACATTCACATTTAATATGAGGGCTCAGTTCTTCAAGATGAGTACCGAGAATTTCAATCAATGTTTCTGTTTAAGCTCTGCTCAGTAAAGTGTGTCGAGATTGGCGCGGGACAATGTACAATGCCTGTTGGACATTAAATGCAAAATACTCCGTGTCCGACAGCAAAAAAAAATAAAAAAGAGGACGGTTAGGACAGATTGATAAGGAAACAAGGAATAAAAATAAACATTTTAACAACAAACAGAACATCCACACTGCGATTTATTTATTTGCAGGCCATCTTTTTTGGATGCTCTGTTTGTTGGTGATATATTTTTATTCTTTATTTCATTAAAAATCTGTTCTCATACCAATACTTTTACTTTTGCTGGCTGCCGGACATGGAGTATTATGCATTTCACCTCGGACAGTCTTGATCATGCATCAGATAATTTATTCACACTTTCAATGGTCAAGGAATTGATTTGCTCACTGACTACAAGCACTATTTTATCTCTGGTGTGGAAATATAGCGTGAATCTGCTTGATCCATCGGACTAATTTTCAAAAGAGAGACCGAATAAAGACTGTTGTCTATCTTCAACGGTAGAAAACACACGAATAAAAAGACCAAGAAAAGTCGACAGCTATCAATTTGCATTTTGTGAAGGTCGAACAAAAACATGGCCAAGTTAGCACGTCTAGTAATTCCGGGAATACTCGAAAAATTTAAACTTTCATGACTTTTGGACACAGAGATATATTAAAACCCTGTCCGACTTTCGCGTCTTTGCATTGACTTTGTCTGATTTGATCAGTTGAGCAAAAAATTCCTTTCGCGTCCAACGTGCAAGCTGCTTTACTGAGCATAAAATGCAAGCATTATATATATATATATAATATATAGTCAGTTTGCGGTTGGCTGAGAAAGCTGTGAAGTCATTAGTTTGCATCACAGATTCAGCTGCATTGATTAAGCCAGTTTCCATTACGCGTGCAAACCGCCTTTAATCTGACATCAGGACAATCAATATAGATACTATAATTTATGTCCTGATTCAGATAGTTACATTAAATAGTGGTTGCTGTAATTATTAATTGCATTGAAATGTGCCTGACATTCTGGAAACCTGCCTGTGAGGTTTCGGTGACATGTGTGCAATTTTTTTCAAATTGGGGATGTGAAGTTTCTAATTTTCGCAGGGGATAATCAGTCCATCATGAGGAAGGCTCACAACAAATTAGAGAAAAAGTTATCAGACAGTTTTAGAGATATTCATGAAAGACTGAAAAAATGAGCTCAAACACTGATTTTCTAAGTCCAAAATGCTGAATTTCTCAAAAACTTATTTTCAAAAACTAATTTTCTAATTTTCACAGTGAATATTCAGAATATGATAAAGAAGGCTCACACCAAATGGCCCCTCTGAACAATAGTGGTCTAACTTTGATTTTAAAATTTTCCGAGTTAGGCCCATATTTTTCATGCTAAAGGTAAAACTATTCATGCAATAATGGGCCAGAAGATTGTTAGTTCCACCTCTGAGATAAAGATAGAAGTGCAAGAGTGGTCTAACTCCAAAATTCTTAGTTTTTAAGTGAAACATTCAAAAATAACAAAAATCATCAACGTTGACAACAAAATACTTTCTGACCATGAAAGCGAAGATTCAAAGAATGTCACTTCAAGACAGGTCTAAATACTTACTGGCATACTGAATTTGACAACGTCAAAACTTTGGAAGCTGTTTTCTCAAAATGATTTTAAAAAATGGAATTAGACCACTATTGTTCTGATTGGCTCAAATTAGAAAAAACATTGTCAGACATCTTTGAGATATTTAAATTTGAATTGAAAATTTGACGCTGGATTGACAGACAGACAGACAGACGCTAGACAACTCAGCATTAGAAAAGCTCTGCTGACAGCTGACTATGGTCACAGCAGAGCTAAAAAGTAATAAGACAGTTTTTCAGATATGAAAGAAAGACTAAAACAAACGCTGATTTTTTAAGTCCAAAATGCTAAATTCCTCAAAAGCCAGGACATAGAATTTTTTAATTTTCGCAGGGGATAATCAGAACATCACAAGGAAGGCTCACAACAAATTAGACGAAAAGTAATCAGACAGCTTTTGCGATATTAACGAAAGACTGAAAAAATGAGCATAAACGCTGAGTCCAAAGTCTGGGGTTTGGAGTTCAAAGTCCATAACGCTGAATTTACGTGTCATGCGTCATTCAGGGTTCCTACACATTTCCCTCTTCTAAAGTCCAGACTTTTCCAGACTCACTTTTCAAGACATCGAGGTAGATTCTTTGGACCATATTAGACGCCACAGTACTAGCAGCGACAAGTCTCTTTTCAGATAAATAATTTTAAATTCAACTGTTATGTGTTTTTGCATCGTGACTGTGCAAAATGTGAATTCATTTTGGCTACGTAACAGTAGGATTACACAACAGAAGATAATTGTTAGTGGTGCAACGGATCATCGTTGATCCGTAATTCGTACGGATCTCCCTTCACGGTTCGGCTTGGTACGCACATGATCCACGGATTGGTTGATGGAAAAAAACGGCTGTCTAGGGGTGTGACGTTATGGAATCGTGATGATCGTGAAGTGAAATGAGACAACTTGCTGCTAAGGGGTGCGTGTACACAGTTGCGTCCCATTTCTTCTTCGAACATACAAGGGGTCTGAAATAATGACAATCATTAAGGGTTTCCGGGAAGAAAATTTGGACTCTCTGAAAATTTTGAACTCTCTAATTGTCCGCGAGGTTGTCCAGCTTCCAACACCTTTATAGGCTCAACTGGCCAACCCTAAATCTGCTCCCGTATAATGAGCATAACTGACAATCAAGCAACTTAGTATGTTGCCAATGATGATTATGAAGTGAAAGAGAAGAGCTAAAAGACGCAACTGTGGTACAATGTTGAATTGAAAGAATGCTAATAGCCTAATCTAAAGAATTACCAAAAAATAGGCGTGCAATGCACGGAATACCCCTTAGCCCGATGACGAAGTTTTTGGAGACCCCCGCCCACCCGCACAAAGGGTAGCAATACCCAGTCAGCCTTTAGGGCTAAGGGGTAAAAACCTTGTACAAACTCCATCCCTCATCGTAGCGTTATAGCTGATTTTTAAACACTTTCACCCTGGACTTGCATTCAGAGGATTACTTGCCCTGCTTTCACCATACCTTCTACAAACCTGTTCCCATTTTCGTTTCCCAATTAGCAACTTGGTGTTAATTCGTTCAGACACGAAAATCAGTCGGTAGAATTACTGTCCCGCTCCCCTCATCCTGAATTGTTCATTGCAATTATCAAGCAGTTCCCCATCCTTGTTGTGACATAAAACGGCAATGTCTTTAGAAGCTTCTGAATTCACGAAGCTCACAAAATGGCATATATATTTTTTTCTGTGTCCTGCTCGATACGCCTAGGAAAACTTTGCCTCAATGTGGTTTTGCCAACTGAGAACTGAGTGTTAAGTTTGCTTACGTAACAATAAAACTGTCTACAGCCAGTGACGTTACCATAATGCAGGTTAACCCTTAACCTGTTTCTAATTTAGAATGGGACAGGTAGTAGAATTAATTAACTGAGTACGTAGGCTACAGATAAGATCATTTAATTTAAATTACCACTGATGATTAAGATATAAATTTCTGCATCAGTGGAGGGCTACAATGAGATCGCATCAATGGTAATTAACTGTATTCTCTTGATTCTACATTCTAGTAGAATATTAAGCAGCAAATGCTGCTGAAGATGTTGTTTTAGATGAGGTTTAGATTTTGTTTATGATGACCTGGATAATTGCCGTTCACACATTCTCATATTGTAGCCTCCATGCAACTTTCCCAGAAGCCGGACGATAAAGACCCCATATATGATTTTGACAACATAGAAGTTTGATGCATAGCTTGCATTTGAATTGATTTTAAATGCATGCCATCAGGTAGGCTAAACTTTCAGAATGCACTAATAACCAATTTACTAAATTATTCAAATTACCAATGCTTTTACGCAAGAGTGTTAGTAGGCTAATTTAAAAGCCAACATTATTATCCCTTAGCGGCATAGTGTGCAGCTGCGCTTCCCCGCAAATGTAGCCTATTCTTTTGGAAACATTTTGATGAAGTGTAATCTTAAAATAGATTTGGTTGCAAAAATGCAAAAATCGCATTAATTAAAATCTGTGCTGTTCAATGGCTCCGAGTTCATAAATGCGACAAAAGCAGGCCATCTTAATAGGGCTATCTAAAGATCGTTGAGGGGCCAGTGAGGTGCTACTGCGGGGATGGCGATATTACTACGGTGCTACGGCGGTCGTGCTGCGGCAGCAGATAGGCTCCATGTCAGCTATAAATGAGAGATGGTTTTCGTCCGAAATTTGTTGTAATATTTTGTCTGCTGATGATTTATTCCTATAGTGATGCTACCGAAACGTGGATCAAGAGTTAAAATGACTTTGCAGTAGCACCCCGTACCCGCAGAGCTCCCGAGGTAGCTCCGTCTTAACACCGCCATAACCACCACGGGATAGATGCAGGGTCGCCAGTCTACTTTTTTTGGCGATTGCACGGCGGTTGTACTTCGGAGGCACGATGGTGATGGAGGTGCAACTGAGGTCCTTGTACGGCTCCATGGCAGTGCCACGGCGATTGGTCCAACCCATCCAACTATGAAAACACTACTGGCGGTGTTACTACGGTGATGGCGATTTTGACAAAAATCTGCAGTGGCACCTCCAATCCGGTGTGACGGGGGTATAAAGGAAGCGATAAAGCTTGCATGTTCGCCCCATGCCAGCAGGTGGTCTTACTACACTTCAAAGTAATCAAGACGTGATATCGTCATACCCCTGGGTTGTACGTGTTCACGTGAAGGGTGCGTGGTCTTTTGTTTTGTGTTGATACGAAAAGTGATCTGATCTGTGACTCAAATACGTGATCCAATCCAAACCCTAAGTTTCTTGATCCGTTGCACCTCTAACAATTGTAAGAGGAGTCCGTAACAGGAGGTCTTTGACATTTTATGAAACCACATCAATCAACCATTTTTAAAATTGCCACAGTTAAAATCTGGGCTACCCAATGGCATGTCTGGTGTGAAAACAGAGTGTGGCAGTTAGACCGAATTTCACACTAACGATTACTTTTGGCAAGTAATCAGCAGTTGACATAGATCATATTACATTAGATCGGTGCTTTATGTGACGTTTCAGAGGAAAAACATCTAATGTCAACGTAAGTAATGTAGAATAATTATATTTCGCGCACAAACGATGTTTCATACAAATGATGAAACATTTATTGAGCGCAATAATAATGAAATAAATTCCTGAGAGATACGACTAAATTTTTTATTTGTGTCAGCAGTTTCCCCCTCTTTATTCTCACATTGTCAATTTTATAAATTTTAAGAACAAAAACAATAGCTTTTCCAAACTTTATCTTTTTTTTCCAGACTTTTCAAGACCTGGAAAATACCAAAATCAAATTCCATACTTTTCCAGACTTTTCCATACTGCGTAGGAACCCTGGTCATTTCCATTTCAGATTTCTCAGACACAAAACTGTAAAACTCATTTAATTTTACTTATATATCACTACAGGCATCCATTCCATCCAAATACAACATTTAAAAAAAAATTTTAGAATAAAAAAAAATAAATGTGTTATTATTTCTGCCAGTTTTGTTGCCTATACAATTTCCCATTCAAACATAATGCATACAATGAAAATGAAATTTGACTCTACTGGAGCAGTTTTATTTAAACACAAAGCAAATAAAATTATAAATACAAAGGCAATGTGAAAAAATGTTAAAGGGGACCTATTACGCTGATCCTCCTTTTAATACATATTAGTAATGTTATAATGTTACTTGTCCATACTCACCCTCTGAAAAGTTTCTAAATATAAGATACAGGGGTTTTGCTGTAATCCAAGAACGTGATTTCTCTCTGAACAGCTCCTCCCGAGATCTTTGCGAGATCTGGGCAAAACCTGATGTCAGGTTGTGCCGTCCAATTAGTACAGACCTAGCCAGAGCCAATCACGGCGCTGGGTCTGCCCACACCGGAAACTATTCTAGCAGGCACTAACAACGGCAGATCATACTATGCCTAAGTAGCGTTGACATATTTGGAAATACAAAAGAAGAACCGCTGATCATTTGAGGTGCAGTTTTGTCAGTATCTCTCCCAAAGCTGTTTGTCCGTTTTTACGTTTGGAGGCGAAGAAAAACACTTATTTCTCTTCCAAAAGAGGATGCCACCAGAAATCGGTGGGTAGCTTTTTTTGTTTGCTGGCAGCAAACAGCCACGGCCAAAGGGAACGTTAGCTGCTTGTGCTCAGCATTTCACCAAAGACAGCTTCGTCAATAAAGGATAATTCGACACAGGATAAGCCTTTCAGCTGTTTCTCAAGCCTAAAGCAGCTGCATCAATCAAGCGCTCCGAGCCACGAGCTGTAAGTAACAATATGACAGCAAGTAATGTAAGTGAAGCTAACATGTTACGGGCGGCTACTGGTTAGCAGGACTACCAACGATAGTTAGCACCAACAACTGGCCTCAAATGCAGGCTTTCTAAACTATCTGAAGATAAAGCCTGTATTGGTCGCGATTGTCCGTGACTCACAGACACAGACACAGAAGCTGCAAGTTGCTTTTACTGCATAAGCCAACCTGGCGTGATAGCCAGTTGATTTTGGCTGTAGCACAGCAGCTAACGTAGCCAAGTTACTGTTGCTAATGTTTGTGTCCTAAATACGCAAGAGTGATAGCAGGGGAAATTCTACTGAAGGTTTCTGAACATAAACCTCATTTGAAGCTAACTTTTAATACTTGTTTGTACAAAACCCAAAACCAGTGAAGTTGGCACGTTATGTAAATCGTAGATAAAAAGAGAATACAATGATTTGCAAATCCTTTTCAACATATATTCAACTGAATACACTGCAAAGACAAGATGTTTAATGTTAAAACTGAGAAACTTTATTTCTTTTTGCAAATAATCATTAACTTAGAATTTAAAGGCAGCAACACATTGCAAAAAAGTTGGCACAGGGGCCTTTTTACCACTGTGTTACATAGCCTTTCCTTTTAACGACACTCAGTAAACGTTTGGGAACTGAGGAGACCAATTTTTGAAGCTTTTTAGATGGAACTTTTTCCCATTCTTGCTTGATGTACAGCTTAAGTTGTTTAACAGTCCAGGGTCTCCGTTGTCGTATTTTTCGCTTCATGATGCGCCACACATTGTCAATGGGAGACAGATCTGGACTACAGGCAGGCCAGTCTAGTACCCGCACTCTTTTACTACGGAGCCATGCTGTTGTAACACGTGCAGAATGTGGCTTGGCATTCTCTAGCTGAAATAAGCAGGGGCGTCCATGAAAAAGACGTTGCTTGGATGGCAACATATGTTGCTCCAAAACCTGTATGTACCTTTCAGCATAAATGGTGCCTTCACATATGTGTAAGTTGCCCATGCCTTGGGCACTAATACACCCCCATACCATCACAGATGCTGGCTTTTGAACTTTGCGCCTATAATAGTCCAGATGGTTCTTTTCCTCTTTGGTCCGGAGGACACGACATCCACAGTTTCCAAAAACAATTTGAAATGTGGACTCATCAGACCACAGAACACTTTTCCACTTTGCATCAGTCCATCTTAGATGAGCTTGGGCCCAGCGAAGCCGGCGGCGTTTCTGGGTGCTGTTGATAAATGGCTTTTGCTTTGCATTGTAGCGTTTTAACTTGCACATGTAGCGACAAACTGTAGTTACTGACAGTCGTTTTCTGAAGTGTTCCTGAGCCCACGTGGTGATGTCCTTGACACGCTGATGTCGGTTTTTGATGCAGTACCGCCTGAGGGATCGAAGGTCACGGGCATTCAATTTTGGTTTTCGGCCTTGTCGCTTACGTGCAGTGATTTCTCCAGATTCTCTGAACCTTTTGATGATATTAGGGACCGTAGATGATGAATTCTTGCAATAGCTCGTTGAGGAATGTTGTTTTTAAACTGTTTGACAATCAGCTCACGCATTTGTTCACTAAGTGGTGACCCTCGCCCCATCCTTGTTTGTGAATGACTGAACATTTCAGGGAAGCTGCTTTTATACCTAATCATGGTACCCACCTCTCAGGGTAATTCCCAATTAGCCCGTTCACCTGTGGGATGTTCCAAATAAGTGTTTGATGAGCATTCCTCAACTCTCTCAGTCTTTTTTGCCACTTGTGCCAGCTTTCATGAAACATGTTGCAGGCATCAAATTCCAAATGAGTTAATATTTGCAAAAAATTACAAAGTTTACCTGTTCGAACATCAAGTAACTTGTCTTTGCAGTGTATTCAATTGAATATAGGTTGAAAAGGATTTGCAAATCATTGTATTCTGTTTTTATTTAAGATTTACACAAAGTGCCAACTTCACTGGTTTTGGGTTTTGTGATTTGGATGCTTGGTACAGCTTTTCACAGTAACAGAACTTGCTGTCTGTAAAACCTATACTGCAAGGGTTTGTCTTTGTGGTTATGATCGGGTTGCTTGTCTTACTTCGGTAAGCATCAATGTGGCAGTTTCATCATAACATTGCCCAATTATAGCCACTGCAGTTAGTGATCGCATCACTTATTCATGACTGGGATCAGCCAGATACTTCACAAATGTCTGAGCGAGCTCCCTGGTGCGAAAAGCAGAAGCTCTGCCAGTTTACAAATGATTTCTCTGCACTACCTTGACATAATTTCATCCCCCTTTAGAAATTGTTGTGGCCAAAAAATGCGGAAATGAAATAGGTATTTCTTTCCTGAAGAAGTGATCGATTTGCTGGCTCCACATAAGCAACTTGTCCACGCTAACAGAACTTACGGGCTGCAAAACCTGTATTATGTTCATAACATAACCAAGCTCTATCTAGCTGTCGCAGACTATAAGCTGCTTTCACATCGTATGGGAAACAAATTTTTCGCGGGACACACTACATTCACAGTCAATGCAAAGACTTGAATACACGCGTTATGGGCGCATTAAGCAGCTTTCACACCGGACACGAAACTAACGGGTGACTTTCAAAGTCAATGCAAAGACTCGAATACACAAATTATGGGCATGTCAAGCTGCTTTCACACTGGAAGCGAAATTTCGCAGGACAGATTAGCTACAATCAAAGTCAATGCAAAGACGCGAATATACGCATTATGGGCGCGTTAAACAGCTTTCACACTGGACGCAAAACTATCACGCTACATTCAAAGTCAATGCAAAGATGCAAATACTTGCGTAATGGGCGCATTAAGCAGCTCTCACACCAGATGCGAAACAAATTTTTCGCTCGAGAGATTACATTCAAAGTAAATGCAAAGATAATGCATTGACTTTGAATGTAATCTGTCGCGCAAAAAATTCATTTCTTGTCCGGTGTGAAAGTGGCTTATCGCGCCCATGTTCTCCGAGCAAACCCTGGTCATTCCGATGCAATAAGCGAACCATTACCACAGGCAATTTCCGAAAAGGCCGTTCAGCCTGGAGCTTTCACCCTTCGTCATACACCAGCGCAGAAGCTGTTCGTTACTCCACGCTAACGACACACCACAGCTATGCACACGAACCAGCAGGTCCTTACACACACCGAAACGGTCCATAAGTTGTTGGTCCACTTTAAGCTGCTCCTCACTGTCCATATTTCCCTCTAAACTCAGACCCACCGGATTTCTACGGTCTCCGGTCTACACTTGGGTTTGTCGACCCGTTCTACAAATGTGTCTATATGGGGCGGATTCTAGCTTTCCCTCAATCCTATCTACAGTAGAAACACTGGTGTACTCACCATTGTAGCCGTAGGTAGACAGCAAATTCGAGCTTGACCTGCCAGACATTCGCACCACGTCCTCCACTTTCGCGGTTGCATTTATTAAAACAAGTTAATTTCATTAGATCTATACACATGTACTGCGTTTGATAGCAGAATATGCCCGTCGATTCCTTCGGGACCGGGAAAACTGCGTTCTCCTGCCTCGTCCCGCCGAGCTCCGCCCACCACATAGCTGGAAGAAAAGTGGGCACATGGGGAATGGGGGCCATAGCAGAAGAGCCACCCCAATGAGGCATTTCAGGCAGAGACTACTATGGACTACAGATGGGGTTTTTTGAGGATGGGAGTATGAGCGAAATAACTACCCTTTTTTTACTTTGCACGAAAAGGATTACTCTAGGGGAGTCAAAGACCAAAATATAAACTTGGAAAAATAGCATAATAGGTCACCTTAAAGAAAAGTAAGAATAACAACCCCAATAATTATTTGTAGAAGAAAAATATGATTATTTCCCAAAAAAGATAGTACTTTGACTAGGAATTGAACCTTCAGACTTTCCTGTGCAGCGCGGCATTTTTACCATTAGGCTATGCCAATTGACAATGAACTTGTGGTTAAATTGCCCATTTAACGAATGGGTAAAGAAAATACGTACTGTTCTGATGTCGTCTCAGTATTTGTGCGGAATAGTGCAAAGATTCTGTCAGAAAACGACTTTGAAAATGAATGTTGAATTTAGCGGAGAATTATTCAGACAATACTTCAAAGAAACTAGTTATGCGTTTATATTGTCGCGCTACTTAAGAACATGCAAATGGCCCACGGACTCAGTTTGACGCATTGGGAACGCAAGGCTGTAGCTCAGACTAGGTTTCTGCGATTAAGTTGGTTTACAGTTTGTTAGAAACATCAGGACTCATAGAATAAAATGCGTACCGGCATAGTCTTACTGACAGCATCATAAGCCAATTGCAGAGAGGAAAATACATTGCAAGCAAGCTGAATGCTGAGGAAGTGAGATCTTTGAAGCAACGCTCTCGGAAAGAACATGCTAGCATACTGGCAGATCTAGTTTCATTATAACACCAAAACATCAGGCTAACAATAGCAAGCGCAGATTTACCCTCAAAGCTTTTTTTTATTACCAAATATGAAAAGTAAGAAATTTTTTTTTTGCTCATCTCTGTAGACTGTAAAGTGAATGCCTGCTGTTCTTTGAGTGTGGTGTCAGTTTAAAATGACAGGGCTCATATCGTTGGATTCTGTGGACTTTCCTCTTACATTTGAGGTATCGTTTTTATGCATAGCACTAATTCAGGAGAAATTCTGGCGCTTCAGCACTTATATGATTTTATCCTATGTTTTGCTACATGCTTATTTACTTGCTTGGTGCTTGAATTGTGTTCGGTTGAGGTAAAAAAATGGTCTGCATGAGCTTTTGGCCGAGTTTCTTCGCGAAATGTGGATATGCCGCTTGAGAATGTGGGGATTTAGAAACATGCTGTATTTATAAAGCGTAACAACCAGCCTCCGGTACCGGGGCATAGGTCTTAAGGGGTTAAGGCAAAAAAAAAAAAACTTATCTCCCTCCACCCCAACTAAGCAGCCCCTCATTGATGTTCACAGCCATTTAGGAAGAACCTGGAAAAGTTAATAATAATAGGAAAAAGGCACATCAGCACGACCTGATGCAAATAAGTGCAAATTTTCATGGAAACATATCAAACAGTGTCTGAGTTATGATTCGGAAACGGTGGTAACACCGCTCATGCACACGGGAACCTGGACAAAAACAATATGTCCCTCCTCTCTCTGGAGGGAGACATAAAAAAGCAGCAAGACAATGATTACAAGCATTAGAACAAGTCCACCACTGAATGACTAAAAAGAAACAAAATTACGATCCTGAAATGGCCAATACAATGTCTTGACTTTAACTCCATTGAGATGTTGTGGCAGACCTCACACAGTTAGTTCTTCCTCAAAAACCCCCAGATATGACTGAGTTAAAACAATTCTGCAATGAACACTGGGCCAAAATTCCTCCAAAGCAGTGTTATTGGGAGATCACAGTTACTGGAGGTGTTCATTCACAGTTGCTTCTCCTGCAAGTGACTACAATTTAAATTTCAATGGAAAATAATTAATGTCATTATTGAATCAAAAGCAACTAAATGGATTGGTCCAAAGATTAAAGTTGGTCTGAAATAGAGTAAAATAAAATACTAGGGGCCTCTGCTCCCCCCTTCTAAAATGTACAAATGGTATATTCCACCCCTTGCGCTGTGCGGGAGAGCAAGCCTAGCGGAGGAGAAAGGTGACTGAACAGGAAGAGTGATGCCAAGTTTATGGCTTCAACAGTTTCAATATATATAAGCCTGGAGGTCACTGGAGTAGTTTGCAATTAACCCATGAGACCCCCATGAAAGCCTCAAAAGCAAAATTTGAAGGTGTCTCAAATTTTGTCTCAATGAAATAAAAAATAAAATATTTTATTGTCACTAATGGTCGCTAAAATGTTTTTAAGCCCACCATGTCCAATATACAGAATTCAAAACATTTATTCACAAATATCTTCTATTTTTTGTCAAGTGGAGCCAGCCAGTCCTGCGCAGTCATGCAAATTAGCCATGCGCACCTAACAGAGGAAAGACATAACGTTCTGAAGTCGTACTAAAAATAGCGAGCAAGCGAAAACTAAACAAGAGTGTATCACTCGTACACTTTGGGTTCACATCCAAAAATGTGTCACTCAGAGAAGAGTAGGCACCGAAAAAAAATGCTGGGGCAGCTAGCGCAGTGACCCCACTCTCGCTACCAAAACAGAGTATCCTCTGTTTCCTCTCCCACCCAGTGACCCCCCAGAAGAACAATGTGACGTTGAAGCCAAGTGCTACACTGACACAGCAAGTGCTGAGGTATCGTTAGCTGCTACACCTGCAAGCACAAGTGACTTGCCGGCTGGTCGAAGAATGAAGCAAGTGGGCGAATGGACAATTAGATGAGTGTGTGCGACTGTGCGTGGGTCCTTTCTAACTTCGGCATACTGCATGGTTATGTAGTTCCTGTGGTTGCTTGTGGTCTCAGTGAAGCAGCCTAGCCTTTGAGCTGGAGAAGTTGGGGTGATTGTGTGTGTGTGTGTGCGCATCTGTGTGTGAGAGAGCGAGCAAGAGAGAGAGAGCACCCGCTGTGGTGGTGTTTGGCTTGTTGTTAGTAGGCTGTCTTGTCAGCATCCGCCGTGGTGCTTTTTTTCAATTTGAGAGATTGCCTGTTTGCACAGTTATGCGACTGTGCTTTGTGTATGTGTTCAATGATGTATCTGTCTGATCGTATTTTTGTTGACGGATGGTTAAATAATTTCACACGATCGGTCATATTGCAGGCTCTCATTTGCAAGTACACTGATTGCGTGCCACTCTCCGATAGGCTATACCTGGCATTTATTCAGGTGATTGCTCATGTAAATGCGCCAGATTGGTGCCAATTATTGTTGCGTCTGCACTTTAATGCACAACTTTGCCTCTCTTTGATATTAAAACAACGCATATCCAAACAACTTTAGCCAGTGCAACCTGCTATGTCAGTGTTGCTTTACGAATACTATAGCATGGCATGAGTACCGTACACAACCTCCACTTTTTTGGGGTTTTTTTTGGCCAGAATGATTTTTAGAAGGGGCTTAAATATTTTTGGGAGGTTTTTATGAGTGAGAAGGGGATTTACAATGATGGCGGAAAAATTTTAAAAGGAAGGCAAAGATGCCGTAATTCCACTTTCCACTCTTCCCTTGTGCCATTCACTCTATGTCCGATCTCTTGAACATCTTATATTCTCCTTTTTAAATGTTGTTTCTTTTTCTGCATTGATGAGGCTGAGAACAAAGTTTTACATGTTAAGTTAGTCATTACATTAGTGTCTGCAACGGGATCTGAACTTGGAAATCGGTGGAGAAAGCAATGTAAATCACACCACACACTGTGACCTTAACCACTACACCAACTGAGTTTGTTTCCAGCTCAGCGCCATTAGATTTCATTCATCGCTGAAGGGGGAACGAAAACCGAAAGTGTGAGTATATATATATATATATATATATATATATATATAAGAAATAATACATGAATTTATTTTTCTTTCTTTTATTTTTTGTTGTACATGAGGAGATGTCAAGTGAATATCCATTTTGATGTGTTTCATGCTGGCGAGTTGGCTGATCCATTGACCCTGGGTAGAATAATTTGTGCAGAATAAACCATTGTTTGTGGCTGAGTTGGGTTAAGGTTAGGGCCAGGGATAGGGGTAGCATTCCCTGTGAGTTGGGTTAAAGTTAAGCACAGGGACAGGGTTAGGGATAAAGAAAATGTCGCTCTGATAGTTCAAAATGCGCGACGCGGCGGCAAAGTCTTGCGGCTCAAGTTACGAGGCAGATAAACTTTTGTGCTATGAGGTATGGATAACATAATCAGCCAAAGACACAAGGGCAAAATTATATATAAGGTTCTTTTTCTTCTTAATTATTTATTGTTGTTAACGTCATGTAAATGGGCAGCCTTAAAGAAGAATTCCGGTGTGAAATTAACTTGGGGTGTATTGAAACATGATCATGAGTACTAACCTTTGTAGAATACCCCACCTCCGTACGCATGCAACATTTCAAAATACATGGCTTTTTAGCCGAAGCTCCCAACAGGCGTAGAATAGTAGTGAATCGGGCATAGCGATGCCATGCAAAGAAATCGCTATCTTTTTCTTCATTAACAAGGCTCAAAGTAGCTCCATACTTCATCGATAGAATTCCAAGTGACCTGACATTTAAAACGAGGCACTGAGAACTTTGAAAATGCACCGGTAGTTGATCAAAAAAGACTGTTAAAACAAACAGAACCTTGAGGTAGTTTCCAGTCGCCTCCATCTTGAAAGTCACGATAAGTCTATTGATGAGCACGAACAAATAGGAAGGATAGGGGAACAGATTGTAATCTATTCATTCATGCTCGTCAATCGACTTTGTTAAAGTTAACAAAGCTTTGAACAACCGGGCCCTCTACTTTTAGTTATGCTTAAGCTAATTTTAACCAGGGTAACTGAACTTCTACTTGAGTACAATAGTTGTGTACTTTTTCACCTCTAAATAAAACCCAGCAGTTGGAATCTTGTTCTAACTTGAAAGTGTCATGGTTTAGTCCCGCCGGCTAAAGGCAACAAGCCGGCGGGCACAGGGACCATGTACCCAAGAAAGGAGGGACCCAAGAGCACAGGCTGAGTAAAATATAAAGATTTAATTTTAAAAATCAAACATATGCCCAGGGGGGCAGCGGCAAAAAGGGCTCCATAATCAAATGGCCAACATACAGACAAAGCCTACAGAATCCCACTGCTCTGAATAACTGCCAGTGCAGCTCCTAAATACTCTTGCAAAGCACCTCCACCTCAACGAGCAGCAGCTGTGGCTCGTTGATGTGGAGGAGCAACCAGGAGAGGGGAGGGCCTGCAGGGCCAGACCAAGACAGGACCCTCCCCCCAAGGCACGCCTCCTGGTGTGCCAGGAGCCAACACCTCCGGAACACTGCCTGGCACGGCGCCCCCATGGCGCCCACCTCCGGAACACTGCCTGGCACGGCGCCCCCATGGCGCCCACCTCCGGAACACTGCCTGGCACGGCGCCCCCATGGCGCCCACCTCCGGAACACTGCCTGGCACGGCGCCCCCATGGCCCCAACCTCCAGAGCATGCGTGGCACCCACCTGGCGCCCGCCTCCAGAGCATGCGTGGCACCCACCTGGCGCCCGCCTGCAGAGCATGCGTGGCACCCACCTGGCGCCCGCCTCCAGAGCATGCGTGGCACCCACCTGGCGCCCGCCTCCAGAGCATGCGTGGCACCCACCTGGCGCCCGCCTCCAGAGCATGCGTGGCACCCACCTGGCGCTCGCCTCCAGAGCATGCGTGGCACCCACCTGGTGCCCGCCTCCAGAGCATGCGTGGCACCCACCTGGCGCCCACATCCGGGATCCCCTGGCGCCCCCATGTTGGCAGTGGGATTCTGTAGGCTTTGTCTGTATGTTGGCCGTTTGATTATGGAGCCCTTTTTGCCGCTGCCCCCCTGGGCATATGTTTGTTGATTTTTAAAATTAAATCTTTATATTTTACTCAGCCTGTGCTCTTGGGTCCCTCCTTTCTTGGGTACATGGTCCCTGTGCCCGCCGGCTTGTTGCCTTTAGCCGGCGGGACTAAACCATGACAGAAAGAACCTGGTGTGTTGTGATTTTATAAAGTGCAACCGTGTAAGGTACATAAAGAACCACAAGTGGTAAAGAAATATATATGCAGTTTTATAAGAATTGCTCTCATGTGGGGGTTAGATGCTTAAATGGTAGATATTATATCCTACTTTGGGAATATGCTAATAAACACAAAGTAATGTGAAGGAAATAAACTAATGAAGACTTGTACGATGTCATGATTGCCCTAGCTATTCGACTATGCTGCTCGGTTGTGAAGGCCAGCACGCATAAGCTTATTTGTCTTATAATGTGGCTTGTTTCGAAACATTACTCTATGTGTTTGCAGAAGGAATCTTTTGTGTAATTGGTGTCATTTGTCAAACAGTAAATTTAGAGCAGCACATGCTAATCCGTATATAGCCACGAATGCTTGTCAATTCCAGTTCTCACTTGGCAAGGCAACACTCACTGTTGGTAGCTAAATAATTAATCTACGGCGACAATTGTGATCGGCTCACCTATTGCGAATCGCCACTGTTCGAAGGCGGTCTTTTCTGGGTGTCGAAAGCATGTGAATGCTTTTAAAACGCAGTAAGTGTACTGCAGTATTGTCCTAAATCGGCAACATGTTAATTGAACCTGTATGTCTAGCAAATAAGTGTGTGTGCGGGAGTGCAAACATTTCATGGAAGTCGCGGCAGTGCTTGCGCTTTAAATATTTAAATATTGCATTTTGTGAAGTTACACGAGCATCTGGTTCTCTTTGTTTTTACTCCTGGATAAGTGAAGTTTAGGAAAGAGTGTTTGGGATGAGACTTGAGGAACCTGCACCAATCAATTAGCTGTTCGCACAACCACAGCCGGTAAGAAATACAGCGACCTCCATAATTATTGGCACCCCTGGTTAAGCTGTATTCTTTAGCTTCTAATAAATTCATTTTTTTCTAAATAATAAAGGACCACAATGAAAAATAGAGGAAAATCCAACCTTTAATTCAAGTGCATTTATTCAGTGGTTAAAAAAAATCCCACATTAAGAAATAATTATTTTACATCAAATCATGTGTGCCACATTTATTAGCATCCCTGATGTTAATACTTTGTACAACCCCCCCTTTGCCAACAAAACAGCACCTAATGTTCTCCTATAATGTTTCACAAGATGGGAGAATACAGAAAGAGGGATCTTCGACCATTCCTCATTGCACAATCTCTCTAAATCATCCAGCGACCTGGATCCTCTCCTCTGCACTCTCCTCTTCAGCTCACTCCACAGATTTTCAATGGGGTTGAGGTCTGGGGACTGAGATGGCCATGGGAGGAGCTTGATTCTGTGTCTGGTGAACCATTTCTGTGTAGATTTGGCCACATGTTTGGGGTCATTATCTTGCTGAAAGACCCAGTGACGATCCTTCTTCAGCTTTCAGGCAGAGGCCACCAGATTTGATGCCATGCACCCTAACAAGGTTCCCAGGGCCTCTGGAAGAGAAACAGGCCAACAGCAATATTGATCCACCGCCATACTTCACAGTGGACATATGGTGCTTTTCTGCATACTCATCTTTTGTGTTCCACCAGACCCACTTAAAGTGCTTGTAGCTAAAAAGCCCTATCTTGGTCTCATCTGACCAGAACACATGGTCCCAGTTGAAGTCCCAATACCTGTTTGCAAACTCCAGATGTTTGCGTTTATGATTGTGAGTGAGAAAAGGTTTTTTCCATGCATGCCTCCCAAACGGCTTGTTGGCATGTAGATAGCGCCTGATGGTTGTTTTGGAGACTTTGTGACCCCAAGATGCTACCATTTGTTGCAATTCTTTAACAGTGAACTTTGGAGAACTTTTTATTTCTCTTACCATCCTCCTCACTGTGCATGGTAGCAAAATAACCTTGCGTTCTGGTCCAGGCTTGTTTACCACAGTTCCAGTTCTTTTGAACTTCTTAACGATTCCTCTGACAGTAGATATGGGCAGGTGCAGGCGAGTGGCTATTTTCTTGTAGCCATTGCCTGACTTATGAAGATCGACACACATCTGCTTTACTTGAATGGTGTGTTCCTCTGTCTTTCCCATGTTGAAGGGTGAATAAGAGAAATGGCCTCTGTGTCACGTCACATTTATATCCCAGGGAAACAGGAAGCGCTGAATTACTAATGAAATGTTCCTAAATACTCTGATCAACTTTGTAAACTATTGTAAAAATGACAGAAATAGTTCAATTACATTTACTTCCTAGGAATTGTTAGAGGTGCCAATAATTGTAGAACAGGTGATTTTATGAAAAATAATTATTTCTTAGTCAGTTATTTTTTTCACCATAAAATTCACTTGAGTTGAAGGTTACATTTTTCTATAATTTTCAGTATGAGAGTATGCTTCTGCAATAAAAATTGAATTTATTTTAAGGCTTTTATCACATCTTAACCAGGGGTGCCAATAATTATGGAGGGCGCTGTATGTTCTTGGCACAGATGACCGTTCCCTAATTCACAATGGCTTATCGAGGAGTTAACGAATGTCACTTTGATTTTCTTTATGTACAGGTCGCTCGCTAGTTTCTTAGCACGGTCAGTGTATACGAGTTGCAAGCCTAACAAAACATGAACTTTATCTTACGCTGAACGGCGCTGAACCTGCTTTTGGCTTCTATTAGAATGCTTATATCGAGTCGCGTTTTTGCCTATAAATCCCATTGGAATATTCAATGTACTTAGTGAGTTGTTTCATATATTTTTGCATGGCTTTGATTTGCTTCATGCTTTTTAAAATTAGTTATGGTATGTTTGGCGCAGGAAATTGTTCGTGTTGTAATACTCGTAATTTGAATAGCCGTGGCTGAAATGGATTAAGCATTATTCAGCTGATGATTGGCTTACAGCTGTTAAATGACTGGATCAATTGTGATCACCATGAATGCTTAAATCGATTGCTGCCATGCTGCTTGAATTCTACTTGTTTCCAATAGTCATGCCGCAACTACACTTTTGTTAGTTATTGTCTATCCCTAGCAGGTGCTGCCATTGGTAGCAGAGTTCAGGTAAGGTAACAGTTTGCCAATTGCATCACATACACCGCGTGAAAAACCTACAACAAATGCTAGCAACTGAAGCGTTCAGCAATTGTTTTAAAAAAATGTAAATAAATCAATAAATAAATAATCTTAAAAAATTTAAGTGGATGTGGCTCCAACCAAAAATTACACCTAATGCTGTGGAATGATCAGGACTCGGAGTAGTCATTCCACTTGGTACTGGAATTTCTGTTATCAAGCAGGTCACACTCATCCTTGTTTGAAAATGAATTGTTATCATACAAATCCCAAAACCAGTGAAGTCAACCTATATTCAATTGAATACACTGCAAAGACAAGTTACTTAATGTTCGAACAGGTAAACTTTGTAATTTTTTGCAAATATTAGCTCATTTGGAATTTGATGCCTGCAACATGTTTCAAAAAAGCTGGCACAAGTGGCAAAAAAGACTGAGAGAGTTGAGGAATGCTCATCAAACACTTTTTTGGAACATCCCACAGGTGAACGGGCTAATTGGGAGCAGATGGGTGCCTTGATTGGGTATAAAAGCAGCTTCCCTGAAATGCTCAGTCATTCACAAACAAGGATGGGACGAGGGTCACCACTTAGTGAACAAATGCGTGAGCTGATTGTCGAACAGTTTAAAAACAACATTTCTCAACAAGCTATTGCAAGAAATTTAGGGATTTCATCATCTACGGTCTGTAATATCGTAAGAAGGTTCAGAGAATCTGGAGAAATCACTGCACGCAAGCGACAAGGCCGAAAACCAACATTGAATGCCCGTGACCTTCGATCCCTCAGGCGGTACTGCAACAAAAACCGACATCAGTGTGTAAAGGACATCACAATATGGGCTCAGGAACACTTCAGAAAACCACTGTCAGTAACTACAGTTCGTCGCTACATCTGCAAGTGCAAGTTGAAACTCTACAATGCAAAGTGAAAGCCATTTATCAACAGCACCCAGAAACGCCACTGGCTTCGCTGGGCCCAACCTCATCTACGGTGGACTGATGCAAAGTGGAAAAGTGTTCTGTGGTCTGACGAGTCCACATTTCAAATTGTTTTTGGAAACTGTGGATGTCGTGTCCTCCGGACCAAAGAGGAAAAGAACCATCCGGACTGTTATAGGCGCAAAGTTCAAAAGCCAACATCTGTGATGGTATGGGGGTGTATTAGTGCCCAAGGCACGGGCAACTTACACATATGTGAAGGCACCATTAATGCTGAAAGGTACATACAGGTTTTGGAGCAACATATGTTGCCATCCAAGCAAGGTCTTTTTCATGGACGCCCCTGCTTATTTCAGCAAGACAATGCCAAGCCACATTCCGCACCTATTACACAGACCTGCAAACTTGTCACTTTTCGGCGACAGTCACCTTTTTCTTTGTCAGTTGGGTCATTCATGTGATTCGTGTAGAACCGGAGAGTTTTTTTTTTTGGGGGGGGGGTTGCGTTACTTAACATCTGGGCCGATTGGAATCTCAACTGAGCTTGCGCCTGTCAAAAGAGGGAGGTGGGGGTGGGCTTGCGTGTCATGTAGGCCATTATTGGACAATTTTTACAATTGACATATTTTCCTAGGCCAATCGGAATCTCAGCGCTTGCTTCAGGATCTTGAAACACACTGCCATCTGTGTTCTCGCCCGTCAAGAGACACGTGACCTAATGTGGAAACTCTGATGGAAATTGAATTTAAGGTAAGTCAGTCTTTTTGGAGCTAAAACAGCAGATATTTGTTTGCTAAAGTCAAAAAACGTTAGCTAGCGTTTTTTTTTCATACAGTTAACCTATGCTTCGAGCAAAATACTTAATAGCAAACAAATTTGTAAAAGTTGTAATGTTAATTCCTGCATTGTCTGACTGTCTTGCTAACTAAAGTTAACCATTTAGCTTGCTGTATAAGTATATAGTATTTCAGATGGCCAACTTAGGTTGCGGCCTTATCATTAGCTCCTAACTTAAGCCAGGTGCTCTGCCCTGAGTTCTGGTGTAATGTGAATATAGGCCACTGGATGGCAGTATTTACCTTTTTTTTTTTGTTAAGCCCAGACTGGAGCTAGGTTTGGGCATGTCTGAAAAAAGTCCCAGAGAAAAGAAAAAAAAAAGTCTAAAAGGTGGGAGGGGTTTGCAAAAAAGTATAAAAGGAGGTAAAATTGAGACTGGAGTAGTAGGAGAAATTGCAAGGAGAAGGATACATGTGACCAGACCTGTCATTCTTTTCAAGACCTGTGAAGCTTATAGTGGATTTTTACCTGTGTTAGATCATTTTCCTCACCCAGGACATCACCAAGGAACCCAACCAAAAGGGACTGTAAATATTTCTTTTTTCTTGTTAATCAATCTTGGTCAGTAGATTAGTTAGTTGTCTTTGTTAATTAAATGTGTTTAAGTTTTAAAATTGTGTCTGTCATCCCTTGCTGTTGTGGATGTTGTAAATGTAATAACAAATTGGGGCAATAACACTGGCTACTACTCCAATTCTGAGCTACCTGAATATTCAGAAACGTTACGGAGGTTGTCGTGTGCGCAGCAGTCATCCAACTCATCTGGATGTAGCCCTACTTCTAAAGCGTTTTTGATGTGGATATGTGTTGATGTGGGTAGATGTGACTGTTTACACAACAGCTTATGCTAGAGTAATACAGTATAACATAAAGCAATCTGATGTCTTGTTGCACTGGATGCGCCGCATTACGCCAGGGATAATCATAGAGAAGGTGAGCATTCCACGGTTTTAATTCACGACGCGGAGGCCGCGGGGGGTGGTTGCGTCCGCGAAGTGCATTAAAACCGTGGAATTCTCACCTTCAAGTTGATAATCCCGCTTATACCATGGTCATTTACCAGCAAATCGCAGCATTAAGAAATGTTTGGTTAAAGTTCTGCTCTAAAAAAACGAGTTGGTAATCACAGGTGCAGCGCTTTCTCATACCCAATACTATTGGCCGAGCTAAATTGATCTTAGTTCATCTTATGTTCATGGAGAAATAATTCTTTTGCACATGCTGCACATCGATGCGGATGATTTGATACCGGATTCCATGTGAAACGTAGATTATGCATAAAAAATTATGCCCGATTATGCAGACTGTGGCTAACTTGCTACCCACAATTACAATGAACTTTTGACGGTTTTCGCAGTCAGCGAGCTGAAATCAGTCTGCTGGCATAGCACGTAGCTAGCGAACTGTCAGCAGTTGCTGATACATGAAGTGAATACGTTAGCTTCAGTTATAACCGTACACAATTACAATCGTTTAATGGATAAAGCCTGACTACTTCGCTGCTCAAAATGATTTCTCGTCACTATCGCTTGAGTACCTATTGTTAACCGCCCCGCAGGACGTAACTCATTTGACGCCGCAAAATTTGCTCTCCTATGTCAGCCAGCTAGCTTGCGCTTTGGTCATCTTACCCATCATTCCATTCGAAATAACTTTGTTTCTGTCTGCTCAGAATGTACTATAGCCTTTAAAGCCATAAAGACCACATGGTCTCTGGCTGTAAAGGCATGCTGTTATTAGGATATGGTTTTTGGGTTATGCTCGTTATTAGTTTCTGGTCTTTGGTTTTGATCATTGGGCATAAATTACCATAATTTTGCAATGATGGTAATTTATTTTAATATCAACTTTGAGTACACAACATTATTTCATGGTATATTCCTAGCACTGCTTCCACCTCCTGCTGTCCACTAATTGCCTGGTTTTGTGTTCCCTCCATGTCTGCGGTGGGGCCCTGCCCTGAGCATACTGCGGATGGTTTTTGCAATCATTGCCATCTGACCCTCTGCCAAGTGCTACCCAGTCTGGTCCATGGAGCATATCCAGCGAACCACATCTGTTCCTCATGGAAGCCGAGAGACTCATCTCTCGGTCCTGGTTTGCTGCATTACTTCACCAAGTTTGCGAGTTGTGGCCTCTATCCTCAACGCCACACTCTCCACTCCTTTCGTCCTTACCCTTCGCCCTGGATTCAAGAACATTATGGAGCCGCAAAATTAATGAGCAAATGTTGTAAGATATGTCTGGTAATTACAATGTTTGCATACCCTAAACACTACCCACTAAGCTCCACTCTTTCACCCATTTCTACTCACGCGCCATCTAGCCTTCTTCCAGTCACATAGTCAGGGTGTCAGCGTCACAACACTATTCTACGGCATCTCATTTATCACCACTCCCACCTTCATTAACATATATTAAAAAAAGCTCATCTCGTTTCATCATACTTGCACCAGCTTGCTGACACTCTAGACCATATTGTAGCATATTTCTCTTGAAATGGTCTCAAGAGAAATTGAGGTAGCTGTCGGGCTATCTCTACACATAATATACCTTATACAGTAAATTTCTCTTGTATCGGCAACAAGAGAAATCATGCCAGCCACCGGGTTGTCATGGCACATAATACACAGCATATAGAATTTCCCTTGTACCGGCATCAAGAGAATTGTGCTAGCCTCCGGGCTGTCACGACACATAATACACTTCATATAGTATATTTCTTTTGTATCGGCATCGAGAGAAATCATGCCAACCGCCAGGTTGTCATGACATATAATTCTATTCATATAGAATATTTCTCAGCCTCCCGGGTAAAGTCTATTCCAGGGTGCTGGAGAGGAGAATCCGGCCGATAGTCGAACCTCGCATTCAGGAGGAACAATGCGGTTTTCGTCCTGGTTGTGGAACACTGGACCAGCTCTATACCCTCCGCAGGGTGCTTGAGGGTGCATGGGAGTTTGCCCAACCTGTTCACATGTGTTTTGTGGACTTGGAGAAGGCATTCGACCGTGTCCCTTGTGGCATTCTGTGGGAGGTGCTTCGGGAGTATGGAGTCTGGGGCCCTCTACTAAGGGCCGTGCGGTCTCTGTATGACCGGAGCAGGAGCTTGGTTCGCATTGCCGGCAGTAAGTTAGTCCTGTTCCCGGTGCATGTTGGACTCCGGCAGGGCTGCCCTTTGTCACCGGTTCTGTTCATTATTTTTATGGACAGAATTTCTAGGCGCAGCCAGGGGGCGGAGGGAGTCCGGTTTGGGGACCACAGGATCTCATCTCTGCTTTTTGCGGATGATGTTGTTCTGTTGGCTCCTTCGAATCAGGACCTTCAGCATGCACTGGGGCGGTTTGCAGCCGAGTGTGAAGCGGCTGGGATGAGAATCAGCACCTCCAAGTCCGAGGCCATGGTTCTCGACCGGAAAAAGGTGATATGTTCCCTCTGGGTTGGAGGAGAGTTCTAGCCTCAAGTGGAGGAGTTCAAGTATCTTGGGGTCTTGTTCACGAGTGAGGGAAGGATGGAGCGTGAGATTGACAAACGGATCGGTGCAGCGGCAGCAGTAATGCGGTCGTTGTACCGATCTGTCGTGGTGAAGAAGGAGCTGAGCCGAAAGGCAAAGCTCTCGATTTACCAGTCAATCTACGTTCCTACCCTCACCTATGGCCATGAACTCTGGGTCATGACCGAAAGAACGAGATCTCGGGTACAAGCGGCTGAAATGGGTTTCCTCCGCAGGGTGGCGGGCCGCTCCCTTAGAGATAGGGTGAGGAGCTCTGTCACCCGGGAGGAGCTCAGAGTAGAGCCGCTGCTCCTCCACGTCGAGAGGGGCCAGCTGAGGTGGCTCGGGCATCTTTATCGAATGCCCCCTGGACGCCTTCCTGGGAAGGTGTTCCGGGCATGCCCCACCGGGAGGAGGCCTCGGGGAAGACCCAGGACACGCTGGAGGGACTATGTCTCTCGGCTGGCCTGGGAACTCCTCGGGATACCCCCGGAAGAACTGGAGGAAGTGTCCGGGGAGAGGGAAGTCTGGGCATCCCTACTTAGACTGCTGCCCCCGCGACCCGGCCCTGGATAAGCGGTTGAAAATGGATGGATGGATGGATAGAATATTTCTCTTGATTCGGCATCAAGAGAAATGAGTACCAGCCGCTGGGCTGTCACTCTTAGAACATTCGTACAGAATATTTCTCTTGCATTGGCTTCAAGAGAAATTTTCAGCCGCCGAGCTACTGCTATGCATAAACTGCTTCTTAACTTTCTGTATCTCAGTTGCTGAGCAAAATGATGTAAAAGTTGTGTGTATTTAATTGTTACGATGTTTGCATTCTACAGGTTTGTGTTCTACAGATGACGCCAGTGTGTGTGGCTGGCCGTCTGCTGCTCCTGCAATGTTTAGTTTTTTTTTACTGTTTTTACTGTTTTTAACCATCGGCACTAAACAGATTGAGTCTCTGCTGGTGTATGATCGCCAGTCGCTTTTGTTTCTCCGGCAGAATGCCAGAGATCTCAGTGCGTTTTGTTACGGTGGACAGAATACTTTGCACCCGCTCTTGGCAGGGATTCCGCCTCACCTGTGCCGGGCCTCTGCTCTACTTTCCCAGCAGAAGCGTCCCCTGTGTCGCAGCAGACGCGGCGGTTGGTTGGTGAGGCTGAAACTCCAGCTGACATGCTCATTGTCCATTTCCCGGACAGAACATGGATTATTCCATCCGTTTGCTGTACCCCGGTGTTTCCTGGATCCCATCGATGCCTGTCTGTTACCTGTCAAAGGCTCATCTGAGGAACTCCAGCCCCACTGCCTCTACCCTCTTCGGCTCTCCCATCGCGGGGTAAATCACCGGCTTCTGAGGACGCTGCCCCGGGCTCCCCGATCCACCGGACTACAGGTCCCAGCTCCAAACAGGATTGGCTTGGTGAACGCGAGATCCCTGGCGATCAAAACATTCATCTTGAGGGAATTCTTCACCTCCCATGGCCCGTTGATTGTTCCTACTTTAACTCCCCGCAGACGTCAGGTTGTGGAGGGGGAACGGCGACGGTTTACAAAGACTATTTTAAATGTAAGCAGCGCACCGTCTCTTCCTCATTTTCCAGCTTTGAGATGTCTTTATTTGAGGTGGGTCGCTCCGACCCGGTGCTGTGCGCCGTCCGTCACTTACCGACCCCCCCAATATAACAGGGACTTTATGCATGACTTCTCTGGTTTTCTGGCTGAAATTATGCCTAAGTATGACCGTCTCCTCCTACTCGGGGATTTTAATATTCATGCGTGTTGTCCTGAGAAGCCGTTGGTGAAGGACTTTTTAATAATTTTATTATTTTTATTCTACTGTTTTTCTATTGTTTTGCCTATTTATGTACAGCACTTTGTTTCAGCTGTGGTTTTTTTAAAGTGCTTTATAAATAAAGATGAGTTGAGTTGAGGTTGCATGTCCAAACACAGCGCACTAATCTCACTCCTAAACACACTCCTGCTCACACATCGTCTCGCATTCACATAGTCAGGGTATGAGCGTCACAACACTGTTTCTTGCCATCTCAATCATTACCACTCGCACCTTCTTGGCACACCAGATTGTATTGCAGCATATTTCTCCTGAAATGGCTCAAGAGTAATTAAGGCAGTCGTCAGGCTATCTCTACACATAGTAAACTTCATAAGGTATATTTCTCTTGTATTGGCATCAAGAGAAATTGTGCCAGCCGGCAGACTGTCATGACACATAATACACTTCATATAGTATATTTCTTTTGTATCAGCATCAAGGGAAATCGTGCCAACCGCCGGGTGGTCACTACACATAATACACTACATATAGAATATTTCTCTTGTTTCGGCATCAAGAGAAAAGAGTACCAGCCGCCAGGCTGTCAGTCTTAGAACATTCGTATAGAATATTTCTCTTGTATCGACATCAAGAGAAATTGTGCCAGCCGCCGGGCTGTCACGGCACATAACACACTCATATAGTGTATTTCTCTTGTATCGGCTTCAAGAGAAATTGTCAGCCGCCGGGCGACCATTATGCATCTACTGCTTAACGTTTCTGCATTTCAGCTGGCCTTGCTGGCATGGTTCTGTTGGGGCATTACTAGCAGCTCCCTGCCTTCGGTTCCTCGTTTGGACGGGCAGGGATCTCTCATAACAGAGCCATGTCGCCAAACTCAATTGAAGCACTGATTACTTAAACCCCACAAGTCAAGTCAGGTCAGGTCAAGTGTGACTTATGGGGTTTTAGTAATAGGTGCTTCAATTTATGATTGTATGCCTGTATGTGGCAATAAATATTTTCTTTTTTGACGAAGTAGTCTTCTCAGAATTGCTTTCAAGACAAGAAATTAGTTTAAAAAATATGGTGTAATTTTTTAAATCCCTAGCTATGCCCCTGGTAGGATGAAACAATATTGTGTGACAAATATGCCTAAACAGAGGAAGTCAAAAAGGGGGCAAATACTTTTCACAGCACTTTATTCCCCCATATATAGACCTTCCCCCTCCCTCGTCTCACCTCCACATCACGGCTGCGAGCAACCTCTGTGAAGTTCTCCTGCTGCTCCAAGGTCTTGTCCACCTTATCGTCCGTCATGCAAAAACATCTTAGTCGGGCCTCGATTGGGTCGTGTGATTTGGCAAAGATGACGAATTTAGCCATATAGGGGACACATATGATCTCCCGATAAACTTGTGTAGAGAAGTTAACCGACTCCTGGATCTTCCGACAGTCTATAAGCCAGAACCTGTATGAAGATAGGCAAGGTTACACAAAATAAATATATAAACAGTAAAAACCACCACGTTCGGAGGAAAGCAGCCGTTGAGAAAAACGAAGTAATTGAGTAGGCTGGGAAACACCGGTTTAATATACAGCACTGCCTGGAATCTATTACCATGGTGTTCAAGTTCTTGGGCAGCCTGAGGCTCTTTGACTGGGAACTGCCAAGGGATTGGATTCTTCTTCAGAAAGTAGACTTACCTTGCAGAGACATTAGTGGTAAAGGACACACAGTCATTGATGAATGTAAGGGGCGTGGTTCCTGTTATGTCCTCCCACTGAGCTGGTGTTGTTCCTCCTGAAGTAGTGAAATGGCATTTTCAAGACTGAGATTATAGTTTAACATCACATACGTTTAGAGGAAATATAATGGATGTATTCCGTGGATTTTGGAAAACAAATGCCAATACGTTATTGAATTTTTGCTCACCAGTGATGCTACACAGCAAGCGCAGAGTAGGTGCGTCTCCGCCAAAACCGCTTACTGCGGCATCTGCAGAGTTTTTAGGCACAGGGATTGTCATGGTGATCGGTTTGTGGAATTTTCTCCTCCTGGGCTCGAGGGTGACAACTGGACTAAATGCAGCCTTATTGCCTAGAATCTTCCGCACCAGGTCAACATTCATTGGCTGGGCCTAGGAGAGGGGGCATGGCAGAATTTGAGGAGCTCAAGAAACACCACTCTCCTTTCCTCTTCTGCTCAATTAAGTTGATGAATTGTATCTCCTCTACTCTTCTGAATTGTGAATGTGAACCAAATCATTTTGACTGAGTGCATGATCTGTGATGAGATAATATGTGCTATTCAAAGAAGACAAAGCAATAAAGATATATATATTTTTTCCCCCGGTAATTACAGGTGGTATTGTAGGTGGCAACTGCCTACTGGGCAAGGCTTTCCATGCAGCATATGCTCATAATGGAAGGGTACCTGCAGGCCGACCCGAATCCTTTTTGTAAGAGCACCCTCTGGGAAGACCGCCTGAACCTGTGGAACAACAGTGCTGCTCAGCACCCCGCCTTCTGGTCCAATCACGTTGCTGTCCTGCTTGATCCGAGACACCACCGCAAAGTACTGTGGGAAGTCTCGGGTGATGATGCGGCAGATGCGTTTCTTCTCTAGCTCCTCTGCAGGGTCCAGTTCTGATTTAACAAATTAATGACACAAAGTTATTACTTCAAAATATATGATAAATATGACAACACAAAGAAATATAGTCAGGTCTTTGGACAGGTAATTGGACACTGATGCAATCATTTTAGCTCTGAATGCTATCACAAAGGATGTATTTATTTATTTGTTTGTTTTAATTTTTTACATTTGCCATCTCAAGTACCACCTGAATCTGGAATGTCCACTCAGTAAACTAATATGTACAAGCAAGCTCTCACATGACTCCTGCTGCCAATTTCACAGAGAATTTTCCTCAAACACATGCCTGCCAGTCATTGCTGCTTTTCACCTGTATATTCAATATTAATTGCAAATGTAAATGTGCTTCAGCTGGCTACCTTGCCTCTGCAATGTTTCGTGATTTCTGAGATTGATTGGCCTAAACTACATTCTACCTAATATCCCTTGAGTCATTTATCACCTCCGCCAAGGAGGTTATGTTTTTGCTTCCGTTTTTGGTTGTCGAAATCGGCAACCATGTGACTTTGTTCCGTTAGTTGTCTGTCTGTCTGTGTGTTTGTTAGAAGGATATCTCAAAAACGGCTGCATAGATTTCAACCAAACTTTGCTGGATGTTACAGTAGCACAAGAGGAACAAGTGACTAAATTTAGGCCCAGCTAGGCCAAAGTATAGCTGAGATATGGGCCAAAGTACAAATACAGCTATGCTGGGAGAGATTTCAAGTCTTTCCAATGCGCTGGATTTCCAATTGGCATGCTTTTGGGTTTTGCTGCCACCTGGTGGTAGAATACCACAATACCCTTCATCAGCCAACAAAAATAACTAATGCTCAGAGTTGCCTTGGCGGGGCGGAGGTATGCACTCTACCTGGTACCCTTAAGCAATATTATATTATCCAGTTGTCCTAGGCCACACATTTAAAGTTCTGAGGCAAAGGTCAAAGCAGTAAGGAACTGTTCACCATGTTACGAAATTGACCCTCGTCTCGAGTCAGAAACCAGATGATTTCGACGACGGTCCCGCTAGGTGAGAGCCATTTTATTTATTTATTTGTTTGTCTGTCTGTAAGTAGGATATCTCAAAAATGGTTGCAAAGATTTTAAACAAACTTTGCATCATGTTAAAGTACCACGAGAGGAACAAGTGATTAAATTTTGGCATACCTAGACCAAAGCTCCAGCACGGTTTAGAATATGGACGTAATAAGTTCCATCCCTGTTTCCCAGAATTAAACTCCTCAGCTAAGCCGGATGTGCAAACTGCCTAATATAATTGTCCTTGGTATCTATCCAGCGGTTAATAGAAATTATCACCTGTGACAGAAAAAATCAATGACCTTTGTTGCAACTAGTTCAGCAATAATAGGCTAAGTATACCTCAATTGAGTTGTGAAAAAAATCTGTTTTCTGAAGTAAAAATTCAACATGGCATTGATACTATATCATTCTACAATCAATTTTAGTCTTCAGATATTAAAAACTTGAGATTCCCTACCATTGAATTATGCGGAGATTCATCTCATGACAAATTCAGCAGTTCCTAACAACCTCGTCTAATCCCTCAGTGATACCCAGCGTCTCTAATTCTTGCTTGTCTTCTCTGAACTGTGCGCTGCTGAATGATCTGAGTACAAACAAAAACAAGACTTCCAAAACCAACCTAGAAGAGCCATGGTTACATTTACGTGATGGCAGTTTGATTCTGACATGGATATTGGGAGGTATTCTGAATAGACTAGTACAGGAAGGATCCTCATAGGGGAAAGCTCTGTTACTTTGTTTATCTACTACATTGATGGAGAGTTTTTAGCTTTACTTCTATTTGAGTGAGTAGAAAGGAGAATGAGGGCATCTTGATGGCTAGCTGCTTTTTTATTTTCGGTTTACCATAGCCATGATGATCACAGAGCTCGTTTGCCACATTGGTTAGTATGAGTTACTGTTAGCCTTTGCTAATTATACGGTTTATAGTGGAATTTTGCTCAATGTGGTGATGTCTTTGAATTTATACCACATTTAACGAAATCGAATCGGTTTCATGTAAAATCAGAACAACTCCAGGACTGCGGTAAAACCCCTGCCACATTCGGTACACAAATTCTGTTCAATCTAGAGTAGCATATATCCTGCTTTTAGAGTGGAATTTCTGTTTTGTCAAAATGAGGTACAGTGCTTAACAAATTTATTAGACCACCTGTCAGAAAAAATTAGAAAACGCATATTTAAGAAATTTGTTTAAAACTAGGGGTGTGTATTGGCAAGAATCTGGTGATACGATATGTATCACGATACAGGGGCAATAATACGATATATTGCAATACTATAGGCATGACGATATATTGACATTTTTATCCCCGCCACGAAGTGTGAGGGGGTTATAGGTTTCAGCTCCGTCCGTCCGTCCGCCCATCCAAAAAGGGGACAGCTTTTCTCAGGAACTATTAGAGATAGAACAACCAAACTTGGTGCGTAGCTTCAGACCATAAAGGCCTTGATGGAGTTCGAAAATGAGGTGCGCATGATTCAGGCATTTGGCGAGGGATGTTGTTGACCATGCCTACTTGTTTTTTTTTTTTAATTTACTTGTAGGAAACCTGTCATAGCATGGTAAACTTCCATTGCTGTTACATGCTTAAGATCAGCTTACTAAATCAGAACAAAGGGATCTACATTTTTATTTTATTATAGAAGACATAAAAGCATTAGCAGGATTCTTTGTTTAAACAACAAATGAAAAAAATAAGTTAAGAATGTTTTACTCTGTTAAAGGTTCAACTTTAATTCTAATATATAAGAAGGTTCAAATTTATAGTTGAAAAATAAAATGCAAAGTCCCTGCAACATCTACTCTTTATATGAAAGCTGAATAAATATTATTCAGAAACAAATATCTGCCTGTCAGTAAAAGTCTCAAATACTTATCAAAATAATATATGCAGTCACTGTACAATCAAACATAATACTACATTCTGTCTTTAGCTTAACATGAAGAAAATAAAATGATCTAAACACGGTTACAATAAGACCCTACATATTTTTAGATACTGCTGAGAGGTTCACAATCAGTTAGGAGTTCTTGATTTCAAAGTAGTTATCAAAAGAAAATATGGTCTCTGCACCATCAAACATAACATTTCTTCTGACTGTTGCCACAAAGGAATTAACATCTCTCTCTCACTCTCTCTCTCTCACACACACACACCGTCCTGACTTATCATACCATTTTATTTTTTTAATATAGTAAAAACCAATTTCATATTTACGGTTTGAAAAACTAAAAAAAAAAAAAAACTCACTGTCTGCACTCGCATCTCTGAACTAGAAACTGTAGAATCCTTGTCTATGATCTGAAGTCTCGCGCGGCTGTGCAAATGCAGCAGGCAACATGAGTTTGGTTTGTTTTAGACATGAAAGCAAGGGCTTCTAATCGGCAGGTGCCCTTTTACTGGCTAATCAGCCCTGTGGTGCGCGGTTAAAGATATTGCCTCAGGTATATGACAACAGCTAGCTTTGTCGACTGCATTTATCACAACAATATAATTTTATGCGTGAATTTATGCCTTTAATTCAAACCGTGCAAGCGTGGTGACATAAGCTGGTTAACATAAGTGAATACCTAGCTAGTTACATTACTCTTCCCTTGTGCTGATGTTAACTGAGATGAAGAGGCACAAAACCTTTGCAGTGACAACACTGTTTTTAGCTGATAAACGCTGATAAAGTCCAAAGCTGAATATTCATCACGAAGCCAGACTGCGTCCATTTGAATCCCTACCCAGCTAACACACGACGAACTGGCGACGTAACTATTTGTGCTCATTTGGTAAGTTAATGACCGACCATGTGAGAACAGTCTGACAACGTTGTCAGATGGTAATTCAGTAACGTTACTTGAAAACCTTTTCAATACGTCGTGAACAAGTCGCTTGTCGGTTATTTGGTTACGTCGCCAGCTGGTAATTAAGTTACGAATATTGCCAAACTTGACGACCTCAATACGTCGACCTCAATGCGTCGAGGACACGTCGCTTGTTGGTAATTAAGTTACGAATACTGGCAAATTGAGGTTAAGAAGGTTTTTGGCATTTATCGCAATGGTTATTAACTGTGCAATTGAAATAGAATCGAATACGCCAGAGGATAAGGATGGTGGTGTACGCAGCCAGGGAAATTTTGGAAATAACCAGCGGCGGCTCGTCACCCGTAACAAAGGGAAGCCAGAACCTCGCCCTTCAAAGCTGAATGACTTCAACATTTCGTAGTTCACTTTTCATTATCAGCAGTTGCTCATACGAATTGGTTGAAGGACAATCAAATTTATTTTCGATAGCAAATGACGACGCAAATTATCAACACGTCTTTATAAATTAGTTTGCGAGGCTTCTTTCACAAGAAGCCACGACAGTCCATTTTCTACAATCTTAATATAGAAGAAAAGAATGCGATGTTGCACAGCTTATTGCTTAATGAGCCTCACTAATCAATTTGCGCATCAATGCTGTTTCGTGAGCTTCTTGAGCGCGGGATTTATAGCGTAGGCCTATGGTAATTTATGTCGTAATTTATGTGTGAAAGAAAACCCCTCAATTTCGTGGTGCAATGTATAACAACTGACTGTTCTTCTAACAATTCGTATGAGCAACTTGTGATCAAGAAAAGTGAACTGCGAAAAGGTTTAAGTCATTAAGCTTTGAAGGGCGAGGTTTTGGCTTAACTTTGTTACGGCCGACGACCCTCCACTGTTTAAATGAATGATTGAAAACAGGTGATGAACAATCATTAACATTAAGGGATTGTTTGGGCTTCCCCTCTTGCCAATTCACGAGCCGCCACTGGAAATAACCGACGTGAAGGGGGAGGAGATCCAGGGAATTTTGAGAAAGGAATGGTGGGAGTCAAACGATTAGCATGTAAATTATACATAGGAAATTGCGTTTGTTTGAGAATGCGGGTTAAGGTGGAGTTTTTTTTTTTTTTTTGAGAAATAATTAATTTAAAAAAGTTACCCTGAATTTACAGCAGTTGGTGGTAATACACACAAAGATTGTCAACAGACATAAAAAGAAGAAAGAAAGAAGAAGAAGTTGAGTTAATCAGTTTATCAATCGTGGGGCGGCAGCAGCGGGAAGTGAAGTTCACTCTCGAGGACAGTGAATCCATAACGTATTTTTTTTCTCAACCGTTAAGGACCTTCAACATTTCAGTCAGCTAACGTTACAGGTAAGTTTCCTTCTTTATCGATATTAACCATTTTGTTGGATATAAATAGTTCAGCAGCTAAACTAACTAATAATTTACAAATCTCAAATTTTTTTTCTTCGTTACCTGCAGTAAATATAAGTTAAATTTGGCGGAGAAAAAACTTGGATAGCTAATGTTAGCTTGTAGCTAACGTTGGCAAATGATTGAAACTTCCATAAGTTAATTTGTTGCATAGGAAAAACGTGGTTAATTAACGTTAATATTATTTTAACCACTGAAGTAAAATGAAGTTTTACGGCAGTCAGTACAAATTAAGTAAGAAGCGTTAGCTATACTTGCTCAACCAATCGCGCAACTTAGTCGCACAAACAACAACACTGATTAGCACTGCGCTGTAATATCAGTTTTTGTGAGGTGTAGCTAACGTTTGACTGTAGTCCTTATGGGGGTAACGTTACGGCGTTACTTCAAGTCATAGTTATGGCAAGTTCGCTGCGCCTTTTGTAATTAGAAATTTATGTAAACGATGCGAGTTAGGCATTATACGGATGCATCTGCGAAAGCCAATATAGTTAGCTAGCTGAAATGAAGTGGAGACTCTAATTTTATTGTTGAGATATCTGTCCTATGCATTGCACAGACTGTCTTGAGATGCAAGCAAGGGCTGGCAGAGAAGGATGTGAGGAGCCTGATAAGTGAAATGCTTCAGTGATGTTTAGAAAGGAGGTGACTGAGAACCTGGTAACGTTACAGTATTTGCATTCTTTTTGTCCAACACTTATGGTGCTGTGATGATTATGTACACAGAAGTCCTTAATTTTATATGACAAAGGTTACACAAATCTTTCTTGGGCCTAATAATTAATTGGGTCACCTGAAACAGAACTAACAGGGCAGGGGCTTTGAGGTCAGGGTTGAATCATTGTTTTAACTGGTAAAATGGGAGTATTCAATGGGAGCATGTCATTGTATACAGGCAGGTGAAAGGCCATCCAGGCTCCTAGTTGGTAGATAAACCCTACACCTCTCTCTTGGAATTAATGTTTAGAGGAGAAGTTTCGACATAGGTGTCACACGGTCACTGAAGGGGGCTTTGAAGTAGCCTTAAGCTGCCCCCCAAACTGCATTCTCAGACTTCACTGTTTAAAAAATTGAGGAAAAAGTAAAATAATTTCATGTACTGACCTCTTTTGCTGTGTTTGTGTTGTTCCTTGCAGAAGACGCAATGCACAGCGCGCTCGGTGAAAGAAGAAGAGGAGGACGACTTGAAAATGTGTAAAAAAACTAAACTGAATGAAGAAATTGTGATTTTAGATTTTTTACAGGGATGCTCAACCACCCCTAAATTTCATCTCAATACCCCAGGATAATGTTAATAATAATAATGAACTGTTATTATTTTCCAAACTCATGTTAAGCCCTCTTACATTACATTTTGAGAGCTTGTGAGAGAACAATTACAGGTTCTTGGCGATTTATTTAAATAATTAGAGAAAAACAAGAGCAATATGAAACCTGTTTTGAAGTTAAGTTGGTTTGTGGAACCCCTGGCATAAATTATGGAAAACCCTCACAGATGATGTACATTCAGCTATTTTACTCCTTAGCAAATAAGGGCCAGACAGATTCTTCTCTGTTTTTTTGTTCTGCTAGTGTCTTTGTCACAACTGGTAGCATGAGGCAGTACCAGTCTGGTTACACAGGTAGTCCAGCTTTTCCAGTACAGCACTTCCATACGTGCAGTTGCTAGAAGGTTTGCTGTGTCTCCCAGCGCAGTCTCGAGCATGGAGGAGATGCCAGGACACCAACCGTTTCACGAGGAGAGCTGGACGGGACTGTCGAAGGGCATCAACCCAGCAGCAGGACTGTTTCTGCTCCTTTGTGCCAGAAAGAATGGAAGAGCACTGCCATAGCCCAACTAAATGACCTCCAGCAGGCTACTTGTGCGCATGCTTCTGACCACACTGTCAGAAACAGACTGTGAGGGCCCGATGTTGTCAAGTGGGACCTGAACTCACAGCCCAGCACCATGCAGCTTGATTGGTATTCGCTAGAGAACACTAGAATTGGCAGATGCGGCATTAGTGCCCCGTTATCTTCACAGATGGGAGCAGGTTCACACTGAGCACATGTGATGGGCGTGAAACAGTCTGCAGACACTGTGGTGAATGTTCTGCCAGTAACATCATACGGCATGACTGATTTGGCAGTGTATCAGTAATGGTCTGGGGAGGCATATCCTTATGGGGTTGCACATCCTCGTATGAGATTGCCAACGTTACCCTGACTGCTGTTAGACACTGGGGTGAAATCCTTTGAGCAATTGTGTGAACTTATGCTGGGGCAGTGGGTCATGGGTTCCTCCTGGTGCAGGACAGTGCCTGGCCACATGTGGTCACAGCATGTAGGCACTTCCTGGATGATAAAAGCAGTGATGCCATAGATTGCCCCTCTCGTTCCTTTGACCTATACCCAATTGAGCTCCTATGGGATGCTATGTATCAGTGCATCCAACGCTAATAAGTACCACAACAAACTGTGCTGGAGCTCACTGATGCCATGATCTAGGTCTGAGAGGAGGTCCCTCAGGACACCACCGCTGACTCATCAGAAGGATGCCCAGTTGCTGACGGGAGTGTTTTTATTAGTGATGTCCATGCCTCCCAAGAATTCAGGCCATAAGAAAAGCCCGGGGTGGAGCAACAAAGTATTAATTCTGGATTTTCTGGATTCCATAATTCTTTCCTCAAATTATAGTGATGCCATATATTTCCTCTACTTGTTTATGAAAAAATATGCCATTTATTAAAATTAATTTCTTTGCTGTGTGTTTCATGAAGCCTGAATGTTAAGCTAATGAACAAAAATTGTTTTGTGTCATGTCTGCAATTTGTTGATTTGCTATGAAGAAAACAAGCTGAATGAACATTCACTGCGGTGATTCCAGAACTGCAGCATGCATGACCTTGCTTGCCATGGCTTTTCTGATCTTCATAGAGCTGGGCTCAGACTACAGGAGATTTAAAGTCCTCACTGATTTGAAATTGTGTTATAGCTCACAGAAAAGGATGAACTTTTTTTATTTTTTCTCTCAATTTGCAAACAAGCTCAAACTGCACATTTAGAAATTTGCAATAAATCATACCTTACAACTTATGATTAAGGTCATCTTGCCTGAAAGAGCTACTGTATACCACAACTCAGGTGACCATGGGGAGGCAGAAGGCAGATGTTTAAAGACAAAGATTTTGAGGGAGTGGTTAGGGATAGTGGGCAACACAGATCATTTGTTCTCCAACAGCCAGAGGAGAGAATTTAGCGGTCAGTTTTAATTAGGTTTTATAACTTTTGATACTCAGCTAGCCTGTCAGTGGCTAAGGTTTTACCATTGCTGTTTGATACCGTCAGCTCTTAAACCGCGAATGGGATGTTAAAATTTATTTTCTGACAGAATATTCCCGTTCTAAATCCTGAATAATCAAAAATGTTTGACATTATCAGCCCTGCTGAGTGTGCGAGCAGTTTGGGAGGAATAAGACTGGATTTGTAAACTCCTTACATGACCACATAATCTTGGCTGAAGATCATTTCTGACCAAGGTCCTTGGCCAGATATCTGTGATTGTTGGGAGGGGAGAATTTGGGATACATCAGCCTAAAACTCAAGTAGTCTGAGCCCGCCTTATATTAGTGGGGAATTGAACCTGAAATTAACGGTCAGTTTCAAAGTTACAGGTCATACTCTTTCTTACAGAATTTGGTTTCAACATCTACTGTCTGCTCTGGAGCCACTACAGCTTCACACTGAACCGTACCAGGGGCCTCATTTATAATCGGTGCGTAGGCGTAGGTTGATTTACAAAAACAAACTTGACATTATAAAAAGAGAAATTATTAAGACTATGCACAATGCAAATGAATTCCAAGTCCATCCCGATTAAATAAATGAAAATTCCATGCAGTTTATTTTACCCATAGGTTTATAAATGGGCTTATTGTCCACAAAATGTGATTTTTTAGCCCTCAGCCCTCAAGGCTGACGGGGTATTGCTATCCTTTGTGCGGTTGGGCGGGCGGGCGTCAAAGTTTTTGGAGACGACATCAGGCTGAGGGGTATTCCGTGCATTGCACGCCTATTTTGTTTTTTTTGTGCGTACGCATTAATTAGGTATGAAATTCACACAAATTTTTATAAATAAGGCCCCTGATCCTTTTCTTTTTTGGAAGGTTACGGTTTTCATGATTGAGTCTTTGCCTCAATTTTCATGAAGTGACTGGGCATCCCCTCTGAAACTGGTGAATTCTACTGAAATCTGTGATCGCTCATTCTGAACCTTTTACTATTATACACTGCAATACACTACCCAACTCATCAGGTTCCCTCTGAATGTAGGATTGTATACCTAACTGAACTGATGTTTGCCTTAGTGAAAAAGGAAAGTGTTGGATACTTCTGCAGACTCTATATTCCATTTGTAATGTTAATAAAATAGTTTGTGGTGTAAAATGCATGTTTCTGTCTAGTAATTCATTTAAGTACTATTATTGTAAATTAAAGTATTATATACTGTTTACAATAGAAATAATGTATACAGTTCATAATTAATAAATGAATATAAATTTTATATCATAAATTGAAATGTCTGACTTCGCAGGGGGTTTAACAGTTTTGCGACGCACATTATGCATGTAACATCCTGAGCCACCCAAAATGGGTATTCCTGGACTGAAGAAGTTTTGTGACAAATTAAATTGTTTTTTTTTTTTTTAACAGAATTGCAATGTTTGTGCTCTCAGTTGAGCAGGGTTAAGCATGTGCCAATGTAAGCCAAGTTGATTGTCTTATATTATTATTATTGAATACTTGTAGGCCTATTAAGTCATGCAGGGCAAATGCTAATTACAGCACGAGGAATCCAACCAATAAGCATAAGGAAGGAAGAGCCGAGTGCAAGCATCACGGTCGCAATAAGGTACTACCAGGTTACCAACTGGCGACATTTAATAAATTACGTTTCCACAACGTGCAGAAGACGAACTGACAACGTTACGAAGTTACGTCGCCACGACGTATCTAGGAATTTCACTTTTACGGTTGTCACGACGTAAGTAGTTACGTTGCCACGACGAATCTACGGTAGTCCAGTTACGTTGTCACGACGTCTTGGCCACGTAAGTGTGTTAGCTGGGTACAGGCTCGTCTGCTGACCCTCTCCGGGGTCGGGCGAGGGAAAGTTAAAACATGACCGTACATACAAAGATTAAACGCAAAAGTATCGTCAAATAAGTGTTTTATTGAAGTTTATAAGCTAAGCTAAATCCAATATTGCTGGTGACTCTAGGATAACCTTTGCCAGTAGGCTACTCGCAAAACCAGCACTGCTCAGTAATTAATTTAGGCCACCTCCCTCTCTGTGTTCACTCCCCGTCAGAGCTCTGTCTCTCTGGCTGCCCTCCTCACTAACTGGGGAACATATCTGGCGACACATTTTAGCTTTTTTTTTCGTTTTTCATTTCATTTTCTCGACGTCATCCAAAATCAAGTAACTAGTAGACAAGATTCGCCCCTCGCTCCCGTCCCACACACATGCTCTGCAGGAGAGGAAGAACGGCAATCTGACCTTAAGTTATAAGCCACGAACATTGTGGATATTTTATGACTCATATATGCATATATGTCAATTGGGCTCATTGCAATTTCTATCGCTGCAGGCGCGTCGTTTGACCTGAAAATTCCGGGGCTAATATCCTTCCCTTTATTGAAAATAATGAGTACTGGCTAATTCTTGATTGGTTTCCTTCATTAACACGTTTTCCAATTCAAGAATTATCAAGTGGCAATTGAAGACACGGCTTCTCTCCTCCATGCAATCTAAAAGCGACAAAATAATGGGCTACATTCAATACAGCCTATGCACTGTCACTCAGCAACAGCATTTCAGAACTCTTCAGCGAATGAAGGTCATTTTGGTGACTCGTACGTGGTTTCGTCCGTTTACATTTTCCAATCGTACAGCTGTCTATTTTTCACAGTGAGCTGAGTGACCGTGCTGCAAAAACAGGTGTACGTCGAAATTACCTTCATTCAATGAAGAGTTATGAAATGCCGTCGCCGAGTGACGGTGCATAGACCTAATTATAATCAAATTATCTTTCAGTACTGAATGTAGCCCATTATTTTGTCGCTTTTAGATCGTAAGGGGGAGAGAAGCCGTGACTTCAATTGCCACTTGATTACTCATGAATTGGAAAACGTGTTAATAAAGAACAACCGTCTAGAATTAGCCAGGACTAATCATTTTCAATTAAGGGAGGGATATTTGCCCCGGAATTTTCAGGTCAAACGACGCGCCTCCTATCGCTGTTTTAAAATTAATTGGATGTAGCCTAAATTGTGCATTAACTTCGTTTTCGAAAAGTGTCAAGTAAAATTGTGCCCCGAATCATTTTTTTATATGTATTCCAGTACTACGTAAGAAGGATATTCGATTGTTTTAAATAACAAAATGATTGATTTTGATTGATAACAAAAAACATTATTTTTTCTATTATAGTCAATGGAAAATTGACAGGTGGGGTGCACTGGTCGCAAAATTGGTTTCTTCAACTTTTCGGTCCGGTGCCCTCGCGAGATCTCCTTCTTCTGCTTCCTTTGTAGTAGAGCGGTAATGACTGCTGACTGCTGCCAACTACCGGTCGGAGTTTTAAATGGAACATAAAAATGAACCACCGCCGTGAATATTTGCATGTAAATTCTTAAAAAAAAAAAAAAAACGATACAGTGCTGTTGAATATCGATACAGTATCATGAAACGAAATATCGCAATATTTCAGTGTATCGATATTTTCTTACACCCCTATTTAAAGCTAATTTTTAATTTATTTGGCAAATAAACTGAAACCACTAAATAGTCCTTATTCACACATATAAATGCACAAAGTAATTTGTTTAAAATTATTTTTTATCAATCGAGAAATATTTCAACAAAACAATTATTTTATTCTTGCCTTTATATTAAGGCAATAGAAACATGACTAGCAATGTACTGTACACAATTCATGCATTATCACAGCCTGAACCCACCAGGGCTCAGCGGGCAGAGTTCACAGCACTCAATAACATGTGTGTCCTCCATCGGCATCACGTAAAGCGGTACATACACCTCCGGCGCTTGGAGTTTATAAGGTTGTCAACAGTTGCCTGTGGAATGTTGTCCCATTCCTACTGAAAGGAACGGTCTTCGACTTTAAATGCAGTTAAGCATCGGCAGGGCGTTTATTAGGATTTACACAGCTCATGGTCAAATATAAACAGATCGATAGCAAGGCAAACAGGGTAATACAGAATAGTCAGCATCAGAGTCAGGGGACAAGCAGAAATAATTCGGTAACCAGGGAATCAATCCGCACAAGGACAGTAACAAAGGGGGTAGAGCTAAGGGAATGGAAGGGGAAGAAAAAGGGAGTTGGATGGGATGAGGGAGAAACACAGGAGAATCTAAACAGATGGGTACAAAATGGGAATAAGGGAGAACAAAGTACTAATCAATCAACCAGAAATCAAGCAACGTAATACAAACAATCAATAACGAGACTTACGGGAGAATTCACAAGAAATGAGCAATCAACAATCAACAAACTAGAGAGCGCAGAAACGAGACTTAACCAAGACGAGCTATGGGAAGAAACGAGTCGACAAGAAGCTGCGGTAAAAGTGGGTCTTTTAAACACAAACTAATCAAGTGGAATCCAAGCTAAACACAGGACAGCTGTAGAGAGAGGCGGAACTAGAAAAGCAAGGACGGTGATAGAAGAGAGAGGGGAAACAGGTGGAGTTCTAACTCTGATCTAACTAATCACCCTTGCCTCTATAAACAAGGCAATCAGAGATAGCAGACCTGGCCCCAGCCACGGGCTGACAGACCGACTGACAGAAACACACACTCTCACACACACACACAAACACACTCACAGAGAGACATGATCATTGCTTAACCTGGCCCCCTAGGGGAGGGGCCAGGTAACTACTCTCAAGTGTGGATAGTCAATGAGAACAGCAAGAAAGAAGGAAGTGGAATTACCTCACCGAAATACAGGGAAGAGAGTGTGATGAAAAAGACAAGACACTATGAGACAGAAACGAGAGGAAGACATTGAAGACTAAAGACAGTGCAATCGTACAGAAACATACATACTCTCAAAGAATAAATATGATAAATAAATAAATAGTGACTAAAATTACTAAAACATACTAAAAACAAACATATAAATCAGCGATTCCCAACACCTACTCCAGCGCAACTTGGAGCTGGCGCACGTTCTCTGAAACCGGAACACGGTGTCTGTCCTGCTAATCCAGAACATCCCAAAGGTGTTCAATTGGTAACATATCAGGTGAATATGAAGGCCATTTAAGAACAGGGAGACTCTCCTCATCGAGAAACTCCGAGCAGATCCGGGCTGTGTGTGGCCAGGCATAATCGTGCTGGAATGTCACGTGATCAGTAGGACTATGGGCCTCAGGATCTCGTTGCAGGTCCGCTGCCCGTTCACGTTGCCCTGAACGAAATGCAGATGGGTACGCTGTCCATGGCATATACCTGCCCATACCATTACACATGCACGACCATGTGCCACCCGACGCAGGACATTGGTGTCAGCGTTACGCTCGCCCACAAATCTCCATACGAGTTGATTGCCATCAGTGCCGTACAGATGGAATCGCGATTCATTGCTGAATAACACCATCCTAAACCGTGCAAGCGTCAAGCAAAGGTGATGGTTGGCCCAGTTGAGTCTGTACCAGCGACGGACAGTGGTCAGGTCGAGACCTTGGTGCAGTCGGCGGACTTGGAGATCTGCCACCCTCAGGCGGTTTTGGACAGTCTGAGCTGATATCCACCTATTGTAGTCTGACAGTCTCATCAGCTGTCCTGGTGGCTGGTCGGAACCGATCACGGAGGTTCTGGAGCCGCATGTGCCAATCCTTTGCAGGTGTGGTCAGACGTGGTTGTCGGGCATGTGGACAATTCACAGTGCTGCCAATCTCTCTGACTCGACTTTTCAACCGGCTGATGGAGGAATGATGCACATTCAAGAGTGTTGACACTGCTGTCACAGATATTCCAGTGTTCAGCATGCCAATGGCACGCTCCCTCATGACTTGTGTGGCTTTGTGACTTGTGACAGAAGTGCACATTTTGGGGTGACCTTTTATTGACCCTGGTGCAAGGAGTGCCTGTGTATTGGTCACGCTGACTGACCAACTCAATGTTATGCTCTATGCAGCTCAGGGGTGGAATAACTCAATGAGTGAGTAATCTCACAGGGAGTGGTCAATGAGAAGTGGGTCACCAGAATTGAGCAAAACAAATTCAGTAAACCAATAAACACTATTTGTGGGCATATTTCATTATAGGTCAATTTAACTCAGCATTTTTGGTTTGTGCATTTATATTTTTGTTCAGTGTAAATTTTGTACGGCCTCATTTGGCCTTGATAACAGCTTGCATTCAACCATGAAAACTAATTTTTATGTTAAGGAATGCAAGAAAATGACTGTTATTTGGCATCTTAATCAAAAAATATTTATGTGCTTCACTTTTTTTTCAGCTTTTTTGTAAAACGGAAAATTAAAAAATTCATGGATAACAAAAATAATGATATTTTAGCATTAAAAATATTATTTCAGTAAAAGAGCTTACGCATACAGGTGGATTAACTGTTACAGAAACATAAAAAAATTACCTCGGTGATTACCAACACCGTTAATTTAGGGTAGCTGTGGCGTAAACCTTCCATTGGGTGGTGGTCTAATAAATTTATTAAGCACTGTATATTTCATATATTACTGTGTTAGTGAATTATACTTGCTCCTTATAGAGTGTGAAATGCGTTTATCCAAGCTTGCGTTTTGATTGGATGATCGGAATTGTAAATGGCAAGCTTTCCATCGCCATAGGAACGTTCTGACTGTAAAATTAGTAGTTCCTTTAATGAGTAAGTGTGCGTGCTGATGTGGCTTTGGAGAAAAACAGACAAAAATCTGAACTTTATCAAGGCGAAAAAGGCACGTTTTTGATTTGGAGAGGTTACTGGTGACTAGTGATGTCCATCTGCACCTAATTTGATAAATTCCACCAGAAAATCATTAACTCATGTTGAACTTCATGAGTCAAAAGTTGATTTGTGTTAAACATAGTATTATTTTATGATTTGACAGTGCGTTTATTGAGAGTTCTGACAGCTTAGGGAGCCACCAAGGGAGCTATCTTATTTGCCTTATAAATGATAGATAATTTCATGAAAATCACTGCCAGATGATGTGTACTTATTCTCAAGGAGTTAATGATCCCAGAAATGTATAGAGTCAACTCCCAGCCATTTAACAATTCTCAGTTTTAGAAAAATAAATAATTTCATTGCCAAAATTCCATGAAGACCTTTTGTGTTTATGGCCCTTACTCTGAACTGAAATAATGAAAAGATGTGATATGATATAATTCTAATTGCTGTAAGTGTCCTGTCTCATTAAAGCCATTTGCCCCTTCTCTGTGAAGCCCAGATCTTGAATTATAAAGCCTAAAATTGGGTAATGCATAAATAGCCATAAATAGCCTCAGGGCAATGGGGTTAATCAGTCTCCAATTTACGTTTCTCACACCCCAGAGAACCATAATCACTACTAGTAATGGCTTTTGCTTGAGGGCAGACGATAGCACGTTCGTTAATGTAGAAGTTGGAGTCCCGCTGTCATGTCTATGATTTGGTCCATTCAAGATACCTATGAAGTCCAAATGGATAACTATGCAAAGCCCCGCAGGCATCCACACAAAATACAATTTATTTACACACATTACCGTCAACAACTCCATTTTTTTGGCTTTTTAGTAAAGCCAAAGGCCCTCAGCCTTCCGGCTGCCCTGCTGGCCGTATGTTGGTCCAGGAAATATAGCTCAACTGGGAATTCCCAACTGAGTACAGATCTCAAAGTCAAAGTCAAAATCGGCAGTTAAAACAATAGATGACATGGATCATGCATGCAAATTAATGGCACTGGTTTAGCACAGGGTCAAAAAGATAGAAAGTGACAGCCTATTATTCTACTTAGATTTTATGAAAGATATTCCTACTATTAACCCAAAGACACCCAGATCTGGAGCTACTCCAGACTATTTCCACCTCAGTTTTACATGACGGGATGCCTTGCTTCCAGTCAGAGCAATCACGCTGTTCTTCCAAAGGTTTTAAGAAATAATGTTGTTGGGATTGAGGATGACTGGGCATGACCACACATCGCGAACTGCCAACAAGACTGAAAACCAGGAAGCTAATATTTTTTCCTCATTCTGGTTCTCGGCGCATATATAACTCATTACCAATCATTTTTCATGTCAGAGCTGCATATATTATGAACATATAAAATGAAGAAGATAGCTCTCGTCGTAGCCTTTCGGCACGTATTGGCTGCATCAAAATAAATGCCGAAATCTGTGTTTTGAAGCCATTGATAAGATTGAAATAACTTGTTGGGAATCTCTATCAACGTGATCAGTGGAGACAACCACTATCAAAGTGGCAAAACTTTGAGCTTTTTCCACACATTTCATGTACAGTTGATGGAATTTCATCGTCAAGAAATTTTCATCTCAAATTGAATAGAAATAGAAATATACATCTAATTTTACCCGTACTATGAGACTTCTTGTCTCCATCTGAGTTGTTTTTTTGTCCAATAGGCACAGATTTTGAGAGAGAGCCAAGGAGGAAATGATATTGGTCTTGTGCCACAACAAGTGGAGCAGCTATGGATGGTATATTGTGACTGTTTTACTTTTGAGAGTGGAAAGCTGGCGACATGATGAGAGAAATGAACGGACCTGCATGTATATGTATTTCAGACTAGATTAACTGGCATGTCTTACTTTTGGTATATTTCAAAATGCCTAGAAAAACTCACACCAAAAATCATAATTTATGGTTCAAGGATAAGGAAACGTGCCACTCACTTGCAAATGGTAGTCATTATATAAAACATAGGCTTAGGCTCAGTTGCGCATCACCAATGCTAATAAAAACTACATGAAGGGGTATGGTGGCCAACGGGGCAAAACGCGCTGCAAAGGCCCAAAACATGTCGAATAGGAGAAACGCGCTAAAAAAATAGAAACGATGCAAACTCAAAAAGATGCAAACTACAAAAGCAACTGCGAGAGAAAAATGCTGCATATCCACATCAACACAATGGAAGTGCTCCCAGTCACTATGGAGAGTGCCAACTAGAACAGCAAAAAGGCTTTTTAGCAAAATATGGAAATTTGATTTAATTAAGGATTAAATAAGGTAAGGATTACACTAGGAGTTACTTGCATGTGAGAATAAAATTAAGACAAACCATGCTGTGTTTGATTGTTCTCTTTTATGGAGAAAATACCATAATTACAGAAAAAAAAAGGCAATGGAAATTTGCACAACCAGTTTTCATTTTGGGACCATAAAAACAAATATCTAGTCGCCCAAAAAAAAAGCAATGTCAAGCCCTGTTTCCCTGCTCAATTTTTGTGCTTGTTAGTAATTGTTTACTATGCAACATTTCCATTTAGCTCACACTGCCATCCGCAATAAACCCCATTTGTAGTCCATTGCAGTCTCTGCCTCAAATGCCTAGTTTGGGCTGCTCTTCCGCTATGCCTCCCCCCCCCCCCCGTGCGCCCACTTTCTTCTGCTTGGCTGGCTCTGTGGAGGGCGGAGCTGGACGGGACTTGGCAGAACCCTCCCAGTGTGAAATGTGGATGGAAAACAAGTTTCGATTGACTAGTATTGAGTAGCAGGGGCGGAGAAGGGTTTTGCCTTCTAACCAGGGAGATTTGAAAAAATGGAGTGCGACGTGGCAGAAAGTTTAAAGGAGAAAAGGAAAAAGGGAAGTGGGAATGAAAGCGGGGAAGAAGAATATGTGATAGGAATGAAGGCTGCGATAATAGGCTGTGCTGCAAACGGTTTTTTTTAGTGATATGAATTGAGTAGGAAGACTGGTAAAAAGTGAAATTGGAGACGTAAAGGCAGTGAGAGTAACACGGGGTGGAACAGTAGTAGTGGAATGTAAAAATAAGAGACAATATGACAAGTTATTGAAAATTATGATGTTTGATTTGACAAGTGTGGTTTGTTTTCCAATGAGAAGAAACACAAACATTAAGGGGGTTATAAGTGGCGTGCCGCTATCTGTTGAGGCCAGGGCTTTTTTGAATGTGGAGGGAGTGTGTGAGGTAAAGAGGCTGAAAACTAAAAGGGAAGGAGTGGAGAAGGAGAGCCTATCCGTTCTACTGGAATTTAAAACCGAGTTACCTGAAAGAGTATTTTTAGACTATTTAAGCTATCGAGTTTGAGAATACATAAAGACATCTCTAAGATGCAACTGGTGCCACAGTATGGGCATGTGGCTGCAGTATGCAGGAATAAGATTACACAGATTACGAAGATGTGAGAAAGAGGGATTTATGGTTGTTGAGTGTACTATCAAGGAACAGATAGTGTGTTTTCACAGTTGAGAAAAAAAAAGTCGAGAAAGACCCGACTTTTGAAAACAAAAGTCCCCAGTTAACAGGGAAACCAGTTGTTCCGTAACACCCGCTGGTTCGTGTGTATAACTGTGGTGCGTCCTAAGCGTGGAGTAACGAACTGCTTCTGCTCTGGTATATGACGGAGGGGTATAAGCTCCAGGCTAAACGGCTTTTTAGGAAATTGCCCGAGGTAATGGTTTACTTATTGGTTCGGAATGACCAGCGTTTGCTCGCGGAAAATGGGCGCGATAAGCCGCTTTCACACTGGACGCAAAACATATTTTTCGCGCGAGTGATAAAATTCAAAGTCAATGCATTGCCTTTGCATTGACTTTGAATGTAATCTGTCGCGCGAATATCTGTTTCGCATCCAGAGTAAAAGCAGCTTAACGAGGCCATAACACATGTATTCGCGTCTTTGCATCGATTTCGAATGTAATCTGTCGCGCGAAAAATTCGTTTTGCGTCCGGTGAGAAAGCAGCTTCGTGGATAGTACGCCACAGCTAGAGAGCTCTGGTCATGTTATGAACATAATGCAGGTTTTACAGACCGTAAGTTCCATTAGTGTTCCGTTGCTTATGTGGAGCTAGCGAATCGATAACTTCTACAGGAATGAATTTCCTATTCAATAAGCCAGAACAATTTCTAAAGGGAAATGAAATTATGCCACGGCGGTGCAGAGAAATCATTTGTTATACCAGATACGTTAGAGCTGAGGCAAAATGCAGCCGTAGTTAACGATATTGGGGGGGGGAAAAAAAAAACACACACACACACACAACACAACTCTTTGACCAGCTAAAAGTAGGCAGTGCAGAAGGCTGTAGACTGTCTTGAGACGGCTGCAAGGCCACTACCCTCTGCGCTGAACTGAGCCACTCTGCTCAGGTTAATTTCCCTCACAGTCATTACCGTATTACTATTAATAAACCCTCAAATTGGATTTTACCATGTCTCCACATCTGGTTCCTTGTCTGGCTCATAATACAAACTGGAGGTCTTTAGCAAACCCAAAGGCCCTAAAAGCAGAGACAGATGCGGTAGTGCAGTGGGCTTGACTTGAGATCGTAAGGTCCTGAGTTCAAGCCCCGGCCACGGCCTTTGCAGTGTGTTTTTGGAAAAAGACTTCACTCCCACACTCCACGCCTCACACCACCCAGGGGTATAAATGGGCAAACAGTCAGGGAAACGTGACAAAGAGCTGGGGGGAGTTCCTGTGATGGACTGGCATCCCGTCCAGGGAGAGTAGTAATACTCCTAGTCGCTTCATGGCACAGAAACCGGGTTTAAGCATCGGGCCAATGGGCCACGAGGCTCGAAACAGGCTTACTTCTACATAATGGCTTTTAGAGAGTGGGGGGTATGACAAACTCACTTTGCACTCGCCATCTCAGTAACTTGTCCAGTGATCTCAGCTTCTGACTTCTTTGTTCATCCTTCTCGAGAAGGCACCGTCCTTTTGTCCAATTTTTGCCTACAGTTTAAACCAGTGCAATAGACTGCCAAGTGTCCACTCTAGATCACAGGCATTTAATACAGTTACTTTTGATAAATCATCATTTAGGTCAAATTTAATAGAGACTGTGTCTGTTCCCCAAATCCCAATAAAATTAAAAAGGAAGAATCGTGGTGTGGTCCACAATAACTTGACCTTCATTGAAACAAACTATACATCAACTCCTACATGAATGCAAAACCTTCTCTCAAATTTGGACTACTTAATATAAGATCATCAGCTCTTGTGAACGAATTAATCTCCGATTATGTGAGGTATTGTTCAGGAACCACTCGCAAGAGATCGTAATCCAAAAAAATGTATACCTTTATTGGAGTCCGGGTCAAAGCCAAAATACACAGAACTTGCCAAGCCACAATACGAAATCCAAAAACAGTATCGACTAGACAGGCAGGGGTCAGAACCAGTAAGACAGATGGGCGGAGGTACAAAAACGAGGCAAAAAGTCGTAGTCGATGGGCAAAGCCAATGGTCATACACAGGGCATCCAAACACAGTACTCGTGGTCATACAAAAACAGGTCAAAATCCAGAAAGGCAAAACAGTACAAAAAGGGCAATGGCAAGAATCAGGGTCGGACTATCTAGTAGAAGAAAAACAATAATCACAGGCATACAAGGAGCTCGGCAAAATGAGAATTGATCAACGTTCTGACAAGAACTGCGAATGAAAAGACTCCTAATATACACACAGGAAGGGTCACATGCAGGGTTCTACATTAACTTTTTTGATCACCAGCCAATGTGGCTGGTAACTTTCTAAAGTTACCAGCCAATCAGAATTTTCACTAGCCAATTTTTTCCGGTGAAAATAAGAGATTATGAGTGTCACTGAATGCATTTGATCATTTTATTAACATTGTTGGCATGAATAATGCACAGAAAGTACAATGCATGCAAAAAAATATACACAAAGTGCAAACATTTCATTTATTTTTCATTTTGGTCATTTCCACATTTGGGATCAATAAAGTATCTAAATAATACAGTAATAGTGATAAAGTACAGCTAGTAGACTATTATTCTCTGAAATTGGGTCAATATTACATGCTTCACTTTGCAAGTTCATTTTCCAGTAAATGTTATTGAATTTAAGCCAATATGCTTGCCCAAAATACCCCACATGGACATGTTCGACTGTACAGAAATAAATATTACTGTATATTCAAAGAAAATATTGGATTTTTTCTATAAGAAAACTAGCAGAAAAGGTGGAGGAAAATTGGCACGTTTTATTACTAAACTTCCACCCTATTCTGTTATTGAAAATATATCTCCAACACATGTAGTTGAGCTTAAAATAAAGATTAGATACCGAGATTTATATCCAACATTGACTCTCATCATTACTTGTTGCTTGAAAATCCGGCCTCAATTTACCGTTCCGCGCGTAACCAGTCGTGTCCACTGCAGTTACGTATGGATAACAGTACATTTTCACCATCAACAGGTAATTTCGCAGTTGCAGCATGCTTTCTATCAATAAAACGCTGCTGTACATCTGTATGACACTTAGTAAAAATACCTCTACCCGCAATTAACTTATTACTTTCCGTTACGTCGGTAAATAAAGTATTTTTTGAGGATTTGTACCTGAGTTTTTTTTTTTTTTTTTTTACTGGGACTTTACTACATTTAAAAGACAAAAAGTATACTTTTACTTCGTTACTTTGACTCTGGCCACTTCGCTACAATTTAAAATATGAATGTAATTCATCATTTAAGGATTATCAGGATTTGACGTGTTCGAGAAGAGGAACGGTGCTCGGCAGGGTATCTTAAGCGCCTTGTGCAGACGTGTCAGCCAGCAGACATGGAGCTGCAAATTTATACATGCAGAACAATATTGTATCACTAGATGGCACTCCCGGATCAGTTATTGAATATTCACAAGCAAGACAGAAATGCATTTATAAGAGATCGATCTTTGAATAAAATGAATCGATATAGAAAATTTAAATAAAAATCGATCTGAATCGGAAAATCGATTTTTGAACCCAGCCCTAGTAAATGGTAACATTCGTTCACTCATTCACACATCCATGCGAAGTCGGTGAAAGGCCTGCCCTTTTTTCCGATGACGTGGGTATTTCGAAAAAGCAGCTGCATCTTCTCCAACTCAGACGTCTTCAAAGCAAGGCTTCTCCCAGTAAGGCTCTCTTCGACACAACCGGTCTTGGCGGTTTTAATCCTTAGGCTCTCATGGTCCATTACTGCCTCGACTTATTAGTCCCCACCGCGAAATTTTTCGTTTGATTTTTTTCTTTCGTGTACACGCGGCAGTCCTTACAAAACACGACGGCATTTTCATGATCAAACACAAGCCATTCACGACCTGTCAGCCATTTAGTGTTGAACTTTTTTTTTCTTCGTTTCGCACGCTTTATCGACTTTCTCAACCCCTGCCTCTTCTCGCCCTCAGACGTCTGTCCCAACCACCGCAGCATTTAGTTTAACTTCACTTTTTACTTTTAGCTAGCTCAGTCCCCTTTTTTACAGTTTATGCTCCCTGCTCTCACTCCGAGTCTGTTCATTAGTGTTGTTATCTCCGATCCTCCTGCTTCGAAGCTTGTATCAAAGTATGAACCAGTTCAAGGTGAAGCAAATGTATCGGTGCTTGGTTCGTTTGCTGCTGATGACATGATCAGCGACGTCCGAAGCTTCGTTCTAGCTCACATTCACGTGACCGCTTCGATTTGATTCAAAGGTGTGCGAAACAGGGCGCGCGCTTGTGGGTTTGAAGTAGTGGAAAGCGGTGTTGCGAGTCAGTAGTAGCAAGCAGCAAATTATATTGGAACCTGTTGCAAAGAGAGGTCGCTCTGAGATGTGGGAGCACTTTAATTTGATTTCCCATAACAAGGTTGGCAATAGACACGCTATAATTTTTATTGCGCAAATATGGACAAAATTCAAACAGGAAAAACATCAATTTTATTCATATAGGAATCCGTGTATTTCTTAGATAATTTATTGGTTCAAGTTTTCATAACCATGTTCAACCCACAGAGACTGGGCCAAAACTCGGCTATTTCAAACATACTGCACTACAAGTTTTGAACAGCAGAGGTCATCATAGAGTTTGAGGCATTGAATGAATGAACCTTTTTCCGATACAATTGGCTGGAAAGCTTCACTGGTTCAGAAAGCTTCACTTTGCCATCACTACTGTTCATTCTTTTTCTTCTTTGTGTTTACATTTCTCGCGCCGTTTGCACTACAGACTGTGGCTTGCCTGCGCGCAGCCAATGGGCGTCTTATGCGTCATCATGTAGCATTACGGTGGTGTTCATGGGAAGTGTAGGATGGACTGCCAAGGGGACAAATGACCGAGAACTGTAGAGCTGCTCTGAGTGACATGTCTGCCTCATGCATCACCGGCCAAACTGGCTAGTAAGTTTTTATTAACACCCGCCAATATTAATTTTAACCCGCATTTGGCTGGTTGGCGGGTGTTAATTTAGAACCCTGGTCACATGCTATACAGAGATCAGCTGCGGGGAATGAGTCTAATTACATTGGGAGAATCACATGAGGCAAACCCTAACCACGAAGATTGGCAAGAAACGAAATACGGACAGGAATCACACAAACAGCCTATGACATTTAAACAGCTCCGGTCCAGGAGTTCTACGTGCACAGATAACAAGAACAGGAAAGTAATTAAGCACGTGCGAGAGATTCTCGCTGAACATAGATAGAGGACGGTGGAAAGCAAAAGGGGCGAAGAATACAACATGGTGACTGCGAAGAGGGAATTAGTCTATTAGTAGCGGTGCGGTTTTAAAACTTAAACTAGAGTGCTCATTTGTAATTTAGTAATCGAATCTATATATACATGGTTAGTAGTGTTAGTATACTTTAATACAAATGTTAGTCTCGTTAGTAATCAGAACAGAGGAGTGAAGGGAGAAAACAAGATACGAAGAAATGTTTTAAGCACAGAGATATAAGAAAACTAGAGTGGACGATGTGTGGGATGGACCAAAGCGGAAATGGAAGCATAGCTACGCCATCTTGGGTATGTATAAATGTCCAATGAGTTATATGTAAACAGTAGGCTAAACATGGGTTTCGACAACTTAGAGACGTGTTTTCCGTGTTCTTTTTATCTGTTCTTACCTAAAATGGACTCAAATAAGGCATTATAATTGAACAACAAAATTTATTTAAAAAATGTAGATTTTTTAAATCCGGTGTATTCGATGTTTATTTAATCGGAAGACATTACAGAGATATCGTAACTTCAGCTGTTGTCCCGTATGAGCGAGTTTTCGTTATTTTCGAGCACGGTTTAGGCCAGTTATACTGCATTTTCCATTGAACGTCTGTCCCGATATACATACTCAAGATGGCGGCGGCGTGCTGCCACGGAAACCACGTGATTGTCCACTCTAGTTTTCTTATATCTCTGTGGTTTTAAGCACCAGGCTGCCTTGAAAGCACCCGAAGTCAGTAAAGCACGCAGACAGGGAAGACGGACTGAACCAACTAGATCACAATACAGGGGAGACAAGTGCAATGGAACTGAAACATGGAACGAACCAAAAACCAGAATATTACAAAAACCAAAAAGAACAAATAAAAGACAATAATCATAAACATAAAACCAGCACATAAAACATGATCAAAAACCAGCTTCATGACAGTATATAGTCTTGATGTACTATGCCTTACAGAAACTTGGCTGAAATCAGATGAAAACACCTCTTTGAATGAAGCTTCTACACCTGGTTTTATATATGCTCATAACCGCCGTCTTGACTGGAAAGGAAGGGGCGTTGCTGTCATTTTTAATGACGCCTTTCACTCTTTGCCCAAACTGCAGCATAAATTTGATTCATTTGAGGTACTATTAATGATTTTTTCATTTCTTGATGCAAGTATGAACTCCATCCCTGCTCAGTCTATTGCTCTGGTGATAGAGGCCACCCTGTCAATATTCTGGCTTCACGCATGATTTCTCAGAATTCCTTTCTGAATTAGTTTTAATCTATGATTGAATTGTTATTTTGGGTGACTTTAACCTGCATTTCGAGAGGGTACATGATTCTTCAACATCCATCTTTACTAATCTTGTGGAATCGGTTAGCTTCACTCAGAGTGTCATTGGCCCAACACATATTCGTGGTCATACTTTAGACCTGATCTTCAGGCTTGGTGTTGAGATTGCCAAGGTTGACATCCTTTCACACAATCCCAGCTTATCGGATCCTTTTCTTTTAACATCCAGTCTACAATTGGCCCACCATGTATTATCAGAAACTAGGATGTACTCAAGTCATACTTTCACTGCCACAACGTCTTCATAATTCATTGAAGCACTACTACTATCTTTATTATCCAGTCAGCCCCCTCAGTATTGACGAAATGGCAGATAAGTTTGCTAATGCACTCCGTAGTACTCTTGATGTAGTTGCCCCATTGAAATTTAAAAAGGCTACTCAGAAGATGAGACCAGCCCCATGGTACATTGACCAGAAGCGGACTCTAAAGCAAAAATCCCAATACCAAAAACTAGAACGCAAATGACGCTCCACCAAACTCCAGGTATTCCATTGTGCTTGGAAAGAGAGCCTTTTTGTGTGTAAGCATGCTTTGTCTGTCGCTAGGTCTTCTTATTTTGCAAATCTAATACAGGAAAAAAAAAAAATGTCCCTCAATTCATGTTCAAAACAGTGGCCAAATTAACAAACAACCATGCTGCAAGTACCCCTCAAATTCCAGCCTCCTGCAGCAGTGATGATCTTTTAAAATTCTTTAGTGGCAAAATAATTGAAAATAGAGAAAATATCATTGCTTCCCTAGCAGTTGGTGAAGGCCTTAACTTAAAACCTCATGCTATGCATATAAACCAATTGATTCATTCTCTCCCATATCCCTGAGAGAACTTGCCAAAGTAGTCACTACTTCCAAATCAACAACTTGTCTCTTAGATCCCATCCCAAGATTCTGAAGGAACTCCTGCCCATTCAGGGTAGCCGCGGGGTCTTAAAAGTCTAAAAAATGTCTTAAAGCGCAAGTCCCTAATTTGAGGCCTCAAAAATGTCTTAAATATGTACCCCAGGTCTTGTTCTAAAATTTCATTTGACTTAAATTTTATTTTCTCAACCACTATTATTTCTCAACTGCTATTATTATAATTATTTTCTTAACCGTTGTTATATTTTCCGCAATGTGGGGGTGACGGTGGGGGTGACGTGGAAATCATAACGTGATCACGCAAACATATCAGTGCTTCCCGCCAACTAAAGACATTCAGCAGCTTCAGCTTGAGTAGGCCTACACTTCACTGTGTTCTGGAATCGGAGGATTCAAAGACAGAGATGGGAAAGTATAAATTTAAAAGGCAGTGGCTTTCCGATGCACGATACAACAATTGGTTGAAGGAGGTCCCAGGGAGCGACACCGAAGCAAAATGTTCATTGTGATGGAAGACATTAAAACTTACGACATTAGGACAACTCGCGTTAGACTCGCATATGAAAAGCGTTAAGCACAAAAGTTCTGTCCAACAACACCAGCCGCTTATCGCAGATTTTTGCGAGGCACCTCGGAGTGGATCTGTTAGCGGTAACAACAGCGGCATCAACATCACCACCACTGAGGCTAAAAGCCAGGAGGAGAGACCGAGCCAGCCATTGGCAAGGGCAGCACAAGGGTCGTTGAATGTTGGTGCAGCTCCCACGCTCCGGGCAGAGGTGCTCTGGATTCTTAAAACCATCACCGAACACAACTCGTATGACTCCAACGACGGAATCGGTGATCCGTTGAGAGTAATGTTCAGTGACTCGGAAATAGCCTCTACGTTTTCCTCTGGAAAAAACGAAACCGCATATACCACCAAATTTGGTCTGGCCCCCTTCATAACAAGAGAGTTGGTGAAAGAAGTCATCAAAGCAAGTGGCGGATTCATTGTCATGTTCGCCGAAAGTCTCAACAAGACAACGAAAACAAAGCAATTGGATATCCATCTACGCTATTGGAGTGGTGATCATGTTGCCTCCAGATATCTTGGCTCCCAGTTTATGGGCCATGCGAAGGCTGAAGATCTCCTGAAGCATTTCAAAGTAAGTGTTTTATTTTTTCAGTTTCTATCTTGTTTCATTGTGTGGAGTTTTAACTGGCATTAGGTGTACTGTGGATAGTTGCATGCTAGTCGAAATGCATGCTAGCATTCTGGTAACTACCCATAATTCCTGCACTAATTGCAAAAGAAACAAATAAACCTGTACACGATACAGTCATTCACGTTGTGCTTACGCAGCACAGGTAATAAAGGGGAATGTGTTAACAACCATCGACCAGTAGTAGCCTTATGAGCTGACTCGTCGATTCTGTCTCTGGAGATGCCTTTAGTGAACAGGAAGAACATAAAGATATCAATGACTTTTTGGAAGGTTGCCATGTTATATAAAGCACCTAGGCCTAATAGTGGCGTACATACTGGTGTGAATACGAATTTGTGAATACGAATGTGTCCTATGCGACGGGAGAGAAAGCCTTGTGTTTGAAGCTTAGCCTAGGTTGAATAGAGGAAATACTGATGCACTGTTTTAGTCGTATTAACCTTGTTAGTCCATGAAATCCATCGTTTAATGCACAGGGTGCAAAGCACATGAAAAATGGTGGTTTAATGTCCAGAAATTGTATTTACTAAAGTCCCTGCATTTTTAAAGGGAGCCACGTTCAGTCATTTGGCGCAATTCTTCCTGTCAGTTGTCAGAGCATCTGTCTAGTGACATCTAGTGTCATTGTTTGGTAGGTGCTGTTCCATTCTTCTCAATTTGACGCACTTTGATACTTTTTTTTTAAAATCACGTTTATTAAGCTATATAGATTAGTGCACAATGTCACATGCAGTGGTGTACGAAGTAAACAATTTCTGTACTTGAGTGAAAGTACAATATTCCTTGCCAAATGTTACTCCACTACAAGAAGTCACCATGAGAAAATATGAAAGTATTGAAGTATGAAAAGTTGAAGTACGAAGGTACTTGTTTTCAAAAATACTTAAGTACTCACAGTACAAGTATTTTTGTGTGTTTTGTTTATTTAGTTTTTTTGCATATATGGGACCACAGACATGTCACTAGTATATCACCAGTGTTTGATTTCTTAGAGTCAATCTGATGTCATGATTTAGCTACAGGGCTAAATGATTTCAACATTTTATGTTACTATAAATATTCACATATGAATTCATAGACGGGAAAATAACGTTTGTGTGTGTGTGTGTGTGTGTGTGTGTATGTGTGCATGCGGGTGTGAGCGTGTGCATGCGCGTGTGCGTGTGGTGTAGGTAGGGATACATATACACGGTTCAATAACTATATTCTCTGTTCCTCTCTAATCTCTATTACTCAGTCTCTTTTCATTGTTTATTTGAATTTACATTTTGTTTTATTGTTAAATGTTAGAAAATGTAATGAAGAAACGTGACAACGTAAAATGTTTAAAACATGTTGACTAGAATCTCACTCTCTCCCCATGTTTAACACGGATGCAAACATCTAAAATGTGAAATATCCACATTTTACCATCAGCCACTCACGCACATGCACCTACATCTGAAACTCAAAGCCTATTTTTTCCTCTCTCTGACCCTGTCTGCCTTGATCTCTTTCCCTCATCCATAATTGTGTATGTCTCTAAGTACTTTGTTTACACGGTTTGTGCTGAAAATGTTACCTGTTTGAGCTTTGAAGAAACAACACAATGTGAAACATTTTGTTAAAATGTGACTGCAATTCGATTTTCTTTCCTGTTTCACAAGCAGTGCATACTACATGCAATGAGGTTTGAATAAGAACAATTTGTAATAAAATATCTTTAATTTATTTAAAACAAAGTCAGCAGTGGTCATTTTCGGGATTTCATCTGTTTTACAGCTGAATAATGGGTGTGATGTAGGGCTTAATTTTTTATGTAAGTGGTCTAAAAAAGGTCTTTAAAGTCTTAAATTTGAGGCAGTCAAACCTGGGGATACCCTGCCATTCTTGGCAGTCCAATTCTGCACATAATTCATTCTTCCCTGATTTCAGGTTTGGTTCCGCCTTCATTTAAGATAGCTGAAATTAAGCCTCTACTCAAAAAACCAAATTTAGATCCAACAGTTTTGGCTAATTATAGGCCGATCTCAAACCTTCCATTTCTTTCCAAGATCCTTGTGAAATGTGTTGCCCAACAGCTTACTTTCTTCCTGCAAGTGAGTAAGGTACATGAGAGGTTTCAGTCTGGCTTTAGAAAACATCACAGCACTGAAACAGCCCTCACTGTAGTAATGAATGATCTACTTCTCTCCATGGACTGTGGCTGCATCTCTGTCCTTGTCCTACTTGATCTAAGCGCTCCCTTCGACACAATAGACCACCATGTTCTTCTTCACAGGCTAGAAAATCTGGTTGGTATTTCTGGACTCGCCCTTTCATGGTTTAAGTCTTATCTTTTTGATAGATGTCAGTTTGTTAGAGTAAATGGTAATTTCTCTGAATATTCCAAGATGAACTTTGGAATACCTTAAGGATCTGTTCTGTCCCCTTGGAAGCATCATAAGTAGATATGGTGTGAAGTACCACTGTTATTCAGATGACACACAGCTTTATATATCTTTTAAGCCAGGTGAAATTGATTCACTAACTAGATTAGAGATGTGTCTTAAAGCTGCTAAAGCATGGATGACACAGAATTTTCTCTCTTTAAATCCAGATAAGACTGAAATACTGGTAATTGGTCCCAAATTGCACAGATACACATTCCTCAAGATTTCCTTCAACGTTGATGGACTCCCAGTTTCTGCCTAAGCTGTTGTCAAAAACTTTGGTGTTACCCTTGATTCAGAACTCTTTCTCCACTGTCATATTAATAAAATCATAAAAGTGGCTTTTTTCATCTTAGAAATATAGCTAAGCTGAGAAAAATGTCTCTTCAGGACGCCGAAAAAATGGTTCATGCATTTGTGTCCTCTCGGCTGGATTATTGTAATGTTTTACTGTCAGGCTGCACCAGTTCTATCCTGAATAGCCTTCAATTATTGCAGAATGCTGCTTCTAGGGTTCTGACCAGGACGAAGAAATATGACCACATTAGCCCAGTACTCAAAAATTTTCACTGGCTGCCTGTCAATCAAATTTAGAATTGATTATACAATTCTACTGCTTACCTACAAACCCTTAAATGATTTGGGCCCAGAATATCTTAGTGCACTTCTCATTGCTTACTCCCCTCCAAGATTACTTCGTTCACAAGGTGCTAGATATTTCAAAATTCCAAATAGATCTAGAGTTACATTTGGAGGCAGAGCATTCTCCTACAAAGCCCCAATCTTGTGGAACAATCTCCCAACAAACATTCGGGCCTCAGACATTCGGGCCTCAGACAACAATTGGGCTCTAATTTCCTGGCGCAGCACAGGTGGCGTAGCGTGGCGCAGCACACGTAGTGGTGATTTCGTGCGGCGCAGCCCGCACAGTGGTAATTTCGTGAGGTGCAACACCGTGCGCAGACGAACGTGCGCCGAGATGGGTGTGGCGGCATAGTAGGGAGAGGTGTCACTTATTCATCAAGACGCAGTGACAATTTCGTAGAAAAGTCTTCGCTGCAGTTGCACAGAAAGCTCGCCAGCTCCAACCTGGTTCACTTTCTGTGCAGTGGTAATTTGGCTGACCGGCACACAGTGCGCACACGTTACCGAAACCTCACAGGCAGGCTTCCAGAATGTCAGGCACATTTCAATACAGTAAATAATTACAGCAAACACTGTTTAATGTAACTATCTGAATCAGCACATAAATTGTAGTATCTATATCGATTGTCCTCATGTCAGATCAAAGGCAGTTGGTACGCGTGATGGAAACTCGACCTGACTTAATCAACGCAACTGAATCATTGATGCAAATTAATAACTTCACGTCTTTCTCAGCCAAACACAAACTGCCTCGGCATCAGGCAGTGCGTATATAATGCTTGCGTTCTATTCTCGGTAAAGCCGCTTGCACACTGGACATGAAACAAATTTTTTGCACGACTGATTACAGTCAAAGTCAATGCAAACAGCTATCGACTTTTCTTTTTCTTTTTATTTGTCTGTTTTCTTCCTTTGAAGATAGACGACATTCTTTATATGGTCTTTCTTTTGAAAATTAGTCAGATGGATCGAACAGATTCACGCTTTATTTCCACTCCAGAGATAAAATAGTGCTTGCAATCAGAGAGCAAATCAATTCCATGACCATTGACAGTGTGAATAAATTATCGCATTCACGATCAAGACTGTCCAATGCGAAATGCAAAATACTCCTTGTGCGGCACCCGGCAAAAAATAAAAGTATTGACATGAGAAAAAATTTATAACGGAATAAAGAATAAAAATACATATACATCACCAACCAACAGAACATCCAAAAAAGATGACCCGCAAATAAATAAATCGCAGTGTTCGTTGGATATTCTATTGTTAAAATGTTTCTTTTTATTCTTTATTTCTTTATAAATCTGTTCTAATCGTCCGCTTTTTTTTTTTTTTTTTGGCTGTCAGACACGGAGTCATTGTACCTTGTCTCGCGCCAATGTCGACTCACTTTATTGAGCAGAGCTTAAACAGAAAAATTGATTGAAATTCTCAGTACTCATCTTGAAGAACTGAGCCTTCTTATCAAAACATTCACGTTTAATATCTAAAAGAGTCAGTAGATTTGAAGAAATTAAAAACAATAATAGACTGTCGGACACGGATATATATTAAAACCCTGTCAGACTTTCAGACACAAGACACTGCTTTCAACACAATCTGTCGAGCGAAAAATTCGTTTCGCGTCCAGTGTGCAAGCAGCTTAATACTAGGCTACTAATATTGTCACTTAGGTTTTATCGTTTTTAGTGGGGGTAAGGAATACAGCCTGATTGCTATGATCTCGTACTGAGTTAAGATCACATAAATGTGTAACGTATCTTGCATTGTTGTCCATGCATGTTAATCCCGAAATTTTACGCAGCAACAGGCTGTAATAACACGCTATCCATCGTTTCTCTTGCCAATGAGCAATATTTGACTCGGCTGTGTTACGTCCAAACACGCCTTCTTTGCCAACTTGCGCCTGAAGGCAGGGCAGAGGCGTGACAGAGGAGTACTTGCGCCAGGCTACGCTGGGCTCGAAATTGCAATATACACCTGAACACACCCCGTTGGCGCGGCGCACCCCCCATTCGCCGCGCCTGCGCCTGGTCTATGAAATTACAGTCCTCTGTGTTCAAGAGTAGGCTAAAAACTTACCTTTTTAGTCAAGCCTATGATTAGTTCATGATTAGTTATGTTTAAACATTTACTTGGCTCTGATGGGACTGACTAAAACCTAGTTTCATGATGGGTTCACAAGATATTAGAAGCCAGGGTTAAATAAATCCACGTGGAACCGGTGGCACTGATTATGCATTAATGGTGCCCGTAGGGCTAGCTACAGCTTTAGTCACTGGGGAGGTCCACATAGTACTGGTAGTAGTGTTAAGCAAATCCATGTGGAACCGGTGGCACTGACATGCATTAACGATGCCAGTGGGGCTTGCTACAGCCTTAGTCACCGGGGAGGTCCATATGGTACTGGTGGTAGTGTTAAGCAAATCCATGTGGAACCGGTGGCACTGACATGCATTAACGATGCCAGTGGAGCTTGCTACAGCCTTAGTCCCCGGGGAGGTCCATAAGGTACTCGTGTTTAGAAAATCAAAAGTGATCCTACAGCCTGGTGTAAGTGTAGGGCCTCTGTGCTACAGGAAAGGGATGGAGGGGTGTTGACTGTTTCCTGACCATAATTTCTCACTTGGCACATAACACAGGACGGTTTATTCTGAGTGTAATAATTTTGAATCACTGTTCCTAGAGATACCCTCCAATGATATGTTTGAGGGTAAAGTTGATCATTGGAAGTATTTACAAGCTTCCGCACACAAATATTGGGAATTTGAATATTAGTCTTCCTTGCGTCCTAGATAGAATTAATCGTTGGGTAATTCTAAAAATAAATCTTGCCTGCACAACTTGTTTCTTTGCTCTTGTTACTGGAATTCTGCTGCTTTTACTGAGAAAATAATAAAAAAATCAAATGCCACACTTCAAATCAATTCTATACCTGTCATGATGGAGGGATAACACACTCAACTGCCCAGCCAGCTATTCATTTATTATTGGTCCCTTAAAAACTTGGACCACATACAAAAATTCTGAATTTCTGACACCCAATTTCCAAATTACAGCACAAATGTTTCTACTGTGAGCCCATATTCAATATTCCTCTCTAGTATGCAGAACTAGACAGCTATCAGAACATACGTTGTAGTTGTATCATAGCTACTCCACTTGTACGCAGCGTGAGACACATTATGTAGATATTTACTGATGAGGTAAAAACAGCTTAATGATATCACAAAGCTGCAGAGTTGGTTTTTCCAGTACGGCATGTGGCAAGACTCACCCTCATCCATGCCGTTGAGTATCTCATTGAGCTCCTCTTCAGTGTACTCGCAGTGGTGCTCCTTCCACCCCTCCCCAGTCTCACTCCTGAGGATCACCAGCTCCCTCTCCTTCCCCCGCAGAGCAGCAAAGTGAGGGATTTCCACTATCACGGGCCTACATAACAAGACATAGTGACTACCAAGCTGAAACAAAAGACCTGCCTCATCTGACACTCACACCTCTGGTGGCAAGGCCTGAGACACTGTAACAGACTGCTGATACTGCTTTAGAGAGTCTGTTGTGCCAGTACAAGCATGTGCACAATGTATTCAATATGCGTGAATGTATTATACTTTTGTATATTTTCCAACCAAATATTAGAACTCTGATCTCAAGTGCAAGCCTGAACAAAAACAAACTTGATGGCGTTACATAGTAAAATACTTTTTGAATTTCTTTTGTTGAATTGTTAGATTTTTTAATTCCTTGAAAATAATCAAATGGTCAACAAAGGCAATGGTTGAAAGTATACTTTGATTTTCAAGCTTGTCTTACTTTTTTACTTCAGTTGTATGCATCCAGCTATGGGTGTTCAAGTTTGTGTCAGGCATTACCACACGTCATTATGTGGAGACACATGTGCAAATGTCAGGGGAAATATCATGCTAAACTGAAAAAAGCCTACTAAGAAAAGAATGAAATCAACCAAAATCATGAGATGAACAGACCGGTCGGACATTGCACTAAACTCACAGAGCATACCAGCAAGAGGGCAAACACACTGGGTACGGGACAGACGAACAACTACGGTCATTTACTTTTATTTTAAAATACTGGTAGGTGGGAAACAGCAAAGAAGCTCAAAGAAGAGACAGCACATGCAAGCACACCCATATAACAGAGGGCAGGGGAGGGCATGATACCAGCATCCATGGATTGTTTCATATGTATCTCTCCTACCCAAGGAATTTTGTCCCAGGAGGCCCCAGTTGAAGGATTCGGCTAACCAAACTTTCGCCCTCATTAAGAGGTGGCGGAGCAGTGGGGAGGTGTAGTTTACTGAATGAATCCATAGCAGCAGTGAGGGAAAAAGAGCATAAAGAACTGCATTTTGTGTCTTTGTTTTGTCCCTTTTCTCTGTGACTATAATCCAAAACCTCCAAAAACCATACCTTGGGCAACAAAGTTTTAGCACAGCAAGGTAAGAGGGACAGAAAGTTAGATTCAGCCCTTTCTACCAATGGGAACTGGAAAACCACATGAACAGACAGAACAGCAGAAACAATATTAGGGTGATCAGTTCAGGGTTGAGCTATCACTCCCTTTAAATGAAAACTGATACAAGTCAATCAGTGCTTGGTCAAGGTATTGCAATACAGCAAAATAGTAACTCAGCTCCTCAAGAGGATTTTCAATACGAACAGGACTTCATATTTATTTTTTCTAACAAGATACAGGATGTCGTGGTAATTAATAAATTGCAAAAATTAAAGTCTAAAAAAACCAGAAAAAAATACTGTTGGTCATCCAGTCTTTAAAAAACATCATTTTAAAAGGGCCATTCCTCACGGTGCTACGCGACATAAAGCAACCATGGAGCAGTTTTTTGAGTGGTTAAATGAAGGAGTCAGTCAGAGTTAGGGGTCCTGCTGAGATAAGAGAGGACTCATAAAACATAGACGTCCCCTCAGAGTAGCAAGGGTAGCGGCAGCCTTCAGCGATGAGACTTGCAAGGGGTGGAAGCAGCTGGTATGAAGATGAAGGGGGATTTTATGATTTATCTGAGTTTATTAGTAACGGCATCATTGGTTGGAGTGGTACAAGTGTAGCTTACTTATCAAGTGCACAAATCCCATAATGCAATGAGTAATAATGATAATTTTTGAAATACAGTCAGGATAGCATAGTGTTCTACAGGAGGAGGGAAGGGAATGGGACAGAGGATTCCAGTTGTACACCACATGTCTAAAAGTTAAAATCAAAGCAAGTCTACTCAAGCTAACAAGCAGGGATTTGAAGCTGGCCTTGCTGGAGCTATTAATAGGGGAATGAACACCTAGAGGTCTTGCGCATTTATCTTATAATGCTGACTCTGGGGTGCGTTCCCTGAAATCACAGATGATAAATTACCTAGTTAGAACCATTGCTTATGAATGGACAAGCTATGTAAGTTGCTAACTTAGTTAGCAAGTATGCTTTTGTGAAATGCGCCCTTGAACAGTTTTGGGACAACAGTAAAATATAAAGACTCTTTTCTTTGCTTTCAACTCACATCAAAAATTTCAAATGAGTGAAGAAAGAAAATGTAGCTCACTGGTGCCACTGGCATGTACTGTATCATTGTAGCCATGTTGCAATAGTGGCATTAGCAGCAGTGGCCAGGAGTGAGCTGGCAACTGAAAAGGAATGGAACATCCCTTAAAACTAATGACTGGTCATGACCTGTTTCAATCATTCATTTAAATTAGCATTAGGTGAACGCTCTGAAAACTCTCAACATTCATAAGGGTGTCCTCTTTTCCTCCTGAGGGTTACGCTTCTAACTTTAAAAGAAATTGAGTTATTATCACGTAAAATCTGAAAATTCAATATGGCTGCCAGGTCACGTGACTAGGCACAAGCATAAGAAACTAAGTGAGTTTTTTGGACAGCCTGCATGCAATACACACACCAATTTTGAGGTCTCAACGTTTCAGCTGTTTTGAAGTTATAAGCGTTTAGAGGTCAATTTTGTTCACCTGACATATTCGACCAAAGGCAAGCTTCTAAAATTTTGATCGGAACTATACGACATTCACAGACTTTGAAGGTCTAGCAATGCTCTACACATTTGTCAAATTTGAGCTTGATCCATTCAGTGGTTCTGGAGAAGAAGATCTTTAAATATTTTTAGCTTTTTCCAATATTGCCGCCAAGTCATGTGACCTAGATAAACCAACTGGTTATAAAATATCAGCAAACAAGAGCTACAAATTGTCTACGTTTCATGAAAATTGATCAACTATTTTTACACAGTTTACACAGTCTCAAAATTTAAAATTGCAGCAGAATAATAATAAATATAGCTGTTAGAATGACAGCGACACCAGGCATCAAGCTTACTTCGCAAATCTTAGTGTATGACCTTGAAACATAGAAAAAAGTCTTCAATTCTACAGTCTTTTTTGCCTAGCCGTCATCTGCCGATGTTGGACAGTACAAGGCAGCAGTGACATGCGACAATATTTCTGCAATATTTATGTATTTATAACTTCTGAAATGTTGGTTGGATCTTAACAATTTTCGGAAAATTAATAGGGATGGGCTAACGCTATAAGTATTCCAAATTTCAGCTCAATATCTTAATTGGTTCTGGAGAAGAAGGCTGTTAAGTGTAAAGCTTATTATTCAAAATGGCGGCCATACTTGTCATCTAATCAAAACCCTCCTCATGTCAGTCACAAAGAGAATATATAAGGCTTTCAAACAGTGCAATTATTACGCTTCTAACTTTAAAAGAAATTGAGTTATTATGGCACAAAATCTGAAAATTAAATATAGCCACCAGGTCACGTGACTTGGCGCAAGCGCACAAAACTAGGTCCATTTCTTGTACAGCCTTAGTACAATATACACACACCAATTTTGATGTCTTTAAGTGTAGCTGTTTTGAAGTTAATGGCATTTAAAGGTCAGTTGTGGTCACCAGACATATTCGATCAATGGCGCGCTCCGAGAATTTTGACCGGAACTAAACGCCATTCACATACTTTTGAAGGTGTAGCTATGCTTTACAAGATCAAACAACTGGCGAGAAAATATCAGCAAACTAAAATGCTACAAGTTGGCCAAGTTTCATGAAAATTGATCAATTAGTTTTCAATTTACGCACTCTCAAAATTTAAAATTGCGGCAGAATAATAATAATAATAATAATGAACAGACGGTCCAGAATTTGCCGTATTTTATTTGTGAATAGATGCTATGCATTGGCAGAAGATATCATATTTCACAGTTTTCCATTCAAGGGAATCTGAATAACATATTCCTCATTCGTTCTTCTGCTAGTGACTCTCCTCCTTCTCTCTATCTCACAAAGCCTCCCTCTGCGCGATAGAGGATTCTCTTACCCTAGGAACTGCGCTCCAGATGGTCCCACCTCAATAAGCCGACTGGCCAGCCCCTCGCCTTCCACCATGGGAGGCATGGAGGCCAGGCGGTGGCGTTTGACCAGACGACAGGTGACACGGGTGGGGGCGCTGCACTTGCGGGAGGGGATAATAATGCGGAGCCCGTTGTGGCGACAGCCCCTCATGGCCCCGCCCCTTGCATCCACCATGAAGCTGACCAGGAAGCTGTAGGGCACATGACATACACACATACACACACACAGACACATTAAATGTCCAAATGTATGTTCCTGTTCACCTAGAGTACAGAGAAGAGGGCATATCTTGTCACAAAGGATTTGTTTCGACTTGCAAAGGGGTGTCAGAAAAATATTAAAATATTATCATGTTTAACAGGAGGGGCTCTGAATTGGCATTACAGACATTATGCATATTTTAGAATTAATGTGGGGCCCCCTGGAAGTTGCGGCGTACTTAGCAGCCATTGATGTTACTGACGGGTTAAGCTGGCTCTGCCGTGGCATATGATGCCTCTTTGAACTCAATTATATTAAAAAATTTTAACTTTTTGAGTTGAAACGCTTTATTTGAATTGCTGATTAGCCAAAAAGTGAAAGGAAAATGAAAACAACAAGAATCTTTGGGAACAGATAAACCCACCTTTTCAACTAAAATATATATTGAAAACTGCATATCTCATGCACAAACACAAGTTAAAAGCAAAGAGCCATCTTAGGGGAGCACAACATGCAATGATACACAAACATGTTCCCTCCAGGGCTGGACCTCTTCATCAAAATGTTATTGTGGAAACACACCAACATGCAGGCTTCATATTAAATGACAACATGCCATGACAGTTTGTGAACCTTGTTCTTTAGGAAGCACATACACCAAACAACACCATAAACCACACAGTGGTTATGCCATATTAAAGGTTCATAAATCACATAATGGGCAGACTTCCACATGCTGCTAGTCTTGCTCTATGATGCTAAAAACTGCTATACATCAAGGAATAGTTTGTGTGGCTCGCCTATTTTTGCTTAGTACTGGATAGTGATAGTGGTGAGCATTACGATTCCTTTCAAATACACAGAACATTTGACTCAGTTCCTGAAAAGGATTTACTCAAGAATTCTTTCAACATTTCTTTCATTCTGACTCCAGTGATCAAGAACAGAAGTTATGCAAGCAACTGATTCCAACCACAGAATATTGCGACAACTGACAAGTACGACTTCAGACTCCAGTTGTGAGCAAAAAGACCAGCAGAGACAGAAACATTAGGTTGGCTGACTAGAGAAATCTATGCACTTTGTTGACTATTTCCCTAAAAGGGCTTTAAGTAAAAACTTGTCTTTTTCTGACAAAGTAATCAAGAAAGACTTTGTCCACATTATGAATGCAGTCTTTACTGAGAGATTGGAAGCAATGGAATTGCTGAGGACGTGTATGCAAATTATTTTGAGGGGAGGAAACAGAATGAGAGTGGGGTGGCAGTGAGATATATGTGACATCATATGTATCCGTTGTTCAGATTGGCCCGTTTTCTGGCGGTCATTTTTAAAAGTGGAATTTCTATGAAAAAGAAATGTTTAGTGTTGTGATTCGGCCTTGTTTGCCATGTTTATTTATGATTCTGCCATGTCTGGATTATGAACTCTGCCTTGTCTGACCTACACTCCATCTGCAGTGGGTAGGTTAATTCCTTCTACCCACTGCACGCTTTCGTGCTATTTCATAATAATGGCCACTAGGTCACATGATCACAACCATCCAATCAGCGCACTAATCTTGCCTTAATATTCAGAATCAATGACATCTTTTGTCATTGGCTCCGGGCGACCCACGTGATCAAACCTTGATGGTATTCGATGCGCGTCATCAACATCCGATGTGGCCATATTGATGACATCCCCACTAATATTCCTGACTAGACTCTATCGAGAGGCTTCTACCTCACATTCTTTAGCGATCGTATCAACCCTGGTTGGTCCAACATGGTTTGCTGTGTGGTTCACGGCTGTTCTAATAACAGCAAAAAAAAAATAAACCGCGTTAGATTTCTTTGCAATACCCACTGTCAGGAAAAGAGAGGGAAGAGACAGAGAGGAGTTGACCCAGCGGAGGAGAGACCTGTGGCTCACTAGAATCAATAGGAGAGACTTCAGGCTACTTCTTATAGCAAAGTCTGTTCCGATCATTTTACCTCAGGTAACGTTGGAGTTAGATAAGCCACTTTCCCCAGTAAAGTGTGAGCATAGCATTTAATCACTGGTAGTTAACGGTTTTATTAGTCAGAGATTGTTTTGTCAGACAGTGAATGTTGCTTGATGCGATAAATGATGCGAGGTGCAGCTACCGGCGCCTGACATCGTTTTGGTAGGAGGCGACATCAAGACAGCTGATATGACAGTCGATATTATTGACTTACGAGATTCACGGTGAACTAAGTCACTGTTGAATGAAGTTAATGGCTGCATCCAAAAGCGCCAAAATTAAATCCTCGTTCTGTAGCTACACTGGCAAAACGTCGGGTTTGGCGTCAGCATTAAGATTTTGAATTTGTGTCATAAGACGCAATAAAATGCCCGGTTAAGACACAGAAATACAAAATATTAATGCGGACACAGAGACCGACATTTTGGACCAAATGCAAGTTTACAGAACGAGGATTTAATTCAGGCGCTTTGGGAGGCAGCCAATGTTCGCTTAGTTATATGAAATAGTTATACGACTCCTTACGCCTTCAGCTCCTGCGCCGTGTATGCGTACACTGTGAGGATTAAATAGTGGCAAATATCGGGGTAATCCACGGCTGGCAGCAAAGATATATCTCGGCTAAATGCTGCTGAGTCCAATTTATATGGATCGACGCCAATCAAACAAGTTTCCTCGTCGTAGCGGGATGAGGATGCCATGACGGCTCGTGTAACTCATAATTAGCGCGCCATTGTATTTAGCTACATGGCCATGTAGAACCTGGATATTTGATTTAGCTCAAAACATGGGTCAAAAATCCTATTGTTGGAACACATGCTCATTACGCTGGTAAAATCTGAATGTTTGGGTGATCTGACACAATCCAGAGCGAGCAGTTAACTTTTACAATCTTACAGCCTGCCGGTGAGAGTGGCATCCTTTGTTCCCCACGGCGGGGGGTGAGAGCCATCAAGTCTAGCAGGCCCAGCATCTCTGGAACTTAAATTCACTGGTTTCATTGAAGTTAAAGCGCAGCTACTTCAATTGGCTTAAAACAACTCAAACCTCTATCAAATTCATATTTTGTTTATGTTCAATATCCTAAAAGGAACCTCTCATATATTTATCACACTATTGGGCTATAATATTCCATTTTAAGGCTTTTCCATGACAACTGCATCATTTTAGCACACATTCCTATCATGTTTGGTCTCTTTATTCTCGGGGGAGTCCAAGGAGTTGAATGGAACATGTTTCATTTCCCTTGGAATTATGGTTCGTTTGTAAGATTCATTCAAGCAACTACCCTAGTCTCCCTGTGCAAATTATCTTATCACCTAGGCCAGTAAAACTCTGATTCGGCCAACCTTCCCTCTACCTTGTTCGGAGGTGTGGTTTGGAGCCTTTAAAGGTACGAGATCCTGAGGGGGGGGGCTCTCTTCTTTCTTCGCTCTTCTTCCTGTCCTGTCCTTTCTTGGTCAACTTCTGACGTGCAAATAGGTAAGTGGGGAAAAGTCACATGTCACCTTGTTCCGGAGCGGGGAAGCATGTGAATTCTCCCCGACCACGTGGAGCGACTTTAGCTCCACGTGGTCGTTCATCTTTTCCAGGTATGAAAATACTCTAAATCCTTCTAAATTATATGTAACGGTAATTGGCTTATCATTGATTTGTTTGATTCAAGTTGTGCCTACCTGGTGAATTAAATTATTGTTATTCCTTTTCCAGCTTGCGTGTTCTCATTGTATATTTTTTCTGGCCTTGTTGCGATTGGGACTTAAGGGGAGACTCCTACCAAGACATGTGTAGGTAGCGATACTTCTAAGTTAGATTGAGATTGGGTTCTACCTATTAAGGGGTTATGAAATTACCGGCTCTTAAGATTTAGCTATTGGTTAATGTTTCTAAGGGGCCCTTTGATATACATAAACCTAGGTTCGTGGTACGTTCATACTCAGAGCTATTTGCCTGATGTTGCTACCATGCCAGTCTCCTCTATCCAATGGAAGTATTGTCGAATTAGACCAGGCAGTGACGCCTATTTTAACCCTAGGGGGTGTTTTGCTTAGTGACAATGGTTTTCGCAGATAGAGTTCGGGTGCGTAACTGCCCTGAGATTCACGCATGCTTTTTCAATTCTAATTCTAATTTGGTGTCAGATTTTTAACGAGGATATAGCTAAATGTTGTATTCTAACTGTTATATGGAGTCAGATAAATCGTAACCATTGCGCTTTCATGCCCCGTCCTCGGACAGTGAAGATTATTCATTTTATTGTGATTCACACCAGCCAGAAGAATGCGCTAATTAAAGTTAGACTAAGAGAACACGTGAGGCCTTCAACCCGGGCAATATCCGCTTTTTGGTAATTGTCTTGTTGGGGTTTTACAGCCAACTAGCTAGCGAGCTTAAAGGCTACAGTTCGCTCACAATTGAATACTCGCGAGCGAACTGTTTTGCTAGAGACATCGATAACTATAATATTTTAGCTAGCATGCCAATGTTACGTTATTTAACATCCTAGAGTCGCTTTCACACCGGACGCGAACGTATTTCCAAATCTTATATCGCACTGGCGTACCACGCAGAAGCATGAAAGCCCTTCGGCACAACGGTATATCCTTTTTTTGGGAGTATTTTCTGCCATGATCATCGCGGATTGTTTACCGTTTACATGTTGCTTCCGCTATTCCGTCTGCTGCTGGCAACGCATTTGTAAGCTCGGCGCTGATTGGTCCTCAGTCGCCGTCAACTTGCGGTTGACACCTGGTGGCCATTATTATAAAAGAGCACGAAAGTGTGCAGTGGGTAGAAGGACTTTACCTACCCACTGCAGATGGAGTGTATGTCTGACCATGCTCTCTATTTTGTATTGTGATTTAGATGCCTGGCCATGTTTTGTTTTTGCCTTGTCTCTGTCTTCCATATTCCATCAGAGCAGTTATATTCTGGTCCATGTTTTGTTTCTCACCATGCATTGCACTTTGTCTCCTCCTGTCTGGTCTCATGTCTTGTGATCGCTCAGCCCAAGTATTGCGTGCCACTCTTTCGGGTGATTTAATGGTTTCTGGGATTTCAATCATTCCTTCCAATCTTGTTTACTTCCTTCACCTTGCTTTTCTATATTACTAACTATACTAACAGTTTATTAGTTTAGTTAAACTTACTAACCAGAACTAACACTGTTTATAGTACTAACTTACTAACGAGCACTAGGGATTCTATACCTGCACTTTACTAATTGACTAACAACCTCTCAGCATTCACCCTGTTCTAGTCTCCGCCTCTTGTCTTCACTCAATCTACTTTGCTGCTGTTTCAGCGGAAACTCCGCGCTTGTTAAACTCAGTTCTTTTTTCCTTATCTGTGCACGTTAGAACTCCCTAACCAAAGCCGTATGTCTGTCTGTAGGCTGTCTTCGTGATCCCTGTCCGTGGTTTGGCTTTTGCCAATTTCTTGTAATCAGGAACTTCCTCATGTTCATTCCTTTGTAATTAGTCTGATCCAGCTCACCTGTTTCCCTTTGTAGCATGTGACTTACCATTTGTATATTTAAGCAGTCATTTTGCGGCCAGCTCTTTGTCAGAAAGTTTCCCTCGGTTTACCTGTGCTGTGACTGTTTATGCCTTGTACTCTCTGTGATTGACTTCTGACTATACTGTCCCTGATTTCGACTTTTGCTTTGTCTTGGATTTGTTGTCATCTGTGTATCGAACCTTTTTTGCCCGACCACGAGTTTTGTGTTTGCTGCCCTGATTACGACTTGGATTACGCCCCTGGGATTCTGATTTTTGATTGTGGACTTTGTACAGTTGCCTCCTGCTCTGCGGGGGTTTGCCCCCTTTCCTAATAAAGCACCAGCTTTTTGTATTATTTGGTTCCTGAGCGTAACCTCACAGTTTAGAATGTCTAGCACTTCTCGTATGTTCTTGAATGCGGGTAGTCTACCGTTATTCAACATAGAATCAAAAACTGTTTTTACCTTCTCTATGTCACATTTCAATTATATGAAGTCTACCATATGCTAAAAAACAGCCCCACATCATGATGTTCCCACGTCCAAACCTGACTGTTGATATGGTGTTTTGGGGATGATTTGCTGTGCTTTTTGTCCTCCAAACATGGTGTGTGCTATGGCATCAATTTTGGTCTCATCTGACCAGACTATATTCTCCCAGTATTACATAGGCTTGAAAAATGTTGTGCGGCAAACTTTAAACGAGACTCAACATGCTTTTTCTTCAGCAATGGAGTCATGCATGATAAGCGTGCTTAGAGGCCATGGTGGTTGAGAGCTTTACTTATTGTTTTCTTTGAAAAAACTGTACCTACTAATTCCAGGTTTTTCTGAAGCTCTCCGCGAGAGGTCATTGGCTCTTGGACAACTCTTTTGATTATTCTTTGGACTCCTCTGTCAGAAAACTTGCAATGAGCACCTGTTTGTGGCCGGTTTATTTTGAAATTGTTCTTTCCACTTCTGAATTATGGCCCCAACCGTGCTCACTGGAACATTCAGAAGTTAAGAAATACATCTTCAGCCAATGCCATCAGTATGCTTTACAACAACGAGGTTGCAAAGGTCTTGAGAGAGCTCTTTGCTTTTACCCATCACGAGATGTGTGACACCTTGGTAATGAGAAACCTTTCTTCATATGTTCAGTACTTATTCCCCGTTTCATTCCACTTTATAACACAACTTAAATTATGGACTTATTTGTTTTTACTTCTTTGTATGTGTGAATTACCTGGATTGTTACTGACATCTGGTGAAAATTTAATGTCAATAGCCCCATAAGAAATATATTTACTGAGAAGAAAGTTTACACATTCAATACTTATTTTCCCCACTGAACTTTTGTGCATTTTTCTGAACTTGAATACTAGTTCCAATATCTATTCAGCTTGCAAACCTGCACCTTCAGAAGCCCAAATTTGTCTGCAATTTCATAGGCTAATTAGAAGCCTATGCCACCACCATATTACAAATATCCCACACTTCCATACTGTATGCTTCCATCCAGTACAGTGCTGTATCGGCTATAAAACTTATAACTTGAGATTGAAATATCATCATGGGCCCAGGTGTGGTATACTATATGGAGGATGCATTTAGAATTGCTCAGGCTAATTTCCCCTCTAGAACTGAATCTTAGTAGAATAAAAAGCAGACAACAACCCCTTAAATGTAAATGTAAATAAAAATCTTTAAATGTAAATAAAAAGACCCCTTAAAACTCCGGGAAAATTTGCCTAAAATGCCTATGAAAAGCGTACCCAAAGTAAATTGAACGCTGTTCTTGAAGTGTTTGGACTATATGGATGGTTATGGTCTCATTTGAAAGGAAACACTCTGAAGTTTTTCCTCCAGCTAAAAGAAATACTCTAAGTGTTACTGTCATTGAGTAATCCAAGCTGGAACACACTGAAGTAGAAGCTTTTTACTCTCGCCAAAATTTTTTTTTGCAAACAGATGCCTGTAGATGAGAGCAGCTGGGACTTATTAGCTGAAAAACACAATGGGACCACAGCATGAAGTCTTACTTAGTTCCAGTTCAAATTTGATAACAATCCTACAGAAAATGAGCATTTTACACATGTTTTTCTAAGGCCATGTCTAGGCGTTTCCAAAAATGGCCATTTGGAGACCCCAAAAGGACCCTTGGATAACCATGGTCACATACCTAGGATAAAAGGGCATAACTCTTGAACGCTTCAACCTACAGTCATAATGTTGGGCTCTAATGAAAGGTGACACTTAGAGGAATCCAATCCTATATCCAGATTCACTATCAATATTGCTGAAAAAAAGTTACTGATGCATAAGCTCAAATTTGTGCACATAAGAGTCAAAACGAGTGCCTTTATGTTAAAAAAAATGCTTTTTTATATGAAAGGTAAACAAACAAATGACCTTTTACGCAGCAAACTCACAGTAAAATATTAACAATATATGATCAATAAAAAAAAGTAAAAAATACTGAAGCATAAACTCAAATTTGTGCATATAAAAGTCAAAACAAGTGCTGTCATGTAAAAAAATGTTTTTTACATGAAAGGTAAACAAACAAATAACCTTTCCATAGCAAACTATTTACAATATATGATAAATAAAAAAATTAAAAGGTTACTGAGGCATAAACTCAAATTTGTGCATATAAACCCCAAGGGGAGGAGATTCTGACTTTGTGCTTTTACATATATCCAAAGCAAAGGAGAGATTCCTTTGTCTTCATTCTTGCCTGTAACGAAGACCCTATGTGGCACATAGTAAAATGGATCCTATTTACTTACTTTGTCTCACTCTGATTTCTTACAGGGATGAAAATTTAAATTCCCACAACAACCAACGCCGGCGAAAAAATAACTTCCTTCCACCTTCGGTAACGGAGGTAATAATGCGTAATATGGTAATAATATAATCATCATAATATCAGCATCATATTATAATATCCTTTTCCCGTAATTATTTACACAGAATTACTCTGGTGAAAACATGACGGTGAACTCCAGTGAAAACATGACGTCCTTCCACCTTCCGTGACAGATGCAAATAATACGTAATGTAATTTTATAATAATAATAATAATAATAATAATAATAATAATAATAATAATAAATATAAATGTAATGTTATTATATAATGAAATATAAGTTATAATATGATGCGTACTTGTCAAGAGTAATGTCATCTCCCCCGAGAAACATTTCCTCTGCTACGGAGCCATCAGGGTTTTGGTCGGATATTTCTTCCCCTGAGCTATCACTTGCACGCCGAGTGCACAGCTCTGCAGCTTCTGAACTGAAAATGATTTTTTTCGCAACCTTTTGGCTATTTTTTCTTTCAAACTCCGTAAACAACCATCAAACATTCGCTGGAAATCTCTCTCTGCCTCGCTCTGTTTTGCGGAACGCACAGCACGCATTACGCACAGCTGAGCCATATTCTGTCCATTCTCTTACGCGAGCGATAGGCAGCGCCAGCCTTTTCGCCACCCCAACAACCTATATATCGGCGTTTCCAGAATCTCGTTGGTGTTATAATGCAACAATCGTCGTCTTGATTGGTTGCTGGTTGCTCGGGCTACACGCAAAAAAAGGAGGCATGAGCTTCGTTTCAACACAGGCACTCGTTGGCTATAGCAGGCTGTAGACAGGGCAGGGAAGCTCGTAACTGGTCGAGTGAAGTGTCAATCGAAAGGTTAGAGTGCAGACTCCATTTTGGCGCAAATGGCTGTGTACTGTCTAAATCTGTTCCGAAGCAACGACCACTAATGCAGCGAACTTTGTGGATAACCACCGATTCATTTCAAACGATGCAGCAGCTGTTCATGGATATTTACCGGTATAATAGTGTGTTTTGGACTAAAAACTTTACTTGGTTGGATTTACTGGAACTTCGTGGATGTAACAAGACCATTTTTGAGGGGATATGTCAGACTGGAAGAGTACTAGGGGGCTTCATCGGTGAGTCACATCAGTTTTGTAACTGTTCGTTTGTTTGTTTGTGGTCTGACATGGGCGTTGATTAAAGCTGCTGGGATGATTATACTTTGAAATGGTTGGCATCATTCGAATCTCAAGAATCTTAGCTTTCTGACGATATGTGGCATGAGTATCTCAGTTGCATACAAGCTGTGTAAATGACGTAGTATGTTTTCAACTTCCCTGACGGCCCGATTGCGGGCCGTCGGAGTGGTAACGGGTTAAGAACATTGGCCTAAAGGCTATTTCATGTCTGCAAAGTCGCATGCAAGTTACATTAAGCGTATAAAACATGTTTTTTAATTGCCTGGAGAAGCCCTTTTGATCCATGTTTTACAAATGGGTAGAAATATCATTTGAAAGCTACTCAGTGTCATAATTCTAATTAAAAAAAGAAAACACTGATTTATTTGCTGCAGGTGGGAGTTGATTAGAATAAGCAATGCTATTTCACACCTCCAGTCTATACAGCGTAACCTCCAGACTTTGTACAGGATGCCTTGCTTTGCAAAATATATGGCACGTTTACCACTTGAAATACAAAGCCATTCTAGAAAGGGAGACATGAGGCACTGCAGCGATCCAGTTAGGGCATAGACATAACCAGGTCCTTGAACTGAACTAGAACTGGGTAGCAACAGGTCCAGTTCCTCAGATTCGTTCCATGGAGTCTATGGTGTTAGAACACAGACAAAAATCACGAATGCGAATGAGACCTGCGCGCAACATCCGCGCACATATTGCTTTTGTGATTGCTTTCAAAGCACTCACGAGCTATATTTTACAGTACAGTCACTGTTAAAACCAAAGAAAAGGTCATTAATCTGGCAGTAGGGGGGCGTCAGGCCGTCGGTAGGACCGGGAAATCTCGTCGTGAGCTGTGCGGTAGGACCGGCATCTTGACGCACACGAAGACAAAAGAAGACCTCCCGCCGCCTACCGCGTTCGAGATAGCTGGGTGATAGTCCATTAGCCGAGTGTATGTTTAATCATAACTGAGCAATGAGGGCGATTGGGGAGGTCGTGTTGACAGTAGTCCGTACATGTAGATAACGGCTTGTTGGCAATTTATTTCCACATATAAATGCAAGAGTAACGTTGGCCTACATAAAATATTGATTTGCCTTGGCGGGGGTGATGTTGCCAGAAATCATTTCCGCAAACCTTTTTATTTTAGACTATACAGTTTGCTCAACTTATGCTACTATTTATACTACCCCAACAAATCATGAGCCTCGGAGGACTCGGGTACTCCAATGAAATGGAGATTACAAGACCGACTTCGATTCTCCAAATCTTTTCAGAAAGGTAGGCATTGTGTTTTTCAAGCTGGTTGATCAGTGCGTTAGCTCAAAAGAGGCCAATTTAGCTGACCTATCTGTTTTATATGCTAATGCAGATAGGTCAGCTAAATTGGCCTCTTTTGAGCCAACAGGCTGATCAAGATGTGAAACATGCTCACTCAGGGTGGATAATGAACAAACAATGTCATTCAGTTTGACAGAAATTACATCAAACTTGGCGTCGATATGCATTATCAGCTCAGATTTAACTGACAGGATGGTGTCGCCTAAGTTTTTCAGGTGGACGGTGAAGTCTTCCATTGTTTTCAGATCGGCTTGACAGTCGAAAAATTTTGCCGTGATAACGTCCGTATGCCAGGCACAATCAAGAAAAAAAAAACGAATATTATCTCAGGCTTACTGAGATTTTTCCAATGGTTAAGGAAGCCAGAAATTCTTTCAATGTTGACAATATTTTATTAGACACTCAGACTAGTTTGAAGTTTACAGTCCACCTTAATTTTTACTTTTGTGTGCACTACCACGAATTTTACCCTGTTATTATCTTGTAGGTGCAACACTGAACCTCACCTTAAAAATCTGTCAATTGGGCAATGATTCTTCCATTCGGCCATTGCTCCGCTAGTCGTCAGCTACACTCGTGTCAAAGCATAATACATGTACAATAGGCAGATTGCTATGACGAGCACCACAGACGATTCCCGCGAATTGGCTATTTCAGGGACTGGTTTGAAAACGGAAGTTCGCTATTCTGACAGTAACATAGGACATATATAGGGTCATTTTGTTTTGTTTCTTGCGGTTTAATTGGACACTGGATGCATTCATTTTAACTGATCTTTGAAAAAAATAGTGACGTGCGAAAAAGAACTTTCTGGGCTGAGTGCTGGTCGGTGGATTCCGAGTGCTGGTCGGTGCATTCCGAGTGCTGGTCGGCGCCGACCACTGCCAACCAGCATCAGCAGAACCCTGCCTAAAATGTCGTTCCGCTTCCATTTCAATGTATTAAAATGGCAACGCCCCGGTCGACAGAGACAAAACTAGGATTGTTCCGTCAGAGGCGACGGCTTGGGGTATATCCAGGAACACGCCCAAACCTCCAATTCCCCAATCCTTGAATAGACCTTGAATAGACTTTCATTTGAACTTAATTTCAGGTCAATCGGACAAATGGTTCTGAAGATATGGCCAAAATGGTAATTTTCCATCACAAAGCGGCACCTGGTGGCAAAATATTGAACCATACAGGTATGATGTCATCATGTGACACGTTGTGAGGTCATGACCTTGCAGCTTCACATAGTTTCATGTCAATTGGACAATATGGCAAAAATGGTGAATTTTATGTGACAAAGCTCCACCTTGTGTCAAAATTTTGAACCAAACAGGTATAATCATCGTGGGACACATCCTCAGGTCATGACTTTTCATTTGCACTTTATTTGAGGTCAATCAGACTAATATTTCCAGAGATATGATAAAATCAGTGATTTTTCAGTTTTTGGCCCCTGGTGGTCAATCTAGAAATAGCAAATTGTCCAAAATCGAATCAGTTCTTCCTCATTATGATATTTGCCTATATGCAAAACATGAAATTTCTAAATGAAATATTACTGAAGTTATCGCGTTAACACATAGGGCGGCGCGGCGCCGGTGGTCGGACCAAAAACATAATATCCCCGGAACGCCGTTTGGGGATATAACAAGTGGGCCTACAATAACTTAAAAAAATATTGCATTAAAAACTATTTTAACAAAAAATAAGAGATCCGAAGCATTCAGTATATGGGTATTTTTCTCAATACGGGCACTTTTTGGATTGGATGTCTTTTTTTTTTTTTTTAAGTTGTCTGATTCTGATTCTTTTTCCCCCAGGGGTAGGGTTGCCCCTAAGGTACTCAAAAAACCATGAGGCAGAGCTTAAACCAGAGCAGAATTTTTTTTGGACAGGCCATTTAAATCTTTTAAATTCAATTTAATTGTGGTGTGTCCCCGGATCAACTCAACTCTGTTACTTTTTCAAGTGAGGCCCTCTCCTGGTACATTGTGATATACCAAAGTTCTGATATTGAGTGAATATCACCCTTTTCAGTGCCTCTGATTGAAACTGATAAACCATTACCATTTACCGTACCATTTTACTCACCTCCATAACCAATACTGATAGCGGAGTTGAAGTTATGGAGTGGAGTGTTTTTCAGAAAAATGGAATTTTCCATGCACCAGTGCAGTAACTTCTGATGCTTCCTACCCCACCACAGAGGGTTTTGCACAAGTATTATCAAAAGCATGATTTAAAATTTGTAATACTATTACTGTGGATTTTAATGAAGGTAACAGAGTGGAGTTTAAAAAGTATACTCATCGTAGGGTGCCAAAATATTGAGAAATTTTGAAATAATCATAGAGCCATTTTGGAAAAAGTCCATATGGCCGCTACGGGGGTCACACAAAGGTTCTGCTTGCATGGGCCATATGCTGTGATTTCAGCTTCTGTCTCCAGGGGGAGTCGCCGTAGTGATGGTTATGGTTGGTTTTTCGGACACCCCTATTTACAGTGATTTTTCTCGGAAAACCACCACCTTTGATTTTTTTTGCTGAGGATATTTATCTCTGTGTCTTTTAATGTATGCATGCAGTTTCCAGCCAAAGGAAATTGAAATCATTGGAGTATTGCGAGTTTCCAAAATATGATCCAGATTTGGGATACTCCAAAAATGCCCCAAAATCCACTTTTTGACCGCAAAAATGATGGATAGAATGAAAATACACCCATGATACTACATTTTTATTTTCAATTATTAAGGACACACAGCTATAGTTTAATAGGTAAAAAACTAACCCTGTGGGATTATTAAAAAAATAAGGGACCAGGACTCTGCATTTCACTAATAGTGCCCATATTGAGAAAAATACCCATATACCATACTCCTGTATCTGCAACAATCTTCAATAAAAATTAAACTCAAGGATAGGGTCTATACTCTGTCTGAATTTTCTCTCTTCTCTTTCGAGTACCTGCCTTATGGCGAACGCCATTGATCCTTTTTGACCCCCGTATATATAAACATTCGTAAATATAAGACTCTTGACTCTCTCGAGTCCTCTTATTTTTTCTCCTAAATATACAATTTTCATAGGCATACAAAACTCTGTGAAATGCTTTATGAGTCTATTTTAACGAGTTCGTAAGTCTCTGATCTCTGTGAAACACTCTTAGCTACGAACTCGTAACTTCCTAAATATAGTATCTGACCACTGACGATCTCTGTGAAATGCCGCTCTGGTACATAACCTGCGTAGACCAGTCCTTTAAACCTGGATGTGGTTTGCATTACTGCCCAGAGCATTCTTCTGTAGGTAGGGCTGTTACCTGATGGCAACAACAGTGTACTTGGTCGAGCAATAGTGGCAAGCCTCTCCTCACCAATCATATAACTGCACTCTTTCTGGCTCCACTTTTTTGTCTCGGATCAGAGGGCTGGGTACCTCAATAGCGAGGTACCAAAAAATGGGACAGGTTGGGATTGTTATTTTGGTGCCATCCACAATTTTTGGTAATATAAACGCAAAAATAACTTAATGTGTAACAAACTGATTTGGGCTGCTTGGCGGAACTGAGGCTGTATGGCCTCTGAAGGATTTAGATTTTTACTGACTGTCTTATAAATTTGCTAAATTTTGCAGGATTATTATGGTGTTCTGTAAATGGTTAATGTGACAGTTTAACTGAAACTTGACTTGAAAATCAAAGTCAAATCCCTCTCCCTTTCCTGTCTTTTCTCTAGGTGCTGTTTGTAAAAATGGATCTTGCAAGGGAGCTGCTGGTGGCAGCAGTATGTGAAGTGATGGTTTCAGTTTGGGAATGTTTAGGATTGGGGGAGAAAAACATGTATTGTTTGTTTCTTGATGTCCATTTTATTTGAAATAAAATTTGATTAAAAATTTAATTTACTAGTTTGTCAGGTGTCATTCTATGAATACCATTAAATTAAGAAATTACTTTGAGTCTAATTTAAATACCTGGCGTGTGCTTCAAACCCTTTTATCATTACCAGTGCAACTTCAAGTGCTTTTATGACTACTATACCCAGTATTGCAGTTTTCAGGATTTCAGTAAAATGCATGAAGAAAGAGCCCGGTAAAAACAAAACCTTATTGTGCATTTTAATCTTGCATATTGCGACCGCGGGTTCGGTCGCTAACGTCCGTTAGCATTTACACTAATAAACCACTGGCAGCACTTTCATACACTCATACATACATACATCGCGGGTGTAGTATGTGTGTCTGTGTCCAAGCGTGGAGTTTTGTTTCCCTTTTCTTTAGCAGTGACATATTTGTCTTGGTTAGTGGGTGCACACATTAACTAACTCAAATATACATGATGGTTTCATTGACACGTATATACATCGTATACAGCGTTAAACACAACACACACTGATTGACTAGTTAAATGCACATTTTATTTCACTTATCGTAGAGTTTCAGTTATCCATACCATCCGTGTTATTTGTTGTCTGCTTTCGGTTGCGCGTCTTCTGTGTTTGTCTTACATTTCCGTGTTTCCCGACCAAAGTATGAGGACCCAAACTAAGGCCACGTATTGAGGTGCCTTTTCAAGTGCCTGGATTTGCGACGCCTGCGCACTTGCTCTGCAGTAGGGAGCAACCATGTGTGGGGGTAGATGCATTAATAAAACTCCTTAAATATAAAAAGGGGACACTTGTAAAAGTTTTAAAAAGTATTATACAAAGCCAAAATGGTGGTCCAATGATGGGAAGCAAGGGGAATGTTTTATCATGCCAGATCAAATGATTGCATTTATGTTATGTTGGTATTGCCCGTTAAGGGAGGGGCTTGCCATTGAAGAGGGGTTCTGGTTCGAGTAACCAGGGGAGTCTGGGTTGGCTTGGGCCACGGTGTAGGTGGCGGTACTAGCCTACCCAGTTGAATGTAAAGCATTTGTTTGAGTTGTGACATTTTTTTTCTTTTGTGTATGTGACAGTTTGTGGTTGGTTAAGTGGGTAACCGGAATAAATCACCTTTTTGCACCAAAGTGCTGTCTGCGACTGCGCCATCATTTTTTGAAAAATCATTTTGAGGCCCACGGACTCTCAGCCCAGAAGTGGGGGCTGACATATATGGTGTCAGAAGTGGGATGGCGAGTCGCCGGATGGTTACCCGTTCACGACGGAGTGCTGGGGCACGTGCTGGTAAAGCACGGCTCAATAAGAGCGAGTCCGATGAAGAGTGGGAGGAAGACCGTGAGGAACCACGAGAAGGGCAGCAGCAGGGGGAGCTGGTGGCGTTGTTTCGTGAGTTCATGTCGGCTCAAAAGGAGAGGGAGGAGGGCCTGATGCAAGAAATCAGGGTTTGGAAGGACCTGATGATGGCGTCATCCAACCCTCCCCCACCAGCAATGCAGAGCACTCTCCAGGGTAGTCCTCGCCTGGAGCTGCTACACCAGCACCAAGGAGGGCTCCTACAAGTCAGCAGCAGGAACCACCTTCCCTGGGACCCCCAGAAGGGAGGAGGCCGTCAGCCAATGCCGCCCCCTATCGCAAGGAGCCGAAGATGATGCCGTATCAAGCTGGGGAAGACATCGAAAACTATCTGCTTCGTTTTGAACGGTTAGCAAAGACCTGGGGCTGGCCAGAAGGAGAGTGGGCATGTCGTCTGGTGCCCCTGCTGACGGGGAAAGCTTTGGAAGCATATAGCGCCATGGATGAAGACCTGGCTGACAGCTATCCAGCTTTGAGAGAAGCACTCTTAGCAAAATTTGACATCTCTTCAGAAACTTATCGGATGCAATTCAGGGCCAGTACTATTCCCACAGGGGAGATCCCAAAGGAAACATATTATCGACTGAAGGGGTTGTATCGCCGCTGGATGAAACCGGAACAGCGGAGTAAAGAGGACATCGGAGAACAAATAATTTTGGAGCAGCTGCTCAGGGTGCTCCCGGGGGACAGCAGAACATGGGTTCGGGAGCATGAGCCCACCAGTGGTCTGGAGGCAGCAAAGCTAGCACAACAATACTTGGACGCGCGGAGGACACAGCCTCGGTTCCAGCATCAGGTACCCAAGACCCCGAAGGACTCAAAAGGTAACTCTGTAGCGCCTTGTGACACTCGAGAGGAGGTAAAGGGGAAGCGGGACTATGGTGGTGACAAAATAGTTTGTTTTTATTGTCAACAAACTGGTCATAAAGCTTCTGTTTGTCCAGCACGCAAGGCCAAATTGACTGGGTTATGCTATGTGCCAAGGGTTAATGATGTGGGGGAGGGGAGCTGTGCTGTGGTACAGGACTGTGTTAAGTGCCCTGCAATGGTGAATGGACAGATTGTGGAAGCCCTCATTGACACTGGTAGTTCGGTATCTCTCATCAAGAGGTACCTCGTGAATGATTTAAATGTGGACTATGCTGGATGTATCCCTGTTCAATGTGTACATGGTGATGAAAAAAAAATACCCTATGACTGAGGTTACGGTTGAGCTCAAAAACCAAATGTTTTTATTGAAGGTTGTAGTGGTTGATCACCTGCCGCATGATTTGGTGTTGGGAACAGATTTTCCATTAATTTATGATGTGATACAACAAGGGCCCCGGGCAGAGCAATGTTGTCCGGTGGTGACAAGGTCACAGGCCGCAGAGGCACTGCCATTTGCAAATTTTTGTCCTAGCTTGTTCCAAGGGGGGGAAAAGGGGCCAAAAAAATCTAGGCGCCAACGGGGTCTAGAAAAGAAGTTGGGTACACCACCCCCTGACCTAAAAATGTCTGGCCTGCCACCGACTCAGTGGGAGGTGCCTACAGATATTGCAGCTCTCCAAAGAGCTGACCCCTCATTAGTCCCACTGTTTAAAAAGGCCGAATCAGGGGTGAAGGCTGACCTTGCAGGTGGGGGTAGGGTTCTCCTGGAAGGGGAAATTCTGTATGTAGAGGGTCCGAAAGGGAAGCGTCTTGTTGTGCCTAGTCAGTGTCGTTCGTTAGTGCAACACCTGGCACACACCATTCCATGGGCCGGACATCTAGGACAAGACAACACTTACCATCGAGTCAGTTCTCATTTTTTCTGGCCATCTAAATACAAAGATGTAGTTAATTATTGTCAAACCTGTCCACAGTGCCAAAAAACATGTGCTATACGAAGAGCTGACAGAGCTCCCCTTATCCCTCTGCCAATCATCACTGTTCCATTCAAGAGGATTGCGATGGATATTGTGGGTCCACTGGAAAAAAGTAGTTCGGGCTTCCAATATATATTGGTGATATGTGACTATGCAACGAGATTCCCTGAGGCATTCCCCCTCCGATCTACCAGCACCACTAAGGTGATCTCTGCCTTAGTACAGCTATTCTCATGGGTCGGGATTCCTGATGAAATTCTCACTGATCAGGGGACTAATTTTACTTCCAGACTAATGAAGCAGTTTCATCAACAGCTGGGAATCACGGGCATTCGAACAACGCCCTACCACCCACAGACAGACGGACTAGTGGAGAGGTTTAACAAAACCCTGAAAACTATGCTGCGTAAGTTTGTCTCCGATATGGGGAAAGATTGGGATAAGTGGCTACCTTTTCTGCTCTTTGCGTACCGTGAAGTGCCCCAAGCATCAACTGGATTTTCCCCGTTTGAACTCCTGTATAGGCGGACAGTCCAGGGGCCCCTTGACCTGCTGAAAAGTAGGTGGGAACAGAAGTCTCCGGCACCATCTACAGAGGGGGTCATAGGATACGTACTGCAGATGAGGGACCGACTGGAGCAGTATCGGAGTGAAGCCCAGGAAAACCTACTGCAGGCCCAAAAGAATCAAAAACTATGGTACGACCGGCGGTCTCGCCAAAGAGTCTTCAAGCCAGGGCAAAAGGTTTTATTGCTTTTACCTACCTCGACTAATAAGCTGCTGGCAAAGTGGCAAGGGCCCTATGAGGTGGTTCGACGGCTAGGACCAGTAACATATGAAGTCTTACACCCAGATAAAGGTAAGGACCGGCAGGTGTACCATGTGAATCTCCTCAAAGACTGGAGGGAGAGAGAGGTCCCTAAAGTACAAACCCTGCTGGTACGCCAAGTGACAGAGGAAGATGACGAGCTGGTGAGTGAACCGCATGTATGGCAACAACAAGCATCCCAAAAGGTCGATGTGAAGCATCTGACACCCCAGAAGCAGAAGGACCTCCAGCAAATTTTTGATAGTATTCCAACCTTGTTCCAGGAGAAACCAGGCAGAACAGATTTTATTCAGCACACAATCCATCTGAAGGACAGTTCACCAATCCGCCAGCGGCCTTATCGAGTTCCAGAGAGTCTACGAGTAGCGCTGGAGAAGGAGATAGACACCATGATGGACATGGGCATCATTGAACCATCAATCAGTGAATGGAGCAGTCCTATGGTCATTGTTCCAAAGAAAGATGGCTCGCTGCAGGTATGTATTGACTTCAGAAAGGTCAACGCAGTATCTCAGTTTGATGCATATCCCATGCCGCGCATCGATGACTTAGTGGAGAAGATTGGCCATGCTCAATATATCACTACCCTTGACTTATGGAAGGGTTATTGGCAGGTGCCCTTGGACAAGAAGTCCAGGGAGTACACTGCCTTCCGGTCACCCCAAGGATTACAACAATTTACAGTGATGCCTTTTGGCCTTCATGGAGCACCAGCAACTTTCCAGCGCTTAATGGATCAGGTGCTTGTAGGTGGAGAGTCATACACTGCTGCTTATCTGGACGACGTAGTGGTCTACAGCAGGACCTGGGACGACCACCTCCACCACCTCAGAGATGTCTTGAACAGGGTTAACCAGGCAGGGCTCACCCTGAATGTCAGAAAGTGTGTATGGGCACAACAGGAAGTGAAGTATCTTGGATACCAACTGGAAAGTGGACAAATTCGACCACAAGTTGATAAAGTGGAAGCCATTTTAAAAAGTCCAAGACCTCACACTAAGCGCCAGGTGCGGTCATTCCTTGGTCTAGTGGGGTGGTACCGCAGATTTATTCCACAGTTTGCGTCAGTAGCAGTGCCACTGACTGATCTTACCACTAAAGCTGGTAGCAATCCAGTGAAGTGGACAGAGGCCTGTGAAGAAGCGTTTACCACTCTGAAAGGAATCCTGTGCTCCGCACCTATTCTGGTCCCACCTGATTTTACCAAACGGTTCCTTGTCCAGGTTGATGCCTCCGCAGTTGGGCTTGGAGCTGTCCTCGCCCAAGGTGAAGAGGGCAAAGAATCCCCAGTACTTTACCTGAGCCGGAAGCTCTTGCCCCGTGAGACCCGATACTCTACAATAGAGAAGGAATGTCTGGCGATCAAGTGGGCATTGGACAGCTTACGTTACTACCTTCTTGGCAGAGAATTTGACATTGACACTGATCATCGGGCGCTAACATGGATTCAAACCATGAAAGACCACAATCCAAAAGTTACCCGGTGGTACCTCGCTCTCCAGCCATTCAAATTCAGGATACGACATAAACCTGGCCAGAAGAACATTGTGGCTGATTACTTATCACGATTGCCCAACATGGTCAATCTGGAAGAGGGGGAGTGTGATGCGACCGCAGGTTCGGTCGCTAACGTCCGTTAGCATTTACACTAATAAACCACTGGCAGCACTTTCATACACTCATACATACATACATCGCGGGTGTAGTATAAGTGTCTGTGTCCAAGCGTGGAGTTTTGTTTCCCTTTTCTTTAGCAGTGACATATTTGTCTTGGTTAGTGGGTGCACACATGAACTAACTCAAATATACATGATGGTTTCATTGACACCTATATACATCGTATACAGCGTTAAACACAACACACACTGATTGACTAGTTAAATGCACATTTTATTTCACTTATCGTAGAGTTTCAGTTATCCATACCATCCGTGTTATTTGTTGTCTGCTTTCGGTTGCGCGTCTTCTGTGTTTGTCTTACATTTCCGTGTTTCCCGACCAAAGTATGAGGACCCAAACTAAGGCCACGTATTGAGGTGCCTTTTCAAGTGCCTGGATTTGCGACGCCTGCGCACTTGCTCTGCAGTAGGGAGCAACCATGTGTGGGGGTAGATGCATTAATAAAACTCCTTAAATATAAAAAGGGGGACACTTGTAAAAGTTTTAAAAAGTATTATACAAAGCCAAAATGGTGGTCCAATGATGGGAAGCAAGGGGAATGTTTTATCATGCCAGATCAAATGATTGCATTTATGTTATGTTGGTATTGCCCGTTAAGGGAGGGGCTCGCCATTGAAGAGGGGTTCTGGTTTGAGTAACCAGGGGAGTCTGGGTTGGCTTGGGCCACGGTGTAGGTGGCGGTACTAGCCTACCCAGTTGAATGTAAAGCATTTGTTTGAGTTGTGACATTTTTTTTCTTTTGTGTTTGTGACAGTTTGTGGTTGGTTAAGTGGGTAACCGGAATAAATCACCTTTTTGCACCGAAGTGCTGTCTGCGACTGCGCCATCATTTTTTGAAAAATCATTTTGAGGCCCACGGACTCTCAGCCCAGAAGTGGGGGCTGACACATAAAGACTCAAACTTTTATTCAGTGATGTTCTTTCCATGAGGAAAAGAGTTCTACTGCTGATGCCAGAATGGACTCTCTCTTAGATTTGTCTTTGGGGACTGGCTGAGTGAAATCTTACCCCATGGGCAAATGTAGAAATTGAATAAAAACCTTTTTTCACCAGTAGCAGGTGAAAGAAATAAGTTTAAGATTAAAATACTAGGGAAGGTCTGTTTTGCAATGAAGTGATTTTGGGAAAAATTTCTGTGTAGACAATGAACCTTCATCATGTAAGATATTGACTTATCGCCATTATTGCGATAAGGAGTAAGGAAACTTTAAACAATATGTAGGAATATTGATTTCCAGTTGTAAGATTCTAGTCAAAGATTTTGCATTACTATTACAGTAATGACATTATTATTACTGCTATTGTTACTATTATTATTAAATATCATAAAAATATTATTTTTAATAATTTCATATAGAGAAGGTAAAGACCTGGCCGTCCAAATATAACTAGTATGGCTTGGAACTGGGCCGCATGTGGTCGGATTCTGGTGATGTGCAGGCAGTGTTGGCTGAGTTCCGGTGAGTGGTAATCAGGCCAGATCAACTGGGCCGTATCTGGCTGAGTAATGGCAAGTTGACGGCGGTGACGGCAGAAAGGCAACTGTGCCAGAATCGGGCAGTCATTCAATCTGATTCCGGGCAGATTACGACCATAAGGAATCGGGCCGATTAAAATGGAGTCAGAACCCGGAATCTGCCCACATCTGGGCCCACAACTTTTTGCTATCTGGGAGGCTATTTGATTTGTTTATGTGATTTTTTTATTTTTTTTTTTAACTCTGGGCACAGGGTAGAATAGGGGAAGAATGCTGAGGTCTCTTTCCAGTTGCAGCCTTTTCAAGTTCACTTCTGGGGCACACAACTTAAAGAATGTTGTAAATTTCAAAATGGGGTTAAACACTCGTTATCTTTTTGTTCCACTTTTGATTTGTGCACCAAATCAGAAATCGGAAAAATGAGTAATTATCCGTTTTTTCGTTTTTGATTTGGAAATGCATACTAAGAAAACAAGTCTTTTTTTGTTTTATTTTGAAAACAAATGAACGAATGATTCACGGATTGCTCAGGCCTACCTCCTTACTGATAATAACCGCCTCCTCACTAACAAAAAGCAGCCACTGAAAGAAACCCACTCGCGAGCGAGCAGTGGAAAGTCTTGAGCGCGAGTGGGTGAACGTCTTGCGAGCGGATTCTGCGTGGGCTGCAGCATGTATTTCTCCTTGCAGGCTAAAATATTGCTCGAGGGAGCAAAGATGTAAGCTACAATATAGCTCGCGAGTGCTTTGAAAGCGTTCGCAAAAACAATATGCGTGCGTGGATATTTGATTTGCGCGCTCAGATGTTGCACGCAGGTCTCATTCGCGTGCGCAATTTTTGTCAGTGTTCTAACGCCATGGGAGTCGTTCACCAAACTGTTGCGCATGTCCATTTCCAGTTCCTTGGAGTCATTCTATGAACTACTGCACATGTCCAGCCAACTTCCTTATGGATTTGTTCACTAAAATTATGGTTTAGGTCACAAAACAAAAGCTACAGGACTCCAGGGCGTATTATATGTTATTAATTGCTTATTTCCATATTGCCTTGGTATTGGCCTGTGGGTTGCTGTATTGGCCCGAGGCCACAGCAATGCGAAAATAAGCAATTTATAAAATTTTTATTTATTGGTTAAGTATGTTGTGCCATCATGACAATATAATGACTATGACTTCTGAAGTGTGCAACTTCAAGACTTGGCCAATACGTTTTTACTGTATGCGAGCAATAACATACCTAACCAATTAATAAGATGAGGTTAATGCTGCGGTAAGCTACTGGTAAGTAGCATATTTTTTAACAACTTGGCTCGACTTATTTGATAAATATGAGACGATGCGGCAGTTTTTGTGAATAAAAGGTTTCCTACATTATTTGTGGATAGCTGAACCAAAGCAGAAAATTCTTACGTGGAGGTAATTCAGTTCCTCCTGTTCACCAAAAGGATTCAATGAAAAAGAACGTTCCGCTCACAAATGATCCACCACTTGTGTGTGACCATACGGTCTGTGAGGCAGGAATAAATCATGACCACAATGACTGGACTTAACCACATTATCAAAGATGACCTGTGAATGGTGACAAATAAAAAACCAAGAAGACGGTTAGAGATGCAGATTAGAGTTGTTTTTGTCCAAAGCACAATAAGCTTTACCTCTACAATGCTCCTATCAGTTTCTGATTGGCAAAGTTGCTTGAGATGCCTACCTGAGGGCATGCTTTGTTTTGACTGGTAACCAGAGGAAGTTTTGTATTCTCAGCACGTGCCAAACAGGCAGTGCAACATGTAAGCACATTAATGAATGTAGCCTGGATTAATGTGAACATCACCAGCTTTGGATGTGTCCACTCCTTTAGGTTCGTGATTCACTGTTCCGAAAGGAGGAAGGCGAAATGGAGGACGCAAAAGCACATTTCGGTTAGTGTGGAGCACTCACAATATGGGAGTTTTTGCCTCTAGGCTCTTTCAGGTGTCCTTTACTGCAGAGAGAGAACCTTGTCATTTTGTGATACTGTCATGAGGTCACCAGCAACATTCAGTGTATACCACTGCCTGATAGCAGATATATAAAATTTTACAGGGTTCCCTCAGAAAGAAAACCATGCCTATAATCATAATGATGTTTAATGTAAATGCTACTTTTGTTATGGATAAATTATTAAGAAAAGAACGATCGAAATGAAACTGTCTCAAAAAAGAGCCCAGAGGCAAAGTGAAAGGGAGGAGTACAAAGAGGACCAGCCATTGGGCCAGAACACGGAGAGAAGGAGGAAAAGGATGGTGAACAGGCAGAAGAAGACACCAAGTTGCACTGCATCACCTGCTGTTGTCATGATCATGGCAGGGAGACGAACGGCTGAAAACAGAACAAAAACCCAAGAGAGTCAGGGCAAGAGAAAAATAAAGAAAAGGGGTGGGACAAAATGTGACAGGAGAGAAAGAAACATAAAGAAGGGGAGACAGATTGTGTATTCATTATGCCCTGACCAGAAAAGGTGATTTGGCCTGTGCACTAATAAAAAAAAAATACAAGGCATAAATCTGTCTTCGAATTAGTTTGAAAAACCAACTAATTTCTGAGTTTGTTCAAAAACACTTTTAGCTCTTTTAATAGATTTATTGTACTAGGCTGGGTTTCCTGTATTAACTTCATGCTCTCTGCACAGTGACTTTCAGAACTAGTATCAAAACAGCTACTAACCTTAAGTTACCCAGCTAAACAGAAGAGATTAAATGAGCTAAGTGATATAAAGTTTACATTACTAGCTATATTATTGTGACCAAAAATAAGCATGCTATTCTGTATTTACGGCCTGGCATGTTCTTTACTGCAAAAAAAAAACTGCAAAAAAAATCTAACCCGAAGAGATTTCACACCTTACTGGTGTTACAAACCAACTGTACTTCAAGAGCCACTACTAATCAGACAGACTTTGCCCAAGAATTACTGAATTTAACTTGTAGCAGCAACAGTAAGGGAACAAATATCCGAGGTTATTTTAGCACCGGTTTCTGTGATGGTAATCACATTTAGCTGTGTGTGAATTCAGGATTCAGGTGAGCATTTTTTTGTTTGTTTTGAGTATGTGCATATGTGTGTATGAGTGCACGCATGTAGTCCAGTGTTAGTAAGTCAGAGTGTCTGCTCTGCATGTATAGTCTAGTACATACCCAGAGTGTAAGGGGCTGGAGGATAGGGCCACATTGTCCAGGTGTTCAGTGCCCCAGCTCAGACGGAATGAATCCCTCTCATTTTCTCTAGAAAGAGCTGTCATCTGGTAAAAGACAATGACAGGCTTGTTTAAATGTGAATGTGAGTGATGGGCATCCATTTCGAGGATTTTCACGATTTCACTAGACATTAACATGCTACAACTCAGTTGAGCCAATGCTGCTTACTGGCTCTTTTGGAGACTTTCTACACTGTTAAACAAGCTTAAACAGTGACACCTTGTAACGCCCGCCAATGTAATAATTTCCACAAACGTAATAAACCGCAAACGTAATCCAAATCTGCAGCTTTTAATGTAATAATCCCACGAACGTAATACATTTTCCATAAACGTAATAGCCGCTGCCTACTACAAACGTAACACGCAATTTCCCGCAAATGTAATAACTATTACGTTTGCAAAGATTTATTACGTTTGTGGGGAAATGAAAATCTTAACTTTCAATATTGTAATAACTTCCCACAAATGTAATAACGCAATGAATAATGGTCGTTGTGGTTGTTATTGTTTGTTTGTTTCCCTAAACACCGACTTATACTGACCGTGGGGGCAAAATCCACCTGCTGCCTCTCCGCTCTACGATCACACAACACAAAGGTGCTCGGCAGGGCATCTTCGTACATATGTTGATGCCAACGGACATGAAGCTGCAAGTTTATGCACGCAGTTACAATATTCTATCACTAGATAGCACACCAGGATCAGTTATTGAATATTCACAAGCAAGCCAAGCTGAAACACGGTTTTATGGATGAGTTCTCTCCAAATTTAAATGCAGGATTTCTACTTTTAAAGCTTTTATATTGTGATATTGACACTTTCAGTTAAGTTAATACTCTGAGTATTTATTGCACTACAGTTTAAATGTTATATTTTAACACGGAACAACTAGGCCTCTTCAATACTAATGATTTCTATAGCTGAATGTGTAAAATAGCAAGTGACTATTCAACTCTGACAACTGTACACTGTCTGTTGTATGCAGTCCCATATGGATTAACTATAAGACGAGCTATAACGTTTGTTTAAGTAGTGATAACAGCGCTCTATGTTGGAGTAACGTTTGCGGCAGTGCAACTGGATCTTAAACTTGATTATGACAAAGTGATTGATATGTACGCCCATAGATACCCCTGAAGAGTGCCCTTCATCAACCTATTCAGTGAGAATTAAAAATTTCCAGAAGATGATTTTGTAGCTCTGCATGCCTAATTTACAAGTAGGAAATTCACTTCAAAGTGAATTAAATACCATTCTCCATGACAGAAAACAACTTTAGTGTTGTGTTTCAAATGTTTAATCCATGATGTATCCTGATGGATGCTTTGATCATTTTCAGTTTGTCCATTTCTATCGGAATAGGACCTAAGTCTCTTTGTTTTGATTGTCTTTGCAGAGTCAAGTGCAAATTTATACCTTAAATAGAAATAATTGTTAATAAAAAAATTCTTTTCAGCTAACTATAAGACCTTGAATTTTGTTCTCAGATGACAGGAAAATGCGAATTTTGGCACTTTAAATTTCACATTTTTCTGGGGGAGGTCCCCAAGACCCCCTCCGGGCTTTGCGCCTTTGGCGCTCGTGTGGGAGCTGCGCCCCCCTTTCCAAAATTTCTGGATCTGCCCCTGTATTCCTCATCTGTACTTTGTGCACTTGGTTTTGCAATAAAAATCCCTATGAAGAAATTTGGTGTGATGTAGTGCTCAGGAACCAGACGCGAGAACCAAGCAATGCAGTTGATGGGAATTTATTAAGCAAGGGGGTAACCTCCCGCTGGGCAGAAGGAAAGGTACAAAGTCCACAATCCAAAAATCACAATCCAGTTGAGCAGAATCTGAGTCGAACAACAGGGCAGCAATCACAGTATTCGTGGTCAGACAGAAAAGGGTTCAAAAAACAGATGCAGACAGAAATCCAAAACAGAGCCAAAAATCGTAATCGGGGACGGTCCAGTCAGAATAGAATCACAAAGAGTACGAGGCAAAGACAAGCATGGCACAGGCAAACTAAGAGAAACATTCTGACAGGGAACTGCTGTGAGAAGACTGCTAATATACACATATGGGAGGTCACATGCTCAACAGAAAACAGGTGCAGGAAATCGGACTAATTACAAAGGAGCGAACATGAGGGAGAACCTAATCACATGAAATGGGCAAAAGCCAAAAACGCGGACAGAGATCACAAGACAGCCTATAGACAGAGATACGGATCCGGTTAGGGAGTTCTAACGTGCATAGATAATGAGAGAGAGGACAGCGTGAGCAGGTGCGGAGGATCCGCTGGAACGCAGCAAAAATTAGGTAATGGCAAGAGGCGGAGACTAGAACAGGGCGAGTGCTGAGAGCTTGTTAATCAATTAGTAAGGTGCAGCTATACAATCCCTAGTGCTCGTTAGTAAGTTAGCATTATATACAATGTTAGTCTAGGTTAGTGGTTTTAACAAAAACAACAAGCTGTTAGTATTGGTTCGTAAAATAGAAAAGCAAGGCAAAGGAAGTAAACGAGATTGGAAGGAATGTTTGGAAACCCAGAAGCCATGAAATCCCCTAAACATGTGACACACAGTACTAGGGGAACGAGCTGTAGCTCAACACAAGACCAGGCAGGGGAGACAAAGTACAATGCATGGCAAAAGCAAAAACATCCACCGGAATAATAACAGTAAAGTGGATAATGGCAAAATACAAAATATGGCAATAATAAAAAATTGGCAAGAACTAAACAGACAAAACATGACCAGAAACAGAATCATAACATCTGGATTAATAGGTCGTTTGTAAACACAACACTTAATTAATTACGGGCGTGTTTCATATGTCTACATATGTTTATATATTTTCTGTTTCCTCTGTTGTGTTCCTTGATGTTTATACTTGTTAAATGTGAAGATGTCAAAGTTAAGTAGCGGCATTTGACGACCGTTGTTATATGTTGACACTGTAGCTTCTTAACATGTTAGTATGATACTGTTGTTTTATAATGTTTGTATAGTTTTAAATCGATTCGGATTTTGTTTTGTTTTGTTTCACGGTCGCTCCTGCGGTTGCTGGTTTGTCCCGTTGTCATGGCGACCACTGTACCACTGACTCTCATTAAAAATAAAAAAATAGCTCTGCAAATATATGGCATCCCAAAAGTTTAAAAATCTAACTTTCAAGCGTAGAAACAATATGAAAAACACATTTTTGAGTGAAGGGGGAAAAGCAATAGACTTGCATGCGCGCTGGAAGATGTTTGAATTAGGGGGGCTGCCAACCAAAAGCAGAAGAGTGACGTCATGACAATGTTGGTCTTTACAACAGCGGTCAGGGCGACTTAGGGTGCAAACAGGTACTGGAATAAAAGAATACTCGCCATAAAAATCATAAGTGATTGCAAAAAAATCATAATTCATAATCGTTTTGTTGTCCTGGGGCCTGTATTTTTTTTCTATGTTTTATCCCAATAAGTTCCTTTGTTTTGTACGCATGTGGCATTTAAAAAGCAAATATGGTTGTTGCCTTATTCGTTGCAACCTCTTTAACCCCATCTCCTGGTAATGCTGCCGTTAAGGGATTCGCCTGTCTCACACATGACGGCTCACAACGCCTCCCAGTTTGATATCGCCTGATTCTCAGTCAAACCATTTATAATTTCAATTAACAAGACCAATACATAATTGTATAATGATTAAGAAATTATTAATTAGGAAATGACCAAGAAACCACAGACAGGCTACATTGAAAACATTACAGGGATCACAAATTACCCCCCATCTCAGAGATAAAACCCTCCAAAATATAATGGCGAGGCCCCTTTTTAAATTGTTCTGGAAAATAAAAAGCCTAAAAAAGTTGAGGTGGTATACAAAATTATTTCCTCATCTCTGAATTCCATCTCCTGTTTCAGCATTTTTTACATTTAAAACAGAAACATCTTCCTGTCGCGCCCTAGAAAACATTAGCACAGAAGGACGTGACTTAGTAAGCTGAGCTATTATAGGCGTTTTATGTGCCACAGAAGATCACCAGCCCCAAAAATAAACTATTCTCGGACAAAATCCTCCATTTGAATGAAGTTATTCATCGCATTACATTATGTAATTATTAATTCAATCCACTATCTTTAATGTCTCATGTCAGTTTCGCCAACATAAATGCATCCAGGCAGCAGACTAATCCCATAAAAGGCGAAAATAATCGTTCTCTTTTAGATCATAATCAGCATTCTTAAAATTCCTCCCAAACCGGCAGTTTTTTGTTGTGTTGTGTGATCATAGAGCAGAGAGGCAGCAGCTGGATTTTGCCCCCACGGTCAGTATTAGTAGGTGTTTAGGCAAACAAACAAACAAACAACAACAACCACAACGACCATTATTCATTGCGTTATAACATTTGTGGGACATTATTACAATATTGAAAGTTGAAGATTTTCACTTTCCCACAAACGTAATAAATCTCTGCAAACATAATAGTTATTACATTTGCGGGAAATTGCGTATTATGTTTGCAGTAGGCAGCGGCTATTACGTTTGTGGAAAATGTATTACGTTTGTGGGATTATTACATTAAAAGCTGCAGATTTGGATTACGTTTACGGTTTATTACGTTTGTGGACATTATTACATTAACGCGCGTTACACACCTCTTTTTTTGTATAATTACACCTAGTTTGGCACATTATAACATTGCTCTTTGAAGCTACATTTTATTCGGCTTTCTGATTCATCACAACCGAATTCCACAAAAGAGCAGCTCAAGTGGATTTTAAAAAATCAGAAGTTGTGTCATATTCATATGCTTTATGATTGCTTTAGAATTTTCCCATTACAACAAATTGAATTACGACTCACTGCTAGAGAACAAATTAATCAAAGATGTTAGTTAGCAAATCATCATTAGCACTGTTGCAATATCTTTCTGATGCAAATCAGGTAGAACTGAATTACAGTATTTCTTGCAAACTGTATCTAGGCTAGAACAGGTGAGTCTCAAAGTGTCTCAGATCAGTCCAGATGACTCATTCTGTTACTCAGAAAGTTGGCACAGACTAGACATACTGACATCCAGATAAGTGCAGGTCAGTCTTAGACAACAATAGGTATTTTTCTGACAGTAACCCATGAAAACAAGAGCTATAATCACTCAAGTAAAAACAGGTTAGACTCAGACAGAGACTCTACAGGTGATTTTCAGTCAGTAACCCATGTCAGCAGATGTGAACTTACGTGATGGCTGGAGATCATCTCTCCAAGCATGGCGCCATCCTTTGGGGAGTAATACCCACGGTGGGTGGGAGTGTGAGAGCGGTCAGAACTGAAAAACAAGAGGCAGGTGGGTTTGGGGCATGGCCACAGAAACAAAGCTTGACTGATAAAGGTGAAGATGAATAGATGAAGGATTAATAGATGAAATCAGAAGTGCAGGAATGGGGGATGCAAGCAGGGTTGAGGACCACTGGTAAAGAGAGGTAAAATTCTCACTGTGTCTATCAGGTCACTACAATGTATTGGCCCTAACCTGTCCCTGTCTTACATAATGCCCCCCAATTTGTCTGACCTCAGAGGAGTCAGAGCAGCTGACCATACCCCAGCTGAGTCCAGTCATATTTCTATCGTAAAATAGCACAAATTTATTTAGCCTACGCCCTGAAACACTTCTGAAATGACAACCTGGAGACTCATTTACAAAACTTTGCATAGTTCTGGATGAAAAGTGTGCAGTTGAGTGAAAATGAGTAAATGGTATACGCCAAAGAAAGCCTGATTTGTAGAATCATGCGTACGCATCCCGGCACCCAACTTAGCTTCTATAAATCACAACCTTTTTGGAAGTGCCTACACATGAACAAGCCTCAAATCCTATCCTGCTACCTTCTGCACATACCCATAAATGTTCAATGCAAATTACAGCATAATTACATGTATTGGGGTATCCAATTTGTTCTTGAGGGAGATAATAGCAATGTTACAAAGATTAAAAAAGAAAGATGATTCTGATGCATGTCAGGAAGGAGTGTGCTATTAACAGAAATCAAGCACCTGTAAGATATGCTTTGATGGCTTCTGCGGTCACCAACTAGAGCAGGTCTATCATTAGTATTTACAGGAGCAATATTTTAGCGGCCATATATTTGGTCAGTTTAACTATTCACTGACAGAGAAATAAAAAGACAGTTACACTTCAAAGTAATCCGCTAATTTTTCAGCCCATTATTGGTGATGAAAGTACCACTGACAGAGAGAGGACTGTTCCCAGGGTCACATCTGCGTTTCCAGACCACAATAGCAGGACTGTAACTGTGAAGGTTAGGGATGTGTAATAGAAGTACAGTACTTGGCTAAATAATGTATTTAATAAATCTCCTGTAGTTATTTGTCACTGTGGGCCTACTTCTATAATAGTCAGGCGATGCAATGATGTAAATTTAAAAGCAACCAAATCATGGCAGAGATTATGTCCAATATGCTTCTGTAAATAAGCCCTTTGCCAAAATAAACACTGGATTAGTCCTTAAACTCACTCCAATGTTAGATGATCCAATACTCAAGTAAATGTTCAAACAGTAATCTTCAAAAATATAGCATAAATCCAGGTAAGGCAATTCTTATGGCCTTTCCATGCCTCCACCTCCTTCAACCTTACTCCCCCCACTACCTCCTTTCATTATTATCATTTGAATTTCCCTCCAAAACCCCCTGAAGGTCCTTCATTGGTTTTCCCCTCCATGTAATCTTCCGTGTTCAATCAAAATGAACTCTTTACTGTTAAGAATAGGTAACTTTGTTCTAATATAAATTTGCAAGTGCCCATTCTGGGAGCCTCTTTTTCTGGTACCAGAAGGGCCACATACATCATCAGTTGATCTGTTTGTAACTGTTGCTTAATTATGTCCTCATAATTTGTCTATGAAAAAATGCGATAGAAGACTATCGATTTCATCATTCAATTCCATGACACAATATATCCTGACTTCACTAAACATTGACAATAATGAAACAAAATACGTCTTTTTAAAAGATGTGGTCACAAGACTATACTGGTGAGTAGCTGGGATAAAAAGGAAGGCTGAGTTCTAAGATGGATCTGCTCTGAGTTTACTTTATGAACAAATCAGTGGCGGCTAGCCAAGAGATGATAGTCATATGGCATCAGTATTTGCAGCGTAAAGTCCACCATATCTGAAATTTTGAATGCAACAAAATTAAACATGTGGCTCAGGCTCACAAAGTGAGAACCATCCCTCCTAAGATCATGTAAAAAACAACCAGCAAATCTTGACAAATCTTGCTTAAAGGAGGGATTCATTTGTAAATAAATACTCATAAAATTGGTCGGTATGGAAATTTAATGATATGTTGAACGATTTCACTCATATAACAAGAGAAAAAAAGTTTCATGCTACTTGATATTCACACTCCCAATGTTGTTCCTTTTCCAACGCAACCAGTCCGCCGACAGTCTCATTTTCCATGACATCACATACGGGTTGTGTACTCTGAAAGTACCCAGATGTTCCAAAGTTATAATGTAGTGAACACTGAAAATTGTTTTCAATTTTGTTTTTAAAGCCTGACAATTCCAATAATTCAGAACTCTTAGTAGATTTCTTCCAGATCTCCCAGTAGTTTGTAGTTTTAAATCCCATGTTTAAATCTTTTTTTTTTTAACTTATGTTGCAAAAAGGTGATATCTCTCATCGATGCATATTAGTTTTGCCGCTTATTTTGGTTTGTTCCGTGCCTGCAAGAAGTCTGGTCGCCACGCTGGCTATACGCTATACACGTCGACTAGTTTAGAAAGAAAATAATGTTTTCATTAGAGTAATGCTACCATTCCGAGGTAAGTTGGATAAGCCAATGCTCTGGGCTACAAAAAAGATTATTTATTTCATGAACACAATCAAGTGGATTCTCATAACAGTGATTGACTGACATAGTAATATGGAGAGACGAGGTCGACGCCATATTACCATATTACGCCATTGTACCCCTAAAATATCTCCACCCAATACCTCAAAAGCAGCTTGAATCATCCACCTGTACTTCTCATGCACTCAAGTTCAATTTCAGGTTTTGATTGCTTTTTTATAGTTGTTGTATCTCTTCCCATGGTTCTTTCTTCAACTTCTGGTCTTTACTTTTCCATGATGGCCAAAAAGGAAACAAAACCTTGAAAATCTAATAACATTAGATAGTTACAGTATACGCAATAGAAATATCTGACGACAGGCAGCTGCAATATATAAGAAAGGGGGCCGTAATGAGCCAGGAAATTACAGGCCAGTCAGTTTATTTGCATTGCATTCCAAATATTAGAATCTATCACAAAAGACAAGCTGGAATTATTTCTTGAACGCAATAATATCTTGAGAGATAGTCAACATGGTTTCTGTAAGGGAAGGTCATGCCTGACAAACCTTCTGGAATTTTTTGAAGAGACCACCTAGACTTATGATCAGAGCAGAGCTTATGACATCATACACTCGGATTTTCAGAAAGCATTTGATACAGTACGGCATAAGAGACTAATTTTTAAAATAGCTCCATTGGAGTTACAGAAGGTATGTTGGAGTGGATTCAAAACTGTTTACAGGACACAACCTCATCTGAGCTAGGCATGGTGGGGAGTGGTGTCCATTTGTAGATGGTACTAAATTGGGAGGTTTGGCAAATAGTCTAGGTCCACTTAAGTGAATCAGAATGATTTGGATAGAATCAAGAATTGGGCAGAAATGTGGCAAATGAAATTTAATTAAGCAAAATGAAAAGGTGTACACATAGATAATAAAAACATTAGACAGGATTACTTCATGGGAGGTTTAAAACTGGAATTTGTTCCACATGAAAAAGATCTGGGAATGATTGTTGACCAAACCCTCACAGGTTCTAGCCATTGTGCCGTCGCCGTTAAAAAAGCCAATCGGATGCTGAGATACATTACCAAAAGTATTGAGTACAAATCCAAGGAGGTCATACTTCTCTTGTACCACACATTCGTCAGGCCAGATCTGCAGTATTGTGTACAGTTCTGGGGACCATACTTTAAGAAAGCTCGAGAGAGGCTCGTGAAAAAGTTCAGAGAAGAGCCACTATGCTAATTCCTGGTGTAAATGTTGAAAGCTATGAGAAGAGGCTGAAGATCCTTGATCTTTCTAGTCTTAGGTTTCAAAGAGCAAGGCAAGCTGTAGAGCCATCAAATGTCAAAATTGCCCGCAAATGTCATAACACGTCAACCGCAAATGTCATAACACCCGCAAATGTCAAAGCACTTCAATTTCAAATGTCAAAATCTGATTAACCGCAAATGGCACAACACGTCGACCGCAAACGTAAAAATTTCCATTTTTACAGCAAATGTCAAAACGTGTCAACCGCAAATGTCAAAACCCATTGCTTACATTTATAATGAGAAAAAATTATGAATAGAAAAAAAAGTGTAATAAAATAAATTGAAATCGAATGAAATAAAGTGAAATTGCAAGAAGTAAATTAATCAAAATACGACTTTTCAGAAATTAAATAAAACGAGAGAATTGAATTCATTGCTGGAGACGAATTAGGTGGTCTGTAAAAATAAGGTTTTGACATATTGTGACACCATGTTCATGGGACGCTTCAGGTTAAAGGAAACTGAACCCCAAGCATTAACTGAGGTTCTTCCGACAGGTTTATAACATCTCTACCCATTAAGTTCTTAGATTTTCAATGAAAGTGCATGAGAAAGGTTTAAAGCAATAATAATTACAACATCTCAACACAACATTTTCTTGAGACGTGACGCACAAGGCGAAGTCGATTGCTTTGTACGCCTAAATGTATTCAAATTTATGTGTGTGTGTGTTTGGTGATGTAGTATTTCATTCACCTGTTATTTTCTTTGGTACTTATAAATCTCAGAATGCAAAATGCATGAACGAGTAGGGGTGAATGTTTTGCACAAATGAAAATGTATTTGTCAACTGCAACATTTTTTTTAAAAATACTTAAGATACAATTGTTCCCCTGTGATATAATCTATTCCAAATAAATTCCTACCTTTTCAGCTATGATTTTCCTGGGTTGAAAAGTAATGGCTTAGTTCGCAAATTTAACTCTTTCCAACTACAATTTGGTGCTTCGTCTACTACGTCACAATCCATGGGAGGATGTGAAACGATGCAATAAGACCGCATCCTGCGAGAGCAGGCGGTGTCCGAAGATTGGTACATTTGCAGCTATAGATTTGCTTACAGTAGACCATCCAGACCATCAAATTTGACGATTTATGCATCAAATAAAAGAATATTCTACTCTTAACACAATTACAGAGAAAAATATGTGGGGTTAAGTTTCCTTTAACTACCGGTAACTGTCCAGTTTTGGAAATAACCAGATGATCTAGATAATGTTGTTTCTTGTGGCTGCTGTTACTGATAACTGATAATTTGAAGCAAAATGCCTAAGTAGATATTTTGAGTAAACATCTGCAGAATTTTTCATTCTTGTGCGCCCATTGACGGGCAAACATACGCGTATGCGCGCGATTAAGTATGTGACATTGCTCGGATTACAATTAACTTTATTCATGCCAGATATGAATAAGAAATTATTTTCCATTATGAAGACATAACCATGAGTTGATCTCCACAAAATGGCACCAAGATGATGTCATGGTAACGTGATGATCTTGAAGATATTACAGGAACTTGTAAATGACGTTACTGATAACTGATACAAATTACAAGAAAATGTCTGGAGTATATTTCCAGTAGACGTCTAATTTTTAACGCAGCGTCTACGTGTCCAAAAGACAGACAGGGTTTTAATATAACTCAGTGTCTGAACTCTGTGAATAATTTCGTATTGTTTTAGCCGAATGTTATTATTGTTACTCATGTAGAAGATGTTTTTGAGAATTTGGTTTCAGAAGTCAGCATTGGGAGAACAGTTCCTGTTCCCATTTTTGTGCTGGTAGAGATTGTGTTTCATCTGAGTGAGTTATGATTTTATATATTTTGGATAGTATTTTCTTTGTAGTTTTAATTTTGATTAATTAAATAAAATGAAATTAAAGTTGGAGGAGGTAAATCTAGATTGACACATGGTATGTTTCATTTGGATTTAAGAGCTGATTTATGTTGTAGATGTTGTAGAAATAGATTCCTCCCAATGCTGAACTTCTGGACCAAATCAGAGAATGGTAGAATGGTGTTCTTAGTGAAAATGTGTCCCAAGTGAGTAATGCCTTTTTGAATCCATGAAAGAAAGCTGATTGTTTTTTTTTATTAATGAGAATATCAGGGTTATTCCAAATTAGTGTGTGTTGTGATGGACTGAGAGTGCAGTTTGTGATATCATAAACTTCCACCAGGCTATCAGAGCTGTTGATATGGATAATGATTTAAAACATGGATGATGTTTGATTGATTTACTGAGGAAAGGTAGATCTGAGATACTGAAATCTGTACAGAGGGTCTTTTTGATGTCAATACATGGATTGTTTGGTTGACTGTTGCAGGTCTTTTATTATATGTGCTGAACTTGGTTGGCCATAAAATAATGAAAGAAATGTGGGGCATATAGTCCTCCGAATTTTTGGGTTTTTGTAATGCAGTTAATTTGATTATCGGAGTCTTATTTTTCTAGTAATATTTTGAGATGGTGGAATCCAGTGAGTTGAACCAGGAGAGGGGAGGTTGAATCGAGATCATTGAGAACAGATAGTTTTTGGAAGTACTGACATTTTAATGGGTGATATTCTGCCTGTGAGTGATAATGGTAAATGTGTCCAGCGTTGAAGATCATCGTATATTGTTTTTTGCAGTGGTATGAAATTTTGATTGAACTGCTCTGACAACCTGGGGGAGATATGAATTCCTAAGTATCTAATGTGGGTGGTGCATAAGGGGATAGGTGATGTTTGGACTGCCGCATCCCAGTGGTTGTTTTTGAGAGGAAGGATGGTGGATTTGGATCATTTTATAGAGTAGTCAGATATTTTTGAGAAAGTTTTTATTAAAGTGATGGTTCCTTTGAGGGATGTGTGAGGATTTTTTAAATACAGTAAAAAAAAAAACAGTATATCGTCTGCATACAGACTGATTTTGTGATCCATTGTGGGTGTTTTGATTCATCTTATGTTCTTGTTTTGCCGTACAGCTGCAGCTAATGGCTCATTGAAGATGGTGAATAAAAATGGGGAGAGTGGACATCCTTACCAAGTCTCCCTGTGCAGTGTGTGATGTTTTCCCATTGGTGATGATGGTGGCTGAAGGTGATGTGTATAGAATTCTGATCCAGTGAATGAATGACTCTCCAAAGCCAAACCCCTCCAGTGTGGGAAGGGGTTTGTGATGAGTATTGCATTAAATTGAATAACCTGCGTCTATTACTGGATGATTGCCAACCATTTACGAAACCAGTTTAATCTGGGTGAATAATAGAACAGATGACCTTTTCTAGTCTGTGAGCTAGAGCTTTAACTTATAATTTTTAAATCTGTATTGATTAATGAAATGGGGCGGTAGCTGGATAGTAAAGTCGGGTCTTTATTGGGTTTCAAGAGGAGACATTGAGGCTGTATTCATGTGAGATGGTAGCTTTGATTGCCCCTTGATGTCAGGGATCAATTTATTGAAAATTGGTGATTAATTGGACAAGAAATGTTTATAAAATTCAGCAGGAAAGCCATTTGGGCTGGGTGCTTTATTGTTTTGCATGTGATTAAGTGAATTGAATAACTCCATTGTTATTGGGGAATCAAGTAGTTATTTTTGTTCTGTGCTAAGTTGTGGAAGGTTAATATTATTTAAGAATGAACTGATGTCTTCTTGATTTTTTTCGTTGTCTGCTGAATAAAGATTTGCATAAAATTGTCAAAAAATTTCACTTATCTCGTCGTGATTTTGTGATGGCTTTCCTGCTGAGTTTTTAATGACTGATATTATAGTTTTTTCCTGGTTCAGTTTAATTTGATTTGCTAGATATTTACTTGACTTATTTGAGTATTGAAAATTTTCACGTCTTAGCCTTTGAATCAAAGAAGTTTTTCCTGTCTATCATTTCATTAAGCAGTGATTTGTATTTTCTAAGTTCAATATGTAATATTTCGGATGGATTACTACAGTTTTTATCGTTCAATTCCTTAATTTTCTGTTCCAGTCTTGCTTTTTGTTCTTTTTCTTTTTTCTTTTTATTGATAGAGAAAGAAATGATTAGTTCCTGTAAAAGTGCCTTTCCTGTTTCCCACAGATGAGAGGCCGAGGTTTCCGGAGAATCATTCAGCTCTGGGAAGGATGCCCGCTCTCTTTTGATAAAACTGTGAAATTCCTGGTCTTGCAAAAGGGATGTGTTAAAATGCCATCTTGTACTGTGTTTGTGAGTGTGATCTGTTTTCCATGTTATTGATACAAGGGCATGGTCGCTGATGGTAATGGGGTGTATCTGTGAGTTTGAGATATCCATAATTATTGAATGACTGGTAAGGAAGAAATCTATTCTTGAATATGAGTTATAGACTGGTGAGTAAAAAGAGTATTGCTTTTCATATGGGTGTTGTAGGCGCCAACCATCGCCAAGACCACAATCCCCCATGAACCGGATTATTGTTGCTGTAGATTGCCAGGTATGTGTGTTTGTTGCATGATTTGTTTCATCTATGGCTCGATCAATTACTGTGTTAAAATCACTTATTAAAGTCTGGTAATCACTTATTACCAGACAGTGAGACATGAGTGATAGTGAGGAGAAAAAGTTACTGAAAAGAGTGGGATCATCTATATTTGGGCCGTAAATGTTTGCAATTGTGATACGTTTATCTTTAATAGAAATATTTATGATGATGAATCTTCCCTCTGGGTCTGCAGTTGTGGAGCTGTGGACGAATGTAGTATTTTTATGAATATGAATTGCCACACCTCTTTGTTTTGTATTGTAGAGTGCTGATAAAATATGAGTGTAATGCTGAAATTTTAGGTTATTGCATGTTGATGAAGATAGATGAGTTCCCTGATGCATGAGGTGATTAAATATTTTTGTCCTCTTTGCCTGAGAGCCTGCTCCGCGAATACTCCAGTAAATACTACAAATTTCAGTAAAGCTGAATAAAATAATAAAATAAATACTAATAAAACATTTGAACTATATCAAACTTTGTAATTGTGTATGTGTGTGTGTGTGTGTGTTTGTGTGTTGGAGGTGGGGAGGGAGGGCAGGGTTGTTTGAGTGGGCGCCTATGTGGGTGTTGGTGTCTGTGTGTGCCTATTTTAGTGTATGTGTGTAAATGAACTCCTGACCCGGGCTATGCGGGTTCCCTGACCGCATCATTTTTACTCAGAGACAGAAAATAAAATTCATTGTAAAGAGAAAGTAAAGAGAGAAGAAGAAAAGTTAAAGAATAATCATTGTGTCGAAACTGTAGTTCAAACTTTGATGGTGGGGTGTTGATTACATATTTCCATGACGACCGTCACTCCGATGACGCCATGAATTTTTTGGGTGTTGGCAATATGAGGTCAGCCAGATGGTTTGGTCAATGAGTAATGAATGTGGATTAGGTGATAAAGAGAAGCCATCAGGACATATCGCCTTTTTGCGATTGCTGATTGGTTCCAGGGTTTACACATTGATAAAAAGCAATACTCTACAATTGGGCCTCTCCTGAACCACCCAGCTTAATTAGTTCAATAGATTCCCAACCCCTGGAAGTGAGCTCCATATGTGGGCATACGGAACCTCCAACTAAAAGGTGCTGGTGCCTATTGGCCTCTTGGGTTGGGAATCTATTGAACCAATTAAGCTGGGTGGTTCAGGAGAGGCCCAATTGTACAGTATTGCTTTTTATCAATGTGTAAACCCTGGAACCAATCAGCAACAACTTCTGATAATATTAAAGAAGTCATATGCAAATGTCTGTACTTTAACATGTATAAAGCTTCTGACAGAATGAAGGAATTTTGGAACTTTGTATCACGCTGTTGTTCCCACGGCCGGCTGTGAAATAAACTTTTTCCTGCTTTTGCTACGAACATCGGAGTCTGCTTCTTCATCGGGAGAACGTTTTTGGTTTTTTATTAATTTACCAACTCTGTCTTAAGTTTTCGTCTCTCCAAATCAACCAGTAAGTTATGTCTGGATTTCTGTAAAGTTTCCGGTCTATGAAGAGTTTGCCAATGGAAAGCCGCGTTCTTTTATTGCTTTTCCTGGCGTCCGTCATGATGGGATGAAGCAGCCTTCGTCTCCTCGGGATCCCTGGTGGGAACTGATCATTCACAACTTTCGCCACCACCGGACGGCTTCTCTTCTTGTTGGAGGGTTCGATCTTGCCGATCCGGTGGACTCGAGAGAAGCGGATGGTTTCCACTTCATGAACATCCATCTTCTGGTTATCCTTCATAAAAGACTTGACCAGCAGCTCTGCTGTTTGGTAAGTTTCTTCGTCTGTTTCAGGAAGCCCATGGATAATAATAATGCCTCTCATGCTCCTGCACTGCATGTCTAGGATGTCATTTTCTAGTTTGAAGTTTTCTTCTTGGAGCTCAGCTGAAACTTTTTTTTTAGATTATTCACCTTCACCCTGAGTGAGGCGTATTCCTCCTTTAGAACCTCAATCAAGGAATTGGTAACTCCATGGCTTCTTTCCGTTCTTTAATATCATCAGTCACTTTTTTTTGTAAGTCCAGCTTCTTTAGTTGTCCTTCCATGATAGAAATTGATTCATGTATTTAGCGGAGGTCTCTTAAAAAGTCTGAGTTCACTCAAGCTTAGTTGCAGTCTGCCATGTTTGCTGTAGCGTATGATTGACATTTTGTCATAAATAGTGTCAATGCACTTCTCCAGGTCTTCAATTGATTCTTTCTCAAAAGATTCCAGCTTGATAAAAGTTTAATTTAGCGGCATGTTAGGGGGGGCTGGTGCAGAGTGCAGCTCAGAGCATCATGCCTGTTATGATTCTGCCATTTCCTTGCCGTGTTTGTATATTTCTTTTATTGTTTATTTGACTCTTTGCCATGCCTGACCATTCTTTGGATTATGTATTGTGATTTGGTAGCTTTGATTTGTTCATATATTGTCTTACTTTACTTTTCCATGTTTTGCATTTTGCCATATTCAGATTCCGTCATGTTTTCCATTTTGCATTGCACTTCGTCTCCCCCGTCTGGTCTCTTGTCTCGCCTGCACTTACAGCCCCAGTCTTGTGTTTCACTCTTCGGGTGATTTATTGGATTCTGGTTTTCAAACTTCCTTCCAATCTCGTTTGCAGGATTCACTCTACTTTTCTATCTACTAACAGTACTAACAGTTTATTATTTTCTCTAGAGATTACTAACAACAAATAACTTTGAATATAATACTAACTTACTTACAAGCACCAAGGATTTGTATAGTTGCACTTACTAATTGATTAACAAGCTCTCCGCACTCGCCCTGTTCTAGCCTCCGCCTCTTTTCTCTCCCTAATCTCCTGTGCTGCAGTTTCTGTGGAAGCTCCACACCTGATCACGCTGTCCTGATTCTTATTATCTATGCACTTTAGAACCGTATGTTTGTCTATAGGAATGTCTCGTGTTCCCTGTCCGCGTTTTGGCTTTGGCCAAATTTCATGTGATTAGGCTCTCCCTCATGTGCCTTCCCTTTGTAATCAGTCTGACTTCCTGCACCTGTGATTCTCCCCATGAGATCTTCCCTGAAGTGAATATTAGGTGTCTTCTCACAGCCATTCTCTGTCAGATCGTTTCCCGTGCTGCTGTATTTCTTGAGTATTCATTGAGTTTCTGATTCTGACTTGATTGCCCGACTACCTATTTTTGGTTTGCCCTTTTTGATTACTTGCTGCATCTGTGTGTTTTGACCCATTTCTGCCCAACTTAGATTTTGTGGATTGCTGCCCTGTTAACGATTCGGACTGTCCCCTGGCTTATGAGTTTGCTTCTCCCACAAACCTCTGCCTGTGTACTGGATCTGTTTTTGCTGACGACGATTTCTGTGATTGCTGCCCAGGTTACGAACCCTTTTCTGTCCCACTGGAATTTGATTTTTGGATTGCGGATTCTGTACTGTTGCTTACTGCCCTGCGGGGGTTACCCCCCTCGCTCAATAAAGCTCTTTATTTTTGCAATCCCGTGTCCTCACATTTGATTCCAGATCGCTACCTCACAATGCCAGCAGCCATCTTGGGACAGTTCTGAACCCAATTCCAGATAGATGGGCCTATCATTAATTATAGTTTCAATCTCATATAGTAGTGTGGCCAATCCTTCCTCATACAGAGTTTGTTCCCGTACCAAAGCTCCAAGAATGCGTCTTATTTGCCTCTCCCATATTCCACCATGGTGTGATCCAGCAGGTGGGTTCAATGTCCATGAATATCCATTCTCAAGCCGGGTGGAATGAATCTTGAGATTGTCCACATCTTGAACAGACACTCACAATTCTCATTCTGCTCTAATGAGATTGGTTCCGTTATAAGATCTCATGGTCTTAACTGTGCCTCGTCTGGCCTTATTACATTAATGCACGAGTCTGTATTCAGTGTGTGAGCTACCTCCAAGTGCTCTGCTCTTGTGTTCAGACATGTGAAGATTACGCCATACCACTTTTAAGTTGTTCTTCCCCGCTTTATTTTAAATGGCCCAAAAAAGTCCACACCCACATTTGTGAAAGGTGGTTCACCTGTTAACAATCTATCCTGTGGCAAGTCTGACAAATATTGTGTGCCTCTGACACCACTCAATCTCCTACAAGGCATGCATTTTTCAATCACTGCCCTAACTGCAGAGTTGGCTTTTGGTATCCAATACTTCTGCCTGAGTGTATGGTTTCGACCAGAGTGTCCAACAGTTTCATGAACATGCCTGATGATTAGCGTTGTTACATGATTGTTTTTTGGCAGAATGGCTGGGTGCTTAGCTTCAGGTGGCATTGCAGACTTGACCAACCTTCCACCAACTCTTATTAGTTCATCATGAAGAACTGGGGTAAGTTCATGGAAATGACTGTTCTTCTTTACAGGTGTTCCTTTCCTAATACACTCAAGATCATTTTTATATTCTGTTGCCTGACAAAATTGATTATGGAATTTTCAGCTTTCTTAAAGTTCCCCACAGAAAGCGGACTTTTGTAATTTCCTTTTCCTTTTTTAAGTGCACCTTTCCTTTCTTTCTTTTCTTAGCAGGACTCTTTCAGTGTGGCTTCAATTGAAGCACTGATTACTAAAACTCCACAAGTCAAGTCAAGTCAAGTGTGACTTATGGGGTTTTAGTAATAGGTGCTTCAATTCTTAACATCCATGCTACAGCCTTTTGGAGACAATGCCATTCTGAATAGTAGGTGATGGATTTCATGACTGTATTTGCAGATATATTATAATAAATGTTTCATTGAAAAACAGTTGATACAGATAATATAGTCTTGCCAGAATCCTGATGTGAATATCATCTGGCTGTCTACAGTTACTAGCAGTGAGAGACACAAGTGAGACAGTCAGTCTGCAGTAGAACGATGGCCAGTTTTCCACTTTTGCTTGGAACAAGCAAAAAGCCAATCATCTTTTAAAACTTTTTGGCAAAAGGTAGTTACACCAAATATTGATTTGATTTTTAACAGGTTACAGCTCTGTACAGTACACTTCTCAATTAATAGAACCCTTTTATTTCATAATTTTTGCAAGCATATTTGCCCTAAGAAATTGCTTTAAATATGCCTAAGACTTCTACACAGTACTGTACTGTAGTGAATTTGGATAAATAGTCAAAAATTGCCATTTTTGCCAGTTTCCATTCAAAAGTGCAAGTATATGGTTTAATTTCATATAGTATCTTACTTTTTTCTCTTTTCATGTATCCATGTGTGGGGTGTATAATAGCACTATGTTGAAAGTCTGTGTTATGAGCATTCTAGGTGATCTGAAAGAAAATGTCCTCTGAAATCATGTTTTAACCCTAAGTTACAGATATATGAATATGGGGAAAAAATGAAATGACTGCTTTTTAACCTGACATGCTTTCATCATGATGCCAAAATATTTTATTAAAATTTTCTGTAGGAGATTTGACTTGTGATTGTTTCAATACAATTGCACTGAAGAGCGTCAAAAAAGAATGACATTCAGGTTTAAGGAAGTTTTAACCATAAGTGTCACTTCTCAAAATCTACATGAGATATAGCTAAGCAGCTTATATATCATTTACATGACATATTGCTTATAAAATATGAATAATCAGATCAAGAATCAATAAACATTTTCTTAACAGGAAATTCAGGCCAAAAGCATTTTATCCGTAAACCATAAGCGTGTTTTAACCATAAAGCTGGCAGGCAATCACCATTGCATCAAGTTTTAAACTGCACGCTTGTAGTAGGAACAACTAAATGACTTATGTTTAAAACATTTTTTAAATTTTCATGGGTAGTGTACTTTTGACAACCATTCCATTGATTAACTTATTTTGCCTATCCTACTTTATTTTGAATAATAATAGCATCCTTGGCAATTATTTCTCTGCCATTTAATGTGGAAATTTGTAACTCTGAGCCCAACTGATCGGGAGTGGCTGTTCAAGTTGGCTGAGCAAGCGGAGGGGAGAAATGGGGGGTAGGGCCTTGTAAATACCAGACTGACTTACAAAGGAATAAGACATCAATCAGACACATCTCATGACAAATTTACAAATTTTGAGACTTATCCACTGTCAAATCTGCCTTCACAACCATCCTGTACCATTCTTCATCGAGGGTAAGTAATCAATTTCCTGTATTTGTAGCCATAGTAAGGTTGGATAAAGTTTCGGGCATTTCTGCATTTTAACCGCAAGTTGCACATAAACTGTAAGATGCAATTTGTATTCATTTGTATTGGAATTTTTCATCCAGCCTGGCAGCATTTCATTTAAAAAAATATTAAAAGAAGGTGTGTCGGGGTGCACTGCATATTTTATATGTTACAGGTATGATGACATGCTTTTTTTCAGGTGAAATGTGCAAAAAATAATAATTTTTTCAGCACTGTAAAGCCATAGGAGGGGGAAATCACTGTATACCTCACTTTTCTGGTTTTTTTTGTCAGACTCATGACATTGATTTAAGACAGAATTTATGAAGAAGCTTGGGTATATGCTATCTGATTGTGCCCAGCAAATTAGGCTTTTTTACGTTTTAACCATAAGGCACGGAAGAGCATTTGAAGCTTGGAGGTATGTCTGTATAACTCAATAAATATACAGGTAAGGGTCTCAGAATGGTACAATTATAGAGTGGATCTATACCTTTATGACCTAAAATAATCAATTAGGGCCTAGGGCCAGTTTTTATTCACTTCATAGAGACAAAAGAGAACAGTTTTTATGAAAACTGCAATTTTCAACGGTGCGCAAAAAGTAACACAACTTTAAGGACATGATACGACTGTTTACACACCTATCACAAGGGCTATTTTGTATTCTTGTTATATAGTCCTACTATTAATTTCAGAGCATCATATAGACATATATACTCAATATAGGGGCATGGGGTCCAAGGTTTCTGAAACGTCTTGTAACTGACCATCTTGATAGCCGAAGTGACCCAACTTCCACAGATTGTGATGAAGAAACAAAAGGCTGATCTTTCAGTACGTGATAATTTAGGTCCCATAGATTAGAAAACAAGTTGCTAAAATAAGGTCAAGCTTCACTTTTGTTGCCACTTTCCCTGGTTCCCAGCTCATGAGCATACCTTTTATGAGGCCAATGCATGCGTTTAGCTGGAAGTAAAAGGAAATGCTGGTATGGTCATGGATGATTAATACGGCTGGCCCTGTTCACAGTTTAGTCAGAGCAGAGCTCATTTTGTTAAGGGCGACCGCTGGGGCCAGCCTTCTCTTCTAATTGGAGTGAATAAACAGCAGCAAATAGCCAAGAAATTATTAATTTTGGGGGGTTACATTCATATTCCTGGGGAAGGAATACATGGACCTTGCCAAACAACTGACACAGTGTCTACAATATCACAATCCTACCCTGATCTCCAGCTAGTGATTTTTGTCTAGCATATTGTTAGTGGTTCATCAGCCAGTTAAAAATGCTGGCCCTCCTCAATATCCGAGCCTTTGTCAGCACAATTGCGATACTGGCTTCATCATCTTTCCCGCTACCTGACCCCAAGTATCTGGCTCTTCATCTGCCAGTTAGCAATGCTGGCACCTCAGCCTGCAAGTTGGTATCTCACTCTTCATCAGAATACAAGCACACTGGCTTTATTATCTTGCTGCATAGTACTTGGCCCTTCATTAGTCAGCTACAAATGCCGGCCTCTCATCAGGCTGCTAATTAGTATCTGGCTTTTGTCTGCACATTGTCAATAGTAACTCCATATTGTGAGCTAATATCTGGCCCCTATTATCTGAGCCTTTATTAGCCAGTTAGCAATGCTGGCCCCGCATCAGCACATTTGCATTACTGGATAATCATGCAAGCAATTGTAAGCAAATTATTAATGCTGGGTCTCCATCACCCAGCGAGATTTACTGGCAATCCAGCCAAGCAGTATTGGTGACATGTTATTCTTGGTGCGTTAATTTGTCAGTTGCTTAAATCCTGGTTACCTCCTGTATGAACCCTTCAGCCAAATTTTCGTTTTGTGGGTTTAAGATTCAGCCTGATGGGATTCTTCCCATGATCAATCAGCTCTGAAAGGAGTCAGCTCGAAAGTACAGACTTATGCTTGGTGAATTCAGTATCAGAAGAAAAAACTAGTTTCTCCTGATTGACATGGAGCTCAGCACAAGTTCAGTCAGGAAGTCTACCGCATTCGTCATACCTCATGTTTAGTTACGTCTCCGAATCCTCTGTGGACTCCAATCATTAACTTGTCCTCTCTTTCATAAACCCTTATCAACTGTTCCTAAATTGTCGCCTGCTGGATGTTGATGCACTCATTCAACCACCACCTTCCCTACCACGACCAGCATAAAGTCTCCATTTAACATTCAGAGGATGACAGATGGAGGGGTCAAGACATTGCCTGATCATGGGATCCTTCCCATAATCTGCTACCAGCCCCAAATGCAGTCTACGCCACAGTATTAATTCTTGTTTGGTCAGCTGAGTACTAGAAGCGTAAAATCGTCTCTCCTGATTGAAATTAACTTGCCACAGATCAATGTTTATGATTTTATCATTAGAAAGAGACTGGTATCCATGTGAATGCCGCAAAGTGAACACCACTGCCAACAAGAAAGAACATAGAAACTCATCTAAAAAAAACCATATAGACCTCCCAAGCCTTGTGCAATAACATTCTGTGGAAATTATATGGGATGATGAATCTTACATTGAAGTTTTAGGAAGACATGAGTCCTGTTACATTTGGTGTTGATCCATTCTACAATAATCTTACCAACAGTCAAACATGATAGTGGAAGTGAGATGGTACAGGGATGCTTTGCTACAGGGCCAGGGCCAGGGTGATTTCCGAGAATTGATGGAACGGTAATTACATCCCCGAACGCCGAATGGTGTTCCGGGGGTATTAGGCTTTTGGTCCGACCGGCGCAGCCGCTGCCCTAAGTGTTAACGCGATAACTTCTGTAATATTTCAATTAGAAATTTCAAGTTTTGCATATAAGTAAGCATCATAAAGAGGAAGAACTGATTCAATTTTGGACAATTTACAATTCCTAGATTGGCCACCAGGGGCCAAAAACTGAAAAAAAATCACTGTTTTTATCATATCTCTGGAAATATTTGTACGATTGACCTAAAATCAAGTGCAAATGAAAGGTCATGAACTGAGGATGTGTCCCACAATGACATTATACCTGTTTGGTTCAAAATTTTGACACAAGGTGGAGCTTTGTCACATAAAATTCACCATTCTTGCCATATCTTTGGAACTATTTGTCTAATTGACATGAAACTATGTGCAACTGCAAGGTCATGACCTCACAACGTGTCACATGACAACATCATACCTGTATGGTTCAATATTTTGCCACCAGGTGGCGCTTTGTGATTGAAAAATGACCATTTTGGCCATATCTTCAGAACCATATATAATCCGATTGACCTGAAATTAAGTTCAAATGAAAGGTCATGACCTGTAGGGCGTTATATTGTATTGGGTCTATTCAAGGATTGGGGAATTGGAGGATTGGGGGCGTTCGGGGATATACCCCAAGCCGTTGCCTCCGACGGCATAAGCCTAGTTAAGTTCATGGATGGTAAATTGCTGGAAAACTTTTTTTGTACTTCAATAAACAAAATGATCATTTATAAATAGCATTTTGAGTTTCCTCATGTTCTTTTAAATCTTATCTTACGAGTAATATGAACCATTTAGTATGACAAACATACAAGATCAATTAAATTAGGAGAGGTGCCAAAACACATGCACATACAACCACAACAGGCACAATGGGTTACATTTGCACTATTATTACCTTCGCCAGCGACTTCGCTGACGAAGGTAATGTTTTGATCCCCGTGTATTTATTTGTTTGTGTGTCTGTCTGTATGTGTATCGAATAACTCAAAAAGTACCGAACGGAATTTCATAAAATTTGGTGGGTTGATTTGGCATGACCTGAGGATCAATCGATTAGATTTTGGGAGTGATCGGGTCAAAGGTCAAGGTCAAGGCCACGAAAAGGTCAAAACCGACTTTCGGCCATATCTCGGTCAATTTTTATCCGATCGGCATGAAACCAACGCCAGTGGCGAGGGATTCAGTGGCGTCGGCGAAGGTATGCACTCTACCGAGTGCCCGTTCTAGTTATTAAATGAATTAGACAGCTGAAGTACAGTCAACTTCAATGTTCCATTTTTAATGTCCAGAGTTTTTTTCAGCTGACATGCAATTGCTCTGGAAACTAGTATGTCTCGCCTTGTCTTTATCCATAAAAAACACTGCCATACAACCCTAACCCGGTAAAAGTTGAGAAAGTTTGGGAAAGGCACATAAAATCAGAAAGCAGTGATTTCCAAATAAATTTTTACCTCCATTTTATTCCACACAGTTTGAAGGCAAGATATTCAACATTTAGTCAGGTCAACTTCATTTTATTTGTACAAAACCCAAAACCCGCGAAGTTGGCGCGTTATGTAAATCGTAGATAAAAACAGAATACAAATTGAATTCACTGCAAAGACAAGATGTTTAATGTTCAAACTGAGAAACTTTTTTTTTTGCAAATAATCATTAACTTAGAATTTAAAGGCAGCAACACATTGCAAAAAAGTTGGCACAGGGGCCTTTTTACCACTGTGTTACATCGCCTTTCCTTTTAACGACACTCAGTAAACGTTTGGGAACTTAGGAGACCAATTTTTGAAGCTTTTCAGGTGGAACTCTTTCCCATTCTTGCCTGATGTACAGCTTAAGTTGTTCAACAGTCCGTTGTCGTATTTTACACTTCATAATGCGCCACACATTTTCAATGGGAGACAGGTCTGGAATACAGGCAGGCCAGTCTAGTACCCGCACTCTTTTACTACGGAGCCATGCTGTTGTAACACGTGCAGAATGTGGCTTGGCATTGTCTTGCTGAAATAAGCAGGGGCGTCCATAAAAAAAGACGTTGTCTGGATGGCAACATAAGTTGCTCCAAAACCTGTATGTACCTTTCAGCATTAATGGTGCCTTCACATATGTGTAAGTTGCCCATGCCTTGGGCACTAATGCACCCCCAAACCATCACAGATGCTGTCTTTTGAACTTTGCGCCTATAACAGTCCGGATAGTCCTTTTCCTCTTTGGTCTGGAGGACACGACGTCCACAGTTTCCAAAAACAATTTGAAATGTGGACTCGTCAGACCACAGAACACTTTTCCACTTTGCATCAGTCCATCTTAGATGAGCTTGGGCCCTGTGAAGCCGGCAGCATTTCTGGGTGCTCTTGACAAATGGCTTTCACTTTGCATTGTAGAGTATTAACTTGCACTTGCAGATGTAGCGACGAACTGTAGTTACTGACAGTGGTTTTCTGAAGTATTCCTGAGCCCATATGGTGATTTCCTTTACACACTGATGTCAATTTTTGATGCTGTACTGCCTGAGGGATCGAAGGTCACGTGCATTCAATGTTGGTTTTTGGCCTTGTCGCTTACGTGCAGTGATTTTCTCCAGATTCTCTGAACCTTTTGAGGATATTACGGACCGTAGATGATGAAATCCTGAAATTTCTTGCAATAGCTCGTTGAGGAATGTTGTTTTTAAACTGTTCGACAATCAGCTCACGCATTTGTTCACTAAGTGGTGACCCTCGCCCCATCCTTATTTGTGAATGACTGAGCATTTCAGGGAAGCTACTTTTATACCTAATCATGGCACCCACCTGTTCCCAATTAGCCCGTTCACCTGTGGGATGTTCCAAATAAGTGTTTGATGAGCATTCCTCAACTCTCTCGGTCTTTCTTGCCACTTGTACCAGCTTTTTTGAAACATGTTGCAGGCATCAAATATCAAATGCTAATATTTGCAAAAAATTACAAAGTTTACCTGTTTGAACATTAAGTAACTTGTCTTTGCAGTGTATTCAATTGAATATAGGTTGAAAAGGATTTGCAAATCATTGTATTCTGTTTTTATTTACGATTTACACAAAGTGCCAACTTCACTGGTTTTGGGTTTTTTAAATAATAATCCATTCCTGCAATTCAGGCCTGCAATGCATTCCAAAAAAGTCGGAAGGGAAGCAATTTAAGAAATCACTGAGGTAAAAAAATTGAATAATGACGTGATTTGGAGTAGCTGGTCTCAGTAGGTGATAATAATCATGACTTAGTACAAAAGCATCCAGGAAAGGCCCAGTTTTTCAGGTGCAAAGAATGCTAATTTAACTAGAAATGCACGAGAAAATCATCAGCTTTAGAGTAATGTTCCTTAAAGTAAGAAATTTGGATATTTAACCCTCTATGGGGCAAAAAAGATTTCAGGAATCTTGAGGAAGGACCATGTCCCAACCCGTTTAAATAAGTTATATTAATAAAAATTTAAATATGCATTTATTTGGAAAAATTGATAAAATTCATGGGGTTAAACATTAAATAAATGTGACATTGTATTGCTTTCAGCATAATACAGGTTGAAGATAACTTTCAAATCACTGCTTTCAGTGTTTAATTGAACAGACTGTCCCAACTTATGATTTTGGATTGTACCTTAAACAGGGTTCCCACAGCTTAGGGCAAGTTAAATTCAAGACTTTTTAAGACTTTTTTAATGCCATTTGATATTAAATTTAAGACCAACTTCATAATAAACACAAATGGAAAAATAACACCTCATCATAGGATTCGGGACAATTTTGCCCAAATGTTTATTTGAACATGAAATATGACCTTTTGATCAAATGAAAACGTTATTTTGAAAAACATTAATACTAGGGATGGACGATATTAGATTTTTGGCTGATATCCGATATGCCAATATTTTGCAACTCATTTGGCCGACATCCGATACTGATACCGATATTTTTTCCCCCACATCTAATTGCAGTGATCATCTAGTTTCTGCAGGGGAAATAACAGACAGAATTATTCTGCAGACTCTTCATCATGTCGGCCTGCTGGCACATGCAGACATAAGACAAAGCTGAAAATGATGTAACATCAGTAATCACTCCTTGTGCAAAATAAGAAAAATACCTCAATTTACGTTATTTAAAACATGTCATATTTATTCATTACAATTGTTTTTAAACAAAACAAATAAGATACTTGCAGCCTGTCCTACTTAAAACAGACTTATGACAACACCCACAACCAATTTTACCTCTATTCACAAGGAACATGTATGAAGTGCATTGTACAACTGTACAGCAATGCTCGTGACCTTTGACCCCTCAGGCGATACTGCATCAAAAACCAACATCAGTGTGTAAAGTACATCGCCACACGGGCTCAGGAACACTTCAGAAAACCACTGTCAGTAACTACAGTTCGTTGCTACATCTGCAAGTGCAAGTTAAAACTCTACAATGCAAAGCGAAAGCCATTTATCAACAGCACCCAGAAACGCCACCGGCTTTGCTGGGCCCGAGCTCATCTAAGATGCACTGATGGAAAGTGGAAAAGTGTTCTGTGGTCTGACGAGTCCACATTTCAAATTGTTTTTGGAAACTGTGGACGTCGTGTCCTCTGGAGCGAAGAGGGAAAGAACCATCCGAACTGTTGTTGGTGCAAAGTTCAAAAGCCAGCATCTGTGATGGTATGGGGGTGTATTAGTGCCCAAGGCATGGGCAACTTACACATATGTGAAGGCTCCATTAATGCTGAAAGGTGCATACAGGTTTTGGAGCAACATATGTTGCCATCCAAGCAACGTCTTTTTCATGGACGCCCCTGCTTATTCCAGCAAGACAATGCCAAGCCACATTCTGCACGTGTTATAACAGCATGGCTCCGTAGTAAAAGAGTCTGGGTACTAGACTGGCCTGCCTGTAGTCCAGACCTGTCTCCTATTGAAAATCTGTGGTGCATTATGAAGCGTACAATACAACAACAGAGACCCCAGACTGTTGAACAACTTAAGCTGTACATCAAGCAAGAATGGGAAAGAGTTTCACCTGAAAAACTTCAAAATTAGTCTCCTCAGTTCCCAAACATTTACTGAGTGTCGTTAAAAGGAAAGGCGATGTAACACAGTGATACAAAGGCCCCTGTGCCAACTTTTTTGCAATGTGTTGCTGCCTTTAAATTCTAAGCTAATGATTATTTTCAACAACAAAAAGTTTCTCAGTTTGAACATTAACTGGGCTGCAACCACATCACTGTTGGTTCCGCTACTGTGATTGCGCGATGTCACTGCGAGATTCATTCGTAAATGATTTGAAAAAATAATAAAAAATAAATTAATGTTACCATTTTTTTTTAATTACAACCATAAAATAATTCATCACGAGTTCACATTTTTAAGACTTTTGAAAGATTTATTTAAGACATTTTAATGCCAATTAAGGCCTTGTTTTTAGATTCGTGAATTTAATGCCTTTTAAGACTTTTAAAGGATCCGTGAGAACCCTGTTAAAGGAGCTGCGTCACGAGTACTGCGCATGCTCAGATTTGACATCCTACGAAAGTGAATCTGTTTGATTGCAAATCAAGGACGTAGGTTTAATGTGAGAATTGGTAGGGATACGTATGTGATGCGAGCGCGCATTGCGCGTGAGCTGGAAAACTTTTTGTAAATCTGAGTGCAGATACTGCCTTTACTGTATACTGAGATTATCCGAATGAGCGTTTCTCTGTTTTTTTTTAAATTATGCAACGCAAAGTGCCACCAAAATTTTCAAAGAAAGATGCCTCATTCATAAACTTGCCACAACCTTAACTGACCACTGCAAACCATCTCAGCGCACTCATAAAACCCACTCAGATCTAGTAACCTGAACATTGATTCCAAGTGAGTGGATATATAATTACATTAGCAAGCCAGCTCGCAATCCTCTCTATTAAGCATCTTAATATGCAGTAACGCAATTGCAGCCATGATAAACACCTCTAAACGAACCATCGACCACGAATTGGACCAGCCGCAAACCGAGCATTAATCGGACTGGATCATGTTAGATTTACGATTACGTGTTTCTTTCATTTCCCCCACTGAGCCAAAGTTGGTTGGGACTTTTTTAACTTTCAAAGGTTAATTATGTGAAATAACTAATTAACAATGGCACCTTTGCGGGATTCCTCCACTGAAATTCGCCTCATATTTTGACATATCCACCTGGTTTATAGTCAGCAACTATTGCTAGCAACCCGATTACTGAACAACATGTGACAGAAACCAGGTTTAGTTCGCTAGTTGATCCTTGCGAACATGTTTAATTAACAGTCGTTGACATTTTTCGGTAGTTTTCGGTAAAAAGGGAATAGGCTGGGCACTGCCTTTTTATTTCTTTAAACTCTCACTGTAAAGCGTCTTTGTGACAGTCTCTGTGAAAAGCGCTATACAAAATAAATTGAATTGAATTGAATTGAATTAAAAACTAATATAAGGTAGCTTGCAAGTTTTGACTTTAAGTAACTAGGCTTATGCCTTATGTCAGAGATGACGGCTTGGGGTATATCCCCGAACGCCCCCAATCCTCCAATTCCCCAATGCTGGAATAGTCCCAATACAATATAAAGCCCCTCAGGTCATGACCTTTCATTTGAACTTAATTTCAGGTCAATCGGACAAATGGTTCTGAAGATATGGCCAAAATGGTAGTTTTCCATCACAAAGCTCCCCCTGGTGGCAAAATATTGAACCATACAGGTATGATGTCATCATGTGACACGTTGTGAGGTCATGACCTTGCAGTTGCACATAGTTTCATGTCAATTGAACAAATAGTCCCAAAGATATAGCAAAAATGGTGAATTTTATGTGACAAAGCTCCACCTTGTGTCAAAATTTTGAACTAAACAGGTATAATGTCATCGTGGAACACATCTTCAGGTCATGACCTTTCATTTGCACTTGATTTGAGGTCAATCGGAAAAATGTTTCCAAAGATGATAAAAACAGTGATTTTTCAGTTTTTGGCCCCTGGTGGCCAATCTAGAAATTGTAAATTGTCCAAAATCAAATCACTTCTTCCTCATGATATTTCTAATTGAAATATTACTGAAGTTATCGCGTTAACACGGCAGTCAGACCAAAAACATAATATCCCCTAAACGTCGTTCGGCGTTCGGGGATATAAATAATAACTGTGTGTTTCTGACTAGATCGATAAGTTATTCAACCAACATTACACTTGGCACTCAGTTCTGTGAAATATTAGCAGCATGACTTAACATGGAGCAACTTTGTTTTCCCCTCACACTCTCAGACAATGAAACTTCCACATAAGTGATTCGTACCTAAGGTAATATCAATGTAGCCTATGTCATGAGTTTGGCCATGGGAAAAGTGCTATAGTTGCGCGATTAATAAAATCAGAAAAAAGTGGCTAATTAGTTCTCTTCCACGGGTAAGCCATTGCAAACAAATGTCGGCAAGCTGGCGATCCAGTTGTGCGTCTCAAGCCCCATTTGAAAAAAATGAATATTTATGACCTGAATAGCGTGGTCAGTTGACTCTTGACTTTTAGCCTTCAGATAGACCCGCCCTTTCAACCAATCAAATGCTAGAATGCATATATACGTTGTTTTGGAGACGTAGCCTTCCCAATTGGTTCTTATATGGCTTGTCTCGAAAGATGATAAGAACAAGTTTGTTGAAATATTGGTAGGGACAATCTGGCTTCCCAAAATGTTGGTAGGGACATGGCCCGACCTTCCATATACAAACCTAAGCCCTTGTTGCGAATGATAATCTGATTGCATCCTTGCTAATCTGTCCGCATTTTGCATTGTCTTTATTAATTTTAGTTACTCAGGCATTATGGTTTTAATATTAAGGAGTTTTATATGGACACTTGAGAATTCAAAAGGCTATTTCTGTGCTGTAGCCAAAGGATATGAAAAACGACTGTTTGCTAACAATCTAACAATAAACATCATAGAAGAAGAAAATCTCTTCCTCAAGGATATCCACATAGCTTGCCGTGTAGCATAACCACGATAGCTACTTAGCTACCGTTATCTAGCAATTTGGCTAGTTGTCTGATGAAGTTGTAAATGAAGTAGCTAGCTAAGTGAATACTTAAATAACAGAATTTGCATGTGATATGAAACATTATTGTGAACACCTGTGTGGCGAGCAATCTGATGATTTATACTTTAAATGAATTCAGAAAAACTTTAGCTTGCTGGCTAGCTAACTTTGCTGATGAAGTTGCACATGAGATAAAAGGTTTTACTGGTTTTTTGTGCAACTAGCTACGCAACGTAGCTGCTGTAGCCATGTAGGGAACTTTTGCTGATTGTCTGATGATGCTATTTAAATGAAGGGAGCTAGCAGCTAGCTCCTTAGTTAGCAAAATATTTGTGTGAAATGAAGGTTATTGTGGGGATCTGCATTTGTCTGCTACTTAAACAATATTTGGAAGCAGCTTCCAAATCATTCACCATGTAAGCTGCATGCTTCCAGTTTGGTAGTCCTCCCAGTCATTTTGATATGAAAACGCCCATAAACAGCCAGCGGCAGTGAGTGTCAAGTTCTGAGAATGGCAAGAAATCATGATACAGCTGCTTTAAATACTGATTGATTTGTTTGAATTAAATTCAGCACTATAAAAGGCTCAGTCTGCAGAAGTTGCTAGTAGAACCTAGCAGGTACAACTCTTCTCCACACATAAACTTATCACAGATTTCATACCTGTCAGACCTGCCCCCCTCCAAGCTGAAACGCAGGTAGTTCATCCCATCCAGGTACTGTCCAGGTAGGGAGTCATCACCCAGCTCCTTCAGGTCCTCAGGCCTCAAGTACTCTCCCCCATCTCCTGTCATGGTGTCATCACCTGGATAACACAAAGAGGTACGAGTACATCAGTCAGGGGGTTAATGCCACACTCGCAGTCACTCTAGACCAGGGATCCTCAAATCTGGACCTTGAATCCAAATCCAGCCCAGGTTTTCTGTTATCCCAGGCAAGTAAATGAACAGTCAGTGCCTCTGATTGGCCAGACTGTGTTAACACCTGACTCCCAGGTAAAGGGAGAGTGGAAAACCAGCAGTTCATGGACCTTGTAGGGTGTAATTTGAGGACCAGGGCTCTAGACAGTCACACACAGAGTGCACGCAAGAAGGCACAGAGGCCTTAGAGCATAAGTACATCTCTCATCGTCCAAACAGAATTTATGGCCCAAACATGGATTAGCAATACGCACGCAAATACAGCCACCAACCAGTTTGCTGCTGCTTCTGTAACAGTCAAAGCACCAACAAAGGGGAATGAACCCCACAAACTTTTAGAATAATATCGCACTTAGATTTCATTCATTTTTCTCAGCCTTTGTGACAGCAAGGCATTTCCGTTTACTGTGCATATTGGAACACAGAGCTTCAAGAAACTGCTGTCTCACCTGCAGCTGAATATGAAATTAGACTAAAGTTTGGATGAGGAGTTCAACCTAAGGCTGGGGATTAGTTCCAGGTTAAAAAATTTAAAAACATATTTTTTAATGGGAGACGCAGGTTTAACACAGGCCAAAGGGCCATGCTGGAATTCCTAGCCTTGCCAACCTAATAATCTGCTTCGTGCTCACTTCAGTGCTTTTGCCAAACATTCCATCACCAGTTACACCTGAACACTTTTGTTGGGCAACTAGCTGTTCACCAGGCACCTTGGTTATCCTGAAACAGTCAGTCAGCTCAATAGTTCAGCAACTAGCCTATTCAACTGGCTTTGAACAACTTTGTCCTGCTAGAGACCAGCACAACAGAGCATCAGCCCTGCTATGACCAGACAAACGTGCCAATGAAGCCCGATCAGAATCAAAACTGGTTTCACTGGGAATTTTAAGGAGAGATCACCAAAATAACTTCCAAAGCACTGGAGGTGTGAGAGCACAGTCCATGCAGACTGACGGCTCACACGGCACACGTTCAGCCATGACAACCTGGCACATTATTATCAATGTTATTTTATGTAATGTTATCTGCAGCTTCAGGGTACAGTCACCTGAAGCACAATCTAAGCAAACGCATCCACCCGTGACAGTCCAAAACATCTCACACAGACACACACTGGCATAAGTAACTAATACACAAATTAGTTGAAATGAAACTCCAGGCCAAGCAATGCAAGCTTTCTTTGCTCCACTACAATGGCTCCTAAGGATCCCGGTGACTGTAACATGTATATATTCATAGGACCCAGAATCTTCACATCATCTCTCATGCCATTGGGTACTAATTTGTATAGAAGTAGTGCACACTTCACTGCAGCCTCAGATACAACCAAACTTCGTACCTTCCAGATCCATTAAGTCACCAGCAAGCAGAGTGCCATCAGTCGCTCTGAGAACTGCAGAGCATACAATGTGATACAGCAGTGTGCAGTGATGATTACACAATTGACATAAAGAAGATAAATCAGAAACAAAATACTATTCAAGTATTTATTTCATGTAATATTAGATCGTATAGATGAAAAAAGTAAACAGATATATAGTAATAACAAAAATAATAACGTCTTTTTGAGAGAAAAGGTCAATATCTTTTGTGGCCATCCTTTGATTGCTGCTTTTAAGCTTTCAGGCATAGTGTTCACATATTTCCTTACTCACTGAACCATTCCATATGATCTGAAGTTAATTCCAAAGAAATACTCTCAATGTTATAACAGATTTTGTTTCTCTTGGTATCGAGCAAATCCCAAATTTGCTCAATCAGATTAAGGTCTGAATTTTGAGCAGGCTAAATCAAAATTTGTCACCAAATGATTGTTTCTGACAGATATAATTCTTGCACAGCTCAGAAGTGTATTTACAGTGACTTCTTTTGATCCATGATTCTGTCAATTTTTATGAGATCACCTTTCGAGCCGACTGAATCCTAAACCATAATATAACTCTCTCCATGTTTTACTGTAGGGGTTAAAAGGTCATTTTCTAAATACTTTCCAACTCTATGGCGCACGTAAGTTCTGCATTTGGAAGAGAAAATTTCAAATTTTGAGTCGTCGGTCCAAAGGACTTGTTCCCAGTCCATTTGTGTCCAATACTTTGCCATGCTGTTGTAATAGCTGCAGTATGTGGTTCTCTTTCAAAATATTTCGCTTGATGTCTCACTATGGGATGCACGCCTCGCAGCAGCCCTCAGAAGCATTTATCTCATTACGCCAATCCTGATTGGCTGGTGAACGTGTCCGTCCGCCTCAGGTGGTCCACCCACCTTAAATAGTTCATGCGGACGGCACCATGTCATTCAAACACCTCTTCTCACTCGGAGCATATCTCGCGTCCAGGGCTGGCTAGCTTAACTGTCCACAGACAGATCTTAATTAGCTTTTGTCGCCGGGCGCTACTAGCCTTGGATACTTTTATTGCTTCGTCGGTCACACCAGACTGGACTCGGTGCTTTCCCGCCCTCCACGGCTTGGTCAGCACTGTCCTCGACGCCTCACCACTGCATGTCGAGCAACGGCCACCGGCTAAAACCCCTCATACCGGGGGGCACGGAGACTCCGGGGTCCGTCCCTATCGCTGTGGGAACAAGATCTCGAGTAAAGATCCACACCAGGTCTGCTCGGGCTGCCTGGGGCTGGAACACGCCTGGCTGGCAATCGAAGTCCCCGGCTCGTATCAACACTGTGCGGTGTTTACCACTAAAAGTCTCCGCAGACGGCTAGCCCGCCAGGCTAGCTTGTCTGGACTTGACCCCCTCCTACCTTCCGACGGCGCTGCTGCTGGGGGCGGAGAGGATTTGGCGGTTGCAACGGTGGCGACTCCGGAGGCTAGCACTAGCTGGGGCTCCCAGCGCAACCGAGCCGCGGATCCCCCGCATGAGGAAGACATCCAGGAACTGGACTATGGGGATGATGAAGATGGCGCCTCAGAACTCCTCATATCAGAGGATGAAGAAGAGGACGACGTCGTCATCACTCCGGCCCGGGCTGCGCAACCCGCGGCCTCCGTCACCTAGGGGAAAGACTGCCCTTACAGTAGCAGGAGCCCGGTTCCCGGTACCTCATCCCTCGATTGTGAGGCGATGGAGAGCCTGGGTCTGCTTTGCATGCCTCCGATGGAGCCACTCGTGGTGGCTCACCTTCACCCGCGCCTATCAGCGGTGTCCTCCCGGAGCCCCAGCCTGCCGTCCAAGTCGGACCGTTTTCAGTCAGCCTTGACTGAAAAGGCGTACAAGGCGGCTGCGCTTTCGGCCAGAGCGCTCAATGTCCTCTCCCTGCTCACGGCTTATCAGGCTGAGTTGTGCGAGGATTTTGTGCAAACTCAGGACCCAGCTACATGGGAGGAAATACTGGTCATCACCGACCTGTGTCTCCGTGTCCAACGCTGCGCGGTCCAGGCTACGGGAAAAGCACTGGGGACCATGGTCCTGCAGGAACAGGCGCGGTGGTTCAACCTTGCCAACCTGTCAGACAGGGAGAAGGACGACGTCCTGGACATGCCCATTGTTCCGGAGTTGATCTTCGGTTCCGCGTTGGCCACTATGCAACGGCGGTGCGAAGCCAAAAAGAAGGAGGATGAAGCTCTCCAGCTCTGCCTCCCTCGAAAGCCCCCAGCTCCATTTCCACCTGCGCAGCGTAAGACCTCAGCGCAGGCTGCTTCACAGGTTTCGCAGTTTAAAATGCCGAAACAGCTGAGGCCCCAGCCCGCTCCGGCAGGCCGGCCCGGCTGGTCCAAAAAGTCCTCGCCTCCGGCTGCAGCTCCGCCGGTGCAACCCGCGCAAGCCGCCAGCAGCCAGGCCAGGAAGAAGAAGAGAGCAGCCTTACCGCCCCTCTCTCCACCAGTGATGCAGCTGGAAGTTCCCCATTCTCCGGCTCCACCTGTTTGGCTTTCGGGCGTGCGCCCAGGGGTTCCCCACTCCCCTATCTCCCAACTGCCTCGGACTGTGACAGAGCAAGCCGGGAGGGATGGACATTTGATGGCGGAGGGTTTAGCGGTTGCCCCTCTCTCATGTCCACAAACACGCACACACACACTGGTTCTCTCAGAGAGAATAAATTGTCTCCCGCTGTCGCATCCAGGCCGAGTGCCGAGGGCGCAGCTAAAAATAAAAAAAGCCAAATCTGTCAAAATAAGCACGCCGCCCGGGGGCCTTGTCATTCCGCCACAAGAGGGCGCCACCGCACCGCGGCTGGGCCCTCTTGTGGTGGAAGGGCTGCAGTGCACGTCACCCGGGGGCCTTGTCATTCTACCACAAGAGGGCGCCACCGCACCGCGGCTGGGCCCTCTTGTGGTGGAAGGGCTGCAGTGCACGTCACCTCTCTCCCTCAGATGGGGAAGATGGGCCGCACTGGCAGCCCCACCCTGGGTGTTAAGGACGATCTCGAGGGGGTACAGACTGCAGTTCGCCGCTGTCCCCCCGCAATTCGCCGGCGTTATACACTCCCAGGCTCAGGGAGAGTCAGCTCGTGTTTTGCAGGAGGAAATTATCTCACTGTTAAACAAAGGAGCAATCTGTGTCATCCCTCCCGGACAATGTCAGAGTGGTTTCTACTCTAGGTATTCTCTGGTCCCCAAACGGGGGGGGAGCGGTATTCGCCCTATCCTGGATTTGCGGGCTCTGAACAAATATCTCAGGAAATACAAGTTCAGGATGCTTACACACGCATCCCTGCTGCGTCTTGTGCGTCAGAACGATTGGCTCACTTCTGTCGATCTGAAAGACGTGTATTTCCACATCCCAATCTACCCTCCCCACAGAAAGTATCTGAGGTTCGCTTTCCAGAGGATCTGCTACGAGTACCGCATGCTCCCTTTCGGTCTGTCCTTAAGCCCGAGGGTGTTCGTGCGGTGCACGGAGGCAGCAATAGCCCTGCAGAGACGGCGGGGTATCCGCCTAGCTACATATCTGGACGATTGGCTGCTTTCGGCGCAATCGGAGCAGGAGGCCAGGGCGCACACACGTATTCTCACACAGCATCTATTCGATCTGGGGTTTGTGATAAACACAGAGAAAAGCATGCTGTCCCCGGTGCAGGATGTAATCTTTCTGGGGTTATCCCTGGACTCGGTGTCTTGCACAGCGCGCCTCTCGGCGGAACGGGTGAAAGCTTTCAGGGCATGCCTCGCGCTTTTTCATCCAGGCAGGTCTGTTCCATTCAGATTGTGTCTTCGGTTACTCGGACTGATGCCATCCTTATGATCCGTCTCGGTCGCCTCCACATGAAGGAATTCCAGCTTTGGGTGCCTTCATGCAGGCTGGATCCCGGGCGTCACGGCACATGGAGAGTGTTGGTCACACCGGGGTGTGCCAGGGCACTGCATCACTGGCAGGCCCCGTCCTTTCTGACCCAGGGGGTGCCAATGGGCTCGGTCCTGTCCAGGAAGGTGGTCACTACAGACGCCAGCCTGACAGGTTGGGGCGGAATTCACGAGGGCCGGTCTGTGAGGGGCCGCTGGAGTGTGGGCCTCCAGCAGTCTCACATAAATTTTCTGGAACTTTCAGCGGTGTTCCTCTCCCTGAAACATTTCCTTCCATCTCTCATGGGTCATCATGTCCTGGTGAGGATGGACAACATGACGATGGTGGCATACATCAACCGTCAGGGGGGTTGCGCTCCCGTCAGTTGCACATGCTGGCACGCAAACTGATCCTGTGGAGCTGCGGCCGTCTCCTCACCTTTAGGGCGACGCACGTCCCGGGTGTCTTGAACACAAGCGCGGACCTGTTGTCCAGGGGCGCGCCGGTGTACGGGGAGTGGACTCTGCACCCGGAGATTGTGGGACAGATATGGGTCCGGTTCGGTCAGGCCGCGGTGGATCTGTTCGCAGCGAGGGAAAACGCGCAATGCGCGCTGTTTTACTCTCTGCGCGGCATGGATGCTCCCCTTGGCGTAGACGCACTAGCACACACTTGGCCGCACGAGCTTCTTTACGCGTTTCCTCCTCTGGCCTTGATATCCCCACTCTGTCCAGAGTGAGGGAACATGGTCACGCGCTCATTTTGATCGCTCCGCATTGGCCGGCGATGCATTGGCTAGCGGAGATATATTGGTTACTGTGCACTCGGGGGGGGGGGGTCTTCAACCCGCACCTAGAACGCCTAGCGTTGTGGGCTTGGCCCCTGAGTGGCTCAGTCTCTCGGCTGTGGGATTTGAGGGGTGGTGTCACAGGAACGGCCACGTTTCTTTTCAGTGTCCGGTGAGTGCTATATTGTCATTCTTGCAGGACCTGATTGACAAAGGGAAAGCCTTCTCCACGATTAAGGTGTACTTGGCAGCGATCGCCGCCTGTCACGTGGGGTTTGGGAAGTGAACAGCACCCACGAGTCAGCGAGTCAGCACCCACTGGTTTGCTGTTTTATGAAGGGAGCGTGCAGGCTTCTCCCCGTGTCCAGACCACTGGTGCCACCGTGGGATCTGGCTGTGGTTCTGGAGGGGCTTAAGGGCCTTCCTTTTGAGCCACTGGAGGGGGCAGCCTTGAAGCAGGTGTCTCTCAAGGCTGTGTTGTTGCTGGCTCTAGCTTCAGCTAAGCAAGTTAGTGACATCCATGCGCTCTCGGTGCATCCGTCATGCGCTCAGCTCTTCCCGGGGGATGTAAGGTTGATTTTGTGGCCCAACCCAGCTTTTGTGCCTAAGGTGGTGGGCTTATGTTCTCCTATTGACCTTCTGGCCTTTGCTGCCTCAACAGAGGAGCAGCAGTTGCATGCGTTATGTCCAGTCCGTGCGGTGCCCATGTACATGGACAGGACTAGGGGTTTCAGGAGGAGCGATCAGCAATCCTGGGCTAATCCTCATAAAGGGAAACCTATCACAAAGCAGTGCCTATCCCATTGGGTGGTGGAGGCGATTGCTTTGGCCTATACGTGTCGAGGTTTGCAGCCGCCTGTGGGCCTGCGGGCGCACTCTACTCGGGGCTTGGCCGCATTCTGGGCCTTATTCAGGGGAGTTTCAGTTCAGGACATCTGTGCAGCGGCGAGTTGGTTCTCGCCTCTCACGTTTGTCCACTTCTATAGGCTGGACGTTTCCGCTCCGTGTGTGGCATGCAGGGTTCTGCTGTCCTGACTGGAACAGGTTGCCTTTCTGTGGGTTGGTGGACGCTGGATAAGCTTGTCTGGCAATACGGGAGCTACTACATCCCATAGTGAGACATCGAGCAAAATATTATGAAAGAGAACTATAGGTTATTTACATAACCCCGGTTCTCTGAGGAATATGAGTGAGATGTCTCACCGGACAACCCTTCTTGCTGGGGCGAGTGAGTAGAGGTGCTTATCTTGAATGATGTGGTGCCGTCCGCATGAACTATTTAAGGTAGATGGACCACCTGAGGCGGACGGACACGTTCACCAGCCAATAAGGATTAGCGTAATGAGATTAATGCTTCTGAGGGGTGCAGCGAGGCGTGCATCCCATAGTGAGACATCTCACTCATATTACTCAGAGAACCGGGGTTATGTAAATAACCTAAAGTTTTGCAATGTCCCGCTGAAATACACAAGGCCTTCCTTGGAATAGATGTCATCTGGAGGGAAGCATATGTTGCGCTAAAACCTTTATATACCTTTGACCATTCATGGTACTTTTTAAAACATGCAAGCGTCCCACACCATATGCACCAATGCATTCCCATACCACCAGAGATGCTGGCTTCTGAACTGAGCACTGATAACAAAAGGGGTGGTCTTTCTCCCATTTAGCCCAGTAGACACAACGCCCATCATTTCCAACAAGAATGTCAAAATTGGACTCGTCTGACCACAGGACACTTTGCCACTTTGCTACAGTCCATTTTAAATGTGCCTTGGCCCACAGAACACGGCGGTGCTTCTGGATCATGCTCAACAATGGCTTCTTTTCTGCATGATTGAGATTTAGGTGACATCTGTGAATGCCACGGCAGACTGTGTTTACAGACAGTGGTTTCTTGAAGTATTCCTGGGCCCACGTAGTAATGTCAATGACAGCGTCATGCCGGTGAGTGATGCAGTGGTGTCTGAGGGCCCGAAGATCACGGGCATCCAGTAAAGGTCTTCGGCCTTGTTCCTTATACACAGAGATTTTTCCAGTTTCTCTGAATCTATTGATGATGTTATGCACTGTCCATGATGAGACCTTCAAAGCCTTTGCAATTTGACATTGAGGAACATTGTTTTTAAAATATTCCACTTTTTTTTTACGCAAACCTTCACAGGTTGGAGAGGCTCTGTTCATCTTTACTTCTGAGAGACTCAGCCTCTCTAAGACATCCCTTTCATAGCCAATCATGTGACACACCTGATACCAGTTAATGAAATAACTTGCTAAATGTTCTTGCTGATTCTCTTAAATATTAATAGCTTTTTTGCGACCTGTTTCAGCCAGAAAATTTGAAATAACCTAATTTTGTGGATAACAATGTAAAATGTCTCGGTTTCAACATTTGAAATGTTATCCATCTTCTATTGTAAATAACATATTGGCTCATGAGATCTGAAAGTCATTGCATTTTGATTTTATTCACAATTTACACTTCGTCCCAAATATTTAGGAATTGGGGTTGTCTATGCTTGGTGTCAGGACTAGGCAATAGCATGTCTTCTCTTGCAGCACATGCAGAACCTAGTGACTGGCGTATTGACCTATTGACACCAGGTACAGCATTACACTGCATCTCCTCTTTTGACATTTAGGCTGCGACACTCCACGTGTTCACAGTAGCCTTCAAAAACATGCTTAGTCTAAAGGAATCTCCAAGTAAAATGCCACAGGAAGGACAGCAATGGACTCACATTCCTCATCAGAAACGTCCAAGACTTCAGTCATGGTCTCCGGCACATTGAGCTTGTGTTTCTCTGTCACCGTCTGTAAAGGGGCAAGCACAAACATTTATGCATAGACACACACATACACACAGACGGATTGAAGTACTGCACTTTAAAGACACAGGGCTCTAATTTCTCGGCGCAGCGCAGGTGGCGTAGCATGGCACAGCCCATGCAGTGGTAATTTCGTCCGGCGCAGCTCGCACAGTGGTAATTTCGTGAGATGCAACACCGTGCGCAGCCTTTGATAGACAAACGTGCGCCGAGATGGGAGTGGCGGCGTAGTAGGGGGAGGTGTCACATATTCATCAAGACGCAGTGACAATTTTGAAAAAAAGTCTCCACTGGAGTTGCGCAGAAAACTCGCCAGCTCCAACCTGGTTTATTTTCTGTGCAGTGGTAATTTGGCTGACCGGCGCACAGTCCGCACACGTCACCGACATCTCACAGGCAAGTTTCCAGAATGTCAAGCACATTTCAATGCAATAATAATTACAGGAAGCACTATTTAATGTAACTATCTGAATAAGGACATAAATTATAGTATCTACATTGATTGTCCTGATGTCAGATTAAAGGCGGTTGGCACGCGTAATGGAAACTTGACTTGGCTTAATCAACGCAGCTGAATCTGTGATGCAAACTAACGACTTCACATCTTTCTTAGCCAACCACAAACTGGATATATATGTAGCATGCTTGCGTTCTATGCCCAGTAAAGCCGCTTGCACATTGGACACGAAACAAATTTTTTGCGACTGATTACAGACAAAGTCAATTCAAAGATGCGATAGTCGGACAGGGTTTTAATATAGCTCCGTGTCCGAAAGTCATAAAAGTTCTAATTTTTCTGAGTATTCCAGGAATTATTAGACGTGCAAACTTGGCCATGTTTGTGTTCAACCTTCACAAAATGCAAATTGATAGCTATCGACTTTTCTTGGTCTTTCTAGCCTATTCGTCTGTTTTCTTCCGTTGAAGATAGACAACAGTTTTTATTCGGTCTTTCTTTTGAAAATTAGTCAGATGATTGAACAGATTTGCGCTTTATTTCCACACCAGAGATAAAATAGTACTTGTAGTCAGTGAGCAAATCAATTCCATGACCATTGACAGTGGGGTCTATTCTCCCATAAGCGCGTAAGTCCTTTTTTACTTTTGAGTTACGCGTATTCTCCCTTACTCGCTTCGATCACGCCCACAGCGCTTAACTTCAGAATGTAGGCGGCCTTATGAAAGAGGTGTGACTAATCCAAAAGAGAAGCAGACTCTGTACAAATCTCATTGATTATGGCTATCAGGAAAACATGGAACAAGGATTTTCTGGTTAACCATGAAAATGCAGTTGTGGTCCATGGAAAACGCAAACCATACTATTAACTTGAAAATCGTTGGCCTGCTGACAAAACCTCATATCTCAAAACTGATAAGAAACAAAAACTTGTATGTCCACTATTCTTACACGCAGAATTAAACAAGTTTTATTTTATTTATATTTTAAATTATATTTATCAATTTATATATATATTTATATTTATTTATTTTCCCGTGAGGTTTATCATTTTGAAGAAACAAGGTTTTATCAGCAGGCCGACGATATGGGGCTGTAATAGTAGGCCTATGTATGTCTGTGCCAATTACAAGAAGTAATACAGACATCTCTTTTTATTTCTTACTCTAGCCACCATGGCATTAAGGCTATGCAAATAAACAAATTGCCACGATAATTAAATAAAAAAAAGAATTTAGCGCTTCTCCACCAGCGCAATCAAAGCATTGAATATGTGCCCCCCCCCGTTTGTTCCGTGGAAAACAGGGAAGGAGATGAATAAAGAGAACATTCATAACAATCAAAGACAGTTTATATGATCTCATTTAGAAATTGCGCACTTGAAATCTCAAACTACTCCAATGTCAGGTTTGCAACTAAAGGACATGGAAACGCTTTAACAAAGGATTCTTACCCCGCACGCTGTCATCCCCCCGCCCCGAAACCGGCTCAGCAATCACACAATTCCATATCCGTAGCCTATGTCCCATTTCAATTGAGTGACACATTCACTTGAACTTGTGCTGAATAATTTATTATAATCAATTGTCCAATTTACTGATAATGATTCTTCCCATATCGGCTATTCTTTATTGGCTAAAATTGATTAACAAATGGGTGGTGCTTTGGTATTGGCCAGGGTAGGGCTCAATCTAGAGTAGCCTATTTAACCCTTGTGTGGTGTTAGGATTTTCTGCATCCTCGGGGTGTTAAGGGGTCCTTTGGACCATTTGGGGTTTCAGCCCATAACTCAGCCCCTGTGTTGGCTAGAGACATTCCGTTTTCACTGGAAGGAACTTGAGGATGTCCTTTAGGACACTGACCTACCACTAGCTTGCTCCAACCTGAGGGGGCAGAGCATAGTCAAAACGCTTTTATCCACGCCACCAGCCCCACTTCTCAGCCTCTGTGTGGGCTAGAGACACACTGTCTTCACTGGAGGGTTACTGGTGGGTTGCTGTGACATCACTGACCCTCCCTATGATGACTTTGACCTTGGGGGGCGGAGTTTTGCCATCGTGCACGTCACGAATCCCACGACTCAGCCCTTGTGAGGGCTAGAGACACACTGTCTTCACTGGAGGGTTACTGGTGGAAGGCTGTGATGTCAATGACCTTTCCTATGATGACTCTGACCTTTCGGGGCGGAGTTTCGCCGTCATCCACGCCACAAATCCGACTTCTCAGCCTCTGCGTGGGCTAGAGACACACTGTCTTCACTGGACAGTTACTGGTGCGTGGCTATGACGTCACTGACCTTCCCTGTACTGACTGTGACCTTGGGGGACGAAGTTTCACCATCATGCACGCCACGAATCCCACAACTTAGCCCTTGTTAGGGCTAGAGACACACTGTCTTCACCAGGGTGATACTTGTGGGTGGTTTCTGACCAGTCCCCAATCTCTGGCACACATGATGGCTTGATTGTGGGATACCTGTTGCGTAATGGCTTGGTAGCGAAGCCCCGCCCCCTTGGATCAAGTGTGGTTGTGGGACAGTACGGTGCACTCAGGGCTGTCCCTGTGAACCCCCTGGTGCATGCATCATGTCTCTGGCACACACAGGGGCTGTGTTGTAGGATTCATGTTGCGTAATGGCGTGGTAGCAAAGCCACGCCCCCTTAGGTCAAGTTTGGTTGAGGACAATATATTCCCCACTCCACCCCCTGTTCAGGTATTCTAGTCTCTGATAGAAGGAAGGCAGCTAAAGGCATGCAGCAATGTTTTTAGTCCTATTCCAATGTTCACACTCAAGCTATAGAGTAGACTACTGCCCTATTGTTTTACATTGGGGTCCTTTGGACCCAAACACCCTCTGTGTGATGTAAATGTGGAGGGGGGGGGGGGGTGTAGAGTGGGGGCTCCCCCCAAAAAAGTTATCCTCCATGTTCTTCACATAAAATAAGCCAAGGACACTGGGTTTCAGGATGAAAAAAGTATTACTTGTATGACTTTTTATTTCAGTAAAGATTGAAAATGGGTCCAAAAGACCCAAACATCACACAGGGGTTAACTTCTTTATTCACACATTAAAATACACAGTATTATCAATGGTAAAAAAAAAAAGGCTACAAAGACACGACTTAGTTAAAACAGATATCCTCAATTAGAAAACCATTCTCCTCCCCTGTGAGAATATCACAACTTTTTAGATTATCACGAACATACAGGGCAGTCGCATTTGTTAATACTTTTGTAGAACATGAAGACAATGATGATGACATCGAGCCAAAGCCGAAAACCAAATTTCACAGATGTGGACAAATTTCACAGATGTGGTTTACTAATGATTTCTCTGCACCACCTTGATATAATTTCATCCCCCTTTAGAAATTGTTGTGGCTAATAAAGCCAAAAAAGGCGGAGATTAAATAGGTAATAGCTCTCTCTAACTGTCGCGTACTGTCCATATAAAGCTGCTTTCACATCAGACACGAAACGAATTTTTCCAGGACAGATTAGCCTACATTAAAAGTCAATGCAAAGATGCGAATACACAAGCAGTTTTCACACCAGACGCGAAACAAATTTTTTGCGCGATAGATTACATTCAAACTAAGTCATGACCGCTTATCAGCTACTGCATGCCAGTTCGCATGCTGTGCAAATTAAAAATGCTCCTGGTTAATTTATACCCGATCCGACGGTCGAATAACATGGCGAACAGTTGTAGTGCCGTCCGCGGCTGTAGTAAAAGTACAGCCTTGTGGAGATGTATGCGTCAGAGCAGACTGCAAAATCAACTTCCAGCGTGAATTGCCGCCTGGGCAGACGGCATAATAGCCCTTTAGCGTGAATTGCCGACGCCGTGTATATGCCTACAAACTTTAAGTCCACATCTGTGACAACTGCGGATGTCAAGCGGACGTGACGGCAAAATAGCAAAAAAAAAAAAAAAAAAAAAACGGGAACCGTCAGACGGCAAAATAGACACTTCCTAGCCTAAATGGAGAGATCTGCGGGTCACAGGCTCACTGCACACCAGAGAAGTGTGCACGCTGCAGTGGTGGGCAACCATCATCCCCAGTGCATTTCACTGCACTGAAGGAGGAGGTGGCACCCAGTCTTTCTGCAGTGGAAGTGCATGGTGAAGAACTTGGAGCGTCAACGAACTGTGTCAGACACCTAGACACAGACGCATGAGATATGTGCATGACATCACCAGCCACTCTCTGGAACAACCCAGATGCCAGGGCAGACAGCGCAGTTGTGACCTTGATGACCACAGGTATGTTTGTAATTGTTTGTAATGCATTTGCAATTGAACTAATTAGAGAAGAGGCTGTTGCCTATCTTTCGTTGGATAATTTATTATGGTTATGAGAAATGTAGTTTAGAAATAAGAATGAACAATCGAATATTGAATGTGACAACCTTTACTATGCTAAATAAAATAAAATTAATGATAAAATTCGGCCTATAACCGACATCAAACCCAATATTCCATTTCGCCTTATGTTGGCACTTGACCGTAATACAGCCCACAAATGCGCTTAACAGAAAAAGCCCGTAAGCCAGGGGGAGAATACGCGTAAGTGTTATTTGCATGAGAAATGCCCGGAAACGCCCTGATTTTGACCTTGCTTCGGCCCAAGCGCGTAACTGCCTTCGGTGCGCGTAATGCACAGACTTAAGTCGAGGGGAGAATACGCGTAGGCTGAAAAGCGTGTAGCTACGCGCTTTTTTTGACTTACGCGCATGGGAGAATAGACCCCAGTGTGAATAACTTATCGCATGCACGATCAATACTGTCCGACGTGAAATACTCCTTATCCAGCAGCCAGCAAAAAGTTAAGGTATTGATATGAGAACACATTAATAACGAAATAAAGAATAAAATATATCACCAACAAACGGAACATCCAAAAAGGATGACCCGCAAATAAATCGCAGTGTTCATTGGATGTTCTGTTGTTAAAATGTTTCTTTTTACTCTTTATTTCGTTATCAATCTGTTCTAATCGTCCTCTTTTTTTTTTTGTCAGACAAGGTGGCATTGTACATTGTCCCGCGCCAATGTCGACTCACTTTATTGAGCAGAGCTTAAACAGACATATGGATTGAAATTCTCGGTACTCATCTTGAAGAACTGAGCCCTCTTATCAAAACATTCACGTTTAATATCTAAAAGAGTCAGTAGATTTGAAGAAATTAAAAACAATAATTGACTGTCGGACACGGAGATATATTAAAACCCTGTCAGACTTTCGGAACTCGAGACACTGCGTTCAACGCAATCTGTCGTGCGAAAAATTCGTTTTGCGTCCAGTGTGCAAGCAGCTCAATACTCCACTATTATTGTCACTTAGGTCGTTTTTAGTGGGGGAAAAAAAATACAGCCTGATTGCTATGATGTCGTACTGAGTTAAGATCACATACTGAAAATACATGTGTAACGTATCTTGCTTTGTTGTCCATGCATGTTTATCTCAACATTTTAAGCAGCAACAGGGTGTAATAATAGGAACACCGCTACCCATCATTTCTCTTCCCAATGAGCAACCGTCGTATTTCATTTCAACTTCATAAGTTTGAATGATCTGACGCAGTTTCGTATTGAAATTCCATTCAAGTTCGCTAATGGTAATAAGTCGCGGATGCCCTACCTAGCCAGCTAACTCATATTCGTAATGCTTAATATAGACGTAAGCGTGCAGAAAACATGCCTGAAGCAGCAAAGTCAAATGCAACGTTAATGCATCATGCAGATATGGGACAGAGGCTTCTATATTCCAACACATTAAAGGTGAGCAGAGGAGCTCATTTGATTGGTGAAGATTTGACTCGGCTGTGTTATACCCAAACACGCCTTCTTTGCCACTTGCGCAGGAAGGCGGGACAGAGGAGTACTTGCGCCAGGCTACGCTGAGCACGAAATTGCAACATACGCCTGGACACACCCCGTTGGCGCGGCGCACCCCCCATTCGCCGCGCCTGCGCCTGGTCTACGAATTTAGAGCCCCCACTCTGCACCAGCTGGACCAAAGATCATGAATTTACTCAGCCGGTCCACAGACCTTTAAATTCATACAAACAACTGCATGCTGTTTACATTCATGCTACTTGCGTCACAGGATCTGGTCAAATAAATCATGAACATGCTAACATTCTCACCTTGAAGTGAAAACCAAAAATTATTATAATCAGCTGGCACATGACAGCCAAATGCTCTGATATGACGTGGAAAAATATCTGGAAAAGGTGCTTTATTACTGCAGTTCACCCCTCCCAGACAGAAAATATATCATCTCTGAGCCATAAAGTGACAATGGCAACTTCATGTCCTACTGCCCCCACACCCTTATTTGCCCTCTTGAGCTCTGTTTTATCCCTCACCATCAAGCACCTCACTCCGCCTCTTTGCTTTCATCTTTTGATTATCAAACTGAGCAGCTGCCACGGTGTTAACCTACCCTTGAAAGTCCCAAAGAGAGAGAGTTTACTCACAGTTGTTGTGGTGACAATCTCCTCAGTGATGACCTTTAGAGTATCCACTACTGAAATGTAGCCCAGTCGCCGAGCAATGGCCAGAGCTGTGTTCCCATTCTGCAGGAAGGAAGCACTGAGTATATGTAAATATGGAAAACCTAACAACTCCTCAAAAGTGAGGCCTAAACATCATGATCACCATCTATTTGCTGGTTGCAGTATAAATTATGAACCAGCCCCTTCCATGTTACTGGATGGGACTTAGGCCAAACAAAAAAAAAGTATGTCAAATAATTTTATTTTCTGAACATGATTTTTATCATTTTAAGTAGTTCTTACCATGCTGATGTATTTTCAAGAGTTCACGTTTTCTTATAAGTTTGGTTTTATTCAGTTACAGAGGGCTCCGAAATCACTGGCACCCCTGACAGCCAAAGCACAAACAATCCTTTAAAAAATACTACTAAGTATATTTAAAGACGAACTCTAAATTACAAAATGTGAAAAATACTGTACAATATTAAACTGGAAATGAAGCAGTCAAATTAAACAGATGTCCATAGCACCAGTTAATTATTTAAATATACCATCAATAAAAATATTGTCCAAAATATAAGATATTATTTAGAATAAAGCACAAACAAGGAGTATTAATGTTAATGTTTTCAGCCTGGGTGCCGCCATTTTTGTTTTCAGAACATCATGACATCATGAGAATGGTTGTTTACAACATTCTATGTTGTTTACATCTGGGTGAATGCAACATTTAAGCCCAACGCCCACTGGATGCATTAGACACGCGTCGGACACGCGTCAGATTTCGACTTTTCACCACTGCTCAATTTCTGAAGCGTCAACACAATAAAAACACATTTGTCTTTTAGATTACTTTAATATTTCGCCTTGTCATGGTTAGTGGCACACATTTAGCGGCAACCTCACATGCAGTTGTCAACTTGCTTTTAAACAAAGTCGCAGTTTTGAAAGGAAATCCGTTATTTTGCGAGCATTTAAGTTATCCAGCGATCTACAGCTAGGCAGTACCTAACTCAAGGTACACTGATAAGAAATTTACCCTGCTAAGTTAGCTAGCTATCTAATTCGTTGCTGGGTAAAGTAAAGTGAATCTTAATTGGCTAGACGGCAAAATTTAGGAGGAAAATTATGCCTGTATATAACATATAGTGCAAAGTAACCTGACCCTTGCACTTGGCCATCACTTAATATAAACTTTATCGGTAGGTTCTTTCAAAATTAGACGTTGTCTTGTTTAATATTTTGAGAGTGACATTAGCGGCTTATTTCTTAGTCCTGTTGTCATCTGTTAATATTGATGCAACAGACGCTTCTAGTGGGTGTTTAAAAGCGTTTGAAGTTTGACACGACGCTCTGCTGCGCGGCCAGTGGACATTGGGGCTTTCGCCCCGGTCCCACAGGGGGGCTAAGGTGTTTCAGTGCAGCTAACCATCTTTGGAGCAATTTAGGCTAGTTCACAGGAATAAAATGAAAATGAACTGATTTGCCACTCTTTTACCCAATAATGCTCATTTGAACAGCCAGGGGCAATACAAAATGATCCCCCTGTTCTTTTTCCAAGACCTGCCATGTTTATTTGATCGTTAGTGCCCAAGCTAACATTTAGCTAACGGCAAGCTAAAACATCCATAAACGCAAACCATTCTGATGACATAGCGCCTGCATTTTTAAAACCCAAGTGGCTTTATAATTCAAGACTGAACCTTTATAGAGGGGGATATGACTCAACTGATACAAAACACTTGCAGCATTTAGAATTAATTCGTATTTCAGGTTATTTTCATGATATCTGTAGAGAAAAGGGGCTGCGAAAATAAAAAATCTTCATGAAAATTCAGCATTGACATTGTAAAAAATAATAATAATATTGAGGATTGAAAAATGGCTGGGGAGCATGGAATACTAAATGATCCACTCAATAAAAGCCAAATATGACAGCTCTCCAGATGCCTTCCCAAACTCTCAGAGCTCTTAAGTGGCACACTGTCAAATCATAAAATAATCATATTTTTAATGCATGTCACCTTTTGACCCATGAAATTCAATATGAATTTATGATTTACTGGTTGAATCTGGCATGAGTTTATCAATATAGGTGCAGCTGCCAGCATATTGCAGTATCGACTAGTCTTGTTACCAATGTGACAAACTATCTCTGTGATCACAATGGAAAACCAAAAATAAGAAATACCTGGCTAGTTAGCTTGCTGGCTCGAAGTAAGTTAAAGCTACACTATGCAAAGACAGCTGAACTCACACCTCTAGTGGAAAAACTCCATCACTGAATCAATGCTCTCAGCTCTTCATTCTGTTCCATTCAGAATAACTACCATTTTTTTAAACCAAAAATCTAACCTTGTAAAAATTTCAGAAAAAAGACTCCATGATGTTACCCTTGCCAGAGGTGGCTGTTCTAGGTACTAAATGAAGAATTTCCATCTTAAAATTACATTTCCATCCTGAAAATATAAGCTCAACACTCAACTGTCAGTTCTGAAAGCCTTTTTTGTCCATGCAATGCATGCTTTGGTCAGATACAGCATCCGCATGTTTGGAGATGAAACAGAGATGCATACACAGAGAAGCACCTCATACACATGGTGAAATTTTATGGTGGGTCAGTCATGTTTTGGGGAACTCGTAAAGATTAATGACATAATGAATTAAACAAACGAGATATTTTCTCTGACAATCTGGTTGCCTCGGCCCGAAGGCTGGGACTTAGCCATAGGTGGACTTTCCAAAAAGACAATGACCCAAGGCATATTTCAAGATCCACCAAGAGATGGTTTTGTGACAGAAAAATCAATGCTCTTTATTGGCCATCTCAGTCATCAAACCTAAATGCAGTAGAAAACCTGTGGACTGAGTTGAAGAGGGCAATAGATAAATGCAAACCCAAAAATCTAACCTTGTAAACAATTTCAGAAAAAAGACTCCATGATGTTATCCTTGCCAGTGGCGGCTGTTCTAGGTACTAAATGAAGAATTTCCATCTTAAAATTACATTTCCATCCTGCAAATATAAGCTCAGCACTCAACTGTCAGTTCTGGAAGCCTTTTTTGTCCATGCAATCATGCCATTCTCAGCTGTGCGAAGTTGAGAGAATATAACCTGTTTTTACAGAGGTGCTTAAATACTTTTCTGATGGTCCAATCAATGTCTTTCAGCTTATTTGCAAAGTTTATACACTCTGAAATTGGATAAGAAACATGTCCATCAATACATCATTACCAGGGAACTTTCATGTGGGCGTGAACTGTCTGTAACTATGTGTTACGCAGATGAGCCTAAATATACAATTCAGTGACTAGCCAATCAACTAGAGTACTTAGGAGGATATAAGGAAGTGCTAAATTCATCGATGGACGAAACCTACGTGTAAATCCATGGTAGCAATTTATGCGTTTTTGATATGTGATGACTATAATTGAAAGCAGGTTGACATAGTGTCTATACCATGTCAAATTTTTTGCTTCAGAAACCCTGATTTTTTTGCAACTTTTTTGTAATTAATTGGGATACCTTTGGCACACTAGAGCTGAAGTGGTTGCTACAAAGGACAACAATTTTTACTGTCGCAAGAGATCTTTTTTTTTTTTAACTGCTGGATTGATACTATGGGCAGGTATATTGAGCAGGTTGCACATCAGGCTTAACTGAGGATTTGCAACTCCAGAAAAACAGGAATGGAACTGAACTCATCCATATTCTAAACTGTGTTTGAGCTTGACTTGCTGGTGAATGTTCAATAACTGATCCAGATGTGCCATCTAGTAAGAAAATAGTGCAATTGCGTGCATAAATAGAGCAGCTCCATGTCCGCTGGCATTTGCATCTGCACCAGACATGGGGATGATAACAGATCTATGATTACGATTATGAAGCAGGATGATTACGATTACAATTACGATTACACATAAATGTGTAATCGTAATCATCCTGCTTCATAATCGTAATCGTAGATCTGTAATCGTGCCCATGTCTGATCTGCATAGTGGGGTTAAAAATGAGTGAATATGCCACTAAGCACTGTCACAACAATTTTTTTCAAAATTCCAAAAATATGGAACTGTTGAAAACTTAAAGGGTAGAGGACACAACTACATTTTGCCTCCTAGGATACTGAGGAGGATAGTGCCAGAAGGAACTAAATCCCCAAGTGTCACTGTGAAGGAATTTCAGGGCTTGGTGGCATCTTAGGGTCACCAGGTTTCAAAAAGCACCATCAGGTGCCACTTCCACAACCACTGGATCTTTGGAAGGGCTGCCAGAAGAAAGTCTTTTCTGACCAGAAGACCCAGAAGCAAGGGCTTGGAATTTGCTGAACATACTTCAAATTATTGCTGGAACAAGGTGCTTTGGTCAGATGAGACCAAGATTGCAGGCTTTGGTCAGATACAGCATCAGCATGTTTGGCGTTGAAACAGAGATGCATACACGGAGAAGCACCTCATACCCATAGTGAAATTATATGGTGGGTCAGTCATGTTTTGGGGAACTCGTAAAGATTAATGACTTGTTGAATTTAACTAACGAGATATTTCGTCTGACAATCTGGTTGCCTCGGCCCGAAGGCTGGGACTTGGCCATAGGTGGACTTTCCAAAAAGACAATGACCCAAGGCATACTTCAAGATCCACCAAGAAATGGTTCTGTGACAGAAAAATCAATGCTCTTTATTGGCCATCTCAGTCGTCAAACCTAAATGCAGTAGAAAACCTGTGGACTGCGTTGAAGAGGGCAATAGATAAATGCAAACCCAAAAATCTAACCTTGTAAACAATTTCAGAAAAAAGACTCCATGATGTTACCCTTGCCAGAGGTGGCTGTTCTAGGTACTAAATGAAGTTTGCCAGTCATTATAAAATGTTGAATTTGTTGAAATTTATTTTGTATTAATGATTATGACTTTTGTTATTTCCATCAAAACATTTAAAAAATTAATTATTTCACACTTGTTGATATTTTCCATTTCTCTGTAATTCTAATGTTTTTATTTTTTTTGTACTGTTTGTGCATTGCCAGTCAGGAGTTCCAGTACTTGAGCCCACTGTAATTGATGCTATAAAAGCTTATTTACTAGCTTATTTACTTTATTTATTATACTAGCTTATTTACGGGAATTCTCTGGCACAGGAATGTGACCGTCGAGAAGTGATATAAAGTCAATATCACACATGCATATGGTGCTAGGTCCCAGAACAACATGCCAATTTTGAAAATCCGAAAAAAGAACTGACAATAGAATTGTCTTGAATCTGAACATAACTTCATGTAATGTTTGTAGCCATGCTAATACTAATAAGTGCAGCCAGTTTTCCATCTAGCTAACTAGTTTAGCAAGATTCTTTAAAAAAAATCATTGTAACTTAAGTAGCAATGGAAATATACTGTCAAAAAATCTCTTTACTTAGAACACAGTGTTATGTAGTATTATCAGCAAAGGTATGTTTGGCGCAAAGACCTTTTTTACTGGTTAAAACAGTTAGTTAGCTAGCTGGAAAATTGAGATTCAGTTGATTTGAATGCAAGCTAGCAAGCAAGGTACTATAAAACTAACATAGCAACGGATGACAGCAGGGAGTCCATTAACCCACAGAATCTAGTTGAGCTATTTACCTCATTTTAAAGGACTGTCACGGATTTTAAAGTTGCTATGAGCTACTAAAACATAGTTATTGTAGTAGCCCACCCAGCTAGCTGATAGCTAGCAGTTGGCACGAGTTAGTAGAGCCAGGCAGGCGTACCAGACATCAGTATGGGAGCCAAACAACGAAGCCAGCATTACTGCAATGGACGAGGAAAGCAGCAAATGTATTTACTGTCATGAAACTGTGCTTGGAAAGCTAGTTAACCCTTTAACAAGCTTTCAGTTGAGTAGAATGGTGCCCAGTTTTCTCATGGTTCCGAAAAAGACACTGGCTCCAAGAGTGCAAGATGATAGCATCTGTATGAAGGATATTTTGGCTCCATTTTTGTACCACATTAGGAAATAGAGACGTGTCATCCATCTTTATATACAGTCTGTGGGAGGGAGGGATGGCTCAAGGGCTTTAAGTGCATGTGTTTGTGGATATGCTTGTTTGTAAGGTATATGTTCTGTCAGCATGTCTATGGTGTGTGCCTGTCTTAACAGGCGAGTCACTGACCACAGTGATAGCATTGGGTTTGGCTCCAAATTCCAGAAGGACATTGATAATGTGAGTGTTTCCCTGTTGTGCTGCTTGGTGGAGAGGGGTATAGCCATTCTGTGGAGAGAGGAAAAAAAAGTAGCATTAGACCTACATAATTATTTTCCATCAACAACACTGCAAAAAGCTCCATCTTACTTCATATGTATATTCAATAACTCCAAAAATCTTCTGCTAGCCACATCAAACCTCTACATGTCACTCCTCTACACTAAAATGAGCTCTCATCAAATAAAGCTCAAGTCTTTGCCACATTCATTTTGGCAGTGGTCCTCAGCATTGATCATGGAGGCCCACATTGTATGCAAGTTTTTGTTCCAGCCATTATCGCAATCACAGCATTTTAACGAAATGTTAACTTGTCTTTATTAGGAGTATTTCATGCTTTAAGCTAATTTATCCTCTTGAGCCACATGTTGGCAGAAATTTCCACGGATGTCATGAAGTTTAAATTATTCCTTATCCACATTATGACATATTGGAAAGAACTGAATAAAAATTTAACTGACCAAATTAAGGACATAGTAGGTTCCAAATACGTGAAGAGTTACACATGGTCGCAAAAACGTAACATAGCCAATGATAGAAACAACGCAAAAATGTAGCCAATGATAGAAACAAACCCCTTGGGTGTCATGTTTATGCAAAAATGTTCAAGCAAGATATTCAGCAACCTATTTTGGCTCTTAATGATTGTCTCAGTGTGTAACTTTATCTGTTTAAAATGTTACCTGAAGTTACATGCTACAAAAAGCAGAATATGTTCAAGAATAAATAATGAAAAAATAAAAGCTTAACGGCATGCATGGACATGTCTGTCACAATGTGGCGAAAGAGAGTAATAACTCCTCTGAATATGAAATGCAATTAATTAAAACAAATCTACATCTTGAAATCCTACAACTGCAATTGTGGTTGGAACCATAACCAGTGTACACAGTGGGTACTCAAGACTGACAGAGAACCACTGCATCACATGGAGAAATTAATTTGTACACTGCAAAAAGTGATTTTCAAGAAAGGGAAAATTACTTATTGTAAGACCTAAAACACTTATTTATGTCACCATTTTCTCAGTAAGACAAAAATGTATCCTTGATTTGAGGTAATTTTGACTTTCTTGCCAATGGAGTAAGTACATTTTCACTTGTCAAACAATATTTGCTTGACAAGTGAAAATTTACTCACCCCATCGGCAAGATAATCAAAATCACCTCAAATCGAGGACAAACTTTTTGTCTTACTAAGAAAATGGTGATAGAAATACTTGTTTTAAGTCTTAAAATAAGTAAATTTCCCTTTCTTGAAAATCATTTTTTGCCGTGTAGCTTGTTGCTTAACTACTCATGTTTGGAAGTGCTACACTTACCTTGGTTTTAGCACTGACATTAGCCCCATTCTGCAGTAGGAAGTTCACCATCTTGGCATTTCCGTAGTGACAAGCAACAATCAGGGGAGTGTAGCCCAGCTGAGAGAGAGAGTGAGAATGCATCAATTTGATACGTAGTCATATTTTTGCTCGTTTAAAAACAAAAAAGAAGTCTATCACAAACTTAACATTATTTAACAGCAGAATAATTCAAAAAAATTTTACAGTATGTTAAAATATTCATCCATACATATACATACACAGTACATATACAAACAAACAGAACCATGGATGTGTGCATTAATATACCGTGGATACATGAGTGATATAAATAAGGCTCCCAGTTCACCTTGGTTTGTTGATCAAGATTTGCACCATTCTTAGCCAGTATCTCAGCCACATTGACCTTATCTTCCTGAGCAGCAAGGTGGAGGGAGGTCAGTCCATTCTGTAAACATGGGGAGAATTCATGTTCTTTCTCTGTCTGAGGGAATGGGGATGCCACAAAAAAAGTTTACAACATTGTTTTTGCGAAACCCTGTAAGGATCTTGTTTCAACAGTTTTTGCAACAGCCCTCGCACAAATTTAGGTCAGTGCCTTAGTAAGCGTTCAGTTGACTGTATTTTGTACTTTCCATGTTGTCTTTCCTTGGCAATTTTACACTGAAGCCCATGGAAATTTCCAATTTTGAACAATAAAGTAACATATTCATATTTGCTCATCACACTCCCAGAAACAGGATCAAAAAGCTGAGGGGAAACCACAGAGTGATAAGTTGGTGCAGAATGAGACGAGGCTGGATCAGACTCCATTCTCTCTTTCAAATGCACAGGAGAACTTTCCTTTCTCATTCCCATTTGGTCCAAAGACAATCTAATATTTTTCAAAATTCGGACTCTCTAATCCCTTCTCAGAATGTCCAATCAGTGAATCATGTATAAGAATGCTCATATGCAACTCATGCTATCACGATTTGCGTTCCTCCACTGAAACACCTTCAGTCAGTGCTTCTTTTCACTCGTGGTCACAGTCATAGCACCCACTGAATGAAGGCGGAGGAGGACAAAACATGCCTTCTCAGAAAGCAAACGAGGAGTGCGAAAATGACCAGTAGGAGGCGGTCAATGCAAGAAATTGTGCTAGAAATTGTGTAACTTTTTCTGAGGAAACTGGTAAAACTGCACAGCCTATTCCTAAAGTCGCTCGCACACGCCTGCCTCGGCAGAAATATAGACCTAGTGGTGTTTCTGTCACTAATCTGACACAAGTCCATATTCAGTCTCCTGATTTCATTTTAACTGTCTCTCCCATTGTTTTAATTCCAGTAGCATTTCAATCTTGCAAATGTGGTCTTGGTATACTGTGTCTTAATGTAAGGAGTTATCTGTTATCGAAAATGGATTGTATTCGGGCTTTGGTTCTTCAAAGTAATCCTGATATATTTCTTGCAACTGTTATGGCCCCAATTTGTTATTACATTTATAACACAACAGCAACAGCAAGGGATGACAAACACAGTTTTAACAACTAAAACACATTTAATTTTTAACAAAGACAAAGACTAATAACAACCTACAACTAAAGACCAAGATTGATAAATAAGAAAAAACAGAAATAATTACAGTCCCTTTTTAGTGGGGTGGCTTGGTGATGTCCTGGATGAAGAAAATGCTCAAACACAGGCAAAGAAATCCACAAAAGAAACGTCACAGGTCTTGAACAGAATGGCAGGTCTGGTCATCTTCTTGCAATTTCTCCTACTACTTTACTGTCTCAATTCTTTTCCTTATATACTCTTTTGCAGACCCCACCCACATTTAGACCTCTTTTTTTAATTTTCTGAGACTTGCCCCAGACATGTCTAAACATGACTCCAGTCTGATCTTAACAAAAAAAAGGTAAATACTGCCATCTAGTGGCCTATATTCACATTACACCTCCATTCCAAAAGGGAAAAATTTTGACTCATAAAGGCAAAATTTTTCTTTTCAATACAAAATGGTTAAGTGAACACTTGTCTATATATACATATCATACACATTCAAACACGGGATAAGCAATCAGCAATTACATTGTCTGTACCCTTCACATGCTTAATTTCCAAGTCAAACTCCTGTAAAATCAAACTCCAATTCAACAATCTCCGATTCTTGTTTTTCATCTTACTCAAAAACATTAACGGATTGTGGTCAGTGTACACAATCATTGGCTTTTGTCCTGTACAAACATAAACCTCAAAGTGTTGTAAAGAAAGGACCAGAGCCAACAGTTCCTTCTCTATTGTGGAATAGTTCCTTTGGTGGCGATTGAACTTCCTGGAGAAGTATGCCACGGGATGCTCAATGTCATCAGAGTCACTTCTCTGTAGGAGCACAGATCCACAAGCTTGGTCGCTAGCATCGACCGCGATGGAGAACGGTTTGTTGAAGTCAGGAGATTTGAGCACGGGGAAGTGACACAGCAGAGACTTCAGGCGATCGAAGGCTCTCTGGCATGCATCATCCCAGGTGAACTTTACGCCTTTCTTCAGTTGGTTAGTTAGACTGAGAGCAATCTCAGCAAAGTTCTTGCAGAACTTGCGGTAGTACCCGATCATTCCAAGGAAGCGGCGCAAAGCTTTTTTGTTGTCAGGAACTGGAAAGTCCATGATGGCTTGGACTTTAGCATTTATGGGTGCCACCTTACCCTGGCCTATGACGTAGCCAAGATAGGTGACAGTAGCACAACCAAAGTCACTCTTGTTCAGGTTAACAGTCAGGTTAGCCTGGGTCAGGCGCTGGAACAACGTCTCTACATCTTTTAGATGTTCTTCCCAGGAGTCACTCCATGTGATCAGGTCATCGATGTACGCACCCGTGTGTGGCAATCCGGCGATTGTAGACTGTATCATCCTTTTGAACGTGGCTGGGGCATTTTTCATGCCAAAGGGTAGGACTTCATACTGGTACAATCCAGATGGTGTGGCAAAAGCAGAGATGCTCTTGGCCCTCTCAGTTAAAGGCACACACCAATAACCCTTCAATAAATCAATCTTGGTCAGAAACTTTGCTTGCCCTACACTATCAATACAATCATCAATCCTAGGTATTGGAAACACATCCGTTCTAGTTACAGCATTGACTTTGCGATAATCTGTACAGAATCTAGTACTTCCATCAGGTTTTGGAACTAGCACACAGGGTGAACTCCAATCGGAGTTGGAGGGTCTGATAATATCATGTTTTAACATGTACTCAACCTCTTTCTCAGCAATCTTTCTCTTTTCAGGATTCATCCGGTATGGATGCTGTTTTATTGGTTTGGCATCACCAACATCTACATCATGAGAGGCTATAGTAACTCTCTTTGGAACATCAGGAAACAAATCCTCATATTTCTTGATCAACCTTTCAAACTGATCTCTCTGTGAGGGTTCTAAGTGCTGGAGTTTTACATCAAGATTTTGCAACACTTCAGTGTTTGACAATTTACATGAAAGAACTTCAGCTTTAATTCTTGGTTCATCATCTTGAAACTCCCCCTCATCTTCACACGTTTCGACCATTGGAGAATCTGAAGTGACAGCTGCAACCCTAGCATTTCTGTCATGATAAGGCTTTAGCATGTTAAAATGACACAATTGTTTTGGTTTTCTCCTATCTGGAGTCTTCACAATGTAATTGAGATCATTGAGTTTTGTCAGAATTTCATAAGGACCATGAAATCTAGCCTGCAATGGATTGGACTGCAAGGGAAACAACACAAGGACCTTGTCTCCTGGTTTAAACTCACGGCTTCTAGCCTTATGATCATACCAAGTTTTCATTTTTCCCTGACTTGATTTCAAGTTCTCTTTGGCAAGGTCACAAGCTGCACGCAATCTTTCCTTGAACTTGCTAACATAGTCTAACAGACTGATTTGCGGCTGTTCCTCTTGCCATTGTTCACTCAATAATAGCAAAGGTCCTCTCACTTCATGACCAAACACTAGCTCAAATGGACTGAATCCAGTAGACTCCTGCACTGCTTCTCTAGCTGCAAACAACAGCAAATGAACCCCTTCATCCCAGTCTTTCTCATGGTCATAACAATAAGTCCTCATCATTGTCTTGAGAGTGGAATGAAACCGCTCTAAGGCACCCTGACTTTCTGGATGATAGGCACTAGAAAGAATCTGTTTTGCACCTAGTTCATACACAACCTGCTGAAACAATCCTGAAGTGAAATTGCTACCCTGGTCTGACTGAATTTCCCTGGGAAGGCCAAACAACGTGAAGAACTTTATCAAAGCCTTCGAGATTGCAGTTGCCTTGATGTTACGTAGAGGTATGGCTTCGGGGAATCTGGTAGATGCACACATGATTGTCAACAAATACTGATTTCCAGATCTAGTCTTGGGTAATGGACCAACGCAATCAACAATGACCCTAGAGAATGGCTCCCCAAATGCTGGGATAGGCTGCAATGGAGCTACAGGTGGGTCTAACTGGTGTTTTCCAACTACCCGACAAGTGTGACAGGTTTTGCAAAAGTTGGAAACGTCTTTCCGAAGCCCAGGCCAAAAGAAGTGTTTCATGATCTTATCAACAGTCTTGTTAACACCAAGATGACCTCCTAAAGGTAAACTATGAGCCATTGTTAAGATCTCATTCCTATAGACCTTCGGAACAACAATTTGCCTGACCACTGCCCAATCTGCATTGGCAGGGATATCAGGAGGGCGCCACTTCCGCATCAACACACCATCCTTGAGATAATACCCAACTGGAACTGCATCTATTTCTTTTTCAGGAAGGGCTCTCCTCTTTAGAACACAAATTTCAGGATCATTAGTTTGCTCCTCAATCAACCGCTTTCTGGACAGAGACAAGTCTCCAGACACATCAGAATCACCCGACCCATCCGGCTGGCTGAATAGAGAACTGATAAAAGTATCTGATAAGTCCTCAAACGGAGAAACCATAGTAGGCCAATCAGAGTCATGAGGCGAACCACCTGAGTCCTGACTATTCAATGTACTGGACGGCACCACATCATCTTCTTCTTTAGCCTTCTTGGCCATAGCACGAGTCACTGCGCAAGAAGGATACAGAGATGGGTCCTCATCCCCATCTTCAGTGCTCGGCTGTGAAGTAAGATGTACAGGGGGAACTACTTTGCCCCCAGCCAGGTCATTGCCTAGCAACAGAGAAACACCCTCTATAGGTAGACTTGACATAAGTCCCACCTTTACCTGTCCTGTAACTAAATCTGACTTCAAGAATATCGAGCGCAGGGGTACAGATACAGTCCTCCCTTCAATACCTTGTACAAGTATGAAATCCCCTGAAGCGGTCTCATCACGTAACTCCAAAGAGTCCATCAACAAAAGTGACTGAGAAGCTCCGGTATCCCTTAGGATATATATGGGGACAGGAGTAGTATGCTCGTTCAGAGCCACAAATCCCTCTGACACAAATGGAAGAAATTCCTCCCTCACGAAGTCAGCTGTATCAGGCTTTTTAGCCCCACAAGAAGCAGGCAATTTAGCAGATCGGTTATCTACTACAGGGGTTTCTAACCTTGTTTTCACAAAGGCATTTGGTTTGGTATCCTTTTCTTTTTCTTTCTTAGCTTTAAGGAACCAACAGTTAGTTGTAACATGACCAGATTTCTTGCAATAACTGCAAACTAGACCACTTTTGTCACTGTCAGCTTTCACACTTTGATCAGACCTGTTACTGGATTTCTGAGCACCATCACCAGATTTGTCTTCGTCTTTGGGTGAGGAATCTTGGGTATCACCATAACCCTTTTTCTGAAATTGGGACCATCTATTATTACTGCTAGACTGAAATTTGGACTTATGTGTGAGAACATATTCATCTGCAAATTTGGCAGCTGATTGCAAATTCAGTGCTTGCTTCTCATTAAGGTAGGTCTTAACATCATCTTTAACACAGTTCTTGAATTCTTCAACTAACAACATCTCTTTTAGTGAGTTGAAATCATCCTTGACCTCCATAGAAGTACACCAGCGCTCAAAGCAAACCTGCTTTTCATTAGCAAATTCAACATAAGTCTGATTTTCAGATTTCTTCAGACCTCTGAATTTCTGTCGGTAAGCCTCTGGAACCAACTCATAAGCTCTCAAAATAACCTTTTTGACAACCTCATAATCAGAGGAATCATCTGCAGACAAAGCCGAATAGGCTTGTTGAGCTTTACCCTTGAGGACAGTTTGCAACATCAGAGGCCAGTGTTCCTTTGGCCACTGGCAACTCTTTGCTACCTTTTCAAAACACTGGAAATAGTTGTCAACATCCTTTTCTGAAAATGGAGGCACCAGTTTTACCTCCTGACTGGCACAAAATTTATTTTTAGTTTCAATTTTAATTTTTAGTTGCTCCATTTGGAGTCTTTCTTCTCTATCGAATTTCTCTAATTCAAAATCTCTCTGTCTCTGTCTCTCTCTTTCTGTTCTTTCCTCTTTCTCTCTCTCAAATTCTCTTTGTTTTTCTTCTCTTGCTAATTTTTCTAACTCAAACTGCCTTTGTTTTTCTTTTTCTTCCCTCTCATATTCTCTTTGTTTCTCTTTTTCCTCCCTTTCTTTTTCTCTTTCTTCTCTTTCTTTCTCTTTTTCCTCCCTTTCTTTTTCTCTTTCCTCCCTTTCAATCTCTAGCATTTTTAATTTAAGTTCCATTTCTATATTTGGATTTTCCACTGGAAACTGTTCCAGATCTCCTGGTGCAAACACATTTTCATCAATGTAATATTCAACTATCTCTCTAGCCAGTCTTGCTTTTCGCATGGCTGGTTTTACCTCTGTCAGCTCCAACTGTCTGCAAATTTCTAGCAGTTCTGTCTTTTTAAAAGACTTCAAAACCCCTA